>OX388341.1:95764450-98652783 GCA_947579665.1 Sympetrum striolatum | reverse complement strand
CTTTCTTTCATCGTTGTCATCGTTTCATCTCATCGTTCTGTGTTTGTTCGCTTCGTTTGTGCTTCGTCTTCATCCAGTGATCGTCGGTGAGTGTCCAATTTGTTGATTTGTCTGGTTTTTCGTCTCGTGTTGTTCGCATACGCTCGCCATCAGCGTGAGTCTCACACGTTCGTCATCTGCCGCCTCGGTGGCGGCAGAAATGGACGTGGCTTCACCTACAGTGTCGCCTTCATCCTCAGAGATGGATTTATCTGGAAGTAGTCAGTGTAATTCGCAGAAATTGACCTATAAATCAATTCTATCTACGCCCGCTTCTCAATTGTCTGGTGACTCATCGCCATGTGCTCCCAAAAGCTCGTCCTCCCATACCTCGAGGCCTACCTCCCCCGTCCCTCGACCTGCCTCCCCTACTTCTAGGCCAGTATCCCCTACCTCCACGCCAGCTCCCCCTCCCATACGCAGACCTGTTCAGCTACCACCCCTACGTAGCGACGCAGGAGACTCGGCGCACGTCTCCTCTCCTCCCTCTACCTCAGAGCTGGTCGCCCCCCCTACCGCCCCTCCATCCACCCCGGGTCGTTCCCCTTCCACTTTGGCTTCGTCAACATACATTTCAGATTCTACTACGTTACCGTCCATTCCTTCCCCGCCAGCGCCTACAGCCCCTCCTCTCGGCACATACGCGCAGCGGGTTCGAGGGGAATCTCTTGGAAATTACGCACGCACACCTACACACGAGAGTCCCAACGGGACTTTTTCTTTCACGCGTCGAAGGGTAACGCCGGTGCTGACCGGTCCTAACCGAAAAAGGGGTATTATAATGCAAGGTTTGCCGGACACCCCAGTTCACCAATATGTCTTCGCGGTTGCTAGTAAAATAGGGGGCGGGAGTAAAATCACGCATGCCACGCGGCTCTCCCAGAATAGAATTTGTATCTACCTCGCGAGCGAGGCACTGGTCGACACATTTATCTCCGACTTCGGCGGTGTCGAGATAAACAACACATGGGTCGCGGCACGCCGCATGGTGACCGCGGCTAAAAAAGTTTTTCTGAGCAACATCCCGCCCGAGGTCTCTAACAAAGACTTACTCGAGATACTAAGCGAGGCCGGAAGAATAGTGTCGCCGATTTATCCCCTGACATCCGGCATTAGAGTCGATGACTTTACTCACGTCTCCTCATGGAGGAGGATGGTACATATGGTCATCAGGGAAGGGATCAGGATGCCCGACTCCTTCGTCGTCGACGTTGGGGACACCCCTTACCGGGTATTCTTAAGAGTTGACGACGGTAGGTGTTTCCAGTGCGGGGAGGACGGCCACGCAGCCAACACATGCCCAAAATCAAACGCCACCTCGAAACAAATACCAAAAACCGTACCGTCAACGGATGGCGTCCCGCTAGCCACCACCAATGCTCCCTCTACCTCTGATGATCTGAGTTCCTCCACGAGTACCTCTGTCCCCGTTGTTTCCGCGACCACTCAGTCCGGTGCACTATCATCAGAGGAGGGCAAAACTCCTCCCGAGACAGATATTACTCCTGAGGAAATCAATCTGGTCGACTCGCAAACGGCTAAACTCCTTGCCCCTCTTGCCATGGATTCGCCACCATCAGTCGCGATTGAGAGCCTCGAGCTCTCGGCCTCTCAAAAGAGGAAAACACACACGGGAACCCCAGAAGATAACCTCCTCGGTCAAGTGCAAAGGAAAGAAAAGAATCCGAAAATAACCAAAGAAATGCGCCCGGATGACGAGGGGCTTAAACAAATAGCGGATTATTACACAAAAAATCCCGGGTTCACAAACATATCTTTTTTATCCCTAAGTAAATTCTTGCGAGACGTAAAGGGGAGGACGGACAGGATCGCCGCCTTAAAAGAAAATTTCAGTGAACCCATCGAAGCATTTAAAGTCCTGGCCACCCTCGACAAGCAGAAAGTCGTAAAACAGGGGGCAATGAAGATGAGGATCAAGAGGTTGGTCCAGCACGCCCTACAGGACGACATCTTCAATGCATAATTTTGTCATATTTATAACCATCATTATTTATTTACATATTTTGAAAATATCTATTGCCCTTATCAATATTTTTTGCCCATTACACGCATCTACTTCGTCGGTGTCGGTCGGTCGGTCGGTGTCGTGTATATATTTTTATTTATATTTATTTATTAATATTTATTTATTGTCCTTGTTTTAAATGCATCCATTCCTCGGATGTTTTAATCGTGTGTGTCCGATTTGTGCCCTTGGTTATCCTTTTGATGAAACGAGCAATTTTAAATAGGGATTTTATTGCGCCGCCTTCGGCCAGTGTGTGTCTGTCTATTTATTTATTTATTATTCGTGTTCGTCCGTGCTTTTATAAATTTATTTATTTATTTATTTATTTATTCGCGCATCATAGTGCGTGGTTTAAAGCACGTCTGTTTTTATCATATGTACGACGCTCCAGCTTTTTATGATCCTTTTATAGTTTGCTCGTCGTTTCTTGATTGGATTGTCCTTGCTCGAGGACGGATATGACAGATTTGAGAATAATCTCGCTAAACGTTCGCTCCGTGAGGGGAACTCTAAAGTGGGCACACCTGACGGCCTTCTTGGAGGCCCATCGGCCGGAAGTGGTGCTGCTGCAGGAGACCAACACCGTCGCGCCTGCGATGGACTCCCTGCCGCAGTACGAGTTTTTCTTCTCTCCCCTCTCCACGCCTCACACAGGAACGGCGGTCGCGGTGCACAGATCCGTGTGCGGCGGTGCGCGCCCGCCCGTCGTGATTAGCGACGGGCACGCCTTGGGTGTGACCGTCGGCCTGGGGGGTGTGACGCTCGACTTCGTGTCATTTTACGGACCGCACGAGCAGCATGAGGCGCTGACTGTCATCGATCGGCTGAGAGAACACCTAGAAGCGACGAGGCAGCAGCGCAGAGGACCGAGAGTGACTATATTAGGGGGAGATTTTAACGTCACTTTGGACCCCGGGAGGGACAGATCCTCCGGGAGGGAGAGACATCCCCGGGTCGCCAACGCGCTCCGGAGGTTGGTGGAGGACATGGAGCTGGTGGACCCGTGGGTGGAGACGAGGAGGGGAGAGGAGGGTTTCACCTTTCACGGAGCGGAGGGTGGAAACGTGCGCTCGAGGCTGGACCGCTTATACGTGTCCGGCGGGAGCCTCTCAGCCGTAAAAAATATGAGGACGGTGCCGTCGTTTACCGACCATAGAGGGGTGGCAGCCACTCTTTCGTTGCCAAGAGTGATCCCTCGACCTCCGTACTGGAGGTTCGACAATGGGTTGCTGCGCAACGAGGAGTACGTTCAAAACATAAAGACGCTCATCGCGGCGATCAACGATCTACGTTGTTTGGGAGACCCGGTATCGAAGTGGGAGACCCTAAAGTTTGAAGTGAAGGAGAGAACGGTCGACTACGTGAGGAGACTCAGACGGCAGCAGAGGGAAGCCATAGAGGAAGGAATTCAACTACAGCGGGCTAAGGCTATCGTGGCGAGGATGGGGTGGGAGAATATAATCGTCAACGACGACCCGCTGGCTCCTCACGTAGCGAAGTGGTACACGCGCGTCGTTCCGAGACCGCTGGAGGGCCTGGAGATCGACGGTCGATGGGAGGAGGACCTTGCGGCGATAAGAATGCACGTTTCCGCCTATTTTGGCGAAATTTTCGACCCAAAAGACGCGGAGCCTCTAACAAGTGAAGAGGACGAAGCCCTCCTCTTCGAAGCCCTCGACAGCGTCTGCGAGGACGAAAGGGCCTTGCTGAACGTGGAGGTTTCGGAGGACGAGATGCTGGAGGCACTTAAGAAGCTTAATAGAAACAAGACCCCGGGGTCAGACGGACTGACCCCGGAATTCTACATCGCCTTCTGGGACGTCCTCGAGGGCCTGTTCGGGGACATGGTGCGGGAGAGCTTTCGGAGGGGAAGCCTCCCCAGAACCAGCAGGTCGTCCGTCATCGCCCTCGTCCCGAAGAGCGGGGGGGGCAGAACGATCGATGGTTGGAGGCCCGTGTCGATCACCAACACGGATTACAAAATAATGGCAAAATTATTATCGATGAGGGTCAGCAGAGTAATAGCATCTGTCATATCCGTCGAGCAGTCGTACTGCGTTCCGGGGAGAAGCATTTTTGACGCCATCTCCACTGTGCGGGACATGGTGAGATCGGCGAACGCCGAGGATACGCCTCTGGCGGTGCTCTCCTTGGACCAGTCGAAAGCCTTCGATCGAGTCGGCCACGCTTATTTGATCAAGATTTTAGAAAGAATGGGTTTCGGGGACCGACTGATCGGCATGCTGCGGACGCTGTACCGGGACGCCGTATGCATGGTCCGAGTCGGGTCCTCTCTTACGCCCCCTATCCATTTCCGAAGGGGAATAAGGCAGGGATGTCCACTTTCCGGACAACTGTACACCCTCGCCTTCGAGCCCCTCGTTCGGGCCCTCAAAGCGAGGCTCACCGGTGCCTCTATCCCCCGCCACCCGGAGACGCGGATAGCCGTCAGCGTCTATGCGGACGACGTGACGGTGTTCGCATCGGAGGAGGAGGATTTAAGGCGGGTTTTTCCGGCGTACGACCTCTACGCTCGGTCTTCGGGGGCCAAGATAAACGCAGAGAAGACGGTGGGGCTGTGGGTCGGCAGGTGGAGAGGCAGGCAGGACTCTCCCCTCGAAATAAGATGGAATTCGGAACACGGCAAATACCTAGGCCGAAAGATCTTCAACGACGAAGATCCGGAAAGGGAGGTTCTTGAGAAAGAGATGGTCGAAACGATCGAGACGGCCCTCAGGAGTTGGAAGCCAAGAATGAGCCCGATGTCGTTGAGGGGGAGGGTGTGCGTGGCGAATCAGTTCGTCGCGCCCAAGATATGGCACACCCTCCAGACCTTTCAGCCTTCACCCTCATTTTCTTCAAGGATCCAGAGGCTGCTGGTGGATGCCATTTGGTTGGGTAGAAAGCACTGGGTGAAGAAGAAGGTGGCGACGGCGCCGGTTCGAGAGGGAGGACTCGGGCTCGTCGACGTTGGGGTTAAGATCCTCGGATTTCGATTCAACGCCGCACAGAGGCTCCTCCTTTCAGAGGAGGCAGCAGCGGAGCCGTGGAGGCTGCTCGCGGCCGCGGGCTTCGGGCGCGCGACGGGGGGGCGTCCGTGGAGGGACGCTTTCGATCGTGGCACGGGGTCGCGCCGGCTCTCCGGCTTTCGCCGCTCGCTAGTCAGGGCGTGGCGGTCGATGGGGCCGGAGAGAGAGGGCGCGGGAGTTTATGTCTTCTCCAGCGCGAGGCTCGGGAGGAGGATGGATCTTCCGATCCCCAAAAGGGCCGTATACAAAGAAGTTCTGTACAGAAGAAACAACGAGATCTGGCCACTCTCGGGTCGTGAGCCGAGGGAGGAGATCAGGTGGAGATCCCTCCGATCGCACCCCACCCTGGGGCATGATGGGGACGCGGCATGGCGCCTGGCTCATGGCGCGTGGGCGGACTGCCCCTTTCTCAGGAAGACCGGGATAAGAGAAAAAGACGACTGCCCTTGGTGCCCGGGAGTCGTCGGCACGGCCTGGCACCTGGCATACGTCTGTCCGAAGACGAGGCCGCTGTGGAGCGCGGTCGTTGGGGCCACAAAGAACCTGACGGGGAAAAGGGAGGTCCTCGTGAAGGAAATATATGGGGGAATCCTGGAGAGAGGGTCCCCAGGTACCAGGCTCGCCAACTTTCTCCTTTCGTTGGCGAAGGGAGAAATTAGGAGACAGCTAGACGCCTTTTTCCGGGGGCGGACGAGAGACGTCGCCTACGCGGAGGCGTTTTCGAGGGCCCTCCGGAAAAGGTTGAAATTAGAAAGAGACCACGCCGAGGCATGCTGCAGCGGGGAGATGCTCGGCGTGTGGACCCAAAAAAATTTCCTGATCGATTCCCAAACGGGAGAGCTGAAGGAGGATTGCCCACTCCTTCACTTAAACTGACCCCTTTTTAAACCTTTTATCCTTTATCTTTTTATCTATTTATTTATTTATTTATTTATTGTTATCGCGTCATGGAGTGGCGACGTGTAATTTACTTTTGTCGCCGCTTGATGCACGTTATTTCACCGACGCAAAGCTCTGCAAGGTGAGGAGCAGTTAGACCCCAGCGTGTCAGACCCTTGATGAAGGCTTTATTAACGCGAGGAGCATCCTTTTGTACACGCAGACCAACGCAAACCCACGCACCCGCATTCACGCACTCTCCCTCGATAGAGGGCCATCGAGGGCGATGCCGCCGGCTAGGCCGGGGCTTCAGTTCGGGTGGCGGGACACCGCCTCCTCTTACTCGTGCACCCCTCGATAGAGGGCACAGGGTGTTAGGCGTTTGGTGGGGCGGCCTGGGCCCCGTTTTTAGTTTGATGCTGAGGATATGGCGTGGGGCTCTACGTGGAATAAATATACACACATACACGCACACACACACACACATACACACACACACACATTGGGTTAGGGTATGGGTGTGGGTTAGGGTATGGGTGTGGGTTAGGGTATGGGTGTGGGTTAGGGTATGGGTTAGGGTGCGGGTTGGGATGTGGGTTGGGATGTGGTTAGAGAGGGGGTTTGGGAGTGTGTTAGGGTGTGGGAACAAGGCTGGCCGGTAAAGAGTGGATGGGACTTATGTTGATTGATAAGTTCTGGAGTTGGATCTGGACTTTGCGTACCGGTCAAGGTAGAGGATGGTCAAAGGGAGTGTCGGGCCCCAAGCCTCAGCCCCCAAGACCTACGCCAGATTTGGAATCAGTTTCACTTCCCTATCTGGCAATATAATAATAATAATAATAATAATAATAATAATAATAATAACACACACACACACACACACACACACATACACACAGACATCATTCCGAAAATGGTCAAAACGTGTTCTAGGGACCCCAAAACATGTATTTCCGTTGAAATCTCGAAGTCGATTTTTTTCATGAAAACAATACTTTCTCTATACTTCGTATATGGAGAAAGTAACAAGCATCGTAAACAGATAATTTAACCGAAATTTCGATTTTTTTTCCTCTATTTTTCCATGCTTTTCGTGATTTTTCCAAGAATGATCGAAAAAAGCGTCGAAAACGGATAATTTCAAGAAAAATTTATCTTTTTTCGTTTATTTTGTCTTAGTTATCTTGATGTAGCCAAGATATGATCGAAAAATCTGATGTGGCCAGCACATGACTTTCTCCATATATAATATGTAAATACTTATCTACGACAGTAATTTCGAACTCTAAACATTATAAATAATGTTGTTCGGGACATGCTGGATGAAAAACGATGAAACTGACCTCTCGCCCATAGAGCCCAGAGCGCCCACAAAGTACATAATCAGCAACTTCCGGTTTATCAGTAATTCAGGAATAACTCCTAAGCAATCAGTGATACGAAAATATGTTTCATACAAAAGTTATAGTAAATTTTATTTTCTAAAACATTTATAAATAATAGTATATACCTAAATATCATATTTATGGAGATATTTTGAAAACCGGAAATGAGCTTTGAAGAATGAAGCTCAACTTCCGGTTAACCGATTTACTCCAAAAACTAATCAACTCTAAACACTGTAATAGAAGTACTACATATGAAATTTGGTGTTGATCCGCCAAATAGTTTTCATGTAAGAGCGCCCACAAAGTACATAATCATCTTCTTCCGGTTTATCAGTGTTTCACGAATAACTCCTAATCAACCGGTGATACAAAAATATGTTAAATACAAAAGTTATAGTAATTTACATTATCTAAAACTTTTATAAGTAATACAATATACGTATATATCATATTTATGGAGATATTTTGAAAACCGGAAATGAGCTTTAATGAATAAAGCTCGGCTTCCGTTTGACCGACTTACTCCAAACACTAATCAACTCTGACAGCATACACCACAGTACTATATATGAAGTTTGGTGTTGATACGACCAATAGTTTTCACGTTAGAGCGTCCACTATCACACACACACACACACACACACACACACACACACATCCACACAGACATCATTCCGAAAATGGTCAAAACGTGTTCTAGGGACCCCAAAACATGTATTTCCGTTGAAATCTCGAAGTCGAATTTTTTCATGAAAACAATACTTTCTCTATACTTCGTATATGGAGAAAGTAAAAAAGCAACGAAAACGGATAATTTTAACGAAATTTCATTTTTATTCGTCTATTTTGCCTTATTTTTCCTGATTTTTCCTAGACAAGATCGTAAAAAGCAACGAAATCGGATGTTTTCAACGAAATTTTAATCTTTTTAATCTATTATTGCTTACTTTTCGTGATTTTGCAAAGATATAATCGAAAAATCTGATGTGGCCAGCACATGACTTTCTCCATATATAAGATGTAAATACTTACCTACGACAGTAATTTCGAACTCTAAACATTATAAATAATGTTGTTCGGGACATGCTGGATGAAAACCGATGAAACTGGCCTTTCGCCCATAGAGCCCACAGCGCCCACAAAGTACATAATCAGCAACTTCCGGTTTATCAGTATTTCAGGAATAACTCCTAAACAATCAGTGATAATAAAATATGTTTCATACAAAAGTGATAGTAAATTTTATTTTCTAAAACATTTATAAATAATACTATATACCTAAATATCATATTAATAGAGATATTTTGAAAACCGGAAATGAGCTTTGAAGAATGAAGCTCGACTTCCGGTCAGCCGATTTACTCCAAAAACTAATCAACTCTAACGACTGTAATAAAAGTACTATGTATGAAATTTGGTGTTGATCCGACAAATAGTTTTCATGTTAGAGCGCCCACAAAGTACATAATCATCTTCTTCCGGTTTATCAGTATTTCACGAATAACTCCTAATGAACCGGTGATACAAAAATATGTTAAATACAAAAGTTATAGTAAATTATACTATCTAAAACTTTTATAAGTAATACAATAGACGTATATATCATATTTATGGAGATATTTTGAAAACCGGAAATAAGCTTTAATGAATAAAGCTCGACTTCCGGTTAACGGATTTACTCCAAAAACTAATCAACTCTGACAGCACACACAAAAGTACTATATATGAAGTTTGTTATTGATACGACTTTTAGTTTTCGAGTTAGAACGCCCATTATCACACACACACATACACACACACACACTCACACACACACACACACACACACACACACACACACATACACACAGACATCATTCAGAAAATGGTCAAAACGTGTTCTAGGGACCCCAAAACGTGTATTTCCGTTGAAATCTCGAAGTCGAATTTTTTCATGAAAACAATACTTTCTCTATACTTCGTATATGGAGAAAGTAAAAAAGCATCGGAAACGTGTAATTTCAACGAAATTTCAAATTTTTCCTCTATTTGCCTCAGTTTTCATGATTTTCCCAAAAAATTATGTAAAAATGCATGGACGACGGATGATTTCAACGAAATTTGAATTTTTTTCCTCAATTTTGACTTAGTTTTCGTGATTTTTCCGAAATATTATCGAAAAAAGCATCGAAAACGGATAATTTCACCGAAATTTTAAATTTTTTCCTCTATTTTGACTTAGTTTTCGTGATTTTGCAATGATATGATCGAAAAAAGCATCCAAAAAGGATAATTTCAACTAAATTTCAATCTTTTTCTTCTATTTTGCCTTAGTTATCGTGATTTTGCCATGAAATGATCGAAAAAAGCATCGAAAACGGATAATTTCAACAAAATTTCAATCTTTTTCCTCTATTAAATCTTAGTCATTGTCATTTTGCCAAGATATGATTGAAAAAGGCATCGAAAACGGATAATTTCAACGAAATTTCTATCTTTTTTCGTCTATTTTCCTTAGTTTTAATGATTTCTCCAGGAATTCATTGAAAAAGCATCGAAAACGGATAGTTCCAAGAAAGTTTTATCTTTTTTGTCCATTTCACTGACTTAGTTTTCGTGATTCTTCCGTGATATAATCAAAAAAAGCATCGAAAGCCGAAAATTTCACCGAAATTTCAATTTTTTTCCTCTACATTGCCCTAATATTCGGCAAGTTACCGAGTTTAATCTAAAAAAGCATCCAAAACGGAAAATTTCAATTAAATTTCAATCTTTTTCCTCTATTTTGCCTTAGTTCTCGTTTTTTACCAAGATATAATCGAAACAAGCATCGGAAACAAATAATTTAACCGAAATTTCGATTTTTTTTCCTCTATTTTGCCATGCTTTTCGTAATTTTTCCAAGAATGATCGAAAAAAGCGTCGAAAACAGATAATTTCAAGAAAAATTTATCTTTTTTCGTTTATTTTGTCTTAGTTATCTTGATGTAGCCAAAATATGATCGAAAAAAGCATCGAAAAAGGATAATTTCAACGAAATTTTAATCTTTTTAATCTATTATTGCTTACTTTTCGTGATTTTGCAAAGATATGATCGAAAAAAGCATCGAAAACGGATAAGTTCAACGAAATTTTGATTTTTTCCTCTATTTCCCTCAGTTTTTATGATTTTGACAAGAAAGTATGTAATAAAGCATGGAAAACGGATAATTTTAATCAAAATTTCAATTTTTTGCCTCTATTTTCCCTTAATTTTCGGTATTTTATCGTGATGTTAAAAAAAAAGCATCGACAACGGATTATTTCAACGAAATTTCCATCTTCTTTCCTCTATTTTGCCTTAGTTTTCGTGAATTAGCCAAGATATGATCGAAAAAATCATCGAAAATTGATAATTTTAACGAAATTTCAATTTTTTTCCTACATTTCACATTAATTTTCGGAATGTTATAGAGATGTAATCAAGAAAATCATCGAAAACGGATAATTTTAACGAAATTTCAATTTTATTCTTCTATTTTGCCTTAGTTTTCCAGATTATTCAAAGACAAGTTCGTAAAAAGCAACGAAAACGGATAATTTGAACGAAATTTCAATCTCTTTCCTCGATTTTGCCTTAGTTTTCATGATTTTGCCAAGATATGATCGAAAAAACCATCGATAACGGATAATTTCACCGAAATATAATTTTTTTCCTCTATTTTTCCTTAATTTTCGGCATATTATCGAGATGTAATCATAAAAAAGCATCAAAAACGGATAATTTAAACGAAGTTTCAATCTCTTCTTCTATTTTGCCTTAAACTTCTTGATTTTGCAAAGATATGATCGAACAAAGCATCGAAAACGGATGATTTCAACGAAATTTCAAATTTTTTCCTCTATTTTCTCAGTTTTCATGATTTTGCCAGAAAATTATGTAAAAAAGGATGGAAAACGGATAATTCTAATCTAAATTTCAATTTTTTTCGTCAATTTTGACTTGGTTTTCGTGATTTTTCCGAGATATTATCGATAAAAGCACCGAAAACAGATAATTTCACCGAAATTTCAATCTTTTTCCTCTATATTGCCCTAATATTCGGCAAGTTATCGAGATTTAATTTAACAAAGCACCCAAAACGGATAATTTCAACTACATTTCAATCTTTTTCGTCTATTTTGCCATGGCTGTCGTGATTTTGCCAAGATATGATCGAAAAAAGCATCAGAAACGGATAAATTCAACGTAATTTATATTTTCTTTCCTCTTTTTTGCCTTAAGTTTCGTGATTTTTCCCAGATATGAATGAAAAAAGCATCTTAAACGGATAATTTCAGCGAAATTTCAATCATTTTTCGTCTATTTTACCTTACTTTTCTTGATTTTGACAAGATATAATCGATAATAGTATGGAAAACGGATAATTTCGCCGAAATTCCAATTTTTTCCTCTATTTTGCGTTAGGTTTCGTCATTTTGGCAAGATATGATCGTAAAAAGCATCGAATACGGATAATTTCAACGAAATTTCAATCTTATCCCTCTATTATTAGTTAGGTATCGTGATATTGCCAAGATATGATCGAAATAAGCATCGAAAACGGATGAGTTCAACGAAATTTCAGTCTTTTCTCGTCTATTCTTCTTATTTTTCGCGATTTTACCAAGATATGATCGAAAAAAGCATCGGAAACGGGTATTACAACGAAATTTCAATATATTTCTTCTATCTTCCTCAGTTTTTATGATTTTGCCAAGAAATTATGTAAAAAAGGATGGAAAACGGATAATTTTAATCTAAATTTCAATTTGTTTCGTAAATTTTCACTTGGTTTTCGTGATTTTTCCGAGATATTATCGAAAAAAGCACCGAAAACGGATAATTTCACCGAAATTTCAATCTTTTTCCTCTATATTGCCCTTATATTCGGCAAGTTATCGAGATTTAATCTAAAAAAGCACCCAAAACGGATAATTTCAACTAAATTTCAATCTTTTTCCTCTATTTTGCCTAAATTTTCGTTATTCTACCAAGATATGAATGAAAAAAGCATCTTAAAGGGATAATTTCAGCGAAATTTCAATCATTTTTCGTCTATTTTACCTTACTTTTCTTGATTTTGACAAGATATTATCGATAATAGTATGGAAAACGGATAATTTCACCGAAATTCCTATTTTTTCCTCTATTTTGCGTTAGGTTCTCTCATTTTGGCAAGATATGATCGAAAAAAGCATCGAAAACGGATAATATCAACCAAATTTCAATCTTAATCCTCTATTCTGCCTTAGATTCAATAATTTCACCGAAATTTCAATTTTTTTCCTCTATATTGCCCTAATATTCGGCAAGTTATCGAGTTTAATCTAAAAAAGCATCCAAAATGGAAAATTTAAATTAAATTTCAATCTTTTTCCTCTATTTTTCCTTAGTTTTCGTTATTTTAACAAGATATAATCGAAACAAGCATCGTAAACAGATAATTTAACCGAAATTTCGATTTTTTTTCCTCTATTTTGCCTTGCTTTTCGTGATTTTTCCAAGAATGATGGAAAAAAGCATCGAAAACGGATAATTTCAATGAAATTTCAATCTCTTTCCTCTATTTCGCTTTAGTTTTCGTGATTTTGCCATGTTATGATCGAAAAAAGGATCGTAAATTGATAATTTTAATGAAATTTCAATCTTTTTCGTCCATTTTGACTTAGTTTTCGTGATTTTTCCGAGATATTATCGAAAAAAGCATCAAAAACGGGTAACTTTTTTCGAAATTTCAATCATTTTTCGTCTATTTTGCCTTACGTTTCTTGATTTTGACAATATATTATCGATAATAGTATGGAAAACGAATAATTTCACCGAAATTCCAATTTTTTCATCTATTTTGCGTTAGGTTTCGTCATTTTGGCAACATATGTTCAAAAAAACATCGAATACGGATAATTTCAATGAAATTTCAATCTTTTTCCTCTATTTTTAGTTAGGTTTCGGGATATTGCCAAGATATGATCGAAAAAAGCATCGAAAACGGATAATTTCAATGAAATTTCAATCTCTTTCCTCTATTTCGCTTTAGTTTTCGTGATTTTGCCATGATATGATCGAAAAAAGATCGTAAATTGATAATTTTAATGAAATTTCAATCTTTTTCGTCTATTTTGCCTAAATTTTCGAGATTTTTCAGAGATATGATCGAAAAAAGCATCGAAAACGGATAATTTCACCGAAATTTCAATCACTTATCGTTTATTTTGCCTTACTTTTCGTGATTTTGCATTTTTATGATTGAAAAAAGCATCAAAAACGTATAATTTCAACGAATTTTCAATGTTTATCCTCTATTCTGCCTTAGTTTTCGTGATTTTACCAATATATGATCGAAAAAAGCAAGGAAACGGATAATATCAACCAAATTTCTATCTTAATCCTCAATTCTGCCTTAGATTTCGTGATTTATCCAATATATGATCAAAAAAACATCGAGAACGGATGATTTCAACGAAATTTCAATTTTTTTCTTCTCTTTACCTCAGTTTTCTTGATTATGCCAAGAAATTATGTAAAAAAGCATGGAAAACGGATAATTTTAATCTAAATTTCAATTTTTTTCGTCAATTTTGACTTAGTTTTCGTGATTTTTCCGAGATATTATCGAAAAAAGCATCAAAAACGGGTAATTTTTTTCGAAATTTCAATCAGTTTTCGTCTATTTTGCCTTACTTTTCTTGATTTTGACAAGATATTATCGATAATAGTATAGAAAACGGATAATTTCACTGAAATTCCAATTTTTTCCTCTATTTTGCGTTAGGTTTCGTCATTTTGGCAAGATATGATCGAAAAAAGCATCGAATACGGATAATTTCAATGAAATTTCTATCTTTTTCCTCTATTTTTAGTTAGGTTTCGTGATATTGCCAAGATATGATCGATAAAAGCATCGAAAACGGATAATTGTTTTCGAAATTACAATCTTTTCCCTCTATTTTACCTTAGTCTTCGTTATTTTGCCAAGATATGATCGAAACAAGCATCAAAAAAAGATAATTTAACCGAAATATCAATTTTTTTCCTCTATTTTTCCTTAATCTTCGGCATGTTATCGAGATGCAATCATAAAAAGCGTCGAAAACGGAAAATTTAAACGAAGTTTCAATCTCTTTCCTCTATTTTGCATTAGTCTTCCTTATTTTTCCAAGATATGATCGAAACAAGAATCAAAAACAGATAATTTAACCGAAATATCAATTTTTTTCCTCTATTTTTCCTTAATCTTCGGCATGTTATCGAGATGCAATCATGAAAAGCGTCGAAAACGGAAAATTTAAACGAAGTTTCAATCTCTTTCCTCTATTTTGCATTAGTTTTCGTTATTTTGCTGAAAATATGGTCGAGAGAAGCATCGAAAACGGATAATATCACCGAAATTTCAATTTTTTTCCTCTATTTTGCCTTAGTTTTCGAGATTTTGACATGATAGGCTCGATAAAGCATCGAAAACGGATAATTATACCGTAATTTCAATGTTTTTCCTCTATATTGCCCTAATATTTGGCAAGTTATCGAGATTTAATCTAAAAAGCATCCAAAACGGAGAATTTCAATTACATTTCAATCTTTTTCCTCTATTTTGCCTTAGTTTTCGTTATTTTACCAAGATATGATTGAAACAAGCGTCTAAAACAAATAATTTAACCGAAATTTCGATTTTTTTTTCCTCTATTTTGCCTTACTTTTCGTCATTTTGCCAAGATATGATTGAAAAAAGCTATGCAAACTGATAATTTCACCGAAATTTCAATCTTAAAACTCTATTTTCCTTAGTATTCTTTATTTTGCAAAGTTATGACTGAATAAAGCATCGAAAACGGAAAATGTTAACAAAATTTCAATCTTTTCTTGTCTATTCTCCTTAGTTCTCGTTATTTTACCAAGATATAATCGAAGCAAGCATCGTAAACAGATAATTTAACCGAAATTTCGATTTTTTTTCCTCTATTTTGCCTTGCTTTTCGTGATTTTTCCAAGAATGGTCGAAAAAAGCATCGAAAACGGATAATTTCAATGAAATTTCAATCTCTTTCCTCTATTTCGCTTTAGTTTTCGTGATTTTGCCATGATATGATCGAAAAAAGGATCGTAAATTGATAATTTTAATGAAATTTCAATCTTTTTCGTCCATTTTGCCTAAATTTGCGAGATTTTTCTGAGATATGATCGAAAAAAGCATCGAAAACGGATAATTTCACCGAAATTTCAATCACTTTTCGTCTATTTTGCCTTACTTTTCGTGATTTTGCAATTATATGATTGAAAGAAGCATCAAAAACATATAATTTCAACGAATTTTCAATGTTTATCCTCTATTCCGCCTTAGTTTTCGTGATTTTAGCCAAATATGATCGTAAAAAGCAACGAAAACGGATAATATCAACCAAATTTCAATCTTAATCCTCTATTCTGCCTTAGATTTCGTGATTTATCCAATACATGATCAAAAAAACATCGAGAACGGATAATTTCAACTAAATTTCAATCTTTTTCCTCTATTTTGCCTAAGTTTTCGTTATTCTACAAAGATATGATCGAAAAAGCATCGAAAACGGATAATATAACGAAATTTCAATCTCTTTCTTCTATTTTGCATTAGTTGTCGTGATTTTGCCAAGATATGATCGAAAAAAGCATCAGAAACGGATAAATTCAACGTAATTTATATTTTTTTCCTCTATATTGCCTTACGTTTCGTGATTTTTCCTGGATATGAATGAAAAAAGCATCTTAAAGGGATAATTTCAGCGAAATTTCAATCATTTTTCGTCTATTTTACCTTACTTTTCTTGATTTTGACAAGATATAATCGATAATAGTATGGAAAACGGATAATTTCACCGAAATTCCAATTTTTTCCTCTATTTTGCGTTAGGTTTTCTCATTTCGGCAAGATATGATCGAAAAAAGCATCGAAAACGGATAATATCAACCAAATTTCAATCTTTATCCTCTATTCTGCCTTAGATTCAATAATTTCACCGAAATTTCAATTTTTTTCCTCTATATTGCCCTAATATTCGGCAAGTTATCAAGATTTAATCTAAAAAAGCACCCAAAACGGATAATTTCAACTAAATTTCAATCTTTTTCCTCTATTTTGCCTAAGTTTTCGTTATTTTACCAAGATATGATCGAAAAAATCATCGAAAACGGATAATTTCAATGAAATTTCTATCTTTTTACGTCTATTTTGCCTTAGTCTTCATGATTATGCCAGGAATTCATCGAAAAAGCATCTAAAACGGATAATTTAAAGAAAGTTTTATCTTTTTTGTCCATTTCACTGACTTAGTTTTCGTGATTCTTCCGAGATATAATCGAAAAAAGCATCGAAAGCGGATAATTTCACCGAAATTTCAATTTTTTTCCTCTATATTGCCCTAATATTCGGCAAGTTATCGATTTTAATCTAAAAAAGCATCCAAAACGGAAAATTTCAATTAAATTTCAATCTTTTTCCTCTATTTTGCCTTAGTTTTCGTTATTTTACCAAGATATAATTGAAACAAGCATCGTAAACAGATAATTTAACCGAAATTTCGATTTATTTTCCTCTATTTTGCCTTGCTTTTCGTGATTTTTCCAAGAATGATCGAAAAAAGCATCGAAAACGGATAATTTCCTCGATATTTCAATCTTTTTCCTCTATTTTGCCTTTCTTTTCTTGATTTTGACAAGATATTATGTAAAAAAGTATGGAAAACGGATAATTTTAATCTAAATTTAAATTGGTTTCATAAATTTTGACTTGGTTTTCGTGATTTTTCCGAGATATTATCGAAAAAAGCACCGAAAACAGATAATTTCACCGAAATTTCAATCTTTTTCCTCTATATTGCCCTAATTTTCGGCAAGTTATCGAGATTTAATTTAAAAAAGCACCCAAAACGGATAATTTCAACTAAATTTCAATCTTTTTCCTCTATTTTGCCTAAGTTTTCGTTATTTTACCAAGATATGATCGAAAAAATCATCGAAAACGGATAATTTCAATGAAATTTCTATCTTTTTTCGTCTATTTTGCCTTAGTTTTCATGATTTCTCCAGGAATTCATTGAAAAAGCATCGAAAACGGATAATTTCAAGAAAGTTTTATCTTTTTTGTCCATTTCACTGACTTAGTTTTCGTGATTCTTCCGAGATATAATCGAAAAAAGCATCGAAAGCGGATAATTTCACCGAAATTTCAATTTTTTTCCTCTATATTGCCCTAATATTCGGCAAGTTATCGAGTTTAACCTAAAAAAGCATCCAAAACGGAAAATTTCAATTAAATTTCAATCTTTTTCCTCTATTTTGCCTTAGTTTTCGTTATTTTACCAAGATGTGATCGAAACAAGCTTCGTAAACAGATAATTTAACCGAAATTTCGATTTTTTTCCTCTATTTTGCCTTGCTTTTCGTGATTATTCCAAGAATGATCGAAAAAAGCATCGAAAACGGATAATTTCAAGAAATATTTATCTTTTTTCGTTTATTTTGTCTTAGTTATCGTGATGTAGCTAAGATATGATCGAAAAAAGCAACGAAAACGGATAATTTTAACGAAATTTCATTTTTATTCGTCTATTTTGCCTTAGTTTTCCTGATTTTCCAAGACAAAATCGTAAAAAGCAACGAAATCGGATGATTTCAACGAAATTTCAATTTTTTCCTTTATTATTAGTTAGGTATCGTGATATTGCCAAGATATGATCGAAAAAAGCATCGAAAACGGATGAGTTCAACGAAATTTCGATTTTTTTCCTCTATTCACCTCAGTTTTTATGATTTTGACAAGAAAGTATGCAATAAAGCATGGAAAACGGATAATTTTAATCAAAATTTCAATTTTTTTCGTCAATTTTGACTTAGTTTTCGTGATTTTTCAGAGATATTATCGAAAAAAGCATCGAAAACGGATAATTTCAGTGAAATTTCAATCTTTCTCCTCTATTTTGACTTAGTTTTCGAGATATTTCTCTGATATGTTCAAAAAAAAATTCGAAAACGGATATTTTCACAAAGATTTCAATTTTTTGCCTCTATTTTCCCTTAATTTTCGGTATTTTATCGTGATGTTAAAAAAAAAAGCATCGACAACGGATTATTTCAACGAAATTTCAATCTTCTTTCCTCTATTTTGCCTTAGTTTTCGTGAATTAGCCAAGATATGATCGAAACAATCATCGAAAATTGATAATTTCACCGAAATTTTAAATTTTTTCCTCTATTTTGACTTATTTTTCGTGATTTTGCAATGATATGATCGAAAAAAGCATCCAAAACGGATAATTGCAACTAAATTTCAATCTTTTTCTTCTATTTTGCCTTAGTTATCGTGATTTTGCCATGAAATGATCAAAAAAGCATCGAAAACGGATAATTTCAACAATATTTCAATCTTTTTCCTCTAATAAATCTTAGTTTTAGTCATTTTGCCAAGATATGATTGAAAAAAGCATCGAAAACGGATAATTTCAAGGAAATTTCTATCTTTTTTCGTCTATTTTGCCTTAGTTTTCATGATTTCTCCAGGAATCATTGAAAAAGAATCGAAAACGGATAATTCCAAGAAAGTTTTATCTTTTTTGTCCATTTCACTGACTTAGTTTTCGTGATTCTTCCGTGATATAATCGAAAAAAGCATCGAAAGCGGATAATTTCACCGAAATTTCAATTTTTTTCCTCTATATTGGCCCAATATTCGGAAAGTTATCGAGTTTAATCTAAAAAAGCATTCAAAACGGAAAATTTCAATTAAATTTCAATCTTTTTCCTCTATTTTTCCTTAGTTTTCGTTATTTTACCAAGATATTATTGAAACAAGCATCGTAAACAGATAATTTAACCGAAATTTCGATTTATTTTCCTCTATTTTGCCTTGCTTTTCGTGATTTTTCCAAGAATGATCGAAAAAAGCATCGAAAACGGATAATTTCCTCGATATTTCAATCTTTTTCCTCTATTTTGCCTTTCTTTTCTTGATTTTGACAAGATATTATCGATAATAGTATGGAAAACGGATAATTTCACCGAAATTCCAATTTTTTCCTCTTAATTGCGTTAGGTTTCGTCATTTTGGCAAGATATGATCGAAAAAAGCATCGAATACGGATAATTTCAATGAAATTTCAATCTTTTTCCTCTATTTTTAGTTAGGTTCCGTGATATTGCCAAGATATGATCGAAAAAAGCATCGAAAACGGATAATTTCTTTCGAAATTACAATCTTTTCCCTCTATTTTGCCTTAGTCTTCGTTATTTTGCCAAGATATGATCGAAACAAGCATCAAAAACAGATAATTTAACCGAAATATCAATTTTTTTCATCTATTTTTCCTTAATCTAAAGGCATGTTATCGAGATGCAATCATAAAAAGCGTCGAAATAGGAAAATTTAAACGAAGTTTCAATCTCTTTCCTCTATTTGCATTAGTTTTCGTTATTTTGCTGAAAATATGGTCGAGAGAAGCATAGAAAACGGATAATATCACCGAAATTTCAATCTTTTTCGTCTATATTGCCCTAATATTTGGCAAGTTATCGAGATTTAATCTAAAAAAGCATCCAAAACGGAGAATTTCAATTACATTTCAATCTTTTTCCTCTATTTTGCCTTAGTTTTCGTTATTTTACCAAGATATGATCGAAACAAGCGTCTAAAACAAATAATTTAACCGAAATTTCGATTTTTTTTCCTCTATTTTGCCTTACTTTTCGTCATTTTGCCAAGATATGATCCAAACAAGCATCGAAAACAAATAATTTAACCGAAATTTTGATTTTTTTCCTCTATTATGCCTTGCTTTTCTTGATTTTTCCAGGAAATGATCGAAAAAAGCATTGAAAAAAGATAATTTCTACGAAATTATAATCTTTTTAATCTATTTTTCCTTACTTTTTAAGATTAAGCCAAGATATGATCGAAAAAAGCATTGAAAACGGATATTTTTTCGAAATTTCAATCTCATTTCGTCTATTTTGCCTTACTTTTCGTCATTTTGCCAAGATTTGATTGAAAAAAGCTATGCAAACTGATAATTTCACCAAAATTTCAATCTTTTTTCGTCTATTTTGCCTTAGTTTTTGTTATTTTGGTAAGATATGATCGAAACAAGCTTCAAAAAAAGATAATTTTTACCGAAATTTCTATTTTTTTCCTCTATTTTATCTTTCTCTTCTTGATTTTTCCAAGAAATGATCGAAAAAAGCATCGAAAACGGATAATTTTAATGAAATTTCAATCTCTTTCCGCTAATTTGCTTTAGTTTTTTTGATTTTGCCATGATATGATCGAAAAAAGATCGTAAATTGATAATTTTAACGTAATTTCAATCTTTTTCGTCCATTTTCCCTAATATTTCGTGATTTTTCAGAGTTATGATCGAAAAAAGCATCGAAAACGGATAATTTCACCGAAATTTCAATCATTTTTCGTCTATTTTGCCTTGCTTTTCTTGATTTTTCCAGGAAATGATCGAAAAAAGCATTGAAAACGGAAAATTTAAACGAAATTTCAATCTCTTTCTTCTATTTTTCCTTTTTTGTCGTGATTTTGCCAAGATAAGACAATAAAAAGCATCAGATACGGATAAATTCAACGTAATTTATATTTATTTCCTCTATTTTGCCTTAGGTTTCGTGATTTTTCCAGTATTTGAATGAGCAAAGCATCTTAAACGGATAATTTCACTGAAATTTCAATCTTTAAACTATTTTCCTTAGCATTCTTTATTCTGCCAAGTTATGACTGAATAAAGCATCGAAAAAGGTAAATTTCAACAAAATTTCAATCTTTTCTCGTCTATTCTCCTTAATTTTCGCGATTTTACCAAGATATGATCGAAAAAAGCATCGGAAACGGGTATTACAACGAAATTTCAATATATTTCTTCTATTTTCCACAGTTTTCATGATTTTGCCAAGAAATTATGTAAAAAAGGATGGAAAACGGATAATTTTAATCTAAATTTAAATTGGTTTCATAAATTTTGACTTGGTTTTCGTGATTTTTCCGAGATATTATCGAAAAAAGCACCGAAAACAGATAATTTCACCGAAATTTCAATCTTTTTCCTCTATATTGCCCTAATATTCGGCAAATTATCGAGATTTAATTTAAAAAAGCACCCAAAACGGATAATTTCAACTAAATTTCAATCTTTTTCCTCTATTTTGCCTAAGTTTTCGTTATTTTACCAAGATATGATCGAAAAAATCATCGAAAACGGATAATTTCAATGAAATTTCTATCTTTTTTCGTCTATTTTGCCTTAGTTTTCATGATTTCTCCAGGAATTCATTGAAAAAGCATCGAAAACGGATAATTTCAAGAAAGTTTTATCTTTTTTGTCCATTTCACTGACTTAGTTTTCGTGATTCTTCCGAGATATAATCGAAGAAAGCATCGAAAGCGGATAATTTCACCGAAATTTCAATTTTTTTCCTCTATATTGCCCTAATATTCGGCAAGTTATCGAGTTTAATCTAAAAAAGCATCCAAAACGGAAAATTTCAATTAAATTTCAATCTTTTTCCTCTATTTTGCCTTAGTTTTCGTTATTTTACCAAGATATAATCGAAACAAGCATCGTAAACAGATAATTTAACCGAAATTTCGATTTTTTTTTCTCTATTTTGCCTTGCTTTTCGTGATTTTTCCAAGAATGATCGAAAAAAGCATCGAAAACGACTAATTTCAAGAAATATTTATCTTTTTTCGTTTATTTTGTCTTAGTTATCGTGATGTAGCCAAGATATGATCGAAAAAAGCAACGAAAACGGATAATTTTAACGAAATTTCATTTTTATTCGTCTATTTTGCCTTAGTTTTCCTGATTTTCCAAGACAAGATCGTAAAAAGGAACGAAATCGGATGATTTCAACGAAATTTCAATTTTTTCCTTTATTATTAGTTAGGTATCGTGATATTGCCAAGATATGATCGAAAAAAGCATCGAAAACGGATGAGTTCAACGAAATTTCGATTTTTTTCCTCTATTCACCTCAGTTTTTATGATTTTGACAAGAAAGTATGCAATAAAGCATGGAAAACGGATAATTTTAATCAAAATTTCAATTTTTTTCGTCAATTTTGACTTTGTTTTCGTGATTTTTCAGAGATATTATCGAAAAAAGCATCGAAAACGGATAATTTCAGTGAAATTTCAATCTTTCTCCTCTATTTTGACTTAGTTTTCGAGATATTTCCGTGATATGTTCAAAAAAAAATTCGAAAACGGATATTTTCACAAAGAATTCAATTTTTTGCCTCTATTTTCCCTTAATTTTCGGTATTTTATCGTGATGTTAAAAAAAAGCATCGACAACGGATTATTTCAACGAAATTTCAATCTTCTTTCCTCTATTTTGCCTTAGTTTTCGTGAATTAGCCAAGATATGATCGAAAAAATCATCGAAAATTGATAATTTCACCGAAATTTTAAATTTAT
Organism: Sympetrum striolatum; assembly: GCA_947579665.1. Taxonomy (NCBI): domain Eukaryota; kingdom Metazoa; phylum Arthropoda; class Insecta; order Odonata; family Libellulidae; genus Sympetrum; species Sympetrum striolatum. The sequence continues at coordinate 98,629,969 of OX388341.1, read as the reverse complement.
TCCTCTATTTTGACTTAGTTTTCGTGATTTTGCAATGATATGATCGAAAAAAGCATCCAAAACGGATAATTGCAACTAAATTTCAATCTTTTTCTTCTATTTTGCGTTAGTTATCGTGATTTTGCCATGAAATGATTGAAAAAAGCATCGAAAACGGATAATTTCAAGGAAATTTCTATCTTTTTTCGTCTATTTTGCCTTAGTTTTCATGATTTCTCCAGGAATTCATTGAAAAAGAATCGAAAACGGATAGTTCCAAGAAAGTTTTATCTTTTTTGTCCATTTCACTGACATAGTTTTCGTGATTCTTCCGTGATATAATCGAAAAAAGCATCGAAAGCGGATAATTTCACCGAAATTTCAATTTTTTTCCTCTATATTGCCCTAATATTCGGCAAGTTATCGAGTTTAATCTAAAAAAACATCCAAAACGGAAAATTTCAATTAAATTTCAATCTTTTTCCTCTATTTTGCCTTAGTTTTCGTTATTTTACCAAGATATAATCGAAACAAGCATCGTAAAGAGATAATTTAACCGAAATTTCGATTTTTTTTCCTCTATTTTGCCTTGCTTTTCGTGATTTTTCCAGGAATGATCGAAAAAAGCATCGAAAACGGATAATTTCAAGAAAAAATTATCTTTTTTCGTTTATTTTGTCTTAGTTATGGTGATGTAGCCTAGATATGATCGAAAAAAGCAACGAAAACGGATAATTTTAACGAAATTTCATTTTTATTCGTCTATTTTGCCTTAGTTTTCCTGATTTTTCCAAGACAAGATCGTACAAAGCAACGAAATCGGATGATTTCAACGAAATTTCAATTTTTTCCTCTATTATTAGTTAGGTATCGTGATATTGCCAAGATATGATCGAAAAAAGCATTGAAAACCGATATTTTTTTCGAAATTTCAATCTCATTTCGTCTATTTTGCCTTACTTTTCGTCATTTTGCCAAGATATGATTGAAAAAAGCTATGCAAACTGATAATTTCACCGAAATTTCAATCTTTTTTCGTCCATTTTGCCTTAGTTTTCGTTATTTTTGGAAGATATTATCGAAACAAGCTTCGAAAACAGATAATTTAACCGAAATTTCTATTTTTTCCTCTATTTTGTCTTTCTCTTCTTGATTTTTCCAAGAAATTATCGAAAAAAACATCGAAAACGGATAATTTCAATGAAATTTCAATCTCTTTCCGCTAATTTGCTTTAGTTTTTGTGATTTTGCCATGATATGATCGAAAAAAGATCGTAAATTGATAATTTTAACTTAATTTCAATCTTTTTCGTCCATTTTCCCTAATATTTCGTGATTTTTCAGAGTTATGATCGAAAAAAGCATCGAAAACGGATAATTTCACCAAAATTCAATCATATTTCGTCTATTTTGCCTTGCTTTTCTTGATTTTTCCAGGAAATGATCGAAAAAAGCATTGAAAATGGAAAATTTAAACGAAATTTCAATCTCTTTCCTCTATTTTTCCTTTTTTGTCGTGATTTTGCCAAGATAAGACAATAAAAAGCATCAGATACGAATAAATTCAACGTAATTTATATTTATTTCCTCTATTTTGCCTTAGGTTTCGTGATTTTTCCAGTATTTGAATGAGCAAAGCATCTTAAACGGATAATTTCCCTGAAATTTCAATCTTTAAACACTATTTTCTTTAGCATTCTTTATTCAGCCAAGTTATGACTGAATAAAGCATCGAAAAAGGAAAATTTCAACAAAATTTCAATCCTTTCTCGTCTATTCTCCTTATTTTTCGCGATTTTACCAAGATATGATCGAAAAAAGCATCGGAAACGGGTATTACAACGAAATTTCAATATTTTTCTTCTATTTTCCACAGTTTTCATGATTTTGCCAAGAAATTATGTAAAAAAGGATGGAAAACGGATAATTTTAATCTAAATTTCAATTTGTTTCATAAATTTTGCCTTGCTTTTCGTGATTTTTCCAAGAATGATCGAAAAAAGCATCGAAAACGAATAATTTCAAGAAATATTTGTCTTTTTTCGTTTATTTTGTCTTAGTTATCGTGATGTAGCCAAGATATGATCGAAAAAAGAATCGAAAACGGATAATTCCAAGAAAGTTTTATCTTTTTTGTCCATTTCACTGACTTAGTTTTCGTGATTCTTCCGTGATATAATCGAAAAAAGCATCGAAAGCGGATAATTTCACCGAAATTTCAATTTTTTTCCTCTATATTGCCCTAATATTCGGCAAGTAATCGAGTTTAATCTAAAAAAGCATCCAAAACGGAAAATTTCAATTAAATTTCAATCTTTTTCCTCTATTTTGCCTTAGTTTTCGTTATTTTACCAAGATATTATCGAAACAAGCATCGTAAACAGATAATTTAACCGAAATTTCGATTTTTTTTCCTCTATTTTGCCTTGCTTTTCGTGATTTTTCCAAGAATGATCGAAAAAAGCATCGAAAACGGATAATTTCAAGAAAAATTTATCTTTTTTCGTTTATTTTGTCTTAGTTATGGTGATGTAGCCTAGATATGATCGAAAAAAGCAACGAAAACGGATAATTTTAACGAAATTTCATTTTTAATCGTCTATTTTGCCTTAGTTTTCCTGATTTTTCCAAGACAAGATCGTAAAAAGCAACGAAATCGGATGATTTCAACGAAATTTCAATTTGTTCCTCAATTATTAGTTAGGTATCGTGATATTGCCAAGATATGATCGAAAAAAGGATCGAAAAAGGATAATTTCAACGAAATTTTAATCTTTTTAAATTATTATTGCTTACTTTTCGTGATTTTGCAAGGATATGATCGAAAAAAGCATCGAAAACAGATGAGTTCAACGAAATTTCGATTTTTTTCCTCTATTTACCTTAGTTTTTATGATTTTGACAAGAAAGTATGTAATAAAGCATGGAAAATGGATAATTTTAATCAAAATTTCAATTTTTTTCGTCAATTTTGACTTAGTTTTTTTGATTTTCAGAGATATTATCGAAAAAAGCATCGAAAACGGATATTTCAGTGAAATTTCAATCTTTCTCCTCTATTTTGACTTAGTTTTCGAGATATTTCCGTGATATGTTCAAAAAAATATTCGAAAACGGATATTTTCACAAAGATTTCAATTTTTTGCCTCTATTTTCCCTTAATTTTCGGTATTTTATCGTGATGTTAAAAAAAGGCATCGACAATGGATTATTTCAACGAAATTTCAATCTTCTTTCCTCTATTTTGCCTTAGTTTTCGTGAATTAGCCAAGATATGATCGAAAAAATCATCGAAAATTGATAATTTCACCGAAATTTTAAATTTTTTTCCTCTATTTTGACTTAGTTTTGGTGATTTTGCAATGATATGATCGAAGAAAGCATCCAAAACGGATAATTGCAACTAAATTTCAATCTTTTTCTTCTATTTTGCCTTAGTTATCGTGATTTTGCCATGAAATGATCGAAAAAAGCATCGAAAACGGATAATTTCAACAAACTTTCAATCTTTTTCCTCTATTAAATCTTAGTTTTAGTCATTTTGCCAAGATATGATTGAAAAAAGCATCGAAAACGGATAATTTAAACGAAATTTCTATCTTTTTTCGTCTATTTTGCCTTAGTTTTCATGATTTCTCCAGGAATTCATTGAAAAAGAATCGAAAACGGATGATTCCAAGAAAGTTTTATCTTTTTTGTCCATTTCACTGACTTAGTTTTCGTGATTCTTCCGTGATATAATCGAAAAAAGCACCGAAAGCGGATAATTTCACCGAAATTTCAATTTTTTTCCTCTATATTGCCCTAATATTCGGCAAGTTATCGAGTTTAATCTAAAAAAGCATCCAAAACGGAAAATTTCAAATAAATTTCAATCTTTTTCCTCTATTTTGCCTTAGTTTTCGTTATTTTACCAAGATATAATCGAAGCAAGAATCGTAAACAGATAATTTAACCGAAATTTCGATTTTTTTTCCTCTATTTTGCCTTGCTTTTCGTGATTTTTCCAAGAATGATCGAAAAAAGCATCGAAAACGGATAATTTCAAGAAAAATATATCTTTTTTCGTTTATTTTGTCTTAGTTATGGTGATGTAGCCTAGATATGATCGAAAAAAGCAACGAAAACGGATAATTTTAACGAAATTTCATTTTTATTCGTCTATTTTGCCTTAGTTTTCCTGATTTTCCAAGACAAGATCGTAGAAAGCAACGAAATCGGATGATTTCAACGAAATTTTAATCTTTTTAATCTATTATTGCTTCCTTTTCGTGATTTTGCAAAGATATGATCGAAAAAAGCATCGAAAACGGATAATTTAACGAAATTTCAATCTCTTTCTTCTATTTTGCCTTAGTTGTCGTGATTTTGCCAAGATATGATCGAAAAAAGCATCAGAAACGGATAAATTCAACGTAATTTATATTTTCTTTCCTCTTTTTTGCCTTAAGTTTCGTGATTTTTCCTGGATATGAATGAAAAAAGCATCTTAAACGGTTGATTTCAGCGAAATTTCAATCATTTTTCGTCTATTTTACCTTACTTTTCTTGATTTTGACAAGATATAATCGATAATAGTATGGAAAACGGATAATTTCACCGAAATTTAAATTTTTTCCTCTATTTTGACTTAGTTTTCGTGATTTTGCAATGATATGATCGAAAAAAGCATCCAAAACGGATAATTTCAACTAAATTTCAATCTTTTTCTTCTATTTTGCCTTAGTTATCGTGATTTTGCCATGAAATGATCGAAAAAAGCATCGAAAACGGATAATTTCACCAAAATTTCAATGCATTTCGTCTATTTTGCGGTAGATTTCGTCATTTTACTAGGATACGATCCACAAATCATCAAATCACCGAAATTTCAATTTTCTCCTCTATTTTGCCTTAGTTTTCGATATTTTGACATGATTTGCTCGAAAAAGAATCGAAAACGGATAATTATACCGTAATTTCAATCTTTTTCCTCTATATTGCCCTAATATTCGGCAAGTTATCGAGATTTAATCTAAAAAAGCATCCAAAACGGAGAATTTCAATTACATTTCAATCTTTTTCCTCTATTTTGCCTTAGTTTTCGTTATTTTACCAAGATATGATCGAAACAAGCGTCTAAAACAAATAATTTAACCGAAATTTCGATTTTTTTCCTCTATTTTGCCTTGCTTTTCGTGATTTTTCCAGGATATGAATGAAAAAAGCATCGAATACGGATAATTTCAATGAAATTTCAATCTCTTCTCGTCTATTGTGCCTTATTTCTGCGATTTTAACAAGATATGATCGAAAAAAGCATCGGAAACGCGTAATTTCAACGAAATTTTAATCTTTTTCGTACATTTTGTCTAAATTTTCGTGATATTTCAAAGTTATGATCGAAAAAAGCATCGAAAACGGATAATTTCAACGAAATTTCAATCATTTTTCGTCTATTTTGCCTTACTTTTCTTGATTTTGACAAGATATAATCGATAATAGTATGGAAAACGGATAATTTCACCGAAATTCAATTTTTTTACCTCTATTTTGCGTTAGTTTTCATCATTTTGGCAAGATATGATTGAAAAAAGCATCCGAAAAGGATAATTTCAAAGAAATTATGATCTTTTTAATCTATTTTTCCTTACTTTTTATTATTTTTCCAAGATATTATCGAAAATAGCATCGAAAACGGATAATTCTTTTCGAAATTTCAATCTGATTTCGTCAATTTTGCCTTATCTTCGTGATATTGCAAAGCTATGATCGAAAAAAGCATCGAAAACGGATGATTTCATCGAAATTTCAATTTTTTTCCTTTATTTACCTCAGTTTTCATGACTTTGCCAAGAAATTATGTAAAAAAGGATGGAAAACGGATATTTTTAATCTAAATTCCAATTTTTTCGTCAATTTTGACTTAGTATTCGTAATTTTTACGAGATATTATCGAAAAAAGCATCGAAAACGGATAATTTTTCCGAAATTTCAATCTTTTTCCTCTATATTGCTTTAGTTTTCGTGATTTTGCAAAGATATGATCGAAAAAAGCAACGAAAACGGAAACTTACACCGAAATTTCAATGTTTTTCGTCTATTTTGCCTAGATTTCGTCTTTTACAAGGATATGATCCAAAAATCATCAAATCACCGAAATTTCAATTTTTTCCTCTATTTTGCCTTAGTTTTCGAGATTTTGACATGATTGGCTCGAAAAAGCATCGAAAACGGATTATTATACCGTAATTTCAATCTTTTTCCTCTATATTGCCCTAATATTCGGCAAGTTATCGAGATTTAATCTAAAAAAGCATCCAAAACGGAGAATTTCAATTACATTTCAATCTTTTTCCTCTATTTTGCCTTAGTTTTCGTTATTTTACCAAGATATGATCGAAACAAGCGTCTAAAACAAATAACTTAACCGAAATTTCGATTTTTTTTGCTCTATTTTGCCTTGCTTTTCGTGATTTTTCCAGGATATGAATGAAAAAAGCATCTTAAACGGATAATATCACTGAAATTTCAATCTAAAAACTCTATTTTATATAGTATTCTTTATTCTGCCAAGATATGACTGAATAAAGCATCGAAAACGGATAATTTCAACAAAATTTCAATCTTTTCTCGTCTATTTTGCCTTATTTCTGCGATTTTAACAATATATGATCGAAAAAAGCATCGGAAACGCGTAATTTCAACGAATTTCAATCTTTTTCGTACATTTTGTCTAAATTTTCGTGATATTTCAAAGATATGATCGAAAAAAGCATCAAAAACGGATAATTTCACCGAAATTTCAATCATTTTTCGTCTATTTTGCCTTACTTTTCTTGATTTTGACAAGATATAATCGATGATAGTATGGAAAACGGATAATTTCACCGAAATTCCAATTTTTTCCTCTATTTTGCGTTAGGTTTCATCATTTTGGCAAGATATGATCGAAAAAAGCATCGAAAAAGGATAATTTCAACGAAATTATGATCTTTTTAATCTATTTTTCCTTACTTTTTATGATTTTCCCAAGATATGATCGAAAAGAGCATCGAAAACGGATAATTTTTTTCGAAATTTCAATCTTATTTCGTCTATTTTGCCTTACTCTTCGTGATTATGCAAAGATATGATCGAAAAAAGCATCGATAACGGATGATTTCAAGGAAATTTCAATTTTTTCCCTCTATTCACCTCAGTTTCATGATTTTGCCAAGAAATTGTGTAAAAAAGCATGGAAAACGGATAATTTCAATCAAAATTTCAATTTTTTTCCTCTAGTTTGCCTTAGTTTTCGAGATTTTGACATGATAGGCTCGAAAAAGCGTCGAAAACGGGTAATTTCAACGAAATTTCTATCTTTCTTCGTCTATTTAGCCTTAGTTTTCATGATTATGCCAAGAATTGATCGAAAAAAGCATCGAAAACGGATAATTTCAAGAATGTTTTATCTTTTTTCGTCAATTTCAGCTTAGTTTTCGTGATTTTTCCTAGACATAACGAAAAGGCAACGAAAACGGATAATTTCAGTGACATTTCAATATTTCTCCTCTATTTTGACTTAGTTTTCGAGATATTTCCGTGATATGTTCGAAGAAAAGCTTCGAAAACGGATATTTTCACAAAGATTTCAATTTTTTGCCTCTATTGTCCCTTAATTTTCGGTATTTTAACGTGATGTTAAAAAAAAGCATCGTAAACGGATTATTTCAACGAAATTTCAATCTTCTTTCCTCTATTTTTCCTTAGTTTTCGTGATTTAGCCAAGCTGTGATCGAAAAAATCATCGAAGACTGATAATTTTGCCGAAATTTCAATTTGTTTCCTATATTTTACGTTAATTTTCGGCATGTTATAGAGATGTAATCATGAAAAGCATCGAAAACGGATAATTTTAACGAAATTTCAATCTTTTTCCTCTATATTGCCCTAATTTTCAGCAATTTATCGAGATTTAATCTAAAAAAGCATCGAAAACGGATAATTTCAACGAAATTTCAATCTCTTTCCTCTATTTTGCCTTAGTTGTCGTGATTTTGCCAAGATATGATCGAAAAAAGCATCAGAAACGGATAAATTCAACGAAATTTATATTTTTTTCTTCTATTTTGCCTTACGTTTCGTGATTTTTCCAGGATGTGAATGAAAAAAGTATCTTAAACGGATAATTTCACTGAAATTATAATCTTAAAACTCTATTTTCCTTAGTATTCTTTATTCTGCCAAGATATGACTGAATAAAGCATCGAAAACGGATAATTTCAACAAAATTTTAATCTCTTCTCATCTATTTTGCCTTATTTTTCGCGATTTTACCAAGATATGATCGTAAAAAGCATCGGAAACGGGTAATTTCAACGAAATTTCAATCTTTTTTCGTCTATTTTGACTTACTTTTCGTGATTTTGCCATGATATGATGCATAAAAACATCGAAAACGGATGTTTTCAACGAAATTTAATTTTTTTTCTTCTATTTACCTCAGTTTTCATGATTTTGCCAAGAAATTATGTAAAAAAGCATTGAAAACGGATAATTTCACCAAAATTTCAATCTTTTTGCTCTATTATGTCTTAGTTTTCGTCATTTTGCCAAGATATGATTGAAAAAAGCAACGAAAACGGATAATTTCAATCTTTTTTTTGTCTATTTTGCCTTAGTTTTCATGATTTTGCCAAGTATTGATCGTCAAAAGCATGGAAAACGGATAATTTCCTCGAAATTTGGCTCAAATTCGAAAGCTATTGTATAAATTTGGAGAATTCAATGAAGGAATGAAAAATAAAATTGCTAGTATTTTGTTTTAGCTTTAAAATATGTTTCTAAGGTTTTTAATATGCATTGTTTGTGATTAACAATACATAATGTATATTTTAGTCAATTACAATTTTTACAATGGTGCGCCAAATGTTGTTAGTATTAGTGGTTTGTGGTTGTATAACATTACTACTGGGGTTTCACACATCCATGATTTTTTCAAGAATTCATCGAATGCTCATATCTCTGATTTTATTTAAAATTATCCCGATTTTTATGATAAATTTCCTGAACTGAAATATTTTAGTCAAATTATTTGTTTCCTTTGCAAGTAATGTTATGATTTTTTGCAGTTTGTCCCCAAGTTTTCTCATTCCAAAATTTCCTAAATCAGGTACTCTTAATTTACCCCTTCAATGACTTCTAAGGAAGGTCAATTTATTACAGAAAAAATTATATTTATTGTTCACAAAGCCTTTCAATTGGTTAATTAGGAAAATATGCAATGTGTTTTAAGTTAAGAACTTGAGAGCTCACTGGCTGCTTTCAGAAATGTCTTATATAAAGACCTTGAGATGAGATTTAAACTGAGACATTGTCTGAATAAATGCTGCAATGAATCTACTGTACATAGCACCCAGTAATATGGTTTTGAATGTCCCATGTCATGCTTTTCCTTGTTTTAATACCTAATTCAAGTAAAAGACCATTTTTATCCAAATCTTAGATAAAGGTATGAATCTTGGGTAGCATCCTGATATTTTTTTCTGAAAGAAAGTATTCCATGCCAATGTATAAAAGTTTATTTTTGTATGGAAAGGAGTGATCAGAAAGTCATTTTTCATTATAAGGGGTCCAAAACCAGCAGGAATATTTTATAAATTTTAGGATACAATATTATAGAAATGTGGCAAAATGTGGTGATTATGTGGTAGTTAAGTTGCAGAGCCACGTGGTGACCACGTTCCTGCGACTCTATCTCGCCACATGGTGGCCACGTGGTATTACAACGTAACTGCCACCTAACGCCACAAGGTGACCACGTGGAATTGTTTGCTGGGGTATGTGATATCAAGTATATTTCGTCGGCGGCCCTGGCTAATTGGTCCCATCTTGGGAGTAAGTTGCTGTTTTCTGTGAGTCAAATTTTAATTATTCACCCATTTTTATTTGAGTGTCTTTAATTAACACTATTCTTTTCCAGGGAAAAACACATCTCTAAGTAATTTTGACTTGAATCTTTTGTATACTGAGGTTATTAATTCATTTTTTAGTGTCAACGTCATATTGTTTTTCTGTTCCACTTTTTCTTTCTAAATCTTCGCTCTTCACCCTTGCATAACAACTGTTGTGTATTTTAGTCTTTGAACAGTCGTCAATTGTTTAAAATTTCCTCGCCAAAACCTTGACTGTTCGGTAATTTTTCACCATAAGTACTATTTTCTGAAGGTCAGTCTTAGCTGCTTTAATTAATTTAATCTTAAACTTGACTTCATTTTAATCTGTATGCTGCCACATTATCTTGATTAATGAAGTACTATTCGGTAAAGCTGTTTCGTTTAGCTAACTACTATCTTTACAAGTCATATCTGATCTTTCTCTATAGCTTTACTAGTTTCCCTTCCTATTTTCCTGATATTAAAGCCTTATTCATTTTCTTTGTTATCGCAAAAGTTGAACGTTCGGAAACTTAAATATGAAGACTTTGAATTTCTTTATGCCACTATCAAGCGCTTTTGAATGGCTGTTTGGTTTTTAATCCAATTTTAACATTTTTATGTCACTCTTGTATATCTTAAAATTATGATGGCAGGTGGTTTGATTAATATACTTACGGAGCAAGCTTATGTTCATATATAACCAAGATTAGAACTGTTTGGAAGAAGGTGTAATTCTTGAATTTTTAAATTCTGAGAATGTTTTTCACATCAATTCTTCTTTTGTAGATTGGAAATATGATAGATCATGTACAGTATTTCAGTTCTTAAATCTGGTCCATAACATGTTAGATATTCATTATAGTAGGTAATGTAGTTTGCGATTAGTTTCCCCATTCATTCACACTTGCAAATGTTATTTTTTGACATCCAGATTTTCTCAATTCTTTGAGGTACTTCAAATCTATTTTTCTGTGATTATGATGATGATGCTTTGGATATGATATTTAATTACAGCACAATTTCATGTTTAATTCAGAGAATAGAATTGTATTCCTTAACCAATTTTTTTCTTACTGTGAACATTGTATAGATGTAAAATTTCAATTGCTCGACAAACTCAGCTTCTTGTTGATTACATTAGTTATAAAATGCATTTCATTTCATTATGATAATGCAGTTTGCATTATAGTCTGATCTTCTATTCTTATTTGCAATTGAAAATGATTCTCTAAATTTTTCTCTGTAATTTTACTGAATTACTTATGACATGATAAAACTTCATTTGATTAATTAGCTAACGGTTCAATGTCATGTTTAATTTCAAAATTAAAATTGTTTGTAAATGTTAAGAACCTTGGGAAACCATGTTTGTTCATTCGCAGAACACTCTGGAATTAAGACGTACCATTAAGTTTGCAAAGCCCTCTACTTGATATATTAAACGTACCAAAACCTATTGGTAGGACATTAGTCAATTAATTTTGGGGAAAAGCAAAGGGAAGTATAGGAGAGTTCTTGATCAGAGTATTCATAGAGTATGACTCTTGTTCTAATAAAATTTTCATTCTTAGTATTTGTTATTTGGGTGAGTGCAATGATTATAGCTCTTTTGATATTTTTAAGCAAGCTTTGAAAGTTTAGGTAAAGATTAATGCTGAATGTTGTGCATCCTAAGAGTTTAGTACAGATTATAACTCTTTTAATGTTTTAAAATAGCTGTGAAATTTTAGGTAAAGTTTAATGTAGTGGAGGTTAATGTACAGATTATTGCTCTTTTTATATTTACTAAACAATCTTTGAAATTTTTTAGTAAACATCTTAAATGCTGTGTATCTCAGGAGGTCAGTGTGAATATTTTTGCTCTTTTCAAATTTTTGAAATAAGCTGCGAGATTGTAGGTAAACATTAATGCGAAATATTGTTCAACTTAGGAAGTTAGTGTGCAGATTCTAGGATTTTGTAAACATTAACAATGAGTGTTGTGCACCCTAGGGATTTGCTGTTTCCAAAACATTTGATTTTCATTAGTGTAATAATTTGGTGAATTTTACTCTTCTCTATAATTTTTATTAGTTGGAATTGTTCTTAAGCCAAGAGTTATGGTATTTGTCTAGTCAACCTGCTGCATTACTAATGGTTTTTGCACTTTGACCATGGTTCAACAAATCTTTTTGAGCGAGGGTCAAAATGCAATTCCATTGAATGTGCAACATGTTAACTAAACAAATACCATAACTCATAACTGGATAAATTTCGACTAATTAAAATTTTTGACCCTGAATAGTCATTTCTCTTTGCCTTCACTTTTGACTTTTTATAATTAATCACTAAATTTTGCCAGCTTTTTAACTGTTGTCATATACTTATTTCATTTTCACATCTTTCACTTAAATATATTTGCTTTTAAAAATATTAAGTTATCATGCTTATTTCATCAAATGTTTCCAAAGTGATTTAAACTTTTTAACTGTAAATTTACCTTTTTTTAATTTGTTTTTCAATTGAAAAAAATTATTCTCCAGAAATTCATGTTTTCTATAAATTATTTTGCTATTTAATTTTGACAAACAAAAAAATATTCTAAGTCCAGAGTAATTTTTTTCTTAAATTCTCTTCTCATGTAATCACTTGTTGATGATTTTCAATTGAATTTCTTATTTAATTTTCTGCTGGCATTTATTGATTTTGATGTTTTTAATTTCTTTCATAGTCTTATTTTTTTAATTTCTAAATTTATTTTGCTTGCTTGTCTTCCAATATAATGTATTTTCCAACTTCATTACTTTAACTTTGTACTTTATAATTTGCTTTTACTTGCAGATCTCATTATGTCATTTTATATTGAGGCTGCATTTAGAGATTGGAAAAACTCAAAGTTCTAAATGCAGCGTTTAAGTCAACCTGGCTAGTGAGTACACTAGTGCAGCAAAAGAAATGGCCAAAGGACCAATGAGCAGCTTCAAGAAATTTTCTAACTATAATGTCAACTCTGGAGATAGCTTTCGGCCAGGCAAATACTACTGTACCAAAAAGAGTGGCCGGGACAAGGCTGAAAGGATTTTGAATAGAAATTTGATGGATTCAAGTTCAAAACTTTTTTATTTATTGCTGTAATTAAGTGTACACTTTAAAAATTTCAATAAAGCTGTTGAAAATGAGCTGTCTTGTGACTTCTGTTCTCCTCTCCCTTGTTCTGTGCAATGCTGAAGAAAAAGTTGCATGCAGATGTAAAGATTCCTCCTTGCAGAAAAATTTACTCTAGTAAATTTTTAAATTTTGTACCATGGACTTTGCTAGATAAAAGTACCTCCTTGAAAAAAAGTCTGTTTAAGTTCAAAGTGGTTTAATGCTTGCAAAAGTTAAATTGTCTGAGAAGTTATAAATGTTCATAGTCTCTTGCAAAAGTTGCCACAAAATGTCACATAGTTGAATGAGGTCAATTTAAAAAATATTAATAATTTTGAATTGCAAATTAAAGCCATTTTTAATTCAATTAAGACTTTAAAGTTCCTCAAAATCGAAAACGTTAACGTTTTCTGTAATCAGTTTAAAGTAGAATTTAAATTAAAAAATTTTATGCAAGCATTCAAAGTAATTTACAAAAGTGCATAACTACAAATCCGAAAAGCAGTAACTTGGGGGATGAAAAATAAGTTAATATCAAACATCGAACAAATTACTGTTGGCAATAGCAGCAGAGTAGCTAAAAAGATGTTAAATGTTACGTTCAAATTCATTTCAGCTAATTAATGTATAACTTAAAGAGCCATTATATCTGATTATTTCAAAGTTTGTTAATAACTTTCATTAATTTGCAACACACTATTTTAATCATTCCTACGTTAACTTTCACATGAACAAACTATCGGCAAATATTAAATTATCAATCCTTAAGAAAGAAAACACTGTCCTGTCACTGCACGCTGTAAGTGATCAGTCCAGAAATTACTTTTAATTTAAAATTTTTTTCAAGTTTGTAATTGTTTTAATGTCAATATGCCAGAAACAACTAAAAATTATGAGTTGAAAAATAACTGCGTTATAAAAAATAAGAGCAAGAACATAATCTCCGAAATTTGTTAGATTGTAACTGTAGGAAATTTGAGAATATTTTTTTTTATTTACTAAATAAACAAACATTGAGTTCTGGAATTCTTCCATACTAAATCAGTACAAATTTTCATTTCTCATCAATGGCATCGAGTTGGCATGGGTTACCATAACCAGGGGGGCGACTCTCCATAAGAAGGGGAGGTAAGGCACTTCTTCGGAGACTACCGCCAGTGGCGCTGTTAGTCGTCTGCTAGCAATACGGCTGCTACGCTTTTGTAAATACCCCGTACTTTCGAAATATTTATATTTATTTTAGGTTTGCAGAGGTATATTCCGCTGTAGAGAACATGAATTATTACAAGTAAAATATGTTCTTATAGGAAAATTTATTAAAACATTTCATTATACAAGAAGAAATACATTTTTCAACATAATGAATTTTGCTAGATAATCGGTAATCACAGGAAATATTGTGATGGCCGTAAACATTTATCTAACTGTACTCTGCCTATAATTATCGAACATACAATTTATAAACATTCACGCGTTTCAACGTAAATGTTGTACAATAAATTTAAAAGAGAAAATGCATATCGTGATGAAATTCGAGTATCATTTTCACAATTATACAAGTACAAAACTAGAAGACTTAAAAAAGCATGGGTATCTTAGAATTCACTTTGGTGAACATAAATACAGATAGTTCCTCCCTTTAGATACCAGCTTTACTACAAATGTGGTTAAAAAGCATTCATAGGGTAAAGAAACCTATTTTTGAATTGATATTTGATGGAATAGGTACAAACAAGTAAATTCTTTTAAAAACCGAAACAATCCTAAGCTCACCACTGTTAATTATATTAAAAATCGCAGTCAGCAAGCACTAGTTTTTCTTACAATGAATAATTAAAATGAAAATCCATCACAAGTCTTTTTCAATACAAGATGCATTGCACTACAAAAAGCACTTAAATATATGAAAGTATATTTCATAAGTAAGAAAACGATGGCACATTTAATGAAAAGCACACTCATTGATCTACTAGATCTCACATAGAAATGCAATTAACAGAAAATTAAAACATTTAATGAGAGAGGAGTTATATAGAGTAGTTTCTTATAAGTGTCCACATTATCCTAATTTTTATAAACAAATAACCTGTTTCAAAGAAAGAGGCATTGATCATCATCATCATCTGGTTAGTTAAAGCAAACCAAAAACCAGACATTTGCATTCTTGAAATTTTGGTGTAGGGAAGGGGAAGATATTTCTGTGATTTTAGTGAAGGGTTGGTTGAGAGGAATTTTACTAAAATAATTAAATGTTAATAACTAACTATCAAGATTGGAAATTAATCCTACTTCGTGAGGATCCCAAATCGCACAGCAATACTAAAGTAGAGGTCAAATAAAGGAAAGATATGCAATTTCTTTTACTTAAGATGAATATACCCTCAGAATTCTACTGGCTAACCTTTGCATCCCATTCGCCTTTCCAATTACACTTAGAATATGCTCTTTGAAGGAAAAAGTACTACTGATTGTAATTCCTAGGTATTTATGATGCATCACGAGTTCCAAGGGATTTCCTGAAATTCTATACGGTATATAATTTGTATCATAAAATAGCTTTTTGCAAGGAAAGTATCCTTATAACAAGGAATGAAACCTGTTCTAAGAGAAAAATTCAACTTCCTCTTATTCACTGGCAAGACATTAACATTACTTATCATTTACTATGGCCCCGTAACCCCTTGAGGACTGTAAGAAAACTGCAATTGAAATACCGTTTTATTTTTCTAAATTCTGTTATTTGGGTCAAATTGTGATAACATCTCAATTCTTATCAAAATATATATCATAATTGGACCTTCATTTTACTTATATCACCATAATAAGACTATTGCATTTCCCCCCCTAAAACTGTTGCTAGGCAAAATGTTTGAACAAAATATATTTAAAATTAAAAGAAAAGTTTGTCCTAAAGCAATGAAAGTATATCAGCAAGATATACGTTTTATACAAATGTTTTTTTAGGCTGTGGACTATAACAACAGACTTTGAAATGAGGTCAACGGCCTCACTTCAAGGGTTAATAATAATTAAGTTGTTGCCATAAAAAAGCTTGTTTGTTGAATAAAGCAATCTATCTGTTCATAAAAATTTTTAGTGGAATAAATTACTCTTTATAACTCCTTTCATGATGTAGTATATAGCTAGGTACCACAAAGTAAATGAGGAATTAGTAAATAATATAAGAATTATATTTTTACTAATTCTACACTATTTCTATTTTTACTATACACACTCATTTACAAATTTTAATATTCACTACTACAGGGGACAATTTGAATCCAGTTACTTGGAAATAGATTAAGTAAATTATAGCTATCACAAATGGCTTCATTGAAGCACACAATCCACTCAACCCAAAGGTGAATTTCAACAGAGGTTACAAATCACGATAGCTATTACATATCTGGAAGTAACCACATGTCCTAGACTATGAAGCATGATGTGCCAGAGATAAACAAAAAATCTATAAACAAATGTTCTTGGTATACTGAGTTATTTCAATTACTTTGTTTTATTCTTTTAATTAGTGCAGAACTTGGTTACTTGGAAATAAACTTCCTACAGACATTCTGGCACCACATATATCTTTACTGGACCACTAAATCCACCACACCATGAAAAGGTGAAATCCCACAGAGAGGTAACAAACAACAACAGGTATCATAACACCAAGTAAGCAGCAAAATGTGGTAGAACTACACATAAAACCAGTAAACACAAGCTCTAAGTGTAACTAAAAATCCTAATTATTCTGGGCTGCGAGTGCGTAATTTTAGTGAGAAGTGAGAACGTAACGTTTGTCACTGGATGAAAAGCGATGTCGGAACGATTTAACCTAATATCGCGCCGTTCTATTTCGGTGACATCTGTTAGGAACAGCGTTGCCAAATCATGCACAAAAGTGGGCGGAAGTCGTCATAGAAATGTAATTTTCGGCTGCTGTTAGTAGTAAATAAGGCATGAAAGTCAATTAAATTTCTACGATTTACCTGTATTATGCAAATGATATGCGTGATATGTGTAATACGGTAATTATATAGGCATTAAACCTTAAGAAAATAAGTCAATGTGTTCTGTAACTTATGTAATTACCTTATAACGAGTCTATTTATTTCTCTCCGTGTAACAGTTTGAGTAGACAATTGGATTTGAACGGAAAAGATCGGTTTTTTACGCATATATATTAGTCTACCAATTATTTTCATGTACACCAACAGTAGAATAGGTTAAGCTTTTATCTATAATGTAGTAACAAATGTGAAGTAGTAAGTTTTGAACTATACAATATTTATACGAAATTCTAAATTAGTTAGAATGTTTGAAAGCGAGGAAATGAGCTGGATTCATTGTGTTTATTTGATCCCATGTAGATTTTGGTCCATGTGTCGCAAATATTTGTGGAGGAAGGTGCTAATTGTAAAAACACAGAACTAGATAGATTCACAAGAATTAAGATATCTAATTCTCACGACAAGCTTTCTTTCAGTTTGGCAGGATAACCTATCAATGTAGCTTACCAAATAAGTGATTAATGCTGATAGAATCATTAGCTTTCTTTAATTTTCTATATATAGCATCCACCTGAACACAATCTTAAAATGTTTTTAAGATTTACTATGATATGTAACCAGATTTTTGGTGATTGAATCATGTTGAATGTCCCAGGTGAAAACAATCCTTTTTATTGACATTAAAGTGTTTGGATGTGTTTAATAATCAAAGGCAATAATTAAGCTAGACAGGATTAAAGTTGAAATTGGTCTATCATTCAAAACATATGCTACAAGACTTCAAAATAGGCTCAACATGGTTGATCCCAAGGGTATTAGGAGTTCAGGCATTGTTAAATACATTAAAAGTGGTATTCATTACATACTTATGAATTGATGTCTTGATTTAGAAATTTATTTTACCAAAGTTAGTACTATTAATGTTTTTCATGAATATAAAGATGTATATTTGTATTATAGTTTCTTCTTGATTCTTAAGAGGGCATATTCTTTTTATATATGTAAGCGAATTATCAGCTTCTTTAGATGTATATCTTCTTTGTGCATAAATCGTTGAACTGCTCATGCTTTGTGCAATAAAAATACATAGATAAATAAACTAATAGTATTAAAGAAAGTATCATATCAGCGGTGGAATACACTACTTTCCCAATCAAAGGATAGGAGATAGAAGATTGTCATTCATCTTAGAATGCAATGTATTTATGATAAAAGTATCTCTTTTACACCTTTCAGTTATTTCTATCAGTAGATTCTCACTAGTTTTTCACATCTATTTTATTTGTGACAGGGTTAATGCTGTGAATAATACATATTTCCTAAGATTCACTTACGTTTTTTGTATCCACGACAATTTTTTTCCTTTTCAATATCAAATAAAACATTATTTATGATTATTATTTACTAATAAGATTAAACTGGTGATGGATTGAATTAAAAAAATATTCATAGCTTAAATGTGTAGAAAAACGCCTACGAGAAGAAGAGTACACAAATTTATGGTAAAACTATTGTTTAGGACTGTTTGGGAATTTTTTTCTTTTACTAGAAATAGCCCGATTTCCGATAATTTTACCCAAATTTTCACCAAAGCATATACTAATAATATTAAATTCACTCTAGTGCGACACACTTAAGGCAAACACACTGATTCAAACGTGAATTACAATCGTCTATTAATAAATTACTTGGCTTATTACTCGAAGTGTTTTGATTTCACAATGTATAAGCAGTTAGTTCAAAAATCTAAAGATGTAACACTGACAAATACCCGAAGATATTGATTTTAAGCTTACATTTATGTCAAGAATGAACGATCTTAAAAATGTTTTCACTGATAAGATTCTAAATGAAAATTCTTAATTGTAAGGTGACTATTTTATTCACAATTAATGGCTATTTATTGATTCTATAGAAGTAAAGCACCGTGTGTATTTACTAGAATATGTGGAAGTATTGACGTGCATCTTCGAGCGGGCGGCAAAGAATCCGATAATTCCTCAATAACTTTAGGGATGCGATATAATTTGATAAAATTGCTGTCCGCCACATCGAAGAGATTGTTACTGTCTATCTATGCTATCAATCTCCTTCTCGTTACTCTTAAATAATTCCTTTTCCTACGTCTCTCCTCCAAAACCGCAGCCAAAATAAGATGCCTGTCACTGCCGGTAACGACGTAACTACACCTTTTTTGAGATCGTTACGTTCTCACACTCGTTTCGATACTTAGTGAGATCTAAAAATGCTTTTTTGAGATCTCGCGCGTTACTGCGAAAACATGGCCGACTTCTCACTGTTTTGGGACTTCTCACTCGAAGTGATAGTTACACACTCGAAGCCCTGTTTTGAATCACTAAAGAATGCTTTACTGCCTCCCTTGGACATTAAAAAAGTCTGCTGTTGAGTTTGGATAACCTGCCTCTTAGGATGCTATTACACTTTATTGTTTCACTAATCTTATGTTTTAGTCCTTTAATGTAATAGCTGGGATCGATAAATCATCATTATCTTTGAGATTTACACTACGTATACGTAGTGTAAATTTATAAAGACAAACTTAACATCATAAATATGAATTTTTACCTTTTTAAAAGAAATATCCTACACAATTCCCGCAGTTTGCAACCTAGAACTCCTCTGCATTCCTAAAACAAGAATCCTACATCTTTATCTTCTGCTATGATATTGAGTGCCTGTAAGATAACATTTTAACATATTAATAACTAATCTTATGTTTTAGTCCTTTAATATGACAGCTGGGATCGATATATCATCATTATCTTTGAGATTAACACTACGTAAAGACAAACTTAACGTCAAAAATATGCATTTTTACCTTTTTAATGGAAATATTCTATACAATTCCGGAAGTTTAGAGCTCCTCTGCATTTATAACACAAGAAGCCTACATCTTTATCTTCTGCTTCGATACTGAGAGCCTATAAGATAACATCTTAACAAATAAATAAAACTAGCAGGAATCTAACTTCAGATAGGTTATTCAAAATTCACTTTAACGGCATTATTTCATTCACACATATTCATAACGATAAAACAGCGCATACATCATTATTATGGCATATTTAACGTCAATTTTCGTTTAGCAATAATAGCGTAACTTCAAGATGACAAAGTTTATTACAATTTCACTATCTCATCAACTGGATAGAACAATGTTAGCAAAAGGTCATACACTTACCAATGTTACGTCATTAAATTCCTTACTTTTGCTTTCCGCTAGGAAATTAGAAATATTTAATCTCAAGCTCATCGAAGAATAATCTTCATCTCCTTGAAATTCAAATTCTTCGCAAATATATTTTATTTTGCGATTAACGATTGCAAATCACATTTAGGATTAAGACGCTTCAGGTAAATTCGCTTGCTTCCTTCGAATGTTTGGACCGTTTAAACCGTTTAAACCATTCTGGCTCCTCATTCGTGGATTTGTAGAGAGAAAGTTTTTGTAAATCATGTAAATATTACCATATAATAATAATCATATAAGGTCAAGGTGACCTCTGTTATCATATTGTAGTTACAAAGGTTTTATTAATAAAGAATTATTTTATATTAACTTCATATTTACTCTCCCCTTAGCGCACTGTAGTACAAGTAGTGACACCGACACGCACCCTGGGGGGGCGACTCTCGTTCATTTGTTCTCCAGGGAGTTTCTTGGAGATTGCGTGTCGGTGTCACTACTTAAAAAATAAAATAAAAATTAGGATAATGTGGACACTTATAAGAAACTACTCTATATAACTCCTCTCTCATTAAATGTTTTAATTTTCTGTTAATTGCATTTCTATGTGAGATCTAGTAGATCAATGAGTGTGCTTTTCATTAAATGTGCCATCGTTTTCTTACTTATGAAATATACTTTCATATATTTAAGTGCTTTTTGTAGTGCAATGCATCTTGTATTGAAAAAGACTTGTGATGGATTTTCATTTTAATTATTCATTGTAAAGCTACGTCTTAACGGGACACTTGTGTCGCGACATAAGTGTCGAGACACCAGACACTGCCGTCCACACGGAGTTGCTCTCGCAGTCTCGCGACACTCGATTGCGAGTGTCCGGAGAAGAGCTCTCGCGAGAGCAGCGTATCGTCCGTCTTAACGAGCGCTGTCAGACACTTGTGTACCGAGAAAGCGAGCGAGCACTGAGTGATACAGCAGACGGCTCAGGATGTCTTCTTGTGCTGCTGCTGCCGTTGTTTCTTCGATCATAGATTTACGTAGGAAAATGAAGCAGAAAAAGAAACGTAGGCGAACTCGTGAATGGCTCCTTCGGAGAAGGGAATTGGGAGCTTACGAAAGTTTAGTTTTTGAGTGGGCAGTGAGTATGAAAACTTATAATAACTTTTTCCTAATGGGTTCAACGGATTTTCAATACCTACTGGCAAAAGTTTCCACTGCGATTCTCAAACGAGATGACAATATGAAGAAAGCCATTTAGCCTGAGATAAGATTAGCCATCACTCCAGCGACAGGTATTTATTTACCTTTTTAGTATTTTAGATTTAGATACCCTGCGAGCCGCCAGAGGCATATGGCAGGGGGTGTAATACACCACCATTATTCATTCATCCTTATTAGCATCTCTAATAGCCTGAGGAATAAACGACCAAAAGTAATTATCCGTCCTGGCGATTACCTCTCTATAACGCTTCGTCGATGCCTCTCGGTGATCGCGTTCGCTCCTTACTGGCACTAATATTTCACTTACTTCGTCTATTAATTCTGAACGAATAAACTTTTTGAAAAGTTTCCGACGATATTCAGATCTTCTCATCTGTAGTGAATTCCAACCGAGGGACTCTATCATTGCCGTAACGCTGCTATCAAACCTGAAATCCCCGCAAACGAATCGGGCTGCTCTACGCTGGACCATCTCTAAATCTGATTGTGAGACTAAACCTACTTCGTGTGGGTGCCAAACCGCACAGCAGTATTCTAGACTAGGACGAATAAGAGAAAAGTAAGCTATTTCTTTGACTCTCGATGAGCATCCTCTCAACGTTCTATCGGTTAATCTCTGCATTCTATTCGCTTTTCCTATCGCATCTCGAATATGATCTTTAAAAGATAAATTACTGCTAAATGTGACTACTAGGTATTTGCTGTGATGCACTAACTCTCATGGATGCCCTGAAATTTGGTACTGCGTGGGAATTACGTTTGTGGAGCGCGTAAAACTCGTGGCAACGCATTTATTTCTATTTAGAGCAAGCTGCCAATCTTTACTACATCCTGATATCCTGAACATCCTGATTGGCAGCTTGATCTAAATAGAAATAAATGCGTTAAAAGTACTAGTTAATACTAGTACTAACTAACGGATATCCAGGCCGTTTTGAAATACATTACAATCGTTTTCTGACAAAATCTCTCTGTATATCAGGGTATCATCAGCAAATAATCTAACCTTACTCTTTACGTTATCTGCGAGGTCGTTAATGTAAATTAGAAATATTATAGGACCAAGAACACTTCCCTGAGGAACTCTTGATGAGATACTTATTTTTTCGGATAAAATTCCGTATAACGCAACTCGCTGAGATCTGTTTTCTAGAAAAGATTTGGTCCATCTGATAACTTTTTCGTCGATCGCGTAGGCATTCAGCTTTTGGATAAGCTTTTCGTGAGAAACTTTGTCTAAAGTTTTCCTGAAATCTAGGAAAAGTTCGTCTGATCTAACACCGCCGTCTTCTGCTTTAGATACGTTATTCATAAAAAGCGATAACTGGGTCTCACAAGACCCACCTTTACGGGATCCGTGCTGGCTTTGACTAATTGCTCCGTTTTCGGAAAGAAAGCGCATGATAGATCTCGCTACAATATGCTCCATTATTTTGCAAAACATTGAAGTTAATAAAATAGGCCTATAATCATCTGGTTTTGACACACGCCCTTTCTTACGCACCGGAGTGACATTAGCTTTTTTCCACGACATTGGGACGGTTCCCTCATCCAATGATTTCTGATAGAAAATCTGTAGAAGCGGAGCAATTTCATCGGCTAAAGTTTTTATTACAACAGCGGGAATACCTTAGGGTCATGGCGCCTTTTTTCTATCAATCTCTCGCAATAATTTTCCAATTCCATCAACCGATATCTCGATGGGACACATCTCTGAATCAATGCGCGAGGTAAAACATTAACTTGACCATTGTCTACAGTGAAGCATTTCTGGTAGTGCCCATTAAGTAAGTTAGCTTTATCTTCTGATTTAGTTACGGTAATTCCCTCCGCGCTTATGAGACTAGGTACAGAATATTGACCTCCACGGTTCTCACGCACGTATGACCAAAATTCTTTCTGATCGCCACCTAATGATTCTAATATGGTTCGAGATCTATATTCCTGGCATTCTTTCCGCGCTTCTCCCTTATCTAACTTTCGCACTTCTCTATAGTTTTGTTCTTCGAGCTCATGGTTCTTTCCGCATGCTTTGAGTTTTCTCCATCGCGAGTCAATGACTCTTTGCTTCCTATGCAATGCTCGTAATTTAGGTTTCGTCTTTTAGGTGGCTCTTTATGCTCACGCACGCTCTTATTGTTAGTAGGAACGAATTTTATTAAACCTTCTTTGATTATCCGGAGAAATTCTATCCAACTATCATTTACTGTATTTTCACCCACGAAGCGGAAAAATTCCTCCTAGCACTCGTTAATATAAACCTTAAACTCCGAAAAATTAGCTTTGCGAATTACATATACTTGCCTCGGTGGCTTAAGGGATTTAACCGCTACTGCTTTCATCCCCGCCATTATGACATCATGGTCTGAAATACCGTCAACTATATCGAGATTAGTTATGAATTTTGGGTGGGTGGTGGCTAGTAAATTTAGGAGTCGTTCGAGTTTTCCTCATGTTTACCTGTTCTATCGCATGCAACGAGAAAGTATCGATTAATTTTTGAGAAAATTTTCTCTCTCTACTAGAGTTAGAGTATGTTAAATTCCGCCAATTAATAAGTGGGAGGTTAAAATCTCCTCCTACAACTATGATGGGATCTTTTATTTTTCACCGATTATCTGTAACGTCTCGGATAAATCTTCAATATAAGGAGAAATTTGGACCAAAAGTACTAGAATTTTAATGCCAATTAACTAGTATTTTTTGTCATTCATATTTTCATATAATTTTTATTCTTTTATTTTATTTCTTTTTTCAACACCATCATCAGATTTAGAAGCTTCAGTTCAACAGCTTAAATATCAAACAAAGAGGAGGAGGGGAAAGAAAAGGTTACAATGTAAGGAAACTTATTACTTTTCATAATAGGTCATTACTATTAATAGCCAATTACTATCCATAATAGTTCATTAAGCGGAGGGGGAAGGGGGCAAAAAAGGGAAAGGTAGGTCAACTATATAGGAGAATTATCGGATTTAAGGAATTCATTGGTAAAGACTGGGAATGGTAAAGTATCTGAAACTTTATATGGCGAAGAGAAAGATTTGACAACTTTTCATAAAACCTGGCGAAGATAGCAGGATAGCTGTCGAATTATTGTTTCTACCTACAATAAACGCGGAATGAAATCCGATAATAGAGATATTCAAGGTGATTAATAGATGGTTAGGGGATTATATTAAGGATGGATAATTGTTAAGATTTCAATTTAATGATGGTGTCCGTGGATGGTATAGAGCAGGGGTACTCAATCTGGTGCCCGAAGCGATCTCGTACAGTGCCCGCCAAGCTTCGATAAAAAGATTTTTTTTATTTGTTACAACATTATTTCTTGGGATTGCACTATCGGGGATAGAGTGGAGGTTTGTAGGGGAAGGGGCCAGAAACTTGGATGTCCTGGTCTTGGGTTTCGTAAATATTTTTTATCGCCTATGTCCAGATTAACAAGACGCGTATCTATGTCACATTTAGTTCATTATACGAATGCGAAGATTCGGCTCAGCTTATCAACGTATCAAACTCCTCGTAATGAAGGACTCAGCGGTGCACATGCAGAGAAAACCTTCATACCAGATGTATTCCCCGTTATCAAATCTTCTTCCGAGATAAAGACTTTCTCACATGAGAGGTTCTCACATATGAGATGTGAGGTTGTGATGAAATTATATGCGTTGGAATATTTTGGATCTTATTTACCATGGTACTATTTTTTCAAACGGCCAACGGTTAACTGGTAAAGTGATAATATTGCCAAGGGATGGCCTGAATGTCACCATGGACGGAAATGTTATGTGGTGCCCGCTTCGCTTTCGATGCCAAAAAAGGTTGAGTATTAGGGTTATAGAGGATCCCGTCACAAACTTCATTTTACCAAAAAGGTCCTATTTACTCCTTCCAGCATCCTCTGTCCCGGATTCCGATTTCCTTTTCAATAATTTTCTCATCTCGTTATTGAATTGAGTGCGGAGATTGTGCCACTTTCGGCTTATCTCCTCCGCCGTTGCCCCATACTTTTCCGCTAAATTATTGTAAATTTGATTTTTTTTACCCTAGCCCTGTATTCTTTCTGGCTTGTATCCCATAACCCTGGTGTTAACTCTACGCTCTCAATTAATGCCACTGATTCCTCCCTAGATTTTGGACCCTTTCCTGTTTCCATCGCTAGCGCGCTTGACTAAGAGCAGGCAACTCTCGCGACACTCAATCCAGACTGCCGGAAAACTGCGAGAGCAGTGTCGGGTGTCTTCGATGGCTGATTTTGCGCCGTCTTAACGGGAGAGTTCAGCCAGCGACACTTGTGTCGCTACACTCATGAGTTTGTGTCGCGACACTGCTATGTTGGGCGTCTTAACGGAGACACTCGATGTCAGACACTGAGTGTCGGACATTTTTGTGTCTCGTTAAGACGTAGCTTATGAAATGAAATAATGAAAATATGAAAAATGAAAAATGAACAAAAGCGTAGCAGCCGTATTGCTAGCAGACGACTAACAGCGCCACTGGCGGTAGTCTCCGAAGAAGTGCCTTACCTCCCCTTCTTATGGAGAGGCGCCCCCCTGACCATAACTCAATCTCAATAATATTTATTATGTAAGTTATAAAGGCCAAACTGAAAAAATATAGAGGGTATACATATTCAAAGTCGCAAAAATATGTAAGAAAATAAATTCCTATTAATTCGAGAGCTATTTAGCAATATACGTGAGTCAGAGTCAGGCATGGTTGCCTAACTCTGATATTCAGTTGCTAATTTTTTATAAACAAATGCCTATTGAGTTAAACGGCCAGACACATGTCCACTATTTTTAAGCAAAGAATGTTCCCTGAAAGATTCGTGAGAATCCGTCAGTCAATTACCCATTAACCTGGTGTCCTCCTTGTCGGTACAAATTTTCATTTTTCGAAATTGTTTGGCATCAAGTCAGCACGGGTTACCACAATCCAATCACAATAATATTTATAAGGTAAGTTTATTGATTTGGTGGCCATTACACTTCAGAAGGTTGTCATTACCTAATATTTTCTCTGCAAACCCTAATTGTATTTTGCAGAGACATATTCAGCAGAAATACATTGCAGAATAAAAATTTTCTTAGTAATAACAAAATATATGTCAAAGCAAAAGTTAAACAAAATTCAAACTTTTATTTATAATCTTAAGGAAAAACTAGATTTTCATTTACATATGATATTGCTGTGCAATTTTTGCAGTCTTCTAACCAATCTCTGAATTGAGAAAGGTAACAAAGCAAATCATAATGGTGTAGAATAAAGATAAAATTTACTTTGATGGCATACAAGATTTCACTATAGAAAGTTGCATATTATTGCAAGAAAATCTCCAATTGAGACTTCTGTATCACTAATGATCTCATATAAATTAAAAGCGAATCTAAATAACTAACTCCGCAAAAAAGGCCAAAGGACTTCCTTTATTTCAAAGCACGAGCGTGCAAGATATTATCATCAGTAATGCTCATCACTGTGAATGCGTAGGCTCTCCTTACTCGACTGCCTTTGTCCTTTTATTGGGGGCTACCCATGCACTGCTGTGTCCCTATCTCCTGGCAAAAAAGAGTACTAACACAAAAACAATTATGGGCTGCTGCAAATGAAATTTGTTTTCACATATAGGTCGTCTGGATGCAGAAAAATCTAGATGGAGTGAATCAGTATAAATGCTTCCTGGGCAACTTAAAGACATAATTTGAGATGTTTTACTATATTCAGGAGTAGTTGCTTACTTGGGAGCATTTACAATTGATTATAGACAAGTATTTATATTCAAAAAATATTTCTTTTAAACAGTTTACCTAATTATTTGTTTTAACACTCATTAAAATATTATATGAGAGCATTGTCATTTTTAATTTGTTTTTGGAGAAATTTTTCACTATCATCAACACAAGCATGTGCATCCATAGTAAATTAATACAGAAAGCATCTGAAAGTACAGAAAGCTACTGAAGAATGGCAGAATTATTGTTACAAAATAGGCATTCCTTGTTCAAAAGCATTTTCTGCTGTCAGTATTATAGGAGATCCAGTGAGGATTAGAACTTAGAATATTGCTGAACTTCCTGTGGATTCTTTCTCTGTAGAAAATGGGAACATAGTTTCAAACACAAGGCCACTGATAATGGATCCTCAAGGTATGATTCCGTTAATATTCCTTTAAGTTCAAAGTTATTTAAAATTTACCATTAAAAGAGGTAAGTACTTCCCTAGACCACAGCCTTGCCATGGTGGATGGGCTTGCATATTCCTATGTCCTTAAAAGACCTAATCTGGCTGGAGCTTTGTTTCTGATTGGCTCACCCATACCAGTAAGGTCAAATTTGGAGCTTACAAATGGTAAACCATATAGGACAGCGTTTGTACCTCAGGCTGTTAAAAAAGTATCTGAATCCCAGTGAAGTGGCCATTATAAGTGATAGTGCCACATTAAAAAATGTAAGGAATATGGCAAGGGAAGGCAATCCTTGACTACATATACCTTGTACATGATGTACGAACATTCAAAAATTGGGAATTGTGAACTCAGAAATCAATCCTCTATGGAGAGTTTTGCACCCAGTTATAAAAGGGAACATCACTGAAGTGCCACAACAATAACTTAATTGAAAAACATGAGGTTGTTTACAAAACTTTTCTTACAATGTAGTTTAAAAGAGTAGTTGGGAAAAGAAAAAAAACACACAAAGAAATATCTGAAAACATAAAGACTTAATGAAAAAAGAACTTAAGGAAATTGGTAAAACTACTTAGTTGTGTGAGAGACAGAGGATGTCTGAGAGCTGTTGCAAAATGAAACATGTTTAAGAAGCAACAGAGAATATATAGGCAAGGCAGTGCTAATATGTGTAGTTCATTAAAAATAGGTAAAGAAGGGGCACAAGGATGTGCTCCTGCAATAATTCTAATGCAAAGTTTTTGTAAAATGAAAACCTTATGGTATAAATATATATGGTGATCATGTACATCTGATCCTTGATTAATAATGCTAATTGTAGTCTGCTAATGCATAGTTTCATGGCATTTGCAACAAACTCCATCTAGTGGTTTGATAACAACCCTAGTGAGTAACTTCAGTACTACATGAGAAAACCGGATGTAGGATGCATTTGTAGTGTCATGTAAATAAAGCTGTTCTTGTTCAGCCATCGAGGAGAGTGTTTGCTTTCATTGAATCCCTGTGCATCCTTGGCGATATCGGAAGTAACTTGGCGTCGTTACTTCCAAGGAGAAAAGTATCTGCTAACATATGGCAGAGTTACCTTACCCCCAAACAATACTGTAAATGAGACAGAATAGCTCCATAATACAGCTGTAGCAGAATAGCAAGATTGACAGAGCAACGAAGAGAACTTAGTAAATAACACAAATAGTTTAATTTAGAAAGCAAGTATGTAATATGCGGTCCCCAAGACAGATTACTATCATGTATCACACCAAGATATTTTGCTTGAGAAACAGATTTAAGAGGATTATTATTATCTGAAATGTCAAGTTTGTTAAGCATAGAATTTCTAAGGGCAAATTGAATGCGCTGGGTTTTATCAGAGTTTAAATGAATGAAATTCTCTTTAGACCATAAACTCGTATAAAAAATATGACTGCTAGCAATTGAAAGATCATGCTAGGACTCAGCAGAAATGATATTATGAAAGTCATCTGCAAAAAAGATGGGCTGCACGACAGTGAGCCCATTAAATTTGTTAGGTACATCATTAACATATAGTAGAAATCATATTAGTCCTTGTACAGAACCCTAAGAAACTCCAAGATTGATAGTTTTAGTATAAGAGTTGCATTTACTTTCATTAGAGAGTAAAGAAACACTTTGTGTTCTACCTAGGTGTAAATATTTCAGTCTGTAGTCAAGGGCGTCGCCAGCCACTGGGCAAGGGGGGGGGGGCAAGCTCCCTGATAAAATGAAAAATGCCTAACTTACAGGGGCTAGTTTATTGATGCCTGCTTCTTACTACAAATACGTCAAATCTTTCAAAAACCAAATGTATTGAAAACTAGAGGAGTTTAACGCTTATATGGCCATCTCATTAAACTTTTCAAGATAGTAGTTTACATAAGCAAACTATTGGAAACTTATCATAAGTTTTGTTTGGATATCTAGTTTGGATACGTCCAATTTCTATTAAAAAGTCATTTTTTCCGATGCTAAAGTATTTTGATGCTGTAGATATATACTTCCCGAGTCTTTGAGAGTTCTTTCTTCCAAGAGGTTGCCAAGCGTGAAAAGGAAAAAATAGTTACCGTTATTTGACAAGCGATATAAAACGTCTCAATGAATCACCACATTGGTGCACCCATCCTTATTTGAACATCTTTCGTTATTAGACTATATCATCAGCGGCTTTCTTAGGATTGACTTCATCCGTTGCTTTTAAAATTACCTCCTCTTCTAAGAATCAAAAAATCATTTATATCAGATGAAATTTTCTGGTAGGCTTACAATTAAGCCTGATTTAATTATTTATGTATTAGTCAAGTATTCAATTGAATGCGTCACATACCGGAGAGTAAAAATTCGGCTGCATTAAAATATTCTGTAGACTCTTGATTATAGTTGATATTATAATTGAATTTGCAGAAATCAAGTTAAATACCAAGGTGGAAAAAATGAAGACGTCAACTTAGAATTATTTAGATGAAGTAATAGGTGGTAGGTTGGTTTAGTGTTCAAAGGAAACAAAAGTTTCCACGAATTGAAATTTTGAATGGGCATTGCATAACCAGATGTGAGATTCGTGGGATTCTATCACATGAGAAAAAATTGGCTGCATCGAAAAGGAAGCTGAAGAATTTAAGTCACAGTTTTAACCGTTTCTCAAATTTATTTTAAGTCATCAAGTCGCAGTTCTGATAAATATGTGCGTAACTTACGCGCACAATACCTTTCAGCTGACTGATTTGCTTCCAAAATGGTATATTATTAATAATATCATCGAAAATTAATTTTTACTGATATCTTGTATTGCTCCAATACTTTTACAAATTTCTACGGAAACCCGGTTATTGAATTATTTTCGTAACTATACAGCAAATTTACGGGTAATTATAAAATATGGATCGGTATATTTAATATCATCCCGAGTAATGAAGAGGCTACTATGCAGACTTTTAATTGTCCAGAATGCTTAACAAAGGAACCAGTTCCTTTGCAATTGTCGCAAAAACTCATATTGAGATGTGCCCTCTGATAACAGCCCTAAAATAATACAATCCTAATTTATGCAACTAATAATGGTCATTTTACAAAAAACTACATAGACATTGACTTACGTTTTCCCGATAGAGGCCTCGAGCTACTAACGGACTGTGAAAAAAATTTTCGGATGTCCATCTGTACCTTATGAAATCCAAACTAAACTCTCCTTCGAACTGTTCCCTGTGAATTTCCCAAATGTACTATTCACGAGCCTAGCTTTGCATTCACACCCTCAAAACAGTCACATGCAACATATCTAACTGAGCGTTTTATCAACTTGTTTGTCTCTCAAACGTAATCTTAATCTCTGTTTTCAGGGTGTAAGTTTCGAATTACTTCTCGAATGTTCCCCTGTGTTTTTGCGAGGAGTAAACGAATCAGCACTTTCGAATTCTTCTCATGGGAATCTTATCTTATGGTGTGAGTCATCTAATAAAAGGATATGGTTAAGAAGTGCATGCGTTGAACATCGTGCGCGAAACACTCGTAGCGTACCATTGATATCGATGTCGGCTCTAGGCCAGGCTCTAGGCTCTAGGCTCTGCTACCGAAAACATCAACTTAGCTGTAATCGGAGCCATATTTACGGGCATACAAAGCTTTCGCTGAATTTATCAAGCAAATGATTGGGGTTTTGTACTCTTCAGCAGGAAAAAGCACAGAGCTAGTAATAGGACTTGACTCTTGGGGGGGTTTGAACCCCTAAACTTCCCCCCCTCGCTGCGCCACTGCTTGGGCCTATTTGCAAAATACTCATCGAAAAACTTTCTTATGTCCATTTTGAAGGGAAAACGAAAACAAAACTGAATCCTTTGTCTTCTGCCGGCGATTGTCGGACGATACTCAAGGAATTTTGAAAGAGAGGACATAATCGCATAACCTCGCGCGCTGATCGCATGGAGAGGCAGTTCTAGCTACATTGTTCACCCTGAAACCGAACTTTTCTTCTCTTGGGAAGAAAGGAGCGAAGGAAAGGAGGGCTGTTGACTCTGCTGCAAAGTATTGTTGAAATATTTGTGCTGCACTGGAGATATAAATGAATTTCCTACGAGGAGGTACTTTTCCCATCACTGGTGTTTACACGTGCCAACACTTGACTTTGTTTTGGGTCTAAATTCTTTTTAAATACGCTCGTGCCTAAAAATTGTTTCTACAACACATCCCGAACCAAAATACGAATGGGTCTCCAGGGGGGGGCAGCTGCCCCCCCCTGACCCCCCCTGGCGACGCCCATGTCTGTAGTAAGAAGGGCATCTAATAGCAAGATGAAAGGCTTTAGAGAGAAGGAGATGATGATTAACATAATCAAATGCCTTAGTGGCATTGGAGAACTAAGGTTCTTTTGCATTTATTAAGAGAAGGAAATATGAAATCAACTGCATCGTAACTGGCTGAAGTAGTACATTTGTTTTTAATGAAACCATGTTGGAAGACTGAAAGGATATTGTTAGACTGTAAGAAGGAGACTAAATGTGAGTAATAAATCTTTTCAAGTATTTTTGAAAAGTGACTCAGTATGGCAATAGGATGATGGTTATTAATATCCTGTCTAGAGCCTTTATCCTTATACAAATTGATAACTTTTGAGTGTTTTAAATGAGGAAAGACTTTTAAAAGAAAGTACAGTAGAACCTCAATTTTACAAAGTTGAAGGGACCAAAAAATTTGCACTTTGTAAAATTCGGGCTTCGTAAATTTGAGGTTTTCTTTCAAGCAATCGAAATCTCTACAATAACAATCCAAGTTCAGTAACACAGTGCATAATGTTAAATGGGATTGAAAGGAAGGTAGTATTTCAATAAAATGAATTATACATCCAGTTTAATGTTTAATACAACAGAAAAAAATTCCAAACTTTTTACTTTTAAAAATAATCTTGAATTTTTATATTTTTGGAAGTTTCAATGAAAGATGAGGTGATTTTCTCAATACCTGAAAGGTAATAATTGAATAAATCAGGTACACCATCAGTAAACATCTGAAAATTGTGAAGCACTTTTATAGAGTGTCTTAATTCGTTCCTTGTAGGGGGGAAGGTGCTTCTGGTATCTTCGTAGCTTGTAGAAGAGCTATCTAAGTTCACTTCATCCTCATCTTCTTCGTCTTCACTAAATTCACTGCAGTTATGCGTCATCACATGAGAGTCACACTTGACATATGATTCAGCATGAGAGGATGCATCTGGGATGTACTGATTTAGTTGTGCCATTTCTTTACTAAGGAGGTCCTGTAGTGTGGGAACCTCCACTAACTCCTCTGTCTCTATAATTGATGTGTCACCAAAACCAGCTGATCTCCTACAGTTAGAAATAGTGTTTGCAGTGGCACTGTCTCATGCTCTGGCAATTCCTCGCACAGCATGCAACAATGTCCATGGAGGCACATCAGAGGCTTGATTAGCAACAAATGTATGCATACTAAAGCTCTGCTAGCAGAAAGCTAAACTATGCAGGTCTAAACTTGTCAAATAATTATGAGGATGAAATCAAACTAATTTCTGTGTCAAATAAGAGTCACAAGCTCATTTAGAAAGAAAACAATAGATATCACATGCAATTCTCTGTGTGCACTATAGTAATAGTAGTTTGTTAAAAGCACTTTGACAGCTTAGGTCATTTTGCCCATGTGCTCCCACCAGGATTTGAAATCAGAACTGATTCCTCATGAGTCACGAGCGTTACCGACATGGCTCTCCAGCAGCCAATCTGCAGTATATCTGCATCAAATTGAAAGGACTACGATTATACTGATTCCCTTTATAGCATAGACCTTATTTCAAAGCCTAGGAGACTCACATAAGTCAAAGTGAATGAAACTGATAGCCATGAATTCCAAGAAACTAGCTCGTAAATATTTTAAGTCATTTAAGAACTTTACTTAAGTTAATTTGAAACTCCCTCTATTTTATATATGCGTTCTACTACGCTGACGTTTAGCGGTGATTTTCGAGAACTACTTACTCGCGGCTACTTTAAACGATCTTGTCGCGTCACAAATCATAAGTCGCGATCGCAAATTCTTACCTAACCACGTAAAACACTTTTAATTAATAAATTACGTATTGAAAATGCATCAAAATTTAAGTAATAGTGACGTATTACAACAAATTTAGTATTCTTTAATTAAACTAATTTCCATGACAGCTGCAGCGAAGAACTCCCACAGGAATGCTACTTTCAAGTAAAGGGTTCACCAAAGTTCTGCGATGGGGTTGCGGCGGCTATCATATTGCTAAAATTAAAGAATTCCAGAGAAAATATGGAGGTCGCAAAGGATATATACTCGTCGCAAAGGATATATATAGGTAGTAGGTATTTCTTATACACAAGATGATAGAAAAGAAATAGAACTTACCAAGCGTCCGAAGATAGTGCTGGACGAGAAATCTTCGGTAGTGGACTTTATAGTTGTTAATTATTCCCATATCTAGCGGTTGCATCTTACTGGTGCTATTTGGACTAAGAAAAAGTACGTTTGGGAGCACTACTCCGCTTATTTTCTGAACTGGGGCATTATCTACAAGAAGTAGTACATTGCAATTCTCGCATGCGCTCTTCCTCTGCAAGAAGATAATTTGCTTCTGAAAAATGCCCATTGCCATCCATGCTTTTTTATTACTTTCATACAAAACAGGCAAATTTTTCACGTTCTTGAAGCAACGCGGAGCTCTTGATTTTGCAATCACAACTGGTTTCAACTTTTCAGATCGATCTTGGTTACATATAAGCATTACTGTAACCCTATCCTTAGATTTTTTACCTCCGCGACATTTTTCACCACGGGTGCCGAGGATGGAGTCAGGTGATGCCTTTAAAAACAAACCTGTTTCATCCAGGTTGTATATATCTCGAGGGAAATATTTAGACACAATGTCATCGTTTATTTCATGCCACTGCTCAACGTCTTTTGTGATGATGCTACCTTCTTCTCCACAGATTTTCATTGAAGTGATTCCGTATCTTTTCTTGAATCTATCAAGCCACCCATTTGAGGCTTTAATGTTGTCGCACTTCAGTTTAAGAGCCAAAACCTGAGCCTTCTCCTTCAGAATTTTTTGTCTGCCCGCGATCACGTACTTCCTTTCTAATTGACCTTTTGGTGACCAAACTCGGGGACTTCCTCCTTTTCTTGGTCAGCGATGTTTTATCCATTATTTTTCTGATAGGAACACGGGATATCACAGCACAGGCCACCTCGCGCAAAGAGAGATTCTGACTGTACGCGCGCGACTTTTCCTCGCTTGGAGACCAACCTTTCTCAGGGTGTCCACCATCCAACCATTATTTTTCAAGCTTTTACTAACCAGCTAAAATCCGAAATCCCTGCAGCAGCCTTAAGCATTTTAAGATGTCGCACTCCAATTTAGTAGCCAAGATCTGAGCCCAAAACTCCCCAAGTCGAAAACAAATTCTTATCATGCTCTATTCTCTCAATCTTTCGTCCAAATAGAAACCATATACTACTGGAAACTGCTGGTCAATACGACCCCAGGTCGTGGATTCGCGATATTACCAGAAAGCATGATGAAGAAAGAAAGAGCACGGCTACGTCTTATAAGCTATCATTTTTCGCGAAAACAGTAATCAAAATCTTTGTATCCCACGAAATTTTCACATTTTCCCATCTAAAATACATGGGATGAGGGTCTTCCCAACATAGACGATCTGGATTCAGCTGCTCCTGTTTACGGCGATCGTCATCCCGTTGTATTGAGCTCAATGCGACAAAACCATTTCAAATACTTCGTAAAACCGGGGTTCATTCACTCCTAGGGACCGGCTTCTCACTTCGTAAAACATGAAATCGATGTTTTACGTAAAACCGAGGTCATTTTACATGTACAAAGATCGGGACCGGCGGAATGGTTCGTAAAACTGTGTCACTTCGTAAAATCGAGGTTCATAAAAACGGGGTTCTACTGTACTGATTTATATGATCAAGTAAGGGTTCCCTGATGAAATCATAGGAAAGCTTTACAATATGACCAGGAATATCATCATTACCAGAACAAGTGTTGGGCAAACTAAAAACCACAGATCTAAGTCCATAATCATCACATGGAATGAGATAACTGGAATTTGAAATATTTAAGAAATAATTACTGGAATAAGAAGCAGAAAAGTTAGAAGGGATTGAGAGAGAAGAGAAATGCTCATCAAGAAAAGTAGCAAGAAATGCTGGATCAGAAAGAGTTTAACCAGCATTAGGATCAGTTAAATGAAGTTCAGTTTTAGAGTTGAATTCACTAGTGTTATTTATGATTTTCCATGCTTCCTTTGATTTATACTTGGCTGTGATCAATCCTTGATTATTGCTGACTCAGCTTTGTACTCCTAAGCATATTTCTATACTGTATCCTATACTGTTTAGATATGGTACCAAGAGTATGATCATTAGAAGTCTTAACTTGAAAAGCAAGGTCCTTTAGAAAAACAGAGAAGATCTTGCTTTCATTAGTGTTTATAGCCTTAGAAGTTAATGGGTATTTCTTATAGATTGGCCAACCTCCTCCCCCCAAACCTAAAAGCAGCCTTCTACATGCCGAAAACCCTCACAAGTTAACTACCACCCATGAAAGATATCAGGGATGAATCAATGCTCTCCTGCCAGAGCTCTCTAACCGCTTGAATGTGGCAATTTTTCTCTCAGATATCTGAAGATAAAGACCACAGAGCATCAATGTCGCTTCCAGTTGGGGACCCCTGGCTCGGCATTCATAGAACACCTATGGGAGACGGGCCACTCCAGCTCCTTCGAGGGGAAATTACTTCACCAAGTCCCAAAGAGAAGAAAAATGTAGGGGAGACCGGGGCTGGTTGGCCGAGTTTTGTTTTCGGAATTTCTGTACGCTGTTTGGTTCGACTTTTTGAAAAACGGTTTGCTTTTTCATAAAGATACAACCCTTGAGCATATATATGAATTTTTTCATCCATGAAAAAAAATCAGGAAAAAAGTTATAAGCAATCAAATGCGGCACCAAAAATCGGCCAACCAACCCCAGGGCCGGGGTAGGTTGGCCGAGTTTTGCAAAATAGGTGAAAGATATCAAATGTATCACTGGAAAATATTTATTAGTGTAAAAAAATTAGTGTGCATAGTTTTGTAATATGTAGGTACGTAAAAAAACTCCGCTCGTTACTTTTTAGTCTTTTTAACATTTTTAGAATTAGTTTCGGCAGCTTTAAGAACTTTTTCATAGCTCTCGCGGCTTTCTTTTACTCTGCTAGCGTACGCTTACGTTTGCTTTCATTTTTCTCTGTCTCCAATGCTGCTTTAATTGGGGAATCGGTCAAAATTTCGGTCGATCGGCGTTTACGACCTTGACGCTTCTTCGAATCAGTTCGTGCACTCGCCTTGGGGAGAGGTCTGACGTCTTCAGGGAGGCTTACATATGCAGCAGATTCTGTGCTGATGGACGAGTTTTGTTCAGGGTTGGGTCGATCTGTGACAAATCCTGCCAGGAACTCCTTAGGAGGAAAAATTTCAGGAATGAAAGGGCACACGCCAGAGACTCTGAAGCCAGCTCGAATATTGTTCGGTGTGCAGGCGAGTGGAAATACACTGGCTACGATTCCCGGAATGTCGTAGATATGTCATTGTTTTGCCAGGGTTATTCGTCATCCACGCATCAGAGTAGGTATTTACGAATTTTTTAAATGGACCTGGATTTTTGAAATTCACAACTCGGCCAACCAGCCCCACACAAAACTCGGCCAACCTACCCCAATGAATGTTTTCGAGAACAATCACGGTTTACAAAAACAAAAGTGAGGTTACCCTGGAAACCGATATACCATTTTGAAGGGTTTTGAATACCCTTTCCAGCGGTACCACGTTTTTTGAAATCGGATGGAAATTGATTCGTGTTACGAAGATTACTTTAC
Organism: Sympetrum striolatum; assembly: GCA_947579665.1. Classification (NCBI taxonomy): domain Eukaryota; kingdom Metazoa; phylum Arthropoda; class Insecta; order Odonata; family Libellulidae; genus Sympetrum; species Sympetrum striolatum. Next base: position 98,592,410 of record OX388341.1, on the reverse strand, counting down.
AAGAACAGAAATTTACTCACCAGTGTCGAAAAAAGAAAAAACGTGCTCCTGTGCAAACGGCAACACGAAAACAGCTGAAATTACGTCGGTACATGGACGAACTAACCAAAATCACTATAGATGTCGCCACTGTGCCCAAAATTCTTTTTAAAAAATCTGATGTGGCCAGCACATGACTTTCTCCATACATAAGATGTAAGTATTTATCTACAACAGTAATTTCGAACTCTATATTCCATCTAAACTTGGAAGATGAGTGATTAATATATATATATTATTATCTTTTACGTCACAAACATTATAAATAATGTTTTTCGGGACATGCTCGATGAAAAACGATGAATTTGGACTCTCGCCCATAGAGCCCAGAGCCCCCGCAAAGTACATAATCAGCAACATCCAGTTTATCAGTATTTCATGTATAACTCCTAAAAAATCAATGTTACAAAAATATGCTTCATACAAAAGTTATAGTAAATTACATTTTCTAAAACATTTATAAATAATAGTATATACCTAAATATCATATTTATGGAGATATTTTGAAAACCGGAAATGGGCTTTAAAGAATGTAGCTCAACTTCCGGTGAATCGATTCACTCCAAAAACTAATCAACTCTACCGACTGTAATAAAAGTACTATATATGAAATTTGGTAATGATCTGACGAATAGTTTTCATGTTAGAGCGCCCACAAAGTACATAATCATCTTCTTCCGGTTTATCAGTATTTCACGAATAACTCCTAATCAACCGGTGATACAAAAATATGTTTCATACAAAAGTTATAGTAAATTATATTTTCTAAAACATTTATAAATAATAGTATATACCTTAATATCATATTTATGGAGATATTTTGAAAACCGGAAATGGGCTTTAAAGAATGAAGCTCAACTTCCGGTGAATCGATTCACTCCAAAAACTAATCAACTCTAACGACATCAACCAAAGAACTATACATGAAATTTGGTGTTGATCCGACAAATAGTTTTCATGTTAGAGCGCCCACAAAGTACATAATCATCTTCTTCCGGTTTATCAGTATTTCACGAATAACTCCTAATCAACCGGTGATACAAAAATATGTTAAATACAAAAGTTATAGAAAAATACATTATGTAAAACTTTTATCAGGGATACAATCTACCTATATATAATATTTATGGAGATATTTCGAAAAACAGAAATGCGCTTTAATGAATAAAGCTCAACTTCCGGTTGACCGATTTACTCCAAAAACTAATCAACTCTGACAGCACACACCACAGTACTATATATGAAGTTTGGTATTGATACGACTAACAGTTTTCACGTTAGAGCGCCCACTATCACACACACACATACACACACACACACACACACACACACACACACACACACACACACACATACACACAGACATCATTCCGAAAATGGTCAAAACGTGTTCTAGGGACCCCAAAACATGTATTTCCGTTGAAATCTCGAAGTCGAATTTTTTCATGAAAACAATACTTTCTCTATACTTCGTATATGGAGAAAGTAAAAAGACACTCGGCCAACCTGCCCCTTCGGCCAACCAGCCCCGGTCTCCCCTACTCTTTGGAAAAAATCTGATGTCGCCAGCACATGACTTTCTCCATATATAAGATGTAAATATTTATCTACGACAGTAATTTCGAACTCTATACTCCATCTAAACTTTGAAGATGAGTGATTAATTTATATATATTATTAGCTTTTACGTCACAAACATTATAAATAATGTTTTTCAGGACATGTTCGATGAAAAACGATGAAGTGGCCTTTCGCCCCAGCGCCCAGAGCGCCCACAACGTACATAATCAGCAACTTCCTGTTTATCAGTATTTCACAAATAACTCCTACACAATCCGTGATACAAAAATATGTTTCATACAAAAGTCATAGTAAATTACATTTTCTAAAACTTTTATTCATAATACTATATATCTAACTATCATATTTATGGAGATATTTTGAAAACCGGAAATGAGCTTTGATGAATAAAGCTCAACTTCCGGTTAACCGATTTACTCCAAAATCTAATCAACTCTAACGACACCAACCAAAATACTATTTCTGAAATTTGGTGTTGATAAAATGAATGAATCTCATGTTAGAGCGCCCACAAAGTACATGTCAGCTACTTCCGGTTTATCGGTTTTTCACGAATATTCGAAATTTCCATTAAGGGGTAACAATAAGTTAGAATAAGATATGTAGTTAAGGCAATTTTTAGGAAATATTACATTGATGGATAGAATTCTGTTCATCGACAACTATATATATAATTTTCATAATTCAGTAGATTAAAAATGGACATCCGCATTAAGAACTTTTGCATTACGTTGAGCCTCTCCCTCATCTATAGATGATGTTTGCTGCAAGGAGCAGCATTTCTTTAATTGTCATTGAATGAAGTAATTCACACAATCACGAAACAAAAAATGCAACTAATATATTACATTATAATAACTAATAGTGTTTTCTATGTCTAGTACATCTCTTAAATATATGATGCTTATTCTAAATTGACCTTCACTTGCTGTGGTTACCTTTTTGACCTATGCGAAAACTCTAAACCTCTTCCATGGAGATCCAGTGTAAATGCTCGTTTATGTTGATGCCTATTAGCATTGACGATTCTTTTATCACTGCTTTAGAATTACACCATTTTCACGTTCATTTAAGGAGATCACTAAATGCAAAGCTGAGTTTCAACTCTCAACAAGAATTTCATACTCAAGCACATGTCACAAATTTAAGAAGAAATCACAAGATAGAAGGCACGACATTTACATCGATGTTAGTTCCTCTTCCTGTACTTCAGAGGCTGGCCAATTCGTTCCATGTCGTAAATAATCATAATGTATCCACAAGAAAACGTAGCAACTGATTTTTTAGAAAGGCTCAATGACCGCCATTACGAGATACACGGACGAAATATCACTCAGCCTACTTTACTCATAACTACTAACGTTATTCAGACTTTTCAAGACGAACGAAAAATACCAAAAGCGCGGTAAAATGGTCGCCTCGTGCTTGCATGGATGAAGGAGTAGGTTGCCGATCTATTTGCAAATGAATTTAAAGTTGTAATAAGTAGATTACAATGTGAAGTTACTTTGTTGAAAGTGTTCGTGTTTCATAAAATATCGTGTTTTATCTGAATTTCCCTGTGTATGTGTGAGAGTGATTTCATGGAATACTCAAATGAAAAGTGCTTAGAGACAACTAAAGTGCAGCACATTACTCAGTGATTTCCATTAATAAGTGTGAAAATGGTATACATCTAATGTTATTATCTAATCTAAGATGAGAGAATCTTACACCAGAAAAGGAATCAGTATGACTGAATTTTCATCATGGATCTCCTCGTAATCTTCCAGAATTCTAGTTTTCTTTCCAGCAGCACTCACTGTCTGCAAGCAAGAGTTAAGGTAAGTATCATGTGTTCGATAGATACGCTTGAAGTGGAAAAAATCCCATGCGAGTGTTTAATATATTTCGATGAAACAAATGTTCAGATGAGGGAGGACAACATAATACAGAAATTCTTAATGTGTAAAGTAAAATTTTATTTCTTACATAATTGAGATCATATGCTCTTCTCGATGAGAAAAACTCTTTTATTCAGTGGAATGAATTTCATAAAACTAAGTACTTTTAGAAAGAAACCTTGACATCTTAATTTACTTTTACCCCACAGTGGCAACTGCTACTATCCCATTACATAGGACAGCCACATTCCGGAGATATTTTTCTGTTTTTATCTTCAATCTAAGTAATACATTGCCTTGGAGTCTAAGAAATGTTCAGAGTTAGTGCCAATCCAAGTGGAAATTGTATGAGCTTCTTAAATGATTATAACTAGATGGTATGTACATAGTATAGTCCTAAATTATGTTAAAATTTAGGTTTTGTTTCACTGTGATTATTTTCAGGTTTTGTTTACCTTTAGGTCCTTAGGACATCAATAATGTCATTCTTATAATCAAAGAGAGTTTATACACCATTTCGATTCTTTTATTACGGCAGACGACGAGTTATTTAATGCGATACATAAGTTACAATAATTTGTAATATTTTTATGCTGTTTTAAATAGTTTTAAGTAGTTTTTCGACCTGAAAGAAATATTACGAAATAAATTATTAAACAGCTGAGATTCTCCTATGTTTATATTGTTACCGGAAAACCCTTTATGGAAACAGCCGAATTAACGCGATCTTTAAAAATAAATTCTTAAAAAAATGAGAATTCCAAGTATTTTGAAATTTAAATTAATTTGGTAATTTATAAAATTTCATGTATAATTTATCATAATTTTTATTAATTAAAATGATTTATCTAAGTGGTGGACGGGGCGACGGAAAATTCCATCGACGTTAGTTCGAAATCGACCAATCAAATCACAGCATTTTGGTTCATAACTTGTTCACATGGCGGTTACCTTAGTTCCTGTTGAGATTTCATCCTGTGAAGTTGTTGGGTCATTTTTTAACAAAATAACCGTTAGATTTTTGAATTTGGAAATTAGTGAATGGCAGTGATATATCGAAGAGCTGAGTTTTATCTTTGTTATAATACAATCTTTAGAATCGGTGATCGAGAATAAAAAGAAATAACGACGTTTGAAGATATGAAGATGTCAGCAGTCCGGTATCCGGGATTTCCATCTTACCTTCGGTAAGTAGCATAAGTAACCACACTCTAGTTTCTCTTGTGATCTCTTATTAAAAGAATATTTCATTTTGCGAGTTCGAGTTCGGATATTTCCAAATTTTTGGTTTCGGAAATCTCTTCTTTGACCTTTTTGTCACTATAACATCTATCTTATGTTTGTGTATCCTGTGTCTCACAACCACCTTTAGTTTTTAGAGCCAATACGTCCGGTTTTTTCAACGTTTTGGTTGCCTTATATTTTAATGTATGTCTTTCGCGTCACTATATTAGCTACGTCTGGGGATTCTTTAAATAAGAAACATCGTTACTTCTATTTATTGTGGAATTGCAAAGAATCTTGTTTCGTCACCATTTGCGCATTGGTATTGATTTAGTAATCAGCAAATTCTATAATTGACAGTCTTAAACTGAATCATTAAAATTCAACGATGCCTTATCTGGCCCAGGAAAGATCGTAACTCGCCTAGTTAACTTTAAGGAAAAGAAATGCTGCAGCTGTATCTTTCCGCGTATATCAATGAATGATATGGCTGGCCTTCGTAAGTTAATCCTTAATATAATATTAACCTTAACGAAATGAAATAAATTTAGAAGATATCCTCTCGTTATTTTTTACTTAGTGGAGCAGCAGATACATCAATGGTTTGATGTAACGGAAAACAGCATTTCAAAGTTACCGGCAGCATTATATGCTGGCGAAAACAGTGTGCATACCCTATCATATCTCGACATGTTTTTATAATTTGCATTTACTGATATTTCATACGGTTAAAAAATCAACGTTTCGTTGTATTACAATATGGGTATTTGGTACAGGAATTTTATTTCATTACCTAACATCTTTTTAGCATTTCATGTGTCTTTTGCTAGATGTCGTTAACTATACGAGCAGTGGAAGTAGTGATTTCGCAGAACTTAAATACCATTTTAATGCACGCTGTCAACAATCATCCGTCTTTAATTTTTGACGTTTTCTGTTTCGACCTCGAGATGGTTCGCCCATTTAATTTTTAAAAAGGTTGAATGAATGCCTTTTTTCATATTTATCTTTGCCAGTGGTATTCTAATTTTATAACTATCAAGATTTTATAACTTTCAGTCTTTTGTAATTGAACAGTTTGCTCAAAACAACGGAAATCCTACTTTGAAAATTAACAGCCAAGTTCATGCCTGCCCAAGGTCGTGGAATACAAGCACGACACAATACTTGCACAGCACTTGTCTGATTGATATTATTCGTCATAATATATTAATTTACCTTTTCGATTTTTTCCAGATTTTATGTAAATGAATTTGGTCTTTTTTCGGAGGTACTCTGGTGTAGGAGTCACCCGCTTCAAAGGCCAACGGTCATTGACAGATACGACACGGAATAGGGAAGGAGGATGACGTTTGGCCGGATCTCCTTTATAGGTAAGTAGAATATAGATTAATAATTTTGATTATATTTAATTTAATACATTTTCACTTAACAGTGCTTCGAATTCTTTTGCGTTTCGTTACTCCAACTATAGACTTGTTGAAATCACCTTGAACGTTCACGATATTAAACTCTGTTTAATATTTCAATAAAAGGCTTGTGAGAAAAAATTTGTAGGAGTTTAGTACAGAATTAATATAATTAAATTTAAATTTAAATTAAACATACTTCCATTACTTATTTCCTTTTGAATGCGATAAATTTACGTCCTTAAAAAAATAAGTAAATTCTTCAAGACATATAAATTTCTATATCGTTCCTTTACAGTGTCATTCAAAGAGCCTACAGCGTCTCCGATACCTAATGATCAATTAAAACATTTTATGCTTCTTAAGGTCTTAAGTTCTTTATTTTAATTTTGAAAAAGGTACTTTAAAACTTGCATGTCATTGTATTATTTGACTAGGCATTCATAGAAAGAGACGATAACGATCCATAAAGATAATTTTTGATTCAGCATTGTACAATCGATCGATTTTTGTACGATTTAGTACGGGTGAGAAATTATCACAGCCCTTTTCTAAGTTGTTGTTGAGTAAAATTTTTGAATAAGGAACATATTTGACAAAAGTAACCACATCACGCCTCAATCGGATTAATTCCATTTCACTTTTGACCGACTATGAAAAGATGGTAAGCGAATTTTCGCAAATTTGGTTGATTACATTTTTTTAAGGACAACTGCGGTATCGAGGGATACTCTTTACTCTTATAGAGAAAGAATTTTGGTTAAACAAATTGGAGACGGTGGATTAACTAAGGGAATCTAAGTCTCCAGAAGAAACCATGAGAGATGATAAACCTCTTGAAGAATAAAACGGCAGATTTCACTAATTGTAATTCGACTCCGATTGTGCACGTTAGTCAACAGATAAGTGTATGAATGCTCGTCACTGGAATTGATGATTTACCTACGATTAAAATGTGCAATATTTCAGTAGAAAATATATGCGAAGAGTCATTGTCATTCACCAAAACTATTGAAATCCTAAATTTCTAATGGAATCACAGTGGATAAACCAACTGGCCCGATACAATACATTCTTTATTTCGAAAGCACGATTAAAGTAATATATTCCACATATATATGGAAATAATCTGAACGCGTAATCATCAAATAGAACAGAGCAAGGTCAAAAAGCTATTTTTGCTATATGAAAGTCCACGTTCCACTGTATCTAGGGAAAAAGAGAGCCAAACCAACTTACATGGTAACCGTCACTATGCTCATTAGTAATGTGTAAGTTAGTTGCTAAGCCTGCACAGTCTGCCGAAGACAACGGAAGTGAGAGGAGCAAAAGTGAGATACGTCTTCAGATTACCTATTTAAAAAGTAAACGAGAGAATTAAGGAGGTAAGTAGTTAAAATAGACCTGGGGTTCATGATATCGAGCCATAATATTAATACATGCAAGGACAGATTCATTAATTCAGTTCAAGTTCCCGAAATTCACCTGCAATATCCTCAATGTATAAATACATAATCTTGGGAAGGAAGGGATTCAATAACAAAATAGCAATTCTAATTATGTGAGCTGACGAATTCGAAGTATCTTTTACTCGTGTATATATATATATATGATAAATGTATAAGCAGAGAAACTTCTATGTATATTACGTAACTGAGATATCGTACACTATTCGCTGAAATAAAAATTTCTCTCTTATAAGATGATTTGTCACGGATGAAATTTTATACGAGTAATTTATTCTACTTGTATTTGGAAACTGAAATTAATTGAAGAGACTATGAGTGTGGTAAAACATAATGTGGGGAAATGAAGTTATCATAATTCTATTAATGCTGTTTTTAGAGTTAATCATGAAGAATAAAATTATCTTATATTATATTTTAGGTCCTTGACAAGCGGTGTTCAATCAGTGCTTTACTGGCTGAAAAACAACATGCGTCCAGTTAAGTCGAAAGATTCGCCACGCTCTCTTTCTGCGCGGCTGATGGAGAAGATTCTGGGATGGATGCGCCTTATATTCTCGGACAGAAACTCCAGAAATTTATTTCTTTTCCTAAGCCTAAATCTGACATTTGCATTTGTCGAACTGACGTATGGCGTATGGGCTAACTCTTTAGGATTGATATCCGATTCATTCCATATGTTTTTTGACTGTACGGGACTTTTGGCTGGGTTAGCGGCATCAGTAATAACCAAGTGGAGGGCAAATGATAAATATTCTTATGGTTACGTCCGTGCCGAGGTGCTTGCTGGTTTCGTCAATGGCCTCTTCTTGCTCTTTATTGCATTCTTCATCATGTGTGAAGCTGTAGAACGTGCCATTGAGCCACCTGAGGTTAAGCATGAGAGGCTGTTCGTAGTCTCAGTGTTAGGATTCATTGTGAATCTTTTGGTATCTACGCCTTCCAACATGGGCATTCCGATGGGAGTCATGGTCATTCTCATGGGGGCCGTGGACACTCTCATGGCGGTTCTTCAGATCATCATGGCCATTCCCACGGTGGGGACCACGGCAACGCAGGTCACTCACATCTGCTTGGTGGAGGAAATTCTCAGATCATGAAGGGAGTCTTTCTGCACATTTTGGCCGACACCTTGGGTAGTGCAGGAGTGATCGTGTCAGCTGTGTTGATGAGTGCTTTCGGTTGGATGATAGCTGATCCCATATGTTCCATTTTCATGGCCATATTGATTGCCATCAGCGTTCTCGACCTCATCAAGGAATCTGCTATGATACTGATGCAAAGACAACCCGTGTCACTGGACCCGCACCTTCCAACCTGCTACAGGCGAGTTCTCCAACTTCCAGGTGTGCTGGGAGTGCGTGAATGCCACTTTTGGACCTTGTGTTCTGATGTCTACGTAGGAGCATTGAAAGTGGAGGTTTTGCCAGGAGCTGATGATCGCTACATTTTATCTAGCACCCATTCCATATTCGCTTCTGTTGGTGTAAGACAAACACATGTACAAATAGATCGTGCATCCGTATGACCTCCGCCGACATCACTGAGTTACCTGAAAGGAGTTTGAAGACAAGATGAATGTTCAGTACCAAACATTTCGGTACGCTGTTGCTGATACTGATGAGGCACAGTCCGTTCGTGTGGAAGCGATTTAGTACGGGTGAGAAATTATCACAGCCCTTTTCTAAGTCCTGAGTACGGCTGTGTAATGCCACGCTCTATTCGAATTAGTGGCAAATCCAATTAAGATTGTTCTATATGGTTTCAATTGACCAACAAAAACAACCACCAATCGCCGCGAAAACCTTCGAATTTACATTCTGTTTTATTGGACTTGTGTATAATTAGCTCGCGATTTCTGATTTTTCGTCGCTGTTAAGTGACCGGAATATTTCTCCCATAATACATTACAGAAATTGTGATATTTAAGGTTGTCTTCTTATACGAGATACGTGAGTATTTGCATAAGACTTTTTGAGCTATTTCCGCTAAGTTTTCGCCGTGAATAATGTTTCATTAAAATCTATTTTTTTGCCTTATATTGTTGAAGTTACAACGATTATCAAATGCTTGTATTTTATAAAGATATAGTTCGGCGATTGGACCCTTTTTGACGCAAAGAATGGCCAAAGACGACGAAAGGTCGCGGATCAAGATTTGTTTATTTACTCGTCGCACCGGACCCATTGTAGCGACGAATAAACAGGATTGTTGAGGAAGAGATTCTGGCTTTACACAGAAAAGATTCTCTCATTTGTACTTCGCCATTTATTTTATGGATTAAAGTTTCTTTGCGCTCCTTCTTGCTTCTAAGTGAGTGTTGAATTTCTCGGTGATCCTTGAGAACCCTCGGAACACGCAACAATAGAATATTTTGACAGAAGTGAACCTCTATTGAATGAATTAAATGTGTTTCAATGTCTATGTAAAGAGTTTTTGGAAACTCGGATGTACTTAAATTAAATAAAGATCTCAAGGAAAAAAATCTAGTTCATTTCTGGATGATTTTATTAGGAAATGTTTGCATGGTAGCAAATTCAATTTCATTTCCTTACATTTAAAAACACCAAGAAAAGAATGTCCGATATCTTGAAACTATCACAAAATTTGCGAGCATTCTGTACTTAGCTACGCAAATTACTACCCAACAAAAACTGAAAGAGCTGATACTTATATATACCTCTGTTCGTTCTTCTTGAAGACATTCTCTTTCGATGCCTTCGATCATTTTAAAGGGCTATCAAAACTAAAGATATAATAGAAGCTAAATTCCCTTCTTTAGTAGCAAAATTATTTTTGATTTTGTCATATGCATGCAGCTAAGTGTAATATTCTATACTTTCATGTTTCAAATCGTAAAAAAATTGGAATGAACCATGCAATTACAGATTTGCTCATAAATGTATTACCATAGATGTGTAGATAGAACGAAACGCGAAACGCTAAAAACCATCAAAAGACGTAAATTTTCCGATCTCTGGGCTTTGAAGATGGTTCTTTTGGGGAAGGTTAATTATGGCAATTGATATTTTTCTTTCACAAAGATATTTAGGTGGTACTGTCGGTAAATCTCGCTTGTTTTTCGTTTCGGTCTTCGGCGCATTTTAGATAATTCGCTCTGCTGATTATTTCGTTCTCTTCATCCGACTAATTGACATACTCTTTATCCTAGAAAGTTCAGTTTCTTTATGAAGATCTCTAGGTAATGGAGAGCGTCTGACTCGGTTCGAGGTAGGTCGCCAATTAATTCAACAGTGAATCTCTGCTCTCTGACTTTATTTGCTGTAATTCAGCCCCAAGATACTGAAATTTTGGTGAACTAAGCAGACACATATGGTGCGTATGCAAGGTGCACCAGCCAAATCACACTCAGGAGGCCACGAATCCACAAATCTGGAGAATTCATCTGTACATCAGCATTTTTCTTTAAAGGCTTCATATGATTTTCCTCAAATTGCATAGGATTTGCCTTTTTTGCTCTGATACGCGCTTATTTCTATCTTATACACTCTTTATTGTCCGACAGTTCCCTAATAATGTCTGGTTCACGGTAGAAGTCGATCACTTTCAGCTTTGTTTCGTTCGAGAGAGATCTCGTCTTCGTCTCGCGTTCGCAGAACAAAGAATTCCTTGCTCAGGTACATATTTCTTCACCTTCATGACAAAGTATATGGACGCTTGAAGCTTTTCCTCTATCTTCGAAACACTCCAAGATTTAGGCTAGTCAGATAAAATGTTTTCACTCACATCAGTCATTTCCTTGCCTGTTTGGTAGAAGTGAACTTCCTTTTCTTCGGATGAAGAGTAGTAATATTTTGAGAGTTCGACGGCACCCCGGTATTTTAATACAAAACCACAGTAACTTAAAATTATAAATTTATAAACGTGCTGACTTTAAAATATTAACATTTTAGCATATATTTACAAACAAAACTTACAAATTTCTTTCTTGATAAGTAAATCTTCTATAGTATTCATCATTAAGAGAGGAAATCATTTTAAACAATTCCGTCCATCTATCAGTATCCAACTCAATTTTTTTATCACCATCAACAAATTCGACAGTTGTATTATCTCGAACATTTTTAATAATAACCTTAAAATTATTTGTAATGTTGAAGTTGGTTTCGTGCTCCATTTAATAGAAACAAATTTTAAAGAAAATGAAAAAATCTGATTAGTCATCAACACACTAAGACAGCATGCTAAGTCAGCACATTAAATTAGCATAGAAAGTCAGCATGCTAAGTCAGCACATTAAATTAGCATCGAAAGTCAGCATGCTAAGTCAACATGCTAAGCCAACACGCTAAATCAACGTGATAGACCAGTCAGCACACTAAGTCAACACGCTAAATCAATGTGATAGGTCAGTCAGCACGCTAAGTCAACATGTTAAATTTAAAAAAATCATCAAAAATTTTTGCAAAAACTCCCGTTACTCAATTCACGAGAGAAACCTCCCTCACTTCCCAGCCTGGCCAGGATTTTGTTGTTACTTATTTTACTGGGAAGCGGGAGGTTTTTTACTTCTCGTCCTCCTTCTTCTCCTTCTTCTACTCCTTCTTAGCGTCGCTAGCCCCTAACTGAATAGGGGTAGGAGCTATCCATTCCATTCACTTTGTCCGCTTTTTTATTAGCTGGCAATGATCGAATGAAAGATGGAAAATTTTGTGGCCACAAATGAGATTCGAACCCGGGTTCTCTTGCTTATGAAGCCAGCTACGTACCGCGCAGACAACGGCACGCAATGAATCGAGAATCCGAGTTTTAAAGTCTATTTAATTTCCTAGCTCTGAGTGACGTAGAGCGACCTCGAGCTGTGTGACGTATAAGCACGCTGTTGACACATGAAAGAGATAGTAGCTTCCGCTCGTAATGATAAGTCAGTCAGCTCACTGCGTATGAAGAGGAAAGATCAAACGTAATTATATTTCATTTTAATGTTATAATTTAAAATTCTTCAATAATTTTTTCGTTTAGTACATCATATGTTAAGTTCTTCTCACCAATTAGTATAACATAACAAATTGTATCTTTTGGAACAGGAGAATTAAAGTCAATTAATAATTTAATATTCGTCTTGTTGTTGACGGTCACTTGTTTTCTTTTCGATAAGTTAAGTATATACATTGGTCTTTTTTCTATAAATTCTAAAGGTGTGTAATACATTTCAGTATTTTTCAAGATGACGCGTTTAAAAGTAGCATAAGCATCATACATTTTGAAATATACATCGTTGCTAATATCCAAATTCCAAGATTCCTTGGGGAATATTTCGTTTCTTCCATTTCTAAAACTTATATTCTTAACATCACAATGATCAAACTGGCTAGAATCTTTTAGTTGATTATCTTTCCTTTCTGTTTGAAACAATACGATTACAAAATCAGGCATATCAAATTGAAGAGAGTTAAACTGTGTTGTAACATCAAAATCAAGTGTAGTTCCAGAAATTCCTGCTTTTTCAATACAATGACAAGCCATGAAAGACATTGGTATCTTAGGATCATCTAAAAAGTTTTTTCTAATAATGTCAGAAGTACTTGACGCATATTCTACAATCGGCATTCTAATTTCCATACTAAGTATAGTTAATTCGCCGGGATGTGGAACATCTTTATCTCCTTCTTTCCAACGATATAACACGTCTTCACTGTTAGAAGCTCTTTTAAAAGTTATACTGAATCCACCTTTCCACATAATATTTTTGTAATCGTTGAAAAAACCGAACAACAATCTTAGAGGAAAAATAATTTCACTAATTTTCGTTTTTGAATGTTCTTTCAATTTTAATCTTCCAGCGAAATAAGCCTTTTGCAAATCATAAGAATCTATTACTGAAAACGAACAAGTTCCCAAAGCAGTTGAAACTATCCCTGGATTGTCAATTCTATCAATAATAAAACCATGTTTCTTGATCTCAATTTGTGAAAACAGATGCGGAAAGAAATTATCAATTAATTTTATAGAATCATCTTTCTTGAATTCCCCATGTGCATTTGTACCATCAATAATAAAAGTCATATAACAATCAGCATTGTGAGGGTGAAAATAACCATCTCCAACATCTATCAAAAATTCAATATCCTTATTAGGATTATTTAAATTCCCAGATGTTCTTGAACTAGGAGGGAAAGATTGTAACTCATAACTTTCGATTTGAGTCTCCATTTATAAGAAATAAAACTTAATAATTTAATTCTAAAACTATTGTATTAGGTGCACAACCAAAATCAATCAAATTATTATGTTCGTCAGTGATTCTTATTTGTATATTTTTAATAACATTATGCTGAACAGAAAAAAATAAAGGTCGTTTAGGTTCGTAAATAATAGATTCTTGAAAATTAGATTTTATTTTGAAAGAAGCAATAATATCAGTTTCATCATGATTATGGTCATCTCTTTTAACGATCATACCATTCGCCAAGTTACAATGGATATTTATCATATCGAAAGGAATAAATTTAGGAGATGTGTTTCCAACATACTTGGTGTTTACTTTCAAAATTTTAGTTTCATATTCATCAACAAATCCAAGAAGCTTTCCAATTGAATCTTTTTTAAATTGAACAGGGAATTCACACGTAATTTCGACTTTACAATCAACTGTTTCTTTTAATGTAAAATTTTTAGAATTGAAAGGTTTTTGTGTTTGAATATATTTTTGTAATGTCTCTAAATTATACTGACCAGGAGGAATGATCAAAACATCGTCTTCGTTGTAATATAATTTGTTATTACTTTCAGAAACATTTGGTGTTAAAAATGTACTATAAAATCCAACCAGACTTATTCTAAAATTATTTGATTTGATAGGATGTGTTAATCTCTTTTCTAAAACAGATTCGGTTTCAGTTAACTTGAATACGTAACCCATTTATTACAAATTAATTTATAATGTTTAAATAAAAAAAATTATTATATAAATGAAAAAGATTGATTGGAACATAAATGTTAGGATTCCTGAAAAATTTGAGACTAAAAAGAAAAATGGTAAACTATTGCCAGATGATATAAGATGCTTGATTATTGGTCCATCAGGATGTGGGAAAACGACTTTAATGATAGATAATTTTTTGTTATCAAAAGGTTGGTTAAATTTTCAAAAATTGTACGTTTATTCAAAAAGTTTAGATCAACCTAAATATAAGTGTTTGCAAGAATTATTTGAATCGATTAAAAATGAGATAGGTGATGAGATTGCAATATTTTCAAACAATAATGAAGAGATAATAGATTTAGATGAATGTGAAAACGATTCGGTAGTATTATTTGACGATTTCATATTACAAAATCAAGATAAAGTTCGAGAATACTTTACTAGAGGAAGACATAAAAATATTGATTGTTTTTATTTAGCCCAAACTTATTCTAAAATTCCGAAACAACTAATTAGAGATAATACCAATTTCTTATGTGTGTTTAAACAGGATAATACTAACTTACAACATATTTATGATGAGTTTGTTAACGGTGATATGAAATATGAAGAATTTCGTGAATTATGTAGTAGATGTTGGAATGATGATGAATTTGGTTTCCTTACTATTGATATGACTAGAAAATTAAATGATGGAAAATATAGGAATAAAATTAAGAATTTTTTAAATATAACAAAAACGTAAAACGTAGAAACGTAAAAACGTAAAAACGTAAAAACGTGAAACGTAAAACGTAAAACGTGAAAACATGAAAACGTGAAACATAAAACGTTAAAACATAAAAACGTAAAAACATGAAACGTAAAACGTGAAAACATGGAAACATGAAAACTTAAAAACATAAAAATGATTATTAAATTTTTTTTCTTATAAATGAATGACCAAAAACATGTTAACGAAGCCGAAGAGGCTATCAAGTTAAGAAAATATCTCATAAAAAGATTTAAAGAAATTAAGAAATCTAAAACAAGCGAATATGAGAAACATAAAACAGAAGATCAACCTTTAATAGATGCGATTGAAAATTTAGGAACAAAAATTAATAAAGTTGCGGAAGAAAACCAAAATTTAATAACAAGTTTAGTTCCTGTTGCTAGTCAAAATTATAATATCTCAGATTCATTGTTAGAAACAACAATTGATGAAGATGAAGAACCATTAGTTCACGAAGCAAATGCAATAACAAATTTTAAAACTACAACAATTGGTGAAAAGTTATTACCATATTTAAATGATAGTAATGACAAAATATTTGGACTAAGACCTGTGGGAAGTAAAAAATTTATTGGTGATTCTGAAGTTGATTTTAAAAACAATAATATAATTATCAAAGGTAAAGAATACGAAGGAACAGATGGTTTATTAAAATTGTTAACTAGAAACAAAATAAATGTTGATGAAATATCAGATGAAGATTTAGAAAATTACAGGGAAATTGTAATAAAGACAAATGCTATGTATAGAAATAATGATCCTACTAACTCGAAACCAAAAAGCAGTAGAAGTAATAAATATAATTCAATCATCAAACCAATTTGGGAATTAATGAAATATGAAAGCTCACTTAAGGAAGGTAAAGGTATAAAGAAATATTCAGAATTTCCTAAGAAATATAATTGGATGGGTGACTTTAGAAAACTGATTGATAGGTTGTTAGTAATTATAGGTGAAGAACATGCTGGAAATAGTAATTTTGAAAATGAAAAAAATAAAATCATGAAAGTATTCAGTGAAAAGTTTTCAGATTTCGTAATAAAGGACCCGAAGGGGTTAGAATATTTCATTAGAATTTTATACTCGTTACCACCTAAATTTTGGAATTCAGAACATGTTGGGAAAGGATTAGTTAACAATCTAATCAACTCTTTACCATGTGAATTACACGTACCAGGTTATAATTTCTTAGGTCCAGGAACTAGACTGAATGAAAGATTAGCAAGAGGAGACAAACCGATAAATCCATTAGATGCAGCTGCTAAACAACACGATATTGCATACAGAGATCATAAAGATTTGGAACATAGACACGTTGCCGACAAAATATTAGAAAATAAAGCCATCGAAAGAATCACTGCAGGAGATTCAAGTATTGGTGAAAGAATTGCCGCGTTAGGAACAGCCGCAGCAATGAATATAAAAGTTAAAGCTGGATGGGGTTTATAAAATATAAAAATTTTTTAAAATATATTATTAATTTTTTTTCTATATAAATGACGACTAAATATAATGGTTTTAATGTTTCTCTAAGTGAGAATCAATTAAATAAAATTGCAAATGCATATAAAAAGAAATCGAATGTTACCTTTCAATTGAGATATAGCCAATTATCTGGTGATCATAAAATCGCATTAACTCAAGCCCAAATTAATAAAATCAATAAACATAAAAATAAAGAGAAAGGAGTAAGATTAACATTAACTTTCAATCAATTGAAACAAAATCATTCTGGAGGTTTCATATTCACAATCCCTGCATTATTAGGTTTGATTGGGGCAATAGGAAGTGTTGCTGGTGGGGCAGCTGGAATATATAAATCTGTAGATGATCATAACAAAAACATTAAAGAATTAGAAGAAATGAAAAGACATAATCTTGAAATGGAAAAACAAGGAAAGGGTATAAAGAAATCAAAAAAAAATTTCAAAATAAAATAGAACCTTTGACTAATTATGATCTTGAAAATCTTGTTAAAAAATTAAATATTAAATATTTTCGTGGTGTATTCATGTCTGACGAGTTACCGAAAAAAGTTAAGAAATATGAATCTGGAATCGTTAATTTAGATAATTCTAACAATATTGGTTCACATTGGATATGTTACTTCAAGAAAGATAAAACTAAATATGTTTTCGATTCATTCGGAGGTAATCCACCTAAAAATTTAATTGATTATCTTGGTGTTGATAACTTGTATTTTTCAAAAGATAGAATTCAAAATTATGATGAAGTTATTTGTGGACATCTTTGTTTAACAGTTTTAAAATTGTTTTCAGAAAAGCATTCATTTGTTAAAATTTTAAATGTAATAAATGAGAATAAACATATATGGAAAGAGTACATTAAATGAATATAGAGTTACACAGGATAGTAGTCATGATTACATGGAAATACAAATACATAAAATTAAAAGAGCGATCAGTGAATTGCGGATTAAATTCACACGAATGGATGCTCAACTAAATTCAAGCATTCTTCCTCATTTAAAAAAAATTGATGGTAAAATAATCAATATTAATATGAAATTTGATGAGATATCAAAACAAATTGGAAGTAATACAGAAGAGACTGTTAAATTAGAAGAGAATAAGACATCTAACGACTTGTTAAAATAAATTGAAAAGATTATAAATAATTTACAATAATTTTTCTCTATATAAATGTATTGTTTGAAGTGCAAGAAACAAACTGAATCTGAGGATGTTAGATATGAGGTGACTAAAAATGGTAGGAACATAATGAAAGCTATTTGTAAAGAATGTGGATCTAAAAAAACATCATTTAAAAAAAGTTTTCAGAATCAGATGAACGACTACAAATAATTGATGAAATTCATAAACCAAGTAGAAAAAATTATCCGAGAAGAAAAGTTATCTCTTATGGAATAGATGATTTATGGCAGGCGGATTTGGTAGAAATGGATTCAGGGAAAATAAAAGGAATTTCGAAAATTAACAAAGGTTTTAAATATATGTTAACCATCGTTGATGTGTTTTCTAAATTTGCATTTGCGGTTCCGGTTAAAGACAAATCAGGAATCAACGTTAAAAACGCATTTGAAAGTGTTTTAAAATTAAATCGAATTCCAAAAAACATACAAACTGATAATGGTAAAGAATTTTATAATAAAGACTTTAAAGAATTGATGAAACAACACAACATAAATCATTATTCAACTTTTAGTGAATTGAAAGCATCTGTTGTTGAAAGATTCAATAGAACCTTGAAAGAAAAAATGTGGAAGCAGTTTACGATTCAAGGAAATTATAAATGGATAGACATTTTACCAAAATTAATCGATGAATATAACAACAGTGAACATAGAATTATTGGAATGAAACCAATAGAAGTAAACAAGAAGAATGAAAAAATGTTATTGGAAACAGTGTATAAAAAAATACGTAAAAGTACTAAATCTCCAAAATTTAAAATTGGTGATAAAGTTAGGATATCAAAATCTAAAAAGGTCTTTGATAAAGGATATAAACCTAATTGGTCTACTGAAATTTTTACAATAGATAATATTAAATATTCAGATCCTATCACTTATTTATTAAAAGATGTTGATGGAGCTTTTTATGAACAAGAATTACAGAAAACAAAATTTGATGATGTTTATCTGATTGAAAAAGTTTTGAAACGAAAAGGAAACAAAATGTTTGTAAAGTGGTTAGGATTTGATGATTCACATAATTCGTGGATTGATAAGATAAATAAATAATTTTCTTTATAAATTATAAATCTTTTAAATTATCGATATTGACTTTCATTTGTTTATAAAATTGAATTGTTTTAAATTTAAAATATAATTTTTTTTCTTAATAAATTAGAATCGTTTTAAAATCTTCAATAAA
The DNA here is from genome assembly GCA_947579665.1 of Sympetrum striolatum. Classification (NCBI taxonomy): domain Eukaryota; kingdom Metazoa; phylum Arthropoda; class Insecta; order Odonata; family Libellulidae; genus Sympetrum; species Sympetrum striolatum. The sequence continues at coordinate 98,573,290 of OX388341.1, read as the reverse complement.
AAATTTCTTTTTCTTAATAAATTTAAAATCTATAAATGGAGACCCTAAACCAGATCAACCAAACAACAGTTCGTGAGCTGAGAATATTGGCTAGAAGATTAAGAGATACATATAATCTCAACTTTGTTGGATATTATACTTTGAGAAAAAATGATTTATATAATTTAATAAATCAAAGGATGAATGAATATAGTGAAACACAAAGTCTAAATTTTTTATCTAATTTTAGAAATTATGATTTTGAAGAAAATGTTGAAAGAGAGAACAACGAGTCCTTTCAATTTCCATTTCATAATGTTGAAAACATAAATAGAGAATTGAATAATATATCAAGATTCTATCGAAAGGAATCAGCTTTTAAATCACGATTACAAACATTTGTAATTGAAAATGTAGGTAATATAAAAGATCCTGTCATGTTTTTAAATAATCAACAAGATCTTGTTTTGAATAAAATTATAAATTATCTTAGACGGAGTAATGATGGTTTAAAAGTAAATCTATTTTTCACCTGTTTGTTTTCAAGACGTGGTGAGTGGCAAGAAATGAATTTTAAAACCAAGAATGCAATCATTTTAAGATCAACAAATCTTAAAGAATTTTATGATGAGGCAACTAAAAATATTTTGGATGAAATGGATGGCTTTGAGAAAGTTGGTTCAGGATGGACTCTAAGCGAAGTTCTTAATTTAGAACTAAGAATTAATAAATATATTCCGATGAGAGGTTCTTCTTATATTGATTTACCTCAGAAAATAAAAGGTAAACAAGCCTGCATAAACGTTAAAAATGAGGATCAGAAATGTTTCATTTGGTCAATTACTTCTGCTTTAAATCCTATTGATTCGAAAAATCGTCCAGACAGAATATCTCATTATAAAGTTCAAGCAGCTGAATTAGAAAAAATTGTTAATGACTTAAACATTGATTTTCCTGTAAAATTAACAGATATTGAAAAATTTGAAAAGAAGTCTAACATATCTATTAATGTATATTCCTTCGATGATGACTACGTTGTTTATCCTTTACACATTACAAAAAATAAGGAAGATAAACATGTAAATTTATTATACTTTAAGTCTGGTGAAAATTCACATTATTGTTGGATTAAAAATTTATCTAGATTGATATCCTCTCAGAATTCAAAACATAAAGGAAAAGTATTCGCTTGTGATAGATGCTTAAGAATCTATCATTCTGAAAACAAGTTAAAAGAACATGAAATAGATTGTTCATCAAAGGAACCTGTGAAAATAGAAATGCCATTTAAGGATAGCAAAATTAGGTTCAAAAATTATAATAATTCACTTAGAGTACCTTTCGTTATCTATGCAGATTTTGAGAGTTTATTGAAGAAAATCGATACATGTCAACCAGACCCAGATAGATCATATACTTTAAAATATCAAAAACATGAACCTGATAGTTTTAGTTATTATGTTAAATATGTAAATGGATATTATAAGAAACCTGTCAAATATGTTGGAGAAGATGCTGCTAAGGTTTTTATAGAAATGTTAATAAAAGAATCAAAAGAAATCAAGAAAATTTATAAGGAAATAATACCAATGAAAAAATTAACGAAAACACAAAATAAGGAATTTAAAAATTCAAAAGTTTGTCATATTTGTAAAAAAGAATTTAAATCTAATGAAATTAAAGTAAAAGATCACGATCATCTGAGCGGAGAATTTAGAGGTGCCGCACACGAATCGTGTAATTTAAATTATAAGAATCCTAATTTTCTTCCAGTTTATATTCATAATTTAGCTGGTTATGATGTTCACCTATTTATAAAAGAATTGGGGAATGATAAAAACGATATTGGGCTAATTCCAAATAATGAAGAAAACTATATATCATTTAATAAAAAAGTTGAAGATGGTCTCGAATTACGATTTTTAGACACGTTTAAATTTATGGCTAGTAGCATTGATAATTTATCGAAAAATCTTTCAAAGGAAGATTTTAAGGAAACTGCAAAACATTTCTCCAAAGATGAAATGGATCTGGTAATTAGGAAAGGTGTTTATCCATATGATTATATGGATTCAATGGATAGATTAAAAGAAACAAAACTACCTCGAAAATCATATTTTTATAGTAAACTGAATAAGTGTGATATTTCTGATGAAGATTATGAACATGCTAAAAATGTTTGGAATACTTTCAAAATTAAAAACCTGGAAGAATATACTAAATTTTATAATGAATCCGATGTTTTGATCTTAGCAGATATATTCGAAAATTTTAGAAATGTGTGCTTAAAAACATATAAATTGGATCCTGCTTGGTATTACACCAGTCCTGGATTATCATGGGACGCAATGTTAAAATGTACAGGAGTAGAATTAGATTTAATAAATGATTATGATATGATTTTGATGATAGAGAGGGGGATAAGAGGTGGAATATCACAATGTTGTAAAAGATATGCAAAAGCAAACAATAAATATACGAAAGAATATGATCCAAATCAAAAATCGAATTATTTAATGTATTTGGATGCTAATAATTTATATGGTTGGGCAATGTCTCAATATTTACCTTACAAGGAGTTTGAATGGATGAATATTCCAGAAAATTTTGATGTTGAAGAATTGACTAAGGTGTTAATGAATACTTCGAATGATTCTGAAGATGGAATGATACTTGAAGTGGACTTAGAGTATCCAAAAGAATTATATGATTATCATAAGGATTTACCGTTGGCACCAGAAAGAAAAGATAAATTGGTTACAACATTAAACAATAAAGAAAAATATGTTGTTCATTATCGAAGTTTAAAACAATATCTATCGTTAGGTTTGAAGTTAACAAAGGTTCATAGAATATTACCATTCAAACAATCAAATTGGTTGCAAAAATATATCGATCTCAATACAGAGATGAGAACTAAAGCAACAAATGATTTTGAAAAAGATTTTTATAAGTTAATGAATAATAGTGTATTTGGAAAAACGATGGAAAATATTAGAAACAGGGTTGATATCAAATTGGTTTCTGATGGGAAAAAATGCGAAAAATTAATCGCAAGACCTAATTTCAAACATCGAACAATATTTTCTGAAAATTTAGCAGCTATTCATATGAATAGAATACAATTACAGATTTGCTCATAAATGTATTACCATAGATGTGTAGATAGAACGAAACGCGAAACGCTAAAAACCATCAAAAGACGTAAATTTTCCGATCTCTGGGCTTTGAAGATGGTTCTTTTGGGGAAGGTTAATTATGGCAATTGATATTTTTCTTTCACAAAGATATTTAGGTGGTACTGTCGGTAAATCTCGCTTGTTTTTCGTTTCGGTCTTCGGCGCATTTTAGATAATTCGCTCTGCTGATTATTTCGTTCTCTTCATCCGACTAATTGACATACTCTTTATCCTAGAAAGTTCAGTTTCTTTATGAAGATCTCTAGGTAATGGAGAGCGTCTGACTCGGTTCGAGGTAGGTCGCCAATTAATTCAACAGTGAATCTCTGCTCTCTGACTTTATTTGCTGTAATTCAGCCCCAAGATACTGAAATTTTGGTGAACTAAGCAGACACATATGGTGCGTATGCAAGGTGCACCAGCCAAATCACACTCAGGAGGCCACGAATCCACAAATCTGGAGAATTCATCTGTACATCAGCATTTTTCTTTAAAGGCTTCATATGATTTTCCTCAAATTGCATAGGATTTGCCTTTTTTGCTCTGATACGCGCCTATTTCTATCTTATACACTCTTTATTGTCCGACAGTTCCCTAATAATGTCTGGTTCACGGTAGAAGTCGATCACTTTCAGCTTTGTTTCGTTCGAGAGAGATCTCGTCTTCGTCTCGCGTTCGCAGAACAAAGAATTCCTTGCTCAGGTACATATTTCTTCACCTTCATGACAAAGTATATGGACGCTTGAAGCTTTTCCTTTATCTTCGAAACACTCCAAGATTTAGGCTAGTCAGATAAAATGTTTTCACTCACATCAGTCATTTCCTTGCCTGTTTGGTAGAAGTGAACTTCCTTTTCTTCGGATGAAGGAATACCTTTCTGAATTTTCACCACTTCACCAGTCACCTTTTGAAGAGATAATGTCATAGCAGTGGATGCTTTTATCAATTTCCTCGACGGATATTTCCTTGTTCAAATAGGTGTTTGAACGAGGAATTTTTGCGGCTCGTTCAGTCAAAAAAGCGGCTTTCCTTCCCCAGTAGTGTAATGACTCCCATTAGTTTCATCAGCTCCTATCTCTTAAGTGGAACTGACGGATGACTCTGACTGAGAACCCCGAGATGCAATTGCTAATGTCGCACTGGATGATGGTCTTGCTGCACGATAAACGTTACTCTGGTAGTCGTCTTTCTTTGGGCGCTCCGGCCGATTTCCCACCTTAATTCGAGAACAACCTTGACCCTTCACTTCAACTATATTTTCTACCTTGTTTAAGTTTTTCACATCCACTCCACAGTTGTGCTAAGAGATTCCATATCTCAACAACAACCGCCACTGTTTCGTGAAAGGAGTCGTAGAACTCGTTTGTGATTATCCACAAATTACGGAAGCTAACTTTTCTGTTCGAATTCAAGCAGCAATACTTTTGACGGACCTTGTAGGAATGTGAATAATACTTATGATGAAGGCTGCACAATTTGACTAAAGTAACCACACCACGCCTCAATCGGATTAATTCTATTTCACCTCTGACCGACTATGAAAAGGTGGTAAGCGAATTTTCGCAAATTTGGTTGATTACATTTTTTTAAGGACAACTGCGGTATCGAGGGATACTCTTTACTCTTCCAGAGAAAGAATATTGGTTAAACAAATTGGAGACGGTGGATTAACTAAGGGAATCTAAGTCTCCAGAAGAAACCATGAGAGATGATAAACCTCTTGAAGAATAAAACGGCAGATTTCACTAATTGTAATTCGACTCCGATTGTGCACGTTAGTCAACAGATAAGTGTATGAATGCTCGTCACTGGAATTGATGATTTACCTACGATTAAAATGTGCAATATTTCAGTAGAAAATATATGCGAAGAGTCATTGTCATTCACCAAAACTATTGAAATCCTAAATTTCTAATGGAATCACAGTGGATAAACCAACTGGCCCGATACAATACATTCTTTATTTCGAAAGCACGATTAAAGTAATATATTCCACATATATATGGAAATAATCTGAACGCGTAATCATCAAATAGAACAGAGCAAGGTCAAAAAGCTATAATTGCTATATGAAAGACCACGTTCCACTGTATCTAGGGAAAAAGAGAGCCAAACCAACTTACATGGTAACCGTCACTATGCTCATTAGTAATGTGTAAGTTAGTTGCTAAGCCTGCACAGTCTGCCGAAGACAACGGAAGTGAGAGGAGCAAAAGTGAGATACGTCTTCAGATTACCTATTTAAAAAGTAAACGAGAGAATTAAGGAGGTAAGTAGTTAAAATAGACCTGGGGTTCATGATATCGAGCCGTAATATTAATACATGCAAGGACAGATTCATTAATTCAGTTCAAGTTCCCGAAATTCACCTGCAATATCCTCAATGTATAAATACATAATCTTGGGAAGGAAGGGATTCAATAACAAAATAGCAATTCTAATTATGTGAGCTGACGAATTCGAAGTATCTTTTACTCGTGTATATATCTTATATGATAAATGTATACGCAGAGAAACATCTATGTATATTACGTAACTGAAATATCGTACACATTCGCAAAAATAAAAATTTCTCTCTTATAAGATGATTTGTCACGGATGAAATTTTATACGAGTAATTTATTCTACTTGTATTTGGAAACTGAAATTAATTGAAGAGACTATAAGTGTGTTAAAACATAATGTGGGGAAATGAAGTTATCATAATTCTATTAATGCTGTTTTTAGAGTTAATCATGAAGAATAAAATTATCTTATATTATATTTTAGGTCCTTGACAAGCGGTGTTCAATCAGTGCTTTACTGGCTGAAAAACAACATGCGTCCAGTTAAGTCGAAAGATTCGCCACGCTCTCTTTCTGCGCGGCTGATGGAGAAGATTCTGGGATGGATGCGCCTTATATTCTCGGACAGAAACTCCAGAAATTTATTTCTTTTCCTAAGCCTAAATCTGACATTTGCATTTGTCGAACTGACGTATGGCGTATGGGCTAACTCTTTAGGATTGATATCCGATTCATTCCATATGTTTTTTGACTGTACGGGACTTTTGGCTGGGTTAGCGGCATCAGTAATAACCAAGTGGAGGGCAAATGATAAACATTCTTATGGTTACGTCCGTGCCGAGGTGCTTGCTGGTTTCGTCAATGGCCTCTTCTTGCTCTTTATTGCATTCTTCATCATGTGTGAAGCTGTAGAACGTGCCATTGAGCCACCTGAGGTTAAGCATGAGAGGCTGTTCGTAGTCTCAGTGTTAGGATTCATTGTGAATCTTATAGGTATCTACGCCTTCCAACATGGGCATTCCGATGGGAGTCATGGTCATTCTCATGGGGGCCGTGGACACTCTCATGGCGGTTCTTCAGATCATCATGGCCATTCCCACGGTGGGGACCACGGCAACGCAGGTCACTCACATCTGCTTGGTGGAGGAAATTCTCAGATCATGAAGGGAGTCTTTCTGCACATTTTGGCCGACACCTTGGGTAGTGCAGGAGTGATCGTGTCAGCTGTGTTGATGAGTGCTTTCGGTTGGATGATAGCTGATCCCATATGTTCCATTTTCATGGCCATATTGATTGCCATCAGCGTTCTCGACCTCATCAAGGAATCTGCTATGATACTGATGCAAAGACAACCCGTGTCACTGGACCCGCACCTTCCAACCTGCTACAGGCGAGTTCTCCAACTTCCAGGTGTGCTGGGAGTGCGTGAATGCCACTTTTGGACCTTGTGTTCTGATGTCTACGTAGGAGCATTGAAAGTGGAGGTTTTGCCAGGAGCTGATGATCGCTACATTTTATCTAGCACCCATTCCATATTCGCTTCTGTTGGTGTAAGACAAACACATGTACAAATAGATCGTGCATCCGTATGACCTCCGCCGACATCACTGAGTTACCTGAAAGAAGTTTGAAGACAAGATGAATGTTCAGTACCAAACATTTCGGTACGCTGTTGCTGATACTGATGAGGCACAGTCCGTTCGTGTGGAAGCGATTTAGTACGGGTGAGAAATTATCACAGCCCTTTTCTAAGTCCTGAGTACGGCTGTGTAATGCCACGCTCTATTCGAATTAGTGGCAAATCCAATTAAGATTGTTCTATATGGTTTTAATTGACCAACAAAAACAACCACCAATCGCCGCGAAAACCTTCGAATTTACATTCTGTTTTATTGGACTTGTGTATAATTAGCTCGCGATTTCTGATTTTTCGTCGCTGTTAAGTGACCGGAATATTTCTCCCATATTACATTACAGAAATTGTGATATTTAAGGTTGTCTTCTTATACGAGATACGTGAGTATTTGCATAAGACTTTTTGAGCTATTTCCGCTAAGTTTTCGCCGTGAATAATGTTTCATTAAAATCTATTTTTTTGCCTTATATTGTTGAAGTTACAACGATTATCAAATGCTTGTATTTTATAAAGATATAGTTCGGCGATTGGACCCTTTTTGACGCAAAGAATGGCCGAAGACGACGAAAGGTCGCGGATCAAGATTTGTTTATTTACTCGTCGCACCGGACCCATTGTAGCGACGAATAAACAGGATTGTTGAGGAAGAGATTCTGGCTTTACACAGAAAAGATTCCCTCATTTGTACTTCGCCATTTATTTTATGGATTAAAGATTCTTTGCGCTCCTTCTTGCTTCTAAGTGAGTGTTGAATTTCTCGGTGATCCTTGAGAACCCTCGGAACACGCAACAATAGAATATTTTGACAGAAGTGAACCTCTATTGAATGAATTAAATGTGTTTCAATGTCTATGTAAAGAGTTTTTGGAAACTCGGATGTACTTAAATTAAATAAAGATCTCAAGGAAAAAAATCTAGTTCATTTCTGGATGATTTTATTAGGAAATGTTTGCATGGTAGCAAATTCAATTTCATTTCCTTACATTTAAAAACACCAAGAAAAGAATGTCCGATATCTTGAAACTATCACAAAATTTGCGAGCATTCTGTACTTAGCTACGCAAATTACTACCCAACAAAAACTGAAAGAGCTGATACTTATATATACCTCTGTTCGTTCTTCTTGAAGACATTCTCTTTCGATGCCTTCGATCATTTTAAAGGGCTATCAAAACTAAAGATATAATAGAAGCTAAATTCCCTTCTTTAGTAGCAAAATTATTTTTGATTTTGTCATATGCATGCAGCTAAGTGTAATATTCTATACTTTCATGTTTCAAATCGTAAAAAAATTGGAATGAACCATGCAATTACAGATTTGCTCATAAATGTATTACCATAGATGTGTAGATAGAACGAAACGCGAAACGCTAAAAACCATCAAAAGACGTAAATTTTCCGATCTCTGGGCTTTGAAGATGGTTCTTTTGGGGAAGGTTAATTATGGCAATTGATATTTTTCTTTCACAAAGATATTTAGGTGGTACTGTCGGTAAATCTCGCTTGTTTTTCGTTTCGGTCTTCGGCGCATTTTAGATAATTCGCTCTGCTGATTATTTCGTTCTCTTCATCCGACTAATTGACATACTCTTTATCCTAGAAAGTTCAGTTTCTTTATGAAGATCTCTAGGTAATGGAGAGCGTCTGACTCGGTTCGAGGTAGGTCGCCAATTAATTCAACAGTGAATCTCTGCTCTCTGACTTTATTTGCTGTAATTCAGCCCCAAGATACTGAAATTTTGGTGAACTAAGCAGACACATATGGTGCGTATGCAAGGTGCACCAGCCAAATCACACTCAGGAGGCCACGAATCCACAAATCTGGAGAATTCATCTGTACATCAGCATTTTTCTTTAAAGGCTTCATATGATTTTCCTCAAATTGCATAGGATTTGCCTTTTTTGCTCTGATACGCGCCTATTTCTATCTTATACACTCTTTATTGTCCGACAGTTCCCTAATAATGTCTGGTTCACGGTAGAAGTCGATCACTTTCAGCTTTGTTTCGTTCGAGAGAGATCTCGTCTTCGTCTCGCGTTCGCAGAACAAAGAATTCCTTGCTCAGGTACATATTTCTTCACCTTCATGACAAAGTATATTGACGCTTGAAGCTTTTCCTTTATCTTCGAAACACTCCAAGATTTAGGCTAGTCAGATAAAATGTTTTCACTCACATCAGTCATTTCCTTGCCTGTTTGGTAGAAGTGAACTTCCTTTTCTTCGGATGAAGGAATACCTTTCTGAATTTTCACCACTTCACCAGTCACCTTTTGAAGAGATAATGTCATAGCAGTGGATGCTTTTATCAATTTCCTCGACGGATATTTCCTTGTTCAAATAGGTGTTTGAACGAGGAATTTTTGCGGCTCGTTCAGTCAAAAAAGCGGCTTTCCTTCCCCAGTAGTGTAATGACTCCCATTAGTTTCATCAGCTCCTATCTCTTAAGTGGAACTGACGGATGACTCTGACTGAGAACCCCGAGATGCAATTGCTAATGTCGCACTGGATGATGGTCTTGCTGCACGATAAACGTTACTCTGGTAGTCGTCTTTCTTTGGGCGCTCCGGCCGATTTCCCACCTTAATTCGAGAACAACCTTGACCCTTCACTTCAACTATATTTTCTGCCTTGTTTAAGTTTTTCACATCCACTCCACAGTTGTGCTAAGAGATTCCATATCTCAACAACAACCGCCACTGTTTCGTGAAAGGAGTCGTAGAACTCGTTTGTGATTATCCACAAATTACGGAAGCTAACTTTTCTGTTCGAATTCAAGCAGCAATACTTTTGACGGACCTTGTAGGAATGTGAATAATACTTATGATGAAGGCTGCACAATTTGACTAAAGTAACCACACCACGCCTCAATCGGATTAATTCTATTTCACCTCTGACCGACTATGAAAAGGTGGTAAGCGAATTTTCGCAAATTTGGTTGATTACATTTTTTTAAGGACAACTGCGGTATCGAGGGATACTCTTTACTCTTCCAGAGAAAGAATATTGGTTAAACAAATTGGAGACGGTGGATTAACTAAGGGAATCTAAGTCTCCAGAAGAAACCATGAGAGATGATAAACCTCTTGAAGAATAAAACGGCAGATTTCACTAATTGTAATTCGACTCCGATTGTGCACGTTAGTCAACAGATAAGTGTATGAATGCTCGTCACTGGAATTGATGATTTACCTACGATTAAAATGTGCAATATTTCAGTAGAAAATATATGCGAAGAGTCATTGTCATTCACCAAAACTATTGAAATCCTAAATTTCTAATGGAATCATAGTGGATAAACCAACTGGCCCGATACAATACATTCTTTATTTCGAAAGCACGATTAAAGTAATATATTCCACATATATATGGAAATAATCTGAACGCGTAATCATCAAATAGAACAGAGCAAGGTCAAAAAGCTATAATTGCTATATGAAAGACCACGTTCCACTGTATCTAGGGAAAAAGAGAGCCAAACCAACTTACATGGTAACCGTCACTATGCTCATTAGTAATGTGTAAGTTAGTTGCTAAGCCTGCACAGTCTGCCGAAGACAACGGAAGTGAGAGGAGCAAAAGTGAGATACGTCTTCAGATTACCTATTTAAAAAGTAAACGAGAGAATTAAGGAGGTAAGTAGTTAAAATAGACCTGGGGTTCATGATATCGAGCCGTAATATTAATACATGCAAGGACAGATTCATTAATTCAGTTCAAGTTCCCGAAATTCACCTGCAATATCCTCAATGTATAAATACATAATCTTGGGAAGGAAGGGATTCAATAACAAAATAGCAATTCTAATTATGTGAGCTGACGAATTCGAAGTATCTTTTACTCGTGTATATATCTTATATGATAAATGTATACGCAGAGAAACATCTATGTATATTACGTAACTGAAATATCGTACACATTCGCAAAAATAAAAATTTCTCTCTTATAAGATGATTTGTCACGGATGAAATTTTATACGAGTAATTTATTCTACTTGTATTTGGAAACTGAAATTAATTGAAGAGACTATGAGTGTGGTAAAACATAATGTGGGGAAATGAAGTTATCATAATTCTATTAATGCTGTTTTTAGAGTTAATCATGAAGAATAAAATTATCTTATATTATATTTTAGGTCCTTGACAAGCGGTGTTCAATCAGTGCTTTACTGGCTGAAAAACAACATGCGTCCAGTTAAGTCGAAAGATTCGCCACGCTCTCTTTCTGCGCGGCTGATGGAGAAGATTCTGGGATGGATGCGCCTTATATTCTCGGACAGAAACTCCAGAAATTTATTTCTTTTCCTAAGCCTAAATCTGACATTTGCATTTGTCGAACTGACGTATGGCGTATGGGCTAACTCTTTAGGATTGATATCCGATTCATTCCATATGTTTTTTGACTGTACGGGACTTTTGGCTGGGTTAGCGGCATCAGTAATAACCAAGTGGAGGGCAAATGATAAACATTCTTATGGTTACGTCCGTGCCGAGGTGCTTGCTGGTTTCGTCAATGGCCTCTTCTTGCTCTTTATTGCATTCTTCATCATGTGTGAAGCTGTAGAACGTGCCATTGAGCCACCTGAGGTTAAGCATGAGAGGCTGTTCGTAGTCTCAGTGTTAGGATTCATTGTGAATCTTATAGGTATCTACGCCTTCCAACATGGGCATTCCGATGGGAGTCATGGTCATTCTCATGGGGGCCGTGGACACTCTCATGGCGGTTCTTCAGATCATCATGGCCATTCCCACGGTGGGGACCACGGCAACGCAGGTCACTCACATCTGCTTGGTGGAGGAAATTCTCAGATCATGAAGGGAGTCTTTCTGCACATTTTGGCCGACACCTTGGGTAGTGCAGGAGTGATCGTGTCAGCTGTGTTGATGAGTGCTTTCGGTTGGATGATAGCTGATCCCATATGTTCCATTTTCATGGCCATATTGATTGCCATCAGCGTTCTCGACCTCATCAAGGAATCTGCTATGATACTGATGCAAAGACAACCCGTGTCACTGGACCCGCACCTTCCAACCTGCTACAGGCGAGTTCTCCAACTTCCAGGTGTGCTGGGAGTGCGTGAATGCCACTTTTGGACCTTGTGTTCTGATGTCTACGTAGGAGCATTGAAAGTGGAGGTTTTGCCAGGAGCTGATGATCGCTACATTTTATCTAGCACCCATTCCATATTCGCTTCTGTTGGTGTAAGACAAACACATGTACAAATAGATCGTGCATCCGTATGACCTCCGCCGACATCACTGAGTTACCTGAAAGAAGTTTGAAGACAAGATGAATGTTCAGTACCAAACATTTCGGTACGCTGTTGCTGATACTGATGAGGCACAGTCCGTTCGTGTGGAAGCGATTTAGTACGGGTGAGAAATTATCACAGCCCTTTTCTAAGTCCTGAGTACGGCTGTGTAATGCCACGCTCTATTCGAATTAGTGGCAAATCCAATTAAGATTGTTCTATATGGTTTCAATTGACCAACAAAAACAACCACCAATCGCCGCGAAAACCTTCGAATTTACATTCTGTTTTATTGGACTTGTGTATAATTAGCTCGCGATTTCTGATTTTTCGTCGCTGTTAAGTGACCGGAATATTTCTCCCATAATACATTACAGAAATTGTGATATTTAAGGTTGTCTTCTTATACGAAATACGTGAGTATTTGCATAAGACTTTTTGAGCTATTTCCGCTAAGTTTTCGCCGTGAATAATGTTTCATTAAAATCTATTTTTTTGCCTTATATTGTTGAAGTTACAACGATTATCAAATGCTTGTATTTTATAAAGATATAGTTCGGCGATTGGACCCTTTTTGACGCAAAGAATGGCCGAAGACGACGAAAGGTCGCGGATCAAGATTTGTTTATTTACTCGTCGCACCGGACCCATTGTAGCGACGAATAAACAGGATTGTTGAGGAAGAGATTCTGGCTTTACACAGAAAAGATTCCCTCATTTGTACTTCGCCATTTATTTTATGGATTAAAGTTTCTTTGCGCTCCTTCTTGCTTCTAAGTGAGTGTTGAATTTTTCGGTGATCCTTGAGAACCCTCGGAACACGCAACAATAGAATATTTTGACAGAAGTGAACCTCTATTGAATGAATTAAATGTGTTTCAATGTCTATGTAAAGAGTTTTTGGAAACTCGGATGTACTTAAATTAAATAAAGATCTCAAGGAAAAAAATCTAGTTCATTTCTGGATGATTTTATTAGGAAATGTTTGCATGGTAGCAAATTCAATTTCATTTCCTTACATTTAAAAACACCAAGAAAAGAATGTCCGATATCTTGAAACTATCACAAAATTTGCGAGCATTCTGTACTTAGCTACGCAAATTACTACCCAACAAAAACTGAAAGAGCTGATACTTATATATACCTCTGTTCGTTCTTCTTGAAGGCATTCTCTTTCGATGCCTTCGATCATTTTAAAGGGCTATCAAAACTAAAGATATAATAGAAGCTAAATTCCCTTCTTTAGTAGCAAAATTATTTTTGATTTTGTCATATGCATGCAGCTAAGTGTAATATTCTATACTTTCATGTTTCAAATCGTAAAAAAATTGGAATGAACCATGCAATTATAGATTTGCTCATAAATGTATTACCATAGATGTGTAGATAGAACGAAACGCGAAACGCTAAAAACCATCAAAAGACGTAAATTTTCCGATCTCTGGGCTTTGAAGATGGTTCTTTTGGGGAAGGTTAATTATGGCAATTGATATTTTTCTTTCACAAAGATATTTAGGTGGTACTGTCGGTAAATCTCGCTTGTTTTTCGTTTCGGTCTTCGGCGCATTTTAGATAATTCGCTCTGCTGATTATTTCGTTCTCTTCATCCGACTAATTGACATACTCTTTATCCTAGAAAGTTCAGTTTCTTTATGAAGATCTCTAGGTAATGGAGAGCGTCTGACTCGGTTCGAGGTAGGTCGCCAATTAATTCAACAGTGAATCTCTGCTCTCTGACTTTATTTGCTGTAATTCAGCCCCAAGATACTGAAATTTTGGTGAACTAAGCAGACACATATGGTGCGTATGCAAGATGCACCAGCCAAATCACACTCAGGAGGCCACGAATCCACAAATCTGGAGAATTCATCTGTACATCAGCATTTTTCTTTAAAGGCTTCATATGATTTTCCTCAAATTGCATAGGATTTGCCTTTTTTGCTCTGATACGCGCCTATTTCTATCTTATACACTCTTTATTGTCCGACAGTTCCCTAATAATGTCTGGTTCACGGTAGAAGTCGATCACTTTCAGCTTTGTTTCGTTCGAGAGAGATCTCGTCTTCGTCTCGCGTTCGCAGAACAAAGAATTCCTTGCTCAGGTACATATTTCTTCACCTTCATGACAAAGTATATGGACGCTTGAAGCTTTTCCTTTATCTTCGAAACACTCCAAGATTTAGGCTAGTCAGATAAAATGTTTTCACTCACATCAGTCATTTCCTTGCCTGTTTGGTAGAAGTGAACTTCCTTTTCTTCGGATGAAGGAATACCTTTCTGAATTTTCACCACTTCACCAGTCACCTTTTGAAGAGATAATGTCATAGCAGTGGATGCTTTTATCAATTTCCTCGACGGATATTTCCTTGTTCAAATAGGTGTTTGAACGAGGAATTTTTGCGGCTCGTTCAGTCAAAAAAGCGGCTTTCCTTCCCCAGTAGTGTAATGACTCCCATTAGTTTCATCAGCTCCTATCTCTTAAGTGGAACTGACGGATGACTCTGACTGAGAACCCCGAGATGCAATTGCTAATGTCGCACTGGATGATGGTCTTGCTGCACGATAAACGTTACTCTGGTAGTCGTCTTTCTTTGGGCGCTCCGGCCGATTTCCCACCTTAATTCGAGAACAACCTTGACCCTTCACTTCAACTATATTTTCTGCCTTGTTTAAGTTTTTCACATCCACTCCACAGTTGTGCTAAGAGATTCCATATCTCAACAACAACCGCCACTGTTTCGTGAAAGGAGTCGTAGAACTCGTTTGTGATTATCCACAAATTACGGAAGCTAACTTTTCTGTTCGAATTCAAGCAGCAACACTTTTGACGGACCTTGTAGGAATGTGAATAATACTTATGATGAAGGCTGCACAATTTGACTAAAGTAACCACACCACGCCTCAATCGGATTAATTCTATTTCACCTCTGACCGACTATGAAAAGGTGGTAAGCGAATTTTCGCAAATTTGGTTGATTACATTTTTTTAAGGACAACTGCGGTATCGAGGGATACTCTTTACTCTTCCAGAGAAAGAATATTGGTTAAACAAATTGGAGACGGTGGATTAACTAAGGGAATCTAAGTCTCCAGAAGAAACCATGAGAGATGATAAACCTCTTGAAGAATAAAACGGCAGATTTCACTAATTGTAATTCGACTCCGATTGTGCACGTTAGTCAACAGATAAGTGTATGAATGCTCGTCACTGGAATTGATGATTTACCTACGATTAAAATGTGCAATATTTCAGTAGAAAATATATGCGAAGAGTCATTGTCATTCACCAAAACTATTGAAATCCTAAATTTCTAATGGAATCACAGTGGATAAACCAACTGGCCCGATACAATACATATTTATTTCGAAAGCACGATTAAAGTAATATATTCCACATATATATGGAAATAATCTGAACGCGTAATCATCAAATAGAACAGAGCAAGGTCAAAAAGCTATAATTGCTATATGAAAGTCCACGTTCCACTGTATCTAGGGAAAAAGAGAGCCAAACCAACTTACATGGTAACCGTCACTATGCTCATTAGTAATGTGTAAGTTAGTTGCTAAGCCTGCACAGTCTGCCGAAGACAACGGAAGTGAGAGGAGCAAAAGTGAGATACGTCTTCAGATTACCTATTTAAAAAGTAAACAAGAGAATTAAGGAGGTAAGTAGTTAAAATAGACCTGGGGTTCATGATATCGAGCCGTAATATTAATACATGCAAGGACAGATTCATTAATTCAGTTCAAGTTCCCGAAATTCACCTGCAATATCCTCAATGTATAAATACATAATCTTGGGAAGGAAGGGATTCAATAACAAAATAGCAATTCTAATTATGTGAGCTGACGAATTCGAAGTATCTTTTACTCGTGTATATATCTTATATGATAAATGTATACGCAGAGAAACATCTATGTATATTACGTAACTGAAATATCGTACACATTCGCAAAAATAAAAATTTCTCTCTTATAAGATGATTTGTCACGGATGAAATTTTATACGAGAAATTTATTCTACTTGTATTTGGAAACTGAAATTAATTGAAGAGACTATGAGTGTGGTAAAACATAATGTGGGGAAAAGAAGTTATCATAATTCTATTAATGCTGTTTTTAGAGTTAATCATGAAGAATAAAATTATCTTATATTATATTTTAGGTCCTTGACAAGCGGTGTTCAATCAGTGCTTTACTGGCTGAAAAACAACATGCGTCCAGTTAAGTCGAAAGATTCGCCACGCTCTCTTTCTGCGCGGCTGATGGAGAAGATTCTGGGATGGATGCGCCTTATATTCTCGGACAGAAACTCCAGAAATTTATTTCTTTTCCTAAGCCTAAATCTGACATTTGCATTTGTCGAACTGACGTATGGCGTATGGGCTAACTCTTTAGGATTGATATCCGATTCATTCCATATGTTTTTTGACTGTACGGGACTTTTGGCTGGGTTAGCGGCATCAGTAATAACCAAGTGGAGGGCAAATGATAAATATTCTTATGGTTACGTCCGTGCCGAGGTGCTTGCTGGTTTCGTCAATGGCCTCTTCTTGCTCTTTATTGCATTCTTCATCATGTGTGAAGCTGTAGAACGTGCCATTGAGCCACCTGAGGTTAAGCATGAGAGGCTGTTCGTAGTCTCAGTGTTAGGATTCATTGTGAATCTTATAGGTATCTACGCCTTCCAACATGGGCATTCCGATGGGAGTCATGGTCATTCTCATGGGGGCCGTGGACACTCTCATGGCGGTTCTTCAGATCATCATGGCCATTCCCACGGTGGGGACCACGGCAACGCAGGTCACTCACATCTGCTTGGTGGAGGAAATTCTCAGATCATGAAGGGAGTCTTTCTGCACATTTTGGCCGACACCTTGGGTAGTGCAGGAGTGATCGTGTCAGCTGTGTTGATGAGTGCTTTCGGTTGGATGATAGCTGATCCCATATGTTCCATTTTCATGGCCATATTGATTGCCATCAGCGTTCTCGACCTCATCAAGGAATCTGCTATGATACTGATGCAAAGACAACCCGTGTCACTGGACCCGCACCTTCCAACCTGCTACAGGCGAGTTCTCCAACTTCCAGGTGTGCTGGGAGTGCGTGAATGCCACTTTTGGACCTTGTGTTCTGATGTCTACGTAGGAGCATTGAAAGTGGAGGTTTTGCCAGGAGCTGATGATCGCTACATTTTATCTAGCACCCATTCCATATTCGCTTCTGTTGGTGTAAGACAAACACATGTACAAATAGATCGTGCATCCGTATGACCTCCGCCGACATTACTGAGTTACCTGAAAGGAGTTTGAAGACAAGATGAATGTTCAGTACCAAACATTTCGGTACGCTGTTGCTGATACTGATGAGGCACAGTCCGTTCGTGTGGAAGCGATTTAGTACGGGTGAGAAATTATCACAGCCCTTTTCTAAGTCCTGAGTACGGCTGTGTAATGCCACGCTCTATTCGAATTAGTGGCAAATCCAATTAAGATTGTTCTATATGGTTTCAATTGACCAACAAAAACAACCACCAATCGCCGCGAAAACCTTCGAATTTACATTCTGTTTTATTGGACTTGTGTATAATTAGCTCGCGATTTCTGATTTTTCGTCGCTGTTAAGTGACCGGAATATTTCTCCCATAATACATTACAGAAATTGTGATATTTAAGGTTGTCTTCTTATACGAGATACGTGAGTATTTGCATAAGACTTTTTGAGCTATTTCCGCTAAGTTTTCGCCGTGAATAATGTTTCATTAAAATCTATTTTTTTGCCTTATATTGTTGAAGTTACAACGATTATCAAATGCTTGTATTTTATAAAGATATAGTTCGGCGATTGGACCCTTTTTGACGCAAAGAATGGCCGAAGACGACGAAAGGTCGCGGATCAAGATTTGTTTATTTACTCGTCGCACCGGACCCATTGTAGCGACGAATAAACAGGATTGTTGAGGAAGAGATTCTGGCTTTACACAGAAAAGATTCCCTCATTTGTACTTCGCCATTTATTTTATGGATTAAAGTTTCTTTGCGCTCCTTCTTGCTTCTAAGTGAGTGTTGAATTTTTCGGTGATCCTTGAGAACCCTCGGAACACGCAACAATAGAATATTTTGACAGAAGTGAACCTCTATTGAATGAATTAAATGTGTTTCAATGTCTATGTAAAGAGTTTTTGGAAACTCGGATGTACTTAAATTAAATAAAGATCTCAAGGAAAAAAATCTAGTTCATTTCTGGATGATTTTATTAGGAAATGTTTGCATGGTAGCAAATTCAATTTCATTTCCTTACATTTAAAAACACCAAGAAAAGAATGTCCGATATCTTGAAACTATCACAAAATTTGCGAGCATTCTGTACTTAGCTACGCAAATTACTACCCAACAAAAACTGAAAGAGCTGATACTTATATATACCTCTGTTCGTTCTTCTTGAAGGCATTCTCTTTCGATGCCTTCGATCATTTTAAAGGGCTATCAAAACTAAAGATATAATAGAAGCTAAATTCCCTTCTTTAGTAGCAAAATTATTTTTGATTTTGTCATATGCATGCAGCTAAGTGTAATATTCTATACTTTCATGTTTCAAATCGTAAAAAAATTGGAATGAACCATGCAATTATAGATTTGCTCATAAATGTATTACCATAGATGTGTAGATAGAACGAAACGCGAAACGCTAAAAACCATCAAAAGACGTAAATTTTCCGATCTCTGGGCTTTGAAGATGGTTCTTTTGGGGAAGGTTAATTATGGCAATTGATATTTTTCTTTCACAAAGATATTTAGGTGGTACTGTCGGTAAATCTCGCTTGTTTTTCGTTTCGGTCTTCGGCGCATTTTAGATAATTCGCTCTGCTGATTATTTCGTTCTCTTCATCCGACTAATTGACATACTCTTTATCCTAGAAAGTTCAGTTTCTTTATGAAGATCTCTAGGTAATGGAGAGCGTCTGACTCGGTTCGAGGTAGGTCGCCAATTAATTCAACAGTGAATCTCTGCTCTCTGACTTTATTTGCTGTAATTCAGCCCCAAGATACTGAAATTTTGGTGAACTAAGCAGACACATATGGTGCGTATGCAAGATGCACCAGCCAAATCACACTCAGGAGGCCACGAATCCACAAATCTGGAGAATTCATCTGTACATCAGCATTTTTCTTTAAAGGCTTCATATGATTTTCCTCAAATTGCATAGGATTTGCCTTTTTTGCTCTGATACGCGCCTATTTCTATCTTATACACTCTTTATTGTCCGACAGTTCCCTAATAATGTCTGGTTCACGGTAGAAGTCGATCACTTTCAGCTTTGTTTCGTTCGAGAGAGATCTCGTCTTCGTCTCGCGTTCGCAGAACAAAGAATTCCTTGCTCAGGTACATATTTCTTCACCTTCATGACAAAGTATATGGACGCTTGAAGCTTTTCCTTTATCTTCGAAACACTCCAAGATTTAGGCTAGTCAGATAAAATGTTTTCACTCACATCAGTCATTTCCTTGCCTGTTTGGTAGAAGTGAACTTCCTTTTCTTCGGATGAAGGAATACCTTTCTGAATTTTCACCACTTCACCAGTCACCTTTTGAAGAGATAATGTCATAGCAGTGGATGCTTTTATCAATTTCCTCGACGGATATTTCCTTGTTCAAATAGGTGTTTGAACGAGGAATTTTTGCGGCTCGTTCAGTCAAAAAAGCGGCTTTCCTTCCCCAGTAGTGTAATGACTCCCATTAGTTTCATCAGCTCCTATCTCTTAAGTGGAACTGACGGATGACTCTGACTGAGAACCCCGAGATGCAATTGCTAATGTCGCACTGGATGATGGTCTTGCTGCACGATAAACGTTACTCTGGTAGTCGTCTTTCTTTGGGCGCTCCGGCCGATTTCCCACCTTAATTCGAGAACAACCTTGACCCTTCACTTCAACTATATTTTCTGCCTTGTTTAAGTTTTTCACATCCACTCCACAGTTGTGCTAAGAGATTCCATATCTCAACAACAACCGCCACTGTTTCGTGAAAGGAGTCGTAGAACTCGTTTGTGATTATCCACAAATTACGGAAGCTAACTTTTCTGTTCGAATTCAAGCAGCAATACTTTTGACGGACCTTGTAGGAATGTGAATAATACTTATGATGAAGGCTGCACAATTTGACTAAAGTAACCACACCACGCCTCAATCGGATTAATTCTATTTCACCTCTGACCGACTATGAAAAGGTGGTAAGCGAATTTTCGCAAATTTGGTTGATTACATTTTTTTAAGGACAACTGCGGTATCGAGGGATACTCTTTACTCTTCCAGAGAAAGAATATTGGTTAAACAAATTGGAGACGGTGGATTAACTAAGGGAATCTAAGTCTCCAGAAGAAACCATGAGAGATGATAAACCTCTTGAAGAATAAAACGGCAGATTTCACTAATTGTAATTCGACTCCGATTGTGCACGTTAGTCAACAGATAAGTGTATGAATGCTCGTCACTGGAATTGATGATTTACCTACGATTAAAATGTGCAATATTTCAGTAGAAAATATATGCGAAGAGTCATTGTCATTCACCAAAACTATTGAAATCCTAAATTTCTAATGGAATCACAGTGGATAAACCAACTGGCCCGATACAATACATATTTATTTCGAAAGCACGATTAAAGTAATATATTCCACATATATATGGAAATAATCTGAACGCGTAATCATCAAATAGAACAGAGCAAGGTCAAAAAGCTATAATTGCTATATGAAAGTCCACGTTCCACTGTATCTAGGGAAAAAGAGAGCCAAACCAACTTACATGGTAACCGTCACTATGCTCATTAGTAATGTGTAAGTTAGTTGCTAAGCCTGCACAGTCTGCCGAAGACAACGGAAGTGAGAGGAGCAAAAGTGAGATACGTCTTCAGATTACCTATTTAAAAAGTAAACGAGAGAATTAAGGAGGTAAGTAGTTAAAATAGACCTGGGGTTCATGATATCGAGCCGTAATATTAATACATGCAAGGACAGATTCATTAATTCAGTTCAAGTTCCCGAAATTCACCTGCAATATCCTCAATGTATAAATACATAATCTTGGGAAGGAAGGGATTCAATAACAAAATAGCAATTCTAATTATGTGAGCTGACGAATTCGAAGTATCTTTTACTCGTGTATATATCTTATATGATAAATGTATACGCAGAGAAACATCTATGTATATTACGTAACTGAAATATCGTACACATTCGCAAAAATAAAAATTTCTCTCTTATAAGATGATTTGTCACGGATGAAATTTTATACGAGAAATTTATTCTACTTGTATTTGGAAACTGAAATTAATTGAAGAGACTATGAGTGTGGTAAAACATAATGTGGGGAAAAGAAGTTATCATAATTCTATTAATGCTGTTTTTAGAGTTAATCATGAAGAATAAAATTATCTTATATTATATTTTAGGTCCTTGACAAGCGGTGTTCAATCAGTGCTTTACTGGCTGAAAAACAACATGCGTCCAGTTAAGTCGAAAGATTCGCCACGCTCTCTTTCTGCGCGGCTGATGGAGAAGATTCTGGGATGGATGCGCCTTATATTCTCGGACAGAAACTCCAGAAATTTATTTCTTTTCCTAAGCCTAAATCTGACATTTGCATTTGTCGAACTGACGTATGGCGTATGGGCTAACTCTTTAGGATTGATATCCGATTCATTCCATATGTTTTTTGACTGTACGGGACTTTTGGCTGGGTTAGCGGCATCAGTAATAACCAAGTGGAGGGCAAATGATAAATATTCTTATGGTTACGTCCGTGCCGAGGTGCTTGCTGGTTTCGTCAATGGCCTCTTCTTGCTCTTTATTGCATTCTTCATCATGTGTGAAGCTGTAGAACGTGCCATTGAGCCACCTGAGGTTAAGCATGAGAGGCTGTTCGTAGTCTCAGTGTTAGGATTCATTGTGAATCTTATAGGTATCTACGCCTTCCAACATGGGCATTCCGATGGGAGTCATGGTCATTCTCATGGGGGCCGTGGACACTCTCATGGCGGTTCTTCAGATCATCATGGCCATTCCCACGGTGGGGACCACGGCAACGCAGGTCACTCACATCTGCTTGGTGGAGGAAATTCTCAGATCATGAAGGGAGTCTTTCTGCACATTTTGGCCGACACCTTGGGTAGTGCAGGAGTGATCGTGTCAGCTGTGTTGATGAGTGCTTTCGGTTGGATGATAGCTGATCCCATATGTTCCATTTTCATGGCCATATTGATTGCCATCAGCGTTCTCGACCTCATCAAGGAATCTGCTATGATACTGATGCAAAGACAACCCGTGTCACTGGACCCGCACCTTCCAACCTGCTACAGGCGAGTTCTCCAACTTCCAGGTGTGCTGGGAGTGCGTGAATGCCACTTTTGGACCTTGTGTTCTGATGTCTACGTAGGAGCATTGAAAGTGGAGGTTTTGCCAGGAGCTGATGATCGCTACATTTTATCTAGCACCCATTCCATATTCGCTTCTGTTGGTGTAAGACAAACACATGTACAAATAGATCGTGCATCCGTATGACCTCCGCCGACATCACTGAGTTACCTGAAAGGAGTTTGAAGACAAGATGAATGTTCAGTACCAAACATTTCGGTACGCTGTTGCTGATACTGATGAGGCACAGTCCGTTCGTGTGGAAGCGATTTAGTACGGGTGAGAAATTATCACAGCCCTTTTCTAAGTCCAGAGTACGGCTGTGTAATGCCACGCTCTATTCGAATTAGTGGCAAATCCAATTAAGATTGTTCTATATGGTTTCAATTGACCAACAAAAACAACCACCAATCGCCGCGAAAACCTTCGAATTTACATTCTGTTTTATTGGACTTGTGTATAATTAGCTCGCGATTTCTGATTTTTCGTCGCTGTTAAGTGACCGGAATATTTCTCCCATAATACATTACAGAAATTGTGATATTTAAGGTTGTCTTCTTATACGAGATACTTGAGTATTTGCATAAGACTTTTTGAGCTATTTCCGCTAAGTTTTCGCCGTGAATAATGTTTCATTAAAATCTATTTTTTTGCCTTATATTGTTGAAGTTACAACGATTATCAAATGCTTGTATTTTATAAAGATATAGTTCGGCGATTGGACCCTTTTTGACGCAAAGAATGGCCGAAGACGACGAAAGGTCGCGGATCAAGATTTGTTTATTTACTCGTCGCACCGGACCCATTGTAGCGACGAATAAACAGGATTGTTGAGGAAGAGATTCTGGCTTTACACAGAAAAGATTCCCTCATTTGTACTTCGCCATTTATTTTATGGATTAAAGTTTCTTTGCGCTCCTTCTTGCTTCTAAGTGAGTGTTGAATTTTTCGGTGATCCTTGAGAACCCTCGGAACACGCAACAATAGAATATTTTGACAGAAGTGAACCTCTATTGAATGAATTAAATGTGTTTCAATGTCTATGTAAAGAGTTTTTGGAAACTCGGATGTACTTAAATTAAATAAAGATCTCAAGGAAAAAAATCTAGTTCATTTCTGGATGATTTTATTAGGAAATGTTTGCATGGTAGCAAATTCAATTTCATTTCCTTACATTTAAAAACACCAAGAAAAGAATGTCCGATATCTTGAAACTATCACAAAATTTGCGAGCATTCTGTACTTAGCTACGCAAATTACTACCCAACAAAAACTGAAAGAGCTGATACTTATATATACCTCTGTTCGTTCTTCTTGAAGACATTCTCTTTCGATGCCTTCGATCATTTTAAAGGGCTATCAAAACTAAAGATATAATAGAAGCTAAATTCCCTTCTTTAGTAGCAAAATTATTTTTGATTTTGTCATATGCATGCAGCTAAGTGTAATATTCTATACTTTCATGTTTCAAATCGTAAAAAAATTGGAATGAACCATGCAATTACAGATTTGCTCATAAATGTATTACCATAGATGTGTAGATAGAACGAAACGCGAAACGCTAAAAACCATCAAAAGACGTAAATTTTCCGATCTCTGGGCTTTGAAGATGGTTCTTTTGGGGAAGGTTAATTATGGCAATTGATATTTTTCTTTCACAAAGATATTTAGGTGGTACTG
This sequence comes from Sympetrum striolatum, assembly GCA_947579665.1. NCBI lineage: Eukaryota > Metazoa > Arthropoda > Insecta > Odonata > Libellulidae > Sympetrum > Sympetrum striolatum. The sequence continues at coordinate 98,548,869 of OX388341.1, read as the reverse complement.
TCGGTAAATCTCGCTTGTTTTTCGTTTCGGTCTTCGGCGCATTTTAGATAATTCGCTCTGCTGATTATTTCGTTCTCTTCATCCGACTAATTGACATACTCTTTATCCTAGAAAGTTCAGTTTCTTTATGAAGATCTCTAGGTAATGGAGAGCGTCTGACTCGGTTCGAGGTAGGTCGCCAATTAATTCAACAGTGAATCTCTGCTCTCTGACTTTATTTGCTGTAATTCAGCCCCAAGATACTGAAATTTTGGTGAACTAAGCAGACACATATGGTTCGTATGCAAGGTGCACCAGCCAAATCACACTCAGGAGGCCACGAATCCACAAATCTGGAGAATTCATCTGTACATCAGCATTTTTCTTTAAAGGCTTCATATGATTTTCCTCAAATTGCATAGGATTTGCCTTTTTTGCTCTGATACGCGCCTATTTCTATCTTATACACTCTTTATTGTCCGACAGTTCCCTAATAATGTCTGGTTCACGGTAGAAGTCGATCACTTTCAGCTTTGTTTCGTTCGAGAGAGATCTCGTCTTCGTCTCGCGTTCGCAGAACAAAGAATTCCTTGCTCAGGTACATATTTCTTCACCTTTATGACAAAATATATGGACGCTTGAAACTTTTCCTTTATCTTCGAAACACTCCAAGATTTAGGCTAGTAAGATAAAATGTTTTCACTCACATCAGTCATTTCCTTGCCTGTTTGGTAGAAGTGAACTTCCTTTTCTTCGGATGAAGGAATACCTTTCTGAATTTTCACCACTTCACCAGTCACCTTTTGAAGAGATAATGTCATAGCAGTGGATGCTTTTATCAATTTCCTCGACGGATATTTCCTTGTTCAAATAGGTGTTTGAACGAGGAATTTTTGCGGCTCGTTCAGTCAAAAAAGCGGCTTTCCTTCCCCAGTAGTGTAATGACTCCCATTAGTTTCATCAGCTCCTATCTCTTAAGTGGAACTGACGGATGACTCTGACTGAGAACCCCGAGATGCAATTGCTAATGTCGCACTGGATGATGGTCTTGCTGCACGATAAACGTTACTCTGGTAGTCGTCTTTCTTTGGGCGCTCCGGCCGATTTCCCACCTTAATTCGAGAACAACCTTGACCCTTCACTTCAACTATATTTTCTGCCTTGTTTAAGTTTTTCACATCCACTCCACAGTTGTGCTAAGAGATTCCATATCTCAACAACAACCGCCACTGTTTCGTGAAAGGAGTCGTAGAACTCGTTTGTGATTATCCACAAATTACGGAAGCTAACTTTTCTGTTCGAATTCAAGCAGCAATACTTTTGTCGGACCTTGTAGGAATGTGAATAATACTTATGATGAAGGCTGCACAATTTGACTAAAGTAACCACACCACGCCTCAATCGGATTAATTCTATTTCACCTCTGACCGACTATGAAAAGGTGGTAAGCGAATTTTCGCAAATTTGGTTGATTACATTTTTTTAAGGACAACTGCGGTATCGAGGGATACTCTTTACTCTTCCAGAGAAAGAATATTGGTTAAACAAATTGGAGACGGTGGATTAACTAAGGGAATCTAAGTCTCCAGAAGAAACCATGAGAGATGATAAACCTCTTGAAGAATAAAACGGCAGATTTCACTAATTGTAATTCGACTCCGATTGTGCACGTTAGTCAACAGATAAGTGTATGAATGCTCGTCACTGGAATTGATGATTTACCTACGATTAAAATGTGCAATATTTCAGTAGAAAATATATGCGAAGAGTCATTGTCATTCACCAAAACTATTGAAATCCTAAATTTCTAATGGAATCACAGTGGATAAACCAACTGGCCCGATACAATACATTCTTTATTTCGAAAGCACGATTAAAGTAATATATTCCACATATATATGGAAATAATCTGAACGCGTAATCATCAAATAGAACAGAGCAAGGTCAAAAAGCTATAATTGCTATATGAAAGACCACGTTCCACTGTATCTAGGGAAAAAGAGAGCCAAACCAACTTACATGGTAACCGTCACTATGCTCATTAGTAATGTGTAAGTTAGTTGCTAAGCCTGCACAGTCTGCCGAAGACAACGGAAGTGAGAGGAGCAAAAGTGAGATACGTCTTCAGATTACCTATTTAAAAAGTAAACGAGAGAATTAAGGAGGTAAGTAGTTAAAATAGACCTGGGGTTCATGATATCGAGCCATAATATTAATACATGCAAGGACAGATTCATTAATTCAGTTCAAGTTCCCGAAATTCACCTGCAATATCCTCAATGTATAAATACATAATCTTGGGAAGGAAGGGATTCAATAACAAAATAGCAATTCTAATTATGTGAGCTGACGAATTCGAAGTATCTTTTACTCGTGTATATATATATATGATAAATGTATAAGCAGAGAAACTTCTATGTATATTACGTAACTTAGATATCGTACACTATTCGCTGAAATAAAAATTTCTCTCTTATAAGATGATTTGTCACGGATGAAATTTTATACGAGTAATTTATTCTACTTGTATTTGGAAACTGAAATTAATTGAAGAGACTATGAGTGTGGTAAAACATAATGTGGGGAAATGAAGTTATCATAATTCTATTAATGCTGTTTTTAGAGTTAATCATGAAGAATAAAATTATCTTATATTATATTTTAGGTCCTTGACAAGCGGTGTTCAATCAGTGCTTTACTGGCTGAAAAACAACATGCGTCCAGTTAAGTCGAAAGATTCGCCACGCTCTCTTTCTGCGCGGCTGATGGAGAAGATTCTGGGATGGATGCGCCTTATATTCTCGGACAGAAACTCCAGAAATTTATTTCTTTTCCTAAGCCTAAATCTGACATTTGCATTTGTCGAACTGACGTATGGCGTATGGGCTAACTCTTTAGGATTGATATCCGATTCATTCCATATGTTTTTTGACTGTACGGGACTTTTGGCTGGGTTAGCGGCATCAGTAATAACCAAGTGGAGGGCAAATGATAAATATTCTTATGGTTACGTCCGTGCCGAGGTGCTTGCTGGTTTCGTCAATGGCCTCTTCTTGCTCTTTATTGCATTCTTCATCATGTGTGAAGCTGTAGAACGTGCCATTGAGCCACCTGAGGTTAAGCATGAGAGGCTGTTCGTAGTCTCAGTGTTAGGATTCATTGTGAATCTTATAGGTATCTACGCCTTCCAACATGGGCATTCCGATGGGAGTCATGGTCATTCTCATGGGGGCCGTGGACACTCTCATGGCGGTTCTTCAGATCATCATGGCCATTCCCACGGTGGGGACCACGGCAACGCAGGTCACTCACATCTGCTTGGTGGAGGAAATTCTCAGATCATGAAGGGAGTCTTTCTGCACATTTTGGCCGACACCTTGGGTAGTGCAGGAGTGATCGTGTCAGCTGTGTTGATGAGTGCTTTCGGTTGGATGATAGCTGATCCCATATGTTCCATTTTCATGGCCATATTGATTGCCATCAGCGTTCTCGACCTCATCAAGGAATCTGCTATGATACTGATGCAAAGACAACCCGTGTCACTGGACCCGCACCTTCCAACCTGCTACAGGCGAGTTCTCCAACTTCCAGGTGTGCTGGGAGTGCGTGAATGCCACTTTTGGACCTTGTGTTCTGATGTCTACGTAGGAGCATTGAAAGTGGAGGTTTTGCCAGGAGCTGATGATCGCTACATTTTATCTAGCACCCATTCCATATTCGCTTCTGTTGGTGTAAGACAAACACATGTACAAATAGATCGTGCATCCGTATGACCTCCGCCGACATTACTGAGTTACCTGAAAGGAGTTTGAAGACAAGATGAATGTTCAGTACCAAACATTTCGGTACGCTGTTGCTGATACTGATGAGGCACAGTCCGTTCGTGTGGAAGCGATTTAGTACGGGTGAGAAATTATCACAGCCCTTTTCTAAGTCCTGAGTACGGCTGTGTAATGCCACGCTCTATTCGAATTAGTGGCAAATCCAATTAAGATTGTTCTATATGGTTTCAATTGACCAACAAAAACAACCACCAATCGCCGCGAAAACCTTCGAATTTACATTCTGTTTTATTGGACTTGTGTATAATTAGCTCGCGATTTCTGATTTTTCGTCGCTGTTAAGTGACCGGAATATTTCTCCCATAATACATTACAGAAATTGTGATATTTAAGGTTGTCTTCTTATACGAGATACGTGAGTATTTGCATAAGACTTTTTGAGCTATTTCCGCTAAGTTTTCGCCGTGAATAATGTTTCATTAAAATCTATTTTTTTGCCTTATATTGTTGAAGTTACAACGATTATCAAATGCTTGTATTTTATAAAGATATAGTTCGGCGATTGGACCCTTTTTGACGCAAAGAATGGCCGAAGACGACGAAAGGTCGCGGATCAAGATTTGTTTATTTACTCGTCGCACCGGACCCATTGTAGCGACGAATAAACAGGATTGTTGAGGAAGAGATTCTGGCTTTACACAGAAAAGATTCCCTCATTTGTACTTCGCCATTTATTTTATGGATTAAAGTTTCTTTGCGCTCCTTCTTGCTTCTAAGTGAGTGTTGAATTTTTCGGTGATCCTTGAGAACCCTCGGAACACGCAACAATAGAATATTTTGACAGAAGTGAACCTCTATTGAATGAATTAAATGTGTTTCAATGTCTATGTAAAGAGTTTTTGGAAACTCGGATGTACTTAAATTAAATAAAGATCTCAAGGAAAAAAATCTAGTTCATTTCTGGATGATTTTATTAGGAAATGTTTGCATGGTAGCAAATTCAATTTCATTTCCTTACATTTAAAAACACCAAGAAAAGAATGTCCGATATCTTGATACTATCACAAAATTTGCGAGCATTCTGTACTTAGCTACGCAAATTACTACCCAACAAAAACTGAAAGAGCTGATACTTATATATACCTCTGTTCGTTCTTCTTGAAGACATTCTCTTTCGATGCCTTCGATCATTTTAAAGGGCTATCAAAACTAAAGATATAATAGAAGCTAAATTCCCTTCTTTAGTAGCAAAATTATTTTTGATTTTGTCATATGCATGCAGCTAAGTGTAATATTCTATACTTTCATGTTTCAAATCGTAAAAAAATTGGAATGAACCATGCAATTACAGATTTGCTCATAAATGTATTACCATAGATGTGTAGATAGAACGAAACGCGAAACGCTAAAAACCATCAAAAGACGTAAATTTTCCGATCTCTGGGCTTTGAAGATGGTTCTTTTGGGGAAGGTTAATTATGGCAATTGATATTTTTCTTTCACAAAGATATTTAGGTGGTACTGTCGGTAAATCTCGCTTGTTTTTCGTTTCGGTCTTCGGCGCATTTTAGATAATTCGCTCTGCTGATTATTTCGTTCTCTTCATCCGACTAATTGACATACTCTTTATCCTAGAAAGTTCAGTTTCTTTATGAAGATCTCTAGGTAATGGAGAGCGTCTGACTCGGTTCGAGGTAGGTCGCCAATTAATTCAACAGTGAATCTCTGCTCTCTGACTTTATTTGCTGTAATTCAGCCCCAAGATACTGAAATTTTGGTGAACTAAGCAGACACATATGGTGCGTATGCAAGGTGCACCAGCCAAATCACACTCAGGAGGCCACGAATCCACAAATCTGGAGAATTCATCTGTACATCAGCATTTTTCTTTAAAGGCTTCATATGATTTTCCTCAAATTGCATAGGATTTGCCTTTTTTGCTCTGATACGCGCCTATTTCTATCTTATACACTCTTTATTGTCCGACAGTTCCCTAATAATGTCTGGTTCACGGTAGAAGTCGATCACTTTCAACTTTGTTTCGTTCGAGAGAGATCTCGTCTTCGTCTCGCGTTCGCAGAACAAAGAATTCCTTGCTCAGGTACATATTTCTTCACCTTCATGACAAAGTATATGGACGCTTGAAGCTTTTCCTTTATCTTCGAAACACTCCAAGATTTAGGCTAGTCAGATAAAATGTTTTCACTCACATCAGTCATTTCCTTGCCTGTTTGGTAGAAGTGAACTTCCTTTTCTTCGGATGAAGGAATACCTTTCTGAATTTTCACCACTTCACCAGTCACCTTTTGAAGAGATAATGTCATAGCAGTGGATGCTTTTATCAATTTCCTCGACGGATATTTCCTTGTTCAAATAGGTGTTTGAACGAGGAATTTTTGCGGCTCGTTCAGTCAAAAAAGCGGCTTTCCTTCCCCAGTAGTGTAATGACTCCCATTAGTTTCATCAGCTCCTATCTCTTAAGTGGAACTGACGGATGACTCTGACTGAGAACCCCGAGATGCAATTGCTAATGTCGCACTGGATGATGGTCTTGCTGCACGATAAACGTTACTCTGGTAGTCGTCTTTCTTTGGGCGCTCCGGCCGATTTCCCACCTTAATTCGAGAACAACCTTGACCCTTCACTTCAACTATATTTTCTGCCTTGTTTAAGTTTTTCACATCCACTCCACAGTTGTGCTAAGAGATTCCATATCTCAACAACAACCGCCACTGTTTCGTGAAAGGAGTCGTAGAACTCGTTTGTGATTATCCACAAATTACGGAAGCTAACTTTTCTGTTCGAATTCAAGCAGCAATACTTTTGACGGACCTTGTAGGAATGTGAATAATACTTATGATGAAGGCTGCACAATTTGACTAAAGTAACCACACCACGCCTCAATCGGATTAATTCTATTTCACCTCTGACCGACTATGAAAAGGTGGTAAGCGAATTTTCGCAAATTTGGTTGATTACATTTTTTTAAGGACAACTGCGGTATCGAGGGATACTCTTTACTCTTCCAGAGAAAGAATATTGGTTAAACAAATTGGAGACGGTGGATTAACTAAGGGAATCTAAGTCTCCAGAAGAAACCATGAGAGATGATAAACCTCTTGAAGAATAAAACGGCAGATTTCACTAATTGTAATTCGACTCCGATTGTGCACGTTAGTCAACAGATAAGTGTATGAATGCTCGTCACTGGAATTGATGATTTACCTACGATTAAAATGTGCAATATTTCAGTAGAAAATATATGCGAAGAGTCATTGTCATTCACCAAAACTATTGAAATCCTAAATTTCTAATGGAATCACAGTGGATAAACCAACTGGCCCGATACAATACATTCTTTATTTCGAAAGCACGATTAAAGTAATATATTCCACATATATATGGAAATAATCTGAACGCGTAATCATCAAATAGAACAGAGCAAGGTCAAAAAGCTATAATTGCTATATGAAAGTCCACGTTCCACTGTATCTAGGGAAAAAGAGAGCCAAACCAACTTACATGGTAACCGTCACTATGCTCATTAGTAATGTGTAAGTTAGTTGCTAAGCCTGCACAGTCTGCCGAAGACAACGGAAGTGAGAGGAGCAAAAGTGAGATACGTCTTCAGATTACCTATTTAAAAAGTAAACGAGAGAATTAAGGAGGTAAGTAGTTAAAATAGACCTGGGGTTCATGATATCGAGCCGTAATATTAATACATGCAAGGACAGATTCATTAATTCAGTTCAAGTTCCCGAAATTCACCTGCAATATCCTCAATGTATAAATACATAATCTTGGGAAGGAAGGGATTCAATAACAAAATAGCAATTCTAATTATGTGAGCTGACGAATTCGAAGTATCTTTTACTCGTGTATATATCTTATATGATAAATGTATACGCAGAGAAACATCTATGTATATTACGTAACTGAAATATCGTACACATTCGCAAAAATAAAAATTTCTCTCTTATAAGATGATTTGTCACGGATGAAATTTTATACGAGAAATTTATTCTACTTGTATTTGGAAACTGAAATTAATTGAAGAGACTATGAGTGTGGTAAAACATAATGTGGGGAAAAGAAGTTATCATAATTCTATTAATGCTGTTTTTAGAGTTAATCATGAAGAATAAAATTATCTTATATTATATTTTAGGTCCTTGACAAGCGGTGTTCAATCAGTGCTTTACTGGCTGAAAAACAACATGCGTCCAGTTAAGTCGAAAGATTCGCCACGCTCTCTTTCTGCGCGGCTGATGGAGAAGATTCTGGGATGGATGCGCCTTATATTCTCGGACAGAAACTCCAGAAATTTATTTCTTTTCCTAAGCCTAAATCTGACATTTGCATTTGTCGAACTGACGTATGGCGTATGGGCTAACTCTTTAGGATTGATATCCGATTCATTCCATATGTTTTTTGACTGTACGGGACTTTTGGCTGGGTTAGCGGCATCAGTAATAACCAAGTGGAGGGCAAATGATAAATATTCTTATGGTTACGTCCGTGCCGAGGTGCTTGCTGGTTTCGTCAATGGCCTCTTCTTGCTCTTTATTGCATTCTTCATCATGTGTGAAGCTGTAGAACGTGCCATTGAGCCACCTGAGGTTAAGCATGAGAGGCTGTTCGTAGTCTCAGTGTTAGGATTCATTATGAATCTTATAGGTATCTACGCCTTCCAACATGGGCATTCCGATGGGAGTCATGGTCATTCTCATGGGGGCCGTGGACACTCTCATGGCGGTTCTTCAGATCATCATGGCCATTCCCACGGTGGGGACCACGGCAACGCAGGTCACTCACATCTGCTTGGTGGAGGAAATTCTCAGATCATGAAGGGAGTCTTTCTGCACATTTTGGCCGACACCTTGGGTAGTGCAGGAGTGATCGTGTCAGCTGTGTTGATGAGTGCTTTCGGTTGGATGATAGCTGATCCCATATGTTCCATTTTCATGGCCATATTGATTGCCATCAGCGTTCTCGACCTCATCAAGGAATCTGCTATGATACTGATGCAAAGACAACCCGTGTCACTGGACCCGCACCTTCCAACCTGCTACAGGCGAGTTCTCCAACTTCCAGGTGTGCTGGGAGTGCGTGAATGCCACTTTTGGACCTTGTGTTCTGATGTCTACGTAGGAGCATTGAAAGTGGAGGTTTTGCCAGGAGCTGATGATCGCTACATTTTATCTAGCACCCATTCCATATTCGCTTCTGTTGGTGTAAGACAAACACATGTACAAATAGATCGTGCATCCGTATGACCTCCGCCGACATCACTGAGTTACCTGAAAGGAGTTTGAAGACAAGATGAATGTTCAGTACCAAACATTTCGGTACGCTGTTGCTGATACTGATGAGGCACAGTCCGTTCGTGTGGAAGCGATTTAGTACGGGTGAGAAATTATCACAGCCCTTTTCTAAGTCCTGAGTACGGCTGTGTAATGCCACGCTCTATTCGAATTAGTGGCAAATCCAATTAAGATTGTTCTATATGGTTTCAATTGACCAACAAAAACAACCACCAATCGCCGCGAAAACCTTCGAATTTACATTCTGTTTTATTGGACTTGTGTATAATTAGCTCGCGATTTCTGATTTTTCGTCGCTGTTAAGTGACCGGAATATTTCTCCCATAATACATTACAGAAATTGTGATATTTAAGGTTGTCTTCTTATACGAGATACTTGAGTATTTGCATAAGACTTTTTGAGCTATTTCCGCTAAGTTTTCGCCGTGAATAATGTTTCATTAAAATCTATTTTTTTGCCTTATATTGTTGAAGTTACAACGATTATCAAATGCTTGTATTTTATAAAGATATAGTTCGGCGATTGGACCCTTTTTGACGCAAAGAATGGCCGAAGACGACGAAAGGTCGCGGATCAAGATTTGTTTATTTACTCGTCGCACCGGACCCATTGTAGCGACGAATAAACAGGATTGTTGAGGAAGAGATTCTGGCTTTACTCAGAAAAGATTCCCTCATTTGTACTTCACCATTTATTTTATGGATTAAAGTTTCTTTGCGCTCCTTCTTGCTTCTAAGTGAGTGTTGAATTTTTCGGTGATCCTTGAGAACCCTCGGAACACGCAACAATAGAATATTTTGACAGAAGTGAACCTCTATTGAATGAATTAAATGTGTTTCAATGTCTATGTAAAGAGTTTTTGGAAACTCTTTAAAGCTTTCGGATGTACTTAAATTAAATAAAGATCTCAAGGAAAAAAATCTAGTTCATTTCTGGATGATTTTATTAGGAAATGTTTGCATGGTAGCAAATTCAATTTCATTTCCTTACATTTAAAAACACCAAGAAAAGAATGTCCGATATCTTGAAACTATCACAAAATTTGCGAGCATTCTGTACTTAGCTACGCAAATTACTACCCAACAAAAACTGAAAGAGCTGATACTTATATATACCTCTGTTCGTTCTTCTTGAAGACATTCTCTTTCGATGCCTTCGATCATTTTAAAGGGCTATCAAAACTAAAGATATAATAGAAGCTAAATTCCCTTCTTTAGTAGCAAAATTATTTTTGATTTTGTCATATGCATGCAGCTAAGTGTAATATTCTATACTTTCATGTTTCAAATCGTAAAAAAATTGGAATGAACCATGCAATTACAGATTTGCTCATAAATGTATTACCATAGATGTGTAGATAGAACGAAACGCGAAACGCTAAAAACCATCAAAAGACGTAAATTTTCCGATCTCTGGGCTTTGAAGATGGTTCTTTTGGGGAAGGTTAATTATGGCAATTGATATTTTTCTTTCACAAAGATATTTAGGTGGTACTGTCGGTAAATCTCGCTTGTTTTTCGTTTCGGTCTTCGGCGCATTTTAGATAATTCGCTCTGCTGATTATTTCGTTCTCTTCATCCGACTAATTGACATACTCTTTATCCTAGAAAGTTCAGTTTCTTTATGAAGATCTCTAGGTAATGGAGAGCGTCTGACTCGGTTCGAGGTAGGTCGCCAATTAATTCAACAGTGAATCTCTGCTCTCTGACTTTATTTGCTGTAATTCAGCCCCAAGATACTGAAATTTTGGTGAACTAAGCAGACACATATGGTGCGTATGCAAGGTGCACCAGCCAAATCACACTCAGGAGGCCACGAATCCACAAATCTGGAGAATTCATCTGTACATCAGCATTTTTCTTTAAAGGCTTCATATGATTTTCCTCAAATTGCATAGGATTTGCCTTTTTTGCTCTGATACGCGCCTATTTCTATCTTATACACTCTTTATTGTCCGACAGTTCCCTAATAATGTCTGGTTCACGGTAGAAGTCGATCACTTTCAGCTTTGTTTCGTTCGAGAGAGATCTCGTCTTCGTCTCGCGTTCGCAGAACAAAGAATTCCTTGCTCAGGTACATATTTCTTCACCTTCATGACAAAGTATATGGACGCTTGAAGCTTTTCCTTTATCTTCGAAACACTCCAAGATTTAGGCTAGTCAGATAAAATGTTTTCACTCACATCAGTCATTTCCTTGCCTGTTTGGTAGAAGTGAACTTCCTTTTCTTCGGATGAAGGAATACCTTTCTGAATTTTCACCACTTCACCAGTCACCTTTTGAAGAGATAATGTCATAGCAGTGGATGCTTTTATCAATTTCCTCGACGGATATTTCCTTGTTCAAATAGGTGTTTGAACGAGGAATTTTTGCGGCTCGTTCAGTCAAAAAAGCGGCTTTCCTTCCCCAGTAGTGTAATGACTCCCATTAGTTTCATCAGCTCCTATCTCTTAAGTGGAACTGACGGATGACTCTGACTGAGAACCCCGAGATGCAATTGCTAATGTCGCACTGGATGATGGTCTTGCTGCACGATAAACGTTACTCTGGTAGTCGTCTTTCTTTGGGCGCTCCGGCCGATTTCCCACCTTAATTCGAGAACAACCTTGACCCTTCACTTCAACTATATTTTCTGCCTTGTTTAAGTTTTTCACATCCACTCCACAGTTGTGCTAAGAGATTCCATATCTCAACAACAACCGCCACTGTTTCGTGAAAGGAGTCGTAGAACTCGTTTGTGATTATCCACAAATTACGGAAGCTAACTTTTCTGTTCGAATTCAAGCAGCAATACTTTTGACGGACCTTGTAGGAATGTGAATAATACTTATGATGAAGGCTGCACAATTTGACTAAAGTAACCACACCACGCCTCAATCGGATTAATTCTATTTCACCTCTGACCGACTATGAAAAGGTGGTAAGCGAATTTTCGCAAATTTGGTTGATTACATTTTTTTAAGGACAACTGCGGTATCGAGGGATACTCTTTACTCTTCCAGAGAAAGAATATTGGTTAAACAAATTGGAGACGGTGGATTAACTAAGGGAATCTAAGTCTCCAGAAGAAACCATGAGAGATGATAAACCTCTTGAAGAATAAAACGGCAGATTTCACTAATTGTAATTCGACTCCGATTGTGCACGTTAGTCAACAGATAAGTGTATGAATGCTCGTCACTGGAATTGATGATTTACCTACGATTAAAATGTGCAATATTTCAGTAGAAAATATATGCGAAGAGTCATTGTCATTCACCAAAACTATTGAAATCCTAAATTTCTAATGGAATCACAGTGGATAAACCAACTGGCCCGATACAATACATTCTTTATTTCGAAAGCACGATTAAAGTAATATATTCCACATATATATGGAAATAATCTGAACGCGTAATCATCAAATAGAACAGAGCAAGGTCAAAAAGCTATAATTGCTATATGAAAGTCCACGTTCCACTGTATCTAGGGAAAAAGAGAGCCAAACCAACTTACATGGTAACCGTCACTATGCTCATTAGTAATGTGTAAGTTAGTTGCTAAGCCTGCACAGTCTGCCGAAGACAACGGAAGTGAGAGGAGCAAAAGTGAGATACGTCTTCAGATTACCTATTTAAAAAGTAAACGAGAGAATTAAGGAGGTAAGTAGTTAAAATAGACCTGGGGTTCATGATATCGAGCCGTAATATTAATACATGCAAGGACAGATTCATTAATTCAGTTCAAGTTCCCGAAATTCACCTGCAATATCCTCAATGTATAAATACATAATCTTGGGAAGGAAGGGATTCAATAACAAAATAGCAATTCTAATTATGTGAGCTGACGAATTCGAAGTATCTTTTACTCGTGTATATATCTTATATGATAAATGTATACGCAGAGAAACATCTATGTATATTACGTAACTGAAATATCGTACACATTCGCAAAAATAAAAATTTCTCTCTTATAAGATGATTTGTCACGGATGAAATTTTATACGAGTAATTTATTCTACTTGTATTTGGAAACTGAAATTAATTGAAGAGACTATGAGTGTGGTAAAACATAATGTGGGGAAATGAAGTTATCATAATTCTATTAATGCTGTTTTTAGAGTTAATCATGAAGAATAAAATTATCTTATATTATATTTTAGGTCCTTGACAAGCGGTGTTCAATCAGTGCTTTACTGGCTGAAAAACAACATGCGTCCAGTTAAGTCGAAAGATTCGCCACGCTCTCTTTCTGCGCGGCTGATGGAGAAGATTCTGGGATGGATGCGCCTTATATTCTCGGACAGAAACTCCAGAAATTTATTTCTTTTCCTAAGCCTAAATCTGACATTTGCATTTGTCGAACTGACGTATGGCGTATGGGCTAACTCTTTAGGATTGATATCCGATTCATTCCATATGTTTTTTGACTGTACGGGACTTTTGGCTGGGTTAGCGGCATCAGTAATAACCAAGTGGAGGGCAAATGATAAATATTCTTATGGTTACGTCCGTGCCGAGGTGCTTGCTGGTTTCGTCAATGGCCTCTTCTTGCTCTTTATTGCATTCTTCATCATGTGTGAAGCTGTAGAACGTGCCATTGAGCCACCTGAGGTTAAGCATGAGAGGCTGTTCGTAGTCTCAGTGTTAGGATTCATTGTGAATCTTATAGGTATCTACGCCTTCCAACATGGGCATTCCGATGGGAGTCATGGTCATTCTCATGGGGGCCGTGGACACTCTCATGGCGGTTCTTCAGATCATCATGGCCATTCCCACGGTGGGGACCACGGCAACGCAGGTCACTCACATCTGCTTGGTGGAGGAAATTCTCAGATCATGAAGGGAGTCTTTCTGCACATTTTGGCCGACACCTTGGGTAGTGCAGGAGTGATCGTGTCAGCTGTGTTGATGAGTGCTTTCGGTTGGATGATAGCTGATCCCATATGTTCCATTTTCATGGCCATATTGATTGCCATCAGCGTTCTCGACCTCATCAAGGAATCTGCTATGATACTGATGCAAAGGCAACCCGTGTCACTGGACCCGCACCTTCCAACCTGCTACAGGCGAGTTCTCCAACTTCCAGGTGTGCTGGGAGTGCGTGAATGCCACTTTTGGACCTTGTGTTCTGATGTCTACGTAGGAGCATTGAAAGTGGAGGTTTTGCCAGGAGCTGATGATCGCTACATTTTATCTAGCACCCATTCCATATTCGCTTCTGTTGGTGTAAGACAAACACATGTACAAATAGATCGTGCATCCGTATGACCTCCGCCGACATCACTGAGTTACCTGAAAGGAGTTTGAAGACAAGATGAATGTTCAGTACCAAACATTTCGGTACGCTGTTGCTGATACTGATGAGGCACAGTCCGTTCGTGTGGAAGCGATTTAGTACGGGTGAGAAATTATCACAGCCCTTTTCTAAGTCCTGAGTACGGCTGTGTAATGCCACGCTCTATTCGAATTAGTGGCAAATCCAATTAAGATTGTTCTATATGGTTTCAATTGACCAACAAAAACAACCACCAATCGCCGCGAAAACCTTCGAATTTACATTCTGTTTTATTGGACTTGTGTATAATTAGCTCGCGATTTCTGATTTTTCGTCGCTGTTAAGTGACCGGAATATTTCTCCCATAATACATTACAGAAATTGTGATATTTAAGGTTGTCTTCTTATACGAGATACGTGAGTATTTGCATAAGACTTTTTGAGCTATTTCCGCTAAGTTTTCGCCGTGAATAATGTTTCATTAAAATCTATTTTTTTGCCTTATATTGTTGAAGTTACAACGATTATCAAATGCTTGTATTTTATAAAGATATAGTTCGGCGATTGGACCCTTTTTGACGCAAAGAATGGCCGAAGACGACGAAAGGTCGCGGATCAAGATTTGTTTATTTACTCGTCGCACCGGACCCATTGTAGCGACGAATAAACAGGATTGTTGAGGAAGAGATTCTGGCTTTACACAGAAAAGATTCCCTCATTTGTACTTCGCCATTTATTTTATGGATTAAAGTTTCTTTGCGCTCCTTCTTGCTTCTAAGTGAGTGTTGAATTTTTCGGTGATCCTTGAGAACCCTCGGAACACGCAACAATAGAATATTTTGACAGAAGTGAACCTCTATTGAATGAATTAAATGTGTTTCAATGTCTATGTAAAGAGTTTTTGGAAACTCGGATGTACTTAAATTAAATAAAGATCTCAAGGAAAAAAATCTAGTTCATTTCTGGATGATTTTATTAGGAAATGTTTGCATGGTAGCAAATTCAATTTCATTTCCTTACATTTAAAAACACCAAGAAAAAAATGTCCGATATCTTGAAACTATCACAAAATTTGCGAGCATTCTGTACTTAGCTACGCAAATTACTACCCAACAAAAACTGAAAGAGCTGATACTTATATATACCTCTGTTCGTTCTTCTTGAAGACATTCTCTTTCGATGCCTTCGATCATTTTAAAGGGCTATCAAAACTAAAGATATAATAGAAGCTAAATTCCCTTCTTTAGTAGCAAAATTATTTTTGATTTTGTCATATGCATGCAGCTAAGTGTAATATTCTATACTTTCATGTTTCAAATCGTAAAAAAATTGGAATGAACCATGCAATTACAGATTTGCTCATAAATGTATTACCATAGATGTGTAGATAGAACGAAACGCGAAACGCTAAAAACCATCAAAAGACGTAAATTTTCCGATCTCTGGGCTTTGAAGATGGTTCTTTTGGGGAAGGTTAATTATGGCAATTGATATTTTTCTTTCACAAAGATATTTAGGTGGTACTGTCGGTAAATCTCGCTTGTTTTTCGTTTCGGTCTTCGGCGCATTTTAGATAATTCGCTCTGCTGATTATTTCGTTCTCTTCATCCGACTAATTGACATACTCTTTATCCTAGAAAGTTCAGTTTCTTTATGAAGATCTCTAGGTAATGGAGAGCGTCTGACTCGGTTCGAGGTAGGTCGCCAATTAATTCAACAGTGAATCTCTGCTCTCTGACTTTATTTGCTGTAATTCAGCCCCAAGATACTGAAATTTTGGTGAACTAAGCAGACACATATGGTGCGTATGCAAGGTGCACCAGCCAAATCACACTCAGGAGGCCACGAATCCACAAATCTGGAGAATTCATCTGTACATCAGCATTTTTCTTTAAAGGCTTCATATGATTTTCCTCAAATTGCATAGGATTTGCCTTTTTTGCTCTGATACGCGCCTATTTCTATCTTATACACTCTTTATTGTCCGACAGTTCCCTAATAATGTCTGGTTCACGGTAGAAGTCGATCACTTTCAGCTTTGTTTCGTTCGAGAGAGATCTCGTCTTCGTCTCGCGTTCGCAGAACAAAGAATTCCTTGCTCAGGTACATATTTCTTCACCTTCATGACAAAGTATATGGACGCTTGAAGCTTTTCCTTTATCTTCGAAACACTCCAAGATTTAGGCTAGTCAGATAAAATGTTTTCACTCACATCAGTCATTTCCTTGCCTGTTTGGTAGAAGTGAACTTCCTTTTCTTCGGATGAAGGAATACCTTTCTGAATTTTCACCACTTCACCAGTCACCTTTTGAAGAGATAATGTCATAGCAGTGGATGCTTTTATCAATTTCCTCGACGGATATTTCCTTGTTCAAATAGGTGTTTGAACGAGGAATTTTTGCGGCTCGTTCAGTCAAAAAAGCGGCTTTCCTTCCCCAGTAGTGTAATGACTCCCATTAGTTTCATCAGCTCCTATCTCTTAAGTGGAACTGACGGATGACTCTGACTGAGAACCCCGAGATGCAATTGCTAATGTCGCACTGGATGATGGTCTTGCTGCACGATAAACGTTACTCTGGTAGTCGTCTTTCTTTGGGCGCTCCGGCCGATTTCCCACCTTAATTCGAGAACAACCTTGACCCTTCACTTCAACTATATTTTCTGCCTTGTTTAAGTTTTTCACATCCACTCCACAGTTGTGCTAAGAGATTCCATATCTCAACAACAACCGCCACTGTTTCGTGAAAGGAGTCGTAGAACTCGTTTGTGATTATCCACAAATTACGGAAGCTAACTTTTCTGTTCGAATTCAAGCAGCAATACTTTTGACGGACCTTGTAGGAATGTGAATAATACTTATGATGAAGGCTGCACAATTTGACTAAAGTAACCACACCACGCCTCAATCGGATTAATTCTATTTCACCTCTGACCGACTATGAAAAGGTGGTAAGCGAATTTTCGCAAATTTGGTTGATTACATTTTTTTAAGGACAACTGCGGTATCGAGGGATACTCTTTACTCTTCCAGAGAAAGAATATTGGTTAAACAAATTGGAGACGGTGGATTAACTAAGGGAATCTAAGTCTCCAGAAGAAACCATGAGAGATGATAAACCTCTTGAAGAATAAAACGGCAGATTTCACTAATTGTAATTCGACTCCGATTGTGCACGTTAGTCAACAGATAAGTGTATGAATGCTCGTCACTGGAATTGATGATTTACCTACGATTAAAATGTGCAATATTTCAGTAGAAAATATATGCGAAGAGTCATTGTCATTCACCAAAACTATTGAAATCCTAAATTTCTAATGGAATCACAGTGGATAAACCAACTGGCCCGATACAATACATTCTTTATTTCGAAAGCACGATTAAAGTAATATATTCCACATATATATGGAAATAATCTGAACGCGTAATCATCAAATAGAACAGAGCAAGGTCAAAAAGCTATAATTGCTATATGAAAGTCCACGTTCCACTGTATCTAGGGAAAAAGAGAGCCAAACCAACTTACATGGTAACCGTCACTATGCTCATTAGTAATGTGTAAGTTAGTTGCTAAGCCTGCACAGTCTGCCGAAGACAACGGAAGTGAGAGGAGCAAAAGTGAGATACGTCTTCAGATTACCTATTTAAAAAGTAAACGAGAGAATTAAGGAGGTAAGTAGTTAAAATAGACCTGGGGTTCATGATATCGAGCCGTAATATTAATACATGCAAGGACAGATTCATTAATTCAGTTCAAGTTCCCGAAATTCACCTGCAATATCCTCAATGTATAAATACATAATCTTGGGAAGGAAGGGATTCAATAACAAAATAGCAATTCTAATTATGTGAGCTGACGAATTCGAAGTATCTTTTACTCGTGTATATATCTTATATGATAAATGTATACGCAGAGAAACATCTATGTATATTACGTAACTGAAATATCGTACACATTCGCAAAAATAAAAATTTCTCTCTTATAAGATGATTTGTCACGGATGAAATTTTATACGAGTAATTTATTCTACTTGTATTTGGAAACTGAAATTAATTGAAGAGACTATGAGTGTGGTAAAACATAATGTGGGGAAATGAAGTTATCATAATTCTATTAATGCTGTTTTTAGAGTTAATCATGAAGAATAAAATTATCTTATATTATATTTTAGGTCCTTGACAAGCGGTGTTCAATCAGTGCTTTACTGGCTGAAAAACAACATGCGTCCAGTTAAGTCGAAAGATTCGCCACGCTCTCTTTCTGCGCGGCTGATGGAGAAGATTCTGGGATGGATGCGCCTTATATTCTCGGACAGAAACTCCAGAAATTTATTTCTTTTCCTAAGCCTAAATCTGACATTTGCATTTGTCGAACTGACGTATGGCGTATGGGCTAACTCTTTAGGATTGATATCCGATTCATTCCATATGTTTTTTGACTGTACGGGACTTTTGGCTGGGTTAGCGGCATCAGTAATAACCAAGTGGAGGGCAAATGATAAATATTCTTATGGTTACGTCCGTGCCGAGGTGCTTGCTGGTTTCGTCAATGGCCTCTTCTTGCTCTTTATTGCATTCTTCATCATGTGTGAAGCTGTAGAACGTGCCATTGAGCCACCTGAGGTTAAGCATGAGAGGCTGTTCGTAGTCTCAGTGTTAGGATTCATTGTGAATCTTATAGGTATCTACGCCTTCCAACATGGGCATTCCGATGGGAGTCATGGTCATTCTCATGGGGGCCGTGGACACTCTCATGGCGGTTCTTCAGATCATCATGGCCATTCCCACGGTGGGGACCACGGCAACGCAGGTCACTCACATCTGCTTGGTGGAGGAAATTCTCAGATCATGAAGGGAGTCTTTCTGCACATTTTGGCCGACACCTTGGGTAGTGCAGGAGTGATCGTGTCAGCTGTGTTGATGAGTGCTTTCGGTTGGATGATAGCTGATCCCATATGTTCCATTTTCATGGCCATATTGATTGCCATCAGCGTTCTCGACCTCATCAAGGAATCTGCTATGATACTGATGCAAAGGCAACCCGTGTCACTGGACCCGCACCTTCCAACCTGCTACAGGCGAGTTCTCCAACTTCCAGGTGTGCTGGGAGTGCGTGAATGCCACTTTTGGACCTTGTGTTCTGATGTCTACGTAGGAGCATTGAAAGTGGAGGTTTTGCCAGGAGCTGATGATCGCTACATTTTATCTAGCACCCATTCCATATTCGCTTCTGTTGGTGTAAGACAAACACATGTACAAATAGATCGTGCATCCGTATGACCTCCGCCGACATCACTGAGTTACCTGAAAGGAGTTTGAAGACAAGATGAATGTTCAGTACCAAACATTTCGGTACGCTGTTGCTGATACTGATGAGGCACAGTCCGTTCGTGTGGAAGCGATTTAGTACGGGTGAGAAATTATCACAGCCCTTTTCTAAGTCCTGAGTACGGCTGTGTAATGCCACGCTCTATTCGAATTAGTGGCAAATCCAATTAAGATTGTTCTATATGGTTTCAATTGACCAACAAAAACAACCACCAATCGCCGCGAAAACCTTCGAATTTACATTCTGTTTTATTGGACTTGTGTATAATTAGCTCGCGATTTCTGATTTTTCGTCGCTGTTAAGTGACCGGAATATTTCTCCCATAATACATTACAGAAATTGTGATATTTAAGGTTGTCTTCTTATACGAGATACGTGAGTATTTGCATAAGACTTTTTGAGCTATTTCCGCTAAGTTTTCGCCGTGAATAATGTTTCATTAAAATCTATTTTTTTGCCTTATATTGTTGAAGTTACAACGATTATCAAATGCTTGTATTTTATAAAGATATAGTTCGGCGATTGGACCCTTTTTGACGCAAAGAATGGCCGAAGACGACGAAAGGTCGCGGATCAAGATTTGTTTATTTACTCGTCGCACCGGACCCATTGTAGCGACGAATAAACAGGATTGTTGAGGAAGAGATTCTGGCTTTACACAGAAAAGATTCCCTCATTTGTACTTCGCCATTTATTTTATGGATTAAAGTTTCTTTGCGCTCCTTCTTGCTTCTAAGTGAGTGTTGAATTTTTCGGTGATCCTTGAGAACCCTCGGAACACGCAACAATAGAATATTTTGACAGAAGTGAACCTCTATTGAATGAATTAAATGTGTTTCAATGTCTATGTAAAGAGTTTTTGGAAACTCGGATGTACTTAAATTAAATAAAGATCTCAAGGAAAAAAATCTAGTTCATTTCTGGATGATTTTATTAGGAAATGTTTGCATGGTAGCAAATTCAATTTCATTTCCTTACATTTAAAAACACCAAGAAAAAAATGTCCGATATCTTGAAACTATCACAAAATTTGCGAGCATTCTGTACTTAGCTACGCAAATTACTACCCAACAAAAACTGAAAGAGCTGATACTTATATATACCTCTGTTCGTTCTTCTTGAAGACATTCTCTTTCGATGCCTTCGATCATTTTAAAGGGCTATCAAAACTAAAGATATAATAGAAGCTAAATTCCCTTCTTTAGTAGCAAAATTATTTTTGATTTTGTCATATGCATGCAGCTAAGTGTAATATTCTATACTTTCATGTTTCAAATCGTAAAAAAATTGGAATGAACCATGCAATTACAGATTTGCTCATAAATGTATTACCATAGATGTGTAGATAGAACGAAACGCGAAACGCTAAAAACCATCAAAAGACGTAAATTTTCCGATCTCTGGGCTTTGAAGATGGTTCTTTTGGGGAAGGTTAATTATGGCAATTGATATTTTTCTTTCACAAAGATATTTAGGTGGTACTGTCGGTAAATCTCGCTTGTTTTTCGTTTCGGTCTTCGGCGCATTTTAGATAATTCGCTCTGCTGATTATTTCGTTCTCTTCATCCGACTAATTGACATACTCTTTATCCTAGAAAGTTCAGTTTCTTTATGAAGATCTCTAGGTAATGGAGAGCGTCTGACTCGGTTCGAGGTAGGTCGCCAATTAATTCAACAGTGAATCTCTGCTCTCTGACTTTATTTGCTGTAATTCAGCCCCAAGATACTGAAATTTTGGTGAACTAAGCAGACACATATGGTGCGTATGCAAGGTGCACCAGCCAAATCACACTCAGGAGGCCACGAATCCACAAATCTGGAGAATTCATCTGTACATCAGCATTTTTCTTTAAAGGCTTCATATGATTTTCCTCAAATTGCATAGGATTTGCCTTTTTTGCTCTGATACGCGCCTATTTCTATCTTATACACTCTTTATTGTCCGACAGTTCCCTAATAATGTCTGGTTCACGGTAGAAGTCGATCACTTTCAGCTTTGTTTCGTTCGAGAGAGATCTCGTCTTCGTCTCGCGTTCGCAGAACAAAGAATTCCTTGCTCAGGTACATATTTCTTCACCTTCATGACAAAGTATATGGACGCTTGAAGCTTTTCCTTTATCTTCGAAACACTCCAAGATTTAGGCTAGTCAGATAAAATGTTTTCACTCACATCAGTCATTTCCTTGCCTGTTTGGTAGAAGTGAACTTCCTTTTCTTCGGATGAAGGAATACCTTTCTGAATTTTCACCACTTCACCAGTCACCTTTTGAAGAGATAATGTCATAGCAGTGGATGCTTTTATCAATTTCCTCGACGGATATTTCCTTGTTCAAATAGGTGTTTGAACGAGGAATTTTTGCGGCTCGTTCAGTCAAAAAAGCGGCTTTCCTTCCCCAGTAGTGTAATGACTCCCATTAGTTTCATCAGCTCCTATCTCTTAAGTGGAACTGACGGATGACTCTGACTGAGAACCCCGAGATGCAATTGCTAATGTCGCACTGGATGATGGTCTTGCTGCACGATAAACGTTACTCTGGTAGTCGTCTTTCTTTGGGCGCTCCGGCCGATTTCCCACCTTAATTCGAGAACAACCTTGACCCTTCACTTCAACTATATTTTCTGCCTTGTTTAAGTTTTTCACATCCACTCCACAGTTGTGCTAAGAGATTCCATATCTCAACAACAACCGCCACTGTTTCGTGAAAGGAGTCGTAGAACTCGTTTGTGATTATCCACAAATTACGGAAGCTAACTTTTCTGTTCGAATTCAAGCAGCAATACTTTTGACGGACCTTGTAGGAATGTGAATAATACTTATGATGAAGGCTGCACAATTTGACTAAAGTAACCACACCACGCCTCAATCGGATTAATTCTATTTCACCTCTGACCGACTATGAAAAGGTGGTAAGCGAATTTTCGCAAATTTGGTTGATTACATTTTTTTAAGGACAACTGCGGTATCGAGGGATACTCTTTACTCTTCCAGAGAAAGAATATTGGTTAAACAAATTGGAGACGGTGGATTAACTAAGGGAATCTAAGTCTCCAGAAGAAACCATGAGAGATGATAAACCTCTTGAAGAATAAAACGGCAGATTTCACTAATTGTAATTCGACTCCGATTGTGCACGTTAGTCAACAGATAAGTGTATGAATGCTCGTCACTGGAATTGATGATTTACCTACGATTAAAATGTGCAATATTTCAGTAGAAAATATATGCGAAGAGTCATTGTCATTCACCAAAACTATTGAAATCCTAAATTTCTAATGGAATCACAGTGGATAAACCAACTGGCCCGATACAATACATTCTTTATTTCGAAAGCACGATTAAAGTAATATATTCCACATATATATGGAAATAATCTGAACGCGTAATCATCAAATAGAACAGAGCAAGGTCAAAAAGCTATAATTGCTATATGAAAGTCCACGTTCCACTGTATCTAGGGAAAAAGAGAGCCAAACCAACTTACATGGTAACCGTCACTATGCTCATTAGTAATGTGTAAGTTAGTTGCTAAGCCTGCACAGTCTGCCGAAGACAACGGAAGTGAGAGGAGCAAAAGTGAGATACGTCTTCAGATTACCTATTTAAAAAGTAAACGAGAGAATTAAGGAGGTAAGTAGTTAAAATAGACCTGGGGTTCATGATATCGAGCCGTAATATTAATACATGCAAGGACAGATTCATTAATTCAGTTCAAGTTCCCGAAATTCACCTGCAATATCCTCAATGTATAAATACATAATCTTGGGAAGGAAGGGATTCAATAACAAAATAGCAATTCTAATTATGTGAGCTGACGAATTCGAAGTATCTTTTACTCGTGTATATATCTTATATGATAAATGTATACGCAGAGAAACATCTATGTATATTACGTAACTGAAATATCGTACACATTCGCAAAAATAAAAATTTCTCTCTTATAAGATGATTTGTCACGGATGAAATTTTATACGAGTAATTTATTCTACTTGTATTTGGAAACTGAAATTAATTGAAGAGACTATGAGTGTGGTAAAACATAATGTGGGGAAATGAAGTTATCATAATTCTATTAATGCTGTTTTTAGAGCTAATCATGAAGAATAAAATTATCTTATATTATATTTTAGGTCCTTGACAAGCGGTGTTCAATCAGTGCTTTACTGGCTGAAAAACAACATGCGTCCAGTTAAGTCGAAAGATTCGCCACGCTCTCTTTCTGCGCGGCTGATGGAGAAGATTCTGGGATGGATGCGCCTTATATTCTCGGACAGAAACTCCAGAAATTTATTTCTTTTCCTAAGCCTAAATCTGACATTTGCATTTGTCGAACTGACGTATGGCGTATGGGCTAACTCTTTAGGATTGATATCCGATTCATTCCATATGTTTTTTGACTGTACGGGACTTTTGGCTGGGTTAGCGGCATCAGTAATAACCAAGTGGAGGGCAAATGATAAATATTCTTATGGTTACGTCCGTGCCGAGGTGCTTGCTGGTTTCGTCAATGGCCTCTTCTTGCTCTTTATTGCATTCTTCATCATGTATGAAGCTGTAGAACGTGCCATTGAGCCACCTGAGGTTAAGCATGAGAGGCTGTTCGTAGTCTCAGAATTAGGATTCATTGTGAATCTTATAGGTATCTACGCCTTCCAACATGGGCATTCCGATGGGAGTCATGGTCATTCTCATGGGGGCCGTGGACACTCTCATGGCGGTTCTTCAGATCATCATGGCCATTCCCACGGTGGGGACCACGGCAACGCAGGTCACTCACATCTGCTTGGTGGAGGAAATTCTCAGATCATGAAGGGAGTCTTTCTGCACATTTTGGCCGACACCTTGGGTAGTGCAGGAGTGATCGTGTCAGCTGTGTTGATGAGTGCTTTCGGTTGGATGATAGCTGATCCCATATGTTCCATTTTCATGGCCATATTGATTGCCATCAGCGTTCTCGACCTCATCAAGGAATCTGCTATGATACTGATGCAAAGACAACCCGTGTCACTGGACCCGCACCTTCCAACCTGCTACAGGCGAGTTCTCCAACTTCCAGGTGTGCTGGGAGTGCGTGAATGCCACTTTTGGACCTTGTGTTCTGATGTCTACGTAGGAGCATTGAAAGTGGAGGTTTTGCCAGGAGCTGATGATCGCTACATTTTATCTAGCACCCATTCCATATTCGCTTCTGTTGGTGTAAGACAAACACATGTACAAATAGATCGTGCATCCGTATGACCTCCGCCGACATCACTGAGTTACCTGAAAGGAGTTTGAAGACAAGATGAATGTTCAGTACCAAACATTTCGGTACGCTGTTGCTGATACTGATGAGGCACAGTCCGTTCGTGTGGAAGCGATTTAGTACGGGTGAGAAATTATCACAGCCCTTTTCTAAGTCCTGAGTACGGCTGTGTAATGCCACGCTCTATTCGAATTAGTGGCAAATCCAATTAAGATTGTTCTATATGGTTTCAATTGACCAACAAAAACAACCACCAATCGCCGCGAAAACCTTCGAATTTACATTCTGTTTTATTGGACTTGTGTATAATTAGCTCGCGATTTCTGATTTTTCGTCGCTGTTAAGTGACCGGAATATTTCTCCCATAATACATTACAGAAATTGTGATATTTAAGGTTGTCTTCTTATACGAGATACGTGAGTATTTGCATAAGACTTTTTGAGCTATTTCCGCTAAGTTTTCGCCGTGAATAATGTTTCATTAAAATCTATTTTTTTGCCTTATATTGTTGAAGTTACAACGATTATCAAATGCTTGTATTTTATAAAGATATAGTTCGGCGATTGGACCCTTTTTGACGCAAAGAATGGCCAAAGACGACGAAAGGTCGCGGATCAAGATTTGTTTATTTACTCGTCGCACCGGACCCATTGTAGCGACGAATAAACAGGATTGTTGAGGAAGAGATTCTGGCTTTACACAGAAAAGATTCTCTCATTTGTACTTCGCCATTTATTTTATGGATTAAA
This sequence comes from Sympetrum striolatum, assembly GCA_947579665.1. NCBI lineage: Eukaryota > Metazoa > Arthropoda > Insecta > Odonata > Libellulidae > Sympetrum > Sympetrum striolatum. The sequence continues at coordinate 98,523,208 of OX388341.1, read as the reverse complement.
GTTTCTTTGCGCTCCTTCTTGCTTCTAAGTGAGTGTTGAATTTCTCGGTGATCCTTGAGAACCCTCGGAACACGCAACAATAGAATATTTTGACAGAAGTGAACCTCTATTGAATGAATTAAATGTGTTTCAATGTCTATGTAAAGAGTTTTTGGAAACTCGGATGTACTTAAATTAAATAAAGATCTCAAGGAAAAAAATCTAGTTCATTTCTGGATGATTTTATTAGGAAATGTTTGTATGGTAGCAAATTCAATTTCATTTCCTTACATTTAAAAACACCAAGAAAAGAATGTCCGATATCTTGAAACTATCACAAAATTTGCGAGCATTCTGTACTTAGCTACGCAAATTACTACCCAACAAAAACTGAAAGAGCTGATACTTATATATACCTCTGTTCGTTCTTCTTGAAGACATTCTCTTTCGATGCCTTCGATCATTTTAAAGGGCTATCAAAACTAAAGATATAATAGAAGCTAAATTCCCTTCTTTAGTAGCAAAATTATTTTTGATTTTGTCATATGCATGCAGCTAAGTGTAATATTCTATACTTTCATGTTTCAAATCGTAAAAAAATTGGAATGAACCATGCAATTGCAGATTTGCTCATAAATGTATTACCAATGATGTGTAGGTAGAACGAAACGCTAAAAACCATCAAAAGACGTAAATTTTCCGATCTCTGGGCTTTGAAGATGGTTATTTTGGGGAAGGTTAATTATGGCAATTGATATTTTTCTTTCACAAAGATATTTAGTTGGTACTGTCGGTAAATCTCGCTTGTTTTTCGTTTCGGTCTTCGGCGCATTTTAGATAATTCGCTCTGCTGATTATTTCGTTCTCTTCATCCAACTAATTGGCATAGGGTAGGTGAGGGTGAAGCGGGTCAGTTCAAATAGTTTTGAGAATTAAAAAATATGCAAACATATAATAAGCTGATTAAATTTTTTATTCAGTATATATCAATTATATGTATATGTATGAGAAGCAAGATCATGATATATCGGTAAATAAATTTTTGAAAAATATTAAGATGGAACCCCACCTCTGAACCACTTCACCCAAAACTGGAGGGTGAAGTGAGTCATTAGAAAATTACTGTGGTTCCAGCAAAATAAAATGTTTTTGAAAACAAAAAATCAAAAATGTTTCTAGTAACACTTCCATCTAGTAAAAGAAGATTTCCCTGAGGCTCCAACACACACCTCATGGAACCATACATTGCCAATCTAAATATAATGTAATAATATAATGCACTAATTTAATGAGTTCCTGAATTCAAAACGAATATCTGAATATGATTATTAGATTGTAATTCGTGACAAACTGCAATGAAGGAATTTAATAATTTTAATATTAACAGACAATTAAAAACAGCAATCGGTCATGTTTTCTTCTTGTCTGTAATTTAAGATGCAAAAACTATAAATTATAATAGCTTTAATTTGAATCATGAAATTACAGTCAGCAAAGGAATGCCAATGCTCATAATACTGCAATGTTAAGTTATAAAAAAAGGCTTTTAAGAGCTTAAATAATAAAAGGAAAACACTCAAACATTTTCAGTCGAGGGATCATTCTACCTAGTGTGTCATCATCCTTTTGTCTTAAAATGCAATACATTTATAACATCCTCATGTATAAGAATGTAGGTACCCGAAAAACCTAATGAACTACCTATTTGAACTACTATACTACTGAAAATACCTATTTTCAGCTTTAGCAACACACAATTAAGCGAGTATATAAATAATTAGATGCAAAAATAATGAATTAATCGTCGACTTCTCTGAACTTTCAAATTTCGGAGTAACTATTCAATATGTTGGGAAGCCATCTTATGCATTAGAGTCGACATTAATCACGGAATTGAATAAAAGTTTGAATAAAGTCCATCGAATTCGACGCAAAATAGCCGAAAAGTAGCGGCATTCAAATTCCTTAACGCGTAGCCGGAACGTCCCTTCTCCGAAAAATCCAGGACTCTCATTATCGTGAAACTCTTCAGATTTGACGCTAAGTGTGTCTCTTTCGGAGATTATTATTGACGAAAAATTTGATTAAGGAATAGTGTCTATATTTTTAATTACGACGAGATTATCAAATGAAAGCATTTAAATAAAAATATTTAGTATCATGGCGTTTTTCGATTCAAGACATTCGTTGGTGGTTTCAGAAAAATCATTTCAAGCGTCCTTCAGTGGATAAACAAGGAAATTGGGTATAGGTTATTTGCACGAAATGGCGTGCAGTCAGGATAAATCACAAGGAAGAATAGACTTGCCCACATAGTCTCCCGAATACCTTGAGAGAATGTTCCGGCGGTATAGCTCAACGGACAGAGCACCTAAAATCGGGAGACCCGGGTTCGATTCCCGGTCCCATCAGACTTTTTTCACGTCTATTCTTCCTTGTGGTTGGCCCTTCAGTGGATATCACGATATGAAAAGTATGCGTAACATTAACAATACATTTGGAACCAAGAATTTAAAAATATACATATGAATTTAAGCAAAATTATTACATCATGCGTGAAGCAATAGATAACCAAACCTAGAAAATTTTCAGTACATACAATTTTTTATAAATTAATATTAAAAATAAAAACTTAGTAATCAAAAATTTAGTATTTCAGATAACGAATAATGTAATAATATTAATAATAATATGAATATAATAATATATGAATAATAATAATACCCGATTTAAATTTTTAGTGGCGCTAACAGACATTTGCACTAAATATCCGCAACATGTTAGAAATTAGAAAATATATAAAAAAATTATTTTCAACTTAAACCAGGCATAAACTAGCTACTATATACACAATTATTCCAGCGAAAATGTAGAGAATAATTAATTAACTCTCGACTTCTCTAAAATGTCAAAATAATTCGAGATAACTATTTAAGAACGGTGGAGCACTTTCTTATCCTTAAAGCTGAAATTAATCATGGTATTAAATGAATGGTAGAATAAAGACTGACGAGTCTGATCCAAGATAGCCAAAATGCAATGGTGTTCTACTTCCGTAGCCCGTAGCCGGTCTACTTCCGGTACTTTACGGCGGAAGATTCCATGATATTACTTTGGTAGCAAGTGAATCAAATCAGTTCCAATAGCTTCCATAACAAAACTAAGACATATATGATACTTGATAGTCCCCCATCCTTTTTTATTTTCCTTGCTTTATCTCAAGACTTTTACAACAAAGGAATTCGCACTTTATTGCTCCAAACTTCTGATTTCCTCTTTTATTTGAATCGGCGAAATATCTTGGAGTAACTGTCACGAATAATTAATCATGGTGTACCCACATCTGTAATATACGTAGAAAGGTACTTAAGAAATTCGGCTTCTTAATGAGAATAGTCGTTAACAGCGAAATCAAAGTTTGCGAGCGATGTTACTTAGCGTTTGTTAGGCCTCACCTTGGGTATGCATGTAGCGTATGGCACTAGTACTCCTACTCTGCCGACATATGTCGTATTCGGGAATTAGAAAAGGTATTGTAGCATAAATAACCACATCAGTTTTACATGACAAAAAATTTATGTTTAATTCACAAATATTGAATAATAATTATGTACAACACGTTTTGATAGCGCTGGCCATAAGGCGAAGTGGTGTGGTATGAGAAGACCGGGCCCAAGAAAGGGCTCAGGGCGAGGCGAAGCGATCAGGCGAGACCTCGAGTCGCAGGAGATGACACACACTGCCAGCGTTATCCATGGGACTCCGAGGTTCACTCAATACATACTACACAAAATAAAAAACTTGTGTCCCTCTATCGGAGATGGGCCGCAAACAAAAAAAACAGTGAACGCCACCCGTTCACAAAACCGAACATATTCCCCCGCCTTGAACTGGTCCAGTTCAACAATACACAAAGTGCTTCAGGCTGGCAGAAAATTATTCAAAAAAAGACATTACATTAGTAAAATAAAACAAAAATATATTACAATAATATTTACAGCAAGTGAGGAATGGGGATTGGGAAAGGACTAGGGATTGGGTAAAGGAAACACTTTGACCGCCGGTCTTTTTAAATACCCCTTAGCCGTGCGGAGGGTGACCACTCCATCTTTCCCTGGATGGATGGAAGACACACGTCCCATGCACCACAATAGAGGGGGAACATTTGGCTCGCGTACGAGTACTAAGTCTCCCTCCTTTAGACTATTTTTCAAGAGAGTCCACTTGGATCTCTGCTGGAGTGTATTGAGGTATTCTTTGTGCCATCTCTTCCATATTCTTTGCGATAGTGCTTGGACTATATGCCATCTACTCAGCCGATTGATCGTAGAATTGGAATAGTTTTCCTCAGGAACCGATTGCAGATTCCGCCCAACCAAGAAGTGACCGGGGGTGAGCGCAGAGACTTCCTTAGGGTCCGCTGAAATTGGGATAATGGGTCGAGAATTTAACATGGCCTCTATCTTCGTGATCAAGGTAATGAACTCAGGTAGAGTTAGAATCTGCTTGCCCATTACTCTGGTTAAATGGTGTTTAGCTGATTTGATGGCTCCTTCCCAGAATCCACCCTGATGTGGTGCCGAGGGTGGGATGAAATGAAAATTAAACGAACTTTGATTTGCAAAATGAGATAAATCTCCCTCAATTGATCTCAAAAAGTTTTTAAAAATCCTCCTAAGTAGAGCTGAAGTGCCAACAAAATTGGTTCCGCAATCGGAATATAAATTACGACAAAGTCCCCTTCGCGGACAAATCGGGTTAGTGCGGCTATAAAGGCTTCGGAGGTGAGATCAGTTACTACTTCTATATGTACAGCCTTTGTACAGAGACAAACAAATACACAAATATACACTTTGAAAATTTTTACACTTCACAAATTATGAATCTTGACATGATAAGGTCCACCGTAATCCATTCCTGTATTGGCAAATGGATGGGCCTGGTTCACTCTTGCTTCGGGAAGGTCTCCCATCAGAGGTGGCATATTACGCGGCTTGCACTTAAAGCACGTAATACATTTAAAAATGCGGGAGCGTATTACAGAGCGAGCGGACAAAATCCAAAAATGACGGAATATAGAGGCTTGTAATAATTGTGGTCCGGCATGAAGACATTTTACATGATAAAAATCAATTATTAAATTCACTACATGATGTGATTTTGGCAATAATATAGGATGCTTGACGTTCTCTGGAATTGATGCGTTTCGTAACCTTCCTCCAACTCGAATGAGTCCATTTTCATCCAAAAATGGTGCAAGGCGTTGAAGACGTATGCTGCACGGTTGATTCCTTTGCAGTGCAATCAACTCATTCTTTAAACTAGATTTCTGCAAAAATTTGCAAATACAAATGGTTGCTTGCATCAATTCTTCATTGGTGAGGAAGCCTGAAAATTTAGTAGTACCTTTACAGTTAAGCAAAAATCGTCTGACGTATGCTACTGTGCGCTGTAATTTCCACCACGACGAGAATTTACATAATAAATCCCATTCTGATTGCTCTGTAGAGACGAGAACAGCAGTTTCTGGGGATTTTAATTCAAGCACTCGCTCGTCTACAGCAGATTTATATTCTAACGATGGCCAATCTTCGCTCCTAAGGTTCAACCACCTTGGTCCATGCCACCATAGAGGATGGTCGGGAAGCTGTGACGGCATGAGTCCGCGCGAACCGCAGTCAGCGGGATTATTATTTGAGGCTACATACCACCACTAGTGAGAGGGCGCATTCTCTTGGATTTCTGCGACGCGGTTTGCGATAAACGTCTTCAGCCGATAAGGTGGTGTCTTAACCCAAGTGAGAACTATAGTTGAATCACACCAGGCGATAGTAGATTCAATGCTGCAATGAGGAGATAACAAAGAATAGCAATACACTAGCAATTTAGATAATAAGTGGGCACCACACAATTCTAAACGGGGGAGAGTAATTTTTTTCAAAGGAGAGACTCTTGATTTTGCCATCAACAAGTTAATCTCTATTCTTCCTCCCTTTCGGTTTGAGCGTAAATATACGCAGGCTGCACATCCTTTCTCGGAGGCATCCGAGAATCCATGTAACTGAAGAGAAATAGACCGGTCAAGAGAAAGTAGACGAGGAATTTTCACACTTCTGATGGATACAATATCTCTAATAAACAACTCCCACTTCTGCACGAGATGCGTAGGAATTGGCTCGTCCCATTGGAGTCCTAATGTCCATAATAATTGCATAAATGATTTTGCCCATAACACTATCGGCGTCAACCAACCGCAAGGGTCGTAAATTTTTGCAATCGTTGAGAAGATACAGCGTTTTGTAGAAGTAACTTCTGCAACATTTATAGAGTAGGAGAAATGGTCCAGTGGAGAATTCCATTTGAGTCCCAATAAACAATGTTGAGGATCCGGAAGTGACGAAGAGCTTGCCCTTTCTTCTGCGGCGAGGCGAGAGAGTAGAGCTGAAGAATTGCTGCACCATTTGCGGAGTTCAAAGCCCCCTCTTGCAAGGAGCTGCTTCAACTCGTCCTGAAGCGACAAGGCATCGTTCAGATTATCCGCCCCAGCGATGATGTCATCTACAAACGTGTGATATTTGAGTATCGTAGCGGCCCGAGGAAAATGGGCGCCTTCATCCACGGCGAGCTGATGAAGAGTTCTGATCGCTAAGAAAGGAGAGCTCGTCACCCCATACGTAACGGTGGTTAACTGATATACCATGAGGGGTTCCGATGGGTCCGAGCGCCAAAAAATTAGTTGATAACGTCGTTCGTCAGGGTGCATTTTTATTTGTCGATACATTTGTTTAATATCGCAAGAAAATAAAATTTTGTGAAATCTTGAGCAGAAGATGAGGTCACAAATGTTATTCTGCAATTTGGTTCCTGTAAGAAGAATATCATTTAGCGAAGCCCCAGATGAGGTTCTGGCACTTGCATTTAATACAACTCGAATCTTTGGAGAGAATTCATGTGGCTTAAACACGCCATGATGCGGCAGGAAATAGTTCTCCACGTCGAGTGAGGGCTTACATGGTTTCATGTGACCGGAGTTTAAGTAATCCCGCACAAATTCAACATAGCATTTCTTCAATTCTGGGTTCGAGTGAAGTTTCTTTTCTAAATTTATAAATCTTCGTTTCACGCCAAGGGAAGAGCACCCCAATGGCTCGTGATTTTCTTTAAAGGGAAGGCGCACGATGTATCTTCCGGCTTCATCCCTCGAATGGCTTTCACGGAAATGCGCTTCACAGGCACTATCCCCTTCGGAAATGACTTGGGACGGCGGTTCTTCTAATTTCCAAAAATTCTGTAATGACGTATTGAGATCTAAATCACAAGCAAGCAGATTAGTTGACTCCAGCGCATAGTCTTTCTCAGATGAAGAACCTTCAGATGATGAAGCAACCGGCGCGTTTCCCATTAATACGATACCGAATATGGTATCCAAAGCCATTGGCAGTCCTTTCCCGAGAGTAAACTGAACTCCCGACATCGCGTACGGGAACAAATCGGCTCCGATTAATACATCTATTGGCCCTGGTAGGTCGAAAGTTGGATCCGCCAAAAATAGAGATTTGACCTTTCTCCTTACTTCAGAGGATACAGCCAGTCGAGGGAGAGAGGGAGTAATGTTATCTAGTATTATCATTGGATGCGAATTGGCCAGTAAAGTACCACTAACACTGCATACATTCAAATAAACCATCCCTGATGTTTTAACACGTGATTGAGATAACCCGGTAACGGTATTGGGAACTCGCTGGCGAGTTACATTTAAAAGCTGCGCGCAGCGTTCCGTCACAAAGCTTGATTGCGCTGCTGAGTCTAAAACTCCCCTTACGATTTGAGAGGATCCATGACCGTTGGAAAGTCTAACCAAGGTCGTTGCTAATAACACTAATTTCTCTTTCGAGGAAGATAATCCAACAAAGTCCGTTGATCTTGTTGCTATATTCCGCGAGTTGTCACTTTCGCGAATTATCTGGGAATTTTCTTTCTTGTTGGAAGAATCCGAATTTTGATGCAATAAAGAATGATGTCTTCCATTACAATATTTACAATTCTGCTTAGATATGCATGCCTTTACACTGTGCGAAGTGCCTAAACAGTTGAAGCACCAGCCCTTTTCTTTTACGATGGATTGGCGTTCAGGTAAAAGCTTTCTTCGGAAAACATCACAACGATAAATCGAATGATCTCCGTTATTACATATTGAGCAAACATTTCCTTTTGTCGAAATTAGCGAAGTCTTCGTTATTCGCCGCGGTATTTGCATCTTGGGGTTCTTCTGTCGCGTATCCACAAGAGAATCCTCTAAGTGGGCATAATCTCTTTCCAAAAAATTAACTAATTCCGCGATTGTCGGCAATTCGTTATTATCAACTCTAGTTTCTTCAAATCGCTTGCGAAATTCAAAATCTAACTTCCGAAGGAGAATTGTCGTCAAGAGAACATTTCCTTTGATTGTGTCATGCCCCAATGCATTCAAAGCTTGTGTATTCTCCGAAAATGTGGAGAGGAACGATCGAAGAGCGGGCAAGGACGAACCTGATATCGAAGGCATGTCAAGGATTTTGCTAATGTGAAGCGATACCAATTTCCTTACATTATGAAATCTCTTTTGGAGTAAATTCCAGGCAATTACATAATTCGCATCCGATAACGGCAAACCTTGAGTTGCTTCCCTAGCTTCACCTTGCAAGCAGCTGATTAAATATTGAAATTTCTGCGACGGAGAAAGTGAAGCATTCTGATGAATGGTAGCGTTAAAGGCATCGTAAAATAACATCCATTCAGTGCAATCTCCTGAGAAATGGGGCAACTCTAGTTTCGGCAATTTAACCAAGGAACTCGGTTGAGGAGTGGCACAAGCGGTTTCTTCCACGAAAGGCTGATTTTTAATTGGAGGAATTAATGACAGTACGGTTCCTTTCGTCTCAACAAATAAATCCAAAATTTCATCCGTAAGGTTATTAATTGCTTCTTTGTCATATTCCTCCGAAGGGATATCGTCCGACAAATTAGATGTGAGGTCATCGAAATCCCGTTTCTTTTCCATGATTTCCTCGAGATAACACGTTAAGCGCCGTATCAAAGTTTCCGAAAGAGGAGATTGACATGCGGTGACTTCGATTTGACGCACCGAATCTCTGCACTTTTGGCATCTCCGTTTTAGAACGTTGCCGTTTATTACGAAGAAATGCCGAGTAATTCATGATTCACAAATAAAACAAGAAAAATAAGACCTACCAACTTGCAGCCACGTCACAGTAAGGAGGATAGGATGAGGAAATCCGTCCAGTTAGAGAATTCGTAGTCTCCCAACAACTGCTTCGATGAGGTATTTGACGTTGAAGACGAAGGGATGAAAAAAGGTAAAAGGTAGATGAACAATATTAATACAATTTAAATCCGGCATTCTACCGAAATCCGGCCCGAAGGACCAAAACGTGATGTAGCATAAATAACCACATCAGTTTTACATGACAAAAAATTTATGTTTTATTCACAAATATTGAATGATAATTATGTACAACACGTTTTGGTAGCGCTGGCCATAAGGCGAAGTGGTGTGGTATGAGAAGACCGGGCCCAAGAAAGGGCTCACGGCGAGGCGAAGCGATCAGGCGAGACCTCGAGTCGCAGGAGATGACACACACTGCCAGCGTTATCCAGGGGACTCCGAGGTTCACTCAATACATACTACACAAAATAAAAAACTTGTGTCCCTCTATCGGAGATGGGCCGCAAACAAAAAAAAACAGTGAACGCCACCCGTTCACAAAACCGAACAGGTATGTACAATGAAAGGCGATGCGTTTTGTTGAAGAAGTGCTCTTTTCTCAAGTTCTTTACTCATACATGATATTAAGATGGGTTCTAAGTTTTTTTAAATCATTTCCTCATTCTTTCTTGCATATCGTGTATGTTACGGCACCCTTCGGAAACGAGCAGAACAAGCTCGAAGGCACTGCCAAGCAAAGGAAGTACGCGGAAGGGGTGCAGCACCTCCGGGAGAGGAAAGGAGCTGAAGTCAAACTAGACGCCGTGGTGGTCGGCATCTGCGATACAGACAACAAAAATTCATCTGATATCCTGACACCTCCGGATTCCTGCCCGTAATATCCGGACACTCCTAAATAGGATGCTTCCGTAACCGTGAAATGTTGGAGGACGAACTCGGTCAATAAGAAATGAAACACAATACTTTGCGTCCGAGCCAAAATATATTTATAATTATGTATAGTATAAAAAATTATAAGGCCGGAACTTGTATAGCTTACCATAACTTGAAATGTATATATTTTGAATATAAAAAATGGCCCTTGGCCAAACTAAATACTTCAGAATGTATAGATTTATTTTGGTTTGTAAGGCGGGGCTATGTATTATTTATATGTTCTATTATTTTTTATTTATTTACTCCTATTTTTCATAATGTTTCATTGGGAAGAGGGAGGTAAGATAGTGGTTGGGAGGATGGTTATGAGAGAGGAAGGGAAGGAATTGGTTGATTGGGAGAAGGAAAGAAAAGTTAGGGGGGGTGTACTGTAGTTTCAGGTAAGAAAAAGGTTTGGGAGAGTAGTAAAGGAGTGGGTAGGGCAGAGGACGGGAAAGTAGTACGAATGGTGGGAAGGAAGGTATGATGAAGGGAAAAAGTTTCAGGTAGGGAATGGAGAGGGAGGAAATGGAGATGGAGGGAATAAAGAGGGAGATAAGGGAGGGGGAGAGACGAGAGAGGGGAGATAAGGGAGGGGAAGAGACGGGAGAGGAAAGGAAGGATGAGTGAGGGAAGGGAGCGGGAAAGACGGTAGAGGGAAGGGAGAGGGTGGGATGGAAGAGAGTGGGACGGGAGAGGATGGGACGGGAGAGGGTGGGACGGTAGAGGGTGGAACGATAGAAGGTGGGACGGGAGAGGGTGAGGCGGGAGAGGGTGGGAAGTGTGAGGGAGGGAAGGGTGAGGGAAGGAGGTTTGAGGGAGGGAAGGGATGGGTAGGGAAGGGAGAGTTCGGGAAGGGATAGGGTGGGACGGTAGTGGGTGGGACGGTAGAGGGTAGGACGGGATAGGGGGGATGGGAGAGGTAGGGAAGGGAGAAGGAGGAAAGGGAAGGGAGAGTTAGGAAAGGGAGAGGGTCGAACGGGAGAGGGTGGGACGAGAGAGGGAGGGAAGGTAGAGGGAGGTAGGGGAGACGATTGGATGGGGGAAGTTGGGTAGGATGAGATTTTTACCTGAGAACGTTTAGACGATTGAAATACATAATTAATAACATTTTGTTGTCAGGGAACATTTTGTGGGTTGACCAATGCTTATGTTATTGTGTTCATTTACATCTGTGTCCTTCTTTATATATTTGTTTCGTTAAATCTTTTTAAATACCAAAAGTTAGTTTACGTCCTGTGTCATTCATTTAGAGGCAAAAGATTTTTCGTCAACGACAATTAAGGCATAGCGCCGAAATAAAGATAGTTTAGATAGAAATGGACTATTTCGGACTGTGTCGGTTTACTTAGTTAGCATGTGTTAAATCTGGCAAATTTTATGGAGGTTACGAAGGTCATGTCAGGTTATGGAAAACATTCGTTTATTTACAATATTAGTGAAAGTTTAGTTTGGCATTGGCTTACTTTTGCTGTTTCTAAATTCTGAAATCCTGCTGAGAAACGTTTTCCTCATACTCAAAATTGTTTGTTTTAAATATCAAAATTCGATATTAGAAATATATACTTGGTAATGTTTCAAGAGGTTTGGAAATTGAATCAGTGTTTCTCTTCCAATATCTGGAGTAAAAAGACCTTTGTTTTTCGAATTTAATTACTTCCATTTTTATCATCGAAAATATTGTTTTCATTTCATGTGTCTGTTTAACTTCCAAGGAAGCATAAATAAGATGGTGGACCAGAATGAACAGTGTTCCTTCTGGGGAGAGGAGGGTCTGAAGCGACCGATTAAGGCAGACAGAACGTTGGTTGGTTGGGTTGGTTGGGATATAAAGATTACTTCAAATGGGAAGGGTATGAAAACATCGGAGACAGAAATGCTTATAAACACAGGTAAAACTTATTATGTCGATAGATGGAATGTACGCTGAATTTTTCATTTTTTAACAACAACTTATGTGTGCTGTAGTCGTTATCCCATGGAATCCACGAGGATTTTGGAAAAAAGGGAACGCCGCACAATAGAGGTCAAGGACGTGCTGTTCCAGAGACGCAGGATAACGCCAACTATCTTCCGTCGACCTTTTAATAATAATTTCACATAGAGATGCGGTGAAAGATTATTTTAACAATATTTATCAGATACGATGGAGGATCGGCTTGGTAGGATAAAGTGGTAAGGACTCGTAATTATTTTTTATGTTTGTGGTTGAACGCTTCCAAGTTGATTTAGGGTTCGATGCCTGTTCGCGTTAAATATGCGAAATCTGTTGGTAGCTTGGAACCTTATTTGAGAAACTTAGCGATATGATGAAATGATGATGGGAATGTGCATACCGAGTGGCGTGGAGTTTTACTGGCTATTTATTTTAAGGTTAGATTGGGACCTATAGGGTAATTGATATCTTCTTCACCTTTTAATTGGTATCAAGGTGTTATAAGGTCATCCGGATGGATATTACAAAAACTCTTTTAAGTGACAATATGTCGGATAGATTTCCTATTTAAGGTAAGCATGGTTTTTGAATTGTTTTGATGATTTCCTAGGTCATTTCAATATCTTCAACGGATATTATGGAGGGTCCATCGCTAAATCAATAAATCATCCCACCCTCTCCATTCTCTCCCTATCCCGTCCCACCCTCTCTATGGCTAAAGTAATAAATTATGGGTAATTAGCGGATATTTATTACTAATATGCCTCCGTTATACAGGTAAATTTACTCCTATTCAAAACATATTTCACTTTAACTAAATAGATAGCGGATGTTGGTTGATTCGTCCTTATCATCATTTCTTTTATATACCCATTCCTATGGAAGGATAAATTCTTATTCCATCAGCAAAATATTTCATACGAGCGAAAATCAGACTATTTTAGATAAAAAAATACTATTTTCAACGAAATAAAATACTATCGAAGGGTATAATAGTACGACTTTTGCAGTAAAATTATAGTAGTTTCTGCAAAATAGTTCCCTCTTTTGAGCGACAATCCGACGATTTTGAGGTAAAAATAGATTATTGTCAGAATAATAAGTTCTTTCTCTTTGAAACAAAAAACCAAATATTATGTCATAAAATTACTTTAATTTAAGCAAAACTTTATCCTATTGACTGCAAACACAACGATTTTTGAGAAATTTAAAATTTATAAAAATATTTTCAATTGTTCCGTTATTTTGCATCAAGGAGTCAAAAGTTTTAAAGATTAATGTCAAATTCCCGTTAACTACAATAATACTCTCCCATTCATTCCTTATTTTTTAGCAGTTCACGGGTGTATGCTGCCAACACTACAAGGGCCTAACGGTAGGGAAAGATTTCCAATAAATTCCCAGAAATTTATCTCTAGTACTTTCTTTCTTTCTTTTCTAAACGTGGCAGTAACTCGGAAGGTTAAGGCACCGATTGACTGTGCTAATAACTTGGAAATATGTTGGTAAAACAAAATAAAACTATCAGGCTTACTGCCTACCAGCAGTTACTAATTTCCAATGATAAAAAGGTAATTATTGTGTATTTTTGTGAGATTGAGCAAGAATCCAGTAGAGCGTAGCGATGTCCAAAGTCACTTCTCATCCTTATTCACTTTCTCTTTTCCTATGGTCCCTCATCTAACGGTTCGATTCGAAATCAATGCGGAAAAATGGAAGCATAAATGTGGCTTACTGCACGAATGCCTTGCGTGGCTCTTTTCACGATTATCATTCTTCGCTTCCTTACACATCCCGTTTATTCCATACAAAATGATTGCAGTCAAATATAATCATTTTGTATTGGCTTTCGTTTTTATGTGAGCAGGACAGGGATATACGTTTCCTGAAATTTTATGCTAATACTAATTAACATTACGTCTGATATGACGTAAAGCCTTCTTCAGGAAAATTACGTTTATATAATTTGTTTTATGATTCAAATTCGTATATTTCCAGTACCAATTCTGGTAAACATACTTGATGATATTATATGAAGTTTGACTTCGGAATTGAAAATTTTGTAATTTTTCTCGTTGACCATCATCCTCATTTAATAATCATTTCGGTTGAAATATGGGGAACCAAGGTTATTTTTTAAAGAGTATTTGGAAAGAGGAAGTTTAAATCTCGGGGAAACATTTTAACATTTCGAGTTTTTGTTTTGTGGATGTGCGATTAAATATAAGAGTGATATAATCTTTGCAAAGATCACTACGTGATGAAAATTAAAACAAACTTATAAATTTCCACTATTCATAAATAATGGAATTTACGAAATCTGTTTTAATTTTCATTATTTCTTCCTTCCACAAAGTGAAAACTTCTTTTTTATTATATATACTACATATTATTTACATGCCTATTCCATAAAATGTGTACCATAGATTTTCTTAAAGCATTCATTAGAAGACTAAGCGGGTCTGACGAATGAAGTAGAACAAGATATTCAAGATATTTTAAGATATCTTTGGTAAAAGCTGGTAATCCGATGGGGTTCTAGAATTGAGCTTGATGGAAGAACTTGAATGTAGATGGAGCAGTCATGGGACGCTTCCTCCACCTGGCACGCTCATTCAGTCCCTCCCTCCCAAACCATTTCGCGCACGACGATGTGCCTTCATAACATGCCTCTCCCAACCTTTTTAAACTCGCTATGAGAATTCTGCTTGATTCATTCCCACTACCGGTAAACCGACATGCAACTTCCAAGTTTAGAAGACGCAACAAGCTCCAATAAGCTTTGCTACCCAATTCGAGCAAAGAGAATTGTCTTGATTACTGTTGAATGAGAATAGTAATCCTCAGAAAAACACCTACTTTTGCGGAGCTTTTTTACGTGAATGCAAAATATATGTGCGAGGCAGATCATCCATTAGAACAGAAGTCTCTGAAAAACAATAATTGAACTACATTCTACGTTTATTACGTTTGCGGATAAAACCCTGCTAGTCACGAGGAAACCATTAGAATAAAAAATCCCGCGAATTAAAATACCGCAGCTTAAAAGTAAATTAAAATTAACAAGTGTGGTGTAGTACTCTTTATGTTAACTAAATGTAGTCCTATCGCCAAAGTCACATGTAAAATCTCCGTGATTTTGAATTAATATCAGTTTCAATAACTCCCTAAGCATTGATTTGGTAGTTGGTTGCCAATCCTTTCGTGATCCTCCGTCAATTTCAACTTTTCAGAAATAAACACACGGAATTTTCCCAATAAAACACCCCTTGAATATCCGTCCTAATGGAAGTCAAGGGTGGTATCTGGCAAAGGTCGAATTCGAAGTTTTACTGTTAAATCTCGTCTGTCTCTACCATATTTGGCCTTTTAAAACTTGAGGTTACTTCGTGAACTATGTGTCGCGAATCCGCTCAGCACGCAACACGATTTATTGCAGACCGTGCCTCGTAAAATTGTCCTGCTTGTATTATAAATTTTTCGAGACATGACTTCGTGGAGAAGAGTAGGCGGTTTCACTATTATATCCTGAAATCCTCTCGCTCCGTGACCTAATTTTGCTTCATTACCATAGCCAGACGATATTACCATACTCAATCCAATCTCTCTGTTCGCTGATTTTTTGTTTTCTTCCGTCATACCTCAATCCAATCACTATCCAATATATTTTATAGGGAAAGATTTCGAAAAGAGCTCCAGAATATGCATTTGAGGCAGTCCGATAAATAATATTGAAAGAAAATAACGACGGGCGAAACCGATCAAAGAAAATTATTGATATATGTTATGCTACCATCGCAATGGATTTGTATAACAGAGATATAGATTGAAACCCAAAGATATATTTAAGGGGCGACCTGTAGGAATATTTCTCATGAATATCTTCGTCAAAAAAATTCCTGTTGGTAGATGTTCAGAATTAATTGATGAACAGCTTCTTCAACGGTATTAGTTCAACAATAAATGTTACAAACATTAAGGAATAAAGAGTATATTGTATACCATAACATTTAAATCTAAATCAAAATTACTTAGACATGTTAGCGATATTAAAACATGGCGCATTCACAATTTACGCATTAAATTCCCTCGCTATCTAAATCACTACAAATTCTAAAGAACCTTTATTGTAATAACGAAGTAAAAAAATTTAGGATCTCCATTTGAAAAAATCGAAAAACATTTGAAAATAGCAAAAAGTTAGCATATTTAGGGTAACTTAGGATCATTGAAGGACCATGACCTCATACATTCATCATTTCTTCAACTAAAATTTAAATATAGTGTGTAAAATACTCCAAAAACCATCAAAGAACAGAACTTACGTGCTATACGTACTTCGGTTCCAAAGGAACCATCCTCAGGCAACGACAGACAGTGCAACTTGCAGTCCATTTCTGGACTGCAAGTCTTTATGTATGTATCCACACATAAAACGGATGATCTTAATACAGAGTGTCCGGATGAAAGGTATCCAAAATGAAATATTTATATCTTGGAAAGTATTTATAATAAACATTTCCAGTTTTTAGCATTACAGTGGAAAACTCTCAAAGTTTTGTTTTTCACTTAATTTATTTCAATGTGCATACCCATGGTGGCACGACAAACATCCAAGCGATATTCGACCTCATCCTACGTCGCTTGAAGCATGTCGGGTGTTACCGTAGTCACACCATCCATGATGCAGGTTTTCGGCTGCTCAATGTTGTTAATCTTCATCTGGTACACAATTTTCTTCACATAACCCCCACAGGAAAAAATCTAATGGGGTTAAGTCTGGCGACCTAGGAGCCCAAGCAATTGGCCTGCCTCGGTCGATCCACCTCTCAGGCATCTCGTAGTTCTCATTTTGTTGTCCCAGAACCGGATGCTTACGCTTATTTGAGGTTCATATCCATATTGAGTTGTACAACGACGTTGAACAGCCGTCTTTAATTCGGCGAGCCACAACATGCATGCAACCTTCTTCTACGGTGTCGTCATTGTTTCTTCATATCCCAACTATGATAGATTTCAGCGCATCTGTCATTGGGGCGGATTGTAGGTGTACAAATATTTGGAGAGAATTCCTTTCAAATAGTGCATACCAGACATAATAAATACTTTCCAAGATATTATCATTAAATTCTGGATACATTTCATCCGAACACCCTGTATATAATGGATATCAGTGTCTTAATCAGAAGAATTTTCCTGGAAATTTATATCTTCCATTTGGTGGATGTTAAGAATAAGGTTAAACAAATACTTTTTTCCACAGATTTATTTGCAAAACGACCGGTTTCGGCACAGATCGGCCATCTTCAGGTCTACCTGTGGGGTAAACTTCAGGTTTACCTGAAGATGGCCGATCTGTGCCGAAACCGGTCGTTTAGCAAATAAATCTGTGGAAAAAAGTATTTGTTAAACCTTATTCTTAACATCCTCTGTTATGGATTTCCACACGGTAAAGCCTGCCACAATCGATTTTACTTCCATTTGGTTTTTGTGAGATTCAGAAAACATCTTCCTATTACTCCAATAATTTTAGGGGAAATTATCCTAAACTTCCACAGTAGAATGATTCAATTTGAGAAAAGAATAGTTCACTGAAATTGGTTTAAAAGCTAAACCTCTGTGGCCAAAAATGAAACATTCAAATAATCCTAATCGCTAATTTTTTTAACTCCAAGTAAAGAAGTGAAAAAATCTCAAACTAATATCTTATATATCGTTATAAATGTAGGTTTCTTTTAATTTAATGATCGACCAGAAAGATATGATCATCTTCTTACTGATAATCGGTATTAAATAAGTTTCTTCCATAATTAGCAAGTAGTTGTTAATTTTATCTTAAGTGGAAGTATATCCGCAAAATTGCAATTATATAGAGAAAATTTTCCTTGTTAAAAATGCTTTTCATGACCTTGAGTAACCTTATAAATCTTTAGTAACTCTACTCACATATTATCTTAATTCCTATATGTCTTATATTATATTCTTATTTCTTATATTTATTATTTTCCCCTTACTCATTACTTTTAATATAACCCTTGTTAAAAAACCTCATATCATTTATCCCTTTACGTTGAATCGAGCTTAAATTTTTAGATGTGTATTCCTTTTCAACTTAATCAGTTAATTCGTGTATAATTTCCCTTCAGTGCCTTTCACAACCCATTCACTCAAAAATATATCCATTTTCTCCCCTCAATCATCACCTCCTTACCCCTTGCTTTCCTGCGACTACGGTGAAACCTCAGACTGTTCTTCCCCATCCCCGCTCCCTTCCACGGTTCCACTCCCCCATGATTTACTTCCAAAACTCCCTCTGCGATTATCGAGTCCGCCATCAAGCTATCTCCGAAAGGTAAAAAGAAACCAAACAATAAGGCGAATGCCAGGAGACAAATTTCCTCGGAGCGTGCCTTTTTCAGAAAACAAAATGACTCGTGCGCTGTGGCAGGAAATAACGATGATGAAGTCTGAGGGGAGTGAGGGACCACAGGAATATTGGTTCAGGGAAATGGAATGGGAGGCATTCTTTTAATGTTTGAACGAATAAAACGGTGGAAGGGGTCGAGTGACTTCGCAAAAGACAGTGACGTCCCGCTCCTGCAAATTCGGATGATTACATCTCTTTTTTGTTCCGATTTGTACCACATGTCCCCGATGTTTTGCGCGAGGCGGACAAAAACGAAGAAGATATAATTTTTAAAAGGGAAGATAAGCGGTTGGTTTGGGATGAAGGAGGAGTGGGCTTGTCACGCGACAGCGGCCCAATTAAATTGCTCCGTCGCGGAGTCATCTTTAGTCCATCTTCATTCTTGTGTCTCCTGTCTTACGTGGCATACCTCAGTTTGTGCTGTTGACTGGTTTGTGGAAGTGAACCAATGGTCGGTGAACCTTTGGATAGTTCTCCTAATCCGGTTACGAGATGGATAACGATGAACTTACCAAGGTAAGTTAACTGATAGCGTATGTAGTCACATTTGCGGGAGTGTTTCTTGACACCATCAATTTACAATTTTGATAGTCAGGTAAAGATAGAGCTAAGAAAGCTTGGCTTTAATAAAAAGTACTTATTAGTATACATGTAATCCATTAATAACACACATTTCTGGAAAGACGATAAATTCCATGGTTAATGCTTACTTCGCGAAATATATCTTCTCAAAAGATCACAATTGATTTGATACAGTAAGTATCTTGTAGCATTTACAAATAAATACCAAAAATTTGGAAGATGCGGACGAATGCAAAAGTGATCCAATATTTGAAAATGAAAATTTCAGAGCTGGTATGATAACTGAATTTCGAATTGTCAAGTTTTTTAAACGAAACAAAGAGGACAATCTCAGACTGGTACAAAGAATTGATAAGTTCGATGTCACCATTTTCGTCTATAAAATGTTAAATTTGGTAGTAATTACGTTGTTAAGAGTGAAAAGAGAAATAAATTTTAAAATAAGTATTATTTGAACTCCGAAAAGCAGGTACGTACTGTATGTAAGTACCTGCGTATACTCACGTATATGCAGATTAAAGGTGTTGGAAGTATTTCGATAGCTTAGAGCATTTCGCGTAACTGGGGTCCCACTGGGAATCGAATCCAGGACCGTTTATACGAAATATGAACGCATAACCTTATTGTCAATCCATAAACCTTTCTGGCCATTAAGGTGTCACGCACGGTATAAAATACCGTATTATGGCTTCAACATTTAGTATTTAAACAATTTACATCACCATTCCTTTTCTGTGCTTTTTTTACCATGTTAGTTGTATTATGTATCATATGACTAAGAACTGTCTGACTTTACTGCGCTTTTATATTTTATTATGGTGAAAACATTTCTTGCTGATTCACGCACAGTCTAAGATACCATAATTACATTTTCTCTCATTATTTAAACTGTGCGCATATAATTAATTGATATTGTACTTGCGTTTACATTTCTGCGAGAAAGCGAAGCTTAGCTCAGAAGTTATTTGCAGGTAGCATCGTCAGAACTTTTCTAAATTATGTTCAGTAATCAATCCGAAAAATATTTTAAATCTGTTTAAAATGAATGAAAAATACTAAATTATCTGTTTGAAATGTTTATGCGTGAAATAAATTAAAAAAGAAGCATTTCAAAAGACAAAAGATAATTTTCCTAATAGTCAACACTACCATTTAGACAGTGTAACGTCACTGTATTCTGCGCGTCATCTTAACGCTTAAAAATAATCAGAAGATTGTCTCTCTTATCACCTCAGATTTAGATGTGTACCCCACCAGTCACCAGTAACGTTTGATATGGGGTGTAGTAACTCCAACATCCTCACTAAATCTACCCTATTAGCTTCTCTAATAGACAGCGGACGACCAGGAATAGTTATCTGTCTTGGAAAGTATAAAGATATAAAATAGTAAATGCAAGAGTCAATTTTTCCTACGTATGATTGTTTCAAAGAAGATTATGCCACGTAGTATGCCAAAAGAAGCGACGTAATTACTCCACAAGTTTTTTTTTGAAGGAACAAAGAATTGTAATTTTCGGCGAATTAACAAATGTGTAATTATGTAGCGTCTAATGAGATTTTCAAAGCGGACACCTTTGTATATATGGGAGCTACTTTCCGCTTGAAACAAGTTATCCTTATGGCAGAAAGAAGCTGTCAATCAAGGCTTCATCAACAGAGCTTGCCCAAAAGGGATTTCAAAGTACATGTTACGAAAAAAAGAAAAATAAACCACTTTAAGTACAATTGAGGCGAGTAAATAATAACTAACTCTCGAATTACATCCATCGGGAGTTCAGGGTAATGTTTTTCGCATCATGTTTTTCTTTGCACACAAGTAACTTCAATACATATGTACTTCAAAGTCCATGTAGCATATAAATTTGGTAATATGTACCTGCCAAGTAAATTTGTATATAGTTTCTCTCTTTATCGGTTAAATATAATCATAAAAAATACAGTGAGTCTACAGACTAACCATTTCTTTTCAATTGATAAAATTATTGGAATTTTCCTTTCAACTAAGAAACCAATATGCTAATTTAATATTATTTATTCAATAAATTATTAATACTACATTCAAAATATTCCATTTGCTTAGATTAAGTACACCTGAAATAAGGAAATTTTTGAATATCGAAAAATGTTTTCACTTTTCACAATGTTTCTCTCGTTTTCCTCTTCATCTTCTATCGTTTTACTGTCTGCTAATGCTATCCCACACATACGTGGTTTCCAAATTAAATTAAAGTGGAGTTTTTGGCTAGAATTATTGAGTGGGCTCCCGCATAGTCATGTGGACAGCGCGTTTGCCTATGGTGAGCACGGTCCCGGGTTCAATTGCCGGTAGGAGCCAATGTGCGAAATGACCTAAGCTGTCAAAGCACATTTAAAAATCTTACTAAATTATTGTGTTTTTTGTGAATGCTTAATATTCAATAGTAACTAACAGTGAAAATAGTTCACAGGCCAAAGGAACTAGCTGAAATCCCAAATTCTCAAATTTTTCCTTATAAATATTAAAGAGATATCCGTGAAATGTCGCAAAATGCTCTCCGTGTAAGACTTGGCTTGATGAAATAACTTTATATATAATTAGGAAGAGGTTGATCCGATGAGAAGACTTCCTTTCTACTGTGCATTATATTGAAATTAACAGATTCATAAATTCCAAGAGGAGTCGAAAGTAATAAAGACAAGGAAACTGCAATCTAAGAGGAATATTTTCAGAGCACAGATACTGAACAAGACAGTGATGACGAAAGTGGAAATCAAAATGAGTAAAGGTGAAACTTTTATAAAATCAAGGAGTGAAACGAAAGCGAAATTCTACAAGACAGACAAGTGTAATAGACAAAGGGATGGTGAAGCAACTGACATGATTGAAATAAGAGCAACCGCTATAAATCTTCGATTACCACTTACTTTTGTTAAAGTAAGTCAAATATAAAATATTTGTGGTCCACTGATATTATTGGGATTGCCATGTTTCCGTAAATCTTGAAATGGTGATGTCTCGGAGAAGATTTCATTTTCTTCTAAGAAATGTTCGTTTTCTTAACAGAGAATCCAGGAATAAAAGAAAAACCCTAGATGTCTTAGCACCGGCGAGAGAAATGTTTGCTATTTTCATACACAATTGCCATGTAATTTATTCCTCGGTGCAAATTATATCTATCGATGAAATTTTAGTTACATGCAGGGAAAAGTGCTACCTATGGCCATCTTGAAGGCCTCCAAATGTTTGACTTCTCCTTTCTTAAGTTTCAGGTTTCAAACCCATAAATCAAAACACTCCTCATCAAGGATTTTACCATTCTTTTCCTGATTTCTTTATTTCCCTATTCCGTCAATTCTCTTTGCTTCACAAAGGCTTCCCTGGCCAAAGCTATTCTTTTTTAAATCTCATTATTGCATCTTCCACCCAAGAAAAAGTACTTTCCAAGTAAGAGAATTTATCCACTTTCTCTAGTTTTTCTCCATTCACCCTTATTCTTTAACTTAACCTTCTTTCTCTTAGCAAACCTCATTACTTTAATTTTACTTATTTTTCATCCCAAACTCCCTATCTTTATAGTTATGTGCATTTACTAAAATATGTAAAGCCTTTTCGGAATCCAACACTTTTGGTCTCCCTCCCCGTGCCCAAAAAGACAACTTTTCTTGCTCGTCCTCTTTATCGTCTGCATACCTAACAGACTTCACTACTTCCTCACCAACCTATACTGCCTTTTATACTTCTTTCTAAGCTTCTTCCGCCATTTCCTCGGCATATATATTAAAAAGTGTTGGTGACATAGGACAGGCTTGTCTTACCCCCATTCCAATTTCCCATCATCTATCCTTACTCGCGCTGTTTGATTTAAGTACAAAGTCTGCGCCAATATCCTATCTTTCCAGTCCAACCCGATTTTCTTTAATTTCCCCATCAGTTTTGGCCATTAAAGTCTCTCGAGAGACTTTTCAAAATCGACAAAACATACAAGTATCTTAAGTAAGTAAGGACCTTAAGAGTTCTTAATGGTATTTGTGGATACAAGATAATGATGGAGCGCGGTATGTTAAATTTTTTTAAAGTACTATAGTCGGGTAGAAGTACTTAATAGGTAAATTCGTCCCTCCCTCCCCGTACCCAAAAAGACAATTTTTCTTGCTCATCCTCCTCAACCTAAAAGACAACTTTTATAGACTATAGTTCGATATGCTAGACCAGGGTTCTCCAAATTTTTCAGCCCGAGGGTCGCATTAACTGTCAAACAGCAGTTTGGGGGCCGACTACACGCTCGAGGACCAAATAAAAAATAATCAAAACATAGATGTTGTTTCTAATTACTTATTTAATACTAGCGGAGTGCCCGTTGATTCTCAACGGAAAAATGAATGTAAATCGAAAGGTAGTGAAATTTACATATGAAAAAATTTAGATATGAGAACTCTTAAATTTATGAAAAAACAATACTTCTCTTCATCATATGTGTCTTATGAAATCACAAAAACAGCTACACAAATGTAAATCACAGAATAAACTAATGCACCAGTCGCTACAACAAATAGAGGAAACAACTGAGTACCAAATGAATGGAGACGAAATCACAAAAATAGCTACACAAATCTTGTAAACCACAAACAAAAACGAATGAACCAGTCGCTTAGCACGTCCAATATGTCCGTTAGACAGCGAGTCAGTGAAATCATCGAAACTATATAATAAACGAATTAACAAATAAACGCCGCAAATTAATGACGATATATAGTAGTTAATCTAATTAGAACTCGTCCTTTTATGAATAAACACCTAATTTATCCTTAAGATGGCGTCGGCTGTTCTTTAATTTAATTACTTAACTCTTAATAAATAACCCTCTGCTGTTAAATTGACTGTTAGAATTGTGAAGAAAATTTTTATCCTATTGATAATGTAAGCGGCGCATCTGTTTAATTATATCGCAATAATAATTTGACCTTTATGTTGCAAAATCAGAGTTAACTCTTACCTCTTCTCTTGAATAGGATTTAATTTAATTTCAATGTTTTCAGATACCGTTGACGAAAAATATTGTCTTCCGATATTTTTATAAACGTGGAATGAGGAGGAGGTGTAATTTTCAAGTCCGTTTTTCCTTGGGAATTTTCCTGGGTGCACACCCTTATGTGAAAAGTCACCTTAACCCTTTCCTTTTTCAAAGATGATATTTTCATTTATAGAGTAACATGTCTGAAAAAAGTTCCCGAGTTTAATATTGGACTGAAGGAAAACCATATACCAGCAATACTTCATTCTAGAGGGAATTTCTATAGTATATGTAACTGAAAATGAGAAGTAAATTAACGAAAAAGACTTCGAAAGTGAAATATCTTGTTAGAGGTCATACTTCGAAATGATGCTTATTCGACTAAATTCTTATTCAGTTTATCCAATTTGTCCTTGCCTAGACATAGAATCTATTAGTTACAGCAATGAAAATAATACATGTATATTTTATCTCCTTCGATACTTGTCTAGAGCCCGTCAAATGAATACTACTTTGATTTTTTGGAATAATTAAACCCTGCAACATACAACATATATATTGAGGCGTATTTCTAATGATAATATTTGAGCAGCCAGCATAGAACCGAAGCATAAAAATAAAGGACAGCCGCCCATAATCTGAGAGAGGTGTTCCATATTTTATAGTCTAAAATACTTAATAACGTATCGGCAATCGCTTAACACGAACATTTGAACATATTATTTAAGATATAACAAAATACCAATATGTATGATTATCACTATCAAGAAAAGATATAGGTGGATAGTACCTATACTTAAACACACCAATAGATGATCCACTAAAACATTTCTTGGTTTAATTTCCAATTCTATATCTAAAAACACAAAATTCGTTTACCTTTCCAGTCCGGCATAAAAGGATTGAGATTCCTTGCTGCTTAAATTCCAATTCTTTACACTTCAAAGAAAGCAATCACTGAATTCAGGGGTATTTCAACGATCTTGATTGATTCATTAAATGCACGGCGGCACGCTATATGAAACAATTAGTATTTAGATCGGAAATTAAGAATGAGAAAGTTATCAACTTACCAAGCTAAGAAGATATAAATACTTTATATGAGAAAAGAATATTCATTTAATACGACGATAAACATTAATTTCACGTAAATAATCAATACATATTGGTGTTGCTATAAACAAAGCTTGATTGTTGCAGTCGCGCGTATGCTAACGAATTTAAATTCTAATTTAAAGATATCGAGTAGGTGGATGTAGGTGGACAGTAACTATACTTAAACACACCAATAGATGATCCAATAAAATATTTCTTGGTTTAATTTCCCATTCTATATCTAAAAGTACAAAATTCGTTTACCTTTCAAGTCAGCTATAAAAGGCTTGTCATTCCTTGCTGCTTATTAAGCCCAATTATTGACACTTCAATGGAATCAATCACTGAATTCAGGGATATTTCTACGATCTTCATTGATTCATTAAATGCACGGTGGGACGCTAAATGAAACGATTAGTACTTAGATCGGAATATAAGAATGAAAAAGTTATCAACTTACCAAGCTAAGAAGCTATAATTACTTTATATGAGAAAAGAAAATTCATTTAGTACGACGATGACCATTCATTTCACGTAAAGAATCAACAAACATTGGTGTTGCTATAAACAAAGCTTGGTTGTTGATGATGCGCTAATGCTAACGAATTTGAATTTAAAGATAGCGAGATTGGCCTTGACGACGGGTTGTTTAGAATATCAGATTCTCATAAAATTTTCGTATTTAACTTACTAATTCTCACAACTTCGAAGTGAAAGTAATATTCTACGACCAAAATAAAAAACTTTATTCTATTTCCTTTGTTTTGGTGTTAGTTTAAGTTTCAAAGGACCATTATTTCTAATTTAATTTTATTAAAGAAAAGTACCGTGCAAATGATAAAAATGTCTTTCCATGTATTTCTTATGGAAACTATTCGACCCTCTGGAGTCGAACCGAGTACAGTTGGGTCAACAAAAATTAGCCTATCATTTGCGCTAGGGAGACTTTTAATATTGTACAAATTTTGAAATTTTATAAATAATTAACTTTAGAGTTATAGCGTGAAATAGATTTTTGACCCCGACTGGGGACGAACTGGGGACAGCTAGGTGGATAAAAGGTAGCCTATGTCACTCCCCGGATGACAAATGACCATCATACCAAATTTCAACAAAATCGGTCGGATAGTTTTTGAGTGATGCTGTAACATCCAGACAGACAGACAGACAGACATGAAAATTTCTAAAACCTGTTTCGGACTCGGGAACAACCCCAGTATCCAGCAATACAACTTTTTTTGAAATCGGATCAATGTACAGACACGACCCCCTCTACAGATTTATTATATACTAGCGGAGTGCCCGTTGATTCTCAACGGAAAAATGAATGTAAATCGAAAGGTAATGAAATTTACATATGAAAAAAATTAGATATGAGAACTCTTAAATTTATGAAAAACAATACATCTCTTCATCCTATGTGACTTACGAAATCACAAAAACAGCTACACAAATGTAAAACACAGAATAAACTAATGCACCAGTCGCCACAACAAATAGAGGAAACAACTGAGTACCAAATGAATGGAGACGAAATCACAAAAATAGCCACACAAATCTTGTAAACCACAAACAAAAACGAATGAACCAGTCGCTTAGCACGTCTAATATGTCCGTTAGACAGCGAGTCAGTGAAATCATCGAAACTATCAAATAAACGAATTAACAAATAAACGCCGCAAATTAATGACGATATATAGTAGTTAATCTAATTAGAACTCGTCCATTTATGAATTAACACCTAATATCCTTAAGATGGCGTCGGCTGTTCTTTAATTTAATTACTTAACTCTTAATAAATAACCCTCTGCTGTTAAATTGACTGTTAGAATTGTGAAGAAAATTTTTATCCTATTGATAATGTAAGCGGCGCATCTGTTTAATTATATCGCAATAATAATTTGACCTTTATGTTGCAAAATCAGGGTTAACTCTTACCTCTTCTCTTGAATAGGATTTAATTTAATTTCAATGTTTTCAGATACCGTTGACGAAAAATATTGTCTTCCGATATTTTTATAAACGTGGAATGAGGAGGAGGGGGAATTTTCAAGTCTGGGAATTTTCCTGGGTGCACACCCTTATGTGAAAAGTCACCTTAACCCTTTCATTATTCAAAGATGATATTTTCATGTATATAGTAATATAACTGAAAAAAGTTCCCGAGTTTAATATTGGACTGAAGGAAAAGCATATACCAGCAATACTTCATTCTAGAGGGAATTTCTATAGTATATGTAACTGAAAATGAGAAGTAAATTAACGAAAAAGACTTCGAAAGTTAAATATCTTGTTAGAGGTCATACTTCGAAATGATGCTTATTCGACTAAATTCTTATTCAGTTTATCCAATTTGTCCTTGCCTAGACATACAATCTATTAGTTACAGCAGTGAAAATAATACATGTATATTTTATCTCCTTCGATACTTGTCTAGAGTCCGTACAATGAATACTACTTTGATTTTTTGGAATAATTAAACCCTGCAACATACAACATACATATTGAGGCGTATTTTTAATGATATTATTTGAGCAGCCAGCATAGAACCGAAGCATAAAAATAAAGGACAGCCCCCCATAATCTGAGAGAGGTGTTCCATATTTTATAGTCTAAAAAACTTAATAACGTATCGGCAATCGTTTAACACGAACATTTAAACATATTATTTAAGATATAACAAAATACCAATATGTATGATTATCACTATCAAGAAAAGATATAGGTGGATAGTACCTATACTTAAACACACCAATAGATGATCCACTAAAACATTTCTTGGTTTCATTTCCAATTCTATATCTAAAAACATAAAAACCGTTTACCTTCCCAGTCCGGCATAAAAGGATTGTGATTCCTTGCAGCTTTAATTCCAATTCTTTACACTTCAAAGAAAGCAATCACTGAATTCAGGGGTATTTCAACGATCTTGATTGATTCATTAAATGCACGGCGGGACGCTATATGAAACAATTAGTATTTAGATCGGAAATTAAGAATGAGAAAGTTATCAACTTACCAAGCTAAGAAGATATAATTACTTTATATGAGAAAAGAAGAATCATTTAATACGACGATAAACATTAATTTCACGTAAATAATCAATACATATTGGCGTTGCTGTAAACAAAGCTTGATTGTTGCAGTCGCGCGTATGCTAAGGAATTTGAATTCAAATTTAAAGATATCGAGTAGGTGGATGTAGGTGGACAGTAACTGTACTCAAACACACCAATAGATGATCCAATAAAACATTTCTTGGTTTAATTTCCCATTCTATATCTAAAAGTACAAAATTCGTTTACCTTTCAAGTCAGCTATAAAAGGCTTGTCATTCCTTGCTGCTTATTAAGCCCAATTATTGACACTTCAATGGAAGCAATCACTGAATTCAGGGATATTTCAAATATCTTGATTGATTTATTCTTCAGCGTTAAAGATTAAATTCACAGCGGGACGCTAAATAAAACGATTATTATTTAGAGCGGAAAATAAGAATGAGAAAGTTATCAACTTACCAAGCTAAGAAGATATAATTACTTTATATGAGGAAAGAAGATTAATTTAAGTAGTAGTAGTAATTATGAAGGTGCCTCGACAGCTGAGGTCATTTCGCACCTTTTCCTTTTGATTCATTTAATACGACGATAAACATTCATTTCACTTAAAGAATCAACAAACACTGGTGTTGCTATAAACAAAGCTTGGTTGTTGATGATGCGCTAATGCTAACGAATTTGAATTTAAAGATATCGAGATTGGCCTTGACGACGGGTTGTTTAGAATATCAGATTCTCATAAAATTTTCGTATTTAACTTACTAATTCTCACAACTTCGAAGTGAAAGCAATATTCTACGACCAAAATAAAAAACTTTATTCTATTTCCTTTGTTTTGGTGTTAGTTTAAGTTTCAAAGGACCATTATTTCTAATTTAATTTTATTAAAGAAAAGTACCGTGCAAATGATAAAAATGTCTTCCCATGTATTTCTTATGGAAACTATTCGACCCTCTGGAGTCGAACCGAGTACAGTTGGGTCAACAAAAATTAGCCTTTCATTTGCGCTAGGGAGACTTTTAATATCGTACAAATTTTGAAATTTTATAAATAATTAACTTTAGAGTTATAGCGTGAAATAGATTTTTGACCCCGACTGGGGACGAACTGGGGACAGCTAGGTGGATAAAAGGTAGCCTATGTCACTCCCCGGATGACAAATGACCATCATACCAAATTTCAACAAAATCGGTTGGATAGTTTTTGAGTGATGCTGTAACATCCAGACAGACAGACAGACAGACAGACAGACAGACAGACAGACATGAAAATTTCTAAAACCTGTTTCGGACTCGGGAACAACCCCAGTATCCAGCAATACAACTTTTTTTGAAATCGGATCAATGTACAGACACGACCCCCTCTACAGATTTATTATATACTAGCGGAGTGCCCGTTGATTCTCAACGGAAAATGAATGTAAATCGAAAGTAATGAAATTTTGATTTGAAAAAAGTTGGATATGAAAAGTCTTAAATTTATGAAAAGAATAATACTTCTCTTCATCCTATGTGACTTACGAAATCACAAAAACAGCAACACAAATTTAAATCACAGACTAAACTAATGCACCAGTCGCTACAACAAATAGAGGAAACAACTGAGTACCAAATGAATGTAGACGGAATCACAAAAATAGCCACACAAATCTTGTAAACCACAAACGAAAACGAATGAACCAGTCGCTCAGCACATCCAAGATTTCCGTTTGATAGCGAGTCAGTGAAATCATCGCAACTATCAAATAAACGAATTAACACATAAATGCCGCAAACGAATTACGATTTATAGTGGTTAATCTAATTAGAAATCGCCCTTTCATGAATTAACACCTAATTTATCCTTAAGATAGCGTCGGCTGTTGTGTAATTTATCTCTTTTGACACTTGTCTGGAGTCCGTAAATTGAATACTACATTGACTTTTTTGGAATAATCAAACCGTGCAAAATAAAACATTCATATTGAAACATATTCGTTCTGATAGTATTTGAGCAAGCAATATAGAACCGAAGCATAAAAATAAAGGACAGTCGCCCATAATCTGAGACAGTTGTTCCATATTTCATAGTATAACAAACTTAATAGCGTATCGGCAATCGTATAACACGAACATTTAAATATAATATTTAAGATATAACAAAATACCAATGAGTATGACTATCACCGTCAAGAAAAGATATAGGTGGATAGTACCTATGCTTAAACACACCAATAGATGATCCACTAAAACATTTCTTGGTTTAATTTCCAATTCTATATCTAAAAACACAAAATCCATTTACCTTCCCAGTCCGGCATAAAAGGATTGAGATTCCTTGCTGCTTAAATTCCAATTCTTTACACTTCAAAGAAAGCAATCACTGAATTCAGTGGTATTTCAACGATCTTGATTGATTCATTAAATGTACGGCGGGACGCTATATGAAACA
This sequence comes from Sympetrum striolatum, assembly GCA_947579665.1. Taxonomy (NCBI): domain Eukaryota; kingdom Metazoa; phylum Arthropoda; class Insecta; order Odonata; family Libellulidae; genus Sympetrum; species Sympetrum striolatum. The sequence continues at coordinate 98,492,566 of OX388341.1, read as the reverse complement.
ATTAGTATTTAGATCGGAAATTAAGAATGAGAAAGTTATCAACTTACCAAGCTAAGAAGATATAATTACTTTATATGAGAAAAGAAGATTCATTTAACACGACGATAAACATTAATTTCACGTAAAGAATCAATATATATTGGCGTTGCTATAAATAAAGCTTGATTGTTGCAGTCGCGCGTATGCTAACGAATTTGAATTCAAATTTAAAGATATCGAGTAGGTGGATGTAGGTGGACAGTAACTATACTTAAACACACCAATAGATGATCCAATAAAACATTCCTTGGTTTAATTTCCCATTCTATATCTAAAAGTACAAAATTCGTTTACCTTTCAAGTCAGCTATAAAAGGCTTGTCATTCCTTGCTGCTTATTTAGCCCAATTATTGATACTTCAATGGAAGCAATCACTGAATTCAGGGATATTTCAAATATCTTGATTGATTTATTCTTCAGCGTTATAGATTAAATTCACAGCGGGACGCTAAATAAAACGATTATTATTTAGAGCGGAAATAAGATTGAAAAAGTTATCAACATACCAAGCTAAGAAGAGATAATTACTTTATATGAGGGAAGAAGATTAATTTATGCAGTAGTAGTAATTATGAAGGTGCCTCGACAGCTGAGGTCATTTCGCACCTTTTCCTTTTGATTCATTTAATCCGACGATAAAAATTCATTTCAGGTAAAGAATCAACAAACACTGGTGTTGCTATAAACAAAGCTTGGTTGTTGATGATGCGCTAATGCTAACGAATTTGAATTTAAAGATATCGAGATTGGCCTTGACGACGGGTTGTTTAGAATATCAGATTCTCATAAAATTTTCGTATTTAACTTACTAATTCTCACAACTTCGAAATGAAAGCAATATTCTATGACCAAAATAAAAAACTTTATTCTATTTCCTTTGTTTTGGTGTTAGTTTTAGTTTCAAAGGACCTTTATTTCTAATTTAATTTTGTTAAAGAAAGGTTTCGTGCAAATGATAAAAATGTCTTCCCATGTATTTCTTATGGAAACTATTCGACCCTCTGGAGTCAAACCGAGTACAGTTGGGTCAACAAAAATTAGCCTATCATTTGCGCTAGGGAGACTTTTAATATTATACGAATTTTGAAATTTTGAAAATATTTAGCTTTAGAGTTATAGCGTGAAATAGATTTTTGACCCCGACTGGGGACGAACTGGAGACAGCTAGGTGGATAAAAGGTAGCCTATGTCACTCCCCGGATGACAAATGACCATCATACCAAATTTCATCAAAATCGGTTGGATAGTTTTTGAGTGATGCTGTAACAGACAGACAGACAGACAGACAGACAGACAGACAGACAGACAGACAGACAGACATGAAAATTTCTAAAACCTGTTTCGGACTCGGGAACAACCCCAGTATCTAGCAATACAACTTTTTTTGAAATCGGATCAATGTACAGACACGACCCCCTCTACAGATTTATTATATATATAGATATAGATATAGATAATGATTATTCTATTTTAATTCGGTAAAAATGTTACTTCCAGGTAAGCGGTGGCTGATCTTAGCAGGATATACTTAAATTTCCATGATTCTTTTTCGTATATATAAAGGTCTCTACGGGCCGAATGAGCGGGCCTCGCAGGCCGCATTTGGCCCGCGGGACATAGTTTGGAGACCCCTGTGCTAGACTATGGGACTTTCAGTAGTCCTAATTTTGGAGAGGAGAGTTAATTTTGGTAGTGAACTGTGCATTATTTTTTAATTCTAATAAAAGGTTAAAAATAAACAATGATCCAGTTTTATGCATAAGGTCCCAGGAAAAAATTAATGAGTACACTTCATTGTCATATTTCTCTAATATTTTTTAGATTTTTTTTTATTTTCAAGTGTTATAAATTTATTGAAAGAATTTATTTTTTGTTTCCTGAATTGCTGAATTGTTTAATTTAATTCGTAGTTTCTTCGCCTAGCTTTGCGGGTCAATGCTGTTTAAATTTAAATTAAACACCCTTAAGCAATGCTTACGTTGGGTCAATGATTTGGTTCAAACCAATAAAAACATCCAAATGAGGAAATTTATAAAATTATTCCTATAAGCGTTGTTTTAACTTGGTGGTCATATTGAATGACAAGTTTTCCAAAGATTTTACAGTAATATTATACATCTTACAGTCTTATTAATGGTATTTGTGGATACATTACAATAACGAATCACGATATGTTAATATTTTGTAAAGGTCTTTATTTATTAAGGCGAGATTGAGACTAAAAAGTCTCTTCTTCCATTTAACCTTTCGTCAAAAATATTATATACATGAAAAGTTTTCTTAAGGGTAGCATACATATTGTTAAGTACCACAGTCGAGTAGAAGTTATAGGTGAATTCGACAATTCTAAGAGTCAAAGTCTTCTTAGAAATGTAGAGAAGTGAAGCGATAAATCTGAGTGGGTAACATTTATTTTTGTATAACCGTGCAAAAATGTTGTTTGAACTATCTATACAAAATTCAACGGCTAAATAAAGTTTGGAGGAAGAATTTAGGATATTACTAGTTTTACTATTAGTAGAAAAATTAAAATTTGATGATTATATAAAGGAACCCGTTCTAATCTCCCTGAGAAGATTTAACTTAATCGATCTTCAAAGATGTCATTTGAAAAAGGAATAGCACAATCGCGAAAATGAATAAATCTTTTCCAGGATATGAAATATTGCTTTCAGCCTGTAATCTAAATATGGCACAAAAGGAAGTTTGCGAGCACCAAGCCACCCGTTTTTCTCATTAAGTTAATTTGCAAATCAAGTAAAATTATAAATGTACCTATAGCATATACTTTCTATCTAAAAAGTGATGATACAGATTAAATTCTCATTATACTACAGCTGACTACGTAATTGCTTAAACTAGTGCAAAGCATTGCAGGCAGAGAAAGAAAGAAAAAATGTTTAAAACAGAAAAGTATAGAATAAATATTTTCATCGTTTGCTTTATCTGGTTTGAGCTTTCCATTATTGTTTTCACTGAATATTAATCAAGTGAACACTCAGTTTTGTTGATATTCTATGAAATAAAGACGTTTTGCATGTAACTAAATTACAATGCCATGGCAATCACATATCTAATTACAAATTTTACTTCTATCATAGAACAAATGTTGTACAAATTCAGAATATATAGAATCCACTGCTTGGGCAGTGACTTCGTGGTAAGTCGCCATTAGGAACAAATGAAAAGATTAACTTTTGTTCAGAATATATAATTTAAAAACCGTTCACAATTCTTGGATTTCCTAACGTGACATATGAAATCGATTACCGAATGACCATAGTGAAAGTAACATTAACCATTGAAAGTAATGGAATTGTATTTCATTTAAAGTATGGGATTCGGGGATGGAAGTGGAATATGCCATTGAATATAAATTTTAATTTTCGAGATGTAAATCAAATTGTCGGTGATGTCATCAGTCACAGCAAAGGTATTGCCTAGTTAGGTTGAAAATAGCCAAGATTTTAAGGATATTATTTACGTATTTTATAATGACTTATAAGGTTATATTTTTATGTTTCAATTACATACAAGCATATGAGAAAATGTGTAACTCGTTGTTTTAATATGGTAAACTACTATTTTATTAATTTTTCAACCCCAGTGGGTTCTCCAGCTTGCAAACATTTTTGAAGCCTATGTTTTTACTATACATACGAATGGTAGATAATTTTTAATTGCCATTTTTAATTAAAATATTAACAAAACAATGAAATTTCCACCAATAAACAAGATCCATGAAATATTCAGGATGTATGGGAATAGTTAGGCTATAATTAAGTGCATTGAAAGGCTACTTGGTCATGGTGGTGATATTTTTAGATTTCGATGTATTTAAGATACATTTTGTGCTCTACTCTTAGAGATAAGGTGAGATTCTTATTTTGCACTATTTTGTATGAGATATATAAAATGAAGGAGTCTCTCTCGCTGGTTATATGGATGTAGATAATCTTTAAAATTAGTATGCTATTTTAGAAAGATTTCTGATGGTTTGAAAAAAAAAATTAAGCCAAAGGGTAAAAAGAATAAAGCTCATTGTCAGTTCCTCGTTAGGGCTGAAGTTGAAATCGCCGGATGAGGGGAAGAAAAGTTTCATAAAAATAGAGATGAGATGATCAAAATAAGAAATATAGTAAGTATAATATTTGCCGATACTGTAGTTCATTAATCTTCTCGACGAATTTTCAGGGGTCCCTGAATGGCCCATTCGCAAAACAATCATCCACATCAAATAAAGTTAAAAAATATTTAAATAAAGCATATTCTTCAATTTCCAGTCGGTTTTGTAAAAATTGAACTGTATATGTCTACACCTTAAGTCCTAATTTAAGAGAATATGTATCAGGTGGAACATAGTTTTTTTAGGATGTCGCACCAGACAGCTTTAGTGCACATTTAAAAGTAATTCGTCTCGCAAAACGCTCTTATCCTACCGAAAGATTGCGTGCAAGTCTTAAACTAAATTTCATAAAATATGTCCCTCTAAATGATAAGAAAGATTAACACCTCTGTTGACATAAGATCTGTCTAAGAATGAATAAAGCAAAATTGCTAAAATAGGATAGCATTATTCGATAAAATAAATTCAACGCTTTGCTCAAAATATTTGTATGATTTATCCCAAAAATTATCCGCTTCCTCTTTCAGGATATAATATTTATTTAGGAACTAATATCTGATCATGAAGAATCTAGTACGTACATACTATTGCTCCAAATGCGTATTAACTAACACGTAACCCCTCAAGTTACCAATATAGCTACATTTAGGATACATTATGTGACCGGTTCGTTCAGTAAAATGTAGTACCACCACAACGAATAGCCATTCTGTAAGGATAAATAGCTTTCTCTGTAAAACACATGATCCGATACAAAAAGTACCAGAACTGTGTATAAATACAATAAGAATCAAGTATCGGTAATTCATGTCTGATATTGCATCTCTACGATACTGCCATGGGTTTTGAGCTATTAAGATCCATGAACTTGATATACTCCGTTTCTTAGGTTGAATATTTTGCTTGTGTACATATAGAAGGTTAAAATAACCCTCGAATACGAAACTGGGTTAATCTTTTCCTTATCGATTTCTTGTGATATTTCGGATTCGTCCTCCCAAAAGTCTACTCGTCCCATCAGATCCAAGCACTGAAGTTTTCTTCTTTTGATACAGAGCACTATTTTAAAAGAGAAACTTTTGACCATATTAATTATATTGGTACAAATTTAATTAACGTCTCAATTGGCCTTTCAAATAATTCTCAATTCAGAGAACAATATCATCTTTTGTACTAAAATTGACATACAACCTGGGTAATGAAGCTCTATACAAGTTGCTCTTACCTCTCGGACGCCTTAAAATTTATTAGAATAGCGCTTTTGATCATACCATCCCAATTTAATTATTCAATTTGTTAGCGGAAGCCGAAAGAAGCTCAATGCTCTGTGTGGTACTGAGAATTTAATTCATAGATCGTTGAGCTCGAGAAATTCTTACGCGGCTTTCCTCCCTAGCACAGGATTTTTCGCTAATATAAGAAATTTTCAGATAGTGTGAATGTGACCATCCTTACATAAATATAATAAAACAAATAAAATATTGGACTTATGGAGCTATTAACACGAAAAAATGTTTTAAGAAGGAATTCTTTGTTTAGATTTTTTGGTCATTTGTAAGAAAATGTAATAGAATAACACAACAAAAAACCAAAATTAACATAATTCCGCGTTATTTGGTTGAACTTCGCCGGGAAGACACCTGAAGAAAAATATTCTGTGAACGAGAAAACCAGTCGTGCAGCATTATGAAGTCTTTTGCGAAGTTCACCAAGTATTTTTCTCAAAGTGTCGTAAACAAAAATCCAATTTAGCACCAATTTGTTCCATATTATAATTGACTGTGTGAAATTCATGAATGACGACTTTAATTTCTGAGTTAAAGATTTTATATACTTATTTCACGACAAATGTGTACTTAATGTAATCTTTGTAAAAATGAAAAACTCGACCTACTGATATGAAAATTTTTACAAAATGAATATTTCTTAGTCTTTATATTTTATCAAAATGTAATATGTTAATCATGAAAGATTGTTATAGTATTAATTAATGGAATAAATTCCATCCATTCTACTATCTTCAAATTTTCTATAATTTGACAGGAGGATGCCGTCATTTTAGGAATATAGTTCCTCTATAAGTCAGATATCATCATAATTAAGTGTATTACAACCAATTTTTAGAGCAACTGATTTATATTAATTGATAAATAAAATGATTTAAGGGTTATAGTCGATTTTCTAATCATAGTACATAAGTTTTCTGTTTACAGATTTAACATCAATACCTTCTGTATCCATGATTCACGTCATTTTTTTGTAAAAACTCTTTATTGTTATCGACTCGACAATAACTACGGCTTAAAAGAATAAACCTGGGCTGTAATATTACATGAGAACATAGGTATACCAAACTGCAGGCGTGTTTTCCCAATAATTTCTGCGGTCTTATAGCTACGTATTTTGCGTTCAACCTCTGTGCCTAACCTGGCATTCAAATTCTTATAATTTCCTATGATGAAAATTTTTAACTGCATTCAAAATAGAATCTGAACCTCTTGAAAACTACATACAACCCAAAAGGGGATTTAAGCTAATCAATTGCACACCAACATACATGCTACAGGGAAAGCATCGGAAATACCAGATAAACCTGGTTGCGCGACCTCTCCTTCGTCAAATATTTGTTCATAACGAAGGAAATCTAAAATTAACAAACTCTTGCGGTGAGAAGAAGGAACTGGAGTGTTCTAACTCACGAGCGTATTTACTGATTTAGCATGTTTTTAGAAAAACGCATGATGAATTCTTGTATAAATCAAGAGCGTACATAGTGCTTGAAACTTGAATTTTCTTTATATCTAGTCGATACAGTATCTAGTCTAAACTTTTCGCCATTATTTTAAGACATGAAAACATTTTAAGTTAACAAAAATTTAAATTTTCGTCAAGGAACTGCAATGAAAATTATTAGCAATGACTGAATTTTTACCGTGGACAATAGTATACATGGAATGGTGTATCAGCGCACGGCCCACCAAAGCATTGATTATCATTGAGGGGCTGTTCAGGAAGTCCCGTTCCTGGCACAAACCGATTCCGTTTCTGCCTCACACTAGGACATCGATCCCTCCCCAGATGACGTTTTAAAGGTCAACAAAGTAACGTAAACGATGCAAAAAGTAAAATATCGAAGATTATAATGAATTCAATGCTATCGGCAGACGGCATCAGTGAAACGATAACCAGCATACGCCGCGGAAAGAGGCTTCGAAAAGTGAAGAATTTTGAAAAATCTCCTTCAAAACGAAACTCACGCATCAGGTAGAGCAGACAGAGTTGATGAGGGGTCAGGGCGACGGCTGTGGCAACTGTTGCTAAGGACGCGCCTGAGAAAATCGTCCGAATATTCACGTGTCCTGCCGGTTTTTTGCCATCAACAAGGTGAGAAGATGGGTGCGCGGAGTGAATATCGCAAGAGAATACTCCGATATGCACTTTTTAGGAGAGGATTGCGGCCGAAAAAAACTTCTGCTGAGGTGAGTTCCGTTATTTACATGAAGGATTTTGAAGGATAGAATTTGTCGTCCAAATTTCGTGAGATGCTTCTGAGAAAACATGCAAAAGATGGGAATGATTTTGATTATCGTTAACGGTAACTAAAATTAATTTGATTTCCTTTCCGTTTTTTTTTAATTTAGAATACATATTAGGGAGTCAGTGAAGGTGAAATTACTAATATATGTTGTCAAAGACATTTTTTAATTTTCGAAACCCATTCTTTAAGATAACAGGAGAATATCATAAATGTATCGATGGAGAGGGCAAAGCATCTGCCATTCAGTTGCGAGTATGAATGGACTGAATAACCTGTTGTTTCACTTACCATTGCGAAGCGATCCGACGTGTGTCGATCTAATGAAAATAAAACGCATTTGGCCAAAGTGGATACGATGTTTGATATACTCCTCGAAGTGATTGAATCAAAATTCGAAAATTTAGAGTACTTTCTACCACTTAAAAAAATGTTGTAGCATTTTTTTCTCATCCAAGTGAAAATATATACCAATTTGTATAAATTTTCAACTTTATATTTTCTCATGAAACCTTTGAAGGACATTATACGTAATAATTTGCTGAAAAAATTAATCTTAAAATACTTAATAAACCGTATCTATTAATTTACATCTTACATCTTTTGATTATTAGCCGAAATTAAATTTCCCAATAATTATTTTTGATTCATTCATATTTCACCCTCATACTACCAACTCACATTCTAAACGAAAATTTAATTCTTATCATACTCTTTTGATTCCACTGTTTATTAAGTTACTACCAATACTCTGAAATTGAGAGTTGACAAGGGACAAATAGACTTCCTTTCAGTTATGAAATACTCTCTTACAATCTTAAAGATATGCTCTCTTATCCAGAAAAAAACTGCCGAATATATAGGATTTTAACGGTGAGATTCTTTGCAGTCTAATGGTTAATATAACGGCTATTGATTACTGCCGGGACAATTTATCTCCAAATCATATATTTAAATGATTTAACGTTGTAAATGGAATTCTTTCCAGGTTAATTCTCGATACAACTCACAAATAGAAGGTAATTTGATACTTTAATTTTACTGAAAAATCCACTTTTTTCAAAATTCGTCAATCATTCTTCCATTTGAAATGAATTTGAGGCATTGCACCACTTCAGGCCGTCCACCGCAGAGGTGCTACAAAAATCGCGCGAAGATGAAAATCAATGCAGTGAAGCTCGTCACTTCCTTCTCGCGATCGGTCAGGTCTTACACTTCATTTCAGTGCTGTAATATGTTTCCTAACATTGGTTTCTGAGCTGAATCAACAAATTTTCTACTTCATTCAAGGTAAGGTCTACCCCTAGCCAGAAAGTTACAAAAAATTTTTAACCAAGTGCTTTATTTTCACAAAATCCATATAATATAAGGGAAGTTTCTGTTGAAACAGTCAGTTAATCCTGATAGGTTAGTTCGTTGGTTTTATGAGATAGCCAGATATTTACGTAAAACGTTTAATTACACATATGAAGTGTTTGTCTAAGACATTCAGCTATTGTGCTATATTATATCTACGTAAAATTTTATAACCTAATACATATCTCATAACATCAAGGTAGTATTCTAAATAAATATATCCGCAATAAAATTTACGTTAAAACTTTGAATCCTCCCTAAAATCTCGGGTTTATGTAGTTATCCGCTTCCTCTTACTACTTATGTATAAAGTCTTAGCGACATTTTTGAGGTTTTCAACGACTATTTATGAACATTTTTCAATTATAGTATAGTCAATAACGCAATTCATTCTATTATACAAGCTATTTGGTAAAACGGATGATGTAGTTATTCATAAGATATTGTTATTATTATCACTTACTACCTAAAAACTACTTTCTTCAAGTCGATAATTCATTCCTGAAATTACATAAGAATGATTTAATACACAAAAAATATTGATAACTTCTTCGTATAAATAAATAAGTCAATATTAGTAGTATGATTAGTTTTCGGGACAAAATTAACGTTAATTTTTTGTCTATTCTCATGATTTCGAAATATAACATCGTGAATATATTACATGATTGGGAAAGGAGGTGATTTGGTGAATTTTCTGGAATAGGTAACAATGATGACTGTGTAAAATATATTGTAATATCTAATATCTTATCTAGTATTGCTATACTAGTATAAGATGAAAATGTCTCTCTTTTGATCATTGCATCTCCTAATTATTTAACTCATATTTTTGTTATTCCATAGATACATACATAGGTTGTTTCGAAAAGAGTGACAGACCTAACGGAATTTTAGAAACACTGTCTCTCTATCATTTTAAAAGGTTCTTCTTCATTAATCTTATGCCATGGTGATGTTTACTTCACAAAAAAAGTACAGAAACGCAGTATTTAGTACAGAAGAAGTATCTTTAAAAATATAGGATTCATTTGCAAAATATATAGTTTATGTTAGGTTATTAACAATCACAATTTTATAATAATTCGATTGATTCATTAAATGTAGTTTATGTTGAATACTTCTTTCCTTTTAATCGTAATTCAGCCCTCTACAAAGAGTTATCCAGCTGCTTAGGTATTAATAAATAATTCAAAGAAATATCAATTCAATATATTCATTGAAAAATAGTGAAGATGCTCCAATATTAGTACAAAAATTATTACTTTCAAACAGTTTAAAATTATTTTCTAAAAACTTTCTATGGATTATTCCAGATATACTAATATATACGTAGTTGTGATTAGCTATTCGCAAGTAAGTATGTCTTGAAGCAGACAGAAGTATAATTTTTTCTTAAAATATTTATTTATTGTATCGCCGCCACACTCAATACTTTACTCAATTCAAACCTTCACTCAATTCAAAACTTCACTCAATCACTCCTAGTGATTGAATTAAGGTTTAAATAATCTAAGAAGTAAATGTAACTGTCAGTTTCATCTCCGTAGTTTACAAATTTTTGTGTTACTAATTCTACAGGAAGTGAGTGAAAACTCGATTAAATATTTTATCTAAATCATGTTTTGAATGTTGGTTAATAGACTGTTATTCAATATCTCCTATACCAGATTTTGGAATCATGTAGAAACTATTAAACTAAAAAGGTGATTAATTTACGGTAAATATTACATAGGAAGTCGAAATATAGTTCCTGTCCATATAAAACATAAGAATTAGAAAATCTGTCTCTCATTTTTAATTATTTACTTCTTGGGCGGTTGTATACTTATATCACACCTGGTTTATTGGTTTAAACGACAAATTTTGAAAAAAATAATTCAAAATATATGTATAAAATTTTAGTAGTGATTAAAATTGTACTACAAATAATATTTACAGCAACTTGTTGGAATAAAAATTTGTATGGTATGCAAGAAAGGTTTTTAGTTATTAAAAATGCCATTATAGATTTCAGTTCATTCTTTTATATGGGCACTCCCATTGATATCTTGGACTTGAGAATGAACTGGTTAAAATATATGGTATATTTTATGAAAAAAATACTCGCGTCATGGGTTTTATGGGAAATGAAATGTAACTATATAAAACGAAGGCAAAACCTTGTTTTACCTTAGAAATTTTCAATGAATTACCCAATCATCAGGGTTGACGACGACAATTCATTGAACTATGTCATATATTTTCATTAAAAACTCTTTTGGCAAAAGAGAAATCTTCTCTTTATTTTTATATGATGATTTATTAGAAGACATCACCTTTTTCTGTGAAATGTCACCTATAGTGTTATTCGGATGTGAATGTCTAAAATCTGTAACACCAATGTAAATACTTGAATATCTTTGCTATGTATCAATGCTTAAGTATCTTTCATTTTACAAGTAGACTTATTCTCCATATCCAATGGATGCAGATAATAAGTTTTTTATTTTAAGAGATCAATAGTGTAAGAAACTGTTTTACGTTTAGCCCAATTCTTAAACTCGTATTCAACACATTTGTGATCAATATTTCAAATTTTCCATGTAGGCCACGAACATAGTCCGAGTGAGCCGACTTTAAATTTATAATAGAATATCTTGATCAAATAAATCAAAGGAAAGCAGCTCGATGACGATTTTGTATAGTTAATGCAATGTGATTATGTATAAATTATTGGAATCTGATCTGTTTTTAAATACTATATATTAAAATGATATTTCTTTAGATATACTGAAAATAACAGAAGTAATAAACAGTGCCATGATGGCACGTCAACGACTATACTAAACTTTGTTAATTTTTTCCTCGCTAAGAATAATTAAATTGGGATAAGATCATTATAATTCCCTAGCAGCCCCAACTGTAACACAGCGTTAAATATTATTATCTCTTTAAAGTATAAGAAGTTGACATTAATACAGCTACATTGACGGTCACATAAAACAATCAAGAACCGCTTGTAGATATTCAAATATCAGTCCGGATCATTTATAAGAGCATAACATTTACATGCAGTTACCAAGTGCAAATCAACGAGTCTCATCCGCTATGTATCATATAGTATTCAGAGTTCTGTACAACTTCTTGAGGTCTCAACGATAGCTAAAAGCTTTCCAAAGCTAAATTGAGGTATAGATTCCTAATTTTTCAATTATTTGAATAAAACCTACTGCATTATTATCAAGATATATTTCGTACATTAAGCGAAAAATACTTTCCTCTTCAAAATTTCTTTGTTAAGATAATGAATTTTAAAATTATTTTTATCTTTAAATCGCAGTACATGTAAAGAATTGAAATATCCTAGAGGAGGAGAAAGTTATAATGGGTAGAATTATTACAAAAATGCGACATTTTATCCCAAATTTACAGTAGCTTGAACGAATGTTTTCTTAGTAAAGAAAATCAGGAAATTTCAGAAAAATATTGAGAACGTACACGCTCAGTGTACCTGAGTGTACCTTACCTATCATAAATTTAAAAAATCGGTTCAGAATCCGAATCAGAAAGATAATTTGCGATGGTAACCGAAATATTATCTTTCCAAATCTGGAACAGTTAAATTTTCCATAAAATATACGTTTCTTATAGGTTAAGAAAAATCATAGCGATTTATTTTCAAGGAATCACATTTTACAACCCTTCTTTCATTCCGAGTAACTTTTGGACCCATTAATTCTTTTTAGATTCTGAAACGATCCCGGGATATCTTTCATCTCATTCTAAATAAAAGAAATCCTGTGCCTTCTCTATTATATATAAATATATATCTTCTTATATATTTTCCTTCCCGTTCCATCGAATGATATCAGGGCGACATTAGGTTCCAAAAAGTAAAATGCGAAAGAACCGTGATCTACTAAAAAACAAAATATTCCATTCGTGAGTGAGATGACCATGGGAACCAAAAGCTGAATCGTGCATTGGAAAAGAAACATTTCCCGCATAAATCGCGTTCGAAAGGAAAAAGGTCTTTTAAATTCATTTATTTACATTTTTCTCCGATATATATTCGAGGGAGGTCCGAGACATTTCATTTTTTCGTGACTTCGAAGACGGAAAATGGGCAGATATGCTCCGAATTCAATTTTCCGTGGGATCCTGTGGAATCTCCGAGGGACGTGACACGTGAAAGGGACTTTTTCTTCGGAGGGAAAGGAGAAATAAGAAAGGCTGTCTTGGAGATACCCTGGACTAGGTGTGGGAAGATTCACCTCGCGTGGTGCGAGAGTTCTATCTTTGGGAGGAAGTTGGAGGGAGGAGGAGAGGGGAATAATGCGTTGCATGGAAGCGTGCGGAGGAAACAACGCAGTGTCCGGGAGATACTCAAAGCCTTCTCACCGTGGATGTTGGGTGTTCCGGTGGAAGAAATTCCCGAAGTGGTCCATTCCATCGGCTTGCGTGGAAGGCACTCAGGGCACGGGACGTGATAATGGGGTCATTATATAAAAATAAAGCGAGAGTTTCCAGACTTTACCAACAGTGATTTCAGTAGATCACGCAGGGAGTTGGTGCACAGTGGTGTTAATTGGGACGAGTGTGAAGGGCAAGATATTAAAAGTGAATAATGTTTGTACAGCCTGTCACTCTCTTACCGAGGGACTACGAGGAAGAGGATGAAAGTTATAGCCTGGACCCGAGCGACGATGAGGGAGATAAAATGCAGGTCAGAAAATCTCAACGAGCCCTAAATTCATTGCCTATATTCTATATCTAATGTAATTCTTCCGATAACTCCAATTCAAGTAGATTTGCAGTTAATATAGGAAACCTATCTCTAATCCCTCCTCTATGTACTCCTATTTAAGAATGACTGTTTTTTTCCTTAAGATAATACATTAGTATAATATGAAAAGTCCTCCGTATGCTTTCCGATATCCTTGCACAGTAAGAAAGCACATCACATTAATAACTATGAAAGACTTCATGCATCATTATAACAATATAATTATAGCTAATCACATTTTCTACAACCTAAACTTATTATACTGTTATGTTAATTATTACGATACTGGTGAATTTCCCCGTCAAAAATGACGGAATTAAAATTAAACTTAATCACCTTATAAATTCATAGTACCACATAGTTCCGACTCTCATCATTCATGGTACTTTAAAAATTATATTTTACCTTAAAATCATAAACAAAAAAGGCGATTTATGATGCATGATAAAAGAAAACCATTTATCATTAAAACTATTAAATATTACCTAACAAAAAAATAATAGCGCTGTTCAATATAATTGAAATCAATTAAGAGTAGAATTTATTAGTTAGAATGAGTTAGAATTCTGAATATTTCGGTTCTATTTTTAATTTTTTAGCACTTTATTTCATGTACTTTTACATAGTATAAGTGAATTCACTAGTAAATCTTTTGACTTTCTATATTCTTGTCCCTCCATGATATTTAATGTTTATACCTATCAGAGATAGATTACTTCTTGAATTCATCGGCACGTAACCACCAACAGATACAACATTCTTTTAGGAATAACTGCCTTAAAAATATGCTTTCAGTTCAATCTATTGTGAATATGATTAAATTTACATAGACTTAAAACATAGGTGATTTTATATATCTATAGTCTATAGGTGCATTAATACCTACATAACAACATAATACGATAGGAAAGTATCGATAATGCATAATATGATTAAATACATAGAATTAGGAAAGAATAGGTGCCTTTGGAATGTGTAGATAACATTAGAAAACTTATGCTTTTTACGCTACAGAATGTTTTTTAAGGACATCCAATGTGTTTAGATTTTACATTTTTTACCCACTCCGATACATGAGGACGATAAACTTATTATTAGCTTATATCTGTTAAAAACACCCATAGTTAATAACTGCCAAAAAATTAATACTGAATCCGTATCGTTATTTTAATGTTGTTCGTATATTACCTAACATGTAATTGTTTTTTTCCTATTTACGACGAAAAAAATAAAAATCATTTTCAAAATATTATTATAAAGACCATCTGTTTTTAAATATGTAATTTAAGTTAATAACCTATAAATTTCCACAAAAACTTTCCAAATTACAGCTTCATAAATTCACCTAGTTTTACAATCCGTTTCTTCGCTGATTTATGCTTTAGATTTCAAAAAAACTCTGAAACTAGTAATGCTCTAAGTTGCCAGAGAGGGTTGCTTTATTGGAATTATCAACAAATGATAAAGCACTTTGCCCTTTTCTTTTCTGTACATACATTTAATTGAAGTTTCCTGTTTGTGGAAGCCGAGGGCTAACATATCCACTGACAAGGGGAACACGAGGTTTTTGGGAAACGGATTCTCACAAAACTTTCCGGGCACGTTCTTTGCTTAAAAATAATGGACATATGTCCAACCGCTCAACTCAATGTGCCTTTGTTTATAAATAAACTAGCAACTAAATTTCGGGGTTAGGCAACCACTCCATACACGTGCAATACTTTATATATCTCGAGATTTTCTTTTTTAATTTCATATTCTTATCTTCCAAGCATTATTTACCTTTTATTCAGCATTTATTTTACTACATGTGAGACGCAAATATTCTTACTACCATTATACTGGCCATTTTTATAAGATAACCCACCACCAAATTTGTTTTGGATTTAATGGGGAGCGATTGAAAAGAGTAACCGTACAGCCATTTGCCAGGAAATAATCATTTTCAAATTACTTTCACAAGAAGTGAAAGTTCACTGAAAGGTCAAGACTATTCCGCAGTAAATTTCCAATCCTTCCACTCTCTACTCTTTGATTTTATTAATTCGACGTGTTTATCGTTCTTTGAAATTCATAAGCTGTCTATACAAATATATATCCCAAAAATGCGTTAAATCACTTTGATCGTTGCTGTTAAACCCGACTGCTATTCGTTTTTTCCAGACTCGATAGCGTGACTGAATCTTTCCCGTTGTAAAAAATAAAGGTTTTTCAATGAGGAAATCGTGTTTTTATCACTTTATGGATCTAACAGATTAGGGATATTGATCTGATGCAGCGACTAACTTAGACACTCTCGTTACTTAATAAAAGTGATAACGAAATAATGCACGACATTAGTGATACCTCGAAACATTTAAAGTCATTTAATTTCAATTTGCTGAGAGAAAGATATTCTTTGCATCATACGATTTTTAATAGTAAACCACTGCCAATCTAATAGTAATCAATCTAATCTACCTTAACAATCACATCTAATAATCGAATCATATTTATGCTGAATGCAATGTTCGAAGTGATGTATACTTGAGTGGGATAGCATCCATAAAGGCCAAAAAATTGGGCGAAAACATTCCACAACTGTTACCAAAACAATTATTATTCAATATCCTCTTTTATAAAATAATGGCATATCCATTAAATCACGCTTTCTTGATCCCTCAGTGAATAAAATAAAATGAAAAATAGTTCTTAGAAAGTTCAATTTTCCATTAAAAAACATTCTACCTTAATAGTAGGTAGTGTTTTAATTAGTTATATGAATGCAATGTTTTACTGATAATATGCTAATATGAGGAGTATCACCATAGAGTAAGGATATTCTTACTCTATGGTATCACCTATGAAAAACAAATCCCAATCAACTTTCATCAAGGGTTTCTGACAAACAATGGATTGACAAGAGGTTTAATACAGTGTTCCTGTTTTTATTTCTTTTTATCCATATATCTCACAGTAGAGAATGTAAGAGAACTTGATATTTTTTTAATGTTCAGCATGAGCAACTTAAGGTGCAGGATAAATATTTTTGACAGGAGGTGGGACTCCTTCCCTGTTTGTGGGATACTTATTCTTATCGCTTTATTAAGTCACTCATGTTTCTAAATGTGACTAAATGTTTTATGATATTATTTGGGGGGTAATGATAGGGAGAAACTCTTAGTGATTTTATCCTGAAGAATTGCTGATTGAAAAATGCTCTCTTGATTCAGATAAATTAGGTACGTAGAAACCGATGCAGGTTGTTATTTATGCAAAGACTTTTCGGGTAAGGTTCACCGGACAGATAGCCATGCAAGATTTTTCTCTTAATTCCTGGCACAGCGAAAACTAATCACGTTTATATGAGGATGGGAACATAACATAACATAACATTTACCGTTGCCACCTGGTATTAATACCAACTTGCAGCGTTTAAATTAATAAATAAATTATTTTTATCGGGATTTTGCTCAGGGTTACTCTCAAAATCATTGGAATAATGTGAATCTGAATGATAGGAAAACCGATATGTCTAATTAAATGTTTTGCGATTGTTAAATCATATAGCTTTAAGGTATTGTGAAACTTTTTTAGAAACAAAGATAAATATAACCACGTGGAAAGGCAAGGAATGCATTTTTTCGTATATACCATCTATAAATCTTTTGTGCGAATCATGCTCGCCCAATTCGCCAATTTTTTCGCCAAGGATGTATGTGAAAAGGGTCTCCCTTTCCCCCAATTGACGGTTAGTTTATTGGAACATATAAAACTAATCCACATATCTAAGGTCCAGCGTTCGATTCGTGTGAATCTAACGCCACTATACCGTTAGTACCGAACAATCCTACGAATCTGCAAAAAAGTGTTTTCATATTTTGGTGTACTTTGAACGTGCACATTTTAAACTGCAGTGACAATGAATACCGCCTGTACCCGCTAACTCTCACCAACACGCAAACAGATCAGGATGTGGCAGGATATAGCAATTTAAACTTTTAATGCTAGTTTCTAAGTAGAAACATTATCCGTGCTCTTATTTGGTTGTAACGACAAAATTGCTTGGCGTTTGAGCGAATTATAGTTAATAAACTCTATATTTAATGGCGTATTGCTTGCCCGATAAAGCTTAAATCACAAACGTAATGACCACTATATCAACGAAAAACTGTGGCGTAATTTCAGGAGAGATTTCTTTCTGCACGCAAGTAATTTGGAATGAGTTAAAGAATTTTCAGGCAGAGCAAACCGAATTAGAATTTGAAACATTATTTTACTTTTAATTTGCCCTGAAAATCCAAACAAGTCCAACAAAAAAATGTAATACATGATTTCCGTAAGCTATATTGCTAGGAATCCATCCTGGAACAGTTTTTGAAAAGAATCAAATAAGGAGGATAGTGATTAATGAATAACAAAAGTGTGAATGAGTTTGTCACTGCAACCTTTCTGTGCACAATGCAAGAGCAATAAACTCAGTGAGTTAAGACGCACAATTAGAGTTAAATTCAACTGTTTTCTTAAGTTTCTCCAGAGAACAATAAAATAACCAAGAGTAATAAGAAAAATCTTTGATGTGGCTTCAGGAGTTTGAGAGATTTTATATAGTCAGAGTCACATTAGCGACTTATTAGCAAGGACGGTCATCTTACTTTTAAATATACTTTTCATAACATGCTACTTCAGGTTGAGATGAGATTATAATTAAAAGCTTTATGAATAAGTAAATGATACAACTTTCCATTGCCATTCACCATCACTTTCATTCTTTTCACATATTCACATATAACAATAAATTTTAAATTTAACTCATAATGGAATTAGAAGTAATAAGATTTTTTTAATTTTAATGTTATTAGCTTCTCTTCCTACCCTTTTACCTCCTCCTTCTAAACAAAATTTTAAGTTTTTAACAAGGAGTAAGTAATTCCCTGATGTTACAGCTTTTGCAGTTGCGATAAAAAATCATTAGGACCAACTTTTGACCAAGAATTGTATCTGTCAGCCAGATTTTGAAATCGACTGTTATATTGAAGCGAGGAAAAATCACGATATTTATCAGTGCAGGGTAGGTGAAGGAAAACGCTTTGGAAAGTTTTAGCAAAAATGAGGCGAAAATAGCAATAGAAGGTATTCATTGATATTTAATTTTCGGGTATTGCTAATATTTCTCGCTTTAAATTTTATTATTACTCTTATTTATATAAATTATAGCATGAATCATTTTCGCGCAGTAGATTATAAGTTGGTGAGGACGCTAAGATGGTACCTTCCTCGTCAACTAAATCCTTTTTCCAATTACGTCTAGTCAGTAAGAGCTCTCCGTCAATGGGGACAATAAGTGAACCTGCAAGGATAATTACAAATGTGAGATAACATGCGATAGTATGGCCACAACTTCGAGGCAGGAGACCGTACAGGAATATTCCACGATATCATCCATATGATTTTATTTAGGATATTATTAACATTTTATTGTTATAGAGGTACTTCGTTATTAATTAATTCCGACCAAATTTGTATTAGCAATATGCTATTTATCAATTTTGATTTCCCCGTCAAGAATTAATGGGTAAATGAAAATTTATAAATACTAGCGTAAAGCGTTCGTAGGAAAACATGTTTCATATGTAGGCCCAGGAAAATAAATGTATGATCTATCCCACAAAGACATTTGAACTCAATATTCCATTGTATATGCGTTCAATAAAAAATGTCTTCACTTAAGAAAAAACCACCTAAATTAATATGTAAAAATATATTTTTAAAATCATAACCAATTCAGGGTAGGCAACACCACATTTATGGAAAAATTTTCAGAAAGGCCCAAATTATATAGGAAACGAAGATTAAACACAAATAGCAAAAAGAAATAGAAGGCCACTCTAAAAATAACCGATGAATATTATATTCGGAAGGTAAGCGTGGATGCATTAATTAATTACGGAGTTGACACCCCTGTATAATGCAAACACTGAACACACTCAAATAACACAAACGAAAAGAACTGAGAAAAATACTTTATAACATTAATCACAAATTAATTTATTTTTATATCAAGCGAGAATCGTACAAAAAACCCAAAGAAAATATCTAACAGGGTGTAAGTGTAGTAGAAATGGACTGGCATACTAATGCAAGAATGGATGGCATAAACGAGATTACAGAATCGAATCATGCAAATGAAAAGCGCAAAGTATAAACGGAAATGAAGATAAAATATCAATCACAGGAAAAAAGTAAAAATAAATTTAAATAAGTGTAAATTACCTCAGAAAACCGCATGCGAATATTATTTGTAGGATTGAGGTTTCTGAGTTTATATACTCATATCGCCCTGGCCATTTTTTAATATTATATAGTAAAATCGCTCAAAAATGTACTAAATTTTACAGTTCTATGACCAAACAAATTAAATGGGAGTTTTTCTTTGAATCTTATAGATTGTTTTATGCTAAATAATGGAAAAAATGCTCAAAAAATGCCAACACATTTTTTGGTAATGACATCAGGTTCTCTTGTAAAACGAGAGTAAATAGCTTTGACTTCCATCGTTAAGCGGACAATGCAATGAGCTATTCCCAACTTTTTCTTCATCATGCTATCAACATTGAATCATACAATTTTAATAAGAAGTAAAAACAAAGATAATTACCGGTTCTTTGTTGAGTTCTTCAGAACTAATTCTATGTTCAAGCGTGTCAGCTTCTCTCACTCACACAATGAGTCTTTCAATGTTTGGAACTCGATTCTAGGGCAATATATCCATGAGATGCTGTGTTATTTCCTCGGGTAATTTCTGAAATATTTAGGAAAATTTTACTGCAAAAACCTATTGAAAAAACGTTAGCGATTTTTTGAGGAACGCTTATTTGAGAGTGCTTCATAAAATATTCCGAGATCAAGGAAAAATCTGGAAACCCTATAAGGTGCGCTGAAGATGGGAAGAAGAAAGGTTGCGGTGTCAGCTTGCAGTGCAGGGATAAAAAGACACTTTTTCGCTTTTTATCCCAATAATATGGCGTAAATAGAAGAACCACAGTAAAGGCTGCTACTTTCTTGTGTCGATGTTGGAGGTTTTAACTGAAGAAGCAAAATAGAAACAACTTTTAAACAACAGCAACAAGTCTAATTCAGCTATTAGCACAGACTACGATCAGACTCGTTGCTGCAGCAAATGTCCAGTATCTCTTCTACGTCCTAATTTGGATGATATCGGTTTTGATTCGGAAGAAGATAAAGAAAATGTGATACCAGAAAAGAACGATTCCGACTGATTTAGAAAAGGAGCTAACACTGGTTTCACAAAGCAAATTGAACTATTTTATTACAGATTTATATCTGTCAAAAATGTTGTTGAATTGTTGGGATCATAATTTAAATTAAAACATTCTATTACCCGGAACTTCATATTTTGTAGCACAGATACTATAGAGAGAGTGAATTTGCATCTTTTACTCTAAAGCTTCCTTATCCTTCTTTCCCGTGAAGCCATTTTAATTTTCCGTGAACTCCCAGACTGACTAATAATTAATTTTCTGTCCGGTTTTCATTTGATTTTTATATCTTTTAAAATGAAATCTTTTTCTTCAAACACTCTGAAACTGCTCTGAAACACTCTCAAAATTGAAAAAAATCTTGGACCCCATTTCTTGCTCCCTAACATGGATCTAAAGATAGAGAGAGAGATATCGCTTTGGCAGTGGTTTCCAGGATTTCGTGAGACGATTAGAAATGAAGTATGAACCTTTCCAGTGACACATTTTTATACATTCTTCGAAAGCATCAAAAAAGCAATGTTGCCATATAATGGAAATATCTTTGCATTACTGCCGGCTTGAAACTCACTGTTTCTGGAGGAAAGTAATAAGTATTTGGCTGTTATTCTTGATCAAATTAAGAAGATCATCGCTGGTTGTTTTTTGAGGATTCTTTTTGAATGAATCTTTACTTTCAGCGGCGGCGGGAGGAGTGCGAGCGGAAAGCCCGCCGAGGTGAGATGGACCCGCGTTTGGAATTCACATTCCAAATGCTTATCGATGCCACAGGACTTCCTAGAGCCGACATTATGGACTACGTTTTTGAAGGAGACATGGTGAGTTTAGGCAAAATTTGCTCTAAATGGGTGAAAAATATGGCATTTCTCGAACATCCTTGTAAATGCTAATAATCTGCGCTTTTAAACGTATCAAAAGTGCTAACCTAACCTCTATGCTTGCATTTGCCTTTCACTGGTCTAAGTCAGACGCTCAACTGAAGTTGTCGAGGTCCGAGTAGGACACTACTGCTAGCAATCTTTTGCGGTGTGATACCTTTCCATTCTAAGATACCTGTTGGGGAAAGTGCAGTTGGAATAAATGCGTTTCACATTCATCTAACATCTGAGGCAATTATTTTACGCTAAAGCAAATTTTCCACAACTTTCTCTTTTCTTCGTAGAGCTGGCGAACCGAAAATTATTAGAAAAACAGCAATTCGTAACATAATATTTTCAATTATTTTATTTGAGCGCCTGAAAATTCTCTACCCTACACCAATTTAATCACTCAATCAATTATCTTTGTTTTTAGTTACGCGCGTTACCGGAAAGAACGGAGTTAATGAGTAATATTCATGACATGCTATATTTCATCGAATCACATGTCCAAGTAATGATAGATTATAAAGCAAAGCAGTGAAGCATAAAATTCTAAACATATTATACATGATACTGATTTATATAATAAACTATATTTTAGTCATTATATTAACATTTAAATGAAATGATTATTAAGATGTATGCAATCATTTGCAAGTTCGGACATTATGAAAATGGAAAAATTTTTGTTATCATGGATTAGAAGAAAAAATGGTGTAGTCAGGTGTAGTCAATACTAAAATATTTTGATGAGTACGTGGCATCAACGTGGAAATAGATGTAAACTATATAAGGGTAGAATAAAAAAGGAAAAATAGAAACAAAGGATAAATCAAACAATCACCAAAGATTAATGAAGACAAAATTAATGTAAACATATGCTTAATAAAGTAAAATTTCGTACTCATTCAAATGATTAATTTAGTCTGAATTCATTTTTAGTTACTTCTTTATATTTCAATGAAATTCTGAATTTTGTAAAAATTTTCAGATCTAATATTTTGACTTTATTTTAAGTCTCATCTTCAAAGTCTTGGGAAAAAAACAATAGATTATAAATATCACAGTTTTATTTCATTATTGCTCATAAATTTGTATACGGTAATTTAATTCCTAGTTGGACGAAATAAATCAACTATTCCAGCCACATATGCGCAATAAATTGCTATGGTTTTATCAAGATGCAGAAGAGCCCGAACCGCCTCCTCAAGTTGAACAGGTAAGATCTTAAAATTTTACATAGTTTATTTACATAAGGTTGCCATGTAAATGAAGTCGCATGTAACTTTAAGTTCTGAAAATCAAGTGATATCATTTTCAATTACCTCAAACTAAGGGAAATGAATTATTAAAATAACTATTAGTAGTTGTTGTTTGTTAAAAGTGCTTCGACACCTTATTTATAGGTTATAGGTAGTAGAAATCTGGAAGTAAGAGAATAAATCAGTTTTCGAGTAGCTACCGAGTCTTAAATCAATAAGTTACCTACTTAAAATTTACTCGGATTTATTTGGTATATATTTCCTTTAATAAAATAAATGAATTCAAGTGAAAACATACTATTATGTATATCGGAGTATCACAATCATGCATGCATTTAAAAATTATTTGTTATGTAAGCAAGTATACTTATAGGAGTTAATTTTTTACAGTTAATGTTAATAATATAATCAGATAACTTTTCCTCTTAGGTAAAAAGCGTGAGTAGGGTGGGCGTTGCCCCAGGTGCAATACCAGGGAAAGCCCCAGTAAGTGGAACAGCAGGGCCATCAGGCGCAGGTGTAGCTTCGACATCAGGCAATATTCTGGGAATGTCAACACACGCTCCTCCTCGCAAGAAAAGACTGTTCCTTACAGATGGATGGAATGAGCCGCTGACTGGTCTATGCATTTACATGTTTCGTCTAAATACATCAAAACAGTTACCAGAAGAAGGCTTTCATAAAGTTAGTATTGTTTCTTGTGTCGTATTTGATAAAGAAATTCAAATTGAAAAACATTCCGGTCACCAAATTACGTTAATGTCATTCAAGGATCTATACTGTGGTGTCATTGATGCGGAGAACATTGGTCTTGTTACTTCAATTGAAAGAATAATGGAACACGTGTTTATGGAAGCTTTGGCCCATCCAGGAGGTGAAGGTGATGCCGAAGAAGAGACTTGCTGTTCAATAGTACAAAATCAGTTGCTACCAGGATTGAGATCATTTTGCAGCGCGCTTAGAGGTAAGAGGGTATTACGAATATAAATAAGACAACATATTCTGATATCTTGCTAAATTCTCTATTTTTTGTAAAGTGTGTGAAGAAGTGTGTGAGCAGAAAAACCTGTTTGAAGAGGAACTAAAAGTAAATGACAATAAACCGCTGCCGGCTAACGTCGAGGAAGTCAGGGAAATGTGTAAAATTCCTGAAGATGTTGCACGATTTGAAGAAAAAGTGAAGATATGGATTAAACGCGTTCACGAGGTTTGAATTTTCTTATTAACAACGCAGGAAAGAAGCTGAGTCACAATTAATTTACTTTTTTCTTGATTCGGAAATTCCCTTTGAGCTAGCGGTCGGCAGGAAGGGGAGAAGATATAAAATAGCAGTAGATAATATGAGAACATATTTTACTTATAAATAAGGTAGTCTAACCTAATAATTTTTAGTTCAAATACATTGCAGTGTGTGTGGTACATGCCAATGTACTCGATATAATGAAATAAAATAGTGAAAAGAATCTAGTCTTCTAGAAAGGGGACTCGATTATTTTACTTCGATGCATATATAAAATTTAAGATATAATAAGTAAGCTCCTAAACAAAATTCAAACCTAACTAAACTAATTCTTACATTTAACCAGTGCATTATAGTAATACAATCTTATTTTGCATCGCCTGAAATAAACCACTTTTCTTAATCAGAGAACCGTTTTTCTAATGGTCCTGTCAAAAGCAATTTGATAACCATTTAAACAAACCAACTCATGAGTTGTTGGCGGAATCATTAAAAGCTGCAGTTATCAGTCAAGCAACAATTAAATACAAAATCTAAGATTATCGTTGACAGACGAAGGTTGAGGGAAAAAAAATAACACCTTGCAGACCTCAACATAGATAAGGACGGAGTTGCGGCCAGAAAATTTAAGGGGGCTAAGGGCTTCACTGTGTCGAAGCCTTTCCTATTCGGCGGAGCGTAGTCTCCATTCGATGCAAATAGTTAGCAATTCAACTATCTTTCACGTCGCGCAACCTACAATAACTATTTGTTTTCGGGCAAAACGATAAGACTGCTAGCTTCCCTATGTTTAAAAAAAATGACAAAATTGACCTTCACGTTCATCAAAATAACTATTCGCAGCTATGGTGTTTATGACCCATCATTCCATTGTATTTGGTAATATATTGAAGGGAAGAAGTCATTAGAAAAGAAGAAAGATAAGTCCGAAGAGAGAAACTTTCCCAATAACCATATTTTATGCTCAATTGGTCTATTTGTTCACTCACCTTACTAAGTTAATTTTGTAATGTCTGCTAAATCGACAATTTTGAAAATTATGTACAAGAGGCATCCAAAAAGTAAGTGAATGAATCATGATGAATGCAATTTCCAGAATTCCTGTTTCGTTCCTCTTCTTTCTTCGAAGGCTAAGAAGTAAGAGTGATTCTGAGCAATGTTCACTGGTAATTATTGTTGTAATGAAAATTCGTTTTCTTCTCATCATTGCCATTTTTATTTATATAGTGTCTATTTTTCGTAGTATTTAATTATAGTTTTGGTTCACTGCTTAACAATTTCAGTTTTATTTTAACGAGGAAATTTATCGTGGAGCTAATTCATTGCAAATTGGTAATTGTTTTCATGGTAACTTGCGAATTGTGAACATGAGCTCTATGATGTTTTTAGGTGTTATGTCCAAATAAATAAAACCTTTTCTAATTCAGGTACTGATGGAAAGCGAGCAACTAAGAAGAGAGAACGATTCAAGTGGGCCTCAGGACGAATTGGAGTACTGGAAGCGCCGAGGAGCGCAATTTTCTCAAATTGTAGCTCATCTTCAAGCTCAAGATGTAAGATCTCCGTTCTTTTAAAGTCACGTTTCCATCAAACTACTCATCTTGTTATATTTTTAACAGAAATTTTATTTTGACTTAAGAATTTGCCTCAAATTTCCTTCGCATATTCTTAATCTCATGTATCGTGCTATACTTTTTAAATAAATCTAACATGCTGTTTCGTTTTTACAGGTTCAACTTGTACTGATGACTCTTCAATTGTCTCACTCGAGAGTGTTCAAGGTGTGGCAAGAAACGGATCGAAAAATTACATTTTGCTTTAATGAGGCTCGTGATAATGCTAAATTTATCCAAGCCATGGAGAAATGTTGCCATTGTCTATACCTTCATGATCCAGTAGGTTATCCTTTTTGTCTGTTAAGGATTTTTGATATTTTTTGTAAAAGCTGCTTAATAATGCACCCCTTTTTTAAAATCTGTAAATGACTTTTAACTTTCCATTATTAGAGCCATTAATTTAAATGCTCTTAATGTCACAATTTTTATTTATAGGTTAAAATGAGAGACTCGTTACTAAGCTTGCTCAAGACTGTGCGACTTATTCACAGCGTGTCGCAGTTTTACAATACTTCTGAAAGAACGTCTTCTCTAATGATAAAAGTAAGTAAACATTAATTTGCAAATCCACGACTAAAATTAATTAAGAAACATTTTTCGGTGCTGTTCATGTTTTTATGCTGGAAAAAGTGGAATGTAAGCAGGTGGAACCCTAATATTATTCATACTGCAATTTCCTATATATTATTATTTTTTCTTAAATATATATTGATAGCTCAGACTTAACTAATGTTAAAAGAATGAAATTAGCTAGCAATAAATTCAACACAACAATTAAACTACAACAAGCAGAATAATAAATCTTTAGTCTAATATGATGCAGTGGATGCTGTTAATTGTAGCTTAATTATGACTTTGAGCAAATATATCGATTACAGTTAATTCGCTTTTTCTGCTTTGATAAAACACTATCAGATCTATGTCAACTATTTTTATTGATGTTAAAATTTTCCCTATACCTTGTGCCGAATGAATCTACGAAGAGTCGTCTAAATTATACGCAAATATATAACACAATATATGTAGAATATACAGATCACGGTGAGTCACAACGCAGAAACCATAGTCGGCTAATAAATAAGCTGAGTAAAATATATTCATGGTTCTTGCAAACCTTTGTTCTTTATTTTAGCGTAATAGCGTAGCGTAATAGCGTAGCGTAGAAGCGTATATTTTTAGTATGACGTTCCACCAGAATTCATTGGACAAGAGACAATTTGATTTCATTTTACATTTTGGAGGAGCTGGAAAGTAACATTTCAAAAGGCACCTATTACTCAGGGGTCTTTCATACTTATTTTGATCGTTTCTCATTTTAAAAGTTCTAATTAAATCATATTACAAACAGTCACTTATGGAACATGCATCAACCTTCTTCCCCCAAGTTAACCCAATATTAATTTATAATTACAATTTCACCGTGGAAATAATCAGCCATTACAGCATCAACCGGTGAATTTATCCGGAGATTCAGAGATAGATTATTTTCAGGAAAAAATCATATATTAATGTCCCTAACATTTCCTCTTAAAGAGTAATTAAATAGATTTCCATGGCTTCCAGTGCATGATTGATTTTAAAAGTAATTAAATAATCTCCGTCTATAAAAAACTATTATTATGGTACCGCGTAGTAAAGAGCCTTTTCCGGTACCAGTGGGAGACATGGACACCTCCAAATACCTCCACCTTTGGCATCCTTTCCCACCATTATCTTGCAGTGAGTCTCTTCTATGCACAGCAATGTTGACAAATTCTCTCAATTCACAAATACCTATACGTACCTACGCACGGAATGTTTTGAAGTAAAGCAAGAGACCGATTAGTTCTAGCTGGCAATCATGAGGAAGGAAGTGAAGGTCATATCGCGGAGTAAACGAGGTAAGGAGTTCGCGTCAGTGGGATTCGTGAGGTTATACCCCCACGAGGAGGGGAACAGCGAAAATGCTCAGGCTCTCTACTATGCGGTACTATAATAACCCTAAGTTAGACATTTCAAAATAAGCACTTATTTAATCCAAACAATGAATAAAACTGTTTCAATTTATAATATACCCTAGTAATGTGGTGAACATTTAGTTAGCACCGGGACGGTTCGGCACTTCTGCGTGCTACCCCTTAATCCAGTTTCGTATACGCCTATATAAAGTCTCTGAAAACCACCTTTCGCAATGAAAGCTCCATGATTAACCATTTTCCTAACCGATTTTTTTCGCGTATTGTAGGCGGAAGAAACGAATTATTTAAACGACTCGTTCTAACATCTATTTCCCTGATCTTCCTTGCAGTACAGAGCAGCCTATACAACAGGGAGGTTACATTACATCAGTGACATCTTTTCAGAGCGCATTTTTTCTGAACTTTTTTTATAAATTCACCTTTTGTAGTAACCTTCTATCTTCTATAGATTCCCAGCCCGCGCCCTGTATCATTAATGATGACTAAGAGTTGAAACTAGTTTCTAGATTAAACCGCTTTTTGAGTCCATTTACAATTTAATTTTTCTATTGCCATTTCTAAGGTAGAGTTTCACAAAATGGCTGCTTCAGCGCTTGATTATATGCACAATAATTGATTGATTAATAAGGACAAGTTGAAAGATTCCGGGGGAAAACAGAGTCGGGGTACAGGCACCAGATGCATGTTTCCATACGCCAGTCGATTTTCGCCAGTAATCATGTATTCTTTACAAAGCGACGGTAAAAAGATGTAGTGCTATGCTCATTACGATCAAGTTATTGACATCATTAAAAAATGTAACAATCTACACTCCGGAATTGATGCTCGATTGAAGTAATGACGTTATTTAGTGACAGATGCACGAAAAATTACTATTAATAGCTTTATAAATAATATCCACCGTTACATAAAAGAATCGAGAAAAATGCATTTAAAGTTTTGAGTATGATTCTCCCTTAGTTTAGTAAACTTATTTTATCTTTACTATTGGTCGTCTAATTTGGAGAAAGTTAATGTGTTAAGGAAAGAAGAAATATGAAACAACTTTACAGTTATTCGTCGTTGGATGCAGCGGCACACCAGTACACGGAGAAGAAATCCTCAGACCACATTCACTCAGAATTTTAAACATCTCCGTGATACTTTTAGGAAATATTTTTTACGTGTAAAACGCTCAAAAAATATAAGAAAAATATTTCCCAAGAAATTCCCAAAACAAATCGAAATAGCCCCTTAAGTGTGACAGTGACTTTAATGGCTAATAATTATCGATGATGCTTATTTTATTGCAGATTACAAATCAAATGATAGAAACCTGCAAAAATTACATTACTTGTAGAGGTAAAGAAACCATTTGGACCCAAGGAAGAGAAGAGGTGAGAGAGCGGTTGAAGAACTGTGTTCAACTGAACCGCATGTACCGAGAAACTTATTTAACAGTCAAGGAACAGGACTTTTTACCCGGCCGTACCCCATTTGGGTTCTCTGAGAATTACGTTTTCGGGAAGTTTGATTCTTTTTGTGACAGACTGAATAAAATAATCGCATTATTTGATTTGATTGACGACTACAATTCTCTGTTTGAAAGAAGGATGGAAGGTAAATTTATTTAATTTCCTAATTTAATATTTTAAATAGTTGTAAAGATGTAGATAATGTAAATTCGATAGAATTAAAATTTAAAATTATTAGATATACATATTTTTTGCTTTTTATCACCGACACATAGTTATAGTCATTAAATTTTATTTCAAAAATATAAAGTATCGTAATGATAGACTATATATTCCTCTAAGGGACTGGTAAACATCCGTGATTAACCACACTCTTATTAAAAAATTTCCTGAATATAAGTAGGAATTATTCGGGAAAGGTTTTCATCAATTATTCTTATTATTAACAAATAACGAGTAAGTGTAAATATATCATATAGAACAGAAAATTCTACCCGTTGTCGGAAACAGGTCATTATCATTTGTTTTATTTTCATATACGTTATATTTCTGATAACAACGATCATCTAGATTTCACTCTTGGAGGTTTTTAAAAAATATTTCTATTACCCACTCAGCCTCATTGGATTTCGAATCCGATCCGATTTATTGCAATTTGAATATCCCAGCACGAGCACACTCTTTCCTTAATCAACCAGATCACGGAGAACGACGCGTTCTTCTATATTAAAAATAATAGAAATGTCACAAAATGTGCGGGAGTTAGACGCGAGATGAGTATGAAATTCTCCCATTTGAAATACATTGCGGTGATTTTTAAGATTTGTTTAAATCCCTTTTCGATAGTACAAAAACTTTGGTAAATTTCTACTTTGGTGTAAAGTAGAAATTTACCAAAACTTTAACCCCGGTATGTGAGCAGAGGTCATAGATACATTTCATATACGCATGGTCCTTGGTTCGACGCCAGGGTGAAATTTGCATTCTTCCATTATACTAAAGGGGAATATGGAATTTAGTTTGAGAAACTTTAGAAACGGTCAGAGGCATTAACGAAGATCATTACTTTACACAGTTTTTAGAGGCAGGTAGAAATATATAATCAAGATGCTTTTACTCGTATAAGTAGATATATCTGGAGAAGTAGCTATACATAATAGATATTGAATTGATCATTCAAATTAACAATCCATCCTTATAATTTTCCAGGTCTTCTTTTGGGTGAAGGTAAATATTACGATTTTTTAAATTTTTTTAACAGTAGTATGTTCTAATGTCACATATTTATCATCTTGAGTTTGAAGCCTCCATTGTATGGAAGGAATATTTTAAGGCATATAATGTAAATTTTTGGAGTGAATATTGTGAATATGATATTTTCAAGGCAAGAAATTCATCTCTACTTTGCATCTTCCTTCTCTATTATATATTGAAATGTAGTATCCCTCGTCAACCGCGGTTTCGCCAACCGCGGCCCTTGAGTATCCGCGGTTAACTTTTTGATACAAAGTCTTCTCAATCGCCTTAACCCTTGTCAACCAACTCGACAGTCAGCAATGCAAATTCAGGCCCAATATTTTACCAAGCTTCTCCAATTTAGGAATCAGAATTAATTTTACTCGGTATGCTTATGCGGCCATTTTTAGCATTTCTCATCCAATCATAAAATCTATTACTTAACAATTTCTACCGCAGCTCAAAATTTAACCGTACCGCGGAAACGCTTCATTCCAAATTATTTTGTTTCTTATTTGAATTAAGATTCATCGCGGATTTTTCCCAGACATTACAGAATTTCCTTTCATTAATAGTATTTTCTGATAAAATACATAAGCTTGGGTGTTTTTCTTTCAATTAGGTTTCTATTGGGAACCTAAATATTCCGTAAACGGAACGAGTATCTTCCTATACAGCTGAAGCGCGTCGTTTGCATCTTGAGAGAGTGACTTCATACACTGAGGCACTTCTTTGAAATGTGTTGGCTCTGTATATCCTCAGCCTTTTAGAAAGGTTTATGATATTATTCCTGAAAAGGGCTTCATATGAGTCTATGAACTTGGGCATCTCATCAGTCATCAGTCATCAAAAATAATATCATTTACCCTATCTTCAATTCATCATTTGTGGAACTATAAAGTGGAACATCTTAGAAATGTATACATATAATAAACAGGGAAAACTATTTTGTACTAAATTTTTCTCCCTATATTGCGGCTCGAAAAACCTACCCCTTGATTTCCAATACGTAATGTTTCGCCAACCGCGGTTTTGCCAACCGCGGACTCTTTCGATTCCCTAACCCCCGCGGGTGGCGAGGGATACCTGTATTCATAATTATTTTTTAAAAATGGTAAACTGAAAATCTGTTGTTTCTATCAACATGGAATAACAACATTTATAGAATATACTTTGTTTGGTATAACTTTACAGTTCTTGCAAAACTTACTCTTACAAAAAAGTTTCACTTTATATTTCAGCTTTGGAAGAGGCAATGAAAACTTTCGATGATGCAAAAGCTGGAGTAACTACTAAGACTTACGATTACTTAGACCATCGTAACAAGGAGTTTGATGCTGATTTGAAAGAATTTTTGAAACAAACAGATGAATTAAAGGAAAGCATTAGTGAGCTTATCGAAGCTAACTTTGCTAATGTCTGGGAAACTCCTCAAGGGATCCGCTTTCTTTTAAGATTTGAAAAGGTATCAATAAGCTTATTAAATCATTAACATAATGAGTAGAATAATGAATAGTTGGTAATTTTATGACATATGATTTTATCTCACCCAATTCTAGGTAAGTGAAAAGATACCATTGTCCAGGATGGATGAAAAGTATGACAGAGTCCTAAAGTACTGTGAAAAAGAAGTTGATCGCATCCTTAAGATGTTTCGTAGACAAAGGGATGACCCTCCCCTACCAAGATATTTTCCTCCAATTGCAGGTATTTGAATTTTACCTATATTTTCCTATTTTTAAGTTAACCTACAGTAAAATAATTTTCAACAAAACATTTCTGTCTTTACCTTTCCTCTTAATTCGAACCTAAGATTCTCAATCTTCAACTATTTTTAGTCCTTTATTTACAATCTAAGATCCTAAAAGAAAGCTAATGGCTTCTTTCCTATTTTTAGGTAGAATAAAATGGGTCAGGTCTCTGAAAAGTCACTTGGAGGATATGGTAGAGAGTATATCATCTCACCCTGTTCTCCGAATATTACCAGCAACGTCTGATCTTCTTAGGAAACATTCAGCAGTATGCGTTACATTGAACAGCTATGAAAGTGAAATAACTAATATTTGGATGAATCACAATGTAAGTGCTATTCTTACATAAAGTTAATATACCCTTATAGTTTTGAAATAATATATCTCAATTAATTATTGTATATTTGACTATCATAATATTTAATTTCACATTTTCTAATTCCATTCAACTTTGTCTGTTATGAACTGCTTCAATTTCAGTAAGAGGAAGAATTGATATTGATAACTGTCTATTATTATGTTACGTAAAAGAATTAATAAAAATATCTTTTGTACTTCTCTAAATTATTTTTGTAAATTTTATCATTATGACATTTACTTCATGAAGGTTTGGGTAGTTGATGAATGCCTTAGCCAAAATATTCTCTGTCTCTGCCCTGAAACTGGAAGATTAAAGGTTAACTTGGACCAACGAATTCGACTTCTTATTCGTGAAGCTGGATGCTTAGCAAAAATGTCAATTCCTATACCAATAGTTACTCTAACTCTTTTATCAAAGCAAGACTATTTCACAACAGTCAATGACTCCATGCAAGTAAGTCAATATTGAAATCAACCTCTTAAATCTATTTAGGAAATATATTAATAATTCATTAGATTATGTATTCATAGTATTATTAGACTTTTCATACCTAAAAATATTAAAATGAGCAGACACTTCATTGTTTGACATGCTATTCGTTAGTGCTT
This sequence comes from Sympetrum striolatum, assembly GCA_947579665.1. Taxonomy (NCBI): domain Eukaryota; kingdom Metazoa; phylum Arthropoda; class Insecta; order Odonata; family Libellulidae; genus Sympetrum; species Sympetrum striolatum. The sequence continues at coordinate 98,459,137 of OX388341.1, read as the reverse complement.
AATAAGTGTATTAATTGTATTACTACCACATTTCCCAGCCGATAAGACGCACTTTTTTACTCCAAAATATGCTCTAAAATCAGTCCACTTCTTATGCGCCAATGGTATACCTACGATATAACTTCGTCCTATAATAAGCAAGCTGATTTGCTAGGATAAATAAATACTATGAAGAATTTTTTTACCATATCAGACATTGAAAATAGTTCAATTCATTACAAATTTCGATAATAACACTTTTTTGAGCTAGTAGTATGTATTAAAGTTTTAATATTTCGATGACAGAACTTTTTTTTTAAGTTTTTTTCTTAAGTTCTAACCTGAAAAATCAAGGTGTGTCTTATAGGCCGGTAAATACGGTAATTAAGTGTATCAATGATAAGTATAGCTGAAAGATAATTTAGGTAAATATTATTGCATTAAATAGGAGCTGTAAGAAAGATAAAATCCATATTTTGAATTATCCGTGCTCTAGTGTACTGTACAAGGAAATTGATTATAAATTTTGCGTGCTTGTGAGGTGAATTATGAATCTTTTAGTTTTTGGTAATAAAATGCAATCTTCTTGCAAAATTAATTGAAAAATTAATGAGAAAGAGTATGTGTTACCATGACAGCTATAGTAAATTATGAGCTTTCTATTCATAACATTGGGAATACTCCATCAGACTCAGAAAACTTGAGCTTCGAAGGTGAATTATTTTTAATTCTTTAAAATGAAGTATATTAGATAAAAGTTAAATGAGAAAATGTATGCCAAAGAATTCCTCCTTATTTATCCACAATTGATAATTTATTAAAGAGTTTTTTTTTCTTTAACATTATCCATGTACTCATGGGATCAGTTATTGATTTGTGATTATTTGTGATGATCATGAAGATGAAGTTTGATTTGGCACTTATTTTTATGGCTGGATGCCCTACCTATTGTCAGCCCTTATTTGAAAATTTGGGCACCCACTGGGAATCTAACCTGGGACTGCTTTTGTCAAAGCCAAAGCCCCTTTGGCTATTCAGGAGCCCCTTTCAAGTTATTAAAGAGTTATTAACCAATGGTAATGAGCTCTCCAACATTGCTTCAATATTTTGAAATTTTCAATCAAATTTTAAATAATTATTTTATAATGATAATGGTATATTAGCTCTTCCACAAATTATACATTTATAGCTATGCTGCCTTTATCAAAGAATTGAAGGAGGACTTGTGTAGCAATATATGTGCAATATTAAAATCCAGCCTCTCCTCTTTAAACAAAAATTTGAAAGTAGAATTGGTAGGATCTAGAAAACTGAGAAGCAAAAGAGACAAATCAAAAAGTAAGGATTTCATGAATTATCATATTATATTATTTTCAATTATTTAGAAAATAATTAAACATACTAAACGTAGACGGTTGAAATTCTAATATCTTTAAGCATGTAGCAAATACAGGGATTAGATGAAGGTTGAAATGAGTTAAATTGTATGTAATAATGTTAATAAAAGCAATTGATATGAAAATGAAGAAAGTTTTCTAATTGATAAAGAAAAAATGGAACTTGCTGCATCCATCTGTGTGGTTTGCTAAATAATAAGGACATTTCAGAATTATCCTCATTTCCTAGGGTAACTAATGAAAAAGTCAAATAATATTTTAACAAATGTAGTTTGATTATTGATGTATCGTATTCAAAGTTTGAGATAAATTTATAATTAATACTTGAGTCCAAACTTCATTGCAATATCATAAATAAAAAATCAAACCGTTACATAATGAATTACTAAACACTTTACTTTCAAGCTGCTGTTGAATCAGTTCCTAGCTACAGTCAGTAGAGTAAAGTTAGAAGTTCGCCCTCTCTTTCTACCACAACTGGTTCGTTTAACAGCTCTATTAACACCAGGGTTGAAAACAATAAAATGGACAGACACTGGCTGGAAATCTTTCTATACATCAACTCTAGAGGCTGTTAAGCAGTTTGATGTCTTAGTTACAAGGTACTATGTGTTTCTTTGTCGTATCACATTAAAATGCTACAAACATGTAATACCTTCTATTATAAAAATTTAATTTCAGAGTGCATGATGTCTACACTAATAGAATTCTGCAGGTTCTTTCAAGCATGCAAAAGGTTACACTTCATATCCTTCCAGAAGATGAACCAAGCTCTGTTGAGGAGTTTGTCGAACATACTGAAGCAAATTGTATTCAAGCTGCTCTGGTAATGTTGAAGGGATTGAGTGATTCTCATACTTAAAGTAATGCCTATTATTAACAATAGATGTATTGTTAATTTTACAGGAATTAAATCGCAAAAGCTTAATGGTTGAAGAAGCTGTTGAGGAGATATTAGAGCTTGTAAGACGAGCTGCCTTGGCTTTCAAAGGAAATTCTGATCAAGATATTTTTGATTTTATGACAGGTGATAAAAACAAACTTTAAAATTTTTCTTGGAGTTCTAAGTTTCAAAAAGGGCTGAAATTTAAACACTTCCTCAGTATTCAATATCTATTTTATGTTCTATTTTAGGAGCAAGTGAAGAAGTTGAAGCTGGTGGTGAGAATGCTGGAAGTGGTAGTATGGCAGCTGATGGCAATGCTGCAGGAGCTAATCCTGTAACAGATTCAGAATCTAAGGCAAAAAAACAAGCTAGTCAAGGAGAGGGAGGAGAGCAACAGCAACAAGATTGGACAGCTGTCTGGGCTTGCTTTGATGAGCCTCACACTTTGCTACAGCAAGCAGGAGGAATAGGACTCTCAAAGGTACCTAACATCAGTAACTTTTATAACCTTGACAATGATGACATCCCTATAGAAATTTAGAATATAAGTTCTTAAATGATTGGTAATTCATGCTATCCTGTTGTGTCCGAATACTGGTGAAGGAAATGATGAACACTGACACAGATAGCTATTGGAGATTTAAACCTCTAATAAACCACATCTAATAAACTTATTTTATGCGTCGAAGATACTCTCAGGATAGCAGACAGGTAAGATGTGGCTGGAGGGCCGACGTTTCGAGGACCAACTCGGTCCCCATCTTCAGGGCTGAAGTGCAGAGGAGTCAATTCCGAGGGTTTATATACCTAATGGTTTACCACCTTTCACTTAAACTTATTTTAGTTAAGAAAGAAAAATCACACATAATCATATATATTCTATACATCTTCTAATGATTGCAAAAGGATTCATTAATGACTCCATTGTCTTGGCGTATTTTTCCAAGATATAAATTAGTAATACTTTATTTGTGAAATTATGATACCCATATAGGTAATGTCATAATAAAGTGGAACAGGTCTTTAAAAAGAATATTATTGTCATATTTAACTTAAGTGATTTCAGAAATAAAGTTTACTTTTATTACCCTCACAAATGTAAATAAACTAATACTTTAAACCAATAATAGCTTGATCTTTAAATTTAGCAATGACTAGCTGAGGTACCTATTGAAACTAAACGTGGGTTAGTAGTGCAATTAAATATATTAGCTCTTTTTGTAGAGAGGAGAATCTAACATCTCTCATACCTGGTTAATTCAACAGGATAGGTTATGGGGAAAGAAAAATTCCAATGAAAATCTCAATGTCAAATCAGAACTAAAATTATTTGGAGCTGAAATTAATATTCAACAATCAGTTTATGAATATTTACAGAATGTATCACTCTAAATGATAAAATAGCTGGATGCCCATTGATTACCAGCTGAGCTAAATAATAATTAACAAGTTCCATATCAATTGGGACTCATTTGACTCTCATGAAAAGAATTGATTGCCAATGTAAAATATGTGACTTTGAATTGCACTATTTTTCACTCTATGTTCCACCGCAATTCTCAACATCAACAGATTAGAGAAGTATTGGTGCATGCTCCTCGGGTCGCACACAGAAAGGCAGCTCAAAAGATGTATATTTATTCAATCAAATGCACGATCTTGAAAATGCTTCTTTTTTTATATAAAGATTGGGCATCCAACGGAAACCGAACTGGATTTGATGTAAAATACAATTTTAGTGTGAAAACCAATCATGGATAGAAACTATTATCAGATATTTATTTTCCTCCAATTTTCAGTTCATAATTGTAATAAAGAATTCTCCCTATGAAAGTGCTTTCACACTACATAACTGTAAGCGATATTCCCATTCCACACCAGTTTCATTACATTGGTTACGTTTGGTGGTCCCTTCTCAGATTTTGTTACATTGTATTCACCCTTCCTGACATCAAAACAAACTCATAGCAAGGTATCAGTCATTCCTGCAGCATAGTATGCTCTTGCATTATTATTATTTATTTATTATTAGCAAATGATATAATTTTACCATTGAACAGACATTATGGATTTTTTTACATTTGGTGGTTTTAGCTTGCTGTTCACTTGTTTTCTCAACTCAACCACATCAGAGAAATCAAAATGTTAAGGATGTATGTACAAAGAAATAGTAATTTTGAAATCAGAATCAAGATGCTTTGCGCAAATCAGTGCATGTTAATTAGTGCTTCAGCAATAAAAATGCAAACAAAAAATAAGGAAAGTTATTTAAATGAATTTTGAATAAAATATAATACTCCTAAAATACTCCTTATTTACTTCTACAGGGTATGCAACAAATGGTAAGGAATGCTGTATCAGAGATGAGGCGATATTACTCTCGTAAAGTTGTGGATGTTCTCACTCGTGCAACGAGACAATCTTTGGATGCAGTTCGCAGAAGATTTACATTGACATCATCATCCATGAGTGATTCTGGTGAGTTAAATATTCTTACCTTTAAATTACATTTTCCACAGCAACAAAATTTATATTATGCAAGATAAATGTAAATTATCCATTACAGTTGCATTATATGAGGAGTCATTTATTTTTTTGAAGGTGCTACAAGTGGAAATGGCCCCTTCAGTCCAGTTTTCCTTCTCCATGGATCTTTGATGATACCTAATGTTGTTGTTAGACCAAATCTTGAAGAAGTACAGGAATCTCTTATCACAGTAGGAAAATGTATTGTTGGAGTTTCTAGAGGAGTATCTCAATGGACAGGTGGAAAAACTCAACAGGTATTTTATGAAAACAATTACAGTTGAATAAATATGTGGAAGAAAAATAATAAAAATATATCTTAACTATCATAAATAATCTACGTATAAAATGAGATAAGACTAAGATAAATCTAACTTTTCACAGTGTTCAATCTTAATGGCTGATGTTATCTAGAATAGTCTCTTTCACTTATAAATATATATATTGTATATAAATATAAAACAAAGACATATCACCATTACTGCTTCTTTTATATGCTTGTTGTAAATACAAAAAAATATTTCATGAAATATTTTAAGTTTATTACTATGCTTTATCAAGGAAAATTTCCTATATAAGAGAATCTGAAAGGTTAGTTATAAAAATAATTATTATAATATCCTTTGCTTGCCTAGGATGTTCTTTTCCAATGAGACCCATTTCTTGCATTGTCTGCAATTAATGTGCTACTTTTTCTTATGCATGTTAATGGATTTAATTGGAATATATTTATATACTTTCTAGTACTCCTTAATCAACATATGCATGCAGTGTTACTCATAAGCTTCAAAACTTTATAGATTGAGTATTATTTCAGGTTATAGCATTTCACTAGAGCTATTTTGTCTACAATTTAATTTAAATTTCAATGCTGGAATTAAGCCATATTAATAATGCATGAAAATATTTCACCTCATCATTATTTCCTTTTGGTCACAAGAAATTGTGGTTGTGCAGGAATGAATTTGCTACAGAGCAGTTTAAAGTTCAATAGAACTCATATTACATCCACTAGAATGCTTTTGTTGTTTAATGTGTATTATGTGTATTATTCTGCTAAACCAGGCTTTAGTTGGCTATAAAATTTTTACTAATGAAAAGCATGAAATTCTTTCAACTCCCTAATCATTCAGATCCATTGTTCTGAGAATCACCTTCACACTTCACAAGTAGTCCTTAACTTTTTGAAAAATATATTTACCTAAACATTAAAGCATTTTTCAAACCCTCTAAATTAATGAGTTAAATTTTGAAGTATAAATAGAGAAATTTGTCAATTTGCAAGATAATTTTTTAACCACAAAAATAGACTGCTTATCTCACAGATGGAAAGATGCAAAACACTCTTTCCATGGATCTAGCAAAATATGTTCCACATTAAACATAAAATAAACTCTAACAGAGAAGCTAAATTAAATAATAAACTAAATTTAAACAATTAAAGCTTAATTAAAATAATAAATTAGATTTAAATAATAAATGTTCAAATACATTCTTTAGTTTATGTTAAGTAATTATATTCCAGCAACTTAATCATGTTTCTCAATGCAGTCAGAGGTTCTTGAGTCAGTCATGGATACTGTGGTAATAATTAAGTTTTAAATATTTAAAAAGGATTATTCCTTAACACTGAATTATAATATACATAGTTAATGGTCATTCAGAGCTACATGTTGTTCCTTTTAAAACTAAAATAATCATCATTAAGTTGTATAATATGTATTTATTAAAAGATTTCCTTCATTAAATAAAATTATTTGGAGATTCTGTAATAACTGATAGCAATATCATATTTTTATCATTCTAAAGGACATACCTCCTTTATCGCACCCAGCCATAGCTATGGTACAACACAGAAAGAAGCTATTCCTGTTTTAATAGTATGCTGCAATTTCTAGTCAAAATAAAATTCAACCGAATTAGAAATTTTAAGGTTAATTTGAAATGATTAAACTGAATCTATCCAGCAAATTAGCAAAATTGAGCCTCTTTCTTCCTAAAGTTGACTATCAAAATTTTATCTTTTCTTTTAGGAAAATTCTTTCTCTGTTGACCTTCATTTCAACTTTTCCTACTAGTTCTCTATACTTTTTGTAATTGTTCTAACTCTTGCTATCTTACAATTCTTGTTATTTACTAGATGTTCAATGCATCCCCTTGTATGCAGTACCATGTGCAATGTTTGCATCTTTGGCTTTAAACTTCTTATACCTCCTTTCTGAAATTCTTCTTCTTGAACCCTTCCTTATACCCCAATATTCTGCATCCAAATTTTCACATTCATCTTGGGCAAGCTTAGGGTGTTGGCTGGAAGAGGCTTGCACTTAGGCGGCAGGCCATCAAAATGGCTGACCTAGTAGTTACAAAAATTGACCCCCAGGGGGGTTCAGGACAGTCTGGAGGTAATGCAGGACGTACTGTAGAAGATGCAAAGAAGCGTCGACGACGACGTCTATACCGAGCAGCCTCTGAAGACAGGCCTGTTTTTCCTGTTCAACAGAAGAATTTTCATGCTCATGTCATGGAAAATAAGGAAGTTCTCAAAACTCTTTCTTTGCTATCAACTTGTATGAATGAAATTCGTCCAGTAAGTATGATTCATTATTATGTATTCTTTATGTAAGTATCTAGAACAAGGTTAGAAAATAATTTAATATGAAAAGAAATACCATATGGCATCCTCCATTTGGTGCCATCTGACCTCCATCTTTTCCTAATAATAATTTTATAATATATAATTGATTTTATAATATTAAGTAATTATTAATTGATTTTTATGAGATATATTTCTTAAAAAGGAAAAATATCACAAAAAATTTTAATTCAAAATTGTATTAGAGGTTTAAAATCTCTAACAGCTACCTTTGTGGGCATTCCTCATCTCTTTACCCATATCTTTGAACTACAATGTAATGATTGAAAAATTTGAAATAATTTGCATTATAGTTCAATTGAATAAAATGTTCTATATTATCAAATCTGATCTGATAGTATCATTCAGAGGATCATCTTATGTATACCTTTAATTTTATAATTGACATAAATTTAAACATAAAATATTACCAAAAATAATCTGTAACAGCATGTTTTTATAACAAGTTTGAGTGACTATAGTTCTATAAAAGTTATAAAAATATCCAAATTGTTATGATGATTGAACTGTTATTAGCTTCATTGGTAAAATCAAAATCTATACAAATATTAGAATTCATTAATTTTTTTAATCCTTCTGTTGGAACAGAGCAAATTTTTCTGCATTCAATTCTTTACAAAATGTCAATTTTTATTTGTTCATCTGTTAGCATATGTTACAAAGTAAAATATGATACATCTAAAATATGTAACTATATAGTGATTCTGTTGCTTGAGAGGTTTGCTAATTACAAATTCATTACAGTAATAATGAACTTATTTCCTCTCGTCAAAGGAACTTCAAAAATTCATGGATCATTGGAAACCATATCATTTTTTATGGAGTACAGGAGATGGAACAAAAGCAAGCTTAGGCCAGACTCATAATCAGCCGCAGGGCCTTACTCTTCTTGATTATGAATCATCACTTCGTCGACATGGAGAGTTAGAATCTCAGCTATCAACTGAGTCAGATATTCACAGAATTGGGACATGTATTGCTATCTCAACAGGTAAGTATTTTATAATGCTCATGAGGAAATCCTCTTTAACCTTTCTTTTTAATATTCTCAAAACAAATTCTTCCTTCCAAATTTTCTAAGTGTTAATTGAAAATCTTTCCTTAATTCTAAACTATATTTAAGAATTTTATAAAAATAATTAGCTAGTATTTAGTTTTACTGGAATATCCTGAAATATATCACATTGAAAACTTGATTTTACAAATATTTTACTGCAGAAATGGTGACATTGATTTTATATTTTAAAATGCATTTTACCAATTAACATTAAGTTCCATTACCTTTCTGAAGATCACTTTATCAATAATTGATGGCTTTTGGAGGCTAAAGATTTGATTTCACGGTTATATCAAGTTTACAAGTTTTAGAGAGTTACAAATCTTTTTTTACACTCATTGTCAGACTATACAAAAGAACTACTTTCAATTATTTGATCATTTAGGTGAAAAACTACCATCTCCCAATTATTTTCCAGCATTTAAATAAGAATATGTAATATGTGATAACTGTAAGAATATTTCATATTCAATATTAATGTATGTAATAGAATTGGCAAATAATGAATAGCCCTACTAGTAGGGCTATTCTCTGATCTGCCTCCTATGATCTTCGTAAGTTAATTTTGAAGAAGGATTTCTAAAATGTTATAAAAAAATAAACTACAGTGGTACCTCGAGATACGAGTACCCTAACATACGAGATATTTGAGATACAAGCGGTAGAGGGAGCAAAGTTTTGCTTTGAAATACGAGCAAAATTTGAGATACTGGCCGGCTGCACACGTCCCACCAGTTTACTGCGCGTCTCGCAGGTCTCGCATTATTCCACGCATCCCCTTGTGTGCTTGTTTACCTCACTGTCGAAGCATCATTGATAAGTTTTTCAATGGCTTTGTGCTTTTTGTGCATATAAATACTTTATCACATTTCTCTATGTAAACATGGGTCCGAAGAAAGTGAGTGGATAGGCCAGTGCTCAGAAGAAGATTATGTCTATTGAATTAAAGCGTGAAATCATAGAAAAAAATGAGCTATGTGTGCGAGTAGCTGACGTGGCGAGGCAGAACAGGCGTAGTACTTCAGCGATGTGTACTGTGCTTAAACATAAGGAGTCAATAAAGGGTATATCACCAGCTAAGGTAGTTACAATAATTTCTAAGCTCTGGAGCTCTCTCCATGAAAAGATGGAGAAACTGCTGATGGTATGGGTGACGGAGAAGCAGCGGTGATAACTTAACACAGGGCATCATATGCGAGAAGGCAAGAGCGATTTACGGTGATTTGCTGAATCAGACCCCGCGCACTTCCACGGACGAGGCATCAGAAGACTCGTTTAAAGCCAGTCGAGGCTGGTTTGACAACTTTAGGAAAAGGACCAGTGAGGGACCCATACCACTCCATTGTCAGGTATGGTGAGGCAGCAAGTTCGGATGGGAAGGCAGCTGAGGATTATCTCATAACTTTTTCCGAACTGACAGAAGCCAAAAAATACTTACCCCAGCAAGTCTTCAACTGTGACGAGACAGGGCATTTCTGGAAGAAGATGCCGAATAGGACTTACATAACGGCAGAGGAGAAGATGATGCCAGGCCACAAAACCATGAAGGATAGACTAACTCTCGTACTGTGCGCCAATGCGAGTGGCGACTGCAAGATCAAGCCTCTGCTTGTATACCGTTCGGAAAACCCCAGAGTCTTTAAGCCACATTAGATTTTAAAAGAAATACTGCAAGCAATGTGGAGGGCAAACCCGAAGACATGTGTCACTAGACAGTTTTTTGTGCAATGGGTAAACCTAGATTTTGGCCCTTCTGTTAAGAAAAATCTACAGGAAAACAACCTACCCATGCAAGCCCTTCCCATCCTCGACAATGCTCCTGCTCACCCACCGAACCTCGAAGATGACATCCTCTAAGAGTTCCTTTATAAAGGATCTCTACCTACCACCCAACACCACTCCTATCCTGCAGCCCATGGATCAGAAGGTGATTTCTAATTTTTAAAAGCTGTACACTAAGCACCTGTTCCGGCGCTGCTTTGAGGTGACAGAGAACACAAACCTCACTCTTTGAGAATACTGGAAGGACCACTTTAACATCGTGATATGCCTCAGAATTATTGATCAGGCCTGGCTGGGTGTTACAACGAGGACCCTGACCTCTGCATGGAAGAAGCTGTGGCCTGAGGCTGTAACCGAATGTTCCTTCAAAGGATTCGAACCTGAAGTGCTAGTGGAGGAGGAGATTGTGTCTCTGGGAAAATCCATGGGCCTGGTGGGGGATGGGAGAGAAGTGAACGAGCTCATCGTGGAGCACTCTCAGGAACTGAGGACTGAGGAGTTACAAGAGTTACAGTCGCAGCAGAATACGGAGATTCTGCAAGAAATTGGTTTTGAGGAGGAGCCAGAGGTGGAGGAGGTTAGCTCTACAAGTGAGATGAAGGAGATCTTGCGAATGTGGGAGAGAGTTTCACAGTTTGTGGAAAAGAAACACCCCGAAAAAGTTGCAACTGGTCGTGTATTGGAGCTATTTATGACACTTGCCTAACTCATCTCCGCAACATTATGAAAGGGAGGAAGAAACAAACCTCCTTGGACAGTTTTTTTTAATCCAGCGAAAAAGGTAAAGACCATTGAAGAAAAAAGCAGTAACTAAAATTAAGCATACAGTAGCATTTAAGTTGTGTGTAAGTTGCATTTAAGTGACCAAAATACAAATACACTTTATAAAATCAGTTTATTTTATATGTTCTCTTTTATTATGTATTTATACAATATTTGTCAATTACTAATACATTTTTCTTATTCAAAAACACGTAACAAGAACAACTGGGGTGGCATTTTGGGTGCTGGAACGGATTAATGGCATTTCAATTACTTTGAATGGGGAAAATTGCTTTGAGATAAAAGGAAATTGACATACGAGCAAGGTTACGGAACGAATTAAACTCCTATCTCGAGGTATCACTGTATTCAATACTAGTAGCACCACAAATTTGCAGATTGTAAGCCACAGAAATCATTGAATTGTTTATGAAAGTGATTTTGTTTCAAGCTGGTTGTGCTTCAAAAAGATTGTTTTAGGAGATATTTTATCTCTTTTCCCATCACTATTACCATTATACTACTCCGTTATATCCGTATACTACTTGTAGTATTATAGTTGGAGTATTAGTACACAGTTGCAAAGTATATGTTAATACATTTGTATTTTGCAAAAGAAAAGAGGTTTAGGAACATTATTTTAAGTCATCTTTTTCTTAAATTTGCTTATGAACAAAATATATTCATAGTAACTAAGAATATTTTATATAGCAAGACTTTCTTAGGCTGATTATTTATTTTGTAACTAATTTCTTTCCTTATATAATAGTATGATTCTTTTTATACCAATTAACAGCAAATATACCTCACTGTTACCCCAATAAATTCCTTATATGTTGCTAAAAAATTTTTTTTTCTTGTAAGGTATCTTACCTATTTCTATTTCCAGTTTGATTACTTACTAGCACTTACAAGTTTATCAATAAAATCAATCCAAACTGTCTATTGGCTTCCATCTGCTGAAATTTTATCTCTGTCATTAATTTTTATTCAAATGGCATTAAGAATTTTACTAACCTTTCTTCTTCAAGAAAAAGACTGAGAATGAAAGGGTGTCATTTATGAAATATTATTCCATAGCTTAATGCATAAAATCTATCTCATATTTTCTAATACCATCAGAGAAGCTGAAATTTGGACTGCTGACAGAAATTCGTTCATGTACATATCGAATTGGCCAAGCTCTGCGGAAGAGATATAAAAGAGAAATGGACCATGCTTATGCAGTAATGAGTGAGATGGATCGCAAATTAGATCGACCAGTTAGAGATTTAGATGACGTACGCCTGGTTATGGAAACTCTGAAAAAAATAAGGGACCAAGAAGTGGACATGGAAATAAAGATTGATCCAATTGAGGTACAGAAAGTATTCAAGAAATATATATTACTTCACAAACAAATATTGATAATTCATTCCATGATATCTCCTATTCATTTATTATTTTCTTTCCTGAAAATGATTAGGAAGCATTTAATGTAGTATCTCGATACGAAGTACCAGTAGATAGAGAGGATTTGGAACAGGTAGATAACCTTCGTTACACTTGGCAACGCTTACAAGTTCGAGCTTTAGACACACATGTCCTGTTGCTAAATATGCAACCACACCTAGAAGATGAATTGAGAAAAAATTTGCAGAAATTCAGGCGTGACAGCATTGACTACTGCCATGAATATCGTACTTCTGGGCCAATGATGGCAGGATTATCTCCAAGAGAAGCATCAGATCGGCTCATCATTTTTCAGGTATTTGTAAAAGGAATGCTTAATTTTAGAGATACTTTCAGATAATGGATTTCAGTATTTGTTTTTTACTTTCATCTTTTCTAAAATCCTATAGAACCGCTTTGATGGGATGTGGCGGAAGTTACAAACCTATCAAAGTGGAGAAGAATTATTTGGCTTACCAATTACTGAATACCCTGAACTTGCTCAAATCAGAAAAGAATTGAACTTACTTCAAAAGCTTTACAAACTTTATAATGATGTTATAGATCGTGTCAGTAGTTATTATGATATCCCTTGGGGAGATGTCAACATTGAAGAGATTAATAATGAGCTCATGGAATTCCAAAACAGGTAAGAGTTATCAGATAATCTAACAAACTTTACTGATAAAAACATCAAAAAGTAATTTTAGGGAATATTTAAAGACAATTACATGAATGCAGTAAAACATAGGGTGTAATCAGTTTTCTGAAACAGAAAAGTATCAAAATGATGAAATTATAATTTCCCATTCTCATTATTAATCTTGAGAAAAACAATTATTCAGTATGCTCACAACAGGCAGTGTTTAGGCTATATTTTACAGTGTTCTGATTTCATAGCATTGATTCTGTATTCATAGCATTCTAGATATTCTGGCTTATTTGAATTACCCCTTCTTTGATCAGATTAGTAGTTGGTTACATAAAATATTATATATTAATTCTTTACTGATAAACATGGAAAGCTAACTTTAATTTTTCTCTGGTTGCTAATGCTCTTAATTGATCTTTAGATGCAGAAAGTTGCCTAAAGGATTGAAGGAATGGCCTGCTTTTCATGCTCTGAAGCGAACCATTGATGATTTCAATGATATGTGTCCTCTTTTGGAATTAATGGCCAACAAAGCAATGAAACCAAGACATTGGCAGAGGATAATGGAGATCACTCAGCATACCTTTGAATTAGAGGCTGAAGGATTTTGTTTAAAACATATCTTAGAGGCACCATTGCTCAGATGTAAAGAAGACATTGAGGTTAAATATTTCAATCTTGGAGCAAAGTCTACTTCCATTTATTTTTTCATTAATAATATAAATTATATCACCTATTTTATGGTTAAATTATATTTCATGTGATATACAATTTTTCTTGTAGGACATATGCATTTCTGCTATGAAAGAAAAGGATATTGAAGCCAAACTTAGACAAGTTACAAATGAATGGTCAGTTCATGAGCTAACTTTCATGACCTTCAATAACAGAGGAGAACTGCTTCTTCGAGGAGACACTACAGCAGAAACAATTGGGCAGCTGGAAGACAGCTTAATGGTTCTTGGATCCTTACTATCCAATCGGTCAGTGATTTTTTTGTTGATGAAGTTGAGGAAATACACAATAGATAAGGTTTGAATGATTGTTCCTTGTATGATGTTCATGGAACAAATTTTTTTCTGAGAAAACTTGTATTTCCATTATATTCCAAAATCATCTCGTTATAAGGAGATTTTGTTTTGATAATTAAAGTTTAAGATAGAACTTATTATTTAAGATTTATTTCATATCTAGGAAATTTATCATCCAATTTTTGTATTATACCTGATTTTTTAATTTTTTTTTCAATTTGAGCAATTGACAATTCTAAAATATCAAATCTTCAAGGGAAATATTTCTTTAAGGATTACCGACTAGAGAAAATTTTATGTACTTAATTGTTATCAAATCGATACTGTTACAGTCAAACAAGATATCAAAATAATTTAGAACAGTTTAAAATTATTAGAAATATGTCTAGTATAATTCATTTCTGCCTTTTATAATATTTCCCACAGATACAATGCTCCATTTCGTAAGCAAATACAGCACTGGGTCTCTGATCTTTCGAACACAAATGAAATACTTGAGAGATGGCTTCTGGTACAAAATATGTGGGTATACTTAGAAGCAGTTTTTGTAGGTGGTGATATAGCTAAGCAACTTCCAAAAGAAGCAAAAAGGTTAGTATTCTAAGCAGAATATTTCAACTGTTTATGTTTATTGAATTTAAAATTATTTTCAATTTGATTCTCATATCTTCTCTGAGGAATCTAACTATTTACCTTCTTTCACATTTTCTCAAGAGATATTATCAGATTTTAAAAAATGGGGTAATTAATATATGATGTGACAATGCGTGATATAATATATAGTTTATCATGGTTAAATTTAAAAATGTTTGAATGTATGTATAGCTACAATTGTAGGTTTTCTTATAATCTCTTAGATTTAGCAAGATAGACAAATCATGGCAAAAAATAATGCAACGTGCACATGAAACTCCTGGAGTTGTGGCCTGCTGTGTAGGAGATGATTTGCTTAAACAACTCTTGCCACATCTGCAAGAGCAACTGGAATTGTGTCAGAAATCACTAAGCGGGTAAGATACATAAAGCAGTTATTTTGAGTTTTTACAACTATTCAATACATACTTATTTCATATTTTATACATACACAAATTTTGTGGATACTTTATTCTTTAGTTACATTTTGACATTTTCTTTGAGTGGTATACTTATTATGTGCACTTTTTTAAAGCTATATAATTCCATAAACTTTATAGCAGAAGCTTTTTAATGAATATCTAACTATGCTTCTGCTGATTTTACTATTAGATACCTTGAGAAGAAGAGGATGATGTTCCCACGCTTCTTCTTTGTATCTGACCCTGCTCTACTGGAGATTCTTGGACAAGCCTCTGACTCACATACAATTCAAAATCATTTGCTATCAATTTTCGATAATACTCGTTATGTACGTTTCCATGAAACTGAATACAATAAAATGCTAGCAATCGTATCTTCTGAAGGTGAGGTGATTATGGTAAGTGTTGTGAGATCACTAAGCATGTAAACTCTAATTGAACATATTTTCCTCAAGAATTATAATTCAAGGAATTGCTTAAAAGTATTACATACATCATCAATCATCATAAACTGTTTTCCCCTTTGCAATGGCACTAATGAACCAACATACTATGTCTTCTTTGTTTCATTATTTTGACTTCCTCCAAATCCTGTTGCATAACATTTTATCTTTATCATGTTTCAACAGCATCCATGTCCATCAGACAAGTATGAGCACTCAAAATATATATTTCTGGTATAAATCAAAGGAAATCAGTTATTGAGAATTTTTATCCCTTTGAAAAAGGAATATCAACACTGCTCTTTCTGTCATTGTTCAAGCTTGTGTATTTATTTCTAACTCAATGTCACCAGTAACAAATCATGCACCTACTTCATGTTTTATATTCCAATTTGAATTTTTCTGCCATTGTTATTGTCTTTTGTAGTCCAATGCTTTCACTTACTATCTTTTACCGCCAGTTTAAAGATGGAGTTAACTGAATTTTCGCTAAATTTCTCATAGAAGTAAATCCAGCCTATCACTGAAATCTGTCAGACCTCAGTTAAAGTGATGCTTATAAAAATAGATGGATGTGTAGGTTGGTTTATCAAACATATAATGTCCATTTATTGGTGCTAATCTTTCCTTAGGTTTAAATTGCTATATTAGTCCAAATAAAAGATACACGGCCATATTTATTTTACATTTACTGATTAATTGATATTAGTGTAGAGTATTTACTTCACACTATGAAAAGTAATTTATTAGATAATTTCCATCAACAAGCCATCTTCCTAGAGTTCTACAGCTTATCTAATTCACAGAAGAAGTTAACTTTCCAATTATGGATGTTACTCTAATCTTGAAAAAATCAATCCTATTTTTGATTTCTTAAGCAAGCCCCTTAAATATAACTATATTTCTCAAATTTAAGAAACAGTATTTCAGAAGCCTATACTTACAGCTAGAGAGAGCAGTACGCGCTGAAGGAAGTGTTGAAACCTGGTTGACTTCTCTATTGCAAACATCTCAGCAGTCTTTACACTCAATCATTAGACAAGCATTTTCATTGATCAATGATGCTAATTTCAACATTTTATCATTTTTAGATAAAATGCCAGCACAGGTATGTAAAATGGAGTAAGAGAAATAAATTTTATGAAAATTAATTTATGAAATTCTGAGAGATTAATACCATTGAAATAATCATGCAATTGATTATTTTACAGGTTGGAATTCTTGGAATTCAAATGATATGGACAAGAGATGCAGAGGCAGCCTTATTACAAGCTCGGCAAGACAAAAAAATTATGTCAGAAACAAATAACAAATTTTTAGAACTTTTGAATACACTGATTGATCAAACAACTAGAGATCTAACGAAAATTGACAGAACTAAATTTGAAACCTTAATTACTATACATGTCCATCAGAGAGATATTTTTGATATACTTGTGAGTATGATTTTCACCGCTTCCTTAATATTCCCTTGCCTTCCATTTAATTTCAACAAAACCTTCATTAAGATGTGACATATATCACTCTGTTAGGTTTATTTTAGATAAAATGTAAAGTATGCCACTTTCTGATGGTGGAATCAAAAAAAGAATGGTTATTATTTAAAAGAAAATGTAGCTGAAAATGTCCTTTGAATAGAACAAAAACATAACATTTTTCATTTTGCCCTTGGTCATTCAAATAAGTTCATTGAGTTTCCCAATGAATTGAAGTTCCACATTCCTCTGAAATTTTCAAAGAGAAATAAATATCAGCAAAAACAGGAGAACTCTCTTGATTTGGCATTTTTTCCATTCTCAATAACCCAGTAAAAAAAATTAATTAAGAAAATAGTGTAAAGTAAACTAATAATTAGTCTTTATTGTTCAATAAATAGAGTAAGCCACTTAAATATAATTATTTCAAACTACTGAATAAAATACTTAAGTAAAATAGATAGAATCATTGAATAAAATAGATGAAATAAAGCTATGAATCCAATTTACTCAATCCAGCTTGCCCGTGGGAATTATTGTGTAGAGACATCCAAAACTTTGGATGTTGCTCTGATCATTAACCTTCGCTTTAAGAACTTGCCTGACATGCCCATGTTTTCATATTTTCAATTTTAGTTATCATTTGTCTTTCCTTGTCAAAAAGATAAGAATAAAATAGAAAAATAAATCAAAAACTTGATATTTTATGAGAAGAAGAAGACTATTAGCCCATCAGACAAGCAATTCAATCAAGTTTTTTTTTCATTTAAATCAGTTAATTATTTCATGAAAAAAAGTAGTTGTTGATTCTATTAAGATATTCTTAAACAGAAAAGCACCTGAAACAGTCAAATTTTCAGACATTTCAATATTAATGGTATTTCTGTATTAATTGATTTTATAAATATATTTCTATGGAATGAAATATTCACTGAGGAAAATTTACTTGTTTTACTGCTTCTGTCTTTCATCAACAAAAGAAAATTCACCTTTTGTATCTAAAAAACCATAAATGTTCTGAGTATAAACTCAATATACTTATATATAAACTTTACCGGCCTTGGTGGTCAAGTGGATAGCATTCCAGCTACGCTATTGCTCCTACCCCAAGGTACCAGGTTTGAGTCATGGCTGATCGGATTTTTCTGATCAGGGAATGATTGTGTATGCTCGTTGTTGCAGTTTCCTCAGTGAAGCAACTCCTGATAAGTTCATCAGAGCTTAGGGGGACTTCAATGATAGAGGCTACTGTAGATCAGCAAAAAAATACATGTATTGCTAGTAAATAGCACAATAACTAATGCTAATCCTTTTTGATAGTGTCGTCTGAATGTTCGTTCAGTAAATGATTTTGAATGGCTGAAGCAATGCCGATTCTACTTCAAAGAGGATGTAGACAAGACTTGGATATCCATCACAGATGTAAATTTTACCTATCAGAATGAATACCTTGGATGTACAGAGAGATTAGTCATCACCCCATTGACAGATAGGTAAGCTAAATGTGCTACACCCAAAATATAAGCGCTATCATATTCATTAATTAAGAATTTTCATGCTGTGAAAATCCAGGCATACCATCACAGTGCAAAGATAATAAGATGATATTTTAAGATTTTTTCAACTAATAAATTAATATATTGAACTAAAGCTTTGTATTCTGTAAACACAAAGGTAATCCATTATCCATATGAATAAAAAATGCTATAAATATGTGCTTTTCAATCCAGGTGCTACATAACTCTTGCCCAAGCTCTAGCAATGAGCATGGGTGGCTCACCTTGCGGTCCTGCAGGTACAGGAAAGACTGAAACAGTAAAAGATATGGGTAAAACCTTAGCAAAATATGTTGTTGTCTTTAACTGCTCTGACCAAATGGATTACCGAGGTCTTGGAAGAATTTACAAAGGTAATGTAAATATGAATCTTTACTGAGGCCTGAATATCAAACTGAAAGAATGATTAGTAAAACATTCCATAATAACATACTTCTGACCCTGATTTCTGATTAATATCTTTCAAGGACTGGCACAGTCTGGATCCTGGGGTTGCTTTGATGAGTTCAACAGAATTGAATTACCAGTATTATCAGTTGCCGCCCAACAGATAGCTGTCGTTCTTGCAGCTAAAAAAGAAAAGAAAAAGAAATTTGTTTTTACAGATGGTGATGTAGTGGATTTGTGCCCTGAATTTGGAATATTTATAACCATGGTATCCATCTCCTGATATGAACTGAATCGCATAATTATGAAACCAAATATAATGATTTCTTGTCTATGAATGTGACATATTCCAATGATTTTTTTCCCTTCCAGAACCCTGGTTATGCAGGTCGCAAAGAATTGCCAGAAAATCTGAAGATTCAATTTCGAACAGTTGCAATGATGGTTCCTGATAGGCAAATCATCATACGTGTAAAATTAGCAAGTTGTGGATTTTTAGAAAACATTACATTGGCAAGAAAATTTTACACTCTTTACAAACTTTGTGAAGAGCAACTGACCAAACAAGTATGAAAAGGCAACTTAACAAAATTTTGCAATTCACCTGTGAATTCCAATTAAATACTTATTATGAAGATGCATTTTCGATTTTTTAAATATTTCATGTCTGTTTTTCATTATTCTAGGTCCATTATGATTTTGGTCTTCGAAACATACTCTCTGTTCTAAGAACATTAGGAGCTGCTAAAAGAGTGAATTCAAAAGATTCAGAAAGTACAATTGTTATGAGAGTGCTTCGAGACATGAATCTCTCAAAGCTAATAGGTAACTTCATTTTCTTAAATAGGCAATACAATTGAAAAACCTTTGACGTTTCATGGAATATACATCATTTTAGCCTTTTGATTATGCTCTCCTTCAAAAGAACACCACAATTTCTATTTCAGATGAGGATGAGCCCCTTTTTATGTCCCTTGTATCAGATCTGTTTCCTAACCAGTCACTTGAAAAGACGTCTTACCCTGAACTTGAATCTGCCATTGCACAGGAAGTGGATGAAATGGGACTTATTTATCATCCGCCATGGGTTTTGAAACTGATTCAGGTGATTTGGATCACTCAAAATTGACTATATTTTGTCAAAATAGTCCTTCCATTGCACTTGGCTTCCAACCCTCTCAATAACTCACAAAAATAACAACCTATTGCTTTAAAATTATCTGAAATTTTCTATAACTGCATCAATGAATACATTCATACATTTTCTCAAGTTCTTGTTTTACTCTTTCTCTTCCCCTGGTATTAATTTCTTTATACAATAACTACTGTTGTGATTTTTTTCTCTGCAATAAAAATAATCAAAATTATCATATTTCCATATATTTACAATTTCCTACCTATCATGAGCTTAAAATTCTGGCAAAGGAAAATTAAATGTAGAGAAATCTTGCTTTAATTTTATCTTTTCAGGTACATTAAAACTGTATTATTTCCACCAATTTCTTCATGACCGGTTGTCATAATTCAAATAAATATTACAGTTAATATAATTGTAATGAAATATATTCAAACAAGTAAATTCAAAAGATAAAAATGTACTTAGTAATATTGGCCAATATGAATCAATACTTCTGAGATGATATGCTTAATTTTAATAATCTTTATCATAGCTCTATGAAACCCAGCGTGTGAGGCATGGAATAATGATTCTAGGACCATCTGGAGCAGGGAAAACTACATGCATTCATGCCCTGATGAGAGCTTTGACAGCTTGCGAAGATAATCATAGGTAATGAAAATGAAATAAAACATGGTTAAAATTGATATTAGCATTTAAAGGAAAAAAATCTGATAAGACTAAGACTTTAACCCAGATCATCGATTTTACAAATGGATGTTCTAGCTAATCAAACTATCTTTGCAAAAAAACTGAACATCCAAATTCAGTCTTATCAGACTTTCTTCATGTTCATTTTCCTTGAGAATTTTCCAATGTGCATGTCTTTTACTGCAAAGTCTCTTTTCGCCCTTTTCCTATTTTAATTAATATTTTAAATTTGTATTTAAATTTTATCATAATATTCCTCAGTACTTCTCTTCCATCACTTCCTCATGGAATTAATTCACTATATTTGGAATTTGGAGTTTATTTTTTTATTGTTTGCAGGGAGATGAGAATGAATCCCAAAGCAATAACTGCAGCTCAAATGTTTGGCCGCCTTGATGTAGCAACAAATGACTGGACCGATGGAATATTTTCAGCTCTTTGGAGAAAAACTTTGAGATTGAAAAAAGGTTTTAGAGTCAAGATTTTATTATAAATTCATGTAGTATACATTAATTTATCACACATGCAATAAGATTAATTAACTTTGAATTGATAAGGCTAGTATAATAATATGCAAAATATTTTTCCAGTAGCCTCAGGAATAATAATATAAAAATACCAACCAACAGAGTTTATTGAAGAAAATAGATTCATTTAATTCATAATCAGAATAAGGTTATTTTTTAGGCTTTCCCAAATTAAAATAACAATTAAGGCATTTAGATAAAAAATAATTGATTATTTTGATATTTTTGTCCTTTGTACCTTTAGTTTAGAAGCTCTTTTACAAGAAGAAAATTTTTCATACTATGGAGAATCACTAAAAGTTGAAAATGTTTTAAGTTAAAGATTACAGAAAATTAAAAAATCATTCTGACTTTCAAAATACTACAGATTTAAATTAGCAGGTATCTATGTTGAATGGTTATGATAAAAATATACTTTCAAGCATATGATATAGCTTCAAATGGAAAATTAGTTTAAAAATTTATTATTATTTAAAATGAAAATTCTGATAATTTCAATAAGTTTCCGAGAAAAAAGAAATGATTTTCTGAGGCAACAAAAGTCCATGAATCAACAGCACTTAAGTTAATTTTTCCATTTTCAAACCCATGCCTGAAAAAGAATTAACCAACTGTGATTTATTACCCAAAATTTATTTAGCCGATATGTATATTATTTATTACCAATAGCCAATATATACATTCAATAAATAGCCAATTTCTCTTT
Organism: Sympetrum striolatum; assembly: GCA_947579665.1. Lineage (NCBI taxonomy): Eukaryota > Metazoa > Arthropoda > Insecta > Odonata > Libellulidae > Sympetrum > Sympetrum striolatum. The sequence continues at coordinate 98,437,004 of OX388341.1, read as the reverse complement.
GTTCTTTTTTTAGAACTGCCATCATAATCATACAATTACTCAATAAAATATTTTTATTTGCAGGAGAAAATGTTTGGTTAGTCCTAGATGGACCAGTAGATAGCATATGGATCGAGAATCTTAATTCAGTTTTGGATGATAATAAAACTTTGACGCTAGCTAATGGAGATCGACTAGCCATGGCTCCTACTTGCAAAATTATATTTGAACCTCATAATATAGATAATGCATCACCTGCCACAGTTTCGAGGAATGGAATGGTATGTAAGACACACTACAAAGATCTCAGACAAGTAAAATAATTTCCCCACTAACTATCCTAGCAAGATAAGAACCCTCCTTCATTTCTAACTGATTATCCTGTTCATTGCAATAGTTTTCCTAATAAATCATACAGAAGAAATGTCCAAGAATATTATCTTTCAACATGTTCCGTGGGGAGAGCGGCATATGCCGCTCACGATGGTTCTACCCTGTAGCTGAGAGTGGTATATCACGCCATAAATATAAAAAAAACGATAAATGTTAGCATAATTTTTAAAAACTTATTGCAGCATGTAAAGCTAACACTCTATGTATAATTGAAATATTATTTATATATTCTTATTATTATATTGTATTATTATTTTATTATCTATTATATTAAAAGTATTCAGCCATAGGATAGCAACCAATGAAATCGACACCGCACGGAACATGTTAAAACTAGTTTACTCACACTTTCCAACAAATAAACATTTGGAACTATAACAATGTAATAACTCATTTTAGTTTTACTTCTTACTGGAATTTCTTCTTCTTTATCCTTTCCCCTTTCTTCCCTACTATGTTAGGGTAGGGTTTTTGTGAACCAGGAAACTTCTTAATTAAAATTATCCTTATCAAATTTCATAATTAACAACTATATTAATAGATATTGTTATCCCAATACTTCTTTTAGAAAAAGATATGCATAAAATATTGAAAATATTATTAATATTATATTTTGTCCACCATTTGAATCAACTATTGGATATTAAAATGGTTGTATCATTAATATTTTAGGTTTACATGAGCTCTTCTGGACTAGATTGGGATCCCCTAGTTAGTGCATGGCTTAAGACTCGCACCCCTAAGGAAGCTGCAGTTCTCAAGAGTTTATTTAAGTCGACATTTCCTTTATCATTCTCTTGGGTGACTGAAAATCTTGTGATGTCTATGAAAGTTCTTCAATGTAACATAATCTCACAGGTATGTTCATTATATACTATTGCCTTCAGCTCTTGATCTCCTAGATTTTTGTTTTTAAACCAATACCCTGAGTTGTAAATGTAAATTAGATATGATCCGAGAGCTTAAGAAAAGATGTTGATTTAAAGATCTAAAATAATATTTGAAAATGTCTTCACATTCCTTATCATCTCATATTCACTTCCATATTATTATTCCATTTACAGTTATTTAGTATGTTCTCAATAGTGATTTTACATGTGATAGATTTGACCATGATTGTAGAGAAAAAAATTGTTGAAAATGCAAAGAAATTTAGAACTTGAAGTAATGCTCAATACTGGGGACAGCAAAATTTATAACTACCCAAATAGTATACCTACTTGAAGCCTAAATACAACAAACGAAGGTTTGAGCCAACTTCACAGCTTCTACAAGACCTGAATAAAATTTGGTCTTACATAAATGTTTACCAACCAAAAATTATACATACACTTTACTACTGTTTGTTCATGCTGCTTGCACTCAAATTCTTTGATGATAAATTGTATAAACATGAATATTATCAGAATTGAAGGAAGTAGTACAGTTTCACCACAGCTGTTAGTATTAGCGATAGGCATATTTCATTGACTACTTACTATTCTTATATATTGCTAAGCTTATCCCTTACCTATCGGATGAATATACCATTATTGCATTATTGGACAAGTGTAGCAGAATATGGTTAAAATGTAAGAAGGATAAATAAATTATAAATAACAAAATATTCAACCTGCATGAAGGACTATGGAATGTGAAGATATACTGCCAAGGGATAATTTTCTAAAATAAGCAAATCTCTGAGCCCTTGTGTACTGACATCTTAATAGGAATAAAAATTATTATATCATCGCTATATTAGTCATAAACTATGATTCCACACTTTAAAATACGGGTGGAAAGTTTCAACATCACATTGGTGCAATAAGCCATTAGTCAGCTCTTGAGAGTGATTTTTTATGATATTATTGTATTTATTCACTCTCATAAATTAATATTTCATTGTGAATCAGAGAAAGAATCAGATCATCTTTCATTAGCTCTAAAATACAGTTCTCTTTCAAAATCAGAATTTAAGAAGAAATTTAGTTTATATTACAACAAGCTTTTGCAATATTTTATGTAATAAGTAATAGTTACATATGTTTGATACACTTAATAAATATACTGAAAATGATATTTATCTCAGGAGTTGCAAATTAAATGGTAACAGTACACTATAAACTATTAGAGATGAGATAAACATCTCAATATTTATCTCAAGCAGCATAAAATGTTTTTAAGTCATAAGACACATTTTAAAATTACTTATACTTTCACTAACTTGCTGTTCATCTGTAAAATCATCAGCCCTAAGGTTGGTTGGATCCTCATTCATCTGCCTAGAACTTTAGATAGGATATGATGTTTACGAGACAAGATAAGGCATGAATTAGTTTGCACTTGTTTTTTTACAGTAAAAATTGAACAGAATGAACAAGGCATTACTTAGCCTGAAATTACCTCCATAATATATTATCTCAGTCATGACCATGAATAAAATAAAAGTAAAAGAAAATATAAATTTCCTTTTCCCTACCTCAAAAGACTAATTAGAATATTCTATTCATCAAAATATACAAGTATTGCACCAGTTATGCCACTAAAACTAAAATGTAACAAAGTTATTTATATGACATTTGTATTATTTAGTAATTTTCCAATTGGAATGACTATTATATTTTTGTAGATGATTGCGCTTTTAGAAGGTCTCATTCCCCAAAAGCAAGATGATGAAGAAAGTGGAGTAGGTGAAAGTAATACCAAGAAAGTCTCAGAAAATCCTGAGCCTGACACAGTTGGAGATGCAAATGTTCCAGATGCTTTAGGTTTAGCAGCCACTACAGGTGAAGATGATGAAGAAGATGGTGCTGGTCGACGTGCTTCAAGTTTAACAGGATTAATTGTTGGTACAGAAACAGCTGAAGAAGAGGATTTTTCAAGCTGTAGCATCACCAATCATCACCTTCAATGCTTTTATACTTTTGCTCTTATATGGGGAATGGGTGCACTTCTAGAGTTAGAAGGAAGGAGAAAATTTGATGCTTTCCTTCGTGATAAAGTTGCCAAACTAGATCTACCTCCAAGTCAAGAAGCAAGCTCTGGACATCTAGCCAGCACAATATTTGATTTTGTTGTTTCTTCTGAAGGTACCTTTTTTATGCTATGTATATGCTATCATGCTATGTACAAAAAATTGATAGTTCTTCATAGAAAATATTGATATTGAGACAAAAAATTATTGAATGAGCAAGAAAGAGAAAACAGTTTCTTAGTTACATGTATTCATTTATAGGTAAATGGCAACATTGGAACACCCTTCTGGGGAAATATATTTATCCAGAATATTCCACTCCAGACTATAGTAGTATTCTTGTTCCTATTGTTGAAAATGTCAGTATTGAATACCTTGTTAACCTGATTGCAAAACAGGGGAAGGTCAGTTGACTCTTTATTTTTACCTATCATGAAATACATTTAATATTTTACTTGGTTTCTTGGCTTTCAATTTTTAACATTCATTATGAATATTATTCAATAAATTAACTTGTTATTTATAAGTTACCCACTGCATTAAAAATATTATCCAATCTGTATTTCAGGCTGTCCTGTTAATAGGTGAGCAAGGCTCTGCTAAAACAGTCATGATGAAAGCTAACATGAGGAAAGCAAATCCAGACACTCACCTCGGACGAACATTCAACTTTTCCTCTGCAACAAGCCCATATCAGTTCCAAGTAATGAGAATTCTCCTTCTTTGTATCATTTGAGGGTCATCTCTGATAATTTAAAACTCATTATTTTTCCTTCCAACAGAAAACAATTGAAAGCTATGTAGAGAAAAGAATGGGAAACACTTTTGGACCATCAGGTGGTAGAAAGATGACAGTTTTTATTGATGATATAAATCTTCCTGAGATTAATGAGTGGGGAGATCAAGTCACTAATGAAATAGTAAGACAAGCAATGGACATGAAAGGATTTTATAGTCTAGAGAAACCAGGAGAATTTAGCACAATAGTTGATGTACAATTTGTAGCAGCAATGGGACAGCCTGGTTAAGTTAAAATATACTCAAAACAGAATAAATTGAAATTATAATTTTTTAATCGTTTCTTCATCATTTAATAATCACATTTCATTTTCTAGGAGGAGGAAGGAATGACATTCCATCACGCTTGAAACGACAATTCTCAATTTTTAACTGTACCATACCCTCTGATGCCTCAATTGACAAAATATTTAGAGTAATTGGAGAAGGCCATTACAATGCAAAGCGAGGATTTTGCCAAGAAGTACGTGATCTTGTAAAAGAAATTGTTCCACTGACACGTATACTTTGGCAAAGGACTAGAGTGAGTAATTTTTCTTCTTTTCCTAAATATTTTTCATTTTGTATATGTCCATATAATCCTAATATTTAGGTATAGATATTGCTCCCAAATATTACTAGTAATAATGCTATAGTTATAAATTATTGGGAGAAACTATTTTGCAAATCCATTGCTTGAAACGTTACAAGGTGTGTGCTACATGTAATATCTGTCTTAATCATTTTCATAGTGATATTACATTACATGATCACATTTTTTTTAGTTTTATGAGTTAAGGTCCTATTATTGTTTGATTTGGAATTTCTAATCAGATAAATACATAGAAACTTTCTATCATATGCAAAGCTTGCTAACAAAATTTAATTCTAGATGAAAACTACATGTTTTGAAGGAGTAAAACAAATACTATTGATTTCCAGGTACATTTACTTCCAACTCCAGCTAAATTTCATTACGTGTTTAACTTAAGAGACTTATCCAGAATTTGGCAAGGAATTGTTGGAACACTATCCACAGTTATAGATTCTCAGTCTGTTTTAATAGTTCTTTGGAAACATGAGATAACAAGGGTTTTCTCAGACAGGTAAAAACATTTCTTTCTTAGGCTTCTTCAGCAAACAACTTTCCTAAAGGCAAAGTAGAGCTTATTTAGAACCTAACCTCAGCATAATAGCATAGCCCATCAATATTTACCAGCAAACTTAGAATTCATTTTGATTAATACAATGATATTAACCATTGTATCTAATGCTCAATCATAATTTTTCATTTCTGATTTTGATCAAGCGTCCCAAGCTGAGAGCCATGAGCTCCTGATGGAACTTTGATCAGTTATATTAGACCCTCATATCAAAAATGAGGAATCTTTTTCAACCATTTCTTCAGCAAGTTTCTTTTCATTTTAATTGATACCTACTGATAAATCATTTCTACCTTTGAATATTGATGTAAAGAGAATGATAATGAAAAATAGTTACTGATGAAATATAATTAATGATACACTGAAATCAATTGATCTTGAGAGGCAAATGTAAATACAGCACTTTAATGAATAATTACCTGTTTTCAACTAATGACTACCAATACACGATGTGGTATGATGTTGCAACATCTAGAAATAGTCATACTTAACTAAACTCATATTGAATTGGATTAGAAATTATCCTTTAGCCTTAAACTGAAACACTTAATAATTTCTTATATTGTTAATTAGAACTGTCATATGCAAGGACAAGAATATAAATTCTTATTATACAACAAACATAAGGTTAGAGTTTTTATACTGCTCATTCTCAATTTAATAACAAATTAAAAGCTATTTTTGTTTTTAGGCAGAATTATACAGATATGCCATTTACAATATGATGAGCAGAATATGCTTCTGTGCACAGTGCAATTGATAATAACCTTCTTTTGTTGTGAGTTACATTTGTTACTTACTTGTTAGTCACTAAATTCATTTCTCTGTGTTTCAGGTTTACTTCCATAGATGATAAGGAATGGTTTAACAAAGAATTACTGAACACTATAACGGATGTGCTAGGGCCAAATTACTGCAAAATGGCTGAACTAGGATGTGTTTTTGTAGATTTTATGAGGTAATTTAATTAATACATCAATAATAATACGAGAACATGTATGTAAGAAAAGGTTAAAAATTATTATTTTCTCCTGATAAAAGGGATGCCCCTGAACCAACAGGAGAAGAAGGAGAAGATGCTGATATGGAACTGCCTAAAGTATATGAACCAGTACTGAAATATGGAGAGCTTCGAGAAAGACTGGATATGTTCCTTTCACAATATAATGAAATGGTTAGGGGTGCTGGCATGGATTTAGTATTTTTTCCCGATGCAATGTTGCACCTTGTAAAGGTTAGTATTGACATCAGATAATTTACCATTTCTCTGTGTTCTTCCAAATATTTTAGATTTTGTATTATACATAACTATTTCAAAATTCTTCAACATCATTTATAAGTTTTCAATGCAGAGGAAGGGTATGACTATTACCACATGACACAAAATTTTAATTTAAAAAACATTCATTAAATGTTATCAGCATATTATTAGAGGAAGAATATTACTTCTTCCTTGTGCATCTGAAAGTTTTATTCTACAAAAATATTAATTTTAATTGGGTTCCACAGTATAGTTGTTATAGAATTTCCCTGCCGGTTTTCAATTGTCACATGAATAGTGTATGTGTGTATAATAGATAATAGTGAATGTGTGTATACATATGTATTTATGTAAGTATAATAATAATATCATTCTTCAGATTTCTAGAGTAATCCGTCATCCGAGAGGAAATGTTCTTCTGGTTGGGGTAGGAGGATCAGGAAAACAATCTCTTACTAAATTAGCATCTTTTATTGCAGGCTACAAAACTTTTCAGATTACTCTTTCAAGGTAGATAATAACAATGCATCCTAGTTTTTACATAATTTAGCTATAGAAAAAGAAATGCTTAACATGTTTCCACTTAATCTTTTGCAGATCTTACAATGTGGCTAATTTCCTTGAGGATATAAAATTGCTATATCGCACATGTGGTGTTCAGGGAAAAGGAACAACATTCATTTTTACTGATCTGGATATAAAGGAGGAGGGATTTTTGGAGTATTTAAACAATGTCCTTTCCTCAGGTAAATTTACATGGAAATAGAGGTAACAGATAATTAATTGAGCCTGTCTCAGAAAATATATTTTGAAATGTATTTACTGCTTTGTGAAAAAGTTTCTTTTTCACAGTTATGAATTGTACAGATTTCCATTATTATAAATTATACACATTGTATCTATACAAGGAAGGACTAAAATAATCCATGCATTATCTCATGAGAAATTTTATGGGTTAATTAATTTTTTATGTCTTAACAACCTGGCTTTGCTTAATATTTTTTTTTCCTGGCGTAGAAATTTGAAAACTAAAATTCTACTGTGTCAGATAATTTTTTCACAATTAGCACTATTTTAATTTACTTCTAGGGGCTATTTCAAACCTCTTTACTCGGGATGAACAAGCTGAAATAATATCTGAATTAACCCCAGCAATGAAAAGAGAAAATCCAAAAAGAACCCTCACACAAGAAAATGTAATGGAATATTTCCTCAACAAAACAGCTCAGAATCTCCATGTTGTCCTCTGCTTTTCACCAGTAAGATAATTTTATCAAATTATTTTCATCAAATTATCAAATTTTTACAGTTTATGGGTGGTATTGAATACATAAATGTCTTCCATGCACAGGTAGGAGAAAAATTCAGAAATCGAGCTTTGAGGTTTCCTGCTTTAGTTTCTGGTTGCACAATAGATTGGTTCCAACCATGGCCCCGTGATGCTCTTGTTTTAGTGGCAGAGCATTTCTTAACAGACTTTGAAATTGCTTGCACTGCATCAGTAAAAAAAGAGCTGGTTTCTGCTCTTGGATCTATTCAAGACATTGTATCAGGAACATCAGCTGAGTATTTTCAGAGGTACATTATAATATTCAAGTATATATCCACGGTGAATTGAAATATAATTTCAATCATTTTTCACTTTAAATTTCACTTCATGGATTTTATTTCTAGTTAATATGAATGAATGAAATAATTTTCTTGACATGATCCATTTGGATTTATTAATCTTTAATTAATAAAAATATTTATCCCAGATTTTTTACTTTCTATTTATATTGAATTATTTTTTTAAATTTAGAGTGTGGAACTTGATTATTATTTGATGATTATTGATGTGTTTTATAACTTTTAAAACTACAGCTAAAACTTTACACAATGGAACAGCTAATGTATGAGCATATTTTAAAGTTTTGAAAATCCATTAAAGTGAAAACAAGAGAAAGTTAATTTTAAGAGAGCTTATTATAAGATCTTAAATGTCTTAACAGTAATTTATCAATATATTACCTTTCAGTAAATATTGATTGGCAGTTGAAGTTAGATGGAAAGTTATTATCAACAATTAAATTCCTCAAACTCAGTTATTTAGGTTTAAAGAAATTCATTAGAATGTTATTAATGCTTGTACATGATCACTGATAAATTTACTTTTTCCATAGATTCCGCAGAGCAACTCATGTTACACCAAAGTCATATTTAAACTTCATTGGAGGCTATAAAAATATATACCAACAAAAGAAGAAAGAATTAGGAGAGGGTGCAGAAAGAATGGATACTGGATTAGCAAAGCTGGATGAAGCCTCTGAATCAGTAGAAAGCTTAAAGCAAGATTTGGCAGAAATGGAACAGGAATTACAACTTGCTTCTGAGAAAGCAGAAAGAGTGAGATTTACATTAAAATTTAATGCCACTACTATTATTAATGGATGAATTGAATTATTAAAAGTTTCTGATGATTTTGTATATGCTTTGGCAGTATCTAATCAATCTGGTTTAACACGTTCCGTGCAGAGAGCGGCATATGCCGCTCACGTTGATCCTACCCTGTGGCTGAGAGCAACATATCACGCAATAAATATTTAAAAAAACCCGATAAATGTTAGCAAAACTTTTTTTAAACTTATTGCAGCATATAGAGCTAACATTCTATGTATAACTGAAATATCATTTACATATTTTTATTATTACATTAAATTATTATTTTATTATGCATATAAATATATTATACTAAAAGTATTCAGCCATAGGATAGCAACCAATGAAATTGACACTGCACGGAACGTGTTAACTGAGCATACTGCATAGCAAATTGGGCTTATTTTTCCTATTATTTAATTTCTTATAAAAATTATAATCATTTTAAGAAAAGATGAGAAAAAAACAACTCAAAATCATATAGTAATATTAAGATTCTTTATCTTAGAAGAAGATTCTTTATAAAAACAGGAATTGATATTGCACACTCATTGTCACAGTTATACTTCAGTTTCATGAATAAATTATATTGAATAAAGCATCCTTGAAATGCTAAACATCTTTAATAAAGAAAATGAGGTCCCACTTCTATAATAATTTCATCTGATTCGACTATAGGTCTTGATTGAAGTCACTGAAAGAGCACAGCAAGCTGAAACTGTTAAAAATCAAGTTCAAAAGGTTAAAGAAAAAGCTGAAGCTTTAGTTGCAATGATTGCAGAGGAAAAAGCAAGGGCAGAAGAGAAGTTGGATGCGGCAAAACCAGCTTTAGAGGAAGCAGAAGCAGCTCTAAATACTATAAAACCAGCTCATATTGGTACGAATTTTTACTTTCTGTATATATTTAAATAATTCTCTGATATCAGGGTTTATTAAAATATAAATGATAATGATTACTACAAAAATACATAACAAAATTATTTACCTAGTCTTCTCATAATTTGTCAGCAACAATTAGGAAGCTTGGTCGTCCTCCTCACTTAATAATGCGCATCATGGATTGTGTTCTGATACTGTTTCAAAGGAAACTTCATGGAGTTATTGGAGATACTGCTGCACCATGCCCTAAACCTTCCTGGGCTGAATCTTTAAAGGTATGGCTATTTTCGTCTATCGAATAACTTTACGATAGATTGATATGGTAGGATTCATGAAAAAGACTGTAGAGAATGAAAGAGATGTCATATTTTTTAAGGTTTGCAGGATATGGAGTTGCATGTCTGAGGTTTATATAAGAGAAATTTTAGAAGTTATTATATATTAAAAGTCCCAAGGAAAAACAGACTTGAAAAAAGTCTGATGGAGCTGGGAATCGAACCTGGGATCTTCCTCTATCCAGGAGGCTGCCTTAACCTACTAGGCTACCCAGCCACACAGTGCATGCCCTTATGTGCAAAGTAACTTTAACCCTTTCCTTTAAATATTAAATAAGTCTTATGACAGATTTAACTGGAGAACACAACTAAATATCAAAATAACAAATGATACCGAAAGGATAGATGAAAAAAATATTGTATGGAGAACAAAGTGTTAATATAGCAATGCAATGGAAAAAATAATAGTATGAGAAGTTTAACGCAATAATTTTGTCTATCAACAATCATCTTTAAGTTGGTATAGTTATTGCTAATAATTCCTTGAAGAAAGTAAAACATATTTTCTTATAGTAGGAAATAAAGAAGTAGAGCTTTGCATTAATAAACAATTAAGTATTACTGGCAGAGCCAGAAAAAGATCAGTAAAGAAATATGGAGATTATAATAAGAAAACTTCAGATCTAACAAAGATTGGAGCTGTTTGATTGTTTTTTTATCCTGGTATCTTCTTTCATGAAGAATTATAATCAAGCCTCACAATATCTTTCATTATATAGTAAGCAATGCAATGAATAAGAAGCATACTATTTAAATAATGAAAGAATAGAATTAATATTCAGTATATATTTTTTCATCAAGTCAAATAAAATATATGTGTAAATACATAATAAGTACTGTTTACTGTCTTTAGTACATTGAATGCTTTAATTTTTTCCGATAAACACATATATGATATTACTTGGCTTCCTTCTTTCTAAACTAATTATTTATCCTTATTAGTGTATTCATTTCTTTCAATACTAGGAAACATTTTTTTTTTTTTCAGAAAAAGATTTTTCGAAAAAAATACGTTGGGATAGATTTTTAAGAAATTATCACAGGAAAGAATATAAACCATTCCCTCTATTAATTTCAATTCTCCTTATTTTTCCTGTTTTTCTATCTCTGAATCAGAATCTTGCTTCAGACATGGTTGCTTAACTTTATCTACATAGATTACATTTAAATAGAGATATAAATATTTAATAGAGTAATTTAGCTGAGCTAAAATGTAACCATTGAAGATTATACTGCTGGTATTATCCACTCTTTCCAGCTGCCAATCTACTTCATCCCTCCATTCTACTCTTTTAAGTAGCATCCTATTTATCTGTTATTTAGTCTACTTCAGTTACTTTAATTTCTTGTTCTTACATGATGAACTTGATAAAATGCATTCTGGAGCATTGCCTCATTGGACTTAATCAAATTATCATTTTATTATCTTCCCTTCTTTTTCATTACAAGTAATTATATATAGTTATCACTTTGTCAATTTAAGGCATATTTTAAGTTTCATTTGATACTATAAGTATCAATTTTATGAGGTATGAACACATATGAATGACTTATATACTTTCCCAAACTTTTCTCAGGGCTCATTTTGTGAAATGCATTTATAATTTGTGAATTTGAGTAGAGAGAAATGTATATGTAGAGGAGGTTAACCCAGTTTTCATATGAGCTCATCCATTTAATATTCATTTCATCTGTAGTTGATTTTAGGATTTAAATGTTACTCAAGAGAGTTTGAAACCGAATTAGTTACTATGCTGTGAAAATTAAAACATTTTAATTTTTGGGAATTTATTTGGCCAATTTGATTGTATCATAACATATTTCATGAATTAAATCATTTTAGATGATGGCAAGCACAACATTCCTATTACAACTTCAGAACTATCCTAAAGATATCATAAATAATGAAATGGTAGAACTTCTTCAGCCTTATTTTGAGATGGAAGATTATAACATGGATACAGCAAAACGAGTATGTGGAGATGTTGCAGGACTCCTTTCTTGGACAAAAGCAATGGCATTTTTTCATAGTGTGAACAAAGAAGTTTTGCCATTGAAGGTACGTTAATATAAAGAATGTGAAACCATTTTTATCCATAGTGTTGCATAGGCATTTCATAAAATAAAATATCGGTGCCACAGGCAAATTTAGCCCTTCAAGAGGCTCGTCTGAAGTTAGCAATGGAAGATCTTCAGCAAGCAGAAAATGAACTTGAGGAGAGAGAAGCTGCATTAGCTGAAGTTAAAGCACAATATGACTCAGCAGTTGCAGAAAAGCAACGCCTTACTGATGCTGCAAATGTATGCCTTCGCAAAATGTCTGCAGCAAGTGCTCTCATCAATGGCTTGGGTGGAGAAAAAATACGCTGGACCCAACAAAGTAAAGATTTTAAGGCTCAACTGGGAAGGTACAACAAACTGATAACTAATGTCTAAGTTGTATGTACGTATGTATATATATATAGAATTATATATAATTTTCCACTCAATACACACAGGCTTGTAGGGGATGTGCTTTTGGCTACTGGATTTCTCTCATATTGTGGCCCATATAACCAGGAATTCCGAGCAAACCTAGTAAGCAGTTGGATGAACATTTTGAAATCTAAAAACATTCCTTTCACGAAGGATCTGAATATTATTAATATGCTGGTTGAGAGTTCTACAGTAAGTCTGCCTTTCTTTCTGAAGTGAATCTTTCTTCCCTCTTTAAAATTTAGAAAAGTTATTTTTTAAATTATTTCCCTTTGAGAGATAAGTAACCGATCATTAGCAATTAATGTTTGATGTTGGCAATAACATAGCAACCTTACTGAAGAAAACAATAATTTCATATTGTAAAATAAAAAAATTTACTCTTAAAACTAAATGGAACCATTTAGATTGACACCAGATAAAATAATTTCACGAAGAGAAAAATAGAAATTCAAATTTATTTAGCCAAAGACTACAATAAAGTAGTATCTTATTTTTTTATTCACGCTGAAATTATTGAGTTTCTTTAATATTGAATGCAACTGAACTCAATATAGAAAATAAATGGCTTAAATAACTAAGAAAATTTTTCATAAAATAATTTCTTATTTATTTCCACCATATTACAGTTTCATCAAGGAACGACTTCTTAAATCAATTTTAGTATATAAAATAAAGCTGCTCGCATGTTTTTACTTCTTATTCTATGAGATACTGAATGTGTGGAACCACTAATATAATCATTACCAGTACTGTCTCATTAGAAATATGTTGGACATTTTCTAATACTTTTAGGTTTCTGAATGGACTTTACAAGGATTACCAAATGATGAATTATCAGTCCAAAATGCTCTTATAGTCACCAAATCTAGCTCATATCCTCTTTTAGTGGACCCCCAAAACCAAGGAAAATTATGGATAAAAAATAAAGAATCAAGCAATGAACTTCAGGTAAACTATCTAAAGTTATTTAAGCATGTTGAGCTTTATTATAGAAAATAATTGTTATTTTTCCTAATTTCTTTGATATACTACTTATAAATATTAAATTAGATGCTTTACCTGTGATTTTAATTGAGAAAAATGATTTGATGAACAACTTATACAAACTAAAAGATTGGCAACCACAACAATTTAATGATGTAATTCTTCTCATCTTTCCTAAAGATCACTTCCTTAAATCATAAATATTTTCGAACCCATCTGGAAGATAGCCTTTCCTTGGGAAGGCCTTTACTAATTGAAGATGTTGGAGAAGAGTTAGATCCAGTGATTGATAACGTACTAGAAAAAAATTTTATTAAGTCAGGATCAATTGAGAAAGTTGTGGTTGGTGATAAGGAATGTGATGTGATGCCAGGATTTGTTCTTTATATCACTACTAAATTGCCAAACCCAGCATATTCTCCAGAAATAAGTGCAAAAACATCCATAATTGACTTCACAGTAACAATGCAAGGTCTGGAGGATCAGTTACTAGGTAATTTTATGATATATTCTTTAAAATTGGATTACTTAGACTGTTACTTTGATGTCATGTAAGTTCATAGCAATTAATTTAACAGAGATGTTATTTTTTCTGCAACAGGGCGTGTTATATTAATGGAAAAGTCAGATTTGGAAGCAGAGAGGGTAGCTTTGTTTGAGTCTGTGATGCAAAATCAAAGAAGTATGAAGGAACTAGAAAGCAATCTACTATGCCGACTCACCTCTTCTCAGGTATTTCTCATATGCTTAGGTTTATGAATGCTTACAGTTATTAATTCTCATTAAGATAATAATGCTTCTTCCTACTGTAATATGTAATGCCTAAAAACTTACTGGAATTAATGCATCTGGAGTAATATTGGTTTATAAGTTTTACTTTTAATAAATGAATATAAATTTCTATTTATCTTCTAATTTGAAAAACAAAAATAAGTCATAGTTAATTATTTTTTAATTCTATTGAAATTATTGCTAAGCAAAATCTGCACATACCCAAGGTATAACATCTATCATAGGATAAATGGTTCAGCCTCAAAAACTATATTCTAAAGAACTTTAATTGATAACAAATACATCTACTTTATATTCTTAAAACAAAGAATGCCTAAAGGATGAGTAACATATATTATTATTATAAAGGATCCTAAAGGATGAGTAACATATATATTATCTCCTAGGGATCTTTGGTAGATGATGAATCTTTGATTCAAGTTTTACAAGAAACAAAATCAACTGCAGAAGAAGTTAACGCGAAGCTGAAAGTATCAGCTCAGACTGAAAGTAAAATTATGATTGCTAGAGAAGAATTCCGCTCAGTTGCTGCAAGAGGATCTATTCTCTATTTTCTTATTGTAGAGATGAGTGATGTTAATGTTATGTATCAAAATTCTCTGAAGCAATTTCTTACAATATTTGATAATTCCATAACAAAGTAAGTATTTAATAAACAGTACAGTAAATGTAATATTTTTATGACCTAGGTATGTTATAAATTTTTAGTATAGTAATCAAAACTTAAGAAAACTATACAATGTAATATTTTCTGATCTTACTTTTATATATAAGATTTATTTATCTTACATTTTTTAAATGGTAATCAATTTTTTTAGGTCAGTAAAGAGCACAAACACCAAGGAGAGAATAGAAAATATACTACGTTACTTGACTTATGAAGTATGGGTGTTCACTCTGAGAAGCCTCTATGAGCGCCATAAACCATTATTTACCTTAATGCTTGCAATGAAAATTGATTGTCATGCAGGCATTATTTCCCATGATGAGTTCAATGCATTTATCAAAGGTAACAATTATAATACAAGGATGATCTGAGTCCTCCATCAAATGAAAAACAAAATTTTAAAACAATTTAATTTTACAATCAATTGATTCCAGCAAGATTTTGTTGTAGAAAATCATGACTGACTATCTCTGTGGTATGGGTAAAAATCTTGTTTCATTTTTGTCAATTTAATTTTGATTATAGATATCGTACTTACAATTAGAAATATCATTATTTCAGTGACGCTTCGTCGCTATTATACTGTCTTTCAGTAAATTTCCATTTAAACCAAAAATAGTTATAAAAAAACCATTCCTCTGCAGCTATTGCTCCCTCTTGATTTTATAGAAAAACTTCACTGAAAATGAGTCTACTATCAAATAAGAGTTACTAGTAAGAGATTCATAGCAATAGGAAGAAATAGCATGGATTCTCAAATAGTTCATATAACCAATAATTTATTTACCATTTATCTCTAAAAGATCACTGATATTTTAATGCACCACAACACTTTTACAAACCTATGTTTTATGATTATGAAAGATTTCAGTATCTAAAAATTATAATTTTCTCTGAGTTTGAGATTTATGTAATATCCCTTTATTATTTTATCTAGATACATATAATTTGTTTTAAAAAATCATAAACAATATATCCTCAACATTCAAAACACTGATGCATCCACATTTCATGCAAACAGAATCTAGATTACATTTTTAGAGTTACCTAGTCACATTTTTCTGATTTTTTGGTTCATTCTGGTTTCTCAAATATATGGGAGATTTGAGGTAAATATATAAGGCAACCTCAAAATCCAGATCATATTTACAAAAAATTCAAGAGCATTAATGAAAAATGATGATGTAAATTTGATGTTAGTCTTGGGTAAATATGGATGGCACCCATTTTTCATAAGGTTATCTACTACAGGATACTTTGTGATGAGTATAAGTACCTTACAATTTCTTTCCAGAAATCTTATTTCTTGAGATTTTCTTCCGTCTTCATTAGCCAATCATTCAAAAAAAGAATAGTAAGGGTTTCTAGTGTTATTGTACTTAAAGGTATTTCTAAAGTTGATTATTTGCAATGCTAAGTAATAATAATTATTTTCACTCTTCAAGTCAAAAATTAATACATAATATATTGTCTAGCTATAAAATACAGAGAATTGGTTTAAAAATAATGATAGATAACAAATAGCAGATATCTTTGACCAAGTATATGTAAACCAATTCATTATAATTCAGGTGTGACAAGGTATAGGAATTAATGTATGACAATGTGCAATCTGGGTATCTACTATCAGGTGACAGATTTTATACAGACATTAATAAATAAGGTCTCTTATTTGGCATTGCAATGTTTTCAGAAAAGGTATCTTCTTAAGTACATTTAAAATTACATCTTTTGAGTATCAGTAAAATCGTGCATTCATGTCAGGATGGAAATCATCTTATTTAGCATTAAACTTAAAAGAAATCAATGATGACCCCAGTAATTCATGTAAGAGAAAAATGCAACAATGCTACTTTAGATAGCTTTAAAATTCAAACTACAGAAAAGAATGACTACTCGTTAAGGTCATAAGTTATTAGAAATTATAACTACTCAGGTAAAAAATATTAATGAATGAGTTCCAAGCTATGATTGAGGTAAAACAGTAGCATATAGAAGTATCATGCTAAATGGAAGTACAGAGATTAGAGTTTTGCCACAGTTCTACCTATACATAGGCCTGAGTGGTTTTAATAATATAAAATTATTTTGATTGGGAAATTGAGTGGTTATCATTTCTTACCAATTTATCTGAGCAGAATAAAAATGCATATTGTATCATCAAAGAGGTTTAAGAGTAGGCATTAAGCTGGCACATACCCAAAAGGAAGGATGTATTTCATTTGTTTTCCCTGAGTAGATCCCTGAGGTAGACAACTCCCCAGACCAAATGTATGTTATCAAATAAAGACAGGTAACTGAGAGCCCTTTGAAAAAATAAAATAATTCCAAAATCTGGGATTGATTTTTGCTGTAAAAGAAAAATGGAAGTCGATATCATTTTACTAAATTAAAAATACTTATAAAATATTAGAAACTTCAAACATTTTTTCTACTCATTTCCAAATTCCCACAAACATCCATTTGCTGGACCATTCTAGTGTTGGACTTCAAACAACAACAACAGAAAAACACACAATCAATTTAGGTCCTTTCACAGCATTCAAAAATGTTTCCATAATGAAATACGTAATATGTGGAGCTATTTTAATCATGAGTTCTTTCTGAATTTGTAAAAACTGAAACATGATATGTTATATGAATGGCGTTAGTGAAAAACTTTCCATCATTCTATAACATGCTCTAACATACTAAAATCATTCTTTACTCTGCACAGGTGGGGCATCTTTGGATTTAAATGCTGTAGCACCAAAACCTTTCCGTTGGATATTAGATATTACCTGGCTGAATTTAGTTGAAATAAATAAACTTGATGTTTTCTCAGAACTACTTTCTAAGGTAATTAAAATATTTTAATATTTAATTTTTATTACAGTAGAAGTCCGTTATAACGAGTATGACATATAACGAGAGTTGCGTTATAGCGAGTAATTCATTTGCCATTGTCCGTCTCACAGCAAAAAGGGTAGAGAGTTACTTCCATGGTAACGAGTGATCAAAATCTGAGGTATCGTTATAAAAAGTGTCACGGTTCTATATTCGCCTTGCTTGTAGCATATCCCGTAATCGAAGACGTCTCACGAGTTTCACTAACCCCTTTGCCCCTCACGTCTCCTATATCTTATCCCCTTGTATCTTGTTTCTTTTCGGCGATGATCCTTCTAGTCAGAAGTTTGAATCGAGTTTCCATTTTATTGTTTTCATTCGAAACTTGGCACCAAATCGTCTAATGGGAGTATAAGAGATATAAGCAGCGCTGTTTCGGATTTCCAGGGTAACCTCTCCCTCGCGCCACTGCCATTAGTTATGAAGCGTGTGAATTAAAAATATCTTGAGAAAGAAATTTGATATGAATTAGGGGTGCCTTTCCACATGATGGTCATCGCTCTTCCATCAGTCGATCATTAGACGTGAGTCCGTTCAGAGCTTTCCAATAACTGAGTTTCTAGTGTGACAGTTCTGTGACAGAGAGTAAACGAAAGGCTTTAGATTTAGCAAAGAAATTTGAAATTGTGCGAAAGAGAAACCGCGAGTAAATCCGAAATCTGCAGACGGTATGGCCTGTCATTGTCGACTCTATTTTCGATTTTGAAGAACAAAGAAAAAATAAAGTCTGCATTCATTATGCAAAACACTCCAGGAGGGTGCAAAAAACTACGACCAGCGGACAACACGGAGTTGTAGTCCATTCTATTTGAAAGGTTCACCCAGCAGCGATATCTAGGAATTCCAAGCAGCGGAACAATGATAAAAGCGAAAGCTGAATAGCTTGCCCTTCGCATGAAACTGGACAATTTCCGTAGCACGGATGATTGGCTGAACCGATTAAGAGAGGAGAGGAATATCACTCCACATAATTAGCGGTGAATCCAGTGAAGTAAATGAGCAAGCGGTACATGATTGGCTTCCAATTCTCAAGTAGATCCTCGAAAGATAGGAAGAAAAGGTAAGTAAATCAAAAAGCAAATTAACGTTTAAATACTATAAATTGTAAGATAGGCCTTTTATTTAGTGTGACAAACTGTTAACCTCCTCATAATTAAGACACATACTATGCGGATGAGACAGCACTGTTTTATAATTAACTGCCGGAAAAAACTTTGGCTGTTAAGGGTGACCGCTGAAAGGTGGAAAAAGGAGTAAGGAGAGGCATACAGTTCTCCTCTGCACGAACATGACTGCATGTGATAAACTAAAACCATTAATTATTGGAAATCCCGTGCGTCACTGAGCCTTTAGTGGCCAACTAAATATTCCCTGTACTTACGAGTCCAACGGCAAAGCATGGATGACAGGACAAATATATACGCAGTGGCGTAAAAATTTTGCAGGCCTTTGATGGCAAAGTTGGAGGGAGAAATAGAAAAATTGTGCTGTTCGTGGATCCCTGTCCGGCCCACCCCGTCATTATATAAATTGACGAACATAGAGCCTGTGTTCTTTTCCCCTAACTGCACAAGTGTGTTGCAGCCATTAGATTCGAGCTATAAATCACCATTTTTGATCACACCTCGTTAATGCCTTAATGAGGAAGTTAATGTCAAAAGAAACTCGTATCAAATGGAATGTCCTGGAGGCAATCCATGGGTTTGCATTGGCCTGGGGGAAAATATCACCCGAAAGTATAAATAAGTGTTTCAAACATTCGGGTTTTAAAAAAATACAAAATATGATTCTGTGGATGGATCTGCTGAGCTGAATTCGGAGTTAGTGCCCGAAAGCTGGAGAACTGTGTCCAGCTTATTGGACATAAACTGCTCCTTTGACGATTTTGTAACGGTAGACTGGAAAACCACAAACTGCTGTTTGTGGTCTTCTGACAGACGATCAACTAGTAGAGGAGCAAAAGAATGACATCAGCGAATCGTCGGATATCGAGAGTATGGAAGAAGATTCCTTTACAATCCCTAGTAGCGAGTCCCTCTCGCAAGCATTAGGGGTTCTTAATTCTTTATAATTAGCTAAAAACGCCTCAGTGGACGATTCAAAGAATTTAAAGCGTGTAGAAGATTTCGTCACCAAACTCTGTGTTAATAACTTTAAACAGACGAGAATAGATTCATTTTTTAAATAAACGCTTTTTATGTATAGTGAGATCGAGAAATCATGATGAACCTGAGGTTTTTACACCAATATGTTTATTAATTGTTTAAAGTTCTTCTAACTTCTGTTAAGGTTAATTTAATCTTACTTTCAATGTTTCTGAAAAAGTGAATTTATCGTTAAGTACAGCATTTCGGGAAACAATTAGTGCGAATTTACTAGAACGACGATATCTTTGAACTAAAAATAAACTAAAGGATGCAAGTACGTACCTGCAAGTGGCCATCAATTGTGATATTGCTTTTATGTTTCAAATAAAATCCTTTTCGTTCTTACATAGTTTATTCGATTATTTTTTCCTAAAAATTAGCACCATTACAAGAAAAACATTTTTTCTTGGTTCCCTCGATTCATGTATCGGAAGTGAGAGGTGACATGGCTTTGAAGGGTGGGAGTTGAACAGTGAGGTTTCTGTTTATACCTGGAGGATAAGAGAGGAAAGATGAGAGCTGCCGTGGTGGAAGACGATATATGAGAGTAGAGGAGAAGGAATTCTGGTCTCACCACCTGCGTTGAAGAATTGCCGGCACCGGAGAAAAACTCGTGTCTAACGAGCATGACTACCTACACTACTAGAAAGCCACGTTTAATTTTTAAGCTAAATCACCAAATCCTAACTAATACGATTATCTAATGATATATTATTACTTTCGACGATTATTGAGCAATAATGATCCACATTTTATGTTAGAGGACGCACTTTGGTTGTGGCTTATGAGTCAATGAAATAATATTTTTGACGCGAACGTACTCTTACGCATTCTGAAACATTTCCGTAGTAATTAAAAACCCTACAGTTCAATTCGCACTCATTCGCTGCCCTTGGATTCAAGAAGACGGACTTAATTAGAATTATTGTTAGAAACCAGCTATAACGAGTATCGCGTTATAACGAGTACTTTTACGATTTTTGTCAGCTCTCGTTATAACGGACTTCTACTGTATATGAAACGGGCAGTTGACTGAGTAGGCATAATGAATGAAAGCTTTCACATCAAAAGCAAAATTTTATTCATCTTATTAAGCACTGTAGATTATATGATTTTATAATTCTTTAAGAGTTTACTGTAGATAAAAAAGACAGTAAGGACACTTGGAGAGAGAAAATAATGAGTAATACTAATGTCATTAATATTACAGTAAACATTTCAGATTAATTAAACAACATGATTTATTTCCACTTCTTCTTGAAAAAACTTAATTTTAGATTGAGAGCAATGAGAAGGAATGGCGCATTTGGTATGAGAAAGAACGACCAGAGGAGGAGCAACTACCTTGTGGTTACCAAAAGTCTCTAGATGTTTTCCGCAAATTGCTCATGATTCGTTCTTGGAGTCCAGACAGAACACTTTCTCAAGCAAGAAGATATGTGGCAGGCAAGTTAAATTCAAATTCATAATATTTATTTCAAATTACTAAAAAAGTGTGAAATTTGTTGTGTATTTCAACTTCATTTCATAATTTATATCATCTAAATTAAATCAAATTTTGGAGGTCAATGAGTGAATTTTCCTAATAAGATATGTATTACTTTATTTTATCCAGCCTTTTTTATTTTTTCAAGGTCTATAGTTAATTCAAAATTAAATATAAATCTAGAAATTCAATGCTTGGTAGTTACAATTAAGAGAGATGGCAACAGTTAAAATTTTTTTATCAATAGTACTGTAATAATTGCTTTTACCTGATGGAACACTAAACTTCTCAAACTTTAAAAGTTAGTTAAAATCAAATTTCTTCATTCTAAATTGTTCAATTCTGTTCCTGAAAAGAGTATAATTTACAAAAAGCTCTTTTAGTTATCCTTTTTTCAAGTAGCGTGTTATGATTCCATCAAATAAAAATTATAGTAGAAGTTTTCTACGTATGGTTTGATATCACTACCAAATAATAGATTTAATCTTTAAAGAAAGAGCAAAAGAATATTTTTTGTGTATGCTCATCCATACTTCTACCTCATTTTTTGTAATCTAGAAAAGATTTACAGTAAAAATTCCTTAGAGAAATCTGATTGATTTTTCTTTTTATTGAAATCTAGAATCTCTTGGCCCTGAATATGGAGAGGCATGCATTCTTGATTTGGAGCAGACATGGGCAGAGTCGGAACCTAGGACTCCTCTAATATGTATCCTTTCAGTTGGATCCGATCCATCTTCACAAGTAGCAATTCTTGCAAAACAGAAGGATATAGGTAGGTTTTCCACCACAAATAAAGAAATTGATAAAATTATCGTGTTTCTATTAGAAATAACTTGATGTTTTGAAAGTAAGTTACAGCTTGTCGTTACTTTTACTCTTGTAGTTGAATAGTTAGGAATATTATTTGAATTACATGCAATGATACATTATATTATTTCTTATATGACTTGCACATACATTCTTAGCATGTTATTTACAAAATTATTTTACTGCATATGTGCAATAACAACATTTCTTATGCAACAGCTATTCGTTCTGTATCCATGGGGCAAGGCCAAGAACTTCATGCTAGACGCCTAATAGCTGAAATGATGCTCTCTGGTGGTTGGGTTCTCCTTCAGAATATACATTTATCATTGCCTTTCTGTACTGAAGTAATGGATGCCTTGGTTGAAGCTGAAACAGTCCATGACTCATTTCGGCTTTGGATGACTACTGAAGTTCATCCACAATTTCCCATTGGATTGTTACAAGTATGTTATTAATACTTCAGCAAAAAAAATATATATATTCAATTATACCTATTTAAATAAAATATTTAATACTATCTGAACTTGTTGGAGTATGAATGAACATGGGCAGCAGTACATAGTTGAACATAAACCATATTTCAAGGTACTTCAATAATTTTTCACCAAAAGTTTGTTTTAGAGATCAGATCTCCTCATTTAAACGATTATAGTTATATGATGCATATGCTAATACTGTTATGATATTAATACCTCAACTAACAGATTCAGCTACATCACAACAAAAAGAGAGGTTCAAAACTATAGAATTCTTTTACATTTGTCTCAGCATAAAATTCAAAACTGTGTCTTCCTGTATTTAACACCTCTACAATTAAATGATAAACTGATACTTCCTTCTCTATCATTATGTAAAAACTTATTTTTATCTTGTCCTTACATTTTGAAATTTTAATAGTAATAATATACCAATTCTACTAACAGATGGCCATTAAGTTTACAAACGAGCCTCCACAAGGAATTAGGGCCAGCCTGAAGAGAACATATCAGAATATAACTCAGGTGAGCCTCAGATATGTCAGTCTGCACAATCGCTCACTGAATATAATTTCGCAATAAAATGAGTTCATCACTGACTGTAGTTTTACGTCTGATTGAGTTTTGTGTTTTAGGATACCTTGGACTACTCAACCCAGCCTCAATGGCCTCCTTTATTGTATGCCGTGGCATTCTTGCACACTGTGGTTCAAGAGAGACGAAAGTTTGGCCCTCTTGGTTGGAATATACCGTATGAATTTAACCAGGCTGATTTTTCTGCTAGTATCCAATTTATACAAAATCACTTGGATGACATGGATCCCAAAAAGGTAAGATTTGAAATGAAAAGCAAAGAAGTACAAATGCTTCTTTTAAATCAATATTTTTAATATGCTATACTCATTCTATCAAACAGTATGATGTGTACGCATACACTTCCTTATTCCATAAATGTGCTCGTGTACAGGTGAAACTTAAGACAAAAAGTTTTAAGAAAATTTAAGTTGACCTTAGCATTAAAGGTATACATAATCAGTTTAGTAAGTCTAGAGTGAGTAAAAGATGTGTGAGTAAGATGAGGGTAGAAATTACTCTCTGAGTAAAGCCTCCATAAAAAAAAGATATAGAAATTGAACAACTTTACTTTTTTACTATTTCAATAAACTTTTGAAATGGTTAAAAAGTATCACTTATGTCACAGCTGCTGCCGCATGCGGGAAAGTAAGGGTGAAGGACTCACAAATGGGAGAGTCCCAGGGTTGTCGTTTGTTACTTGGCATTTTCATCAAGCCCCCAGGGCAAGAACCCAACCTTCGAGGACATGAGCCCCCCTTGACTCAGCTCAGGTGGCAGCAGCGTAGCACTACCATACCTCCCGTTGGCAGTAGCGACACTTATACAAACTTAAGAACTACAAAAATTTGTTGGACATACCGTATTTGACGGCATATAAGACGCACCTTTTTTCCTAAATTATGTCTCGAAAAATTTCCCTGCGTCTTATATGTGAAGGTTCAACCTCCACAGGTTAACTTTCAATACTGAATGCTATTTTTAGACCAGATGGTCTATATTACCGATTTCATAATTGCATTCAATGATTGTGTTAATATTTGGCTTTTACGAAACATGACAACTAAAAGAAACTACATTTTAAGTTATTGTGGTACCGCGCTTTCGCACGGACTATTAAAACTCTTTTTCCTTGTGAGTGGCCAACTTGATGAGGGTGCGTCTTATATGCCGTCAAATATGGTATATTAGCAAATCTAAAAATGGAAAACTTATGGGTTGAGATTTAAACAGCTATATAGAGTACTCAGTTTTTTTATTTACTCACACTGCACCTTAATTTTGAGCAAACAAGTTGACCACTTTCTTACAATTTCCCATCTCAAAAACCTTCTACTTAAATGTAAATAGATTATAATATAGTTATTCTTAATTTAGATCAGCTCATATACATATTCATTGTCACTGTACTTAAATGAGATTTTCTTTGCTCAAAAAATACTATACTATACTAAAATGTAATTTAAAATGAATCCTATTTAACGTAATCATGTGATATATTGAAATTGGCAAAACAGAAGCTTGTTATTGTAAGGAAATGAAATTCAATTCAGATATCCAAGAATAAAAACAATCTTAAGCTGCAAAATTTTAATTATAACTTTAAAATTATCCATAGTGAGAGAAGGCAACATCCTATCTGTATTGACTTTATGTTTGTACGAGAGCAGAAATATATCTCATAAATATTAAATTTTTCATTCAAATAAAAACTTAAGCTGATTATCAGCAAATTATTAAATCATGTCAATGATGTTTATGATAAAACAATGTAAAAATTATTTATTAATTTCAAAATAGTTTAAATTTATTTAATATTTAATATGTATGTTTATTTAAATTATATTATTACCCAAATTTTATTTATTTTGAAAGATTTGAATATATATACTTTACATCATAACTATCTTTCTTTACTATAATAATTATATTCTCTAAAACCCCTCTTTATTTCAGGGAGTTTCCTGGCCAACTGTTTGTTACATGCTTGGTGAAGTTCAGTACGGAGGTCGTGTAACAGATGATTTTGATAAAAGACTTCTGACTACGTTTACTCACGTATGGTTTTGTGATGTGCTTCTGCGACCTGGATTTGAGTTTTACAGAAACTATACTGTTCCATTAACTCGGAATTTGCAAGGATATCTAGATTACATTAACTCTCTACCATCAACTGACACACCTGAAGTCTTTGGACTTCATACAAATGCTGATATCACGTAAAGAGTGTTTTTGTGGTTTACTCTTGAATCCAATATGCTAAATACTGGTATTAATTTATTAAATGAATTTCTAATGATAATAAAAACTTATTCTAAATACTAAAATTAATAATTGTTAATATTTATACTAATTTTGAGTAATTATAATTCCACATTAATTCCAGATACCAAATTAACACTGCAAAAGGAATACTTGATACAATTTTGAATGTACAGCCTAAAGAGGGAGGAAGCCAGGGAGGGGAAACAAGAGAAAGCATAGTATATCGCTTAGCTGAGGATATGCTTGAAAAATTACCGAAACAATACAATAATTTTGAGGTTAATATTGCTTCCATTTTCACACCCTTATAAAATACATAGAGATATGTACAATTAATAAAATAATACTAAAAATTTTGCTGGATATTGAAAAAATATGGTTATCATAAAAAGAGTACATTCCAATTGCATTATCAATGTATTTTCTTCCAGAATCACAATATCTTGCACATATCATATCCAAAAGTTGCATATCATGTTCATAAAAAATATATTTAAGACTTAGTCTAAATCGTGATAAATTCTTAAAACTGCACAAAATAGCAAGGTATCTTAAAAATCTTTCACTATAAAAAATAGCATATGCAGAGAAATTTACGTTATATCTAAATTTAACATGCCTATTAATACTTTAAATGCATCATTTCAAAGAAGAGCCCTTCATTCCAAATACTTGTCTTCGGGATCATTACTTAATACAATTATTTCAATTTTACTCTTTTAGTTTGTGGACCTTTTTAAAGATAAAACATTTTCAGCCAATCATCAACACCAAGAAAATCAAATAAAAAGTCAACTCTTTGAATCATTTAGGTTCACAAAATTATTAGTACTATATAATAATATTAGTATTACACAACATCTATAATTTTATTATTACATGAAACAAGAAAAAATCTACTGAAATAATGGCTCTTGGTAAATATATAATAAATAAAACAATAAGACTATGATCGTGATTATGGTTTTGAATAAAGAATTAAAATTTTTATAATCAAAATCATGCCAATCATGAACAGTAACAAAATGGATGGAATCTGTAACTCTCTCCTTTAAAAAATATCCAGTTATCTTCATTAGTTTTGTTTTCTGTTGATGATTATTTTGATAAAATGAACTATACTTTTATGCAGAAAGTTTCATATTTTAAGTAACCTGTAAGGCAAAATGACAAATGATTTTTATGAAACAAATTATGCACCAACTTTTCAACCAAAATTCATTCTTAACTGTGATATGTGAACCATTAATGTGATCATGATTGATGGCTTACCCCTAACATGAATGAAACTATAATTATATTTATCCAGGTTCGTGACTCATTACAACGCATGGGACCACTGTTACCAATGAACATTTTCCTCAGACAGGAAATAGATAGAATTCAAAGAGTCATAACAACAGTGAGAACTACCCTTTGTGATTTGAGGTTAGCAATTGATGGTACCATTGTGATGAGCCAAGGATTAAGAGAGACTTTGGATGCAATGTATGATGCTCGAATTCCTGATCAATGGCAAAAGGTAGTTTAATTAGAATTTTGTTTTATGAAAATCTTAAAAATCAGCAATTTCTTCTAGTTCATAATATGTATACGGTTTGATTAGTATTTAGGCATATCATTTTGAATAAGAATTCTTTTCCAACTAGAATAAGTCTTAATTTTTAAACAACTATTATCTTCTTTTAGCATGATTTTACCTTTAACAAAATGGTCTCTTGAGATACAGACATTTTTCAGATAGATTTAGACAAGTTCCTTAAGAATAAAAAATTCTTGGATTAAAGAACAATAATTAATCAATTATCTTTATTATTTATTTAAATATTTTCTCCTGCTAATTTTATCTCCTCCACTAAAGGTTTTTACTCAAAAGAAACTTACATATACTTAAACTAAAGAATGATAGTAAAATTGAATATAAGAACTTTAAAACTATCTAATGGTAAAAAATGAAATGGTGCATTTATTGATAAATATGAAAACTGACCTAATAATAATATAAAAGCTTTCCAAGGAGCTATTTCTAGAACATATGTTCCTAAACATTTTTTCCATGGGTCCCTGGCCATTCTTTTTATTTTCAACAAATTCCCAGCCTAGTATTACATTTTTATAAACATATTAACTTAAAATGTGGACACAATGCTGTTCACTGTAGCAAGTTTGTTTGTAGAGAAAACAATTTTTAAAAAGAAAAAATACAGATAAATGTTCACTCATACCTTAATTCAAAAGATAAAGTTGTTTAATTAATATGAAATGATAGTGAATATTTTGATTAGGAAAGAAACGAACAAAACCTAGTAAAATTCTTACATAAAATTAATATAAAAATAAATGCTGTTAATGAGAGGGCCTCCTTGACCTCCTCCTCCTTGAATGAGGGAGACCTTATATGCCTTACACCTCCAATAGCAACTGGTTAAAATTTGGCTTCAAATTAGTCAGGTAAAGCTACAACTCTCCACTTTCAGTAATTTTCAACTAGTTTTTATAAATAATTTAACTACCCTAAATACCCTTTGCACGAGGTATGCAGATTAGAAAGCATTCAAAAATTTTCTTCTGATAGCCCAAAATCATGCATAACACCACTATCCAAGCCCCGCTTATCTTTTGTATTACAAACATACTTAAAGAAAAAAGGTTATAGGTGATTGCATAGGTGGTTGAAACCACCTATGCAATCTACACAAATGACTGACTACAAAAATAGTAATAAAATTCTGTACTGACTTTACATTGGCACACCCCAAGATAATTGCAATTCATTTTATACTTTTACCAATTTATATTTTTTAAATTTAATTTTTCCTCTCATATAATTTTATATCTATATATATATAATTTTTGAGAATGTTAAGTGCACTATTCACTTTGATTCAGATACAAGATGTAATTTGTGGAACTCATGTAATAGATTATTAATAAATTATAAGTCATTATAATTTATAGTAAAGAGTGAATGTTAACTAAAAGTTTTAAAACATGTTCCTACATTATCATAGATGAAGGGCATGCAGGAATCTCACATGGTCCCATCAAATATTTTTTCACTTTTATTTACTTTTCTGTTCATAATCAAATGATCATAAATTATAATCCCAAAATTTATGATCCAAAGTAGAATCATTTACTGATTAAAGAGTCTCAAATAAGACACAAGATTATCAATGAGTTTTCCAGTACCTAATTCAGTGTCACTAGATGTAGAGATGGTAGGAAGGAGGACATAAATATGAAAAATGAAATCAGTCAATGGAAGTCCATACTAAAACTTCCTTTTTCAGGTATCTTGGGAGTCAGCAACTCTTGGATTTTGGTACACAGAACTTCTTGAAAGAGATGCACAGTTTCGAAAATGGTGTCAACATGGACGTCCCAATGTGTTTTGGATGACAGGTTTCTTCAATCCTCAAGGATTTTTGACAGCAATGCGGCAGGTATTTATATTAGATACTAAATTGAATTTTACTTTGTTCAAATTGTAATTTTCTTCCTGAGTGAATAGTCTTAAGAAACTTTATTCAATGTTTACAAAAAATACTTACTGATCAATATTTGCACCATCTATTTTACTACATTTAATCATCATAATTTTAATTGTTTTAAAGCATTCCATGAAAACTATTTACGAGAAGATGGTTAATTGGTCTCTACAATATTCTTTTTTATCTTCAATCCTCCTCATATCAACTAATATAAATTTTCAGGGGATCTTTGAAAAGGTTAATCCCTATTAAATCACTTTAATCAAATTATTACTTTTAATATAATCAGTTTAAAATATCATAAAATTTAATCTTTTATTATAAAAAATGAACTTAAATATTGAGAAGTAATTTCTGAATGTCTTAGAAGGAAGGTCTTTCAATAGGAATAAGAGCTATTCAATTTGAAGCATGGATAATTCAAGATGAATTTTAAAGGTCAGAGGGGTAGATGAGGAGCTGAGCCAAATTGATAGTTACTAATGGTTACATTTCTTATAACAAAGGATATGCAATACATTTTAAATTACTCAGGGCAGGTTATTCTATAATTTGATAAAGTGAGAGAAAATATGATTTAAAGAAAAAATACCATCGACATTTACTATGAGTAGAATGGAAAACCTGGAAAATTAGGGCCAGATATGGCCTTACATGATGATAATTGGACCTTCACCTCAGATTTTCAAATACCTTCAAAAATTACAATATTTTGTTTTACAATCTTGTGTAGTATGATTAGTGTAAATCAAATGGTAATCAACCTAATTTTCCTTCTCTAAAAGTAAAAAAATTGTTTTAAGTGGGATGTAAATTTTAATACTGGCACAAAAAACATAATGCTCTCCTCAGACTAAACAAGGATGCCTTCCACCTCTTTCTTATGGTTGAGGACACACTTAATTGTTAAATATTAAAACTTAACTTTGAATTTTCCTTTGCAGGAAGTAACAAGGGCTCACAAAGGATGGGCTCTTGACTCAGTTGTTCTGCAAAATCTTATTACCAGGCATAATAAGGAAGATTTGACAGATTCCCCACCAGAAGGAGTATATGTGCATGGCTTATTTTTAGAGGGTGCCTCACTGGACAGACGAAGTGGAAAACTCATTGAGAGTAAACCAAAAGTACTTTATGAGCAGATGCCTGTTATATATATCTATGCCATCAATACCACTGCAGGCAAAGATCCTAAATTATATGAATGTCCAATTTATCGTAAGCCTCAAAGAACAGATTTGAAGTATGTGGGATCCATTGATTTTGAAACAGATAATAATCCTAGACATTGGACATTGCGAGGAGTAGCTCTTTTATGTGATATTAAGTAAAAGGCAAATGGGAAGAACGTTATGCTATCAAAAATATTTTATCATAAACAAACATAAAGAAATGGGCAAGAGTAAAGTATTTTACTACTCAAAGAATTGCTTTCTATAGAAATGTACTTCAAATATCTTGTGCAGCACAAGCCAAGTTAAATTTAAACTAGAACATTAATATAGCATGGAAATAAATAAGTGGATTCATAAATTCAATCAAAGAAGCCTTAACTTTGTGGAACTACGTAATCAGGATCATATTAACTAAAATTTAAAAATTCCACAAAACAATTATAGTGGAATTTTGAAATTTTATTTAATACGACTCCGAAGTGGATTCATGGTTATTTGAAAATTCTAGATTGTATTTGACTGAAATGAACACTATGATATAAACTAACTACTTCCAAAATTTAGCTTCTATTGCATAAATGATATTTTATGGGATTTTTTATAGACATTTGTTGTAAGCAAAGGATAACATTTTATTTCGTGTAAATTACCTTAAGAATGCAAACATATTTTGTAGAAATAAAAAGCTCCCCAGAATACATGTTTAATTTTAAGTAACTATTCAATGTTCACTGACATTCTCAAGCAAATCCTTACTGTTTTAATCCATTCCCTGTAAATTACTCCAAGGTTCACATTGTGAAGAAAATGTGGACAAGCTACTGTCTTGCACATCTTTGTATCCTCTAAAATCAGAAGTATCCAGACAGTACTTCAATACATGCGCAGAAACCAATAGAGCAGTTCCTTGTACTAAATGGAGTACATGGCAAGAGATTTTGGCAGTCAGAAGGCAATCCAAGAAAATTGATATATTTTGTTAATTTGACACCTACTGTGAAGGATAAATACTAAAGATCACAACTTACTTAACAGGAATTGTAGTAAATTAGCCCATTAAAAGGTTAATTACTCTTTAAAACCCATTGCCTTTCATTCCAATCGTCCCTATGATTGAAATGACATGCTTTAGCACACAGGAAATAATCCAATATTTCAGAATGAAAACCTCACAATGCCTTTAGAAGTATTAGAAAACTATGAAATGACAAAATCTCCTAGGAATTCTAGAAAAACTTCAAGATTCCAAAGGTTTGAGAAACTTGTTGTCATTTATAAATCTAGAGGAATTCTTTGTAGTAGCTAACATTTTTTAAGGGGTATAATTTCTTCTTCATAAGAAAAATCTGCTGCAGTTGTTATCTTGATACTAGAAACTCTTATTGATACTGAGAATATAGCCACTATTTAGTGCTTATGTTAATTACAGTTAAAATTTATATTTCTGAGATAAAATTCTATAATAGTTTGATATTCAAGTTTGTAAAAAATTCACACAATTCTATGGGGAAAATATTTGTTGAAGAAATTATTTAAATGATTAAGATCTTGTATATTTCTAAAGAAGACTATAATGGCAAGTGCTGGACTAGCATTAAAAATGATAGATTTTACTCATTATCTTTAAACAGAAAGATAAACAAGCATATATGCCCTTGATGAGCAACACTTTCCTCATATAAGTAGATATTAGATGAAAATAAACAAAAAACTGCAGTTAACATTCTAATTTCTACCTTAAATATTTCATGATAGAAATTGTTCTGTATTTACTCAATATATTAGTATATGATGATTTTTTCAATAGTTTGAAGTTTATCCAATGTGAGTGATGCAAATATTTTAAATAATAATAATGAAACAAAAATGCTAACGTAGTAGATGAAGAATGAAGTTGAACTACCAATAAAGTAATAAAAGGATGATTGAAAGGTGACTTCGAAGAATATTCAGGAAAATTAAATTGTCTTCCTTAGTTCCTCAAAATTTATTCTTATGTACCAGAACGACTCCAAAAGACTCAATGAACAAATAATTTTATACACTGTCAAAACTGGTTTACTTTAATTAATCAATATTCTAACAGAAACAATTCTTTGATTAAGATACTTTTTAAATATTTTCAAAATTAACCAATACTGATATAGCTTCCTGTCACAAACATAAAACATTACAAAAATACAAGACAAATCCCACTAGGGAGGTCAAAAATTAAATTTGATACAAATAAATAGTATTCTTCCATTGATATGGAATCACTGATATCTAGGCTTTCAACAGAAAATTATTCCAAAGAAAATCAAACGAAAGACCAATACCACTTGCTTGTCTAAATGCGAAAAGACTTGCAATCTAAATTATGAAAAGTGAAAATAATAAACTGAGCATTAATACTTCTCAAATCTAACAAAATATTTATGGTATTTATTAAGTTGCATAAGTAAACACCTAAATCCAAAAGAACAAAACTAACAGATTTGAAAATTAACCTTAGAAATTTTCATCTAAAGAATATATTAACATTCTTCTTCAATGTCTATATTTAACTGCTTGAGACATATATATATATATATTAATATATAATCTCCAAAAATAAAAAGAGAATTTGTTTTGTTGTCTAAAGATGAAGTAATCCAAGAAGTCAAAGGATTTCTACTCAGAACACTGCAATCTTCAATTCTGAGACAAAAATCGTAGAAATTTTAAAAAGTTGGTTTAAAACTTTCACTTTCTAAGGCGCAAAATGAACAATTTTTTAAATATTTACAATTGATGATCAAAACATGCCTTGCTGTTGCTTCCTAGTAGACCTAGATTTTCTGTTGTGATTCGCATGACTTGATTTATTAACTGACTTCCGCTGCCTATTCACTTGAGTAGAATGGTCTTGTCCCTGGCCCTTGGGATTTCCAATAACATTTCTTGATTTAAAATTGTCTTGAGGCCTTCTTGCTAAACGCTTTTGCTCCATTTTCTCCCTAATTTCGGCCGGATTTGCTACAAATTGGTCCACTACCTTGTCTCCTTCAGCCTGCTCTTCCTGGTCATCGCTTTCGCTGCTTTCAGGTGAATCAACGGTCACTTCTCTTAGAACTCTAGGAACAACGAACGTTCTTCTGGTATAAGTGTCACTTTCATCATAAGTATCATCATATTCATCATCATAGGCGTCTACTTCACCGCCTACGATTTCAGGTCCACTAACCATCCCAAAACGTTGATACATTTCTGACATCTCTTGCCTAAATGACTTGTCATCAATTATATCTTTAACATCTTTGTATTTATCCTTCTTTTTGCCTAAGTTCACTTTAGACATATCAATTTCGTCATGAACCATTACGTCAAACTCATCGCCATCAAATACATTAAGACGTTGATTAAGATAACTATCCGCTGGGTCTGGAGCTTTCTTATCAGTCAACGGAATTCCAGCAACTGAATCCTTAAGAATTGCATCAACAGTCTTTTCTACCGAACAATCCATTGATAGAAGGTAATTTCGAATCACCTTTACATCGATATCTGACAAAATGTCACTAACAGAAGAAATAAGGCACTGCAGTTCTTCCTCCGAGACTGGTTTAGGTTTATTTCGAGTTTCTGCTGATGTTACAAGAGGTTCTTCAGTAATGAAGGTATTAGAAGCTAAACCGCTCTCCCCCTTACCCTTTGATGCTGTGATTTTCTTCTTCTCTGGAATAACATAGGAATTCACAGCTTCCATGAGAAAAGATATTTTCTCATTGGCTACTTCTAACGAATTTACTTCCTTAATAAGAAGAATTTCATTGTGAATTGGATATACCTGATTGTAATCTCTAACAAAAACATCAAATGCAAGACAGTCATGCCAAACATCCAAATAACTAGCTACATTCTTTCTTACACCTTCTTCATCATTACTAGATTTACACTTCAAAGACTCATTGACCAAAAATGCAATCATATGATGACCTATTTTGATCATCTCCTCTCTCACCAATCTCAGCTTCATTTTTAACTTCTTAGACTGAATTGTATCAACATTACCACAGAATAAAATGAAACACAATTCTCCAGCATGGTTGTACAGTAATGGCACTGTGCTAGTGTACATGTCAGCAATCAATGACTCAAATTTGTATTTGAGAAGAACTATACTCGCGGGAGAGTAGAATTCAAGGAAGGAGGACAAACAAGATACTACATCCAGAAGATAATCTAATAAATCCTCTAAAGGGGTTAACTTCACACTTGAACAGTCATCCACTGCGAAGCTTTCTTTTGTCCTACGAATGATGTCTTCTAATGTTTTTCTTGCAAACTTAACAGCTTCATCGAAATCACTGAGATATAACTTCTGATTATTGAAAACAGTGTTTATTATCTTGGCTACTTCAGCATGGTTACTTCCACCGTAAACCAAACAGATGTCACACAGAGTTGGGATGTCAAACACAAATTTCTCGTATATTATTTCTGCAAACTCAGAGGGTAACAAAGGAACATTAGCATCCTCAAAGTCAATGAGGCGTATATAAATGGATAAAACTAGCGCATGGATTTTTTCTTGCGCTTCACAAATTTTGTTTGAACCAGCTTTTTCCACAGACTCCATGAAATCGTCCAGCTCATATGGTCTAAGCGTATTTTGCATATATGATGTAAGAAGTGAGGTGACATTGTGGTCGAATACAAAATATGACCAAAATCGTTCATAAGGAAGTTCCAAGAGCCAGATGAGGTCTTCTTGGATTTCGTTGATTCTGCTAATCCATTCTTCTACTTCAGCTTGAGAGATAGATCCATCTGACACGTACGGAGGTGATACGTAACTGAGGTACACTCTGTCGGTGACTAATTTTGGGCTTATTTTTTTAAGGATGGAAGCACATTTTCTATCGTCTAAAATATCAAAGCCCCTCATTGCCATGATTCCAAATCATGAACAAATTGATTATCTACCTCACCTTTATCATACATATAACACACATAAGAATAGCAGCACGGGCAGGCGAACGCGATAATCGCGATTCATTTCAAACAAAAGCAATGACGAAGAGCGTACCAAGATTCAAAGATACGAGGGATGAGATCGTAATGAAACATTCCTTTGAAACTAATTCGTCGCATTTTATCTTCTGAACTGAAAATTAAGATAAAAATTTCAAACTTGAATTCCATAAGCTCTACATTCTTTCATACATACATTCCCCGGATTCCCATACCACTCCTTCTGTACATCACACAACACGCCGGCCGGAGTCCCGATACTATTTTGTTTTTGTATGAACGATGCGCTGAATAGGTTGCAGAGCGGTCAGTGTTTTGACGGATATTAGATTCGTGACAAATTCAAAATGGTAATTTTTCGCTTTTAAAGATGTATGCAGTTTCAGTATAATGTCTTTAAGCGTAATCATTTCATAATACATTTTTTATTGCAGTTATTCTATTCATTTTTCAAATCATTGGTTGGGAAAGAAGTGGTGGTAGAGTTGAAGAACGAATTGAGGTAAGCATTTTCATGCGTGGGTATGTTTCTACCTTTTCACTATGATTAGAATAGGACAGATTTTCAAAACTACTGAATGTGGAAGTTTTTGGTTTCATAAAGAACATAATTTCATGGTACTTAATCACAACTTGATATCGTAAAAATATTATCGCAGTTAGGATGATAAGGATTTGAAGTTTTATAATTGGATTTAACACGGTATATAATAGCTATATACTACTTTACAGTATATGTGGAACATTGTATGCAGTTGATCAGTACTTGAACATAAAATTAACTGATGTAAGCGTTACAGATCCGGATAAGTACCCACACATGGTAGGTAACATAAGTTATTCGGCTGTAATTTATGAGTTTTACCGAAAGTATAGCACTTACGAATTCTTTCAGCTCTCTGTCAAAAATTGTTTCATCCGTGGATCAGTTGTGAGGTATGTGCAGCTGCCTGCTGATGATGTAGACACACAACTTCTTCAGGACACAGCACGAAAAGATGCCGCTTCTGCTGTTCGATCATGACTTATCCTCACAGTATTTATCTTTAAGGGATTTTTTGTGTTGTGTATATTTTCATCGGAAGAGATAGAAAAGCCTGTAAAGATGTTTTTCCATTTTTAGTTGATATTTGAAGCGTATCGGTTATCAGTTTATTTTGAGTTAAAATATTTAATTTTCCACTAAAGGAAAATACTTTTCACACTTTGATTTCTCACATTTGAGAATACCTATGTAAAAGTAATTTACAATAAAAATAGAAAATATATTTAATTTGATTTCTTCCTTCAATAGTGGTTATCTTAATATGTATTTTAAATCGATATCTGCAATGGATGTATTTAAATTTGAATATTTTTTGTGTGCCTAATGCTACACATACCATTAGACAGTATGCAACCGTTTTAAAATCAAATATTTGCTTCAGAAACAACTCGAGTAGATTATATTATGATTATAATTTTCGTATTACCATACTGATGTACTGGTTAAAAGTGCTTTGACGTCTTAAGTAATTTCGCTCATGTGTTCTCTCAGAGAATCTAATCTGGGACTGCTTTCACTAAAGCAGAATGTGCTGCCCACAGGGCTATCAGTGAGCTGCTTATTAACTTATATATTATTATGTTGAACCAGAAAAAACAATTGAAATTGATACAATTTAGGAATTGATACTGCTAACAAAATATATAATTATTTACAGCTTACTTGTCAAGCGCTAGTTCATAACTTGTAATTTTTATTTCAAGCTTACTTTCATGTTAATAATTTGTTATCATCTTAAATCAAAGCTGATATAAACACGTAATCCTCATCAACTCAATGTTACCAACATAAGTATTAACTTCCATATCCCATTTTAATTTCCTACATCTTTCTTCTGGAAGAAAGATATATAGCTACCTGGAGTCTAACCCTAGTACACTTCAAATGCAGCTATTAAATTACCCCATATTCTATATCATCAGAGCAGAATACATCTAACATCTTGAGAAATGCCTTTAACCTACAATTCTTTATGGGAAAATTTGAATTATCAGGCAGCAAAAGCGAGGACCAACATGGGAGATAACTTCAGAAATTATATAACAGAAGCATCAACTCCAATTATATCAATATTTACAAGTTGATAGTATTTCCATGGCATGTCTTCCAATAGCAGTGCAATGAAATTGGTGTGACAGTTACTTTTTCTACCACAATCATCAAAATCTTTTGAAAAGGTATTTTTGAGATCCTCTTGTTTGTAAGGAATTCCAATTTAGCCACAAGTCTATGTACTTGTTAATAAAATAATAATTACTTACAATCATGTATTCATACCACTTATCATTCCAAGTCTATTGTGACACTCATGCTGTAATCCTCTTGATCATAATTAGAGTTTTAGTTGGTCAGCTGAAATGTCAATTTTGCTATGCTTTAGCTTGTTTTAAGAGTTTTTATTTAATCTATACGCTGCAATTTGGTATGATTACCAGGTGGCAATGGTCAAGGAGGATATACACTATGTCTGGCATTTGCCCTAGAACGGGAGGGAAACCCCCAGTGGACAGTACACATCTTAACAATAAGAGCATTTAGTACAGTAAGTCAAACACACAAGGAGGGAAAGAAGGGAGGTATTACAATGGAATCGAGGAAGGTATTACAGGTATTTCCCCAATCAGTTAAACCACATCCCATAAAAATTCCCCAAATCATGGCATGTGATTAGGGAATCTTTTTACGGAGAGAGATAATTTTGAATCTACTGAAAATTTCAGACTGAGATGTCCACAATTACAACAAATCTAATCTTGAAAAGTTACTATTAGATCTGGAGTTAAAACAATAACCACTTGTTAACAGCAATAATATTGGTTGATGAGGATTTACCCCTTAGGGGTTGATGTAACATAGATTGATTCAATTACTCAAGCATTTTGTTTCAATGAAATTCCAAACTAAAATTTGTCTTTTATATGAAAAATAATTTCTGTGCCCAGCTTACTATGGTAATAATAGGCAAGTCATAATCATGGATTTTTGTAGACGATGCTTATAAAAAGGATAAATAGTAAATATATGTGTTTCCATGGATAGATTTTAGAGATAAAATTCAAACTTACAATTTTGAATTTTAATGTTTATAGCTGAGATTTTATTGAAAAAACAATAGAAATTAATTTGAAACGTATTTACAAATATCAACAATACATCTAAACAATAAAGCATAATTGACCAAAACTTTTACAAGAGTTGTTTACTCTCATAATTTTTTATCACAATATTTGATATAATTTCCAGAGGATTAGATTTTACTGTTGAATTCTGCAGGGTACTATTGAAAGCCTCAATGTTTGCTAGCCTGAAAATATGATAAGAATTATTTACATATAAGATTAAAATGAAAAAAACAATGAAAGTATCAATTTTCTTATAACATAATAGGATTATTATTACAGTTAAACACACTAGATTAATTTTACCAAAATTAAGTTAAAATAAAATGAAAAACTTTGTAAATTCCCATCAAGTCACGCCTGCTAATATTGATTTCATTAAGTGAAAGTCTTACTCCTGAAGCATATTAATCACCAGGTTAACAAATAACTTTCAACATTAATAAGAAGAAATTTATATAATATAATAATGAAATGTAGCCGAGTTATTCGTAATTGATATAATCTATCACTGATCAAATGCTTAAAGCCCATAATAGATGGAGATGAAAATGTCAACCAACAAGGGTAAAATATTATGTTGAATTCTGGACTATGGTGGAATTGGATGTCCTTATTGTAAAACTACCTTTCCTTCTGTTCCAAAAAATGATACCATTTTGACTTGTACGTAAATGAAGGTTACTTTATCAGTAAAACATGCTTGCAGTGCTATATTTTTCACTTAATACCCACCACTGCTAAAGATTGATAATCAGCATAAAAACTTCACACTAACACTGCCTCTTAATCATCCAATACTCTCATACAATTTTATGGACTTTTTCTTTGTCAGTTTTCTCTTGCTCTATCTGAAGTTGAAATAATAGCCATTCGACCATTAAATGTATTTATTTTCAATCAATCAGGAAATGTAGACATACAAAAACTATGTGTAACTTTGGCATACCAGTCAAGTTACAACATTATAGCAAAAAATAAAGCTGAGGGTGTCTTACACTTTAAAAATTGTAATTCAGATTTCTTTGAAAGAGCATTGCTAATAAAAATATACTTTCATCCCGACACTCCTAATAGTTATTCCTAAGTAAATCTTTGACCCAGTAATTTCAAACAGCCAGAGTAATAACTATTCTAAGAGCATTTGCTATTCCCAGAGTGATAAAACTATTTCTTCAATTTTATAATTAATTTTTCTTCGCTAATAACATACATAGTTTTATTTATCATTATTCTACCTTACTATACTGAAATAAATAGATAATTTAACAAGAAATAAAATAGTTAATTTTACAAGATTCAAAAGTTTCATAAATTTCTTTTTTTAATTGTAATAATAGTTATTGACTTTGCATCTAGCTGAAATAATCACAGGTTGAATACTGAAAAATAAATACGCAGTAATTTAAATATATTAAGTCACTAACCAGGTTTGACTGTATTTTAAAGAAAAATCAGATAAACTATAGATATCAAGTTCCATATTCTGATGAATAGAAAATTTTCTATTTGGCATTGTTTGACTACATCCTTTCTTAAGGTCTTGTCTGCTTATTAGCTCAGAAGCTATCATGACTCCTACCGCTCTCTTGTCCAACACTACAGCTACTATCCTCTGGCTAGTACTTCCCCCACTGAAAATAACTCTAACTTATCACTCAAGAAATCTCCTGTGTCTTTCCACTCTACTTTGCATGAGCCTAGTATATTTATGTTTGGCCTCTTCATTTCCAACATTACATTTACCAACTTCCTTTTTCTAAAAAATAAAGACACATCTGCACCTCTGATCTGGTTGAAATTTGGCAAGCAGATAGTTCTCGATGCTACATTCATGAATTACCCCACATTTTGGGTAGCAAACCTACAGCATATCTGGACAACTGCCTTTTATTATGCACACATGCATTCAAACCTACAGTGACAGGCCAATGATCAATCAACTGATAGCCTTCTATGTATGGTAATCAACCCTGGCGAAAAGGCTCTCACGTTCAATCTCTGCTTTCAAATTTTTTTCTGTTTTCAATTTACAATTTTTTCCTCGACAAATTTTCACTTCAAGTAATTTATTCTATTTTCCATGCAGCTTAAAAATATTTTTCATTGATTACATTTTTTTTTGGTATATGATCATGATTCTGGCATGGAAGGTTTGCATAGTTGACGAATGTTTTAAAATCTGATTAACATCCTACATACTACTACACTAAATCCAAAAGTAAGCATCAAATAGAAATATTATAGATAGAAATGAAATTTCTAGATGTAAAGAGTACAAAGTTTGGAAATTTGAATTCTTAGTTTCACAGTAAGAAAATGCAGGATTTAAAGCCATTTAAAAAATTTAACTATGAAAAGTAAATAAATACATGGATTTCATTCGAATTAGAGTTATTAATAGCATTTGAAACCAAACGTCGACTACATAAACTTCCCATGGGGGAATCATTGTCAGATACCAGATATAAAATATAAACAATGAAAAATATTTTTAATATGTATGAAAATATGTATGAAGTATCTTTAGGTGAAAATTTGTTGAAAAAAATGTTAATTAAAGACAGAAAAATAAACGAGCAAGGATCAATCATGGCAACCTTTCTGCTGGAATCCGTTAACTTATCAAGAAGGGTGATCTATTAGAAGTTACTATGGGATTTAATGAAGGTATGTGGAATAAAAGGTGGTTTCCCAGATAAACCAAAGGTTTGCTGACCCCAAAAAGGGGGTGATTTGTGAATTTAGCATGGAGAACTATCTGCCAGCCAAATTTCAAAACCAGATCTGAGATGCATTTCCTCCCATTTAAAGCATTGTCTAAACATTCCATGTCCCTACCCTCAATTTCTCTGTCCATCTTTACTTGTCGTTCCTTGTGAAAGGGTTTCATATCCAACTGTATAAGTATACTTGAATGACAACTAAGATGGTCTTACTCTTATCATTGCTA
This sequence comes from Sympetrum striolatum, assembly GCA_947579665.1. NCBI lineage: Eukaryota > Metazoa > Arthropoda > Insecta > Odonata > Libellulidae > Sympetrum > Sympetrum striolatum. The sequence continues at coordinate 98,395,497 of OX388341.1, read as the reverse complement.
GCCACAACACTCTCCCTAGAGGGCCGAGTCCCATTTTACCAGTAGCAATAATAGTTAACTTGCACATCATAACAATGTATAAATAGTCAAGGTGGTGTCTCTTTGCTTTCCTCAACAGTATTTTTAAGGTGACACCATCACCTATATTCAGGGCTGCCATAACATGCTTATTTCTAAGAATCATGCTTATTTAAAAAGAGAAAATCTTAGAAAATGAAATTGTGCTTACTTCTAAGAAATGTCTTTATTTTTCATAGTTCATGCTTATTTTGCCCTATTTGATCCAGATTGAACACAATCAAACGGTCTCTCACACTGTATGTAATAAGAAGCACCTGTGCGAGAACTTGAGGGAGTTTAAACTCACAACAATTTATTGCATGTAGTGTCAAGGATAATTCCTTCTTATTTTATAAATCTCTACATGAACTGTGGTGAGGTGCATGAACTGCTTTCAAAAGACAAAGAATTGCTGGAGAAAATCATTGACAATAAGAAATATTGCGAATAAAACTGCTGTACCAATTGTGTTTTATTTTCTGATGAGAAATCTTAATTTGGGTCCAAGTGTGCTTATTTTTGGCTCCCAATCGATGGTAGCCCTGCCTATATTATATATAATGACCACCCTACAAGGATACAGACTTTGCAGTCGCCTCTCACACACTGTGTGAACTACATACCTTTCGTCTAGCCTCAACCTATTAATCTTTTTGACATGGCTGACCATACCAGGAACTATGTTCCAGTTAGAGAAGCTCTTTAGGTCATAGGAACAAGCAAGCCACTCCACCAAGACAAGGCTGTAGTTTAGAAAAGGGGCATTCCACAAAATCATAAAAGTTTTAATATTGTGGATTACTTAAGTATTATTTGGAGGATATCAATAAGGAAAATATTTTAGGTTGCCACACAGCTTTGAAATCTACCAGCAAATATGACTCATAATATTTAGTACTGTTTTTCTACTAAGACAAACGTGTTCTCCTTTTTCAAAACAACAAAACCATTATTTTAAAACTTCAAGTTAATACGAAGAAATTTTTGGCTAATTACTTTGGTAACCAAGGTGATGGATTGCCACATCTTTTAGTGCCTAATAACGTACGAGTAATCAATACAAAATGAATGCAGATAATAACAAACAAGAAATACAACGATATACCATGGAAAAAGGGAAATCTGTGTTCAACATATTTAGTGCTAAAAAAAATAAAACCCTGACAGTCCTCTTCCGAAATTTTACCGTACAAGATGGTGTGAGGTGGTTTTCAGGGTAGTTTATGAACATAACTAAAGAAATTTGACCTAATATGTTCAAACCGAAAGCAACAAACTTACCAATCTTTTTGACGAACTTGAGCTTTTTGCGTACTTCTCTTTTTCCTGATTTTTGTTTGTAACTTTTTCTCTTTTATTTCGTCGAGTTCTTCAGAAGTAGGCAAGGCACTCACAAGAGGTTTCATATCCCATGTTATCACCTTGCTCTGCTTTTTTTCAATCAGTTTCCTTTTCTTTTCCTTAATATCAAGGTAGAATGACTCCAACTCTAAAATACAATGGTTTGGTTAGTATACATAAGGAGGGTTCATTATCTTCACGGCCGAATACAAAACAAATTATCACGTACTTTTCAAAAAGTTTTCACGACGCAACTTCATTTTTGATTTTTTGCTAATTCGATTCCCGCTTTCCTCATATCCTGCACTTTTACATACACTCCTCTTATCTGAATCCTCAGCCGGAATCTCCAAATTATCCAAGGAAATATTTATTCCAGAGAAAATTGAATCGGGTATAGAGGGCAAAGGCATAGAGGGATATATTTCAGTTTTACCGACAATGACTCCATCTGATTCATTTTCAGTTTTCAACCCAACAGCTTTCAAGTGAAACTTTTTTCTCTCTCTTCTGAGGCGACCCATTGTGATTTAACAAAATGTTAACTATCCCTAATATCCCTAACAACAGCAACTCACATGGTGAATTCCACAGAACACCAATGTGAAATCCGAAATGAGCAGTCGATCGTAGTGATCGCAGTCGATCAACAGTTCGATTAGTCGAGCTCGTCGAGCTGCCCGTGCTGGCAGCGATTCATCTGTTTCATTTAGGATTGTATTTTGTTTAGTCATTGACGAATATAGTTCTTTTCTGTCAGACGCCGACGTTAGGTTGCATTCCCTGTATTTAAACAATGGATATGGTCGAAAGAAACAACCGTTTCCTTCCCGATTATCATACTGGTCCCAAGCAAGCATACTTTAGCCCTTATGCTGATAATGGAGGGTAAGATATGAATGTAAGTGTAAGAATATTTAAGTTTACAACGTGTACATGGATTTTATATTTTTCATAGGAGTATCGTAGCTATTGCTGGCGAAGACTATGCAATAATTGGCTGTGATACTCGACTCAGCAGTGGATTCTCCATTTATACGAGAGAGCAATCAAAATTGTTTCCGTTGTCAAAGACTACAATTCTGGGATGCTCCGGTTGCTGGTGTGATACTTTAAGTCTCACTCGAGTGCTGGTAGCCCGTTTGAAGGTTAGTTGTTCGTAATTAATAGGGTTTATCACAATTTATGTTATTTTAGTAAGAAAGCATCACTGAGCAAAATGTATTATTCCTAATAAAATCTCCTCCATTGATTATTTTTACAATTTCCTTATTGTACGAAGGTGAAATTTACACTGCTCTAGATTTTTTTCGAGTACAACTATTATTGACTTATAATTTCATTGATAGAACTCATTATTTCTCAATACAAAACATTGATGTAGTACACATGCTTATATGAATAGGTAAACATGAATCAAATTCATTTACGCTCTGTAGCTTAAATTTAATTTTGAGAGTGCTGATATAATGCATCTATAGTTAACTTTTTGACATTATCTCTTACCCAATATCTTATTTCAGATGTATTTGCATGAACATCATAAGCAGATGTCCACCCCTGCTGTTGCCCAAATGTTATCAACTATGTTATATTACAAAAGATTTTTCCCCTACTACATTTCGAACATTCTCGCTGGATTAGACGTTGATGGGAAAGGATGCGTCTACAGTTATGATCCTATCGGACATTGTGAACGAGCGATGTACCGAGCTGGAGGCTCTGCTGGAGCCCTTCTCCAGCCCTTGCTAGATAACCAGGTATCAATAGAGCTTCAGTGTTGTTATATTATAGAGATTTTACGTTATTAAGAAGATAGTAGCGTTTGAAGTGTGTATTTGAGATGATTGAACATGTGTTTATGTTATGTGTTTTAAATTGCAGATTGGTTTGAAGAACATGGAAAATGTGTCTAAGGAACCTATTCCATTGGAGAGAGCTCTTGCTGTTTTGAAGGATGTGTTTATATCTGCAGCAGAAAGAGATATTTATACTGGCGACAGTATTTTCATCAACATCATCACCAAAGATGGAGTTAAAGAAGAAAAGTTTATGCTGAGAAAAGATTAATTGTCTCATGTATTGCCTTCAAAATTGTTCGTAATAATAAATTTTTGCTTCTCTATAAAAATCAGTGAAGTTTTACCTTTTGAATTTCAAGGATGAATTTGCTACACATTTTCATTCAGTGTTCTGATTCTCTAAAACCTTATTTCAATGTTAATAAAAGTACCAAGTATACCTAGTCAATGTTCCTAATCTTGTTCGTACTTCAAAGTAATTTTCATTATGAAAATATATCATCAAGCCACCTTGGGTGATCTAGGACTATCATCAGGGACGGACCTAGAAAAAAATTTTGGGGGGGTCCGATCGAAAAATTTGAAAATAAAAGATATTTCGGTTTTCACAAAACGTGACGTTATAATTGTGTTAGACAAACTCGATTTTTTTCGCTAGTGATTGCTTATTAAATTGTATGTTTATTTACGTTATTTGAGTTTCATTTTCGAAAAATAGGCACAAGTGATATTTCGGGGAGGGGTCCGGACCCCCAGAAGCACCCTCCTGGATCCGTCCCTGACTATCATGTATATAAAGGTTTCTCAAAAAGCTTTTTTCTATTGCATGTGAGATTGATTCTATTTGTTCATATTTCATATCAAGCTCACCAAACTCAATGTAAAAGCTGATAATTTTCTTGTTTTGCTTTCTTGGTAAATTACTAGTGTCATTCTCTTATGTTTGCTCAATCTTTCCAAGCACCATGATGGTAATTCTTCCTGCTGTGCTAGGTCTTCCTATTCTATTGCTTTTTCTGATTGACTTACCAGGTAGCTTTTTAAATAGAAAATAATCTAATATTTTTGGTAGCACAAAGTCTGTGTTATTTGAATCACGTTCTTATACATTTATTTAATTCAATAGCTGCCAGCATAATGGTTTTGGAATCAAATCTGAATAATATTTTTGGCTTAAGCTATTAATTCCCATATGTTTCTTGTCACTTGACTTGCTAAAAATTCACGTTTATCATTCTCTACTTCAATGTTGCTCGGCCACAATGAAAATCCTCTAATTTAGAAATGTAATTTCTGGTTACAGAGAAAATAAGTCATACAAAAGTTAAAAATATGATAAATTCATTGGAATGAATCACAGCTGACATGAAAAGATAGAAATAATGCAAGTGCAAGGTGGCTGAAAATCTTCACATAATTGTGCCTATTGAATTTTTGAAGTTGGATCAATTTTTCCTTCCTATCACCTTTAAGTTCAGCTGGATGAGAAATGCTGCAAGAAATTTTATTGGTAGCTCTGACCTTTTCCCAATTCTTTTGCACTTTAAATGTAAACCCTTTCCTTACTGTAATTGGGTTGTTATACTAGAAAATTAATTTCCCTGAGTAAATTTAGCACCTCTGAACTCTGTATAACATGTTCATGTATTGCTCCATATAAATGAGTAATAATTTGAAATGTTATTTACAAATAATTACATTCTTACTCTATAGAGATAGTTGAAGATTCTTAATTATCCTTCTGATATAGGTATCTTAAGATTTCTAATTAATGGGTGAAATGTTTGCACTGTTATTTCCACCCATTTATTAGGATGGAGTTCCACAAAGTTATAGCTTCTTTGATTAATTTCAACTTAAGATTTCATTAATGCTGATTTAGGGCAGGTGTGATGTGGTATACAATTACCTTCTTGATCTTCATTTGATATATATCTCTCTCATTAAATTTGCAATTTTAAAGAAGTATTTTATTTTGTTGTCCTAATAGAATGGATTTTTCATAAGGGAATTTTAATCCTTGACTTTAATTGTCAAAGTTAAAAATAAATTTTATTTAATCTATCTTGTTACATTGAAACTCCCCATTTTTCCATAAACCATTCTCCTCATAATCTTGGGTTTTAAAAACTTGTATCAGAACTGTTGTGAATAAGATGGGCAATGTGTTGTGGACCTTGTGGATCTCCCTTTTCAATCTTTTTCATAAAGCTGCATTACAGATGCTTTTGCATTCTCATAGATATTGCATAAGAGATGGATGTACTCAGATTCTATCCCTTGATTCTCCAGAGCTTTCAAAGTGGAGGAAGTACTTTCTAAGTTAAAGGCTTGCACATAGTCCACAAACCAGAGGCATTTATAATTTCCTGCAGTGTGTGGATGTGGTCCATATTGCTGAAGCTTTTACAGAATCCTTCATGTTCTCTAGGCTGTGCATAGAACAAGGTCCTCTTTAGAAGTTCAACCATTATCCTCATAAATATTTTGAACACAACTGGTAGGAGGCTGATGGGGGGGTTGTTCAAATTTTCCTTGCTTCTTTTCTAGTGCCGAAGGGCAATCCTGTAATCCTGACAATGGTCATTCCTAGTATTAAGGATATTTAAAACTTCACAGTTTGTTACTGAAGAGAGTTTGTTTACTAATACACAATCTATTTCATTTTTTGTTACATTGGGACCTTTCCAGTTCCTTGTAAGATTCTTCTGAAAGTGTAAACTAGTTTTATACATATTTGTGCATTCTGCAAACTCTACCAGGCGGTGACCTTGTTCATTCTTCCTTTCACCCAATCCATACTGTCCTACAATAGTATCACCCGCTTCCCACTGACCTACTTAAGCATTAAAATCACCCATAATCTTTATAGCAATGGGCCTCCTTGCAATTTTTAGTGTCGAGAGTTTGGTAAAAGTTTTCAATTTCCTCTTCACTGCTTGCAACTGTTGGTGCATGTACTTGGATGACCTGTAATGAGTAACATTCTTTTATCTTGTTTATACGTATAAACAAGGACCACTGACCAAATTAGTTATTTTCAGTTCCAAACTTTGAGCCTTTTTAAGGACTTTGTCAAATTTTCCCTAGAAAATAATGTTTAAATCATTGAAATTTATTGAAAAGTGTAACAAAGTGACTGTAATATCTTTGACAGGATATAAGATACACCTACATTATTTTCAAAGTTGCAGCATTAAAATGACTCCCAGATCTTATTTGAATAATGATGAAAGTTCAACTTTCATCATTGTTATTTTCTTTTAAATGAAATTTTACCTATTTTATAACTTTCAAGTAATATTTTATAACTGTTATTTTTCTCTTTCATGGTGTATTTAAGGAGTCACAATCAAGGTATTATTTTCTGTAATATACCTTGTTTGATTAGAGCACATGATTGTAACTAATTCCTACCCTAAAACTGGAACTTGAAAATTATTACTTTTACTATGACACATTTTAAATGGTGCAGTTACACGGTCTTAGTTCTGGCTAACTGAAATGGAGGGATTCTTATATGCCATACAGCATGGCAATTTTCCCATAATTTCTTTCCCAACTCTATGAACATCAGGCATTTCAGTAATCAAGATGCTTAAGAAGCTTCAAATTTCATAAAGCTTGAAAAGATAAAATGATAAAGATAGAATAATCTGAGAGTATATGAATATTTCTCTCCAACGTCTTACATATCTTATAAGAGATAATTTCTTTTCAAAAACAAGAAAAAATCCTGGAGAATTAAAAAATAAATGAATAAAGTATAATAATGAATTTAGTCATAAAGGTACTAAATACTATCATCTAACACAGTAGGAAGCAAGCGAAGTTGTGGCATATGTTTTTATGATTCAAGACTCAATTTCCATTTCTTGTTCATGACTGGTTACCATGTCCTCAAAGAAAATAGCAATTAAGTGAAGGACTATGAATGATATTTCTTTGAAACAGAAATACGAAATAAAATGAAGTTATTCATATTATGATGCACAGTGATGGATTTCAAGTTAACCATACATCATTTTTACGTTCAACAGATTTAAATTGTGCGCCATTTTTAACTAAAGTCGGGCACAGTCAGGCGAGTCCAGTCGAGTCAGTCAGGCCGGGCAGGCCATTTTGGGATTGCTTCGATCAACATCGTTTGCGCAGTTGAAATTTCGATACTTCGACTTCACGGACTTCACCCAATTTTCTCCAGTGATCTGGGAGGGTATTGTGTTCAAATATTTCACTTACAAATTTAGCGAAATGTCTGCATCGGATGGAGAAACATTTACTATTCTACGGAAAAGGCCACCTAAACCATCGGCCATGAAAACGGAGCAGGTATTAGCAAAATATATTTTTGTTGTTGAAGGTGTACGACGTGTTTTCTGTCGATCTGGCATGGAAATAGTAATTATGGCGTGCGTATGACTGCCACATTTTCTAAAGTGGTATGAATTTACCTCGTGTAACAGTTGTAAAATTCGTTGTTTTAATTTAATGAGCGTCGAGTGAGCTTTGTAATAAAAAATATCTTTCTTTGTGATGGAAGGCCATCAACGCAGCTCGTCGTCAGGGTGTGCAAGTGGAAACTCAGCAGAAATGTGAGTAAATCAATGTGTGGAAAAATCCTGAAGACACTGAAATCAAAGAAATTTTTAGCCCGATTATATTCATTTACCTGTTTTTTTCTGTCTTCGTGATAGCTTTCTTTTAACTACTATGTGGCTTGGAAAGGGCTTGCATTTAATTTTGTTTTAATATCTTATGAATTGAGATTTTGGAAACTTCTTCGCGCAGGGGGAGCGGGTCAAAATAAACAACACCAGACCACTAAGAATACTGCGAAACTTGACCGTGAAACTGAAGAATTGAGGCATGATAAAATAAGCTTGGATATGGGAAAACTTATCCAGCAAGGCCGACAGTCTAAGGGGTGGAGCCAAAAAGATCTTGCTACCGTGAGTCTCTGTTTTACTTCATTCCAATTTTATCGCCATTGATTCATTTCTCATTTCATCCTTTCAGTTTGTGAGAGCGGATTGTAAGGTATCTTTAACATTAACAGATTCTTATACTCATTTTTGTTATCTTTGTCTATTTCTGTTATAATTTAAATATCCCTCATAGATTTCCTTTTTGAAAAATCCCGAACATACTCGGTAGTACCGTTCCAACAGTAACATTCCTTTACATTCCGTAATGTCACACTTGTTTGTTGTTGTGGAAATTATTCATCCACTTGGAGAAAACCCTGCTGTAATCTTCAAGTAGTGCCTTCACAGTCACTTCAGCTTGTCCCAGGTGCAGTCATAGTTAATTTTCTCTCATAATCTTACCTAATCTTACTAGATGTACTACTACTACTACTACTTGTTCGAGTGGATTGACAGAATAAGAACAGGTTTTACTTCTCAATTCATAAATTTATTCGCTGGTACTAGTTGAGGTGTTTACACAATCCTTTTTTCTCGTTCTTGCATTTGTACAAGTTAATGCACGGTCTAAACAGACTTAGTTTTTAATTCAAAAGGGATTTTCTATTCTATTATATATTTCACCATCACATCATCCTTATTGCTATTGTAAGGCAGGTCAATTTTTTATGCAATTCTAATATACAAGTCACTATTATCATAAAGAGAAAAATGAAAAAAGTCAAACTTGTGCATAGAATTTAAGTTTAAAATATATTTCTGCTTAATATTTGTTAATTATGTGCCATAGTATTGTGTTAATGATCAACACTCAGTATTGAGGATTAGTAAATGTAAATTCCAAAAATGGTTTCATGTAATTAAATCTTTCTTCACTTCCAATTTTTGTGGATCTCTCCAAGATTTTGTTGCCTTTCCCCAGAAAGAATGCTCAGATTGCATAAGACTATGGAATTATTTTGTCATCAAATGATGTATTTTGAAGGCTCCTTCATGCATTTACTTAATGAATTGAATTATATGAAAGCTTGTTGTAACCGGCCTCAGTGGCAGAGTGGTTAGCATGTCACTAGCGCTCCAACGCCCAGGTTTGAATCCTGATATCCGGATTTTTCTGGTTAGGGAATGTTAGTCTGCAGTGGCGCAACCAGGATTTGCCAATTGGTCCAAGGCTGCCGAGAAAACAAAAAATACCTACCTCATAGGGGCTAGTAAATTCATGCCTGCTACTTACTACAATATATGTTAATTCTTTCAAAAACTAAATGAATTGAAAACTAGAGGAGTTAAACGCTCATGTGGCCAACATATTACACTTTCCAAGATAGTAGTTTACATAAGCGAACAATTGGAAACTTTTCATGAGTGTTGTTTGGATTTCTGGTTTGGATACATCCAATATCTATTAAAAACTCATTTTTTTCCATGCTGAAATTTATTAGTGTTGTAGATCTAAACTTCTTCCAAGAGGATGCAAAGCGTGGGAGGAAAAAAGTAGTTATGGTTATTTGGCAAGCGATATAAAACGTAACATCCACTCATTAGATCCCCCACATTTGCATTCCCATGCTTATTTGAATATCTTTCGTTATTTGAGTATATCATCAGCAGATAAAAGAATTTAACTAAAATGTTGCCTGCCCAGAAAACACCATCAATGTATAAAAATATGAAGTACATGTACAGCTTATTCCACAAAGTTTATATAAAAAACAAAAAATCATTTATATCCGATAAAAGTTTCTGGTAGGCTTATTATTTAGCCTGACTTCGTTATCTATGCATTAGCTAAGTATTCAACTGGAAGCATCACATACCGAACATTAAAAAATTCGGCTACATTAAAAAAAATACAGCAGACACTTGATTATAGTTGATATTGTAATTGAATTTGCAGAATTAAAGCCACATTCCAAGGTGAAAAAAAATGAAGACGTCAAATTACATTTATTTAGACTAAGTATTAGGTGGTTTAACCAGCAGAGAGCTGATGCAAACCCAGTCTTACGCACTGAGTGTTCGAAGAAAACAAATGTTTTCCATGAATTGATATTTTGAATGGGCATTCTATGACTATGTGCTTGATAGGATAAGTCATGAGATTTGTGGGATTCTATCGCCAGAGAAAAAAATTGGCTGCATTGAAAAGGAAGCTGAAGAATTTAAGACATAGTTTTAACAGTTTATCAAATTTATTTCAAGTCATCAAGTCACAGTTCCGATAAATATGTGCATATATGCACACAATACCTTTCAGCTGACTGATTTGCTTCCAAAATGGTATATTATCAATCATATCATCGCAAATTAATTTTTACTGGTTACTTGTATCGCTCCAATACTTTATCAAATTATTTTCATAAATATACATCACATTTACAGGCAATCATAAAATAAAGATCAGTAAGTATATTTTCTATCATCCCAAGTAATGAAGAGTCTACTGTGTAGACTTTAAATCGTCCAGAATGCTTAATAAAGGAAAAAGTAACTTTGCAATTGTCGCTAACTCATCTTGGGATGTGCCCTCCGATGACAGACTAAAATAAGACAATCTTAATTTATGCATATAATAATGGTTATTTCACAAAAAACCACGTAGCCATTAACTTACATTTTTTCTGATAGTGGCCTCGAGGTATTAGCGACTGTGAAAAGAAATTTGTCTATCTATGATGTCTATCTGTACCTTATGAAATCCAAACTAAATTCTCCTTTGAACTGTTTGCTTTGAATTTCTCAAAAGCTGTACTCAAGAGCCTAGCTTTGCATTCAAACCCTTGAAACAGTCACATGCAAAAGATCTAACTGAGCGTTTTATCAATCTGTTTATCTCTCAAATGTAATATTAATCTCTGTTTTCAGGGTGCAAGTTTCGAATTGCTTCTTGATTGTTCCCTTGTATTTTTTCGAGGAGTAAACATCATCACTTTCAAATTTTTCTCGTCAGAATCTTATCTTATGGCATGAGTTATCTAACTAAAGGATTGGCTTAAAAAGTTCACGCGTTGAACGTTTTGTGCAAAACACTCGTTTGTGTTTGTACAATATATCAAAAGGGATATTATTGGTCCTGTTTCCGTTAAAGAAATTAAATAATTTAATCAATTGTTATTGTAATGCTGATAACTAAGTCTCATGAATATGGCCTCTTTTTTATATGAAAGTCTATTCTATACTTTCTATGAGTACAATTCTTAGATTTCTTTGTGCAGAGATGCTACAAAAATATTTTACTAATGAGTATTAATTTATGTAGATGAAATTAATGAGGAGCTAAGTTATATGTGTTTCATGAAATTTACCTGCTGATTATATCCGTTTCCAATTAACATCCTTCCTTTGTAGTAATTAGTTTCATTATTTGTCTAATCTGTTGAATATACAATTAATCATATTCCAGTTTAAGTTTATTTGTAGAAAGCAACGATATTTCTTTTATTCCTTGCCATATTGTAAATTGAAATTTAGAACTAAGGTTATATTCAATGAGCAATTTTCTATCTTAAATACTTCTTCATGTTACAAATTTAAGCTTATCTTAAATTTTGCCTAATTATCTCATTTCTTTGAAACAGAGAGTAAATGAGAAGCCACAAGTAATCAATGATTACGAAGCTGGTCGTGCCATTCCAAATCAAAAAATCATTGGTGAAATTGAGAGGGCAATTGGTAAGCTTATGTTAATTTTTTTGTGATGGAAATATTACAAAGTGATTTTTCTCTTATATTTTATCCATTTAACTCTGGAATTTTAAATATCATTTTACAGGATTGAAGCTACGAGGAAAAGATAGGGGAGCTCCTATTCAACCCCCTGGGGCAGTTCGCAAGTAATTGCTTCAGGGGCTATGAAACCACTCTTGTACTGAACTTCATCTCAGCATTTTGCAATTTTTTAACTAATAAAGCAAATCTTATTGCAGCAAGTAAATAACGTTTGTTGGTGTTGGTTGAGAAAATAAAATTATTTATCATCTTTCAACTATTCAAATTAATTGATTTATATAGCATTGATTTGTGAGTTGATATTAAGAATTAGATTAACACCAAATGGTCTGTCAGAGAAAGATGAATAAAATTCCATTTCAATCATATCGAGTTAATTTTTTCCTTTTCACTCATAACCATTTCATGAATTTCTCATAAAAAATGCATTTACAATTTCAATTGATGTTAAATCATTACTTAATTCAAATTTAAGAGTTCTTTACGAAATAAGCCCTTATGTTAGGTTAATATTTCTTAGTAGCAATACAATTATAGTGTTTATCATAAGAAATTCTAATTACTAATCTCACAAATATTTTACTGGCGATTTTCTCCCTGATAATGGAGGAAGGAATTTTTAATGAGAGTTGCTGAAGAATGTTATTGGATTTTATTCCAAGATGATTTATAATTCAGTTGCCTAATTACCAAATAAGGGGAGGATATATGTGAGACAGCTGAGATATGAATACACTACTATTGCATTTGGAAATGTGACTTATTAATGGTTAATAATGTAATGCATTGAAAGTCATTCTCCTATGGGTAATAAATAATTTAAGTCCCAATCTCATGAAAAATGACAGCTTTGTAGATTTTATTTTAAATAGAAGCTTTCTAACTAATGGCCTGCCTTTATAAGGCATCATTATTTTCTATAGCACATGCTTGAGTGATTTACATAAGCTTAGCAATACTTTTTTATTTTCACTTATGACATTTTATTATTGCTCATTGCAATATCCTTAGGTATTTGAGGTTGAATCTATCATTGGAATGATCCACAGATTTATGTCTTTGGTATGTATATGGGGTTAGCTTAGGTTTTTCTAGCTCTCTATCATATCATTATGTAAACAGCTGACAATACTGATCAATATTACTTTAGTGATATATATTATTTATTGTAAAGTTTATGGTATTTTTGTTGTTTTAAATGCCAATCTTTGATATTTTTGTGATATTTGAGTATTTTGAATAAGTGTGAGCTATTTTGTTTTGATCTCAAGTATTAATTTTTAAATGTTAAACCAATTCCTCCAAGCAAGGCTTTATCAAATCATATCATAATTTGAACTGGAGTCCTTAATAACTCTGTTGTTATAGAGGCTAGCTGGCCTTGGCCAAAGGAAAACCTTATTAATTCATCATTTTCTTTGATGATTATTTATATTCTTTTGAATCTTGAGTAGAAAATCTAAACATTGAGAAATACATGAAACAACAATGTTTGCAGCTGGTAATTCAGAATTTAATTGCTCAAACAAGCCAATTTTATTTTGTAATGATGTAGAATTTGTTTGTTTCTTCAAAGTATATCTATATTTCTTAAAAGTTTGATTTGATGAGATAAGATGTGAACCAAGAATCAATCATGTGTTGTTCATTACTCATTTATGTGTTGGAAATTGATGTTATGGATATAACACCAGTGGAATCCTTGGTCAAAGCATCATTGTAGTGGAGGGATGCAATATTCCACAAAGTTTCCACATCATTTTAGTCAAATACATCCTCAGCTGCTCTTTTAAAAGTAATTTGTTTTAACCATGCAAAAGGGGTCTTTGTGTTTAAATCACAAGAGTAAATCTTGGGATTTGTTCAGGCACAAGTATTTTCAGAACAAGTATGATAAGCCCTCCCATTTGTTGTTAATATTTTCCTGTAAACCTGAGGAGACTGGAAAAAAGACTTTAATCTTTATAAACAGATTTCCTGACTGGCCCTATAATATTGATAATGTGAAAATGTAAATAAAGTTAAATGTATGAATTTATATCAATCCTCATTTTTTTCCTATTTTCATTGCTTAGTTGTAATGAAACGAGATTTTTTGAGAAAAATAAATGTAAGAAATCTTAAAATGTAGAGATAAACTTGAAACACTAAGAAAATGATTCTAAGGATTACCATGGCCACCTTTTTTGTTAGTAGGGTCAGGTGCTAGAAAAGAATCTCAGGCTTATTATTATCCTCAATGATAAAAATAGTCTATAGAATTATGTTTCTACCCTTAGTTTTCTAAACAATCTATAAAATGCTTGTAGTGGCATTAGAAAAACTCAAATTATTGCTAAGAACCCTTTATACCAAATTACCTAGAATGCAAGAGCAACCAATAAGTTAACTGTAATGTTCACTATTTATATCACATCAATCTTCATGAAGCAAATGAAATCTTGATTAATTTTTAATAAATATTGGTCTGGAAGAAGACTTTCTACTCTTTCAACTATCATTAAATTCATTATTAATATTTTTATACCTCGTAAAACTATGGCTGGGTACTTATAGTGGAGTAGAAAAATTGGGACACCTTTTAACATTCTGCATTAGGGCACCTGAGTTGCTGGAAACCTTATCTTAAAAACACCCATGGCATGAATTTCTCTGTAATCAGCAAATGCTCTTTTATACTAATTGCAATGACCATTTTAGGTGGGAGTACAGCATAAGAATAATCAGTATTATCAAAGTTCTAGACTAAATCTGGATAATTCTTAATGCCTATTTTGTAAAGTAGGATTGCCAGATTGTCATGAAAATGGTTTAAGATAACCTGATTGCTGATGTATGCCCTATTTGCTGAAATATTCTCTGGAGTATGCAGATTAATTCCATATCTTGTCTTAAAATCCATTTACCAGCTGTCTGATCCAGCTCATTAGAAGGTTGTTTAACTCTTGATGCTTCTGCCAGATAAAAGGATAGTTTTCTTATGTCCATAATGGTGAACCTGAATCTCAACTATGTATCAATGTTGCATTTATACATTTGCTGAACCGAATCCATAGCAAAAGCGATCTACCTAACTAAGGCAAGCACTACCTTCCATCTTCATTTGCAAGTAATTTTTTTAGTCATAAGTCATTTTTCACTCTTATTCTTCACTCCATATAAAGAGTCATTCTTTATCGCATTAATTTTGTGCCTTCATGCAACTCTTTTTGACTTACTTATACTTGGCAGACATCAAAGGTAAAAAATAAACTGTTAATGCTTACAATTTATGCTACCAAAAACTTACTATATAGTATACCCTATGAACATGATTCCTATAGTTATGATAAGAACTGCTAAACAAGATATGCTCAACAAAATAGTATGTGCATAATATGTAACAGGTAAATTTGTGAACTCTGATACTTTTTTGTGATGTATTTAATTTAGTAAAAACTATTTAGTAATATTGATTGTATTTTTATTAATCACAATGCTTTCTTATATCTTAATAATACTTGATCAATTACCTCCATAGGTCTTGAAAAAGTATGTAAGCATATGTAAGAAATTTAGTAGGGACGCTAAGATTTTAAATGTCACACCCACAGCTATAGCACTCATAAATATCAAGGCAATGTCATTACTAGAGGTGTTCGTTTTTTGCAATAAGTGATAAAACCTAAAAATAAAGCAAATTTTGGCAAATTTAGCTAAATAATGCTAATTTTGGCAGTTTTAATAAGCACCACAGATTTTGGTGAATTTCATTCATCTTTTTTAAGAGAGGAGAATGTAATTTTGGTATGATTTAAATAAATGTAAAATATATATTTGTATTATTTAAGTATCTATTGTCATATTTTTAATCACTCATTACATCTTTGCTTATGCAAATTTAGCTTGAATCTTTTGCAAAAAAATCACATAACTAAATTACTGTCTAAAATACATGCTCAGCAAGGTGCTGGCTATCAGCAGTTTTTAATGATTACTTGCACGTTTACAACAATGTATGTATATACCAGGTACGGATCTAGAAAAAATTTTTGGGGGGGTGCGATCGAAAAATTTAAAAATAGAAGATATTTCGGCTTTCACAAAACGTGACGTTAAAATTGTGTTAGACAAACTCGAATTTTTTCGGTAGTGATTGCTTATTAAATTGTGTTTTATTTGCGTTATTCAAGTTTCATTTTCGAAGAATAGGCACAAGTGAAATTTCGGGGGTGGTCCGGACCCCCAGGACCACCCCCCTGGATCCGTCCCTGGTATATACAATTCATTGTGGAAAGACACGCTATCAGCTTACCAGAAAATGGATTGGTACTATTTTGTATAATTTACGGTTAAAAATATTTCCAATGCTTTTAATGTTTATGCTAAAGTGTGCCTAATATTATTTATTTGCTTACACGAGACTGAATATTAGTAACACAAAATTTAGGATGCATAATAAAAACAAAACATCACAATATGGTTTTCAAATCAACAAATTGCAGAAAAAATAAAAACATTTTCAAACACCTCTAATCATTACTTAAAGCTTTTAAAATAAGGAAGATAACAAAATAAACACACATATAATATTATCAGTTTTCATTTTCTCCAAATTGTTGATTCTTAACTTTAAAATGATCAATTTGAAAAGAACGCAACGCTTGTTATTTTTGGGTGACACATTTTGGATGTCTCTTAAATTAAAATATGGTGATCCTAAATATTTCGAAACTAATTCTACACCCAATTGCATTAATGAATGGCTGGAAATGAAACTCCTGGAAAAGCACTTCAGGATAAAGCCAGCAAGCAGAGGAAGGGATATGCTTTCTATGGGAGTAGAAAAGGGTTAGCTGAACTAAAGCTTGCTGGTAAACTGCAGGTATTTCAAAGGCTCTCTGTTATCTCATTTCACCGTTTTTTCATATCTAAATGAAGGACCTATCCTGAGGATGTTGTTAAGTTGGGGACCCTTTAATAACTTGGCGATATAATACCGGCTTCACTACTGGTGACCCAAACAAACTTTGATCGTCAAAACCTTCCAACCCATGGGCGTCGCCAGAGGGGGGCAGGGGGGGGCAGCTGCCCCCCCCTTGAGACCCATTCGTATTTTGGTTCGGGATGTATTGTAGAAACAATTTTTAGGCGCGAGCGTATTTGAAAAGAATTTAGACCCAAAACAAAGTCAAGTGTTGGCACGTGTAAACACCAATGATGGGAAAAGTACTTCCTCGTAGGAAATTCATTTATACCTCCAGCGCAGCAGAAATATTTCAACAATACTTTGCAGCAGAGTCAACAGCCATCCCTCCTTTCCTTCGCCCCTTCCCTCCCAAGAGAAGAAAAGTTCGGTTACAGGGTGAACAATGTTGTTAGAACTGCCTCTCGATGCGATCCGAGTGCGAGGTTATGCGATTATGACCTCTCTCTCAAACTTCCTTGAGTATCGTCCGACAATCGCCCGCAGAAGACAAAGGATTCAGTTTTTTTTTCGTTTTCCTATCAAAATGGACGTAAGAAAGTTTTGCGGTGAGTATTTTGCAAAAAGGCCCAAGCAGTGGCGCAGCGAGTCAAGTCCTAAGACTAGCTCTGTGCTTTTTTCTGCTGAAGAGTACAAAACCTCAATCATTTGCTTGATAAATTCAGCGAAAGCTTTGCATGCCAGTTAATATGGCCCCGATTACAGCTAAGTTGATGTTTTCGGTAGCAGAGCAGGCCTAGAGCCGACATCGATATCAATGGGACGCTACGAGTGTTTCGCACACAATTCTTAACGCATGCACTTCTTAACCATATCCTTTTGTTAAATGACTCAAACCATAAGATAAGATTCCCATGAGAAGAATTCGAAAGTGCTGATTCGTTTATTCCTCGCAAAAACACAAGGGAACATTAGAGAAGTAATTCGAAATTTACAACCTGAAAACAGAGATTAAGATTACGTTTGAGGGACAAACAGGTTGATAAAACGCTCAGTTAGATCTGTTGCATGTGACTGTTTTGAGGGTGTGAATGCAAAGCTAGGCTCGTGAATAGCGAATTTGAGAAATTCACAGGGAACAGTTCGAAGGAGAGTTTAGTTTGGATTTCATAAGGTACAGATGGACATCCGAAAATATTTTCACAATCCGCTAATAGCTCGAGGCGTCTATCGGGAAAACGTAAATTAATGTCTATGTAGTTTTTTGTAAAATGACCATTATTAGTTGCATAATTTAGGATTCTATTATTTTAGGGATGTTATCGGAGGGCACATCTCAAGATGAGTTTAGCGACAATTCCAAAGGAACTGGTTCCTTTGTTAAGCATTCTGGACGATTAAAAGTCTGTACAGTAGACTCTTCATTACTCGGGATGATATAAAATATAATGATCCTTATTTTATAATTACCCGTTAATTTGCTGCATAGTTACAAAAATAATTCAATAACCGGGTTTCCGTAGAAATTTGTAAAAGTATTGGAGCAATACAAGATATCAGTAAAAATTAATTTTCGATGATATTATTAATAATATACCATTTTGGAAGCAAATAAGTCAGCTGAAAGGTATTGTGCGCGTAAGTTACGCACATATTTATCGGAACTGTGACTTGATGACTTGAAATAAATTTGAGAAACTTTAAAAACTGTGACTTAAATTCTGTAGCTTCCTTTTCGATGCAGCCAATGTTTTCTCTTGTGATAGAATCCCACGAATCTCATATCTGATTATGCAATGCCCATTCAAAATTTCAATTCGTGGAAACTTTTGTTTCCTTTGAACACTCAGTGCTTAAGACTGGGTTTTGTACCATCTCTCTGCTGGTTAAACTACCTATTACTTAGTCTAAATAATTGTAAGTTGACGTCTTCATTTTTTCCAACTTGATTTCTGCAAATTCAATTATAATATCAACTATAATCAAGAGTCTACAGAATATTTTAATGCAGCCGAATTTTTACTCTCCGGTATGTGACGCATTCAATTGGATACTTGGCTAATACATAAATAACGAAATGTAAGGCTTAATTGTAAGCCTACCAGAAAATTTCATCTGATATAAATGATTTTTTTTTTCTTAGAAGAGGAGGTAATTTTAAAAGCAACGGGTCAAGTCATTCCTAAGAAAGCTGCTGATGATATAGTCTAATAACGAAAGATGTTCAAATAAGGATGGGTGCACCAATGTGGTGATTTATTGAGACGTTTTATATAGACGTAATAATATTATTTATATAACTATTTTTTTCCTTTTCACGCTTGGCAACCTCTTGGAAGAAAGAACTCTCAAAGACTCGGGAAGTATATATCTACAGCATCAAAATACTTAAGCATCGAAAAAAATTAATTTTTAATAGAAATTGGACGTAACCAAACTAGAAATCCAAACAAAACTTATGATAAGTTTCCAATAGTTTGCTTATGTAAACCACTATCTTGGAAAGTTTAATGAGTTGGCCATATAAGCGTTAAACACCTCTAGTTTTCAATAAATTTAGTTTTCGAAAGATTTGACATATTCGTAGTAAGAAGCGGACATGAATAAACTAGCCCCTGTAAGTTAGGCATTTTTCCTTTTATCTAGCAGCTTGCCCCCCCCTAGCCCAGTGCCTGGCGACGCCCTTGTTCCAACCTGCTGTGAATTTTCCAGTAGAAATAATAACTTAAAGGTAACTTCACTATATCACTGTTGTGTAATTATCCCTTATTATTTAGGTAGTTATTTTGTACCTATACTTGTAAAATACCTGTTAACAAAAGAGGGATCTCTTGGGCAAAGAAGAGGGGCCCAGTGGCCGCACCTGCCCCTGGCATAAATAAATGAAAGTAAAGTCGTGGGACTTAATAGGGTGAGGTCGTACGGGAAGACGGTGTCGAAAGGGAGACGTCACGGAAAATGGTATCCTGAGAAACAGCGTCGCGGGTGGACGGCGCGTCGTCTGGGGTGGTCGGCCGGGAGGTGTAGGGCGTCCGGGAATGGGGGTTGTCTGGGGAGACGGTAAAGTTTTAGTTGTCTAGAAAGGTTCTTACGGAATTGTTGCTATATAATCTAAACGAGTTAATACTAGGGATGAGGGGGTCCGCGCGACTTGCATCGCTCGGTAATCTTGGATTAGGGGATTGTGAGGCAAAACCGACTTTGCGGGTCCGACCGACCCCCTTTGAAGTTTTTGATGGATGATGCTATCATGCGGAATGAAAGCTAAATAGTTGAGTGATAGTCATTACAAGCATGCCGAGCTGGTTCTCTTTCCCGTCCGGCGCGTAGTCACGTTGCAATATTTTCCGGAAAATCTTAAAAGATTTTACTAATATAACTAACTATTATAACTTTAACTTGTTAGACGTTGAAAAGAATGAATTCTACGTTTTACGGGTCTGAACGTCTGAAGTTCACCATTGGTAAATACAATTCTGAATTCACTGGCTTTAGTAGTTTACTTTAGTGTGGCATTGAATGGCAAATCTATTGCTAATAACCTAAATTCGAAACGCTGTAGTTGATAGATAAATTTCACGGGGATTAATTTATAGGAGGCGTCCGGACCCCACGGACACAACCCTTGGCTACACCAGTGGCATGTATGTACCTATTAAAACAACAAAGAGATCTAGGATTTTGAGTAGAGAAGAGAAGCAGCTCCCATTCTAAAAAAAAGGAAATCGCGTATGAATATCAATATTTTTTGACGAAGATTGTATATATGACACAAGGTAGGATGCGAAACTGAAATTTCATTACATAGATTTCTAAAATATTGGCAGTATGATATTGATAAAAATTAGAAATATGTATAAAATTATATATAGGAAAATACTACGTAATAGGAGTATTTGAAATTCTTTCGGGACGCCCCCTGAACTTATTCCATTTGGTTAGAAAGTAAAACGTATAAAATATTATTTAAATCGGATAACTGAGAGACGTGCCGCATCGCACTTGAAGTTTATAATTTCTACATTTTGGCCTTTCTTCGATCATCACAGGAGATAACGGAGTCTTCCCATATATCAACTGTATTGATTTTTTTATCAATGCATTGTTAGACATTAACTGTGATTTTCGTAAAATATTAATTAGATCTGCGCAGTAGTTTTCGAGATTTAGCCCAAATAGAGAGCGTGCGACGTACAAGTGGCGCCGCACAGTGGTCCCAAATTGAAAAAAGCTGGCCAAAATTAATACCGCTGCTATTATAGCTTACTTATTCGATTTAAAGGTTGATCTCTATGGTTTTTGATCCGGTTATTTCGAATTTGAAGTTATTTTTTCTGTATTTTTGATTTTTTTGTTCTTATCGCACTATTTGTTTAAATAATGAAATAAAAAATCCAAATGACATTTAAGGATACTTCCACAATCCTTAATACAAATTATACATCCAATTAATCTATAATAGTTGTTTAATGCATATTTCTAGTGATCACTATTGTTTATTTGTACAATTTTTAAACAATGAAATTTAAATTAACCAAATGAATTTTTTTAACCTTCACAAAAGTTTTAGTATATTTTATATCTGAGGCATCTAATGTAAGTTAGTATAATTTATCTCGGATTATTATTGTTTTACTTCGTTAATTGTTTAAACAATTTATCATTAATAATTCAAATTATGAACGTACAGTATTTTTTCAAATTTTTATGCAACTGCTAATGGATATGAAAGTTTTTCTATTACTGTATCACTGCTATCAAATTTTCCATGGAGGTATTACTTTGATAGCTTTACAAACATAGAAATGGCGGAAAACCGGATTTATGTAAATTCTTCGATTGCAATGAGCTCATTTGTTGCTGGGAGATTTGTAAAATTAATCACCGGACACAGAATTTGGCAATTCAATTTTAATTAGATATACTGGGGGTAATAAACTAAGTTTTTTTAGATATCTTTAACGTTTATTCTCAAGAAAAATGCTATACACACTCCAAAGCATCGTCTGATAATTCCTCATCAATGTCATCAAATTTTTACTTTCTCCATATACGAAGTATAGAGAAAGTAATGCACTCGCAAAAAAATTAGACCTTCAGATTTCAACGGAAATAGATGTTTTGGGGCCCATACCTCGTTTTCGCTATTTTCCCGAACATGTCTGTCTGTCTATCCGTGGTAAAGAAGTTTGTGGGCGCTCTATCTTAAAAAGTAATTATCCGATCATTTTCAAAATTCATATCCAGTATTTTCCTAACAATGCCACGAGTTGATTAGTTTTTGGTGAATATTGCTTAAACGGAAGTTTCGGTTTATCCGGAACAAAATTTAGTTTCTTAAATATCTCTGTAAAAATGCAATGTAGGTATATACAATTATACACAAACGTTATAGATAATGTACTTTACTTTACAACGTTTTTATGAAACATTTTCGTAACACTGATTGTTTAGGAGTTATTCTTCAATAATGGTTAACCGGAAGTTGTTGTTTATCCAGAAATGGAAGTTTTTCATAGATATCTCTGTCAGAATGCAATGTACGTATATACATTTAAAGATAAAGGTTATAGAAAATGTATTTTACTACAACTTTTGTATGAAACATTTTTTCGTAACACTGATTGTTTAGGAGTTATTCTTCAATAATGGTTAACCGGATATTGTTGTTTATCCAGAAATGGAAGTTTTTCAGACATATCTCTGTCAGAATACAATGTAGGTAGATACAATTTCGTACCAAAGTTATAGATAATGTATTTTACTACAGATGTTGTATGAAACATTTTCCTGTAACAGTCATTGTTTTGGAGTTATTTATATATTACCGGCACAGGCATCTATTTTCAATAAATACGGAGAAAGTCATGTTTTGGCCATATCAGTTATTTTTCTGTGCTCCTGAATTAGTCGAAATAAAGGGATCTGATGTAAGTAGCAATCTTCGAAATATATCCTCGTTTGTGGCGATCCTGGAAAATTTCCTCGTATGGTTCTCCCGGAATCTTCTTATGTCCTTATTCCTGGCCTCCATCGCCTCTTCGGATAAATGGCTAATAGGGAGGGCAGCTTGGCTATTGCTGAGCCATGAATAAGTAGCTTGCGGATGACGGGTGGCATGTAATACCACCATAAAACGTGTTAAAATATTTTTGGGGTTAACGTCCTCATTTAAATATAATTTGTTTCTTAAGTAGTCCAGTACGTATTGTCTTTTAAGTGATGTAGATTCTTTTCCACTTCAATAAATTTTAGATGCATCTCAAGATGCGTGATATTTCCCGGATCAATTAAACCCTTAGCAGAATCCTTTTTTAAGGTAACAAGTAAAAAAATCTTGTTAAGTTAAATATAGTGAATGCACCACCTATAGCCAAAAAATCCGCGAATGAATATTGAAACTGGATCTTCACAACACAAATACACTACGGGCTCTCCTCTTCCGTCTCTTGTTTTCCGTACGTATAGAAGATCCAACCGCTTCCACATTAGACGTGGCGCAGCGAGGGGGGGTTATAGGAGTTCAAACCCCCCCCAAGAGTCGAGTCCTATGACTAGCTCTGTGCTTTTTTCTGCTGAAGAGTACAAAACCCCAATCATTTGCTTAATAAATTCAGCCAAAGCTTTGCATGCCCGTAAGAATGGCTCCGATTAAGGTGATGTTATCGGTAGCAGAGCAGGCCAGAGCCGACATCGATATCAATGGGAGGCTATGGTACGAGTGTTTTGCACACAATGTTCAACACGAGCCTATCCTTTAGATAGATGACTCACACCATAAGATATGATTCCCATGTGAAAAATTCGAAAGTGCTGATTCGTTTACTCCTCGCAAAAACACAAAGGAACCTTCGAGAAGATTATGTTTGAGTGACAAACAAAATTTTTGTTTCCTTTGAACACTCAGTGCGAAAGACTGGGTTTGCCTCAGCTCTCTGCTGGTTTAACCACCAAACTATTACTTAGTCTAAATAATTGTAAGTTGACGTCTTGATTTTTCCCACCTTGGTATGTAACTTGATTTCTGCAAATTCAATTATAATATATAGAAGAAGAAACATATGCAGCAACTTAGAAAAATAGACCCAATAATGGGATTCTCACGAGTTATACACCGCGACAGCTCGGCCGCACCCCGCGTCAGCGAAGTGCATCTTTTTACTTAAATCAATTTTGTGGACGAAGTTGCAACTATTAGCAAGATTTTACTTAACTAATATGTTGCCCATACTATACTCTTTTAATTCATGCAAATAACTCTGAGGCGCAAAGAGGCGCACAAAGCGATTTTTCACTTTTTATTTGAAAAATAAGGTAAAAAACACTAAAAGTTTAAAAAAATACTAAAAATAGTAAATTAAACATAAATCGAACTAACCTAGGTTTGAATTCTACAGAAAGGTTTATATTCATATTTAATAACGATTACTGGCTAGGTATATCGTCTAAAATGTGTCTTATATGAAGCTGAACTTCTCCGAAATCGACTGATTTCACGCGACTGGCATTTTCACACTGAACGATCCATGTTTCACGGGTCCCAGAGACTACCCTGATGAACGTAAAAATAATTGTAGTAGCGTATATTGTAGACCATATCCTGTAGAATCCGAATACGCCATTCACAACTTCCTCACCGAAAGTCGAAAAAATGACTTTTGGCCAGCTTTTTACTTTCTCCATATACGAAGTATAGAGAAAGTATTGTTTTCATGAAAAAATTCGACTTCGAGATTTCAACGGAAATACACGTTTTGGGGTCCCTAGAACACGTTTTGACCATTTTCTGAATGATGTCTGTGTGTATGTGTGTGTGTGTGTGTGTGTGTGTGTGTGTGTGTGAGTGTGTGTGTGTGTGTATGTGTGTGTGTGATAATGGGCGTTCTAACTCGAAAACTAAAAGTCGTATCAATACCAAACTTCATATATAGTACTGTTGTGTGTGCTGTCAGAGTTGATTATTTTTTGGAGTAAATCCGTTTACCGGAAGTCGAGCTTTATTCATTAAAGCTCATTTCCGGTTTTCAAAATATCTCCATAAATATGATATATACGTCTATTGTATTACTTATAAAAGTTTTAGATAGTATAATTTACTATAACTCTTGTATTTAACATATTTTTGTATCACCGGTTCATTAGGAGCTATTCGTGAAATACTGATAAACCGGAAGAAGATGATTATGTACTTTGTGGGCGCTCTAACATGAAAACTATTTGTCGGATCAACACCAAATTTCATACATAGTTTTTTTATTACAGTCGTTAGAGTTGATTAGTTTTTGGAGTAAATCGGCTGACCGGAAGTCGAGCTTCATTCTTCAAAGCTCATTTCCGGTTTTCAAAATATCTCCATAAATATGATATTTAGGTATATACTATCAATTATAAATGTTGTAGAAAATAAAATTTACTATAACTTTTGTATGAAACATATTTTTGCATCACTGATTGTTTAGGAGTTATCCTTGAAATACTGATAAACCGGAAGTTGCTGATTATGTACATTGTGTAAAGCTCATTTCTGGTTTTCAAAATATCTCCATAAATATGATATATTGGTATATTGTATTCCTTATAAAAGTTTTAGATAATATAATTTACTATAACTTTTGTATTTAATATATTTTTGTATCACCGGTTGATTTAGAGTAATTCGTGCAATACCGATAACCCGGGAAGTAGCTGTTATGTCTTTTGTGGGCGCTCTAACATGAAAACCATTCGTTGTATCAACTTTAAATTCCACATATAGTGTTTTTGTTGGTGTCGTTAGAGTTGATTAGTTTTTGGAGTAAATCGGTTGACCGGAAGTCGAGCTTCATTCTACAAAGCTCATTTCCGGTTTTCAAAATATCTCCATAAATATGATATTTAGGTATATACTATTAATTATAAATGTTTTAGAAAATTTATCTGACTATAACTTTTGTATGAAACATACTTTTATATCACCGATTGTTTAGGAGTTATTCATGAAATACCGATAAACCGGAATTTGCTTAGTATGTACTTTGTGGGCGCTCTCACATGAAAACTATTTGTCGTTTCAACACCAAATTTCATGTATATTACTTTGGTTGTTGTGATTAGAGTTTATTATTTTTTAGAGTATATCATTGAACCGGAAGTTGAGCTTTACTCTTCGAAGCTTATTTCCGATTTTGCAAAATACCTCTATAAATATGATATTTAGGTATATACTATTATTTTTAAAAGTTTTAGAAAAATAATTCTACTACACCTTTTGTATTAAACATATTTTTGTATCACTGATTGTTTAGGAGTTATTCGTGAAATACCGATAAACCGGAAGTTTCTGATTATTTACTTTGTGGGCGCTCTTACCTGAAAACTATTTGTCGTATCAACACCAAATTTCGTACATTTTATTTTGGTTGGTGTCATCAGAGTTGATTAGGTTTTGGAGGATATCGGTTTACCAGAAGTCGATCTTTATTTTTGGAAGCTCATTTCCGTTTTTGAAACATTTCACCATTAAACCTTAAGTAGTCTCGTGGGGTCAATGTGACATCAGGCGCTATATTACCGTCGGAATCACAGAAACTAATGAAGATATTTCAACCAAATTTTCGTTTTGTAAAAATGTTGTCCATGTTATGATTATCTGAGGATTTTCTTAATGTCAAGTTATAAGAAGTATGCAATTTTAGCAGTGCTACCAAATTTACTGAAATAAATTTTAATAATTATGTAAACATTATTTCAACAATTTTTAAGCACCTATACATAAAATAATTCATAGGTAAGTATCAAGAAAATAATGAACACCATATCATGCATATAAACTGACGAAAATTTATATCCAAAACATAAGGTTTCGGGATATTTTAAAGATTTACTGAATATTTTAGGAATGAATCTATAATGTTTAAAATGCTATTACAGTTCACAGAATACCTTACTAATGCTGACTGAGTAAATATGTGTTGATATAGTTTCAATATAGTAACAAAGAGCTACGCATTAATTTATTTTTTTACTTTCTCCATATACGAAGTATAGAGAAAGTATTGTTTTCATGAAAAAAATCGACTTCGAGATTTCAACGGAAATACATATTTTGGGGTCCCTAGAACACGTTTTGACCTTTTTCGGAATGATGTCTGTGTGTATGTGTGTGTGTGTAGGTGTGTGTGTGTGTGTGTGTGTGTGTGTGTTGTATGTGTTTGTGTGTGACAGTGGGCGCTCTAACGTGTAAACTATTAGTCGTATCAATACCAAAATTCATATATAGTACTGTGGTGTGTGCTGTCAGAGTTGATCAGCTTTTCAAATAAATCGGTAAACCGGAAGTCGAGCTTCATACTTCAAAGCTCATTTCCGGTTTTCAAAATATCTTCATAAATATGATATTTAGGTATATACTATTACTTATAAAACTTTTATAAAATATTATATACTATGACTTTTGCATGAAATATATTTTTGTATCACTGATTGTGTAGGAGTGATTCGTGAAATACTGATAAACAGGAAGTTGCTAATTATGTACGTTTTGGTCGCTCTGGGCGCTGGGGCGAAAGGCCAATTCATCGTTTTTCATCGAAAAGGTCCCGAAAAGCATTATTTATAATGATTGGGACGTAAAAGATAATAATATATAAATTAATCACTCATCTTCAAAGTTTAGATGGAATAAGGAGTTCAAAATTACTGTCGTAGATAAATATTTACATCTTATATATGGAGAAAGTCATGTGCTGGCCACATCAGATTTTTTCTATTTGGGACCACTGTGCGCCGTACACTCCGCGCCTCCGCTCGAATTCAAGAATCTCGCCGCCTTGTTACTTTCTCCATATACGAAGTATAGAGAAAGTATTGTTTTCATGAAAAAATTCGACTTCGAGATTTCAACGGAAATACATGTTTTGGGGTCCCTAGAACACGTTTTAACCATTTTCGGAATGATGTCTGTGTGTATGTGTGTGAATGTGATAGTGGGCGCTCTAACATAAAAACTATTAGTCGTATCAATACCAAACTTCATATATAGTATTGTGGTGTGTGCTGTCAGAGTTGATTAGTTTTTGGAGTAAATCGGTCAACCGGAAGTCGAGCTGTATTCATTAAAGCTCATTTCCGGTTTTCAAAATATCTCCATAAATATGATATATACATATATTTTATTACTTATAAAAGTTTTAGATAATGTACTTTACTATAACTTTTGTATTTAACATATTTTTGTATCACCGGTTGATTAGGAGTTATTCGTGAAATACCGATAAACCGGAAGAAGATGATTATGTACTTTGTGGGCGCTCTAACATGAAAAATATTTGTCAGATCAACACTTAATTTCATGTGTAGTAGTTTAATTACAGTCGTTAGAGGTGATTAGTTTTTGGAGTAAATCGGTCAACCGGAAGTCGAGCTTTATTCATTAAAGCTCATTTCCGGTTTTCAAAATATCTCCATAAATTTGATATATAGGTATATTGTATACCTTATAAAAGTTTTAGATAATAAAATTTACTATAACTTTTGTATTTAACATATTTTTTATCACCGGTTGATTAGGAGTTATTCGTGAAATACTGATAAACCGGAAGAAGATGATTATGTACTATGTGGGCGCTCTAACATGAAAACTATTTGTCGGATCAACACCAAATTTCATATATAGTACTTTTATTACAATTGTTAGAGTTGATTAGTTTTTGGAGTGAATCGGTTTACCGGAAGTTGAACTTCATTCTTCAAAGCTCATTTCCGGTTTTCAAAATATCTCCATAAATATGATATTTAGGTATATACTATTATTTATAAATGTTTTAGAAAATGTAATTTCCTATAACTTTTGTATGAAACATATTTTTGTATCATTGATTTTTTAGGAGTTATTCTTGAAATACTGATATACTGGAAGTTGCTGATTATGTACCTTGCGGGCGCTCTGGGCTCTATGGGCGAAATGCCAAATAATTTGGGACGGATCCAGGGGGGTGGTCCTGGGGATCCGGACCCCCTCCGAAATATCACTTGTGCCTATTTTTCGAAAATGAAACTCGAATAACACAAATAAAACACAATTTATTAAGCAATCACTAGCGAAAAAATTCGAGTTTGTCTAGCACAATTTTAACGTCACGTTTTGTGAAAGCCGAAATATCTTCTATTTTTTAATTTTTCGATCGGACCCCCCCCAAAAATTTTTTCTAGATCCGTACCTGGCCAAATTCATCGTTTTTCATCGAGCATGTCCCGAAAAACATTATTTATAATGTTTGTGACGTAAAAGATAATAATATATAAATTAATCACTCATCTTCCAAGTTTAGATGGAATATAGAGTTCGAAATTACTGTCGTAGATAAATATTTACATCTTTTGTATGGAGAAAGTCATGTGCTGGCCACATCAGATTTTATTCTATCTAGTTTTTATAGCTCTAATCAATTTTTAGCATAGTTTTTCAGCACAGCGTAGGTTAAAGACATAATTGTGCGATATATACTTTAAAATTTTGAAGTTAACTATAAATAAAAGGATGAAAATAATTTTATTCCGGTATAGATATTGAAAGCTAGTTTTTGGTCTTCTTAGGTTTGGTAAATGAATTGAAGCCGTTTAAAAATGCAATATATAGTTTTATTAATGCACAGTCCTTAACCGGTCCTTAAAGTCTTGGACCAACGTTGTTCTGTTACAGTCTGGGAATTTCCGTCTGTGTTCACCCACGACTTTAAGCACAAATTGTTTTTGTGTTTCGTTGAAATCCTCCATCAACTTAACCCCTCTTTCTGCACAGTCGTTGACGACTTTCAATTCTTTCACTATCTCAAGTCCTTGTTTGTATCTTTCGTCATCTAGACACAGTTGTGGATCCTTGGACGAAAATGACATAGAAATATTAAATCTTTTAAAAAATGACTTAGATTCGCAAGAAATTAAAATTTCAAGTCCTTTTCTATGAATATATATGTATGTCGTTTGGATGTACTGGAGACTGGAGATATTTTTGTGGAATAATCTGAAAAATCGCTGAAGCTTGTTTCCAGAGCTTTTACCATTAGTAGTTTTGTATTCACCGATGCCTTCTCATCGAGGAAGGCTAAGGCCGCATTTTCTGGTGCAAGGTACCACAAATGATTGCAGAATTTGTTCATTGTGGCCACAGAAACAACATTACTTTTTATACTGCATTCATATAACTTTTGTAAAAATATCATATCTCTTCTAGGAGCCTCTAGGCATTTGGCGCGGTAATCCAGCCCTCCACGTACAGGCTCACTACAGACATCGCGTATTACACCTACTTCTTCAGTAGATAAGGCAAACTCATGACGAAAAAGAAATATTTTTAAGGAATACAGTGCTTTTGATCTCATAGATGAGGAGGTTCTCATAGTTTATTTGAGACATGCGCTCTGAAGCCTTTTAAAGATAGGGACATTTGGACTTAAGGACTCTCCCAATTTTTCGTCGAAAACACTCCGTAAAATTATCTCATAAATATGGTGCCAGCATGGTAAAAATAAAATGACTTTTTCAAGTCTTTGCTCTAATAAGAGACAAGTGCCATTCATTCTTCCTGTGTTTGATGCAGTAGTATCGCAACAGAATGCTTGAACCTTAACAGTTAGGCCCCACTCTTCCAACACGTGCACAGCAATGGCTCTACCACTCCCAGATAGTATACTGGGAACCCCAAGAAGATGTTCAGCTCCCCTAGAGGTTGCAATAACTGGGATTCTATCGACAACTTCTTTGTTTACCAAAGAAGGAAGCATTTTTCCGTCCCAATGTACGGTAACTGCATCGAGTTTTGTTTCTCCAAAAGCTACGCGCAGGTCAGCCCCAAATTCAAAACATCAAAGATAATATCTTTATTTTTAATATTTATAAGTTTCTTTCGATTAGATTACACAAATAAATCATTAAAAGATATCATTTAGATTCTATATAAGCTTACCACTCATATAATTCTCTTCCTTTGATCTCTACCGGCGTAATTCCTCTTGTTTTCTTCGAAGTAAAATTTTCTTCTCTCTTTGCCTAACCTGATCGTCCTTTTTCTCGTTGATTTAGAAGAAACTGCTGATCTTCTTCGATGGAGATCATTTTCAAAGCGTCTGTATGCGCAATGTCAAAAAGATCGTCAAATAATTCAAGGAACTTATTTTCTTTTTTCTTTTGCGATTCATTCCGTCTATGTAAGATTTCTGCAATATTCTTCACTCCTGATAAAGTGACTCTAGCTTCTTAATACTGCGTTGAAGTTGTCTTGTAGGTATTCGTGCTTTCTACCAGAAAACTTCCACTTCCTTTACTGCTAAATTGGCACTAGTACGTAAATCTAAGTTTACTCTTCGCATATTATAAAAAAGCACTCTTAGCCTTTGGCCATTCGATGACAAAGAGCCAACAATTTGATTCGTGTAGTATCCAATCAGGTAAATTCGGTCAGTAGTTCCCCAGAAAACACAGGATATCCTACGGATATCCGTTTCATGTCCGCCATATCCTATCCAGGTCCGCTGGCATTCAGGATATCCGTCGGATCTCCCACGGAGATCCAATGCCAGATGATCCCAAAAACTTCCGAATGGGTTTTCAATAGGATATTCTGTCACAGAACTACGTACATAACATTAATTAATGTATTATTGTAATAATTATTGCACTCACATTTGCACAATAACAATGCAGTTACGCCTTCCATTAATGGAAGCCGCAACTGAATGTAACTACAAATTCTGACCGCAAAAAGTTATTTAAATAGGTTAGTTAAAATTATATTATTGCGAATAGATAAGAAAAGACGATATAACACTCCTACCAGGGGTGGGAGCACCTAGTTGTTAAAAACTTTATCCACTGGAATTGGCTATTTATGATTACACATGAATTAAAGCTCTTACTAATAAAAATCTCCTAGC
Organism: Sympetrum striolatum; assembly: GCA_947579665.1. Taxonomy (NCBI): domain Eukaryota; kingdom Metazoa; phylum Arthropoda; class Insecta; order Odonata; family Libellulidae; genus Sympetrum; species Sympetrum striolatum. Next base: position 98,363,822 of record OX388341.1, on the reverse strand, counting down.
TAATAAAATTTTTTAAATGTTATTATGACTGGCATTAGAAAAAAATTAATTCATTAAAAGATGTCTCGTAAATATTAAATTTTAAATAATAAATCACGTCATTACTTCGCCTAACGCAGCGCGACGATTATATCATGCTTCTTTGGAAGTGCTTCCGCCGTCTTCAAGTTCGCAAAAGTCGCTGACTATGCAGGAAAATAGGAAATAAGGCTACTTCTAGCTCAGCGACGGAGCCGGACGGAGCTTATAGCGGAGAGCAGTGACGTCATCTGCACACGGCCCCAATTGGCGCCGCCAATTTGGCGGGCATCGCATTTGCATTGAGTTGGGTGAACGGAGTATCTCAGGGTTTCCCTTTCCGCTACCGTAGAGGTTGAGGACTTGAGAAATACTCTCTAGCTTCTCACTCTCATCCTACCGCAGGTTTGCATCATTCTTCACATTAATGCATCATATTTAATGCTTTCCTTTACCTGATTTTATTCTCCTTTGTAAAGTTTTCCAGAGCTTCCCTTTACGCCACCGTGTAAAGGTCGAGGAATATAACTTGAATAATACGAGTTAGCTGCTTACTTGCATCCTACCGCAGGTTTGTATCATTCTTCACAGTTATGCATAATATTTAATGCTTTCATTTTACGTGAAATACTTCTCTTTGATCCTTTTCCAGGCCACTAAGAACTGCTAGTGCCAGGAGGCGTCGATAGTGTTGGACGAAACATCTCCATCGTCTTGTAAGGTAAGATTTCAGTGATTTAATTCTTTTAGTTTTTATCATATATTGATTTATGAACCAGTGCCCGTCCGTTATTCTCTTTCTCCCTCATTTCTATCCATGTGTTGATTGTGATAGGACTAATGTCTTTGTAACACCGTGAATGATAAGAAATTCCATCCCTTCTCCCCCTAGGAGGACATCCCTTGCTATACCCTTTTCTGCAGCTTTCACTTATGATTTCTTATCTACCTACACGCAGTGACGCACTCTCGACTATTCCCCTACGCCCCGGGAAGTTCAATTTTCTCAATCCTGAAGCAATCGAATTCGAACCCTCGTAAGGCTCAGAAAATGACAAAGATAATACTTCTCACACTAAGCTAAGGCATTGTTAGGGTTAAAAGAAAAATTTTCATGCAGTGGTTTTTCTTCTCTCGCCTCTAACACTCGAAATCTCTTGACAAAGAAGTGTAATGAATTTCCGTGAACATTTCCATTCATTTATCAGAATGCCCAGAGTGTTGTGCCTCACCTGAATGAGTTACCTTTAATAATTCCCGATACTGGTGTTCACGCGATCGCGATTTCTGAAACTTGGTTAAACCAGTCGATTCAATCTTCCATTGTTAATATTCCCGAAAATAACCTATATCGCAATGACCGCATTGGCAAAAGAGGGGGGGGAGTAGGAATATTTATCAGAAGCGATCTTCAATGTAAAAATAAAAGAAACAGCAATCCCAATTACTGTAGAAGACCAGAATTTTTATTCGTAGAAGTTGTCATGGAGTATAAGAAAATACTTTTTGGAGTTATATATAAACCACCAAGAATTGGAAATCGAAACGATATCGATGATGAATTGTCAAATCTTCGTCATAAATACGAGCACATACAATGAAATTGAAGAAACGTGATTCAGCTGTCCGTAAAATTAATATTACTAAAAATCTGCTAAATTAATTGTAACTGCGATAAAAATCTTAGAAACAGGGCTAAGCAATTGATTAGAAATTCTAAAATCAAATTCACTTATTCTATTCCTTTCTTAAAAATTTAATTGAATCACATAAAAGCTTTCTTACCGATTATGGTTTTGATAGTTAAAGAAATTAGTATTGTAGGGGGAATTCGGGGTACATTATTCATGTGCGGATGGACTTGATTGTCTTAGCATTAGGGTATCCGTTTATGTCGGTCTTCATTTTAGATACAGGTATTTACTGATGCTCTAATTAAAAAACTTAAGGGAACGGGCCGGGCCCATGAATAAATTTCCATAGGGTTGGCACGTAAATCTCATTTTTATCGCATGCAGGGTTTGTTTCTTCTGCAAAATTAATTTAGTAAAATAAGTCGTTAGAAGTCGTGACAAGTACCAAAAGAAAGGAAATTGAATGCATACTTTTATTTCTGTCGTGGAATATTGCTTTTTATTTGAATTGCGAGAACAGCGATGAAATAAACGAAACATTCCGGGAAAGTTTGAGGTTGTAAACAAAAAAATTCTCATGGACAACCGAAGTGATTGTTGAATTAATAGTTAAGGTTTTCACCATTAGAATAGATAGTGCAGATCGACCCGATAGATGGGAGAACAATATTTTAAAGCGTCATCAGCAACCTAACCTTATTTATAGCAACGTATACTTCTAATATTGGAATTTTATTTAATGAGTAGAAACATAGAACCTATTAACCAAAACACTTCTACTAGGCATTTAATTATTCAGATAAGTTTTTATTATGTAAGTAGCATATGACGGAGCCTTTGTGCGACCGCCAGCCTTATCATATAATGTAAATTACAACAATGTAATAATAATAATAATAATGACCTCTTTTTTATGGGCGAATTTTAGCCCATGAAGGCTATTCCTCCAATAAACCCCTTTTTATTAATTTTATTCCTTTTTTTTGCATTTTTATTAATATTTTTATTTTATATAATATTTTCACACACACGCACACACACACACAGACACTACATACACAGACGACCATTCCCTAACCGGAAAAATCCGATTAGCCGGGATTCGCGAAATTGCTGAAGAAGTAAAATAAATGCACTGTTTCTACCTTCGGGCCGGGCCGGGCTCGGGCTCGAAAATTTTTTCCTACGCTCGGGCCGGGCCGGGCTCGAAATGTTTTCCTATGTTCGGGCCGGGCTGGGCTCGGGCTCAACAACGGACGGGCCGGGCCGGGCTTGGGTTGAAATTTTCGGCCCATGCAGACCTCTAATAACGTGGTTCACTTCAATTTGTTTCTTTCAGCAATGCCAAAAGTAAATAGGAAACCGTACTCGGCAATTTGTAAACGGCAATTAAACAGAAGAATACAGAGGCATATCCATGAATCCGTAAGCATCGTCAATCACAATATAGAAGTTCTTGTCCCTGAAAGAAATTTTATTTCCGGTAGTACCTCTACACATCCATTCGAAGAGTCTGATTGTGAATGTGCAGAGCAACATACTACTGAGCTGGACGATTGTGGAAACGGAGTGGGTGCTACTGTTTTTGAAGGAGATTGTGTTGAAAGTGTGCAAAATGTTTCTATGTCAGTGGTATCAGAAGTAAATCATCAAGGGGTGAATGAAGGAAATAGTGTTGGAGAAAAAGTTCAAGTTAGTTTCCAGGAAAAACTTGCCAACTGGGCAATAAAAAATAATGTTAATCAGTCATCACTGTCAAAGCTTTTGACAATTCTAAAGGAGCATCCTTGCCATTATTCCTTGCCGCTAGATGCGCGAACACTACTTCGAACACCAAGAGGGACTGTCGTCAAAGATATGGCACCTGGCAAATTTTGCTATTTTAGATTGTAAGGCGGAATTAAAATTGCCTTAAGCCACTGCCCATCTGACACCATTCCTAGTAACATTCAAATGTTAATGTGGGTTGATGGTCCTCCTCTTTCCAAGAGCACTGCAAGCCAGTTTTGGCCCATACTCTGTACGTTACTCAATGATCAAAAGAAGCTTTTTGGCCCTTTTGTGGTGGGCATCTATCATGGAAATGCAAAGCCAAGTGCAGCTTCTGAATTTTTAAGGGATTTTGTGGATGACGTTAAAAATCTCATGGACACAGGTATTGAATATAAAAATGAAATTGTAACTGATATATTGCATGGAATAGTGTGTGATGCTCCTGCAAAGGCTTTCATCACCTGCACTAAATGACACACTGGTTATTTTTCTTCAATTCAATATTTTTATTCAAAATTTTGCAAGTATATTCATGTTGTCAAGTTAGCCCATGTAGACAATATCAGTTACAACAGTGTGCATGGGAATGGTCCCCTGTTGGAATATTGTATGGACCCTCAGTATAAAAGGGCCACATTTAACAGCTTCAGCATAATCCTAGATGATGCAAACAACTGTTGTGGCTTAAAAGATGGCAGCATTGTTACAGTCGAAAACATTGCTTTCAGCAAAGACTCAAACTGTATGGTATTTGTGGGAAGACAATTTTTAGATGTAACTAATCTTTACACAATTCCGTGTGACTAATCACTTATTGGAGTGTTTCTTTGTGGCCCAAGAATGTCACCGTTAAAGCATTGGCCTGCAATCGATTGTCAAGTAAAATATGTCAAGCTACCTTTCAATGGCAATTATGCTGTATTACCCCTAATACACACAAATAAATAAATATGTATGTAGGTTACACTTCACCAGTTGAAATTGTTAAATCATCTTATTTTTTTGTAATTTCTTGTAAATGTTTTATTAATAGAAAGATGTCGAAGAGATTTGCTGTGGTACACTTTTCTATGACAAATGATGTGGAAGTTGTACCATTGAATTGGATGAATAGTGGAAAATGTGCATGGCCTCCTTTCAAGAGTCATGAGAAATTGATGGAAGCCACGAAAACCAGGATGGAGCCAGATGAAACATGGAGTGAATATCCGGCAAGAATTATTCAATCTTATGGTATGTTTAGCTTAATATTCCAGAAAAGTTATTTCATGTCAGTTCATTTGGGTTGTCACTACATATAGGTCCTCTTCATTGCATGTGTTATGATATAAGATTTTTCATCATCTTGACGGGTGAGAGAGTTAGAGAATAAGAGGATTAACAATGTGGTATGCTCTACCTCCATAATGCATGTATTCTTTTTTGCAGACACATATGAGGGAGCACGTACACATTTAAGAAGAGCAGAGGACACTTCAGATCTCAATACAGAAAGTGAAGACATCGGTAGAGGAAAAAGAGCCAAAAAGACTAGACTAATGTCAAGCAGTTTGAGTGATGAATCCTCAGAGGATGATACTTCAAGAGTACACAAAAGGTGTAGCAATGGAAGGGGCATAGATGACCTCCCAAGACCTCCAGCAGAATCTCCCATTGCAAAAGGGTGTAAGAATGGCAGCAATCCAACTTCTAGGCTAGCATTACAGACATCATCTCCCTCTCCAGCAGGAAATGAGAATGAATCTTTCCTGCAATGCTCATCAACTAAGGGCCCTAAAACGTTGGAAGGAAGTGAGATTGGTTAGTTGGGTTTCACTTATGTGAATGTTACTAGGTGCTTAGTTTGTTACTAGTTAATAATTACTGTTGAGTTGGTCACGTAAATGTAAGAAAATAGGATAGATAGTGCCCAATGATTTTTTTGGCATGGCATAGTTCTTTCATAGATTAGAACATGCCACAGATGCCAAAGCCTGAAATCATTCATTTCATTGATATGTGAAGTTTCCAATTGCTTTCTTCTGTAGATTTCAGGAGACATTTGTTAAGAGAATTGGCAGTATTACAAGCTGCTGTGAATCAAAACCGTGATTCAATTCAAGCTATTCTTGATGGGGTCTGCAATAATCAAACATCCTGCAATAGTGTGGATGTAAGTGCCACAACACCCATACCTGAAAACCTACCACTACAGAGTATAGAAGATTTGGAGAAATTAGAAGGAGCTCTACTTGATGAGACAGTAAAGAATAGTATGGTAAGCCTATTTTAATATCCTAGTTTATTATGTTGTTGTATTTGTTTATTTATATAAGTTGATTATGTTTCATGTTATGTTCATGCTTGTGAGATGTTTTGTTAACTTTAAAGTTTCATAAGTTTATGCATACTATTTTTTGGCATCAAGTTTTAGCTGAATCTGACCAAAACAATCTTGAAATTAATATAGTAGGCTTGTTTGTATGAAAGCATAGTTATCTCTATCTCATTTATGGATTACTCCTTATCATTTTTTTGATTTATTTTACAGGTAACTTATTTCAGTCGCATTGGGGGTATCAACCTTGCTGATGTGACAAAGCGAATACTGGCAAGATTAATGTCAGATAGTTTGGCTGCCCAATTCAGTTGGATTGGTGCAAAAAAGAAGAAACCATTGTCCAATCTAGTCTTGGCAGATGTAATCCTAAGTAAGTATAACAGGGTGTCTGGCGACCGGGCACACCGTGAATACTCAGGGAAATTTTGAGTCATGGAATACTCAGGGAATTTTTGTATTTTTCTGAAAACCCCTGGAAATTGCATGGCGGCCAATTAACTCTAGGGCTGAGAGCGCTCCTGCCATCCTTCTGCTTGGCTCAGCGCAGCACTAGGCTCAACTGTTCATATGTTCTTCTACTCTTAGCTGTGTGCCCGTCCCATCTGTTTTGCCACTCAATGCACAATCCTTCCCAGTACAATAATAGGCTAGTTCTTTGCAAAATTATATTTCATAATGCATGGAGTTTGCATGCATGAGTGAAACTCTTCGTTAGGGGTGGTGAAGTAACATTTTTTACCACTTGCATGGAACCCTTGTGTTGGTATTTGATGAGCATAAATCTCACCCTTGAGCAGGCCCAAAAGCATGTTAAATGTTCATTTTCATTTTTGGGGACTTAACTTTCCACATTTGGTATTCATACTATATTAGACATTCCTATCTTAAGGCCTCAGTCGAGAATTTTACCTGTTAACCCTGTTCCAAATCTCAGTATTGTAACCATCGAGCCACAAATCCACAGCTGTAGCAGAGCCACCTGCGCTGAGCATAGGACGTTGATTGAGGGTGATTGCTAACATTAAAATACATTCATTGCAGAAGCTGTACGAAGGAACTCACTCTTCAAGGAGGCTTCCGAAAGAGATGTGGAGCTGGCCATAAAAAACTGGCTAAGACATGCCCCAGAAAGATGTAATGGGAAGAAAAAACAGTAAGTTTTTTCTAAATCTATTAATTACTTTTTTCTGTCTTTTCCCATGAACTTTGGGTTTCAAAGATCTTCAGCCAGCAATCTGACTTGTGATGTATGTTAAGGTGTGTTATCAGTATATTATTTAAGTTTATCTCATTTTTACATGTTAAAGGAATTTTTTGAATGCATCATTTAGATTAGTTATTTAACATAAAATGATCTAACATTCTGAATGAAGACTTATCTGTGAATGTGGAGAATGTTATTCTTGAATGTTGCTGGCAGTAAATACCTAGCTTTAAATTACTAATAATGACAAAATATGGGTTGTGCACTGCTAGTGTATCACTGGACAACTTCTTTATACAAACATGAGCAAGAATGAGCAAAATGAGGTAGTATGTGGAGTATATGAAGGAAAGAATGCAAGAGCATGTATGAAATATTATTTAAATGTTATATAAGTAAAAGATTTGGGATAAAGGATACCGAAAAGCAAAGGATAAAAAATGTCAATTAATAATTAAACAATGTGAAAAGCAGAAGGCTGAAACCTTGAAGGCCTTGTTTCTTCAAGTTGTGGCCTAATGCCATTGAGGCATGTTGATGAAATACATATAATAATTACTGTGGCACTAAGAGAGTTAACCTGTTGGAATGACTTTTATGTATGGCACTATTTCCATTATTCATGACATAAGTCAGACAATATCTCACCTTCCCATAAAATATTATGGAACAAAAAACATTTGGTGTGGAAATCCAAGTAATGGGAATAAACGTCTTCAATCATGCAAATAAATTCAAAATATACCTAATTCATTTTAAAAAGAAATAAAAAAATTCTTGAGTTCTTGTATCTATATTTTTGTTTACATTCATTTATATAATTCTAAAGAGACCTTTTCCGGTCTTTATGAAAATGTTTCAATTATATTTAGCAAGTTACAAAATTGAATGCCGAAGAACCAATCTTGAAAAATGCGAAATACATAAATGATTCATTCCAAAGGTTTCCTACATAACAACAATGAATAATAAACCAGTAAGGAAGGTATTTAACATTTTGCCACATCAATCTAATGTCAGTTATTTAGCTCTTTTTACTGTGTCTACCTCAAAAGGAATTTCATAAGGGTCAAATAACTCTGTAACAGCTTTTTTATAATATTTCCTTTTACTTCTATATTTCAGGGGCCAGGAAAATAAACAGTTGCAGTAAGCTTAGCTTAGGCAGACAACTTTGTAAAAATATAGTACGACTTTGTAATAAAGGGAAAATAAATTACTTTTTTTGAAATGCAAATTTGTTTTTTTTTATAATCAGTAGTCACTAGTTAATGCATACATTCGTCAATGGTTACTACTCCCACCAATTCATTTATAGGTGCCATTAGAACGCTGTGATTAAATCATTGTGATTAAAAATTTAAATTTTTAATCACCATGACGAGAGTAGGGGAGAGTGGTACAAATCCGCCACCCTGAGGAATTCCGCCACACCATGATTTCACCACTAAATGATGCAACATGTGAGCGTGATTAGTGTTTTCCCTTAGCGACCAATAAAAAAAGCGCCGGTCAGTTGCACCATGACGCCTGCTGTGCTCAGTTATTGTTCTCGGAGTGCTACAAAATTTTCTCTGAATCTGATGTAATTTTAGACTTACATTCGACTTGAGGTAAGTGACTCATTGTTTAAGTTTATTAACACATTCATACATAAATTTCATAGCTTAGGCATTGAGGTAGATATGTGTGTAGTTGCTTTAAAATATGTCCATCCGTTTAGAGGTTATAGCAACTATCCACCATTTTCTGCAAATGGGGCAATTCCGCCATTCCAATGTGGGGCAATATCGCCATGTGGCGGTATTGCCCCATTCAGCATTTTATTTAGAAACTGAACCATTTGTGATTTTCAGATGGTCTGGTCACGAGAACAAACGTCGCAGAAGGCAAATTGGAGCAAAGAAAATCTTAAAAGGGCTTTTGAAGCGGTCCAAAATGTTTTTTTCTAAGAAAAGAGCAGCCTTTCATTTCGGTATACCAAGATCAACATTGAGAGATCGCCTGAAGTCTAAAAGTACGGCTAAGCCATCATTCGGCTGGAAGGTAATCATTTCTGCTGAGCAAGAAAAACAAATCGCTGATCACATTTCTAGAATGGTTGTATTCCTTTACCAAACATGTGAAGCCAAGTGAAAGTGACCCGGTCCTCCTTTTGATTAATAACTATGGCAGTCACATTTCATTGGCGTGTTTTGAATTTTGCCGAAAACACCACATTCATGTTGTTTCGATTCCGCCCCACACCTCTCATAAACTTCAACCCCTAGACGTGACGTTTTATGCGCCATTGAAGAATGCTTTTAATAAGGAGTGCGATTATTTTATGAAGTCGAATTATCACCATAAGATAACTCCTTTTGATACTTCCTCAATTTTTAGCAAAGCCTATTTAAGGGTGGCCACCTTAGAAAAAGCAGTATCAGGATTTGAAGTGTGCGGAATTCATTCATTTAATTCGAACAAATTTTCCAGAGACGACTTCGCACCGACCCATTCTGTTATCGAGCAGATAGTCATTGAGGATAGAGAAGAGGGATCTGCTGACACTCCTATTTCTACCACTGCAAGTTGCCCAACTGATAAACCTAATGTTACTTTTAATGCCATTGCTGCGGGAACCATCAATCATTCTCCAGACATCACTATCTGCGATGACGATATACCTTCTAATGATGATGCTGTTATCCCAAATACGGTAAACAATACTTGTTGTGACCTGTATTATGTGAACCCACGACCAGGACCCTCGGGAACAACTTTGTTCAAAAGAAGTATTGAAGAAATATCCCCAATCCCTGAGTTAAAAGTAGAGCATAAAAAGGCTCTGAAGGATAGAAAACAACATTCAATAATTTTAACAGCAACACCAATGAAAAAAGTCCTTGAAATAAAAAAGAAAAATGGTATTTGAAAGAAAAAACATAACTAATGCAGACAAAAAGAATACCAGTAAGAAAAAATGTAGAGTGAATGAAAAGAAAATCACTAAACAAGTTAAAAAAGTAGATACTATAGGTGGGCCTAAATCAAATAAAAGGGGGAAAAGGAAACTTGATTTTGATGAATCATCATCTGAAGATTTCGACGTGAAAGATCTTTGTGACGACAGCGAAGACGACGATGCCTTTGATTGGATGGCTGACGACACCGAAATGTGCCTGGTTTGTGGTGAGCTCGGGAACTATGAACTGTGGTACCGATGCATTTTGTGTTCAAAATGGGCTCATTCGGAATGCAGCTGAAAAGGCAGCGCTAAAGATTATGCGTGTGATTTTTGTTTGTAGATTATTTTAATTTTTTTAGGTTATGTTTTACACTTTTGAACTTTTGCATTTCCCCTATGTAACTTTCAGCCATATCTTTTACACATATTAAACAGTAATTTTAAATAAAATGTTCATGTTTGTTATTTTTACAGACATCCTCAATTATTTTAACGTATGGCGCAATTGCCCCAAGGTCATGGCGAAATTACCCTACCATGTGGGGCAACTCCGCCACTTTGCATAATCAGGTTTTTATTTTTATTCTGACCTTATAACACATTATAGTATAATTTTAAATATTGATTTATGTATCTATATGTGTATAGGCCTTTCCAGTAATGAGATCTAAGTTTCAACTGAAGTTAAAATTATTAAAAAATAAAATGTCTTAAGGTGGCGCCATTACCCCACTCTCCCCTAAGCATCCCTCGAATGAGACTCCTAAGGCGGTCGCTCGCGATCTTCGAGGGACTGACATTTCCCATAAGCGATTCAATTCTCTCTCCACCATCAAACCTCTCCCGATGATAAAAACGCATTTCAGAAATACTACCCCTCTTCATTTCTTCCAAAAGTCTCTGGGGAAAGAAGTCCCTGCCCACTAGGAAATCAACTTCTGCGGGGGTTGTCAAAATAAAGATCGGCTGATTGAAGATGACGAACCATCTTCAGGAGAAATATTACATCACATTTGTTGCTCAATCATAAATTATAGAAATAATTAAACATAAGAAATATACTTGTTACAAATTTTTATATCTTTCTGCAAGTGTTTAAGGAAACAAAGACAGTATTATATTGTTACAATGAATGAAAGTGCAGATCTCAAGAGTGATAATAAGATTATGCCACTTTTATCACATCATACCATTTTTCTTTAGTAAAAAATTACTAGGCGTAACTTTTCTTAAAATTACTTTATGACACCCTTAGTGGTACTCAAACGTGAAAAACCTTGAAAACATCAATCGGAACTTACAAAAATGAAATCTATAATATGTTGAATTCCTCAGATAGAAATGTAAAATAAATAGAAGATATTACAGAGGAATTTAACATGTATTTTGTTGATAGTATGTATAATATAGCAAATACCATCCCTATCTGTGATAAAACTTTTAAGTTTGATATGATCGAGGGACATATAAGAGAGTTTAAACAGATACATAAGATTTAACTGAATAATGTTATAAAGACTAACACAAAAAATAGACCAGATGATATAAATGCAAATTTCCTGAAACAGTATTTTAATGAGCTCTCAGATTTTTTTAAATATTGTAAATAGCTCCTTAAAATGTCCCTAAAAATTGAAAATTGATTAGTTATTATGTGCAGTAGATAAAAAATAGTGGAAAACAAAGTCTATCAACAAATTAAAGAATGTAATGAAAAAATAAAAATTTAGTTCAATATCAATCGGGGTTTATGATTGGTTATAGCTGTGAGACAAACATACATAGTAGATTAAATGAGCAATAATTAATGCTGTTGATACAAAATACTTAGGAGTGAAAGTTTGATAGTAAATTAAAGTATGTTTGCAAGAAAATAAATTTCCTGAGTAGAGAGTAAGTATATTTCTATCCATTAAGACAAATAAGTGATATATAATTGCATTATATTGCCGCATTTAGACTTTTGTATGACTATTTGATACCTAGCTAGTCAAAATGAAAAGATTAGATTGAGTTATTACAAAATAAGGCCATGAGAATAATAATAAAATGTGAAAGATATTTGTACAATGCTTCACAAACTAGGCTGGGCAAATGTGGTTCAATATCTTTTATATAAAGTACTGACTTTCATAATTACAATAAAAATGGGATTAATGCCAGAATAATTACAATATCTTAAGGGCAAATAAGTACATGAGCATAACACAAGAGGAAGAAGTGTTTTCCATATTTCTTTTGTCTCAAACCATTTTCACATTCCTCTCAATTGTTTAAAGGATAATTTACTTCCACCAGAGGTTGCAACACTTGTTTTTTTTTATAAAGAAAACTAAAAATATTCTTATATTTATAACTGTATAATCAATAATATTAATAATAATTTATGCTTTCCAATCCTAAATTGAGTTCTTAAGTTTTTCTTTGATTTCATTTACAATATTAGTGGTTTGTATTTAAATAGTTTTCCCATTACATATTTATAATAGTATTATTTTTTATAGTATTTAATTCTATTGATTAAATGCTTTGTTTGGAGTCTGTAGCTATATGGCTGCGAGATGTGGACCCTAAAGAAGAAAGAGAGAACTAGAATAGAGGCGTTCATATTGTGGGTTTGGATTAACATCAAGTGGATGGACAATGATCGGAATGAAGAAGTAATGAGGAGGGTAGGTAAATGAAGAAAAAGAAGATTGAATGGTGTGATAATCAAAAGGAAGAAGAATTGGATATGGTATTTAATAAGAATAAGCTTACTTGAGGATATGCTGTAAATGGAAGGAAAAGAGAAGAGAGGAAGGAGAAGAGTGAAATTTATGGATTGTTTAAAGAATGAAGAACGGTACCGTGGAATGAAGAGAAGAGCAGAGGATAAGGAAGATTGGAGAAACAATGCCTAGAACCTGTGTTAGCAAATTACCCATGATGATGATGAATTGTCTTTTGATAATACAAGTGTATCCTAAAGCTGTATTCACAATCTGTAAAGGGTTACCATTGCCCTGTTTATTCAGCAATCTCGGATCCGTCTAGCCATTTCAAGTTGATAACCGTGCAATCTGAGCCAGACTGGTCTAGATATGGGCTGAGTCAAAGCTGAGAGTTCAGAACTGCCTGAGACCAATCGGTCTGCTTGCAGACCCCCCTTCTTTTTTGTCAGTGGATGAAAACAAACATCCTAAAGGTAATAACTTTCTGTACATACGTAAGTGATATGTTGTTGATAAAGTTAAATGTGATTTTTACAATATAGTTACAAGTAAATGTTGCTTGCAAGCTTAACAGAAGCTTTCAAAAATAAAAAGTACTATATATGCTGAAGTACAAGTTGACCCTCTAAATTACGAGATGAATTTCAAGTTTCAATTCAGGATTTCAGAATTGAAATAAAAAAAAGGCAACACCATTTCCCAGCTCTATTTTATGGGAAGAAAAATTATGGTATCCATAATTATACACAATAGCTTAAGGAACATTAACTGCAAATGATCAAGATACTAGAATTGTTTTTTTTTCAGCTGTTATGTCAACTTCTCGCCTCCGCTTAAGTATTACAAGTTTCTTTTGTTGGAATAACTCAGACTATACATATAAAAATGCGTTAGGAAAACAGAAACACAATTGTATGGAAAATTTATTACAGAAATAATGGTAATGTAACATGGTGATATCAAATCACAACACTGCTAAAAGCATTTCCATTAACTCCTAACGCTAAGACGAATCATAACGATTAACTGTCATTCTCACATTCAACATATAAAACTAAGGCTTATAAAATGCTGGGTTTCATTTCTTTTACGACAAGGGACTTTTCAGACATTAACTGTATCAAATTACTATTTGTTTATTTAGTGAGATCGACCTTAGAATATAGCTATACTCTGGAATCCTTATTATACTAAGTATGAGCTACAATTAGAGAAGATTCAGAGAAAGTTCCTGAGAATCAAAAGCCTATAAATTCAATATATACAGTAGAACCCCGTTTTTACGAACCTCGATTTTACGAAGTGACACAGTTTTACGAACCATTCCGCCGGTCCCGATCTTTGTACATGTAAAATGACCTCGGTTTTACGTAAAACCTCGATTTCATGTTTTACGAAGTGAGAAGCCGGTCCCTAGGAGTGAATGAACCCCGGTTTTACGAAGTATTTGAAATTGTTTTGTCGCATTGAGCTCAATACAACGGGATGACGATCGCCGTAAACAGGAGCAGCTGAATCCAGATCGTCTATGTTGGGAAGACCCTCATCCCATGTATTTTAGATGGGAAAATGTGAAAATTTCGTGGGATACAAAGATTTTGATTACTGTTTTCTCGAAAAATGATAGCTTATAAGACGTAGCCGTGCTCTTTCTTTCTTCATCATGCTTTCTGGTAATATCGCGAATCCACGACCTGTAGGCCAATTACGTAACTCATAACGCCTCGATTTTGACGTTATATAGCGCCAAATCGCTATTTAGCGCCCCTCGCGATTACGCATCGGCTGGTAGCGCCTCTCCGGCGCTATTTAACGTCCAACCGTGCTATGCCTGCGCCTGAAGCGATCACGTAACTGGAAAGGACGCTATATAACGCCAAAAACGAGGCGCTATGGTAACGCCATGTTAAAAGTCGGTCTTATCATAGCGCCTAGAAGAAGAGTATGCTTATATGCGGCAGTGGCTAAGTATTTCATCTTCTAAAAACAACCGTCGGATGCAAACATTTATCTTGAAGACTTTAATCGATGGAAATTGAATGGTAAAGTTCATTTTTCATTGATTTTAAAAATCATTATTGACATCACCTCAAACTCCTTTGGACATTAACATTTTGCACTTCATCGCATTATTCCTTCACCTTAATAATGGCCGAAATTGGAAAATTACGTGCATTAACTCATTCGGGTTATTGCCATATGTTTTTCTCGCTTTTATGTAACAATTAAGTTTTCCTTACATATATGCTACATCGCTGACAAGCAAAAATATTGTAATCGCGTAGATATTATTTAAACGAAACCTGCATGCAAATTTCGGAATCTCTAATAAATAAACGAATGTCATGCAATCAACCAATATATTCAAAATGCCAATCCCTTATCCCTGTCAGCTTCTAGATGGCGAGTTGTGCTCATTGAAAACGGTTTTGTGTGCCCGGCGGTGAGTACATAACCTTCAAAATAGGCCGCTAAAGTTATGAATGATAATAATCAAGTAACGTTAAATACTGAAAACACTGAATATAATTACATACTCAACCATTATCTCATCAAACCATTCCATGGATATCTCTATCTGTATCCCTTTTGTTGATGCAAGGGGTTTCTTGAGCTTCGCACTTTGCTTTCCCACCCAATGTATTTATTTATTTATTTAACGAGCAAGGTGCCCATTTTAGAATATGCAATCCCATACAAAAAAATCTGTGCTGCGACTTTACTAAAGCTGCACTGTAACTGTGCTAAGGGACTGTACTGTGACTGTACTTAAATTGAAACACCACAGTGTAGTTATAGAACAGTCACAGCTGCCATAGTTTAGCACAGAAAATTGCAATGTGACAGTGCTAAACATAGAGTTTAGTCCAGTTACAGTGCACATTTAGTAAAGCCACAGTACAGATTTGTTTGTATGGGATGTTATAAAAATAAGATCCAAAAAAACAATATTAAAACTAATATCAAAAGATAGCTATAGAAATCACAGTGATTCAATATAAAAACAAACTTAATATCATAGAATATTTACATTTCTTTTCAAATAATAAATGAATTGCTGTAATGACAAGAAAAAGATATCTATAGAATATGGGAGCCCTACAAACCAAGAAAAGATTAAATCCAGATTTAATATAGATACTAGCCAACATTGGATCCAGAAAAAATCTAGATTAAATCTAGATTTTTTTAGGTGCTATGTCCTCTACATGTCGTATTAAATCTAGATTTTATACAGATTTTTTCGAGATTTAATCTGGGATTTTTCCTGGATTTAATCTAGATTTTGAAATCTTTTCAAGGAAAAGGCAGCCAGGGGGGGCATCCTTATTTCACGTATTATTTTTGGTAGCTTGAATTAAAGGCTGTTTTACAATAAATCCCACATATTTTCTACCAGTAATACACCATTACAATGAATTCTTCATAAAATTAAAAATTTAATGAATCTGAAATTGATTATTATTTAATTTCCATTAATGGATGTTTCAAGAGGGATTCCCACATTTCTTAATTCTGTTGATCATTGGATGGCATACAAAAAACATTACTTCTCAAAGCATACAACAATTATTGACCTTTTAAAAATTAAAAACTATTTTCATACTGTTATGACAAATCACACAACGCATGAATGGAAAACTCCATAATAAACTTATCAGGATGTGATCAGTAATATATAAAAAGACCATAAATTTGAAATCAACATTTTTTAATTAAAGATATTCATAATAATAATAATACATTTATTGTCCAAGGACAGAGTTAAATACATATGACAACAGAATCAATACTAATACACAAACAAATAACAATAAAAAATACCAATAAAAAGAAAGAAAAAAATTCATTAAAAATTTACACATTAATTTACACCACTGCTCCATTAATATTGCGACTGTTTCTTCTTTACATCCTGGCACCTGCTTGGCGCAGCCATTCCACTATTACTTTCCCCACTTCCTTCTTTGATGAGGCGGCCAAACTAGCTCTTCCCTGTATTACCTCTGAAATGAAAATTAAAAGTATTATTCATTTGTGTTTAATCCACTGAAAGAATTTAAGTATTTTCACTAGTTTTCTATCAGGTCTACTAACTATGCTCATTCTCTACTTGAGATGGACAAGAAATGTATCTCCATATTCACAACTGTTTCCTAAGCAGTCTCAAGACAGATCAACTTGAATGAGTCGAAAGGTTGAGTTACTACTAGCAGGAAAGCTAATGTTAGAAATAGTAAATACAATTAATATGCCAACCTTCTGGTTGAAACACTGAGTGATATTTCCATCATTAACTTCATTCTGCTGAACTTCTGTTTACAATCTATGAATTATTTTCTTACCAAATATTAATTTATCAAGTTTTGAGTCTTTGAAGGCTGATTTACTCCTTGCAGGGACACCTTTATATGTAAATGACACTGCCAGGGAATCCGTCATTATCCTGTACATTATACTGTTGACTGAGGCCACCAAAGACACACCTCCCTGGACTTTTAGCTCCTTTTTCTGAAAATGCAAGATAGTCAAGGTAATTTGAAGTAGAAAAGGGAACTAAATATACACATATGGTCTTAGAGTAACTTATGGGAACGCAAATACAAATGATGGCAGAGACTTGCACAAACACTAATCAAGATCTGGTAGTTTGGTAAATTAGAGTCAGTGTGACTAATTTTTGTCATTAGTACAAGAGAGACCAAAAGAAACAAAGGGAATGGGTGAAAGGGGAAGATACACGAGTGAATAGTAAGTGAATTTTCATCCAAAACTTACCACCAACTCCTTGAATGTTTTATCATTTAACTTCTCCTCCATAGCTTCATAGCCATTCTCCGACTCAAGAGGAAATGGAATGACCTCTTCCATGCCCACTTCCAGTCTAGGCACTGATTCCTGTATCTTTATACCATCCAATGCCATCCTCATGCACTTTGAATTTTCCAGAAGTTCCCGAAGAAGAATATTACTTGCCATAACTCTTTTCTCCAGATTTTCAATAGTGCCTGAAGAGTAACATTTAGAAAAGACTTAGAACATTTAACTAACCAAATAATCTTCATCAAGGTGTATGTGCATTCAAGAGAGAATGGTCTGATATGGCAAATGCAATTTTACAATTGTGTTAATCTAAAATCATTCATACAGACATACTTACGCCTGTTTTTGTTGCAGCAAGGTGAACCACAACTGCATTCTCCAGCTTCCTCCCATTCCGAAACTGTTCTTCCTGTAAAGGGAACTTCTATTTTATATACATAAATATACATTACACTAAATACACAACATATTGCTTTGTTGCAATAATTGCCAATTTAATTTTGCCATTTAATTCGAACAATAATAGCAACGTGAATTGGGGAAATGCTTAGTTGGAATTCAGAGATGATAAATCGCAACGTGGTGGCCTGAACTTTCCAAAAAAGCTTATTTTAAATACCAGGGGATATTTGAAACGAAATATAGCAAATATAAATGCAAACACGACAACGATTAACTGATCTAAATGAGTTAGTTAGAAGGTTGCATTGTGCATCGACAACTCAATCGCCGTAATCGCAAAACTTTACATAATATTACACATTGAACAGCTACTCACGTGAGAACACATTTAATTCGAACAATAATAGCAACGTGAATTGGGGAAGTGCTTAGTTGGAATTCAGAGATGTTAAATCGCCACGTTGCGGCCTCAACTTTCCAAAAAAGCTTACTTAAATGCTAGGGGATATTTGCAACGAAATATAGCAAATCTAAATACAAACACAAGAAATGATATAAACAGATTTTGACTAAATAAAACAAACCTTACCTGCGAATCCAATAAGTGATCAGCAACGCTGGATATGATGATCCTCCTTACCGCTGGCTGAATAGAATATTCAGCAGCGCAGCGCTATATTACAGCGCAACTGCACTAAACCCGGCAGTTACTGCTCTCAAAACGGCTCAAAAGAGCAACGGAATGTCCTAGGAGGACTAAATGAAAATATGAAATGAATGCAAATGAAAACAATGAGATTAAAGGTATGTAAAGGTAGATGAAAGCGGGAATGGAGAGGATATGCAGATGTTTAATGGAAGTCCTAAAAAGAACTGTTCTGAACGTGAAAATTAAATTAAACTGAAGTAGAGAGGATAAATGCAAAAGCGAAGGGTTATCGTACCTATGGTAGAGTGACGAGAGCACATATTTCATGGAAGTACCTTGTCACCTTGTCGAATTCTGCCTAGTTACATTAGCGCCGCGTATCGGTGAACGACGAAATGGAGGTTTGACGGCAGCCATTATTCTTTCACGAAACTCTGGAGAATTTTACCAGATTTTTACGACAAATTCCACTCCTGAATCTTTGATTCATCAAATATTATTTATATAAATTATATGATAAATTAAACAACAGGGGATCATATTAATATTAATATAACAGGGGATCAGAAACTCTAAATTTAAAGTATGTAAAAGTGGGATTTGGAAATCTAGAATTAGAAATCCAGATTTTCCATGTATTAAACAAGGATTTCGAAATCCAAATTCAATGTACCTCAAATCCTAAAAATAATATATAAATTACCTACATATTATTTTATAATTATATATAAATTATATATTATATTATATGATAAATTAAACAACAGGGGATCAGAAAATCTAAATTTAAAATATGTAAAACTGGGATTTGGAAATCTAGATTTCGAAATCCAGATTTTCCCTGTATTAAACAAGGATTTCGAAATCCAGATTCAATGTATTTCCAAATCCTGAAAATATCTAGATTTAATCCTTATCTGGTTTGTAGGGAGGTTATTATAGCTCTTCTCATCATTCTTGCAATAAGACAACTAAAAAGGTAATTATGTTGGTAAAAGTTAACATTAAATAAATTTGTTTTTCTGGTTTTACAAGATGGAAAATTGAAATTAACAGTTTGCAAAATATAAGGACAATCAATTACAGAATGGATTAATTTATAATGAAACAATAATTCTTGAAGTTTTCTACGTTGATGAAGGGTTGGAAGCCCTAATTCTTACATTATCTTGGAATATTATCAGTTGGGTAGTGTAGTTTAATTTCAATCAAACGGATGAACCTTCTTTGAATAATTTCTAATTTAGCTTGATAAGTTGCCTGATTGAGGGACCATAAACATTCTAAGGTGGGACGAACAAGGGAACAATACAAACACTTTAGAGCATGAAAGTTTTGGAAGTCATTGGTGCTTCTATGTAGAAAACATAAACATAACATTTTAAAATCCCTACGTACAACGAAATCAATATGCGAGGAGAAATTCAGTTTATAATCAAAATGTACACCAAGGTCTTTTGTCACAGACGCTTTCAATTTTTTTTAGAATCGATATAGTAATCAACATGTATGGGCGCGTGAATCCCCAAAGAGACAGTGATAATGCAGTAATCCCCATTTTTCTCTCTCTGCTATGATTTATGAGATTAAAGACATAAAATGATGCTGTAAGGTAGGTTTGAACGTTTATTTCTAGTATATTTACAATCATGAATAATTAACTCACCTCATTCAATGATTGGATGAGTCATTTTTCGAACTTAATAATATCATCGTGCATCACTATTTTATCATAGTCATACTGTATTTCATCATTTTTAACACCAACACTTTTAACATTTTCTTATAATTCCATCACCGAAACTGCTCGTCGTCTGCGAAGACTTGATCACGTGACCGTTTCTCCTCTTTCGCATTACGATGGCGGAAAAAGTTTTCGAATTTTGTCGGGAAAATTTACAATCTGTGGTTTTCGTCAATGCCAAATCGTTCTATTACTTTTAAAAATTCATTAAAAAATGATTAGCAGGGCTGCCAACATGTTAGTTTAATCATTATAAAATGTTCTTCCAATGTTTTTCTCAGGTAAATCTCAAACTGATATCTCAACTTTACATTCAATCACCTTTCTTGAACAATTAGAATTAATGTCAAGGGTACTAACTTTATAAATCAGGGCTACCAATCGTAAGAACGGATCTCTAAACAGAGAGTTATGCGTTCGCAGAATATATAACTAAAGGGATATTTTGAGCACAGATTTGTTTCATGTGATTTGTCGAAACTCTTGGGGATCCCGAATAAGTTTATAAACTATAAAGAAGCAGGGTTACTAACATTTTCAGCTGTAAAGTGAAGGCAGCGATCAGACCTTAATGGAAAACCTAGCAATTAATCGTGCATTTATCGAGAATGGCCTTTTCTTACTTATATCTCATTCTGTGCTTATCCACTCTGGTGCTAGTTTTATTATGTTGATTTTTATTTTAGACTTACCTTAACACTTACATCATTCTTAAAATGTTATTTCCTTCCATTATTCGCTAGTTTACAATAAATCCAAGTCATTATAGTAACACTTCATCATCTTCACAATGTAAGGTTTGAAATCATAATAAAGCTTCGCTATTGTTCTTACAAATTAATATTTATTCCTTATTAAGTAATGGATTAACATTTTTAAGATATATGATAAGAGAGAATATCACTCTATGTATCCAAGAGTACATAATTATTTACCACAGATTCTGCACATTGCCACTTTT
The DNA here is from genome assembly GCA_947579665.1 of Sympetrum striolatum. Classification (NCBI taxonomy): domain Eukaryota; kingdom Metazoa; phylum Arthropoda; class Insecta; order Odonata; family Libellulidae; genus Sympetrum; species Sympetrum striolatum. The sequence continues at coordinate 98,342,632 of OX388341.1, read as the reverse complement.
ACAGAGCATATTCCACTGTATATTTTCCTACATTTTAGGCACAAATTACTGGATTTGTTATAATATCCAGGTGAGATCTGACACTTTCTTCATTTCGGCGGTCTTATTGGCGCACTTGCTTCCCCTGATGAAATTCTCGACATTGCAAAGGAAAATGAGGGAGGTGGCTCTATTATTATTATTATTACTATTGGGGGTCTTTATTAGGCGAGATTGAGGATTGAGACTAAAAAGTCTCCTCTTCCATCTAACCTGTAAAGTAAAGCTCTATCTATAATAAGATTCCAATAATTTCTAATACAAGTCTTTGAATTTATATATTTATATTTATATATTTTATAAATTTCGCCACTAATGCCATCTCTTGAGGAAAATTGGAACTTTTGTTTATAAGCTTCGAAACTAATGCCATCTCTTGAGGGAAATTGGAACTTATGTTTATAAACTTCGCCACTAATGCCACCTCTTGAGGAAAATTGGAACTTTTGTTTATAAACTTCGCCACTAATGCCATCTCCTGAGGAAAATTGGAACTTTGGTTTATAAACTTCGACACTAATGCCATCTCTTGAGGGAAATTGGAACTTTTGTTTATAAATTTCGCCACTAATGCCATCTCTTGAGGAAAATTTAACTTATGTTTTTGAATAAATCACCAATCACCAAAATCATTTATATCAGATGAAATTTTTTGGTAGGCTTACAATTAAGCCTGATTTCGTTTTTTATGTATTTGCCAAGTATTCAATAGAATGCTTAAAACTCCCGCACCCGCTGAATACCGGAGAACCCGGAGAATGACATATGAAGAACTCAATGTGGAGCTGTGTGAAGCAATTTTTTCAAGTTTTGATTATCGCTGAGATGTCACATCTCGGTAGAAGAGTAACTTCGGGAAGCATTTCGACTATCATTCATTAAAAAATAGATGCAACCAGTGATACATTAATGTTTATCAGCACGATTTCTTGTATACTGCAGTATCCATGCGCAATCCAGTGAATATGTGAACCCATTGTGGCAACTACTTTAATGGATACTTTAAAGCCGTTGATATTACTCTGCATTTATAAAATGTACAGGGGATTCGCTGAAAAATATAGCTTGATGATGTAGCTTTCGTAAATTCATTTCAAGTGCTACGTAAACTGACCTGTGGTAATGTTGCCTTCGAAACCCTTTTTGATCTAAACAGACTACGCGTAAATGTTAATAGTTGGTCAAAAAATGAGTCACTTCTACAAAGTCATTGTTATAGTAATAGCTTCAGTATTTGCTATTTTGTTCAGAAAATTTTCTGAAATACCTCCCTTACCTCAAGTGAAAGAGAGTTGGTGGGGTATTGGAGCAGAGAAGCAAGAAAACGTTGATATCATTCCTTTTACTTTAAATTGATGCAGATATACTGCACATTGGCTGCTGGAGAGCCATGTCGGTAACGCTCGTGACTCATGAGGAATCAGTTCTGATTTCAAATCTTGGTGGGAGCACAGGGGCAAAATGACCTAAGCTGTCAAAGTGCTTTTAACAAACTACTACTACTATAGTGCACACAGAGAATTGCATGTGATATCTATTGTTTTCTTTCTGAATGAGCTTGTGACTCTTATTTGACACAGAAATTAGTTTGATTTCATCCTCATAATTATTTGACAAGTTTAGACCTGCATAGTTTATCTTTCTGCTAGCAGAGCTTTAGTACGCATACATTTGTTGCTGATCAAGCCTCTGATGTGCCTCCATGGACATTGTTGCATGCTGTGCGAGGAATTACCAGAGCATGAGACAGTGCCACTGCAAACACTATTTCTAACTGTAGGAGATCAGCTGGTTTTGGTGACACATCAATTATAGAGAAAGAGGAGTTAGTGGAGGTTCCCACACTACAGGACCTCCTTAGTAAAGAAATGGCACAACTAAATCAGTACATCCCAGATGCATCCTCTCATGCTGAGTCATATGTCAAGTGTGACTCTCATGTGATGACGCATAACTGCAGTGAATTTAGTGAAGACGAAGAAGATGAGGATGAAGTGAACTTAGATTGCTCTTCTACAAGCTATGAAGATACCAGAAGCACCTCCCCGCCTACAAGGAATGAATTAAGACACTCTATAAAAGTGCTTCACAATTTTCAGATGTTTACTGATGGTGTACCTGATTTATTCAATTATTAACTTTCAGGTTTTGAGAAAATCACCTAATCTTTCATTGAAACTACCAAAAAAAATAAAAATTGAAGATTATTTTAAAAAGTAAAAAGTTTGGAATTTTTTTTTCTGTTGTATTAAACATTAAACTGGATGTATAATTCATTTTATTGAAATACCACCTTCCTTTCAATCCCATTTAACATTATGCACTGTGTTACTGAACTTGGATTGTTATTGTAGAGATTTCGATTGCTTGAAAGAAAACCTCAAATTTACGAAGCCCGAATTTTACAAAGTGCAAATTTTTTGGTCCCTTCAACTTCGTAAAATTGAGGTTCTACTGTATAAGAATAGTGGAGAATATGAAAGTGTAATGGACAGTTTGAGTCTACCTCTTCTGTCCTCCAGGGCAAAACTATTAGGGCTAATATATTTATATGTATAATATATTAAATTGATACATAAAATGTTCTGAATTGTTATCCCTAAAAAATTTTAATTGTTCCATAGTTAATACTAGAAATGCAGATCTTTTTAGTATCCCTTATTTACAGAGAAACTATACTTTTTACCTCCCCCTCTATAGGATAATGAGAGATGCTAACAAGTTCTGTGCTGGAACTGACTATTTTAATACATCTATTCATATGTTTAAAAAATATGTTCGATCCAATGTTGTATGATGAATTTATTTTAATAAATTGTATGACATGTGTATTTAAGGTCTGTTCTCCTGTATATTTTTTAATACACTCTTTGAAATTTTGCTGATATGTTCTGGTCTATATATTATATGTGTGATATTATTCTGTTATGTGAAAACTTAATTATATGACTTTTTTATGCGAAAGGGCTCTGTCCACGAACAAAATATTATTATTGCATTATAATTATTATGATAGCATGTTTATGATGATTTTGTTTTATTCAATTGTATTATAAAGTTTATTCATGGTTTATGTTCCTATTTTATATACTCTTTTGAAGTGAGTCGATTGTTTCTGTGTGATTACTTAATTATTGTATTGCATTGTGCAAAAGGGCTCTGCCTGCAAACAAAATATTATTATTATGATAGCATGTTTATGATTATTTTATTTTACTCAATTGTATTACAAGTTTTATTTAAGATTTATGTCCCTATTTCCAAATATGTACTCTTTTTGAAAATGTGTTGGTTTTTTTTTCTGTGTGATATATATATTTGTGACTACTTAATTATTGTATTGTATCATTCCCATGAATAAATAAATATTATTAAACTATATGTTTATTGATCTTCATTAGTAAAAAGAAAACATCAAAATATATATTAAATTTTTGTAAAAGAAAAATGCATGTTAAGAAATTAATATAATTTGCGAAGAATAAATATGCGTCAAATTTATTTTAAAGGTATAAAATGGTTTATTAATTCAACTCTTTTATTATGAAAACATGCCATAACATACTTTCGGCCACAATTGTATTTCATGATGAAATTTGTTTTATATGATATCTACATTAATTAGACTACCAAAAAATTAGTTTCAGCTAGAAATAATTATGGTGAGTAACGAGGGTTTGTGTACTACTTGTGTTAAGTAGGCAGTTTCAATTATTTACCCCTCGTTGGTAAAGGGTTAAATTTAATGTTCGGCGTATAAGTCAACCACCGGTTTTTGAGAGATATTTTTAGGCTTCAAAGGTAATAATAATAATAATATTTATTATGGGCATATGCCCAATTGCACATAATATACAAATCATTGGTCTTTAAATAAATCATTACATAGGATAGCTATAAAAAATATGAATTAAAATTGCACAAAATGACTAAATACTTAATACTGAAAACAACTAAAAATAAAAAATACAAAATAATAAATCCATACATAGAAAAAGGTATAATAAAATAAGAATTTAGATTGCACAAAATGAAAAGAGAAAGAAAAAAAAAAAAAATAATAATAATGATAATACTAACACATATAAATAGTAAGTAATATTGCACTACAACATATATTATACAGAGCACAACAAAAGTTCAGTACAATTATTCTTAAAAACAGGTAAGGACTCACTGTGTATGTCAACATTACTTATGAGAGAATTATACAGGCGAAGGATCCTAGTTATTAGGGAATTGAACTTAAGATTTCTTCTGCAGTATTTAATGTAGAATAATTTAGTACATCTGGTGGAGAGAAAAGTTGTTTTAAAAAGTATAAAATTAATCAAAGGTGGACCATTACGTTGTTGCATAAATTGTGCAAGAACATCAACTCTGTAAGATGTCGTCTTACACAGAGTGAAAGTAAATCTAATATTTGCATTGTTTCAGTGTATGGCACATCATATGCAGGAAAACCAGCATAATAGTTAACAATTCTTAAATTTTTTTCCTGCACCCTTTCAATACTGTTAGCGTGATTATTATAATGGGGATTCCAAACAATAGAGTTATATTCTAAGATAGGATGAACTAAAGATAAATATAAATTTCTTAACATTAGGATATCTTTAAATTCTCTAGTAAATCTTGTAATGAAACCTAGCATACAAAGAGACTTAGAAACAATGGATAAAATATGGTTACCGAAAGACAAAGTTTCATCAATAAGAATTCCTAAGTCCTTTGTAACAGATGTCCTAGGTATAACAACACCATTGAGGGAATAGTTGAAAAGGATGGGAGATCTCTTATGATGGAAAGAGATAACATTGCATTTTTGGATATTTAAGGACATTACATTTTGAACACACCAATCAGATTTAACAGACAATCATTAAGTTCCTGGCATCCAGTTGAGTTATGCACTACATTAAATATTTTAGTATCATCTGCATACATTAAATGTGAAATGGGAGATATAACATAGCTGATGTCATTAATGAAGATCAAAAAAAGAACTGGCCCAAGGTGAGAGCCATGTGGTACTCCTGAGAATACATCAAATACACGTGACGTAACAGATTTAAGTTTGACTAGTTGTTTGCGACCTGTTTAGAAGCTATGTAGCCATCTCAACATCATACCATTAATACCAAGCAAGTTCAATTTATGTATAAAGATAGAATGATTCACCTTATCAAATCCTTTTGAAAAATCTGTATAAATTGCATCAATTTGGTAACTATCACCTAAAGCTTCAATAATTAGTGAACATTAACAAATTTGTTCGAGTTGACATACCTTGCCTGAAGCCATGTTGCTCAGGGAGTAAAACATTTTTTAACAATGGTGCCAGTTTGTCAACAACTATACATTCCATCTGTTTGGCTATAACAGACTGAATAGTTACTGGACGATAGTTAGAAATATCACATTTATCATTAGACTTATGAATAGGAACTATATAACTAGTTTTCAAGTTATCAGGGAAAGATCCATCTCTGAAAGACATATTAAAGAGAATATAAAGGGGATATGACAAAGCAGAATGACAATTTTTTAATAATGAGGAGGGACATTGTCAGGTCCGCAACCTTTACCTGCATCAAGCCCTTCCAATTTACCAATTATTTCATTGACAGTCACTGATAAAGTGGAAAAGTTAATTTCATAGGGAAAATTACAATGTGGTAGAACATTAGGGTGGTCGTTGGCATAAACACCAGAAAAATGATTAGCAAATATTTTTGCAATTGACTTATGGTTTCACCAACTGTATCATTTAGGAACATCCTTTTCGGTAAAGAATTATCCTTGGGTAAAGCATTTACATGCTTCCCAAAAGGTTTACTGTTACTTGATAAGTCAGAGGAGAGATTATTCATAAACAATCTTATGTAGACTTATATGCCGGCATACACAGTATTAGTTGAAATGTTAGGCCTATTAGTTCCAAAGAAAATGCTTCCTAGAATACTTTAAGGTATTACTGAACCAGATACTGAGAATCTAACTCAAGGCACATTTGCATGAGTCCAAGGCATATATTTATGAAAAACAGGACCTTAATCACCAAACTGCATTACCATTCTTTGTCCCCATAGGAAGTGCCTAAATTAAAATTTTAATGCTGACTTCTGTGTGTTTCTGATGGAAGAATATTGATTCAAGGGCGTAGAACCCAGCACTATTTCGGCCGAAGTCTTTTCGATATCCGTAATGCCCTAGGATCAAACTCAAGTTAACTAGGATCAGTTTCTCTTTTTCCTGGGGGTTTAGATTAGGGGCTATACGCAGTAAAATACCAAGTCAATAACTCATATGATTTAAACCGTTGGTTTTTATCCTCTATATAACTGGTAAAGTATCCATATATAATAGATATTTATTAAGTTATAGCATGTTACAAACACTGATCCCACTGACTATAGCGTCCAGGACACAGAGCTTTGCAGGCGACAGATAAATATCACAAATGTCGAAATGTTAAATCCGTGTTGATAAACTCATTGGGCTGGAGGTGGTGTATGTCTTTCTTTTAATGTATTCAGCCTTGTGCTGAAATGTACACAGATTATTATTAATAATAATTTATTCTGACGTCAGCAGATATCCCTGGGGAAAAATTCACCTAGAACGAGGTTAGTCGGATTAACTGTTTTTACCTCGGTTTACCTCGAAATTCAGCTCGTATCAGCGCGGTTATGGCTCACTTACCATGTAATCACCTCGCACGGGATTACCTCGTTTCAGATGGATGATGTTTTTACATGGAACTACCTTGTATTACCTGGTACCGTATTACCTCGCTTCACATGGATTTAGCGTGCATCAGCTGTAAATACCTCGCACTGACTGTATATAACCCGCACCTTATTTTACTCGTTTCACATGGATTTAATTTGCATCAGCTGTAATTACCACGTACTGACTGTATATAACCCGTACCTTATTTTACTCGTTTCACGTGGATTTAAATTGCAACACCTGTAATTACCTCGTATTGACTATAAATAACCCGCACCGCATTGTACTGGTTTTACATGAATTTATCGTGCAATTACCTCGTAGTGACTCGAATGAACCAGCCCTGTATGAGAATCGTATGACACGTTCATCAGCTGTAAAATCCTAGGTAAAACTTTCACTAGCCTGTTAAAGAGAAGCAAGGAAGGGTTCGAAGACAAAGGATAGAGTGACACAAGTTTCTACATTTCATATTTTTATTTCGATTTAAGTCTTGTATCTTCGCACATATGTAATTTTTGACCTTCTTCGCCTCATTCTCTATACATTTCTCCTCGTGCCCCCTTTTGCGTAGATACACGCTAGTGTGGTACCATCGGTACCACCAATCTTTCGCGGTCATCGAGGAACTCGACGTAAGCAAACATTTTCACTGCAAAATAAGAAATGCTTCATGAGTATTAAACACAAGTCTCAAAATAACTCAGATAAGTAAGAAAGGCAGAACCGCTTAATAAGTATACTTACAGTTAGCTTCTCCTATAAATCTCTTACAGGATAACAACGAGTTTCGCACTTCGCACCCACGCACAATTTGACAACGATAACATGGAGAAGGCATGTTTGAGATGAAGCGGAAGTGGAAAACGATGCTAGCGTATGACGTCAAAGAATCCAACTACAAAAAGGTGAAATTATACAGCAAACGGAAAAACATTGAGTCACAATTAAACAAAAGTAACAACCTAACAAGTAAATTATAATTTCGCCTTTATTAGTCCTACTCCTCTAAAATATTTTGGAAAATTACCAACTTCCTCCACGGTAGACATGGGCGCCGTTATGATTTTTGTCAGCGGCGGCGTAGGGGGAAAATGAAGCCGGCGGCGGCGGCGTAACGGCGTGAACGCTGACTACTTAATCGTCGGCGGCGGCGCGGCGTAACCGGCGGCGTGTAAAATTTCGTTCGTATACGGCTGAAAAAAGGAGAATAATTCGAATATCTGAGAGTATATTATAATAATTATATCATACCAATAAAGAGAACGTAGAGCTATCTTGAATACGCAGTACAATGGGCTAGAATCGAAAAAACCTGGCAAAAAATCCTTTTCTTGAGTGCGGACTTTAGTACTGGCAATTCTCGAATAAATCCTGCCTATTAATACCAAATTATTTACGCTGATTTCTACCTATTAAAATTCTACAGGTGGTCAAAATTGACCAACATTCACGAATGATGCCAGGTTTAGATTTTCGCAAAATTCTTCAGCCTCAAACCAAACCCAAATGAGCAGAATCATCGGGAAAAAGCAATAAGGTGTTAAATAATCAACTCTTAAGCTTAATTATGATTTTTTAAGTGATCACAGTTGGATATTTGAATTATTGCATCACTTCCATCAGATCTCTGAATTAGCTTCTGTTGGTGAAATACTTACTTCATGCAACATGTCTTTTAAGTTATATTTCTTTCTCTTATCCTCTCTTGGACCCTCCGATTTAAGGAAACGAGCTCACATAAGACGCTATCTGGTAATATTATATGCAAAACTTATTGAGGTATGGCAATGCGAAGTTTCAAAGTTCACACTCAAAAAATATTTCCTTATTCTTGGGCAGCATTTTTCGATTCTAGCTCGCTATGCGCCGTAAAGGGGTTAATTTGGCAATACGTTGCTTTCCTTATTTTCACAAAAGCATGCTTCTTATAATAACGCCACATTACTTTAAGAACGTTTAAAGAGTGGTATCACAAATTGGGCACAAATAGCCAGTAGAATGTCGATCAATGGATGTACTATTGTTGTGAATTAGTTTTAACATCACATTGCGCCACATTTCACCAGTATGGAATCCAGGAATAGAATTTCAATTGAAATTTCCAGAAAATAAAAAATGTATACCCGCACGCACCTATTGTATGTCGTCAGGTCAAATATACAAATCGTCGAAAAACAGGCAGAACCTCAGCTGATTTTTCATATGTTCTAATAAATATATTCAAATCAATTATAATATTTTAGAACTCTGGATTAGATTTTTTTATAAATCAAAAGATGCTTCAATTATTAGGAATTGAAGGTAATCCAGGAAAATAAAATTGTACCCTATGAAGAAAATTCTCTTACTGGAGTTAACATTTTGGTTTACATGTATGTTCAAGATTGTTTTTATCAAAGTATTCACATAAATTTTGATACGTAATGAATACACATTAATTATCATTACTAAAGCCCAACGTATCTCAAACGGCCCCATGTTCATAAGAGAGATTGATGCACGTAGTAGAAATATACACGTTGAAATAGAAAGTTAGCCTAAATTAATTTTAATATTATACCAAATGGAGATACAGTAATTGAAAGCTATTCAGTGAAATTTAATTATAGTTAATTATTATCATATTTACAAGGAAAAATAAGAAAAGAAAAATATTTAAAATGAAAAATTTGGAAATTCGTATCGAATTTGTTTGTACTTGTTCTTCAAATATTCACTCACATTTCAGAAAAGAAAAAAATTCTTATTCTTGATAATTTGCTTCCTTTTATGATCTTTTTTCGATACTTTTAAATTTCCTGGTAAATATTCTGGGAAAATACATCCTGAAATTTTTGAAGGGAATGTCGAGAGGCATGAGAAAAATGCGTTCAAAAACGTAGTTGCCTACTACTTTTCACTATATTTCATTCATTAAAAACATCCGGCGAGATAGTATTCTGAGAAAAGACTGAATTTTATTTGTGTTATTTTAAATCCCTATTTTCTATTATAAACATTCGAAAACGAACATACATTGCGGAAGATATAGCTTCCGCAATGTATTGTATGAATTATATAACGTATGAAATATATTATTATATATACGTATTATCTAATATTCTACCAAGAGCTTGGTAACGAAACCAAGTTTGCAATCGTACCTACTTTCATTACTGAGAAAAAGTTGTTTTACATAATCGGTAACATTTTTTTCTGGTGGCAAGGAAATATATTTCAATTTTTAATTTTGATTAAAAATATATACCGCAATATTGTGTTAAAATTTTGTGTTAATTAAATTTATATTTTTTGAGATAACATTTTTCAAATTGGGCGATCTGTTTGAGAGGGCGAAATAACGGGAACTTAAAGAGAGTCGAAACCGGTCAAAGTTTAGTCGAAACCGGTCGCACAATAAATTTACTGTGTAACTAAGACAAAGTGTTCTTTTCCTTTCCTACATAACGGGAACTTATTTATTTCTGACTGCGATAAAGTACCAAAAAGATTTTTTAAAATTTCTATTACATAGTTACACATGCAATATATCAAGCTAAAATTTGATGGAACTTGTTTTTTTGTGGACATTCTTGTTTAAGTTTTATTCAACTCAAAACTCAAGTAACTATAATGGAAAGAACGACAATAAATAGCTTTTTCATTTATTTAAAATTAATAACTTTGTTTACTAATAAGATATGATATAATAATTTATAATCAAAACTTATGTCTAATAATTAGAAACAAGTTTCCGCAAATTCTAATGCAAAACACTGCTAATATGTGAAGAAAATTATGCGTTTAGTGATAGCCGCCTGAGGAAAGTGTACCCCGCCCTGGCAAGGCACGCTTGTCAAGTGAACGCCACCTTTTGGTGGGACTCACTGTACAGTGACTCCTGCCCGTTAAGTGCTCCTCGACTCCTACACCGGCACCGATTTTGCCGGCACGTGTGCAAACAGCCTGATCGTAACACGTATCGATATCACATATAAGTCAGCGCCCTCGTGGGAAGCCCGAGATGTGTTCTATCAGTTCAAAGCGCATCTCTTCGAACTACTTGTCAGCATATTTTCGACTGTGGGACTTTGTTTTTAAATCCAAGCCACGCCGCGCCGCCGCCGATAAAATTTCCGGCGGCGGCTCGGCGGCGCGCCGTAGTTATTTCTTCGGCGGCGTACCCGATATTGTCGGCGGCTGGCGTAATCGGCGCGGCGCCCATCTCTACTCCACGGTCTCCACTTTTTCCGGAAATATTTCCGTTCACCTAATTCACCTTTTCTTTCAATTGTAAGCATAGGCGCGAAAGGAACCTTCTTTTGAATACTTGATACGTTCTAGTCGTTCTTCTACGTGGTCTACATCATATATCTGTTTTACCATCACACTACAAATGTATCTATTTATTCTTGTCACCAAGATGTATCCTATTGATGACAAATTACAGTTACCTATGTATATACAGTCAATACGAGGTAATTACAGCTGATGCACGCTAAATCCATTTAATAAAACGAAGTAATACGATACCAGGTAAAGCAAGGTAGTTCCATGTGAAAACAACATCCATCTGGAACCAGGTAATGCAAGGTAATCCCGTGCGAGGTGATTACATTATAATTGGGCCATAACCGCGCTGATACGAGCTGAATTTCGAGGTAAACCGAGGTAAAAACAGTTATTCCGACTAAGCACGTCCTAGGTGGATTTTTCTCCAGGGATGTCATGCATGGGTATCTTCTTCTGGAAAATTTAAGATGTGCTAATTATGCAGTTATTTAAGTAGTTTGGTATTACACGGCCATATGTCTTACGGCTCTCGTAAAATAAGGTGCGGATTACAAACAGTCAATACGAGGTAAATACAGCTAATGCATGCTAAATCCATGTGAAACGAGTACAATACGGTGCGTGTTAATTACAGTCAATACGAGGTAATCCGCATTCGTCCGTATGATGTCATTACAAGTGATGTTGGCCATACTCGCTCTGAAAACAACTTATTCACTCTGCAGCCATGTGATACGAGTTATGCTGAGAACTCTCTGTCACGGGTCAGTCACAGTGAAGATGACGTCGTTTAATTTTAAACCTATTAATGACTATTCACGACACATGGCTGAGTTACAAATTTGATCAATTTGTTTAAACAAATTTATTAAATTTGTAACTGTTTCTTGCCCAGAATCCATGGATGTGAAACACTCCTAGATGGCTGTTTAATAAATTGAAAACAGGTTGATACGGTGACACAAGAAACAAGGTCATTCCATGTAATTCGAGCTCAGATAGGTACAAGACAAAACGAGGCAAATGCAGTTCAAGGTGTTACGAGTTGTTCCGATATGAATACAGAGCCTAATATTCCTTAGGCGTAGAGTGCTGCATAAGCGTAAGGGAACAGCAAGTTGAAACGAGTTGTTCCGACGTAGAAACAGACCTTGCAAACCTTTGGCGTAGAGTGTTGCATAAACATAAGGGGATTACGAGTTGAAACGAGCTACTTCCGGAATTAACCGACCTAATACGAGGTAATTCCATGCTTGATTTACCTGGTTTTACCTTGTTTCACCTGTAATTTTTCCCCAGGGATATGGATACTAGGTGCTGAAGTAGAGATGGTCTTCATCTGAATCGCTTAAATTCCAATGCATAAAGTAATTGAAGTAGTAATCAGAATTTGCAGGAACATATAAAACTAATAAATGCAAGAGTTGGTTGACAGTATTTCCTCATGATGAATGTTTGGCTACAAGATGAACATTGTGGACAAAAATTATGCATGTTAGTTTCTTCTTTAATGCTGCATGAGGAGACAGATGAATTCAAGATTCAGAAGGGAGTTTGACAAGGTGACAGTCAGTTTGACAAGGTGAATTGTTTGTGCACCATTTATATTGGCAGGGAATTTTGAATTTTCATATTTGTGGGTTCTTTACTTAAATCTTCATCTAAGATGTAACTTTTCACAGTTTTAACTATCTATCAAAATTATTGACAGCCCTCAATACTGTGAAGGTTCTTTGCAGAACCATTGTTCTATGAAGTTAATATTTGTTATTAATCTACTTAAATAGAAAGTCTTCCTCTTTCCCCTTGTAAAAATACATTTGAATTGATTCCCCATGAGCCTCCATAAGGCTAGGTAATTGAAGGTGGTGTGAAACACTCAGCTACATAAATAATTTACACAGCTGCAAACTTTATACTATACGTAAAATTATACCAATATAAGCCATCTGTTGTTGCTATAATCTCGGGATAATCTATTTACCATCTGGCTGCAAAAATCAGGATCATTGAGAATAGGGATCATGTAATCACATATTTTGTCATGTAAATCAAAGCTTATGAATATTTCCAATAATTTTTGTCCATACAGAATTATATTCTTAAAATATTCCAAGTGGAGGGCTCTGAACATTTAGGACTCACTCCTATCAAACCGGTAGACCCTTAAAGAGCCGCTTTAAACTGTATGCCCAAAATTTCTTTATAATAATTTAATCAGAAGAACTAAGTCTCCGTAAAAACCCTGCAAGCCACCTTTTTAGCGTGCAGGAACCTTGAATTTATTTTCCTAATCGAGGTCGTGGAATTGATTTGTTGAGTCAAGCACCAAAAGAATTGAATAATATCCTTACAATTATTTAACTCCTTTTATATACACCTTATCCGTAACAAATTTTAAATTCTAAAACGATTAAGAATTACAACACTGGAAAAATGTATTAGCCAACAATTTTAGGCACTACAACGCTACTCTTATTATTTGCAAGTAATGTGCTCATGCATCAACAATACATTCAAATCTACTACTATGAATTTCTGTGGCAAGTTCCCTTTGGGTGCTACATCTGCTCTCAATGTTTTTGTCTGCACAACGGTATATCGGTACCATTCATACTAGTGATAGGCTTTCTTATTCTTTTGAGTGAATAGATTCTTTCGATTCGATTCCCTTGAATTAATTGAATCCCAGGATTCGTTCATTTGATTCTTTTGATTCATGAATGGAAGAAAGACTTGTAAATCGAAGAAGGATCCATGAACAAAATAAACAGAAGACGATGCAGGACTCCCTAGAAAGGCATACTCATGATACTTAGATGATTTCACAAACTAAACCATATTTCTTTCATTGATTCAAAAGGAAATAGCAAGACGTAGGTAATTGATTTTGAATAATCAGGATGAGATGAGAATAGTATAATTATAATAGTAAAGTTACCTTTTTACAAAATGAAATATTGTTCCTTTAAAGGAATAAATTATAGATAAATTCCATCAAAACTCTCTTGATGTGTTTTGCTTAATATAAAGCCCTAAAACTACCATTCTTCTGACTAAAGGAACTGTAAATCGAAGTCTCCAATGCCATGTAAACGTAAGATTAGATCTTATAAAATCTAGTGTTGGGTCACTCAACCCATGTCAACTCAACCAAGGGGAAAACTCACCACCTCAGATTTTCACATAATTATCCCTGAAGTTAGTTTTAACCTTAGTTAGGAAAAATCCAAAATATTTTAGCCCAAATGCTTCTAATTTCTAAGATATGAGTCGTGAAACTCCCAGGAAAAAGGCGTCTTTGAACCTCAGTGTCCTAGGTTCGATGCAGAAGTCTCCAAAGTTACGATTTTTTCCATAAAGATACATAGCAGGAATTTTCAAAAATATTTTTGAGGCACTTCCCGGCTAATTACACAGGTGAAATTATAGTGATCGCTAGAATCTGTGAGTATCCGTCAAAAACCATAAATACATCTTCAAACATTATCCTTGGTTCGTCGCTAGGTCAGGGCATATATCTCCCATTTAATTGCAGTGATTCTTAAGAATTTTATTGAACCTCTTTCCGATATGATGGAAACATAAAACCCAGCAAGTAGATAGACATCATATATATATTCTGTGTGTGCCAAATTATGAATTAATGATGATGTCTTCAGACTTGTGCATGAAGAATACATCAATATGTTGAGAGATTGAAAATCCGTAGCCATGCATTGAATTTCAGGAAAAATTCCAAAGCATAAGAGCAATGGAGTTTTTAGATGTGCAATTCATTTAATCTGCATATCAGTTGTTCCAGATTTTTTTTTGGTAAAATGTTGTAATTGTTTTAATACACAAAAGGAAGGGAAAGGCAGAATGTAATAAATACACATGTAGTCATAATCTAGTACAAGCAGTAAAACAGATTTTAGAGTACAGATAGTGTAATTTAGGATGTCCACCACAAAGATAATTAAAAAGTAAACTATAAAATAATAATGAACATGTAGTTTCCCTTGGTTCTTAACATGTCTATTAATGTACTGTATTTCTTGACAGTTTTTAACTAAACTAAATCTCTCACAATTGCAGTGCATCTTTGACGCCAAAGGTAACGTTTTTCATAAGTCAAGGCTAATGCAAGAGGAAGGTTATCTGCTCTACACATATAGCTAAAGATGTCCAAGAAACTATAAGTAAAAATTATAAACAGTTAAAATAAATAAAAAAAATTGTCATAAAAATTAAAGATGTACATGTAATCAAGTTAGCCAAACAAAATACGCATTACAAAATTCCTACAATTGGTATGTACATACAACTTAAAAGATGCATGAGAGAATCTGCAATACTTTTCAGAACCGCCCTTGGTGGTTAGCATTCTAGCTATGCTATCACTCTGACACTCTAGGGTTCAAATCCCGGCTAATCGGAATTTTTTGATGAGGGAATGGCTGTGTGGCGCCATTGCTGGTGCCTCGGTGAAGCACCTCCTGACAAGCTCAGGAGAGCTTAGGAGGACTTCACCAGATAGTGGCAACAGCAGTTAAGCAGAAAAAAATAATATGATAGGATTGTCTTAAGAGAGTAATAGAAAAATAAACAGAGTACGTCAAGACAATATATGTGGAAGAGAATGAGAGAAGGATAAAGTTTTCAACATCAAGCAAATAAACACAATGCAGATCTTAATCTAATAAAAAGAATCATTCATATTCAAAGTTTTTAGAATTATCTCAAATTTTCATGAATCTCTTAGGGAAATCTTTGTCAATAAGACCACTATTAGAATTGAACTTTTATCACCAAACACTAACCATATCAAGGCAAGAGAGGTCATTCTACCTCTGTTACATCCTACATCTATTAAGTCTTAAAGTAAATGCATAATAAAATCTCCCTTCAAGGACTGACGTTCCCATATGGGAACGGACTGCAGCTGGGTTCTCTAGGTAGCTAAACAATATCTTGAGTGTCATAAAATGGTCAGTATACGTTATTTTGTGGGCTAAAAGGGTCCAAAGCTTAGTTTCATTTGAGTTTTGGTGCACTTAAGTCAAGGGAAATATTTCTTGTGATTTTTAGAAAAACAGGGAATTTTTTAGATGGATCCTTCTGGGCAACTAATTTTTACTGTTTTTAATTTAAAGTAGTATTTTGCTTGTATAACTTTAGTATGATGTTCTAATCATCCAAAGAAATTAAATAGAGCAGAGTTTGAAGTTATTTGTTGTTGTTATAACGTTGTTTATTGCTGCGTTCCCATATGGGCACGTCAGGCCTTCCCACTACTACACGACTTCCTTACCGATGGCTTTCAAGGAAAGCTATATGTAATATGAGTAAAATGTAGCTTGCATACTGCAAGCAGATTGACAACACTAATATCATATCGGCATCATTTCGGGACGGTGCTCAAAAGAAAAAGGATTGAAAGTATTCTTAAAATTCACTTTCATTTAATTGTCTGGCATCGAACCTGGGTCTTTCTGGAAATGCTTTCTATGCAGCACAACAGAAGATCACCATCTCTAACTATGTGTGAAAATTCAAGCAGAAATATTGGTTGCGACTGCATTAAATGACGTCCTGCTTTTCAGGAATGTAAATGGCTCTCTGGATTCGAACCAAGGACGATCTAGGAAATTTAAAACACGTTTTTGAAATGTATCTATGTTCTCTATCTATATGCCTAATTTCATGTTTTAATATTATTGTGAAGGGGTTTAAATTAATTCTTAAAAATCGGATAATTTACTGATTGTAGAGACGCCTGGTGTCGAACCCAGGAAATATTGGTAGCTGTGAATCCACAGTATGACTTATTAGGACTTCATCTAATTTCATACAAATTTTGATGTCCATATCATGCCGGAAAGTACCTAAAACTTTTTTCAGTTATCTCCATAAGAAATGCATTGAGGAATGTAAATGGCCCTCTGGGATCGAACCAAGGACCATCAGCGAATATGTAAAATTTGATTATGAAATAAATTTATGATCTCCAACTTCATGCCGAATTTCAAGTTTCCATGCCATCGGGAAAGGGTCCAAAAAAAATCTTAAAAATTGCCACAATGCATTTTAAACGGCCGATTTTTGCCATGACCTAGCATCGAACTCAGGATATTTTCTGTAAAACTCATTTATGTTTTCGATAGATCATGACCATATATATAAGCTCCTTGAGTTTTGAATCTCTTCCTATCCGGAAAGTATTTTTTTAAAATACCCGAATATCAAAGCAATGCATTTAAACGGGAAAAATCGGGACTTTGGGGCCCTCTGGAATCGAACCCATGACACTGAGGATCAAAATCGCAATTTTTCTGGAAGTTACACGTTATGGCCAATATGTTGTAAAAATTTCAAGTCAATGACGCTTGTGGTTTAGCCTGTGAATTTGTATCCTCTCTATATCTATTATATATAGATGCTTCTCCGGATTCATTCATGTATCCATATATATATACGAGTAAAATGTAGCTTGCATACTGCAAGCAGATCGACAACACTAATTTCATATCGGCATCATGTCGGGACGGTCCTCATAAAAAAAGAAAGGAGTGAAAATATTTTGAAAATTCGCTGCATTTTAATCATCTGGCATCGAACCCCGGTCTTTCTGGTAAATTTACTATGCAGCACAACAGAAGATCACCATCTATAACTATGCGCGAAAATTTAAGCAGAAATATTGGCTGAAACTGCCTCAAACGACGTCCTACTTTTTACATATATTCCTTATGTGAGAAATTTGAATGTGCTCTGGCATCGAACCCAGGAACAGCATTGTCGTATCTAATTTTTTTCTTAAGCTGAGCCTTTATATACTTCTTCCAGCAAAGCAAGAAATTCCTATTATTTCGATAAGTACAAAAAAATAAATAATGAAAACTAACTCAATATATTATAAATGGGGGATATATATACCGTGTTGCTTCGAACCCGGGTCTTTCTGGTAATACGTCCTATGCAGCATTAAAGAGGATTACCACCTTTAACCATGTGTGAAAATTCATGCAAAAATATTGGGTACAACTGCTTCAAAAGACGTCCTACTTTTCCCTTATATTCCTTATGAGAGAGATTTTAATGTGCTCTGGCATCGAACCCAGAAACAGTACGGTCTTATCTAAATTTTTTTCTAAAACCGTTTCTCACCATACATCTTCTAGCCAAGCACAAACTACCTATGATTTCGATAAATACATCAAAAAAAATAGTGAAAAACTACCTCAATGTATTTTAAACGGCCGATTTTTGTCGTCCTAGCATCGAACTCAGGACTTTTTCCGAGATGGTCATTTACGACATCGATAGATCCTGACTATATCCATCGGCTCCTTGAGTTTAAATTCCCTACCTATCCGGGAAGTATTTTTTAAAAATTCCCGAAAATCAACGCAATGCATTTAAACGGGAAAAATCGGGACTTTGGGGCCCTCTGGAATCGAACCCATGACACTGAGGATCAAAGTCGCTTTTTTCCTGGGGGTTTCACGTTATGGCCAATACGTCATAAAAATTTCAAGGCAATGACCCTTGTAGTTTAGCCTGTGAATTTGTATCCTATCTATATAGCTATATATATGAATGAATCCGGAGAAGCATCTATATATAATAGATAGCGAGGATACAAATTCACAGGCTAAACCACAATTGTCATTGACCTGAAATTTTTACGACATATTGGACATAACGTGTAACCTCCAGAAAAATTGCGATATCGAACCTCAGTGTCATTGGTTCGATTCCAGAGGGCCCCAAAGTCCCAATTTTTCCCGTTTAAATGCATTGCCTTGATTTTCGGGAATTTTAAAAAAATACTTCCCGCATAGGTAGAGAATCAAAACTCATGGAGCCGATATATATGGTCATGATCTATCGAAAACATAAATGAGTTTCACGGAAAATATCCTTGGTTCGATGCTAGGTCGAGGCAAAAATCGGCCGTTTAAAATGCATTGTGGCGATTTTAAAGATTTTTTTTGGACCCTTTCCCGATGGCAAGGAAACTTGAAATTCGGCATGAGGTTGGAGATCATACATATATTTCATAATCAAATTTTACATATTCGCTGATGGTCCTTGGTTTGATCCCAGAGGGCCATTTACATTCCTCCATGCATTTCTTATGGAGATAACAGTAAAAAGTTTTAGGTACTTCCCGGCATGATATCGACTACAAAATTTGTATGAAATAAGATTAAGTTCTAATACGTCATACTGTGCATTCACAGCTACCAATATTTCCTGGGTTCGACACCAGGCGTCTCTACAATCAGTAAATTATCCGATTTTTAAGAATTAATTTAAACCCCTTCACAATAATATTAAAACATGAAATTAGGCATATAGATAGAGAACATAGATACATTTCAAAAACGTGTTTTAAATTTCCTAGATCGTCCTTGGTTCGAATGCAGAGAGCCATTTACAATATTGAAAAGTAGGACGTTTTTTGAGGCAGTTGGAGCCAATATATCTGCTTGAATTTTCACACATAGTAAGAGATGGTGATTTTCTGTTGTGCTGCATAGTAAGTTAACCATTAAGACCCAGGTTCGATGCCAGACGATTAAATTGCAGAGAATTTTAAGAATATTTTCAATCCTTTTTTTTCTCTTTTGACGGACTTCCCAAAATGATGCCGACATGAAATTAGTGTTTTCGATCTGCTTGCAGTATGCAAGCTACATTTTACTCGTATATATATATGAATACATGAATGAATCCAGAGAAGCATCTATATATAATAGATATTAGAGTTCTTTTGCGACATAGTACATTATTTTTGGTGCAATTAAGTTAACAATTATTTTAGTTTTAAGTTGTGACAAAAAGACTCTGGCAATTATTATGTATTATTATGAACTAAATCTCGGAAAACCTAAAATTATATAGTAGAAGCGGCAACAACAAATAATAGCAAATGATTATTGTGTTAGATATTCAAATCCTTTCAAATTTTATTAGCTTCACATAAAAATTGTATCATTAGAGGTGTTATATTTTCTATTCAGGAAAAACGTAAGTTTTCATGAGTTGAATTCACTGAAAGAGGCGTGAGGGTGAGGTGGATGTTACCGATTTCTTCATTTCTCCTACAGAAGAAAATGAGCTAACTGATGAAGATGAGGAAATATTGGTTGACAATTTCACTGGCTAGCAAATGAGGGCACAAGCCGAAATTCGGTTGGCAACCAACGAAATAATCGGTGCTGGAAAAGACAATGGGGCAAAAAATCTGTGCTGAGAAAATGGATAAAGGGCAGCATTGAGTGTACGGGTTTTCTGAAGCAGATTACTCTTCATACTCTAAACTTAGCTGCATCTAATTGCTAGAGCTCTTCATCGATGATGAGCTCGTCGCTAATATAGTGGAACAAATTGAGAATTACGCCCAATTTTTTAATTGCCCCAGTCCACAAATTAGAGCAGAGGAGATGCGAGCCTTCATTGGCATTTTGATTTTCTTTGGATACAACGTTCTTCTGGGAAAAAATATTACTGGGACATGAAAAAGGATGTACATATTGAATTGGATAGTGGAGCGATGAGGAGGGACTGATTCTTCAAAATAATGAAATTTTTACACTTAGCGGATAATACTAAGTTAGACAGTCAAGCGATGGGTTCTACAAAGTCTGGCCTACGATGAAAAGGATCACATAGAGATGGATGCAGCATTTGGTGCCTTCGCAGTTCTTAGATTGTGAAGAAGAGATGATAAGATACTACGGTAGACACAGCTGCAAGCGATTTAGTAGAGGTAAACCGATAAGATTTGGTTATAAGTCTTGGTACCTGAACTCTAACGCTGGATACTCATTAATTTTGATTTCTACCATGGAAGAATTCTTTCAGTAATACATAACATGAAGAAGCAGTTGGAAGAGCAGCAGCTCCTCTTCTCACTATGCTGGAGAACATTCCTAAAAAGGAATTACAGTACAGCATATTCTTTGATAATCTTTTTACAGAATATAATTATTTTTATCTATGTTCATTTGAAGTAGTATGTGAAATAATATAATGGCATTAATTTATTTAAATCAATATTTAATTTCTACGAAAGAATTTATTGCCCCATTTGAAAAGATGTGGCTACAATGGAACTGGGCGAATCAGAAAGAACCGGATTCCGAAAGATTGTCCGCTACCACCAAAAAATTATCTAAAAAAGGAGGAGAGTGGAAAGAGCATAACAGCTATTTCTACATACGAAGGAATAGGAATTACTAAATGGCTGGACAATTTGGTAATTGTGGCAGCTTCAACAGAGTATGGAGTTACACCGTTGATGAAAGTTAAAAGATTTTGTTGGGAACAAAAGAAAATTATTCAGCTTCCATAACCCTACGTCATATCCAAGTATAATAAGCATACGGGTGGAACTGACCAAATTCATGAACACGTGAATTCACTGCATATTGTAAAGATATGATTTACACAAATTATTTACAACTCAGACAATCAAATAATAATAATAAAAGGGAATAATCAGACCCAAGGACAAAATTTGAGTTTAGACGGGAGATTGCTCAGGTGTACTTGACTCGGTACAAGCCGGAAAAAAAACATCCGGTGGACGACTCAGCAAGGCTTCCACATCAAAAACTGTCTCCACGCAAGGGTTGTGGTATGATCATTTAATCAGTGACATACCGCAAAACAAGGGAAAAATGAAGAGTATGAAGAGTAACGTAACAAGTGCAATGTTGGGCTCTGTGTAAAATTTTATACAAAGTACTTAACAAAATAATTATAAAATAAATACTTATATCTTCCAAGAAAAACCATTTCATACAATATTGTTTTGAAATAAATAAGATTTTTTGCAATAAAATGCTTTTTTTAAATTTGATCATGGCGTGCATAATATAGTAGTAGTGGGAAGGACTGACATGTCCATATGGGAACGGGCATTTGCAACGAACCTATAATTGTTAACTTTTTTTAAACAATTTTCTGTTGTTAATTTAGGTCATCTGAATACCAATATACTAAAATTAGGGTAATTTTTAAGAAAAAATAATTCTCGTCCTTGGAGGGTTAAACAGTTGATTTACAAATTGTAAAATGAAGTATAGAATAAGCAAAAACAAAACAAAGAAAAGTCACATGAATTCGAACATTACAAGGCTGAGGAAAGTGGCATATTACACATCACTATGAGAGAGAAAAGAAAAATTGCTAGCAAATATTAGACAAGGAAAACCTTTGGAAATTGGCCTATATTTCAAAATAATTTTATTTGTTCATGAATGAAATCAAACACAAAAACTGAAGAGATACTCAACTGATGTTATGATAGCTTTTTTGCTCCCAACTGCTACAAAAATGTTTACCTTCAGTTTTATTCTAAAAAATCTCTTCAATCTTCAAGTCCTCTTAAATGAATGAATGATTTCAGTATATTATGCTACCTTTCTGTTACTTTTCTTGGCATCAAATTCTCTGAAGATTTACACTGAACTCTCCGTATAGATGCTGTGATGAAGGTCTTTACAGGCATTTTATGTTGAGTAAACTTCCTTCTATTGAATGCTGAAATCTTGATAAATCTCTATTATGCAAAAATATTTCATTACCTATCCTACTATCCTATGGGGGTAATGCAAGCTATTCCAGCAAACTTTTTTCATTACAGAAACAAGCAATTAAAATTGTATGTGGTGTATCACATTAAACACAAGAAGAAAATAGGAATCCCAAAAAAGTAGTCTCATGAACGCCCAGAAACTCCTCATTAGCAATACTCAAAAAGAATTGCCATGTTTATTAGTTTTACAGGGCATCATAATATAATATGCTCCATCATTTAAATAAGTATTCATACGTCCCCATGAGTTCTTGTGTTATACTTTTAGTATTCTACTTATATTTATCATAAACTGTATTGTGGGGTTGAAATCTTCAATGCCTATACTCGCATTTTCTTTGTCAACAATTGTGAAGATTCCTTAACACATATATGTTCTAGGGCAGTAATAAATTGTTATTATTATGAATAGCATGTTACTGACGATAATATAAGTAATCTAAACTCATCTATGAATAGGTCTAACTACAATCTAGATGCAGATATAGCTTTCACTGAAATCTTTAACCCTAATTTGAAGGATAAAGTACAAATATTCTCTTTCCAATTATCCTTTGAACATCATAGAGTATACGTTTTCTTGTCTCCTAATCCTATCATTTAATCTATTCCGAAAAAAATGTTTCATGGCTTACATGAATTGAAAGTTGCACAAATTGATTCCTCCCATCTAGAATTAGATACATCCCTTTTAAATCGTCCTCACAATGTCACAGGTCCACTAACAGTCATTTGCAAGGGATGCCAGCTTTTAAACCGGACGCTGACAAACACAGAAATGGAAATGATAAATCATAAACTGGTTCACACAGTAAAAGAATTAGAAGTTATCTCGAATGAAAGGGAGTAACAAAATGAAGAAAGCAAAAGAATAACAAAAACCATGAACGACCAAGATTTTACAGGATACACTTTCTGTTAGTAGCATATTGGGAGGAAGCTTAACAATATTTGATGAATCAAAATCAATTTCAACATGAACGTTCCTCAATCGCACACTTAACATATTTCTGTAAAAACATCCGAAAAGAACTCTTTATGATTACAAGAGCAGTAATGTAATGGATGACTGGTAAAGTTTCCGTCAGGGAGGTCCTCTTCCAAAACTTTACCGGATGACTAAGACAAAAACTCTTGTGCTTAATAAGAAGCCCGAGGTAACAGCACTGTAAAAATATGTACGAAACATATTTCAAGCTATAATAGGCACACTATGAAGTCACAATAATTTCTCGCACAAATACTTCACGTAATTCACTACTCCTGCTTTCTTTGGAAGCGAATATAGACTTACAATATAACTTTAACTTCTTAAAATAAGATTAGAATTAATAATTAGTTTGCTTCAAAAGTATTTCAACGAGATATAAAACACTGTTATTCAAAAAGGCATCTGAGAGGGAAAAAGCGCACGTAAGTGTCTGAATAAATGACCATCGTAAATACTACTTGCGTCGTGAAGCGCGTCTTTAAACCTAAGATTCCAGTTGCTATACAAATGTTTGCCTCCCAATAGCCAAAATAAAATAATTAATTAACCAAAGATCTTTTTTCTTTGCGTCGCCTTTCTCCCACCGTACAGTATTCTTTACCAGAACGTTTCTAAAATGGGTATCCTTACAGTAATTTAAAATACGATAATTACCCCTGTATTATATTAATTTCTCATATTCGTTATCATTAAAATCCTAACTTGACAATAATTTGTGGGAGAAAAAAGAAAACTGTACAGAAAACACCGTGTATAGTTCCCAGAGTAGTCGTATTGTGACTGTCAGTCTGCTTCTTGTACGGTCGAGACGCGGAAGTAGGGAAACCGAATCGATGATGTCACGGAAATTGACTGCCAAGCAGTTCCAACTAAATATTAACGGTCAATTTTCTTGAAAACAATATTCAACTGCCAGCAGTTACTTCCAGCCGCTACAGTCGACGGTTTCAGCGAAATAGTACCTTTAGAAGCGCTGCGAGTGACACTGTGTGAAACCTGCCTATTACCTACAGTCTTTTTCAATCGTGATTTATCTATTAAAAGTGATTAAATGCATATTAAAAAAGTAGCGGGATCAGCTGATAGGGCTATCGAGTTTAACCTGAGGCTAATGATAATCGGAACCAATGAATACCGAATGATTACCGAAAGCTATGTTAAATATCAGCATCATACTTTTAGCGAAATTCACCGCCATAGAGGTTTATTTGTTTAAAATGATGTTATTCCATCGGATATTGGATCTGCAAATGGATATATTGTCCTATAGATAAATTTGCGTAAATATATGGAGTGAATAAAAATTGTTTGAAAATTTTTCAGCATTGAGCAGCAGTAATGCCAGACGTAAGAAAACAAAAGAGTTGTTTCGAAGAAATTTGGGATACTGTTCAATCTTTTTGGAACGGGTGCCATTAACTCTCCAATTCAAGAAACGTGGTATTTTTAATATCAAAATCTGATTCAACCCTTTCTATTCTCGTTTGTTCTATTACTATGGTAGGTGAAAATTTGAGGGAAACTGTCATCGGGAATGAATGGATAATTGCAGATTTTTTTGCGATAGGCCTTGTATAAATAAGTCGCCTGCTATGTTTCCGCTCAATTTGCGCACGAGAAATCATCCAGCGGGAATGTTAGAGAAAATAGTGACTTTGTTTTCTGTTCAAATCTGAACCCTTTATGTTTACAAATAACCTAGGAAAAACGATATTTCTTACGGGGGTAACTCATTACGCAGCTCCGGCCGCGATCGTTCGA
Source organism: Sympetrum striolatum (assembly GCA_947579665.1). Taxonomy (NCBI): domain Eukaryota; kingdom Metazoa; phylum Arthropoda; class Insecta; order Odonata; family Libellulidae; genus Sympetrum; species Sympetrum striolatum. The sequence goes on along the minus strand of OX388341.1, from coordinate 98,317,235 downwards.
GCTGTTAAATATCTGGGACAAATAGTCTTTCAACAGTTTTGATAATTTGTGTCATCGTTCATTTAATAATCAGATCACTCCAATAACCAAATGTAAATATTGATGTAGCCTATCGTCAAGCGCTATCATCCATGACATCCTGTGACAACCCCGTAACTTACAGGAGCATCGAACTCAACTTCCGCGGTACCACCCCGCCACCCCCACGAACAGCTTCTACCTTCCACGCTCCTTGGTCTCCAATACCCCTGCCGACGAAAACCTCGATCGCTAGGCCGGCTTACGAACCTCGAGCCTCCGCCTCACGCTTTCGGGATTCTCCGACTCTCGTACCCCACGCGATCCCCTATCAACCCTCTAAAGTTCCTTGTTCTCCCACGAAAAAACGTTAGCAATATATTGGATCAATCCTCAATAACAGTGATTTTCAAGGAAACACCAAGAAGAGTCGCAAGGAATACAGACAAAGTTCAGTTAAAGAATTATTGGTAGCCACATTTCCGTAATGAATAATTTGAAGCAGATAATTAATATAGAAACTTTTATTCTTAAAAGCAAAAAATACAATGAAAATATATATATCATAAGCTTTATATAAAATCTTGGAATTCTACTTAAGGGCAACAAGCTCAACAAGCTGGAATAATTTCTGGAAGAAAAGAAAGCCTGTATTACATATTTGTCACCATATAATTTCGAAAATGCCATAAATCCTATTGGTTAGCTTGAAATTCCAAGACATCTTAAATGAAAGAAAAATCTTTACTGGCTGCCATATGTTAGCTTACTTTTTACAAGTTATTGGCTCAATATAAAACCTATCCAAATTCCGAGAACATCAAACAAGAGAATGTAGAATAAAAATTGACTCAACATGCAGTGTTATCCCATCAAGAGAGATTCAAGAAATAAAAAAGGAAAAGTTTGTTAACTGTAAATTTAAGTTCGAAAGTATTTTGAATATGGAAATTTTTCTTGGTAAGCAGATTACAAAATATATTAAGTTCTTCATTGCAATCGCCGTTCTGAAGGTAATTTTTCCATTTAAAGTTACGAAAACAACATTAAGTAAGGAAGGCGTTAACGAAATGAACCTTAAGGACTACTGAACATTCATTCTAAAAATATTACTCTAATCAACTGCTTGGGCCGTGACTTTGTATTCACTTTCGCTCCTAATATTACTCTAGTCTAACTCAATTATAAAATAGCTTCAACTCTAAGCTTACGGTAGATTTCAAACGAACTTCAAAAAAGTAGAATTTACTTACCCTGATATTTCTACGGAAATAAAGTTCTCCAGGCAATCGAATTTCATGTCGCTCGTTGAAAATGTTCCCAGGCTTCTGAAAATAAGAAAAAAATTGAAATCTCATTAAAAACCACTCTGTAGGTACATTTACGTGTCAATCATTCAAATCTCCAAAATTAATTTTTGAAAAATCTGATCAATTTTAAGTAGTCCTTAAGAGATATTTTCTAGATAAATTTATCGAAATTCGAGCAAGAAAATGTTCAAAGTAATTAAATTGTTGGAGCCAATTTTTGAAACATATGCGTATATGTTCTTTTTGGTTTTTTTCGAAATTCTCACTGGCGAAAGCGATAGCTACAATTAGCTAAATTACAATCGTAATTCCTTGCATTGAATACATTACGAGAAATTATCATTCAACTTAATTTATAAATGAATTATGTGCCTTCTTTCGTCGTTATAACCGAAGTCCTTCGAGAACATTAAGAAAGTCGAAATCCAAACAAAATTCGTAGATATTTTATCGATAATGCCATGTATGATTTGCTAAGCGTTTTAGAGTAAAACTGAACGAGTGATCCTAATTAAATGATATATAATGTGTTTATTTCTTAATAAAGTATTAGAAAACACGTACTGTTTGAATGTGGTCACTTAGACCAGTTTACGGTTGGGTATTTTTACACTGTTCTTCGCAAGCGTGCAATTCAATCTTCGCAGATGCCATTTTGACGGAATTTTATTTAGTTACATAATAGAGACTTTAACGGGCGAATAAGACTGTTTAGAGATATGGATTTGAATAGTGGAGTACGTCTTCCTCCATCCCGCTAGCTTATTATTCTTCGTGAGCAATGTTCACTCGAAGGAGTCTATCAAATAGTAATAAAATGGCAAATTAAAGTCCTTTTCTTCGCAATACAGGAATCTTTGCATTCAACTCATTGCAACAACAAAATTGTCCTTTCGACGGAAAAACTAAGTTTTGACTTCTGCAAATGATCAATTTCAATTAACCTTTTTGCTGATAAATTAATCCTGAAGTTATGACGTTCATCCGGATACATAATACCCGGACTTAATGGCATTCTCGAAAGAAGGTGAAATCACGCGAATTCTCCCCTCTGCATTCGACTTTTGACCCTTATATTCGCATAAATGATTGAAGAAATGAACATCAAAATTGTGCCATCACACTTCTTCCTATGAACGGAGAAGGGAATCGGTATGAAATAAGGATTGAGGAATTTTGGGAGCGAGGAGAAACATGAATCGGAGCTCAGACGTTCCTAATGAACTTGAATTCGACTTATTGAGAAGGTGACAGTCCTAAGAAGCATGAGTAATTGATGTGTGAAAATTGTGACCTTAACCGATTCTTGTTATTTCACCATCACATTGGAGATAGCTTTGTGAGATTGGTTTTTTGATTGAAAACGCGTTGCAATGCATTTTATAAAACCCTTTGGTGCGTCCGTTCCGTAAGATCTCTGGAGTTCACACATTGAGAGAGATTGCCGGAATGCGAAGCTTATCCTTTTGCTTATTAATACGTGGCATAGCATTTAAAATGGATTGATGAATGGATGGATACATAGAAATTCCGTATGCACCATGCAAAGTGAGACGGCGATAGATATAAACAGTGGCGGATCCAGAGGGAGGGCTATAGGGGATGTAGCCCCCCCCCCAGAAGTCACAGTAAAAGAAAATGTATCATCGTTCATACTATTGAGATGTGAAGATACGTGAAAATGGCAAATTTGTTCAAAAACATGTTCAATGAAGTCTCTCCGTCTCACCCAATTCAACTGCAGAGTCCAAGGGCGACCATCACCCTCAGGGACCTCAGGGATATCTCCTCGGAGGAGTATCGTAGAAAATTAATGAAATTTGGGAAAATACAGGCATATATTACACTCAGATTCGTTTCGTCTTACTAGCTACTCATTCGTGGGCATACTAGGCCCCTCATTCGGCGTCCAAGTGCGGTGCGGTGGCCGCACCCTTCGTAGGCGCGGCCACTAGTCTCGTTATATTCAGTCTGAGCAGTAAACGGAAGCAATGCGTATTTCTCATGCTGCTTTTTATCGGAAACGAAGAGGGAAAGGAGTCTCCGTGAAAACATTATGGAATTATAACCTTCACGTCTTTCATAATGGAATCTAAAATTCCAAATTAGGCAGTGCATATTTCGTGCAAGTGATTGGGTATTCTTTGAGAGTGATATTTTACTGAAGTTTGAATGTCTCTCAGTGACTGAAGATTGAAAGTATGAACTTCTTTATGCATTAATAGAAAGAAAATCTATTTCAAACTGAATATTTCGCAAAGTTACACAGTCGCATCCATAAAATGTTTGCAGAACGAAATAAAGCTGATAATTCGGTGGTTGTCGAACCCAGAGCCACGCCCGTGAGCACACGAGCACCGATACATACTTCCCTCCCTCATTTTGAAGCCTTTTATGACGTACCAAATGTGTAGCGCCGGGAGTCGCAAACTTTTGGTGCGGCTCATTCGCACTTTAATACTACTTAGGACATCGGGCGGATTTACAGAAAGACCTCGCTCACGCGTACTTTTCGATGGCACGAAAACAAATACCGCGATTTAGTCAGATATGCTTAGCGTCTAATGGAGTTTCATTCGCTCAAACGAAGTTCAGTCAATGCGAATACCGAATTGCATCTCAGTCACGCAGTTAAGATCGACAAAAACGACTCTATTAATTGATGTTTTAGACACTGATGTCGACTAAAGTGAGAATAGCGTCCGTTTTTCGATAGGAATCGTAGATTTTAGAGGGTCTCCTTTAAATGCACTTGGAATTTCTGTCCTTCGAAACCAGAATATTCTCGAATTTGACTAGTAAGGGATAAATACATAGTTTATTGAATATTCATTGTTTCTGAATAAGTTGATACATTTAAGTTTGTTCATTCGTATTTTTGACTGGAACGCAGTAATTCTTTTTGCGACCGAAGAAATAGAAAATTGAATATTGAACAAGAGTCACCCTATAGTGCTGTGCAAAGAAAAGCATTTTATAATTTATAATTTTTTTCTAATTCCCGCTCTTCGAATGAGTTATGAAATTTCTTAGCCTGTAATTAATCATCGTAGGTTTCGAAGTTGTCCAAAAAGGCATGCGAATTTCTCGAGGTTTTAATCATTACAGAAGCATTGGAATCCTAATATGAGTGTGCACGAATTAGAATCGAGAGTTGGTTCGTCTGGAAAGTAGTTGAAAAATGACCACCTCGAAGGCTCGTTTCCGAAATAAGGAACATCCATAGCTATTGCTGTTGTCCTCTCCTTTTGCCTTAGTTCGAATGAAAGGTCAATTTTAATGGCTAACTCAGTTCTAATGGAACTTAGTAATGGACACAGTAAAATGGACTTAGTAAACAAACTCTTTCTGTCCCTCTAAGATACTTCTTTTCGGAACCTCGGATTTCCTCTAATTAAAACCTCCACACTTATTTTACTCTGCATGATAATTTTAAACGGTTCTTCTATATTCCTTTTTGTAAAAAATATTTGAAACACCAATAAATTTTTCTAGAGCAATACATTTCTTGTTTCAAATTCCATGTTCTCAATCGAAGCGTTCCCTTATCCGTTAAATTGAATTTTATTAAACTTTGTTATCGAAAAATGAAGAGATCGCCTCTAAAAACCACCCCCCTCGATTTGCTATTGTTCTCTCCCTCAGACTCAACGACAAGAGGTCGCTCTTCAAGGATGCGTCCAAATTCGCAGAAGTGGAGAGATAAGGTTTAGTCAATTCGTAAAATAGTGGTGAACAGCGCAGGAGAGGCAGTGAGGAAAGCCATGCGTATATATGCTCCGAACTAAAGTCGGTTACTGCTCAGGGCCTCACTCCTTGAAAGTTCTCCGTCTCCTCTAGTACAATTTTCTTAAAATCCCGTCAAGTATGACCTCGTTTTGAACTTTTCGACGATATCTTTCCAATTCTTGAATAACATTCCCTGTTTATACAGCTGCTTACGAAAAAGTGTTAACTGGGAAGATTATATGGTAATATGTTGTGGAAAACTTTAAATCGAGACTTAATTTTACTAGGCTTACTCGAATTTATCTTATGGGGGGAAACCTAAAAATGTTGCACAAATTACGAAGATTTTTTTTCCGATATTTTCGTAAACAGCGGTAAAAATCGACTGTTTTATTCAAAATATGTAAAGATCTCGTCGAAAGCTTCAAAACGAGATGAAATTTGCGTAGGTTTTTCATGAATTGTAAGCAAATATTGGCAAAATACCTGAAATTTTTCCCAAAATTACCAGTTTCCGCCGATTTTTTCGTAAACAGCTCTAAGAAATGGTAATATCTTTCAAAAAGGTGAAAGATCTCGTCAGAAATTTCTTTTTGAGAGAAAATTTGACAAGTTATATACGGATTTAAAGAAAGTTGTGTGAAAAACTAAATCTTTTCCAAAATTACCAGTTTTATTGTATTTTTCGTGTATTACTGTAAAAATTGATATTTATTTATAATATGGTCTTAACTTTATAGAATGTAAAATAACATTTTAGTTCATTTGAGTGCTATTATTTAGATATTATACCAATGCCTTAATAGGTGAAATATCCGCCAAAAAGTTGCGAGTCGGTCGAGGGTCTCTGGTATTACCATTTTTCGCAGATTTATAAGTAACTGCTGTCAGAACAGGTAATTTCATTCAGTTGGAAAGATTCCGTCAGAAGCTTCTATACAAGATAAAATTTGACTAAGTTTACTGGAAGTTTGCACAAATTATGGCGACAAACCTGCAAATTTTGACCAAACAGTCCACTTAGTTATTGGATTATTACGTAAACTGCTGTAAAAATCGGTAACTGTATTCAAAATATGGAAATATCTCGTTCAAATCTTCCTAAAGATACCAAACGTAACATGAATCCTCGAAAATTTGGTAAAAACCTCTTGAGTTTTAAATTGTCCAAACTGCCCAGTTTTCACACATTTTTTCGTAAACTTCTTTAAAAATGAATAACTGTTTTCCAAATGTGAAAATATCCTGTCGAAAACTTTAAAATTAGAAGAAACATGAGTAAGTTTACACCATATTTGAAGAAAATCATGGAAAAGACTTAATTTTTTTCCGATTTTATTGTAACCTGCATAAGGAAATAGTTATTTTTTTAAGAATTAGAAAGTGAAAAGAACTCTTTAGAATCATCAATACGAGACAAAACCAGACTTGGTTTACACGAATTTTAAGAAAAAATTGTGAAAACTGAAATTTTTCCGAAAATGACCAGTTTAAGCCGATTTTTTCGTAAACTACTGCATAATTAGAAATTTTTTTCAAGTATTGGAAAGATCTGGTCGAAATATTGAAACCGAGACCAATCATTACTTTTTTAACGCAAATTTTAAGAAATTTGTGTGAAAAACAGAATTTTAATTTGAATAATTAAATAAATATAATAATAAAATAATTTTAATTAGAATGAGCTCATAGAAAATTTCAAAAAAACTCCACAATTGACAAGGTTTACTCGAATTTTGTAAAAATCTTGGCAAAAAGCCAGGAAATCTCTACCGAACTGCCCAGTTTTTGCAATTATTTTCATGAACTGCTATAAATATCGTTAATGTTTTTCATGTTAACCCATTACTGGCCACCGTACGAAATTTTGTACGCCAAACAAGGAGGTAAACAAACCGGTGCCGTGACGCGATGTGTCATCGCATCGAGTTCGTTAGCTTATCAGTTTGGAGAAGAAGGTTCAACCATTCACCCATGCCGCCTGCATGGGGCTGCACCACTTCCCCTCCATTTCCCACACAGTCAGACTTTGTCTTGGTTGGTGCGCGACTCAAAATGCCACGCCAGTGATTATTTGTTTATTTTTTATAGGTAAAACTAATCTGAATTCCGTTCCTGAGTGTGTTACTGGCTTGTTTAGACCATAAACTACATGTATGAGTGGTCATTTGATAAAAAATTACAATAATGTCAGTCTCGCATGTGGTTTTTGTTGACTGCTCGAAATTTCGGAAGGGGGTAAAAAATGTGGTATTGTTTGCAGGTACAATTTGAACAAGGATGGAGAGGCCATTGTTAATATATTGGAACAACTTGACGAAGAGGATGAGCTGATCAAGGTTATTTCCGAAATGGACGCGCTTGAGTTCGTTTTATTCCCACCTAATGACGGCAATGACTCTGATCAAGACGATGCACATAGTGAAGCTGGGCCAGATAACGTCCCCAGTACTCGCGATATTGGGAAGATCAAGTTCATGCTAAACGGCATTGTTGCAAACGCTTGGATATTGTTCCGGTACAAGGAAAAAGATATTTCTCTCCTTGAGTTTGTCCGAAGAATTGTAATTCCTTCACTATCTACCCCAACCCTGCCGAACAAACACGGACCCGCCCCAGTTATCCTTAAAAAACGTCTCTTGTATGTACCTCCAGAAATTCGTTTTGACGGTATTGACCATCTGATTGATGGTATTGAGAAACCAAGGCGCTGTGGAAATTGTCAATAGACTGCTTCATTTTACTGTATTAAATGTAATATAGTACTTCACCCAAAGGGGTGCTATGTCGCCTTTCACACGCGCTAAATTCGTGAAAGAAAACAAGGTCACGTGATTTGAAAATGATTAACAATGTGATTTGAAAATGATTAACAATGTGATCTGAAAATTGATAATAATGTGAGTTTAATTGTTCTTGATTACTTGGTATGTATTATAGCGAAATGCGATTGAAATCGTTAAGATATGATTATGTAAAACACGCAGAATGGACTTTTCTGCTGATTTATAAAAAGATATCCTGTTTTACTATCATGTCTAGTTTTAAAAAAAGAGTTTTGTAACGTTTACTATAATAAAAATGGTAATAAACATCATGAAGTATTTATATATTTTACCCCCTTATGGCCACCGTACGAAATTTCGAACACGTCCAAAAACTAAGATAGCGATAAAAAGTTGGATTTTTTAAGATATCTTTGTATTAAACAGTCCCATAACGTCTAAAATTAAAATAACATCAAAATTCATCGATAGCGAATGGTTCCGGCCGATAATGGGTTAATGAAACATCTAATCGAAAGCTTCAAATCGAGACAAAACCTGACTAGGTTTACAAGAAGTTAAAGAAAACTGTGTGAAAAACGGAAATGATTCCCAAAATGATCAGTTTAAGCCAATTGTTTCGTAAAATGTACAAAGAACTAGTAATGTTTTTAAGGAATTGGAAAGATGTCGCTAAATACTTCAAAACTAGACTAAAGAATACTAGATTTACTAGAATTTTCTGCAAATCATGGCGAGAAACCTCCAAATTTTTACCAAACTGCCCAGATTTTGCCAATTGTTTGGTAATCTGCTATTAAAATCGATATTTTTTTTCGAATGTGGGATTGAATTAAGAATTCTAAAGATCTCGTCAAAAACTTGAAAACGAGCCCAAAGTCGACTAGGTTTACACGAGATTTAAGAAGAATGTCTGAAAAATGAACTTTTTTCCAAAATAACCCATTTTAGCCGATTTTTTCGTAAACAGCTCTACCAACAGAAAGTTTTTTCAAGAATAGGAAGGATCTGGACGAAATTCTTTAAGTGAGACCATTACTAGTGTTACACAATTTAAAAAAAAAAGTTTAGAAAAAACTCCAAACTTTACTAGGTTCACACGAATTTTAAGGAAATTATGGCAAAAAACCTAACAATATTTAATAATTTGCCTTGTTTTTCCAGATTTTTCCATATAGCTTTAAAAATCGTTAATTTATACTAAGTATTGAAAGATATTACTGAAAAATCGTAAATCGTACTGGTTAACTTTTTTATTTTACAACTCGGCGGAATGTTGCCTAGAATTCTAAAACGAGTCGGGCTTCTACTATTTTATCTCTATATACAAGCAAGACGGCCAATAAACTGATATTTTTTGTTCCAATTTTTCTGGTTTTCAAGAATTCTAGCGTCAACTGCTAGTTTAAATGGAAAAATCTTTAAAACTCGGAAGAATCTCGTCGATAGAGTTTAAAATGAGTCGAAGTTCTTACAGTTTACCTCGATAATTGAGGATGTTATTGCCAAAAGCTCATATTTTTGAAGAAATGTTTTCTTGTTTTCATGGATTATGGCTTCCACTACTCGATTTAAGCGAAAATGTGTTCAATATTTTGAAGGATATCGATGAAAACTATAAAAAGATTCCAGGTTTGACTGGTTCACATCTCGAATTTTTACAAAATAATGGAAAAAATAGATGCATTTTTGCGAGAATTATCGGGTTATCGATGATTTATTCAGCAAGTGCTTGTAAAAGTGAATAATTGATCGTTACCCAGAAGGTTTTCAAGGGAAACGTTTAAGGTATTCCTAGTTTGAATAGTTCACCTCGATTATTAAGCAAAATATGGCCAAAGAACTAAAATTATTATCGTTATACACATAAGTGGATAATTCTGAATTAATTCTGAAGTTGTAATGCTAATATACCAAAAACGCATAGATAAAAACTGTATATACCCTTATATCATCCCTTATTTTTCTAATCAACTCAGCTTTTCTTTAACAATATCACCAAATAACCATAACCAAGTCTTACTACTGGTATTTGATGCTTCTCCTTGGTTGTCCTTATGTTAAGCCAATGATGAGGGGAAGGGAGGATTGGGGGGGATACCCTAACACTCTAAGGAGTGGACCCGGCCAGGTTAAGGTGGCGTGCAATGAGGTTCGTTCCCATGCCTAGGAACCCCCTCTTTACCACCTATCGCTGGTTAACCGCGGGATCCGACCTCATAGACAAGAAAGATCGAACTGGTGAGAAGAGAGGGCTAAGTTAGCTCTCCCCAGCAGAAGAAGGTGAAAGAAAGGACCCTGGAAGAGATGCCTGCATCTGTAGGCCTTTCGGCGAGGGTCGAGAGGAACAAGGCATTATTCCCTCTTCCCCTACGGAGCAGGTGATTAATACATACATGCATATTTAGCACATAGCGTTCTAAAGTACACCTACCAGAGACTGCCTCCACCAAATTGAAATAATTACGGGCAGTGATATACTTCTATTTACAGAAGTATTAAGATTAGATTGAATAGAAATATACTGTCATCACTCAAATGTTCGATGGCTACTTTTGAAGGAAAATATCGGAAAATGTTTCAGATTACCGATTCTTGAAAAATCATAACTTATTATTTTTTATCATGAAGATAGTGTTTTAAGAAACTGATATTTTATTTTATAAGATTACCTCATCATCCATAGTAGAATCATTGCAGTTATATTAAGAGGCCTTGACTTTATTGATAGAAAGGTTGATAGAAAGACGTGGATTACTCACAATTTCCTGTCTTTGTCAGGAGTTAAAGCTGATGCAAACACCTGTAGAATAAAGAATAAATTAATTAAAATCAGATATGCCTTTTATAGTATGCCCATAAACATTCCCTTATCATTCAACATATATTTTTTATAATATTATCAATCTGTATCTTCCTATAATAAATATATTTATAGAACCTTTTGACCATAGACAGTATATCACCAATATACCTTGCGCAGTATGTTTATCAGACAAATCCTTATGGAACCCACTTGCATCATACGACCTAGGTATTCTTAAACATTTCTATATTTGATACAATTATATTTACAAGCAAGCAGATTGGTTGGCAGAAACATGAAAAATAAAATCCATGGTTGAAATAATAAATACCTATTATATACTTCAGAAGAAGAAGAGGGCCTTGATATAGTTTCGAGTGCTTTTTTATACATTTCAACAAAAAAAACAAGCATAACTACTCAATGATTCTGTTTAAAGTGTTAAAAAGTGATAATGATGATCTTACGGCAATGTTCTGAAATCTCAAGGAAATAATATTAAGTGAATTTAAGTACTTCAATTGAAATTTTCAGTGTAATAACTGAATGAAAACCGTACTTACTCTTATAACTATTCATTGAAAATTACCCTGGCAGTACGCCTATGAATGTAATCTGTATTTTAGATTAAAACTGTACCCAAATTTTGAAATTAAAATAGGGTGGGGATGGAGTAACAGCATGATTGTAAGAAACATGAAATTGGATGTCCCAACATGTCCGATCAGGCTTGCGATGAAATAGTGGTTTTATTTACTGAACCATATAGGAGAACCGTATGCATAACAATGTTTTTAAAATTATCACTTAAACTAGATCTATTTCCTCTAATATTATCCTCTGATTGAGGACATTTAAATAGAATATAATTTATTATTAAGTTTGTCACGAATCGAAATATTTCAACAAACTATACTACGTTCAATGAGATGAATTTTCATTCAGTACTTATTTCATCCAGTTTCGATGGCTTCGCCACATTCGTAATCCTTCTCAGTGCCACTGCAACAATGCATTCCCTTTTGATAACCAGGTAGTTAACTTTATAAAGATCAAGGGGAGAGAGTGAGCACAGTAGAAGATCTCTGCAATATTTTGGGCATAAGCAATTCCCTAAAGACAAAGGTGATTGTTGAACTCAACTCTAATTTATTTACTGTTGGAGTTTAAATGCATTAAAATTAATATTTCTAATGAAAAATCCGATATCGGATCATGTTATTTATATTTTCGGTAAATAAATTTAATTATAAATCCGTCGTCTTTGATTGGGAAATTAACTAGTTGGTTAGTGAATCATATTTAATATTATACCATATCAGAAAATAACAGCTAGTATTTTATTTATCAATATTTAGTTATTTTTACATTTCGCTTACTCAACGTTTGGTATATCATCAGAAATTTCATTGACATACAAAAATATTTAAGAATAAATTCCTGCCTGTAAACACAACTTCGGTGAAAACATCAAGACTATTCTTGCATATCTTGGTAAGCACAGATTCCCTTTATTTCCGATTTTGAAACATTTTCTTTAAATATACGCTTTGAAATGTCAGACGAAAGCAGTCAATCTGCTAAGGATTACATTTATGGCAGTGTGAGAACGTAATGCCAGATGAAACGTTAAACACAATAAAAAAGACACTGAACTAAAACGCTGATATTGAAATCTATTGATCAGGTGTTATTTTCCTCAGAAATTTTGAAACTAACTGAGCCATAATTTGCCTGTATTTTTGAACAAGCATTGTAGTTCAATAGCACGCACCTAATACCACCAGAATATTGATTTACACAAAGTTGATTTCTTTGAGTTAAAACAAACTAAATATTTTTCAAATCCACAAGACCATAAAGTGAAGTGCAGTAATTCAAAATAATATATATAATCCTCTTTACCTTAAGTATGAACTCCGACTCCTCCATGGGCATCTTCAGTGATGATTTCTATCTGCGCAAATAGCCTTTGATTGATGTTTCACAACACGCCCGTGCAACGTCGATATGGAACGATTACAATTCTCCTTTAATCCTTAAAGACAAACAAATCCAAATTAATAAAGCATCGAATAACAATAATAATTAAAGTTTGTACAAGAAGTGAAAAAAAGTGACTTGGCTGGTACTCGAACCGGGGTCTTTCACTTTCCGTACGGTCATTCTAATAGCTCAAAATTAAAGTCATTCCACCCAGTAAAATTCTGGTACCTTATCCGCTAAACTACCGAGCTACATCCTGGAAAGTGGTGAGCGTGGGTTCGAGTCCCAGCAAAGTCACCATTTTTCACTTCTTATACAACATTGCTTATGTCACACGCTTTCCTTCCATCATTTTTTGAATAATAATTAAGTATTTAATTTCCATGAGTATTCGTGCAACAAAACTGTTAATTTGCCAAATGAGGAAATCCGTTATGCTTAAAAACATATTTCCGTTAAGGATTCGAAAAATATGGCTGCAATAACAATATAATGATTTGAGAGAATCAATTCAAAAATCTTATCCTCAAAATGAGAATAAATATTTCCAAAAACTCTAATCCGCTTCTTGATTTCTAAGCAAAATTCAAACACAATAAACGACTGAATTACTTCCGAGATTTTCTCTCAAAGTCGGTAATTAATTCGTTGAAATTTTAAACTATGATCTATAAAAAGTAAATTTTTTGAAATAGAGATGTCGGAAGCAAGAGGATGCGGTTGTAGTCCTGATTACGAAGGTCGAGGCGAAAGCCTTTTTTGCACCGAAAACAGAAAGTGCATTAACGTCTCAAAACAAACAGCTGTACGGTGACCTTCACTTTGAACCCAATTCCAGTTATTAAATCGGTGTTTTAACTTCGTATATATGTACTGCATAATAGAAAGATAGCGGGGTACTTACGACGGGAATAAATTTTGTAATTATATACATATTAATGAAGAAGCTACCTCACACGAGATATAAGGAATACTCGCTCGAATAAAGTATCGGTGAATCTATGTGAATTTGAATTCCGGATGTCCTTTACAGTTGGTGACTTCTGGTATTGACCTAGAAAGGTTTTTAAGGAGATCCTAAACTTCTAATTCATTTACAGCCGTGTTCCAAATTTTCTTTCACTACGAGAGAATTATTTACGAATATTAACATCCGATGAAAGTGAGGCTTGCAGGAGAACAAAATTGGAACAATTTTAAAGTTATAAAGCTATTCACGGCTACTACAACGAATATATTTCAAAGACATAAAGCGAAACGTTAGAAGTATCACCCAAGGCATATTCGCTTATTCGATCATAGGTGAACTTAACGAACGATAACATCGCTTATTAAGTGATAACTAAGCTTATCATTTACTAAACATTATCGGCCGTATTCATAGATTGTTTAGCAACCCTTAGCTACAGCTAACGTGTGACTTTTTCAAAATTCCGTATTCATAGATTTTGACTTGGCGCTGCTAAGGCTCTATTGGCATACAATGTAACTAAATAAAATAGTTATCGCTAGTGACGCGGGACCCCTTGTTTAAAATGTAACTAGCGGATGATTTCGACGCCATAATGGAATTTCTTCCTCCGGTTTTCAGTGTGCAGTTGATCGTTGAACCGATATTGTGTATTATTAGTAGTAAATTTGTCAGTTTTTACATTCTAATTAGATTGTTAACTGTATTTCCTTAGTGTAGTATTGAATTTATTTATTGTTTGCATTCTTTTTGGTAGTCTATACGTAGCTGGCAATATCGAGTTCATAAAAAGGTTTGTTCCGTTTGCTCTAAAACGTATTTTTTCTACATTTTAATGTTATTTATCACTCTCTACTCATTAACTTTTATGAGGGTGGTATCATTCCTTAATTTATCCTAAGCAACTTGTATGAATTTCAATTAGCGTCTAGTTGTTTCTGGATTTGTATTCATATTAATTCGTTCTACGATGATACTGAAGTTTTGGAAGTAAAAGAGGTGAGAAAAATAGCACATGAATGATTTTTTTAAGAGCTTATTCGCCTAAAGTGAATCTGAGATACTTTACAGAGAGGTTTAGATATAAATATAGATTTGCGGAATTGTGACGTGAAAGGTTATTTCGATTGATTGGGAGAAAGCCGAAGAATGGAAGTTATATTTTTCATTTGTGAATGGAATTATTATCATTTGCCTTTAGTTACAGTATAGAGAAAAGTATGTGTTACATTTAATTTGACTCAATAGTCGGTGTTTTTCATGACTGATAGTATAAAAGCTTCTTTAAGTATGCATGATAAAGCAGATAAGTGGATGAATGATGTTAAAGTAAGTTAATGTGAATTTATAATTTGTTTAAAAACATTCATTTCTAAATCTGGACCATCAAAATTTTTGCTTTAAGTATTGCATGCATTGCATTGTAAGAACAGTGTTATTTATGTCATATCTTGGCACTTGGCAGATTCATTGAAAAGGATAAATGGAAAATGCATACCTTTAATTCTTAATATCACCATGAAAAGAGAAACTTTTGTTAGGAAATTTTTTGAACATTTGCATTTATAGTTTAATTCATAAGGCTATAATGGAAATATCATTGTGATGACCCACTGTAGGATTTTGTGTGTGAGCTTGCACCATGCTCATATAAATTTTAATTAATCTTCTACTTTGCAAATCTGCTAACATTTCTTATATACTATATTAATTATTTTTAGCAATGCTATGAAAGTGAAGTAATAATCAAGCCATTTTTATGTGAATGAACCTTAAAAGTTGATCAGTGATACATGGCATAGCCAGATTGAAGAAATATGACCATATGAAAATGTTTATATACCAACTCTTGTTAAATTATTTTGCTTTGCCAAATACTTTTTATCAAAAATATTTTTATTTTATCTTAAATTTATCTCTCATGTATGCTATTTCAAGTTTTAGACTTATTTTATAAATATGATACTGTGAAATCACCAGTTAATGATATTCAATACCAATCATCCTCCAGGACATTTTCATTGCGTCTCTGTGTTTATACCTCTTCATAATGAATGAATAATTGAATATAGATGTAATAGACTAATTTCTATGAATAAATGAAACTTCCAACCATTTTCCTCAAACTTTTGACAATTATTTCTTGAGATTGAAACTAGTTTATAAATCTAAGCCAATTTATACCATTCCATTATCATATTGCCGGTTAAATAAAAACTGTAATTTACCTTTCATTGATTCAAAATTCATTTCAGAGGTATGCTAGACTTTTCTAATGCAATAATATTCATTATTATTACTAAAAAATGTAATATTCACAGTAAGCATAATAACTACCGACTTAATTATATATCTGTGAGTATAAATAGCAACAAATCGTAAGAAAGAGCATGATACTCTCGGAAACGATGGTTTAGTAGTCAACACACATTTCTAAACTCGTCTTGTGTCCAGTTAATCTCTTCATGACCCCCTTTCCGAATTAATACTACATATGAACTTGGGGTCTCAAATGAATGTAATTATATGAAAAACGATAAATCTTAACAAATAATACAATTTAAATTATCTGAATATGTACCCAGCCACTTTAAGTTATTAACAAGACATATAATTGGAAACTACGGAAGAAAATCTAGGTAAATTGTAGACCTATTGAACTCACCTTACCACGCCTGCCTTTCATATATTTATACCATAATATTTACGGCATTAAAAACCTTAACGATCGATTTTTAGATAATTTAATTGAATAAACAACCCTAAAAATCAACGATGTAAAGACTATCTCCATCGTATCAATAAGAAGAGCGTATGAATGTTTGCCCATCCTAGACATCATCTGTACGTTTTGAATTTATGTTATGTTATTTGTGCCATAGAAAACCAATACGATAGATTTTACTTGAGAATCTTTCAATACATCAAACAGCAGAAAGAATTGACGATAGAGATACCATATCAATCGCTTTAATAAGAAAAATCGGATGAAAATTAGCCTTTCCTTCGGGCAGAAGCAATATAAACAACTTCTTTTTCATTTGTTTGAGGTAATGATGCGAGGTTGCCAAATCGAGAATGTCACTTTTCGCCGTATAGCAGTTGTCTACGTAGCAACCTCTAGTTACACGCTAGTTGAAATCTATGAATACCACATTTTAGTTAGTCGTTAATCACTCGAAAGTGAATCACTACGTAGCAACCTCTAGTTAAACGCTAAATCAACAATCTATGAATACGGCCGTAAGTAATTAAACATAACGATATATTTAGTATTTATGTCAACCGAAACATCGAAATATTTTCTCGTGGCGTTTGAGATTCCCATAGAACAGAAAATTCTTCCGCATCAGTAAAGATCTAATAATTTGAATTTCCAAATGTTGAAAATACGATAAAAATTTCATTTGCCGAATGTTCATTATCCTGCAAGCTCATTCGGAAAACATCGATGAAAGAAATATTTTGTATCATGGTGGATTAGCAATAAATAACTTAATTGCAGACATTGCATCAAAATACAGTATGCGTAGACTTATATCTGCACTTCAGAAGTTTAAACATAACGACAAAAAATTCGAATTCTTACCGTTGTGACAGAAGTGTATCAGCACAATCTATCCTCCACCAAGTCTCACCGGAAACTGCAAATTTCGGCGCTAAAAACCATGACAAAAGACTAAGCTGCGTTCTGATTGGTGGAAATTTGTTTTCCCCCACCCCTTCCCCCGTAAACCGTTAGATTTGAAATTACCAAAAATAATTAAATATTTATTTTAAATAGCCGAATATCGTTTAAATAAGTATATTTTTGAAAATTACATTTACTATGAATTAATTACTTTAAACTTTAAGCGAATTCTATAATCACCTCAATGTTAACTATCGCTGGTATTCACTTGCATACGTATTGATAATCAAAAGATTATGCAGGGATGTCATTAGATGAGGTTCATTTACAATTAATATAATCGAAGACAAACCCACTGAATTTCTGCTTTACTCATAAGGTTAGTACGTTTAAGCCGACTACAATCTTTAAGGCAATCAGTGATCATATTGCGACACATGTCACGTTTTAAATAATCTCACCTCTCTGTATCTGATAAATACACGAAGTAATGAATGTTTGATTGGAAAATTCATCCCTCTATTTGAATCGTTAACACCGTACACGACTTGGTTAGATAATAGCGACCTTCCGGAGTGATTAATAAAGAAACGAATACTACGGTAACGGAAAATCCATGGCAACACCAGCAAAATGAACAAAACCATCTCAAAACCTTTCCTATCGAAAGTTAAAACCAGTATTTGCAACCTAATCTCACACTATGTTGAAATAATACCACACTTGGTTAATTCCCGACTTGTAAAATGCATGTTATTCGATAATTATACCTTCCACGTCCCTCAATAACACGTTCATCTGAACAAGGGTCAATTTCTTGAAGGATTGCTATAATTATTACCTTCGATTAGAAGTAGATACTCCAAACCATATAAGCTGTACCGCTTGTCATTCAGTTGCACAAGAAGCACAATTCAAGGAACCAGGTTCGATCTTCCAGCACAACTCTCAATTTACTTCCTGGTTGTTATAGCTACCACACCACTCACTAACACACGTAATATTTAAATATATTCACTACGAAACGTAATAAATTATACTTTTTAGTCGGCACAACCTCATGGAAGTCTAACATTCGTGGAAACAGAGTCAATTCTTGCACTCACCGTACTTCGCTTCGCTAATCACGATTGTTCTGAAAATAAAAGACGGTCCAACGAAGCGTTTCCGAAGGTGACATCGTCATTAGTAAGGACCTCGTGATTTGGAAAGCAAAGTAAGAATTGCCGATTTTTAAGAGAGGCAAACCTTTCTTTTCAAAAGTTTTCAGGTAGGAAATAGCTATAAATAGAAATAGGCATTTTCGCTGATATCGTACATACTCCACGACATACTCTGAACTTCTTACTTGAACTGATGTCTCAAACTCTTCAGCAAATACATTTTTATCAATCGTCAATTAAACACTTCGCTCCATAGGAAAATTTTTACTAAACCAAAGAGTATTACATTATATTATGTGTCACCTGATCTTGGAGGCACGATACGAAACATGGCCGATCTTAATAATACCGTGTCGTTTAGTAAACGTTTTCCTATTTTCTAAAAAGACTTCACAGGAGCAGAATTTCGACTACAAACCATTATGTCATCCATTGAACTCGCTTGTCACTTGTATATAATGACGACACTTTCAGTTGCCTTCCGAAAATTCCAGAACGATCAGAACTCGATGTTCTTTCTTTCCACGTCTGACTCACGTAACTTCAAATTCCTATGCATTGGGAAATGGTATAATCTACAATCGAAAGAATTGTCAAAGTGCCTCAAAATTGCTCGTCTTTGAGAAGTTGGTTTGTTTGAAAGAAGTGCTTTTCCGCTAGATTTCTGTTTATTACATGTGCTTCGTTAGAGTATACGTATGGGAAACATAAATAAAGAACGTTTGTAGACAGTTGAAGCTCTCGACTCGACTCACAGCAATATCTTGAATCCATTGTCAAAAAGTGTGTTTTTTTAAAATCTGTGATCGAAAAATTCCCAAGGAGATACATCTGGTGATTGATTGATTTCGTGCTGCAGTTCACAGGAATTGGGAATTCTTCAATCAAGTTACAATATCAAAATGCAAGATTCCACTGTAAGTAAAATGATATGGTGTATTGATTTGAATCTAGATATATGTGGATATCATATCGTGAATATATATCACCTCGTATGTAAGCAAAGAGTGGTTCAACTTGGCTCTCTGATATCAGAATTCACAGTGCAAATACATTCGTGTTCTAGAATATTTAGTATTGATAAGCATTACTTGATTGATAGTACTTACCTAGGCAAGATGTTTCATTGTGCAAACAATCAAGAAATAATTACGAGCCCTTGATCAAGGTGGTGAATCGTGGTAATATTTAGTGTAATTTGTATTTCGATGAAGAAATCTAACGATGCCACCTGTTCTACTCTATTTATCTAATCTTGTTGCTCTAATGAATTCGTTAGCCCTTTATCCTGTGAGTAAAGTTATAAAGTAGAGTCGAAGGTTCTTTGAGATATCTACAACTCGTATTAATCATTTTGTATGAATACGAAACTTCTTTGGAAGGAATCGTAGCATGGGTAGTTGATGAGCAAGGGAAAAGGTATCTTAACAAAGTGACTTTGGAACTAAAGCATAGGGTTTATCACCTTTATTCGTTCAAATCAAATTCATTTATTGAGAAAATGCATACCTTTCGTCTAACTTAATCCATAAAAGACTTCAAATGAGTTGCTCCTTAGATGAGATTCAAATGTGACCTTTCTGGTATTAAGATTAAGTCTGGTTCTTAGTAGTTGCTTCCCTTCTCGGCAGGATTTCATTATCAGTCTTGAATTGGTACATGTCAATAGATATCTATTCTTTCGTTTCCCGATGACGACTTCTATATGTGAATTTGTAAATCGTCATTTCGGTGTCGAAAATATTGATTTAATATTCATCTTCGCAAAAATGTAGATGCCTTAGGATATTTGTGAATATATATTAAGTATCCGATCATAAAAATATTCGCTCTGCCACACCGGCGAGTTCGCGAAATATAATCCTAATTTTTGACAATTTTTTCTAATAAATTTAAAATTAAAATTTTTCTACTCCGTCAAAATAGAATTGTTTGCAATGGTAACAGTCGTGGAAAATTTCCAAGGCGGTTGGTGGGCGGGGCAAGATTGACAGACGGCTAAATTTCAACCAATCAGGTGACAGCAATTTCAACCATCGGTTGCGCAGATGGTTTTTTTTGTCAGTTCCTGTCGAGATTTCTTCCGGTGAGGAAGTGCTGCCAAACTGATTAGTTGAAAGACCGTTGGAGATTTGAATTTGCCGACTCGGTCCACGTTTGTGAAAGTTTTTCAGAGTGCCGATCTTTTTAAAATTGTCCGTTATCTTTTATAAATAATTAATATTCGAGAATTTTTCTATTTTTTTGAAAAGGCCGGAGATTTTTCAACGTCCATCGCCGACATCACCCAGGATTCTCAGCGAACTGTAAGTTACCAAAGATACCTAATTAGGTTTTGTTTATTATTTTATATAGTTCTTAATATCATTGCTATAGCGAGATATGTAAAGGATTTAAGTGTCGAACTGTGTAATATCGTTGCTCGACGTTCGAGATTCCAAAATTAGATCTTAAGAACCCGTTTATCAAAGTGATATCTCTTATCTTTAATATTATAATAGATCTAAACTAGAAGAAATATAAACCCTTTTATAGCAAAGATTTGTGGGCCATTAAGATCCCTCATTTTTCAGTCTTCGATATGTAATAGAAATATCAAATTATATACTTTGTCCTTATTCTTCCTCTTTTTTAGAAAGATGTGAGGAGGAAATTAACCTGTATTGTTCACAGTAAAAGGCGATTTATTGCGCGTATGTTTTCAAATTCTAATTTCGAGCATTTCCACAATATGCACGCAAAGTTTCCAAACTTTTCGATGTTGTTAACAACTAGTCTCCCATGACGACCAATGGTATTGTTGAATCATGCAATTTCCTGTATAGTAAGAATGGGATTTTAGTTGTGTGTATAAAAGTGTATTTACTCGTATCACGACCGACAACCTAAATCCAATCTATATCTAACTTCCCTTTTGAGAATCAACTGGCGCTTCAGCTAGTTTAATCTGTTGAACTATCATATTTATGATGCTTATCTTTGCATGATTCTTTTGTTAGAGTATGTCGCGAGTTGCGGGGCATATGTCAGTATGTCAATGCTATATAAAATGATCAAATTCAAATAAGCATAAAATAAATGTAAATTAACATTGACCAATGACATCCGTCATAAAATTTTTATTACAATTACCTATTCCGTTCATAACAGCCATCGTTTACTTCGAGGCGATCATAGCTTTAGATTAAAGTTAACAGTAATTATTTCTTTGTAATTTCGATGCTTCGAAAGTATGCTCTATTAAATAAATTAAACGTATTATTTTAATTGTTTTTAAGAATTTTAAATCTAACGTTTAACGGAAGAAGGGGTGGGGGAAACAAATGTCCACCAATCCGAACGCAGCTTAGTGTTTTGTCATGGTTTTTCAGTGCCAAATTTGCAGTTCCCGGTGATACTTCGTGAGAGAAGGACCTGGTGGTACACCTCTGGCATAACGGTAAGATTTTGAATTGTTTTTCGTTATGTTTAAACTTTTAATTGAAGAAATACGTTTTTACGCCTAGTGTATATTGATATCTCTTCACTTATTTTAAACTTTTATTGCTGATCTATTGTGATGAATAATATTTCTGTCAACAAAGTTTCCCAATGAGCTTGTAGGATTTTCAACAATTGACAAACCAAATTATTAGATTTTATCTCCTTTAAATGACACTGAAGGTGGTTAGGGAATAGTCGTAGGTGTTCGTCTATTTTTGATGTTATACCTTCACTTTAGATTGGCATATCGCTGTAGGTGAAGCATAAATAAATAAACAAAAAATTATAGTACGAAATGTTCGTTGCTGGAACCGTGATAACTTTTTTACTTGGAATCTATTCCGATTTTCTATTTCCCGCGAGCTGTAATTACATCCCAAGTTTATACTTGCAAATGATTCATAGTAAATAAATGCATTGAATAAATGCATAGTAAATAAATGCAAAGAAGCAAGAAAATGGTCATTGCTTTAGTGAAGATATTTATAATTAGCTATGTTGATGGTGGAGGTACTTTAAAATCAATGTAGCGACGGTTGTCGTTATTCAACCTGTTCCCTAGGTTCGAGTCTAGGACATATTTTTAAACATCTTTCATCTCAAGATAAGTTATATACGGTATCGGGAATTCAAATTTTAGTGCACATTACGACTCTCGATAGTGCATAGATTCATCAATACTCTATTCGAGTGATCTTACTCATTATATCACTTATAATAGAGAACTTCTTCATTAATACGTATTTATTTACAAAAATGTATTCCCATCGTAAGTGCCTCGCTATTTTTTATGGTATAGCAAACGGTACTAAAAAATACACCGATTTAAATTACAGGAAGTCGGTCGGATGCTGGAGGTCACCCGACAGTTGTTTGTTTTGAGATAATGAGGCACTTTCTTTAACCCATGCGAGAAAGCATTTTGCCTTCGCCTTGACCTTCGTAAACAGAACTACTTTTACTTTCAAAACATCTCTATTTCAAAATATTTACTCATTTTGAATCATCGATTCAAATTTCTACCTTTCAATAGCCTAGTTTTAGAATAAATCTTCGAAGTAATTCAGTCGTTTATCATGTTTGAACTGATGGCTAGGGATTAAAAATCAGTTGTTTATAAAATAAGGAATCGACGAGTGTCCTGTAGCTTTTTAATTAATACTTAGGATTGTGCTTTACATTCCCTACCTTTTTAAATACTCATGCATTGTCTTACAAGACATCACTATCGGTTATTCTAACGGATTTCGGGATTTCAAATTCATTGGCGAGACTAGTATTACATCGGTTTACTAAAGATGAAACGAATTTTCATGATTCAACTTTAGAAGTATCTGGTAATAGAGATATTTTATAACAGGAATTTTTATCTTCATTAATACAACGCTGATTTTCTGTGCCAATTCATTGAAATTGAAACACTGCTCTTATGTAATGATCCAGATTTACTTTTTATTGTTTCTCAAAGGTTTTTCAGCTCCTCTCAAGTCTATGAACTAAGACGCTAAGCTCAATATCTCTCTCGTCAGAATTATGTGCATTGGAGATGTTCTTTGAGGAATTTTAATGCAATTTCGAATGAAACAGTATTTAGAGGAACAATTAATCAAACATTGGTTATCTTCTTTCGTAAACGATTCTCTTTCCATCGGATTAGAGTTTTATCAAATATATATTCTCATTTTAAAGATTGAATTTCTGAATTGATTCTCTCTGATTGATATTTTGCGTGAAGGTGACCAGATTCTAAAAATAAAAATTAACGGATATATGTTTCCAAAGTAACGTATTTCCTCAGTAAACAATTTAATAATTTTATCGCATAGATGCTCATGACTGTGAAATAAAATACTTAATAATTATTCAAAAAATTATGGAAATGAAGTTTGACTTAGCACAGGAAAGCGTGAGACTTAACCAAAACTTTATACGGGAAGTGAAAAATAGTGACCTTTCCAGGAATCGAACCCAGGTTTACTGCTTTCCAGGACGAGGCTCTGAGGTTTAGTGGTTGGAATACCAGTATTTTAGTGGTTACAATTCCTGTAGTTGGAATAACACTATTTAGTTAAACAGACTTTAATTATTATTTTTATTGGATATAGTAATAATTTTCATTTTCAATTTTTTTCTAAAGGTTTGAGGAGAGCTCCATTCCATTCATATCGATATCGCTCAGGCGTAATGTGACTACACAATCAATAGCTACTGGCGCAGAGAAAAACCATCACTGAAGATGCCGCTTGGAGACGTTGGAGGACAAACTAATGGTAATGAGAATTTTTAATTACGCTGAAACGTGCTACTTCGCCTTATAGAATTGAAAAATATTTCTTGTTTCTTACACCAAATAAATTATTTCAATAAAAATAAATTATTTCAACATTGGCGAATTACGTCCGTGCCATTCAAATATAATCGATATGATTCAGCCTAACTTGTGGAACGCCATAGAAAAGAAATAAAATAATTTATAGTCTCTTCACTTACCTTCTATTAAGAAATTAACAGATTTGACGGTCGACTGTTGTTAAAAACACAGTTTGTAAACTGCAAAGTGTTTTTATTCCTATCCTATGAAATAATAATTATACTGATACATTGATAGCTGTCTCATATGGTTTCTGCTTTCTGATAATGATTCTGTTGTTAATTCAGAACACTACACGTATTATGAAAATTACCTTTAGACTAACTACTATAATGACTGGAAAATATCATACAACCTTTTAGGTACTTCATTAGGCGTAATTTTGTTATAAATTTTAGGCAAGTTGTATCAAGCTCAGTTAGTATCGAACTTTTGAAGTAAAATCACGTATTTAAATAGATACCAATGACTTCGTTTTCGAGAATTTACTTTCTTATTGTTTTAACGTTTAAATTCACGAATTTTAGAATAAATCGTCCAATTAATTCAGTCAGGTGTATTTTCTTCGAGACGAATGCTAGGAATAAGGAATCTGTTATTTTTTTTAAATCTACCATTGATGAGTGCTGTAACTTTGAATTACAAATTAGGATCGTATTTTGTACCTTTTTAAACACTGCATTGTCTTACGAGAAATATACTAACGGCAACATTAAAGTATATTTATATATATATATATATATATATATATATATATATATATATATATATATATATATATATATATATATATATAAAGATACATTTCATTTCAATTCCTTGTCCATTATTAACCCAATTAGTTGTGTGTGGTCAATTTGACCCAGTAAGAGGTAACACAGAAACTATTAAAGGTATTTCAACCAAATTTTCGGTTTGTAAAGATGTTTGCATGTTATAATTAGCAAAATTATTTAGTTTAAAGTAATAAAAAGTACGCAATTTTATCAGTGTTACCAATTTTACAAAAATAAATTTCAATAATTATCAAAACAAAATTTTAGTAATTTTAAGTGCCTTTACATAAACTAATTAATTGCTTAGTACTAAAAAATGCTAAACACCATATCACGCATACCAACCGAACACAATTTCCAAAACGTAAGTTTTCGTGGATATTTTTAAGATTTTACCGAGCATTTTTCGAATGTAATTTAAATGATTAAAATGCTCTTATGGATTATAAAACACTTAACTAAAACTCACTGAAAAAATCCATGCTAATGTAATTCTAATATAGAAACAGATAGCTACGCAATAAAAACTTTTCAATAATTTCTTTTTTTAAGTTGGTACCCCTGCTATGTTCAATTATTGCAGTGGATATACGTTTAGAAGTGTTCATTTATAGCAAATTATTTAAAAAAATAATCCGCCAAAAATTTAGCCTCATAAATATTTTCTTTAAATAACAATTTTATAGGTAGGTAACACTGATAAGGATAAAAGTTACGATTCTGTTAAATATAACTTATAGTTTTGTCAAAGTCGGAAACCCCTTAACTGAAGGTTACAGAAAAATTCGAAAATTTATTTTCGCCCAATATTTTGACTTATTTACGAAACGAAAATATAAATAATGAACCCTCTACTGCAAATTTCAATAGAATTTTAATTTCAATAGTTTCCTTTCCATAGATTATGGCAAAATGTTCCAATTTTTGAGAACGAAAATTCTTATTCATTTGAAACTTTATTCACGAAACCAAATTTAAAACATAAATTATAGAAGGTAAATATAAATTGCTGAAATTTCAATCTACTTCTATGCATATAATAATCAAGTCTAGGCATTAATAATATTGTTTTCCTTGGAACTATGCTTATATTCACGTTTATACTCATAGAAAATAATTAGATAGGATCCTAAATTTTAAGATTCATTTCCTTAATTTTCCTTCCTTATATAGGACTACATGGTGCCCTTCAAAAAGTAGGAATAAGCCTTTAACGGCCAAGCGAAATAAGGGGAAGAAGTTGCACAGCGCCTCCGGGTGCGGGAAGGAGCCCTAACTCCTTAAACATCAGTCTACTCCGGAATATGAATAAGAAGAGAAATGCGTTTTTTTTTCCGAACCAAAATAAATTTTCAATTATGCATAATATAAAAATTTGTAAGGCCGGTATTTGTATAGTTTTCCATGACTTGATTTATACATTAAATGGATATTTAAAAATTTGCGCCCTTAACCAAACAAACTATTGCATAATGTATAGATTTGTTATGATGTGTAAGGCAGGGCTATGTTTAATTTATATATTCTGTAACTTTAAACTGAATTATCCATATTTTTCCTAATGTCTAACTTGGAAGATAAATAAGAAGTGAAAAACAGTCTTTTTCTTCCGAGCCAAACCTTTTATTCAATTATGTATGGTATAAACATTTTAAAGCCGGAATTTGTGTAGTGTTCCATGACCTGAAATAAATATAATATAAAAACATTTGCGCCCTTAGCCAAACTAACCATTGAAGTAAGTACAGATTTGTTACGATGTGTAAGGCGGGGCTATGTTTAATTTATGTATTCTGTAACTTTACATTGAATCACCCATATTCCTACCGTCTAATTTGTAAGAAAGAATGAAAAGGGAGATGGTTATGGTAGAGGAAGAAAAGGAAGCAATTGATCATGACTTGAAATGTATATAATGGAGATATAAAAAACGGTTGCGCCCTTAGCCATACTAACTATGTATAGATTCGTTATGATGTGTAAGGCGGGGATATGTTTAATTTATATATTCTGTACCTGAGCATTTAATTACCAATAATTTTCCTAATGTTTAATTAAGAAAAAGGAATGTAGAATGAATGATGGGCGAAGGTTATGGTAGAGGAAGAGAAGGAAGCAATTGATTGGAATAGGGGCGGAATGGAGTGGTTTTGAGCATTATAGAGGAAGGGAAGATATTGGGAAGGGCAGAGAATTCAAAGTCGGTGCGACATAGGGTTGGGAATGGGTCGTAAGGGTCTGGATGGAGCAGTGGACGGGAAATGTGGGAAAGGTTGGGATAGCGGGAGGGATAGGGTGGTTGGTTTAAGAGGATGGGAAAGGAGTAGGTTGGTTAGAGGGAGGGATAGAAGTGGTTGGGGTAGAGGGTGGGATGGGAGAGAGTAGGGTATAGGGAGGCATGGGAGAGGGTGGGGTAGGGGGAGGGATGGAGAGAGTGGGGTAAAGGGATAGATGGTATGGGGTGGGGTAGGGGCAGGGATCGAGAGGGTGGGATATGGGGATGTATGGGAGAGGGTGAGTAGAGGGAGGAATGAGAGAGGGTGGGTAGGGGGAGGGATGGGACAGGGTAGGGTAGGGAGAGGGTGGGAAGAGGGAGGGATGGGAGAGGGTGAGGTAGGGAGAGGGTGGGCAGAGGGAGGAATGGGAGAGGGTGGGTAGAAGGAGGGGTTGGAGAGGGTGGGGTTGTTGGGAGGGATAGGAGAGGGTGGGCTAGAGGGAGAAATGGTAGAGGGTAAGGTAGGGAGAGGTTGGGTAGGGGGATGGACGGAAGAGGGTGGGTAGAGGGAGGGATGGGTAGAAGGTGGGACGGGAAAGGGTGGGGTAGAGGGAGGGATGAGAGAGGGTGGGGAGGGGGAGAGATGGGAGAGGGTGGGGTTGGGGGAGGGATGGGAGAGGGTGGGGTAGAGGGAGGGATTGGAGAGGGTGGGGTATGGGTAGGGATGGGAGAGGGTGGGGTATGGGTAGGGATGGGAGTTACTAAAACAATTATGGAAAGATGTTTTAGTTATTGCTAGAAGATTCGCCTAGTATGATTCGTAAATTGCCTCAAACGTATTTATCAGCAACATGAAATTTTAGCAGGTGCAGTCCTTGAATGTGAATTTATGCAGTGCGATTTTGGTTACCCACCTGCAATGCAAAGTTTTCCCATTCACAGTAAGCATGTTATCATAGTAATGCTTACGGTATGCATGAATGGTAAGCCATTTTCCATAAATATTATGCGTTACTTAGATACGGATGGTCAAGCATGACTAAATTTCTAAAAACACACCCGATTCTATTTTTTTTTTCGAAAATATTATAAATTAAGCTAATAGTGGACTTGTGTAAGGAATTTAGAAAATAAAAAAAATTATATTCGATCAAAATGGTACTTTATCTATACTATCCATAAGTTTCATGCATATTGGTCAATATTTGTGTGGTGTTCCATCACAAAATGTCGGACGCCTTTTTGAGACAAAATTTGACATAAAGTAGTCGATATCTTTTGTTTAAAAATATGTGTAGCGGGAAATTACACCAGAGTATTGGGTGAAGACAGTTTAAGAATATCCAGCAGAGATCTTTTATGAACGTTACCGAAACTTGATTGTCTTTTCGTAGCACGCCGTCCCGCCGGCCCGAGCACCAGTGGCATAGCCAGGGAGGGCGAATGCCCCCTGTGTTCTGTCTCCCCAAAGTCTGTGAATGTTTCCACTCTAAAGATAAGTCAAGGTTTTTGTGGGAGCAATATTTTGGCCGTCAATTTGCCGCGAAAATGGAGCTCTCCTTTTCAAGCAGCATTAATAATGGCGATCTATTTGCATTCGACCACCGCGATATAGCAATATAACGTGATTCGCCCACAGATGGAAAGAATTGCTTAAAAGCGAGGTTAACGTAGTATAGAATCTACATCTACATCAATACCCAACAAGCCGCCTTTCGGCGTGTGGCAGGGGATGTAAACACCAGTTGAATCTTAATTACTTCCTTATTTGGCTATTATCGCGTATCGTCCACGGAAAGAATGAATTTTTAAATGATTCATCCTAGCATCTATTTCTCTTAACTTACGTTCATTATCAGATCGACCGAGGCAGCAGGGGGGTTGCATGATACCGATTGTATCTTCCGCAAATGAATTTCCCTGAATTTATTACCTACCCGCAAAAGTTTTAATGTAGAATCTTTCCACCTTGTAAAGGTTGTATTTCATGTTTTAGGAATTTTTTTGGTATATATTCTTGCAACAAAATGCATGAAATATTATTAATATCTGATACGGTCATTTTATGGATATCCTGCGGATATAGGATTTTGGGACATATGGATATCCTACGGACATCCGTGGGATATCGCCGGATGCTCATCGGACATCCGTGGGACATACGTAACGTCCGTCATAGATGTCCGTCGGACATCCGTTGGATGTCAATGTGTTGTTTGGGTCTGGTTTCCATTTTGATAATCACTTCTGTGCTTCTAATAAAGTACTTACACCCAGGGCCGTGCGCTGGATTTGCTCTTGGGGGGTGGTTTTTCTCATTAAAAAATAGTAACTATATTAATACAACTATCAATAATGAACGTACAGAAGTCCTGACAGACGTTAACATGAAAGTTGAAAGAGGCACTAAATTTTGGAA
The DNA here is from genome assembly GCA_947579665.1 of Sympetrum striolatum. Lineage (NCBI taxonomy): Eukaryota > Metazoa > Arthropoda > Insecta > Odonata > Libellulidae > Sympetrum > Sympetrum striolatum. The sequence goes on along the minus strand of OX388341.1, from coordinate 98,287,572 downwards.
GAAAACGTTTACTAAATGAAACATAAAATAAAATAATTTCATTTTATCATATCTTCAATTCATCATTCGTGGAACTTTTTGTGTGAAGGATCCTCATGGGGGGGGGGTTCGAACCCCCAAACCCCCCCCCCCCCCGTGCGCACGGGCCTGCTTACACCGAAAGGCAGTATTTTAAGCTGCTAGCTTAGTGAAACCACAGCACAATCTGGTTCGACGGTGGAGTCTGAGAAGCAAGGGTTTAGGTAATTTCAGGCAACACTATGTACTCTTTTGTATTTTTCTGTTACACAGAATGTATCAGAATTGATGTGCAAAGTAGAGTTTTTCCTTTCAGTCTTTTACAATCACAGATGAATCAATCAATCAATCTCGGAATCTACAATGAAGAGCTGCTAAAGCCAAAATAAATCATTACATCATATTACACTGTCGAAAAGTAAATCTGTAATCAACGAAGTTTCGCTGTACTTATTACTTTGTTATTTCCTTGTAACAGTTTAGATAAAAATCCAGGCGATATTGGTGATCGCCTAGCGTACATGTGATACTAAAAACAGGGCACTGGGAGTTCCCATGGTACATGTTCCGGGCCACCCAGTCCGGATAATGAACATAAATTCTGTAAGCTTTTTATCAAAGATCTTTAATGATCCACAACAGTTCCAAGAACAACAATACAGCCAGAAATCAACAAATAAACAAATAGTTGCCAAGGCCTCACCCATCACATCTCCCCTTCTTTAGATAACTTTTTTTTTTTTCTAATAAATAAATAAACATTCATTTACGGGAGTAATAAATAAAATTTGGATTCTCAGTACATTTAAGATTTCGATTACTTCTACGGAGAGAAGGTGGTTGCATTTCTATAGACGACTTTACAATTGGGAAATCAACATCTAATTCGCACTCACTCCAATCTTCTTTTGACACCCGAAGGTGTCTTCGGTTACGTCTATATTCAACACCATCTTCTGTAACCACTTTGTATGATCTGGGAGCAACCTGTTTCACTACCTTAGCCTTACGCCACGGTTTATTGCGATCATTTGGTTGAATCCGAACAATAACACCAGGTGACAACTCAGACAAATCTTTGGCACTAGAGTCATACTTCACCTTCTGCTTCTCTTTGCGTTTGATCAACTTTGCCTTTACGTTATCGAATATCCTAGGTTTTAACTGGTGTCCTGAGACCGGGAGCCGTGTTCGGGTTGCTCTGCCGAATAATCTGTGGACGGGAGAGACTCCAATCTCCTCTGAGGGAATGTTACGCTGTTCTAAGAGCGCGAGATAGGGATCTGTGCCTGATGAATGGCATTTAAGTAACAATTTCTTGGCCTGCTTTACAATATTTTCCGCCTTACCGTTGGCCTGTGAATAATACGGTGAACTAGTCACCAATTCAAATCCGTACTCTTTTGAAAACTGACGAAAATTACCACTATCAAATGGCGGACCGTTGTCGCAAACTACTCTTACCGGCACTCCATGTCTAGCAAAATGAGCTTTCAATTTTGGTATAATACCTGAATGTGCCAGATCGGTAACACGGTCAATCTCATAAAAGTCAGAATAATGGTCTACAGTAATCAGATAATGGCGACGATCTAACGTGAATAAATCCAAACTCACCAACTGCCAAGGCAATTGTGGCACTGGAAAACTTATTAAAGTCTCTTTCTGCTGGGCATCTTGAAATTTATTACAATGCGAGCATTTCTCCACGTATAGAGTCACATCTTTTTCCATACCGGGCCAATATACAGTTTGTCTTGCTAACCTCATACAACTGTCAACACTGTTATGGCTGGCATGTAATCTAGACAAAATAACATTACGACATGACATTGGAACAACAACACGATGGCCTTTCAAAATTACACCAGAATCAACTGTCAACTCCTCACGAAATGTATGATAGGGTGCCAGTCCCTTTACTTCGTCATTCCAACCAGTCATAATTACCTCACGCAACTGACACAATTCAGGATCGCTGTCAGTTGCTGCACGAATCTCTGCTAGTCTCGCATCAGAAACCGCTGTCAACTCAATCTGATTTACCTTCATAATATCAAACTCACTCTCGGAAATCTCAACGTCCAATACGTACTCAATGTCACAATCGGGCATTTGGACAACATTACTAGGCAAGAATGCACGACTAAGGGTATCGGCAAGATACATAGATTTACCAGGACGGTAACCAACTTCTATATTGTATTTCTGCAGTTGTAAAAGCATACGTTGTAGGCGCCTTGGCGCACTAACTAGAGATTTACGAAAAATAACCTCTAATGGCTTATGATCCGACTCAACAAATACTTTCCTACCAAACGTGAAGTTTTCGAACTTGGTAACACCGAAAAGTATTGCTAACAGTTCCTTCTCGATTTGCGCATAGTTCACTTCTGCCGTAGTCATTGCCCTAGAAGCATAAGCTATAGGCTTGCTGTCCTGCATAATACAAGCGCCTAAACCATAGTCACTGGCATCACACTGTAATGTGACATCCAAATCTGGGTTAAAATAACCTAACACTGGTGCTGAAGTCAGAATTGACTTTATTTTATCCAGGCACTGATCATGGTATTCAAACCACTGAAATTCTACATCATCACGGGTCAGATCACGTAACGGTTTACTAATCTCAGTTAACTTTGGCGCAAATCGCTGTAAATAATTCAACATGCCCAATAATCTAGACACCGCTCGCCTGTCATTTGGCCTTGGAAATTTCTGAATAGCCTCTACCTTACTAGGATCCACCTTCAGTCCCCTGTCAGTCAAAATGTGACCCATATATTTCACTTCAGAAAGTCCTACTTTCAACTTTTCCTTGTTCAACTTTATGTTGACCTCCCGGCAACGTTGCAGCATATCACGGAGGTTTTGATCATGCGCTGCCTTGCTGTCACCATACACCAGGATATCATCGGCAACTGACTCACAACCACTCAAATGCTCCGGCTGCAAAGCCATGCGGAATCTTCTATAAAATTCTTCCGGTGCGGGAGCAATACCATATGGCATTCTTGTATAGCGAAATCTTCCGTAAGGTGTGCCAAATGTAGTAAGATACGAACTCTCTTCATCCAGTTCAACTTGCAAGAATCCGTCCTTTGCATCCGCCACTGTGAACATCCTAGCTCCTGTCAGTTTGGGCAAGATGTCATCAATGGTCGTCAGAGGGTAATGGTTCCTCTTCAAAGCCTTGTTCAGAGGTTTCGGATCCAAACACAATCGTACAGTACCATCTGACTTACCAACAACCACTAGTGCTGATATCCAGTCGGTAGGTGTATCCACAGGAACAATTACACCCAACTCCTGTAATCGGTCCAATTCGGCCTTGACCTTCGTCTTCACTGCAACTGGTATTTTGCGTACTGGGATCTTGACTGGTGGAACAGTTGGGTCTATCTCCAGATGCATCTTGCCAGGAAGTTTTCCTAGACCCTCAAATACATCTGCATATTCCTTGAGCAACTCATCCATGGAATTTGCCTTATTAACAACACCCACTGTGTCTTTAATCCGCTCCTTATTGATCGTCAGCAGTCCCATTCCGAAGACCGCCTTTGCTCCCAGTAACGAAGAAAAGGGTCCATCAACCACCTGCAGATCTACTTTATATTCACATCCATCCTTAGGATTTTGTACTTTTACTATCCTATGGCCAACTGGATTCACCTCAGTCTTATTATACATTACTAAGGTAGACTTTGCTGGTTTTAAACTAAGCAGTTGGTCTTCACCAAACAATCTAATATAAGCATTTTTGCTAACAATATTGACTGTCGAGCCATTGTCCAATTGAAAAAAATGTTCTTGTGGTGGTACCCCGAGTCTCAAACTACAGAACAACTTCTTTGTGGCCACTGTTCCCACCTGATGGACTGGTTCAGTGTCAACAGTTAAACACTCCTCTGACGAAACTGAACCATTTGTGTCTATACTCTCGAAGTTGGGATTAATCTGGCGAACTACTTTCTTCAATTTGGATGTGCACTTCCCAGCAAAATGATTCTTACCACCACAATTCCAGCAATCTTTACCCCATGCTGGACATTGACGATATGGATGAGAAATCCCACAGCTTCTACATTCTGTTGGTTTACTACTCTTGATACCGGTCTTCTTTGGGTTCTTTACATACTGAACAATTTCCTTTTCTTGGGAGGCCATAGACATCACCCTTTTCTTTGCAAGTTCATGAGCTTTACATATGTCCACCGCTGTTTGCAAAGTCAAGTTTTTGTCTTGCAATAACCGTTTGCGTAGTGAATCCTCTTTAATACCGATAACGATACGATCCCTTAACAGTGAATCCTCAAGTGTTTGAAATTTACAGGACTTCCCCAACTTGCGCAAAGATGCATAAAAACTCTCAAAAGTCTCACCGTCCTCTTGGACTCGCCGATTGAATATGAAACGTTCATAAATTTCGTTAACCTCTCCTACACAATAGTCTTTCATCTTCGTCAGTATTGTACTGATGTTCATTTCATCCTCTCCGCTTTCATACCCAAAATTATCAATGATGTCCAATGCATCTGATCCAATGCATGTCTTGAGAGTGGCCACTCGGATTGCCATATCTTGCCTTATTATACCGGAAGCAATTTCAAAATTCTCCCACAAACTCTGCCATCTGGTCCACTTGCTAGATATGTCACCAACCAACTCAAAAGCTGCAGGTGCCTGCAGATTAGAAGGCACATAAACTATCTTGGAATCACTGCCAACTGCCATCTTGAATATCAGAATTACGAAAAATTCACAAAATTCAAACGTTATTTTTTTAATTGGAAGTTTTACTGAAACACTTTAAGAAGAACTTTCACTTCTGACACCATGTTCCGGGCCACCCAGTCCGGATAATGAACATAAATTCTGTAAGCTTTTTATCAAAGATCTTTAATGATCCACAACAGTTCCAAGAACAACAATACAGCCAGAAATCAACAAATAAACAAATAGTTGCCAAGGCCTCACCCATCACAGTACACAAGCATTTGTTTGAAATTTGGAAGATTTATATTATGCTTTACTAGATGAAAATAAAGTAATATTCCCTAAAACAACATAAATAATTAATTTTTTATCTAGTAGTGTCATACAAGAAAAAATTAACGGCAGCAAAAGTCATAGACTCGAGCGGAGGCGCCTAGGGAAAGGCGCCACTTTTCTTATTTTTATTTATAGTTAACTTCAAATTTTTAAAGTATATAACGCACAATTAGGTCTTTAACCTACGCTATGCTGAAAAACTATGCTAAAAATTGAGTAGAGCTATAAAAACTAGACAAAATCCAAGGCGGCGAGATTCTTGGATTCGAGCGGAGGCGCCTAGTGCACGGCGCCACTTGTACGGCGCGCGCTCTCTATTTGGGCTAAAACTCGAAAACTACAGCGCGGATCGAATTAATATTTTACGAAAATCACAGTGAAACAGTTGAGTTGAGCAGATGGCTGGTATGGGGAAAGTCTTCGGGTTCTAAGGGTATGGAACCGCCTGCCGTCTCTCACCGAGTAGGAGGTGGGGAAAGGATAACGGTCAGTGCACTCACATCTTGGCCTGGTCCATGGGCTTTTTGGTAGCTATAGCTTTCACATGGGGGGTCCGCGGATCGAAAAATGTACAAAGATAAAAATAAAAGATAAAATAGTATTTTCAACTAACTTCACAACTCACTGTTCAACTCCTTAAAGATTACAATCACTGAATCTGGGAAATATTTGTAATCTTCACTTAATCCATTTTCGTAAATCGCTGAATATTTATCTATTCAAATATATTGAATGATATACTTAATTGAGAAGATTAAGATATTTAAGACATCTGCAACCTACCAGGTTTTTAATAAGCATTCAGTTGAATTAATCAAGATAAAGATATTTCATGTAACACACTACTAAAAAACCCATTTAATTCCATGGAATATTCTGTAAACAATTACGTTGATATAAATAAAATTTGGTTGCTACAGATGCTTAAATTTGAAAAATTTCTTAAATACTCGTATGTTAGTATGCGTGTTTCTTCACAACCAATCATTCTTAACTGCAAATGATGATATCCCATATAATTTCTTTCTCTTTGTATTAACACTCTAATATTAACTTATTTTTACTTTCTCCATATACGAAGTATAGAGAAAGTATTGTTTTCATGAAAAAATTCAACTTCGAGATTTCAACGGAAATACATGTTTTGGGGTCCCTAGAACACGTTTTGACCATTTTCGGAATGATGTCTGTGTGTATGTGTGTGTGTGTGTGTGTGTGTATGTGTGTGTGTGATAGTGGGCGCTCTAACGTGAAAACTATTGGTTTTATCAATACCAAACTTCATATATAGTACTGTGGTGTGTGCTGTCAGAGTTGATTAGTTTTTGGAGTAAATCGGTTTACTGGAAGTCGAGCTTCATTCATCAAAGCTCATTTCCGGTTTTCAAAATATCTCCATAAATATGATATATACGTATATTGTATTACTATAAAAGTTTTAGATAAAGTAATTTACTATAACTTTTGTATTTAACATATTTTTGTATCACCGGTTGATTAGGAGTTATTCGTGAAATACCGATAAACCGGAAGTAGCTGTTATGTACTTTGTGGGCGTTCTAACATGAAAACCATTCGTTGTATCAACACCAAATTTCATATATAGTAGTTTGGTTGGTGTTGTTAGAGTTGATTAGTTTTTGAAGTAAATTGGTTTACCGGAAGTCGAGCTTCATTCATCAAAGCTCATTTCCGATTTTCAAAATATCTCCATAAATATGATATTTAGGTATATACTATTATTTATAACCGTTTTAGAAAATTTAATTTACTATGACTTTTGTATGAAACATATTTTTGTATAACTGATTGTTTAGGAGTTATTCATGAAATACTGATAAACCGGAAGTTGCTGATTATGTACTTTATGGGCGCTCTGGGCTCTATGGGCGAAAGGCCAATTTCATCGTTTTTTATCGATCATGTCCCGAAAAACATTATTTATAATGTTTGTGACGTCAAAGATAATAATATATAAATTAGTCACTCATCTTCCAAGTTTAGATGGAATATAGAGTTCGAAATTACTGTCGTAGATAAATATTTACATCTTATATATGGAGAAAGTCATGTGCTGGCCACATCAGATTTTTACTTTCTCCATATACGAAGTATAGAGAAAGTATTGTTTTCATGAAAAAATTCGACTTCGAGATTTCAACGGAAATACATGTTTTGGGGTCCCTAGAACACGTTTTGACCATTTTCGGAATGATGTCTGTGTGTATGTGTGTGTGTGTGTGTGTGTGTGTGACATTGGGCGCTCTAACGTGAAAACTATTAGTCGTATCAATACCAAAATTCATATATAGTACTGTGGTGTGTGCTGTCAGAGTTGATTAGTTTTTCAAGTAAATCGGTAAACCGGAAGTCGAGCTTCATTCATCAAAGCTCATTTCCGGTTTTCAAAATATCTCCATAAATATGATATATAGGTATATTGTATACCTTATAAAAGTTTTAGATAATGTATTTTACTATAACTTTTGTATTTAACATATTTTTGTATCACCGGTTGATTAGGAGTTATTCGTTAAATACTGATCAACCGGAAGTAGCTGATTATGTACTTTGTGGGCGCTCTAACATAAAAAGTATTTGTCGGATCAACACCAAATTTCATGTATAATATTTTGGTTTGTGTTTTTAGAGTTGATTAGATTTTGGAGAAAATCGGTTAACCGGAAGTCGAGCTTCATTCTTCAAAGCTCATTTCCAAATTTTCAAAATATCTCCATAAATATGATATTTAGGTATATACTATTAACAATAAAAGTTTTAGAAAATGTAATTTACTATGACTTTTGTATGAAACATATTTTTGTATCACTGATTGTGTAGGAGTTATTTGTGAAATACTGATAAACCGGAAGTTGCTGATTATGTACGTTGTGGTTGCTCTGGGCACTGGGGCAAAAGCCACTTCATCGTTTTTCATCGAACATGTCCTGAAAAACATTATTTATAATGTTTGTGACGTAAAAGATAATAATATATAAATTAATCACTCATATTCAAAGTTTAGATGGAATATAGAGTTCGAAATTACTGTTGTAGATAAATATTTACATCTTATAAATGGAGAAAGTCATGTGCTGGCCACATCAGATTTTTGGTATTGATTTTGAGCGGGCATAAATTCCCAATGTGTTCTTACAGATAAACTCATGAGCTTGGATTCAACAATCGCCTTGGTCATCAGGGGGATGGGTTATTTATAACCTCAAAAATGATTGAAAAACTGCAAAGGAAATTCTTTAATTTTTAATTAATTTCCCATAATATCACTCAACAAATTTGACAATTATTTAGGATAAATTGATTGTACAAATGCCTTAAATGATTTCTGCTGACTTTTTCAAACTGGAAGTACATCAATTTTTATGAGTTCTAATAACCCTTCTGGTATTTGTGCAAATACAGGTATCAGAGACAGTCCTAGGCATGTAGGCACTCATTTTTTTATACTCTACAAAAAGGATGGAACCAGTCAAATTTGTCTGAGCGTTAAATATATAGATAATTAATTCAATGATAGTTGAAATTGTAGAAAATCCTTTTTCCAGACCAAAAGTTACTAAAATTAATCAAGATCTCACATGATCTGAGAAGATTGATATCACTGAAGCAAAACTATTGACCAGCCATCCACTTATTGATTGCTCCTGCATTTTAATTAATTTGGTAAAAAAAGGTTCTTAACAAACATTTGAGTGCTTCTAAGCCACCACAAATATCTTATAGACAGTTTAGAAAACTGAGAGAAGAATTGTAATTCTAGGGACTATTTTTATCGTTAACTTTCAAAAGTGAATGATAAGCCCCACATTCTTTTCTTGGATAAAATTTTGGAGTCGAAAAACGACAAAAAATGGTCATATTTGGATGGAAATATCTCAGAAACCAGTGCTCTTACAAAGGATTTCTTAACATGGGAATATACCGCAATCCTTTGTCTTCAATAAGGTATAACATGTCTCTGTATATCCACTATCAAGGGAGATACAGAATTTCTCCCTCGCCGTCCTCTTCCAAAATTTTACCAAAGATTGTAACGATTGTCAAGGCCACCTTTATATTTAGTGGGGTCTGATATACTGATAGTGGGGTCTTTTTCTCATTTTTTCAAGTTTCACTCAATATTTTCTGATTTTTCAGATATTTTCTTATGATACATTTTTGCAGGAAAATCTTGTTTCACTACCTCTAAGCAATACAAATTGGTAAAAAATAATAATTGATATAAATATATACATTTCACTTTATTTACATTTTCACATTTTTAATATCATAGGGTCAGTCAGAAACCTGATAATAAAGATTCAAAGCATTTTCTAATCTCTTCAGGTTTACAGAAAAATATTAACAATAAATGGTGGGCTTATCATAATTAAAAAATGTTTTGAAAATACTTGGACGTGAACAAGTTTCAAGAATAAAAAACTGTTGTATAACACAAAGGCCCCTTTTACATGGTTAAAAACAAATTACTTTTAACAAGCAGCAGAGGATGTTTTTCACTGAATGTATCCGGACACTTGAATATTGCATCCCTTGTCTGCCTTGACCAAGGATGTCATTGATTTTATATACATAACATTAATGTCCAACACATGGATGAGCATTGATCAACACATGATTGATTCTTGCTGCACATCTTATCTCATCAAAATCAAACTTACAAGAAATAAGTTGTACTTTGAAGAAATAAAACAAATTCTACAATATAGTAAATAAATTTTTGCCTTTTTTGAGCAATTCAATTCTGCATAACCTGCTGTAAAAAGTTTTGTTTATTGTATTTCTATACGTTTAGATTTTCAAGATTCAAAAAGGATATCAATGATCATCCAAGACAATAATGTGATAAAGGCATTCCTTTGACTTGGACTACCAAGCCCTTTTAAAATTCAAGTTATTGAGGCTCCTGCTCAAATTATGACAGGGTTTGACAGAACTTTACTTGGAGGAATTAGTTAAACATTTAAATATTAATTCTTTAGATCAAAATAAAAATGCTCGTACTTACTTAATAAATTCACTAATTACAAAAATATCAAAAAGTGATTAGTAAGATGACAAAAAGTACTGCAATGTTTACAATAAATAAAATATCACTGGAAGTAATATTGATCAGTATTGTCAATTGTTTACATAATGATATTTAGAGAGAGCTAGGGAAACCTAAGCTTGCCTCCACAAATATTTCATAGAAGAAATAAATCTGAAGATTATCCCCCTTCTAGATTCCATCCCAAACAGCTAAGGATACAGCAATGAACATTAATATAATGTCATAAGTGAAAATAAATAATTTTTATTGCAACGCTTATGTATATCACTCATAAGCATATGATATGAAAAATAATGATACCTTTGAAGGGGAGGACATTAGTTAGACAGCTTTTATTTAAGTCATATTTTTTCGTGAAATTGGTAATTATTTATAACCCAGCTGAAGAATGAATTTGGACACATCACATTAGAAACTATCAATATATCATATTCACAGACCCAAAGATACTTTTATTTGCAGCTCAGCTGCCTAACTGATTACCATCCCTAGTTGGGCATTACACAACTGAATTATAATTCCTCTTGGATTATGGTCCAATAAAATCTTACAGCAACTCTCATCAAAATTCTACCATGGTTCAGGTTCCAGCCGAGTTATGAAAACCCTTAACAGTCAGAAATATATCAGTAAAATATTTGTGAGAGTAGTAATTAGCATTTCATTACAGTAAACACCATAATTGTATTACTACTTGGAAATATTTACCTACAATGAGGGCTAATTGCATACAGAACTATTTTCAATTTAATTCCATTAATAATTTAACTTCAATAAAAAATTGAAAAATAAATTTGTGAAAATTAAAGCTACTAAAATGATTATGAGTGAAGATTGAAAATATTAACTTAATATGATTGAAATAGAATTTTATTCATCTTTCTCTGACACACCATTTGTATTTAAGTCAATTCTTAAAATTAACTCACAAATCAATGCCATATGAGTCAATTAATTTGATCAGTTGAAAGATGATAAATAATTTTTTTTAAATTTTCTCAGCATACACCCACAAATATAATTTACTGACTGCGATAGATTTGCTTTATTATTTAAAAAATTGTAAAATGCTGAAATGAAGTGCAAGAGTGGATTCATAGCCCCTGAGACAATTACTTGTGACCTGCCCCAGGGGGTTGCATGGGAGCTCCCCGATCTTTTCCCCGAAGTTTCAATCCTGTAAAATAATACTTACAGTCATTTTTCCAAATATACATGGATAGTAAAACTCAAGTAGTAAATCACTATGTAATGTATCATCTAGAAAAAATAACCATAAGCTTACCAATTGCCCTCTCAATTTTGCCAATGATGTTTTGATTTGGAATGGCACGACCGGCTTCATAATCATTAATTACTTGTGGCTTCTCATTTACTCTCTGTTTTGAAGAAATGAGATTTTTAAGCTTGTAGAGTTACAATACCTGGTTTCACATCATTTTATTAATTCAAATCAATGCATGAAGGAGGCTACAAAATGCAGCATTTGATGACAAAAGAATACCACAGTCTTATGAAAACCGAGCATTCTTTGGGGAACCTAATAAAACCTTACATAAACTTCACAACAAAATATATTGTGTATAAAGTTTTCATCTCTCTCTCTCCTCAAATTGAGGAGAGAGAGAGATTAAAAAGATAGAGGAGACAGTCTGCTACATTGGGTACACTTTTATTGCTGGATTAATTTTTTTGCGGATATTTATGGATGGATTAATTTTTTTGCAGTTATTAAAATCACTATCCAATGTTTGGTAGCATTAACATAGCGGAATAGTATTATAGTAACCAAAAAGAGGATGGAAGGCATGAATTAGGAGGTTTAAAGGCTATTTCTTGGATATGGTGATTTTTTAGGCACCCCACACTATGAGGAAAGTGATGTGATAAAGGCTTTGATATTATTTCCATATATTCGTGTTTAATGACATCTTCAAAAACTCAACTTAATGGAATGGATAGATGAGCATTTTGAGGGAACTTTAGCTATTCATGAAGGACGCCTTTCTCCCAACCAGCTCAGACTTTGCATAAATTGACTCACTCATATTTACACCATCGTGTAACAATAACCATGACTCACAATAATACAGACCTTCCAGTAAAAGTATGGTATAGTTCTGAAGCATGCTCTGCATTTCTGAGATCTGACTTTGATCGATTTACCTTGAATGGGCATCTGGATGAAAAGTAAATCACAATTTGCACATTTTATTCAATGCAGTTGGAATTTTTACCATAGACTCTCTAAATAATTTAGAAAATATCAGCGTGGGCACATCTTCTAAACTATAGGGAGGGGAGATACAAAAAGATTTATTATGACACCATCTTTCACCTTCAATTTGGAATTACAATTGATCACTTTGGTTTTAATTCATTATCATAAACATACTTTATCTGGAGGGTTCCTTTAATTCAACCATTTAAACATAACCTTTTGTTCATGAAAAGTTCCACCCTCATGCTTGCAAAACATATTCTCAACAGAATTAAATCAAAAATCAATTTTAATCGAAAGTAAATAAATCATGTAAGTAGTTTCAACGCATAAGTGTCATCTTTAGGGATAAGTAGAGCACATTTAAGGAGAAAATCAAGAAAGAGTGGGGAAAACAAGATGACAATCCAAAGAAGGGGGAAGAGGGAGAGTACAGAAGTACTTCCATAAGAAAATTGGTCGAGGAAGGAAAAACATATAAATGTATTCTCTATAAACATAATTTGAATCAGGGTTTCCATTGGCTTGAAATGTTTCAATACACTTTGATCTTTTTACTGGTGTCTCAATCAACTACTGAGATATTAAATCCATTTCCTATGAACTTTTCAGTATTTTAAGGTATCTTATATTAAGTCTCATTGTTAGTTCTGATTGTTTAATTTGGTAAGAACTAAAGCATTAACTCATGTACAGTTAGTCTTAGAAGGTGAATTGATGATCTACCTAAACTGATTATATTGCTAATCATAGAATAGCCACATTTGATAAATAACCTGCTTTCTTGTCCTAAAATTCTATCTCTTATAACCCTTAAGGTTCCTCTTGTATCAACCTGGAATTGCAACTTGTTTGAAATCCCTTACCACCAAAAAAAAACATCTTTATTATCTCCCAATTTTCTGCATCATGCATTCATTTAGCAAAATATGATGTCGATATATTTCATCTTTCCATAAATATATTTAAAAAGGTTATCAAATCAAAATTGTAAAACCAAAATATTAGCCCATTTTAACTATATATGAACCTCTCGTACATTTTTACTCTTTTATTGTATTTTTTGTATCTTATAGCTTAGCTTTTAGTACTATTTTACATGTAGTTTCTTATCTTTGATTACAGTGAGTCTAATTTTTGGAAGGGGCAATCTCTGCCCGAGAAATAAACTATTATTATTTGTAAGCTAAGGAGTTAATCTAAATCTAACTTAACTTTAGACATAGAGGTGTGACTTATCAATAATTGATGCATGATGGGTAAGTTAGGAAAGAATGTTTGAGTATGGAGGTATTGGTATTTAAATGTGTGCAAAAATGTAATTATGAATTCAAAATTTTCGTAATCAAGTGAGATCATCCTAAAAGTTCAATTTAGTGCTTTGTTGATAATCTGAGTAAAGTTCCAAATTTTGGTTATCATAAGTGATAAAAGAAAATAATTTGATGGACCTGCTTTTGATGGCATTTTTAATATTAACTTTAAGAAGTTCATAAAAATCTATGTTAATAATAATAGTATTTTATTTGCCCAGGGAAACATTAAAAAGTTTGTAATATAAGGAAATTGATGTTTAACAAAGTTTGATGTATGAAACTGATAATTGTGCTTTTTATATCAAGGAATAAAGGAATAGAGAACATTATGCAACCTATGACATTTCTGACTAGTATCTTGAAGAATGCTAGATTATGCAAATCACCATATTTTAAAATTTTTTTTCTTGTTAACTGATTTATTTAGGGTAACCTTATATAAAACTTTACAGTTTATGAAATTTATCCGAAAAGAAAAGATAGAAAATTATGCCTAATGAGATGCACAAAAAAATTGCACACAATACTATAATTCCAACTGTACAAAGTTTTACTTTCATCAGGAATGATTTTTTTTATGGTTACTATATTTTAAAAAAATCAGTCCCAGAAAGAAGAGACTGTCCAAGATATGGACAGTCTGGAAGACTATCTAGAGCATCTGTGTTTTTTTATTAAATTAGATTTATGTAATTATGAGAGTGCATCATTTTGCCATTTTTCTCAGATGCGAATGGAAAGCAAAATATAATACCCAGCAAAAGTGGCACTCTTAAATTGATAATACGGATCTAATTTTTTTTCAAATTATATATCTTCTGTAAGAACTTCTGCCTCAAAGTTTCAGAAATTTGACTGAAAACAACAAAATTGTAAATAATTCTGTTTTAGCTTAAAGATAATAATTTTTGATAAAGAGATGTTACTTAGATGAAGAATGATATTCAAGTCTAAATATGCCTCTAGAGGGACAGAAGTGCTTCCCCTGAGGCCAGAAAAGGGGAAAATTCAGTGTAATTGTATCTCTTTCCATCCTCACCTCTTCCAACATCTGGTGGCTCCTAGTGGCAATGGAGTATTGTTGTGAGAGCCTATTTGTGATATTTTATTTACTATATAAATGTAACTTTATAGTACATCCTGAGCCAACTGAAAGTTTGATGAGGTTGGTGTTATTGTTTATAATGGAATGAATGCTGATTGGGAGTATCTTTCGAATACTAGAAGAATTAACAGAAAAACCAACCCAGTGGGTGTTTGCCTTTTGAGTTATAACAGATATTAGCAAGATATGATATGGAAAAAATTATCTCTCTTAAATCCATGTAGGTTGGCGACTTATGTCAGGTATACAATTTTCCTCCGAGAAAAAAGTGAAGGCACTCTAGTAACGTTAGTTTCTTTCACAAAACTACAATATTAAGTAAAAGAGTTAAACCTTAAATTCTGAAAGGGGATCTTAATGTCCCCATGCCCAGCATGTCAATATTCATCAGATTATCTCAAAAATATGCTAGGAATGCAAATTAATGTTTGCAGATGGAACTTTCTTTGTCCCAAATTTTCAGTATCATTTCTTTATTCTAGTTGACTTTATTTTTCATGGAAATCAAATTCCATAAAAATGCAAATACCAATATAATCAATCTGAATTAACCTGACTTTGAGGTAAGCCATTCAATAAATAAAAACTACTTGGTATTTTCCACAAGATTCTTTAATTAACAACCAGTTAAGGCCTTGCAGCCATTATCAGGTACAGCACCAGAATTACTGCCATCCCATACATATTAAGGATATTTTCATAGTTTGGAAAATCTATTGCTGCCAAACTTGTTTTCTTTTTATTCTGGAACCCTAAATAAAGTCTCATAGGAAATTTCTCAGTTTCAATATAAGGAAGACATTTGTGACAGAGTTCTCAGAAGCGTATAATTTGAAATGTGAAGATTGTTTGGTGTCTTACATGGGTCAAACGAGCCAAAGCTTAAAAGTGAGGACACCAGAACACAAATAGTGCCACCAGTCAGGGAGTTCTTCCTCCACTTTAACAAACAATATCCTAGAGTACGAACACACCAGCTCCTTTGTCCCAATGCCCTTCCACAGGCAGTTGAAGTCCAATTGTATCGTGATCAATTGTCATCATGGAAGTCGTAGCAGCACCTTCAGAACTGATCAATGACATCACCTTTACCCCCCTCCCTTCCAAGCCTTATCCTCAAAAATATGTAAAAGGGTAAACATTTGTCATTATTTCCAGTGTTGTACCTGATGATGGCTTTAAGGCTGAAACCAGTCATTATTTAGAAAACCTTGCGGAAAATAAAAATTCCAATCTTTATTCACAGCAAATTCACATTATACAATTTCAAAAAATCTGTATTTTACCAAGATTTCAAGATATAAAAAGCTCTAACCACTATTTGTCTTATTGAAATTCACAGTGCCATGATATCAATAAGATAAATTAGATTTTCATGTTCCATAGACAAAATGTATACGTATTTAATTATGTGAAGAACCAAGAATAATATAATGACTAACTAAATAGTTTCCCCAAAATTTTAGTTTAATTTCACATTTGTTCCTTTTCTTAAACTGCAGTGTTAAGAATTAAAAATTCAATACTTTCCTGATTGAGAAAGCTGGTCTATCTTTCTGATTCATATTTTATGGGTCTACCTTCAAAATGAGAAATCCTTTTTGAAGCACAGAATAAAGAAAATAGATTTATTTGTAAAAAGATAAAAACATTTATAAGGTCAAGGAGCTGTATACTTCAGTATGGCTCCAGGGATCTGCCTGAGTGTGCCACTCGAGTAAGTTTGAATAGTACATATTATTATACCAAATTTAATTACTTGAGATAAACTAAGAGATGGTTTGGTATAGATACAGTCTGTGCATATTAATTGCTAGATAATACTAAAAAGAAAAAAAGATTTTTTCAGATTTAAAATGACTTAGCTATGAGCAAATCTTCTTTCCAAAAAAAGCGGTCAGACCTAATTAAAGTAATTTCATAGGTAGTCAAGGATAATGTACTGGAGCTGTTACTCTTTTTAGTATCTATAAACAATATGTCAAACATAATATACTCTTATGTATTATTATATCCAGACAAATTTATAATTTACTGAGTTATAAAAGGGATTGGCATTTGCAATGAGTTATAAAGTGATATTGATGGATTAAATAATTGGGTCACCTTGAAAAAACTGGATATCAATACAGTAAATGTAAAGACATTAGCTTTAATAAGAGAAAATTACAGAATACCTATAATATTGGTGGTAATGTTCTTGCCAAGGAAAATCAGGTAAAATATTTGTGTGTTACTTTTAGTGGTGATTTTAAATAGCACATGAACTCAGAGCATAGACAAAGCCAATTAAATATTAAATTTTTTAATATAAACTCTTACAAATCAAACACAAAAATAAAGAAAATGCATACCTAACATTAGTTAGGCCTCTGTAAGAATACAGTGAATGTTTATGGGACTCTTATCAAATAGGAGTTATAAAGGAATTAGGTGCAAAGAAGGATGGCTAGGGATAGGGAGATATGAAAAATGCTACACAGATGATAAAAGAATTAGGTTCGAACAATCTAGAAGACAAAAGGAAGAAAAAGAGATTATCAATCTACTATTAGACATTTTTTATGCTTCCTACTTTTATGACTTACATTATAAAGGAGGCAGATTACTTGGGTAGGCAAGATGACAAATACAATGCAAGATGTATGATGAAAAAAAAACTGATAATAGGAAATACTCTTTTCTAAATAGAACTATCAAGGAATGGAACAATCTAGCTGCAGAAGTATTTGAATCTTCAAAAAAAATGTTAAATTTTTTATTAAAGAATATAATCAATGTGCGTTGGCCACATATCATGGAAAGCCATGATAAGTTCTAAATAAACTTAACAGTCAGAAATAAAACAAACAAAACAGAACAGTGGAAGTTACATAGGACTGTTTAGTTTATTTAGTTTTAGTAAGGGTATGAGTAAAATAAATAACTTGACAGGTGAGCCTGCTGATAATGAAATGTGAGACAAATAGGGGATTGCCTGATAGGGTGACATACAGTGGGGACTTTGTGAACCCATGACTGCTACAGTAGTCATGAAGGACTATCAGTAACCCTGAAAAATCATGCATGATGAGTACTTGACAGGTCATGTATGCTGTTTCAAGGTTATTTCAAATTCATACATAAGTTACAACTATTTTACAACACAGTTTGCACGTAGAGTAGTTGGTTAGCAATTTAATTTATACTATGATATTCTGTATTTATATAGTTTCATATTTCATGAATTCTTAGAATTGCCTTTGGCGATTGTTTAATGTAAATGCTGTTTGTAGATTCCTATGTAAACTTAAACAAAATTGAAAATTATAGTAGTTTATAATACTGTACTGTGTATTTTTATATATAGTGCGAATATTGTTTGAATGTGGTATAAATTTATGTTGCCACCTCTCCTTATAGTATCTGTGGCAGTATTGTGTAATCAATATATAACTAGTTAATAGTAGATACTTCACATTTAATCTTATGTTCAAAGAAGGAGAAAACACGCAATCTTCAATTTTTTTCAATGAAACAAAATACTACTTACCAATTCTTATTTTTAATCATTGTAGATAACATTCAAAACTATCATTATTACCATAGAGACTGCATTCTATAAAAGTTGACATCCCTTTCAATTTGTGCTGATCATCTTCATAAAGTTGACCAGTTTCATTCCATCATCAATGAGCTTTTCTAATATCCTTTTATACATCTAAGAGGAATTGCCATTACATACCTCTATCCCAAATGAAACCCAAAGGTTTTCTGACCTAGGCTTCTGTGACTGCTTCTTCAGAGACTTTCCTCTTTCCCTTATCGCTACCATCGAGAGGTTCTCTTTGTTTCCTGGAGAAGGCCAGCTTGGACATTGGTTCCAATAAATCATTGACCAGGCAAAAACAACGAGAGTTATCACAGACCGTTACGGAAACTATAGACCAGTGCCCTTAGTAACAATTTTTAATTTCTTATTCTTGCATGACTTCATTTACATGAGAAGACTAAGAATGAAGTTAACAACAAAAAAGATTGGCTCATACCATACTCCAATGTTGAGAGTCTTCATTGTTTTAGCACTTAAAGATTGAATGAATTAGCAAGATGGCAGAAATGAAAAAAAAATGATAATACTGTGGAACCTCCACACTAAAACCTCCTGCAGGGAATGAAGAAATGACTGTCATAGGGAAATGCTCACTAGTGGGTGGAGCATTAGTCTTGTAAAAGAAATGCAGGAATGCACATAAATTTAACTTTACACAAATAAGTATTTATTTTAAGATAAGAACATAGATACAATTGAACAGTGTGTAGTTTTATAATTTTTCTTTAAAAATTTATCAAAATTATGCAGTCTATTAGAATAGCATTTTTCTAAGATCATTTTCACTTCCCTCAATAACTTTAGACCATGCGGGTCTTCATCATTCTGTAAAAACACCACTAATTTACATATGAATTTGAGGGCATATACATATCACTTGGGCATATTGTCACTTTCTTTGTCAATAAGTTGGCCCCACTCTGGCCCCACTTCTTGCTAATAGTTGCACTAAAGGCTGAGAGTCCTTTAACATCCATTTTAATGTGAGATGTAACAAATTTCACCATTGTCAAATTTTGCAAACTCATCCAGATCTATTCCCCCTCCCCAGACATGGTATATTGAATCAGTTGTTGCAGTTCATCAATGTCTGTTTCACTAACCTCCACCTGGTTGTGTTTACTTCAAAATCCTGATTTTTTCTATACACTTCTGAATAGAGTAAGGTGGCATTTCCCTCAGAGAATACACTACTCACATTATGTCATCAAGAATGGTAATTGATTTAACAAGCTTTGTAACTGCAAGAGGAGAATTCAATTTGAATAAAAGGTGCCATAAAGGTTTCTTCCTATACAAATACTTGAAAGTCTTGACTACACATTGATCAAGGGGCTAACATATAAAAGTAGTGAGTAGAGCTTGGTGGTAAAAATATCAACTTCAAGTTTTCAATTTTAAGGTTTGGGCGGCAAGTAGAATTATCAAGAAATAAAATAACTTGACATTTCAGTCATTTCATTTTTCTATCAAAAACATTCAGCCCCTCCATAATTTTTCTTGTGGCCATCCATGATTTACAGTTTAATCTCCACATTACATCTAAATGATCAAAACGAACACCCTTAAAACATAGTTGATTCTCAGTGTTCCTTATAATAGCTGGGTTCTCATATTCATATAGATAAACATTTATTCTTTTCTTTGTTGCAGTGATCCACTCTGTGTCTTAGGGAGCACACAGTTATTTTGGTTAAGCTTTGTAAACAATACCTCATCACAATTAAAAATGTCCTTCACAATTTTTTCAATTTATTTTGTTATTCTGACACTTGATTAAGGAAACTATACTTTGCATGTTTCACAAGATAGTTTTATTTAGACCGGTTAGGCCAACAACAACCATCATCTGGTAAGTATTAACAGAAGTACAACACAGAGGGAAGGGCCCATTTTTACCCTAACCCTTCCCCCTACTTTTCCTTTCTTACAGAATCCTCTCCTGTATTCAATCTACTCTTAACCCCTCTTTACTGTAAATATGCTGTATTCTTGTAAATACTTACATGATGATGGCTGTTGTAGGCCAAAACAGGTTGAAATAAAAATATCCTGTGGTAGATATGAAGTCAAGTTTCCTTATCCAGCTGTCATGGCATTCCATGGAGTCAAGCCTTATCATTTGTTCTTTTTTAAATATTATTCTCACACTGTTGCTTCACAAACATAAACCAATTCTCAGCCCTTTGATGCATTGAAATTGCTTCAAGTTGTTGTTTATTCACCACATCTTAAGCTTATTCCTGGGTTATAGGTCCTGATATAAGATGATTTTTGTTTCTTGCAGTACATAGCCACTAGATAACAATGGAATGTATTTCTGTAGCTCGTTACTTTTCCACATTACCCTGATTGACCACTAACAGATGGTAATGGGGGTTAGGAATGAGGAATTTTACGGCCCACAGCCATTATATAGAGCGACCGTTAGGGAGAGGTAATGTTTTGTATGAGCTTGTTTGGGATAAGAATTTCATTCCCTTTATATGGAGGTGCCCCCTAGTGAGAGTGTCTGTTATTCAAGGTTCCATTGGAATAATTAAGGTAAAGGAGCATATGCCAAATCTAAACTGGTTTTAAAAAAATTATTGCAGCAAAATAAAGATATAAATACAAAATAAAAGCAATGAATTTTATACTTATTTTACTTTAAAAATGAATGTTATTCCTTTAACACTAATAAATAAGCAAATTAAAAGTTGTATTACTCTAAAGATCAGCAAAAATCATCCTATACATGAGGAGTTACTTAAAATTAAAAGGAAATTTTTCATTGGTATTCATTTATCCAGTTACTCCATTTGCCAAGGATTAATATCTATATATAATCTTGTAAGACTGAAGCTCATCCCATGTCATGTCCAAATCATGAAAGTCATGAATAGTTATAACAGAAGAAGCTACTATCAGTTCATTCCAGTTAAGTCAGTCAGTTTCTGATCTCAGTTGTGGCCTGATGATGACTATGAGTCATTGAAACCAGTGGCAAAAAAACAAATTTTGTGAAATTAGTTATCTTAGTTATTTCTACTATTATTACAATAATGTAGTTTCACCAAGTGACAGCTTGCACAATCAATTCTAAAGGCATGGCTATTATTATTATTTTATAGCATCTTTTTTAGCTCTCTCTCATTCCAAATCCAAATGCCTGGAAAGATGTGCATTTAAAAATATCATTTGGAAGAGACATTTTTAAGTTAAACCAGAAATAAAAAATACAACAATAGGGGTTGAAAGAAAAATCATCAATTCACTTTGTAGCTAGAGAAGGAGGAAACATTGAAAAAAAAATTCTGAGAGACATTGAGAGACAACAAAATATCTTGTATGATAATTTGAATGAAGAATCTGAAAATCAAACATTAATCTATTATATATAGATGCTTCTCCGGATTCATTCACATAGATAGATAGATAGGATACTAATTCACAGGCTAAACCACGAGCGTCATTGACTTGAAATTTTTACGACGCATTGGAATTTTCACTTTGAATTTCTGGAATTTTTTCATTATTTATTTTGAATCACTTATCGAAATTTTAGGAAGTTCTTGCTTTGCTAGAAGATGTACATTAAAAATCGGTTTTAGAAAAAAATTTAGATAAGATCGTACTATACAATCTTATCATACACAATATTCTCCATTTCTTTCAAATCTGATTATTATTCATTAGTTATTAAGATTTAAAGTATTATTTCATTATTATTATTCATATTACATTTAAACGTAAAGAAAGGCACAGGATCCACAGAAGAAAAAGTTTTGAAAACTATGCTTTAGTGCAATGCTTCCCAAACATTTTCATGCTATCACCCCCAGCCGGCATCTATAAAAATATATTCTGTAAGACAAAATATAAAAATAAATAAAAACAAAATAAAATCTACAATTTAAAAAAATTATTTGCAATGTTTATAATTTTCACCAAATCATTATATCATATGTTTAATAACTGCCTAGATCCAAGTAAAATTGAGTAGAAATGGAAATATGATGAAATGGGAATAAATTACCTTAGTATCAAGGGTCCCCTTGGATTACTACAGCAACCCTAGGGGGGTATTATTGCCCACTTTGGGAATCACTGCTTACGAGGATAAATTCAGAAACAAAAGTGATCTTTATCCAATACCTTTGAATTAAGGAAATGCGACTTCTATTCCATTATAATACTATACTGAATATCTGCCTGTAAATTATTAATGCCGAAGGCTGGTTGGTACCTCATCTCCTCAAACATTAGAGCTGAAAAGAGCTGTTAGGGGAGAATGCGGCTTACTAAGCAGGATGAGGAGTAAGGTACTTTACTCTTGCTTTCTTTAACAAGCCAAAATTCTATATAAGGAACATGTCCACATAAGTGAACCACAATGACCCTAAGAGTGTCACTTTCCTTAGCATTATACAAGGAGCAATCTAAATTGGTGCTACTAATCACCATATCCATACATCAGTAGCTTTCATATCACCAAAGCCATGATCAAGGTAGTGACACAAGTACATGAAAGATACATTTTTCTCTATTCTCTACCATGAGACAAATGAATAATTTCACAAAAGCCTTCAAAACGATCCATCTATAGATAAGACAATTAATAATGTGCTCAACATACAAAATGCTATGATTCACTCCTTTTGAGCTTCCCTTCAGTTATGCAAGTTGCATGGTAAGAGTTACCTATTTTTGGAACTAGCCTTACATTTAAAAATTTCCACTGCAGTGGTACCTTGGTTAACGACGGCCTTAGTTAACGACGGACTTGGTTAACGACGAGTTGCTGTAACGAAAAAATATCTTGGGTAACGACGTAGGATTTGGCTTACGACGCCTCGTCGATTGGTCTTTCCGGAGTTTCATGTGTTTCAGCACGTCTACTTATAATCACTATATTATAAAATAATATTTGGTGTACTTACGATGTAACATCATATAAACATACTGAATAGCAGCTAGCGGAGAATATTAAAAATATGTAGTTCAATGCTAAATTGTAGCTAATTCACATAGGCAGATGTTGTCTCATCGGAGTTAAATCGGTAAATATTATAAGTTTTGCTTCCAATAACTAAGGTGTGTCCTTGACGCCGGTAAATAAGTTAATACATTACCATTATTATACCTGTGGAAAATCGCGCCTTGGATAAAGATGGTTTTGGTTAACAACGATTATCCTGGAACGGATTAGCATCGTTAACCAATGTACCTCTGTATTTCCAACATATTCTTCCTCCAAATTATATTATTATGTTATGTTACACATAAAAATAATAGCAAGTATTATTATTGGAGGTGAGAAAAGACAATGAAAGAAAACAGGCAACAGGTCATCTCAAAAATGGAAAGTAAAAAATAAAATGTATTTTCTTTCAATGGACTATGCATTACACTAAAACTTACGAGATTTGATACCCTAAGTATGGACTCGTTGAAGATGAAAAGAGGGAAGTGACGCATGACCACTACATCACATCATTAAGAGGGTGATGAGCATGTACATCACTCACAATTTATCAGATAAGTAATAAGCTAACGTACATTTACTTCAGCGTTTCTTAATATATAAATCATATATGTACAAGCGTTTATTAAACCTATGTCACCAATAAATGCCTTGTGATGTTCTACTGAGCAAAACAAGATATACAATGTTGTAGGAAGTTATAAGAACCTACATTTTAGTGAACATGATAGACTGAGGGGTTACTTGGTAGAACTCCTTCATAATCAAGAAAGTAAAACTCACTTGGTAGAGTCCACAAAAAGAAATTTTAATAAAAACAACCTAGATTTTGTTACCATATAACATCATCAGGTTAAATAGATAGAAGAAATGTCAGTTCTTTTACTAAGTGAGTTTCACTTTCTTGAGTAAATTTAAGTGAGTTATCTTTAATCAAAACTTGGTTGAACCATTCTGTGAATGACTGTGAAGTGAACTTTGAAATATGTATCAAATTTTTGTATGGTTGGGTCAGTTGTTAAGGTGGATTTGTTCTTGCCAATTTTCTGCAAAAGCCATCTGGTGTGCATGGTCTTCTATTAAAGGCTCCCAGATAGTCATGGGGACAGCGCGTTTGCCTTTGCTGAAGGCGGTCCCGGGTTCAATTTCCGGTGGGAGCCAATATGCAAAAGGACTTTTTCATTAAGTAATATACAAAAGTTGAATTTGAAGCCATGGGGCTGGTAATTCAATAACGCCCAAAAATTAAGAGGGCATACAGTTGTGCTATTTTTTCTATGAAAGTTTTTTTTCAACATTTTATTCTGGGGCTTGGTATGGACCAATTGAATTTATAAGTCTACTGGGAGTGTTCAGTTTCTTCTTTTCCCAATCATGGAATTTCTTTTGGCAGAAATATCTTTAGCCTGATCTTCAGTTGCTCAGGTTAGAGGCATCCGGTCTGTTCCTGGAAGGAGGGAACCCTCTACACCCCCCATAGTTTAAGAATATTTTCAATCTTTTTTTTATTCTTTTGAGGACCGTCCCGATATGAAATTATTATTGCCAATCTGCTTGCAGTATGCAAGCTACATTTTACTCGTATAATATATAATTGTTATGATTTGACAGCGTTAGGAGTTAATGGAAATTGTTTCAGTAGTGTCATGATTTGATATTACCATGCCAAATTACCATTATTTCTATAATAAATTTTTAATTCCATTGTGTTTCTGTTTTGTAATGCATTTTTATTTGTAAAGCCTGAGTGATATCAACGAAAGAAACTTGTGTAATAGTTAAGCAGAGACGAGAAGTTGACATGGCAGATGAAAGAAACAATTCTAGCATCTTAATCTTATGCAGTAAATATTCCTTAAGCTATTGTACATTTATGGATACTGTAGTTTTTCTTCCCATAAAATAGAGCTGGGGAAGTGGTGTTGCCTTATTTTTTGGCTAGATTTATATGCTGAACATAGGCTAAGACCTGAAATTCACCTTAAAAATTTTAGGGGACTTATAAGCCAGCATATACGGTATTTTATTTTCTTTTGAATCAATCCTGAATAAGACTTTAAGGTATTGATCCATGTCAATTATCAGATTAATCCATTTAATTGTTCTGTGTTTTTGTTTTATCACTTTATATTTTATATCACTGTTAATACGTTGATCTTATTTATGACTACTATTTATCACCAGCAGTAATTAGCCTCATACCGTATGTTGATGCATTTTTAATAAATATGTAAACACATTTCTAGGATTTCAAGCAATCAGGGAAAGATTAGCAATTCCATTACAATGACTAAAATAAACCTTGAACATACTGTGCTATCATAACTCTTTAAGATAATAGAAAGGATATTAGTAAAAATCAAAAGAATGATATCTGCATACTTAAGTCTGATTAAAATCAAATGAAATTTATCGCAGTCAAAACAGTGCATGGAGCACTAATACTAAGTTCAAACTTAAAGTCTAATTTATTCTACTATCTTTAAATTTGTATACAAATATTTGTGATGGTTTACAAAGATTTCAGGCAAAGCATTTAATTTTCCAACTAATGTATTATTTTAATACATACATATAAATTCAACTTTTCACATACAGCAGGCTCCAAGCTAAAGAGAAAATATAACAAAAAAGAAAATTAAATTAATTATAACACAAAAAATCTTAAAGTAATAAGAAAGATTTGAAAAAGCCAAAATGTTTTACCAGAAGTGGGTCAATCCCACTTTAAATAAATGTCCTTCTGGATTTGAGAAAGCATCAACAGATGGTGGAAGGGAATTCAGTAAAGAAGGAAGGCAAAAGAAAAGATAATGTTTAACAATTGAATAATGAAGTAAAGAAGTCAAATGAGTAGATCTGTTGATGCAGAAGGAAAAGAGAGAAGTTAGGGATGGGCAGTCAGAAAGGGAATTTGGAACAGAATACAAAATAGATGTATTGAATTTATTTTCAAAGATAAAAGAAAACCCAAAGAGAAAGGATGGAATAGTGCCGATAGAGGTCTTTTGAAGAGACAGAACTTGGGATTTTAGAATTTGGAGGAAAAAGTATGTAATTCTGTCAAAGGTGGAAAGATCTGAAGCAGGATGGACTAGATTGGGGAGCAGTAGGTTTTAACAGGAAGGGCAAAAGATGAATTGTAAAGGGAGAGGGGAAAAGGGACTACAATGATAATGAAGTGGTTAAGAATTCCAAAGAAAGAGATGGCAGGTTTTTTATTTTATCAATGTGATCAGCGACAGAGTTCAGAATCAATAATGACTTGGAGATCCTTTTTCTGAGTCACTCTTGGATGATATCTCTCACTTCATGCATAACTGAAGATGATGGTTTCGTGCAGCACCAATATCATTACATGCCATTCTTCTAAATTTAGATTAAGCCTCCAGTCCTCACATAATTTTGATATTAGTCTTAATACTTATTATTATTATTATTATAATACAGACTGTATTATTATTATACAGACTGAAGTAACAAACAATCTTCTGTTAATTGTTATATTTTGCAGCTGTCAGCATAGCATAATATGTATATCAATCTGTATGCAAAAGTTGTGAGAGTAGATCATTGAAACATAAATTACATAAATAGGGGCCTAACACTTCCCAGAGGAACTTGACAATAGATCACACACTAACTACTCCTGGTAAAACAAGTGGCTTATTGAGATTCCTAAACAAAAAAGGGCACTAAATTTTAAAAGTTACCGCAAATATTGAAATGGTTATGGAGATTGTGGATTGATAGCTTGTGATCTAGAGTGCAAAAGGCCTAGGTAAAATCTAAGAAAATTTTATCAAGTTTTGTTTTATTTTGAATATTTTCAATGGCATGATATTGAAAGATTGCAAAATTGGATGAGCAAGAGCGACCAAGAGCAAATCCATATTGATCAGTAGAGAGGTATGAGGAAGTGAAGTAACATAAATGAATCAGTATAATTTTAATACAGTCAGAGTAGATGGGAAGAAGAGATGCTAGATGATAATTAGGTACATAAGATTTTAGACAAGATTTATGAATCAGGATAATATGAGCCAACAACAAATGCAACAGATTAGTACCCAGGGAAAAGCAATGGTTAAAAAATACAGTTAAGGGAACAAAGAGAGAAAAGGCACAGTTAGAATAGAAGATGGAAAGAAAAATAAATACTTCATGAAATACTTATTTAAATAAGATGCATAGTTGGTTGGTTAAGGGTGAGAATTAGAATTGAAACAATTTAAAAAATCAAAAACTAGGCAAGTTAACTCACTGTTACCACTGTAATTACAGATATTTCAAACATGAGAGCTATCCAATATGTAAAATATCATTTGATCAAATGAGTTGGTCCTCATTGTGAACTATATGCATTTAAGATAAGGTCAGGGATCCTGGGGCAAGATGAAGAGACTCTTACAGCAGGGCTTGCCCCAGTTGGCCAGCACATATGAATAAATTTCTACAACAAAAAAAATTGTCACATGTGGACTGCATAGGATTTTTTCAAAGGAAATCTACAAGGAATTTTAAAAATACATCTAAGAAAAATTGGTGTAAATATCTTAGAAAAACAGGATGGTGTGTCCTAAAATGAAAAAAAATAAATAAATTAATGACTATGTCTGAGCTATGAGCAGAAAGATTCTTATTCTGCTATGGAAAATCTCTTTTAGGTACAATGCTGTAAACAGGGAGGTTATTGAGGGAAAATATGGATACAATATAAAATAATAAAGGATAACATAGAAAGCATTTACGGTACACAATCAAGTATTGTGGCCATAACTTTGGGGCAAACAAACCTTTAAACTTTTACATTTGTAAGTAATAGACAGCTATCATTGGATAATATCATTATGTCTATCATAAAATATAACAGTTTCTAATAAATTATTTTCACGAAAACACTAACTACAAAAACAGTACAAAGTACATAAAAGGGTTGCTACTACACACAGCATACAAGAAATACCTAACTCACCATTTTGTATAAAATATGTACGGATATAAATAGAAGAGGAAAAATCCATTGGACTTTGTTAGGAGAGATCAATGGAAAGGCAAATTATTCCCGATTAACTCACCACTTATTATTTGATGGATTTGCAAAGGAAACTCTAACTCAAAGATAAAATAACCCGGGGAAAAATAAAGAACATAATGGAGTTCTAACCATATTTGTAAGCCAATCACAAGAAAATATTTCGCTAGAATATACAAATTCACTAACTCCTTTGTTAATATTTACTACTCACTACTATGGTAATTGGTACCTAAATATATTACCAATTACTTTTGACACTCAATACTTAGAGATAACGTACACATAAATACACGAATAAAGAATGCCAGAAAAACTAAAATCACTAAAAATGGTCAATGATGTAATAAAGAAAATACCGCGATATGCGCTCGAAGCTCTCTTTGGTAATTTTACCCTCTCTTTTTCTGAACATACATTAATTATATTAGCAAATACTTTAGCCGACGCTTCAAACATCCAGTACCTCTCGTCAACATAGGTCTTGTATACTATACTATACTGTAGTTAGATTCTAATGATTATAAAAAAATGACTCGACCGAAGTGAGAATCTATTTAATTTAAAAACTACCTTCATATCCCTACTAACTACCAGAAAATAATGAAGCGATGGCAATGAAAAGGAGATGAAGTAAAAGGACTCACGGTGGCAAGATCTTTTTGGCTCCACCCTTTAGACTGTCGGCCTTGCTGAATAAGTTTTCCCATATCCAAGCTTATTTTGTCATGCTTCAATTCTTCCGTTTCACGGTCGAGCTTTGCTGTATTCTTAGTGGTCTGGTGTTGTTTATTTTGACCCGCTCCCCCTGCGCGAAGAAGTTTCAAACATCTCTATTCATACACCACGAAATGCTAGCCCGTTCCAAGCAACAAAGGCGTAAAAAGAAAGCTATTACTGTGACAGAAAAAATCCTAGGCAACCGAGTAAAACTAGGCTGAAAATTTCGTTTCATTTCACACAGTCGTCTACTCACACTTCTGCTGAGTTTCCACATGCACACCCTGACGGCGAGCAGCGTTGATGGCCTTCCATCACAAAGAAAAATACGACTTTTTAATACAAAGACATACACGACGTTCATTAAATTAAAAAAGCGAACTTCACAACTGTTACAGGGGGTAATTAAACACCGCTCTAGAAAATGTGGGAGTCATACACACGCCATAATTACTATTTCCATGCCAGATAGATTGTAAACACATCGTATACTTTTGTCAACAAAAACATCTTTTCCTAATACCTGCTCCGTTTTCATGGCCGATGGTTTAGGTGGCCTTTTCCGTAGAATTGTAAATGTTTCTCTGTCCGACACAGACATTTTACTAAATTTGTGAGTGAAGTATTTGAACACGTTCGCCTCCTTGATAATTACTGAAAATTGGGCGAAGTCGAAGTATCGAAACTTCAGCAGGGCAATCGAAACATTCCCAGAATGGCATGAGTTTCGTTTAAAAGCGGCGCGTAACTTAAAATTGTTTAACATTAAAATACGGTATTCCTTATTTAGTATTAAATTCTATATAGAAATATAAAGCTTCACTTAATTGCTATTTTCTTAGAGGATATGCTAACCAATCGTGAAAAAAGCATTGAATTCCCGAATCATAACAAAATTAGCCATAATTTCGAATGCTTTCTGCATTTAAAAATGTTATTTAACCTTACGTACTTTAATAAACTGCAATATTAATTTTTAAATAATTTTAATTGAACTGCAAATTAATTAAAATATTCTCGAAGTGTATTCTATCGATCCTCGTAGAATTTGAAGCCACTTAGATTTCTACGGCCGTATTCAGATTCTCAGGCCGGGACTAAATACCATTTAGTCCGGACTACCTAGCTATTCCGTATTCAGAGAGGCGTACTAAGCGTAGTTCACAGAAAAGCCTGATGTCCATTGGTTGGGAAGTAAATGAGGGGAATCACCCCATGTAATTAGGCCAAAACGAAGAACATGTAACTGTACCATTCAAAGTAAGTCATACTAACATTAATACTTACCGCATATGCCTGCGTACAAGTCGACCCAAAAAATAAGACCGCCACTTCCCCAGCCCTATTTTATGGGAACAAAAACTACGGTATCCATAAATGGACGATAGCTGAAGGAATATTTACCACATAAGATTAAGACGCTAGAATAGTTTCTTTCAGCTGTTAAGTTAACTTCTCGCCTCTGCTTAACTGATATATGTTTCTTTCGTTGGTATCACTAAGGCTACACAAATAAAAATGCGTAGCGAAACAGAAACACAATGTTACTAAATTTTTTTTATAGAAATAATGTTAATATAGCGGGGTAATATTAAATAACGACACGGCTAAAACAACTTCCATTACATCCTAACGTTAAGTAGAATCATAGCGATTATATAAACAGAAACAAACCATGGTGTACTAATTGAGCTTCATTTCTAAATGGAAAAATCGAAATACATATTAATATTTTGTAAAATAAAAATACATGTGAAGAAATTAATATAATCTCCGAAGAATAAATCTGCGTCAAATTTTTTTCTTAAAGATATGCAAATGGTTTATTAATTTAACTCTTTTATTAAGAAAACAAGTCATAACCTAACATACTTTCGACCAAAATCGTTTTTTGTGATGAAATTTGTTTTACATGATATCTACGTTAATTAGACTTTCCAAAAATTAGTTTCATTATGAAATATTTGTGGTGAGTTGCGAGAGTTAGTGTACAACAAGTGTAAAGGTGGCAGTATCACTTATTTACCCCTCAGTAGTAAAGGCTTTAATATTATGTTTGGCATATAAGTCAAACCCTGGTTTTTGAAAGATTTTTTTAGGATTCAAAGGTCGACCAATAGACCGGCATGTACAGTATATATCATAAAAACTATTTCCAGAGTAGTTTTTTAATTTTCATTCAAAAGATTTAAATAACATTTAATAATTTCAGATAACTACTTTTCAATGGTAGTTCAGCAGGAACTTCTTTAGGTTTGTTAATTCAGCTTGTAACCTTCCCTCAAAACTATAAGATTTTCAAACAATTTTGTTTCATTAGGTTAACAGAATAGGAAAATAACAGAATCGAAAAATTTTCAGTTAGAAATTAGATTAGGGCTTAATAAAAAGGGAATTTTAAAAATAGATAATTTACATCTGACTTGAACAATTGCCTAGAAAAATTTCGTAATTATGGTGGTTTGATCTCACAATCAGAGTCAGATTAGAAACATAGTCATTGCTAATAATCTATGATGCAAGCATAAATTTTAGACTATGATTCTGATTAACCCCTCCACACCATCTGAAGTATTCTGGTGCTACTCTTCACTTCCTCTCATAAGCTTTATTTGTAATGTATAATGATATAATATACATATATTCTCATAGTGGAAGGGTTATTAAAAGCACATATTCATGTTCTGCATCATATAAACTTAATAAAGTTCAAAAGCATTTATCTTGATCCTAAAGAGCATAACTTAATGCCAAGATGTGGTCCTCAATAAAAGTCAGCTGTCAATTGGGGGTTAATTTTCGGGTGCCACTTTGTTGTAGCTAATTATGTCACATAAAAAAATAAAATTCTATTTGAGATATTACCCCAAAACCAACAACAAATAAAAATTTCTACATAAATCTCAATTTCACTAGCATAAAAATTTCGTTGTGAGAATTAAAACTATTTCGGGGAGTCATAAATTGGCCTACACAACCAAATTTTTCTGAGGACTTAACCATTTTGTTTTACTAAGTTCTAGCTTCTTGAAAATACAAGGCTTGTGTTTTATATGCATGCTTCTGATATTTTTGAAAAGGGAAAGAAAGTAGAACTTGACAAATTACGAGATAGAATTTTCTTTGAAATGTTTCTAAAAATTAAAATAAAATATTGATGAATAAATTGAAGTATTGAAGTCAAAAGTCTTAAGTAAATTCACAGCAAAAACAAACAACATTAAAAAGTTATATTTAATCTAAAGCCATCTACAGTCACTTTATGGTGGAAATTGGAAAACCTAAACAGATATCTTGGGAGGGAGTTTAAAGAATCGCATAAGGACTGGACAGATTAATATATTTCACTTGTACTTCATATAGTTTTATATTTAAACCCAAAGTTGATATTTATTCGAAAATCTTACGTACATTTGCTTAGTTCTCTACTACTAACTCTAACATAAGTACGTGTTTATAAGTCAGAAGTATTAATTTTGATGGCAATTCGTTCAATTGGCAATGCCAATATGTCTTAGGCAACAACCAAGAGTGTAATGAAGAAAGTTTATTGACACTAAGTGTTTACATTCAAACTTCTCCACAAAAAACAAGCAGTTATACCAAATTGTCATTTTTAAACATTTCATATCCACAAAAAAGTTTGGAAAGAATTCCAAGAGGATGTCATAAAATCAAGCTTTCAATGAGTACAAGATGAAAATTTTAAGCCATTAACAGAGTAATGCCAAAATAATACAAAAATCAAACACCAAAGAAAATCACAACAAAAGCATGACAACAATAGATAAAACCCAACTTCTTATGCATTTGATCATATTTTAATGCTAATACTACACAGGTGATATATCTGGTCACAGCAATGACCATTGTTAATGGTACCGTACAAATTTTCAAATGTGTGATTATTCATTTTACACAGAATAGTCATGGCTAACAAAAAGTACAATGATACAATTATATTTACGAATGAAAATTTTGGAGTGCTATTAATAACAGATCTTATAAACAGTTACTACTGATAACTTTAGAATGATAATCATAGTGTCTCGCCAATATGTTTGGAAATTTTCATATATGAGAATATGCAATTTGTGAGGAATAAATTGGTTAAATATTGGGTAAACATACCCAAAATTAACAAGTTACAACAGCTTAATAATAAAATACTAACTAAGACATCAATGGAAAGTTACAAAAGCCATTGGTTTTGGTGCTGCCATCAAATTACCTCCTCCTCCTTGTTCGAGCTCGAAGGCTTGCCCTTCGTGCAGTGCCACCCCTTGGTGAACCCCTTCCTTTAGGAACAACCTCTTCCTCTTCTTCACTTACAACAACTTTAGAATTTTGCTCCACCTCTGCACTCTTTGATTTATCCCCATCTTCCGAATTTCCTTTTTCCAAATCAATGACTTCAGGTTCCCCAGCTGTAACAAGTAGTTCAATATCAGGATTGTTTTTGCTCAAAATCTCAGCTGCCATCTTTGCACTTATAAATTTAATTAATATATTTTACATTACCTTGATCTTCATCTTCAACTTCAAGAAGCTCTTCTTCATTATATTGTTTTCCTTTTGCCTCAGCTTTAGGAACATCCACCACTTCATCATCGGAGTCTCCATCAGCTTCCAGGGGATCATATTTGTCACTTCCCTTGGATTTTTTCTCAACAGACACTTCAGTTTCATTAACTGGTATCTCGGTGATTTCAGGTTGCTCATCTGCCCCATTTTCATTGCAAGATTCTGGCTTTTTTTCAATCACTTCTTCTATCTCTGGTTCATCTTTAGATTCATCAGTCTGTGTTCGTATACGTTTTGCTTCAGAGGCAGCTTTAGGAGAGGACTGTAAAAGATGAAATAATTATCAAGACTCAGGAAGTATAAGTTTGCAAGGAAAAATTTTACATCCCGACAGAGTAAATATACTTTAAAATAATTATGATATACATTAATATAGTTATTTCTGATGAATTTAAAACATTCTCGAATAATTTAATGAAAACTACATATGAGATGATGAAAAGTTTGCAAAGTGAAGAAAGTAAAAAAATAAGGTGCATGACCTGCTTCTAGCCCAGCATCTTCAAAACAATGATGAAAAAATGAGGCTACATGTAGCTTTTATCTGATTGAGTGAAACACTACAACATTCTGATTTAATCAGATGTGATAATGACTTTTCAGAAATGCTGAATTTCCCCCCTGAATACTTTCATCGAAGATAATAAATATGATGAATCTTTAACCAAGGGAAATACTTGTGCAATGTCATTTCCATAATGTAACTGAAAAAATATATGACAGATATTGCAAACAATGTAAATGCAGTAGAACCTCAATTTTATGAAGTTGAAGGGACCCAAAAATTTGAGCTTCAATTTCGGCTTTTGTAAATTTGAGGTTATCTTTCGCACAATCGAAACCTTTACAATACCAATCCTGACCAATACCAATACCAGTTTTTTAACTGACGAGTTTGCACATTTTGGTTCAGGATTGGCTTCAAGTTGAAGAATTTTGGAAAAAATCTAAGACCAGCATTTTTCGTGAAATTTGGAAAACTTTGACCCCCTGTAGAATTGTAATCGGCAGAAACCAACAAAATTGATTTAACAGTTAAATCCAGAATTTATTCAAGCATGACTATGTGAAGTTTCAAAGTCCGCACTCAAAATAACCAATTTCTTATTTTTGGCCAGCTTTTTGTGTTTATAGCCCACTGTCTGGATGTGACGTACTTTGTTTTTAACGATGCTATTGTGTGACTCAAATTTTTTTCACTTGAATTAACGATAGTTGCTAATGTAGATAAAGAAATGCAAAACTTCAGAGCAATTTCTGTATCTGTCTGCCTGCAATAACGTACTTTCTTGATAATTGACTTTTTGGTGACCAAACTCAGGGATTTCCTCTTTTTCTCGGCCAGCAATGTTTTATCCATTATTTTCTGACAGGCACACAGGAGATCACAACACAGGCCACCTTGGGAAGAGAGTGATTCTGACTGAATGCACACGACTTTTCCTCACTTGGAGACCAACATTTTTCAGGGTGTCCACCATCCAACCATTATTTTTCAATCTTTTACTAACCAGTTAAAATCCGAAATCCCTGCAGCAGCCTTAAACATTTTAAGTTGTTGCACTCCAATTTAGCAGCCAAGATCTGAGCCGAAAATTCCCCAAGTCAAAATCTGAATTTATCTGAAGTAAAACTTGATTTAGAAAATAAGCCTTTGTATCCAGGATCATATGTTATTCAAGTTGATAACAAGCATAAGCAAATAAATACCTACACTAAAACCGAGCCTTGTTTACTTGAGATTGCTTTCCCGATTTATCACCCCTTAGATGCAACACATTGTTTCTATAGTTCGCTAGGGGGAAAACATCGCTGGAGGTGACCCAAATATGTACAGAGGCAGTGTGCATTAAATTTTAAAATGTTGTTAAGGTGTTTTGATACCTTTTGATTTGTTGAGTTTAAATGCTCGCTCTTACATTTGCGTAATGCCAAATGTTTAACCATTGAATGAGGCATCAACGACAAAACATGGAAGTAAATATAATAGAATGATGATACCAGTGATAGCGTAGCGATCCGTAAGAATGCATTGGAAATTCATGCATATTTGAACATATTTTCCTTAGATCATATAAATCTTACTTAAGTGCAACTTGGATAACCACCCACAGGGATATTACCACATGTCAAAAAGTACTACACTCATATTCGAGCCCTCCCAACATAGACTATCTAGATTCAGCTTCTTTACGGCAATCGGCATCCCATTGTATTGCGCTCAGTGCGACAAAACCATTTCAAATACTTCGTATACCTGGGGTTCAGTCTCTCCTAGGGACTTCGTAAAACATGAAATTGAGGTTTTACGTAAAACTGAGGTCATTTTACATGTACAAAGATCGAGACCGGCGGAATGGTTCGTAAAACTGAGTCATTTCGTAAAATTGAGGATCATAAAAACAGGGTTCTACTGTAATTAAAAGTATAGTATGCAGTGTTGATTATGAAATGCACTAGATAATGTTCTTAAATAAAAATTTAGCTTGGTATTAAGAAGTAGGACAACATATTATGTTATGGCCCATTCTAAAAAATCACTACCTAACATAGATATACCATTTTTATAGAATAGCTACAGCCATTCTATAAATTCCCCCCCCCCCTTGCTAAGTGATAATCTTGTTAGATACTGACAAACAAAATGAAAATAAATTGTTTACCCTATCTATGTATGGTTTTAGAATCAGAGAGAATGAAATCATTATGTTCAAACACCAATTGTTCTTAAACAACAGCCTCATTCCCTACAGTATTGTTAGGCAATTGTTTGAGAGACATTCTAGTGATACAACAAAAGAATTTTTAAAATGTGCCCAAATTATACTAACCTTCTTTTCATTGTGAGATTCACTATTTCTCTTTTCACCCTCTTCTTTAGCTTCCTTTCTTTCCCGTGCCTCTGCAGCACGTGCCTAGAATATAACAAAAACATAAGTTACAGCACAAATTGCAATTTAGTCAAATACATAATAAGTCTAACAAATGAATGTGGAATTATCTAAAGCAATTAAACCTTTCTTTAATGTGTTTTGAATTTAAAAACAAAAAAATTAACACACAATAATGCATTGATATT
Source organism: Sympetrum striolatum (assembly GCA_947579665.1). Classification (NCBI taxonomy): domain Eukaryota; kingdom Metazoa; phylum Arthropoda; class Insecta; order Odonata; family Libellulidae; genus Sympetrum; species Sympetrum striolatum. Next base: position 98,250,807 of record OX388341.1, on the reverse strand, counting down.
TGAATTACCTTGGCTTTTAGTAGAGCAGAGTAATTACTGAAGTGAGATAGAGTGCGGCAATGCAACTGGAATGCATGTTCTTCATGTAAGAAAAATCTTCTACATAGACGGCAGTAATATCCATTTACTTGCTTCAACAACTTCTGACCTACATTGATAAAAATAAACAACAATTAAGAAAAGTGACTTTTAACTGAAATCATAGTTTATTCATTTGTAGTAATATCAGTCCATACTTCAATTATTTTTTAAGATATCACTAGAGCCACTGCTTTTCTTGATACAGTATTGATGTATAAATTTAATCATTGTAATGCAGAAACAATAAATTTGTATAACTCTCCAAATAAAATTAAAATGCTAAAACACTAAATGGTAAAATAATTACTGTTATGCTTGATACAACAGGTTTGAGAGAAAAAGTCAACCTACTTCTACCTGATAAAGCATCTCATCAAGTAATCAGCATGGTATAATAATTTTATGAAATAAAAATATAGCCAAATGTCCATATCTGATATAGAAACTTACCAACAGGTACATCTGGATTATATTTGAGCATCTTGTGAGGAGATTCAGCATTCTGTAAAACTTCATCTTTAACTGTTTCACCTTCTTCCATCTTATCTTTTTCATCTTTATCATCCTTATCATCTTTTGACTTCCCTTTGTCAATCTCAACTATCTCCTCCTCCTCTTCTTCTCTAGTGCGAACAGGGATGTCCTTTTCATCAAATTCATCATCTGTAAGAGGATATACAATGCCGGTAAAGTAGAACTTAAGAACAACTTCCCAATTTCTGCAAAGATTATTCCAAACTGTAGCTAAAGCTAAAATGTTATTCCTTCATCTAAATGTAAAACAATTACAAAAAACAAGAAAAGATATAACAATTTAATTTCATTATACCTCCAAAGTTTTCTGAGTTGACCAGATCTCCCAAATCAAAATCATCATCATCTGATCCTACTTTCCTGCTCTCTGCAGTTTTCTGAAAATTAAGAAATGGAAGGTGAGACAAGAGAAGCAATGAAAGAAACACAATATATTGAAATGGTTAGCTAATCTTACCTTCAAGTGGTACGGAGTCAACCTATGCTTATCCCATTCAACTCGGGTGGCAAATTCTTTGTTGCAAGGGATGCAGCGAGGGTGCAGAAAAGCTTTCAATTTCTGATGAAGAAATGAGGCAAATTAATGCCAGAATAACCTTCACATAATCAAAATTAGACTAAATATCGAGAGCAAATTTATCTTGAATAAATTGAATGCTCAAAGAATAAAAAAAATCATTATTAACCTGATGTCGAACAGTTTTCCTATGAACTAAAAGGTTTCCAAAGAACTGAAGATCACACATCATGCAATACTCTCTGCTGGTATTAATTTTCTTTCCCTGCCTTTTCATTCTCTCAAGTTCTATCTCCCTCTGCTGTTCTGCAACCTTACATAAAAGGAAATAGAGATTTATTGTATGGTTTTCTAACATGTTCACAATAAAATAAGTGTAATATTAACAATAATTGTACCTTCAACTCATGCCTCATTAATTCCACTTTGATTCTGTAGCTATCTTCAAGTTTAGTCATCATTAGTTGATGGGCTCTCCCCTTCAAATGGTTTTCAAAAGACTGAAAAAAAAATATATATATTAGAACTATAAAATATTTCTTAAATGATGTTTCAGAAGAATAAAGTTCAATTTCAAGGGAATGTTCGACCTTAGATATTAATATTTGATTGCCACTCACATGTTCATCCCACATATGCTTTTGACATACATGACAGAAGAGCAGAGATTGAGGTATGCCTATGAACTTGGAAGCTCTAGGAGAATCATCACCCTATTACAGAGAAGAAAGGCTTAAGTATATGGTAAAGTTAAGGGACATTTTATCATAATAAAACTTAAATTAATCTTAAAAAGTCAATATTTAATCAGATTTATTTAATTTACCCTCATTTTGCCGTCATCATCTTCATCCATGGCATCAGATTTTGCTTCTTTATCTTTCTTGATTTTCTTAACATCAACTTCCTCATCCCTGAAATGAAAACATTCTTTAAACTGAAACATAATCCACCATTAGCATTTAAAGTGGATACTAATAATGAACCCTGATTCACCGCCTAGATAAAATGTGATAAATAGGATGGTGTAATTCTCCAATACATGCATGATGCTCCAGGAGGATCGAAGAAGTTTTTGATGCACCTTTGAAGAATTCCAACAACCAAAAAATATGAGAAGCTTTCGTGAAAAGAACACACATTAAAATGTTTCAAGGAATGAGAATATACCGAAAATATTTCACTTCACTTATGTATCAGCAGATCAAGCACACAGAATATGAACTGTCATTAGAAAGTGAGGCAGTCTCTTTGCCAATTATGAGTCGATTAGAATTATATGTAAATAATAAAAGAGTAACTATGATAATTTGATTGTAATAAAAAAAGAAATTCATGATGGTTTTCATTGGATAGAGGTGCTGAAACTCTAATTTCCAATTGTCATTAAATCACAATGAAATCTGGTGTGTTACAGCGACCCATAGGAAATTTGTAAGAGACATGGCGAAGCTGGAAGTGCTTCATGAACAAGAAGATACTGAAAGAAGGTAGGCCACATCTTTCTTACCTTTCAACTTGATCTTCCTTTTTCGTCTTGTCCTCCTCATTAGGTTTATTTTCCTCCTGCTTAGATTCGCTGATTGCAACAGGAGGAGAAGAAGATGGAGGTTCTTTATCCTCCTTCTTATCCGTCCTATTTGACTTCCCTTCTGGGGTGCGGCCCTTGCCTACACCAGAATGCCAATTGCCCTGGCCGCCTGTCTGCTTCCTTTCAGGAGTTTGACCTCCCTTGGAGCCTTGATGCCGACTCTGAGTCGCATGATGAGGGTGAGATGAGTCACGACTACGATTACCCATCTGAGTGGTCCCCATCCAATGGGAAAGATGGGAAAGGTGGGATTGAAATTGAAAAACATACCAGGTAAATTGAACGCAGTTTGTGAAAGGGTTTATCCAACCACATGAAGGATAATGGCTGGTGGAATGTTTCCCCACACAACTGGTAACAGCATAACCAATGCATTTTGGATGAGTAAACCATTTGGTTCACACAGAGGAAGTTCTTTTATAGCAGCCTCTATGAGGTCTGCAGAATGGCAAGGACACAGAAATGGAATAAATATTTAGATGTTGTCAATGAAAAATAGAAGATACTTTAAAGCAGAGAAAATCAAAGAATGTGTTCAAAGGTGTTTGTTGTACTGACTCCTTTTTTGTATATTTTGATGCACCATGACTTAAGACAAAGTAATAAGCCTGGCGAAGATGAATTATCAACAATTCAAGTAGGTTACTTAACAAATGTCAGTCAGTCGATCCACATCATCAAATGCTTGGATTTCATTTGAGGACAGCAGATAGAGGAACATTGATAAAAACATCCTTTTGTATCCTTTGCAATGGTGAAGATAAATGAATAGTTTATGAAGCAGGTAAATTTGATAAAATTTTGCCAAATTGGCAGTGTAGAACTCCAATGGTCAAATAAAACACCTCTAACATTTGATAAGTAAGTTGGGATCTCTTCTTCAATTGAAGACATGCATGGATTGTTCATAATCAATGAAAAAATTACGAGGGACCAGAAGGTGCAAAAACTTATGAAGACCATAAAATAAACTTACCTTAGAATAAGGTTCCTGTCTTCGGTTCTCTACTCGTCGACGTCTTTGCATAGGACCTCCTCCATCTTGATAACGACCCATTAGGGATGGAGCCATATGTTGCTGATGATGATGAGGTCCATGACCCATACCCATGCCTAGTTGAGGAATAGGTGATTGTGATGATGACCCACCAAGTTGACCAATAGAGAAATTCAGTAAAGGAGCAACCTAAATATTGTTGGAGAAAAACAGTGTTTGATTCCTGTTTGATTATTGTCTAACTTACAACAGATTCCTCTGAAGTTTGGGTGATATATAGCTAGGAAAACAATGTCAAAGGAAATTAAAAATTTAAAAGGACAAAGCAATACTTCCAAACAAAAATATTCTGAATAAGAAAACATTTTTTATTTATTCCATATACCCCACAAACATCCATTTTCAGGACTTTTACAGTGGTAGGTATTAACAACAGAATCACAGAAGAGCATTCCCTACTCGGAAAAATCTGACTAGCCGGGATTCGAACCCCGGGACCTTGGGGTTGGGGCGATACCATGCAAGCATGTTAACCACTTAGCCACCATGAAGCTTATTAATTTTATAAAGCTTCAAAATAAACATTACACATACTGTTTTCCCAAGGAGCGTGTCAACTGCACCTTATACAAGGACTGTACTTAAGTTCAGTTTGAATCACTCAGTTGCTGGACAACTATTTTACAAGAAAAATAATTAATATTGAATGAACAGATACAATAAGAAGTGAAAGCACACCCATGTTAAGACTATTATAAGGTAGGATCAACAAAGAACAAGTGGATGCTTATAAGAAGAAGATATTTGCATAGATTATAAATGCACAAGGAAAGCTTTGGACCTTGAAGTCAGGTTTGTGGTTTAAAAATTAGTTTAGGACAAGACCGGTAGCTTAATAATGTAATGACATAATGCTAACAGACTAAAAATCATTAAGAGCAGTGTATCATCTTAAGACTTGGTGATCTAAATAAAACAATAGGTAATAAAAAATAAAATATAGTAAATTTGTTATGCAAAGAATAAATTGAGTGATTAGAATTCTTATGAAATACCTGAAGAAGACGGTTGAATAATTTCTTCAGTAATTGCTCACTCAAACCTACCTAAGTTTGAAATAACATATCTATTTCCCCTACCAATACATTTACAATTTCATCTATCCCTATTTCATGTCTTTTATCTTGTACAATTCAAAGATGTATAAAATCAAATGAAATATGTAACAAACAAATTGTTATATTTTTTAAATGTAAGTATGACCATACTTTATGTGCTTTATTAGTGAGAGGAGAACAACCCCATAGAAACAAAGGGGTATGATTAAGAGTAAACTGAATGTCCACAATTCACCCATGAAGTTTTGGGTAAGTAGCATGCTTGGTGTGGACTGGGATAATACAGCCATAAAAATTATTTGGCTACTAATAGTAAAAACACAGGAAAACTTCAACTGATGAAACAATTAATGTATTCTGGCAATAGAGAAACTGGAATTGTATCCTTAAAGAAAAATACCAAACAGCAATACCTCTGTAAGAAGACAGAATGACTATTTTGGAAGAGCATACTTTAAATGACATTAGCTCCATTGGGATAACAAAGAAAGGTCGAGAAATAACGAATTGCAAAACAGGACTACAGAATATTATGGAATGAACAGAAAACACAATATTACATTAACAGAGACAAAAGCCTAAGTGCTTTCACAGTTCATAAATAAAACAAAATTTTGAAATTCATCCAACTTGATGGTCATACAGGTACACTATCATTAGATAAAGGCCTAAGCAAAATTATTCCATCCATCTGCCAAACTCAAAATTTCAAAGAACAACATGTCAGGAATGACAAGGAAAAATACTAGCAAAGATATCATTTTTAAAATGTTTACATAATGGCAGAGAAAAGAGACTTGGCAGGAAACAGCAAAAATGCTGTCATCCTTATATTACTCTCTGTTTTCTATGTCATTCAGATTCACATATCTGATGAATGATGATATTTTTAGGTAACTAACTCCATTGATACAGAGAGTAAAAAATCTTAGTTGGAACTGCCCTAAATCATACTATCAAAACACAAGGTTTAATTAAAGAAGATCTAAGTAAAAATAATGGCTACTGCATGGAATACTTTAATTTAACTAAAACCGCAAAGACTTGAGCACATGCAAAATAATTCTTAAGCAATATTTATTGCCAACTGTGATTTTAAGCACCAGCTCTTTTGATGACCATTCAGCCTTGGTTCAACAATGACGACTCATTTACAAACAGCTACAGCAATAGCTTCATTTGACAACTCATACAAAATGAAATTCGAAGAAACAATAGCAATACTACTCAAGGATAATTGATTTTTTTTGAAGAAGATGTTCACAAAATTAACAGAATCTCTAAGACAGCATTTCATAATAAAGACTAGAGGTGAGAGGACTGCGTTTTAGAAGAACTAATGGAAGAAACCTGTTCCAAAATGTAAGTTTGAAGCAGGGATGCCCAAGGTTTAACCAACAATTGGTGGCATTTGCTCCAATATGGCCTTACAGGTAATGGATAATATATACAGGCATGTTTTTATATACTTTATAAATTATTGTAATTACATTAAAATGAAGTCTAGGGTTTTGCTATATAGGACAGATAAAAGCTATCTGTTTTATTCCACTGAGGTAATCTAATTTCAAAGTAAAAACATGCCTTATACCCAAGAAATTAATAGTTATAGCACAGAATTAGTAAAAGGGCTACATGTAGAATCTAGACCCTGAGTTTCACACCCCAGGTATAAGGTGTGAATGTAACTCAGTAAATAGAGAGCCGAGGAAATGATGTCCCATGGGATGCTCATTGCTGCATACAGAAGCACCAAGAGAATAGTTTACCAGAAGCAAAAGATATACATTGTGATATACTAAACTACTTAGCCAAAATGATACACCATCACAAAGATATTGGGCCTTTCAAGACCAGAGATGGTAAGAAACAATATGGTGTAAATTTGATGGATGAGCAATTCTTGGAAAGCAAGAAGAGTTTTAAATAAATATTCCGTTATTTCCTTGTGAAGATCATTTACAAATAAGATTAAACAAAACACAAATATGGCTTTTCTGATTCTAATTATTTAGTTTTATAAGTATACTTGTGGTTCATCTACTCTGAAAGAAAACTCCCAGCATTACTGGAATTACACAATAGCCCATTCGAAACCTGTTAATAACTTAGCAATGAAAAAATTAACTGAAGCATAACAACTGAGCACAATAGTTTTCAGCTTTTGTATCCGAACAAAGATTTTGAAACACAAAACAACACATGGGCATAGAAGTTACTTAAAAATTGGAAGATTTTGTTTTAACTCTAGAAAGTAGAACAATAACTGCAGTAAAGCATTGCACAAGGGATTCATGAAGGAAAAAATGGGAATTAACCATAGTGCAATGAGTTCACATCACCAAACAGCTATAACGTAGCAAGGAGGAAAACTACTGGAAATTAGCCAAATAATTGCTTGATTTCAAGTAGCGAAATGTCTACTACATAAAAATGCATACACCTCACTGAATGGGAAGATGTCCAACAGCTACAGAGGCAAAACACAGAGATCATCAAATACAACTTAAGAGAGCATTAGAGAAAAATTTCTTTCCTGTAGAAGCTAAGTATTATGCTAAAATTTTAAATTGATCAAAAATCTTCCAGAGAAAACAAAATTCACCGTTCACCAAAGTCACTAATTCTTGGTGCTGGATCTACATATGAAAGGCCAGAATTAGAGGGAAGTTGATGCAATTCCCAACAGGTCCCAGCCTTTGGCACATCTGTCTTTCCTTGGCTGCCCTGACTTTGCCATCAGTCTCAAGTGAAATCACATAGTGCTTAGATTGTGACTTAGGTCACACATTGAGACTGTTATCTCAACTGAGGCATTAGAATACTGCCAATAGCTTAGAGATAAGATATACAATTTACTAGGTTGGGGTTGAAAAGATTAACACATAGATAGATGTAACAAATGCAATGATGAATTCAGAAATACAAGGGAAAAAAACGATTCTCTTCAACCCACTTGATATGTTCAGAAACAGGTATTTTTGTCAAGGTTAAAGAAGAAACAAGAGTAAAATTCAGAGCAGCAGGTTGCTATAACAAAATCAGGAAGAAATGTATGACAATACATTTTGGATAATTCAAGGGTGATAGGATTGACAACATCACTGAGAATATATTGATCCAGGTGGAGACATCAATGCTTTGAAATAAACTTAATATCAAAATGTTAAATAGTGGGATATGATTATATGGTAATATCACTTGAATTAAAAACAAAAAAATCATATCTAAGAAATATTGAATATTCTGATAAGCGTCTAAAATCATAAACAATTACATCCCCCATGCCAGGTGCTGATATGAGAATTTGTCCACAAATGTTTGAAATACATCTACAAAGAAGAATAGTCAATTTTCAATTACCTACAGGGGGTTAGTTTTGAGATGACATAAATTTGAGATGTAACTTGAAAGCTAAAACAATTCCTCAGTAACTTGTACTTGTAGTGTAATTAGATTGTGATTTCTTGATCAGTTAAAATAGAAAAAAATAATCTCAAAGAAATATTACATGCAGAATTACAAAAACTTCTACTAATAGAAGATGAGGTAAAATCTTAAGAACACCAATCACAAGAAGAAAATGGAGAAACTGCAACACCTTTTAATTCCAGTAATTCATAAAATACCACAATATAATTCACAACAAAAACAAATTCAACAGCAGCAAGTAGATTTGCAGGAGCTGAATTTGAAAAAATAGCACACAACATCGATTTACAACTGATATACTGAGAATAACAGTTTGCAAAACAGATGACAAAAATGGAGCAAAAAGTTCCAGCAACCACATGTGAAGGGTTTTGATTACAGTTTACATTAGTGTAACTAGTGTAATCTTCAATATCGATTAGTCGTAGGTACAGAAAGTTAAAATAGGAAAAAACAACTGTGGAATAATTGTGCTGAAGTTACAATATGGACTACTGATAATCTGAATAGTAGATTAATTTGCGAGATGCAATAATTTAAATTAAATCTCACAGGATAAAGATTCACCCACAACATTCAGGAATTGTTTCTGAAATGCCCAGTTTTAAATAATGAAATAGGTAATAGAAAAATAAAGCACAACCGTTAAGCTGAAAGAGACAGAGATACGAAGAGTTTTAATTTTTCTTAATAGAAAACTGAAGATTTGTGTACCCATCAAATATTTCAATTGCAATAGTAAGCCCTAGTATTCACATCTCTTAAGCTTATTTTAAAAAGGGTTCTATTAGAAAAAAAACTTCGAAGGAAAAATCCAATTAAAAAGACTATGCGCAAGATAACACTTTCTGTCTTAAATAGTCCACATACATTCCTACATAAATGAAAATGCACAATCACAGAAGAGGGGAATCGTTAATTTTTCCAAGACACTAAGCCAGATTATTAGGACAATCTCCTTTTACTCCATCTAGAGGGTAAAAAGTCATAATTTCACAACTGATACAGCTTTCACGCCAATCTAAAAATACTCGAGTAAGGTGTTACCCAAAGCTATGCATGTTTCATTGCTTATACAAAGAAGCAAAAAATATTAAAAATTGCACTTAAATACGAAATTGTTTCTCATTACAATGCATAGTGATGCCAAGAGGTTAAAATGCCCTTCAATTCTTAGGCAAATTGGGCTAAAAGGGTACAGGCCTCTTATGGCGTTAAGTTTTAGTTGTGGATAGCAGTAAAACGATTTTAGCTTCAATTTTAACCAAAACTACTAGATTAAAGTTAATACAGTACCTGGTGCTGCTGTTGTTGTTGCTGATGCTGTGATTGAGGCCTTAATAGAGTAGTCAAGAGATTGCTGGCAATAGCTAGCTGAGCTTCTGGAGTAGACAAATGTGACAGGAGGTTTGATGCTTGAGGAACTGGAGTGGGCAAAAGTCCACCCATTCGGTTGGGAGCATTTTGCTGATGGTGATTAGAAGAACCACCAAGACCGATACCACCACCTAATCCTAGACCACCACCGGGAACGAGACCCCCTTCCCAAGGACTAACCGGTCCTGATGATCTCCCACCGAAGGAAGGCCTATTAGCTCTTGGATTCCGACGCATATTATGATGCGACATTTCTGAAAAAATGATCACAATCAATTCATTAGAGACCTTTTCCCAAAGTAGGGAACTATAAATGCGGATAATCAATAAAATTGCAATGCTAAAATATTTAAAAGAAAAAGAAGACTGAAAAAATCGCAAAATGTATAACGTCGATAAGATTGGTGCTTAACTAGAGATTTAACGTTACGAATACTTCTTCGGTAAGTATTAAAGTAATTAGAAGCGAAAGAATCAGAAATCTGAAGCCTACGCCCTTGAATAAAAGTAATCAAAACAAAACTAGAAGACAACTCAGGAATAATGAAAAACCTTGCATGAATTAGGAATTCAGAAATAATAAGGAGAATTGTCGATGATACCGGTCACTGAGATATGAAATATAATTTTCGTAATTACGAACTAGCTAATTAGAAGAGAACACTCACATTGGCTTATACAACATAATTCTAATAAAATTTCTCCTAAAGAATGATCGCATTCAGTAATTTATACGTTCAGAATATTATTTAGAGAACACGCCGGTTAAGCATCATAAGATGCATTTCGATGAATACCCCTGACGTAGGCGAGAGTTGCATTACTATGATTTAATTACCAACTAGGACTTGAATTCTTAAATAAAGCGAACGATTTTGAAGCAATTCGTACTTTTAGTTGAGACTGTTTAATGCTGACTTCACTGAAAATAAGAAATCTCCACTTACCACACAACTACCTAAGTTTTCAAAATGGCCGTTACTCCGCTTCTTACCATTAAACTCATTGAAGCGTTCAACAGATGTCAGCACTAAACTGATCAGAGAAAAAAATTGACTGCGATCGTAGCGGGAATTTCCAGTTGTAAAACGATAGTTATTAGCGTTATTAGTATTACGACAGCGAAGAAGACTGCTATATTCTCAGTATTTACTTGATTTTAATGTTCTTTGATTTTCATGTTACGAAAATGACTACAGATATCATGGACTGCATATATCTACTTCCTCTTTTTAGATTTGGCGTTATTAGAAAGTATTACGAAAACGTTTAGGAGGTAAAGTGCCTCGCTTAATTATTAATTCTCTAATTTAGCAGTTATTTTTTGTAAATTAATATTTTTATTTAGGTAATATTTTCAAAATAAATAATAGTAAAGTTGCCGTACCTAAATATTTTTTAATTGCAATTGTAATTGAATGAAAACTGAAACTAAACTAAATATAACTGAAAATAGTCTGGATTTGTACTCCAAAGATATAATTGCGTAGCTCTGTATACTCTACTTTTTTCTTATATTTCAGGACGAACCAATGGAACCTATATAAAGTTGGACTCTCTATCTAAACAGAATGAGAATGGTCGCAATTTAAAGCGAATAAAACAAGGCACCTTAGAGCTTAATTGTATATATAATATAGAAAAATATCCGTTTTAAGTAAAATCTCATTAATATTATTTCATTGTTAAAAAATAAACCATGTTAAAGATAATAGATTTAAGGTTGATAAATAGTGCTGAAATTACTAAGTTTTATATGAATTAAAACAGAAGAATGATATGGAGGTACTGAATTATTTACAATTAGTCCATTAGTATTGTTGCTGGAAATTTTATAGTTGACAAAGATAATAATTTATTTACTGGGTCGAAAAAAATATAGCTTATGGTGCAGTAATAATGTGAATTTGTTCATTACTTTAAAAGATTAAATTTGATTTAAGGAGAAAAAAATCACTGGAAGCAGGAAAAATGTGCTTTTTTACTTTCTCCCTATACGTAGTATAAAGAAAGTATTGTATTCGCAAAAAAATTCGACCTCCAGATTTCGACGGAAATAGATGTTTTGGGGCCCATATAGCATGTTTTAGCTATTTTCCCGAACATGTCTGTCTGTGTGTGTGTCTGTCTGTCTGTGGTTAAAAAGTTTGTGGGCGCTCTATCTTAAAAAGTAATTATCCGATCATTTTCAAAATTTATATTTAGAATTTTCCTAACAATGCCAAAAGTTGATTAGTTTTTGGTGAATATCGTTTTACCGGAAGTTGCGGTTTATCCGGAAAAAACATTTGTTTCTTAAATATCTCTGTAAGAAGGCAATATAGGTATATACATTTACACACATAAAATGTAGATACTGTACTTTAATACAACTTTTGTATTTAACATTTTTTCGTAACACTGATTGTTTAGGAGTTAATCCCCAATATGTTTAACCGGAAGTTGTTGTTAATCCAGAAATGGAAGTTTTTCATACATATCTCTGTCAAAATGCAATTTAGGTATATACATATACATTCAAAAGTTATAGATAATGTACTTTACTACAACTTTTGTAAAAAAATTTTTTTCGTAACACTGATTGTTTAGGAGTTATTCCCCAATAATGGTTAACCGGAAGTTGTTAATCCAGAAATGGAAGTTTCTCATACATATCACTGTGAAAATGCAATTTAGGTATATACATTTACATACAAAAGTTATAGATAATGTACTTTACTACAACTTTTGTATGAAACAGTTTTCCGTAACACTGATTGTTTAGGAGTTATTCTTCAATAATGGTTAACCATAAATTGAAGTTTTTCATACTTATCTCTGTCAGAATGCAATGTAAGTATATACAATTATGTACCAAAGTTATAGATAATGTCTTTTACTACTAAGCTTGTATGAAACATTTTCCTGTAACACTCATTGTTTTGGAGTTTTTTATATATTACCGGCATAGGCTTCTGTTTTCAATAAATACGGAGAAAGTCATGTGTTGGCCACATCAGATTTTTGAAATGAAAAATTGCATTAGGAATTGTTCAGATAAAAAGGTAAAGGTGCGATTTGGTAAGTATATGTTCATGTTTGCTAAGATTTAATTTCCAAAATGAAGTATAATGAGTATAATCTATCCTTAGAATTAGATATATACAAATGAATTATTTTCCTCTAAATTATTTGTTATTGCTTCTATTATACCTTATTCATCTTCTCATTCTTCATTTTTCCTTAGAATTCTTCTAGCACCATTCTTATGAATTTTGTATCTTCACAGCTCTCTTGAATCTTTACCTGGTCATCTACATTACACACATATAGTATACTATATACATATAGTAACGAAACAATTTGAGGATCAACCAGGTTTTATTACTGGAAGATCATATGGATCATATTTAGAAAACCTTACATATATATATGTAAGGTTTTCTAAATATGATCCATATGATCTTCCAGTAATAAAACCTGGTTGATCCTCAAATTGTTTCGTTCAATCTATAACCTATCAACCGTTCAATATATATAGCCTATTCTTCAAACTATTCTGAAATTTCTACTGCTTGTGCCCATCACATCACTCTACAGTGATTTTGATATTTCTCATTATCTTTTATGCTTATTTCATATAAATATTGGTATATCATATAACACGTAGGCCTCTCCAAGTAATTTCCAATTTTTTCCTTCCTGAGCTCCTTGTTGCCATGTTATGCCTAAGTACCTGATGATGATATTCATATAAATATATATCATCCACCATTTTCAATCCGATGTCAGATGTAGGCCTCTCCAAATAAAAGCCTAATGCGCTGCCTACTTGTCTATCCAGGTTTTTTGCTTCTATTCCCTGTCAATCATTCAGGACGTTCATTTCTCTTTTAGCTTAAATTACTCTTAATTCTTCTTAGATCAGTTCCTTAAAATAGGCTTAATATTACTCATACATTTAATTATTCTATATTTTTTTAAACTTAAAAAAAATATAAAATAAGTCTTGAAAAATTTTCATTTACTTCCAGTTTATCATACATTATTTTCATTCCTCCTTTACCAATGAAACTCCTCCATATTTTCTTGCAATTCAATTATATCACTTTGCTCCACAAAGAAATATAAATTCCTGTTAGTTATTGGCCATGATCATTCATTATGCTCCTGTCTTAATATGGATACAAAAAACCTGAGTCCTCTTTCACTTCTAAAGTTTTGTTGTACCCCCTAGCAATATTTTCTTTTTGAGAAAAGTAGTATAGTTTTTTTTTACTGGTCTATGAATTTCTGCTGAAGTTCCATCTTGGAAGACAAAGATTTTTATTCTGGATTACCCTTCATAGGAGGACTGTCTTTGCTGTAACTTAAGAAGCCCCATCTCCTGTAAGAGGAATATTCAGTCATGCTTCTGTACCAGGGTCTGTCTGAAGGCCTTGCTAATAGCTAATATACTATGATGGCATAGGCTTTAGCTTCTCAAATTCAGTACCTGACACAGAAGATGCATTATATAAGGTGATTTCTTAAGGAAGGGGAGAAAATTTAGTTACTTAATGCTACCGCACTACTGCCACTTATCTCCTTTTCAACATGAGTAACTCTGAATTTCTTTTACTTCAACTCTCCTTCTCCATATTCTAAAACATTTTTATCAGATCTGCCATATGTAATTAATTGCTTCTCATCTCCAAATGGAAATTCTCAAATTCATATATTTTAATGACACCAAAGTACCTAAAAAAACTCCAACTTTAACATATTGTAAACGAATCTGTCAGATGTGATTGGGAATCAGGCCCAATTTTTTTCTTTCCCATGCATTAGCAGAAGGAAGTTAATCTACTATGCTTAACTCGCATGTGTTTGGACACTCTGAAGAATAATGGAGTTATACCCAGGGCTGTGCGCAGGATTTGCTTGTGGGGGGGTTTTTTCTCATTAAAAAATAGTAACTATATTAATACAACTATCAATGATGAATGTACATGAGAACGTACAGGAGTCCTGACAAACGTTAACATAAAAGTTAAAAGAGGCACTAAATTTTGGAAGAAAAAGTTTATTAAATGAAACATTATATAAATAATTTCATTTTATCCTATCTCCAATTCATCATTCGTGGAACTTTTTGTATGAAGGATCCTCATGAGGGGGTTCGAACCCCCAAAACCCCCCCTGTGCACACGGGCCTGGTTATACCTTTTAGCATTATAAGTCAATTTGCTACCATTCAACTGAATGGTTAGAAATCTTGGTTTGAGTTCCAGCTACTGCCAAATTCTTCTATACCTTCTGTTACTAGCATTTTCAAATTGCATGCCCCATTGTGCAAAGTTTATCATTTTCTCTTTCCATGTAATCCTTAAAAGTAATGTGTCTAAAAATCAGTAATTTATCATCCATAATAATTAACATATTTATTGGCATATAATGCACATCATCTTATTAAACACACCATGATTTTAAGAAGGAAATTTCAATTAAGAACTTGAAATTTAAAATAAAGAACTTGAAATGGTCAATACACAATGCACTGAGCAGAGCAGCTGCCAAAGCCCTACAAAAGCTAGTCTATTATTGCAATTTGCTAAGTAAAAAGTGATTGATAAAGATAAAAACCTCTTTGTTTCACGTTATTTTTATGACAAAGAATAATTTCATGTGGTAGCTTATATTCTATATGCTACCATTTGAGATGCACAGAACACCAATACTATGAGATGTGAGATAACAAAGTCGCGTCAGTTGAGTGTTAATACTTAACTGGCAAGTAGTCAGATGTTTGTTTCTCTATCCCTCTCCTTTAAAAAATTGACTGTAATTATTAAGTATTTAATCATAAAAATTATGTAATTTACATAACCAGAAAAAATGTGATTTTTTCATTAGAATACTAGCACACATTTGAATGTAGATTAGCTGATTTTGAAAAGTATCTCAGAATGTTTTTTCCGGAGACAAGACTTTTTCAAAATAAAGTATTGTAAAATACCTAAAAGAGATGCAATTTTATGAATGAATTAAAAAGGTACAATTTAATTAAGCTTTTATTTTTTATATGCTGCATGGGAACATTAGTTTTAATTAATTTTAATGAATGTATTTCCTTAGGTGGAATCATCTTGGACCATAATGTGCCTCTACCATGATTTGAACCCAGGAATGCTTTCACCAATGACAAACATGTTACTCAATTTGCAATCCAAGTATCCAGTTATTGTATTTGAGCTAGGAAGTGTGAATGAAAACCATGTTCCACTATCTGTTTTCATCACATCCACTAATCATAGTTAAGTGTGGAAATTAACATTTCATTACTGTAAATGACTAGCTTCTCTGTTATTTATTTTATTTTTGATGAAAACTCTAATTCATGACAAAACTCATAGCTGGCAGAAAAAGATGGTCATGCTGGTATAAAATAAATTACAAAAGTTGATAAATTCAGTTGTACTGACATTTCTAAATTTATGTAAAAGAAACTCAACAAATTACATGAAAACTTTCATTACATACCTATTTCATATACATATGTTCTGAATTTAAGTAACTTCATAATATGTAGCCAATTATTAACTTGTTAATAGTATCTGCAGTGGAAATCCATCAGTGTTAATCAGGTTTGATGTGCATAATCATTCACAGGAATATGCAAATCTCAAATAATTTAAATTCTTCATAGACATGCTCACTTTGTCTGCCATAAAATTTTCGGCATCATTTGGTTTGGATGATTCATTATCTGCTGATATTTCACCAGTTAGATATTCCCAAATCTCATGAACTTGTTGCTCAGATAGTATAGAAAAATCTAATAATCATTTTTTTCTAACCTTTTCTGCTTCCTCTGTCTTATGGTCCTAAGTCCTATGGAGAAATTGACATTCTAATATAGCCTAAACAATTTTTGAATCATATTAAATCATCAGATGCATATTTATTTGTCAACATTAATATTTTAGATTTTTTCAACAGATTACTTCATGCCAAACAATGGCCGAGTCATTTCTAAAGGAATACAATTTTAGAAAATAGGAAAATTATGACAATTACTGTTTTCAAATAGTAAAATGTAAGGTGATGTCCCATTTCGCCAGGATTTTGGCTTTGGCTTTGTGGGTTGCCTACACTCAAAATTTGTTGATCATTCCCAGGCGTCGTAAAACCATAGATTGCGTTAAATATATTTAAAATTTCAGAAACGTTATACTAAGATATAAATTAATCATTGATACTTACTAAAATATAAATATTGTCAATACCTAAGTCTCCATAGGCATTTGGTTCTCAAATCTGCCTGTATTTTTGCAAATTTTTAAACGTTAGGGCTTGGACGGCAGTGGTTAATATTATCAAATCTCGGAAAAAGTTTGCATACAAGATCCTCAAATCAGAACACAACTTTTCTGCATAGGGCAAAGTTGATCTGGAAACATGTTTTTTTTTTGGCCCACCCTTGCGTACATGTCATCTCTTTTATTGAATAACATCATGCACTTACTTTATTTGACAAATAATGAGTAAACTCAAAAAAATTAATCACTTAAACTCAACTGTTTATAAAATTCTCCTAAAACGTATGAACAGCATTTAAGAGATATACCATATTTTTTACTGCTAATCATTGATCCATGATAAGTATGTACTTCATGTTAATACAATCAGTATAGGTATATGTATATTGAGTGAGTAAAGGAAAATACAAACTAATGCTGCATTTTGCTATGCTGATGTTGTTTGATATCTGTTTTTATTTTAACCAGTTTTCACTCTATTTTGAATTTCAACAATTTATGTTTAATAGTAGTATAGTATAGTAGTTTATTCATCCATTGGTTACAGAGTAACATAGACCTCGTCATAAAAGAGTTAAAAAAAAAAACATGCTAATATAAAATTACAGTATTTGAAATGAAATAAACATAGCATATACAAAGAAAAAGTTTATAAGTCATTATTTTATATATTAAATTCATTAAGGTTGTAAAATATATTGGAAACAAGATATAATTTTAGTGATTTTTTAAAGAGATTTGTTGATGGCAGGTTTTTTATAGAAAATGGTAAAGAGTTGTAGTTTTTGGCACAGCTGAGGTAGGGGCCATGGCTGAATAGAGTTGTGTTGTGATGGACATAATGAATATCGTTATGTTTCCGTAAGTTATGATTGTGTATATGTGAGTTGAGATCAAATAAATGCAGATTTTCTTTGACAAATAAGCATGATTCAAAAATAAAAAGTGAACAAAGGGTAAGTATTTTGTTATCTAGGAATATTTGCCTACAGGATGATCTCCTGGGGAGTTTAAAAATAGCTCTTAATGCTCTCTTTTGGACAGTAAAGAGTCGTGTCATATGGGGGGAGCTTCCCCAGAATATTATGCCATATTTTAACCTTGAATAAATGTAGGCGTAGTATATTGTAAGTAAGGTTTTGATTGAGACTCTATCTTGAAGGGTGCGGATGAGGAAAATTGCTGAATTTACTTTGCTTATTATAGTTTGAATGTGGACTGACCAATCTAAAGTGTCAGTTATGTTTAATCCTAGAAATTTTGCATGATTGGTTTGCATTATATTGCTGTTGTTAATCATGATAGATATTGGAGGAGTTAGATGTAATTGGTAGGGATGAAAGTGCATGAGGGCTGTTTTATCTAGGTTTAGTAAGAGTAAGTTATTGTTCGTCCAATCAAGAATTTCATTGGCAGCTTTTTCAGCTTTGGTTTTAAGGTCAGTTAATGTCTTAGAAGTCACAAGTTGTGAGATATCATCAGCAAAAAGAGTTTCAAACCCTATAGTTGTGTGGTTGGGTAAGTCATTGATGAAAAGTATGAACAATAAAGGACCCAATACAGATCCCTGAGCAACTCCACAATTCAGATCTTTGAGGGATGAGGTTTGGTGCAATTTTAAAGAATTGACTTCATATGGGATGCTCACTTGTTGAGTCCTATTGGAAATGAAAGAGTTTATCCAGTGGTAGGCAGAACCACGAATGCCCAAGGATTCCAATTTATTTAAAAGGGTGGAGTGATTTACCATATCGAATGCTTTAGATAGATCGTAGAAAATACCTAATGACTTGTCTTTCTTGTCAAGTGAGTGATAAACTTTAGAGATAAAATCAAATATTGCAGTGGAGGTGGATTTTTTCTTCAAAAATCCATGCTGAGATAAAGCAATTAGGTTGTGATGATCAAGGTAAGCTAATAATCTAGATAACATGACATTTTCAAATATTTTTGAAAAAACAGAAAGTAGAGATATGGGGCGATAGTTTTTAATTTGCTCTCTATCACCTTTTTTTAGTAAGGGGAAAACAATAGAGTGTTTTAATTTTTGAGGAAAAGTACCCTGAGCAAGGGATTCATTAAGTAGATGTAGAAGAGGATCTGCAATATAGTTTAGGCAATTGATTAGAAGAGACCCAGGAATATCGTCATATCCAGATGTGGTCTTCTTACCTATTTTCTTCACTATGTTACATAGTTCTTTATGATCAACAGGATTCAAGAAAATTGTGTTGGGATGTATGTAAGGTTCATAAGTGGGGATGAAATTGGTGTTGTTTGGTTTGGATATGTTGCAGAAATGCTCATTGAATTTATTGGCTATTTCAGTAGGATCAGAGATGATGGTGTCCTCAAAGTTTAGTTGAAAATTGGGTGTTGAGTAGGAGAATTTATTAGAGGAATTTTTTATAATATTCCAGGATGTTTTAGATAAGTTGGAGGAATTCTCTAATAGTTGGTCATTATGCATTTTTTTGTGTTCTTAATCAATTGCTTATATTTTTTCATTGCTGAATTGTATTCATTTTTTAATACTTCATTATTGATTCAATAAGATTCAATCTCTGTCCAAGGATACATTGAATGAATTGTGGGAACGCAAGTGATAAAGCCTTTTGATCAGGACCCAAATTTTTGTTGTTTCATTTATAAAACTATTTACTTTTTTACTTATTGCTACACCAATTTTAAATTTGAAAATTCAATTAATTTCCAATGAAGAATATTGAATACGAGGAAAAATAGGAATCTACTTTATTATTAGTTAAAATTTCATTGATTCTTCTTCAATTTTCTACTTATTAGATTGCTCAATTTGGCTGAAATTGCTCTAATGTGCTTACTTTATTGTTCAAACCATCACTCCTGGTCTTTCCAAAAATATTTTAGCCTAGTAAGTAATTGAAATTTGGGTAAAAAATATATAAAGACTTAATTATAATATTTTGAAATAAGTACAAAGAAATCACACAGCCTTGATGTATTATTCTGTTTTGAAACATCACATACACATTTGTTCATAAGAGTACATACATTCATTTTAAATAATTTATGTATTCACACTCCACAACAAAAATGTGGAAAACAGTTTATATACACAAATAATGTTCCTGTACTTGTACAGAAGATTTATATACCACTATATCACTGCTCAGTGTTGAAGTATGAATTTTGCATCAAATACAATTTGTCTATAGGATTTACTTGACCAAATGCAGCACTATTAGTCTGTGGCCCAGAATGACTGTTATCCTGAACAGCTAATAACGAAGACAGGCCTTGTGTATGATGACTCTGGCGATGTTCAAGGTTCTGGATTGATAATCCATCAGTTGAATGAGTTCCATCTTCTAGAGCTTCAAAGTTGGTACTGTCATCCAATGAGATTTCTGAACTGCAGAAGCTTTCTCCCGAGTGTGTTGGGTATGTATCTATATTAAAATAAATAATTTAAAATTTAAGTATCTGAGAACTTCGATATTTTTACTCAAAACTTACTTTAAAAATAATTAAGGGGGGTTGAATCTTAATTTCATCAAAAAATCTACAGATCTTATTAATCTAGTACATTGTTTTCTTTAAGTTGACTTAGATGAATAAATGTTTTGTTTCTCTGAGGATTTGTCCAAGAAAATTTGCTGAAGCAATACTTGGTGGGAATACATTCAAAAACATATGAGAGAAATCACACAAATAAGAAAATCTTACTAAAAGAGCAATAATTTTTATATTAGCTCTCTAGTTACTTTTGGGCTTTGCTGTATAAAGAGATGTTATTACATCTACAAAGATCTCAAAATACTTCAGTTTATTCATTTTCATGACCAAGAAAAATTGCATTTGATGTTCCAAGACAGCATTCTTGGGATGATCTAATGAATTCATATGAAAAAAATTTGATGTATTTTTGACACTCATGCAAATATTTTGCTTCTAACATATTGCTTAAGTGGAAGTTTTTCTAAGAGGTTAACTATGATCCTATATCATCTATAATAATATCTAAGGATGGTTTAGATATTTTATCTTTTAAAGGGAAAAGTTGCATTGCATAACAATCCATTTACTATTAAAGCAAGCTATTTAAGTAATTCTCTAGTTATTAACAAAATCTAGTTATAAAAGGAAGCATTACCATCTGGTGAATAAGGTATGTTTGGATTCAGTGGCTGACTACTTGATGGAGTGTAGGTTGAATCTCCCTCTTCTCTTACACCAAGAGCATTAAGGTCAAGATAATGATCTGCTGGCAAAAATAATATTTTTAAATAAATACAAAATGGAAATAAATTCAACTTTATCATTAATTACATATTATTAAGTGCTTACTTTGATCTTTGCTTGAGTGCTCTTGCTTAACACCTGCTTTATCATCCTTTCCTTCTTTGTCACTGTTTGTCTTATTGTCCGCTTCCTGTTTTGCTTTTCGCTGAAGCTTTTTCATTTTCGCTCTTTGATTCTGGAACCATACTTGCACTACTCTCACGCTTAGTCCTGTTTCCTTAGCCAAAGCTTCTCTAACCTTTATTGGGTAGAAGAAATGAAAGATTGAAACATATTTCTTTGTATATTTACGTATAAATGAATTTTATTTGATTTGAAAAATACATGCAAGACTGTTACAATTCTATACTTATTAAATAAAATGTAAAAAAGGATGCCCATTCTCACCTTTCGACATGGCTTCGGACTGACTTCAAAAGATGCTTTAAATTGTCTCCTTTGTGCAGCAGTAAGAATTGTGCGTGGCCGTTTTGGACCTCTTCTTCCATCTCTTGGTCTGCTGTTCTCATCAGAAATTAAATCATCTGTAGAAAAATAGGTTAAAATTAGGGAGCTGTTGAGTAATTGATAAAAAATTTCCTATGAAATGTAGAAACTTTAATTACTAAACTCTAAACATTATTGTTTTCCATGAAAGACCTCTCTAGTATCTTGCATTAACAAAAACCAGTTAGGTTTATATTTTGTGGGTTATTTCCATTGCTGTTAAATTTAGAAGTTAATCTATCAATCAGAGGATGAACTAAAAGGTTTTCTGTTGAATTTTGCAAGAGTATTTGATGATGAAGTGATGGAAATCTTTCATTCACACACCTGGAGGACTGTTCGCCTGCTGAAGCATATACATTTCCTTTTCAAAGTCTGCACGACAGAAAAGCTGCCCTCCTCTGAGGACAAATTGGTCTCCTTTTTGAAGTTGATGACAACAAACAACACAGACAAAACACTGAAGATGGAAAACATGAGCCTGAGCCCTCATCACAAGTTCATGCGCTAGCACACGCTCTCCACATCTTGAACACTTCACTCCAAAAATTCTGAAATAAACAAGGCATTCTAAATATTCCATTCGAGTAACTATTTAAATACCACTCATCTTAAAATATTACAATTTGATTTACTCAAAATAATCTAAGAGATGTACTGTACCTCCTATGCGTAAAGAGGAAATAGCATTGCTGGCAATTCAAAAGAATTTGAGATTTGGATTTTATTTTGATAGTTATGACTGCAGACTCATAGAGACTCTTTACTTAATAATTATATGTCCAAGAAAATTTAATTTGTGAAACATATGCTATTGTGAAGTTTAAATTATTGAATGTTGATTTGAGTTTTGGTCGATTTTGATAGTACATGCAAGAGAGAGCTGAGAAGAATTTCTACTGTTATTTCAAAATCTTGACTGTATAGTTATTATAACACCAAATGTAAGTTACAAATTTTAACTAAATTAAAATTAATTTTGAATACCCAACAGTTTTGAAAGCTTTTGAGACCTTATAGAGTATCGTGTTTTCAGTTCCTATATTCTCAATTGTTCTAATAGAATTTTTGCCTAAAGATAATTTACTATCTAGAGACACATGCATTTGTCATTTTGTGAAACAATCTGCTCACTGAGAAGTGATTTATTTTAACTTTTGGTCTTAGAAGATATCAAGTATGTTTAACATTCTCACCTATCATAATCTCCTTTACAATACAACTTTGAATTTCTGCTGTAGCATGAATGAGTAAGAAGAATTCCACAAACAGAGCATGACAAACAATGCTCATGCCATGATGCATCAGCAACTCTCATCAAGTACCTATCTTGTATCTTCTGTCCACATCCCTCACAAAGTTCATGTCCTTTGGTGCTATTACATTTTCCATTCATAGTGGAGGCTTCTGAAAAATAATTTCATAAAATTTACTCAAGGACTCGTAATTTAAGCTGATCTGAAATGCAAAAACTCAAAATTTCCATAAGTTTTCTATAGGTGTATATTATTTATTAATAACTTTTATGAATGCATTACTTTCAATGAAGGTGGCAAAAAATAACATTTTAAATTTTAAAGGCTCATTTACATTAAGGCATAGAGATTGTATGTTATAATATATAATCATGAAAGAATTTTATTTTTTTTAGAAATTTTGAGTTGTTGAAAATGAATCAAAATAATTAACGAATATAAATTAATCAATAAGAAATGTTTAATTAATTTATCGCCATAATAGCCATTGAATCATGTGCATATTTCCTCTTATTTTATTGTTTCTAAATGTGATAATTTAAGGGAATATTTAGAACTTAAAAGTATGTTTGAAGTATGCAATTATTGTGTTGTAGTAAAATTATGTATTATTAGGCAACATATAACATGTTCTTACATAGATAATTATTCTATATTAAGACTGCTATTTTATCAATTATAAGAATAAGATACAGAGAAATGCAACATTTCCTTTATTTTAATCCCATATTTCTCTTTTCTGAATTTTAAGGATTTTCCTGAATTTAAGAATTTCGTTTTAATGTGAGTGTATTAAATAGGCACATGAAGTATTACGGCTTAAAACCAAGTTCGTAAGATGTATGAAAATTACATTTGTTTTGAAATATATGTAATAAAATAAATGTATGTACTATTTGTTGCAGACTTTGAGTTAAAGTTCTCGTAGACCTTAAGATACAACTTTAAAAAATCTCTAAGTCTCCCAAGTGTTAAGAAATCTTGTAGAATTTTCTCTACGGTGAATTGTAGAAACATATTTTTGAGAACTTCCCGTTTTGTACTCAATCAGTGGCTGCTGGGATACCTGCAGCCAAGCGTGCCCCTTTCTTATATGAGACTTCGGAGGGTGCGGAAAAGCTTAGAAAATGAGTTTGGATCATCCGTCCTCGTGGCGTAAAATTAGACGCTCACATCTTTTCTTGTTTGGGAGCGACAAGTGCCACGTTTTTATCGAGAATGGTGTCATTTGATGCTGAACGCATGCAGTATCATATTTAGGATGCAATAGTCGAAGAACTATGTATTTAATTTTCGTAGTAATCAGATACAGTAAAAAATACATGCATTTTACTTTTAATTTTAACACTCATCCTTTTTTGTGAGAATTTAATTATCTCTATTTCAGTTTTTGTTTAAAGCACGACTTGGTGATAAATTCTTTGCCAAGTGCCAACCCAAAAAGAATTTGTTGCTTACTGTAATGGACCGTTATATTTAGCTGCAAAGTAAATGAAATCTTTTATCATTATTCGCATAAGAAAGATTGTTGTTCGTGCTCAGCGATTGAAGCAAAAAAACTCTTCTCTCATCTTGCTTTATCATTTCATTCCATCTCAGAAGGTTTAAAAAGTAATGGCGGAATGGCTGTTTCAAACTACGTCTTTGTAGGCTAAGGTGGAAATGCGATTGTTGATATTGTGATATTTATTCCGCGTTTTAGGCTGTTTTTTTACTACAATTTAGACACAACACCTTTTAATCTTTTAAGTACATTGCTGTGACCATGAAAGCAAATCCCTAGACACATGCTACTACTGCTACCATATTTATTTTAATATTCAATTTTATGCATTTTGTGAGTCAACCTTACTAACATATTTTTCGATGATTTGAATCTCTTTAGAAAATTTTGTCGATACCTTTTAAACGTTTAACAACATTTATACATTAACTTATAATTTTAATTGTAGTTGGTAAAAATTGTGGAATTTATGAAAGATAAAGTGACTCAGCTTTTTCAATTTTTAAGTTCGGTAAAATTTTACAAATCAAATAACCCGCTGAAATTTGCTTAATTAGAAAGTAATGCTTATCATTTTATAATAAGTAAATGCTTATTAATTTTATCTTTAACACCTATAATCTTTATGTTTACGTGCGTAAATATAAAATGAACCTCGGGAAGGTAATATTGCAACCATCCATTGCGTGTATTATGAAATACTCTATTTTGTGGTGTGTGCTGTGATTATAAAAAAATATCGAAAAGTATAAAAACTCACCATCCACAAACTAATACACAAATTTGATGAACAAAAGACATCGGAAATACAATTAAAACTCCGGTGAATTCTTGGGTCAAATAGGCTTATTGCCTCTTTCATTTGTTCCTAACGAGTTTTCGGCATTTTAAAGATTAGTTCCGTACCAAGTTGTCTAAAATGCCAAGGGAATCAACGCATGTAATGAAATGATAGAAGTAATTTTTGAATTGGGGGCAATCTAAAGAATTCTCACCGAGACCATTATTTTAAGAGTATCATGCAGCAGGTGCGAGTTATTCACCAGAAAATAAGATAATCACTCAATAGGGATTGTAGAATATTTTAAAATGTCAAAAATGCACAAATAATTATATCACTATTAAATATGAATTATTCAATGCCATATAATTATTGGTAAAATTTTCGCTATAATTGGAAGTAAAAAAAGTTTTTAAATGAAAAATAAATTTTTACTATTTTATAATTTACTATTCTACCCATTTAATATCGAAACAATTTATACAAGGTACAGAAAATTAAATAGTTCTTTATTTGAAAAGGAATGAAACTCACATTCAAAAGTTTCATGAAAATACAAAAGAGTTCTTGGACAATTCTAAGTAATCCTCTCATCATTTACCAGAAATGCCCTTGTGCATAAACAAACAAAAGAAGTAGAGCTCCATTTGAACGAGAGAGCGATTGGGTAGTGAGCTCATCGTTAATGGAGTGACTTTTTCGCTCCATTACCCTTTGCCTTTTCCCATTTGGGCTTGCTAGCCTCAGCCAACTCGAGTTAAATAGAGAATGAGAGGAGAGGAGCAAAAAAACTACGAATAGAGGGGGAAAGAGCTTCCAAAGTGTGTGCGTTTGGAAGATACAACGAAAACGTTTTCTGGGATTTGGAATCTTTAACGATGGGTTGACATAGTTGATTACATTTTGCGCCCATGGGTCTCACTTACTGGAATGACTTGGATGAAAAGGGTTTGGAGGGAAGCTAAGGGAAGGATGGCGGAAGTCAGATTTGGATACCCGGAGAGGCTTCCTCTTAAGCGTGTGATCCATTAGGTCCCCCATTTCCTAAGGTTCATTTTTGGACCGAATTCAAATTTAACCACTTAATACTCCATCTTCAATCCTTTCACTTCTGCCACAATTTTTGAAATAGGTTTCCGGGTATGAAATTTTCGTCCTTGGAAAAGCTATGCTGTGATCAGTTTATTGATGGCTGATTACTGCGCTAATTTTATGAATTCGCTGGTCGTGGGTAGTACTTAAAGTGTTTGGTTTTGTTTGGACAAATGGATAATTAGTGTTTCACAATATGATTCGCAGAGCATGGCCAATCAATACCATACAATATTTTGATGGTAGGTTTAGAGGAAGCTGTTAAAGGTTCATTAGAAAAATGAAAAACTAAGATTATTTTTTAAATTACATCCTATTCGCAGGCTGTCATCCGATGTGCAGTTTTCAACGCCTTAAAAAGCTTCAAAGTTAGAGGAAACTGTAAACTCCCCATCAAGATTGTGCCTCTTTTACTCTTTAAACAACCGGGTGTCAGTAAAAGGTGATTGACCTCGCCTTTTTACTATGAAGCTAAGGATTTTAAAATATTTGCGAGCAAAAATAAAGTTCCTAATTACAGTTACCATAACAAGATCGAGATAGAGAGGCAAAGATAGAGAAATATATAAATTTTAACCTACAATTTTTAGTCAATAATTGGCGTTACTCTTAAGATTAAATTACTTATGAGTAAATGTCTTTGTAATGCACAGCATATACAAGCAAATCTTTGGTTTTAGTGACTTCTTCATTTCATTCGATGCATATGTATCTGATATAATGCGCTATTTTCTTATAGTCTTAAATATACTACTCGAACATATTTATTCATACCATCTTACTTGTTATTTAAATCCCTTTAGGTCAATGAAAAAGTGAAATTTATGACAAAAAATTATAAAATAAGGCTGAGTATATTGGATGAGTGATAAACTGTGCATAACATTTTACAAAGTCCTAGTAGATTCACTCATTTTTTAATTGTTATAATACGTGAAAATGAATTTAAAAACGTATTTATACAATTAGTACTTGCATTGATGTAAAAAATATCGCTAAAAGTAACTAGATTTTTTCCCCAGTTTTCTTTGTAGGAGTTGTCCTTTCGATGACAATATCAGTGCAAAGAGGATATTACAAGAATTTCTTGTGGCTTTTTTTAATATTCTTAAAAGAACAATCAGATTCCGAGTCTTTAAAATTGATTACGGACATTATTCTTGCCACTAAAATTTAGAAGTTGCCCTTATGTTTCTAAGTCATCTCAAGAATTTGCTGTATTCACCTGTGCTTCGTACTTGTCAGTTCCTCTCCAATATTCGAGGCACACGCAAAGGGCGAAAAAGAATCTTTTTATGCCTCTGCTTCGATCTTTCCTCTTCTTCCTATCTGGTTCCGCCTCAAAATGGCAGATTATATCGTGCACCGCTGAGCACCCCTCTGATAGCTCACGCGCCATTGACTTCCATTGGGAACCTGACGCCTTCACATCTCTGTTCCCTCAGAGGGAGAAAAAAGGCGATGGATAAATGGGAGCTTGCTGCGTTGGCAGGAAAGGTAGTATTCCCTCGTTGACGCATGGGAGGTTTTAACGGGGGATATTGAGAAGTTGCACCCTTCCCTCCGTTTCTTTCGTAGGTTACAGGTAAAAATCGGGAACTCGTAAGGTTCTTTGTGAACTTGGTAAAACCTTGTTTAATTGTTGCATGGAGTTTTGTTCAGAAGAATAATCTGTTTTCCTACTTCTTCTCTATTAAGTCTGTTCAAGACGAATTTTCAATTGAAATACTGTTGTTCAAAAGGTGTAGATTAAATACATGAATTTCACAAAGATTTCACAGTTGAAATGTGAGATTATAAGCAGTTTAGCTGGCTCTTAATATTTTTAATATACACAGTTTCTTTGAAAACTAGCAAAGAATTCACAGAGGAAATGTGAGATCATAAGTACCTTAGTTTACCTTACCCTAAATCATTTTGAACCTAAATATTTTTATAATAAAACTAAAACAAGGGTATTATGCCAAACAATTGGAATTAGGTGAGATGAGTCAATTCATCTTGTATGCAGAAAGACGGAAATTAAATATACATAATAGGTAAAAACATTGCAAATAGAATTCTACGAAACAGAGTCAGTTTTTGAAAATCAATCCATAGTATTTTAATATTAATGCCTGATTATCACAAATTAACACATTGGTGCATGAAAATTTCTGCATCTTTAATATATGCCTTGAAATTTCACGTACTTTCACTGTGTAATGTTTCCATTTGTAAAGTATTTTTAAACAACGAAAGGTTACCTCTGATGTAGAAATTACTTAGCTGATATAAAAAAAAACTGTTTTTGATCATTGTGTAATGGAAATATAAATTCATTTTCTAAATTTAAATTAACTATATAACGATTATTGTTGGAAGATAATAGAGTTGTGCATTATTTTCAACTGCACTTGCAAAATTAACAGTATTAAATGGATAGAAAAATAAGGGTAGTTGAAAAATATCCCTCTACTATTTTTAATTACTTAATAGCAATAAACTCCGAAAATGAGTGAGTTAAAAACTAGCTTTAATCTATAAAAAATGATTTACTCTTGATAGACTTTTATATACAACTTATTCAGAGTTAGATGTTTTTTGGACACCATCCCGAGGAAAATCTCGATTTATAGAAGAAATAGTCAAGCTCTGTAAAAATTAAGAGGTATGCAGGTCAGGCGCATTATAATATCATATTTTTGACAAAATATTTCGAAGAAGTATGGTTTGAATCGAAAATAAAAATTCTGAATTCAGCTTACATAAAAATAACAAAATAGCACGAATATTATGGAGAAACGAGAATAACTTACTCAGGAAGGTAAAATACGAAAAACTTGATATCAATTCAATCGCAAAATATAGCTAAAATTTACCATCAATTAAAAAATCATTTCACGGTCAATTTTTACTGCTTATTACTCATCTTATTCAAAATTGACCTTTATTTATTTTAATTGGGGAAATAAGCAATAATTGTGTGAACAAACATAGAAAAAGATGCAAGAGTATCCTGAGTTATAAAATTTAATCATCGAGAAAAATAATAAAAATAAGCAATAAAATTAGGAGCAGATTTAGGATATCGCATAGACTAATGATATATTTTATTTCCGGTTTTCCTTCGTAATTATATAGAAATAGGCCAGAAAGACATACATAAGTAAAATTAATAAAGATACACAGAATTTGCTCTTCTCGGAATGTATGGAAAATTTCTTAAAAATATATCGAAAATATAACAACAATAGGACGAAAAGATCCGTCCATCAGGGAAACTTCTAAAGAAACTGTCAATGAGTATTTCTTCTCGGCCAATGGACAATATCTTCCACCCCAGACAAGATCACTTTCGATTTATCCGAAAGGAAAATTTAAAGCAATTTTAAAAGCAGCCGAAAAAACTCTTCATTGAATGGTATTAATGATTAACAATATCAGATTTTCTAGTTGACGTTGATCAGTTTTGCATATGTATTTTATGCTGACAATCAATTGTCGTAAGCTTCTATTGAAACTCAATGGCAATTCGTGAGATGAAAATATTCAATTTACAAGGGCGATTTGTATTAATGATTTTTTTCCTCTAAGCCATTTTGCCATATTTTATGGGGTCGGCTGATAAATGATGGTTTTGGTGAATATGAGGATGAGGTTTTGGCGATGAAGTGACTTTTACGGCCGGATACCCTTCCGGCCACCAACCCTGCACGGGAAAGGCAGACAAAAACACACAATCATTCCCTAATAAGAAAAATCCCGATCAGCCGGGATTCAAACCCGGGGCCTTGGGATTGGAGCGATATCGCTTACCGCGCTAACCACTCGATTACCAAGACCGGTGAGTTGTATGTTGAATATAATTGAAAATTCAAACTCCTTTCCAAAAATCAAAATATGAAACAAAATGGGAGAATCGTAGACTGTATAGAATAGAATGCATAGAAAATATAGTTTTCTCCCAAAGTTTGAAGAAAACTATACATTTTATGCATACCGTGATGTAATATCTGATTAGAATCAGGAAAATTCGTGTTTTAGTTAAAGTTTGCTTCATAGGTGAATTTTCATTACCATTAATTAGTTGATAATAATCAGATAAATCTGATTGAAATCATGATTGATGAAATTCATGATTTTAATTTTCGGATTAAATGAGGAAATTAGTCACTTTTCCGTGATTATAAGCGTATGTAGTCAAGGTTGTAAATTACTCGGTTCATTTTCTTAGTTTACTCCTTTTAGAAATTCCCCGCTTCGTGATAAACTCTAATCCTGATTTGTGTTGATGGGGGAAGGATGATTACGGGTGAAGAAGAGCCTAAATCTCATTCTGAAGCTAGTCTTGCATGAATTTCATTTTGTGTTCGCATATTCAATTCTCTATAAAAATCATCTTCTCAAACTAAGCCAAACTGATATCTGTAGACATCATATGAAGATGAAACTTTAAACGCAGAGCCTATCAGAATTTATTTATCCCAGCTAAAGCGAAGCATATTTTTAAATTAGAATGTTTTGATCGATTGAGAATTCACGAATAATAGGAAAACAATTAAGTGAATTTAGATCCTCAAATAAAATACTACCCTCATGGTAAACATTCTAGAGAAAATGATAGGAGTTGAATGACATTGTATAAGGGAAGAGTGTGGGCAATCAAAGGTTGCGTACATTTGAAACAGTAATGAAGTAGAGGCAGTCGAAAAGGAATAAGGGAAGCAGCAGTTGGAATAAGTGGGTATATTTTGGCGGTTACTTGGCAGGAAGTCATGGATCGGCTTGTAGAGACAAGCAGTGCCGCATTCTTGTGGAGTAGGTCATCGATTACCCTAATTACCTACACCGTACCCTTCGGATGGGGAGTCCGATGAAGGCGCGAGTGGACGGTGAAGAGAGACGAAATAGGAGAGAGGAGGAAAGAGAAATGGAAAAGGGAGAGAGACGGATTGAGGGAAGAAGGGAGAAATTCGTTCTCATACCTCAGTCTGCTTTAGGCCCTAAGGTGAAGCAGAAAGGAATCCCTTAAGATGATCCCATTAAAGTGTCCGGTATAGATGATCGTTAATGAGAAGGTGCGTGTTGTGACTTCACTAGAAGTTATTTTGAAGTCGCTGTTACGCCTTTGGGAACTACGGAAACAAAGCCTTTCGTTGGGACATTTAGGGATGTTGTTAATTTACAGTTGCAAGGTACTTTTAAAAGGTCATGAAAGCCAACGGAAAGATGCAGTATTTTCCGAGTCGATGAGCGCATTTGTGTCGTTTAGCGTTATTAGCGAACGATTTATCTCATATGATAGGTTATAGGTGATTACAATATCAGAAGACTGAAATAATTATTAAATTAAAATATAAGTTATAGAAATAATTAAAGAACACCATGAACTTTAAACTATCACGGAGTTAGACGATTATGGAGCTGTCATATCTTACGCTGACATATATATGCGATGGATTAAATATATTGAAAGGGAAAAAGTAATAGTGTTATACCTGTTTATGAGGCTGACCAATATATATATATAAGATAATGATTTCTAATAGTTACTCTGACATAATTGGGATTTCAATGTCAGCTGCTGTTTTTCTTTGAACGATCACGTTTATGCCGTTGACATTAATGTTAAAAGTAGAATTTATAACTACTCAAGCGAATGTGAATACAAACAAAACAACTGTATGTTAGTTACAAGAAATGGAGTATGAAAACGCGGATTGTATCGTGAGCACAATTTTTTTAAATAGTGTAAGAGAATAAATTACATGATAACGTTGGTATAATGTCGACACTATTGATTCATTACTAGATTACAATTTTATTTCATAATTAGTTAAAGCTATAGGTACTTATAATCAAAAGTGGGAATGATACCGCTTTGTAAATTCATGGTTTTTCTATATTATTTTGAGTATAGATGCAGTTTCATATTGTATTAATTGTCTGTAATGCAGTAATTTAATTTTCCATAAACAAGAAATAAGCGTTAATGTTGTGATTAGAACATCTGAATAATCCAGCATGTTCCTCCGATTTTTTGTAATCTGCTTGCTCCCGTTAATTAAAATTGGACTTTTAATTCGCTCCTTAACGCATTTGCACCTTAAATTGCAAGCTAAAAGTAGATAAAGTGCTGCACTTGTACATGGACGGTGACATAAAAACTATTAAATTCTCAAAGAGATGAATAACATAAACGATAAAAATCAGTCAGAATGCAAATTAATAGTAGATGGAATTTAACTTAAATATTCTTCAATGTTTTTATCAACAGAACTGTGCTTGTAAAACTAGAATGTTAAGAGAAAATTTTGCATGAACTTATTCTTTGGAATCTGGCTAACATGCGCATGGCAAGAATTACTATTCTATCCAAAAATCTAGGGGTAGCAATAAATATAGAGTGGCTTACCTGGACGACCAGAGCCCTGAGCTACTTCATGTAGCATCTCCGCCTCCTGCACCATGTTTCTAATCCCCTCCAGCATCGGAAAATTGCCTCCTGCCAATTGTTGTCTCAAAACTTTGAAGTGTCCAGACGGGGGCAAGCAGTTTGGAATTATTCTTTGAGAAAAGTACTGTCAAAAAACAGCAAACCGTAGCCTTTGGTGTCTTCACACTCTAATTGCTTTTCTACAACTCCACAAGGTTAAAAGTCACTGTTTTGAGTGTTTGTTGCACCAGTAGGCCACATTTGTTGAAAAGGTGTCGCAATTTCGAATCGTCCGCATTTACTGCACCTTTCGAATAAATTTATCTTCAAGCACTTGTCCACGGAAGATGTTCTTGATCCACTACTTGTCTCTTATCAGGAGACCTTGCGGTAGAGATCCGGCGGGAAATTGCTCTGCCCGTGGATGAAGCGGGAAGTCGCATCCACGTGTCACTGCTGCGCGACGAAGTCGCCGATGGTCTTTTCAGCACAACCTCCTCTCTACCACCTTCAGTCGAATTGCTGACAACATTAAGACCCTAGAGATGAGATGACCTTCTATTGGAAAGCCCTTTAATCCCACGGAGGTTCGGTCTTTTCAGGATTGAAACTGTCGAAGTCCGCGAGGGCCGAGGATGTTTTCCGGGGGCAGTCCACGCGCTCTCTTCCGAGACCCCACCCCTATCGGCAGCCCCTCTTCGGCTCGAATCTCTTTCTGTTTTGCACTCCCTCGGACGTAGCTCCCCTCTCCGTTCGGAAGAGGGAGTGAGTCTGCGCCTGCCCCGAACTCTCCCCCTCTGAATCTCTCTCGGTCCACATCTCCACCCCCTCCAGCATCTTCCGCGACCGAAACTTAGTTCCCTCGGCGCGATTCCCCGGACTCAGGCTCCTCCCCTTTCGAATGATGCAGGGGTAGGGAATGGTGTGGGATGCAACGGGACGGTGGAGAAGGGACGAGGCAATTGGTTCCGCTACACCCCCTAACCCCTTGCGTAGCTCACTTGCTTGTTGATCCCCCACTCCTCTTCGGGATAGTCCTTCGATCTTTTCAACAGCACATGTGAAGGATTGATGCGCGCGCATTTGGGTGGGGCGGGGGTGGATATGTAAGGGAAGGGTTTGGTAGGACGAAGAGTAGAGATTGAGTTAGTCGCTGGTCGTGCTGCAAGCAGTCTGGTCGGGTGATTGGATATCGATATTCATTTGATAAGCTGTTCTAATTATGCGAAAATAATGATAATTCAATATAAATAGAATTAAAATTTTACGCCGCGATTTAAATTAAAATATTAGAGGTAGAATATCTTCGCTCAATCACTAGTTGTTGACATGAGTCCTTAGGAAGGAAAAATATTTCGGAAATATTTTTTATTGTGTCTTATTTCGAGAATCTTAGTTTGGATGCTTCCAATACTATATTTATCACATTCCTCTTTCAATCCACGGCACTACGAACCTACATGTTTTTAGGAATTTAGACGTGAATCGATTAAGGAGCATAAGGCTAGCTTATAAGACCTACTTCTCATGAGAAGGCGCATTCAAGTTTTTAGAAATCCCAAATGTCTCCAAATAACCTCCAAATCTGTGTACTTATCCATATGAATGCCATAGTTGGTTAAAATGGAAAATATTACTTTGTTCTAATAAAAAGTCTGTTATTGTCTCTACCAAAGGAAGTTTGAATGACGCCAACACAGCTATCCGTAGACTATTTAGTAAGAGTGAAGCGATTTTTCTGGTATGATACATTTATTTATGTTAATGGAATTGCTAATTTACCTTGTAAGTGTGGTTTTATTCAGATTTTGCTGAGTTATTCTTTAGGTAATGGTAAATATTTTCTTGTACCATAATTCGTAACAAAAATAGGCAGAAATTCAAAGGAAAAATCTAAATATAAAAACATGTATATCCCTCAGAATACTAATATAGCAGGTAATATAGGGAAGTATATAATATTTATAAATTCAAGAATGGGTGAATTTACACTCTACATTAAAATCGCGAGCTTGAACCACAACCAAAATGATGCCATGGGAGGTTAATACCTTGAGAAGGAAATAACGTGGAGGGTAAAAATATGTTTCAATTTAAGCGTAAGATTTCAAGTAGTCTGATTGCAATTAGTAAAGAGTATTGAGAAATATTCGTATTGAGAAGCATTTTAGAGTAGGTAAGATTATCATTATTTCTCATTAAGTTATAATCTTATTTTATTATATCTTATTCAATTATTACCTCATTTATTTCAAGAATTTTAGCTTTTCCTTTTGCTCGAACGAAGGAAAAACTAAGCAAAGAAAATTAAACTGCTAAATACAGGATATTAACATTGTATAACGTGGATTTTCACTCTAAATTTTATAATAATGAAGTTTAAAAATGACAATGGGTTCAGCCAGTAGTGACGAAAACATTTCCTCGTTTTCTAGGGAAAGAATCCTCAATGGAGTTTATGGAATAAAACACAAGCAGATTAGCCACGATTTGGCTATTTCACCTTTTCTGGGATCAGTTTACAAAGAGGATTAATTATGCTACTATTCAAATGAATTCTTACTTTTGAAAATACTCCTTTTTTAAATTTTAAAAGAAATATGGCTGGGATAGTATGTGGTATTCATGCATAAACATGGTACGCATCACTTTAAGGTTCACCCCTTCAATGAAATTCCTCCCCCTCCTCTGCCTTCATCCTCACCGATCGCTAGAAGCGAGGGCGGAAGGGACGGTGCGTCCTAAAAAAAGGGCAAAGGGCTTGGGGACTACGGGAGGGATTTTTATTTACCGTCCGCTCTCCTGTAAGGTTCTCTTTTTTTCTCTTTTCTGTCGGAAAAGTGCGGGTGATACGCGGCGTGCAGTAAAGAGAGGGAAGAGACAAAAGAGTGGACGGATGGAGGGAGAGATGACGTGGAAGGATAGAGAACGAGCGGAAGATTTTTTCATTGGGTTGCTCGTGAGGGTTTTTCGGGTAGGCGGAGTTTACGCGATATCCAACCTCGCGTCAAGAATAGCGAGAGGAAGAAGAGAGGTTTTATTTTCCCAGAAGCGATAAGTATTCGCGCGGTCGTTTTCAGACTAGAAAATGCGGACTGCTCGGTTGGAGTGTCCTTGCGGTATGCGTGTGTATAAAGTTGTCGGTGATCCGAAGTGCATTGACTTTTCTGAGGAATTCTATTTTTGTTCCGAGGGAATGCGGGTTGTAAAAGTCGACTTGTTTTCCTCGAGAAGGGTTACAGGAGGTGAAAAAAACACTTTTTGTATTGAACTCTCCGTGATGCCACTGCACGGCGTGGTTTATGCTGGGATGACAGGAAGCCGTACTGGGATCAGAAATTTAGTTTTTAAAATTTTTCTTCCGGTTTTAATATTAAGAATTGAGCAAATCATTTGTTTACCTGTCACATTGCAGGAGATGATCTATGAAAAGGCTCACATGTGCGAGTGATTGGTTTTTATCCATTAGATTTAAGTAGGTACAGTCGGACTTGGCTAAGTCGAACTCCCGTAAGTCGGAAAACTTCCTAAGTCGAATTTTCTGAGGCCATCGGGCTAATACTCAGAGGCTGCATTCCAGATTTAGTATTTTGGAAAACAAGAAAACCTATGTGTTCTTATTTTCTTCGTATATTCGTTGAAAAAACTTCATATTAAACAGTTATTATAATTATGAAAAAAAATTTCTTTAGTTAATAGCGCCTATTTTGCCGTTTTCCGTAGCTCGAAGACTCCGTAAATCAATTTTTTTACTTTCTCCATATACGAAGTATAGAGAAAGTATTGTTTTCATGAAAAAATTCGACTTCGAGATTTCAACGGAAATACATGTTTTGGGGTCCCTAGAACACGTTTTGACAATTTTCGGAATGATGTCTGTGTGTATGTGTGTGTGTGTGTATGTGTGTGTGTGATAGTGGACGCTCTAACGTGAAAACTATTGGTTGTATTAACACCAAACTTCATATATAGTACTGTGGTGTGTGCTGTCAGAGTTGATTAGTTTTTGGAGTAAATCGGTCAACCGGAAGTCGAGCTTTATTCATTATAGCTCATTTCCGGTTATCAAAATATCTCCATAAATATGATATATACGTATATTGTATTCCTTATAAAAGTTTTAGATAATATAATTTACTATAACTTTTGTATTTAACATATTTTTGTATCACCGGTTGATTAGGAGTTATTCGTGAAACACTGATAAACCGGAAGAAGATGATTATGTACTTTGTGGGCGCTCTAACATGAAAACTATTTGGCGGATCAACACCAAATTTCATATGTAGTACTTCTATTACAGTATTAAGAGTTGATTAGTTTTTAGAGTAAATCGGTTAACCGGAAGTTGAGCTTCATTCTTCAAAGCTCATTTCCGGTTTTCAAAATATCTCCATAAATATGATATTTAGGTATATCCTATTATTTATAAATGTTTTAGAAAATGTGATTAACTATAACTTTTGTATGAAACATATTTTCGTATCACTGATTGTTTAGGAGTTATTCCTTAAATACTGATAAACCGGAAGTTGCTGATTATGTACTTTGTGGGCGCTCTGGGCTCTATGGGCGAAAGGCTAGTTTCATCGTTTTTCATCCAGCATGTCCAGAACAACATTATTTATAATGTTTAGAGTTCGAAATTACTGTCGTAGATAAGTATTTACATCTTTTATATGGAGAAAGTCATGTGCTGGCCACATCAGATTTTTTCAGCTTCTTTTGAATTCGATTTTGCGAGGTCCGACTGTATTCTGATACTTCTGCACGCTAAAATCAAAGTCAAAATTTTGCTCTCTGCGTAATGTATTACATTTCATTGCTTGGTACACAAATTTCTTTACAGAACTCAGGTATATTCATTTCAGATGAATATCATTTCAATTCGTTGAACTGCTCATTATTAAATATTACGTGTAATTTTACAGGAATACATGAAAAACAATTATAAATTTAAGCTAGATTGTTTTGGCGTTTTTGCACACCTTCAAAAGCTATAAACAAATACTCAATGACAGTATAGATAAATTACTCATTGTATACACTGAACATTGAACAAAATCTCTCAACTGAATACAACTTTGTTTGGTTGAATGCATTAGTAGGAGTCGACAATCGAATAATTACCAGTAAATCGAGAAATCAGTAAAAAATTTGGTTTACTTGAATAATTTTGAGATATTTTCGTATTTTTTCTTACATATCTATTATAAAAAAATCCTTCTCCGGATTCATTCATATAGATTGATAGATAGATAGATAGATACCCAGATAGGATACTAATTGACAGGCTAAACCACAAGCGTCATTGATTTGAAATTTTTACAGCGTATAGGCTCTGACGTGAAACCCCCAGGAAAAAGGCGATTTAGAACCTCAGTGTCACGGATTCGATGCCAGAAGGCCCCAAAATCCCGATTTTTCTCATTTAAAAGCATCGCTTTGATATTTGAGAATTTTTTAAAAATACTTCCCGGATAGGTAGAGAATCAAAACTCAAGGAGACTTTCGATATGGTCATGATCTATCGAAAACTTTAATGACTTTTACAGAAAATGTCCTTGGCTCGATGCTGGGACGATGCAAAAATCTCCCATTTAAAATACATTGAGGTAGTTTTTCATCATTTTTTTATGCTCTTATCGAAATGATAGGAAGTCCTTGCTTGCTAGAAGATGTATATTAAGAAAACAATTTAGATAAGACCGTACTGTTCCTGGGTTCGATGTCTGAGGACATTACAATTTCTCTCATAAGGAATATATGTGAAAAGTAGGACGTCGTTTGAGGCAGTTGCAGCAAATAATTCTGCCTGAATTTTCACACATAGTTAGGAGTGGTGATCTTCTGTTGTGCTGCATAGGAAATATCACCAGAAAGACCCGGGTTCGATGCCGCACGGTAAATATATCTGCCATATAAAACACATTGGGACAGTTTTTCATTATTTCTTTCATGCACTTATCGAATTGATAGGAAGTTCATGCTTAGATGAAAGATGTATATTAAGACTCGGTTTGAGAATAAAAATTAGATAAGACCATGCTGTTCCTGGGTTCGATGCCAGTGCACATTACAATTTCTCACATAAGGAATATAAGTGAAACTTAGGACTTCCTTTGAGGTAGTTGCAGCCAATATTTCTACTCGAATTTTCACACATGGTTATAGACGGCGATCTTCTGTTGTGCTGCATAATAAGTTAACCAGGAAGACCCGGGTTCGATGCCAGACGATTAAATTGACGAGAATTTTAAGAATATTTTCAATCTTTTTTTTCTTTTGAGGACTGTTCCAATATGATGTTGACATGAAATTAGTGTTTTCGATCTGCTTGCAGTATGCAAGCTACATTTTACTCGTATATATATATTCTTAAAAATGTTACTGCCACTCTTTTTAATAGAGAACTCATTTTTGGAGGTGAAAGTCGTCATATATTTTGGTACAACTTGATTTTGCCGTGCATACTTTCCTTCCTACAAATATGTAATATTTCACTTCGTTGTTCACTTCAAGTTTGTAAAATGCGATTTTTCTTTGACATCAAATTGAAATATATTTTTTTATATTTCCCTCCAGCAGAAAATGTGCTCAATGCTTTCATTTTCTTTCATCTTATGCATCCACAATCTGAATCTTGAATTTGAGGGTGACTGGCAGTGGTATTCAAATTCGGACCTCTTACTCCTTAGATAAAATGCTAATGTTCATCTGACTAGTTGTAATAATGCGATCTGATTGGGGGTATTTAATGTCTTCCTAGCATAAGTGCACCGCTTGGATGTAAAATACCCTAATAAAAGGTTTTCAAAATAAAATTTCAGAGGCAAATTAGCCTTTTCCTCATTTTCATCTTAATTGAATCGAAAGTGAATTTTCTTTGCTCAGGACGCAAATGAGGCCATCAGATTTTAAGAGCTCGGCAAGAGTGATTGCTCGGCTCTTCTTCCTCCGTATAATTATTGCTCCATCATTCATCTTAGGTCAAATATCCTTGGATCGTCATTCCATGAGCAGATTCATCGAAAGGGGAATGGAAAGGGTTGTGTGCTTGAATAGAATACGGGCGAAATGAGGCAGTGGTGGCCAAATGATTGCGATGAAGCCAAAAAGAAGCTAGGGTTGGATATCTTATAGCGCCTTCATTAAGTTTTGCTCAAGAAAGGTAGATTGATCATAGAAATGAAAAACCGGCTTCTTCCTCCGGATTTGTGTGAAAAGGAAAAATCATCAGGGAAGAAGCAACATTAGTCTTAAAGATATTTTACGGACTGTAACCTTTCTCTTTCCTTTTCTTCCTCGGCCAAGGGTTGCATATTTCATTTTAATTTTAAGGAGCTTGAAATTACGCGATCTGAATACATACTTGATGATATCTCTGTTCCATCTATCTTCAATTTGGCCTCTTCATATCCATAAGTTTCCAGTTGAGGACTTCTCATATCCAACGATTGTCGTTTCCTTAGTAAACATCGCACCATATTTCTTCATCTATAGTCTACTGGTTTATGTTTAGCACCTAAGATTTGTTTTTATTAGCCTTAACTGGCAAAATGCTTTGGTTAAAGAATAATCTCTTTATGTCCATTGCCATTTTTGTCTTCAGGATATTAGTATTCTTTCCAAATACTTTCCATCCATATTGAGTTCTTCCATTCATTAATCAATATGTTCGCTCTTGTTGTTTCTAATCGTCCCTTTTGTAAGTATAATTACATGTATGGTATGTGTAGCAGACATCGAAAAGGATCTCTATTATTTAATTGATCCTCGTTTAACTGGAGTATTATACATTGCATTTATTTTCGTGAAGTCTATTAAGATTCGTAAAGTTTATCTCCCTGTATTTATTTGTTGAATGCAGATCTTCTGCGTTGGTTCTGAAGAGCACTATTTCATCTCCGCAACTCAGATGTCCGTTGCACTCCCTAACATTTGTTGAAACTTCTCCTTCTGTAAATTAAACTGGTTATAAGCTGCCGCCTCTTTGAAATTACTTCTAAATCCTAGGGATAATCATTCTTGTCCCTTCTAAATCTCAAATTCATCAGTTTCTTCATGCAGCATTGCGAAGGCAAAGGAATTTTTGTAAATGAGGCGTTAGAGACAGTAAATATCAAGAATAAGACTGGTGAGAAAAAAATGCTTTCTAATCCATCGTGCCTCCTTTTTTGCCTTAAAGGGTACTTATTACAGGCGCTAATCTATAATGCTATTAATTGCTGAACGAAGAGAAAAATTTTCATGTCTTTATGCTCGGATTGATAATTGAACGGTTAATCCAAATATCCGAATGTTTTTCTCAAGAAACGAGATTCTACTTATTTACATAAATATACAATAATCGTTTGTTGTTGAATTTCAATCATCTTTCATTGATTTTTGGAATCAGAAGTTTGTATCATAGAAAATCAATTGATTTTATCTGATAAAAACTCTCGCTTTTCGTTTTTATCTGTTTTTCATGTTTACTTGGCTTATCTTTACAAGAGTAATCGCTATCAAGTCTCTTTGTAATGCTGATGATGTACTGCCTGGTGCATGTACGAAGAAATACTCAAGAGGAGAGAAAGACAATGAGTAAATCACTGGATCTTCTAGGCAAACAGACATCGGACACCAGAGGAAAAATCTGCTGTTGAATGAATCGAGCTTAAGATCAGAGATGATTCAACGCAGATGGAGCTCACACCGAGGAATGAAAGGTAATCTAACTTCAGTTAAATGAAGGGGAAGGACTTCACAGACTGATAATACTCACTAATTCACAATAGAGATTTTTTTATCTTTTTACCGTATTAAATTCCATGTTTACTTAGATTCTGTAATGAACTAAAGCATTCCAGAATATTTGAGCTTTAATGTGAAATTTACGGAAAATAGAATTAGCAACCTTTCAATTTTTGTTTATCCTCTACGTCCACTCTTCGTGTAACTATTGTATGATAACAGTAATTCTTCTATGAACAGAAAACAGTCTGAGATTGCAATAAGGGTTCAAACTAGGATGAAGATTATTAATTTTCTTCTGAGACTAGGCAGATCCCATACAATTATGGCAAGAGCACTCAGTAACAGATATTTGTTCCAATTTCCTGGGTGCACACCCTTGTGTACAATATACCCATAACCCTTTCCTAGATATTTATTTGATAAGTATTACCTTAATGAGCCATCCATACTGTTATGCGCGTATCTAGGTAGCGTATGATCTGACTGATAATGTTATGATGGTATGCTACAATGTTATTACAACTTTCAAGAGAAACAAATGTAATGCTAAAGAAGTAGAAGGGTAGATAAACACCCAATGGTAGTATTCACCACTAGGGTAATCACTTAAATAGACACTCAATAAAGTGTCTATTTAAGTGGTCATTACTAGTATTAACTTTTAAACTGTCAAAGCTAAGCATATCTTCACAGATAACTTCAATTTTACCCTTAAAAATATTCAAACATTTTTAGGAGTGTTTAAGATAAGTGGTTTAAGATAATTGGAATCATTAAAATGGAATTAAACTGAATTACACATGCAAAACAATCGTAAAAAGTTTCTATGAATTAAGGGCTATTCTTTATGCCTTGCCAAGCGGTGTAAACAGCTTCACGATTACTTTCTGCTTACCCCGAAAATTTGAAAGCAAGCTGTTGACGTTGCTGAGTTATGGAATTTGAAAATGATAGTGAAAATGATGTAAAGTGAATCCTGTTCAAATCTTCGAAGTTTTATATGGAATATACCTTTTCCAGTTTGGAAAGCATAATTTTCATTATCATACTATTTGCTCG
This sequence comes from Sympetrum striolatum, assembly GCA_947579665.1. Lineage (NCBI taxonomy): Eukaryota > Metazoa > Arthropoda > Insecta > Odonata > Libellulidae > Sympetrum > Sympetrum striolatum. The sequence goes on along the minus strand of OX388341.1, from coordinate 98,208,261 downwards.
CGTTTGAACATTAACATGGTAAACCAGAGGTCCATTCAGTAATAATACGAGTGTATGTTTAATTCCTGCATATGTGTACATGGTATCGCTTACGTAAGTGATCATTCAATTAAACTTAAACAACACGAATGTGGAAATAAGTTGAAGTAATTATTGAAGGCTGACGATGTCGATAACGGGGTATAAGATTAGAGCAATCACACCTGAAGTAACCCAATGCAATTACGAAACGGTAATGAGTCAAACTTACCCTATCTACTTAATTAATGGTTTAACAAATAAGGCCAATAAAGGAAGCCATGAGTAAAATTGTCCTTAATTTTACCATTACGCAAAACATTCTAATGTATAGCAAAATTACGATGAAAATTTAATAATTAGAATGCAAGAAATTTTGCTTAACTAAACTTCATGTAGGACTTAATATCCAAATATGATTATTCCACACCAAATCTGAGACGATTGACTGCTTGATGACTTTTTTATTTCGATGACAGTTCTTTATTCATTACTAACGATTGACTTAACCAAGGCAGCTCTAAAAGCCAGAAAGTTGGAGCCAAGTTTAATATTCACTACTTAAAAACTAATGAGACCTCCTGTTCCATCATCTACGTATTTTACGGTCCTAAATAAAGTACTATAATGGTTTTAGACTGACACGAGAAGCGAACTATTTTGATGCGTAACCTTTAATCTCAACTTCATATTAATCTCTTAAGTCTCTGAAAATACAAAAAATACAATCAAAACAAATGCAAATAAAATAATGAGATTATTTTGACTCAGAATTCCAGAAATATCAATTTGGTAATTCAAATGAAGGATATTTCATCGAAGTCCACATATTTATTTAAAACAGTCTTAATTAGTGTATCTGATATCCTCAAATTGAGAAATTGAGAAAACATTGAGAAGTGCGAAACACACCACCGCCGCATACCCAGTCAATGTCATCGTAAGTCAGGCGATAATGGCAAAGATATTTTCATTCGATGGAAGCTTACCTGCTGAGATAAGGATTAGTTTACGTCGAATGTCCGTTGAAAATGAATAAATCTGTTCAATTTCGACTAGATTCAGAATGTAAAATCGAGGCGTAAGACCAGCATAAGATTTTGGAGTAGAATATTTTACGGCAATTTCTTCACATTTAGAATAAAATGAGTCTATTTACAACGACTGATAACAGTAAGCCTTGATATCGCTTCGTTTCGTACAGTATATCTTGTGTTCAGCTGATGCTGTAAATCTGGACCTTAGCCTGAAACACCATGCAGTTACTACGTGATCGGACCCCCGAAGAAGGGATCCGACACCGATGCTGCAGCTGTTCAAGAACTTTTACGGCGGTGGTCCCCAGAATTAAATGAGGGGAGATTTCAGCACTTATTGGCTCCTTGTATCAGTTTTCTCAAAAGTGCTCGCATATTATAAAAAAAATCAGACTAACGAATAAATTGATCAAATTTAAACGAGTTTTCCGTTTAGCTATTTTTTTTTTAATATTTCCGAAGTACAATTAGGTAGGTTATTTGTGATTTTTCGCACAAAACATTTATAATTTTATTCACGATTTGAAACGACTATGTAGTTTTAGAAACATCAACCACTTCCTTGTATTAGCACGTTTTTGAAACAGTTTCTTCAGACGAACGAAACGACACCTTCATATAAGAAGCGCAATAGCTTGTATACTTTTTACCAACTGCTTTCTTTACTTTAGTGCAAAATTTGGTCAAACAAAGGTTTACGCCATTTTTAATGTAAAAATACTGAGGCTCAGCTATGAGCACGTAGAAATGTGCCAAATATTACGACAATAATCAAATAGATTCTCACATCGTATTTTATCTTTTAGTTAGCCTTAAAAGTTTTTATATAGCATTGAAATTTATTTTTTTTCCTAAAAATCTGTAATTTTTTTTTCCAGTACAAATTTATGAAGTTTGATACCCTGAATCTCTGCAAGCCATAAAGATATCCATAAGAATAGAATAATATAAACTGATGTTTTTTCTTTAGCAAATTTTGAAGATTTTCCCAGAAAAAACAGATTTTAACTCTTTGCCAGGCATTTTCGATTATAGTCCACTGCGGGACAAAAGAACTTTAGAAGAAGCGAGATGAAAGTGAGGCAGAAACAAGACAACATTTAAGAAATAGAGGGAAGAGAGAGAAAAATGGAGGCGAGGAAGAGTTAGGATCAGGGCGAGATATATCGATAATGGGGTAAAAATAAAGCATCCCATTCTCACGCAAAAGCACACACCCGCCATTTCTTATCCCTAGGGAGCGCTTTAAAGGGGATTGCAAGGGATAAGTGATTTAGTGGCCGACGAAGGGGAAGGGTCGTGCGTCTTCGAGTTGGAAGCGAAGGGGTTCGTCTGCCCTTCCTTTCGTCTCCAAGATCGATTCGGCCATTAGTGCTTTGGGGCACACTTTCAAAGAAGTGGAGAGATGTATCCTTTTTGCGGTACAGACAGGCATTTTTACTGTTTTACTAAAACTGATTTCTTAGGTTATCCGTTTTCTTGGATTTCGTCTACTTTTTGTCAATTGGTTGTCGGCGAGACTCTACGGCGCCCTAGACTCGTAACGAACCGATTTTCAGAAGGACGTCTTTTATGCATCGTTGACCTCGTTATCGTCTTTTTTTAGATGGCGCTTCGTTCTGAATATCTCGCTTCATGGGCATAGAATCATCGGAATAGGACAGTGGTAACGGTAAATTGTGGTTTCCGGTGACATTTTTGCCTGTTTTTCTTTGGTGCACGTCAAATAATCGTGTTATATATTCAAATATATTGTCAAATATATTCAAATATATATCATTTTAGTTGTAATATCCGTAAGGGTAGTTCTCCTTTCATCATTTCGTACAGACAGTTCCTCAATGAAGATATTGGCAGTAGATCATGTCGTAGTCAGAGGAACCTGCACGATCTTGCCATCTAAGTCTACTGAACTGGTCATCAGAGTGTTCTGTCCGGATAACTCATGACTGGAGCAACCGAACGACAATCGGAGGATACGGGCTCGATTCCATGTCCCGCCAGTCTTTTTTCATGCCCGCACTTCCATAGTAATATTCCTAGGTGCGCACTTTGAAGTAAAAACTTTTAGTAAGGCTTTGTTTAAATTAATAACGGGTTATTCTAATGCTTATAGTATTTATAGAATATATCGAACAAGTCTAGCATCACATTTGTGCTTCGTTCTGCATTTGATTCTAACTGTTGATAATAATTTAATTGATTAGGAGAAGTATCGCAGACAATAGTTGTTGTGTAAAAGGTTCTCCTATTAGATAAGCTACTCGTCATGGAGCTGGGCGAACTTTAGTGAGAAAGCAAGAGGCAGACATTACATATATAATTGGGTAGCCAACTGTATGACCTCTAGATATTTTGATATACAACACGAACGATCTGAATAAACATTTGTTTACTTTGCTACGTTTCGCTACTACAGTATGGTTTACTAAAATGTTGTTTACTTGCATCTTCAGATACTAGAATCAAACATCACTGAGAAACATTGCTTTTTTTAATTTCCGACTCAATGTTTTCCAATAAAACTAAAAAAAGGTACAGATCAGCAGTACTTGAATTTCGATAAAATGGAATAATAATTTGAATTTTTGACGCTGAAAGTTTTTTTCTACAATTTGCTAGCTTAAATCTCAGTAAGCTGCTGATTTCTATAAATCCATCCCCTGTGGTAATATTTTCAAAACCCAACTTTTTTTAGAAAGTCTTCATGTGATACCACTCCCAACATCCATTTTTAAGCTCAAAAAATCAGATAATAATTTTCATCTGATTTATATTCTTTGAATTATAAATACAGCATCAGTGATTATGATATTCAGAAAATCTTAAAATAGTGTAGATCTGCATTTCAATTTCGCAATTTTTTTACCATAATTTGCAGTGAGATGTGACTGAGCAAAGCAGCGAGATATTTGGAAAAGATCGCAAATCGTGCGAGAGGAAATTAATCCTGCAAATTCCCTTCCCCCGGATCATTTTCCCCTTTTCATCTTTCGCAACCGGAAACTGATGTATGCCAATAAATAACTCCTCCGCCGGATTGAAGTGATTCGCAGAGCTGCGTATCTCAGACTATTATTTTATTTTCGAAGGCTGTGCGATTTTTTCTCCCAAAAACACACACAGGTCTGGACGCTCGGCGGCATATATCCTTTGCTTTTGTTTCAGGAGCTGGAAATCATTTTTCGACAGCAGGAAGAGCTATAAATACTTCCTTTTTATTATTTTTTTATGGTCTGAGTGGAAAGGGGCGGCGGTGGGAGTTGAGAAGGGCGGGAAGAGCGGTGGGAACTGCGGTGGGCGAATGTTTTTGTTACGACTGCAAATGAAACCGTTATTTACCGTGATTAACGGCTGGAGGAGGACGTTGGTTAAAAAAATGGCGGGCTTTAACGGGAAGGGAAGGCTGTTTTCGCGTTTGGCCGAGGGTGCGTGACGATTTATTTACAGTATTGCTTTTAAAAATTAGACTTTAAGATTTATATATCGAGATTGCTTGTTTACGTATCGCTGTTTCCACTCCAAAGAAGCAGAATTAGTTTTCGCGTGATAAAAAGCATCAAATAAAGCCAGTTATGTGTCTAGAGTGCCTCTTTTATACTTATTTATGCACTATAGTAGCTTGAGTTTAGCTCGAAATGGCGGGTCAATGTCGATGTAATTCTCTTTGAGAATTTTATAAAAAATTTGATGATGAACCTGTCGTATCAGGTTGTCGTAATAATTTAGAATATTCGTAGTTAAATAGATTATTAGTTACGTAGTATTAAATAGCTTATTATTACATGCCCGTGACTGTAATGGTTTGAAATTAATACATCAATCCTTTATTTATTGTAAGAATTTAATATTTGCTACACAATTTGTGAATTATTAAAAGAGTTTAAGGTTGATACTAGTATAGATGTTTTATTGAAAAATAATGGATGTTTTCCGTATGGGTCTTAGGGACATATTAATAGATATTCCCCTTGGGCCCCCGTAGATAAAAAAATCCATCTACTAATACTTGATGGTAGCTCTATCTTAAGACCTTTGTTAGAATTCTGATTGGACTCTGCACTTTGCAGTCGAAGAGGAAAACAGTTTTCCACTAATTTCAGAAACTTGCATAATGAGGTAAAATTTTAATATACCTACCTACATTTTCAATCTTCAAAATCAAAATTTTGCTGTTCGATCAAAAACATTTGGAAACCAGTCCATAAATATATTTACGTGATAAAACTTGCAATGTCTATTCCTGGATACGTATTTATTAAATACTCAATGTTAAATCACACTACCTAATCAGACAAATAGGCAAGTCGTTTCTCGTTTTCTTTTTGTAAAGGGAGGAACCGATCATCCAGTGGTTCTTAATTGAGTCCCAAAAACAATTCGAAGGATTAAAATGTGGACAGATGCGTGTTTATCACCTTCTCTATTCCATGGTAGTATCAAACCCTTAGACCTCTTGAGAAATGACCGATTGACTGCGGAAAATTGTCGCCACACGGCCAGCACTGATCGACAGTCACGCAGAATCGGCGGCACGCAGGTGCACTCTGTCCACCGGAAAAAAGAGTGGGCGTACACGTGCTAGGCGTCTCATGTCACCCCCATTGACGCAACAATGGGATGATACCCTCCGGAGAGGACGGCAGGAGTTATTGGGAAGGGAGAGCATCAAGAGTGGGGCGGGACACTCATAAGAGGATAAGCCATCGTAACAAAGGAGGAGGAATTGAATTCTTCATGCAGTCGGGATGGTGTGCATAACACTCATCGTAGTTCGCTCTCCCTCCATAGAAAAATGGGAGGATGCACAAAGTATCTGCATTCCAGGCACAGACATCTCGTCGTCCAGGAAACCGAATATATGATTTCTCCCTGTTTTTTCATGAAAATTGAAAGGGGATGAACCTTCTCTACCGAGGAAGATTTCCATAAGAACAATTTACTCCCGTATCAGTAGCTAAGGTAGTTAAATGCTTACGAAAACTGATAATTGAGTTCTCTTAGCTTAAAATTCCTAAAATTTGATCATCTTTACACCATATAACATATTAAGAGAGTTACATGTTTATTATATGGATTTTTTTCAATCAAGTAAACAAACCGTACAGTTGAGCTTATTTTAAATATAATTATGTCTGTTTAAGGCCAAGAACGATTCATTTGTTAAAAAATCAGGATACGATCCTTACCAAACTAGGGAAACTGCATTTCTCTTTTAGCTTACGATTTCATTTGTAAAAATTCGCAAAAATCAATCGTAGATTGAGAACTTGAAAATGATTCAAACATGAATTTAGATCAATAACTATTCTTTATAATAAAGTTCAATGATGTGTCATTGATAAAAGTTGTCGTCTAACCTCTACCAAACCAATTGTTTGATATAGAAGCCCTAGCAAAGGGTCTGGCGAGATCTACAATAGCTGCAGAATGCTAATGTCCTAGTAAAGTAAGAACAGATAAATTTAGGAGAAGAATTTGCCTATACGAACTTATGTACATGTGATTAAATTTTTTGAAAGGAATGTATGGAGTAATAATTAATGGTGAAAATCCGAGTTTTTGAAATAATGCTTTCGAATGAAGATATTTTTACTGAAGGAACGGATAATTTCAAAAGCTAATCGGCAGAATAAGTTCAACAGCATAAGTTAATCAACAGATAAGAACTCCAGACGCCTCAATAGAAGCTTACATTATGGACTGGGGAACCGAATTCGGAAATTGTTCAGCTTTTAGGAACCAAGCTAGGATCTAATTTTTTGGGGGCAACTGGAAAGTGTTGCATAAAATCTCATAAAATTTCAGCCAAGCCCATAAGGGGAAATTAAGACTAATTAATGTAACCATCGCGTTAATGTTAATTACATCCCAAGCTCTACTTCAAATAGAATCATCCATATAATTTGCCTTGACGTATCGGACGAACAAAATAACTCCCGATGTCTTTTATGTCTCCGCTGCTAAACTGTGACGGTGTGGAATATCGAAAGCTCTCGTTACGTCACCGCCGCCTATCTTTCATATTCCAATAAATCCGCCTGCCTCAAAAACCTGCGATATCGCCCCTTTCTCGTATAAATGGTAACGGAAGGGCAACAATACATCGGTAACACGATAGGACACCTCCCTCCCTTTTCCAGAGACCTTCCGACCTCATCTTGTTATTGTTGTCGGATTAAAGGCCCTCACAGCGTCCCCACTCCTGACTTCTGACGGAGTCTACGAGGAAAATAAAAGGCTCGCGATGAAAACAACTCCGCCCCCTCGTACGCAAAATATCCTCCCGCGCTCTCCACTTTCCATACTCTGGTTGCATTTCATGGAGTCGCCGTGATGGGCACATCAATAGCAGGAATTTGATGGAGTCCCGCGGTTTCCCTGTCGTTTTGACCTCCGTTCCTCTCTCGCTCTTTATCGGGCTTTGCCTCTACGCCTCTTTCGCAGCCCTTTGCCTCGCGGCGATGGAGCGGGCACGTAAGGGTGTGGGAGGAGGTGCGGCTAACGGCACCCGACATTCACGAGTCTACTGAGCTCGCTGTTTATCCCTGTCCGCTCTAATTAGTCCTCCTTCCTTCAGACGCCCGCTCATTACTCTGCTCTAATAGAGAAAGTGGGTTTCCTTTTCGAAGAGATGTTTTCGGGACTGATAAAACTGAATTTCGAGACGAGGGGCACGTTAACCGTCTTGCCAATATTTGCCATAAATTTCGAGCGATTTCTGTAAAGTTGAGGCATCAGATATATTGTTTTGATTTTCTTCCTAGAGGTATCGTCAATTACTTGCCTTAGCAATTTACTTTTTGGTAATCTTGTAAAATTTAATGTTTGTATTTAATTTAATTTAATATGCTATTATATTTTCAAATAAGGATTTTTTACGCTTCCATCTATCAACAATTCGGTAACATTAACTTGATATCAAAATGATCAAGTAATAACAGAGCGATTTGAATTATTAGGATTCAATTCATCGAAGAGGCAAACAGAATAAAAAGGCATTTTATTGAATAATATTAAATTGGGATGACTATCACAAATTGTACAACGGGCCCTGACAATTTATTTGGGACAGTAAAATACATAATTAAATCATATCTTCAATACTTGAGTAAGAATAGATTACATTCCGTGCATTCATTTAGTTTTATGGACAAAATTGTCTCACAATCAGAATGAAGTACTGCAGATAAAAATCTTTAAAAGAGATTTGGCCTCCAGCTAATCATATTCATCCATAAGAAATGCTTAAGAGGCCTTTTTATATGAGCAATGAATTTATGCGAAATATTTTCTTTTTGGTGAAATTTTGCTAATCATTCATGTTGGTTAGATCAGAGTTTGAAAATTTTCGAATTATGGCTATTTCAGATACTGATTATTCTAATTCGGGTTGAACATAATCAAATAGCAAGTAAGAGGGACATTTTAACTTCTAATATAATAAGAAATGTTGAGTGACTACCCATAGCATATTATGGCAATTCAAAAACATGCTACACAATTTACTCTATGGAACTTATACAAATCCAATAATTTATGATATGAGGATAATATACTGACAGCTTAAAGCGGAACGTGAAAATTAATGAAACTTTCCACAGAGTTAGGGAACGTGAAATTCGCTTGAATGTGCAGTTAGTTCTCACAAACAGATATAATTAGACGTGCAACGTTATTCGCTGACATCGTAAATAAATTCTCCACCCCGAAAAACTAACCATTAGAACTTAGCTAAAAAACTTAAGTAAAAATTCTCTTATCTCCTTTTCTAAATTTAAGTGACACAGAAAAGAAAAAAATGTGAGTTTGGAAGCCATGTTGTTATAAAACGCCTACCTGGTACAGATAGTCATATTCTTCTACAGATAGTACAGAATTCTTATGGAAAAGTTATCAATGCGCTAAAATATCTTAATCCATTTTCTCGTGCTTATCCCTGGTAACATTTACGAGTAAATATATAAGAGAATGTAGTGACCAGTCATTTAATTTTATGGATAGGTATTTCCAAAGTTTGATGATTAAATTAATTCCACTTTAATGGAAAGAAATAAAAAGAGTAACGGTTTAACTAATTGATGTCAGATTTAGACTTTTAGTATTTTAATAAAGGATTTCAAATCTTCAATAAATTGTTGCGCAAGTTACATCCTATTTTTTGACGTTAAATATCCTTTCCTCCAATAAAAAACTTTTTAGATTATAGTTGAATAGAAAAATTATGCTGAAGAGGATGGAAAAGCGTTGATGGAGGAAGATTTATAGTTATAAGCATAGAAAATACTCTGATAAAATTTTGCCACTTGTTGTTGAGTAATATTTTGTTCTCTATAAAACAGCTTAGAGCTCATATTACTAGTTCACGTTTATCTAAGTCTCTCAAAAGCAATATTAGGAGGATATGAATATTGCTAGGTCTACAATTTGGAGTGAATCATTTGGGAAATGAGTTAGGTAGGAAGAAAAGAATAGATTAGATGATTTCACTCATGGATGTTCTCGACTAAATTCTTTGTTATTCGAGTAGTAAGCAGAATTTTCTCCTTATTTGTTAGTTATTAATTTAGTTAGTTATTTTATTTATAAATAAATGCATGCAAATTAAATTAATAAGTTTTCAATTTATATTAAGCTTCAGAGACTAATGAAAATAATTATTACTTCAGTGCTCTTAATTTTCCGAAACACCATTATCTTATTATGGTGATTATTTTTTTGGAGACATAGTCACAAAATTAATTTATATCGGAGAAACGGATGCATCCTCCGACCTCATACCGAGAATAGCGAATTCAGAAGAGAGAAAATAATATTAATTTTAAATGGAAGGAACACTGAAATGGTCTAAATGATGGAAGGAGAGTCGAGGGAGAGAAAGAGAGGAAATGAAGAGGAAGGGTGAGGGAAGGAGAAAGGGAGGAAAATGTTCGCATGTCTGACGGAACGAACGTATTTCTCTCTCCGTGAAGTCATCTCATCCATAGTCATCAGCGCGCCCTTAGAGCGGTTGAGGGTAAGATGGAAGGGGACAACAAAAGGCGTGCGACACATGTGTGCTCGGGGGTGGGCGAAACAGAAGGGGGTGACGAGTAGGGAGTGTTATAGGTGGCAGGGGGCGCGTCTTCGCCCCTTTTCTTCTCAGCACCGCCTCCTTGTTTCTTCTCCGTCCCCCTTTCCTGTACTCCTCCTCATCTCTTTCGATTTTGTGCATATCCTGCCAACGTTTTGCTGAACATCCCTCTTTGTGAATTGGTATGCATCACTCAAGTGCAGCCTAGCTTTCTGCTGTTATTAAGTCCAATCGGCAGTTGATTTGAATCAATGTTGCAAAACTTTTGAAGACATTGACTACCTTAATTCTCACGAAAGTTTTTCATCACTTATTTTTTTCATGTGGTATAAATAGGAGATATCATTTTTTCTAATCAATGAGCCCTTTACGATTTAGTCTGAGTGTATTAGGGAATATTTAGCTTCATCCGACGGATAATACATGTAAATATTCCTCTGTGTCTTTGATCGTAAGGAATTTTTCATAGAAAAATTTGTTTGAATTTTCTGCCACTTGCCTAGAGAATGGAAAATCTGATTTGACCTTTCTAATTGCCATTTTTATTCCGAGTGTGTAAAAGATCTTCAACAGGTTTTCAGCACGAATTCTTTAACTTGTAATCAAAATTTAATGACTATTGTGAGGCATTTTTGGTATTTTAAAATTTTAAAAATACAAAACAAAAAATGTCATAATAGTATACAGTAATTTTTATTATTTGTTAGTAAATCATTTATATAAACAAATGCGTTATTTTTATCATTTTACTCACACCAATAAAAACTTGATGTTTCAAAATGAATTAATCGCTCAGGTTGCGTCGTCATCCTTGACTTGATCAAGAGAAATTCTAACCTATCTTCAGCCTTAAGTATCGCCTCGCTTGAAAAAATAACTTTTTTTTAAATGTAATAGAATATTAAGTTGGATGTAAGGGTCACTCCAGTAGAAGAAGATAATTCTTGTCTCAACCTCGCCCGAAACAAAGATAATAATTTCTTTACCCTCAGAAGTATTCTATTACAATGTGATACATTATTTCACTCTCATCCCAAAAAGAAACTATGAAATTATTCAATTTTTCTTTCAGATTTATACTTTTAGCTTATTTAACCGTCATACTTCACCATAATCACACTGTTGATCATAGAGGTAAATGGTTTTTGTGACAATGTTGGGTAGCATTAAATTATTTGTAATTGAAGAAACATTCTTCGGGAAGCAATAAGGAAATCAGTTAAATGGAAAATCAGCGTTTGATATTTTGTTCAATTTTATTCTGTGCGACAATTTATGATGTATATTTCCGTGATATATACTCTATCATATATGTAAAGGAATTATTTACTTTTCAACAGCAATTTTAGTACTGAATAATTTTGCATAAAACATAGGGATTTGTTATGCTATATATTATTGATAATGAGGTGAAATGAATGGGAACTCCTTCCTTTTTGTCATTTATTAAAACACCATATGCGATCCATAGATTTCTTATCCGTATTCGACGTGTAAACCATAACAAGCAGGTTTTTCTCTTAGATGAGATACACCCTGTTTATTGGCTTCTATCTGATTCGATATGACCATCCGGCGACTTTCTCTTCAGATTCTCCAGAATCTTTTCATGTCGTGACACTGAGCCCTCTCATTTCATAGTATCCCACAAAAGAATCATTTCAACCCTTGGATCGGGTTCTGGCATAATGCGAAAGGATGATCTCCTCTTGGTGCTTTCCAGGAGTGCACCAACTGCTCACCCGCGGTGCTTCAGTGCAACCAGGAGAAATAAGAAAGGCACCTGTCGCCTCTAGTCAGGCACCTCCCGAAGGGTGCATCGCAAGCCGCTCCCTCGCTGCGATTAAATCTCTCATATTTTGCGACGTCAGGAAGTCGTCATCTCGTGTCTCCATTCACTCTCCCGTATTTCCCATTCCCCCTCCTCATGAACCCTTCTCTTTAATACTATCCGCTTATCCCCTTTCCTCGCACACGACCCCTTTTGTCTTTCTTTTTTCTCCCGTTTTACAACATATCCTCTGTGTTTTGTCCTCACCTCTCCCCTTATTCCGCATTATGGGGACGGACCACCAAACAAAGGATCGACATCGGAAAGTTAGCAGATCAAAGAGATAAGCACAGGGATGATAGCGCTGCAAATTTTTGCGATGTTTTGTTTCAGAAAACTCTATTTGAAAGATGTGAAAAGGATGGAATAGTCCTTTCTGTTTAAAAACCTGTAAGAATAATAGATTACTGCCTACTTTTTGGCTTACTTAATGAATCCTTCATGTTGGAAGCCTAGAAGTAATTTTTTGTATCGAGAAGAAAGAGATTTATCTGTCGTAAACGTGTTCAAACTGTAGAAGATTTATTGCTATGCGAGCATAAGGATTCGATTATAAATTTATGCAAAAGATATTTATGAGAAACCAGCTTAAAAGAAATGTCTTTGTTGTTGAGGATACTTGTGGTGGTAACAATATATATCTAAGCGTGGTTTTATTTTCTTATTTTCAATCAAAAATTTAATTTTTATTTGAATTTAATCTTTCAAACAAGATATTTTATGAAAGTTTCGTTGTGTTTAAAATTTTAATCAAATTTTCATGTAAAATATCGTACTTTGGGTCATATGTATGAAATTTTTGACGTTAAAATTTGATCGATTTTTATTTATTTAAAACATTCATTGTAATTTTGTAAACGAGTTATTAGTGAAAGGACTACGATAGGGTTATTAAGCATTTTATCCAACTGGTAATGTCTTTCTTTCATTTAATATGTAATGGTAATGGCTTTCAGTCATTTAATCGTCTTGTACCAAAATTTGTTCGCACAAAAACGGGTATTGATTTAATGTATTTTTTCTGCCGGCATGGAAAAATATCGATAGATTATGTATGGCCCAGAGAATTTGACAACAGAATTCGCAACGGCGGAGAGGAAACTGTTGGAATCAATCGAAGCCACTTTAGCCAATAATTCTGTCTTCAGCAGAGAATCGCAGGAAAAGACGAAAAAGCAATTAATCAACTTTATGATTCAATTAAGTGGAACAGATCGAGGACATCTACAAATTTTTTGAATCCCCAGCTCCGTGCGACAGAGATTGCTCAAATAGTCCGTCGCGTGACAAATCGAAAAACAGCGATTGTTTTTATTTATTGCCTCCGAAATATCCGCGAGACACAAAAACCGCCTGTTTTTCGGGCTTCGAAAAAACAAACGGCCGCTTCGATTCCTATTGTCAAAACCGACCTCTTTTTAAAACGCTTATCCCCCTCCCACCCCTCGAAGCAGATGACGTGTTGCGATACTCGTATCGGTTGGAAAAAATATTGGGAAATTCCGATTGTTTATCGTCCCGATCGGACATATTGTCGGGAGTCGACGACAAACTCGGTTCGCACGGCACTCATCATCGCAGCGCGCGCGGCACTTGCCGACCCAAAGGGATGGAAAAGTAGATGAGTCGATAAGGTGAAAGGCCTCGCATACTACAGTTATTGGCTTCGATCTTATCTCTTTTTTCATACCTCTTACAACTCAGTCCATCTCCCTCTGGAGTGTTTCTCTTGCCACCCTAATAAAGAATGATGCTCTTAAGTTGGAAGTAAGTGGACATCCATCCCTCCCACCTCACGGAAGGACTCACGCCCTCCACGATTTCTCCCTCTTGATACAGAAAAGGGGGAAAACTGTCGTCTCTGTAACTTAGGTCCATATGATACCCGTCCTCTTCCTTCATCGTGATTTTTCCCTCTTTCCTATCCCCGGTGTTAGCGCTTGGGGTCAAAGCCACCCCGACTTCTGAATTGATTACCACCCCCAAAATTCCCCTCTCTTTCTTTGACTATCAGCCCCTCCCCCCGGTAACCTAGGCATCACATTGTGACGATCCCTCCACGCCCTCCGTTCCGGTTCTCCTACGGATCCCTTTGGCCCCCTTCTCCGCGACCCTCACCCTCAGCAGTTCTCCCTTTTCAAGCCGCCCTTCCCCCTTTCCCTTCCCTCCCTTTTCGGTTTCTCGCGAATCCAGAGTGCAGATGCCAGATAATCCTCTGCATACGTTCCGGGCGGCCGCTCAGTCTGCGACAATATTGTTTCTCTGGATTTGTGTGGGCTCAGTGCGCTGGAGCTGGATGGGGTTGTAGGGGAGCCTAGATGACCCCCCGCCGGAGTGGGAGACGGGAATGCCTTGTTGGTGGGAGGAGGTGGAATGGGGTTCCCAGGGGAGACTATCGGGAGTAAAACTGTGGATAAAATATTTGGATATAGCTTACCAAACAAGAATTACCACGCTTGAAGGCTCGAAATCTCCAGTGTAAAATAGTGTGGAGGGGAAGAGAAGTACATAAGCGGCCAACTTCGGTACCTATTTAAATACCTCTCGTATGGATTGCTGTTTCAGAGTCAACCAACCCACTTAACTTTGGGGTTTGCAAATGATAATCCAGCGATTGCTTTGGAGCAAATGAAACTGACTTTATTTCACATTTATTGGTGCAAATCATTTATTCTAAAGAATTTTTGCCGTTGAGACTTTATGAAACGAGGAAATTTGTCGATCTCAGTGGAAGATCAGTTCATTAACTCAAATCAGATTTCAAATTTTGGTTATAGGTATAGATGTTTTTAGAATTTTATTATTTTCTTGTTATTACGCCGAGGTATTGTAACAATCGTCAATTTTATTGTGGATTCGATAAATAAGTAGGTAAAAGCAATAAAATACGTCCCTATCGGTTTCATTTTAACTTAATGCTCCTCTTCTTTCCCTAGTTATCATATCTCAGCATAAGTATTCACCAAAACAAATATCTATCTTAATATCGTTTCAAATGTAATTTCATACCGCGATTCTTTTTGTGGTAAAAATGCAAGACACAACCAAGAAGTACCACTGGTTGGACCATACAAATATAAATAGTACAACAATAGTGTTTTGAGTTATAATGGTCAACCATAATATATGGTACATTTTGTTAATGGTTAGCGAAAAGGATGCATGTAAGGTCAAAAAATAATCTAATGGCAAACGCAAGATAATTCTTTCCTTTAATCTCGACAATCTATTGAAATCTAATGATGATAAACTGAGGGGGAGGGGGAGAGTACAGCACACGCCATCCCCACAGTTCGTCAGTGGAGGGATGAAATAGGTCTCTTAAGTTTGGAATTAGCGCAAGCAAATAAACTCAAGCAATAGATAAAGATTAGGAAGCGGACAAATGGCAGAAGGGGTTTATTCCTTTAGTCGTTCACTCTTTCAATATTGAGTTGACGCACATGATCTTAGGGTTCCATTCAAAATCAATCGTTTAGAATATCATTAACTCAAGTTCGTAGTCGAAAACGAGTCATTCGTTGTGCATCTGGAGGTTGTAAACGCAACTATTAAATATCTGCTCGCTCTCTCGTGTTTACAGGAAACCGATTTTGTTGACCAGCAAATTGTTGCTTGCACTCATTGATTATACTTAACCTCTTTAAGATTTTTTTCTTGAGATCGATAATCTATTAGTAATGCTCCTGTTTTCTGATCTTGTTATGAAATAATTCGTTTACTCTATTGATATACTAGTAGGAAGAAACGAGTTGCATACTGTCTCACTCATTATTAATTTAGTATTCACATAAAACCCAGGAGTATTCAGTTACGTTTTTTTCCTCCATGAGGTATAGTTTCACTCAAGAAGACGAATTTTACAGAGATGATAGATATTTTAATGCAGAATTGAAGTCGTGAATATGTTCAAGTCATTACGTACATGTATACCAGTTGCTTGATTTTGTAGAGATTCTACGAATGCTTCAAGTGTTTTTATTTTAGTTTATGAATAAGCGACTGCGTTATCATTTTTTGAAAAATATTAAAAATATTTATATAATCTACGAGTAATACGTGCAAGTCAGGGAACAAAGAACCATACTGTTAATAATTCATCCTAATTGATTGGAAAGATTTCTATGGACAATGTTTTAGCGATCTCAGAAATATTTAAACAAAAATATGCATAAGAACTGAATAAAGCATATTTTAATTCCAACTTTTTGCCATTTCGCTTAATTTCCTTATGTAACCAGTTACTCCAAAAGATCCTTGGAATCCCAATATTGACATGCATGAATTTCATCATTGAGAACCAGAACCTTTTATACAGTATAGATATGTATGACATTTGTGTAAATAAGGTAGCCTAGTAACCTCTAATTAATTGTCTACCTCCTACACATTCGAGCTTTGACGTCAGTACCCCTAGATTGCCTTCCGCTAAACATAGTACAAGAAATCCATTTTCATCGCTTACTAAGCTTATTTGCTGTATTGAAATGAATTAGAAGTTCGTACCGTTACTTGCTTCTAGTTTTAGTTTTAAAATTACGATAATATTTTCTAAATATTTGAGAGAATGTGGCGGCAGAATGAATATAATTCATAAATTTAGGAGTGGTGCTACGTCTTATTGATTCTCCGAAATTCATCATAGTCAATACGATGCAGATGGGGAGTTACCCGGGCATCGATGGGTTGTTTTTAAGGGAATAATTAATTATGAACTATGGTACAAGTACAAAATATCCTTAGCATCATTGTTTTAAATTTCTGACTCTGAATTTGCCTCATTTTATAGTCCCAGAGGCATATAAATAGCATATTGAGTCTTGGCCATCAGTTTTTTTGCTAGTGACTTATTTTACGCAAAATTCTCTTATAAGATATTTTTTGATTTCGAAAAAAATTATATTTGTAATGTCCATGTAGGGGGGCTACTTTTGCCAGGTATTACATTTCGATCAGAATAATAAGTGGCAAAACGCTCCTCCTTACTGCTGACTAAACAATACGTCATCTTTTTATCGTGCATAAAATGCATTCGACCGTGGATTTAAATCTGAAATGAAATTGAAATGTAGATAAACGTTTTCTTGAAAAGAGCCTTAATCAGTATCACCTTAAAGTTAAGTTGCTACTAATAGGGCACATATACCTAAAGATAGCACTGGGGCATCTATCCCGAGAAGAGGTCTATCCTTTCAGTACGGGAGAGATGCCCTTACAGCCAGTGGGGCTACACTTTGCCCAAGATGGCCAGTCACTGCACGTGGATATTAAATGAACCTATAGCTACAAGTTTTCGCCCTTGAATTCAAAATATTCAAAAATTTAAATATAAAAACAAATATCAACCAGAAAATTATACTCTATCTTATAACAAGGCGGATAAAACAGTACCTACTTGAAATGATGTTATAAAAATGCGCTTAAGAATTAATAGATGGATAGAAAAGTTCCTTCCAACTAACTGACGAAAACCGTCACTAGAGCAATATTGTGGTTTTCCTTATAAGTACTACGACTGGGGCATCTCTCCCGGTGGGGCATCTCACCCGAAATCACCTTATAATGCTATGTAGCGTTTATAAAATCTAAGCTTGTATCATTCAGTACTATATTTTCTGATCAAATATTTTCTTTGCTTGAGTCATTATAGTCATTATTTATCTCTTCCCCTTTCCTTTGCTGGTGATATTGCAACCCAAATGATGAAATTCTTTGATTTGTTTAAGGATATCCATTTATATTTGATGTGGATAAACTCTTCTTCGATTTATTTACTTCGACGTCATACTTCTTCATATTATTTTTCATTGAAGATGGATTTCTGGTTAGGATTTTTTACCGGAGAGTATCTCTACATCATCTGCATTTAACAGCATGCATACTGTTTCTAACAGGCTACTCCTCCAAAATCTGCTTTTATTTACAAATATGAATGTTTTCCAGTACTCTTATGTTCTTTTAGAAAATTGTTTTAGGAAACCAGTTTTATACTACATTTCCATTGGTAAACTTTTTAATATCCTTTCTCCGATGAATTAGTTATTATATCTCCAATTCCTTTTTCTTGTTTTATTCACTCGATTTGTTACTAATTTCATTTATCTTTTCAAAAGGATTGAAACTTACTCCTCAAATAAATCACTTTTAAAAGAGAGGCTTATGTAAGAGTAATACTAAAATGAAAACTTTGTAATGGATAGAAAATTTGTATCGAGAGAAATATTTTCTTGGTGTGAGAGTAAAAATATCAAACATTAGCTTTTATAACAAAAATTTGAAGTCTCTTTTCTATTTCTTAGGTTTATTATTTAAATTTGTAAAAATATTTTGAATAATTAATCGCGAAATAGTTTTGAAAGATTATCGCACTTGAATAGGTGTATTTTATAGTATTCATATAACTTATTTATAAAAAATTGTACGGAAAGTATCTACGTATTTCGATAGGAGATTTATATAGGTTATAACATATATAAATATTACTATAAACTATAAAGTTTTCTCTTTTATAGTATACTTTCATGGAGTGTCAATATGTTTTATATTCAGTGTACCTATGTCAACGCTAATATTGAGGACCTTGAAATTAAAGTTGAGACATTTATAATTCCTTTATGCGAATCAAGATCATCAGTACATCTATATAAGTAACATCAATCATCAATATTCTCAACGAGCATATTCTTATTCATATTTTTCACCGAATTTACGTTTAATTAGCAAAGGCTATACGTAACCTCGTATCTCCTCTTTCCCCCACGGTTCTCAGTCTCTTTCACACCAAATCCGTGTTTCCCTTCCCACAGCGGCTAAAAAGTGACACGCAGCATCGTCGCACAAAGTAACCGCTTCTCGTCGAGTCCATGCGACAGGCCCTTTTCAGCCGACAACGCGCGAAAACAAAAAATAAAATCTTTTAACTCAGGGTCTCTATCCGGGGATCAGGAAAAGGGGTATTGCGTTCACAAATTAATAATTGAGCCCACCCACGGCTCGCGTTTAATTTAAAACACGCGCCCAGTAGGATAATCAAAACTCTCCCTTTGTCTCCCGGGATGCGGGAGCTGGCTTATTTTAACCCCTTCCCATCCCTCTAACCCCCTTAAAAATCCCCGTTTCTTCATTCCGCTAACCGGAAGGCTTCCGCCACCCCACCCTCTCTTTATCCGCCTTTATTCCCATCCCCTATCCATTTCTCTCGTTTTCGTATCCGCGTAAAATCCCGTGATAGATGACCCCGTCCCACATCCAATGAAATCCCGGTCTCGCCCTTTCGCCCCCCATTACGCTACCCCGCAGAGACCGCATAGCCGCCCGGCGTTTTGTTGGCCGCGCTTATATTTGATCCGGAGAGAATGTCCCAGCGCGTAATCGACAGTCATAACCATGGCCATCCTCTTCCTATCCCTTCCCATCTTTCCTATCCCACCGTAGATATCTCCCGCACCGCGGTCCACTTTTTTACGTCCCACCGAAACAAATCGAATCGCCCTATTCCGTCTCTATATCCGACGCCGTTCTCTCTTTATACCCCCTCTCACTCACGCTGATTCGGGCATTTGTTCCATTTACATCAATTTTCCATCGGCATTTCCGTCGGACCCTTTTTTATCCCTTGCTCTCTCTCTGATTTCCCGTGGTAAGGGGGCCATAGGAGTTGCTTCAGAATGGGGGAGGAACGAGAGGAAAAGCAATGGATTCGAAAAAGGGTCATTTGTCTGTTGAGCGGCTTTTGAGCGCGAATTGTGAAGACGGATGGCTTATCTCCGTTTTGCTATATGTTGAGAGTGCGTGCGGATTTGACACGGGGTATAATGCTTGCGCCCCCATCCGGAAGTGTTTCATACATTTTCCGAGCGTTTTCCTGCTGGTTAGTGTTTCCGTGGGCGGGAGAGCGAAAATATCTCTTCTTTCCATTTTTATGGATTGGTTTGTCACTTGTTCAATACGAGGGGTGCTTTTTGTGTCATTGTTTTTTTCTTTTTTTGTCGGATACATATTAATTGTCATACTCAAGGGATCGGAAAGAAACCATTTTATATATGTTAACGCTTCATCTGAAAATTAGATCCAATGACCAATATCTGATAATTAGATCCTAATAAGGTCATTCTTCTCCACTTCGCGCTTCCACTTTTACGGCTCCACTCTATCGGGGTGTTTTTAAATACGTATTTAATGTATATTAATATATGTACATAATGTATATTAATATTCGTAATTTGTCCGCAAAAAAGTTTTCTATTCTCTAACTACGAAACATTCTATTTATAAATAATATCTTACTTTGCGAAAATTCACCCATCGTGGTAGATTCTGGAACTGATTAACCGCGATTTACGAGGGACGACTGTATACTTAATTGGTAAATACCGAAAGTTTTGATAAATTACATTAGAATAACGGTAAGATCTGCAGCCCGAGAATAAGAAATAATCGGAGTATTTCTTTTTGCGATTACATTCATCGTATACATTCTTTTCTCAAGCCACTCGTCGACTCTTATCAACCAAACAGTTCCTTTTTTCCCCTCCGTATCGCTCGGGAGAAAATTTGAAGATCCACATTTTACATATTCGTCCGTAGCACGGTTGCTCCCTCAATCTTTCATCTCCGTCTGTTTCATCTGCCTCCTCCGTTTCTCCCTCAAACCCTTGACAATTATTGACGTGAGGCAATCAACGGCATGAGAAAAGAAAGGGAGCTTTGGAGGCATTAGGAGACCGAGTCAGATATTGAGGAGTATGGGAAGGGAGGGGGGTTGGGAATGATAAAGTAATGAAAAAAAAATAAGTCGGACCCGCGAGGAGAAGACAGAAGCGTAGTTGAGAGCGGCGGTTGTATTTGAGATGTGGGGGCGGGAGAAGGTTGATGCGGAAAGACGAGGAGTGAAAATAGAAAGATGAGCGAAGTCGGGGGTGGTGTAATTAGCGATGGTGGAGCTCGGAGGACTGCAAGGGGGATGTTTTTTCTCGAGGGGTTGGAAAGAAGGGGGTGGGGAAATTAGCAGAGGAAGAATTAGAAGACGAGGTCGAGAAAAAGGGTGCAAAAGAAGGGTCCCAGGGAGGAAAGAGAGAGAAAAAGCTTTGGGTGTGTTGGAGGGATGGAGACTATTTAAGAGGTCGAAGTCAGTGCCGCGATATCAAGAAGGGGAGGAGCGAAGGGGGGGAGGGGGTGGAGTTTAGAGCGAACGAATGAGATCTGTGTGCCGAGAGAGGGGGAGGATTAAAATAAAGAAAGATCCGTTTCGGGGGAGAAAAAGGGTTCTCTTTAAGGGATTGGAAGTTTTTTTTCCTCTGGGCGGAGGGAAGGGTAGGGGATACTACTTGCAAAGGGTGCAGACTTTCTGGAGCCGTCATTAAAATTTTCGGTAGCGGAGGAAAGGGTGAGGAATGAGAGAAGGAGAGCAAAGGTCCTGGTTTGTTAGATTTGAAGGAGGAGGAAGACGTAGGGGAGTTTGAAGTGGTGTTGGAAGCGGGTGAAGATTTTTCAGGGTGGATGAGTGGAGGAAGGGGTTGGAGGAAGAGAGGTTTAGGTTTCTGTGTGTGTGTGTGTAGAGGTTGTTGAAGAGGGAGGACTTTCTCAAGAAGTCGAAATGAAATCGGCAGTTCCCATTCCTTCACTTTTCTTCCCGCGTCTTCGTATAGGTCCTCCTCTCTTCCCTATTTGAACTCCTCATACTCGAATTTCTATCTGCGGTTTCCTCCTGACTGACTTCTTTCCACATCCCTCCTGGAAGACTTTCGACCCATTTTTAGTTTAAAGTCGCTTTCTTTCTTTCTTCTGTTCCGCGAAGTTGAGCAATTGCGCACAGTGGGCCAACCTCGAGAAGTGCTGACGTACTTCTGCAAGAAAAAGATAAATGGTTTACATTCATATATAATCATGCAATGAATTGTATAAAAATATGAAACTCATTGATATCGAAGTTGTATATGTATATGTGATATCGTATCTTCAAGATATATATGAATACAAAATAAAATCGATAAATTCCCATTCAAGAGAACCTCTTAAGGTGAATTTACAATTGCGTCACTGATCTCTGGCAATTATTGCTTACGCATTTCTATTGAACTCAAGGAGAATCAACTATTAAACAAAGTTCTGGGACTGAAGATGGTATAAATACGGATTATTTTACATTGAGATTTTCTGTTCTAGTGCATGCATTTCACAAATTACTTGATATGTATTTGAATCATATAGGTATATCAATTGAACCGTAAGTAATTCAGTGTCTCAGATAGTAAATTTGTAAAAATGATTTCCGATTATTCCGAAAATTTACGGTTGAATAATCTTTACTATTATCATTACAATCATTCTTTTTGAGGTTAAGGTATTGTTTTATGTACTCACTTAATGTATATTTTATTAAAGCAGTCTCTACTGCAGAAAGATCGTTCATCAGTAGCAGTTAAAGAAAAGTACCTTTTTAAAATCAGCCAGCTTATATTTTTTTTGTAACTGAGGTAATCAACTAGAGGTAGATATAGCTGTAAAACCAATCTTTAATATGCTCAAGAAATTATGTTTAGTATTTAAAGGTGGGAAGAAAATTGCCGTCTCTGTTATAAAATTACCCCATCAAAATCGAAATTGGAGCTAATGAAGTAAAAATCACCTCTTTTGCTAATTTTTTAATATTAAATCTTACTCTTGAAAATGAAGCATTCATAAGCAGCCTTTAGTAGTTATGAATTAGAGCAGAGAATTCATTCTTGAAACTGCAGCGTCGGGCATCAAACATATTTCGAAGGTATACACTATGAGTATTACTTTTATCGCAAAGAACGTCCTCTCTGAAACTTTTATTTCCCACCCGAGCTGCACAAAAGTAAAATGAGTCAGAGGTCTGGAAGGAAAGACGACGGACAGAGAGCTATAATAATGCCGCTGGAGTAGACCCACCTCCTTCCTTTACATGCTGAAAAAAAGAAACAGCCCCGTTTTTCTTTCCTTCTGTCTCCGCATCCGAAGAACTCCTTCCCAAGCACATTCCCCCTCCTTTCGAAAAAGGCAAAGAGAGAAAACTCTCCCGCTCTCACACGCACACAGCGCCTCACCGGCAGGCAGGGACCTTGATTAATGACAGAACTTAATTAAAAGTAAAATTAGACTTACATTTCTCACGGGCTTCCAACTTGCCTCGCCGACTCAGCCCAACGTCGTCGACTGCCTCCGTCGCCGTCTCAAGCCACCAGTTTGCGGGGAATCCGGTAAAAGTCTCTCTAGGCGGTGTCGACTCCTCGGGAGGGAAGGAGCCGCGAAAGAAAATGGCAGCGAAGGAAGAAAAAAGACTGCGAAAGGAGGGAATGGAGGGAAAAGAAAAGAATGGGAGGTCTCTCTCTGTAGTTTTTTTCCTGTGCGAGGAGGGAGTTTTCTGGCGGCCCCTCTCTGGAAGAGCCATTTGCCAAAGCTGGAGGAACCCGCCCACCCCCTCTCTCTGATGCTGACTTCCAACCAAACTTCCCTCTTGCGCCCCACCCACCCTCTTTTTCACCAGAGGTTTTACCCTTGGGCTGAAAAAGGGGTTAGAAAAAAGTCGAGCGCTAAAGAGTATAGGAGACATGATGAAGAAGTGGTGAGGGAGGGGAAAGGTGGGTGCTTGAGGGGAAATGGGGGAGGGGGTTGAAGAAATAGGAAGGCGAGGATGAAGGATGGGCGAAGAGATCGGGAGGGAAGAGATAGTCGATGGGATGGATGAAAGATGACTGCAAGGATTGGGAAGAAAAAGAAAACGAGGGGTTCGGAAGGAAGGAGAGGTCGGAAACGGTGGTGTATATATAACGGGGAAATATGGGCTACCCTAGGGGCATAACGCAGAATAGTCATCAAAGTGCTTGTGAAGGAATATAAAATAGGAATGGAAATTAAAAATCCCCGCTGAGATTTTGAATACTTCGAGGATATCAGAGGGAAGCGAATGATAAAAAGAAGGGGAGAAAATTCACAATGAAAGATAAAGAAAAATACTGCAAAAGGCGAAACAGAAAAAGGAAATGAAATACATTGAAATGCTCTGAGAAAGAGAAGTGATAGGAAGACTTGCTTAAGAAATCAATGGAATAAGATGTTGATGCATAAAGAAATATTGCTTTAAACTCAATCCGAATCTATTGCCTTGAAAACTCTCTCCGACTTGCACGGGAAAAATTCCAGATTTTTTATCATAATGATATTTTAGTTTTAACGAATAATTTTGATTTCAGGAATAGGAACTAAGAAATGAATTTCAGAGTATTGAGTGAAATATCCAGGGAATATGTATTTTTTATTCATGGAAAACAATTCCTCATTCTCTCATTTATGCTTCATGCCTCATTGATGAGACGATGAAAAACATAGCCAAAATGTTGTCTATGGAGTTTCTTCCAATTCCACCTGATTTTAAAAGTAAAAGATAGACCTGTATCAGTACTGAATATCTTTATATATTTTTCTTTAGAAATTAAGAGAAAAGTATAGATTAGTAAATTATTCAAACAAGAAATGAATAAGGACATGGACCTTGAAGTGAAAATTCCGTGAAAGTTTGCAAAAATTACCTGGCATTTGCTAGTGAATTTCTTCATCTCGTAACTTTCCCGTAAATAATATATTAAAAAATATACTAGGATCTTGCATTTTGGAAACTAATTTCTAAGGTTTCAGCCTCTCTATTCGGCGAAAGAATAATTGCAGCTGAAGTACAGGCAAGGTTAAATCGTGAGAGATTGGGTGAGAGAGAGGAAATAGTTAGATACACAGCAGTGAGAATTCGAGAGAGAATGTGGATAAGAGGGAACAGGGATGGCGAGGTAGACAAATGGTGATTTCGTATGAGAAAGAGATTTAGGGAGGAGAGGTCGGGGAGGTGACGGTAACGAAGGAGAGGTTCTCAGAGAACAGTGAGATACTGTCAGAGACGGAGTTCCTGATCTAAGGAGAGCGTTACTCTCTTTCCCTCTTATGTCTGCTAAAATATATATTCTCAGGTGGGGAAATCCAACTCTGCGCCTCGAGGTTATGGATTAACTCAATTTTTCTCCTCGTCATACCACCGAATGAGGAATCATTATACCATTTGATATCAAGTATACGATTAAATACGAGAGATGTATGTAGTAGGAATAAATAGAACTGTGCTTAACTGATGACTGCAAAAGGAAGAAATCAATGATGATTACTATAATGTTCCCAACAAAATTTTGATCCTATTGTTAATTTCATTTATTTTAAGTTTTAATTCGATTAAATCATGACATAATGATATGTGATGATATGATTAATGATAAACTAAGTCATGTTAGACAAATGTTCGATATACTTAACTATAAGTGCTTAATTACTAGATTAAACAATCATCATCTTTGTTTTTCTGCTTTAGCTGGTTCTAAATACGTGTTATTTTCCCAACAATTTTCATACTCTTCCCTTGACTTCACTTATGCAAAAGTTATGTATCCCATTAATCCTTTTTATCACCTAATCCTATGGTATCCTTCTACCAGAGGTCTTGTATCATTTTCATTTTTCCATGAGAATAATGACATTGCGGTTCGCAAAAATAACTTCAAACATCAATAAAATGGTGAAACGTCCGCTTTAATCCTTGAAAGATATTCAAGAATAAAGCACCTATCAGTTAAGTGAGATTAAAAGTAGGTTAATTTATTTGATTGCTCAGCACATATAAATGTATTCACACCCTCAGCAGTATCAAAATAGCTCCTTTATTGAAGATATGTCTGCAAAATAGATCGACTCTCTCAGTTCTTAAAATCGCTGAACGAAATTATTAAGAAATTTTTCGATGTAACTTGGATGATTCATAATCCAGCCTCTCCTTTAGTAATAACGGTATTAGGACACAGTATCAGATTCGGAGAATATCTCCGTTCACGTGTCCCTGTTTTCTTTTCGGCGGCGACAATAAGCCGTCTTATCGCGTTTCCCTCACCTGCCGCACGGCGCCACTCCACTCTTATCCAAATCGTTCCCCGCAGTCGACGGCTCCATTTCATTAATTGGAAAAACCGCGGGAGCTCAAATAAATCCGATTTTATTTATTCCCATTTTCCGCATCGACGATATCTTCTTTCCACGTCCGATACGACCCGCGGCGTTATATATACCGTTTTTTCAGCCATTCCCTATCCACGCTCTCAATTCTCTCCCTCCATTTCTATTTGTCGAACGTTCTCGCGCCGCGTGCTCTTGTTCCCGTGTTTTCCGTCTCGCGTCACGTGTTGACTGTGTTTTATGGAACCCTTTTGAATGTCGGGTGCACACACAGGTGTCTGAAACTCCCAGCCAAAAAGAGGAAAAGTCCGCTTTTTGCCCAAAGAGCTTCACGTGCCGTGTATTCCTTCGCCATGGCGATCGTTTCCGCTCGTGTTGTAAAGTCGGAGGTAATAAAGTAAATTAAGGCGATGGGATATTTGATTTTCTTGCATGCGCCCGTAAGAATTGTAGGTCGTCCAAGGACGGCGTGAATATCGGCGAGGGTATTGGTAAAATTAATTTGTCGAATGCAAATGCGAGTGAAGCTTTCACGCGTTTCAGGCTGCGCTATCTCGAAATGCTAGGAATTCGTGCGTCAAGAGCTAAAGGAGTAGATTTAAATTACTAGGCGTACTTGCTGTTTCCTTATGTAAGAGAAGCATGTCGGTTGGAATAGGAAATAAAAACGATTTCGTTCTTGAAGTCGGACGCCTAGAATGAATAAATTTTTAAAGTACTGTTTTATCAAAGAGATGTTATCAATTAAAGAGGTTTAATTGCTTTCCCTGTCCTTATCTCCTTTTTGTCTTTCTGGGCCTTTAATCGTAGTAATTACTGGCTATACGATAATTTTGAATTATAAGTAAATTATTTAAGTACAATAAACAAACATACCGTGTAAGTTGAAGTCAATGCAGGGAGAACAACGCAAGGTGACAATCATAATCAAGATAGAATTTTTGAATGCAGTTTTCTTCTCTTCCTGTCCGAGGGAAAGTAGAAACTAAGAAGCACCAATATTAAGTTCAAAATTAAAAGAGTATTCTTATATCCCTAATGATCTATTTTAATTTATCAGTTCACTAGTTTGAAGCATAGGTATTTACAAAACGGATAGATTTCTCGAAGTTAGAACTCCTCTTATTTCTAACTTCTTTGTATTCGAGTAGAATTCGGCAACAGAACGAAACAAATTTCGAACTGTAAGTGAAATGGAAAAATGTACTTGCATAACACAAGAATTATATTTAATTTTCTATAATTTTACACAATTTTATAATAATGTATCAGTTTTATTAATGATATCGGTATGCATTTATTTATATTTACCATCACGCGTATTTGATGCAGTAATATCAAAATGATTTATTAAGAAAACCACAATTCTCGAAAACCTTAAAATGATAGCAATAATAAATATTAAACATCTAAGCAATTGATAGTAATTTTCGTCCATAATGATGATCAATCTGCATCGTATACAAAGCACAAATATGAATACCATAGAAAGAAACTTAATCCTTACTGTTTATATAAATTGGAATGAAATTATATTATTTCTTATAGGCTACATTTCTAATTAACTAGATTCAATCCCATGTGAGTTGTAATTGTTATACAACATTCACTCGCATGAATTAATGTCGAAGGATTCCATCTGTTTTTGCGTATTTCACGCTGGAATACTGAAAATAGTTGTTATGTTCTTTTCTGTGTTCCATGTATCATTGTTCTGTTTTATAACCCAGCTGAAAAAAGACACGGTAAATAAAGGATTAAAAGAGTACAAAAAAATGTTCTATAAGAATAAGCATAGGGTAGTAATAGGACGGAGTTATTTGCTGTTTCATTATCAAAGAATATCTTAGGGCAAGCGTCAAGAGAATGTCAGATGTCTGAAGTGCTTAAAATCCAGTCCGGTATTTTCTCGAAGGAAATGGGAAAATTACGTAAATTATTTAAAATTTGGGTTTTTTCATTGTATCCGAAAACCTGGAAGATACTAAAAAGCGCTATGAAAATTATGGGTGAGCAATTTTCTAGTTAGTTTGCAATTGTTACTAGAAATTTTAAAGGTAATATTTGGTGTATTTTATTTTCATTTACTGAGCGCTCCCCAACTACATTATTGAATAGAGTTTCAAACTTGCAATTCGTTTATCAAAACCCTAAAAAATTATAAAAGACTATACGTTTGATTCCGCAGAGAAAATGGCTAATTATTTAACATCAGCCTATTCAAACTCAGTTATACCGTGAAGGTCAGTCGAAAGTCTTCAGAAAAATAATTGAAATTCGGGCTAACAACTTATTGTGAAGGTACAGAAAGGTTTGAAGGTGATGAAAAATCTTTACAGACCCCTAATTTCGTAAAATATATATTTGTAGCAAGAAAATTTTTAATGCGTTCTTATATAATTGGTCAGACGAGATAAAAAGCAAATACACGATGCTCAGCTAAGGACAGAGTGAATAGGAAACGTAAAGTATTGATAAAGAGAGGAAGAGTCTTAAATTTTGACAAAAATGGATGATCAAAGAAGAAATTGCGTGGAATTTGCAGGTCTGAAGAGCAATTCCAAGGAAAATATTCTACTAATAGATGGTCTCGGTTGGAATAAACAGAGTTATGATGCTAAATAAGAATATTAAATAGGAAACGATAGAAAACTCGGTATTATATTTTTCCACGAACCATACAAAAAAGAAGAGATCCACGACGATAACTATGTTTTCCAAATCGGTCGCGGCGTAATCCATTGTTACCAACCATCTTAATTCATACCTTATTGTAATTAATCTCTTCAGAGGAAACCCTGAATAGACGGTTGTTTTGAAACCTTTCAAGGCATTCAACAAGCAGGTTTGGGGGAGAGCTTTTCCGTTTCGATCACCAAATTAATGGGATAATCCCTTCGAGCAACAGTAGTCCATTTACGATGCGTCAAATATGGATTCATCCCAATAATAAGGACGTGCAAAGAGTAAACATAATTTGAAAGGGGGTATATCCCTTATTCCTCTGCAACCCGTTCCTTTCAGATCCCCGACACCCAGGTGATCCCCGCCCCTCTCCCACGCTCGCCGGTATTTGAACCCACGCATGACCGCCGTCCCTCCGTATCTCTCTCACGCTCCGGTTCATTTCGCTCTTTCGCTCCTAGAGGCGGGAATTGCGAGCGCGTGCTTCAGAGGGATACAGAAGATAAGGACACGTGCCATTCTGCGAATCGTCCCTTGCGTCGCCGAGACAACGGATAAACTAACTTGTTGCGGTGGAGTGGGAAACATGCCTCTCGGGGCTCTAACATAGCCACCTTTCTCTATTCCCAACTATTGCATTTAAAATTAGACAAAAGGTGTTATCTATGAACTTTGTGAATACCTGAATCCAATATACGAGCTTGATTTATCCAGAAGAGAACAAATCTTCTTTAACCCATCACCATTTATTTTTTTGTTCGATCTTTTGGTTTATTTGTTCAAAATTTATGTCAATGAAGAGTCGGTAACCCCGTAACTGGTGGCTATCACCATAGGGGTACCTATATTCTTAATAATGTTCTTCCTATAAATGCAATATGAAATTGGAGGAATAAACATTATTATTATTTTAATTGGAAAAACCCGATCTTAGGTTACTCAGGAATTGAAGAATAATTCAATATTCTTAATTCCGAGTATAAAGTGCTGATGAAACCTATACGCATTAAAGAAATAACAATAAAAGTAGTTTTATGGTTTTAGAAGGGTATAATTCCTAACATTTTATCGTTTTAGATGACCTGTATTGCAATTTCATAATGCCTTGATTTATTCGATGCATGCTTATCATCAGTTCATAGTTACTGATTTTGTATACTTCAGACTTAGTATGTCCCCGAACTAAAGAATAATTTTAACAAATATACTACGAAACAATTAAATATGGAAAGCTTCATAACTGAAACAGATTTATATGAAATATTAATCAATATTATATAAAAATCATTTCAAATACTACCAGTTAGCAAATGAAAATAAAAAAAAGGCTTCAAATGAAAGTCTTTAAAATTATACTTCCTCTGATAATACTGAACGAGTTAATGCAACAACTTCTTTGATGCATATAACCATTGCTATTATCACTCCTAGGTTATAGTTGTCGATATCATTTTATCTGTGCCAATAAGGAAACTATACTATTTTCACGTGTTTCTAAAAAAAACTAAAGATTTCCTCATAATTGATCACTGAACACGTGTGAATTGCGCGCTTCGTTCTTTCCTTGTTTTTCCTGGGCTGAGGAAGGCGTGGGAACAATCGGGTGGGCGGATGCTGGAATCGCACCTGAGTCGCAGTGCGTATGACGAAGCGCTCGCAGATAAAAGGGGCGAAGTCAAACAACACTGATAAAAATGCCGCGGTTCGTCAAACGGAGGGATCGAGAGCAGAAGTAAAGAATGACGGGGAATAGATAAGGGACACACAATAGAGAGGCGGAAGAGCTCCTATTGAAACAAAATTCAAATTATCAGTTCACTTGAATCTCTGGGATTAAATTGAGTAAATATGTTTGCTACCTCCCGAAATGACAGAGAACTACCAGCTATCGGAATACAATTGAAACTGTGGCAAAAGAATCCTAGATGAATACACTCTCGTAATTTTTCATGTCTATTAGGATATAAATGGAAATATAAAGTTGATATCTTTGAGGGAAGAGATCGAAATATTTTATGATTAGATAGATTAGAAGAAAGTGATGTAAATTTAATTGGAAGGTTTCATTGAAAATTTAACCCTTATATCCGTTTATACTTGAAGTTTTTATCTGGAAATACTTTTTACTGGGAAATAGATAGTTTAGAGGATAGATTAACCCTTTCGAACGACTTAGATAGAATTATGAACTGGTGCGATGATTGGCAATTAGAGCTTAATGTAGAAAAGTGTTCGGTAGTTAACTTCTTCGAAAGAAAATCTATAATAAACAGTTATTCTTACAGCATCCGATGGGTAAACCTAATGACAGTAGAATCGGTGAAGTATCTTGGAGTAACTCTTACGAATAATCTATCATGGAGTGCCCACATCCGAAATATATGTGGAAAAGCACTTAAGAAACTCGGCTTCGTTAAAAGAATAGTCGGTAGGAGTGAGGAAAAGGTTCGCGAGCGATGTTACTTAGCGTTAGTTAGGTCTCACCTTGAGTATGCATGTAGTGTATGGGACCCCGCCGAGAAATGTCATATTCGGGATTTAGAAAAAGTACAACGAAAGGCGATACGATTTGTAAATAATTGCTACGATAAAACAGCGAGTGTTACTCAGATGTTACAGGAGGTGGAAGAAGAATCATTAGAAGATAGAAGAAAAATTCAAAGGGTAAATTTATTAAATAAGTTCAGAGAAATTACCTTCTCAGATGATGTAACCGATATAATGCGACACCCCTGTTATATGGGCCGTTCTGATACTTCCAGAAAGATTAGGGAAATAGATGCTAGAACGGATCGTTTCAGAAATTAATTTTTTCTGCGAAGTATAAGCGAAAGCAACCGTTTAGGAAAATAGAGTCAAGGTGATTGCACCCCCTGCCACATGCCGAAAGGTGGCTTGCAGGGTTCTTACATAGACATAGACATATCGATGTTGTATTTGACTTCGAATTACATTTTTAAAGTGTTGGAAAATTAAATTGAGGGCCAGTGGAGGTGCCTTCATTCGGCAAAAAATCGTAACATTAGTAGAAATTCTTAGAAGTCTTAGAAGTAGACTTTCTGTCTCGGTAGCCTAGTGGTTAAGGCAGAGGAAGGGAAAGTTCCGGCTTCGATTCCCGGCCCAGTCAGACTTTTTTCAAGTCCGTTTTTCCTTGGGAATTTTCCTGGGTGCACGCCTTTATGTGCAATTTACCCTTTCCATTAGTAGAAATAATATTCATTTAAATGCTTCTTTCTAGCATGATTTCATTGACAATAGCAGAAGGAACGATCTAACTTGACTTGCGGGATTGTGTTTTTGTAAATAATGAAGTTTATTATATGAATTCAAACCGTATACTCTTTCCTCGGTGATGCCTACTTTATTGCCACTAATTTCTTAGGGTCAAATGATTTAGAATGAAAAATGATGCGCTGTAGTTAAACTCATCCTGCTAGGAATTAGATATCAAATGTCATTGCAATGAATCAGGTCCCTCTATTTAGATTTTTCTTTTTCCAATTCCAATTTATATTTTAAGTCCCCGAGAGAATGATTTAAAACCCGCTTATGTTTTATTGCTTCAATTTTTTAACAAGCTCTTAATTTGTTTTACAGTTTACTAGCCTGAAAGAACAAAGGATTTGCTTCAATAATTGCCCAAGCGTCCAGGAAGTGAGGATCAAGTATCGGTACTGTTCCCACTCATTTATAGTCCCTATAGTTCTAACAGCGTTGCGACATTGGATGGTATTGATAGATTTATTGGCTACATATGGTGGGAATATCAGCACTTGGCGGGAGTTCGAGTGGTAAGCAGAATGCCACCGCTCTCATCGTTTATGTACTTCCAATTGCTTTATAGCGGGGTGTTAACTTTTTCTGTCCTTTCTTCGATAAGGAATCACAGGGAGTTTTTATGGAACATTCTGGAGTATTGAAATGGTTACTCTGCGTTACCTTTTCTCGTGCCATCCTTGAATGTGTAGTAGTTAAATAAATGAATTTACTCATCTTTTTCTCCATTTTAGATGTCGTTGCTATTTTAGTGACTGTTATGGATGAAACAAATTGAATGAAATCTTGCTTTGTGGCAATAGGTTCTTAAATTTATTTCTCACCTCCGAAGTTTCCTCTGTTTTTAATTCTTAGCAACTATCTTTCTTAGCATACTTACTCGATTTGGATCACGCCCACGTATTTTTACAATATTTACATCGGTATATTATAAAGCAACGGTAGTACATACATCTAATTATCTGGTCAACACATGGCAAAAATCAGCAATAGGAGTGCTTGTACCGTAGGGAAACTGTTATCAGGGAGATTGATGGACCACTGGCTTCGAAATTCCTTTTTTCGCGAATGATACGCGACATTAGTTGGTCAAGGAAACAAATTGAATGATGTATTAATTTTCTCTCTCAAACAAACAGATTAAATACATAAATTTATTTGATCAGGAAATGTTACAGATGATGTAAATTTGTTTTTATTAGTAACTTAAATATACTTCATTACCATGTACTGAAACACACCTGAAAACGTCCAAAATCCAGAAATTTATATTCTTTCTAAAGTTTTTACATGTAACTAATGTATACAATTAATATTATAGTATGCATATTTATTTTATTTTATTTACATTTTAACTTTTTAGTTTAGTTTTGTTTTCATGAAAAGACAATGACAATATTTTCATTTTTTGGTTCCTTCTTTTCAGCCTATAACTTCTTTTTGCGTTTTAATTGATCATTGATATTCTGCCCATTTTGACGATATGCCACGTCAACTTTTATTTACCTGCTCAAAGACATGTTTAAATAACATAGAAATACTAGGGCTTAATAAATAAACTCATTTATTTTTCTTTCGGTTTAGCTGCATCTTCAATGTATTACTCAAGGCTCCTCGCACAAGAGGAAATAAGGAAAAGGCTCAGCGTCTCAAGGTCTCCATAGGCTTCGTCTAAAGTAAACAGTAGAGACCATGGTGCTGATTTCCTCTTCAATTCTTCTTGCTGAAAATAAGAAAGTTCATCAGTTCGTTTCTAATATGACTTCAATTTCCCAGAAATCATAATGTAAGTACAGTCCTGGCCAAAATTAACGCAGCACCGGCCGTAAGGATCGCTAGGGAGGTGCTGCGTTAATTTTGGCCAGGAGTGTACATAAATTTATTTCTTATTTACTCAGTCACCTATGCTATCTTAATTTAATTTCTTAATGTTCCCAAAGTGTATTTGTAATTTCTATGGGTCATATTTAGTTCTTTCGCTATTATATATATATATCTATTTTTAAATGTATGTTATTAAGATACTGGATATTATTATGAGAACTTTCCGTTTTAGTTTTCGTGAGAAACTGGTAACAATCATATTGGATTTATTGGGATAAATGTTAGGAATCAGTTAAACATTCGTAAAAAATTTCAAGTAGAATTAAGTTATGTGATTATTAATATTTGTGTTTTAGTATTTTCTATTTGTGTTTGTTCATTTGAAATAAACATAAATTTCATCCGATTTCCCTAAATCGGTCATTGCTAATTTTGCTTGGTATCATAGATTGCATAGACATTTATTTGCCTCGTTCAATATTACAACGGCATAATAACGTTATCTCAAGTACTTGGTCTCAACGATGTTGAACAGCGAATGCGTTTATATTAAATATTTTAATACGTAAACATCTCATTCTATACTTTTCAAGGAAGCTTTTTTAGAACATATAAAAATGATCTTACTTGAAGCCGTCATTTTTCTATTTTCATTCATCTGAACGTTTATCACAATGATTTAACACTTGCACTTAATGATAAATCAACCTCAAATCTCAACTTCTAAACTCCACAACAAGAATGCTTTCTATTGAAAATCAGTAATTTCAATCTAATGTAATAACTAATGAGTAATTGCATCAACTACCATCCGCACTTGGAGGAAACGTAATTAGCTGGTTCTGAATTTCTGAAAGCATTTACGATAAAAGAGAGAATCGATTTATCTTAAAGATATGATTCCCTTGTGTAAAATATATTATTAAACCAAAAAAAAAAACTTTCCCTACGAAGCAATGAAGATTGTTACCAGCACGGAAAGGTACAGGACGTAAAATTAGTAGAGTAGGTTTATAATCAAAGAGATACAGGGCAATAAAAGTTATCGATTGAGGTTTTTGTGAAAATAGACACGGAATACTTATCGTAGATGGGCCTCGGGGTAAGAAGCACAAGAGGCCACGGAGTGAAGAGAAAAGGGATCGCCGGAGAGGTTCGATAGGTAAGTCCGATCTGCCGATTTTCAATGACCAGTCTTTGTTTACGCTCTCCGTCATGCCTTTTTTTCCCCGTCTCTCACTTTACTTGGAGCCCTCCACGTCCTCTCTCTCTTCATCCATAAGTGCCCCAATCTGCGCTACCCTTTTTGTTTTCACTCTTATTCTCCCTCCCAATAGTGGACCGCCTGCTGACCCGCCCCTCCTCATGTGTCCCTATGGCTTCCACTTCGACTCTACACGGCATCCTTTTTTACTCTCCCTCGAAACTCATTCATCCAACTCTCCTTCAACCTTTCCATCCTCTCACGTCCGCTCTCTTCCTCTGCTCACTACGTTGCATTCTCTCCCTCTCGTTCTTTCTCTTAGACCCTTTTCTGTTCAACAACTGGACTTTTGACTCTCCAAAAACCTTTTGACTCTCCATGCCCATTATCCTATCCAATTCAAACCAGTTTTCTCGTTTGAAAGAGATAAGAGGGTAGCGTTAGTTGAGCGCCTTAACTCACCTTTTACGGCGATTAGCTATTACTTAGGTGACTTGGGAGGGAGATATAATGACCCAAACATTATCAAAACAGATCAATGACGATTAAGTGTTTTGTTTTGAAAATATTCTGGGAATTTTGATTGTTGAAACTTTTTAAGCAGGTTAAGTTTGTGGTCCTGCCATATACTGTCCTAGCCTTTGGCAACAGTTCCATTGACATTAGCTGTAGTCTACATTTTGCCATGATAATTATGATTTTAGGCTAATCGAACTATGTTATTTTTAAATGTCTTGATGTTTTGTTACTCATGTGGATAACCTTGCACATTAATGTGAGTTTCTGTTGAGAAATGTTTCTGAAGTGACGAAAAGTGAGTTCATGCTCAATCTTAACAATCTAAATCACTGATAATATTGGAAATAATTGTCAAATAAATTTCATGACTATAAATTAAAATAAAATCGCTCTAATTTTCTATTATTCCTTAATTCAATCCTAATTTTTTCTATGCGCTATTTTTATAATATTTTTGTCGATCTGTTTGAGAAACTTCAACGCCTGCATCTTTTCTGCACTCCGTTTTGTCACTAATAACATAATGAAAGATTTCATCGAAAAGAAGTAATACTTAAGAAAAGTTGATTCTATTCTAAACTTGACTACTATTCAAGTACTCTTGATTCGTAAACCTGAAATACAAAATATCTACTGGCCTATTCCAAGTGGGATCTATTGAACCCTAGAAGTTTCTATTTCTGTTGGAAAGCGCGTGGGTATCATTGGATGCTGAGAGTCGAGGGAGATGTTTGGAGGCAGAAATGGAAAGGGCTGGAGACTGAGAGTCACGTTTGGAGGATGAGTAGGCTTTCAATTGGTTGCTTGTGGATGAGTGGTGAGATTATGAAATGGAATGTTTGGAGATGATGGTTAAGGGCTGACAACAAGGTCCCAGAAAATCCTGCTCACCGTTTCGATGACCAAGAGAGTTGAATTACCATTCCATTCACTCCTTTGTCATGCGGGTAAGAAGCAGGTGAAGACTCACGCGGGAAATTTCCTTTGTTGCGCCCTCTTCGGCATTTTTCCAATAGGATTTTAGAAGAACCTTGACTTATAGCATTCAGTATTTGCGAAGGAATATTATCATCACTGATATGTGTGGAATAAATATTTAAGGTTATGTTTTTTCATCTTTAGTCTTCTTAAATGATCGAGATATCTGCAACAAACAATTTGGTGATTACCATTCCCTAAAAAATCAACTATTAGAAGATTGCACTCTTTATAATACTATACTAGTTAAGTTCCAGAATATGAAGTAATTGTGGTATTTTTAATGCTGAGAAACTTCATTTATATGTTACGTTAAAGGATATTACAAAGCCTGCTTTTTGTCTTCTCACATTTTTCTTATGCAATTTTTATTCGGATAAAGATTGATGAGGAATGCTAAGACTCAAAAGTCATCAATGAATATCAAGCGTGAGATTC
Organism: Sympetrum striolatum; assembly: GCA_947579665.1. Classification (NCBI taxonomy): domain Eukaryota; kingdom Metazoa; phylum Arthropoda; class Insecta; order Odonata; family Libellulidae; genus Sympetrum; species Sympetrum striolatum. Next base: position 98,171,371 of record OX388341.1, on the reverse strand, counting down.
CTTACATATGGACTTGCAATGAGATTTTAGTACTTTGAGATTCGAAGATCTAATTAATAACGTATCAGTAATGCAATGATTTTAGTACTTTTTTGATACCATGTATGGGCCGCGCGAAGAGTACCCGCTCGCTCTTATTACGAACCGAGGCTCTCATCAATATTCTTAGGATTTTAAAGAATCAATTTCAAGTTCAAGTCATTCAATCTAGTCAACTATGGGTGGAAATATTGGTGGATAACACTATTTCACGTTTGTAAATATGAAGAATAAGTTTTTAAAATTATAAAAATTTCAAAGTGATTCTTTTCTACCATAAAAATTTTTGCTAATTGAACCTTAAATCTAGTGAGAAGATAATGAAGACTCCGAATCAAATATCAAGTTATCAAATTCTTTTGTTAATGAAGAAACTTATTTGTTGGCAGGCTGTCAACTTCTTGCAAAATACAACATCCAAAATTATTGGACTAATTTTTTGATCGCTCCTTAAAAAGTTTTACTGTGAGGATTATTAAGCCGCTTCCTGAAAATTAAAAAGAAAAATTCGGCTTAAAAGTCTCTTTAATCCCCTCAAGGGAGCCACGTCATTACTTCTTGGTTGTAAACTACGGGAGTTAATAATTTTCCCGCTTGATTCTTCGTTCCCGGCGCGGGGTTGTAAAGATTGGGAAGGAGAGAAAGAAAGAGAATTGCGAGCTAAATATGGCGGTGGGAAGAGAGGCAGTATTAAACGTCTCCGGCAGGAATAAGAACATGCTCCTTTGAGAAGACCGGCGAAAATAATATCTCAGAACAGCGAGGAGGGCTAGAAATTACGAAAATGAAAAAGGTGTGGAAGATGGAAGAAATGAAGTAAATGCCAGGAGATGAGGAAGCGGAAACAGAACTGCGGGAGAGAAAAATGAGCTCAATAAGGCGAGAGAAAGGTATTAAAGGGGGATGGGAAGATAATGTCGGAACAGGGTGGAAATTGGGATAAGAAAACAGAAACTCGAAGGTAAAAATGAGGAAAATATTAAGCTCCGGAGAGGGGAAGGGGAAGTGAGAACGAAGCCGGTGGATGACAAAGTACTCACTCTTATAAAAAAGGTAAAGGATAGAGTTTCTCGTCAGAGCCGTGGATGAATAAGAGAGTAAAAAGGCGGGAAGAGAGGTAGAAAAGATATCTTTTCCGAGCGGGGGCGGCATTCGGGGAAGGGGGGCTTTGAATCGGATCATTTCCCCGTTTTAGAACGAGGGTTTAAGTGCAACTGGGCCGCGCGAAGAGCACCCGCTCGCTCTTATTACGAACCGAGTGAGCCTCGGGTAGAACCTGGCTCCGAAACGTTTTCTCCTTTTTATGACGGCACCATCAACGCATTATTGAAGCCGGAGGGGGAGGGGATGAAAGAGATCGCGAAGGTGTGAAGGGAGAAGAGTATTGGGCCTGGATGCGGGAAATATGGGAAGGAACCGAGATGGGAGGGAGCGAATTTTATGCGAAGGGCTTTTTTTTTAAAGGAGTGGGAGAGAACAGACTCGCGGGCGGATTGCGGAAGCTTCCCTTTTTCGGTGAAGATGGAGGGAAAGCGTGTACGTGCGGTGGGAGTACCCGTGCGTGCTTGAAGGGTTGAGTTAGAGCGCGTGTTAGAGAAGGTGGGCGCAGGAAGAGTGAAGAGGGCCGTGTAGTTTTGAGCGGCCGAGGATAGGAAGTAACGGAGGAAAATTGATTTTTTAGGGGAGGAAGAAGGAGAGAATGATTATAAGGGAAAGTGGAGACGGGATGAGGTGTCTGGTTTTTGGGTTATTTTTTTCAATGTTGAAAGAGGGAGGGAGATTTTCTCTTCAGTGGATCGTAATAGGAAATGAGGGAAAGAAATGGGAGATGAAGAGTGTGCCGATGATTGCCAAATTGTCGCGGAAAAGGAGCGGCCCGAGGGGGTGTATAAAATGAAAGGGAGGCATAATGGCCGTGGAGAATAACTAGCGGTTATCGTTCTCTCCGGGGAAAAGGCGGTTTGACGCTCTTGGAGATGCGGGAAAAAGTATTAATCTGGGATCCACAAATGGTGTTGAAGGGATGTCTTGGCCGATAAAGATGGTATGGCGGATTAATGGAAAGTGAAGGACTTGACGTTTTCAAGAGGTCAGAGTTTATATACGGGTCTCAATTCTTTATTGCTATTATTCATAAACTATGCAATTCACTCCAATGGACGGTAACATTACAGCGTAAGTTCTTCTCATATCAGATCTTTTCGTCCGTCTTTCCTTAAGCCACCAACTTTTCAATTATCTCTCTTCGGTTACATAAGAGAATTTGGAATTGTGCCACCAAATGAAACGAGGAAGGTTGCTTTATGCTAATTCTCATAACATAGTCAATCTCACAAACAAAGGTTTATGAACGTTTCCAAAGCATCGACTGACTTAAATCATTCTAATTTACCAACACTCATGACTACCTATTAAAAATTACCCTACGTTTTACGATATTCAAATGCTTCGTTTAGGATAAATTTTATTTGCTCATAAGTAGATAAATATTTATTAAAATATAGTATGAGATTCAAAGAAATTTAGCAGTTTTTGGTTTTGCATTATCAGAATAATAGTTTTGAACCCATCTTTTCAATATGACGGTTTATCATCCAAAAATAGGATGAATAACCAAAATGTTAGCGTTATAGAAAAGTGGAGTTATATCTCATAATAGATTTTTGGAAATATTAATTTAAAAAGTGATTTTACTGTCCTTGAGCCATATGTGTGAAGAATCAATACTTCTTAAGATGCCATTTTAAAATCGTTCTTCTATTATAAAACGTTTAAACGATTGTTATGGTCTTAAATTTCAAATAAGTCATTTAAAAAGACGAGTTTAAATGAGACAAATCAATGGATAAATCAATATTTCATTTGGTAGTTCTTGATCATTTTGACGTATATGTAAACAAATAACCATTTAATAATACATAAAAATACAAAGCAAAAGATTTTGTGTTTAGGAAAAAATATAGAAGTTAATTACCTCCCTGAAGAAGTGGGTGAAATAAACGGAGTAAAACTGTTAATGCTAATGCTACTGTGAAAATCAATAATTATTTTAATGGATGTAAAACTTGACCAAAAAAGCATAAAATCACTTTGATATTGCATCCTATAAAAATAGAATGCTTTCTGATTAATACAACAATAAAAGTCCAGCCTAAATCAATATTGAATACTTTCCCCTAGCTTTGGGCCAATTTACTCGTAATTATACTAAATTTTTCTTTTCTTTCTTTCTTTCTTCGTTATTTTCCTCTTTCCAACCCTTTTTAAAAAACCTCTATTCAACAACCAACTTGCAAGCCCCCTCTTCCCTGTTGCCTTTCTTTGAATTCCACGCACGTCCTTGCCATCTTTTCCCTCTCTACCCTTCGCGTTCCTTTCCCGTACGTTGCCTAGTGAAGGCGTATTACGCCTCTCTCCTTCCTCTATAAAATCTCTCTTCCGCTGCGCAGCTCTCCGCGTTTTCCACTTTCTACCCTCTATCCAGGCACACCGAACAACACACCTCGCTATTCTTTGGAATTTACGTTCTTCGATTTATGGTTTAGCTTCGACCATGGCCAGATATAGGGTAATACTGTCGTTGAATTTTCCTAATACAACAGTTTGTATAATGTTACAAAATTTGCATATTTGCTAACATTATATAAAATGCAACAACAGAGATCGCTGAGTTTGCTTAAAGGAAAGTTTTCGTTCAACTGCGACTTGTTTGGTTCCAAAACATTCCGAAAATGGGTTTTAGTAAAATTGCGTAAGATTTTAAAAAGTTTCATTAACTAAACTTTCAGTGAATGCTTGTTATTTTTTGGATGGGTTTGGAAGCTCTTACATGACTACATTCTGAAATATTATTTCTAAATCACAAATAATTAAATACAACTTTATTTTATGGCCTTGTCTTTACGGGAGAAAGAAATGCCTTATAGGTGATTGCCCAGGTATGTCTAATTATTCAATCGATGTGAGCTTGGAAGATAATGGTAATTGTCCAAAGTGTAACTTGACGTAATCTCATCTATTTTATTCTGTAGATCATTTGGTGTTGAATGAACAACGTACTATCATACAGTAACACTTCAGTAAAATTATAAACTATAAATATATATCTTCCTACTCTTTTCTTCGGGTTAGGATCTTAGGGTCATGTGATCTATAGATTCAATAATCCAATTTCTAAAATTAATCGCGCTAATTTGAATAAAATATTTGATTAATCTTTCCCTTTGGAGATACTACGATGGTTATTCCAAAACTTAAAAAGCGATAATTGGAAGTTCCAAATCCACAATAATGTAAATATTGGCATTTATTAAATAAATATATATATTAAAACTAATTTTTAGTTATAGTAATCAGTGTATAAAAGAAGTTAAACCTTAATCACAAATTAATTAGTCAATTAATAAGATAATTTAGTATCCCAGTGACGTTATCGCTAACTTAATACGAGTAAATTCGGGCTCCCGGATAGCCTAGTGAGAAGCGCATTTATCTTTGATGAAACGGTCCCGGGATAGATTCTTGGTGGGAGCTCACAAATTCAGCTGTAAAAGCACTTTTCGCAATATTAAATTAGTATTCATTAAGAAATTTGGACTCGGATGCTGCGGGCGGTACTGTAATAATTGGGTAATTGGAGAAATATTTTACTCCATTAAATGTTGCTGGTTTTATCTGCAGGGGGACAGAGTTTATTTATACACCCTCCATTGTCCAAAGCACCTTTGCCATATTCCTTTGGCTAACAATCAGAGCCATTCCTGTTCGTATAGGCCTTTTCTGTTCAGTTGTTGTCATGTGTATGATTTCTCTCCCTTTCTGCTTTTAACGTCTACTTACATTCTTCTCTGCTCTGGCCCCAAATTGCTTCGCGAACCCCTTTAGGACTCACGCCCTTGCTGCACGCCATGCGTAGAAAGACCCACGGGACTAAATATTCCCTTTTCATCACCCAACTCCCTTACTCACATCATGATCGCTCCCTTTTGCCTCGTATGCCTGACAATAAGTACAAATCGTTGATTCCCACCTTAACTCCCTCCTCCCTCTTCCAAGTCTCATTCCATAGGCAATCACTTCATTGAGGCGGCTCCCCTTTCTTGCGCTCGTCACCCTCTCGCGGGTAGCAACGTCGGAAAGATATTTAATGCGTTCGTCAACTCGGAGGATACTTTCCACTATTAGTCAGAAGATTAAGTTGCTTGATAAGAGTGAAGTTTTACTCGGTTTTGTCGGTAGCAGTAGCGATAAACACCGTCAATAGAACGAAACAAATCTTTCCACCGTGCCTAATGCTAATGTTTCTATCTGAAACTGCGAGGTTAATCAAATGTATTGGCACCCATTACAAAGATGTATCTTTATAGATGAGACTAGTGAATCATATCTCTAGTAAATGGTATCTAGGTATGTTTGTTAATGAGGAAGTATTTGCTAATCTCAGGGTGTACTGGCTTAACTTGGTGTAACTCCAGTTAAATTGGAAACAACAAAACCTGGCAATTTACCCCGAGAATTCTGGAGAAATGTTTGTTTTTTTTTGATTATTCATTAATGTAACGAAGCTGAAGAAGCCGAATATTTATAACATAGGCACTAGAGTTCTTAGGCAAAAAATTCCGTTTGTAAGGTGATATTAAGCCCTTTGTGGCTGATGTTGCAAGTATTCTACTGTGCAAAATACATTAAGTAACATATTGTATATATGACTTATTGTACTAAATGGGATTATTGTTATAGTTAAAATGCGTACAGTACACACGTGGTTTTTGAAGGGTTTTTCTTTCAGTCCTTGGGCGACTGCCGGACAGATTGTATAGCTATTGTACTATATCCTCCTCGACTGTTGCCACCTGGTAATCATACCAAATTGCAGCGATTATATTAATAATACTAATGTAATATGGACAATTTTGCATTTGATAACACACTAAATTAAACGAAAAACGCGATTGCGATGCTTAATTTTATTATTATCTTCAAAATTTTTTGGATTTATTTCGAAGTTAATTTTTAACTTTTGTTATTGAAATTTGGTAGAATTAAAGCTGCGTAACTATGTTTTTATAAAAACAAAGAGGAATAATTTATCGCTTAAATAGCGTAAGAGCTAATTATCCTATTGTGCAACTGAAACAGGTTACCTTTAACGTATGGGAAAGCAGTTTCGTCTTACGTCGATTCAATTAATTTTTTCGCTTAAACCATATTTATTTTATAGGTCTAATTCCCATTGTTCTATAAATTTTTACCAAATTGCCTTAGAAAAACGTGGAAGGAAACACTCTTTGGGATACGTATAAACTCACGGAACAGGAGACTTATTTCATTAAGGGAGATTTTAGAGGGAATCCGATGAATGATTAATTTGAAATTAATCCATAGATTAAAGCTATAAAATTTACTAATAATTAACCTTAATGAATTTAAATAGAAAATTCCGTGTTATTGCTCAAACAGAATTTTTGATTTGCACAAAAAAGGAATCAATCATATTATTCGGACACATGACGACCTAAAAGATTTATTTAGAGGAAAACTTGAGTGTAATATGGGTCATGACATTTAAAATTAACGGAAATGTTATCTAAAATATGTGACTGGAATACCTTTAACACATGAACTATGACAATTGACTTGTAAGGAGTAGTAGACTTATTATTATGAAACTTATGTTGCGAGGTATAGATCATGTTCTTTAGCCTAATTAATTATTATGGTCATACTAAATATTTAATAAAGATTAGAGTTAACCCAAAATAAAGCATAGCATTTTTTAATAATATGATTTATTTATTTTAAAATATATCTATTTGATTTGATTTTTATTTTACAAGAGTTTATTTTGAAGTGTCTCCTGTCATTATAAATCCAACGTATTTTTTCATGAATTTGATTAACAATGAAATAATATAGTGGATTACATAGCGTTAGGATAATATATTTATTATCACTTTCAGTTGATATCCTCTTCACGTACTTTACAGAATTCCTTGACAATTGTATTTGTCTTATGTCTGGACATGGAAAAATTCAATTGTTTTGTAAGTTCTCTAAATAAGTGCTTTAGTTTCCACATAGTTTCTATAATTCAAGTGGTGCCTGTAAAAATGATCACACGTTAATTCTACACTTACACCAAAATTTGGAAATGCATCCTTAACTGAAATAAAGAATTTCAGGACGCTTTCTAAAAGAAGTTTGGTAGGAATAGAAATGCCTATATTACCAAACGAAATGGAGGAATGTCTTTATTTCAGTTCTGAATTTTGAAACGAACATGGAAGCTAGTTATTCATTAATTATTTTTTATTGTAAATAAGTACTTTAGTGTTCAGTGCTGCATCTAATAAGCGCGTAATTGGTGAAATTCAACCTCTATGCCGTCTCTGTAAACGCTAACGTGATTAGGGAATTTTAATGGCTTTTGTATGTTTTGAAAATTTTATGCAATAGAAATGAAACAGGAGTTTAGTATTTTCTTACGAATAAGATCTTTTCGACATCATTAAATTACGATAGATTCAACCGATGCGGCTTTGATAATGTAGAAGTCCATCTTAACAACAAACGAAAAAGAACAAGTTTTATTTCCTTTTCGTTTGTTGTCATTATACTACGCTTGAGATTTGTTGCCATTCGTTTATTGAATATAGTTTCCATAGGACTTCAAACTTACAAAGTATATGAATAGCTGTCACTGAGCAAGTGAAAAATCACAAAGCATTAAAAAATAATCAGAGGGCCTGCGACGGCATCTAATTCAGTAATTAAATGTTTCAATCACAAGCGAAATATTCCAGATTAACCCCACGCACTCTCTGCAGAGCAATTATTTACCCCAAACGCAACCCGTGCCTCGGGGCCTTCGCGTCTGTGAACATTTTAAGCATCGCTGGTCCTAAGAGTCGCCCAAGTGCGAGGAAATCCCTCCGTCCCACGCCCCCAGTCGATTGTGTACTCGCCGCCTCTTCCCTTTCACTCTCTTCGCCACCCTCTATCGCTCCGACCGAATCTCCACCAAATGGTCGCAATGCAAATACGGCGTTATTGCGTCTCTCGACGGGCGGTCCGCCTATCGCCCTTTTCCTCCGATGCTCCTCTTTTTCCCACGCACTCTGATAGGCGAAGCGAAAATCGATGGCTATTATAAAAAACGGATGAAAAATAAAATAAAAATGTGTCGAGCTGATTGGGGCGGGAGTGGGGGCGAACGCGCCGGGATGCATGTTAAAAATATAATAGAAATCGATGCTCGTGACTAGTTATACATTTCCTCTTGGTATCTGCAATCGTAGCTCGTTTAAAGATAAGCGATTTCATGGGAAGGGGCTATTGATTAATTTGGCGGGGGAAGGGTGTGTGGTTGGGGGATGTATCGGAACAGCCCGCGAGTTGAAGGACGAAGGTGTTTGATTATGTTTATTTTTTATTCGAGTCAAATCATGTGAAGCGTTTTTGGGTAACATCAAAAAATAAATTGATTAATTTTCCGTGTGCAGTCTGCCGAGAGATAGGGTCTTTTTTCTTTTTAATTTTCTGAATACTTTCTTCCTTTGCGAATAAACATGCGTGTGTGCGATAATAAATACAATAGCTAATTTTATTGGCCAATACCGATTGAATATTTTCTGTAACAAGAAATAAAAATAGCTATTGCTATTTTATTTTTATAAGAGTATATAAAGTAAGTAAGATTATGTAGTTGGTTCATGTACCTTATCTATAAGGATATCTTACCGGTAAAATTAAAAGGAATTTTCACTGTTACCAAAAAGTCTTGTGGTTGAAAATAGTACACAATTTCCCCCATCTATTCCGGTCTCTTTTACGTGATCAGGTTTGAATTATGAGATATAAAATTCGATGTAATATAGTCTTTGTTGACAATTAAATTTCGTGCATTCTTTGGGAATTGAGTTCATAACGTGGTAGTTTTCCTACCTGATAATACGAATAAGAAGAAATGGCCTACAAAATAATAGGATAAGACAGACAGGTCTACCGTTTAAAATTAAAAGGATTAGCGTAAATATTCCAAATGTGGCATTATTATTTCTTTCAAGAGAAGAAATTCTAAAAATAAATTTAGTGTATCGTGCGATGTTTTTTTTTAATTTCCCATTCACGAACATCTAGCAGTTCCCTTGATGTAAAAAATGATATGCCAACTTTACTTGTTCTTAGATTAAAACATTATACATTTTTGGAAATGTGATGAAATATCTACTTCAATTTTAATTTGCTTATTGATTGTGTATAATTCACTATGTTTTGCTAACTTTGGAAGCACTCCAAGAAGCGATGTTGATCCTTTCTGAAATGGTGAAATTCTGCTCCAAATTGTGCCTAAATGAAAGGATCACTAGTTTTTCGTAAGCATAAAATGAATGATGAAGAATTTAAAATAAAAAATGTCCCTGTTTCAATTTTTAGAAAATTCAATTACTAGACCTTTAGAAAGAAAAAGATTACAACAACGCCACTGAAAGTAAGGATTCGCATTGAAATCGAAACAACAGAGTCGGACTGAATGGCTCGGCGAACAAATGTTCGGCAGGCAAATGTTGACGAGCGTTCGTACAGACTCGCACCAACAGACGTACTAAATATTAACAAATTTCAACTTTAAAATAATGAATGTGAAATCATCCTACGTATTTACAATCTGTTTTCTCCTAAATATCGTGTTCTTAATTTAATTTGGAAGTTTACGTTGTGTAGCTATAAGAAATAATATACTCGATCAAGCTTAAAGAACTCTTAAATATCTGGAAAATTCAAATTTGAGATCTCCTGGCTTTGACATTTAGTTATAACTAGAAACATAGATTCGAATTGGATTGCATTAGCATAAAACTAAAACGCACCAAAAGATGGATTTTGAAGTAAAATATCGATATCGAAAAAACTACATACATATATCTGAATGCGAAAGCATAGTTTTATAATGAGTGTATAAGATCAAAATTGTCGATACTCTCGTCGAAATTAGGAAATTCCTTCATGTTTACTCGAATGAGTTTAACTAATTTTAGATATTGATGATTTATAGTAATCATTCTGAATTTTTAGCATAAAATTACCTACCGTTCCATCGTAGTTTAATTCGAGCTTACGTTTTATCCGCTTTTAAGGCTTAAAATGTTCTCAAAAAACTATTTGAGGGCAATTTTCTCTTAAAAGATATTAAATAAAGTTAAACCCCGATGTTTTTCCTAATATATAATTTTCGTGGTCCTTCTCTTTTACCGGTTTTGTGGACTTAATGAAACGCATTGGCCGAAAACTTTCGTGTATTATATGGGGGACCAAAGTGAGGGGCAAAAACTGAGAATGAGCGCTAGACCACAGCGAAATTTTCCCCGGGATGCTAGATTGAAGCGAGATCATTCGAATGCGATATCGGACGGTCTCCATAGCAACCGCAACTAGTGCCTATAAAGCGACCTGCGTATAATTAGGTGTGGAAAGAGTGAGTGGAAGGGAGAGAGAGAGAAAGAGAGGTGGAGAGACCTGTGGCATCCATGTTGCGGCTAGGTGTACGGTGTGTTTGCTCCGTGTCGTGCGGATGCTGCTGGCTATACACCCGATGACGCGCACACCGAACTCCCCTTCCATCCATCGTCTCCCTCTCACCTTCCGACACCACTCCCCCGCGGGCTTGATGTACAGCACCGGCGTCTGCTACTAGATATGTCCGAGTGTGTTAATTTCGCAGAGGACGTTCCCCGAACGTACAAACGTACGCTACGCTCCCTAAATCATTCTCACTTGCACCTGCGGTGACCGTGCGGTGCCTGTACAAACGTGCAGCCCCCCCCCCACATAACTATGGGATCCGTGGACACTTGGGAAGAGCGGCTCCCGTGCGTTTTCGGAGGACGATTCCAGGGAAAAAATGAAGCGTGCGGAGCGTCCCCTGGCGCATTTAAAACATTCGTGAACCACGGAATGATTTACCTTCCGCGTTTTTTTCGTTAATTCGTCCGTCCCCGTGTTTTTGCACACCCTAAAATACGCGTGGGAAGAGCGCTCGCATTTTAGCCCCGTTTCACCTGGTATGATAAGCGCACCAGAGGATGAGGAAAAAGCTCCCACTATCATCGTGAATAGTCCCCTTGAGTTTCATGCGCTCTGACGGAGCGGAAAAAGATTAACGAGGGGAAAATTTATATTTACGTTAAATACCTATTAAAAAACCCCTGCGAAACTTTCCGAGCACATGAACCTCGCATCCCGCGGTGCGAACGCCGTTTCAGTCCACGACGGCACCCGTCGGTCTCTTCCCAGGACCGTACCCACGGATCTTCCGGTACGGTATCCATTGGAAAGGAAGAGTATCATTGTGTGGCAATGTTTGACGACGATCCAAAGAAATAAAGGAGCGTATCCCACGGCGGTAAATGCGGGGCGCACGCGTTTAAAAGCTCAGCACGACTTCGCCTAACTACCCATTCCCTCTCTTCCTAAACGACACATCTAACAAGACCCTGGGCGTTACCATCGACACGTGTCTCATACGCCGGGTAGTCGCAGAGCGTTTCCCATCGCTGAAGAGCGAAAGACCAAAGGGCGGCGGCGATTGAGGACCTGCCGGGGCCTGCGGAAATTCATTGCCCCTGAGGGGGCGTGGTGGCACGAACGACGGCCGCATTGTTGGCCCTCGGCCCCGGTCGCGTGGCGCTCATCCCCACGGTCCCGCCCCCGGAGAGATATAAGACCGCTCGGCGGGGCAGGTACCCGGAGACACCGCCCGAGAAACCGAGAAACAGTTTCATTTCTCAATCAAGTTCGTCCGGGCGACACCGCGAGCAATTTGTAATTGGGTAGGCCACGTGTCCGGCCGCTTTAGGGATACGGGGGAGTTAAAGGGGGAAGAAGGGTAAGCTGTTGAAGGGACCTCCGCTTTATTTTTACCCCAACCATGCGTATTTTCTCACCCCACTCTTTTTCCTTACTTATGGCTCCTCTTTCCATTCAACCCTATTTACTCGGCGGAAACATACCGGCGTCCTACGGTGGCGTAAGGGCGTTCAAATGTTTTCTCGCCGCGAGAGTCACGTGGCCATCTGTTGGCAATGGGATATGGCAAACCGAGAGGAAAAAGGGAGAGGAAACGGAGAGGAAGAAGGACTGAGTCGGATGAATTAGAGGGAGGGTGCTAATATTTTGAAGTAAGAAAAGAAGGGAGATGAAAGAAAGAGGGATGGAAGTGCCGGCTGATTCATCGGCTGTCCAGTGGGTGGGCGAAGTATGCGTGGGGTGCAGAAAGGGGAGCTAGAATGGTATGGGAAGGTGCTGCACCCAGTGGGGGATCGGATGCAAGAGCTTCTACAGCTTCCTTTTGAAGGACATTGGCCACCAACGGTTGGAGAAGACGCATGAAGGGTTAAGGAGTGGATGCGGAAGGGCTTGCATTGTGAATGGGAAGCAGAAGACAATGGCGGATGGCCCGAGAGGGTGGTCCAGCTCTCGATGATATTTATTGATAGGGAGTCTGCACGCATTCCATTTCGGACGAAGGGTGAGGAGTGGGCAGTCGAAATTGATGACCGACACTTTTGGGGAGGATTGATTGACAGGGGAATGGCGGATTTATTTCTGAAATCTAGCAAATCTCGGAGAACAAATGGTTCTCCATCCAATATTAGATTCAGTGCTATTTATCATTGAATTTGTTGGAACAGGGAACGGGTACTCGGTGATATCCATCCGATGGTAGTCATGCTAATGAAACCTATGTTAACACAAGTTTAACATTAATAGATGATGAATTTTAGCATAAATAATTGTGACTAGAATCAGTATACACTACAATACTGGACAATAATGTAAACGATAAATGACATTATCCAACACAAAATTCTTTATACATACAGCAAATTTGTAAAACATGATCGAGTTATTGAACAGGTCCTTAAATCCATTGACAATGTAGTCTTTCCTTATATCAAATCAGATTTAGTTCGATTCAAGAGAATTCGTCAACATTAAGGAATAATTTTAATAAAATATTATGATTTATAATTTTCACTCAAGAGAAAACATTTAATTATGTATTCATAATAACATGTATGATTTGATTGAGAATTTTAATGTTTCTATTAGGAATAATGGGTTTGAGTTTTTAAGGTTAAGTCTCTAAAATCAACTAAAAATTATTTCAGTTTCTATTTCCTAAGAAATGGAATCACTTCGATTCCGTAAGAAATTGGTTTACTTGAATGCATGTTGAGAATTAGTAATATTTATTATAGCATGTTGGAGAGAGATTATTTTTTTGTTCAACTGCTGGAAATTATCCTCCAGTTCCTATAATATCGTGACATACTGCGCCATATAGAGAATAAAACATGCTGCAGTCTCTCCATCCATTCCGTGGCGAATATTTTACTCTCCATCCCTGCTGTTTGCAGCATAATGCCAACAAACATTTTTCGGGCAAGGAAAGAAAGGATTTGAAGTAGGCGAGGGTGGGATAAGAATGGAAGTCCGATTTTCGAGAAGTGTTTTGAACTGAAAAATGAAGTACAAGACTTTGTTTAGGATGAAGATGAAAAGAGGTTCGTCGATGGAGGCGAAGGGAAAAAGGCGGAGAAACGATAAGTGCGGATATATGCATAAGTGAGCCACTCCGCGTCACTCTCTTCCTCAGTCCCTTCCGCGTGTTTTTGAATATGGCTAATGATCCGGAATAGGGCATTCAGTACGTCTGTGTTTGTTTTAAAATCTCCTCTTTTAGCCTTCGATCGGAGGGGGAGGAAGATGAAATAAAAATACTCGGATTAAAACTGCTTCCTGGCGGGAGGTATCCGAGTGAAAAGGAGTTGAAAAGCGAAGAGGATTTTGAAGTGTGGGTAAGTCGATGGAGGCTGAAGTGGGATTTTGGAAGGGAGCGCTCAAGGGAGGAATATTGAAAGGGGGTGGGGAAAGCCGCGGGCAAGTTTAGCGAAGGGAGGAGCTAGGCGGGTTATATACCGTCGTAGCCGCACCACGGCGATGTTGACCAGGGGATTAATATTGTCTTGGATGTTGGCGCGTGGGATTAGCCGGGCGATGTTGTGTGGGAAAGATGGAGGCTGGGAGGACCGATTGATACAGTCCCCAATGGAGCATTCGGGACCATCACCTCCCTATCTATTCCTCCGTTTTCCACGGATGCATTTATTAATAATGATGATGGCCCATAATGCTTCAGCGGACAAGGTCTTAGGAAGGACGGTCTCATTATTCTTACTTTTAATCCTCGGAGGGATGAGTCGGCACGCGGCGGTGGAACCCGTGTGTTTGCGCGTCGGACGCGTGCTTCACTATTTGCGCACGGATGATGTGCACACGTCTGAATCGAAGGAGAGATAGCAAAGTAGCCAAGTTGAAAAGAGCGCGATAAAGTCGGAGGTGTCCTTGGTTCCCAGGTCGAAGCAAATCGGAAGTAATGCCGAATACAAAGAATGGAATATCTGATTCAATCTTTATCCAAACTAGGTCCCAGCAATGTAGGACACTTCTATAAGGATAAAATTGAACAAACTATAATTTTTATAATACTATTCCTACCCTGATATATTCTTAATGTGCGAATAATACACCTCTTGTGCACGTGCATGGCTCATTATCTGTAGGAATCTATTACTATGTTTGTTATTAATAGTTAATCAATGACCACCCGCATGTAGTGGTACTTTGTATGCCATGGTTCGTCTAATTTGAGAAAGACGTATAACTCAGTGAGTTACGGGTGATTATCACCATGAAACCCTATTTAAGAAAACGATTATCTCTGGGCGGGTTAAAATGATATGCCCTATTTACAATATTACAAGTTTATGCGTGAGATTATTCGTTTCCGGAGAAAAATATCACAGGAAATGAATCTTTCGTGGACCATATGGTTCTTTCCATGGTAACAAGAAAGTGGAAAATTAATGGAGTGATAAATATGAATAGATGATGGTATGCGAAGAAAGAAATATTGGAACACGGCTGTTAATGAATTAGAACATTCATGAAAAGCCATCTTTTGGAGATTTTAAGCCTCTAATAAGATGAGGGTATCAATTTTCTTCCGATTCCTTCAACTACTATGATGTTGGTGACATTTGTTTCATAGATTTTAAACCTTTAGCTGTTCTGCGATAGTTAAAATTCAAAAACTAAAATACGGAAACCGAAAGATTTCCTCTACCAGATATGTTTAGCGATAAATTTCAAAACCCAAAAATAAGGAAAAGATATTTTAATGCAATTGTGTCAGATTTAGTCTGAAATCGTAAAACTATGTAATGAATTTCGGGAGGAATAATGATTATAATTTTCTTTCGGTTTTATTTTTTACCTTTTGGAAATTTCCGTAGAACTGTTTTAGAGTTAGATTTTTATATGGTGTAGCGCATCAAAGGCAACTGCGTCATTTTCAGGACTGAAGTACAATCTACAAAGTACATTTCAATGGGAAGTAAAATTCATCTTCATCAGTGTTGGGTGTTCTGCCCGGGTTTTCTGCCTGGAAGCAGGGAAGACTGCCGTCTCCAATCCTCTCTGTCTTTAGCCTTCTCCTTAGTTTCTCTATATTTCTTTATTTTAACCTTAATCCACCATATTTATTCTTCTTCTTCCTCTCTTATTCTTTCCTTCCACTGCACCTTCTAATGCCACTTGCAGTACGCTATTCCCTCTAATTATGTGGCCCAACCAGTTAGCATTCCTTTTTCTTATTTCCGTCACCATCCTTCTTTAGTAAGTAAAATTACTAACTTTCAATTCGTACATATATATATACTGTCAATTTATGTTTGTAGAATGATATTTGCCTTTAACATAGAGTGTTATGGAACCGAAAGAAATGAACGGTAGTTTAGTAGTAGTAGAATGAAATGAATGGTAGTTTGGTATTTGTTGTTACCGGGACATAAAAAAAAATCCACACTAATCATAAATTATATGTTTACCATAAAAGGTTTCAGAATTTGCTCAGATATGTTATTGTCTTTTGTTGTTCCTATATATAGATTTGCTTCTCTATCTACTGGCCTCAGTGACTCTGAGATTAATGTTATTAATAGGAGTAATCTAAATACGTCGGTTAAAATTCTACTCATTTACCTCAATCGGCCGAGGGGTTCCTAAAGGGAGCACCATATGTTTTTAACTCGGGATGGCCTTAGATTAAAAGTCAAAGGGAATAAATTAAACTCAAATACATCTAGGATTCAATTATTCCTTTTAAAATTTAAAGACGTTAATTACCTCGAAATCATTTTCCTAACTATTAACGCTTTGAAAAACGAATAATTTGTTTTACTTATCGTTCTGATTCCAAAGGAAACTTTTGCATCTGGCTTTAGCCTTATGTTGACGAAAATATTTATGACTATTTGTACGTTATTCCCTTCCTTCCAACACGACTTCTTTCTACACGAAACGATATATTATCCAGTCATTTAAGCATAAAAATTCATCTCCTCCCATTATAAACCGCGCGCCAAAAGGAAATTTATTAATTGGATTTACTTCGCCTCTTAGAATCTTGGAACATTTTCGAAGCGTTTTGCGCGACTTGCTCTATCACGTCATTATAATTCATCCTCCAATTTGCTAGCATTGGTATCACTCACCTCATTCTAAGATGCGTCCCGAATTCTGCCGCTTGGACGATCTCAGATTCCAAAGAAGCTTCCCTTCCTCTTGAATTCTTTCGCTCCCTCATACGGAGCTCCCAGCCTCCTCCATCGAATCCCTCTTCCCCTCTCTAATAATTTTTTCCCTTCCCGGCGAGATTCCTGCTCTCCATCCATCCTCCCCCTCCACCGCCTTAATTCTATCCTTCTTAACCCTCTATTTCACCGAACCACCCTCATCCCTTTTACAACCCTGCCGTTCTCCTTGGGTCTTCGCTTCCTCCCACTGCCATTCTCCACCACCAAATCCACTCCTCCTTATTTTTTCCGGAGGCTAAAGGAAGAGGATTATGGGTGGAGGAGGGGTTACGTTCCCAGTTCTCGATCTCTGCTGCCATATCTCTTTTTATTTCCGCGGATTATTTTTTCTTTTCATCCTCCTTCCCGCATAACCCCTTGTGCCCTTATCGTACATATATTTTTCTCTTTTTCGCCTCGCAACCGAAGACCTAGCTATTCCATGCCTTCGGGATCTTTGGTCCCAATCTCGATCCCTTTCCCTCTCCTATGTATGCAGTTCCCTTTTCCTCCTTTCTCATTATTCTGCCCTTCTTGGAAGCAGCAAAAAATTACGCTCTGTGATATTCCTTCTTTGCATTCGCCTCTGGACGGCTCTCTTTATTTTGGAATGCGCCCTATCATCATCGCAGACCTCTCGTATTATATGAAAGCTCTTCTGCAAAAGCTCTGTCCTTCTCGAAAGCTCTTCTTCTTCTCCAGTGTTTCTCTTTCTCGTCATTATGACATAAGAACAGAACATAAAGACATCCATACTTGTCTTCTTCAAGCGCATCTTGATGATATAACTCTTATATTAAATAAAAAAACCCTTAAAAGCTTTACTTTAAAACTGCTTAATCCTAAAAATGATATTTGGTAATTAAAAGGTGTTAGCCATTGCTTAAGATTTATACTTTATAATTGTTCCTTTTGAGATATTGTCTATTAGTCGGTAACAGTGAAGTAAAGGTAGGTAGTGGAAGAAGCAATGTGGTAAATTTCAACGAAAATTTGGCTCAAATTCATCGTGTGGAGAAGCGCCAATCTATTCCATAACACGTTAGCATCCGCATAATTCCAGAATCGAGTTGCTACTGTATTGCTCTACTTCTGTTCGATGTTTAACACATTTTTAAACGCTCCCAATTTTCGAAATCTAGTTTTTCCCTTAATTCGGCTCTGCCATAATTCGCATTTCTCATCTCGCATTTTTCCTCCAACGCGCGCCCTCTCCGATTTTTCCCGCGCTCCTTCCCCAGTATCCGGGAAGCCACTTCCTCAATCCACACCAGCGGATCCTCCCTTCGAAAGACTACTCCGCGCATTCTTGTCGTCCTATCGGTGACTCTCTTTCTTTTTGCCTTCTCTCTCTTTCCTTTAACGCACACACCTCTCTCATCCAGCCGAGTCGCGTCTCCCCACCTCACCGCTCTTCTTTCTCCCCCAACACACCCCACCACCGTACCCCATCTCACCCACACCCCTACGGCTATTGACGTGCCTGCTCTGACTTTTAATAAAACTCTTGTCTGTTTGGATCTGATAGATGACTACACCCCAGTCAGATATTAAACTGGGGCCGGATCTCCGACGGGATGGGGTGGGAGGGGGAGACGCCGATGGGGATGGGGAAGTAGGGGGGATGAGGTAGAAGGGGGATGCTGCCAGCAAGTGCGCTCGAGAGGGCGGGCGAAGGGGAGTAGAGGGAAGTGATGCCCAGACTCTTGGGCGCTCGCTGGCTGGCAAGTGGGGAGTCAGAGGGGAAGACCCAGTTGTGTGTGTGTGCCCGTCGCTGGTTACGCTCTAGGGGGAGGAGTGGGTGGGAGAGGGGGGGTCCGCGGTATGTGTTCGCGCGCGAAAGACCGGGAAGAGGGACATTTTTTGAAGTCGCAAAGGAAACGTGGGGAAGAGAGGAGGTGGAATTAGGAGAGGCTCAGGTGGGAGGAGATAAGATAAGCAAAAGGTAAACATGCGAGGAAGGGAGAGAGACGAGGGGTTCGGGGAGATCTAGGATAAGGAGGTTAATGTCAAGAGGGATGTTTTAAAAGGTTTCATTAATTTAGACGTTTCTCTATTATTTTCAGTGGCCAAAAAGTGCGAAACGGAGATGAATGATATTTATCATTTTTTCTTTCCTGCGGAAGCAGAATAGTTCCCTTTGTGTTTCGGATGAACATGTCTCTCTTTTAGAGATATATCTTATCTGCACTATCTTTAGTCCTTGTTTAACCTTCGAAATGATAAAGATAGAAATTATTAGATACATTTGACCGTTTTTTAGTGATCCAAAGCAAATATTTCCTCTTATCGAGCAATGGGAGAAAAGTTTGGGCTTCCTCGGAATAAATGCCATCTTTCTGCTGAAGTTAATTATGAACCGATGAGGATGATCCATTTCTCTGAGTTTCTTTTCCAAAACAAGCTAATTTCAGTATTGCAGCGTTGTGCGGGAATAGGTAATCTACAATACCAACCAATAAATATTGATTTAGAAATTCCTGGCCAACGAATTTGAAAAAAGGCTGTCATACACATTACTAAATTTGGAAATATTTTTACAATTAAGTTAAATGCCCTTTCTACTAATTTCTCTTACTTAGGCTTATTTCACGCTAATTATATTATTGTCTTTTGCGAATAACTTAATATAATATGTCCTACCAAGTTAGCTGTTACACATATTGATATAAATTTTCTCAAAAATATCATTTAGTTTTGCCCCTTCGACGTTTACTCTGATGTTGCTAATTTTTTATTTCGATTATTCAAAACCAAAGACAAATGTATGATATACCTTAAACCGTTCAATTTACATGATCTAAAATTTTGAGCATGAAATATAATTGCATCAGAATTTATATTATTTATTAAACTCGTATACTTGAAACAAATTTGCTTCATCATAGGGTCACTGTTTGATGATTGCAAGATTGAATCTTAAGTTCTAATTCACAAAAGGAACGAGGATGTTAGACAGCTATATTTACAATATCCGTAGAGGAAATTTTTGCTCATTAGTTTGAGATAGATAAAAAATAGTAAGTTAATTCAGTATCTTAAGCTTGTATGAAACTATATGTAATGAGATAATCTATGTCAAAAAAGTTGTAAAATAATATATTAATGTGATAGAAATATAAAAAAGGAAAGCATTTGTTTTCTATCCTTAAGATATTACGAGTGTATGTACATACATAATCCGAGATATACCCTCTACACTTTGTTAATATTTTATAATTCCTCTGTTTTACTCATAACATTGCCGATTTTTTCTGGAAATAGAGATCCTATTACCGCTTTACGACAATACTGTGAGCGCTGAATGCTATGAAAATTTTGAAGATGCAAATTACTATTTTTAAAGATTATATGGATTATCTGTTACATATATTTGAGGGAAAATTTCATGATATTTTAAAATATATGAATTGGGCTAAACTAAAATTATGCAATTGATTTAATCATATGTTCAGTTAATTTTTATGCGACGATTTTCATGGGATGATTGCATCTTAGTGAATAAATCAAGTGTTCATTAGGAATTTTCACTGAGATTGTGAGGCTTAATTTGAAAATAAGAAAAAAATTATGACGTCGAGCAAGCAAAAATCAAAATCGAAATCAACCGATAATAGCTTTTCACCGTGTTAGTTTTCGCATATCCCACCTGTAAGGCTGTCAGAAAAACGGATTCCGAGAAATTTTAGGTGTTCAGGAGTTACACGTACTTATACAAGGATTCAAGATAATAAATCGATTATTAATAATTATGATACGAACAAAATTAAATGCCCTTAATGAAAATTTACTCATTAAATTATGTTTAATTTGTTGTCGAAATTCACGGACATGTGGGAATAACAAAAAAAGATAAATGGCTTCCTTTAGATATCTTTGCCTATAGAGCTATGAAATTATTCTTGTGTATTAAACAATTTCGAAATAATTAATCTAAATTTAAATATTGACTTTTGATTCGCGGAAAATGAAATATTAAGTAATATAAAATATGTGATAAATAACACAGAGAGAATAATTTTACATAAATCATGTTTCATAAATTACACAACTGTTATATACTGTCACTAATTTCTTCCAATCCGTTTCTTGTTCATTTGCGATAGAATCGTCTCAGAAACGAACGAATACATTTGAAATTTGGTCCTACCAACAATTGCTAAGTAGAGGAAAAATAAAATCGGAATAGCATCACTGGGCAGTCATCTTTTTACAAATGGATACATTCATATTATGACTTTCCATTGCACTTGTTCCCAGAACGTCATCCATTAAATTTCAATTTAATCGAGTATCTATAGCAGAAATTGTAGCGACCGCAGACGGAGTGGGGATGGCAAGTGAAGCCGTCATTGGAGGAAACGAGGTGGAGACAGGACAGAGACATCGTGCGCCACAACCGACACTGAATATCTCGCCCCATTTGATCGTCACTATGTTCATTTGATTTGCCGCTCCGCTGATCGCGTATGCCCCCCTGGTTGCAGGCCATCCGTCTTCCTACCACGACGTTTTTATCAGTTCTCTTTTCCCTCTCGCTTTTTTACTCCTTGTCCCGTATCTTTTAAGTGATTTTCCAGAGTACTATCGACTTGTAAAGGCTTAGGGAGTACCTGCCGGATAAACGGTTCGCCCCACGGTTGTGTCCATATGGCTAAATTCCTTGTTATAAGTATCCACCACTTTCAGAATGAATCTTAACAATCCTTAAATGCCTATTTTAGTATTCACTCTTCAGGGAAAAATTTCTGTTCTATACCTTCAAAGCTACGGTAGGTTAAATTCTTCATTGATAGAATGCCAAGCCATATTCTGATAAATGGAACATTTTAATTTGTCGCTTGGTATAGGGTAGAGAAAAATGTATCTTTTATTTACTTTTGTCACAGTCTTGATCATGGTTGTGATGAAATGAAAGCTGCTGAGATACGATATGAGTGGATAATTATACTGATCAAGGTCTCTCTTTATGGACTGACAAGAAAAGTGCTACTTTAGAGTCATTGTGCTTCACTTGCGTGGACATGTTCCGCTTATAGCATTCTGACTCAGTGAAGTAAGCAATGGCAAACTACCTCACTCCTCATCCTGCCTAGAAAACCTCATTCCTCTCTGCAAGCACTTAGCAGCTTATGTCAGAGGAGTTATATCACCAAGCAGCCTTCGGGCTGAATACTTCACAGACAGAATACCTTGAAACTAACCAGCCTTCTTTTTCCAGAGAATCACTTTATTTCTAATCCTTTCCAAAATATCTCAGCAGTAAACAATTTTGAAAATTTTAGTTTTCATTAAAAATGCAGAATCAGTACTTTTCGTTGTTATTAATTTTCAAACATGGACTTCTGTTGGTGATTGAGCGGTAACTGGAATGAAAGAGATTCACAATATTGTAAACCTCTGTGAACTGAATCATGATCAACATTTTGTAGGATATCATGATCAAATTGCATATGTTACGCATAAAAAGGTGGTGGAATCACTGAAGCATGAGAGGAATTTTTAATATTGTATACAAATTAATTTGAATAATTATATGCAAATTTTCCCTATTATTTGAAGATTATTATTATTATTAAGGTTCGATGTAAAAAAGGTTAAGTAGGGTGAAATTGCTCCAAATACCGGTGAATATTAGTAATTTATGCATCTGATACATATATTAAAAAATGGCATCAATATTTCCCATAAATCATCGATTATATATTTTATTGTCTGCAAAATGCTTCATTTTCGTTTTTTATTGAATACCGAGGAATATTTTCTTACATGGAACGCAAAAGCAGTTCTTTAATAAATGTTTGGTGCCTCCTTTCTTTAATTTACAATAAATATCTATTATATTATTATCTCACAGCAACCGCTGCCTGATATCAATGCGGCAAATTATTTCGTAAGAGAAATATGTTATCTTTAGTTACTCGTAGCATCTCGATGATAGTTAATGTTAATATATTTCGCTCTGATAATACTTTGAGGATATATTGTGGTAAAGGAATTGGAATGTCGTGATTAAACTAGGGGTCAAACTCAGATCTTCTGGTTGCAGATCTGCAATATATCTATGTATCCATTTAATAGAGGATTTAATTAATTTTAAGTTCTTTTATCCCAAATGAAATCAATCGCAGAAGGTTTATCTGTGAAGAGATGCGTTACAGAAAAATATATGGGTACACTTTATATTTATAAAGCATAATCTCTATTCCTTCGTTTTCTTTCATCTATTCCTGTTCTCGAGAAACACTTAGGTTGTCTATCTTGTATGTACTAATGTCATATATCTCATCGAATATTTTTCACCATTTTCAGCTTTCATTGCTTTATTAAATATTAATTACTTGGAGCGTAAAATATCGTGAAACCTAGAAATTGCATGTATTTAAAGAATTTTAACTATTTTCATTCTTTGGAATCGAGGTTATTTACACTCATGTTCTACATTCAGAAAAACTTGAAACATTTATGAAATTGGTAGCTTGATATTTTTATCCCTTCCCTTATTGACACATTTACCGATGATAGAAACCGTTTATCTTAATAACAAATAGTATCCAGTATACCAAGCATACGTAGCTTTCCAGTAAATCTTCCTCGATACTTAATATATTGACATGGAAAATTGAAGATTCATTTTTGGTACAGCCCGACATAGCGCAGCAATTGAAATACCAGGGTTGAGTTGAGAAATCATTTATTCGTTGGATTTTGCGTTGAACCTGCTGTGTATCCATCAATTAGGTTTTCGGTGCATCTTGGCGTCTTGAAATAGCTTGTTATTGCTAATATTAATATATTTTACAGTTGAAAATCACTTTAAGTCATAAATGTAGACTAAAAAGATTTTCACCGTATTGATTTTTCTAATATTTTTATTCTATTGAGATTATGGGATGGTTTTTCAAGATTTATCCAACAGATGAGGAAATTCCGTGTTTGTGAGGCTATTTTCAGTGTAAATTCTGCATTTTCCCTGAAATTTCTTCCGATGGCTTTCATAGTCAAAGCTAATTAGAAAACTCCTATATTTACATTCTATGATGTAGGGACTCTTATACAACTTCCTTATCTATTTCTCCTCGGTACCTTTTCCTTCTCTCTCGTTCTGCCTTCGTCCTACATCCTCACCTTCTCCAAACTATACCTCTCTACTCTCCTTCTATCCTTTCTCCCGAACCTGTATTTGCTATTCATAAAATGCAAACGGTCCCCCTGTCTCTTCCTGTCCTCCTCCAACACCCGTTCCTTCCACGTGATGTGTAGAGACGTTGGGGATTGTGTGGCGTCGGAGAGCGGGGGTTGATAGGCAATGAGGCTGGAGAATTGAATGGGCGAAGGTGGGGTGATAGTCTGGGAGGAAGATCTGAAAGCTCCAGTAATCCTCGGCTTAGGATCTCTCTTCTACTTACCTTCTTCCTTCGTCCTCCTCTGTCTTCACTCTCATCCCATTTCTTCATGACCCAAATTGCCTTTCCCTTTTACCTTCTCTCGTTTACTTTTTCTTCGATATATTATGCCGCCGAGGGATTTTTCAGAGCCTTATTAGTTAGCAACTTCAACGTTGTTTTTTACACTTCGAACAAATGAGCCGCTAGGTATTTTTCGTAGCGCCTAAATGAGGTCAGCTATCTTTCGTTCCCATTTGATTCTAGAAAAATGGCTATTCAGTCTCCCTGCAAGCAATTTTAAGAGCCTATTGTTGCCCAAAAATATACCAACGCAAATGTTTACTCAAAACAAATATCAATACTAATGATATTAATTAATTTTTTAAACTTATCACTTAAAGTATCACTGTCAGCTTTTTCTTCTTCTTATCTACCAAACTAGTGCGTACATTTTACTGCTCAAATTTAGATCTACATGTATTACATGTAATTTTACATTTTGATCTCATTTCTGATTTAATTGAATAGTAATTCAGTTATAATTACAAATTCCGATTCACTAATTGATGTATGTGATGGAAATAAGTTTGATGAAATTTGCCTGTTCATCAATTCCTTCTCTGAAGTGATTGGCCATCCCTTAATCCTTGCATATCTCATGCGCCGCAACAGACGCCAACTCTCGCACTTTGCCATCCGCTTCTCCATATCCTTACCTCCCCTTTCCCCATCTTATTTGTCCTTTTATACGTTCCTCTTTCTCTCTCCCTCTATTCCGTCCGTACTAAATCCTTCCCTTCTCTCCGTCTTCGCCCTAAAACCCTTACGTACTGTGTGTGCGAGAGAGGGGAGTCGGGAAACCACGGGACTGAAAAACGATGACAGGAATGGACCTTCGTCCTCTCCCAATTCTTTCCCCTCTCATTCCTCCTCCTCGACGTCATTCCAGCCTCCTCATCAACCCGCGCAATACCCCTCACCGGGAAGAAGGAAAAAACTATCCGAACCCTTCATCCTTTCTCCAACACCTCACCCCCTCTCACGAGCAATCTTAAAACCCCCTCCTTTTATTCTTTTTTTATATTTATCCCCTCCCTCTCCTTTTCCGCGAGATTTTCCCTTTCCTCGCAGCTCCCCTTACGCTCCGAAAAGATGATAACCGTAAAAGATACGGCGCTTCTCCCTCTTCCTCTACGGGTTTCACAGAAATGGGCCCGGAGGAGGGCGTGGTGGATATATATAAGGGGGCGTTTTCCAGCGAAGATATGGGGGTTGTGTGGAATCAAGGGAAGGAATGGCTGACTCCGTGAAAGAGGGAATGGCGTGGGTGGAGGAGATAGGGATTCTCAGGGATAGGAGGCCTTTTTCCCTTCCCTATGTACTGGAGAACGTGAGTGGTAAAAGGAATTCCACATTTTCTAGGTGGGAATATATGTTTAGTACGAGCGCGTGCCTGTGTTTTGAGCTCTCATAGTCCGCGGGAGAGCTAGGCTTTTCTTCCGTTCTTCGAAGCTGCAGCTAGAAACGCAGGTGTGTGAGACTCTTTGTTTTTCGCAGATATGGAGAAGAGTGTGGAGGAAAAAAAGAGAATGCGGAGTAAAATGAAAAGGCTTTGGAGAATCTAGGACGGCCTCGCGTCGTTGCCGCCCTCCGTTGCACGAGGTTTTCTATTTTTTCTTCAAATTTTATTCCTTGGATTTTTTCACTCGATGTAGGGAGGAGTGAAAACACTCCAGCAGAAAACTTCTGTTGAGGAATTACTGTTCCAGCGTGTTGAAAGGTTCATTTTTTTTGTTCGATGAAATTTCTGCGAATCTTATTTTTTCGCTCCTTTTGAGTTCTCGTTTATTTCTTACGCCAAAAGTAAAGGTATTTCTTTCTTTGAAGAATTCTTAGAGGATAAAATGGAAATAAAGGCTATATCATGATAAACAACGAAGTTTTGATTTTTCTTGGATATATTTATACTACGTAACGTTTAAATGTTCACTTTCTACATAAATTATTATTATATATAACACAATTGAATCATTTAATTAAATCATCGTTAAAACTTATCTACTGACTAATTATATTTTCCAAGACTCGAAGATCGAAGGTTAAAGTACCTCTTTGTTTTTAGAAGTGAGATTACAAACAAGGGTTTCTATCTAAGTTAATATGGAAGTAATTTCGCCAGAATGACATTAAAAATTTTAATTCCATTTTTATTAAAAGATAGTAAAATTTTTATTTTCAGTAACCTTAACAAGCGAATTTAACTGATGAATATTTATTTCAATTCAAATAACATATATTCTAATCCAATCAATATTTATTAAAGTCTTACAAAGTCAAAAAACTTTGAAGCGAAATATTTTAACGTTTAACGTGTATGGCTGGTCTATTAACTTGTTGATAAATAATATATTCCATAAGCTTCCGTTGTTATTTCAGTCCCTTAAATAAATGATTTTTGTCCAATCACAAGCATCGAGCGAATTAAGAGCACAAAAATCTTACAATGCATCTATGAATATCGGAAGTTGAAAGATATAATTTTTGAAACCAGTTAGATTCCCCATTATAGACACAAATGTTGTCATTGCACTTTTTTGTATTTACTTTAAGCATGTATTTTTATAAATTAAATAAATATTTTACAAATTGAACTGACAATGCGTGTTTCATGACTAAGTGCCTCCTTTCACACTTATCATTATATGTGAACCATCGTGGTACTTTTTCTACAAAATAGCTGCTTCTAAAAGTGAGATGAACGTAAATGCTAAAAGGCGAAATTTAGTTTCCTATAGACCTGCCTTTCACCATTTTCTTTTTTATCGATAAGATATTTTTAATCGCTCTTTTCCTTCGTGTTTAAAAACCCTTCTCGATGTCCTTTCACGTCTTGAGTTCACATTCACAAGAGTTACGGCTCGCTGTTTAATTCCTGGCCGTTCTTGAAGCGTTATGGCTCGAAGAATGGAAAAGATGAAAATAAGTCTTTTGTGGAAGAGATCGCGTTTATATCGATGCCGAGAGAATCATAAAATTCCGTCGTTTCCTCTTTCAATTCGCCTGCTCTCAATCCAATGTGCGGCCTCTCACTTTCTCCCAGCCTTCACGGAATCCATTAAAAGGGCGATAATAACCTTTGTCTTCTTCGACGAATATCTTAGAAGAGTGAGCAAGATCTCGAGTAACGACCCATTTATGCCTTTCAAGAAGAAGGAGCCCTCGGGTAGCTTAAGAAGCGATAAATTTAAACATTTTCTATTATATCATACATGCCTTTGCTCATCTTTTGTGTTTCAGATTAATAATTAATTAGTTTTCCATCCATTACTTCTCTCCAAATTACATGTGATAAAGGAATATGTAATATGCTTATTTAATAATTTATCTTATGCTTAAAACATTTTTTGATGTTCACTCCTACCTTGCTAGACAATAAAAATTAGAACAACGGGTACCCTAACTGGAATGACTTCAACTGAGAGTGAGGCCACTTGCAAACGTAGTTTATGTCGTATTGCAAATATTTCATATTTTGATACTTCTTAGTTTTATAAGAATTCTCTTATGCAGGTTGCAGACTCCCAAATAAACTTTTAGCTCTAAAAACTTTTTTTCGGTTTGGGAAACAATTCTCTCTGGCTAGGTTGCGATATCGATTTACGCTAGACTGCTCAACAAGGAATAAATTCCTTATCAGGGACAAACGAATAAATTCAAGACATTTATCGTTTCTGATGAGAGGAAATTTTTGAATCTACGCAAATATTGAAAATCCAGAAAAATTACAAAAACCTCGCTTGTAATGCATCTATTATAGGTAAAATTTAGAAAAACTATAGTTTGAGGCAATGAATCAGGATGAAGTTCATTTGATAAAGCTATAATATCTTCTGGCAATTATTCTATGACTTATGTTTTCGGATTGGTGTTTTCTAACTTAATATGCAAATTACTTATTCCCACTCTCTAACACTTTTTCTGTCCCAATTTCCCAAATAAAGACGATTTATTATTATATATAATTTGAATTGCATTTATAATTACAATTTAATTATGATTTTTTCTTAATATCTCTTCGTATTAAGACCGTGCTGAGTTTTCAACTTATATCACTTTCAGATCGCGATAGGATGATAGCATCGCCTACAGCTGCTTCCCTCGAATAATTGAGTCCCAATAGCAGTAGACGTTAAGAAATATACGTCAATACACCTGGGGAAAAAACGTTTAGGAAGATCCTCAACTCAGCTAATTACATTTAAAAATTCCACACTATAACAGAACTTCAAAGGTTGTGTATTATCTATATCTATATATATAATAAATCTGTAGAGGGGGTCGTGTCTGTACATTGATCCGATTTCAAAAAAAGTTGTATTGCTGGATACTGGGGTTGTTCCCGAGTCCGAAACAGGTTTTAGAAATTTTCATGTCTGTCTGTCTGTCTGTCTGTCTGTCTGTCTGTCTGTCTGTCTGTCTGGATGTTACAGCATCACTCAAAAACTATCCGACCGATTTTGTTGAAATTTGGTATGATGGTCATTTGTCATCCGGGGAGTGACATAGGGTACCTTTTATCCACCTAGCTGTCCCCAGTTCGTCCCCAGTCGGGGTCAAAAATCTATTTCACGCTATAACTCTAAAGTTAATTATTTATAAAATTTCAAAATTTGTACGATATTAAAAGTCTCCGTAGCGCAAATGATAGGCTAATTTTTGTTGACCCAACTGTACTCGGTTCAACTCCAGAGGGTCGAATAGTTTCCATAAGAAATACATGGGAAGACATTTTTATCATTTCCACGAAACCTTTCTTTAATCAAATTAAATTAGAAATAATGGTCCTTTGAAACTTAAACTAACACCAAAACAAAGGAAATAGAATAAAGTTTTTTATTATGGTAGTAAAATATTGTTTTCACTTCGAAGTTGTGAGAATTAGTAAGTTAAATACGAAAATTTTATGAGAATCTGATATTCTAAACAACCCGTCGTCAAGGCCAATCTCGATATCTTTAAATTCAAATTCGTTAGCATTAGCGCATCATCAACAACCAAGCTTTGTTTATAGCAACACCAATGTTAGTTGATTCTTTACGTGAAATGAATGGTCATCGTCGTACTAAATGAATTTTCTTTTCTCATATAAAGTAATTATAGCTTCTTAGCTTGGTAAGTTGATAACTTTTTCATTCTTATATTCCGATCTAAGTACTAATCGTTTCATTTAGCGTCACACCGTGCATTTAATGAATCAATGAAGATCGTAGAAATATCCCTGAATTCAGTGATTGCTTCCATTGAAGTGTCAATAATTGGGCTTAATAAACAGCAAGGAATGACAAGCCTTTTATAGCTGACTTGAAAGGTAAACGAATTCTGTACTTTTAGATATAGAATGGGAAATTAAACCAAGAAATGTTTTATTGGATCATCTATTGGTGTGTTTAAGTATAGTTACTGTCCACCTTCTCGATATCTTTAAATTTGAATTCAAATTCGTTAGCATACGCGCGACTGCAACAATCAAGCTTTGTTTATAGCAACGCCAATATGTATTGATTCTTTACGCGAAATTAATGTTAATCGTCGTATTAAATGAATTTTCTTTTCTCATATAAAGTAATTATATCTTCTTAGCTTGGTAAGTTGATAACTTTCTCATTCTTATTTTCCGATCTAAATACTAATCGTTTCATTTAGCATCCCGCCGTGCATTTA
Source organism: Sympetrum striolatum (assembly GCA_947579665.1). Lineage (NCBI taxonomy): Eukaryota > Metazoa > Arthropoda > Insecta > Odonata > Libellulidae > Sympetrum > Sympetrum striolatum. The sequence goes on along the minus strand of OX388341.1, from coordinate 98,141,526 downwards.
ATGAATCAATCAAGATCGTTGAAATACCCCTGAATTCAGTGATTGCTTTCTTTGAAGTGTAAAGAATTGGAATTTAAGCAGCAAGGAATCTCAATCCTTTTATGCCGGACTGGAAAGGTAAACGGATTTTGTGTTTTTAGATATAGAATTGGAAATTAAACCAAGAAATGTTTTAGTGGATCATCTATTGGTGTGTTTAAGTATAGGTACTATCCACCTATATCTTTTCTTGATAGTGATAATCATACATATTGGTGTTTTGTTATATCTTAAATAATATGTTTAAATGTTCGTGTTAAGCGATTGCCGATACGTTATTAAGTTTTTTAGACTATAAAATATGGAACACCTCTCTCAGATTATGGGCGGCTGTCCTTTGTTTTTATGCTTCGGTTCTATGCTGGCTGCTCAAATATTATCATTAGAAATACGCCTCAATATGTATGTTGTATGTTGCAGGGTTTAATTATTCCAAAAAATCAAAGTAGTATTCATTTTACGGACTCTAGACAAGTATCGAAGGAGATAAAATATACATGTATTATTTTCATTGCTGTAACTAATAGATTCTATGTCTAGGCAAGGACAAATTGGATAAACTGAATAAGAATTTAGTCGAATAAGCATCATTTCGAAGTATGACCTCTAACAAGATATTTAACTTTCGAAGTCTTTTTCGTTAATTTACTTCTCATTTTCAGTTACAAATACTATAGAAATTCCCTCTAGAATGAAGTATTGCTGGTATATGGTTTTCCTTCAGTCCAATATTAAACTCGGGAACTTTTTTCAGATATGTTACTCTATACATGAAAATATCATCTTTGAATAAGGAAAGGGTTAAGGTGACTTTTCACATAAGGGCGTGCACCCAGGAAAATTCCCAAGGAAAAATGGACTTGAAAATTCCACCTCCTCCTCATTCCACGTTTATAAAAATATCGGAAGACAATATTTTTCGTCAACGGTATCTGAAAACATTGAAATTAAATTAAATCCTATTCAAGAGAAGAGGTAAGAGTTCACTCTGATTTTGCAACATAAAGGTCAAATTATTATTGCGATATAATTAAACAGATGCGCCGCTTACATTATCAATATGATAAAAAAATTCTACACAATTTATACAGTGAATTAAACAGCAGAGGGTTATTTATTAAGTGTTAAGTAATTAAATCAAGAAAACGGCCGACGCCATCTTAAGGATATTAGGTGTTAATTCATAAAAGGACGAGTTCTAATTAGATTAACTGCTATACATCGTAATTCGTTTGCGGCGTTTATTTGTTAATTCGTTTATTTGATAGTTTCGATGATTTCACTGACTCGCTGTCTAACGGACATATTGGACGTGCTAAGCGACTGGTTCATTCGTTTTCGTTTGTGGTTTACAAGATTTGTGTGGCTATTTTTGTGATTGCGTCTCCATTCATTTGTTACTTACAATTAGTGGTTTCCTCTATTTGTTGTAGCGACTGGTGCATTAGTTTATTCTGTGATTTACATTTGTGTAGCTGTTTTTGTGATTTCGTAAGACACATAGGATGAAGAGAAGTATTGTTTTTTCATAAATTTAAGAGTTGTCATATCTCAATTTTTTCATATGTAAATTTCATTACTTTCGATTTACATTCATTTTTCCGTTGAGAATCAACGGGCTCTCCGCTAGTATATAATAAATCTGTAGAGGGGGTCGTGTCTGTACATTGATCCGAATTCAAAAAAAGTTGTATTGCTGGATACTGGGGTTGTTCCCGAGTCCGAAACAGGTTTTAGAAATTTTCATGTCTGTCTGTCTGTCTGTCTGTCTGTCTGTCTGTCTGTCTGGATGTTACAGCATCACTCAAAAACTATCCGACCGATTTTGTTGAAATTTGGTATGATGGTCATTTGTCATCCGGGGAGTGACATAGGCTACCTTTTATCCACCTAGCTGTCTCCAGTTCGTCCCCAGTCGGGGTCAAAAATCGATTTCACGCTATAACTCTAAAGTTAATTATTTATAAAATTTCAAAATTTGTACGATATTAAAAGTCTCCCTAGCGCAAATGATAGGCTAATTTTTGTTGACCCAACTGTACTCGGTTCGACTCCAGAGGGTCGAATAGTTTCCATAAGAAATACATGGGAAGACATTTTTATCATTTGCACGAAACTTTTCAATAACAAAATTAAATTAGAAATAAAGGTCCTTTGAAACTAAAACTAACACCAAAACAAAGGAAATAGAATAAAGTTTTTTATTTTGGTCGTAGAATATTGCTTTCACTTCGAAGTTTTGAGAATTAGGAAGTTAAATACCAAAATTTTATGAGAATCTGATATTCTAAACAACCCGTCGTCAAGGCCAATCTCGATATCCTTAAATTCAAATTCGTTAACATTAGCGCATCATCAACAACCATGCTTTGTTTATAGCAACACCATTGTTTGTTGATTCTTTACGTGAAATGAATGTTTATCGTCGTATTAAATGAATCAAAAGGAAAAGGTGCGAAATGACCTCAGCTGTCGAGGCACCTTCATAATTACTACTACTACTTAAATTAATCTTCTTTCCTCATATAAAGTATTTATATCTTCTTAGCTTGGTAAGTTGATAACTTTCTCATTCTTATTTTCCGCTCAAACAATAATCGTTTTATTTAGCGTTCCGCTGTGAATTTAATCTTTAACGCTGAAGAATAAATCAATCAAGATATTTGAAATATCCCTGAATTCAGTGATTGCTTCCATTGAAGTGTCAATAATTGGGCTTAATAAGCAGCAAGGAATGACAAGCCTTTGATAGCTGACTTGAAAGGTTAACGAATTTTGTACTTTTAGATATAGAATGGGAAATTAAACCAAGAAATGTTTTATTGGATCATCTATTGGTGTGTTTAAGTATAGTTACTGTCCACCTACATCCACCTACTCGATATCTTTAAATTAGAATTTAAATTCGTTAGCATACGCGCGACTGCAACAATCAAGCTTTGTTTATAGCAACGCCAATATGTATTGATTATTTACGTGTAATTAATGTTTATCGTCGTATTAAATGAATCTTCTTTTCTCATATAAAGTAATTATATCTTCTTAGCTTGGTAAGTTGATAACTTTCTCATTCTTAATTTCCGATCTAAATACTAATTGTTTCATATAGCGTCCCGCCGTGCATTTAATGAATCAATCAAGATCGTTGAAATACCCCTGAATTTAGTGATTGCTTTCTTTGAAGTGTAAAGAATTGGAATTTAAGCAGCAAGGAATCTCAATCCTTTTATGCCGGACTGGAAAGGTAAACGGATTTTGTGTTTTTAGATATAAAATTGGAAATTAAACCAAGAAATGTTTTAGTGGATCATCTATTGGTATTTTAAGTATAGGTACTATCCACCTATATTTTTTCTTGATAGTGATAATCATACATATTGGTATTTTGTTACATCTTAAATAATATGTTTAAATGTTCGTGTTAAGCGATTACCGATACGTTATTAAGTTTTTTAGACTATAAAATATGGAACACCTCTCTCAGATTATGGGCGGCTGTCCTTTATTTTTATGCTTCGGTTCTATGCTGGCTGCTCAAATATTATCATTAGAAATACGCCTCAATATGTATGTTGTACGTTGCAGGGTTTAATTATTCCAAATAATCAAAATAGTATTCATTTTACGGACTCTAGACAAGTATCGAAGGAGATAAAATATACATGTATTATTTTCATTGCTGTAACTAATAGATTCTATGTCTAGGCAAGGGCAAATTGGATAAACTGAATAAGAATTTAGTCGAATAAGCATCATTTCGAAGCATGACCTCTAACAAGATATTTCACTTTCGAAGTCTTTTTCGTTAATTTACTTCTCATTCTCAGTTACATATACTATAGAAATTCCCTCTAGAATGAAGTATTGCTGGTATATGGTTTTCCTTCAGACCAATATTAAGCTCGGGAACTTTTTTCAGATATATTACTCTATATATGAAAATATCATCTTTGAATAAGGAAAGGGTTAAGGTGACGTTTCACATAAGGGTGTGCACTTAGGAAAATTCCCAAGGAAAAACGGACTTGAAAATTCCACCTCCTCCTCATTCCACGTTTATAAAAATATCGGAAGACAATATTTTTCGTCAACGGTATCTGAAAACATTGAAATTAAATTAAATCCTATTCAAGAGAAGAGGTAAGAGATCACTCTGATTTTGCAACATAAAGGTCAAATTATTATTGCGATATAATTAAACAGATGCGCCGCTTACATTATCAATAGGATAAAAATTGTCTTCACAATTCTAACAGTCAATTTAACTGCAGAGGGTTATTTATTAAGAGTTAAGTAATTAAATTAAAGAACAGCCGACGCCATCTTAAGGATAACTTAGGTGTTAATTCATAAAAGGACGAGTTCTAATTAGATTAACTACTATACATCGTCATTAATTTGCGACATTTATTTGTTAATTCGTTTATTTGATAGTTGCGATGATTTCACTGACTCGCTGTGTAACGGACATATTAGACGTGCTAAGCGACTGGTTCATTCGTTTTTGTTTGTGGTTTACAAGATTTGTGTGGCTATTTTTGTGATTTCGTCTCCATTCATTTGGTACTCAGTTGTTTCCTCTATTTGTTGTAGCGACTGGTGAATTAGTTTATTCTGTGATTTGCATTTGTGTAGCTGTTTTTGTGATTTCGTAAGACACTTAGGATGAAGAGAAGTATTGTTTTTTCATAAATTTAAGAGTTCTCATATCTAAATTTTTATTATATGTAAATTTCTTTACCTTTCGATTTACATTCATTTTTCCGTTGAGAATCAACGGGCACTCCGCTAGTATATAATAAATCTGTAGAGGGGGTCGTGTCTGTACATTGATCCGATTTCAAAAAAAGTTGTATTGCTAGATACTGGGGTTGTTCCCGAGTCCGAAACAGGTTTTAGAAATTTTCATGTCTGTCTGTCTGTCTGTCTGTCTGTCTGTCTGTCTGTCTGTCTGGATGTTACAGCATCACTCAAAAACTATCCGACCGATTTTGTTGAAATTTGGTATGATGGTCATTTGTCATCCGGGGAGTGACATAGGCTACCTTTTATCCACCTAGCTGTCCCCAGTTCGTCCCCAGTTGGGGTCAAAAATCTATTTCACGCTATAACTCTTAAGTTAATTATTTATAAAATTTCAAAATTTGTATAATATTAAAAGTCTCCCTAGCGCAAATGATAGGGTAATTTTTGTTGACCCAACTGTACTCGGTTCGACTCCAGAGGGTCGAATAGTTTCCATAAGAAATACATGGGAAGCCATTTTTATCATTTGCACGAAACTTTTCTTTAACAAAATTAAATTAGAAATAAAGGTCCTTTGAAACTAAAACTAACACCAAAACAAAGGAAATAGAATGAAGTTTCTTATTTTGGTCGTAGAATATTGCTTTCACTTCGAAGTTGTGAAAATTAGTAAGTTAAATACGAAAATTTTATGAGAATCTGATATTCTAAACAACCCGTCGTCAACGCCAATCTCGATATCTTTAAATTCATATTCGTTAGCATTAGCGCATCATCAACAACCAAGCTTTGTTTATAGCAACACCAGTGTTTGTTGATTCTTTACGTGAAATTGATGTTTATCGTCGTATTAAATGAATCAAAAGGAAAAGGTGCGAAATGACCTCAGCTGTCGAGGCACCTTCATAATTACTACTACTGCATAAATTAATCTTCTTTCCTAATATAAAGTAATTATATCTTCTTAGCTTGGTAAGTTGATAACTTTCTCATTCTTATTTTCCGCTCTAAATAATAATCGTTTTATGTAGCGTCCCGCTGTGAATTTAATCTTTAACGCTGAAGAATAAATCAATCAAGTTTTTTTGAAATATGCCTGAATTCAGTGATTGCTTCCATTGAAGTGTCAATAATTGGGCTTAATAAGCAGCAAGGAATGACAAGCCTTTTATAGCTGACTTGAAAGGTAAACGAATTTTGTACTTTAAGATATAGAATGGGAAATTAAACCAAGAAATGTTTTATTGGATCATCTATTGGTGTGTTTAAGTATAGTTACTGTCCACCTACTCGATATCTTTAAATTTGAATTCAAATTCGTTAGCAAACGCGCGACTGCAACAATCAAGCTTTGTTTATAGCAACGCCAATATGTATTGATTATTTACGTGAAATTAATGCTTATCGCCGTATTAAATGAATCTTCTTTTCACATATAAAGTAATTATATCTGCTTAGCTTGGTAAGTTGATAACTTTCTCATTCTTATTTTCCGATCTAAATACTAATTGTTTCATATAGCGTCCTGCTGTGCATTTAATGAATCAATCAAGATCGTTGAAATACCCCTGAATTCAGTGATTGCTTTCTTTGAAGTGTAAAGAATTGGAATTTAAGAAGCAAGGAATCTCAATCCTTTTATGCCGGACTGGAAAGGTAAACGGATTTTGTGTTTTTAGATATAGAATTGGAAATTAAACCAAGATATGTTTTAGTGGATCATCTATTGGTGTGTTTAAGTATAGGTACTATCCACCTATATCTTTTCTTGACGGTGATAGTCATACTCATTGGTATTTTGTTATATCTTAAATATTATATTTGACAAGTGTCGAAAGAGATAAATTATACAACAGCCGACGCCATCTTATGGATGAATTAGGTGTTAATTCATGAAAGGGCGATTTCTAATTAGATTAACTACTATACATCGTAATTCGTTTGCGGCGTTTATGTGTCAATTCGTTTATTTGATAGTTGCGATGATTTCACTGACTCGCTATCAAACGGAAATCTTGGATGTGCTGAGCGACTGGTTCATTCGTTTTCGTTTGTGGTTTACAAGATTTGTGTGGCTATTTTTGTGATTCCGTCTACATTCATTTGGTACTCAGTTGTTTCCTCTATTTGTTGTAGCGACTGGTGCATTAGTTTAGTCTGTGATTTAAATTTGTGTTGCTGTTTTTGTGATTTCGTAAGTCACATAGGATGAAGAGAAGCATTGTTCTTTTCATAAATATAAGACTTTTCATATCCAACTTTTTTCAAATCAAAATTTCATTACTTTCGATTTACATTCATTTTCCGTTGAGAATCAACGGGCACTCCGCTAGTGTAGAATAAAATATGTAAATATGTACTTATTACGGAGGTCACCGAACGAAAAGGAAAAATCTGGTTAGAGTAAGATATAATACCATACCGTTACGGATTCATTAAATCACATTTGAATGCATTTAGTTTACGATATCTATTATATATAGATGCTTCTCCGGATTCATTCATATATGTAGGTATGTATATGTAGGCTATATAGATAGGATACTAATTCACAGGCTAAACCACAAGCGTCATTGATTTGAAATTTTTACGACGTATTGGCGATAACATGTAACCGTCAGAAAAATTGCGATTTTGAACTTCAGTGTCATGGGTTCGATTCCAGAGGGGCCAAAAGTCCCGATTTTTCCCGTTTAAATGCATTGATTTGATTTTTGGGAATTAAAAAAAAATACTTCCCGGAAAGGTACAGAATGCAAACTCAAGGAGCCTATATATATGATAATGATCTATCGAAAACATAAATGACTTTAACGGAGAATAGCCAGGGTTCGATGCTACGACGATGCAAAAATCGGCCCTTTAAAATACATTGAGATAGTTTTTCATTATTTTTTTTTCAAGCACTTATCGAAATTATAGGAAATTCTTCCTTAAATGGAAGGTGTATATTAAACATAGGTTTTTGAAAAAAAATTACATAAGACCGTACTGTTCCTGGGTTCGATGCCAGAGCACATTAAATTTTCTCTCATAAGGAATGTAAGGGAAAAGTAGGACGTCATTTGAGGCAGTTACACCCAATATTTCTGCTTGAATTTTCACACATGGTTAGAAGCGGTGATCTTCTGTTGTGCTAAATAGAAAATATTACCAAAAAGATCCGGGTTCGAAGCCAGGTGGTAAATATATCCCCCATTTAAAATACATTGAGGTAGTTTCATTATTTATTTTGATGCACTTATCGAAATAATAGGTTGTTCTTGCTTAAATAGAATATGTATATTAAGACTCAGTTTAAGAAATAAAATTAGATAAGACAATGCTGTTCCTGGGTTCGATGCCAGAGCCCATTGAAATGTCTTACATAAGGAATGTATGGGAAAAGTAGGACGTCGTTTGAGGCAGTTGCCGCCAATATTTCTGCTTGAAATTTCGCACATAGTTATAGATGGTTATCTTCTGTTGTGCTGCATAATAAGTTCACCAGGAAGACCTGGGTTCGATGCCATTCGATTAAGTTGCAGCGAATATTAAGAATAATTTCAATCCTTTTTTTCTTCTTTTGAGGACCGTCCCTATATGATGCCGATATGAAATAAGTGTTTGCGATCTGCTTGCAGTATGCAAGCTATGCAAGCAAGCTTTTTCTCGTATATATATATATTTCAACATTGTATTTATGAAATATATAAACGGAGACTTACCGATTGTGCTAATTGGTTAGGAGGTAGGGTTTCTATGCCTGAGTATAGTCTTGATGTCGTATGTGTCATTAATATTTTATTTAACCAAGAAAAAAAATAATGATTCAGTTCTCAGATACGTAGATCTGAATTTCCCAAAATCTTTTAAGGTATTTCTGCGATATTCAAATTTATTCAAATTTAAAGATATCAGATGAGATATTTTCATGCTTGTGTGAATAAAAACTGAAATGGGGAATCGTCCCTCTACTGTCGGCATCGCTTCAATTTTAGGCGGATAAATCATTATAAGGATCTATATTAATTTATTTCGAAATTTTACGACTTGTAAATACTTATGTAAGGTTTTATTTTATTTATAAAAGTGAATACAAAAATTTTACCTGATGGAAATTACCTGACCAAAATTTGTATACATCTACCTAAATTGTTACAAAGTTATTGATAATCGAACGTAATATTATATAACAAAGTTATGAGTTGGTACCGCATTAAACTAATATTCTTAATGAGGTTGCAAATTTCGTTATATTTTTTCCTTGCAATGTCCTCTTCGTGATCGTCTTTCACGTAATAGAGTGACGAATAATGAAATTATCAGAAGCGTGGCAAAAATATTTGCGTTTTCCTCGCGAGAGCTTTTTAAAGGCCCTGATGTGGAAGAGTGCATGGAGCAAAAGGGGAAGTATCCACCTCCCGCAGAGAGGTGTCATGCGGAGAATGCTCGGAGGAGGAAGGGGGGTCAGAGGGCAAAGGGATGTCTCGGAATCGTAAGAGGGGAGGGAGGCAAACTATAAGAGATGCTAAGGCGCTCTCAGAAGTGGGAAAGAGAGATGGAAGTTCCCAACAAATACCTACCTAGGGTGACGCCACCCCTAGCGCCCACCCACTGCTCTCTTCTGCCAATCCCGCACACCCAGGGTAATTCCTAGCAATGGGTAGGAGGGTGTTATACGGGAAGCCTACAACCCAGCGGGAGGGCGAGAGAAACCAAGTGTGTAGGTGTGAGATCCAATGTCTTCCTTTCATGAAAATACTGTGTCGTCCCAAGCACTTATTTTGTCGCTGGATGGCGCGCTCTTAGGGATCAAACCGACCTCCCGCTTCGCTCTCTTTTCCTCTACATCGACACCCACATGCCAAACGCGCTGCTGCATAGGGAAAAGCCCCTCTTCCCTTTATACCGAAAACTTCCTCCGTCCAAGTCCTTCGTGCTGCTGCCCAACTTCCACAAACTCGCAGCCAATGAGCTAGCTGGGATCAAACGGCGCGGTGATTCTTCGTTAGCTTGAGAGACAAGTCGGCTCGAGTTTGGTGGTGCGTCGAGTTTGTGAAGTTAGGCCGCGCAAATATTTGGAGGGAGGTTGGATTACTTTGGGAGGTGCCTCTAAAGCTGTGACTAAGAAAACAAAACTAATTAATACCTCGAATAAATTGCCCTATCTGCGCCGTAGTGACATTATTTCTAAGGGAAAGAGAGATTCTAAACGAAAATGATGATCAAAATAAGCTTAAATTAGCAGGTTCAGTTTTAGAGACAGTAAAAGTGATTTTCAGACAAAAGTAAATGCATAATTAGTACATTTTCATTCTTTATGCTACAAGAAACTCATGAGATCCTTATAGTTCGAGGACTGTCAATCCATTCTCATTAGATTTCTATCGCTTTGGAAATTCACAAACATTCGATGAGTTGCTCAAAAATATAAATTGAAAATCGAATGATCACGTTATTCTAATCTTGTGTAACATTTTGCGCATAACATTTTGCGCATAACATTTTGCGCATAACATTTTGCTCCTTCAGTATACAAAATTATACATCGACTGAAGGGCTAAAATTAAAGTTACACATCGGCCATCAGAGTGATAAAAAATTGCAAATCGAGCGGATATTTCGCAAAATGTACCTTTACTCTCAACTCAATGCAAACGGGACAACGGTAAAAATACATGCCGTAGAAGAAAATTTTGTGATTTTTTATAAGAAATTTGTTCCTCTACAACTCATGAACATTCGTATCTTAGAGCAAATGAGACTCTAGACCTGAAGCTAAATAGAAAAGTTGAACATATTTTTATAATTTGTGAAGATACCGATGTATTCATAGCGTTGAATATTTGGGTTACTTTACTATTTCAGGAGTTTTACGAATTGCAAAGCTCGCCTTGAAATTGGTTCAGCAGTTGTTATGCATTGAGATCCCTTCCCGTTGATATGGTACATTTATTGGAACTTACTACGGTAAGTCACTATTGAAATTATTATATCAAGGGCTATCCCTATTAACGATAGTATCATATTCCATGTAGTTTTCTTTCCCAAGCTAAGGTATTAGTGAAAGTAGGATTATTATTGATTCAGGTTTCTGTTCATTCTGATTTCATCGTAAAAATAGTTAAAAAAACAAGTTAGTTTTGGTGAAATAAAAGCTCAAAACTGCTTTTGATTAAAATTCTATTTTGCTAATCGTACAATTTAATTTTAAAAGGAATTTTCTGGAAGACTATTTGAATATTTAATTTTTAAATAGTAATACCACATTATTTAAAATTTAGTGTATCTATTGAATCCTCGATTTGATACCTCTACACGTTACGTTTATTTTATGATTTACCTTTCTGTAAGAGTGAAGTATTTTTTAAAAGATAAGTGACTATAATTGTATTAATTATGTCTCCTCATTTTACTAGTTAATTAAGTTTTATTCAGTTACCCGATATGAATACCTTTTTTCAAAATCTAGAAGAAAATTAAAGTTGAGATATTCCCGGTGCAATATCATACCGTTGTAGTTTTTTAGTTATGGAGAGAACTGAGAAAGTTTCGATATCATTCGTCGGAAGGGGAATCCTCGTAGCACATGGGTCAACTTAATCAAAACTTGACCGAACAGACTGGAAGTAAATGAAAGGCAACCACATTTTTAGGAATTGAAGCTATGCAGCGGGGGACCCTCTTCCTTTTTCATTATTCCCCGATGTCTCCTTGGCCGAATCCGGGGATAAACCGCACACATGCCTCCCAACCAATGGAACCGCGACACCCTTTAAAAAAATATGCATCCACGCACCTTCACTTGCACGCGGAAGAAAGAGGATCATCTTCATCCCCGGATCTCTTCTCTTCCATGTCTCTCCCTGACTCCTTTTTCTCTCTTTCGCCCCTCACTTCAACCCCCGCAATCCTCCCCTCACACAGCCACCCTCGACAGCACCGGTCCTGCGATGAATCCCTCGGAGAAGAATGCCCAGATCAGCCGATATTAGATTCTCCGCACATTGCGCCCCCCCCTCTCCGCAATCGCCTCCTCCCTCTTCCCCCATTTTCCTCCTACTCGTCCAGCTTATCCCCATCTCCCGCCGCTTTCCCCTAATCCTGCCTTTACCCCTCTCCAAAAATCCCCCGCCGCCAACCCTTCAGAATCCTCAAGCGCATTCCACCCTCGCCCCTTTCTTCATCTTTCTCTTCCATGCTTTTTCCTCTTTTTCGCCTTTTCCTTTCCTGCTTTTCTTCCTACCGTCTCCGCACATACTCTTTTAATCCGTGTTTTCCTTCATCAATTCTTCTCTCTCTTAGCCTAGAAGATCCTATTATCATGACATAAATCCGAAAATGAAACCTCTCATATTTTACTGTGGCGGTATTCTCTCTAGCATACAGGAGAAATCTTCTTAATTTGAATTTGCTATTTCGATTTTAATAATAAAAAGCCCGGAAGCTTAGTACTTAATACATATAAATAACATTGAGTGTAAAAACGAATGATCCGCTTGAAAATTTATATCTCCTCAGCCGATAGCATTTTTATTGCTTAGGGTAGAATATTTAAAATTCACGCTCACTTTTAAAATATCATCTTCGTAGTTGCCTGAAAGTTTTCCTCCACTTTCAGTTTCCTCCCTCTTATAATAGTATAGTTTGATTACATAAGGAAAATATTATTTCAAGATTTCCTATTGTGCTTTTCTCTTATGACTTAATTACATATCTTCAATAGTAATTTGGAGCAATGAATATGGTAAATTCATGCTGATACCAAACTTCTTCGAAACAAGGCTGTTAACGTTGCATGCACCACTTGCATCTTGGGAGTAACAGAAGCAAAAAAATAGCGATATGACCGACTCCAACTCAGGTCTTCCACTTTCCATTAGCAGAATGAACAACAGCCCATTATCAGAGCGAAATTAACGTAAAATGGTAATTTGGTGGTTAGAAGAGCTGCCAAGGTAGTGGGAGATTTCGGTTAGAGTCCCAACTAATGCCACTATTTTTCGATACTTTTACTCCTTGGGTATAGCTTATTGTGAAAAGTATCTTCTTTATTTCCACTTAGGAAAAGATAAAGTATTTATTTTCTGTACAATTTTGAAAACTAACTCCTATTGATAAAGTTATTAAATGAATGAAATGCAATTAACGCTGACTTTCCAAGCTCACCCTCCCAGCTTTAACCCCTTGATTCTTCTCCAGTATTATTTCCCACATTTCTTATTAACTAAGATTCGTTTTCCCAATTGAAAAATATCCGCCTATACGATTCTGTTCAAGTGAAAACATTACAGTATTACTTTACCGATCTACTATGTAAGCGAAGGTGAAATTTTCCTGAATTTGTTTGGACTCACATGTCAGTCATTGTTATTCCTATCTCGTAAAGACACCTTCGGAAAATAAACTTCGCAAGGAGTTAAACCTTATACCTTTTCTGATTATATTTTAGGGGAAGACGTGGTTACTCGCGGCAGACCTTGGAGTGAAAATTTTAATCAAATTCTTCCCTAGATAGAAATAGAGCTATTAGAGGAAGTAAAGAAGGTTCAGACATTAAGTCGCAAAATAAAATAGAAAAAAAATCATAGAGAGATTAAGATAAAAGAAAGGCATCCTCCAGTAGACATGCGGAGACGCTGAGATGCACTGTTTCTCCCTGTTAGGGACCGCGAGAACAGCTTATCTACCTCGTTCCCCTTCCCAGGATTTCGATATAGAATTTTCCTTGCTTAATTAAGACGGCTCCGTGGTGCAAAGAGAAGGGAGGGATGGCAAGGTCATAAATACGCCGTTAAGAGGCGGACCCAATGCGGTTAATCGCGTCCACACACATACATTCCTCCCCCTTTTTCTTCCAATGGGAAAAACTGTACGATTTACCAACTACGGGATGGAGGGGAGGTTTATACCCCTCCTCTGGCGCGTCGTGTTGACCTACGATTGGGAATTACACACCCACTATTAATACGTCAGCGGCATTTTATGGCTCACATGCGGTTTTACAGATATATAGGTGCGTATGTCTAGATAGCTATTATTTATATACATTACAGCAGAATTATTAGAAGCAAAATTCAGACTAAGGCGTTAAAAATAAATAAAATTTAAGAAAATGAGAAAGTTGTAGGAGAGAGGACAGTCTAATAAATGTACCAGTCTTTGCGTTGTTAAAACACTGGTTTTCAGGAGATGCTTGGAGCATGGAAAAAGCGAATGATTTTAAACTATTATAAAACATATGCAGTTTATTAAATAAAACCGTGAAATGTACAATAAAATATAAGAAAATATTTCGAGGAAAGAAATTTGGAAAATATTTTTAGCCAATTAACAAAAAGAAAGGTGTGAAGCTATCGGTTTGCTAAGGAGAATCCAACGAATGATAGAAGAGAGTAAAGGAGAAGAAAAAGACGAGGAAAGAGAGTTAGAAGAGAAAGAGGGAATCGGACAATCTGGAACGACGAAAAAGTATCCATTAGGACAAATTTAGTGGTCGAAAAACCACCGACCATTTTCACCACTGGTATCGCTATCCTTTCCCCCTCTTTTTCCGGTCGCCCCTTTTTCCATGGTCTTTAATTACCGCCTACAACAGGCGCCCGTCCTTAGCACACCGCACACGTTACTGCTTTTCCCCGTTCCTCTTTACCTTCCTTTTCCCTTGCACATGGACTTCTTCTTCTCCCAGCATCCTCTCTCCTGGTTGCTGCCCCCCGATTGTCGGAAAACATTTACTCTTATCCGTATGCTGTCGCGGGAATGTCTGCGGTTTCAAATACTCGCCAGACATTCATAAACGTTCATCCACTCGCTTATATCTAAGAGTCTGACCTGCGCTTATTGTATTTCTCATGCCTATTACGGAGTAATTTCCTCCGAGGAGAGAGATTTTCCCGCTGTAGGAGCTTCGTGCGAATAGAGTGGTAAATTATTAGGAATCACATTTTATTTCAGCATGTTGATCTTGTTTACCGTAAAATTTCCAGCTTGTAATTTTACGGTCAGCCCTTGGAGGTGAAGAAGTTTTAATTCGTTTTACTTTTTAGTACTTTATATTCTGAAACGGTAGATTATTATTTCACTGGCTTATTTTATCTAGGATATATAGATTTTTACGTACATTGTTCCCAAAATGCATATTTATAAAAGGGTTATTGTGAATATTATTAATCTCGAACTTTATTTTAATATGCAAATATGTGTCTTTTTCAATCCCTTGCTTAATCCTGTGCCTCATAGGTTATGGTCCTTGAACATATTCTCAATTACACATTATCATTTCCCTTTCAAATTTCTAAAATAAGGAAAGTCTGAAATATAAGTTCTCTGTCTACTGTGTTCTTTTTAATTAGCATGTAGCAGCCTTCCATACTTGTCTTAGTTCGTGATTCTAAAACTTCTTAACCTATAAATGTTTCTATCTCTGGCCTAGTACCTAAGTTACACTACTCCAAAAGAGTGTAAAAAAATTTATTTATACCTAAACGGTGAAAGGCAAGTCAAGTTAATGTATTCCAAATGTTTGGTCTTTATTGCAAGCCCTTAGTGATTAATTTGAGAGCCTATATACGTAATAATTCTTCTGAATACTATAAAATACCAGAAAACCAAGCTTGTAACATTTTTTTATTTTTACAGAATCGAAGATAATTTAATTTTTCTTTCTTTAACGGAGGCTTGTTCAACAAAACGATCATTCTCTCATAATTAGATGGTAATTCGCGATCAGTCTACTTTTAACATTACTAATTTACGATTAGATCACATATGTATATCAAGACTAACTACATCATTACAACTGTTGAGTGACAGCGGACGCAATCGACTTATCACTTGTTAATTTGCTCACACTAATACACATCGATCAAATCCATCACTTTTCAATCTTCATTGTTACTTATTGAAAAATTACTAGAAAGGAATCTTTTTAAAGATTCAGTGTTATCCATTCCGTTATCAAACCTTTCAAATCTCTTTTACTACAAAAACTGTCATGCTTATCATATTACTTTGTGATTGAAAAGTGGAAGCCTTAATATTTGATTTCGTTTAATATTTCTGCCCGCTCTTATTAATGTAAATTCACTTATTGTTTTTGCCTGAGACGAAACAATTTAGTATTTTGCGCTTGAATGCATGCTTCTTTTTGGCCTCACTATTACCATCATCCTTCCATTTGCCTCTTACTGTTTCTGGATTCATAAGCGAAACATGTTTTTCAAAATAAAGTGCGGGTCCTTTCCACTCGTAAAATTCCTAGCATAAAAATATGCGGATGAAAGCAGCGTGGTTTACCATGTCTACGGTTTATATTTTTTCCCCATATTTCGTTTTACCGCGGCAAAGAAAGCCGTGGTGGTCAGCTGGAAGCAGCAGGGAAGAAATAGATGCTGCGCAGACAGAGGCGTGTTTTCCGTGATTAAACTCGTGAATGCTCTCGGTTGAAATTTTTTCACCCATGGATATGATAAACTGCTAATATATTCGCTTGGAGTATGAACTATGAGTAAACAAAGTATGTTTTCATTACCTTTTCTCGTGCGACCGTCAATATATATTAATATACGATTCAGTTTGTTAGGAATTCAACATTAAATTTTTGTAAAAATATAGATAATATACTCTTAAGAAAACTATCAAATTTGTCTGAATCTCACAGTCATTCCCGATTTTTCCATTGTATAAACATATTTCCTGTTTCTAAGACATTCCTGATGTATACAATTCCTTTGCTACGCCCCCAACATTTTTATTAAATAAATATATATTTTCATCAGATACTTGGAAAAAAGAGCCTTCCCATCTTTCCTCTCTTTTCTACTTAGGCAAAAATAATCCAACACTATTATTAATGGAGATTTTATACCCTATCTGACTGTCATAAGTGACGTTGCTCATGTTCCTCTATAATCTTTTCTATAATGATAAGTAAATGTTATATAATTGTATCATGATTACCATCAAAGTTAAATTCTTCATAATACTTGGCCCATAAAAAAAATGATCGATACAGAACCGTTGAGCAAGAAACGAATTGATTAATCGATTGGGGGATTTAATTACCAGCGAAATACATTACCGCTACTCGAGTGCATGGTCTGCCGTCGCGTAATCCAATGAGTAATGGAATTTTCGCAGTCTTTTTGCTTCCGTTTGATTCGGGAATTTCATTTTATAGCCAAGCACTAAAAACTCCCAAAACTATAAAACTGCATGGAAGCCTTGATGAAAAGCTGACACAGAAGTCGAAGATCTTTCGTTCCTTTGAATTTCACCTGTTGGTCTCTATCTGGTGTATATCTCTGTTATACTCTATCATTTAATAGCATGATTCGTTTAATGTCTTATTAACATAACTGATTACGTTACAGAACATTTTACTATACTAACTAGCCTTTAGACGAATTTCAAAATCCTGTGTGTAATGTTATATCTTATTTTAATTCCTTTATTTGATGATTAAGGTGGAATGGTCCTTGTGTATACAATTGAGTTATTTATAAGTATAGCAAATGTTAAAACTAAGAAAGAAGCTGTATTGCCTCGGTATTTCTATTGTATGCAAATGATGCTCTCTTCCGTTAAATTCTGTCGCAAATCACTTTCCTTATCGCTACGTAATTTTCTATTCTTAGTAATTTATGCAAGGATAACTATCCAATTCTGAGGATTTTCCCAGAGCTATTGTCGATTTTGTCTCTTTCCCTCTAATATCATCTCTTTAGTCTTCCTTTTCTATCTCTTTCTTTTTCTCGACCGCCCCCTTTTTACCAAACCCGCACTCCATCGACCTCCCAATCCCGTTTCCGCAGGAAACCCCAATCACACATCATATATATACGATATAAAACTGTTCCCTTTTTTTTACGCCCCCTCTCTACCTCCGCCCATAAATTCGGAACACAAGTGTTAACAATTTCCTCCACCGCCCGTGCGGAGGGAACTCCCTGTTGTGTTTTTTCCTTCCTCTCCGTTCGGGTCGTTCCTATCGTCTGTTTCCATTCCTATTAACAATTTGCCAACTTTCTCACCGCTGCGGTGGAGAGGAATAAAAAGTTTATTCCGGTTCGTGACCTCGTTTTTTAATTGCTTAATTACGGCGACTGCGTCAATTCTTTATTGCTGCGAAAGAAGGAGGGGAGTTCTGAAAACAGGAGTTGAAATATCATGTGTGAAACGGCTGCAGCGATTTGAGATATTTATAAGAAATAAGAGGTTTATTATGTTGACCGTAATCTATCTAAGTTTTATATACCTCTAACCAGCGATTTGACACTATATAACATAATATGGTTAATCCCAATTATCCTATATAAGAAATTAATTCTATTTCCATTTGGAATTATTTTAACCGATATTTTTGTTCTCAACTATAATTATTAATATTTGGAAATTCTTTGTAAATAATATTTTTTCAAATATACTCTTTATTTGCCACGAAGGTTTAATAGATTTTATTTTTATACTTTCATAAAATTGAGAGACGCATTGAAAATGTTTGCCTGCGTTACCTCGAATTAAATACATTCAGAAATAGCTGTTCTTATTATGATTATTTCCATGAAATTTTAGCTCATATAATTGAATTCGATTTTTATATCTTCCTGGGATTAAGATCAGTTTCCTTAAATTACTCACCCAATTACAAAACTGATGAACTTCTACAATATCTCACCGTAGATTATCTACGCTTTTTTTCTTCTAATTTTTTATTCCAGTGGCCACTTTTAATCAATTCCTCGCACTTTTTTCGATTGATGTTCCTTTTATCATTAAAAGTAGATAATATGACAAAGTTTTCTTTTCATTCATACTTCAAAGAGAAAGATGTTTCGTATGATAGCGATAGTACGTTAGTACCTGAAGTCAATTTATGCCAGATTTTGTTTGATTAAAATGTTTCGGCAAATATATGGTAGAATTTTATATCAGAGTTCAGAAGCACAGAAGAGTTACAGCATACAGCTTGTTAGTTAGAGTAATGCTCGTCTATTCCAGAGAAAGATTTTCATTGAAGCGTCTCTTAATCCCCTTTTGTTCCTACTTTCTTTCCTACCGCTTTTTATACCGCTCTGGTTATCTTAAATTATATTCCACTCTGGATCTTTCTTACATGTTTTCGTTCACTTTTGAGGTGGAATCTCTAATCTTTGTTATTTCCTAAATATAAGTACATTTGTACTTTTCTTCTATTGTCAATATTCATTTTCATTGCTTGATTTTCCTCCTTCAATTCGTTTTATTCCCAATTCGTTTTATTCCCAATTCGTCCCAGACTATAACTCCTTTACTTTCCCTGATTCAAAACAGTGTTTCAATTGCATATGTATGTTTAACATAAAATGATTTTAAATCATGAACATCCATCATCTACACCATTTTGTCATACTTCTCGAATTGGTTCTGCTTTATATTCTCCTCTTAGTTGTCAAATTTTTAATATCTTAGCGTCTGATACGACATCCTTTTATAGAGCACAACCACAACTAATATTCATATGTGTTGTTTAAATATATTGGTGATTTTATTCATAAAAAATGCATAGTGGCAAATGACGATGAAATAACCGCACGAATGGCAATTAATTATTGGCACGAACTGCAATGCGATGACATTGTTATTTTAATCGCAACTTGATTTCTTGTCTTCCTAATGTTCCCATGAAAATGTCACGAAATCTTGTAATTTTTCCAATCATGTACATAATTATTCGAGTTGCTTAGTGTATACTTCTGTTATCATTGTATTATTCTAGGAATTTTCGAATCTTTGATTGTATCATATGAATGGTCGTAAACCTCGTGATAATGCCTCCTGCCAAACTTAATATGAATCTCCATATTGATTTTCAAGAATATCGAATTTAAGGTATTTATTGATTCGATATGCTCTCTGATAAAGAAATAGTGCTTGTAGGGTATTAATCGATACTTGTAATAAATATCAATGATAAAATGTAAGCAATAATTAAGCAGAGTTAGGATGTAAAAATTGGTGATTACTGCGGTTTTTTGAGTAAATAGCTCTAGTGATGCTAATGCATCTTTATGATTATATTCTTAATTATTATTTAACTGCTACTTAATGTGCGATAATGATGCTTCCGAATTTAACGCAACGGATCAAAACGGTGTATAGTGCAGTAAGGGTAGATAATTATGGTGAAAATTAGAATAACTTCATTAATATGAGAGGTAAAATCGTATTAAATAATGGTTTGCTCTTTTATCTGTTACGTTTTTGGAGGTGTGGCTGACGTTTACCGCTTGAAACAAACCATTCACGGGCATATGCTTTTAATTTAGAGATTTAAAACTATATAATACTGCATAAAAGAATTTGTATATTGTATTATGGAAAATGCAAGTAATACTATATTATGGTGTCAAAATAAATTTCTCAATGATATTGCAATTCCACTGTAGAAATTTAAGAGGTAGTATAAAAAAGTATTGTTGCAAAAAATTTCTGTCTGTCATGATAAATGACTTAGTATAACTTTCTATCACATACCGTACTCTATATATGGGGTTGTTAAAATCACCTCGAGCTTAGTGAGTTGCAAAAAGATCTTTGCAGCGGTACTGCCTCACGAGATTACTTAAATCATTTATTTCATATAATTTATAATTAGAATTTCATATTTTCAAAATAAGTATTTTTTTATGTGTATTTTTAAAATATTAGGGCCTCCACTCTTATATTTTAAGAATACACTTATCTTCCATAATATAAGTAATAATAAATAAATTCAGCATAAGTTTTATGGACCTAAAGTAGAAATAAAATGGATATGTGAAAAGGAGAGGTAAAGTTGTCACAGGGTGTAAATAACAGAATGATTGATCGTGCGATGTTATGGCAACCAAGGACTGTTTGTGATAGTGTGCAAGACGGTATGCTGTTATTATGTTTGCTTGCCACTGTGCTTTAAAATTCGAAATTTGGTAAATCGTATGGTAAAATTTAGACCAAATTTCGTGCTGACGGAATCTTCCTATTCATTATCTAGATTTTGTCGTCGTTTTTCTCAGAATAAATTTAAGAATGATAAGATACGTTACCATTGGTCTGAGAAAGACAAAATCCTGGATAGTAAAGAAGCTATTTCTTTTGAGCCAGGGTTTAGTTTGTCTCAGAAGTTTGCTGTAACACAGCAGTAACGGCTCTCCAACGATTTTCTATACATGTTAATTGAAAACTATAATCGAGTAGGTTTTCCCTTTGTTGACTGCATCTTTAGTTGGAACTGCATCGTTAGTTCGAACAAACAGATATGTTACAATGCACAGCAAACTGTTTTAACAGTGTTCAGTCCACAAGCATTGTTGGAGCACCGGAACGATTGTCAGGCGGGCATAAAGTGTCCAGCACTTCGTAGATGACCCTTCACTGCCTCTTTTGTCTACCCGTCTCGAAAAGCGTGGCACCAGTTCGTCTCTCGAAGTCGTTAAACACCACGTTTACCCCACTTTGTCACGCTATACTGATGACGGGTCCCTAACACTGCCGTATAGTTTTCACTCCCTATTTTTAGAACCCCTCTTAGAAACTCCTCCTTGCTCCATTCACTAAGTTTCTCCCCTCTTCGTCACCATTTGAAGAATGACTAGTCACTTCGCGTCCGAAATTCACCTCACAGTCATTTTACTCCCTAATCTCCGCCCGCTAACCCACGGGAGGGATGAGGCCTTCCTTGTCTCATTCTCTTACCCGGTCACAGTATAATTCACACCGCGTTGTCACACGCCTCGATGCACGCCAATAAGCTCTCATTCGGGGTGTTTTTCTTTCATGGCGGGGAAGGGCAGGGCATTTAGAGGGAGCGCAGAAAAGGAAGGCGAGGTCGGCTTCTGGAATCGGGGTAGGGGCCAGATAGGGTTTGTGTCGAAAGGAGTTTGACAAACCATGTAATCACTGCTAGTGGGGAGACGGGAGACAATGGATGGATTCGAAAAGCTCTTGTCGCTTCGTCACCTGCCATGTGTTATTACCCTGGATTTTAAACCTTGCAACATTTTCATCACTGATAATCGTCGGCTTTTTTCGATTATTTATATACATGCAGCCTCGATGACATTTTAAGGCATTGGAAGTCGAAGAACGATTGATGGGTAATTTGGTTGAAAAAAATCTACTTTGGATTGGGAGGTATTAGATGAAAGATTTTTTGTCGTGAGTTGACTTTTTATTTTCATTTAAGCCTATCTAGCAATGTTGCTCTGGAAAGAAATACTAAGCAACAACAATATGCAAAGAATTCGAAAGCAATAACAATTGGTCACCAATATCATGATTTTTTCCTCTTACACACACCACTCACAAAAGTATATACGGAATCATTGTTTGAGATTTAAATGAGTCACAGTGTTAAGTATGACAGTTAATACTGAAAATTCCGAGTGAAAATTGCAGCGGAATTTCTGTGTTATTTTAATTACCTCTCGCACTTTTAATTCTTGGAATGCATATTTGATTTTGTTATGTTATTTATATCCATGCATTACTGTACTTAATTTTAGCTTTGAATCTAAAACGTAACAGCGTTCCTATTAAAATAAATAAATTTATAGACTTGGTTTATTCGAATATTTCACATAAGCCTTGTAGCTTTGCTTCCAGAACCTCTTCGTTGCAAAAACTCTAAAGTACTGTGAGAATAATCCTTTTTGTATTAGTTCATTAATATTTTTCTGACCTTACTTATCATAGTTGAGCATAATTACAATATCTTGAGACAATGGGATAATTAGTTTGCTCGTCAATTTATGAACATTCCATGAAATAGAGGAGAAGTATTATTCAGTAAATTATACGTCTATGATACCATGTTCCCATTGATATGAAATATTATATTTTTGGAAAACCAATCCTAAAAAATCAGTATGATTACATGTTTGGAATTTTAAAAGATATACAAGTTTCACATAAGCAACCATATCGTCGTTCGAAAAGTCGGAATTTTGCATTATTTCCCGCGTACGTGCGACGTTAATTTTCGGCAATCCTCGCAGTAAATTTGAGAACCGTCTATTTTTTTACATTATAAAAAACCACGGTCACTCTTCTCAGAGCGGAAACCACCCGTTTTATTTTTTCAACTCGTCCAGTCGTTAAATTTTTCCAAACAGCAGTCCATGAGAGAGCAGGAAAACTGAATTAAAAGTGATTTAGCCGGGAATAAAAAGAATTGCGGTCGATAAAAATTTACAAGTTCGATTGGTATGTTCATTTCGCGCGAAAAAGCAGGGTAAAAAGGTAGTTTTTGTCGAATGGCAATGAATCTAAATAATTGCAAATTCTAAAGCGAGAGATCGCAAAAAAGACTTAAAAGAAATAGAGTCGTCGGGGATCTCATTTTTTACGCAACGGCAAATATCAATAAATTAAAATCTCATTAGCAGAATCGCGTATTGCAAACATTCTCTGTCACTTGAGTATACTTAAATTGCGAGCTGATCCCGGGTTTAAAAAATTCCCTCGTGCCAGGTCAGCAGAAAATTCGACGGCATTTAAATTTGTCCTCCTCATCCTTTTACGTCGCAGTTATGGCAACGTCGCTTTGGCGACCAATGTTGCCATGAATGATGCTCCGCTAATCGCGTGTCCGTTTAATTCTGTTTTAAGGGACTTTAATGATGAGTGAGACGCGTGGAAAAGCTGCATTCAGGATGTCACTCCGGGAGAGTGATCGCAGGACAGAAGGGACAACGAAAAAGCTTGTCCCATTCAGCGAACACGTGTTACTTAACGTGCTTTTAGAATTTTCAATTTACTCAACTTTTCATCTCCTAAAATTCTGGGTCTTTTTCGTAACTGAATTTAAATGACTCGGATATATTGGCTAACTGTGTCTACATTATCCTCGGTACGGGTTGCAATCTTTTCTATGAGTTGAATATACTGTTGTTGGAAATTTTATCGGATTCTAATTTCTTTCATCCTAAAACATCGGACTTTCATCATTATCTCTTATTCTTTCAGTTCCTTTCTCTGTCTCTATCTTATATATAAATAGTTATTTATAAATTTTCAATTTACGTAAGGTTAATTAAGTAGTAGTTTTAGTAGTGGTTAAATAGTTCCAATCCATGCTTAAATGATTCAATAATGCAATTATACATTTAAAAAACATCCTCGTAGATAACCGAATTTGCAATTATTATATCAAACGAATCTTACTCAAGATCTAGCGAATCTGTTGAGTCTGACATTGATGATTTTTCTAATTATAAGACACTTTAACTTTATGAATGCTTTCTAACATCCAAAGGCACCATTTAACATATTCCTAAAATTGGTTCTTTCTTGAGCGATCGTTTTACAAATAATTTACTCCATTTATTTCATTTTCTACGGTTATTATTATTCTTCTGTTAATGCAGTGCACCTGCTTTTCCTAATTCCATGTACTTTTCGTTATTTTGTTTCTTAGAAGTAATTATATTACAGATTCAAATTCAATTTTCAGTTTGTAAGCTAAGCTATCCTTATCTTTCTATAAATATCCAACATAACTGGATATTTATGAATAGATTTTTCATTGATACTTTTCATGGCTAATAATAAGTATTGAATACATAGTAGTCTAAAATCTAGAATTATTGCCGCATCAACATTTATCGATATCTGCTTTATCATAAGTTATTTAATACTTACTCTTTTCTAACTGGCTTATGTAAAAGTGAAAGAAGTTTGTCTTAGAGTAAAATAAACGTAATTTTTAAAACTTTGAAAAGTTTTTAGTATTTCTGATCTTGTTTATTGACTATCATCTTAGATTAACGTATATAATGCGATTGCATTTGCATATTGTATCATATTTCAAATCCATCGAACTATAGAGAGTATAGAACAGCAGATTAGTCAGATTATTGATGTTATAAGCACATTATTGATTATTGATGTTAACACACATTTTTTTGATGTGATAAGCATTATTTGTTGTTGTGATTTTTATAAAACTTTTACTTTAAATATAGTGTAGTATTGCATAAATATTTATAATAATGCTTCCATATCGTAGTATATGTTCTTAATTTGTTTGCAGTAATTTCTATAAATAAGATATATTTCCAATCCAATTCCAATAGTCTTTGTTATATTTTAAAAGGAACTAGAAATACTAATCAAATATCCATATTATGACTAATTAAGAAAACACGTAACTTCAGAAATGAGAAATTCATCTTTTGAGGGTAGAACAGGTTCATTAGAATTAGCGAATTGTTTAGCTTCCAACTTTTACGACCAGTTAGCTCTTACAACGGCTCTGATGGCTGTGAAAATTAACTCTCGGAAGGTCAAGCACGCATAAGCGATACATCGAAGGGCAGAATCGGAAACGGGCACTTGTCATTTGCGGTGGATAGGTAGATAACCTGACCATATCGCAGTGCTTCCGATGGCCAATCGCAGCGATGCAGCTGATGAAGATGGGAGATGGGGATGGACGGAAACCGATGGATAAGCACTCGTAACCGCACGGCTCTTTGGCGGGAATTCTGCGTCGTCGACCGTGAAAGCCATCTAGCTACTATTCAGAGGTTTAGAAAAAACACACATTCAGGAACGCCGGTAATGGATTCCTCCGATGAATGGAAGCACGATAAATAGCGCCGCTTCACTTGATCTGTAAAATCATCATCCGACGATCGTTTTAAACTCTCTGTATACCTAACGCATGCGGAAATTTTACTAGATTTATAAATAAAGATTTAGCTTCCATTTTGGTTCATTAATAAGAACGCTAAGAAGGAAGTGGCTTAGTTATTTTGCGAAAATTATTGGAGCAGAATTCAGTTATTGAATTCGATTATGATTTCCAGGAACTCACGTATTCACGTGGAAGAGACGACAACCGAGTCAATTTTATCAAGAGCTGAAAACATTTTCCTCCGATGAGAAAGGTTTGTTTTTTAGGTTTTCAAATCCGAATTATTCCCGTGGGAGTATTTAACAAAGGGATTTTCTGTTTATTTTATAGATGATATTTTACTGAGACCCATAGGTAATTTATAAAAATTAGGCCACGCGGGTACTCCAGGTTAATTAATGTTCCCCGTTGCTTTATTGGCTATTGTTTCCAATTAATGTCGAAATTCTAATAATTTTTTGCATTTATGTTTTAGCATTTACCTTAAATAAAGGGGAAATAATTCATGATTTTCATGACGCTGAAATATCTTCGAAATAGTTTAACTTAATATTTGAATTTATAATTCAGCATTCAACAAATCCGTCGCTGTTCCAAAGCATTAAACACGGCATAGGAGACCAAAATCTGGCAGAAAAAATGTCCACAAAAACTTTGGCACGAAAAAGGCTGGATGTTTTGCCTTCTCTTCAACTCTGTGTGGCGCCACAGAGTTTCATGACTTGTATTTATTCATTCGGTAAATTCTTCGGCTTCTTGGTCACCTGATAGCTCCCACTGAAGAATTCCTATCGCGTCCATGAATACACAGGGGTAGGAAAAAAGTAACCCAAGGAAAAATTCTAAATATCCTTTTAATTTGACGAGGGCCGTCGAATAGATAAATTCAATTAGGGGTGGAGGGTTGCCGGAGGGGGGAACCATTCCGAGCAAAGCATTCGGGAGGCCCTTCTTAGGCGAAAAAAGAAGTTTGCCTCCGAGGAATTTGATTCGATTAAAGAAAAGATATCTCTCGCTTGGCTAAGTTTAATAGTTTTCACAGCATTCGTACTCATCCCCTTCCGTCGAAATAATTCGCGTGCAACTCCGGGCGCGATGGGAAGTGAGAGGCAGAGCCAAAAAGGGGAAAACACGTACGTATAAAAAATGATACGACGGTACCGCATTCCTGCGGGGAAACATGTGCTGTAACAGGGTCGGCGCCGTAATGCGTAAAAGTATGTCGGGAAATTTTTGGCGTGCTCTGTATGTGTGCACCTCTTTTAGACCTCTCTTTTGTAACCCTTCCCATTACTCCCTTTGCCCTTTTTGTTCCTATCATATATTCTTTTATTCATCCTCTACGGATATGTATATAACTGCATGTACGAGAGGGAGAGCGTATGAAGGTAAAGGAAGGGAGAAGGGGGAGAATCAGTTATGCCCGCTATGGAGAGGGGGAGAATTATAAGAGTCGAAGCTTTTTGGTCGGCGTGCTGTTGTCGGCGGGGGATGCGACGCTCCGGATAGGGATTAACCGGTCTGCCGCGATGCTTGTGCTTTCTGGGAATTATTTTTTTCCGGGTAGAGAGGGCTGTGATGAGAGCAGCTACTCTAAGGGCTCGGAAAGAGGGAGGCAAAGGCGTATTATTTTTTTTTTGCCGAGAGAGAGGTTGGTATCCGGGAAAGCGGAGTCTGTATAACGGTATGAAAATATGGATGGAGGCGCCGAGTGAAAGAGTACGTAAACATGGGACAAGTGAAGCATGGTCGCGTGGAGGGGCAAAGAGATGGGCTCCATCCATATTCCGATACCCTTCCCTGCACCGCCTCTCTTGTGCCGCTTTTCAGGATGCTTCGACTCTTTTTATTATTCCCTGCGTTTTTCCCCCCACCTCGAAAAATTCGGATTTTTTTATTGCCATACGGCACGATCGAAATTTTGAGAACGTTGACTACAGCAGGAATCTCGGGGAAGAAGCTCGTGCTTTCCAACTGCGGTGATCTTTTGATAAAATTTTTAAACGTTTCGTAAACGTCGCGGGTGAGGTCTGAGTTTGCTCGGTATAATTTGTACTACACCATAAGAAATATCGGTATTTATCGCTAAATTTTCTCTTGGTGGAGTGTAGAATTTGATTGCTCTATGCTTGTATGAATGTTCATGTCATTTCCTTTGCTTGAATTTACATCGCTTATCTATTGTTATGGTAATGGGCAAATTTTATGCAGGTGTTTTGTTATCCCTAAGCTGTACTTCGTCAATCACTTAATGTTTGTCGAATGAGAGGTATTTATATCGGTTGTGAAGCAAAATATATTATCTGTCATTAAAATTTTCGTAATACGTAATGTTATTTCCGTAGAATAGTAACAAACCTAATTATTATTTTTTCGCTGATTCTAACGTGTAATCACACAAGAATTAAGTTGTCTTGAGACGAGCTATGGAATGGAATCACTGCAATATATTACTGTACGTCATCATAAAAAATAAGACAATGTTCTTTTAATATAATATATAATAGTTCTGAAAAGCCTTGCGAAAGTGGCAGGTCAACCCAAAGTAAAGACTATGAGAGATTCAGATTGTATCCTTTCATAAACTTTTTCAAATAAATAAGGAGAATTGATTATAAAAATTTAAAATTCACCTACCTGATGGATCTCCCAGCAAAGATGAGCCCAAAGAATTCAAAAGAACCTTATACATCGACCTATATATCTAGTGTAGAATTTCAGGAATGTGCTTCATTAAGTTGTACTTTTATATGACTTTCTATTTGTTGAGTTCTGCTAGTCACAGTGAATTTCAAATGAGAATAAAGATAGAGTCTCATCCTCTCAGGATACATTCGAGTTCAAGCAGCAGAAAATCATATTCCACTACATTACCTATCAGATGCTGCTAAAATTACAGTTTCTGCGTGTTGGTAGCCTTACAAATTTTGAGCTCATACGTTTGGTTGAACACAAATTAGGGAGTAAGGGGTGCTCACGTAAGCCCAGTTATGTGAATGTGGTTAGTAAAAACAACTTTGATGCTAATAATCGTGATTTGGAAACAAATGAAAAAAATGGCGATTCCTGCAAATGGATTAACTGAATGGGTATAGTTTTAAGGAAGTGCCTACTTGTACTTCGAAATTTAAAAATCTGAATTAAATTAGGAATTTTGCAATCAAATGCAAATAGCGACTTTTTTCAAATCAATATTTACAAGATAATGTTTTTAATCCTATTTACAACATTATTATTAATTTTACAGTGTTAATCCAACAAAAAGCTGTTTAAATTATTTTTGCGTTAAATTAAAGATCAGGCTCTTTGGTTTCATCGATATAAGTTGACCGGATTTTTGTTTTTACCCAAATTATCATTGAGGAAACAAAGATAAAAGTTTTAATTTGATGGAGTGTTGTAACTTGGGGTAGGATTATCGTGGCTTTTCAAGTAATATGTGGTGGCTTTATGATCACCTATTGATGTACCCTGGAGATTTTCCTTTTCCACTGGATAAATTACTCCACTGAAATTTCACATCTAGACTAGGACATCAATTGACTTATTGTCCATTCAAACACGGTAATTTTTTTAAGACCCCGTACGTCATCACACGCAAGTGTTTATATGAAAATTATATTTGATGAGAGTAAGCTTATGATTGTCTCCCTTATATAATTTGATTACATATTATATTTCATTTGCAATAGATATCGTAATAAGAAAGCATACCCATCTCTCCTCCATCTGATCCAACATGTTTTTGTGAACGATTGATCTTTTTTAGCTTTGGATTGAGGTAGAATGGATGAGAAGAAAGTACAACGGAATGCAACCGTTTAACGCATCCTGTACGCCCTCTCAATTCAGTGTGCAAACCATCAACCCCATTCCAAATACTCGATATCCTCCGAGGTCGAAAAGAATGAGGACAATTTGATGGTGCAGAAGTAGGCTTTGAAAAGAGGCGAGGAGATGCAAAATGGATTGAGCGACTGAAAAATGATTAGGAAGAGCGGAAAACACGCACTTGTGCGTCTGGATAGAAAGAAGGCCCGAAAGCAAAAGGAAAGATTGGGGAGCGAGGAAAGAAAAGGCCTCGTCTTTGGAACGTACACTTCCTTGCTCTTCGGGTGATGGAGCGTAAGAGTAAAGGAGGAATTGTTGGGCGTGGCGGAGACCTTACGATTCTACCTTTGCTTAGCGAGTGGAAGAGATAGAGAGAGGGATGGCGGCATCCCTTTAACAACCTCCCCCTTCTCTGATAGACGTCGGCTTTTCTCCACACGCTCCCTACTTGAAGCGGAAGAGGGAGAGAGCGGAGTTTACGGTTCGCCTGCTCTGCTCCTTTGTTTACCCCATTCCACCTTCAGCCAGCGCCGGTGGTTACGACCCGTTGCTTTTCGCGGATCCGTGAGGAGGGGATATGTAGGAGACTGGGTGGAGGTGAGAAAGGAGCAGGGTAAAAGGTGTCTCGGAGATGAGAAGATGCTTATCCGGGGGATATTCGGAAAGGGTGGGGACGGGGAAAATTACGGCACGTTAAGTACTTTTTGAAGGAAGAAATAGCGATTAAGTAAGCTTCTCGACGTGAAGGATGAGATTTGTCGGTGCGCTTTAAAGGGCTATTTCAACCGTAGTTCCTCCGAATGTTTGGCTTGAAAATTTGAGGATTCGGTATTTAATTTTTAAATTAACTTTATACAAATGAAAGGAAGTAAGCTTCCCCGATTAAATTTTGGGTGATTATGATAAATGTATTCGCGTATTATTCAGTAACGTTTATAAATATGATTAATTGACGAATTGAATCTCAAATACATACATTAATTAAAATATTCATCGGAAAGTTTAAGAAATGACGTGATTTCATTGACGAAGACCTCCACGTTTAATTCTAAGTTGTTAATTACCTTTGAATATCATGAAAAATAGCATCGCAGTTAGATTTATATTAATTTATATATTTTTGGGGATTAAGAAAATTGTGGAAATAGTATTAAACGATAACCGAGTCTATTATATATATATATATATATATAGGTATGAATAATACCTCGTAATATTATCTTCTTCGGGATATTTTGCAACATTACGAAGAAATTTCGTTTGACATATCTGTCCACTTGAAAATTAATTTTATCGCGAACTCTTCAATATTACGTTCTGGAAATATTAAATCTGATGCGTGGAAAGTTTATAGAGTTAATAACGGTGAATTTCAAATCAATTCGGAGATTGCATCGTAATAATAAAGGAAGAAGTACGGAAGAATATTTGTCTTCGCAGATGAAACAATACCTAATGTGAATTTAGAAACATTTTGTGTTGTAGAACTCTCTGGGCCCCAATAATGAAGATAACGTTCATTACCTGCAAAAATATTAGCTTATAAACTCCCCTAGGTCTTTCTAGTTTTTCCTATGAACCGAAAACTTGATGAAGTAGATGTAGTGATGGTTTTTTTCGTTCGTACCAAAAATCTTACCTTGAAATTTCGCAGTTTCTGTTGTTACGGAATTCGTAACTGTGATCTGTCTGACGTTTGCAATCTTTCTCAAT
Source organism: Sympetrum striolatum (assembly GCA_947579665.1). Classification (NCBI taxonomy): domain Eukaryota; kingdom Metazoa; phylum Arthropoda; class Insecta; order Odonata; family Libellulidae; genus Sympetrum; species Sympetrum striolatum. The sequence goes on along the minus strand of OX388341.1, from coordinate 98,110,556 downwards.
CTCGACTAAACTTATTAAAATTCATCTTTCACTTTCGCAACGGAAGTTATAATTTTACTCCAGGGAATCTCACGTACATTTATCATCCTATGTATTTACCCTTTTCATAAACTCAGCCACCCAAATCTTCCGCCTTCCTTATCCGAACGAGCTGAATTCTTCAACTCTTGCTTCGACCCTTACTTCTCCCTCTCCCATTTCCTGTCTCCATTTCCCCATTTCCGACTTAAATTCTTCTTTCGCGCTTTCCCCTCCTGTCGTCGCACTTCCCAGACGACACACAAAACACCCGCCTCTCTAACTCCTGTAGCGAACATCTTCTAAGACTCCTCTACTTTCCAACCTCCTGAAAACTCTAATACATATGAACAGCACATAGAAAGTAAAACTAATATGCTCAAGGAACGTGAAAGAAAGAGATTTTTCTATCCCTCTCCATCCACCACGTATCGTATATACTCTAGTATAAACCAACCCGAATATAAGACGAGGCATCTAATTTCATCACTGAAAAAACGGAAAACTAATCGACTCGAGTATAAGCCTTGGGTGGTAAATGTATCAGATACTGACAAATTTCAAAATAAAAATAGATACCAATACATTTACAGTGATTGAGGACGATTAGTCCACTTGTAACATTTTTTACAATAATAATAATAATAATTAGTAGGATTGGAAAAATTTTACAAAGAATCATTAATTGAAGAAGTGAAAAACTTACAAGGCAAATTTCGGTTTATTTTTCCATAGAAGTACTGGTAAGTGGGAGTATTAGCCGAGGGTGTTTTTCAGCATAAAAAATGTGCTGAAAAACTCGGCTTATACACAAATATAATAATAATAATAATAATAATAATAATAAAGGACTTTATTCAGGGCGAGATTGAGACTATCAAGTCTCTTCTTACACCTAACCCTTTGTCATGTTGGAACAGAAAGAAATAGATAGATTGCAAAAGTACAGAGAAGAAAACTACTATGTGGGTTTAAAAACCTAAGCTAAGAGCATAGGAAAACATTTCCACTGCAGGAAAACACCCTCAAAAGAAGAGGGTGTGAAAAACCTGCGAAACCTTCTTACAGAAAACTTAATTTAAATATGGTAGTAGATAAAAGAGCTACATAAGACGAGAGAAAAAGAAGTCATTAGAATGTACAAAAAAGAGCAAGTTATAACATATTAACATAAAATTCTGACACAAAAGTATTAACCTATAAGTAATAATGTATAGCTAATTTACGATTGAGTTATAGTGTTCAGACTATCTTAAACTTTCGTCAATTACATGTTAAATTATATGAACATAATAGACGCACTGAACAAAAATACATTATAAGCATGATTTCGCTTGGTAAAAGCTCGTAAAGTATATAGATTATAAATAAGTAAAAACGGTTAAAAAACACTGAAAAAAGACAATGAAGAAAATACAATGAGAGTTTTAGAGTAATGAATAAAAGAACATATTGCAAATTAAAAAAAAAAAACATTCGTTTGGACGGTGGATAAGATAAGGAGGAGACATGTTCTGAAATTGAGGTGGAAAGACCAATAAATTTTGTTATCTCAATGAGTTGATGGAGTTGTGCGTTTCCGTGCGATTTAAGTTCTGCTTTGTATGATTAAGAGATGATTGTGGCATTTACTCTTGAAGCTGAAGACGGAAGATAGGTTTTTTATCTTTTGGGGAAGTGTGTTCCAGAGGTTGCTAGCTGTTACTGTAAACGATTTATGGAACATTTCAGTTCTGTGCTGGGGAATCAAGAGTTTCTTGCAACCTCTCGTTTTGCGGTCATGAATGGAATCCAAAGATGTGAATAAGGAGTTTATATATTTAGGTGATCTTGTTGTTAAAAATCTATTGGTGCTAGACAAAATGTGATGCTTCCGACGCAAATCTAGTTTTAGCAAGGATAGCTTGGAGTAATATTCCGAAACGTGATCGTACTTTTTTAAGTTGAAAATAAACCTCACGGCAGAGTTTTGCATGCGCTGTAATTTGATGGCTAGTTCCCCTGACAGATCCTGATAGACTATATCACAATAGTCGAAGTGAGGCATAACTAATGAGTTTACAAGTTGTAGTTTTACTGAGGGGGAGAGGAAATTTCCTGAACGTCGAAGTGAATACAGCGAGTAATTAACTTTTTTACATATTTTTATGACATGATCAGACCACGTAAGGGTTTCGTTCATGTAGAGACCGAGGTTTTTCACTGAATTTTTTAGTTGAATTTCGGTACCATTTAGTTCTATCGCCGGTAAGATAGCTCGATTTACCGAGTGAAGTAATTTAGGTTGTCCGATCAAGATCGCCTGTGATTTATTTGGGTTTAGATTGATAAAATTATTTCTACTCCAATTATGGATGAGTTGGAGATCGTAATTAATTTTATGGATTGATTGAGGTAGTTCTGAGGGACTTATGTCCATGTAAATCTGAAGGTCATCTGCGTACAAGTGATATCTAGAGTATTTAATTACCTTTACGCAGTCATCGATATAAATTGAAAAGAGTAAGGGGCCTAAGATTGATCCTTGAGGAAGTCCTCGGTCAATTTCAATCCATTCAGATGCCGATTCATTTGAAATTACTTTCTGCTTTCGGTTGTGAAGATAAGAGTAGAACCAAGAGACTGAATTGTCAGAGAGACCCATCATCTTAAGTTTAAGCGTAAGAATGTCTATATCGATCGAGTCGAATGCTTTTGTGTAATCGAGTAGTACCAACGCGGTTAGCTTTTTACAATCCATAGACCTGCGAATGTCTTCTGTAATCTTCACTAGAGCAGTTGAGGTCGAATGAAGTTTCCGAAATCCAGACTGTAATGAGTCAAGGAGAGAGTTTGTTTCAATGAATTCGGTAACCTGTCCATGGACCAGCTTCTCAAGTATATATACGGTTCCTTTTACTTTTACACACCGCTTTTGCTACTCTTGCTATTTGACTAATTCCATCTCCCGCTATCCGAGAAAATGCTGCTTTATATATTATTTGTTCCCTCCCCTTACCTTCGCGTGTTTCTTCCTTCTCATGACACCTTTCTCGTGTCATATCCTTCCGCTTGCCTCTTCAGCTTTCTGTTGAAAACTCGACGGCGGGAGGTGCCTCCCCTTTCCATTACAGGGTAAAACCTTTCCTACAAGTTTATTTGCTTCCTTCTCTTCCCCCTCTCTCTTAAACTCCTGAACGAACAGAGTTTTGATTCGCGCTCACTTTCTTGCTCTGTTCCGGGAGTTGCTGGTTCGGAAAGATTTTTGGGTGGCTGATTTGCAGGTTGACGCTATCTGACATGCTCTTTGAAGGGCTGTTTGTCGTTAATAACTCAAGGGCTGTGAAGTGTGGTGAGTTAGAGTAAAGATATACAGCGAGCAATTTACTTTAGGGCCGATTTTAAAAGGTGAGGGATGGAAATTATTTCGTATTAACTAGATAGATTTTGCAAATCTGGCTCTAACATTTTGTGATTCATCTTGTTTGAATTTGTTTGATTTTCATTTAGCTCATAATTAGTTAATAATGAGATGGTAGAATATAATACACCGATAGTATCACGTCAAATATGATACGCTAAAATGATTTTTATTACTATTTAATTTTTGCATTTAGATTGATATAGAATGATTTATACGTAAAGTTTATACCACAATAGCGAATAAATGGGAAGAAAAACTACTTCAACCCTGTTTTTTTTTAAGTTCGTATGAGAATTTTGTCATTTTTAATTTAACTGAACTAATATTCGCGAATGGGGTAGTCATCACAATCAAACTGAAAAGGAAATTATTAAAATTATTTTCGATTTTAGGAAGGAATAAAGTGATACGATTACAAAACTTAGATACTTTATGTCAGATTTTTCTTCCTCTATTTATTTCTTGCAAGTGTAGATTTGTTTAAACTATATTTTGGGTTTCTTTCATTCTAAGCGTGAAGTAGCCATAAGTTATTGAAGGTGATACTCTTATTTAAAATTAACGAAGATTAAGTTGTTTCCTCTTGCGTGGTAGAATTTGAAAATATTCGAATTTATGATTCAACCGACGTAATTAACTTTCAACTCATCGAATTTATACCTTTCTGTTTCATGAGGTTTAAGTGAATTTGATTCATTAAACCATCCGGAAACATTTTAAAAGCCCCTTTTTAGCCGAAAAGTCGGGGAAAGTGACATTGTATACCGAATGGTAGCGAAATAAGAACATAGAAGTTGCACCTAAGACGTACGTAACGAGCATGGAAATCAGAATTTAATGAGAGAATTCAACCCGTATATTTTAAAAGAATTTTTCTATGCTTCTTGCCTGTTGACCCAAGATTCAAGCAAACAAATTTCTTGCTGTAATTTTTTTTACCGACGTGTAATATCTTCATCCTTTGCGCAAGAGAGTAGTAGCTGAAAATCGCAAAAAAAAGGATGTCGAGAAATGTTGCCAACGCCTTCAACTCCGTGGCATAGTTGCTCCTTCCCTCGGTACTCCGGAGAAGAAGTACGGACGGCGGTAAAAAGAGATGGAAGAGCGTATTTGGAGAGAGGGGAAGAGAAACGGCGTCTTGTTGGGAGAAGAGATGTTGAGAAGACGCAGCAGGAAGCAACCTTCGATCTCACCAACCCCACCCCATAAACCAGTTCGCCCCCCTCTAAGATGCCTACGCCTTTACTGAACAAAGTCTTCTGCCGTATCGCCCTCTTTCTTCCTTTTTTGAATCCTCGCTCTTTGTTCGAATCTTTAGCTTATTTTATCTTCATAAATCCGGTGCATACGGGAAAAATACCTATTGGCGCTCTTTTAGAACTGACATTTCTAGAACAGGTTCTAAAAATTGTACCAGAACATCTCTAAAAATATAGAGAATTGTAACATCCGGCGTTTAAAAGGAAACTACTTAATTAATTGCATTTTTACGACAGTTGATGACGTTCATATTTCATCATTTATTATTTAAAGTTATCATTTTCTCAAATTTTGCCCTATACTTACGAAGATAAAATACTCGTAGATATGACTTTAGTTGATATGATTTTTGCGTTTTTAGGGTTAATGAGTGTTTAATCGGAAGCCCAGATTTTCTATAATGTTATCTCAGTCGTAGTTCGGGTAGGTAGACCAAAGATTTGCAACGAATGATCAAATCAGTCATTAAAAATCTTGTCGTTAGTAAGACAACGATTCAACAAATATTCCTCCTTCCTTAATTATAGATATTTTTTCTCTATACAAATTTTCCTTTGCTAATGCGGTGATTGATCCAAAGACGATTTTATTTTAAAGGTTAGGAATTCAATCTTAGAACTTAGGTATCACAGAAAATAAAGTTTTAAACTTCTTTTAATACACCAACTTTCCGAATTAGCATCTGAACCTGAAAAGCACACACCTTGAAAATGCTTTCCATGGCTGAACCTGAAATTCCTCCCTCTGTCGTCGTTTTTCGACATTATTTTGTAGAGTATTACAAATTTAACACCCTCTTCTAAAGAAGAGAGAATCTCCTCCGAGGATGCTTCCATGGGTACGCGTTTTCTCTTTCAAGCTCCGAGACCTCCCGCCATTTTTCCGACCCCTTGGTTCCCCCTCCGCTCTGCAACTCATCCCCACGCCGCTGCCCTTCGATGACTCCACCCATATTCTTGGCGCACTTTTTTCCCTGCCCATCTCCTTTATCTTCTTCCTTGCTCCTTCCGCCATACTTTTGGTCGCCATCTCTTTCGATCCAATAGAGTTAGGCCTCGGATTTCTTGTTCCCTCATCTCTTACTTTAAGATAGATACCACAATCATTCAATGCAAAATATCCGTTGTTTTTCGAATATTATCTCTTTTGTGAATAATGGTGTTTTTTTACTTATTATATATTTTAGCTTAAGATTATTACTGATTCAATACAAATCCCTTATAAAGTAATATTTTTCTCTGAAGTGGCGCAAGTTTGTGAATGAGGAAAGAATGAGAAAAGGAAATTTATTTTCTAGAATTTAGGGCGATACGTTAGAAAAAAATATATACTTAAAACTGACGTGTCTATGAAACTGTTTTTTAAAAAATATCATCAGCTTATTGAAAAGTAAATATTTCCAACTTAGCTCTATTATTAAGACTTTGTTATTTAAACTATGATAATATTAAGTAATATTTTTCTTCGTCATGATTAGCACGAAGTACCTTTATTTTTGTTAAAACTTCTTTTTCGCATTCGTATTTTCTAATTATCTTTACATGGACATCGTTAAATCCAATAATTCACCGTCTCGCCGGATTGCTACCTTTTTTTTGATGAACATAACATTCTTCTGATCCCCTTTTTTCTGCAACAAACCTCAGAATTAGCTACTTGTTAACCCATGAAGGGAAAGGTAGCGGAAATCAATGAAATTAGGTTAGAATGAGGAGATTGAAAAGATCTAAAAATGGAAAGCCCTCTTAGCTCCCCTTGGAAATAAAGGGTGATTTTACGATGGAGGAGGGGATTCAAAAGAATGTGTTCTTTATAAACATTTTACGAACAATGAGGAAGTTAAAGAAGGGGTAGTGAAATTGACACTGAAGTTTGTTCTATCAAGAACAGAGATGACAGGTACAAGGAGAACTTGATTTTATATTTTTTTAAGTATGGGGAGCTTATATTGATAGGAAATAGTTTTCCATTTTTTCTGTAGGTAATGTGATATGCAGATTCTTCTAAGAATTAAATCCCTTCAAAATAGTAAAAGGGGGCTTCTATCGAGGAATTTTAACTAGCAAATGGAATATCATACGATCTTAATCACCAGGATCATTTTAATATTATTTAAGGATAGATGTCACACCCCACATAGTTTTCTGCTATAAATTCGACTTTATTTGCTTTAAGTTATTCAAAGATATTTCGCTTTTGAAATACTTTTTATAGCTATTAATAAGTATTTTTTATTCAAGCATATAACTCTCCATATGTTGGTCGAGGCATTGAAACCGTTAGTCCCATTGTACAACTACAAAACAGATTCGCGCGCAAAGGAACACGAGTACAAAAATCCTTCGTTTTGGTTGTCATAACAAAGAACAAGTTTATTTGGTTCATTCTCGTTATCCAGCGAAGAAATCAGCATTTCTGTTCAATATGTAGAATTAGATTTACTGACTTCTCGGATTGAACACGGTTTTTTGTTAACGTGAAGGAGTATAAAATATACACACAAGCATATTAAGAAGAACTCTCTATATACAAACGATTCCACACAGGCTCGCGTTCATTCGAGGAGGCGAATTTCCTTGTCTTTCATGAGAAACATCAATGATAATGCTCCATGATTCTCACACACGGAATGAATAACTTCTTGTAGTAATAGCGATATTTTACAAAATTATAGTTTTCTCACTCTCCCTCTTATTAATTCGGGTATGTTTCACAAGTAACACAAAACACTCGCGGCTTTTGTACGTCTGTCGTAGAATTAGGCTGATCCCATGTTTTCTTGCGTTCCAAAGTTCCGGAACTTTATTCACTTAGTTAAAATAGCTATAGTTAGGAGAATTCTCCTTTTATTGTAAGTCTCCTTTGGTCTGTTCACTGGTCGGCCATCGCCCCTTCTTCGCCACAGAAATAGGACGTCTGCATTGAGTAGAGTCGGTCGATGGGGTTGAGCGAAGGAGGCTGGTGGACGAATACGTGGTTCGGTGGGTCCAGCGGCGACGAGGAGTAAGGGAATCCGATGAATGTGGTGTCCATCTTGTCACCATGGCCAGCTATCCATCCGCAAGGAAGGAGATGAATAACAATTAGTTATGGCGTCTTTATTTCAAGTAGAACACTTTTTTTTAGTACATCTACTTAAAGTATTGATACTGATGAGAGTGGTCCTATTATCAAAATACTGAATATCCATGTCATTTGTCCATGTGGTTTTCATAGCTTATGCACGTACTTCGTTTGAACATTTTGATGGAAGAAGTCAATAGTAAAAACGTTTTTCCTCGAGTAAAGAAACAATGACTTTTAAGACTGTTATATCAATCCGAAGACGTTGATTAATAGTTTTTGATGGTAGCGATTAATATTACCACCTGAAATTTAAATAAACTAATTTATACCATTTCTTTCCTATGTATACATAAATGATAAATTGCCTCTTGACATATTGTATTGTTTTTAATACATTAACGACTAAAAAGGATACTCCGTGTATATCCTGTGGTATCGGCAACAAATTGTATCAGATGAGTAAAGCGTATCAACTAAGGTATAGGCGCAACGGGGTTTTTACTCTCGCAGCACTGAAACACGATAAATCTATTGCTATCACAGATTTAAAAAGAGGAAGCTGAAATTTTCTTTGAAATTATAATACTGGTCTAATTTTATGCACCAAGTTCCCATAAATATTACATTTCTAGTGATGTGTGTATAATCTAGATACTAAAAACGATGATTCCATATTCTGTAAACTTATCGAGGCGAAATTTGAACATTTTCAAACGTACCATTTTAAGAATAATTTGATATTTTTTAATTTAGTTTTATATGTTTCAGTACATGCTTATGTAGGATAGGAATGGATAACATTTGAATACCTTCAAACCTCTCTTTGAAGAGGATTCTGTCCCGTACTTCCTCTAACTTCCCAGATTTAAAGCAGTATTTTTCCGAAAGTGCTAATTTTGAGAAAAAATCACGTTTATGACGTAAGGGTTTCCAAATTCCGCTATCATCTACGGACGGAATTTCTGAAAGAGGAGGTCTTCTTATAAAAAACAACGGATGTTTTAAGACACACCCTCTTCGCGCCGGGGCTTGCGATTGAAAAAAAGGACCCCTCGGAAACTCAAAAAAATAATCTCCTGAAACATCGGAACGTTTGAAGGAATTTTCATTTTGCAATATCCGCTTTCTCCTTACAGTTAGAGGGAGGAAGAGAGCGATATGGGGCGGAGGAGAGGATAGAGTCTGGGAGGGAGGGAAGAGGACCTTTTAACAGCCTTTCATCCCGATTGAGATATTTGAATCCAGCCTCTATCCGCCCCTTTTTTCACAATCACCCCACTCCGGGAAATTGGAGAAAACATTCCCACTCTGAAAACTGAAGGAAAAAGGAGATGGGGGAGATTGAATATCATCAAACGAAGAATCGCTATGGGATAGAGGAAGACGCGAGAGGAAACGGCAGAATTTTGGTGGCACCACTTTCGACTTAAATGATGCCGAGAACTCTTCAAAACCTTCCCTCTCCCCCCCCGAACCTCTTTCATCTTCTTCCGTTTCCTATTATATCGTTTGAGAGAATGGAAGATTGCCATACTAAGACTTTTTTTAACGATGGCTATTTTCTTGCGCTAATAAAAAAGAAGTTGCCTCTTCGTCTCCCCGTCTTTGCCTCCCCAGCCCACGCATCTGCTCCCTCCCTCTGTATGTGGCACCGTCTTCTTTTCTATAGCCATTTGTCTCTCTTTAGCCGTCTCATTGATTCTCCATTGGATCGGTCGGATGGCGTCGGCGTAGGGATTTGCTGAGGCGAAATGTGCCGGACGTCGACACAGGGTAAAGTTTCTCGGTAATTTCCCCCTCCTCTAGCAGTCTCCTCCTTAGAGATTCCATCGCTCCTTTTTTCTATGCCTTTCCTTAGGAGGTCTTACTTTTGCTCTTTTGTTTGCAGGTTTACGTTCTCAGAATGGAAATATCTTTCTTTCAGGAATTCTTAGGTGCTTGCTGAAATTCCGTTTGGCGATGTACCGTTTAGTTTTTTATCGTGGTTCGAGGGTACTTTTACCGAAGAACCGTCACTAAGCAAGAAACCTTATCATCAGTGTTTAAGAATAATGTCATACACAGTTTGAGATATAACTTAGTTATATTCTTGGGGATACAGACAGAGTTTAAAAGATTTTTGTTTCACTTTCTATGTTTGCATACCCTAGGTGGCTTTAGTTAACTAATGCGATATTATGCAGCTCAATTTTGTGTATTTATAATGCAGTATTCAAATGAAATCAGATGCCAGAGATATGTGATTTAATTTACAATTGCATTGATACTTCCCACTTGGCTTGTTACTTTGATATGAAATGTAATGTGAAAATATGAAGTGATGTGCAGCATATTTATATTCTAAAAGAGGCAAATGTAAACATAACTAAGGATAAATATGGTGAAGTATTTTAACCTAATTTTCATAGAAGAAAACATTAAGAAATTATCTGAGAATTATTCTGTTAGGATCAATAACGTAATGTACTGATAATGACGCTCGATCTTCTTCAGACTGCTTGAACTAATTCTTTCGTTAAAATATCATACATGTTTTATGTACATAAAAACCTCTCCTCATCAATTTGTGCAATATTACTAATTTTTATCAGTCAGTTAGTCCCCAATAATTTACCTAAAGTCCTTTATTTGAATGTCTTCGTTTTTATGATTAATTAAAATCAGATACCTGCGGAAGATTCTTATATCCACACAAATGAGGCAAATTCTTTTATTGTTGTCTTTGAAACAACCTTCACTTTAAAATATAGATGTCTCTTCCACTTTCTGTGCAATCTAGAACGAAAATCCTCCGAATATAATTTTGCAGGAATTAAGTATGTAATATTCGGAATTCAATTGTTATTATTGTTAATATATGGTTCGCAAAAATTAACAACTATTAAAATTCTAAAAAAGCCAGAACTTCACTCGGTGTTATACTATTTAATATAAATCCAAAAATTATATTCTGTTCTACAGCGAATGGCTCATATCCGATGCATCATATAACCGATGGTATCATTAATGATTCCTTAATACGATTTTTAACAATCTCCGCTATATAGTTCCTAAACCGATATAAAACGAAATCCTCCACAGCTTACTGTCGCCCCTCTTTCTTTTTCCCAGAATCGATCTTTTATGATTCTTATTTCTCGAGGAGATGATGGAGGAGTAAAGCAGGGGGTAAAACGGAATGGGTGGGCTCATCCTTTCCTTGGGGAAGAATTGGTGGAGGATAATAACGAATAAAGCCCGGGGAACTCCCTCCAGCACCCCTGTTGCCACGTTAGCGAGAGAGAAAACTGCGGGGATATAAGCAGAGGGGGGATGGGTCCGCTGTGCACACAGGGAAGAGGGGAGGGTGCGTGGGATAAGAAAATGGGAGGAGGAGGTTTACAGGGGGTTTGGGGCAGGACTTAAATGGCGGCAAATAAAGAATGAGGGGGCGGAAGGTTAAACAGAGAAGAAGGCGCTGGCGGAGGGAAAGACCAAGAAGTACTGAATATTTTAGAGCAGAATCACTCTGAAGGAAATTCTCTAAGAAGAGCTCTTCTGTTACTAGTTCTTAAACATGGGAGAGCCTTGGGAGACTTAGTATTTTATATAGTAATATTTTAATCAACAAAAGATTAAAATTTATCGTGTAATGTATTAGCCCGTGCAAACCAGATGTCTGAGGCACTTGATAAAATTTGTGGTTTCCTCACAATCATACAGGGAAATCGGAATATTGGTCTTAATAGAATATATATTGGAGAAAGATTGAGTGGTTTGGTTTCGTAGATTCTTTAAATATGACATTTTCCCGTTGGCGTTTCGTTAGGTACTTAAGTTTCTATCGAATAATGTTCCGGAATTTGACATTCTTTCTTTGATAAGCATTTAATAACTATGAGTAATAAAATCGAATTTTATTTCATTACGATATTAGTTTATCTATAATTAATATCTTTTTTGTATAAAAAATCATTTATAGTTAAGTAATGTCGATTCTCAATGTCCTCCAAACATGTCGTAATTACATATGTCTTTGTAACACGTTTCATTAGACCAGTGTCTATTCGAGCGACTGCCGTAATTGGAAAATCTTAATTTACTAAGTGAGGAGATATCAGAGGTCAATCAATCTTCATCTCCTGATTTTAGGAGCTGACTTTGCCGCATAACCGTGGGTGTAAATTATTCTTTTAAATCAGGATGTGTAAACGCATAGGTTGGCATGCTTGCACAAAGTGACTCTCCCTGTTGAATGATGGTGGAGAGAAAAGGGGCGCATCGAAGGAAGGTATCTGAGGGAGTCGGGAGAAGGGGAAGATGAATGTGATACTCTGGGTATCGTGTGAGGGATACGGAGAAGCATGTGAGGAGTCGCTAGCATATGGGTACGCACACGGTCGTTTGTTATGTGGAGCTGGGAGGGGTTAGAGGGCGAAATTTCAGGTTCTTGGAGTGAGACGGGGTCATATGTTGTCGTCGTGGATGATTGCGTGGTCGGGAGAGTTGTATCCTCGAATGACTGTGGATCAAGGTCTCTGGTGCAGCCCTCAATCTCTGCAAAATCCCGTTTTTTGTTCTTTCTCCCCTTTCCTCAAACTAGTATCTCTTATGCGTTTACATAAAAGAATACGGAGTCATTTTCCCTCAAAAATACAGGAGTAAGCACGGCCAACCCACAGATACCTTAACAAATCGAAGCAAGCCTACTGGAAATTTGCTTTCTCAGATTGATGGTTTTGCAAGAATACTCTCATCCATGTACGATAGAAGGACGTAGAATGAAAAAATGGGTGATGAATAAAATAAAAGTTGTTGATTGTAAGTCTTTGTAGCTCGAGATACCTTTCAATGGATCATGTAAAATTAGATTTAGTTTTGTTGGATGCGATGTAGATAAGATTGGATGGATTAAAACAAGTAGAGCATTTGGGTAGATTCAATTGGCATTCGTATACGAGTAATTAACCACTTTCACTCAAGTAATTAGTAATTTTCACTCAATCGAAGCATTTTATAAATTATCATACAATAAGTTTCAACAGAAACATTACCCGTCTCAATGATAATGATTTTAAGAAGTCCTAATCCAAACTCAAACTGTTATTACCTAATTAAATAGTCAATATTAGATTTCATAATTACTTCAGTTACGTATTTTTCATTCCATATAAGAGAACGACTATATAGATTTTATAAATGCTATTCTAGGCTTAGATTTATACCTGCTTCGAATTCTTGCGACGAAGGCGTGGAGGCGGCAGTGGTGGGAGGGGTGGGCTTGAAGAAGGGCGGAGGATGTCCATCGACGTCCATCTCTTCCTTCAGCGGGAGAAAATGGTGATGGTTGGGATGCAGATGAGGGTGTATGTGTAGCGGGTGGTGGTGCTGAAGAGGGTGGCCTGGGAGGGTAATTCCTCCTGGAGTGGGCATAGGTGGTTGCGACGTGGGTCCTCCTTGCGAGGCGATTCCCCTTCCCGCCATTTCGCCCACGGCCTCCCTCAGCTCCGCGGCGAAGGCGGCTGCGGCCTCTGCTCTTCCCGGTCCCCCCGTCACCACCACCGACGCTGCCGTCAGGATGCTCCCGCTGCCTCCGCCCTCTGTGTCACTGCTGTCGTTGTTGAGGAATGATGTCGTTTGCGGACCTGAAGGAATAGCAGAGGAATATGATGAAAATAAATGATGAAACGATCTGCGGTGTTTTTCGCGTTTCGTGTAATATTGCTGGAGGCAGCGATGGGAACACTTATAGTATGGAATTTACTGACCATTTCGTTTTAGTCGCTTATAATACCAGGAAGTGACATGATCAAAATGTACTTTGCTGAATGCTGCTGATGGGCTGTGATGAGTGCTGAGATTTTATGGAAACATTCTTTTTATATAATCTTCACAAGTTTTCTAAGCATTTATGGGTAATCCATGCCTATAAATATAGGTAATCCACGCCTTTAGGACAGAGGGGGAGGAAGCATATTATTTTGATGAGCTATATCATGATAAGCAGGTAAATAAGTATACTTATAGGTATTGGGAAGAAATATCTACCAATAAAGAGACCAAAAGAGACTATTCTGTCTTTTATGATATATGATAATACTTTTATATAGTGTTTCTGAAAAGTGATAAAATAATAGGAGTAAACAGATACTGCTGTGATATTTCATATTGTCGAAAATCGTTCTTTTCAATACAATCACGTCAAAGTCATTTATGAAACCTATAAAATTACTTCCGTTGATATCAAATTCGTTCAATTTTGTCCAAACGCAGAATAAAGCAAAGTCTTTCAGTTAATTTCTACCTAGCGTGATGAAAGAATTCATAACCTTAGGGAACTCTCAGGAGAAATTTTTACGATCCCTTCGTCCCTTCGCACACGTACAGCCGTGTCCTACGCTCAGAACCATTAAGTACATCGGACATCCTTTCCTTTCTCCAAGTGATGAAAGAAGATGCCGTTTTCGCTGCTGGGATCAGTTCCCAGTAGCACATTAAGGGTGGGGATCGTGCAGTGAAGACAAGCGAGAGCGCTTTTAATAGGAAACTGCAGATTCAATATATGACCGCAGAGGATTGGGCAAAACAATAGCGATATGAAACGTCCAGGGAAATTCTATATGGGCAATAGGATCCCCGCGGTTTATGACTTGCCCAGTCGGGGATTAACGATCTGCCCCAGTAAAGCGATGATGAGTGGTTAGGAAGGCCAAGTTATGAGATAAATCCCGCAGCGTGTCTATATAAAAATGTGTTTCAGTAGACATGGAAAGATTTTTGAAAAGAAATACGTTTGTTTTCTTTTCGTGTATGGGCGTATTTGGTCACCGTAGTGATTTGATGCCAGACATTGAAATGAGGGCTTTATTTCAATTGAATTGTATCTTTCTTATAGTTTAAATTAATGATGTATTATGAAAAATAATATAGTTCGGATTATTGAGCCCCTTTATCTTTTGATCGTATCAAATTTTCGTACTGAATGTTTCATATTATTTCAGATTAATGTATGCCACTCATATTATTCACATAATTTCATATTAGGGGCCAGATACATTTACACAACAGGTAATTTTTAAAAGTTTTAAATATCAGTTTATACCAACATATTTTAGGTTTTATCTAAAATATGAATGCATAGGAATTAATGTAAGTCCAGTATTTTTTATATTCGTTTCATACCGTTGTGTTCCGAGTTTCATACCTTTTTGATATTTTGAAATGATCGAGCTTAAATGAGAGAATGATTGAATTATTTACTTATTTTCAATTACTCATAATATATTCTTCAATCTTCAAGTGGGGTATATATAACTCATACATGCGTTTCAATGTTTATATTTTAATTAGATGCACTTAAAGTAAATATATTTCTCAATTAGGGTTCCGAAATTTCGGAACTTCTTGTAAGCATATTGCAAAGTCATTAGTTGAATATTTCCCACTCTTTGTTGAATTCATCTTTATTTAAACTATCTCATCCTTTTAGTTAGCAATATTACTCTATCAAGGAAATTAATATACTTATTTCAGGATAATAAGGCTCATCGGTAGAATTCTGCAGCCTGCTAAAGGAACTGATTTCAGATTCAGATTTCTATTAACAGATATTGGATAACGTAAATTATTTTGGCTTGCTTTGTTAATTGAATTAAATTTCCAATTCATACATAATAATTACTTAATACATATCGTTATGAATGTACTATATTAAGAAAATTCTCTCCGAATGTACATATTTTCTATTTATAAAATTTCGATTTATTGTGCTATATAAGAGAATACCAAGTTCCTTGGAAATTCTGTTGTATTTAGAAAATTATTATGCAAGGCCTAGTTATTCATTTGGGCAGTATTTTAACATTAATATTACGTTAACTTACTATGTTCTTCTTCTTTCATTTTCGTCTTCAGAGTTTTATCGTCCGTGTCACTTTCCTTTGATTTTCCATCTTGTCTCGCCTTCTTCTGTATCTTCTTCATTTTAGCTCTCTGATTTTGGAACCAAACCTAAAAGAGGAGAATAATTCACATCTGTGAGAATAATTCCTATTAAATCGTATTCCTTTATACAAATAATGCGTTATGAACTTGAGTTTTATCGAGATAAAACCTGAGGACACCCTCAGCTTCTCTATATTTGGAGGATTTCCTTTCTCCAAGTATTTTGCGTCAGCCCATACCGGAGCTTCTCCCTCGATTAAGCAAGCTTCAGAAGGTTCATTTCCTCTCATTAAACCTGCCAATTAAGGACAGGAGTGTACCTTTATGGGTCTCCATTCACTCAGACGATCTTAAAATTACGCAGAGCCATAATTTGACAAAGAGAAAAATCTCCATTTGTACCTCCACCTATCTGAATTTCAGCTGTGACCCGGAGATGGGGACATTACGGGGGTTTCCGAAGGAGGAAGCCTCGGCTTTAAGGGTTGAAAGACGAGGTGGGGACGAGAACAAAGTACGAAAACAGTTTAATAGAGAAAGAGCTTTCTTCTTCCCATTGAAGACACCTTAAAAGGGAGAAAGATTGCAGAGGGAAAGTGTGCATGTGTGTGCGGGAGACTACAGAGAACAAGTTCATAACGAGGATTCTCGGTTGTACTTTAAAGTGTGATATTTCCGGATGCTGGTTGGGGGATTTCCCTCAGAACTCGGCTTTAATGGTCGCTCCCTTAATTATATCGCTTGCTCTTTAGGGAGAGATGTGGGAGGGAATGCAGGGATGAGAAAAGCGTAGAGTTGGCTGAGGAAGAAGAGGGGGTGGAGGTGTAATGGAAGGCTGAACGTGGGAGTTTTGAATTCGGTTGCGGAGTGGTAAAAGAGAGAAAGATGGAGAGGGAACGAGCAAAGGTGTAGGGAGAGCATCTCGGCGTTCGTGAGATGGAATTATAAATAGGGAGCGAACGGGAAGGACATGGAGGATGTGGCGGCAAATGGGCGGTCGGGAGTTTGTTTCCCCATCTTTCTCTCTCTCTCTCTCATTTGGCGATTAACGCTCTGTATATGAGATCTTGCTCGTGATCCCATTTCTGGAAAGACGTAATCGAGTGGAGAAAATACATCCATCGTACACGATATGGAAATGGAATGCATGCTATTCAAGAAGATCGAAATCAAGATTAAATTAATTGTTTGTATTATCTCGTATATAATGGTTGATATTCTGTTACCTGTCGCACAAAATTATGCTGGAAATTATCCAATTTGTAAATTATGATATGATATGGTCTGATGGATCCTACATTAGCATTATTTCACCTATAAAACCCCATTAAATATGCTTTAAGTAATAAAATTTAGGCGAAACAAACAGGTGCTTTTGATCAAAGTTTTGGAGTGGATTTTGCAACCTCAATTTTACTGAGACGGCGAGTTCTTATTGCTATCATAAAACACGTAAAAATGTAAGTAAGATTATAATTCATGTATTTAAGCAGTAATAATGGTATTAATTTCAGTGTAACTATTTATGGCCTTCGTCCATACTTCCAATTGTTATTGATTTTTCATTTATTCTCAAGACTTTATCTCATCCTTGAGTAACAATAGAGGGAAGAAAACTAAGTTATATCTACTAAGGCATCGTAAATTTACGTGATTCTAACGAAATTAATTCGGAAATATGCAAAGTTCTTATAAAAATATTCCAATATTTCTTGCAAAGATTTACGTAAGGAACAAATTATTAAATATTTAGAGTTTTTGAACGGAAAAGTTCCCGAAAGTTGTAAAATTAAGCCGTAGATGAACTCGAGGATACGGATAAATCCTTTTAAAAACCAACTGGGTGAGAGAAAGCACGGTAGAAAAAGAAAAAATTGGGGTGAACGCGGAAGGAGAGACGAGATTCGGACTGTCCTCCTCCATTAAAGGTAACGGCCGTTTGGTGTTTTTCAACGGATTGGGGGTGAAAATAAGAGGTTGATCGCATTGCTAGTCTGCGGGTGCGAGTGAGAATGAGGCAAATAAAGAGATGATACTAAGGGGAATGCTTAAAAAAGAGACGGAGAATTAGGATTGCTGTGGAAGGAGAAAGCGGTTAGCGAATGGAGTGGGCCAAGCGGTGGTTTTGAACTGTTGGGGAGGGATTGGGTCGGAGGTTTACAGGGAAACCTAAACACGTGTGGCTGGCGTCCTCCATTTGCCCCTCTCATTTTATATCCCTTCCATTACGTTTATTTCTTTTTCTCTTCCTCTTTTTCCAACCCTCTGCTCGATGCCTTTCGTATATTCTACTTTCAAACCTCATTTTATTGGGTCTTTCTTTGTCTCACTTTTTTCATTTCTTCTTACCTTTTGATCTTCCTTCATAATTGACTCTGACGGTTACGTTAAGAGGACGATAAATCAAGGTATCACGCAGATAAAAATTTCCGAATAAATTAATAAAATAGATGCAGTCTTTCCCATTTGACACCTCGGTTTATCAGCTATAATAAGAATGTTTAATTATATGCATCGCTGCAACGTGGCTGCACTTTTAATTCTGATAAAATAAAGGCAAAAGAGAGAAGAGAATTGAAACAATTAAAATTTTAAGCTAGTAACGTTTGAAAAGGGAAATGGTGAAGATTGTACGTGCTGTTTTATTGTATAGATGATAGCGAAACATCGGCACTTATTCCCGCTTTAAAACTAATAACGACTTCTGCTTGACGATGTTGCATCTTTCCAGCAACAAATTCATATATATTTGTATTTATTGAACATTAAAATCTCAAATAGTACACCGAAAATCCTGGTCGAATTCTAACGTAAGGCTAATATTTTAATTAATTATTAGAAATATGCTTTTAGTTGGAGATTTATTAAAAAGCCTTATCATTGTCTAAAAGCTGTTACATAAAACTCTACGCTCTCGATTGTTTGTTATTCTATTTTGTGGAGTACTCGATCAAGTTTTACTTCCTGAACGCTATTAGTTCTCAAGAGAACTCATTGTTTACATCTCTTACACCTGTTAGCTGCATGCAATCTACACTACAGAATAAGTTTTTATTAAATGCGCTGGAGTCGCAGTCCATCCTATTCGTTCTTTCCTCTTCTTTCCTATCCTTCCTATAATACTTAATTGCCTTATCTTTTCCCATTTTGGCAACCCTTTTCTCAGTCTTTTTCTATATTTCCTCCCTCTTCGTTTCTTCTTTCGTATCATTCTTTTCCTCTCCTCTGTATTTATTTTTATCCCCGCTTTCCCCGTTCTCTATCGCAACAACTCTTTTTTTTCTCTCACACACACACATAGCCTATTCTATTATATCCCCTCTCCTCCCATATTCTCTGGGACTCCGCTCTCCCTTATCGCCAATTCCCTTATCCATTTTCCTTGGTCTCCCTCCTTTCCCTTTCTCGTCGGTTCCAAGCGCATGCCGCACACACATTCTCTTCCTGTCCGACGCAGTCAATAAAACAGGGACACCCACACCGCATGGACATTGTGTGCGTGAATTCATGTCCGAACCTTCTCTCTCTCTCCGTATTGCTCTCCGCTCTCTCTCCGTCTCTTGATTTTTTATTCTTCCGCTCTCTTTTTATTCCACCGCCGTATACGCTATCTTTTACACTTTATCTCTGCCTTCCTCTATCCCCCTGGCTTTGTTCTTTTTTTGCGTTTGATCTCTCATTTTCTTTCTCATTTGCGAGCGAGGGTTTTCCCCTCTCTCCCCTGATTTATTTTTACTGCGAACCACGGCCACCGAGAAAATGCCGAAAAGAAAGATTTAAAGAAATTTTTGTCTTCATAGGTTCTGTCGCAGCGCAGAATGGTAGGGAGAGACCGAGATTGCGGTGCCAGATTTTCTTCCCGGTGAAATATTTTTGTTAAATTTTCCGTAATTGTCATATTCGGCTAAATTACGCGGCAATGATGGTGAAATTCTGCCAGTAAAGGAGTGGAATGTAATCGAATGGAATCAGAAATTAGCTAATTGTTTTGGAAAGTTTGGTTGAAGGAAAAGGTCGATTCGAATTTTACCTTTCTGAACTCATAATCTCAAATATCATATTTCAAGTATCTGAGAGCGAATAAGTAGGTAATTATTTTCGGAAAATCGGTTTTATTGAGTGATTAACAAAAGCGATTAAATATATTTCATGAAAATCAAATGTATCCCGCGATTAAAATGTTTTCTTCTGATTCTTTCGATGCTTGATACTTGAAATTCTGTCATTCGTAATAAACTTAAAATTCCATAATATGTATTTCATATCTAAAATTGTTATAAAACCATATAATAAATCGATAATTTTGGTAGAATAATAAAATTTTATGTAAATTTTTGAATGATTCTCTACTTAGGATGATCTTTTAGACAATTTTTCTTAAAAGCCTCATAGAAATAAAAGAATAACTTAGAATAATAGAAATTTATATCAGAACGAAGTGTAAGCAAAAATCTTTATGTCTTCAAGATTCGTTGCCAAACTTCTTTTTACTGATTTTAATTCATACGAAACCTGAGTAGTTTAATGATTGAAAATTTTCAGGGGTAAATCCTGTAGTGACTGTTTGAATTGTTTTCTGTAGTATAGAGTAAGTAGTTCTATTTTAAGTTCTAGTTTTATTGGGAGATTTATACTCTGACTCTCGAGGAAAACATTTTATGGTCTTTCAGATAAACAGATGTGAAAAATATCGACCTGCCTCGGACTAAAATCCAGGGCTCCTACTTTCCGGGCAGATATTCTATTGGTCCCAATATAATTCTATTAGAAAATCTGCCCAAATATAAGTAGTTCGGAATTAATCCCTGTCACGTCGACATTTTTTCAATTCTATTTATCCTTGAGTTTAAAGACACAAACCTCTTCGTCCAAGGTACCTTTTACGCACTATCATGGTGTTGCTGAAGAGTCAATCTTACCCTCCAACTGAATCAAGTGCTAATTCATAGAAAGCGCAACAATTCTCATGGGAGATAGATAAATTCCCTCGCGCAAAAATAAATGGAATATTTTCTTGATCAGCGTCTCCCTCAACCCACTTTGCGCTGTTTTTTGAAAGGCAGCAAGCAAAACACGAGAGAGGCGACCTTTCAACCCTTCCCTCCCCTTTTGCTAACTCTACACCACTTCTGACCCCTCAGGGCCATCCCGACACACCCCCGACATTCCGGACGCGACCCGCAAACAGGTTTGGCCGCAGACAGACGAATGCACGTTGAAGGCTTACGCAGCCGTTGGGGGAGGGGATTTAGGTAGCGAGGGGATTACATTCCTTCATCCCCTTCTATCTCCATCTCATTCCTAGTCTTTTCTTCTCTTCAGCATTCAAAGCGAGCTTCCACTTACTGGATATAGATCACTGTGCTTCCTTTCTGAAATGGTTGATAGAAAATATGCTGGAACGCTTGGAAGTACGAATTAAATCAGAGAAACAACATTGAATATACAATTTTGATATAAACAGACCATGAGGAAAAAGATAAGAATTTAATGTCTACGATATCTTTCCTTTACTCTTACGAAGAGTAAGATTTGCAAGGAAATATTAAACTTTCTATTTGAAAAAATATTTTGTTGATAACTAATTTTTGAGGAAAAACCAGTCGCGCGCATACTTTATACATAGTAAAGTTTCAGTTATATTTAAGAGGTTTATTTGCTTTTGATGAAATAGGTCAATTTTGGACTATATCTTTCCAAACTTGCCCTAAGTACAATTTAGAGAAAATACGCAATTTTGATTAGCAATGGCAGTTTTATGGCAGATTTTATCATTATAAACCTCATCTTGAAAAATGTTCTCATTTAAATTCTTTCTTAACAAACTTTTTCTGGATTAGTTTCATTAAATGATTATGAAACCAAACTAACAGACGTAAAATCACATAACACATGGTCCGAAAATTGTATTTCATGCCTCGGAAATTATTTGGTAGTGTTCAACGCCCCAAGAGGAGAAGAAATCATATCTTATAAAACAATTTCATTGACAAAGGCAATTAATCAGAGAAAAATATGTCTTTAAAGTATATAGCTTTTACTCCATATTTTGTTTTTCCCAGCTAAATGAATAGCCCAATTTCCTGGCCAAATTCCTCTCGTCTTACTCCGCACCATCTTCGATCTCTACTCTTTTTCTTTTCTTTCTTCCTAGGCCGTCAACCTTTCCTCCCCCATTCACCCCTTTAATCCCCCCACCCCCCGTTGGTTTGAATGACGCATAGAGGCGATGGTGGGTGAGGGGCTTCGTTGGATCGCGCGATCCCTTCCACGATTGGTCCAGGAGGCGTGGGAATCTCTCCCCTTTCCGCCCCCGCCCTCACCATTCCCCACGATATTCGCCGAGGTCTTCCCAGCTGGTGGGCGGGGCGTAGGATATACGTACGACTAAGGTCTGCCTTTTCTTGGAAAAAGCTTTGCCTTAGTTACTTGGCCGAAAAGAGCGGGATAGTATCGCGAAAGTCTCGAATAGATGGGTCTAGGAGGCGTTTAAAATGCTCCAGCGAGAAGCTTGGAAGAAGAGAAGAGTGCTTGGTTGATATTGCAGGACGAGAGATAATTGGAAAACTTCGATTATTTTTTCAAATTCCTTGATGAAATAAATTTCGTGTTTTACATCTTTATTTTATTCGAAATTTATAATCCAACATATTGGATATTTTTCATTTTCAGAAAGGTAAACACAAGTTGTTGATTCTGGTAATCACAGAAAAGGTTTACCATCTACATCTCTACCTGATTTATAACATTAACTGAAAAATGTTCAGCAATGAAATGAAATAAATATAAGGATATCATAGATTCAGTATCGTGAATTTTTCGAAAATATTTATAATTTTTTCCCTGCCAAAAATGAAGTTGGAGCAAAAAAAGTGAAGTTTAATAAATGGATGGACATGGTTTCCTTCCTCTTTTTTATCTAGGGGTTGCATAACGAGTTCTCATTTTAACTCATTTTAATACGGCAGTAGAATATCTTCCTTTCTGTTTATTTTCCCTTCCATAACTCGCATTATTTAATTAAATTTTTTGTTGATATATTTTAATAGCATTTTAATCGGAATTTTGCAAGTAGGCAAAACTATCTCGATAAATTAGAGTAGAAAATTTTGAAATAATTTTTTTAGTGATTTAAAATTTTGAAGTCTTCTCCAATTAAGAGTTTACTGAAATGCTAAGTGCTGTCCTTGTTTACACTCAACGAAGAAACTGATATTTTCTTTCATACAATCCAAACATCTTTATAATTCCTAGAATCATAATAATTTAAATTGCGAATATATTCCATTCAGCTTTTCCATAAATCCCTTTGGTTCTTATACTCTTGAAGTTTCTAATTGTTTATTACCAGATAAAGAATTGACCTGTAACTGGAATTCCTAATCCATTCCAGGGACAAGAAATCGATCGCTGCAATGCAACGACGGGGCTTCGATTTTATTTTGATGAGATTGGGAGTATTTTCATGAGACGGAAGTGAATAACTTTCTCTCGAGGTAGGAATTAATTTAACTTATTATTAAAATCTTTTCCTTTAAGTATATATCACATACTAAATGTAATCGCCAAAACTTTAGTTCAGGTAAAATATGCTGTGGAGTTTATCTGTTGACGAATATAGCCTTATTAATTTGCTGTAGATTAAAATGAGTGTCTGTATTAATTTTTGCATAGCTATCTAGCGAGGAGAAATTTATACAGACCATTTTTGTAAAGAATATTCTTATTAGTATGATATTTTTAAAGTTAAATTTAGTATCTTAATCGTGTAGTACAACTCTGTTGGGAGGTTAATAGTAATTACTTCTGTAACCTAAGCAAAGTTTTACTGAGAGATTAAACTTGGAAAGACAAGAGATTCTAGATGAAGCAATGTAAACAAACGTTAATGACTCATTATACAAAAGCATAGAAACTTAGAATTAACTTATTTATTTAATTGTAGTTGGGGTAGCAATATGATTTTCTGCAAATTAAAATGTTAATAGAAGCCTATGAGAAAATCCTAGAAGTAAACATTAGGTAAATATAATTAAATAAAATTAACTAAAGATATTAAATTAATCAATTTATACACTAAGAAGAAATTTGCTTTTAGAGAAGAATGCTCAGAGCAAGTCGCCAGATATTACGGTTTACTTTGGTGCTAACTGTTACGCCAGTGAATTTTTGTTTTAGATGAGATAAATGTTTCTGAATTGGAACAAATTTCTTACATGTGTTCATTGCCAATTTTCAGTGCTTTAATACACCATCGGACGAAAAAACAGGGAAAATATATTTCGGAGTCGCCCAAAATAAATATCCGCGGTCCTCGGAATTTTTTCCTTATTTCGCGGGAATGGAATCTCTTATGAACGCGTCCTCGTTTCCGAGTTAACCTATTCAAAGCCATGAAAACGTGCCATCCAAATACCTGGCAGGGGCAAACGTAACAGGCCGCGCTATGAACGCTTGAGGTTAGCTACGAGGGGATATCGGATGCTGGAGGAGATGGGTGCCGCCGAGCACGGAGAATGGCAGCTCATCGATTGTATGTATAGGTATCAGGGGCTGCCGCAAAAAGGGAAGGGAACGTTTGCGGGGGTTGCATGGAGGAGGGATGTATGTTGGATGGAATTATGCGGAGGAATATGCGATCGAAAGAGGATTTGCGGTTTTTCCCATGCAAACATTTCAAAGCACTTTCGATCACTATGAATGAAATCTAGATGAAAGCAAATATTCAAATGCATTTCCACGCTCCGCTTTCTTTTTTCATAATTTTATCGAAAGTA
This sequence comes from Sympetrum striolatum, assembly GCA_947579665.1. NCBI lineage: Eukaryota > Metazoa > Arthropoda > Insecta > Odonata > Libellulidae > Sympetrum > Sympetrum striolatum. Next base: position 98,086,109 of record OX388341.1, on the reverse strand, counting down.
AGATCACAATGATTTAATTTCTTTCACAATCAAATAATTTATACACAAGTCTAATGATTGATGATGATAGTGTCGATCCGTCTACAAAAATAAATTAAACGAATTCGATACAAAGGCAGGTTTTATCATGTAAGGATATTATTACGTATTAAATTAATGAAATTGATAGTAGGAACAAAAATGATTTCGATTGCTTTTTAGAGATATTCCTGTCAATTTTTATAATAGTAGTCCAGTAAATTATATTGCAATCACTATAATATGAAAATATTCGTATATATTTATGCTGCTATGATTCTGAATTTGATTTAAATATGAGTGATGATGAAATAAGATATGTCTTCAGCCTGTCAATTAGTAGTTACGGGAGCAATATTGTAGCACATTGCCATTCATATTTCCAAATAGTAATTTTTTCTCGGTCATTATTAAGGAATTTTTATCACTAATGCAAATATTTCTATAGAAATACGATGAATTATTTCTCATTGACAGGAAAAAGTTTGCGATATTTATAGAGTTCTTAAAATCGACAAAACTCTTAGAAGAAACCCAAACTACCCTTCACGTCGATCGAAAAGTTTCATCACATTTCATGGTTAAAATATATATCAGCGTAATGAACTCAATGGGAAATAGATTAAATCAACTGATCTTTGATCGTAGAGGATGTAATCAATTTATAAAGTTTCATAATAAGAATTAATTGAAACCATTTAAAGTGTGTTGTCCCTCTACCATCGCCATTGAATAACTGCCCTACGGCTTTGACGGTACTTTACGAGATATTTATTTGAGTTCGGCTAATCATATAAAGAGTCATTTGAAGATTACTCCATAAGAAATTTGATCAGAATATGAAATGAAAAATTCAAATGTTTACTAACCTGTACTATTCTGACACTAAGACCAGTCTCCTTGGCGAGTGCTTCTCTAACTTTCCGACAAGGCTTCGGACTCAGCTCAAACGATGCCTTGAATGCTCTCCTCTGTTGTGTTGTGAGAATAGTGCGTGGTCGCTTAGGCCCTCGACGACCGTCTTGTCCAAGACCTCCGGGCCCTCCTCCCCCTCCCCCTGCATTTCCCATACAACCTCTCGGCCCACTGCCAGGACCACCGCTTCCAATGCCCCCTCCTGCTGTCAGTATTCCGTCTTCACACGTAAAATCTCCTGCAGCGATACATATAGAATAGTATAAATGACATAGAATGGTTTATAAATCAATAAGTACTATTATTTGCATAAAAAACCTATATATTGCTATTTTTATAACGGGAGATATAATGATAAATAGTAAGCTATGAAAGTAATTTTGCAGTGTAGTATTTCAAATAAAACATTATTTGTCATCGTTAAATTATTGGTAGTTTTCAATTTAAACCAACGATAAACCATTTTTCCCTAGATTAAAATATTATTTGGAAATAAGAAATGATTATCAATGTACTACATTATTAATTTATTTATTGTTGCCGTCCGAATTATTATTGGATGTTGAACATTTTTAGTCTCTTAATAATATTATAAAAAATAAAAAATATTTTCCGAGGATAGCGAATCCCTGAAATTATAGACTAAATAATATTTATATTTACTTGTGTAACTTTGGTGAGCTGATGAGAAATTAAATATATATTTTCATCCTTTATTTTTAAAAGTATTATGAGGTATTACATCTGAATATTTATAAATGTAAATATATTCGAAAAATTTGTACAGATATACGTTTTTTTCCAATTATTTTACAGTATCATAGCATTTAAAATTGGACCTAAGGAAGTGAATTTTTTTAGATATAATGAAAAAATAAGATTTTTGTACTATAACATTTAGATTTTACGTGGACGCTATTCAATGAATAAGACTGCTCATTTTTTAGCACATATTATTAATTTTAGTGAATCATTATCGTCCAAAATAATCCATTACTGGTGGGTGCAATGGTTTTTTAGTTACATCTTAACGGTAAAAGATAAGATTTTATTTCAACTTCAATGATTTCCGCGTAATTTATCCTTACGAAATAAAACTCGCACAGGCAAAAATGCTTTTAAAAAATTCCCATCAGTAATTCGTCCCTTAAAAACTTATTTTTTCAATAAAAATTTCTTTACATGGCATTTTTCGTAATCTGAGTGACGAAATATACGTAAATATACCATTAAAAGGGACAGCGTAGGATACAAACACTTTTACGATGACGGCATTTCATCTCACCATAATTCTTTTATGGGGCATATCCCAACCTCGTATCAATTCCCGTAGGAATGCGTTCATGTTTTTCTCTATTTGGAAGAATACCTTGGGCGTACCCCTGGAGCATTTCGACTTCCTTTTCGTAGTCCGGGCGACAGAAAAGCTGACCTTGCTTGACGACGAACTGGTCACCCTTCTGTAGCCGCCCTCCGCATACCACACACACGAAGCACCGCACATGAAACACGCTGTCCAAAGTTCGCATCACCAATTCGTCCTTACTCACCCTCTCTCCACAGCCCAGGCACTTCTTTACGTACAACCTTTGGAATAAAAATAGTTATCAATTGATTGTTATCAAGAAACCGTATTCTTTCCTATACTTTATTTAAATTAATTCTGTGGATTTTGAAACTATTGATAAGACTTTAAATAGTCCGAAATTATTGAATTGGGCCGGAGTGAAGATGAGCATACTTATATTTAGTGTTAAATTATACGCAAATTTTGATCAAAAATATAGACTTAACTAGATTTGATAATCCGCTGAATGGAATAATAAACGTTTATTTCTGAATTATATTTTCTGGTAAATTCTAATTCTGAGTTCTATTTTATTTTGGCTGATTAATTTGCCTTTTGCCGGTAAAAGGGAGTTAGAATAACCAAAATATCATATTATATCACTCTTTTCTCTTTATTTCGATACTTTATAAATTGAAGATGGATATTCAAAAGATATTATATAGTCATACATAGTAACCAATATTACATAATACAGTAGTATACATTTTTATTAAAAATTTTAGAATACATTTTATAAGGTATTATATAATTTACGAAATCACATCATTTACTGATGTTATAAGTATGAGCTATTAAGAACTTAATTTAATGGAGTTTTCGTAAATAGAAACAAATAGTAAATTTTTGCGTGATGATTCCGAGGCATATATATTATTACTTTTTATAAGTACATCATACTATATCTCCATGCTATAAATATAATAGCTCTAATATTCTAAAACCTTTGGAGTATTTTTACGCACTTCGTAAATTCGTATTAAACATCTCAGCTCCTGTCATTAATAGTTTAATAATAAACACATTCAATTTTATCAGGCAGATATGTATTATTATTAGAAAAGGTAGATACCTATCATTAATTTGAAAATATTGAATGATTTGTAATTCTTAAGAATTGAGAATTCGATTTGATAGAATTTAAGCTAATTATAAGTTAGTAAATATATTTAACTAAAATACTGGATGTATAGAAATCCTTTAAATGTTAGTTACATCGTACTTCAAGCTAACAAGTGTAATTTTCTTGCATTGAAACGTTGCGTAACAGAGGATAAAAATTATGGTGGAATACAATTCATCAAAAAATCTCAAAATTAAAGTTTCTGTTCTTTCTTTAACTTGACGTCTCTATCATGCTGAATCGATGTCAACCCTAGATTTAATTTCTTATTTATAAATGTGATTATTAAAAAATTACTTTTGATTTATTTAATGTTATTATAACTTTTCTAAAAGTAAAAGATATTTTTATTTTACATGTGTTGCCTCATCAAATCCATTAGAAAGCGCAAGAAAATTAGTCGGTAAACGCTAAATATGATCCTACGAATTCGCAGGCCCCCCTCTCTCGCAGTTCTCTTTCCTACTTCCCTTTCTTCTTCAACTGGAGCGCATATTGAAACGTTTTAGCCGTCGGCTGCGTTCGCGGTCACTGAAATTGACATTTCTTCCACGTGCCGCACGTAAATCACGGATGATCGATGGACGGGCATCGAAACGGAGACATGACTGCAAGGGAGAGAAAGAGGGAGAGAGAGAGAGATGAGCAATCGGACCTTGTCGAGGGAGTTTTGGCATTTACGCGTGGGTGCCCACTGTTCCGGTCCGGTTGGGGTCACCGGGGAAGAATCATTAATGCGCGATTAGCGTCGGTCAGAGCCGTCATCCGTATTCCACCGAGATACACCGCGCACATCATTAACCTGTGAACCCTCCCCTTCCTCAACCCTTTGCCCTCGCCCTTTCCCCTATCACGTTACCCTCTCATATCGGGAGAGGCAATGTCCATTACAAGTTGACCCCAATTTCGGACAAACTCAGAGATCAAACCCATGATTCTTTTTCCCTCGATTCTCTTGCAGTCTCTCTCGGTTCTCTTTTTTGGAATATTTAAATTTAACTACTATTTGATATCTCTGACCATCACAGACCGATTTCAGTCGGTCTTTCGAGTTAAATTCGAAGAGAAGCGATACCGCGTTGGCAGATCGATTTATCTTTCCTGATTGATATTTTTAAGTAAAGGATAAAGGAATATGCCGTAAGTTTTCGCTAGATTACTTATCATGATGAAAAGTTGCTGTTATTTTATCTTCTGTTTTTGAATCATTCAAAATAACTTATTCCGTTGGAATTTCTTATTTTTAAATAGATTTTGTTTTAAAACTTACAAGACTTCTTATTACTGCCAATGGGTTATTTTTTTAGTAATGAACGATCTATATCAGGGGTGGGCATCTTCTTTCTTTGAGAGTAAGATACAAAAATATTGAAATCTCTCGTACAAATATTTCCCACGAGACGAAAAAATATTTGAGAGTATTGCTTGACGTATAGAAATTTAATTATTGGATCATAATGCGCATAGTTTAAAACTGGCTGAATGAAAAAATATGACAGATTAAAACACACTACGAAAGTTGCCCCCTAAAAATTGAAAATAAATTTAGCAAGGACCGATTTCGCATGCCAGAAACAAGTCATCGATGAACTAAGATTGGTTCGCCTACCAAGGGTTGCCCACTCCTGCTTTATCAAATTGTTGAGTGAACTGTATGATAAAAATATATCGGGATATATTTATTTATCATATCCATGATGATAAAGCTGGTAAAAAAATCTTAACATAGAAACCTTAAAGAAAAATAGAATCATCAACTACGATGATGTATTCATTGCCCATAAACATCTGTAAACACATTTATTCTGCGCATTTTACTCTGACATTAGATGATATCAATTTTTGTTCCCGACTCTCCAAACGTCACTGTACCTCCCAAAAACATTTGTGCTAGTACCAATTTGTCAAACATACATTTGTTTGTCTTTACATTCATTCCATATTTGTTCTTGTCGGTATATCTTATTAAAGGATATATTTTCTATTTTTATTTTGGTACAGGAAGGAGAATGATATATCTTTCATTTACTTTTGACTCGGTATTTTTCATAGCTGCGATTTTATGAAAGTAACTGAGATGCCGCATAATGGTAACTTCTTATTAAACGCCATGTAAAGATATATTCTTATGGACTGGCATAGAATGGTTCTACTAATAGCATTCTGGGTTAATAGGGAAAGCAACGGAAAAATATCTCACTCCTCATCTTGCCTTGCCACTTTTTCCATCTTCATTCCTCGTTTTCACATTGGTGGATAGAATGAAGCTCCAACTCTTCGGGCTGAGGGCTGTACTGATAGATATTTTATTCTTCCGAATAAGAAAATCCTACATCTAATAAATATTATCCATTACATTCATTTAGCCTTTTCATCTAACTTCCTCTCCTATTTCAACCATTTTGGTTCTTATATTTGCCATTCTACTAATATCCTTCCGCTACATAAGTCGAAATAGATGCGAGACAACCATTTCACACAAGTCGCCTCAATGAGGTTTCTGTGCATGGTGATCAACTAACTATATCCATTATGTTTATCCGGTCTGTAATTTCAAACTTACTACTCATAGAATCGATTGCGATATCATTCAATACATTTCCTTTTCCTGATAAATCCTAATTCCGTCTCAGCTCCTTAAAACACGTTCAAGCAATCTTCTCTCCTCATCCATTCCTGCTACTCTTGACTACTGTTGATGAGTATTCTTCCTCTATCTTGAACTCCAGTGCCTAGCTTAATTCTTTTAATCCACTTGCCGAACAACTTAGTGTTTTCTTCCAAACACTTTACCTTCATTTACTCTTGCTTTTCTCTTAACAGCATTTCCGCATCAAAATCATTCTCCCTTGAAAATTATTCAAGATTATTCATCTGATTAGAGTCACTTTGTACGGTTCCTTCATCTCATCCAATTTACGATAATTCTACTCTTCAAATATCATATCAAAAACTCACATCTTATAAAAATATAAAGTTAACATAATTTTTAATAAATACAACGATTCGAAAATCGAAATTATCGGTTCTGTTCAATTTTAGATCTTTGCTGTTACGCACATATACCTACTAGTGATTTGACTTTTAACTTTGAAGGGCCTCTAGCTAGAAATTATTAGTCTGCTGGAATCGTAATTGTATTGCAGGGAAACACATTTTCAGATGAATTCCTCTCTTTTGACACCCGAGATTTCAGCATCTTTTCCTTACTACAAATTACGTAATGTATACACAAAGTGGAAATTTGGTACCTTTTAATATAGCATATAACTTCACTCTATCATAATATTCCGTAGAATAATTTATTACGAATGATAGTAACACAGATCTAATTTAAAGCTAATGAAAATGCGCCTACTGCAACTCCCAATACGTATAAAAATCGTAACTCATCATAATAAAAAAATGAATTCAGAAAAGAGTTATAAGGCTTTTATGAAGTTTAATTTTTATAAGGAAGTTCCTTATTTGCCATCTTGTCATGATTTTCCATTAGGAAAAGTCACTTTACACTTCTCTCCCAAATCCAAACTTACTTGCAAAACATTTATTAGTCCCTAATTAGCAAAATTATTGATGGTTCTATTTAAAATTATCCGCATCATACCATTCTATATCTGTAGCTTTCATGTACGTAGTACCACGAAGTGTTTCTACAGAAATCCAAAAAATCCTTTATCGAATTCTCATAGTGAAAGTTAAATGTAAAGGCAAAGTAAATTTTAATATTTTCTGTGACATCGTTGCAATGCCATGTCGGAAAAAGTTCGTTAGAAGTAATAGAGGGCCGGTATCAAGGTATGAAATTCCATCAGTGTCAGGACCGGTTCGGGTTCGTATTTTTGAACAGCTTGGTTTGGACTAATTATTACGGTCCTTGAAGACCCCTAAGAAGTAAAAACCAGAATATCTCACTTAAATATGCATTATAGCAGAAAATAATAATGTTAACAGCAAATAATACAAACTTTTGTAGAAGGAAACGGATAATAAACTCCTGCATGCGGAATATCATTTAGAATTACAGTTCAGCGTTGACCATCACAGTAACGGATAATAGGATATTAGAGGCTATTGAGCTTTGGTGACTCGAAAGTATGGTGATTATAGGATTGAAAAACTAAGTGACTTTTGTGGACTTCGAAGAGGGAATGAAGAGAGACATCTACGGAAAATTGGTAGAAAGATAGAAATTGATTGATCTTACCGAAAGGCACGAGGGTCCACCGAATGTTTGGAAAGAAGAAATTCTAGAGGAAGAACTAGGATAGATTACAAGAACCAGGTGATAGTAAGTGGTGAGATTAGGATTTAAGATAGGATAAAGCCTTGGGGCAGGGCAAATTGGATAGCTACAGCAAACCAATCCTCCAATTGTTACACATCGATGATGATGAGGGATTACTTAGTTATTTTCATTATCTGGACTTTCTTACGTTGCACTCAGGGCATAAAAAAACACCATTTTATCCAGACATTGTTATATTTAATACAGGACGAAAATATAATTTTTCCATAATTTCAGTCGTGTAGTGTCATCTAAAAAAAACAAGTTATAGTTTACATTTCATATTATACGCATCCATATTTTATACTTCTACACCTATACCTCGTATACTACGGTGTATAATCTTATCCGTTAATTCGTTCTATGAATCTTGTTAGACATGGGTTGAATAGAAAATGGGACTTACTCGTACTAGAACTAATTTCTTCCAATATCGATGCTCGTATGTCTGAATGTATTTATATTTTTACAATTAAAAATTTCATCCAGTATTATCGTATCAAAATTTGTTTAACCAATATTCGTATTTTATTTTAACTCACAAACCTTTCACTTTATTTTATAACTTTTGTTTTTTAAATGAACTCATCTTAGAATCTGCCTCCATTATTACGCCGATTGGATCGAAAAGTGATTTTGTAAAGATATCTCCGAATTAGAGGTCAGTATATTTTCTCTCGTATCATTTTTCAATTTTTATATTAAAACGAAGAAAAAATATGTATAGTAACCGTTACACTAGCTGAAATAGATTTAGATCATCAATTTGAGGAACAGCGTATTTTCTATAGCACTATAATGCAAAAATGCATTAGCAGGGAACTTGATCAAACATGATGACTACATGCAAACATATCCACAATCTTCCAGAGCTACTGGTCTCCATACTATCGCTCGATCAATCATTCTTTCGTTTGGCACATTTCGACCCCCTCCCTCGCACTTCTCTTCAATGTCACTGCCTGTATCTGAAGTTTCGAAGGGTGTATATTATGTTTTCCATGTTTACGATGTAATGGATATTAACAGATCCCAATTCACCGGTCGAATTTCATTTAAATAGCAATACGATCCACTTTAAGTCACTCCAAGAAATATATGAATTATGAATCTTCATAGCGTAGTACACACAAATTTCAAGCGTTTAATTCATCATTTCTCATACAATTAAACTTATGAAACCCATCTATCTACGTATTACCATCATATTTAATTTAATACAACGCTTATTTTTTGTTAGTTTTGAATACTTTACAAGTTAGGTATTTATAAGTACTACTTTGCTATAATGGCTCGCGTTTAACTTTGTCGTAGTTACGAATAAAATAAAAACAGAGGAACGTATGTTGACTGCCATTTTTCAATTTGTCATTGTCAATTTTTGCGTTTATATCAGAAGTTTTAAAGGAAATTACTGCAAATGCTTAATGATGTATCAGAAATATTAGAACGATTCTCCTGAACTTCCAGTGAAAATGTGAAATTGGCTTCTTTTTAAATTTATTTTAACATCTTAGAAAATGTCATCAATGTCAAGTGACAGTGAAAATGGAATTGATTTGATTCATTAAACAGATAAAACTGACATCTCTATTAATTTATCAAGTAATAGAGTAGTAAAGTGATGTCACGATTAGATAGAAAAAAATTTTAAAATTTTAAAAAGCGTTCTTCAGAATTATTCCTATAATTCCACGATCCGTAAATAGTCATGTTCGACAAATTATGAAATATTAACCGAGTACTTTTATTATAACTTTAATTTTATGTGCGTTTACAGCTACATCACTACCCTGCAAGCCACCTTTCGGCGTAGGAAAACTGAATTTATTGTTATAATGTTTTGCGCATTTATAAGATAAGAAAATCTTTTGAAACTGATGAAAAGATATGTGGTTTTTGCTAGATAATTACATGAGATGTATTTTATTAGATCTCTCCTAATTTTCTTTTGAGTTGAATCTCTTTCCAATTTATATTTAGCTAACGATTTTATGTATCGTAAGAGAGATTCGCATGTTTTGGTGGAAATATAAAAAATGCATAAATGACGTATATAGTGGCATTATATTAACAAGGTAACTTTCCCCGGACAACGTGTTCGAATCTCGTCTACCCGTGTTCCGTTGCTCAGCCTTGCCATTTCGCTCTTTCATCTCTCAGCTCCGCTTTTCTCTACCCTTCCCCTCTGTGACACTTTCTCTCCATCTCTGATTCTTCAGTATTCCGAAAAAAGTACGGAACAGACTGTCGCTATCCTCGATTTGCAATTCCCTGCAAACACGCTTTCTCTCCCTCGCTCTTCCTCTACCTATCCAAACCCTCCTTTTTCATTCGTTTCATCTCTCCTTTCATCCCCCGGATTTTCAGCCTCTCTCTCATTTCGTTCTTTCTTCTCCGCGGCATCCCTTTTGCCTCCCCCTTCTCCTCCCGCTGCCTTCATCCGATCCCCCCCTCCGAACCGTCTTCCCCCCACCCATTTTTCCTCCTCTTTTACCTCCACCCCTCATGGTACACCTCCCTCGGGCAACGCGGCTGCAATATTGGAGCGCAGAGTCAACACTCCGGAGGACGGACCGGCTGAAGTCCTTTCTCCCACTCTTCTTCCCGCCCCTCTCCATTTAACGGTCAGGTAGCTCACCAGCCTGCATACAAATCGTTTGAGCGCGAATTATTCTTGCAGATAGTCCTCGACTTCTGAAGACGCGGAGAAGGGGTGGAAAATCATTAGGATCTTCGTTTGATCTCGGGTGCTTCTTACTCTGCCATTCTTTGCTTGTCGACTTTGATTCTCGGCACCCCAACCGTTTCGGTCGTCTTCCACACCCTCTACTTCTTCCCCGTTTCCGGGAAGCCGTCACTTGCCCGTGGGTCCGCGCGCCCATGCTCTGGGTAAACATCGGCAGGGTCGGTCCTCCGCAGTCGCCCAAGCCATAAGAAGGGAAACTCTGCGGGGGATGAGGTTTAGGAGGGAGGCTTCGGTTGTGCGGAGGTGGATTATCTTTCCCAGTCACCTCTTCTCTATCTCTCCGAGGTGTAGGAGGATAATTTTTCCTATCTTTCATTTTACCATGCCCTTTATTACCCTCAAGAAATCTTGAATTGCGTCTCATTTGCGGATTTTTCTCTAGTTTAATTCCTTTGTTCATAATCAATTTACTCGTATCTTAAAATCGCTGTTTATATTTGATTGTCTTCGTTATTCCCCCGCGGAGTAGTTTACAACTGATGATTTATTAAAATATCGATGGGTTCAAGGTAATTTGTAGGTTTTGACCTAATTTTATCGAAATTACGTGATACGTCTACTTACTAGTAACTTTTCTTTCAGTAGGTTCCTCCTCAAACCAGCAATTATCACAGTCGTTACGTGGATAATGTCAGGTTGAGAGGCTCAAATTCAGCATCGTTTTACAGATACCTTAACTCTGCGATAATGTAAACGATTTTACGAATTACCTGAACTTTTAACGGCTGGCTATGAATGTCTATATATTACGTATCGTAGTTTTACTCCAGATTTGTCATGGACTCATTTGTTTGTAAACACTCCTTTTAATCTTGTCGCAACTACACTAAATTCAGAGGAAAGGGAAAAATCAAACAAAACCACAGACAATGTTTGCTGTTTTACGGTTGTGTACTGATAAATAAGATTTTTTTTCATTGTGACGAAATGCAATTATATGGAGACATACACGATCCAACGCATAAAGTAAATGCATAACGCGATTATTGTTTTAAAATTATAGTTCAGTAACAATGGAAGCGGTGACCTACGCAAAAAAAACTTTGGATGCATTAAAATGTCCTATACAGTTACTGAATCGAATATTCTAATGTGAAATGTCGTTTTGAAGTTCTTCTTAAACTTGTGACTTTGTCCGTCGGCCTCTAGGAAAGCTGTTTTTCATGCGAAAATGGTTTAAAGAACATGTTCCTTTCTGACCAGGATTAGAATCCTTTTTGCCATAATGAACTGTAAATGAACAGATATATTTTAAAATTAAAAGTTTCCCTGCCACAAGTTACCTTTCGGGCTATAAATGAAGAATCATTAATTATATTTTTTTAATTCCTAAACTCTCGCTCGATTTAGTTGCCTATATTTAGTCAATACAATCTTGAAAGGGTACAATATTTTTAATTTAGCTTTTTCGAGATAACTTTCATCTACATCTACGCAAGTATACTTTAAGCAGCCTTGTGAAGTATGGCAGGGGTTGCAAACCGTATGAAGCTACTTCGTTAATCGATTACTTTAACAAATCGTTCGCGGAAAATATGAATTCTTTGAAAGATTCGTTACATCATCCATTTCCGTATTACAATGTATGAATGGCCTACGTTACAGGAAGGATATACATCATTGGCTGCGTTTTCTTAGGACGTACTTTCCCTGAATTCTTTTTTCATGCTCAGATACTGTTGGCCTTCATCGGTGAAGTCCTCCTAGGCTCTGATGAACTTTTCAGTGGTTGCCTCACCGAAGCAAAAGTAACTACAAACACACACAACCATTCCATGGTCGAAAAAACCCGATCAGCCGGGATTCGAACCCAGGAACTCGGGGCAGGGGCGATAGCTTAGATGGCATACTATCCACTCGGCCACCAAGGCTGGTAATTTATAAGTAAATTAAATCTTTGTTTAAATCTTCCATCATTTAGAGATTCCGACTGCGTCATGAAACACCTGAGTAACGATAAATGCTTTCTCGTAGAAATTCTTTACCAAGCGTATTGTCATTTGCTGTAATTTCTCTATTTCAGGAATAAAACACTTCCCATGCACGACATCCATACTGTACGTTACGCCTAATGAACACAAAGTAACATCGCTTGCGGGCTTTTCCTTCACTTCTACCAAATATTCTCTCGACGGATCCGAGTTTTATGTGTTCCTCACAAATCTTAACGAATGGTATGTTAAGTTATGACATTTAACTAAGGATATTTCACAAATTCCGCTGTTACGAATTTTCTTCCTCGGATAATGTACGAACTGTAATTGGCAATAGATTTCATTTCGAAGAAGTTGATAACTGAAGATTTGTCGATAATAAACTGTAGTTGCCACTTGACCTCTGTTAAATTCATTCATTTTTCATTTATCATTGAGTGCAATAGTTTTTTGGTTTCTTCTTAAAATCGTAACATATAACCTTACTGTCATTCCTGTCCAATATCCCAAATTCTATCCGCCCTTTCCTTCCTATCTAATTTTCTGTGTTTTGTTTCCTCTATTCGTCTTTCCCTCACAATTTTTCATCTAGTCGCTCCTCCAGCATGATTCCTATTCTGCCGTCTTTTATTTTCCTTTAATTCTGAATGGCCTGTGGTCAGTACATACTGAGTGGCGGATATCTTTTGGAGTACTCGCTCGACATGTCAGTCTCTGCGCCTCTCTGATCCGTGTTATCTCCCATTGTGTCCAGTTGTTTCTTTAAGCATCTATTCTCAAGAGTACGTTACCATCCATAGATATTAGAGGGAAATCTTTGGATGAGGAACTGTTTTCTAATGAGTATGCGTCAGGAGACAAGGCATGTAGCAAGTAATTAGTAGTTTTTTTGCTTATTAGGCAATTGGGGGTGAAGTCAACGGTGGCACCTATATTTCTTGGTTAAATCATTCCGTTCGAATTACACGTAATCTTATCCAATGATTTTCAGTTTTATTATACTTGTTGTTATTTGATGCTGTTAAATTATGCTGACAAATTCGTGGTTCATTTTAAAAGAGGAATTCTCAGTCATTTAAAGAAATTAAAATGCGAGAATTTTCTTCCTCCTTAGTTTGAATACTATAAGAAACTATGATAGTTTGGAGCTGTTATACTCTCTCATTAAAATCTAGAATAAATAAAAAACAATGAGCTTAAATGAGAGATATCGAGTGTATTTTCATGGAAATAAATTGCAGAGCAACAAAGTAAAGAAAAAATAATTGGGAGAAGGAGCACACGACAAAAGAAATGTTGAACTCAGTATCTCAACGTCTTGCCTTACCCAACATAAGATGGAATAATCAGAATCTCTGACTCTAAATCCATCAATATTATGAGTGTTGACGACAGCTTATCATCAGAATCCTCGCTTCTGTCGTATTAGACAAGATCAAACACTTCTGAACCTTCAAGTATCAATCGTCATAAATCTCATCGTTCAGTTTATTCTAGAGATTCAGGCGCTCGGGTCTCAAAATTAGCAATATTTCAAACGCAGTGAGATGGAAATGTATTCAGCCCTCAGCTGATTGCAATTCAAAACGGTTGGAATCGCTTTAAAACGACAACCCTAAGTCCCATCAGGAGAGTTGGGGACGAGGGGAAGAATCCTCTTGTCTTTCTGGAATAGTTAGCACCGAAAGTCGGCAGAAAGTATCTTACAGAACAAGAGCAACTTCCAGGGCGATCTTTTTGCCATGGCTCTCTTTCTCTCTAGTCTTTTCTTCGACTCATTTTTGTAAGCTCTCTCCCTCTTCCACCACTTCCCCTCTGCCCTCCCCCGAACTCCTTTCATCTCCCTCGAATACCCCCACAGGCCGCTGATCAATACACCTCTGCTCCTTCTGGGTAAAGGAGCAAATGGGGAGGACGTAGGGGAGGGAAAGAAGACATGATGCCATCCCCTTCTTCCCATCTTTTCCCTTGCGAGATAGGCGACCGACGCATTGGCAAAAGCCTTAAACTCCGCTTCTTTCTTTGATTCTTTCCTATTGGTCCCTAAGGAAGGAGACTTTTCCGAATGTCTCCGCCCAGAAATCTCGCTCTCCTATTATTCCCAAACGTTTTTTCCCAAAGCGTTTGCATTTTTCGGATTCGGAAGAAGTCGATATGAGTTAGGGAAATAAGAGAATCTTCAGGAACGCCTAAATTATCTGATCTTACTGCTGATGGAATAGAATAGGGTTGCATGAAGTAAGGTGAAAGATAGGAGCTGAGGATGAAGCGAATGGATGGAGAGAAAAGAGGAATGGACGGAGGGAAGGTTTAGAGAAAGGGAGAGAGATATAGGATGGTTTAAAAGGGCTCAACCCCTCCTCCTTGCGGTGGGCTTCGGGAAGGCGAGTGAGGTGGGATTCGTTGCCGCATGAGCAATTACAAGGATTACCGAGATCCCTTAACCCGGCCCACCTATATCCCTCTCATCACCTCTCCTGCCTTTAACTCCGCCGTCATCTCTTATATCTCTCGCCCAACCAACCTCTCTTCCGCATCACTTCCCCTTTGCCTGAGTGCTCTTTGCATTTCGCGACTCCGCTTTCTCTTTTTTCACTTTCACTCCGTCGTTATGTGTATCAGCTGTAACACACGTGAAAAGGCTTCAATCGCCAGAGAAGGAGGTTTTGCGTCGATTTCCTCACTTTTGTCCTTGGAGTCGTAAAGAGTTATGAGTCTGTTTCGAGTCTGGCTCAGTATTAAATTTCTTTCATCTAAGGGTCGTTTTATCTATTGGTTACTCGCTGATTCAAAATAATTATGGTTTCAGAGATTGCTGGTACAATTCTACCTTTTATCTCTTAGCTCCTTCAACTTTCGGGATCGCACATGTAGTAACACTCGGTGCTTCATGGCTTTCTTACGGATATTAATAATCATAATATTAATTTCCACAGCTTGCAGTGTAAAATTCTGTCAGTAGAAGCAACTACTTCTTCTAATAATATCCCAAGGAAAATAATCCACTAAATATGGAAATTGATAAATTATAATTACTAATTAATAGTTTATTTATTATCCATATTTACTACAACAAATTCGACAAAGACGGTCTGATTTATACAGTGAATGTTTTTGAAGAACGATATCAGTAAGTCTAATTGAAGTATTTTAGATCAATGTTAAGAATACATTCACAGAATATTTTTATTTTTCTGAAATTTGTACTGAACTTGAAGAAAATTTGTATCAGAGTAAGCGATGCAATTAGTTTTCTGACAGCTGAAGGCAAATTTTTTCCCGTGGATATAATTGCAAATATTCAAAATTCTGATTAAAAAATAATTTAGTGATATGGAAATATAATATAGGAATCATATAATTTATGCCGAATAGTTCATTGAGATAGGGTGATTAAATATTAATTTAAGTTACCTAATGTAAAGAATGTAAGAAGAATGATGATGGTTAACATTATTAATTCAATGAATTTATTACTTAAACATTGTCTAACTTGACTTTCTCATGCTTCTTCCAAATATTTTCTTTAACTTCGTTAAACTAACTACGCATTTGTAATTATGAACACCATACATTCTGATAATCTCTTTCATAAAGTGTTCTCACGAATAACTTGACCACGAAAAATCGTTAAACCCGCATCTTTGGTTCCATTTCTTAAACCCGGATGCGGAATCCACGCAAATCCCTTCTAATACAAGACCTCGACGAGATGCTTTCTAAATCCCCCTTATTCCCTAAATATTCGCACCGCAACGTCTTCAGTCCTCTCCTTCATCGTCGCCAAAGACCTTTACCTCTTACGCTCGCACCACCGTTAACATCCTCTGCCATTTCCTTGCCCTTTCCCCAAAGAGGGGCGGGGAGCGGTTTGATCAGATATGATACTTGAGGAGTTCTCTAAAGTTTGAAAACCCCCCAGAGGTACTCTCGAACGTGTTGATGTTGGGATCTGGAGGCAAACACCCTCCCTCAGCTGGAGAAGGCGTGTTGCAAGGAGGAAGTATGCAGAATGTGTTCCTTGGAGAGCACGCGGGAGGATGAAGGAGGTGTGCTCCGCGAAAGTGATGTTTAGGGAGTAAAAGGGGCGAAGAAGGGGAGGGGATTTTAAGGGGAGTGTGTGTAGGGGAAAAGAGTTCGTGTTTGAGATGGAGGATCTGGCAGGGGCACTTGTAAGCTACGCCGCAACGCAACGAAAAATTATTTTGGAAGGGTTTCGAAACCGCGGTTAAGCTTCCTTTGGAAAGTTTGTGGAAACTTGGGTATGTAAGACGCCGGAAAAATATTCCGACAATGTAGATGGTAAGAATAATGCGGGAAATTTTAAGCATGGCATCCATGGAATTGAAGGAAAAGTTAGCATTCTAAACATCGCTTATCGGTTTTATCAATTATTGAATTTTCATGTTTGACTTTATCGCGTAAGAAACGATTTGAGATAAATTTTTCTTTTTTTTTTTTTCAATTTACTTCCTCATGCACGAATATCAACGTTTATTCTGTCGTTAGGAAACAGGATTATTTTACCGTTTTTCTAAAAAGACTGTTCTGTTAAAGACCGTTAACTAAAACAATTACTTTGATATAAATTTTCAAGAAAAATCCATTCGACGGCATACAGGTAATCTACTTAAAAAAATATCGTTTCAAGTGTCAAACTATAACAACTGAGCATCTTTAGGTGCAGGTTAGGTTAAGTAATTTTTTTATCCACAAAAAATTGTATCTAAGATTTTCAATTTTATCTATGAACTTATATCAATCGAATATATATATGTCGGTTGTAATACCAAGAAAAATATTTGGTACTGCTCGTAGTGTCTTCATTAATACCTTGAGTACGCGCACTAAGGGTGCTTGAAACTCTTTTGATATTCATCCAAGCGAAATTTTCTGGAAAACTGCTCCAGAATAATCCCAAAAATCAGTAAAATATACTTTGATTTAGTAAGAAATTCGAAATTCGAAATAGAAACTCACTCGAGTTCTATGTGAGTTGTATTTTGGACGATGTAGTTCATTTGATTGATTAAAAATTTTAGCTTTCTAATATCGACTAATTTGAAAATCTATCCCGGAGATACAATACTGAGGATAAAATGTTTTCTTTACTTTTTATAGATAAAAATTGAAATTAAGGAAAAAGAAAGACAAAATGTTACGTTGAAATACGTGTAAGAATGGATAGCGTGAGTTATACTGGTATGGAAAGAGTAAGAGATGGATAATCAACTACATCTAGATGTGTATCCGCAATTTGGGATGTGGCAAGGGGATACTACATTATATATAAGTGTGAGAGTACATATTTTCACATCGACATTTTATCTTTATTCTATAGAGATTTTTTGGAATAATAAAGCAATAATTTGTGAATTATAGTTTTTTTCAAACCTAAGGAAAAAGCTAGCAACTTTTATACTAGCGAACGAGAATTCCCTCGAAAGCATATTGATTTTTACTGCCTTATTATTCGATTTCTACAGTCTTAACTCCCAAATTTTCGTTTTAAATTATCTTCTTATTGTTGCTCGTCATCCCACCTTATCAAACCCCCACTCGTATCTACTTTTCATATTCCGAGGTCTCTTCTCCCTCGGAAACTGTATTTAAAAATGGTTATTTTTCCATCTTCACCCTGAGCTTCTGGTATCCTACTCGTCTCATCGCTTTTCAATTCCTCTTTCTTCTTAATTTATCAGGGGAACACCCATCAAGACAATACTACCCGCCTTTCTTGCTTTTAAACATCCTGCTTTCTTTTGCTCCCTAATGGAGTGGCTTGTTTCCAAAAAGAAAAGAGCGCTGTTTCTTAAGGGAAATTACAGCAGAAAGGGAAGATGACGCCGATGAAGGGAAGGGCGAAAACTTTCGAGAGCTCTCCGAGACAGATTTTTCCTTGATATGATGGATAAATAATGACGAAGTAAATCGGCTGGAAAATAAGCAGAGAATACAGCTTTAAAAATACGAAAGGGGGCATCAGAAAACAAGGTGGTTATAACACTTTCCGGCTTAATTCGAATACAATTGCCATTATGCATTATGGAAGACGTTTGATGGGAACTTAATTTTCCAGCTTCTTTTATTATCAAGGTATGAATAAATGTATTCGAAAGAGATGAAAGGAGTTAAGAGGCAACGATGCATGAAATCAAATAATGAACTAAACATCGCGGTGCTTAGTTCATTATTTCTTTCCATATTTCTGAATCACGTCATAACGGATAGCAAGCTATAGTTATCTAAACGAAAAAGCAATGAACATATACGCAAATATTTTCAAGAAAGTACTCATAAAATATTCTTGTATTTATTTTCCACCTGATCACCTATAGGTATATCAAAATCATTCCTCACAAGATTGCCACTCAGTCTCATGGAATGACCATCAAATTTAATTCAGGTTTGTATCATTTTTGACGATACATATTGTATTTATTTTGCATTTTTATTCATTTATATGCCCTTTCTTCTTTTGGTGATCAATCTCAAAACTAAAGACTATCTTATGTCAGGGAACTTGTTTATCTCATTTTCCTTGCATATGCAATAGAGTCGTCCAAATGTAGGTGGAGTTATATAAGTTCAGACTGGACTAAATAAAACGAATAGTAATACCGTACTGTCGTGATTCTTTTACTCAAAATAAGAATCTACAGGCAAAGGATCAGAAGGGAAGAAATACAAGCATTTAAAATCTTTAAAGAATTCTAAAACTACTAAACTACTTAATTTTAGGATGTAATGAAGAATAATGGAATTATGCCTTTACCCCAAAAGGTTATGCTTTCCTTTCGTAGCCGGATTGTTAGATTTATGCGATATAATTTTAACGGAATAGAATAAATGAATAATTTCTTATAATCATTTGCCTCTCCATTGCTAGAATTTAATTTTAGAAATAGGTTTTATTGCCAAAGCGATAAGTGTTAACCAGCGTCTCTTTCCTATGATGAGAATTCTTTGAAGAAATCTTTTTCAGAATTATACCTTATTAATGGACGTTATCATGCAATCACCTTGTTTCCTAGATCGATCAGGAACTGTAAGAAAATTTTGGGAAATAGATGCTAAATTCAATGATTTGACGATACGGAATTTTATCAGATTATAGAATTAAGTTATTGTGCATGCAACCCTGTTTTTAGGCGAAATTAGGCTTGAATGATGTTTGAGTTCATATGGTTTCATCTTTTGGATACTAGCTTCTTTGATGCTTGCATTTAATCGTAGACCTCACTATTTAATCATCAACTTATTCAAATAAATATTATCTTTTAGCACAAATAGTTGAATTATGTTTATTTTTATTCCGACTTCAATATTATTTCCTTAACTATTCTTTCTATTTTACAACTTACGAAGTATTTCGTTAAATGTTTAGAAAAAAGATATCGTGTTTTTGTTGTCTTTCTCAGCCCCTCCTTCACTGAAAATCTATTCTGAGATCTTTTTAGAACAACGCTGTGATCAATCATTTCGGAAGAAAGAATTCATATTATATTCGAAGGGCGATAGGAATTTGACAAATTTTTCGAAGAGATGTCCTAGAAATTTCAAAGAAAATCTGCTCGCATTAAGCTGACAATGATAGATTAGGCAACGTGAGCTACCACAACAGATGTCAGATATTTGGCACAGTGACTGAGGACGGTGCTTTCGTAATCAAGGAGAAGAAGGCAGGATGACTCAGTGTTAACAGGTTCTTTAGTACGTGATGGACGAGATTTGCGTTGCATGAAATACAAGCGGAGAGTAAGGACGGCATTAGAGCGAATATTAAAGGGCACTGAGGTTACGGAAATGAACGGAGGGAAACGGGGGGAGAAACAGGTGAGCAAGTGGGTGAGATTTCAAAAAAGAATTCTCTTGACCGAAATGGATTCCAATAAAAACCATTATAGAGATGTTAGAATAAAAGGGGATGAGAAGGGGCATATGCGTGACTGCTCCCGATCCTTGATTCCGCTCCGCCCACAATGACAAAAAGGGTGATCAAGGGGTTCGAAAGGGGAAAGCGAGTGAGGAAGCGGGCCCCTTCGACGGGGCAAAGCGCAAAAGAGATGTGCGGACACTGGAAGGGTTAGGGTGGGCTGCAGTGAGGGAAAACTAGGGGGGAAAGCTGGTTTTTTCGGCTCCACTGAGGCATGGTAAGGGAGCCAAGGGTGTAATGGATAATAAATGGGTATAAATACCGCAGTCTCCCTATGCGAATGCAATAATACATTATTCTGTCTTTCATCCAAAGGATAGTGGCCAGCCGCACGTTTCCCCGAGTTTTCCTCTTGTGTTTCGCACTCGGTCGTTTCTTCGTTTCTTGCTCCATTTTTACTGTTTCTTGTTAAGACAAGTTTACTACCATTTCTAAACTTGAGGCATTATGCATTCATTTTCTTGTTTAAAAAGCGAATAAAAAAGAATGACTTAATTCTTGTTAAAATATGTAATCCTATGCATTGTTTATGAGAATTTCTCATTGTTCACAGTATAAATTGATTTTTATCTTGTAAAGTTTTTGATGACACAGTGAAAGCTTAATATTACAAATGTATTTTCATCATTTTGTAGCTCAGAAACATTTCTTTTTCGTAAGCAAGTTTTCTATAAAATTGGAGCTAAATTAGATTATACTAAGTGAAATATTTCGCAAATTTGATCTAATTTTATGAATTGTTATTTTCATGAAGGATTTAGTACGAAACCAATCGATGGAGTGTTATAACAAAGGAACATTTTAGTGATTCCTCGTGTTCGCTATCCTTCAATCAAACATTTAAACCTGGATAAATAACCATTGGTGCTATTGATAAGGAGCCGTACACAAATTACGTAACGCAATTGGGGGGGGGGGGGGGTCCGGCCATGCGTTACGGTCCTGGTACGTGGAGGGAGGGGGGTCAAGATTTTCTTTAAGTAACGGTTTTATAACTGCAAAAATAGCAATATTTCCGCTTGTTTAAACTTTAAATTTAAAACTCGCGCGCAATTTACCGGGGAAAGTTGGTAGCTCTGATCTGAGCAAGCGCGAGTGTCAAACAGAAGTAGACAGAGTGCGAGTGGAGTGTGGTAGGCTGCACGGGTATTCACCTGTCTGTGTTTTGTGCGATGCTAATTATGAACAGGTCATGGCATCGAATCTTGGTGAAATGTACGAAAGGTCTTTAAAATTGAAATTGTTTAAAGTGAATTATTATTGGGAACAAAAAATCATTCTTTCCTGTCCGGCCTGGCGTTACGGTCCTACTACGTGGGGGGGGGTAAAAAATTGGAGAATTTTGCGTTACGTAATTTGTGTACGACCCCTAAGCTATACTTTTCTAACCGCAAAATCACAACTAACTTGCCGGTAAATAAAAGTAGTTTCAGTATACTAATAAAAGCATGCAAATTAGGATAAAAAAGAATGTATTTATCCAGAGATAGGTTGTTCATCGAATCTTGACTTATTTTTCCCCTAAGACGGAGAAAAATTCTCAAAGTAAAAAAGGGAAAGGAGTGGAACCCTTTAACTTGCACAGAGACCGCGACTAAATTTTACGACAAGCTGAATCTTAAAAGGCACGCCTTCCAAAACACTCTCCCTCACTCTCCTTAACTGCCGAACTTTACGGCCGGCGTCATCAACCTTCAGCTCTGCATTTTTTTCGGTGACGAAGATCTTTCCCCTCACCCATCTCGGGACTGCTTCACGCATATATGCTCCCCTAACTCGTCCGCGTGTGTGTTTAAAATGAACCGATTAAGAGAACCATTTCCCTCCACCCACCCCCTTCGCCCCCTATAACCCCCCTTCCCCCGCCCCCTCGCCCCCCTTCTCCCCCAGCACACGCGCACATCAAACCAACCCGCCCCTCTCGTATACCGCCATCCCTTCCAAACCCCGCCCACCCACAAATGCGGACCGCTATTCTGTCTACATTCTCAACTCCACCGTCAACTTTTGCTTTCCTTTGGCCTCTTGACCTTCCCCTTAATTACTTTCCTTGATAGATTTTATAGGATCTTTAGGCTGTGGTCTATTCTACGAGGACAGAAAATCGATCAATTTGGGTGAATGAAGAATGTTGGCGTGAAAGGCAAATTTTTGCATGGATCAAATCAGAGAATGGATGTTTTCTATGCCACTTAGGAAATATCTTAATGATCAAAAATATTATGATTTATTGAATAATTTTTAAACGACAAGTCTGAAAGATAAAAATATATTTCAAACCTTAAGAAAAATATTTACTCGGAAATTGATTAATCACACAAATGTGGATACAGAATCAAATTAACAAATAGAATATGGGGTTTGATGATTTTTAAGCGTAGAAAGTTATCAACAATAATCTGCAGATCGAGACCAAAATAATGAACATGGTTTGATTAAAAAAAATGAACTTTGAAATGTTTTACTTGGATGGTTTTCATAGGATAAAATTCTCCCTCACCGTAGTTAACACCCTAATTTCTTTATTCTTTGAATGTATTTGTAATCATTCATCACCAAAATGTTAAAACCTGTTCTCCTTTATTCAAAGGTTATTGTTAAGGAATCAAACAAGGGAAAAATTCCATATTATAGTCCATAGTATTCGGCATATGACGTATTTCTCAGAAAATATTGTGATGCACTAGGTAACACCTTGTATACTGTTCTACTAGTAATGTCCTTCCCTTATAATACAAATAATCTATACAATGACTGCTATTAATGAGCTCTGTCGTAGCAAAACATGAAAAGAAGACTTCATAGCTCAATCAATATTTCTTCATACATTGTTACCTTTGAACGTATTGTTTTTCTATGAACATTTTGGAGCTGCTGTGAATGAGGAAAATGAAATCGAACTACGTGATGGATAAAGTTCATTACTTTCCGAGTTGCATATATTTCTCTTTAGTGAACGTGCTGATTACCTAATTTAATAGGAGTTAGGTCGTTCAACCGCTATTTTAGCCAACCGCGGCTGCATTTTTTCCATACATTATCTTATAAACCTTCCCCTTCAACACATCGCCCCTTTTTTCTCGTTTCTCGCCTCTCCCCTTTCCCTCTCCGCCTCAATCTCATAACCATATTCCAATGTCCCTCATAACGCTTGCAGTTAACCCACAACCATTGTGTGTGCCATTGGGCAATGCGCGGATCAGAGCAATGGGAGAATAGGATGATGAAAGAAAAGGGAGGGGAGTGTAATGGAGGTAAAGTTTAAAAGTACGAGAGGCAAGTGAAGGAAAGAAACACCGAGATAGATGGAGTATTGCGGTGGCATTTAGTGGGGATAGCCTGTGTTTCTGGAATGGAGTATTGCGCATGCGTTCACTAAGTGCCTTTCTGGGATTTTCACTGAGGGTTTACGAAGGGAGAGAAAGGGGAGAGCGAGGATGCTTGGTCAAGAAGAAGGACTGCTAGGCTAGCAACTCCTTGTTTTAAGGGTTCGAGAAAAAGACATTTAGTGTGGAGGAGATGTTACGCCTAGAATAATGGAAATGTATTTACTGAAAGGCTTTCTTTATTACTGTTGATGACATATTTTAAAAATGCGCGGTTTAGCCTCAGAATTTGTCTTTTAAGCAAATCAAAATGTTTAAGTTCGTTTTCGGAGGGTTCACAAGATCAATAAGCCATAAAAACGGTAGAATTTGCTTGCCTGGTGATCATTGGAATAAGATGAGATCGAGAGAATTGCACATTGCTACGTACGGGATCATTGTTTAACATTAATTAAGGATGTTATTTTGCAGTGAGTCTGACAAAAGACGTGATCAGACGCAAGAATTGTGGTAAAATACAGAAAAGTTTTTGCAAAAATGGTATTATCTTTATCGTGTACATGCATAATACACACTTATTAAGAGTTTAACCGTATTTTTATCAATTCTTTTATGTCTAAGAAACAAAGATATTTTTAACTCGGAGCATACTGAGTTTAAATGTATCCATAGATATTGAATATGAGTATTAGATACTTGGCTCATTAAATCATTCCTTATATCTTTTATTTTTTTTATTTTGTACCATTAAAAAAGCCAATTTCTGTTATAAAGATCCGTGAAAGGATTAAAAATTCAAGATAAATTTTCGAAATCTCGTTTTTTTACTGCGGTCAGTAGATGTTGAGTTCTAGTGCAAGTATTTAATTAAATGCAATCATGTGGAAGCTTATTCTTTTAAATGTTAGCTATGGTATATTATCGGCAAATCATGTTGCTTCTACAAGTAAACTCAGCATTAATACTTCTATAGCAATATATTGGGACTAATCCCAGGACCAGTTTTGGCTGTCCTCAACTTCGTTGGAAATGAATTATTAGGAAGCTTGTTTATTATCTATCAGTTCGGAATAAATAGCTGATGGAACTTATACAAAAACAATTGATCACTTGTAGCATGAGCACCATCACTTAATCATCTTTGACCCCTACAAGAATGCTGATGCCACTTACCGGGCGTTGATTAATTAAATAAATTAAAGTATCTGTCAACAAAGCTTTCAAATAATTAGTGTTATTCATTTTTATTTTGCCTCTCCGGAAATGAGTAAGCATCACAACGCATCCTCTCCACCGACAGCGGCAACAAGAAATCCAGGCGTGCATCACTTGATGCTTAGGTCTTCTTGTCTGGAAGAAAAATATTTCCTTCCCGTCAGACGCATTAGCAGGAAGTGCGAAGGCATAAACAGAAAATGAATTGCTCATAGAGTCAGAGGTCACGCAGAGCGAGAGAGCAAAATGCGGTCACGGAATGTTATGTATACGAGGAGCGTTCTGGAATGAATGAAGGCCTGCAAGCGTAAACAACTGGGCGAGTCCGAAACTCATCTCTCGCAAAAACAAAAGCTGTTTGTTACCCGAAAGAGTTCTCCTCCCGCGGATCCGATTCTGACGCCCGATTCTCTCCAAGGGGAAGTACGCAATCGTGGGCGGGCGTTGACGTCACCACAGCCTCTCTGAATCCTGAGACTTTAATGGACCAGAGAGATGGTAACTAGAGGTTGTCGGAAGGCAAGACCACAGGGAAGAAGTAAAGAAGAGTGCGTGATAGTTAGCAGTTCTTTATGGAATCTGCGGACGATGCCAAATAGTGATGATTAATACCTCTTTTGTTTTCCATTCTCCCTTCAGCTTTTCACCATCATTCTCTCTTACTCTTTTTCTACTTTCCTCGTCGTCTTTTATTTTTCTTAGTTTGCCTCTTCCTCTTCTATTGGTCAGATTTTGGACAAGAATCAGATATTGATATCGATTGTGGCATTATTCTTTTCTACTTTGATCGTTTTGTATTGGGAAAAGACTAAAACGCACGAATTTGGATGTAAAAAATTACAATTAAAAATTTTGAACTTAATAAATGAAGTTTATGCAATTGAACCCATTAAAATATATATAGTATTCCCTGTCCGATAAAGAATTAAGAACTATCGGAAACCCTTCCCCAATCACTTTCCGGTAAAGAATGACAACCTCTGTTTTCCTTTTTTCTTCGGCTTCACACCATATTATCAATTTATAATTCAACCGCTTTCCTGATTGCTTTTTAGTCAAATTAATGTATTACTTTTGTTTATGTTTTTTATCTCTGGGACATCTTATTTGTCTATATCTCCTTTTCCATATACTTCTTCCGTATTATTGGGAGATAATCTGTTGTCGTAATCGTTAAGATTACGACGGGCACAATCACGACGGGCTATACGAGTACGGTCGGAGGAGGCGAGGCGATGGAAGCATGGGTATGGCACGCGTCCGTGAGGGAAAGAACGCCATATCCACTACGGGACAATTTATTGCGGCGCCTAGGAGCGAAAGCTAGGAGTTGCTCCCTAGGGCCGCTGGACAGACGCGTGCACTGTTTCCAAGCATTGCTCTTGACGCTTCCACGTCACAATCCTTTGAACGGACTCAGTATATAAGCCCGTGGATTTTTAGGGAAAATCAGAGCGTCCCTCGCTCTCGCTAGCTGACAGTGTCTGCCTACAGACTTCGGCAAGTGAGAGCGACCCCCGGCTGACCGAGTCTGCCAAAAGACTTCGGCCGGGGTTCCCCGCTTCTCAACCCACCCCGGCTGACCGAGTCTGCCTAAAGACTTCGGCCGGGCTAATTATTCTCATCCATAAGTATATTATCATTTAAATTCCTAAAGTCGACCCACCGCTACGACACTGTTACCAGAAATTCCGTGTACTAATCATTGTCATATAGTATGATTGGTAAGGAACTGCCCTTATCACATATAGATTTCACTACTGTACGTACAGAACCGATGGGTGCCGTGTAAGAAAACGTATGATAAACAAATCATTTCTCTTACATCCCATTTGCTGCACAACAAACTTCAGAACTATTCTAATGGACCTACTAATTCCAAAATCGGGAGAATCCTGGTAAATAAATAACATTCTACTAATCAATAATGAAGGTTATCGTACACCTTTTATTTTTATCTCTCCCATACCTTAAAAATGCGAATCTCTTCTGTCAGTGAAAGATAAATTAACCGTAAAATCTGATATTTTCTTTATTAGAAGGTGTGACTTCGT
Source organism: Sympetrum striolatum (assembly GCA_947579665.1). Taxonomy (NCBI): domain Eukaryota; kingdom Metazoa; phylum Arthropoda; class Insecta; order Odonata; family Libellulidae; genus Sympetrum; species Sympetrum striolatum. The sequence goes on along the minus strand of OX388341.1, from coordinate 98,059,203 downwards.
AGAAAGCCATTGCAGAATGAGACAGTTGGTCATTTTCACAGAAGATTTTTATTTTGGTACCGGTTTCGTAAGAGGACTTGATGAGTGCCTGAAGATGTAAGCCCTCTTACGAAACAGGTAGTAGAATAAACATCTCCTGTGAAAATTACCGATTGTTTCATTCTCTAATATTTTCTTTCATTAGGAAATAGTAATATTAAACATTATTTTCGTTTTCATTGAATCGTTTTACTGGAATCCTGCTAATTGGTAATAGTAATTCCACTCAAAAATTAAATCATATTTTTTTATTTCATTTGAGGTATAAGCATCAGAAGTATACTATTTATATGAGTAGGGTAAACATTGTTAAATTTGTGACATTGGTAAGTTCGTGATGAATTTTCAAACATGCGTTACGCAGTTTACAGGTAAATAAAATAATTGAGATTTTCTACGTAGAGAAGTGAATTCAAGAGCCTTTTCTATGCCAACATTTGAACCAATGTAACTACTGTAAATTGCGAAACGGAAGTTTGAAACCTTATCATGAAATGACCAATGTTTACCCTACATTTTTTTTATTTTAAGAGGTCACTTCTCAGCAGCCGTGTTAATCCCAGCTCATGTAATACATCACGCATATCAAAATATTTCCAAATAGATCACTCACCTGTCGTAGTCCAAGCGGCAGTAGAACTTGGAGTCTCTGGTGTAGCAGGTGTGGGCAAGACGCGTGCCGCATGCGTCGCAAAGGAGGCACCTTTCGTGGTACGACGCATCCGCCACGCGCATTATGTAGCGGTCGCATATGGGACGCACACACGCACCGCAGAGCTCCGTGGGGCCCGGTGGGGGCGGTCCACCAGGGCCCACACCCGGCCCTCCGACCACACTGCCCCCGTTCGTCACCATGGGGCCTCCCTGCAGACCGGGGGGAAGGACGGGAAGGGGAAGCTGAGGGGGGTGGTGATGGGGGGGAGGGGGTCCGCTGGGGGCAGGCGGGGGCGGCTTCCGATCTTCGGCCATCCTTTGTCCCGGTAACCTGCGAGAAAACCAGAAGAGGATAGATAAAAACCGGAAGGCAATCGATCATTCAATACATAATCTCGCGTAGAACATGTGCGTTTATCTCTCAAAGCATACGCCGGTGCTCGATCAAAAATTTCTTTATTCTGCGTAACACCTTTAGTGAGTTATGCTTTTATCTTGGTGTGCTACTGCGGGTGAGAGGTGGATAAAGTGATCGAATGTGACGAGGTCGGAAGAGGTGAGGAAACTTGATGTTAAACACGCATTATCAGGGTGACAGGAGATGTTGAAATGCGGAGGGAACGCCTGGAAGAGTTAATTGATCGGCCCAATCCCTTATCTTGAATGTATATATTTCCGACTTTTGAAAGGCAAGATTGTTTTGTAATTATGGTGGTTATTACGATAAGCTGTGTGATTAAATATTGTTTGGTATTAAGTTGTGCGTTAGTAATACCTACTCGAGTTAAAAAGTTTATCTTTCCGTTTCTGGGGAATACTACGCCTATCCTACTGGTTTATTGACACCGATATAACGACCTAAGTCCATTGAGTGATATTTGGTTGATAATTACTAATTAAAAGTTATACTTCTGAATATCAAGAAATTTTAATGACCTCAAATATTTAACTGTATAATTCGTTTATCTATTATAAAATCATCAATGTAAGTATGGTCTGATAAATCTATCAGAAATACTCGAACACGAAACAATTCGATTGTGAAATATTTTTATGTTGGTGTAAACGGAATTCTTTCGAACGAGGTCGATCCCAATGAGAAGAATAACATCGACGTTGATCGGTCCCCACGGTTGGGGACATATTGGCAACTACTGCCATTTACACAAATCGCAGGGCTGTCATTTTGTAATAATTATTACAAATTATTATTTAATTAATTCTAATTAAATTAGAAATTATTGATTATGAATGGTTGAATACATTGAGAAGCATCTTTAACTTAATTATATCATTAATTTACTTTCACATAATTTTACGAATACCTCCATCATTTGTAGAATGGTTACTAGGATCGAATAATTGAGGTTAAGTTATTTCTATTTCCCTCGAAAAATAGTGGTTTCCTAATGTCAATGCCTGTTAGTGGAAGGAGTTAAATTTATATCTCGGGGAGTTAGAATGTGAATTATTTCTTTATGAACTTTCTTATGTCCCTGAAGAGTAGATAAAGACCAACTTCCTAGATTTTTATCAACTCTAAAAACTCATTAGGTTAATATTGTCAATAAACTATAAGCCGATAATTATAAATATCCTTTCATGAGCGTCATTTTTCTAAAATTCAATCATTCACCTCAAAGTAAAACGTGGATAAGCAGTGTTCGATAAAATGTGTTTAGAATCGCCGCTAAAATTTGGTCATTCATAAAAAAATTATTTCTCGAATAACTTAGATTAAAAAAGCAACTATATGATAGTAACGTACTTAATTTTTATTGTTTACCGCCAATTTTTGTAGATATATCCCTACTATTGAATTAGGAAATAACATTTTTACTTATTAAAATTATTTTTTCAATTTTCCTAGAGCAATTTTGCATCCTAAAGCTCGAAAAATTTCTCGATCACCTGGAATGAATATTAACTTATTATATCAATATTGGTTATTGTTTATAAATAAAAGAATATGAAAGTATAACGATTACCATAGAAATGGAGACCAACCTGAAAATTAACTTTTTTTAAGAAATATGTTCCTAGATAATATAAATGGAAACATTTCGAATGGCTAATTTAAAGAGTCGGATATTTGAAGTTTACTGAGTTAATTTCAATAATGTATTTCAGAAAAGAAGCAGTTTCAGGTTGGTGATATATTTCCAATCACATGTAAATGAAGCGCATGTTGCATAATGTAAGAGTATAATTCAAATTACGTAAATTAACAGGTTAATGATGTAGTATAGGAGAGTATGACTTTTTTACTGTACTAAGACTTATGATGACGCTTCTCAGCATAGCGAGACTCATTTTTCAAATACAATATTACTTAAACCTGAGAGAAAATTGACTGGATGTAATACTTTTGTTGGCTTTTCTGCTTGAAGCGTGAGAATGAAGAATGTTTTTCATGTTTTTGTCATGTCAAAACAATAGAGTTTAATAGAATTGCTATGAATTGAACTGCAGTGACGCAAACTCATTTCATTCAAAGGTTAATGGAATGATTCAGGATATTTCGCTTATGTATTAGTTCCGTACATTACCTGTTATAGATAATCCACACTTTGTTTGTCACGCTTCTCTTCAATAATCATCTCATACGAGACATATAATACTAGATTTGGCATTAGAATTATATACGATTATACTCGTTTAAACTTATCTGAGATTGGAAGGTGTAAACTGAAATATTCCTGATGCAATCTCACTTACACTTTATATGAATTCCACAAAATACTTGCTACGTTGGAATTAAACTAAATTATGTGTCTTCAAAAACTCTAGTAAATTTTAATATATAATCTCACAAATCTGTCATGATTTACAATCTTACATATTAATGCCATAAAATTACGTCGATTTTATTTATGAGCTTAATATTTGTTTTGAGTTGGTTGTTTTAGCTTGCGATTGGAGTTAGGCGACGATTGCAAGAGAAAGGGCAATATCGTAGGAAGTACGAAGGGAGAGTGACGTGGGGGAAGATGGAGCCGCAGATAAGAAAACTTAATGTTGGCAATGTCGCGGCAAAATGGGAAGTGTCGAGAGAATCCGAGAGGGAGAAAAGGAGAATGCGAGGAAGGAACAAAACGCCCTAACTTACTCCTCTTTTACATCTCTTTGGAACTCTCTAGTTATGTTCAGTAACTTCTCTCCCTTGTGTTTTGGAACCCCACCATCTTTTGACTCAGACAGCTTCTTCCCTTAGAAGAGAGGTTTTTTTCAATAAGTATAGAGATAACTATGTCCATTTTTTCCTTGAAATAAAGGCTTATAAGCTGCAATAAATAGTGATTAACTTCTGAGAAGCGATATATAATGGAAATCCATATTGGAAAATCAAAAGAAACTTTCGATCATACTCTTTCACCGATTAATATTTCAAGTGGGAAGAAAAGTTTGGATTACCGTCAGCAAGTAAGTCCAGTAAATACCAGAAAATTAGTACAGTAAAACTTCTACAACAGACCACCTCTATTAAACGACCACCTCGGCAAACGGCCAAGTTTTCAAGGCACCGATTTTTTTCCCTATACGCTTAATGTTAAAAATACCTCTCGAACAGACCAGACCATCCCTCTGGTTACGACCGGATTTGAGGTCGTTCGGGGGTCACTTTTCCGAACAAAATCTAGCTTTTCCACCGCTACTGTACATTGTTGACCCTTTTCGTCCTTTCGTATTTTGAATGACCTTCGACCATTGATGGATGGGCGAATTGCCCGAGTTTACAATAAGAAGCTCCTTTTCTTTGTGCAACTTTTCAGGGATGAGGGAGGGGGGTTTATCCCATTGCAATCCAATGTTTGAAGGCTTTCTGTCTTCTGAGGATTTTTACGACCCTCTTGCCAATGGAAAAGAGTCAAGCCCCTCAAGTGGATGGACAATCTCTATTATTGGACATCATATGTTTGTGGATGGGGGGGTTGTTGTGTCTAAAATAAGGGGGGGATGGGTAATGCATCAGTTATCCAAAAATTCATTTGCAATTTACGCTAAAGAGCTCTCAATATGTCTAAGAAACGAGTGATTTTAAGTTTGGAGCAGCGAGTTGAAGTTATCGAGTTGCATTAAAAAGGAAAATCGGAGAGAAAGTTGGCGGATTTGTTTAACTGTGGAAAAACTCAAATAAACAAAATCATTAAAGAAAAAGTTGATCTCCGCAAAGAATGGGAAGATTTTGAGTTCAGAGGAGTGAAGAGAATGAGGACAGAATAATTTCCAGACGTAAATGAAGCATTATTGGAATGGTTTAAAACAGCACGGTCCAAGAATATCCCAATAAGCGGAGCTCTGATGAAAGAAAAAGCCCTAGGGATCGCAGAGGCCCTTGGAATAAAAGACTTCAACGCAAGCAACGGATGGCTCGACAAGTTTAGAACAAGAAACAACATTGTGTTCCGCGCATTGTGTGGAGAAGCTGCCGATTTAGATGAAAATGTCTGTGATGATTGGCAAACAAGACTTCCATTTCTCTTAGCAGGATACGATGCCGGTGACATTTTTAATATTGATGAAACTGGTCTCTTTTTCCGTGCTCTCCCAAATAAGAGCATGATACTCAAGTCGACAGACTTCAAAGGGGGGAAACAAGCTAAAGAAAGAATGACTATAGCATTTTGTGTTAGCGCAGCAGGAGAGAAAATGAAACCTTTGATGATTTGGAAATCAAAGAATCCACGAGGTTTTAAGCGTAAAGACATCAATCAGCTTGGAATTCATTGGAAATCAAACCGCAAAGCTTGGATGACATCTTCAATATTTGAGGAGTGGTTATTAGAGTTCGATAAGGAAATGGAGAAAGAAGGTAGAAACGTGCTCCTTATTTTAAATAATGCGACTTGTCACAATCAAGCTGTGTTAAAGAATGTGAAACTGTTGTTTTTGCCGCCAAATGCGACCTCCAAGCTTCAACCCCTAGACCATGGCGTTATCAAATGGTTCAAGTTAGAATACAGGAGATACCTTTTGAGATCCATTAATGCAAGAATGGAAAATTGTGAAAATGCGACAAACATGGCCAAAAAGATAACAGTTGCCGACGCCGTGGGATGGACCAAACGCGCCTGGAAGGACTTAGATGCGGACTTAATCACTAAGTGTTTCGCCAGTTGTGGACTCATTAATTCCGAATTGGAAAAATTCATTTTTTCTTTCGATGACTCTGATGCTATTGGTGAAATAGAGGAGCTTTCGCAACTGGCGGGGATTGATTATGAGCCGGAGTCTCTGGAGTGCGAGGACAACTTAGAATGCATTGATAATCTCAGCGAAAATTGGGAAGACCGCTTAATACAGGATGCTATTGCCCAAGGTAAGTGTGCATATTATTTTTTTAATTGCTATGTTTAAAATATTAAAAAAATACTAAGACTTATATTTTATGCCTTTTATATGCGCAAATTCCGAATCTGAAGATGAAAGTTCCCCTGCTGACATCTCAACAGGCGGTCGAACCTACGATGACAGCGCAGCAAGCGTTAAAACAAATAGACTATATGATTTTAAATTTGCAAACGAAAGACAATTCAATAAGTAGTCTATTTTCAGAACTGAAAAATAAGTTGGAAAAAGAGGTACTTTCTGAAAAATCAAAAAAAATGAAACAAATAGAAATTTCCTCTTATTTCAAAATAAAATAAATACGTATTGTATAAAAATAGTACGACTTCGTTTTTTGTATATAATTAAAATAAAAATAATAAAATTAGATTGTATATTTTTCTTAATTTTTACTACTGAATAATTGTTTCTAAATCGATAAAAACGTTTTAAGCAGCTCAATGTTAATACTTCTCAAAGAGACCAACCCCCCTCAACGACCGATTTTCCTCAGAACGGAGGGTGGTCGCTCCCGAGAAGTTTTACTGTAATTGATATGACTGCCATTCATCCAAACCGGTCTTTTCTATACGAAGCATGAATTTGTATAAAAAGTACGATTGAAAGTTTTGTTCACTTTTCAATAAAAAGTTAATTAGCTGCTTAAAAAATCATCCTTTTCTTACAGAAGCATAAATGTATAACACATATTTACTATAGCTTCCTTGCACTTCCTAGTACAAAAGTTTCCTTAAATACAACTTCCTTAAGTATGCATTATATCGGATTCAGTTCTAAGTCTAATGGTGAGTGTATTGGCCAATCCTTCTTGGTGAAAGTAATAAATTCGCTGGTTACCTATGAATTTAAATTTTTGGTCCTAGTCGATCTTTACTTTGCGTCCTGCATGTATCCTAGATACCTCTGGATTGTCTGGATATCTCCCGATTCTTTCTCTTCATATCTTTAAAATCAATCGATTCATAAAATAGAACTATGCTCATTATCATTCACAGAAACTCCAATTCTTAAGCTACAAATTCGTCGCTATCAACAGAACCTTGTTTAAATTAGTTATAATGAAATTTTGGCTTCCAGCTGTGGGATATACACATGGTGTTTATTCTTATAACTTAAATAAGTATGAACTTAGGAACCATTATAAAAATTTACGTTGTCATTTAGAATAGCTTGGGAGATAATTTTCATTCAATTGAAGAAAAAAAAACCCCTCAAGCAGGTTTAAGTTCTCATTTTATTACTTATGCTATTCTTTGCATTCTATGCTCTCTATTTTAAAATGAAAATTATAAGATAAAACCGAGTGAAGATTCACATATTGATCTAATATTCAAAATATTTTTATGGAAAAATTATTAATTTGTATATTGAAACAAATTTAGTCGAAAAGTAAAAATACCGAAGGATGAACGTGTGTAGAAAACAATCGAAAGAATGAAAATATCTGTCATCTATGTGTCCACTGCTATCCCGTATCTAATTATAAATTTTTAGTCACAGCGAGTGAAAAGGCTAATTGGTCATGCGGAATGGCTTAAAATCATTTTTTTACACGTAAAAAGTATAAGTGTTTAGCTCATACCTCACTCATACATATCTAAAAAGTAAAAAAAATTGACATTGATTAAACTGACCAGAAAATAATAATAAAAAATAGATTGAGGTGGTGAGTAAAAATGAAACTAACAGGTGGGATCGTGGATTACGTTTTCCATAATTAAGTTGGTAACTGCTCTAGTTATTTACTCGGTAAGGGTTATATAAAGAAAACGAAGTATGGCAAAAGTAGGGTTATCGCTTCTTTTATTCGCTTGCCGAAGATAAATCAGTTTAAGAATATCGCTTGTAATTTCTATCATTGGAGTAAGCGGATAATTTCTTGCGTTATTATCAAGAAAAATGTACTTTCAGATGACGTGCTTACATTAATAATCCACTAAGTAATTCCCCCGTTCAAAAAATACGATACTTCATTCAACTTACGTAAAATAGGTATCTATGATTATAAGTACTATCATTATTATTATGGTCTTTATTACAGGCGAGATTGAGATTAAAAAGTCTCCTCTTCTATCTAACCTGTGAAATAACAGAACTAAGTATCTGATCCTTCTAAACCAAAATGCGTGAATGATAAGTATATAAAACTTTCATGTATTTCTTTATTATAAATTTAATAAGATATTACCCTAAGAACAATACTTATGATTCAATTTAAAAATTCAAAATACTGCAATTGATTAAAACAAATATTACGTGTATTTTGTATAGGACTTATTTCAATTTGTCAAAATTCGAATGCGGGATATTTTATAAAATTGACAAACGCAAATAATCGATTAGGCCTTCTTACGAATCCAATAATTACGTGTTTCTATCTTACACATAAGTGCAGTAACTTTTTGGTAAATTACGAGTATTTAGTTGCACTTTCTTTATGAATTTTTTTATAGATGTTTTACAATTCTTATCTTTTTACGCACGTTATTACATTTGTAGATGAAGCAGGTGCAAGCATTTAAATTTTTTTAATGCTTGTGTAAGACGTAAAGAATTATATGGACTTCTATTGTACCACAGACATTCAACACATCGAAAACATTAAATTATTGGTAAATGAAGCTCAATGACGCATCAGGCCTATAACACAAATCCGTTCGGATTTAAATTTTAATCCCAACGGATTAGTATGGAAGTTAGTATGAAATCCCCTCGTCATTTTCCCTTCTTTTTGAAGGTAATCAAAATGTTATTCTGCTCCACCTCACGCGTCGCTCTTAAATACTTTAAACTTTCATCTCGTTATTATTCCTATAGCTTTAGTTATTTATTATCCTCAAGAACATTTTTTCTTATCCTCAAACAAAGGGCAACTGAGCTGCACTCTGCATGCATCCATTGGCTACCGTCACGTGGTTCTCGCACCGTGGCTAATTCGCCGAACTGGGACGAAACGGGATTCTAAAGGGGAGGAACATTATGCAGCAAGGGCGAAGCCGGGTGGACCTAGCAAAGGACGCCGGGTAAGTAGGTCCCGAAGGGGTCCCGTAGGGATTGACACCTGTGGTAGAATGCAAGTCTCAGTCGCCTGCTTGGATCGTTGTGAATCAATTAATCACGCCCGACTAATCCCAATCATCCGGGTCCTTACCCACCCCAATATCCCTCCCCCGCTGACACTCCTCTTCCCTCCTTTTTCACCCTCTCATTTCGCCCCTGCTATCCGATTACGTGGTCCCGTGGAGGCTCTGAATGGCCGAGATGCCACGCATGGGTAATATAGGGAGGGGAGGAGTGATGCCCTCGGTGGTTGACGAGGATGACGTAGTGGGGTCGGTGCAGCATCCATATAAACGAGCGTGAAAGAGAGTAGGGAGGGTGCCATAGGTGGGGAAATGGGGCCGAGTGGGTAAGGTTAGGATATCACCGCAGCTGTTTTATGCAGGATGTCCATCACGGCATCGTTCTGGGTCCTCTCCTATTTTTCGTCTCCTCCCTACACGCTCTGTTGCGGTTTTTGCTCGTGAAGGGTCCTAGGCTATTGTTTATAAGGCCTTTTTGTGTTCCGCTCCTGTTCCCATCTAAATAGGTAGGTATTGGGAGTTGAACATTAGTATGCGTGATGCTCGTTGCGGAGTGAGAGAGAAAGAGGAATAGTAGGAGGAAGTCGAGAGGTAGCACGTGCCATTTTCTCTTGGAATACCACTCCCTCATATGTTACGACTGAGGTATTTAACTTGCGGTTTTGAATATTAAGAGCTACCTTGAAATTTATAAAAACTGCAATATCAGGTGAAATATTGATTTAAACCCCTGATTACTATCTTGCAGAAATATACTCTATGAATTTAAAACTCTTAAGTCTCTGATGAATGTCTAATTGAATTCCGAGATTTACAAAGAAGCTCCAATGACAAAGTCAATAAATAACATGTATGTACCAATTCCACAAATAGAACTACAAAAATAGCTTTTTTAATAAGAAAACTTTTTGGAGTTCAATTTGTGGAATTGGTACATGTACAATTTCTTGACTTTATCATTAAAGTTTTTAATATGAAATTCCTAAAAGTAACGCTAGACAATATTTATTCAATCCGAAATTTACATTAAACTTCTTAAATTATTTCGAAGAGTTTTATTCTCCTAGATTTCATTTAAGTATGATAGTATACATCTTTAATTGGCAGTGTCTCCTTTTCTTAGATGAGCCTTCAACCTTGCTATCAGCGACAGTAATTTTAATACCTCTTATTGAAAATTTTACCTTTTAAGAAGCGTAATTCCTACAATATTTAAAAAATTATCTTTCGCAGGTTGTTTAAACCTAAGGAAGCAAAGTAATACTATGTTAGTAAAGCTAAAGGCGATGTAAATCCACTTTTTTATTCTATATTTCGATCTTCATGGAAAGTAAATTCCTCTCAAGACATATGTAGATCGACACGCATTTAAGATAGATTTCTAACTTACCATTTGAGATTAGGGATTGGAGTTTATTTATTTTGATTTTATTGATCAGATTGTATGAAATTCTCTCCCAAGAATCACAGAAGTAAGAGAAATCTAAGTTAATTTAACTTTAGAAACATGTTTCCTTATACATTCAATGATTCTGGTATGGGATTCTCAATTTTCGGTTATCTGCTTTTAGCATGCTTGTATATCTACCAAGAGTGTCTAGTAATTCTAATCGTCACGTAAGGGACCACCTTTCCCTTGGGGCAAAGAAACGCATTGGTCACTCATCAGCTCAGTCTCCCTTCTTCCTTTGCGGGGACGCCAAAATCTGCTCCTTCGACCTTTCGGTACCCCATAATTGCCGGCGGTCTCTCACCCCCACGTGGGCGCACGCCTTTCTAAAACACTGCGGAAATAGACTTCGGACGACGTTCCCCCCTCCCCACAACTCAAACACCTCGTTTGAATTGCGTTAAGCTGACAAATATGCCCTCAAATACCGTATACTAGGAATAATGCCTATTTGATGTTAACGAATCTATGCTTCAGGTTCTCAAACCCTAGTTAGACTTTTGCTAATATTTTAGGTTACAAATTCATTTTTCGCTGATCATCACGTTAATAACATTGAGGTTTCAAGTGTATTGCACACATCAATGCATTATTTCAGTACTCGTAATCCTTAGCTATTCGTGATTTGATTGTATTGTAACAGATTTTAGTATGATTATATATGAATATGAGTTCCAAACATTAACTAAACCTGGCTTCGTCTTAGCTCTTCAGGGCTGTGATTCCACGTATTTGTTTGCTCATAGTTTTAATTGTGGCAGCTTATATTTTAAGCTATTAGTCAAATTAAATGAAATAATAATGAAACGAAACCCGAAAAAAATCTTTCGTGAAAGTGGAAAATGAAGAAAGTTAAATCGTGAAAAATATCAATTTACGATACAATCATTAAAAACTCTGAAAACCTATGATTAAAATTGCATGTATCCCAGCAAAATTGTTAATTGATGAAGTTGAAATCCCGATGGAAATCCATCTATTTCACTGATGCAAAGATTCCGCTCTCGATACTTACAGATCCGAAAATTGATTCGCGAAACACCTAGCTGCGAACAATAAGTATATATTCTCAACTTAGATCTCCACGCACTGCACATAACCCGATTTATGACATACATTTCAAACACAATTGTGAATGACAGCAAAATCGCTCTGTATAAATTTTTCCTATTTCTGTTACGGAGTAGAGCATTTTATGGATATGAGATATCTTTAGCAAAGGTTTGCAAATGTAAAATTATATTTTTAATGTAAAATTGAAAATATTTATTTTATTTATAGGTGTTCATAAAAGGTTATACTCACCTTTCTATTTTAAGAAACTTATTTTTGGTGACAATTAACGTCTCGACCAGCGTTTTAAGATAACTGTAAGTGAAGACATTTGTTACCAAACCCTTTGTTTGTGAACGTGCCACTCATCGTGACTTATTTTAGTTTGTAAGGGTTAACTTAAGAGAGTCGTAAGGTTTTCTCAGGGGAAATATCCTCCAGTCAAACTCACGACCCCTCTCATGTCCTTGACGGACATTATGACTTGAGGATTGACTTAATGCCTCGCGAGAAAAGGGCAAGGGTCTTCTGATCTTAACCCCATGCTCTGAAAGAGAGCGTTATGGGACAGTCTTGTTCTCTTTTAAAAGATTTAAGGTTATTTAAAGGATAGAAGGAAGGACGATTTTCCAAAATTATTTTATTTATTAATCTTTATGTTGTAATTTGGCTAGTTTTACGCGAATTTGGTCGTAGTCACGCCTATTCTAAATGTTATACCTTTCAAACTTATATTTACCGTTTTAAATTTATACATAACTACATACATACTAAGTAACGCATCGGCTTTTTGGAGATGATGGATTAAAATAAGCGGAATAAAAACTTCACTATTTTATATTTATGTATTTGTCTGGAATGACATTATTTGCATATTTGATCAGAAATATTAATTCTTTAATTATAGAAAGTTTAAACAATGCCGTTTTTATAATACAAATCCTACGGATCTCGTACTTAAACGATGATGCTTTTTAATTATTGATGTACTTGTATGCTGAACTAGCGCGATTAGGCATTTGTTTAGGAATTAACCAGTTCATAACTCATACGGATAGGTCTCTCATGTCAAATAAATCATTGGGTTTTGATAGCCTTTCAAAAATGGTTAAGGAAAACTAAATTTACTCGTTAAGCGTTCAACTGTACAAACTATTTTATTGTTTGCTTTCCCTATCCATCTTATGCACGAGAAGTACTCGTGTAATTTAAATTCATTCTCAGAAGTAATAGATAGACAAGCTTTATTTGACATGAGTGACTCATATTGATGAAAGCTCTTCTATGTAAGAGAGTATTGCACCTTTGTACTCAGACATTCTCGGGTATGCAAGGGCAGTAGTGATACTGTGCAGTAAGCAAAAATTGCTGAAGCTAAAGGCAAACGCGAATGAAACATATTTATGTGTATCTTATGTATCTTTATAAATCTTGTAAGGAATATAAAATGAAATTATAGTTAAACAAGACAAATTGACAGCACATGGCCTCCGTCTGAAGTTATTTGAAAAAAAAGAAAAACTGTTAAAGATCGATTTCTGAGATTATTTTGTTTCACGACAGATATAGAGCAAAGTGAGGTAAGATTGCTCAAGAAACTTATACCTACATTAGTTCCTCAAAGTTATGTTTGAGGCGGGGGGATAGTCATCATACCTGCGGATATTAAACGCTATTCACTCTTACTGACGCTAGTGAAATGAGAGTAAGTAAATAGCTCATGAAATAATAAGAAAATACCTCGATGAGAGAAACACTTTACTGTAGCACAAAAACTGATTTAGTAAACTGTTTCTTTTATGGAACGTTTTTATGTTAATAACAACCACAAAGTGAGAAAATTCTGTGTTGCATACGATGAAAACATTTCTATGCCAGGAAAGATTATTTGAGTCAATCGCATTATGGTAGAATAATTCTTCGCTTGAAATTCTCAGGGATGTTGGCTTTATTTTACAAGAATAAACTCCCTCTGGATATTATTGCTACTTCTATAATTGTTCTCCACAAGTCGACTTTTGGTTATGACATGCCGTGAATGAATCGCCATGTTGTACTCATTTGTCTACCGATTGATGAGTTTTCTTGTATTTACTGGCTCGAGCATCAATTACCCTGACTTTTACCGCGCAACTCATTCACCGAATATCGTAGAGGGCGTATAATTTCCAATGCGACGAGATATACTCAAATATCCGAGAACTCTCCAAAAGCTTTTTTTATTTAAAGTAAGTAATAAGAATAAAGGGGAAAGTTAACCGAATCTTCCCCTCCCTTGACCCCATCCTACATCAAGAAACATATTGTTATCTTTCAAAGAATTATCGTAAAATTACTCAGGAAGTGTACGATTTTTCCCATGTGGTTTCTTGAACGATTTTGATATTATTCCCCACTATTTTTTCATGAAATATTTTTTATGGTACAATATGTTCATTAGGGACCATCGAATATGACCTTCGTTGTCGAGGCAACAAAAATACAACTCTACTACTTTACTTTCTACTCTAAACCTCTACTACTCTACTGTAAGTTCACGGACTATATCCATAGAATAAAGATAAGTTAAGTGATATCTTATAAATTAAATTTTGTAAAGTATGCTTAAGAAAAAATTATTTTTTCCTACTAGAATAAAATAGATAATAGAGAAATGGAATCATGAGGATAAATAAATTTAATTTCTACAAGTGGAAATAAGTGTATACGTTACAGTGAATCATAAATAACTTTGCAAATCATTGATTCTTAATCAAATTTCCAAGAGGCTCAAGTGATATTATACAGCATTTCAGATGGAAGTAAAAATACTTTGCAAAGAAGTAAGGTGGAAATGGGACTGCTCCTCCCGGTATTCATCTATATGCTAGGTACATAATTAACGGTATTTTTAAACATATAAGATAAAGTAAACTTTTACTTTATACCAAAAAATAGTACAAGTGTATATCATCTTATGTGTATAAGATGAAGCTCCACCAAGTGAAGGCCGAAGTGATTGAATTAAATGGTAGTTTTTCTTACCTAATTACATTCAGAGATGTCATGATGGAAGAATCCGGCATATATGTTGGTCGATCTCAGATGATTCATCACCTCACTCCTCGATATTCGGTCCTGCTAAAAGAAATTTAAAGGATATTATTGAATCTGATCCCTAAAATGTTCGGATTGTATTAGCTACGGCTTGAAATAAGCTACTAGAATGAAATATGTCTATTTTCTATTTTGTAGCAGCCAATTTCATCGTGTGCGGTTTTTCTTCCATTAATTTCCAGATTACGGATAGCACATCAAAACTCTTATAAACATCCTCCGACTAAAACGTATTTCATCCTCCCTTCTTTTACGACGATCATGAGGCTGACGAATATCCGCCGTGATAAATGACTTCCAGCTGACGTTTCCCTTACACGTTGACCTTCTTTGGTATCAAACGGGGGAAGGCGTCAGATGCCGAGTTGCATTGTGGTGAGAGGAGGCGAAAATCTGTTTCTTAAGGGTTCGAGTAACAACAAAGGGAGAAGGAGGAGTGACTGAGTTATTTCCAACACGCAGAAATCATAAAGGATAATGTTTACATGCCTCCCTCGCTGAATAATTATCCGATGTATGGAGCATGACAGCCGCATATAAAACGCAGCTGATTAAGAAGTTATTGACATTCGCTCCGAATTAATTTTTCGTTTTATATTTTGCTCTAAGCATGTTATTAAAAATACACTGAAACAGCGCTGAAACTTCTCTAGCTCTAACGAAAACTAGGTGTATTCCTAGATTGGCAACGCTTCCTCATCAATATTAAAATGTGACTTCAAGGAAATACGGGAAGAAAACTTACGCAAATTGTTTACAAAGAAAATTAGTACCCATCAATGATTAGGAAGAAAATTTGTGGCTCAAAGTATTTGAAATCTTGAATGGTAATAATTTTACGATTTAAGGAAGCCCATTGAGGGAATAAATTCCCGAGATTTAGCTTCATTTATAGGATTATATTCTTCGTATTAATTAGTTGATGGTAACACACTATCGGCATAAGATACAAGTCGGTAGATTTTTTTAGCCAATAATTATACGGTTTTCCGGTTGTGGATGATATTTACAAAGAGAATAGAGAAAAATTCTGACGAACTCTGCTTCGCGAAACAATTATTCCTATTATGTTTACTAAATAATTAGGATCAATGGGAATGTGTTCCTAGTTACCTTGGAAGCATTGATAATAAATGTAATGAATAGGGGTCAAATGATAACCATTATCATTTCTTTATATCAGTTAGACGCTGTTGCTGTTAGCGACTGTCAAAGATTGACAATTCTTCACTCCTGAGTTATTGTTGTATTTTGACTGCACCTATTTAGAGCATGATAGTTCATAAAGTGACAATACATTTTGTGAGCTGTTAAACATTGCTTCAAAACGGACACTAAGATCGATCATTGCAATGTATACGAAGAATGTTGTTTCAAAACCATTTAATGTCTTAAAGAAGGAGTTAATATTTTAAAGTTCAGTAATTCCTCATATTATTTCATATTTTGTAATATTTTCAACTCATGCAATATATATCTTTTTATGTATAGTTTATGTAACTGTAAACTTTATAACCTGATCGTGACTTTATATAATGGATTTACGTCCAGAAAAAGATAAGTGAATATTTAGCGGTACTTAATGTTGTTATATACTTTTTTATAGAATTAAATATGCTTTAACATCCTTAGAGTGATGCGTTTTCATGACATATAGTGGCCTATTCGTAAAATAGTGTGTATATCATCCTCTCTTGTGGGCTGCACTGTTATATTCGAAGGAATTGAGTTCATTATGACCAGTAATAATTGCATTAGGACTATCATTTGTCTTTAAATCCGTCTCAAAGTCATCAGAGTTGAAGTAAACCAAACAATCCCATTCAAGTAGCTCATAAATATAATATGATTTATCCTTGAAATCATAGTTGGTATTCTTAGTATCAATACCGAAAGAAATAACCTCACACAATGCTCTTATTACTGGCAAAAACTAATGCATCGTGCATTCATGTGATATATATTTATAAAAACCCTGAATTAAAAATTTTAGCTTTTGAAATGGATTAATGCGGTAGGAAAAGGGAAAGAAAGAGGGAAAATTCAAAATTAATAATCGAGAAATTTGACGGATTCGGCTCCGCAAACCTCCGAAAGGTACGAATGTAAAAGGTCCTCATTTCATCTGAGGTTTTACATATTGTTATTTGGATCATCGGTTAAAAAGGGGCTTCCTGCAAGCCTAACGCCACGCATAATAAAACCCAAACATTCGCCAAATATGTCAATTCAGAAAATTCTCCCTCACTCACCTCTAAACTCTTAAAAAAAGGCCTCCTATCGGCCTTTTCCGAATTCCTCCAGCATCTCATCCCCCTCGAAATTTCACCCCTCAGCCCCTCACTCCCTCAGACATGACCGCCTGCCTCCCTTTTTTGATATCTGCGGGCGGCAGAATACGATGCCTTGGTCGGATGTCCTTTATGTCCCTAGCGGAATTAATACCCAAAACCCATCCCGTTCGGCACGCAACCCAAGAAATCAATAATTGCTCCAGATGAAGGTGCTCTCTCCTCGCATCCTTTTCTTCTTTCAACATAGTTCTCAATCTACACTGCTCTCAAGTGTGAACGTTGCATGAGGTTCTGATTGCTTAGTGTACTGAAAGTGTACAACAGGAAATTTACAACTTATTTTGCTCCTTAAAATACACCTCTGTGGATCATAATTGTGAGTTTGGATTTTTGCTCCAACTTATATTAAAATTTGAAGATCTACTCATTTCAATAAGACGGTAATGTGTGCAAAATGAATTTCAATTTTGTAATGAAGAGGGGTGGTGTGTATTTTTTATTATTTTTTAATGTGTTATGTTTTTAATATGAGGAATGTCCATAATATCGTCCTTGAATGCTCCAGATACATACATTTGTAGCATAAAAATCAAGTAGTTGGGAACAGCTTTTGTCTTTCTTGCTTTGATAATGATGACAGTGTTTAACAGTGATGTAGCACGATTCCGAAAATTTCATCTTTATAGACACGCCGACTCACGCACATCCTGCCGTTCCTCGGGGTAGGGCAGAGAGTACTTGTACCGATCAGAATATTTCCTTGGGCGTATACTGTTTCTTATCCTTCGAGGATGTGATGAATTTCTTGATAATCTATTCCGTTCAAATCAACTTTTATTGTTTGAGTGTTAGAACTATTCATTACTTCCTGCATTCCATTGAAATTAATTTAAAGTTGGGTATTAATTGTTTTTGCTGAGTCACAAGTAAAAATACGATTAAAGTGTTATAATCTTTACGTTAGCAATCATATGGCAAACTATTTCCATGGTGAAGAACGCTCTGATGGAAATGTCCGTATTTCACGTTCCCAGAATCGACTACCGAAAGTAAATAGGTTCATATATTATTTTGAATGACCGATATAGAGTAGGCAATATTGTATAGACATTATCATTCGAGTCGCTCTCAGCATAACAGTTTTTCTCTTTATAGATACGCTGTTTTGTGTAGGAAAATAACACAAGAAATAATTAAAGGAATTAAGTCTAAGAAACCTAAAAAAATCACATTTCAGGATATATAGATAAACAAAAAAATTCTTTTTCTGTCTATTTAATACAACTTGGATATAACTTTCTTACACGAAGTGATTTACTTATTTTTTCTGCGACTCTACCATCTAACATATTCAGAAAAAATATAATAAAATACGCTCTGAAATAAAGCTCTCTTTATCTATAGATCTTCTATACAAAATTATTCTTACGCTGAGTGGAAATTAAACCCACCTCAGTTGACTTATCTATTTCCTTCGTGTCTTTCTCTTCTAGAATATTACTCCTTTTCCCGTTAATTCATTCCACAGCGATTGTAGACCTCCAAAAATTAGGTTGGATGGTTGAAATTTATTTTTACGTTTCATATTCAAATGTTTGCACGTGTTCATGAAGAATATTTCAATTACTTCTCAGGGCATCATAAGACAGTCACCGTCACAGAAATGTTAGCAGTGATGCTAGCAAGTGAATATTTTGTTGATAATTTCTGGAAGGTAGGACGGTGCATAGAAAAGTTTACTTCGGCGCTGTATCTTGACGGAAACCCTTAGCAACTTAGTGCTGTCTAACAAACACCCCGACTCGAACCACTACGGAACTTTCTCAACTCGTCCCCACCGACTCACCTTTTTCTTTTCTTTCGAATCTCCTCCATTACCTCCCTCATCAATTTCCACCCCTTTCTTTTCGCTTAAGCCTTTACCTCCACCTTACAATCTAAGCCGTAACCCCCTATATACAAGCCTTCCCCTTCCCATTCACCCCTTCAACTCAAACCACAGTCCCACCCATCCAATTCCACTCCCTTCCTCCGATATCGAGCAGCGGTGTTCACAACCTTTTGATATGATATATGACCCAACCCGCAATAGCCAAACGTTTTCACCCTCTATTTTCCTCTTTTTGCAGTCAGCATTTTTTTCCAATATGGTTTTTGAAAAGGAGACGTCAAGTGCGTCGGTGGATTTCTCCCCAATTCCCTCTCTGTCACGGGTCTAAAGGTGGAAAATATTTCCGAGTAGGTTTCATCAAATTTCCATCAAGGTTTCGAAAGTATTCTTCGCGGGGGGAAGAAGGGGTTGTGGCGGAGATTTGAAAGAAGGGGTCCCCGTTATTTTTTCGCCTCTTATGCGAGGCATAAAATATCAGTTACGGTCTTTTCCTTTCCGATATTTTTTTAGCTGTCGATGTGGAGAGATGTTTTTCGGTTTGAAACGTGAGGGTTTTGCGATTTCTCTTTCTCTACGCCCGAGGGGAAGTTTTTTGGAACTGAGAGGGACGTTTTGTGGGTTTGGTTTTGAATGGAAATCGGAAAGGCGTTATTCCTTTTGTTTTTTCCTCTTTCCCGCAACGCCGCTTTACCCTCTGGATTGTTCGTGGTGAATTTTTCTCAAGGGTCGAAACTTTTCAGAAGTTCCTACTATTCTTTCCTGCTAAATGAAGTATGGTTTAGGATTCTAGCAATAGAAAACAAAGGTGAATCCTCCTCATGTTAAGAATGTTAATGAGTAAATGAGTTAATCTCGGAATTACTGAAATAGTTGTAGATTTATTGAATACCTAATAATCAAGAACTTTATTAATCTGTATCCGTCACTGTGTAGTAATTTATTTTGGCGAAAATCGAAAATCTCATGATAAAAAATTGCTTTCAAGAATTTCCCCGATAAAAACAATTTCAGAAGCTAAGTCGAAAATTTTCATTGCAAGTTTACTAAAATAAACTCGATATGATATAAAAAATTCCTTGACTTAACAATAAAAGGAATTTACATAGATACGGCTGTAATTAATCAATTGGAGAGTTTATTTCGCTTACAATTTTATTAATGAATTAATCTTATGGGGCTATTATTGAATAGAATTAAACAGGTAATTTAATTCTGAATTAATTGCGGCAAGAAACATTCGACGTCGGCAACTGGTATTTCTTCAGTTACAAAGTTAAAAAGATTTGAACTAAATGTACCTAGCAGTTCCTTCTGAATACTATTATGAATTCTTTAAATTTGGGGTTGGATACGGATAAAGTATTCCTTTTATTTTGCCTGCAATAATATAAAAGATTAATGAAAGCATGATTATTGCATAATATGCTATTTGTAGAATTGATAATAAGTGTGGATAAAAACAAGCTAACCATGGCTTCATAAGGTTACGAATATGTACTTTGATTTATGGAATTTTGGAAATAATATCGAAACGCTAAAATATTTTAACATTGAAAGAGTTCCTATGTGTAACGCTCATTCATGTTAAATATACATATAAAATACGAGTAGTGATCATTCGCGCATAAAATATTTTGTAATTAAAAATAACGTGTCTATCTGTAAGACATTTTTATCGATTATTTGGTGCATTTGCGAAGGAAACCATATGAATGTTACCTTCCAAAAACCTACAAAATAAAACGCCTAAACGCCTTAGATTATATACATATTTCGGTATATTTTTCAGATGATTCATTAAAATAGATGCTTACACAATCATTTATCAAGTATCTTTATCCTATAATAGGACGGATATACGTGTCATCGTATCGCCTAACAGAAAAAATTTTCTTTATGCCGAAAAAGGATTTTTCTTACGTCGATACTGTTCTTAAATTTTAGAAATAAGGAGGATGAAGAACTATTTTTGTTTACTGATTTAAAATGTTCTAATTAACCGAACCAATGTTGTGTACTAAATTTTATAGATGAAAGTTATGCACTGAGAGAGTGGTGCATTTTCCTTTCGGCTTTAACTTGATAATTTTTAGGTCTAAGCGAAGATTAATAATTAATATTCTACTCGATGAATTGTTCATGCATAAGTAGTTTAATTTGAAAATTTGACAAATTTTTTCATTATATTACTATTGCCCTTAAAAATTGAGTATTTGTTGAAACATTTCATCGGCTCATACTCAATGGGGTAAGTATATCTGGATTAGCGGAAGGATTACATTGAAATTGATTGACAACAATACTTAAGAGTGACATTATGATTGAGTGAAAGATTGATCAATCGCACAAAACTCAATGAATCAATCCATATTTGGCGTTAAATTGCTAGCGTGCAGAGTAGATAATATTGTTTTTCTCCGGAAATCTTTTCTTAATAGGCGCAACACTTTTCTTATTTCTCACGGAATCTGAATAAATCTAATTAGCGATAGAAATTAACATAAAACTAAGATAGTTAATCTCAGAAATAGTAGACCTCAGAATACGCATAGCAAAAGTGATATATAAAGGATTCAACATGCATTACTCAGACACGACCGTAAGAATCTCGTGTCACGGTATTTTAGCACCGTGGCGTGAATTTAAACATAATAAATATGCAAAGTCAGCTCACCTTCAGCAGTCGTTTTCTTTTCTCCGTGCACTCGTGTTCACGCCTTTCTCGAGGACAAAATCCCGCGGAAGTCCTCCGCGCACTTAAAACGCGTTCGGATGCGGAGATGCGGCGAGCGGACCGCGCTCTTCCACCGATACTCCCGCAGCCAACTATTCGGCCTCCGATGGAACCCTTCGCCGCCGAAGCACCCTTTCGCCTCCCCCACTTTCTCTCCCTCTTTCTCTATCCCCGTTTCGATCAACCACCGACGGTAGTGGTTCTAACGCACGGCACCCAAGATATAGAAATTGCGGAGTACCCTCTCGATCCCCCAGAAGAGTGACGGTCTATTCACGTCCCCACCGAAGATCTCTTTTCCGACAGCAACTCAAGCGGTCTCCTTGCCTGCCAAAGATGCTAGTTTCATACGGATATACTACATGCATTATCCACTAGACTTCTTCCTCGCTCCTTCAGCCCTCTTCTCCCCCTTGCCTTACCACCCATGCGAGCCTCTTTGACGATCCCCTCCCTCCTTGGTCGTCTCTTCGCCGCCACCCCTCCCTTCGATTGCCCTCCCCCCACCGCCCCCGCAGCCTCCTTCTCAAGGAGCCGGGAGGAGAGGGAGAGAGCTGCTTGGATTCCCAGTTCTTCCTCCGGAATTCCTACGCGCCATCATGTATCCTTCCGCGCGGGGGCGGGGTCCTCCGAGGGCGGGGCCTCCGTCTATGCGCCCCTCTGCGCTCTCCCCCGCCGCGCGGTTCTCCCCTCGGCGCGCGGATCATCACAAGTGAACGAGGGTCGGGCCAATCGCAGGCCAGAGTGGAACTGCCATCCGGATGAGACGCACTCCCATGTGCTGCTTGGAGAGGGAGCGATCGAGGATTTACATCGGAGACGAGCGATTCACAGGGAATATTGTTCCGAGGTTCGGTGCCGGGGAGATTTTAAATTGCCGCCGCTCTTAGGGAGCGAATTCGCCGCAGTAAAATTTGACTTCGCCGCAGAGAAGAAGGCAGTTTTAGGAAAGGGTTTAACTAGCACAATCTTCTTAGGAAAGGGTTTTACAACTAGGTTTCGGTTTTAATGAATGCTTCTTGTTTCTATAATTTCACTTATGAGTATGAAACTTCGTTTTGTGTAGAATCGTAATAACTTGAATTGGAAACGTATTTTAGAATTTCTTGAACTATTAACTATTTTCCAGTATCATATTTTAAAATATAATGTTACATAATTTTTCTATCCATTCATTGACCAAAATTGTCTAGAAGGAAAACGGGTCGACAAAGTAATCATAAACTTTTAGATTAAAAACTGCATTTTTAGTACTAGATTCACAACAGTAAGAAGGTGAAAAATTTCGGTACAAATACCAAAGTTTTGTCTTTCTTAAAAGGTCAAAGATACCATTGGCGATATTTAAGCAAATATTTGCTGCAAGAAAATGTTGACATTTTGCGCTTATAAAGATATAATGATTTCTCGAGCATAAAAAGGAATAATTCAGAGTATTGCGAAAATATAATATGAATATCTTCATTAGGAAAATCGATGTTGCATGCAGCCGAAAGAAATTAAGTATAAACTTTCACTGTTCTAATAATACTCTTGGTCTTGTTCTTATCTTATCATCGTCGACCCATAAAAGGTCAATAATTCTACGAAAATCTTATGTAAAGTGAATTATTATCAAGAATTATATATGAAGTTTATTTGAGTTTATATTATGCACACGGAGAACTTTGATGAATTTCGAATTTCGTAAGCAATTTTTACCCTAATAGGTTATTCCTATAGATAGGTCCATTCGGTTATTTCAGCTCTGCTACACTCTGATTTACTTCAGGATACAACTTGAAATACTATAGGGTCACATATTTACCTTCATGTATTATATCCGTGTGTAATAAAATATATTATAAGTGAGATATTTGCATAATAGAATGTATGTTTGTGACCACGTTATTATTTTTAGAAGTTTCTTGAGATGAATCTAATCGGTGAAAAGAATTTCACCAGTATGTTAAGAACCAGTTTTCTCAAGCTTTTGTTTAACGTCAGATGTTACGTTTTGCAAACAATTAATCGAAAATACAAGTATATTGTTGGCGAAATGAAAAATAATTTGAAATATCTGTTACTCATAGAAGAACATCCATGCTTTGACCACAGAAATGTTTTTCATAATTCTGAATGAGTTATTTTTATCACGTGAGGAAACTTCCTCACTCCACATCCTGCCTAGTAAGCCTTATTCCTATTTACAAGCTTTTAGTAGCTTATGTCAGAGGGGATGTGATACCAACCGGTCATTGGGCTGAACACTTTACAGACAGATTTGTAACACGTACTTCTTATTTTTG
This sequence comes from Sympetrum striolatum, assembly GCA_947579665.1. Classification (NCBI taxonomy): domain Eukaryota; kingdom Metazoa; phylum Arthropoda; class Insecta; order Odonata; family Libellulidae; genus Sympetrum; species Sympetrum striolatum. The sequence continues at coordinate 98,035,272 of OX388341.1, read as the reverse complement.
GCTAACTTATATTAATATAATATTTATAATATTAAACTCCAATCGGCATACCTCATTAATTACGTAGTCTATGCATATATATATTTTTTCTATCGCTGTAAAAAATACACTACATCTCCTCCTTTTCCCTGGACACATTAGTACTCACAATTTTTTTCATTTAGCTTGTTCATTAATAGACTAAGCAAATTAACGAGGAAATTATAAAATGAACGACGATTATAAAACTCATATGACTCGTTAAATAGCAACCTCTCTGAAGAGTTTCAAAAGGGGTAGTCTCACTAAGATAATGTCCACCGATTAATATTTGTACTGTTAGGGAATTAACCTTATGAATATGACACTATATTTACTTAGTCTTATCGGGAATATCAGGACGTGATAAGATTTCCATGGTGACATCCAGAGGGTATTATCTCGCTACCAAAATTTTCGTAGATAATAAATCATCAGTGCTCACAGGTTTACGTTTTTAAAGCATTAAAGAATTCTATTTGCATCAGTACTTAATTATAGTTAATATAAGGCTCTTGCACTCTTCTTCTACAAAAAATTAAGGTTCATCCTTTTATGTACTGAGTATCCTAATCGAAATTTTGTTATGTTGTAGATCGTTCCGCTGATGAAATCCTTAAATTACAATTTGGCGAAAGTCAAATCATTCCTTGAATGCGCTAATTATTTTGACGATCTTTTGATGATGAGATATGGAATGGAAATATAAATAAAATAGTCTCATAATCTTATAAGGTTGACGGCGCGTGAAAAAGAAAGTAAGCGTAAGCAAGAAAATTAACGAAAAAAACGACGATAAATCCTTATAGGGGATGGATAAGCAGAATTTTTTTTAGGATTGAGTTACTCAATGAGTAACAGGGACGATGTGGATTGAAATATGCCGTAGGAAAAATTACTTTTCAACTTACTTAAATCCGTAAAAACCCAATAATAACTTGGCTAACGAGGACATATTGTCTCGAATTCGCTTAAATTTGCTGAAATACGATTTCTCATCAGCCTCCATATTGGAGAGTACTCATTATCACTGTCTTAACCCCTTTTACTTGCAAGAAAAGAAAGGAAAGTGTGCTGTCGTGATTTTCATACTTTTTCATCATTTTCTCTAACTCTGCAAATTAATTGTCTGCTAAGTCCGTATGCTATTTCTGTAATTTAAAAATAACCTTGTGCAAAAATCCTGTGCATTATCGATTTATGAATATTTTCATTGAATACATTTGGGGTGATTCATTTAATCTTTTTGTATCGATAAAGTTACTTGTTAGATCTAAAAAATTGTTTAATCAGTCTTGAAAGGTAAGGATGATTATTAGATATAATTTCACTTTTACATACAAAATACGATCTCTTAGGTGAGATTTATGTTTCGCGAGGATATAAAAACCACTGTACACGATATACCGTTGTACAATCGCTTACATTTCAACCCCTTAGATGTCCTTGCTAAATACTTGAGATCCATACACCACATAGCGTCAAATATTTTCATGTTTGTAAATACTGACTTCTGGCTCATAATAAGATAATTACTAATTTTCTGAGTTGCTCTAAGTTCGACGCTAGATCATTAAGCATATATATTGTTCGTAAGTATCATAAGAAGAGCTCATTCCTTCCTTCCAGTTATGGAGGGAATATTGATGAGATTGAAGAGAATTTTAAAGCGAGAAGAAAATTTGTGATATAAAAAAGTTATTATATACTTATATGTATAGAATGATAACCATAAAATCAAAGCGCATATGCATTCAAATAGTGAGAAGAGAGGATGAAGGGTTCATTTCGAAGGAACGGGCGAGGAAGAAGAAGAGTTGGAGGGATAGAAAATGATCGATGATAAATACTCTCTGAAATTTAAACGGTAATTAAGTCGATATCGTTTAGAAAGAATCAGGTGGGTGTCTTAAAATCATCAAAAAGATTGTGGGAAGAGAAAAAAGTGCTTACAATAGTACAGGAAAAGATGGAGAATCAATTTTAAAATATCTAAAATTCACAGTCTCTGGCAATATCTTGTGGAAATACGTCATGATGAAAAATAACAATTTGTACTTTTTCCAAATTCCAAGTACAAATTGTTATTTTTCATCATAAAATAACTATTTTCTATTCAATCTTTCAATAGAATTGCAGGTAATAATAAAAAGAAAATATTATAACTTACCAAAAATTTAGTTTTTCCCAAGTGATTCTATCACGAATATACACAAATTACGTGCATATAAATATTATAATATTTATGATATCTCTGTAGGTCTACAAAAATGTTTAGCGTTGCATTATTTACAGCGTTTCTTTAATTAGAATTTTGAATTTATTCGCCTATATAAATGTTGTCCTTCCACTATTTTATCGTATATTAAATCATGTTTCGATTTGAAAAATCAGAATATTTGTGTTATCAAAATTCTTCTTTATAAAAAAATATGCTAAATAATGTTAATGTTCGAAATCGTTTTCCTAACTCATATACCTTGGGTTTCATCCATCGACTGAAATTTTGATCGAAAAAAGACCGATTTTGCCCGTTGATGAATACAAAAATTATTTATTCACTCCTAATTGTAAAATATCATCCATCTAAAAAGCATGTTTTCTTTTAATACATCACGGCTCAAAATCGAATCATGGCTTCGATAATACCATAGATATAATAGAATCAATAGAAAAAGAGCTCCTTTACGTTATTTACTCTATAAAATCATTTTAGAAATATTTTTTTCCATTTAAATTATTGATGTTCTTTCTTCATTTAATTTTTAAATCAACTGATAAGTGATTTGTAATTGTAAGCTATTCACATTCTACAATAAAGGTAAAATTAAATTGATAAATATTTCATTTTAACAAGAATTTTAATTTTCCAACAGCAGTTTAACGTAATGTTTTCGTTAAGTACTAAGAAATTACGGGGTGAGATATTCAAACCTTCCGCCTGTGCTTAACGCAGGACGCGCAGGACCACAGCAGATCGATATAGTTCAGAAAATTACAGCAGGTGGCAGCAGCTGTCGTGTAGAGTAAACTTGGGAAAGAGGAGGAAAATTGAACTACTGTGCTCTAGCACTTAAACTTGGAAAAAATTATTTTGCCAAGAACCTAAAAATATCGCAAGATTGGATATTAAAAAATAATAGAAAGAAACACGGAGAGAAAATCTCGATCTCATCATGTTATCTTGATGCACGTTATAATGAGGTAATATTATTTTGAAGTTAGAAAGTCAATTTGTTGCTCAATTATTCCCATTGAATGAGATAATCTAGTATAAAGAATGGAGATAATCCCGTATAAAGTACTAATTTAATGCATTTTGTAGCATAATTGCTGCGTAATTCCAAGCTCTAATGCCGTACAGAACCTACTACATTTTGGCATAAATGTAATTCTGTTTTATGAAACTTTTTTCCTTCCAGCAGTTTTGAAATACATATTGAAACAGATTTTTACAATTTATTTCAATTATTTGTGTGATTCTTTTGCGATTTAATCCTATATAAATAGAGAAAAATGCAATAACGCAAACGGCAATATATTACTTTTATTTGGTTTATAAATTTTCTTCTTGTTTGTACATACTTGGTTTTTCCCATCTTGTCCTAGCATTTCAAAATTTTACAAAAACAGTGAAAGATTTTGTATTCGCTAGCCTTTTACAATGTTTATATTGGCCTCTGAATATTTTTCACTGAAGTTACAAATTCTTATTTTGCATACAGGTGTTTTAAGAGCTCCAAATCATTGCAATATGAAAATCTGAATCTCCACCAATATGTGTACAATGAAGAAATGGATTATTTTTGTTATAGTAATAGCTTTACTTGAACTGCAAATATAATCATATGAGCACAAGGTTCTCAAACATTATAATTATAAGAATATCTTGAAAAAATAATTAATTTTTACTGTAAAATATATGATGATTTAATTTATTTGCCCTATTTGTTTTGCGGTGATATTTTCAATCACTGGTATCAAATTTTACGTATTAACACGTTCTGTGCAGAGAGTGGTATATGCCGATCACGTTGGTCCTATCCTATGGCTGAGAGTGGCATATCCAGGCCGTTACCGTGGCAGGCATATAACACCATAAATTTTTTCTTTAAACCGATAAATGTTTGCATTATATATTTTTAAACTTATTGCAGCATACAGAGCTAACATTCTATGTATAATTGAAATATAATTTATATATTTTTATTATTTTATTATATATATAAATATTTTATTAAAAGTATTCAGCCATAGGATAGCAACCAATGAAATCAACACCGCACAGAATGTGTTAATGTTTATTAATTATCAGGAGTTGAATTAAAATGTATTAATTGATGAATAGTACATAAGTTGGAATGATAAAGTTAGTGAATTTGAAAGTCTAACCAAATCTACATCTTTCTCAGTTCAATGTAATTTCTACTCCTTTGACTATGGTTCATTTCCACAACTCTCATGGTTTAACAATTTTGCTTAGTATATGATTGTTTTCATCTCTGACATGAACCCATGTGTATTTCTATGGACCCATGGCAGTTCATATGGTCTATTATCTAATATAATACAACTTTTCTTTCAAAATTCTTTTGGATATCCTTTCTTATGTCATTCCTTCTATAGTATCTATCCTACTATATATTCCACAAATCTGACAATGTCCTGGCTTATAATTAAATGATTTAGCTCTGTATTGTGACATATTCTCCATTTACTATCACTGGTTCATACATCTTTCTCGATATTTGTAGTTTAAATACTCAAAGAGCATTTTCATATGACGTCTTCATGACCCATGTATTTGCACCATAAGTGAGAACTGTTTGGAACAATGTCTTATATTTCATCGGTTTTGTTTATATTAAAATCAATTAGTCTCTAGACTGTTTGTTTGCAAAATGTTAGCAATATAGCAATTAGCCTCCAATATTCCTTGCCATTTGATCTTCTCAATCCCTTTATTCATAATTAATGATTATTCCTAATGTCATCTATCAATTTAATAATTTTTCTTGGTCTACCCTTTCTTTTTGTATGGTGCAACTTTTCCTTCAATACCCTTTTAGGCATCCTTCCTTCTGTCATTATTTCTATTGGACCCGACCACTCCAATCTCCAATATTTCACAATTCTGACTATGTCTTGACCTCCAATTAAATTATCTGTTATCTGTTAAAGCTCTGCATTTACTTTCACAGTTCCACATGTCTTTCTTAATATTTATCATTCAAATATTCTGAGAGAATTTTCATCTGATGTCTTCATTGCCTATGTATCTGCACTGTGACATCTAGTTGAATCAATGTATTCTTAGATATATTTGTCTTTGTTTATCCTGAAATCAATTGGTCTCTGGGAAATTTGTTTGCAAAATATGCTCACATGCTTGATTGTCTGCCTGTATTTTCTCCCTTATTTCTTTGCTAATCTGATTATCATTATATGCCATGCCCTCAGATATCTAAAGCAGGAAACCCCCCTCAAACATACTCTCCCCTACTTTCAAGTCCTGAGGTACTCTCCTGATTTATGATTTGGACATAATCATATACTTAATATTCTTTTTGTTAGCTAAAAGTCCAATATTTTCTGCTTCTTTCCCATTTTTCCGTAGAGCTCTTTGAGATTGTGCATTAACCTTGCTATAATTGCTACATCAGCTGCATATGCACATATCTGGCTTTATTTTTATTTTTTGATCTATGGCACTTATCACTTTATACAAAACCAAATCGAATAATAAGGCTGAGCCCATCTCATTGGTTTACTCCTGAGGTAAATTTTAATTCCTCACTAAACCGGTTGTTCACTCTTATTCTCACCTTAGTATAATTCATCGCAATTCTTATTAATGTTATAATTTTTGATGGTACGTTATATTCTTCTAGAGCCTTGTGCTGTCTATTTTGGTTAACAGTGTCTAATGCTTGTAAGAAGTCAAAAAATAAAATATGTAAATTTAGGTCATATTCATAAATATTCTCCATTAATTGTCTCATAAAAATATCTTATCTGTAGTGCTTCTGCCACTGTGGAATCCACAAAGGTATTCTCCAGGAATCTCTTTTGCAAAGCATTTATGTACTTACAAAATTACTATCATATAGATAATTATATGCAAATATTTACTTTCAATATTCCCTGCTATGGGTGAAGACAGACAAGTCAGCTTTGTCAAAATTTGGACAGATTGCTACTAGCTATTTCTAGTATAATTTTCTTTGTTCATCTCTGAGTTAATTAAAAGCTGAAATATAAAATTCCATATCTTAGAGTAGTTTTTATTAAAAATTGTGATAAGTCTTTTTTGTATTACAATGTACTGAAAAAGAGAAAAATGTCAATAAAAGAATTGCTTTTATCTGAGCATATTGAACTTGAAATTTTGAGGCAACCTATTTCAGCCCTATCCAAGACTGCCCATCAGTACAGTTTTAAATTGTATTATAAAGACTACTGTATATTAATTCATATAAGATGCATTTTTATGAAGAAATGTGATCATAAAGCATGGTGTGTGTTATTGGAGGAGTACAAAACTTACAAAAGTAAAAACCACAAACACACTTGTACGAATTATGAAAAAAACATTAAAAAATATAATATGGTCCTAAAAACCTTGCCATTTCTTATACCTGTGTGTTTTCTACATGTGGTTGTCTAAGGTAATCAGTTCAAATGATAATTTTACCCATCAACTTTACAGGAACCACAGAATTATTATAGATTCATTGTAGAAGTCATGCAATTATAATGAAATATTAGGGTTAACATATATGTGAGAATCTATTTAAGCGGATTCTTTACCAAACTAAAACAAACTCACTTACATATGGATGTGACTTTGTTTAAAATATTGGATACAGTATATAAATACATATTTAAAATTTCTTATTAAAATACACCCATGTAATAAAGCATTCCAAGCCACGTATTGATTTGTTCCTTCCAGATAGATTTTTATTTCTTAAGATTTTCTTTAATCATAGCTCATTTCCTCATACAAGTGTTTCTTTATGTTACTTTGTTTGTGATTTCTTTCATGTTTCCCCGATCCCAAGAATAACTAAAACCAACAATGTCTTATAAGTTCCTATTACCGACCTACATCAGTACAACTAAAATGGTATTAAATTCATCCATAATCTTTATTCTCACTTCTAAGAAATGATTCCCTGAGTTTACTCTATTCGATGAATTCTTTGACCTGTCACCTCAAAACTTTATTCGTTTTCAATTAAAATTCGTTTCTTAAATTGTTTTTCTTGACTCTTTTAAATTAGAATGCATACTCCTGGTTGAAATTTAGCAGGGAGATAGTTCTCAATGTGGCATTGACGAGTCACCTCCCTTTTGGGCAGCAAAGCTATTACGGTTTACCCAGAAAACCACTTATCCTGTGTTATCCTGCTCCTATGTTTATGCAATACTCCTACATTAAATAATACATAAGCTTAACAAAATTACTACAAAAGCTTAAAAATACAATCTTCATTTATTGGTGATCCATTCCTTTTCTTTCTCCTCACAGTAAAAGGGAGAGAAGACATTTGAACTTTTTCTACAAACATTTTTATTGCACCCGACTGGGTTTGAGATTATAAACTTCACTGAATCAGGGGAGGTATTGTGGTGATCCATACTATCGTATCGTACATAATCGTCATCTTCTGGTGACAGAAGTCGAAGAACCAGAAGATGACTATCAATCGTCGAAACCGGTCGTGTGATTGTGTTTTTGTAATAAATAAATTGTGGTAAACGTACAAATCGTTCGTAGATTATTTCCATTTGAGATTATAATCACGCACATTTGCTCTTCCATTTGTTGTCAGCTCCCCTGATGGGGGGGTTGACAAGAAACGTAAGAGCTAATGCACAACAGAACGAAAGAGTGGAAGTAGGGCGTAGGGGGAAGGTGCTTGAGGTGTGAAAATCCCCAAGGAAAGGGAGTCTTTTGAGAGGTGGGGAAAGGGATAAGTAAGGGAATGTGCGAACCGAAAGGGTTTAGGTACTCTTGGTAAACATATATTCGTTATTACGGGAGTGGAAGTGATGCAGATTGTGGATGATCTGTAATATTTTCAAGTGAAGCAATTTTAAGGTGTTCTGAGCCGCTGAACCCGCTACCCCCTGCTGGCAACGGAGGGGAGGTCTGCCTTCCCGTGCCCTCGCCGACGTGACCGCCATTTAAAGGCTCAATTCCTCGTAAAAGAAGCTCGGAAGTTAGTGCATCAACTCATACGCTCGAAATTTAAGGTACAAGAGTCTACTTGATAGTCGCTCAAATGTATAATCCATCCACAAAAACGGCCCTGTCGACCTTCATCTAGACGTCGGATTACGACGCGACTTCCGCTGCCTCTTGAGTGCGGCTCGATGTATTTGTATGTATCGATATTATTACCCACGAAAGATTAAATTTGCCCTGCATAACTTACAAGCAAGTGATTTCTTTCCGTATATCACACTTACACCATCGGTGGTGAAGCCCACGCAAAGCGCGAGATGTTCTGTAAGCATGCTATATTTTCCAATGGCATCAGTCATTAGGTTGATTAAGTTGATATTTATTTCTCTTTTTGGCTATAAATGGCTTGAACTTAAATTTAAATTTTACTCATTTTACTAGATGTGTAAGACCACATAGATAATAACAGAGGGTTATCAATGTTTGATGGATTAAGGATAAATTTTTCGATAATTTTCGCTACCAGGTTGGTTGGTTAAGTTGTGATAGGATTTGATTTCTTTTAAGGAATTAGGTGGTCGTTAGTGGTCAATGATGTAATTGCATTATTGTAAAACTTTTTTACTTAATGTAGGTTTTCCTTGGTTGTTTTTAAATTAACTCTTGCGGCGTAGGTTTAAAATGGGAGAGAATAAGCATTGATAAGATTGAGTTTTGATTTGGTGGAAGGTACTCTTGGTACTCTTTCCTGGAGAAGAGGAGTTATATTAAATATGGGCCCTTTTCAGTGAATAATTCTTACGGTTTATCCCAGTGGTGTAGTGGATCGGGAACGCGTGGGAACGGCGTTCCCGCACTGGTTTTCCATAGTAAAAAAATAGCCGATTTATTGCTAAATATTGATTTGGTATAAATCCTCTGATTCATTAATAGCAGTGTTCCAATATTTCTTTCTTTACAAGATTTGTGGTGATAAAGTTTTCGATTAACTTATTAAGGATTTTATCTAAAAAGAGACTTCCTAGTCTCAATCTCGCCCTAATAAAGTCCTTTTATTATTATTATTCTTATCGTGTCATCCATGCAGATACGATGTGAATAAATCAAGCTAACTACATGGAGCCCATCAATTAACTTGCTAATCATTGTATATTTACATCGAACGAGTCAAATGATTTGCTGAGCTATAGGATCACTATTTTCTTATTATCCATTTTTGAAAATCGTCAACTACTTCCGCTTAAACGGATGAACATCTGTGAGACTTCCGGGATCATAATTTTAAAGGATCGAAATTTTGGAAAAGAATGAGTTATTTGGTGATGATAAAGTTTATCCTAGCCATTAGTCTTGATGAGAGTATTTCTCAAAAAGTGCTGTGTCCTGTTTTGTTTTCTCGGAATACCTGGGAATGAGAAGAGGAACGCCGACAAAAACGGCTATTGGAGATTTTAAACCTCTAGTTCCTTAACAGCAGTATCCCAACTTACCTTTCTTTACAAGCCCTTAATGTGGGAGGGAAACTAATAAGAGGATAATCGGTTTTATTGGATATATAAATTTCCATTATGAGTTGGATTTTAGCTGGGTTTCCATATTAAATGATTACTGACGCCAATCGACTGGCACCAGTTAACTGACGCATGACGTATGGAAACACGCAAAATAAACTACCTGCGCCTATTCTACTTAGATTGATTCTGATGATTAATCATTGGACTAATAAAAGTAGGAGAGAGTTCAACTTTCAGGTGCTAGTTGTCTTCCCCCACTCTGTTTTCTCCCGCATCTTTCAACTTTCCTCTATTGATCTATCGATTTGAGATTTTTAGAGGCGATTTCTTCATTTTTCAATAAAAACGTTTAGTAAAATTCAATTTAACAGATAAGGGAACGCTTCGATGGAGAACATGGAATTTGAAAATAAGAAAAGTATCGTTCAATCGTTCAAGAAAAATTTATTGGTTTTTCGAATATTTATTTACATAAAGGAATATAGAAGAGCCGTTTACAATTATTATGCAGAATAAAATAAGGTTAGAGGTTTTAATTCGAGGAAATCCGAGGTTCCGAGAAGGAGTATCGTTGAGAGACAGAAAGAGTTTGTTCGCTAAGTCTTTCCATTAGAACTGACTTAGCCATTAAAATTGACCTTTCATTCGAACTAAGGCAAAAGTAGAAGGCAACAGCAATGGCTACGAATATTCCTTCCTTCGGAAACGAACCTTCGAGGTGGTCATTTTTCAAATACTTTCCAAACGAACCAACTCCCGATTCTAATACGTGCACACTCTTGTTAGGATTCCAATGCTTCTCTAATGTTTTATCTATTAAAACCTCGAGAAATTCGCATGCATTGTTGGACAACTTCGAAACTTGCGATGATTAATTACAGGGTAAGAAATTGCCTGACTCATTCGAAGAACGGGAATTAGAAAAAAAATAAAAATAATAAAATGCTTTTCTTTGCACATCAGTATAGGGTGACTCTTGTTCAGTATACTATTTTCTAACTCTTCGCTCGCAAAAAAGAATTTTATGCATTCCAGTTAGAAATACGAATGAGCAAACTTAAATGTATCAACTTTTTAAGAAATAATTAATATTTAATAATCTATATATTTATCCCTTGCTAGGAAAAATTCGAGAATATTCTGGTTTCGAAGTTAAGGACAGAAATTCCAAGTGAATTTAAAGGACACCCTCTAAAAACTACGATTCCTATCGAAAAACGGACGCTATTCTCACTTTAATCGACATCAGTGTCCTCAACAGCAATTAATGGAGTCGCTTTTATCGATCTTAACTGCGTGACCGAGATGCAATTTCGATATTCTATTTGACTGAACTTCGTTTGAGCGAATGAAACTCCATTAGACGCTAAGTATATCAGACTAAATCGCGCAATTTGTTTTTGTGCCATCGAAAAGTACGCGTGAGCGAGGTCTTTCTGTTAATCCACTCAATATCCAAAGTATTAAAGTGCGAATGAGCCGCACCAAAAGTGTGCGACTCCCGGCGCTACACACTACGTCATAAAAGGCTTCAAAATGAGGGAGGGAAGTATGTATAGCGTATCGGTGCTCGTGTGCTTGCGAGCGTGGCTCTGGGTTCGACAACCACCGACTTATCAGCTTTATTTCGTTCTGCAAAACTTTTACGGATGAGACTGTGTAACTTTGCGTGAGAGTCATTTTGAAATATATTTTCTCTCTTTTAATGCACAAAGAAGTTCATACTTTCAATCTTCAGTCACTGAGAGACCTTCAAACTTCAGTAAAATATCACTCTCAAAGAATACACAATCACTTGCACGAAATTTGGCATATGCTCTGCCTAATTTGGCATTTTAGATTCCATTATGAAAGACGTGAAGGTTATAACTACATAATGCTTTTACGGATACTTCTTTCCCTCTTCTTTTCAGATAAAAGCCGCATGAGAAATACGCATTGCTTCCGTTTACCGCTCAGATTGAGTATAACGAGACTCGTGGCCGAACCTACGTAGGGTACGGCTGCGATACACCTCCGAGGGGATATCCCAGAGGGTGGTGGTCACCCTCGGACTCAGCGGTTGAATTGGGTGAGACGGAGAGACTTCAGTGAACATGTTTTTGAACAAATTTCCCATTTTCCCGTATCCTCTATCTGTTACCGTGTCACTTTGCATAATGCAAACGGTATTTTTATGAATCCATCCATTCATCAATCAATTTTAAATGGTATGCCACGTATTAATAAGCAGAAGGATTCACATTCCGGCAATCTTTCTCAATCTGTGCACTCCAGAGACCTCTTTCGGAACTCTCGCGCCCAAGGATATGACGGTTTTATAACACGCTTTGCAACGCGTTTAGGGACAATCTCACAAAACTATCTCCAATGTGATGGTGAAATGACGAAAATCGGTTAATGTCACAATTTTAACACATCAATTACTCATGTTTCTTTGGACTTGCCTTCTCACTGAGTCGAATTCAAGTTCATTAGGAATGTCTGATCTCCGATTTCATGTTTCTCCTCGCTCCCAAAATTCCTCATTTCATACCGATTCCCTTCTCCGTTCATAAGGGCACAATTGTGTGATGGCACAATTCTGATGTTCATTTCTTCAATCATTTATGCGAAGATAATGCTCCAAAGTCGAATACAGAGGGGAGAATTCGCGTGATATCACCTTTTTTCAAGCATGCCATGAAGTACGGGTATTATGTTTCCGGATGAACGTCAAGATTAATTTATCAGTAGGAAGGTTAATTGAATTTAATCATTTGCAGAAGTCAAAGCTTAGCTTTTGCGTCGAAAGAACAATTTTTCGAGTTGAATGCAACGATTCCTGTATTGCGAAGAAAAGGACTTAAATTTGCCATTTTATTACCATTTGGTAGACCCCTTCAAGTGAACATTCCTCACGAAGAATAATAAGCTAGGGAGTGGGATGGAGGAGGACTATTCCACTATTCGAATCCACATCTTCAAAATGTGTTACTCGCCCGTTAAGATCTCCATTATGTAACTAATGACATTATGTAAAATGGCATTTACGAGGAATGAATTGCACGCCTGTGGAAGAGCAGAGTAAAAATACCCACCATAAACTGGTCTAAATTACCACATTCAAACAGTATGTATTTTCAAATACTTAATTTAAAATTTCTTTAGGATGCCTCGTTGTTTTACTCTAAAACACTCAGCAATGATCCACGGCGTTGTCGATGAAATTTCTGCGAATGTTGGTTGGATTTCGACTTTCGAAGGACTGCGGTTATTACAACGAAGGAAGGATCATAATTCATTTACAAATTCAGTGGAATGATAATTTCTCATAATATATACAATGCAAGGAATTAAATGTGTAATTTAGCTACCTCTTTCTCCAATGCGAATTCCGAAAACCACCACCGAAAAGTACTAAGAATCTAAAACTGACTCCAACAATTTAATCACTTTGAAAATTTTCTTGCTCGCCTTCAATAAATTTACCTAAAGATGAGATAATGCGTATGAGAGAACAAAGAAATGAAATGAACGAGCAATACGAATCTCCATTCCAACGAATCCGCCCGAGCGCCTGGTTACTGGGAGCCCAATACCCCTCTTCCTCTCCCCGACCCTCCAGCGTAACCTTCTCCCTCACCATTTTCCGTATATAAGACCTGCGAAATTAGCGCTCTTTCCATTCTGTGACTCAAACGGATCGACGAGAGGTCGAGCGGAGACCTCTCGAGAGCTAACACCTGCCACCAGATTACTTGAGACTCCTCTGTGACGACCTTTCATTGCCTCATTACTCCAGAAGAGGTTTCCAACGCAGTTTCACCTACTGGCGTTTACGCGGAAGATTGCCCTCCTGCTTTCGACTGATTTTCGGGAGAATGACTTTGAGGCAGTTCCAACGGAAGAAATATCCAACGCTTCGCGGAGGACACCAGTCGCCGGAGGTATTTTGGTCATCTCAATCCAGTCACAACCCACGCCGTTTTCCTGCAGTTCGAAATATCTGGACCATTCGACCCATGATGGAGAGTTAAATTGCGGAGATGATCGATCGAACTCTTTTCTGAAAGTCCACATTTTGACCCGAAGATCGCCATCAAAATTCCCTGGGTTCCAAGAACATTTCCGACAAAATCGACGACGAAAAAACAATTTCGATACGGACCGAAGCTTCTCCTGAGCATCAGAATCTCCAGCTTCCAGTTAAGAAGATCGAGAAGAAAGTGAGTGGTGTTAGTGTTGTGAGCTATGGTCATTTTAGTGCATAATAGTGAAAATAGTGAAGTGACTTCAAGAGGAGGCTCAGTTCGCCGATGGAACGCAGAGTACGGCCACCGCTGGAGGATTCCCGCAGCTTAAGGTAAGGATCGTCGTCTTTCAGGTGAAAGGGTGGTAGGTTCTTTAGAAAAGGGCCCGACAAAGGGCGTTAGTGAACAGATCTGCATTAGAGTTTGGGGGGGAGTGGGAAACTTGGTTAAGTAGGGCCCACTTGATGGGCGATAGTGAAATTTTAATTGCATTGTTTGGGGGGAGAGGGAAATTGAAGTGGCAGGTATTACACACACTATCACAGACCGGCTTTTTAGCCATTAGAATAAATTTACTTAGTCTTCTAAAAATCTCTCTCTCTCTTATCTTTTCCGTGGCAATGGTTTTCATGCCATTATCACACAATGGTTCTTATAGGGCTGGTTAATTGCAATTGTCGCGTGCGTCCCAATCCCCCGAAATGTTTAACAGTTGCAGTTTTCTGGCGAACCTCTCCATTTAAAAAAAGAGGAAACGAGCTGGGCACGATACGTCTTGGCGTGGCTTGGAAACTCGTGCAAAATTTTTATTTTTAATCTCTTAAGTATTATTTAAAATTTGTTCAGATTTAAAAAAATAAATTTTGAAAAATGAATGGTTGACACGTAAATTTACCTACAAATTGGTTTTTAATAAGATTTCATAATTCTTCTTTCTAGAAGCAGAAAACCTTGTCAGCGAGCGACAGGAAATTCAATTGCCTGGAGAACATTTTCCGGGGAAACGTCTGGGTAAGAAAATTCTACTTATGTATTTGAAGTTTGTTTGAAATCTATCGTATGCTTGGTTGTTGAAGCTATTTTGTAATTTAATTATACTAGAGTAATATTATTAGAATGAATTTTCAGTAGTCCTCAAGGTTCATCTCTTTAAACCCACCTTTACTTAATGTTGTTTTTATAACTTTTAATAGAAAAATTATCTTCAGAATGGTGATTGCAATGAACTTAATATATTTTGAAATCTGCTTATCAAGAAAAAATTCCAATTCAAAATACTTTGGAACTTAAATTTACCGTTAACAAACTTTACTTTTTTTATTCTATAATCCTCTCTTGATGGGATAAAAACAGCATGTTGAATCTGTTTTTTTTAATTCCAAATTCTCTTGATGTTCTCAGAATTTGGATAGGTTTTATATAGAGCCAATAATTTGTAAAAAGTAAGCTAATATATGACTGCCAGTAAAGAATTTTCTTTCTCAAGATTTCTGGGAATTTCGAGCTAACCAATAGAATTGACATTTACAATATTACACTGTGACAATGTGTAATACAGGCTTTCTTTTTTTCCAGAAATTATTCCAGCTTGGTGAGCGTCTTGCCCTTAAGTGGAATTCCAAAATTTTATGTAAAGCTTATGATATATTTTTGTAGTTAATAATAAAAGTTTCTATATTATCTGCTTCAAATTATGCATTAAGGTAATGGGGCTCCCAATAATTCTGTAACAAAACTTTGGCTATATTCCTTGCGACTGTTCTTAGAGTTTCCTTGAAAATCACTTTTATTGAGGATCCAGTATATTGTTAGTTTTTTCGAGGAAGAACGCGGAACGAGGGTTGATAGCGGATCGCGTGGGGCACGATAACGAGGGTAGCATTCCAAAAGCGTGAGGGTGGCGGCTCGAGGTTTCAGCCAAGCGATCGAGGTTTTTGTCGGAAAGGGTATTGGAGGCCAAGGAGCTTGAGGAGTGGAAGGTAGAAGTCGTTCGAGGGGATGGTGGGGTGGTACCACGGAAGTTGAGGCTGATGCTCGTGTAAGCAACAGTTTTACAGGGTTGTCGCTGGATGACTTAGAAGAAAGCGCTTGGCGCTAAGCTACACAAACATTTACATTGTTATTTGAGTGCTCTGATTATTACATGAACGATGACAAACTATCGAAACAGTAGAAAGACTGAATGTTGCAGATATTTAACAGCTCGAACGATCGCAGCCAGCGCTGCGTAATGTAATGATTTTTCTTACCCCCGTAAGAAAAATCGGTTTTCTTAAGTTATTTGCAAACATAAAGGGTTCAGATTTGAACAGAAAATAGTCACTATTTTCTCAAACTTTACCGCTGGATGATTTTTTTTCCTGCGCAAATTGGACGAAAAATAGCTGGCGGCCAATTTATACGAGGTCTATCGCAAAAAAATCTTCATTCCTGAAGACAAATTCCCTCAAATTTTCACCTACCATAGAAAATGGAACAAACGGAAATAGAAAGGGTTGAATTAGAGTTTGATGTAAAAAAACACATCTCTTGAATTAGAGAATTAAGGCACCCATTCCAAAATAATTAACAGAATCCAACATTTCGAAACAAATCTTTCGTTTCCTTACGTCTGGCATTACTGCTTCTCAATACTGAAAACTTTTCAAACAATTTTGATTCACTTCATATTTTTACGCAGATTTAGCTATTATTTTATTTATTTATTGGCGATTTAATTAGGCAAAATTGGGACTATATTTCTTTATTCTATAGGACAGGAGCTATAGAACAATATATCAATTTTCAGATCCAATATCCGATAGAATAACATCATTTTAACCAAATAAACCTCTATGGCGGTGAATTTCGCTGAAACGATGATGTTGATATTGAACCTAGCTTTCGGTAATCATTATGTATTTCATTGGTACCGATTATCATTAGCCTCAGGTTAAACTCGAGAGCCCTATCAGCTGACCCCGCTACTTCTTGAATATGCATTTAATCACCTTTAACAGATAAATTACGGTTCCCTAGGACCCTACGAACTGTAGCTAATAGGCAGGGTTCACACGGAGTCACTCGCAACGCTTCTAAAGGTACTACTTCGCTGAAACTGTCGACCGTAGCGGCTGGAAGCTCCTACTGGCAGTTGAATAGTGGAATCAAGAAAATCGAGAGTCCAAATTTCGTTAGAAATGCTTGGCAGTCTTTTGGGCTTGATTACTTTTAGGAACCAACATTTCCAATCTAAGTTGTTCTTAAAGGAAATTCTTGAACAAAGGAAGGCTTTACTGATTTTGGTGTGTTGGCTTGCATAAATTAAATTGAAGAATAAAGTCAATATATATTTGTGTTGAAGGTATCATCACTATATTTTGATTAACTAAGTTAAGTATTATTGATTAAATTAATTGATTTTATTTGATAATTTTTATGACAACCCAGTATTTTATACAGCAGAGAATATTTTACAAAAATAACCCATAAGTATTTAGCAAATTACCACTGAATGAATTGAATCAGTTGAATCAAATATTGAATCAGTAGATGTTTTACATTAAGAGTCTTAACGGATCATTTAAGAGGATAGTATGTATCTCTCAAAATATTTACGATATTAGCCAAATGCCATTTACTAAATTAATTTCTACATCCAAATATTTCATTATTTCCCACATTCCCATAATTAAAAAAGCATTAAATTGACCATTTAATTGACTTTTAATAATTTGCACCACTTATTTGCCTTTGTTACTTTAACTGTAAAGAAAGAGATATTCTGATTTACTCCTATCTTAAACTTGATAGGTGTAAATTCTTACACCTATAGAGTTGTTGATGTTCCATCAATTTTTATACACCTTTATTTTCATGGTAACTGATTTTATTGTTGACTTGAGATTTTTATGATCATTAAACAATAAATAGAATTTAAGATTGATCTATGATCACAAAGCAATGTTTCAATGAATATTTACATAAATATAATATAAATTGCTGTTGATTTTCATGGCGTTCTACATTTATTGCACTGCATTTAAATAATCTAATAGGAAATATAAAAAGGATCAGTTTCATATTCAACTTCAACATATGAAAATGCATCTCTAATATAAGTATATTTTTGTTGATAAATGTTAGAAGATAACTCAGCATTTTTCATGATTTAAACGAGAAGTACTGTCACCATTTATTTAGTCATTAGTAAAATATGATGTCAGAACGATACTATAACTTTGATCTAAGGTTCCCATTTGGAGAATTTCACTTTTCTATAAATAAATGACATTTTCTGCAATTATAAAATGAAATTGAAATGAAATGAGAAATAGAAAATTATTCTGAAAATCTTCCACTTCTAATTATCCCTATTATCACAAACATCCCAGAATCAATCTGGAAAGATAATAATAGTAATAATATTTCACGGGCAGAGAACCATTTTTTTAAATGGTACATACACAATACATATCTATATATATATATGAATACATAAGGTTATAAGTAACAAAGAGATTACTATTAAACTATTTGGTACAAAAGAAATAAGAATACAGCAAAAGAGTTTATACATATATATATCAAGTAATGAGGTTAGAAACTGAAATTGCTAACAAGCTATATAGAGAAAGAAAAGAATAAGAAAACAACAGAGTTTTTACATAAAAGTGAAGTACATACATGGATTGAAAAACATCATGGGATAAATTTACAGTTTTGATTTAACAACCTTTTTAAATGTATTAATAGAAACATGAAATATATCAACATCGTAGCAAGTTTTGTTAATGGAATGCATAATTTGGAAAATTGTTAGATGGTGAAGATAGTTTTTTTGTGGAACAGGTACTACAAAGGTGTTGCAGTGACTGGTGGGTACAAGAGGAACTTCAAGAGTAATGAGGGATAAAATTTTAGGACATAATACCATATTATTGAGTATTTTATACATGAAAATAATACCAATATAATCTCTTTGTGCATGAAGAGTAGGCAGTTGGAGTAGATTTAGAATGGAGTCATATTGGCCAGGTTTTCTTTCTATGCTGAATCTATAGGATATAAACCTGAGAAATTTATTTTGGACCCTCTCTAGGGCTCAAAGGGCTGTACTTATTCAAGTGGGGGTTCCAAATATTTGAGCAGTACTCCAATTGTGATCTCACAAGGGAGGTATACAGTAATTTATAACAAGATATATTCCTGAAGTCACAGCATGTTCTTCCCATAAATCCCAACATTTTGTAAGCTTTGGTAGTAATGCTATTGATGTGTAAATCAAAATTTAGTTTTGCATCAAACACAACTCATAGGTCAGTGATATGATTAACTCTATCTAACAATAAGCAGTTCTCTGAGAGAAAGTAGTCAGCATGAATGGGGTGTTTTGATTAACAGCAGTCAGGCAGTTTTGTAGTAGTTTGATATCTCTGTTGGAGTTAACAAATCTGTAGAATTTCAAGTCATCAGCATATAAAAGAAACTTGACAGAGTTGAGAGGATATCCAATATGGTTAATAAATAATAGAAATAGTAAAGGACCGAGGTGGGATCCTTGTGGAATGCCTGACATAGCAGTAAAAGGAGAAGAAACTGAACCATTCATTTTAACAAGATATTTTCTATTAGTTAGATTTATATATTAGCTTTTGGTGCACAAAAAATGGTACTGAAGATTTTTGGAATAGCAGCATTGGTCAAAATGATGCTGCATTCCCAAAAATATTCAGCATCCGAGTATCAATGTTTATTTTGAAGTAAAAAGAATGAATTTTGTCACAGGTATAAAAACATTAATTCCATTTTTTCCATTAATTTTAAAATCAAAGCATCTTGTGGATAACATTTTATTAACCATAAAAGCATGATGAAATAACGATGGTATCATTTTGGAAATGCAAAAGACCGCATGTACAATACTTTTTGATGTTTTACTAGTGTTTCTCTCCTCTTCATGTTGTAAGTTCCTATTAATTTTGATGATTTCAAAGTCAACATGATTTATTATAAGACCTTATAGCTCTAAACTAATAGCCAATATAAGATTTTCAAGTTTAGATAGCTTACTGGCTTTAAGCATTACAGATGACACCATGATTGTATTATGGATAGATTAGTGTAGTTTCTGAAATTATTTTCATTTGAGAACAAAATTTTCCTGCGAAGAAGTAAAGAATCCTACAGTCAATGATAACATATTCAATGAGTTGAGTGGGTGATTGTTTTGTCACATCTACGGTAATGTAAGTCCATATGTTGTGCAATAGTTCTCAGTTTACTTCATATTGTATCCAATATTTTATTCAGAAAAAAATACTTCAGTTCATATATACATGAATTTTATGTTGCCTGTGGTTTCTTCAACAGATGCTCTATGCAAGATCCATTCATTAATAATTATTCTAAGGAATGAGCATTTTTGTAGAGGAGAAAGTGATGTGCTATATTCAATAGTTAAGTGTTTGAAATGATATTGATGATTAAAAAAGTAAATAATACCTACTTGATAGCTGTATTGTGGAGTCAATCATGATTGTAATAAAATATCTTTTGAATTGAGGGGGACCCAAATTAGAGCCGCATATAAACTACCAAACGTAAATTGATGGATTGTATCTATTATTGTATTGTGAGTTCTGTTAGCTGTCTGACTATAATACTAAACAAAGTACAGCTACAGATTTAAATAATTCATATAATTTCATTAATTTTAGAAAAGGTGCTTAAATTGAAATGTATCGGCAATCATTTGGAGAATTCTTCATTTAAAATTTATTCTATCTCATATACCACTTTTATCTATACACTGATAAGCATATTTCAAGCTTCTTAGTTTAAAGAAATCACAAAAACTATGAAAAAATCCAACAATTCTACCAACTTGATCAATAGAATACTGATTCCTACGAGCAGTATTAGTACTCTTATCATCAGTATCTGGTAGCTCTTATCCATTGCATAGTTGATCTCAAATTTTAAATTTTCATTATCTTAATACATCTGTTTCACAAAAATTACTTTCAATAACTATGATTAAATTTATAATAACCATTAGTTGGAGGATGAAATATTTATCTCCCTTTCTTGAAGATCACTTGCACATAGAAAAGTAGAAAAAAACATTTATTCATTTGAATTAAAGTAAGACAATTAAAAGTTCACTTGTTGGTGTGACATTATATCTTAATATAATTATTTACAGATAATTTGAAAGCTATTACTGAAATTCATATTAAATATTCTCATTTTGTCCAACATCCTTCCATTATTTGGTCAAACCTCCCATTTAGGCTCATTTATGATGCATTTCATTCCACCTTTAGCTGTGAATTTCTGTTTTGTATATCTTCATTATATTATCTCTCTTTCTGCTTTCATTAATATCCCATCACATCTAATCCTTTCATTTTACCTTCTTCTCCTGCTACTTCTTCACAATTTCCCTCAATCGCAATCCTTTATTCACTTCAGCACCATTTGCATGTACATATATTTTTGTGTTTAAACCATGCATTCCTTACAGTCCCTTTATCATAAAAATACCAATTACAGCCAAACCATCAACATTAATGTGTAACTTTGAATATTTAAGGCAATCTTAATAATATTTGTTACAAGTGATGAATCAAGTAGTTTAGATGTTACCTCTATAATACATTAGAAATCCGTTATAACGAGAGCTAACAAAAATTGGAAAAGTACTCATTTCAAGCCAATTTCAAACCCTTAAAATTCCTCACCCACCCGGTTGTTTACTCTTACTCTTACCTTAGTATAATTCATTGTTGTTCTTATTGGTGTTATAATTTTTGACGGTATGTTATATTCTTCTAGAGCCTTGTGCTGTTTATTTTGGTAAACAGTGTCTAATGCTTGTAAGAAGTCAAAAAATAAAATATGTAAATTTAGGTCATATTCATAAATATTCTCCATTAATTGTCTCATAAAAATATCTGATCTGTAGTGCTTCTGACACTGTGGAATCCACAAAGGTATTCTCAAAGAATCTCCTTTGCAAAGCATTTATGTATATGCCAAAAAAGTAAAAATGCAAAAACCACAAACAAACCACTTCCACCGCTGCCTAGAAGGTTACTAAGGCGCTGAGCAGAAGAAAGAATTTATCCTGCGACACTTGGCTCCACAATTGGCCAGCAAACATAACAGTTCCCATGTCTTGAATTCAAGGCATCATCACCTATGCCTAGGGAGCCATGCCTTGAATTCAAGGAATCCGCATTGAATGAGTTGAATAACTGAAAAGAAGCTTGAATGCATACGCATACATTCTAATTTTCTCAATGATTGAACAAAAATATTTTGAAAATTTTAAGTCTTGCACATGAGTATTTGCAGTGTTATTGATACCATTCTAATATATAATTGTAACATTGTAATGAAATTGCATGATAAAGATAAACTTTCAGAAAATAAAAGCACCTTATATACCACCACCACATTGTAGCAATATTTTAATGATTTCTAAGAATGGAACCCCAAGTTGCTTTATCCTTGTGCTATGCATGTTCATCTACCTTAAAATATAGATTCAATGAGTAAAGGTGATGCTTGTAAAATTTAATATAATTACTTATAAGAAACAATACTTTACCCTTTTTAAATATGTATTAATGACTTTCCTGATCATATTAACAGTGTTCAGGGTAGCACTCCCATTATCTATGCCGATGACACCAATGTTGTTGTTTCTTCAACTGGTTGAAAGTTGCAATCTTGTGACAGAGAAAATTCATTCCTGGTCTATAAACGATTTTCTTGTAATTAATCCAGTTAAATCACAAGTTATTAATTTCACTCATAAGAATAAAATACCTTGTATATTAAATATCCCCCTGGATGGTCACACACTACCTCAGGATGATTTTCGTCAATTGCTTGGTGTTCATATTAACTCCACTCTCTTCTGGGATCTGCATAATGAGATGCTTTTGAAAAAACTTAATCCTCTATGCTTCCTCATTCGTACCCTCCGCTCCCCTGTCCCAATTGATGTCTTGCTATCTGTATATTATGGTTTATTATACTCTCATATCATGTATAGTGTAATGTTCTGGGGATCCTGTCCTCAGGCAATCAAAATCTTTAAACTTCAAAAAAAGTTCATTAGGATACTAATGAACTTCCTTAGTTCTTGTGAACTTAGGGGCTTGATGCCCCTAGTCTTCCTCTTTTCAAATACCTCAGAATTCTACCCCTTCCCTCCATTTATCTTCTTTCCACCGTCACCTATACTTCAGTAATACAGTTCCAATGCCGAAATACATAGCTATAGCACTCACAATGCTAGAAATTTGCATGTGCCTTACGTACCCGCAAAATCCACTATGCTGGGACATCTGCATATGGGACTTGTCTATATAACAAGCTACCAGAGTGCCTCAAGAATGTGGCACCTATTGCACCTTTTAAAAAGAAATATATATCCTCTGTAGGAAAAAT
Organism: Sympetrum striolatum; assembly: GCA_947579665.1. Taxonomy (NCBI): domain Eukaryota; kingdom Metazoa; phylum Arthropoda; class Insecta; order Odonata; family Libellulidae; genus Sympetrum; species Sympetrum striolatum. The sequence continues at coordinate 98,012,089 of OX388341.1, read as the reverse complement.
GTATTATAGCATCGACAAATATCTCTCATCCTAATTTTTATGTTTACTGTGTGTCCTTTTTCCTTTTAAACTGATGATGTCTTTTGTATATGATTTCCTACCATTTGCGTTTTCCTGTAAGAAAGAATGTGTTTCTTTTCAATGAATATTTCTTTATTTAAATTTAAATATTAATTATCTACTTACTGAATGTTTTGACAACAAATTAATGAATGTTTGTATTGTATTATTATTGCTTGACGTTGCCTATACTGTACTCTATAGTCTTTGGCTGAATAAATTTGAATTGAATTGAATGAAATTGAGTTTCAATGTATAGATTTTTCTACAAAGCCCCTCAAAAGAAGAATGAATACAATTAATTATCATTTTTGTATAGTTGTATAAAGAAGTAATTCTATGAAGAACTTTATTCATTCATAGTAGAATGAAAAATTGCATTTGATTCAATGCCGCAAACACAACTTACAAAAAAGACAAGCAGTCAAGAAAATAGTTGATGATCCCACGAGCATGGTCATTTTCATTCTCATTTGATCTTTGTTCCTTCCATTGAATTAAATAATTGGTATTATGTGGTTGTTGATTTATGACTGGGTTACATTCTTAGTGATTGGCTGTAAGTCGATTATAAGTTAAGTAAGTCTATCAAAAATGTACTATTATGCATGTACACATTTTATTAATTTATGTATTTTACAGGTTTTATAAAAGGCAATGATGGAAATGCATAAAAAATATTCATGGAACAATGAAATTTTGAAAGTTGGGTACAGATATAGGTACACTTATCAAAGACTAAATTAAACGGGTCATTAATGAGAGTGGTTATAAGTAATTTAGGTTGTACATTGAGATTCTCCTCTTGTACCAGCTGTTTTAAGAATACAGCTGGATTAGCACAATTTAAGTAGTTACGAAAATTCCATTTTTTTTGGAAAACCCTGCATATCAAGTTCCCTAACATATAAGCATTGAGAGAAACATAAAAAATGAACAGTATTGCACATAAAAAAGCATTTCTAGCTTGGATTTACATACAACGTAAATATTGTATTAAATAAAATTCAACAGAAATGAGAACTATTGTAATTTAATAATGTAACATTGTGAGTCATACAGATCTTCGTTTGCTTTGTAATATTACCCTTATTTTTCAGTATTCTTTCAGCAATAATCCTTCTCAATGAATGTTAGAACAGTTATTGATCTTCCAAAACTAGCTCATTTCCAATGCTTTTATTTATTGATACTCTCTGTTTTCAGAGAGAATACATTAAAAAACTAAATTCACTCTCATTAAATCTCATCCACACATTTTGCCTTAAATTTATTCATTTTTCTCTCCTCGTAGCCTTTGCACACATATTTGGTTTTCCTCCAAGCTTGATTTATTTCAGTCCATTCTCAAGATGTCTAAATATTGGTTAATTCTGCATTTAGTTCCTTTTCTCTTTCAACTTTCACCAGATTTATTAGTATTACTTATGTGATAAAAATAATACTTTCTCTTGTACACTTCTTTCTGGGAATTTAAAATCAAGTCAACTCATTTAGTTACTCCCTGTATAAGTGGCCAATGCTCATCTGTGGTGGATTCAGAGAGGGAAAGAATGGAATAGTTGGGGGCATTCCTTCTAATGCTTTGTTAATTAATACTTAGATTTGACTTGGCTTTAAAGTTTGCCTGAGATACGATTAGAAGCTAAGACTTAAAGTTAGAGAAAACTTTTTCATTCAATGTTTAATAGAAGATGAGGCGCAGTTGATTTTATTTTTATAAATTCCAGTTCTTATTTCATTAAATGCTACATTTTGTGATGTTCTTATTTGTACATAATTTATCTTCTTTTGAGAAGACTGCTCATCACAAATTTTATTTTAGGATTTTTAAAAATGAAAAGTAATGGTTTTAATTAGATAATAGTGTGAATACTTTTTCTTTGGTATCATATTAAAAATCGAAAGGTTTTCTATAAAATCTTGCTTACATTATCTTTCTTGTTTGCAATATGAGATTTTGTTCTGATTGACAAAGGATTTGTAGAGGCCACACGCAAGCCAAGGAAATGAAAACTCATCTTTCACCCTTGAGGCCTCGTGCACTCTCTGAGATTGTGATATCATAGGATGCTTAATCAGGACTCCCTCCTTCACCGCGATTGTGATATCATCAGCTGCTTATCCACGACTCTCCCCCGCGCTGCGAATGTGCAAGCATCGATCGCTTATTCTCTCTCTTGGATGTTGGCCACGTTTGGCCATGTAATGCTTTTAACCGCAATAAACGTATAAAGCCCATCTCCTTCTAGTTTTTGTAATAGTAGTTTTACCTTTGGAACAGCAACACGCTAAAGATTGATGAAGAAAATTCATCTTGCAATTTAGAAATTTTTTAAAAGTAAAATTATTTTCAAAACTTAAGAAATATTATAGAAAATGAAATGACAGAACAAGCTAGGTATCTCTTTAAATAATTAATCTGTCATTGATAGGCTTGAGGATTTTTCAGCATTTACACATGGTAAAGGAAAAGAAAAAATTACTTCAGATCAAAAAAGATTGCAAATATGTTTCTCAAAAACAAAGTAGGCAGGGAATCATGAACAAATATACCATAATTAAAAGGAATACATGAAGACTGTATTTGAAAAGGACTCATATAATGTTAGTAAAATCAAACTCCTTCATTCATGATGAAATCCTTTTTACTGGTGATTAAGACTCAAGACTGGGGATACTAATACATATATTGTAGCTATTAGAAAAAATATAATGACGAAGAAGTAGAACAAAACAAAAATAAAGTCAGATGTAGCAGTAAAATGCTGTAAGGCTGAGGAAAGTAGGACTGAAAACATGTGACACCATGAATGTTCATGAGGAATGGAAGGATATTAAAAAAATCATATTGGAGGCTCTCAATGACAATGCAGGCAAAGAAGAAAAATGTAATAAAAAGAAATGGATCACTCAAGAAATGCTAACTAAGATGAGTGAAAGAAAGAAATGGAAAACTATCGATACAGATAGAGGTAGAATGAATTACAGGAGACTTAACAATGAATTAAGAATAGTAACTGATAAAGCAAGAGTAATAGATGGATGATAGAGATAAGTAAAGAGATTGAGGAACTAGTAAAGCAAGGGAAGTTAGAAGAAATTAATAAGATAGCAAAACGATTAACAGTGAGGTAGACAGAGAATATAAGTAAAAGAGATTTGCTAAAAAGGACAAACTTCCTCAGGCATTGATGAAAACAAAAATATATAGACAGAATATATAGAAGAATTCTATGACTATAAAGGATATCATGACGATGGTTTAGGTGTAAGACAGGGATGTTGCACAAATCCATGAAAATTTCTTCTTCGTCTACAAAGTTACATATGCATATATAAAAGTCCATGCTTTGAACATTAAAGAATACACTTGGATACATGAGAAACTCCTAATAGAATGCTAAATCAGATTAATCATGACATGCAGCATCAGTTATTGATGTAAGAGCCTGTAGGAGACCAAATTGTGATATGTGATCATTAATTATTAAAATCTATAATAATAGAGAAACAAATTGGAGCACAAAGGGAGAGGAGCTCTGAGAGAAAAAAATGGAATGTGAACTAAAAAATAAATGAACAATGAAAATGGAGGATAAAGAACCAGCAAATGAATATACTTTTAGAATACAGAATAAACTGCAAAAAAGGAAGTTGAAAGTCAGCAAAGTATCAATGAAGATTGTGCAACAATTAAAGAAGTGATAAAGGATGCAGCACAAGTAACATTTGGTGAGAGAAGACTGAGAGAAACCAGGAGTAGTATGACAAAGAATGCCGGAAATCTATGGAAGAGACAATATATAAATCAAGCAATTGTGAAATAGAGCAAAAATAAAAATGCTGCATAAAGAAACTCAAAGCAATACTGAAAGGTATAAGCAATTGAAAAAGAAGGTATGTGAAATATGTAAGCATAAGAAGAAGACAACACATACAATGATAACCAGATAAGCAAATAAATAAAGGAAAAAATACAGGCAGATAATCAAGTGTATTTTGCAAACAAAAAACTGCTTGGAGACTAATTGATTGCAAGATAAAAAAATGCTAAAGATATATAAGACATTGGTCAGACCAGACATTGTCACTTATGGTGCAGGGACATGGACCATGAAGAGGTCAGATAATGCCAAAATGCTCGCCGAATATTTGAACTACAAACAGTGAGGAAGATATATGGAACTGTGAAGGTAAATATAGAATACACCACAACGCAGAGTTAATTCATTTAATTGGAGGCCAAGACACAGATCACACAGGCATCACCTAGGAAGAAAGGATGGACCAATACTTAAATGTATAGTTATTAAATGTTCTGATGACATCACTACAAATCTGGAATTGATAGGCATAAAAGGATAGAGAAGAGCAAAAGTCAGAGAAGATGTGAGGCTAATTGTGGAGGAGGCCAAAGCCCATCAAGGAGGCCCACTGTAGTCCCACGGAGAGTGAGAAAGTTTGCTGAGATTCATTTAGAAGAAGACTCAGCCTCAAATATTCCTAAGAATGAGCTATTCTGCCTTCTGTCCATTAAATTTTAATCCTCTTTGAGGATCCTTCAAAACACTTTTGAAATAGCCACTTTCATCTATCATACTCTGTCATCTATCAACTGCTGAAAACTTAAGTTTTGTTTATTTGCCTATTTACTTTCACTAACTGAATATCATAAATATTCTACATTATGGTAGACTCGTATACCCTAAACTTTCTTTCAAATCATAAAAACTTATCTTACCCTTTGTAAGATGCAGCAACTTTTGCAATTATCTTCTTCTCTGTTTTGTTCTTTTGTAACCTTCAATTGTTTATGTTAAGTATCATATCCTCTCAATATTTCATCAATTCATATTCTCTGCTATCCATTATTACTTCAATAAAAATCTTCTATTATCGTATCACCTCCAGCCTTTTCTTCTTTGTTTTATTATCTCTCAATTTCTATTCCATATAACACCTATATCTGGAAGGAAATCTTTTGGCAAAGTTCTTCCACAAGGAACACCTTTCACATCCACACAGCAAAATGCAATACCCCAACGATTTTCTTAGCTTTCTTAGCTTTATTTCCTAATCAAGACCTACGATCACCAGTTTCTTCAAATCATGAAAATTTTCTTCACTACTGCCATCCTTCATCTTACCTCACCTGGGCACATTCCATAAGGAAAAGGAACACATGAATGGGGAAATCAATTCACTGGTTAAGGTTTCTTCACCCATTATAATTTAACTGGCTTATAATTATTATTATTAGCAATCATGCCCTGTTAAAGAGTGCAATTGAACTTTAATGCCTCTATGAAGACTAATTTGTGTTCTTTCTTTCTTCCAAAATATTCTCCGTGTGTTGACTGTGTCTTTTCTTTGGCTCTTCTATACACTTCCATTCTTTTTCATAGTTTCAAATTTGAGTTTTTCTAGGGTATTCCCGATTTTTTTTCCAGTCTTCTGTAGCATCTATTGTCGCCTAATTTTCTGAGGTCTTCTTCACCTTCTTTTAACCACTTTGTTTTTCCATTGCCTAAGTTGATGACAGTGAAAATCTGCCTCCAGATTCTGTTCTCATTCATCCTGTGAATCTCTCATTGAAATTTAATTTTTCTTTTCCTAATCGGCATGTTTATAGATTTCTGATGCTGGTCTCTTCATCCAAATCCCTGCTCTACTTATCTGTCAGAAACTTTCTCTAAGGATCTTCTGTTCCTGTTTTTCTTTAATGTTTGTTTACCAATTTCTGTTATTTCAGCTGGTGCTTCATGAAGTACAACTGTATTGTAGTGACTCAATTTAGTATTGATGAATATGGATCGCAGATTGTAACGATTCCATATAGCTTGTCCTTTGATAGTCACTCGATGTATTTATGTACTAGCTTATAATAATTTTTTTCTTTGGAAAATCTCCTAACTTTAATTTTTCCTATATTTTTATTTTAATACAACATTCTCATCCAAGGTCTTGTAGCCCTATCAGTCCCCACACCAACTCTATCACTCCCATTTTGTCATAATTTGAATAGTTTTTTATTATAGTTCACCAATTAAGATATATTTTAAATTAACGATTGATGAAAGAGGAGACTTTAAATCCACAATCTTGCCTCAAATAAAAGTAAAATTTATTTATCTCACTTCCAGTTTATTTCCTATTTTCTCTAATAAGCTCCTCAATTTTTTCTTCTAATTGATTGACCACAGCCCAGAAAATACAACACTTCTTTCTAAGTGTCATTTTAAGTTATGGAGACATACTCTTTTATATGAATGAGGTTACATAATTTTTGTGGATTTTTCCATTAGTTACCTATAGATAGCTTACTTTTAATTCACCAAAGGTATTCAGGAAGGAATTTATTTGTGCTACACTGAAAGATTTTTCATTAGAAGAATCTTAATTAAATCTATTATTATAGATTTTTTTCTTTAATTCTATTCTGTTTACCTTGTAACAAGAGAAACCAATTTCTTAGTTTCATGTCTGAAAACAATGTTCTGCAATAGCAAGAAACTATTTCAAGTAATAATTTCTATTATTTCTAGATACTCTTCATTTAGCCAACATTTTATTTTCTCATGCCATCTTTGAAGAAATTTAAAAAAATATTTCTAAGTTTGCAATCAATCATCACTTTGACTTTAATTTGTATAGAGTAATTTACTGGTAACTAACCAATTAGGTTGTGCTTTCTTCTCAAGTAGAATTGATTCAGGATGCAATTCCCAGCAGGGACATAGACCAAATATCATAAAAAAAACTGTGATTTACCCGAATCATTAGTTAGTGAATCCATCACAATCTAAATAATCCAATAAACAAAGGACTAGAGCTGAACAGCCCAAATAGGGCCAAAGCACAGCCCAAGAATTCCATTAATTGGTAAAAATAGAAACCCTTCCATTCCTTATCTTTAAAAGTATTTAATATCTCTGGTTAAGGATAAGTAGAATCCTCGTTATATTTTTAAATAAGATTTACTGAATTTTACATGATGGTCATTAAGAAACCTTAACTTCACTGTTTTAATAGACTAAAATTTTATAACTTTTTAGATTGACAAAAGCAAAGCATTATATTCTTCTAACTTTAAAGTACAGTTGTTTTTGTTTGTTCAGTTTCAGAAGTTACAAGCAAAAGAAATTTCAAGTCAATTACTACTTTCAATTTCATACACATCAGTTTTACAATTTATTTGAATCCATTCAATCAGTAATAAACAAATCAGTTTTATTTCTGTATTTTTAAAAATGTTGTATATTTACCAATCTAAAATATGCTACAAAAAATGTTCCATGGTTCTAAAGAGAACAGAACTGAAATACAATATTCAAATATAATCAATCAAATAGCTAATATCAACATGTTATCCTCACTGGTTACAAAAAGCTAATATCAACATGTTATCCTCACTGGTTACAAAAAGCTAATCTTTCCCTAGCAGCTCTTTCTGTTTGGTTTCCATAATCTTCTCAGCTTCAGATATATACGAGTTGCACAAAGTGCTAATCTGAAAGTAAAAGTTTTTCCAATAATCATATCAATAATATAACAAGTAGAATTATAAATAGAAAGGTTATCATTGTATAAAGAGTACAAAGTACCAATGCTAAGAAAAATTTAATTTTCACTGGTCCATAATGTCTATATCCTCTGAGTAAGCTACATATAAAAATTAAAATAAAGAGCATTCTAGAGAAACAAATCATGATTCTAACACCAAGAATGCATAGCATATTAATTTTTAAATTATAAGCATTATATGGAATGAAAAATTGAAACCAGTATTACAGGTGGCTTCATTGAATACAGTTAAAAAGTATTCCTCATCTCTGATGTACAGTTGTTCGTGTAAATTCAAGTTAATCATAATTTATCTAAGATTTATGGCAAAAATAAGCCTGTTCTATTCAAAAGGTAAAAAATCACCATGTAAATACATTATATTTGCCTCCTAAATATGGTAAGGGAACAAGCATCCAGTCTTTCTTTTGTTGCACAATTTTCTAAAAAGCCACTGTCTGAATCATTCTTTCTTGAAATATGCTCTTACATAAAGTGATACTTTAATCTATTACAGCAAACAATTGCAATTCTTTGTTTATTTTACTTAAAGGAATAGATATTATTCTAAATAAAACCACAGGATGCACAGTTCCAAATGTTCACCTTCTTTCAATGTTTCATTTTTGTTCACTTCACCAGCTTCTACTCTACTCAACCTTTAATTACTTGATGCTAACCAGTCAGCTCCAATTACCTTTTTACAAATCCACTTTGACTCATCTAAGTATTAAAATGAAAATGAAACATTGTCCTATTGTATCAATAATTGCCAAAGAAAATAAGCATTAGATTAGATTAGAAACACTGGAGAAAAATTTATTCTGGCATGAAACTATTTCCCTCCGAACTCATTAAATCAAAGTTAAATTAATTTTTATTACAACCCATCTTTAATTATCTCTCTACTGTACCTAATGGCATTTAACGTCTAATATGGATACCATTGCTTTCTATATCAATACTTCTCTTTCAGCCCAATACTCATTCATAGGTTGACTCTACAATTTCCTGTTTTATACATCCCTTTATTATCCATCTATTGCAAATTACCGAAGTTATCTAGAAATGTAATTATCTATATTAATTATTATTTTTACATTCAGACTCTTTTACAATGTTTGAAAAATATTTTGTAGAGGTTTTAATCATACCAATAAACTTTAATTTAACTGTTTATAATTCCTTCCTTATAATTCCATTAGTATATGTCTTTTCATTTTTATCAAAAACCTGTATTATAGGGTCAGGTTTCACACAATTATCAATGTAACATTACAAAATTAGTACTTGAGAAACAGAGACTAGAACAACATATTTGATATTCATCACCACTGTCAGCAAACTCATTCCTTCATTAACTAACTTATAGAAAATTGAGAATGTTTTCCAGGTTTAGGATTTACTATCTCTTAATGATTTTACAAACTTGGTTTCGATTCTTTCTTCAACTGCTTTATACATCAGCTATGACATATGCCTTTAAAATTTGTTTTGTAACATGCTTTAAAACCACCTATGCTAATCTAAAGATTAAAAGTTGATTGGAGATGCTTATAAGAAAAATCAAACCCGCACAAGGGGAACCAATAAGCAAAATCGATGAATATAATGCCAAAATTACCATTCAAGACCAAAAAAAATGCAAAAATTGATTGTATTTAATTCTAAATTTGATTTATACAACAACTCCAAAGGCTAAGAAAACGTTTGCTACATGCTGATGCAATTATCATTGCACATATCATCTCTTCCATTACAATGATGATGAATTTCATCCATCATGTCAAACCATATGCATGAAGCACACAGTATTTTATTGAAGTCAGTAAATTCTTTCCTGACATGTTTTGATAAATTTTCATAAATTAATGACATTAATTTTAATAAATTATTCTTTTCAACATTACACATATATAACACTCACCTGCTGCTGAGCAGAAAATACATCATCTTTAGAAACATGCTCCTTTCCTTTCAAGCCTCTGATAAATTTATTTTGAACATCCCTGAGCGAATCTCTACATTTTATAAAAAGAGATTTAGCATTTTTGGATAGAGCTTCCCTATGCTCTTTTGTTATCCTGCAATACAATCACAGAAGCTGACATAAGAATAGATCATAATTCTACACAAGTCATTCTGATTTTCTGTGATAGATATTATTATCCATAAAAAGAAAAATTTTCAGAATCTCAATTTCAATTCGAAGCAGTAATCTTAAATTATCATTTGCATGTTATATGAATTAAGTTTTTGGAAATGAAGCGAGTGTTTTTGCTCTAATGAGTTTTGTATTATTAAAATAAGATGTAGATGTTATTGTTAAAAAGACATAATCTAGCAGAGGATAGGATATCTTAGAAAGCTCAATCAAAACAGCCTCTTCACTTATAATATCTTTTACATAAGTAAGTGGGTATAACATTTTCTTTATCTTTTAATAACATTTTAGCTAAATAATACACATGTATAAACATTCAGAAATTAGGCATGGTCTTCATATTAGGAAGACATCATTGGCTTAATGAGTTCCTCATCCATTTATTCGTTTGTATCTAATGGAAAAGTAGAGAGACTGCCTGAAGAAGAGTAACTTGATTAAGCAGTTTACCACGATTGGGAAAATAATTTATGAGAATTAGTTCATGAACTAGGAGACTGGAATTACTTATTAATTTCATTGGAAACTATATTTAAAATATTTGAAAAATGTGTTAATGTCTATTAATGTCTGTTTTGTGCATTACTATACTAAAATAAATTTAAAATCAAAATATAAGATAGTTTTACATATTCTAATAAATGTTGTCATTTATACTGCGTTCAACTCCTAAAATCCCAGTACTTCTCTGACTTTTAAAGGTTAATAATTCAAAATTGCAAGAAAGATAATTTATTTCTAATCAAGTACATATGTATATTCCACAGTGTCCATATGCTAAACCCTAAGAGTGGAATTTCTTAAGCTTACTCAACCCTACTCAGTTAATGCTCAAAGTATTCATATCTAATTTCCACTAAACATGACATGGGAAAGAAATGCGAAATCGCCTTTGAGAACTATTATAATTGGAACTCTTTGAGGAATAACTTCCTCCTCAGACCTGAAATCAGGAGTAATGTCTTTGGAATTCTCATACCTCATCTCAATTGATTTCACTCCTTCCCTCCTGAATATTGAGAAGTTTTTGTTCCTTTATCGCTTGACAAGAAGAAACTTCATGAGATAAATAAGGGATTCATCTAAAAATAATTCTTAGGAAAATGGACATAAAAGACTTGTATGCTATCCAGAAATCTTCACTTTTAGTTTGTGCTATAAATAAGCCCCTACATTTTATAGTCTTAATTAAGTTTTAGTAATAAGTTTGACAATTAATTGTTTTGTTAAAAATATCTATGCACCTTTGTTGTTCAAATTTATAAAATAATTGATTTCTTTTGAGGACTGCAAATGGAATAATTCAGTTCAAATTATTTTTAATCAGGGAAATTAATTAATGCTTGAACAATTCATAATTGAATGGCTACCTTACACAAGTTAAATTCTATAACCAGATCAATGGAAAGCATCAACGACTTAGCATCTAAATTATTGCAAAGACTGGTAAAAAAAAGGAGATCATTACATCTGCAAAGACAATTCAATGTAGAAACACTGAGATTTAAACTTGCAAGATACTAAGAGAGAATAAATAGACTATTAATTGAATCAATTAACTTATTATTTAAATTTTGTATCTTTTCCAGGACTCAGGAGCAGGATTGACTTTCCTATGGAAATGCCACTTTTAAGAGTTATAAAAAAGTTACTGAAATAATTGGAAACACAAGAACTACTGCATCATCATAAGACTTCACAAACCTACAGCCATCAAAATGTATTTATAAATTTTAAGCAACCAACAAAAATTGTGGCAATCACTGTCAGAACTACTTCCATTGATCATAGAAGGGGTTTTATGATAAATTTTACACAAAAGATTTTTTCTTTATGTCTGCGAAAAGAACAAATAATGAAAATGAATATTTTCAAAGTAGAGGTATTTCTCTCTGCTGTATCTATCTTTTTCAACTAACTTCATTAGAGAATCATTTGAGAAATTATATATTAAAATAAAGATTTTTTTAACATTGCATTAGAAAAAAGTTCAAATCAAAGATTATTACCACTTGAAAAAATCAATAAAAAGTTGTCACCAAATATTATTGTCTATGTCTATGTAAGAACCCTGCAAGCTGCCTTTCGGGGTGTGGCAGGGGGTGCTGACACCTTGACTCTATTTTTCCTTAGTGGTTGCTTTCGCGTATAGTTCACAGAAAAAATGAAATTTTGAAACGATTTGTTCTAGCATCTATTTCCCAAATCTTACTGTCAGTATCAGAATGGCCCATATAACAGGAGGGTCGCATTATATCGGTTACATCATCTGTGAAATGTAATTTCTTTTAACTTATTTAATAAATTTGTCTTCTATTTTCTAATGATTCCCATCCCACGTCCAGTAACATCTGAGTAACACTCGCTGTTTTATCATAGGAATTCTTTTGTCTCAGAAAACATTGAATAATTACCATTACCGTGTTACAATAATAGAAATTAAATTTTTGCAGTAGACAAATTCATTGAATTCCTAATATCAGACTAAGGATCAATAATTTATATTTCCTTCAGAATATTTACAGGGCATATTCTTTTCTACTGATGAGTTATTTTGGAGTTAGTTAGTTAATGTAAATAAAAATATTTACGAGGAAAATTTAACAATATTTAAATTGGGTCATTTTTAATACAAAACATACTTAGGAACAGGAATGAAGAGAGTGGTTCCATCTTGCTGAGGGTTAAGGTTCATCCCAGACTTCTGTATAGCTTCTAAAACTTGTGGTATAGCAGTGGGAAATGATGATAGATTTACCACAATAGTTTTTGGATTTTTTCTCACTATCTGGGCTAAATCTTGTAAAATATATTCTGCTCCATCAAACTTAATCTTTAAATTTTCAAAGGAACCTAGGATTACAGAGAAAAAAGAATACATAACTTTGGTTCCTACGAATCAATAATTTGGATGAATGAAATACTTTCTGAAAATGATTTTTTGAAAATTTTCAGCTCTTTAATCATTCCAAACTTAACTAAATGCTATTTTGAACAAAGAAAACAACACTATTTTTTTGAAAGAGTATAAGCAACTCTTTCAGGAAATCAAATCTGAATAAAGTAAAACTAATTTGTTTTACTTCATTCAGATTATGTTGGTTGGTTATGTGATCTAATTTTATAGATGGTATTTCGCAAAATCCTTAAATTTAAAGAAAAAATAAGTTACAATAGAGAGTAAGTTCTTTAAATTACATACTAATGCATTGTTTCTTAAGTAAAATTATGAGATAATAATTATCATCCTCGAACATTTAGAAGCAACAAAACCATCATACATACATTACCTGTAGTTGATCTAAGCGAAAGCTGTTTTATATATTCATCTTTCATAACATCCACAGTTTTTTGCATGTGACTTTTCAAAGTCACTAAATCCACCAGTTCCGCTAGGCTCGATTCATCTAGAGAAAAATTCTTTTTTCCTAGAAATTACAAAGTTCCATAAACAGAAGAAACGCACGATGAAAGCACTAAATAACGGCAGAGTAATAGTGCTAATGTAACTCACCTTTTTCACCCTTCTTTTTATCTTTCCCCTTAGCATACCCTCGAGCTGACAAGTTCCAGACGTTTGAAGTTATTTGTACGGACGCATTTTTGTTTATTGAACCTACGGTTTTACATTTATAACTAAGAAAGTAATGAGTTGACGGTAAAAATTCAAGATTACTATGAAAACACACTCGAGGAACCTTGTACAAGTTTACATTGTTATAAAGGCAGGTCTTAATGCATGATGAAAGGAGACGCTGGATGCGCATTGTAATATCTCTGTATTTACATTACCATATGCTATTTAAATGATGTAATATATGTGAAGTAATATAATAAGTTCTTTTTTGTGTTTACAGTTTAATTCAAATTCCAATGGCCTGAGAAACGTATATAGTAGCTCATTTATTTACGCTTAGTTTCTTATACACTCTATAGGTGGCGCAGCGGCGCAGTATGTGGATAAGCGGCATCTTCGCAGTACGTTTAAAATTGCAATATACGCTAAGGCATCATATCATTATACCTTTTTGCTCAGTATTAAAGGAGTATACAACAAAAAATAGCAACATTCATCGTAGGGAAATTTGTATTCTAAAAATGTCTCCTTAGAGTTCAATACTTTCATTTGCATTGCTGATCAGCTATGTTTACCTCAACGCCAAAGTTAAATTCCATACATAATAGTGATGTAAAAAAATAACGCATCACCGATTTTAATGTAAAATTATATAGTCCATACATTAAATACTAACAATAGCTGTTCCAACCATATTGTATGCAGTATCAACTAAATAATAACTTGAAATGTATTATCAGCATAATAATGAAAAGAGAGGAAATATAATTTTGGCACATAGTAAAATTTACAGAAATGCATTCGCTTTTAAAATTAAATTTTCCATATTTGAGTGAAACCAAAATGATCTAAAAATATCCAGTTTTCTCTATTAAACAATAGACTCAAGGAGCCCGATTACTTCGGGAGAAACGACCACAATCAAAAAGTCGCTACCCTTAAACAGAGAACGGATGTTTGTAAATATTCATTTCTAAATCGGGGAACAGTAGAATGGAATATTTTACCTGGAGAAGTTTTAAAACCTTTTCCCTCATCCTACAATGTATTCCCGAATAAAATTAAAAGGGTCATGTGACTTTGTTGTATTATTGTTGTTTTGTTAATATTGTAATATTGTGGCAAATTTTGAAATCTAGTATGATTATTGTAAATTTTGTAATTCTATGTATTACATACTGCCTTCGGGAGATTTTTTGTGGTCTCCCTCCCGACTAGGGCGAATACCAGGCAGATTATGTAATTTCTCCCCCTTCCCACGATATGACCACCACCTGGCCTGGTGCCTATTTGTAGTTTGTGAGAATAAAATAAATATTTTGAGCTGTAGTGATTTCGCGAGTTACAGAGTTAAATTATTTAAGTATGGATATATTTTTTCAAAGGGAATTAGTTTTGTGGTTTTCATAAATATTAACGAAATAATTTCTTGGATACAGACAGCTCCGTAATACTACTTAATTAATACAAGTACAGTTATACAACATTTTGTTAGGGTTGAGAAAATAATGAGGAAGCTATAACATCTCGTTGTTATTAGTATATTAGTTTGTCTTTAGGTTTTAAATGTCAAATTAGGAAAATAATAAGATTTGCAATTTTTAATGGAAAAAAGCTCGTATAGCCATTTTAAAAAATCAGGCCCGGGAAAATAGCATGTATTTCAGTTCAGAAACATTACCTACGTAAATATTCATTTTAAGTTTTACTCTTTTCACATTTTTAACACGAATGGCAGGGATAAATTTAATTTCAAAACCGTTGAATTCTTCCTCAAATTTTATTGATTAAGGAAATAAGTTGATGATAAATAAATTAACCTAGCTCTATGTGTCTGGTGGCTGGCTTACTTTATTGGAAATAGATTACCAATTACTCAGCTTGGGCTCGGTAGTGGCATTCGTTTTTTTCCGAAAGTTTGATAAGTTCTATTGGTGATGATAGGTTCGAACATTTTTAACACTTCTCTCATTATAATTGCATGTATTTAAGAGAATGTATGCAGTTGATTAAATTAGATAAGTACCTATACCTATATCTAACAGGCATGGTGAAGAATCAAATTTTATTCATGTGGAATATATACTCTGTGGAACCACTAAATAGAAAGTTGTGTTTAATTCATCCGTCGTAATTGACGATCTTCAAATTTAATTAATTGTTTAACCTCTGTTAATAAAAGTTTAAAAGGAATTCAAACGCATATTTTTATATCTACAAGTTGTTATAGATTTGGAATTTCCAATAAATTGCTGAACCAAAGCACTTTATCTTGGAGATCTATTTATGAATTTATTTTGAAAAAATTATCTCCCTGAATGTTGGAGGAGTGTGTTTCTCTAACTATGGCCATCTCGAGTAGCGCATATGTGAAATTATATGGATATATCTGTCTTTATTTATCTGTAAAATAAACATTTTTTCTTTTTTTACCATTTCAATCAAATTGAATGTCATTCAGTAAAATTTTAGACTTATAAGATGGCCTACATACGGTTTAAGGTGTTTGAATTTTCAGTTTATTTTAAGGAAATCTGTGGGTATTCAACCTACCATGGTTTTATTAGAGTGGTCTCTTTAAAATGCCCAATTCCTGTGACAATTTTGTTAGTTTTGTTTGATTATTGTTAATTACTTATTTCTGAAAAAGGTGAGGAATCTTGACGATGAAAAAGAAAATTGCAATTAGTTTTGATTGAGACTTCGATGGCACGATGTCATCTCAAACCTACTCTGCATTAACATATGCGGCAATTATGGTCTGATCATTGGGGATCTGATAAAGATAAACACATATGCTACTTAGATATGATGCTTTTACGTTTGAAATTGATCGGTTTTTCGTTACAAAATGAAGAACGAGAAAAACAAATTTTAGAGCGAGTCTTGTGTTGTAGCGTAGTATTTAGGGTACACTTCTGTACGTGGTAAAACACTAATTTTAAAATTACTAGTAATATTTTTTTACCACTGCAAACAGAATTTCAAAGAAGGACGCCTCCAATGACCAGAATGTAGCGGCTTTTTTTATTTACATAGGGATAATCTAAGAATTTAATATGAAGGCAAATGCGTTAGAATGATGCTCTTTTTTGTTTCAAAGTAATTTTCTGATAAGATTTATCAGCATTATCCTGGAAAGAAATCGGTTGCTCCTCCACAGTACTTCATACAGGTTTGGGCATTTTCATAAAATGTTCCAATAGAAATGTTTCATTCAGAACCGTAGGAGGTTTAGTATTATAGATGATTTTATATCCATAAATTTAGAACAAGCTCAACCATGTAGGTACTTTAAGCCTTATAAAATGATATAATTATAATAATCTATTTGTTTTGCATACGTTTATGGTGTATGTTCTAAATACATGCCATAGCTAAAGTACTCTCCTCATCTTTAAACATCAGAGAAATGTAAGTGGATTCTCATATTCCATAAGTAGTTTGACAAAATATATGGTGATATTGAAAAAGCAATCTTTTTGTCTGTATAAGATGACGATGATCCTTCATTTCTATCATCACCGAAATTATTCCAAGGCGGGGAAATCTTTTGGAAAGGATTAATGATATATGACTCGCTCCCCAAAAGCGTTCCGCTCCTATTCGCTTTCTCGGCAAGATATCCGAGATCTGGTAGCACTCACACGTTTCCCATTATCCAGACGTACCCTCGCACAATTATCGAATTATTATCTGATCCTCCCGTCATCTTCATCCCATTGGCGGATGACCAATCAAATTCTGCCTCATTTAAATACAAACATACCCGTCATCTCAGCGCTTCCTCTGGAGCCTATTAAACCTGATAAGTTCTGAAGTCTCCATCTCCCATTTATGGGTTGACAGAAGGGATCTTAGCATTCGGGAATAATTCCCCACTCCACTTCTCCTCCCTACGCTTCCTTTCTTCTCCCTATCCTCACTTAGGATCTCTCTTGGAGGAAGGAGAAGAGAATTTCCGGCCGTAAATTCAAACTCACCCCAGCGGCACCCCTTTCGACCAGCGGTTGGCCGTGGACGCAAGGAGGTTAGGGTTGATGAGGGTGCAGCGAGTAAAGGCTCAACACGTTGGGGAAGCGATGTAAAGAGGTGTACACGGTGGAGACGGGCGATCTGCGGCCATCGGCTCCGTTTCGGCGTGGGAGTGGTATTTAGGGAGAGAGGTCTAACGGTCGCCTCGGTTGCAATATCGGAGTCTTTTTTAAGGGAAACGGGTCGATGCGGAAAATACATCGATTAGTTCAGGGTCACATCGATTGGGCATCGGTTTATGGGGCAGGTAAAGTGTCGGTTTAGGTATCGGAAATATCTGCGGCGGACTTTGATATTGGGATGGTTCGCAAGGTTGTTATATTGCGTATCGAATAATGGGGTAAACACCCCCATCATCCCTCGTTACTTTTACAAGTGGGGGTGTGAGAAGCGAAGAGGGAGTCGAGGCCGAAAAGTTGCTCTTTCCCTCGCATGACATTGCGGATCGAGAGGCATCATTTGTTACCATTCCCAACAGCTTTCTCATCGGTCCCCTACTTTCGCACTCCCTTTCCGTTGCAATATCCATTCGCCACTTCATCCTGCTCCGGAAAAAGCCACGCGATGGCGATTCGAAGAGGAGATAAAAATAAAATTTAAGCTACTGGATGGAAATATCCTCTAAAAAGAACAACAGCTCCGCGAGAGACTAATGCTTCCGAAATGATGACTACTAACCGCCGTGTACCAGATGCACGTCATGCGACGTCGTCCTCCCGCATTCGATTTCCTGGACCCTGATCTCACACCACTCCCTTCCGTTTCTCTGGACTCCTTTCATGACAATCCTCTCTTCCATCCAACCCCTTGCTTCCACGTCTAGTTCACGGATGTGCGACAGGATATTACGGAGTGAGAGGGAGATTTAGCCAAGACAGAGAAGGGAGACAGAATCGGCTGTAAATTGGACTGAGGATGAAATGGGTGAGAAAAAAGCAGCAGGAGCGTGAGTTGATTAAGGAGGAGACGAATAACCTAATTACGTCACCATTAAAACGAGTGTTTCCTTAAAGCTGTCTCTCGATTGTTTACACACAACGTTGGTCCCAACTTAAGGTTCTTTAATATCTTAACGTGGTAGCATAGAGGACTCGTTATAAAATGTAATAACGGGCAACATGTGAAGGTAAAGAAAATATTTTGATGATCTTCATACAGCTTCAAAATCTGACGATTTATTTAATTTACTTTTTACATGATAAGGCTATCAAAATTCGTCCTTATTGAAAGTTTTGGAAGGAGCAAAAATTTGAGATACAAAGAGTTGCTTTGCAGTTTTTGAATAATTCTATTATCTCAAAGTAGTTCTTATTTTGCTGGAGGAGTAATCTTATTTTAATATTCCTAGATACAGATACTGAATTACGTAATATCATTTTGTAATTTGAATTTAGCTGAAATAAATTCTTTAAAGCTCCTAAGCCCCACGGTGAGTCCTAAATTCCGCAATCCCGTTAATTATACTGAGACAAACATTCAGCTTCTTTTATGGCTACTAATAGCCTAAAACTGAAACATTGTTATCTTGCATTTTTACTCCTTAGCATGGATTTGCGAAATACTTATTTTAAGTAGCACTAATGTGCGCGGTAGAGGAAGGAGCGGTGGAGATTCCTCGCGCTTAGGGACCTTTTAAGTAAGAACGAGACTTCTGTATCAATATACGATTTTAACATACACTTGGATGAAATTGATCTGCGTACTTCTTCCAGCTTGATAAGCAAAAAACCTTAGTACTTAACCTTGGAAACCCTTCATATATTTATGTAGATGGAGATAAAATATTTTTAGAATAGAGGAGTACCCATATTTCCCTAGCACTTCATTTAATAGTTTTTTTATTTAGCCTGTGCAGATAATCGCAGTTATTAACGGAGAATGTCATAAAAGGAAATTTGACTTATGGAGGAAGGTTTTGAAAACTGTTAGACGAAATTTTATTTAAATTTGTGGCGGCAAAAATAATTATTTATAATTTCTTTCTTTCTTCATTTATTAATTATAAATCTCCCTCGCTTTCCGTTACTTAGAGAGCATTCAGTGGAATTTCTTTTGCAGAATAATTTAATCAAAGATCTTGTCAATGAAGAGAGAAATGAAACAAATATTACCTTAATCAGCATTACGAAATCATCATTATCCGTCTTGAATAAAAATTTAGTCTCAAGATTTTATAAAGATTGAAAAACGATTTTATAATTCTTGTTATTGGTCGCTACTTGCTTTGCATCTTAAATATAAAGCAAACTGAAATTATTCGCAATTAATTTTTACCATTCTTTTCTGCCGAAGAACGGTCCCACTCTTATTTCTCTCAAATCCACTCATGAATAGTAGAAAGAGAGACGTAAATTTTCGACTCGGGACTGTGAGTTAGCTGCCGACTTTAAAACGCGCCACTTTGGAGGAAGACAAGGGTTGAGATCGAGAACGGCTCAAGAGAAGGAAAAGTTCGACCTAATTCCTCTCCCTTTTCGGTTCTTCACGCGCTTACCGAAGTTTTTTTTCCTGGAAACTCCCACGCGTTTAGAGACTTTGGTGTGCTTCTTCTCCAAACACTTGCCTTAGATACCCTCGCTCCATAACGGGTGGCCCAAGATGGAGGGTGAGGAATCTTGGCACGGAGTGAATTCGCCGCGCGTGTATTTGTGCTTCAACGGTGGGGATAAATCATTCTGCTTCTTCCAAGGGGCCCAGCGCGGAATGATGGAAAGAATGTGTCCCTCGAATGTGAGAAAGAATGGGAAGAGAGAGTGGAAACAAAATTCGAGGCAGATTTTCGAGTCTGTGATCGACTATGTGAGGGCGTCCTGAATTTGCATAGGGGCGAGTGGGGTGTGACGAGGGTGGGACTTTCCTTGTTTCCTGCCTCTGATGAACGCTAGGACGAGAGAGAAAGAGTGGAAAGGCTCTCTCATTTCGCTCCACTGGAGAAGATGGACGAGAAGAAGCGTGAAGAGGAAGAATTGGAATAGGAAGGACAGAAGGGATAAGAAAGGAAAACATGATGGGAATACCATGTGTTCGGGTGCATCGGAAAGGATGAGAAAAGAGCATGAGGAAGAAAGACAGAAGGACTAGGGAAAGCAAGCGAGAATGGGAATCCTTAGAAAGTGAGATACGGTCTCAAGATCTCTAAAAAGATTTGATTAAGAGATAATCTTTGGTGGAAGAGTAAAAGGCAGCAATTTAATGAATAGATGGGAAAATAAAGACTAATAAAAGGAAGGAAATAAGTAAGAAAGGGAAAAAGGGAAGGAGGATTTGGTTTGGGTATGGAAAGGTACGGGTGACAGTAATTGAAGTGAAGATAACTGAAAAGAGGGATAAGAAGATGAATCAGAGGAGATGTTAATGCCTGTGAGTGGGCTATATATCATATTTTGATGAACGGCTCGAGAAGGGATCCCGCGCCGGTGGGAAGACTTTAAATTGAATTTTCTCTTGTTGTTTGATAACAATTTCTAGTTTGACGGAGAAAAGCGCACGTAGGACTTCCCCTGATGAATCTAAATCAACCGTTAAGGTCCCTCAACTGTGATATCAATGTTATTATTAAAATTAACGTCCTATCGAGGAAAGATTGCCATGGTTATATATTTCCCAAGAAGGCGCGACTTTAAGCCTAGGAAAATGGAATTAAAAGCGTTCTTGTTAATTTAAGGCTTTCATGTTTAATTTTCTCGCAAGAGCGATTTAATATCTCTGAGTATATTCATTTTCAATCCGTGTTTATGGAGAAATATTCTTTTGCAAAATCATTTTAAATGATCTTTTGATCCTGCTGAAGAATACAAATTAATGGTATATTAATTTTCTTTGGTAAACTTCAGTTTTAATGTTTGCGAAGAGCCATTAAAATCCAAATTAATTTAAAGTTAAGGCTTTAATAGTGGTCATATTGAATTGGTATATCAATTAGATGAGTTTACCTCTGAGTTTTATAAGGAGATAGAGGAAAAAGTAAATGTTGACAAGTAATTCACAACAATTTGATAAATTTATAGGAGAATTTTTACTCCATTGTGTTGAGCTATAACAAAAATTGTTATAATTCTGATATGATAGAAGATATATTGTTGGAATTTTAGACCACACTACCTGTAATTCAATAATGCCTCGATCAGTTGTTTGATTTTGCGATAGAGAAATACGTAGCAAGTAGAATAGTCTTACTTGGCCGATGATATTCAAAGAGTTTTATACAACTTGAACTCTCAAATTATGTAAACGGTCTCTACAATACAAAATCATGAAATATGGAAGAAATTGAAGTGGATGTAGGAAGAAAAATTATTTAATAATAGTAATAATAATAATTTATTATGCTCTGGGTAGATTCCCATACAGCAACACAAAATACAATAATGCTCAGAGAACAAAAAAAATCAAAAAAATAAAAATCACGACAGAAATACAAAAATATATGGAAAATCTAAATAACACAAGAATGCACTGAATTTCGGAAACCCAAAACTTCTTTCAACTTAATATGTAATAATCCATGCGATGAATTAAAATTAAACATCAGGGAACTAATAGGCAACAAAGTGTTGAAACTGAGACTTTAATAATACCAGAATGTTATTGTAAGAGCTTATTAAGTTATTGTTGACTTTTTGAAAATTATTAATAAGTACTTATGCTCCTTAAGTAGTTGTTTTTACGACTTATATTAGTGACTATATGTACTCAAATCTATCGATCTTTGGTCAAATTAACATTTCTTATTCAAATCCATAATTATAGGCTAAATATGTTGACACGTGTCACTTATTTTTTCCTATCGGTCAAATTATTATTTATCTTGGCCTGATTTTGCGTAAAAGATAGAGGCAAAAATGGCATTGAGGTGAATATTGCTTCAATAAGTTTTATACCTGCTTTGTCAGAGGAAAATTGAAAGAATAATCTACTAACATCATAAATGCGTAGCAAACGCGTACAAATCGAGCCTGCTTCAAATCCTCTTCCGAAATTTCAATACCTAAATTCCAATAATAGTAGTTTAGCTTAAAAATATAAGAAATTTACTAAAAATATTTAAATAAAATTTTATAATTTACCAAATTTTAAATGAAAATTTAGAAGACAGTGTAAAAATATTTAAAAAATTTATCATTCATAGAACTACAACAATTGATGTTACTCTTGCTGTCTCTCTTGATATAAACCGAAAACATGGCGATAGCTGCGTTTTGAAATTACATAATAATAATAATAATAATGATAATAATAATAATAATAATAATAATAATAATAATAATGATAAATAAAGTAAAGCTCTATGCAGAAACACCTGAAAAACTAAAATCATTAATAAAAACTGTATCCCTGTTTAGCAGAGACATCTGCATGTCCTTTGGATTGGAAAAATGTGCGACTGTCAGCATTAAACGAGGAACTATTAAAAAACACGAAGAGGATTTCCTCGGAATAAAAAATTTAAGACAGGATGAGATCTATAAATATCTAGGATCTCTCCAAAACGGTAGAATAGACCACACCCAATTGAAAAAGGAGTTCAAGGAAAAATACATAAGGAGAATTGCAAAATTATGTAATACAAAGCTATCAGGGAAGAGGATAGTTGAAGGAATCAACAGCTGGGCAGTTCCAATCCTTATTTACTCCTTTGGGGTAGTAAAATGGTCTGAGAGTGACTTAGATGAAATAGACAGGAAAACAAGAACTCTCCTGACGAAGTTTAGATTCCTTCATCCAAACTCATCTGTCAAGAGATTATATTTACCTCGCAAGGAAGGTGGAAGAGGCCTGCTGAACATCAAGAATATGTGTAATGTCCAGGTTTCTCAAATGAAAGAGAAACTAAGAACATCTTCTGACGAACTTATGAAGATGGCGATAGAAGCTGATGAGGGATACACTCCCCTCAATCTCCAACAGGAAGAAACCAGCAAAGAACTAAATACTCAAGAGGATAAAAAAGTATGGGAAAGTATGGATATACATGGAAAGTTCCCAAGATTACTAGACGAACCTTACATCGACAAAAAGGCCTCATTACAATGGATACACAAAGGATACTTGTATCCTGAAACCGAGGGATTCCTTTTTGCAATCCAAGACAGAATAATGAAAACGTTAAATTACCAAAAACATATCCTGAAGCTAAATGTGGAAGATAGATGCCGAAAATGTGGAAAAACAGGGGAGTCCATCGAACACATAATGGCTGGTTGTCCAAATCTAGCAGACACAGCATACCTAGGAAGGCACAACCAGGTCGCGAAGCTCATACATCAACAACTTGGTATGAAATATGAACTCCTTGATGAGGATATTGTTCCCTATTATAAATATCAGCCTGCTCCTGTTTTAGAGAGGAACAAGATCATCCTTTATTGGGATAGACCAATTTTAACAGATAAAACGATTAATTACAACAGACCAGATATTTTGCTAATTAATAATGCGAACAAAACCGCAATAATCATTGATATAGCTGTGCCACTGTCTCATAACATACGAAGAACAGAGATGGAAAAGAGAGACAAATACGAAGAGCTTTCATGGCAATTAAAGGATATCTGGAAGTTGGTAGAGGTCCAGGTTGTCCCATTTGTGATATCTGTTGAAGGATTGATGACCTACAATTTTGGTAAAAATATGGAGAAAATTGGTTTAGAGGAATATACCATCGATGCAGCACAGAAAGCAGTATTACTGCAAACATGTCACATTGTGCGCAAGTTCCTCAGCAATTAATAATAAGATCACATGGGTTAGAGTGAATTCTCTCTCCGTGTTGACTGAGCCTAGTCCTAACCATCTATGGACAGGTGAATATTTTCCAGCGGAAACGCTGAGAAAGTGCAAAAACTCAAATAATAATAATAATACCGTCTTATTTTTTGGGCGAATTTTAGCCTTGGAAGGCTATTCCTCCAATTAACCCCTTTTCTTAATTTTATTCCTTTTTTTGCATTTTATATTATTAATATCACACACACACACACATACACAACATACACAGACAGCCATTCCCTAACCGAAAACATCCGATTAGCCCAGCCGTTTCACATAAAGACAGAGCGAAAGAAAGTTCAGTTCTTTTCCCTATTTTCTATTTAATTTCATAGTGAATCTCAGCGACTAATTATCTGTAAGACCTCTTTATCACTTCATCGTTTTTTTTCATACCAAATAATCCCATAGATAATCCGCCGAAGCTTCCTACTCATAGTTGTATCGCTCTTCGGTGGGAGAGAATCGTCCGTAAAGGCCTGAGAATAGCCCGGAATCCGCAAATAGGGATAGAGGAAAATGTCATGGGTTTTGCGACGCTCTCCGCCCAAATCCTATGCGCATCCAACACCGATCCGTAGATCTCCATCTCCGGCTAACACACAGCATCCGCCTTCGACCATGCGTCGCATTCAGCCGCCACGCACACATCCCAAAACCTTCGTTCCGGTCCAGCTATTCTCCCTCCCTCGCATTCGGATATATATCCGAGGGGTGGGAAAGAAGGAGGCTGTTCGGGGGCGGTGTAGCCCAGAGCGCTCCACAAGTGGAAATCCCTGTCAAACGACGTCGAATTGGGGCTCCGAACGTGGGCTTGAGTGTGTCCATGTGTTCCCGCGAATTCTGCGAGAAGAGACCGGTCGGGAAAAGGGTGGAGGTAAAAGGTTTGGCGGGAGTTCTGGGGCGCCGCTTTATTCATCGAAAGGGGGTTTCTCTCTCTATATCTGCTATCCTGCAATCTAACCGTATATACCGTTTTCCCTCTTTCAATCTACCTACTCAGCCAGTCGCGGAGTTGCTAACATTCGACATTTCCATATTCAAATCCGATTCGGGGGGTTATTCGGGAGGGGAAGGCTTTTTTGTACGCGCGCATGTTTCCATTAGTAATTCCTCGATGAGAACCTTAGACAATCATATCTTGATTCTAACGCGTCTTTATTGGAGAGAGGGAGGGTAACGGGTGGTTTTTTTATAGACGGAAGGGACATTGAGTTGGTGCTGATGGGTGATATTTATTGGACTTTAGATCCATGGGCGGAAATAGTTTTATTTTGCGTGTCGCGTGCTTCGGAGATAGATTTTATTCCTTTGGTAATGCGTCTTATTTTAAAGCCATTGTGCCGCTCTTGCCCCGCCCGCTTTGCTCTGACCGCGCCCCAGAGCGGTAAAAAATCGCAACTAGTGACTTATTATGTAAATCAATTCCTCTGCGATGGCGCCGAGATTGGCAATCGCAGGCTGTAAATAACTCCCCAGACATTTTGCCACGCCTTTGTTATTCAAAGTTGTATCGCTTTGAATGACTGGATTTATTATCGCATTCAAGAATATAATTGGTGTTAAAAAAGTTCATGTTTCATTAGGCACAGAATGGTTGTGACTTATGACATTGGGAATTTTTTTATGAAAATGCGAACTGTTCACATCCTTCAGCCGTACGAATGTATGCCATAGTCTTGTAGATTCTTCAGTTTTCCGCTAAGTTCCACTTATGTGCAAGACTTTTTTGTTTGAAAATGATTTTTTGACTCCTACGAGGGAAAATATGATTATTTCAAATCATTGACAGAAATGCACGGGCGATCTGTCTCAGAGCGTCTGCTGAATTTCAAAATCTCTCTCTAAAATATTTATTTTGGACTATAAAACATCAGAAATATTTTTTACTATAAGTTTTCAGTTTCAATAAACTGAGCAATCATTCAGTCAAAAATCAGAAAAAAATTTCCATGAACAAACTCTATATCACTATATTATCTATATATATATAAATGAATGTGTGTCAAAGGTTCTTTAGGATAGGTTCTTGTTAGGAATAAATGGAAGCAACTCGGTGTTCTCTCGCTGAGGTCTTTCATAATTGCTTTGCCGTTTCCTGCTTCATTAAGTCCCATTTTTAGTGAGAATATCACGTAAACGCTTTTCTTGCTCTCATTGCATTGGAACAAAGGTGACGTAAAAGGGAAAAAAGAGAGAACGGAATTTTTCGTGCAGGTATTATGCATTTTACTTGTCAACTGTTTGGCAAGCTTAGTACTGGATCATTTTCTTTCTACCAAGTTTTTCTCTCCGGAAGTAAAATTGGATTTTTTACAGTTATCAAGTTCTAGGTCACTTCATTGTTAAAACTGAATCCTTTGTCTCGGTATGAAACGCGCCTACTGTCTGAAAAATCTTCCTTTCCTTACTTCCTTAAATGTAGTTAATGCAGAACCAGCTGTCGAATCGCAACCTTAAAACATAGTGTAGTATGACATATAGACTATGCATTTAACTAAATTTCAATTCTTTCTTCGGAAATTATCATTCTCATTGTACACTAAAGAAAGTTACTTCTTCAATTTTAGTTCGTGGTGCATTCGGAATGAAAATACTGAAATTATTTGACTTAATAATAATCACTAAACTGCCGCATTTTTTCGTCACCTGGACTACTACTACACCAAGAAAACGCATATGCATACTACAATCAAATCTCTTTCCGAGATTTGACATGGTATGCATGCGAGTTTTGATATTTAATCTGTTGCTATCTTGTATTGCCGGAAAAGATGCATGTATATAGCATATAATGTATTATATTTTTCAGTATCTGATTGCCCTATGCAACGGAGGGAACGCAAAATGTCTGCCATGTCTTCCGAAAATGTATTATCCCAGATAAAATTAGATAAGCTTAGTTTAAAATTTAATCTCTTATTTGCTAACGATTCCCATTCTATGACAAGAAAGTTCTTGGAAACAATACTATCTATTTGTCGCAATAGTTCTTAACTAAGCTCTTTGACTCTCGCTGAATCTATTTGTAATTCACGAAGGCAGCGCTTGTCGGCACGGCGCTATACATTACATACTCTGTATGAGCTCTAACTAGCGCAAATTACTGATGGACTTTTTGTAGCCTTTATCGAACACTCTTTTGAAAAAGTCAAAGTTATTAGTGATCGTCCACTTATTCCCCATATAAAATTGTTTTTGAGTATGACTCCTAGACGTGTCTTATGTAAAGCTATTCAAAATTGATTTAAATGATAATAATTTTCTCCACATTTACTATCAAGTTGGCGTAAAGTTATCGCGCTGCTATACGAGATTTATTCATGAAGCCATTCGCTTGTCGTGGCTGTTATATGAAAGTGTGTTCTATATTATAGATTAGACGGAAGAAGAGACTATTAGTCTCAATCTCGCCCAAATAAAGACTAATATTATTATTATTATTATCATAAAAATATTCGAAAATGAAGATACTCGTAAAAGCTGTTGTGTCGTTAACCGAATTTTTATTAAGGGATTGAAAATAAACTATATGTTCCTCATAGCAGCGTTGATCTAAAAAATATAACTATGCCCTGTAAATATTATGATAGACTACATACCGTGATGATATAATTCCTCTCCTTGGACGCAAATCGAGTCACTATAGAAATGTTGGGTAGGGATAACCCGTCCTTCATCTGGAAAGGTACTTCCAGAGGGTCTTTTGTAATCATTGTTCTGACGAGGCGCGCATATCATAAGTTTCCCGGAAAGCAGCGGCAGTTTGGCACAAATAACTTCGAAACGTCCGCTATTCGCGCAATTGCGAGCCTACATGCCATCCAGAGCCTTTTGGCAATTACGAGTTCCTCGAAAATCTCATTGGAATCCACGGATTTCCCCTTGCCATCCTTCTCCTTTACATTTTCTCCCGTTTGCGCGCAAGTGAAAGCTATTGTGATACGCGACCGTTTTCCTCACCCACAACGGCTCCCTCCGTTTGTACATACTAATGCGAGGTAGCCCTTTGATTTGGATCTCTGACCCCACTTTTCAGTGCATCATCCCTCTCCCCTCTCATCCTCTCACTACTATTTGAATTAATTTAGATCCCCCAGCGACTTTCTTTCTTTTTACTTTCTCCGTATACGTAGTATAGAGAAAGTATTGTTTTTATGAAAAAAATCGATTTCGAGATTTCAAGTGAAATACATGTTTTGGGGTCCCTAGAACACGTTTTGACCATTTTCGGAATGTCTGTGTGTGTACCAAACTTCATATTTAGCACTGTGATGGGTGCTGTCAGAGTTGATTAGTTTTTGGGGTAAATCGGTTTACCGGAAGTCGAGCTTTATTCTTCGAAGGAAATGTCCGTTTTTGCAA
The DNA here is from genome assembly GCA_947579665.1 of Sympetrum striolatum. Taxonomy (NCBI): domain Eukaryota; kingdom Metazoa; phylum Arthropoda; class Insecta; order Odonata; family Libellulidae; genus Sympetrum; species Sympetrum striolatum. The sequence goes on along the minus strand of OX388341.1, from coordinate 97,983,554 downwards.
AATATCTCCATAAACATGATATTTAGGTATATACTATTATTTATAAAGGTTTTAGAAAATATAATTTACTATAACTTTTGTATAAAACATATTTTTGTATCACTGATTGTTTAGGAGTTATTCGTGAAATACTGATAAACCGGAAGTTGCTGATCATGTACTTTGTGGGCGCTCTAACATGAAAACTATTCGTCATATTAACACCAAATTTTATATATAGCACTTTGGTTGTTGTCGCTAGAGTTGATTAGTTTTTAGAGCGAATTAGTCAACCGGAAGTCGAGCTTTATTTTTTGAAGCTCATTTCCGTTTTTGCAAAATTCCTCCATTAATCTGTTATTTTGGTATATACAGTTATCTACAAAAGTAAACAAAAAATGTATTTTTCTATAAGTTTTATTTGAAAAAATTATCGATATCAACCACCGTTTTGGAGTCATATCATAGTTAACTAATTTTATGGTTATTGCGACAAATTTACGTTAAAATGTCGTTTTCATTTATACCATTTCATAATCATGTTATATTCAACATGGTTACTATATTTCTTCAAAGTTTTAATTGGAAGTTGATTTGGAATTTAAAACACGCGTATTTATTACAAAATGATTATTCAGTTATAATGGTTTCTTGCCGTTATTGATTACTCTTCACAATAACGATAAAGTTCGTTACTATGGGTTTGTTTACATGACAAACAATGCAATGCAAGGCGTCTATCGCTCAGTCTCGTGCTATAGAATATAATAAATATCATTCAGCTCTGGCTGATTTATAATAATTAAAAGGTATTCTTCTTTATTATTTTACTCCATTTGTCTCCTTTATTAACTTTATCTTATGTAAATTAATAATTTTCATCTTTTACTGTTACTTTTTGATTTTCCACTTTTTAAATATGTAGTCCTTATTTTTGTTATTAGTTTGTGTGTTGTTTTGCTCTTCGTTCGTATTTTGATTTCGTTTCAATCGCCTATCATAATCAGTTTTGTGATTCATCCTATAGTGGTGCTTGTAGTAGACTCAAAAGGCCAATTTCACCGTTTTTCATCGAACATGTCCCGAAAAACATTATTTATAATGTTTGTGACGTAAAAGTTAATATGATATAAATTAATCACTTATATATCTCCCAAGTTTAGATTGAATATAGAGTTCAAAAATACTGTCGTAAATAAATATTTACATCTTATTTATGGAGAAAGTCATGTGCTGGCCATATCAGATTTTTTCGATATGACAAACGGAGATATAGTTATAGAGTTGTTTTCTATCACATACTTGTATCACGAAAAACTTTTAAGGAATACACTGAACGCTTACAATAGTTACATTCTTTATAAGGATAATCAAAACTTATTGAAGGCTAGTTTGTGTCACTCGAGATGATCTTCAGCCATATTGCAGATGATGAGTCCATCGCCAAAATTAAGTAATGGCAAAATAAAAAAAATAGATGACACAATTGGGAATTCAGAATCTATGACCGATCGGAAACCAAGAATAAGTATAAATTACTAAGGCAACTGAAGTTATTGTATGGTAACTTGGTTAATAGTGAAAATTAGTGCTAAGGGACCACATGAAAAAACTACTGATAATTGCCAAAGGCAAATGAAACTGAAGAAATTAATAACAAAATTGAAAACGTTAGGGAGATTTCGGAATACTGAGTTAAAGAAATATGAAGCTTGCTACATATCATGGAAGCATCCAAATAGAATCGCACTATGTTCCGCTAGCCTATTTTACAATGTTACGATGGTTAGAAATTTTAGGTCATCTTACCTTCGTAAACACAGTTTTTGGTAATGGAAGTGACTGATACAACTCTGAACCTATAGAAACGAAAGAAGATTTTGATCAAATTTGTTGACTGAATATAATTAAAAAGGAAACAAATAACTCACTTTCGATCAAATTATCACGTTGTATTTTATTAGAATCGTATTAATTAAAAAAATACGGTGGCTTTAGCGGTTCATGAAATCTTGTCAAAATATTTTGACAAAAGCAATATTTTGCAGCTATTTATTGGTACAGGAAAGAGAGAAATTAATTTTTGATAACTTATTTTTGTCTTAGTCTTGTTCATGTACCTGCTTATATGAAAGCTACTGACGTATCATGGGCTACAAACGTATCAACCTTTGTATCCCCTCATTGAGTACTTTAAAATACGTTATCCATAGGGTGATTGTATTGCATTTTATTTGACCTTTTTATACTCCTTACATAATGGCTTACGAGAGGGGCACCACAAGTGCGTAACACGGATTCTCTCGAGACTATCACGGTATATTCCATGGAAAAAAATCATATACATGTGCCCTACCGTTGCCATCACTTGCTCATTGCTTAGGAAAATTTGCATCCGAAAATCGATGTTAGGAAACAATACATAAGTAATCCCACGTTGATTTGTGAAATTTTCCATGAGGGAAAATATTATCTCTCATCTTTTAACAAATAACTTATCGTTTTTCCAATTAATTTCAAATTATTATTTTACAAACATTCTGTACCTATTATATTAACATTTTTTCAAATATACTATGATGGTACCCTGGTATGTATTAAATAACATATATGTTTCACACAGTCAGCTACAGGGTATCAGCCTAAACCCCAAACGTGATTGGCTTAATCAATCCCAACGGTATACTCCCAGAAAAGTGTCAAAAAATTTTAAATATAAAATTACATTTATTATTGAACATGAAGTTCATGTTAGATGATAATGGAATTAATATAACATAACATTTTTAAGGACAAGAAGGTTATACAAATATTTTGGGAACGAATTTCATTAACAGTGGAAGCTGAAATTTTTACTTGAAGATTCTATTTTCATAAATTCTATAGATGATTTAATTTGCAAATTGTATTGTATATATATACAAAACATGTTTTAATACCAGTATGAGATTGTAAACTGCTGAGCCTAAGAAATTTCTGTACTGATTCAAAAGTATCTGCAAGCTTCATTTCCATCCACAGTGAGCTCGAGTGAGCAGTTATTAACTTCCTCTAATGAGAATAAAAGACGCTCCAGAGAACATTTAAAGACGTAGTTTCCCCTTAACGAAATCCACATCGCGTTGTGTGTATTTAAATCATGCTATTACAATCCTTGTCGAGTTATTTTCTCCACGTCGCTCCAACATTTCTCTATCTCGATTCCTTTTATTTGTATATTATTAAAACTCCTCCTTTTTTCCTTTCAGTTGCTTCCTCTGAATTTCCATTCCAAGGTAACAACTGCCTATTCTCCTCCAAAAATACCTTAAACATTCTATCCTTTCCCTAGTCTCTCGGCACCATTCCTTTTCCTAAACATCTCCTGTTTTCTGTTCTCTATCTTTCTTCTCTTTCCTTTGCCTTTTTGCTTGCCGCCTAAGCCGGTATCGTCCTTGTCATTCGACAAGGCCTTTCTTCTTTTCTATTCCCTTCTGGAAAAGATAAATTCCGGAATTCGGCCCTCCTTCCTGACTTTCTCATTCCTTACCTCGAGTCGAGAGGAATCTTTTGTTACATCATCATCATTAGTTATTTTTAGCAAGAAAGGTCCTTCTATGTTATTCTCCTCTCGATAGCGGTTCAGCATGATATAATCACTCTAATTTTAGCCATAAATTATTTAAGGACCTTTCCTTAATTATCAGCTAATAGTATTCATTTGTGCATTGGACTTATCTTCACTCTCACACCTTTCTAAGATATCGTCTTCCATTTATTTCTCCTTTTCATATTCAGCATTTCACGTTCATTCCGTGTGGACCACCACTTTCGTTTGATATTTCATTTATTTCGATCAACCCAATGGAAACTTTCAATTCATTAATTCCGTTAAAGGAAACAATGACAGCAAATTCTTAAGCTTAAAAACGGCCTTTTTCGCGTTGGAAAGGAAACATCCAGAATTCCCAATCTGCCGACTTTGAAACACATCGAAATAATTGAAAGAAACAATAGACTGGCCTTTGCCAGCCAAAGTTCTACAACTCGTAGGAACAATGATAATGAATTAAGCATAGTTTGCCGAGGCAAGAAACTTTAGCTCGAAAATGGGATCTCTTTCGCGATAGGTCCCAGTCATTGGAATTGGCTTCCCATTCCAGGTCCATGCCTCCATTCTTGCATAAAAATCTCCCCTCCTTTCATATGCATCCTTCATTCCTTTTTCTTTCCTATTCTCCTATGCCGGATTCCTCTTTCGGTGCAGCAGCGCTCATATGCGACCCCTCTCTCCCCTTTCGAGGGTCATGACGATGGATGCGGTAACGAAACTCTTCCGGCGGGCATAAATCACCTTAGGGTAATAACATCTCTCCCCCTCCGCTGCTCCCTCTGCACCCAAATAATCCCATTGCCGCGGGCAAAATATCCCGCCGCCAGAAACACACGGCAAAGTGAGATGACCCCCACCTTCGCTCACGCACGCACGGAGATGCGTGCATAAGAGGCTGAGGGAATTATGGTTCGAGGGAGGGTTGAAGTTTTTCTACTTCTTTGAGAGGTAGCGGCGTGTGCTGGACCCTAGTTTAGTGCTTCTTTTTACTTTATGGGTGAGAATTCCGTTTAGGAATGTGTGAAGTAGAGCTGTGACAGTTGTTGAGGAGTTGTTACGCTTCCGGTTTGAAAATATTTTCTTTACCATTGCCTCCTAGATTGTCGAAGTTTTTTGTCTCGAACCTTTGCTTTTCTCCTCTTCTCACGAAATCATTCTTATTTATCATTCGTCTTAATATGATATATCTTAATATGATTATTATTATTATTATTATTATTATTATTATTATTATTAATATATTTCTTACACAAAAACATAGAAATCACGAATAGCAAACAATACTATCCTAATTACATTCCTTTTAGATTTTCTTGCTTTGTACAGCCATTTGTTATTTCCACTTCTTCAGAGACCCAAAACGTAAGCCGGAGAAATCGATTACAAACAAAAATTAATGATATAGCATAAAGGAACTTAGTTCAAAGCAATGTTTTATCGATCGTCAAAGGACGAATAATAAGCCTTTGAAATTACCTCTGGGAAATTAATAACTCATATTTAATATTTCACATTCTCAATGGTAATGACAGTTGATGTCATAAAGAATGGAGGCTTATCGAAGTTTTATTCATTTATATGTTACAAATTTATAAGTAATAGATTCGGAAACAATCAAAAAGTATGATAATAGTCTTAATTTTTCGCGTATTTTTTAATTTTATTTCTCCGTGACTCCAGATGTGGTATTTATCTCACAACTTGTCAGCTGGAAGCGTAGTATACATATGAGTCATTCTTTATGAACTTCATTACAAAGTAAATTCATATAAATTACTATAAAAATATTTTACTCCATTTTAGATAACTGCATTATAGTGATATACTCGTAGAAAATAAATTGAATGCCATCTTTAATACCTTCTACGGTTATTGACCTTACTAAATTCTTGTTAATTTTTGTAATAGTAACGATGATCTTACACATAAAATATAAAAGCATAAACGTAAGTTTAAATGGGCGTCCTCTTTAGGCACTACATACATACTCAATATTGAAAAAAAGTAAGATTTTAGTATCAAGATACGAACTTTGCACATTTCAGTCAACTTAGCACAGTTGGTAGGAAGTTATTTTTGACAAATCAGAGGATAGAAATTTTTTGTTTGTGGGGTTTTGTCTATGCGAATGGGCAATCATTTCTCCATGAGTTCCTGTAATAATGCCTTTAGCTGGAATGGAATTTCGCAGCTCAAATCTCTTCTTATGGTATGGAATTCTCTCCATTCACATACCATTCACTCTCTCCACCTTTTCCCTTATTCCTTTACCCACTAAATTCTCCCTCCAAAGCGCGGGGATGCAATTTAAGAGACAAAGCTTGGATGGGCCTATTACTATAGGCGGAGTGCTTTTATGAATGGGCGCGGACTCAATGCAAGCCAGGAAATGGAGTTTTGCTTCGCTCACTGAATCATATCACCGAAGGGTTTACAGGGAAAACCGAATCATGGAATGTCGGGTATTACGCCAGATTACTGGATTTGTTCCCATACAGTTCCATCCAGTTTCAATTAATTCAAGGAAAACCACTTTTGAGTGTCCTGAAAGAAGAATATATTTACATGCCCAAACAGTGACGTTCGAAGCAAAGAGCTGAAATTGTATCTCAGACAAAAGTTAATGTATGGATGGCAAGCTCGTAAACGTAATTGTATCGCAGCTCGCGTTCCAAGTAGAAAGGTACCGCAACATGCATAGTATACTCTTTGCTAATGGAATCACAAAGTTACTGATCGACAGAAACGAGATTAAATATCAACTGGATTATGTTCAGAAATGTACCAATTGTATGATTCGTTCAAAGAGCGAAGACGGGTTGCTGTGACCTACTTGGATTCATCACGATATAACAATGCTTTTAAATTGTCAGATGAACTGCGTACAGTCTAAGTTTTGAAGAAATAGCATTTAAAACCAGAAAAGTACTTGTTATTAAAATAGAAGTACTTTAAAATTATCCTTTGTCTTCAGGAGAAAATATTTTCATAAATTGAAAAAATTGTCTTAAAAATTTATCTACTGATACGAGTCTTTCAGTGAGGGCTAAGTGCATATATTATACAAATTGTTATTCTTTTTTGTGGTAAGCACCGAATTTGCTGCGTTTATTCAATATGCTCGTCCATTCTTTTCTATCCCGTTACATGTCTTGTAATAGTATTTAATTTAGATAATAAGATACATAAATACTGCTAATAGTTTTAAAATTTTCAGGTGAGAAAATTTATAGATTAATTTTTAACAAGAAAATTATAATGCGTGGCAAAATGGAAGGCATAAGGTTGGGATGAATTGCCATAGGTTTTTTTGCGCGAGTATTTTTGGGAGTTTCTCTAGCTATTAGAGTAATTTTATAATTCTGTAGATTAGTTCCATAAACCACTATCTAAAAATTTCCCCCATTATTTCACTCATCAGGAACTTAGTGTTTTTATTTGCATTTGCTCGGAAATGTTTGGGAGAAATTTTCAAGATTATGCTCACACTGCTGGAGAATTCTAAAATTCTATACAGACACTGAAATACATAACTTGTGTAGAAATAACAGTAAATTGTAACATTTTCGGTCTTTAAAAATTATAATAACCTGCGACGAAGAATTAATGCTTCTATAGATTAAAAAAATGTGGCTCTATTTTTCCAACGAAATGAATTTCCCCTATGCTAAGCTTACTTGTAGCTCATAGTTTATTTAAACATAATTCTCATTTTACATTTTACGCACGTTCTACTTTTCATGGATACCCATCATATTCATGAATGATATGTTATTAAAATGCTTTATACGCCTAGATTAATGCCTGTGTAAATTGAACACGACATCAGAATGAGAAACAATAACTACATTCCAATGCCATACAAAATCTTAAGCCCAAACAAGTTCCTCAAACAAAAACCATCGCATATGGTAGCTTGGGTGTATACTTTTGATTCACTGGAAATTAGTTTTAATTTTAGCGTGGCTGAAATAGACGGGAAAAAATAATTTCGCTTTTCTGTTTCCGTTTACTTCAGTTTCTCTCCCGCCCATTCTTTATAGTCTCATTAGAATCAGTGTTGTTCTTCTGTTTGTTAGACTGCAGTTGTGTAATCCTGCCCTTTTCCTTTCCTGTAATCCTTTTTGCGTTTATAATATAGTTTGAAACTATTCTTGGGTATTTTTAGATAACTAGGCTAAGCACTGAAATTGCAACAATTTGTTACGAATACTTTAAAGATATTTAGCTCTTGTGACTATTAATTAGATCTTATAGACATGTGAGAATTCACTCGAATTCATTTTGCCTGTACATTTATCATCAGTAATTTTATATCTAATGCTTTCTCCCGTTATTATTTCTTTAGATGAGATATAATACGGCAAGACAATTTTCACTCATTCCATTTTTAAATTTATGTTCTCAGCCCCTCCGTTAGACTCTCAGCAAGGTCTTTCTCACCAAGTTGCGACATTGGCAGAGCTTCTTCTTTGACTGCTGGAATAGGGACGAAAAAGGTTTCAACAGTTGAGGGTAACATTGGTTATGCAATTAGACCGGAGGTACTGAAGCTGGCCTCTTCGCGGAGTCGCAAGGCCTTCTCGAGGACGACCCTGCGGCTGAACGCCTTGCTTTGCAAGTGGTAACCGTGAGGAGGCAAAAGGAAAAAGTGATTTTTCAGTTTAGTCAGCGATGTGCTATTACTGTGTATAAATGGCAATAAAAGAACCAAGACATCCGAAGACATCTTTAAAGGTATGTTCATCTTCTTCTTTCCTTACTTCTTCATAATGTCTGGTGATCGATATCATTATAACTTACAGTAATAACAAATATGCCCCTTACAGAGTCATACGATGGTACTCCATATCTCTTTTTCAGCGCTTGTCATAAAAGAAAACATACTCAGGAAGCCCCAATCTCGTGGGCGTCACGGTGGTTTGCTTGCTCTGCTTACCTTCTGGAACAAGAGGCAGATCGAGAAACTTGTCAAATGGGGATGAGCTGTTATAAGATTACTTGTTTTCTGTGAACCAGCGCCTTCAGAGTACTTCGAACGAAGATGTTCAAGCTCTGAACATTTAGGTATTACTTTTAGTAGAAATTTTTTTCAGATTCCTTCATTGCCTCTGGATTTGTTTCACAAGTATCTAAAAACATTAGAAGTAAGGTTGAACAGGAATCTTAAATGTCAGAACGGACATCGGTTTAGATCTCATCTCAGAAAGATCTCGAACGAAAATCAGACGAATGCTTCAATTTCTGCGGTGATTTGCCTTCAGACTTAATTTAGATATTTAAAATAGCCTTAATTTCTTTTAATTTAAATTTAATAAATAATCAACTGGTAAAGTTGAAAAGGTAAATAATTCAAATAAAGTGAAATAATTAGTGGCTCCGAGGGTTTATTTCTCTAGTAGGTACTTGCAATCGTTTGCCGTCAAGCAATAGCAAAACGTCACGGTAGCAGGTCATTTAGCGACTCCTTTTCCTCCGACCAGGAAATTAATCCAACATTAAAACAACCGAACAAAATTAGCCGTCATAGAAAAAATGGCTTAAAATGCTTTTTGGCGCTTCATAATATCTTCACAGCATCAGTTGTTAAATGCACTGAAATTGCATAAATCCTGTACATAAATAACTTACATTACATTTTAGATATTTTCTTGATTCAATTATCCCTCCCCCCTAAATGTTTGATCATGGAAGCGAGAGTTGATGATTAATAAGGAAGTAGAGGAAAGTTAATAAATGACCTCGATTTAAGACCAGAAGACGAAACTCGCCTCTTCCTATACTCATTTTATTTAGGCCCAATCGTATTTGATTTGATTGAGAAAATTCTGCAGTCATAGTTCGTTTACAACTCTTTTGCTTATTAGATATACATCAAGCTTTAGATTAAGAATTTTCGATTCAACGTCTATCACGTCCTTAAGTGCAAGGCCTAGTAGTCCTCGTCACTCGGCTTCGTAAGTTCGGTTAAACATTGGAATAGAAGTATCAATTCAAATAGGAAGAAATTTTTGTCACTAGATTGATATTTAAATAAGATGCGTAAAATTTGATTAGTTTTACCAACTACGTTTGCTGAATGATATTTACGGCAATTAATTTAATTACTGAATATTTTCTGGTATGAGTTCTTATGGTAACTGTATAAAATGTCTTTTAGTATCTTAGTTCTTTGATGTTGAATTAAATTGTTGTTATGCATAGTAATCGGTACTATGAAAATATACATAGTAATTGGTACTATGAAAATATAAACACATAATTTGACTCGTATTTCAATCATATACTATGTTTACGAATAATCATTCTGAAGCCAATTTGAATATTCTTGACAGTAATGTAGAATAAAGTTTAGCAATTACGAAAGATGTAAACAGAGCTAAACGTTAAGGACAGGATTAGTAGAATATTCCGCTTGAATGGGGCACACAGAGCGAGAAAAAGCGGAGTTCGCTTCCGTGTAATTTAAGCCCACTTGGCAGCTGCGCCACCGTGAACTGAAGACATCGAATGAACCATTCTTTGCTCATCCAGGAATTTTAAGTTTTTTGAAAACTTGCCTTTGTAAAGAAAACAGAACCGAAAGGAGTGGGAGTAAGGGAATCAGAGCTGAAAATTTGGTCTTCTTGAATTGCTTACGAAGTTTTCTTTGAATGAGTTGCGCGTGAGGAAGAAAGGCGTTCTTTAATTCTATTCTATGAATTTAAACTGGGTTCCTTATGAATAGAAATAGACTTCCCATGAATTTCCAAAACTTAAATGAATCGAACGTAGTAATCCTCTAAGACTTGTAAATAACACCGACTCTCGTATGATAAACTTTTTTATTGCGAAGTTTGCACTCCGCCAGAGTTTGCATTCGAAAATAAATTTTAAGAGGAAAGAACTCGAATATTTCTCTGCCCGTTTGGAAGTGTTAAAGGGAAAAACCACTCGTATATTGAAACTTCATAAAATGAGATGAAATTCTTGAATTTTGAAAGATTCCAATTATGTTCTTGTTTTCAGAAAAGCTTGAGTAGTTTGTAAAATAGTGCGGTCTTTTCCTTACCCTCTTGTGTTTTAGATCTCAATCGATGCACGCTTCAGTATAATCGAATAAATAATTACGATGTTAGAAATAACATCCTTTTTTATGAAAAATAATCCTGAACTTGTTAGTGGTTAAACAATATCCAAACGCCATTTTTATTAGCGAGCCACGTATCGTGCTACCGATTTTTCGGAAACAATAGAAAGGCCTGCATGTATTTAATTTTTTTAACCAGTGAAGGATGAAGCAATAATAATAATAATATAACGGCTTTATTCGGGCGAGATTGAGACTAAAAGTCTCCGCTTCCATCTAACCCAATAGGCATCCCGTAAAACGCTTCATTCTTAGCTAAATGTCTTTGGGGTGCTAGTTGTCTTAAGCAGTGATAAGTCGAATTTATTCAACTAAACTTTTACTTACCGGATCTTTATTCAGCTATTCATTTAATGTGTGCAGAATTAGTACGAAATTGTACTAAAATTGATTTTCAACTTTAAGGGCGTTCAGATATTATCCTCACTTTTTATACTTAAATCATATTTTCATTTATCACGTGAGATGAGTCTCTAATTTAAAGTAAGAATTAACAGAATTTGTTCGAAGACAATCTATCACGCAATTATCTGGATACCAGGAAAATTATATTTATAAAATACAAAATTAACAACGTTTTAAATCGGATTAAATTTCTTGCAAAAATGCAAACGTCTTTATTGGACGAAATTGGGACCTCGTCATCTGAGGATTATAAAAAAATGGTCTTTTGCTTAAATAACACATGCAGCCTAATAGCAAGGTTCCCATAGGATAGAAATGACGAAGCAATTACGAAATCTCGCTTTTAATAATATTCTGTTGTTACTATCCGTTCATACGGTAGCATCCACTATTGTTTTTCTGCGTGTTTTCAAGATAAATATAGCGAAAAATTTACAGCGATTTCCACTTATCATAGCAAATTCTCTCCATTCTTAAATGCATATGCGGTAGCCATTTCATGTGGGAAAGAAGTGCTATTTTCGGTTATAACACATTTTTGGATCGATGTAAACTTTAAATTGAACGATGATAGGTGTATCTAACTTGGTTAATTTTCTTTCCGCATTCATTTAAACCGCTCCAGAATTTAGCCATGAATGTAGTTTTCCTTCTGATTCGTGGAATTAATCCTCCTTCCCGAATCATCAGAGAGAAGGAATCACATCCGAGCTGTTGCGACGACCGGCTGCGTAAAACAAAAGTCTCTGGTCTGCTATCTGAGTCACTCGTGGACGTTGGTGGTGGAAAGAGAGAAAAAAGGCTGGAACAATGAGGTATAGCAGTCTCATTAGTATTCACGTTGGTCGCTCTCGCACTGAGAGGAAGAAAAGAAGGGCGTGCGTTGTAGATGGGATGGAGAGGAAGAGAGGGTGGAAGAAAGCGTATGGAAGTGCACGAGGAAGGGAGAAAAGGATGACGTAGGGAAAGGGTGAATTTGAGGGGAAAAGAGATAGGGTTAAAGTTATAGGGTGGGCGGGGAAAAGTAGATGATAGGGGAGGGTGTACATGAAGGAGTGGAGTGGAAGGATCGGAAATGAAAGGGGATGAGATTTGAGAAGAGCGCGAAGTTTGGCGCCGGAGGGTGAGGTCGGCTTAGCGGGAGAGTCAAGGCTGTGAGGAGGAGGAAAAATGGAGGGGTAGACAAGGAACCGGAAGAAAGGAGAGTGGGGATGAGAGAGGGTTGACGGGGGTTGGAGAAATTGCCGAGAGGGAAGAATGGTGCGGACGAGATTCGAGAAGGTCCGACAGAGATGGACAGGGCCGTACGCCGGAGGAATGTCGAGGAGGATGTGATGGACAAAAGGAGATGAGAAGAGGGAAAAGCACGAGTTTCGAGGGAATGGGGATGGGGTGGGTGTGCGCGGGAATATTCATGTTCGCCTTTTAAAATTACGATGAGCGGGTTTTGAATCGAAGGCCCAGGAAAGAGGCCGAGAAACGTTACTGATTCCGTTAGGTAAGAAGAGTTGAGGAGGTATTTTATGTATGTACTTAAAGTTCAGTCAAGTTAAGTTTAAATTCAAGATGTTGATCAAGAGAAGTTTGAAATTATATTAATTTGCATAGGACACACTGAAAGATTCTCAAGGTTAGCATAGCACTCATTGGATTCTCCTAGGAAATTGGGTTCTTCATTTATACATGGAAATCATTTTCGGAAGAAATTGATTGGAGTCAACTCTTGTGTAATAAGACAAGTTGTTCTTTTTTGTCACGATAAGAAATACGGGTAGAGTAATCAAGCTGTAAATATTTGAAAAGTGAATGGTGAAGCGATGAATCAAGGCCTGAATTGACTTGTTACAGCTATTTGTTGACGTATCAAGTTCTACTTGAGATTATATACTTAATATTGCATCAGCCTTATTTTTTTACTAATTATACTGGCTTGGGCCCAGCTTGGAATGGTCCCATCATCTTCCAGTCCAGCGAAACGAGCTGAAAATTGTCTCCAGAACCGTCTCCTCCTTCTTCATAGTAGCCGCTGATTAACCAAAACACTTTCAGGATCGTGATAGTGAAGCCAAGTCTTATCACCTAATGATGACATTTTAGTTATGCATCACCATGCTCCCTTACCGTAAGCTTCTGAAAAACGAAATGAAGGATACACCCTTGGGAATCTGCAACATGTCTACCAAGCTGTCCACTCTTATCCGTCGATCTACCCTAGCAATAATTGAGACTGCTTCCCGAAACTTTTTCTTATCATGAAAAACTGTTTCACCACAGTATTTTCACTGTCAAAAGTTAGTTTTACTAATAATAACTATTGACCATCCCTCGTATTGTCGTAGCTTTCAATCGTTTTTATGCAAAATATCTGCAATTGCTTGAAGGTTTAAATCTTCAATTTCAGATGTGAGACATTTTGAGAACAGTTTACTTCGAACAACATTTTTTAAAATAATTTTCGCTTCATCATTCGTCAAAATTCCTTGATCTCAATCAACGGCAAAACCGTAAGTTTTTCAATGAACCCTTATCACTCTCAAAAGGGTAGCCTTGACTTCGTGGTTATTATTCATACTGTTCTTCACAGAGAAATCTGAGGAAATCAAAATACAAATTTTATATCACAATAATTTATTCATTTAAATCATCAATTAATCAAATAATTCGCTATATCTAATATGGGAAAATTATACATAAATTTTATAATGTTCCGATTCAAACTCAGACTTATTACGTTCCTTCATATATGACATATTAATATGATCATCGAGTTAGCTGTACCTTTGTGGAACTCCATCATGGAAGGTGTATCATCTACACCTGAAGATGACTAGTTCTTAGTAGAAACCGGTCGTTTATAATAAAAAATTTTCTGTGGAATTGAGACTAAGCTATTTCTTCTCCTTCCATGACATATTAAACTATAAGCAAATTTTTTTATATATTCAGTGCTCAATGCATAATAATTGTTACATTATAGTATTTATTTTACGTGGCTTTATTGTGAACATTTCGATACCAAAACTACGAATTAAAAAATGGAGATGAAACCTGGTAATTAAATTCATGCGCATTCTTCAGAATTGCAAACGAAATATTCCCAAATGCAAATACAACTCGGGGAAAACAATCTCCTAAATCTCGAAGTCCGAGAAACTCTCATTCTTTTCCTCTCGGGCATGAAATGACTTCTTCAAGCATCCTCCCTCCCTCACTTCGGTCAACGGCTCAAAAACTTCATTCCTTTCGAGATGCTGACGATCGGAAGAAAATCTTCTAATGAAGGCGAATTTCTCTCCGTCTCACAAGGGCGGCAATAGGGGAGAGAGGAAAAATGGCGAGATGTCTTGTTTAGAAACCCTCAAACAAAGGAGTTCTGGAGAGAACGAAAGAAGGAGAAAGACTGGACGAGGGCGAAGAATAGGAGAATACAAGGGGAAGCGAACCGTAAGGATTCCAAATCCAACTGGACGGCGGCTAGAAAGAGAAGTGAGGTTGAAAAAGAAAGTGTCCGTCGAGATAAAAAAAGGTTAAGAGTTGGGGGTGGGCAAGGAGGGTGGTTTTTCTTAAGAGGGTAAAAGGGTGGAAGAAAAGAGCTCAGCTGAGCCCGCTTAATTAATTTCTCACCGCCTTCCCCCCCCTCTCTGCTTCCCCATTCCCTTTTGAACTTAATTAGGACCACTGTTCTTCTGTGCGGCCGCCAACGCAGTCGTCTTCGAAGCTTGAATGTCAAGTGTGGCGTGGAATTTTGAGGGTGAAGGAAGAATGGGAAGAGAAGGGGAAGAAAGTGAGGTGAAAAGAAAATGGGAGGAAAAAAAGATTGGTTGAGGAAGACGAAGGGGAGAGGGAGGTTTTTCATCTTCTTTCCTTGGGTTAGGCGTACGCGGTTTTTTCTCTAAGGGAAACTTTACGTGAGTGGGCTGACTGTGGAGAATGCATTCGTAGTCGCTCATGTGTTGTGAGGTCGGGGAAAAGGCGCGGTTGATCGCGGGCGCGATACAGATGCAAAACAACTGTGTATCTCACTTCGATATTACTCGGCATTATTCATGTAAGATCTGAGGATACGTGCCAAGAAGGTTCTCCACGGCAGAGCAGTTGAAAAAATTGCTCCCAGAAATTCCACCAGAGCTTTTAGAAGTGAATGGTATGACGATTGCTTCATTTTTGTCTTCGCAATGACTATAAAACACCTCGTTCGTTTGATAAATATGAGGAAAAATAAATTTGCGTAGCAGCTTCAAATATTTAACTGAATAACGGCAGCTTGTTGTTCGCGGAAATCAAATTACACAATAAAATCGACTGTCTGAGCCTTTACTTGGTGGATTTCCATGACAACAGAAGCAAGCTGACAACGTAATAATTTATTTATACATTTCTTGTGGTGTTAATAGATAAATAAATTATTCCCTTGTCAGCTTGCTTCTGTTGTCGCGTATTACGCAAGTTATTCCCAGATTACCCTGATGAGTGTCTGATCTGCAAAACTTCCATTGTTAATTATGCTAGACTACCATATCACTGAAGATTCCAAAGATTCTTATTGTAATAGGAGGAATCTTTTGACGTGCTTGACTGTGACAGATAAAATTTATTTCCATCTTTTTGTGAATTTCAGGTTGCCAAGTTTATCACCTCCTTAAAATTCTCTCTATTCTTTTATGATTTTGCCTCTCTTGCCTTTTCCGGAGTCGATAGAAAACAGTCAACAATTGGGAAAATAACGGTTATGTATTTTTAATAGTAAAATGAAATACAAACATATCTCTTTGATCTTTACAGGAGCTATTCCTTCTAATGTTTAAGATTTGGCTCTGAGGAAATTTCACTTTTTTCAATATTTGGAAAGCAAATAACGAGGCTCAATCTCTCTACCAGACGGCAGTGAAACTGTCATTTCTATACAAAGTGAAATTTCCTTGATTATCAAAAACCTGCTTTACTTCAGAGTTTTTATCAATATTCATCAATTTCAAATTAACTCGTGGGATTCTTCTCCATTCATTAAATCTATGCGTCTTCAGATAACCTTCCATCTCACGAATTGATTTCACTTGGGGAATTTCGCCAAAAAATCGCTATAAACACTCATTCCCACCTTCCATTTTACTATCATCGGATTACCATGGCTTCGGAGCACTTGACTCGTCCTTGGCGCATTTTTCCTCGCCGATTGCCCTCCGCGTGACCCAGATTACCTGAAGAGCTCCTCGCTGTCTATGCCTCCTCTTTTCTATCCTTCCCCTTTGCCGCTGGAATAAAGCTGTCTTTCTTCTTTCTCTATTTTACCCTCGACCACTTCTCAACTTCCCGCCGTGTCCTTTCAACTTCTCCATCCCCTTTTCTCGCCTTCCCAATGGGTTTTTGAAGCCGTTTCGATGAATCCTGCCTTCCCCCCGTTCCAGATATTCGGAGTGTCGATAGAGGGAGATTTTTTTCTCTTTTGCAATACAAAATTTAAGAAGTTCGCGCCAGGTGGCTGTAACAGTTTCAGAGACTCGTGAATTATATTGCATTATTTATTGTTTCACCGTTGCGAATAATATAACGGTAGACCTGTTCCTCGTTTTAGTTATTTTCATATGATAATCGAATAGTTCAAAGAAAGGATCAAAGGAATGATCGAATAGCGATATCAGTAGTTGATTTTTATTTTTTAAGAGCTGCGTTCACGGCCATTCTAATATTTCCTTGCCATATACATGCTTTATAAGATGGTATCTATTTATGCCTAGTTAATTTAATTAATTAGGCTTCCTAAATTGTTGCTAGAAATCCCATAGTATATAAACGAATATTTGTGATTTTATAATATAATGAGGCATAAATATTATAATTTTTTATAAATCAACAGTTAGCATAGTTTAACGTTACTCTATTATTATTTAAAATTTACCGTGATTACCTTTCCCCAACTCATCTAGCTGCTCCATATCGGCTTAATTGCGTTTATAGTGTTTAAATCCTTTGTTAACCTAAGTTGCTGATTGTTTTAATATCTATCCGATTTTAATTATGCAGTCTATCTATTTTACCCTTTCTTAAGGATTTATAATGAATATATATTTTGTGGTCTATCGAGAGAACAAGTCTGCATTAATTATGTTAAGAAAGATTTTAGTTGCCTCCTATGCTGGAATAGCACGCTTGATTTGTCAATCTCTGCGCCATTTTACTTTATCATAGTAACCTAGGTTTCCTATTTCCTCCTTTGAACTTTTACTTTTAAATCGAGCTGTTGACTGCTGGCATTCAATCTACAATTGAAAACTTATGAAGGGCCTCAATAAAGAATTCCTTGTTCCACAAATCTCTTGATACGTAAATATGCCTTTCAATTATATCATTGTTTTAAGTGGACATTACTCGTTTTGGGTCCAAAAATTTCACTAAAAGGAATATCTTGTTGGAAATATATCAAATTGATTTGAAAAATATTTTGTAGGTAATTCAATAAACTGTTGATGCTTTCACATATATTCTTTCACTGAGCTCTCTCATTAGAAACAAAGATTAGATGAATTTTCTATATTTCTAGGATATCTTTTCAATAGTTCCTTTCTCTCACTATGAAAAAATTCCACACAGTCTTCGTTTAGAGCCCGTTGCGGTAGGACGTGTGTCTACTCTCTCTCGAGCTAATCTAAAACGAAGTCAAAGCGGGCTTGGCCCGACGAAATATCGTGTTGACGCGGGACCGCGTGGACGCGAGGAAAGTGCTCACGATGATGGAACCTGGGGAAGGATCCATAAAGGAACAAGGAGCTGAAGGAGTAAACCCCGGGAAAGGGATTACTGAAGAAGTACCAAAAGATCTAAGCAGGCAAGTAAAAACTAGTTATGCAGGCATAGTTCAAATGGAACAATCCCCTACCAGGGAACAAGCACTTGTTATGCACTGCGCCCAAGGAATACCTTATGAAGAATACGTGTACGCTGTTGGGGATATAGTCTCACCAGTTAACATATTGTACTCATCAAGAATCGCGAACAACCGTGTGTGCATCCATCTCTCCAGTGAAAAACTACTAAAAGAATTTACGGAAAAATACGAATATCTAACGATACGTGACCAAAAAATTACAGTGTCTCCGCTCGTAAATAAACAAAAAAGAATAGTGTTGTCGAATGTTCCGCCTGAAGTGCCAAACTTGAAAATCATTGAAATCCTCGGAGGTATGAAAATCACAATTCAATCTGGGATAACAACCTTGAAAACCTCTCTTCAAAGACCTGGATACCAAAATATCATGAGTTGGAAGAGACAATTCTTTATAAATCCTGAAGACGTTGAGAAAATGCCAGATGTCATTAAAATAAACCAAGGCGGGATAAATCACTTCATATTTCCAACTACAGACCAAATAAAATGCTTCTTATGCCATAAAACCGGGCATATCGCCAAATATTGTCAGAACCCAATAGCACAAATCGAGGTACCGCAAGTAGTAGATGAGGCAGATGAGGATTCGCAGAAAGAATTAACGGAGAGAAGTACCGGCAACAACAAAACCGGTAGCGAAGTGGGCGACGGCAAAAATGCGAGCGGTACAGCCAACAACAAAAACGTCATGAAACCCCCGAAAAAGACCGGTGATAACAAACGAACTCACTCTGATTCCAGCTCGACTGCATCAGTACATGAGAAAATCCTACGAACAGCAGATGGCCCACAAATAAACAAAGGTAAAAATAAGGAAGATTTAGATGACAAACTGAAGCATGTTAAAGAAATCCTTAACCAAAAAGGAAAACCTGTCAATTACCAAACTTTTAAAAGCCTCCTCGAAAACACTAGGGGCAGTAAGAGTAATATCATGCCAGCAATCCTAGACCATACCAAGGAGCCTCAACTTCTGGCAGACTTCATCCAAACAGAAATATACCCGAACTGCAATAATAGAAGTATTAAACATAGATGTACTACATTGATAAAAACTATAAGAGACCCAACTGCAACCATTATTCCTACCGAATCACCAGTAAACTCAGAAGACGAACTCTAAGAAAACAATAACAAAAACAACAATAACAAAATGACTCGAATACTACAGTGGAATATAAATGGGTTTCGAAATAACTACGAAT
Source organism: Sympetrum striolatum (assembly GCA_947579665.1). Classification (NCBI taxonomy): domain Eukaryota; kingdom Metazoa; phylum Arthropoda; class Insecta; order Odonata; family Libellulidae; genus Sympetrum; species Sympetrum striolatum. Next base: position 97,964,361 of record OX388341.1, on the reverse strand, counting down.
TCCTCCAGAAGGTAATAGATGACGAAAAATCTGATATTATTTGTTTACAAGAAACTAACCTCAAAGACAATCAAAATATCAACATGAGAAATTTCATCAGCTATAATAACAATAGAAAGAACTTTGCAGCAGCCAGTGGGGGAGTGGGCATAATCGTCAAAAATACGATATACTCACAAGAAATCAAAATACAAACAAACCTTGAAGCTATAGTCATCAGAGTTCTAATAGGTGACCGACACCTATGTATTTGTAACATATACTATAGCGATAGAGATGAAATGAAAATGAGAGATTTGAAGAATGTAATGAGCCAACTCCCAATTCCGTTTGTGATCCTCGGAGACTTCAATAGCCACAACACATTATGGGGATCTGAAAAGACAGACTCCAGAGGACGAATAATGGAAGAATTCACATTCACAAACGATCTCGTAATACTCAATGATAACTCTCCAACTCACTTCATTCACTCTAACGGTAAAACTAGCGCAATTGATCTGTCCATCTGTACAGGAGACGTTGCTGATATTGTTAACTGGCAGGCACTCGATAATTTGTATGGTAGTGACCATTTTCCCATTGTGCTGAAACTAGACACAACCAATAAAGAATCAATAAATAGTCCCAGATGGAAATACGCCAAGGCTGACTGGGGAAAATATAGCCAGAAGATTTCTGAGGATTGTATCGAATTGGACAAGTTCATAGTGACATCTATCCAAAACGACCAGATAGACATTAACCTAATCATGTCTAAATTCTCTCAAATGATACAGGATTCAGCGGAAGAGAGCATACCAAAAACGACATGCAAAACTGAAAACAAAAACACACCATGGTGGAACCCGGAGTGTGAGGAAGCAATCGTTGCGGCAAAAAAAGCAATGACACGATTCAAAAGACACCCCACACAAGAAAATAAAATTGAACATAAACGACTTAAAGCTATTGCCAAAAGAACCGTTAAAAACTCAAAAAAAGATTCATGGAATAAATTTTTATCGTCGGTTTCTTCTCATACCCCAACGAAAGATTACTGGAACAAAATAAAAGCAATTGAGGGCAGAAGGAGAAGTTCGAACATTACAGCCCTGAAACACCAAAACCAAATCATAACCGATGCTGAAACTATGGCAAATATTTTAGGCCGAAAATTTTCTGAAAATTCAAGTAACAGTAACCTGAATCCTGGTTTCTTGGCACTCAAAAACAGGACTGAAAGATCAACACTGCAACGAAAAGATGAAACACCCGGCGACCCTCTCAACAAAGAAATTTCCATGAAAGAACTAAAGAAAAGACTACTCACTAGTAAAAATACAAGCCCAGGACCTGACTATATACCAAACATTTTCCTGAAACAGTTACCAGATACGGCACTGAAGACCCTATTAACAATTTACAATATTATATGGAAGAAAAAACTATTCCCCAGTATCTGGGGCCACGCCATTGTTATACCAGTCCACAAACCTGGAAAACCTAAGGACAACGAAGGTAGTTATAGACCAATTGCTCTTACCTGTTGTATCTGCAAGATCTTGGAGAAAATAGTGAACGCGAGACTGAAATGGTACTTGGACTCTAAAGATATCTTAACAAAGGCCCAAAGTGGCTTCAGAGAAAACTGTTCGACCAGAGACTGCCTTGTGGCCCTTGAATCAGACATATGTAACGCGTTCGCCTGCCAACAAAACTTACTGGGCATATGCCTGGACATCGAAAAAGCATATGACATGGTATGGAGGAGAAGAATAGTCCAGTTATTAATTAATCATGGAATTACAGGAAATCTTCTTGGGTTTATTGAAAATTTTCTCCGGAATAGAACAATTCAAGTGAGAGTGAACGGTGCATTTTCACAGACAGCACAGATGGTTAACGGGGTCCCGCAGGGGTCAGTAATTAGTGTCACATTATTCCTCCTTGCCATCAATGACGTACACAAATACATCCAGCCTCCAGTGAAAATTACCTTATTTGCGGACGACATAACCCTATTCACCAAAGGAAAAAATCCAGAAACCATGCAAGTAATCATGCAAACAACTTTAGATAAAATATGCCAATTTGCAGACTTAAACGGGATCAAATTTTCGGCCAGTAAGACCCAAGCAGTCATGTTTAGCAGGAAGAACCGTGTCGACACACCGAAGCTAAACATGGGGAAAGAGGAAATCAAATTCAGTAGAGAAATGAAGATCCTGGGCTTGATCATTGATACAAAGCTCACATGGAAACCCCACATAGATAACCTAAAGGACCAATGTAAACAACGACTGAACATTCATAAATCGCTATCCGCCAAAGGATGGGGAGCTGACCAAAAAACGATCACCAATACATTCAAAGCTTTGATCCAATCCAAGTTGGATTACGGCTGCATGATATACGCTTCGGCAAAGAATGATACCCTCAAGAAACTCAATCCAATACTCAATACAGCAATGAGAATCGCCACAGGTGCTTTTATAACTAGTCCAGTTACCAGTATACTAAGCGAAGCCCAAGCGATCCCTCTGAATCTGCGACGAAAAAAACTAACTTTGAATTACGTTATAAAAATGCTCAGTTGTCCGAAAAATCAGATTTTTGAACTTCTCAGCAAACCTGCGAACGAGACGTTATATGAAAACCAGCCAAAAATACCAGTACCTCTCGAGATCAGAGCTAAGAAATACGCCCAAGAACTTCAAATACAAATTCCAAGCATTTACCAAAAATGTCAAAGTGAAGAACCACCATGGACCAAGGAAACCAATATCACAATCGAGTTATCTGGGAAATCTCTAGAAGAAATTGTAGCTCTTTACCCCAGACACAAGATCATTTACACAAACACGCATAAGAACGAAAACTCAGTTGGATGCGCAGCTCTTCTACCTAACGGAGAAACGATCATCCAAGAAGTACCATCATGGCACAGTGAAAAAACGTGCCAGGCCTCAATTATATTGAAATCGATAAAAAACACTCATCAATGGAGAGAAAACTGCCTAATCCTGTTCGACAAAGATGACACAAAGAGGGGCATCGAAGCGGAATACCCAGAACCTCCATTCGACAGGATAATACAGCAAATAACCAAAGCTAGGGGAAAAGTATCAATTGGTTTGGCGGACTCCCGACTAGAAGGTCTCACAAATACAAAAGAGTTAGCCAAAACAGCAAAAGACATAAGAGACGGGAATCAAGATAACTACGCCACTGCAAATGAATTCCAAAGAATAATGAGTCGTCAAGTTGATCGTAAATGGAACGAGGAATGGGGCCAGAAAAACAAGAGCTATATCCATAAAGTGAGAAAAAACACGTACGATCCAAACCCGGCACTAAAATTCACCAGGAGGGACCAAATACTCCTCACAAGACTGAGAATCGGCCACACGAAAATAACGCATGAACACCTACTAAAGAGAGAAGCAGCACCAATTTGTGATACCTGCGGAATCCAGTTTACCATAGAACACATACTAGTAACATGCCCTAAATACGAAAACCTGAGAAGAAAATACCAGCTCAATGGAACCATCGACGCGCTACTCAGCCAACAATGTACCAGTATAATAGGGTTCATAAATGAAGCCAAAGTTCGGGAGCTGATCTAAGAATGTGGGCCAGCTACAAAATATAATCTTTACTGACAAGCAGGAGGTTTTAAACAGTATTCATGTACTAGTTCCATTTATAAAAACAGTTAAATGTAACACAAAATATGTAACAAGGTGGTCGCTAATACCCAACTACGGGGGACGCGACTAAAAATAAAAATAATAATAAAAAAAAAAAATTCCAAAAAATTTCCAAAAGGTCAGTAAAGAGAACGATCGCTTGAATTTGTGGATGATGAAGTAAATAATTCTCGATGGAGTGAGTGCGTGCATTAAGGAAATTCGAATGGCCAAGTCAAGGCGCCGAAGTGCTTTGGATGTAAGAGAGAGCAAGTGTAGGCCTTTTGAGTGAGAACCAAGTTCGCGAACGACTCTCACGTTCTCCACCATCTTCATTACTGCATGGACTACTTTCCGTCCTCAAAACTGCATTCCCTCACATTTTCTATCTACATCGAAGACCTCTTGCAATTTTTCCTCTTAGCCTTTAACTCTTGCCGTTTCTTTTACTGGTTTTCTTCAAAGTTTTTGATTTGTCTGATTTTTAAATTCTGTATTTACCTAATTATCCATTGAAATTTCGGAATGCTTCTCTTTAGCGTCGTTAAACTCTAAGTTTCTCAAGGTAAAGTCTATTACTTTCTTATTCTTACATTAAAGCATCTCTTACTTGTGTCACTTCTTTACAGCTTTTAAATAATTAAAAGCTAATTAAAATAAATAGCCAGTATTTCACTGCTCACTGATCGTGAATTAACGATCAAATTACCTTAACCTTAACAGTATAAGCCATTACGTCATGGTTTTTAAATGTAACAGGTCAACGCTATTAAAATTTTTGAGATGCTGATCTCCATTTATTACCAGAACGACTTGCTTTCTGGAATCTCCGTTACTTTAGTAATGACGCCAGACATGCATTTCGATTTCTCCAGTGAAAATATTTCACAGATTTCATTTCCAATAGGAGTTACTTTGGTTCCTTGACCTGAATAATCTGCCTGGATGAAATAATACTCGTATTTCCAATTTATGAATTTCATTCTTTTTAATTATGAGCTTATCATTCAAGATGGAGGATTTTATTATTCGCGTTGAATATATTTTTCTGTAATTTCTGAGAATATGATGTTATCCGTAAAAATTAGTTGATTTTTGCTTTTCGTAAAATAAGTCAAGGCTATTTACTGAATAACGGTGCTCAATTATGGGTCACGTATATGAAACTCTTGAGCGAAATATATAAGGAATTCTGAGGTCGAATAGCATTTTATGAAGGTCCTTCCAACAATAAAATTAAATGCCTTATTTTGTTTTCCCTGAATTTATCTTTTATTGCCCGATTACTTTAATCTTGGACCTTTACTTTTATTTAACCTAATGCCCTTTCTTCCCCATTCCCTCCCTCGATACACTACATCTCTCTCACTTTACTCTCCGCCACCCCACGAACTACCTCACCCACCTATCTCCTAATTTCCCATCCTTTTCTCCTTCCAGCAGTTAGTTCGACCATCCTTTATTTCACCCCTCTCCTCCCAAGCCTTTCCCATTTCTTTCTTTTTTCTCTCTGACTTTTCCACCTTCCTCTATTTTCTCGCCATTCCCATCCCCACTCCTTTGCTCAATTGCGTCGTTTCGGGAAAAGGTAGCGGCTACTTTATGTACTCTTCATCTCTGGGCCTTCCACATTTCTCTTTCCCGCCTCTCAAGGCTGCCACTACTTCCTCATTCTCCTCGCAAACTCCCATCTCAACTTGCTTTTTACCTGATTGCAACCGTGTTCCTTCCGCAAGAAACCGATCTTTCTCCTTCCTTCTCAGGTTTGTTACTGGTATTTACTTGCTGCGCCGAACACTACTGCTTTGCGCTGATCTCATATAGAAAAAAAAACGAAGAAAATTTTCTTTGAAGTGAAGAATTTTCAGGAAAAATGAGAAATGTGGCGCAATAACTTATTTTAAAAATAATTCGACTTTATGATTCATCATAAATCAACCATAGTTTGGATTATTCTTTTGATTATTGAGGAATCAATTACATTGTCTTAATGTAAAACAATATGAAAACTCTACGATTAAAATAACATCATTTCTACCTTTGATCTTCAATTGATACTGACAAGGTCTTTAATAAAATATAATGAAATGAAAAATATCTTTCACTAGAACTCGTATCTAGATGTTCAACTTTCCGGGCAGATTTAATCGCAAAAAAAGAATAATAGAGACTTAAAAAAATGAAATATCCTATAATTCGTACCTTGGTTCAAATTAATTGAAGATCTTATATTTAAGGGAAATATACACTTACAATTTTTTAATAATGTAATAGTAATATCTTAATTTTCCACATTCTCATCTGAAATCGGTTACTTCAAATTCAAAACGTAATGCTCGTGTAATTCCTGTTTTATCACTGTTGAACTTTTGGTGTAATTAGACTCGTTATATGTTCATTCATTCTGTGTGCAATTTAAAACTCTAAATATATGTACATTAAAGTTTATATGCATAGTTTTCCCGATGCACCTTAAAATGCATAGTTTTCCTGATTCTTTTATATTCAAAAGTTAGGTAAGCAATACCCGAGAAATCTTGTAATATTTCGACTTCAATATACTACCGTGTGTAATCCATCTTGGAAATTTTTACGGAGTCATTTCTCTCAGATGCTTTAAATTACAGAAATTCATGCTAGTTTTGAAATGAATGGTCATTTCAGACCAGCTGACCTACTTTTTATCACTTTTTGACATTTCCCAAAAGGCTGGACATATTTTCTACATAACTTCAACGTTTTGTGGACTCCTTTTCCAAGATGCATGAGCGGTATGCTTATGGCATTGGAAACATTAGGACTGATGAAAATGTTTATATTTTTAGTGTATAAATTCATTTCTGGAGGCCCATCAAAATGCTTTTCTAAAGAATAGTGGACCCGCATTAGAAGCAATTACCCAAATTAGTTTATAGAGAGTCGTTTCCTTCGAACCCTAAAGTTTCTAGAATCCAAAGCGAGCACAGAAATTAGGGATAAAAAGAAGGACCTAATTCCGTCCCTTTTCTTTCTCTTAAAAAAGAAAAGAATCTCGTTCAATCTGATTATGCGTTAAGAAGAAAACAAATAATAGTATTGGAAAACAAATTCGGACTGGAGAGAAGTAGAGGATATAGAAAAAGGAATGAATGAAAGAAGACAAACTCGATCGAGAGTAGGGGAAAGAGGCGAGCGAATTAGAGGGAGAGAGAAGTTGTAATTTGGAGTGTTAAATAGTCGATTTCCTGCTAAGATCTTTCGGAAGGGAATTTTTAAAGCTTCTTTTGCGCTCTTAGGTCACAGGATCCCCGTGAGACGGAGCAGGAGGAAGGGGAAGAGAAGGCAAAGGAAAAATAAAAGTGAAGATGCTCAGGAAAGAGGCGAGTGAGGGTATTTCTTCATTCACTTCTTTCTCGGCTTTGTATTCCGAGAGGAAGCAGAAGCTTGCAAGGGAAACAACAGTGGGGCAGATAAGGAAGGAAACGCTAAGGAATTGGAAAGAGAGAAAAATGGAGAGGAAGATGATCGTACGACTTCATTTCGTTCACAAGTGGGATTAATCATTCCTTCGGTCTGCTCATGAAAACCCCTTCATTGTCAATAAAAAAAACCAATACATTTCTTTAACCTAAATTTTCTTAATTGTGATGAATCGAAGTAGTTGTTTAAAAGCTTTGAATTTTTTTCTGAATTTAACTTATTTATTGAGAGTTTTTACGCTCAAATAGTCATGAAAAAATATTTAACAGTTTGATACTCGTTTTTATTTGAAGGTTATTTTAGATTCGTGGTCCATCTTTCTCTTGGATTATTATTTGACCTTGTCTTATAACATTATGAAATCATTACTATTTCCATTAAGCAGACATTTTGTAAATGCAAATTCCAATGAAAATATTTTCATTTATCTTTGTTTGAATTTCGAACTCTCTTTTTTTCTGAAAACAAGATGCCAGTACCGCACCATTTAAGTAATTATTTTTGCATTCCAATGTTATGACATGGTGTCATTTCACTAATTTAGGTCATACTGATTTTTCATCTTTAATGCTTTCTTACACCATTTTCTGTTCTAGTACACTCTAATGCTGTGAAAAATTAATTTCCTCAATATAATCATTCTTGAGGTGCAAAATTTTTCTACCAAAAGAAAATTTACTGTCGAGAGATATTGGAGCTTGAAATGAATTGGTAATACTAAAGAAATTGCTGATATATTTTCAATTATTGAACGCTTATCGCGTTCAATAATTGTCGATTCCTATATCTCCTCAAAAAATCCCAACAACACTTTCTTATTCAATATCTATTTAGATTTGTTCACAGCTAAAAACATAAAATTGCTTACCACTGTCAGGTGACTTACAAAATGGCATCAGCAAGACATTAACAAAGAGATCTTTTTGAAAGTAGGGCTTCTTCTTTGTTTCTACCGCACTCCAATCACTTTGGAGTGAAACATCCAAGCCGTAAAAATCGATAATAATTGAAGAAAGTTTTAACGTGCTTACATTTCATAGGAAAATATTCTCATTGATACGAGCCGGATTAGAGTACATAAATTCTACATATATTTAAATAATAAGAAACTAGGTATTACGTATTTGATTTAGTTTTTCAGCCAATACTTTCGTGGTTTATACATTGTGTTAGCTATTTTCGAGCAAGATATACTTTTACTTTTATAAATAAATTTTGTCGAAGGAACCACGTATACTCAGAAATTTTTTCTCCAACACTTCCATTCCACCGAAATTCATTTAATAAATTAATAAATCTTTGAGGATAGCGTATTTTATATATAAGAAAATTAGCAATCTCAGTTGCAGTGCAATTCTTAAAAACCACCCATAATTTTGCTGTTCATTTGAGTAGGAAAATGTTGTAAATTATCTCGATTTCAAATGTGAAGTAAGTCATAAACTTATGGTAAACGTAATGCGCATATTTTCAGTATAAAAATTTAATGAATTGTAAATTAGCACTTCTGATTCCTTTCTTAACTTTTAGCATTTAGGTGTCCGTAGTCTACTCAGGGAAATCTATTATTATTATATTATTTATGTATTTTTCATGGTGTATTTTTGTACACCTTGTAACTATAGATACCGATATGGACATTACTAGGAAGAAGATATAGCATTTCCAACTATACCCTTATAAATAAATTCTATCATATTCGGCAGAGCTTCGTGGAAGGACATTCTGAAGTTATAGAAAATAATTACACTGTAAACTTCCACACTATTGGACTATATTCACGACTGGTTTCGGCGCAAAGGCAATCACTTTACACGTATTGTTAAATATTAGAAAATCCTTAATTCATTAAAACTACGAATAATAAGTGAGTGAGGGAGCTTAAATATAGCTAAATTGGGAGGGAGGTATTCAAAGCTATGATAGTACAAAAATTGAGAGCTAAAATAGAATTCAGAATTGGATGAACGGTGAAGGAGGTTTGGGTAAAAGAAAAGGAAGCTGAATTTAAAATAACCACTTCCTTGATATCCCGGGGGTAAGCTGGAACTGGAGACGATAAGATGTCGAAGCGGTTTGAGAGGACAACGTTGATAGCCATTAGCGATTTGCGAAGGCGGCACGGAGGCTGCTAAAAGAGCTCTCCTCTGACAGACAAGGAAAGAGCACAAAGGAATTGGGGAGAAAAGAAACGCAATATAAGGTCACCAGAGCTCTCCGGAAGTGAGAGATAAAAAGAAGGGAATAAAAGTGCGTCGAAAAAACAGGGAATGCTAAGTCCAACAAAGGCAAGGTCGGAGAGAAGTCTAAAATGGAGGGATAAGAGAAGTGAAGAAATTAAGGAAGGGCGGAATATAAAGGCGAATCGTGCGAAAGAGGATATTCCAGAGGGAGGCTGTCAGAGGGGATGCGTGAATGAGAGGGGGGAATATTGATCCGTTGTCGTTTGAGAGGACATTGGACCGTGTTGGCCAAACATGAATGAGATAAGAGGTGTCGAGAGAGATGAAGACAGGAAATGAATACTAAAAGGGAGGGAGAGCATGAGGTCGCCAAGTAGGAGAGACATAGGTACACATTACTTCGGTCGTTGAGGAGATTGTTTTAATCTCCGGAAAGTTTTCTTTGTTCGATACGCTCTATTTTCAATATCTCGCGAGAATGGCTCCATCCGAATGGCGTTTGTATTTCTAAACGGAGGAATGCAAACAAAGGTTACGAGACGTTGGAAACAAGTTGAAGGAAAATAACTTCGAGACAAAAATACTCGGAATTGAAACAAACATCAGGATGGAATTGAATGGAAAACAGGTTTATGCGAAAGGATTTTTTCGAGAAAAATAAATCGTAGGGATTTATTTACGTAGTTATATAAATATTGTTTTTGGATGTCGCAAGATCAATTTTACAGATGTTTCTAACATCAATTGCGTTCATTCCAAAACTTGACCTAATTATGTGTAATATATCACATGTGCTAAATTGTCCGTTTTTACGCCATTTTGATGAAAATAATCGTATTCGGGTATTATAGTTGTCGGCGAGAAGCGAAATTATTTTACAATTAGAAATTCAGGATGATATAATAATATTATTTGGTTATGATTTGAACTAAAGAATTAGATTATCTGTGATTAAGTACTAGAAACAACGTTTTTACTCAAGCATCTCAGTTATTTTCTACTTTTGGTACTAAAATAAAAATATGGGGAAACGGTCGTAAGGATGTTTGAAAACAATGATTCATGGTAGACATACAAAAAAGGGCTCATCCAAAATCTCATGGAAAGGAAAATGTCCATTCAAATTTAAATGATTATTTATATAATGTTTTCTTTTATTAATTTTGAGAAGGCTAGGATATTTTTTATTTTTTGAATTCGAAATTTGTCGTTAATACGGTCGAGGATATTCACTGAATGTAAATGACATGAATAATTGAAGTATTACCCAACTCTACTCTGTTGCCTATCTATTCTCTCTATCATAGACTTAGTTTCAGTTTCTTGCAAATTTTATTTAAAATATCGATTTCAAGGTATTTTTATCTTTTTGCGATTGGGGCCGTGAAGTTAATATCCCTAAAAAACACAAATAGCCCAGTGGAGCGAGTTTGCTTGAAATGAAATCTTCTATGAAGAAATTGTATTTAGTGGCCATTTTTTTGTAGAAAATTAGGGTCAAGAGGCAAACGGAAATTCGGCTCGAGTGACCACCTTTCTTCATTCCTTTCCTGTAATAATTACCGAGAATATATTTTTACCTTATTTCTACAAATTGTTCTCTTTTCCTTAATTTCGATATCTTCCCATACCTCATCAACGTGAATACATTCAAGGCGAACTACTAAGAGTCATGATTGGATTCTTCATTTGCCTATCTTCATCGATTGTCACATATTAGACTGTCCTTAATATCCGCTTTCATAAAAAGGGTCCAGCTAATAGGAAACGATATTAACGTCCATTAAGGAAATGTGATTTCGATATAGTTACTCTAGTAGATATCGAATAAGGTATACGCCATAAGCACGATAAGCAATAGTTGCCTCAGTCCAGTTTAATTTGAGGTCTGCAAGCAGTGAGCGGAAGAATTACAAAAGTCTACACTGAGATATTACCTTTATGAATAATCTAAATCCCATTTCATTGTATTAGCTGGAAAATTAAGCTGTAAATTCAAAGTATAACGACAAGAAAAAATAAATTAATTGACAAAGAAAGCGAATCGGTATCAATAACTATAGAGTAAATAAAATTTATTTATATATTATTACTAAGAATATTATGTCAATAAAATAAGCTTGCTATAGATCTATAGGATATTTCTCGAGAGCTGTTTCGTTAATATGCGGGTGCTATATTTTTTCTCCTTTATTGGAAATTACAGTTGATAGAGTCCAACCAAATGATTTCACGACACAAACTCCAAATATTGGTATTACTGCAGTGGATCGCCGTTTTCATAGATTTTTTAACAAAAAGATTAAGCAAGCCGAAGCAAGATTAAAATGCAAAACACAAACTTAACTCATAAAGAAAGATTTCGCTAGGAGTAATGCACAGAAAAAAAATTAACGGATCCCTCCTTCGAACTTTAAATTTATTTTGTATTCCTCACGAATAAGACATGCTATCTAGAAAGCTTATGAAAGTTTTTCCTTTCATAGTAATGCCATCTAGCGAAGGAAAACTTCTCCTAGCTCATCACATTTGTACTTCTTTACTCATGTGATTCCCAGAATTTGTGATCGAGTCAGTTGAGTGACTCAAATATTTCAAGTTATATCTTTAATATTGTTTTAATTTAATGCGGCCGATGATGCATGATTTATGATGACCTATAATTGTAGGCTATTGACCATAATCAGTCTTTTATGAGATTATAGCCTTTTAGAAAGTTTCTAACGTTATCGGCAGATAAACATGAAAAGTTCTTTCTTATTGAATATTTTTGAAATAAAATTTTAATTATTTGCACATTTTCTATCATGGATGAAAAAGAAACAAGCATTTGTTTTAACTTTGAACCATTTGTTTAACTATGTTTTCTGAATCTATTCAAGTAATTCAAGTACGAAGTCTATCGCTATTGAATATATTTTGCCGAGATTATGAAAAATCAATCCTGCTCAAATTATTTTTATGGCCTTGGTTTACGGAAAATTTCCATCATATCAGCACCTGCATTTGACAGGTCATCGTTGGACCATGTGCATGCAGACCAGGTGTCAAGCTTTAGCGAGTTAAATATAGCCCTCGGCCTTTCCATACGGATATCCATTTGCTTTTGAAATACCCTTTATTGACATATCTTTTATAAAACGTTGATGAGATGGAAACGTTCCCTCAGAATGGAATTTAATATGTTTAAAACGAGGTTGATTTATGTTCTTGAAGTGGGATTGAATAGTATTTGCATTTGATTCTAAAATTGAAATATTATAGGGGTGGTGATTGTATTGCTGAATCAAATATGAGTATGAAGAAGATCGAGTGATGTCTATGTACGTTTATGCACCATTAATTTGAAATGATCATTTACTGAATAGTATTCCAATAAATTCGATTCAGTTGTTTCGAATACTGAACGTAGCAGGAAATTATAAAGAGCTGCCATATCGCTTCCGGGCAATGCATACAAAGGCAGTAATGCAAATTTATCCTGGGAAAACAATAACAGAGAAGTTTACTCAGTTTTGAAGAAAAAATTGTGCCGTGATGTGTTTCATTAAACCTTAATGCTAATATTTACCTCGTATAAAAAGGATAGCTGAATGCTTTTGATGGCGGTTTACTCACAAATCGTTCTAGATTTCATTAAATAATTCAGAGAAGCTGCGTCATTTTTTAAGCATTGAAAAGTCAAACTATGCGGTAGGAAATTTCACTCTACTAGCTATGTAATTTACTTTCCTCGATTAACTCTGTAGCAGAGCATTATTATATACAAACTTCTTTATTTATAGTACGTAGTAAAATGCGTGGTATCTTCTTAAAGTGATAAATTAAATGGTTTTCCCGGTCCAAGACTTTGCCTAATTCGATAAGCTGTAGGAGAGGGGCAGCATAATATACAACTATGACGCATGTAATATCGGCCCATAATTCTCTAAGTAGCTGCAATATCCTCCATTTTGCGTCAGCGTGACGATTTCCGTTTGCATTACTTTCTTTCACGAATGAATGTAAGGAGTAAACTAATTCCTGGGAAAATACTGAGGAAAGGATTCATTTCAAGCGCATTTATTGTTCCCTTGCTCGAATTCCCCGCACTGCAAAGGGAAATTAGAAGTTAATGTATTTCTCTTATCGTGCCTCTCGAATGCTCTCCGCGACATTTGCTTCCTCGTGACACTTGCTTTCCTCAACGCTCATTCCCCTGCGGATCTGCCTCACATAACAGGCATCTTTGTGCTCTAGATGGCATTTGCAATGAGTTTTGAGGAAGGGGTAAACCTCGTCGGGAGTTGAGCAGGAGGCGGGGGAAACGCATTGTCGTCACTACAGATGTCGTTAATCATCCTCCCACTCCCGTTAAAACTCCCGCACGGGATCTCTTCCTTCTTCCTCTCCCTCCAAGTCGCTACCGTGAATGTAAATACCACGGAATGAGTCAGGGAGAGTAGGAATGCAATTTATTGGTTCGGAAATGGATGAAGGGGGGGAGTATTGGGGGTGGTTTATGCGTTATGTAGGCGTGCGTTGAGTGCGGCGGCGGTAGGAAGGCTTTTTGATGGGTTTTAACGCGGGGTCGGAGGGTTTAACAGTGTAAGAGGGGGTTGCGGATGGAGTTTTATCCCATTCGGCTGAGGGGACTCGAATGCTAACAGGGGTGGGAAATATTTTTGTGCTCGCGTTTTGCTGCATGTAAGACACGGATTGGGGTAAATAATCCGACGAATCTATGCGAACGAGTGAGGAGGGGATGCGGGACGGAACTTTTTCCTTTTGTGCGTCGGTCGACCTCAAGAATAGAGCCCTTTGAATCGGTCTCTTTTAGAATCACGCTTCTTCCTCATTCCCGAATTGTCCATTTCCCCTTTCACGATTTCCCCCCTTTTTTAATGCCCTCGTGCTTTCATTTACGAGCATTCCGATCGTTTCTTCCGCCCTTTTCTTGGACCTTTCCCCTTATGTTCTTGAGTCGTAATGTCTTTCTGTTACTCTTACCGGGTGTTGTTACCAGTGAATGGTCATAAGGAAAGCTATGTGAGTTCGCGAACGACGAAAAACTGAGTGTGAAGTTAAAAGTAATTTCTTTAAGTCCAGCCCCGTTAAATACGGATCACTGACCTCTTTATTGATACGAGTCGTTACTTTTATATGTAAGGTTTGGGGAATCGCTATTATATATTGTACTTCTAATATATTTGCTGGAGGTAAATGTATATTGGTAACTAATCAATGATCCATATTTCGGCGATGGTTTTAGAAACAAATGCTGCATCGTATTGTCATAATAGTATTAATAGTAGCATTGTTAACAGTTTCGATAGCTTAGTTCATTTCGGACGTGGGCGCCCACCGGGAATCGAACCCAGGACCGCTTTCACCAAAGCCGAATATTAAGCCTATTGAATTCCTTTACTTTTAAAGCTAAAAAAGAAAGCTTGGAAGCAGCTTTAAGCCTAAAACCTCTACAATTAGCAAATAATAGGAGAGAGAAAAGGGGAAGGAATGAGAGGTTTATCAGAAAGGACGAGAAGTGAGGAAGTCTGACTTTGCATTAGAATTCTTCAAGTGGAAAATGTCCACGTAGGAGCAGAGAAATACCCCCACGTATAACACTTTCCACCAGTCAATAAAAGGAGCCCAAAGGGAGGTCTATATGAATCTCATTATTCGGTAGCATTCATATCTCAGTAGTTCTCTTGTTATCAATGCCTCGAACAACTGTGTAAATGAAAGATACATTTTCCTCTGCGCTCTACCGAAGGGTTGAAAACATTCCACTCATGAAGGTTGGAAAGCAGGAACATATAAAATGTCATATTCTGTCTGATACTATGTATAATCCGTTGATGAAAGCCGATACTCATTAGTGTATTCCATGATCCAATTTCTCTTGTTAGAAAAATTGGGAACATATTGGCGTAACCGTAATCGAGCATGGATAACAGTAAAAAAGCAAAAGCTTCGCTGGTATTCACATAAAAAGGTAATGTAAAATATTATCATGGATATTAAAACATTTCATTTTCGATGATGACCTCGAATGTGAAGTTGATGCAATCATCAAATTGCAGCATCAATACTATTATCTATACCTGTAGTTTAAAGATATTGTTACAATAATTGAAAACCATTACGAAATACTTTGACATAGTTCGAGAAAGAGAATAAGTTGTATTCCTATGTTCAAATTACGGTGCGTATTCAATTATTTTGTGAAGACTCGATGCAAGTAATTGTTCTACACTGGTGATATGTATTGGTAATGTAGAAATATATTCTTTCTCAAAGAATGCAACTTCTGTGAAGATGGCTATGCAAATTAAAGGAAATAAATCGTTAGAATACCATTTTATAAGGCAGACCTTGAAAAGAAACATTTTCCTCATATCATTTGATTCAAATTCATAAATTCAGAAATGAAGAAACGAAAATCTTCTGCCCTTTACAAAACATTAATAAAGTTTAATCACAAATATACCATTGTGATAATAAAATATGTTTTTAAAATCTCAACTCTTAATCAGTATACATCATCATTCCTCATATTTATAGTTAAAGCAGTGCTAGGTGACGAAGCTCTTCGTACTTAGCTAGTCTAATGCTGCTCAATCGACGAGAGTCGCGTCAGTTGGCGAAGTCACGAAAAATGCGTAGGCAGAGTAGAAAGTGAGAGGCAGGGGTAGGAATTAGTAGTACGTACGTGACGTATCCTCCTTTCTCCAAACCCTTTTGCTAGCACCGCTGCGGTCGTCCCCGGTCAGGGACTCAACAAAGAGAGCACGCGTAAAGTAACTCGCACATATCCACGCGGCCACGAAATTGAATGAAAATGTCCACAGCGTTTTTACTTCCTCTTCTCTGGTTTCTCTCTCTCTATCACCCGCAGCAGCCGTACTTCATTTGGGGCCTAATTTTCTCCCTTTCTTTCTCTCTTCTGCCTCTCTTTACCCCTTCCACAGACCAAGTACGCGTACACAGCGAATTCCACTCTTCCAATCCCCGCTTTACATCCTCCCAGCGTTTGTGTCGGCGGTTTGGAAATAACAGCTGGTGGAAAAGTTTGCAAACGGCAATGTTAAAGGCTGATCAAAGAGTCGAATAAAAGTCAAGGATTAAGATAAGGTCTCAGCAAAAGAAAGAAAGATAGGAAAACGGAAGATGATTCATTCCACACCATATTCTGTATTTATTCCCTCAAAAATTACGAAATGGTAATGAATTCCATTAACGGGACTCAAATATGGCAGGACGTTTAATGTTTACGGATGCGTAGGTACGCGGACATTTTAAGCGCCCATTTTTTCCATTCTATCCGATGTTTGTTTTTAAGTGATCGTGCTATTGTTCTGTGCAGCGTCCTCTATTGATGCCGGCTAATCAGGAGAGTGCAATGACTGCAGCGAGCAGTTGTCAGTGCTTTCGGAAAATTAGCTCTAAAGGCTCCCAAAAGCGGAGCGCCATTGTGGGGAAGTGGGGCGGCCTAACATGGTCAATTTCGTCTCTATAGCTCATTTATTTGATTCATCCTTTTAACCATGTAAATGTTGCCCCAGGTTTGAAAACTTCTGTGCAAACCTACTGCCGCTTTATTCTTCTTTAGAGGGTAATGAATGCTGTAACGATAGTAATTAAATAATGTAATTGGTCGTGATAGTTCAGTTTTGAGCACCCGTTTGATAAATAGAATATACAGATTCGTTTCCCGCTGTCCTTTTGTAACCTTTAAATTCATGCTGCGGACAATCAAGTTTTCCGGAAACAAAGGATAAAATTTATCCTGCTTCGAGTAAAATCATATCTTTTAAAGCTTTGTTTGGTCTTTCATAAGTGAATGACATTTTTTATCCCATGATTAAATAATTTTATGTATGTATGGAAGAATTAGAAAATACAATGAAATTACAAGATAAAAAAAGAATAAAAATTAAAACGCCGGAGTTTGCCGGAGTTTAAGATTAATATTCATCAGTTTTAAATAAAAGAGTTATTAAAATCACTGTTAATTATCAAAGATAATTAAATTTGGAAATGTGCGTCATTTAATTTACCTTGACATTTCTGCATAGTTTGTCTCTTCGTTTGTCTTTATTTACCTAAATCGTCGAATGTTTGTACAATTTTGTAATAACCAGAAAATATATTCCATGGAAAGGTTTTTCGCAATTTAATATGCTTTAGAGTTAGAGAACAATGTATCGCTTGCCCCTAACAGATTTAATCATGGAAGGTCTGTTAAAAGTGTACTGCTATGAAATTAACAAAGCTAGAGTTTTGAATACATTTATAAATATTGTTTATAAAACTCTGCCATTACTATTACTGAATAAATTATCAAAGCAGATAAATCGGCAGAAAATCATACACGGAAGTACTGAGCATTTTTATAGAAAATTGATACCAAAGGCTTTCCACATGTTGTTTCTGTAAGTTTTCGACTGAATAAAGATTATCTCTTCTCCTAAAAACCTAATTCGAGATTTTCTTCATCTGTATTACTTAGGCTTTCAGATCATAGTCATTGAAACTAGAACTAATCATAATGTGCCAATCGTGATAATAAAATTCGCCTCTCGAAAGTAAAATTAAGGTTTAATGAATGTTAGCTGGTTATTTTGAGAGGAATATTATATATAGAACGCGTTTCCAATGAAATTCGTTGTTCAGTCGGATCCCTTTTCTTGAACTCTGACATTTGAATACATCGGAAAGGAACAGATTGAAAGTTGCGCATTTCGTTTTGCGTACACGCCCAGTAGGAAAAACAGCAAAATATCGATAAACTCCCTCTACGTACCCACAGTGAACATTCAGTCCACCTAAAACAGCTCCTTCCTGGGTCTTTTTATACGATCGGTACCATAGGACGGCAAAATAAACACTAACTGCATTCAAAGAAAGGAGTGTTTCCCTTGAAAGGAAACAGTGAGCCTGCAAAAAATGGCCAAGATCTAATCTAGAAAAAAACAACGATGAAAAAGTGCAGTTATCTTCTCTTGAAAGAAAAAAGGGACGTGACTAAGAGTTGGGGAATCGCATAAGCTCCCTCCGTCATTCATAAGCTCAGGTCTGAACTTTTTCGCTCTCGATGACTAAGCGGCGAGATGGATCTTCAGATGAGGGGTAAGGACGGAGTGTCGACCCCCCACACCGATTCAGGAGGCCGAGAGAATGGATGTGCACAATGGGCCGAGAGGACATCCGAAAGCGGATTTGACGCACCCTTCTGCTACGTATCTAACGACCTTTGTGAAGGAATCAACAGTGTCGGCATATGCGTATATGAATTCCGATCCTCCCCATTGAGTCACCGAAATTATTTTATGGCTCATTAGTAAGTATTATATATTTTATGGAGATTACTAGATTATTATTTGTAAAACAATACGTTTCGATTAACTTACTAAAACTTTATGCATTAACTAACAATAAGAAAGTCACAGAAAAGATTTAAAATGACAATCGTTTTAAATAGTGAGTTAAATGGCTGCAAGGTAAAACATTTTATTACATGGTATATAAATTAGGAGATTTTTGTGATGCCATTTTTGCATTGAATATGAATGGATTGATATCATATTTTATAATTCGTAATTTTATTTTACATTAAAAAGTTATTTCAGTACGATTATACAGAATTAAATTAGGTTAATTCAAATTGTAAAACTGTTTTATGTTTGCTATTCATTTATTTAATGAAGGAAATGGAAGAACTTCCGCATGCGGAACCCTAACTAACTCACAGAGTTGAAATTCTCATTCTTAGAAAACTTAAATGATCATACATGTTGATACGATTTATTTTATAATTTGATGTCAGCTTTGGCTTAGGGAATATTTTCTCTCTTAGTAACTGCTACATATTTTTAATTTATTTATTTTGCGTTGTTTTTGTATAAGTTAATTCCTCGAACATAGAAAGGAAAACGCCATGTAATTATCACCCTAAGTAAGATCTGGGATATTCATTTATATAAAGCCAAGAAACCTAGAGTTTTCTAAAGATTGTAGATCTTGCATTCAGGTGAAGGAGAAAAAAATAGTGACTGTGAACAGTTGGTCCATAAAATAAGCTCTGGTACATTAAATACTGAAGATTTGCAATCGTTTTTATGGCGCAGGAGCAAAAAGTAATACCTTTTCCGCCTCCGATATTTTTCAACTAGGTTTCATTTCTCGTTCTTCGCTTTTTACGTGGCTACCGCTCTTTTCCCATTGCCGCGCTCTGGTCTCGTACAAAATATGATATATGCAACGTTCGTCGGCTTTTATTCCCGCGAAAATGAATCCCGGGTACCGCGTGAATAGCTCCACCGTTCGTCGCCATCACCGGCACCCCGTAGTCACCGCCGCCAAACGGTGTTGACACCAATAGTTTGTCATTTTCTCCATCTTCGTTCCGACTGAGAGATGCGCCCATGCCACGCAGGATTTTGCGGGCTTATTCTCAAAAATGTTTCGAGCCGCGCTATTTCGAACCGACATCATTTTAAAACCCGTTTTTTTCTCTTCCTGCTAAAGTAGCTTCGTCGAGTGCAACGTCCGCAATGTAAAGCGAGGAAGAATTGCTCGCCGAGATCTCTCCATGCGCAGTTTCGTGCAGAAGTGCCGATAAAAAAAACGCCCGTAATCGGAACGAATGCTGTATGGCCTTTTAGCATTCCGAGGGATGAGTGTTCGCTTCAAAGTTCGATCGTTTCGCTCCATTTTGATTTTGTCGTTAATTAGCCAAGGTTATCGCGCCTCTTTATCTCCGATTCTCGAACACTTCTAAAAGTACGAGTGTCGCCGAAAAATATTTCGCGGCCGCGCTGATGCAATTGAAAACTCATTTTAATGAGTCTGCCAAGTGACTTGAGCTCAGCTTTATTAAATCTACTCGTGGAATCGTTCCAAAAATAGTATTAGGGTCGCAATTTATCAGGTCAGTACGTTCATTCAGGCAATGCATTTAAAATTTTTCTGTTAAAGGGCATAGATAGGTCGCTGGAAGCTTCAAAAAGCAACGTGTTCGTGCAGAGTGAAAAACCAATTTACGCCACGGAACTGAATTGATTTTTGCGAAATTTAGAACCATGGTTTAAAGAATGGAGATACGCCGCAACAACGCACAAACAGTCTCTGCTCATTTTAACTTCCTCTTGCGTTTGCATCTCTCATATTAACCTAGTTTCTTAAGAAGAGACCCGAATCGCATAAACTTCATACGCCACTTCGCTGGAGCTCTATTAGTAAGACGTTCATTGATGAGAATTTCCTCATTTTGAATGTTTATAGTGAGTGCCTGCGCTTAGTCAAATGAAATAAATTCCAAGAAACCCTTTAATTGAAACTAAAGATCCTCTCTGGAAATGTAGCTAATATCAGTAATTGCGAAAAAAATTCATAATTTTTTGAACCCTTTAATAAAGTTATTTGGCTAGTGTTTAGAATTTTAAACAATATTAGCCAGCGAAAGAGCGATAGAATATACAGTGCAAAATCTTTGCGTTCTTGGGTATTTTCTACGTTTTATTTTAGTTGCACCACTTTTATGGTCTCTGGCCCTTAGTAGTATTCTGAGTTTGACATTTACTTTGAATTTTCATTTGGGGGGGGGGGTAATTTCAGTTCTAATTGAGATTTGTTATATTCGTACATTCAAAATTGAATAACTGCTTCTGAAATTGAGGATTCACGCAAAATTTTGCTATATATATATTTGGGCAAATTAAATAAACTTTGATTCTATTCACAGCGAAAAACAGAGAGCAAAATGTGATAAAAGGTTTTCTCTTACAATCAATTACACAATCATTTATGATTTTTTTCTCTCTTTTGAACCCAATTTTCAAAATCGATTCCTATAAATTATTATACGGAATTAAAGGAGTGCCACTGGAAATAGTCACTCAATATTAAACGATATTCACCCTACAGAAAGGGCGTAAAATATTCCACTGCACTTAATGCCTCCGAATGAATATTTTCATACGTGAATACCGAACAACCGCAGATATTTACCGAGACTGGGTTTCACAAAACGAATGTAACAGAAAAATAAGGATAAATAATGAATGCGCGTTTCCACAAGTGGTTCTGGAGAAAGAGGCAGGCAAAAGGAAAAAAAGGGGCGGGGAAATAAACGGCAAGGTATTTCACCGCGGCGCCATTCAGAAAACCGAGATGATTGATCCAAGAGACGCCCTCTCATTTATTAACGCGATTACCGCATGCGTCACGGGCTGCATTGGATCGATACTCCCTCGAATCGTGTTCCGAAGGGCCGTCGCGCCTTCCATGGCTGGGTTGGTCCAGCTCCCCCAAACGCAGCTCCCCGGGTCAACTGGAGCAAGGACGCCAGTGTGAAATACAATAAAAGTGCGCGGTGAGGGAGGTTTCGCGGGAGGTCTAAATAAGGCACGGTAACATTCTTCGAACATATTAGCATTCGCTGCAACCGCTCTGAAGATTTAAAACCGAAATTTCAGAGGGAGAACTTGGCTTTACTAGTCGTTCTAAAATATGGGCACGTAAGATAAACTCTTTCTGCAGAATTTCACGCTACATTGCTTACTGATTAAAGACTTTATTAAAGAATATTATGACAGATAACTCAAAACAACAGAGTTATACTTTTAGAAATGTCAAAAAACGTGAATGAAGAAGTAGGTAAGTAAATCTTCTTAAAATTTCTTATATAAAAGAAAGATTTCAGAGAATCGTCGTATCTGTCCACAACATCTAATTATATTTAATATTAAAGGAACCAAATTGGAACATAAGATTATTAAGAGAATAATTGCAATAATCTAAGTAGTCTCCATTTATTTTATTACAATCGATACAATATTTTGATTTGATCATAGATCAAATTTTATTATTTTTTTCCTTTATGCATAAAAACTAATTTATCCGTAAATATCAGAAGCAATGGAATTAGTGATTTATTTTTTCTAGGTTTGATTTTTTTGTGAGACTTAATGTGAATAGCAAGTTTTCTTATTTGCCTACTGCTAATTTCATTGATATGATATTAGTGATTTATTTTTTCTAGGTTTGTTTTTTTGTGAGACTTAATGTGCATAGCAAGTTTTTTTTATTTGCCTACTGCTAATTTCATTGATATGATATTAATGTAATATTCAAGGCCATAAAATATCAAGATCAATTTGATTCTGTAAATAATCTCCTATTTAAACTACTATGGCTATTCACGTCAATTTCCAGCACGTAACTAGCTATTTCTAAATATTTCATGCATGGCAGGGTAGAATCAATATTCCTCATCTATTACAGGTAAAAATGGGCGTAGTCCTCAAACAGTCTGTTAATTGGCAGTATCTGAATCTGATTGAATTAGAAATTGGTGTATTTGGTTCCCGGTCTTGATTGTGTGGCGAGATTCAATCACGACGAGGTGATTAGAATGTTTCATTTCAAAGAGACGTCTTTCTCCAAATACCAACGACAAAATTACAGAAAATTTGCTCATGGGCGCGGACGAAACAGTTTAGCAATTTCCACGTCGCTAAGAATTTTACTGCTTGCACTTGCGGAATTAGTAGGCGTGTTATAATTTAAGTATACAAAGAATTATTTCCACTTCCACCGACAAAATATTTTTGTGAACAAACCAATCTTTTCGAAAGATTTTTGTTGTGTTTCTTAAATCTGGAACAAAATATCTTTTATGATATAAATGAGTAGGTGTATATTAAGTTTGGCCATTCACGTCTGGGTACCTGATGATATGATAGGATCCATTAAAGTGTAGGCACTACTCAAAGTTAGGAATACTATTAGCTATCTGCTATATTTAAGCGGGATTTGAGTCAAAGTGCAACTTTTCTTGGTATTAAAAATGAGTAGGTAGGATTTTCAAGTAATCATCTTATATGTGACAATATAGCCGTAATTTGTAACAGATGAGGGTGACAAAAATACAAAAGCTCTGCTAGAATACTTAATACATTAGGCAGAAAACTTTTAAAACTTTTCTTGATTTCGAAACTTCATCGCTCGGAATAGAACGAATTATTACAATGAAAACATCCATTAATTTCTAATCAATCCTCTGTAAGAATGCTTGATGCGTTAAGCAGTGGCTTAAGGTGTTTCTTCGCTTATTTGACCTGTTCAAACCACTTAATTATTCGCATAATAGAACCCTCAATGTCTCATAACGTACGGAAACTTTTCGGTTCTTTTCCTGCTAAACTTCATTCGAGTTATTTCATACAGTAGCGGTCAGAAAACTTAGGCTCTAAAAAGTCATTCTAACTTCGTCTTGGACTCCGGCTTTCTTTGTCGCCTAAGAACTTATATCGTCGTCTTTTAAATGGAAACGGGAGTGAGGCCGAAAGTAATATAAAAGGGTACTGCAAAAGAAGAAGGGTTGAACCCTAAAGGGATTTTTGTCTTAATGCTTTTCTTCGAGATTTCCATTCTTTTGGAAGTCTTATAGCAAATTATTCATGCAAGTCAATGGTACTGCTTGCTGCTTATTTCAAAGGCGAATTCATAGAGGTGCATGAATTTATTAAAGTCTTGATGAAGTTTATGCTTAGGTTTAAATCATTATATTTATCACCGAAGTAAGTGATGTTGTTATCTTCTGCTTCAATTTTTCATTGATTGGTACGTACTTGTTTATTAAGATGAATTGTATTTATGCAGTTAAAAACTGAACCTTTTCACAAGTATCATTATTCCAATATGGCGAATAAACAGACAAAAAGTCTTTTATTAGTTAGACAATAATTTATCTCACAGTATATATGGATCCTCTTCGAAACTTCTTAATGATTTGTCACAACATTTTCAAGAAACTCTCTTCTTCACAATCCGGTATTAATAGGAAATCATTATTCATTATAAAGACATGTTGGGGATCGTTAAATTGTAGTATTGTACATGCGGGCCAAAGGGCTCCTCTCATATCGAAATCAGATGGATTTATAGAAGGTAAAGGTATATTAATCTATATGTTTTTAAGGTCATTGTAACACTTGCAAAAGGATTTCCATAAAATAATATTGAAAATTATTTTCTTACGAAATTTGGAGTATAGTCACAAATAACAGATCCGGATTCACATCCAATTGGGAATCATAATGTTGGCCTAGTCCAGTAAAAAGAATGGAATACTACCTGCATTAAAATGTAGCGGATTCATTGCGATCTATTTACTAATGATTAAGTAATATAACTAATTATATAAAAGTAGATAAGTCAACATGGAAGCTGATCATATTTTACCTATGGTACATATTGCATTGCAAAGCCTGGACCATTATGGATTTCATTACAATATATTCTGGAAAAAAATAATTCCCGAAATACAGAAAATAAAAAATGTTATCCTTTTTGCAGAACTTCTTTATATTTTCCTTTAATTAATCCGTATAAAATTTATTCTACTTTATTTTATTATTTATATCTTGTTGGTAATTCACTTAGTAAATCATAATTATATACTTGTTATTAAATTATTTCAAAGAAATGAATTAAATATGAAAAAAATATCGTTTCAATTTCCTCTACATTTTTGGTAGATTTCTGTACGTATATGAGAAATAATGCCGGCTGAGACTCGAGCAATCGTGGTAAAGAGAGCCATATTAGTTCCCATTGAAAAAGTTGAAAGTTCGAAAATTTCAAGAAATATCATAAGACCTAATTATAATGTGCTCCTCTTTCATCGGGTGTTGTTGATTTGGGTATATGAATCGCAGGATCTTCCTTTAAATCAATTTTATATATTGGGAGAGACATTAACAGTTTTCTAATCTCACGGGACATTATCCCTTAATTAACTTTTGAGACATTACTTTGAGGTAAGACACTACACATTTTCTGCTACGTGTGAAAACATCCGCAATGTCATGTCATCTGAATCAAGGATTTCTGTTGAAAAATATATCGTAAAAATTCAATACGACAATTTTAGAACCCAAAATTTATTCTACTTCTCCGTAGATGATATTCGTTGTCGTCTCGGACGTAAATAATCAACGGGATATCATTTACAACATTTGCCTTATCTTTTACATCGTTAATTATGTTGCCGCATTTATCATTTGAATAACCTCTTGACTGTACAGGAACTTTTCTTGGGTTCTCAACCGGGTCAATGTGTTGCCACACACATTGACCCGGTTGAGAACTCAAGAAAAGTTCCTGAGCAGCATACACCGGGAAAGCATAAGATCTTTCTGCTCTTGACTGTACTTTGTTTTAGAATTCTTGTCAAAGTATTCACATGATATCAAATTTAATTCGCAAAGAGTATCTTGCAAGGTTACATTCATTTCAGATTTTCCACTTTTTTGGTTCATTAATTGAAAAGTACCTGAAAAGATTGTGAGGGAGACATTTTTACAAACACAAATTAAATCTATCGTTTTTTTCATTTCTTGCCCACTCATGAGGAGAATTTTGGAGAAATACCGAATATTTCTTAGAAATAAACTTGTAACAACTTATAATTCAATGAGAAGGCTTTTTTTAGTTCGTAAAATTATCAACTGGTTGTATGATGGATCAGATGGTCACATTGTGGACTCATAAGCTCCCTGATTTTTGCCAATTATCAATCTTAAAATTACTAAAATATTCGAATTTAAAGAAGTTTCTCAGTCAGCATAATATGACTGCAAGCGTAACTGGTCTCATGTAAGTCCTCTCGATGACAGGTGGTATCTTTCGATGCTAACCTCTTGGTAGCTTAACAAGCCATTTATTTGAAGTCTAAAATCATGAGCAGAAGACGAAAATTGACCTTGCACTGAATCTTACATCTACAAGTCTCCCTTGGAGTTGCTACTTATTTTATTTACCTGTCGGCTTAACTAAGAGAAATAAACTATTTGATCCGCAGTCGGTCAAATAGCACTTCGCAGTATCTCGGCCAAGACAGGCTTCAATCACAACTAGAATGTGAGGTTTTATAATATTGATAGACCAACTTAGCGAAAATTAATGTCATCTATATGGATCCTTTAAGGGCTCCTATAAAATTATGCTCGCACATTTCAGCTTCATAGATACGCCAGCAGTATCCTTAGGCAGAAGAGATAACCTTGGATTTTTTGGTTTAAGAGAAATAAGAAACCCTAACTAGAATGTACTAGTGGGGAAGAAAATATTATTTATAGTGGTCTTTCTTCCGGGATTCTACCGCGATGTACGCAGCAGCAGCGGCGACGTTTCTCCTACGTTTCAGTTTCTTCAGTTTCAGGCTTCTTCAGGTCGAAGAGTGTCCGTTGGTCCTCGTTATATATCGCTCTTCCCCTCCTTCCTTCCGTGATTGGTCTTTCTATTACCGTTTATGATTGGTCCTCACGCCTTTCGGAGAGAACACCTTTCCAGGAGTTGGAAAGAAAATAACCGTCCTCTCTGTTCATGTTCTTTGGCGTTTTATAAATCTCAATCGCCTCCCTGATAACTCGTGGATAATACCTTTTTCTTTAGATATTACCTTAGCTTCGTCAAATTTTACATGGTGCCCGGGTTCGCTCCATGCGTGTTCTGCGATGGCAGAAAGGTTGAACTGCTTGTTTTCCATTGCTCTTTTGTGTTCTTTAATGCGGGTTTTTAAGGGTCTGCAAGTCTCCCCAATGTAGGTCTTCCCACAGGAGCATGGAACACAGTATATTCCTTCCTGTATGTCTAGTCGGAGTCTATCTTTGGGTCTTGGAAGTATCTCATTCATTTTCGACATGCAGCCGAATCATGTGACAATCTCGTGTTCCTTCAGGATCCTGGCTATCCTTTCCGTGGTTTCCGCTGGGATTTTTGTCGTGTGATTTCAGGGCCTTTTTCTCGAACGTCTCCATGTATAGTTCTGCCACAACCGGGCAGAGTGGAGATCCCATAGCCGCTCCTTCCTCCTGTTGGTAATATCCTCCATTCCATAGGAAATAAGAGTTTCTTAGGCAATGCTCCACCAGCTCTGGAAAGTCCTTTGGGAGCCCTTTGGGAATCGTAAAGCGTGAAAAATCATTAACAAATTATAATAACTTATATATACCCATATTTCCTATTTTAAATAATTATTTGAACATTTTTGCAATGAAAAAAATTGTAAATAAAACAAATATTAGAAATATTAATATGAAATATAGAAAGGCATTTTATGGTTTCAGAATACAACAAAAATAATTGAAATCGATCTGCAAATAAAAAGTTATTCATATTTTAGTATTTTTACGTAATTTTGGTCATGCAGGGATACGCATCGTAGCGGCGCGTAAAATCGGGAAAAATAAAATCGGGAAAACAAAATTATCTTTTTTACCTTACTTAAGCCTTTTAATTTTAATAACTCACGCGATATCTTTTAATTAATTTATTGCATTTATTAGAACAGTCATTATATGTTATTTTAAAATTATCTTTTTATTAGCTCCGAGAATTTTTTAATCAGTACGAGCTTTCATCCTTTTATCGTAGCAATAGCCAATTCCAGTGGATAAAGTTTTTTACATGAACTAGGTGCCACAAAAATGGTATCCCCTGGTGGGAGTGAAGTCGTCTTGTCTTGTCTCTTCGACCTGAAGAAGCCTACTGAAACGTAGGCGAAACGTCGTCGCTGCTGCTACGTACATCGCGGTGGAATCCCGGAAGAGAGACCATGGAATCAACCGATCGCCGCGAAAACCTTCGATCTTACATATTATTTATTGCTTCAAAATGTTTCAAAGGGCACATTTGTATTTATTCAAATGACTAACTTCCGGAAAAATTACCAGAATTAAAAAGTTTAATGCAAAAAAGTGGTGATTCTGCTCTGTTTCTTATTCGTTCCTTAAAGCGAGTAATTACTCATTTTTTTTTGGATATATAAGGCGCAATATCTCTATATGAATCAAATACCAACTAATCTCTTTAGTAAAATGAAAGCGGAGAGAATTTTACCCTTTAGCTCTACATTTTCTCAATGCCATTAAATTAAGGTACAAGGTCTTATATATGGACCCAGGATTTATCCTTAATATATCAAACCCCTCAGAGAGAGCGTTAAAGGCCTTAAATTTTACGGTCACGTGACCGGAGATGCAGTGACCGCAGAAATACCCGATGAAGTTCGACTTCCGCTTTTTATTTTCTTTTTAAAAAGGCGGGTTCTCGACCGTCCTAAGCTCACAGAGATACGCTCCTAAATTATGGATAACATCCGCGCTCCCTTTCGCCTTTCTCGAAGCCATTCGCCGGGAGATTTCTGAGCCTATATCAGAATAAACCCTTTCCAAAATGGATCCTACCGAGCGGGCGAGTCAATTTTTTTCTCCCGAAGAAACGAGCGATTTTGCAAATTTAATGCTCTCATCACTCCTACCGTGCCACCGTAGACTTTGACAAACGAAAAAAGGTCATTTAATCACGCGCCGGAGGATGAGGAGTGGGGCACGTCGTGGGGGCCTCCTTTCACTTATCAGAAAAATGAATGGAGGGGGTGAAGTGAACGGAATTTAGTTTGCTGTTCCGAGGGGTCACGACTCGAAGCAAATATTGGATGTCGTTGACTGGATCAAGGAGAAGTTGTTTGGTGAGGAATCGTGAAGTAAGCGGTGGCTTCGGTGTGTCGCGAGAGGACTGCGTCGATTGATCTTATCGGAAAGGAAATTGAATCACGGAAACTGAATAAACTGTGGGTTTATTTGATGCTTAGTACAAAGTGCATAGTTATATGCAATATAATAGTTAAATCTGCTTCCCCAGCTCGGATCACGTGAGCTCCCACTGGAAAATGAACTCGAGATTGATTTCATCAAACCAGAATGTGCGGCCCACATGGCTATTTGGGAGTAATATATGCAATATCTCTTGGTTTTGATTCAAGTTAATTGGACAGGAAATGAGAAATAGCTGTTTAGCAGGTCAGGAATATGACTCTTTCGTTTATTTCTTGAGTGGGTAGTTGTAATTAATTCGAGTATTAATGGAAGTGCAATATTAAATTTTGAATCGCAGTTGCGGCGTTAAATAACGTCATTTCTGAACCTAAACGCAGAACACGATTAATCAGCTATAGCAGAAGCAGTTTAAAATATCAGAATTCCCATCGTATAAACAACTAACTTGATTTAATTTCATCGAGTTATGGAGAATAAATTGCATCGGGAATAAAATGTTTTATTACGTTAAATTTTAGGAATTATACATACTATTAGTAAATATATTAATAGTTTAAGCTGAGGTATGGATTATGGAATGAACGAACGATGTGTGTTGTAAAATGAGTTAATTACTTATCATCTTATTATGCTGGAACGGATGTTATGGAAGATATAATAATTAAATTTTGAAAACAGATAATAGCTCAACAGATAATAGCTAAATGTATGAAGAGGATCTTTTGGGTAGTTAATTACAGAGACAATGGTCAATCTCTACGCTTTAACACTAGAATCTAGTTGCCATAGTTCCGGAAAGAACATTTAGTATATTAGCATAATTTAAAAAAGAAATGAATGATAGTAGGACCATAGGAGCGTAAAATAAATTCCATCGTAATTACCAGCATATTAACCATATAAGTACCTATATTTAAGTACTGCAATTGAGAATCATTCCATTGGATTCTAGCTAGTTTTGGCTTAACTAAAGGTTTCGCGAGTAAAATATAATTTTTCCCTTATAATAATTATTTCATTATACTAATCGTCAAAAAGCCAGAATTAGATAAAACCTAGTTGTTCTCCTTTCATTTCTCAAAGCGGAGGAAGCTATTTAGGCGGAGTTATGGGAAATTATTTGATCATTCTCAGGAGCCGAATATGAATTTCCCATTATTTCTCTCATTAGGGTTTACTTCGCCTAAGCACAGAAACGCGAAAGAATTTTTTGATATGAAGCGAGTAGCAGTATATCATCGCCTTCACTTCAATAGTGCGGAAGGAATTGCGAAGGGATCTCATAATGCCGTTGGTAAGTTCCCCGACAGAGCCATTTTCAGACCTGCAGTAATGAACAGAGAAGCTCGCGAGAATAATGCAAGGGTTAGGCTGATAGAGAAATATAGACGCAGGGGGAATTAGTTTACATACAAGTCTGCGAAAGGGGAAAGGGAATGAAAAGATTTGCTCGGTCAAAGCGCGTAATAGGACGAGGTGTACAAAGAGAGTGAATACTTTTCTAATGTGGCCTTTGGTTTATCGAAAACCATAATTCACAGCTTTTTATGTTTCGTTCGCTTCTCGCCCCTTCCATTTCCCCCAATCTCTCTCTGCTAGAGTAGCAAAGACGGAGACCGCGGCAGACCCTCGTCAAATACGCTAATTGATATTGAGCCCTGCACTACTCTCGCCCTTCGACTCCTCCCTTTCATCCCGTCCTCCCTCTTCATCTCGTCTCTTGGAGAGATAAGGGACTGTGCTAATATCCTGTAATGTTAATGGGGGTAGGGAAGGGGGTCTGCGGTTTAATTCGTGCCGATTGGGCGGACCAGTCGGATTTCCAAATGTGAACTTTCCCCTCTTTGCACGAATGGATGCAGGAGTTGGGGAGGGAAAGAGATTTCATAAGGATCCGGGGGCTGGGAAATTTTTCGGCCCCCGCCCCTTCTTTCAAAATCCTCTCGCTTTGCTGTGTTTGCCCCTATCTCGTCTCTCTGTAGACTGGCCATTCTTCTGTGGAACAAAACTCTCTAATCGGGAGATAGGCAGATGAGGGGGAGGAGATGTTGTCTGCAAGGGCGAGTGCGTGTGTGCGGGTGTGGAGATGAGTTCGAGAAGCTTTCAACCTGCTTGTTTGTTCCTCTTGCTCCCTTAGAAGCGTTTCCTTTCTGCCTCAGACAAACAACCAAAACAAAGAAGCAAAGTTTCCAGTTTAGATATGCGTTGGTGTGAGGGTGTGCGTGTGTATTGCTGGTTGCTACATTCGCGCTTCTAGCGATAGGGGAAAAGGAGATTAAAGGTTGTTAAATGTCGTAGGGCTTCCACCAATTAGGGATGTTTACCTTAGTAATCTGATTGCGGAAATACAAGTAGATGGAATGTTTTTTAGTAATAGCCACTCAAAGATAGCGTCATTAGGCATAGATAATCTCAATAGCGGATTAACAGATAATTGAGAGAGAACCTTCATCTCGAGCTAAATGATGCAAACATATTTCAGTGTGGTAATGGCAATTCAAGGGTAACGGTCAAGGTACACTCTTTTTATTTGATTCCGATTCCTTGTGCACTCTTATATTAAATGAAACTTTATTATATAATTTTCTCTTATCTTTTGACTTTTCCACTGATTCCAACTATGTCCATGCTTTATTTTAATGGGTGATATATTTTGAAGTTAGGCTTCACCCTCAATTTTTTCCTCAGGTCATCTTATTATACATAAACATGTTTAATCTCAACATTAAACATGTTTAATCTCTCAGCATCATTCTTCTTAGAGTCTAACCTATATTTTTATTCCTATTCCATTGACTTCATACACCCACCCCTCCTGTGTGAAGTAAAAGATTCAACTATCCTCATACTATAAGTTTCATCATATTGAATTACTAACGAAAGTATAATGATTTTATAACTTTATTTACTAACTTTATTACATAAAAACAGGCAATTTTCTTAAACTTGTCTTTAAAGAAAATATATTTCGAAGGAATATGATTTTAGTTGAAAAAATCTACTCCATTATACTCTATTTATAAAATAACAAGGAAGTTTTAGTAATTCAATTTGAAAGTGCGTCATATATCCAGAAAGCGGCTGCAATTGATTCTTTGGAATTATTGTCTTCTAAAGAAATTTGGTAATTGCATTGACCTTTATATTTTCAAGAATTTTTGTTTGTCGTAGGCTCAAAGTCTTTAGATTATGTAGAGGATGTCTCTATTTATATTTTCTATTCCTTCTTGCGTAAGTACTTCCCTTCCTACGTCTTTTAATTGAGTCACAGCCTCTTGGAATTGGTGTACATTTTATGGATGTGATTAAAGAAAAACAAATGATATTATTTTCTCTGATGCGTTAATTTTTAGCCTTTGAAGCAGAAATTACTGAAGAAAAAGCCTATGAAAGTTATCACTGAGGAAGTATAATGAGTAATAGAATTCATTAGTAAGTGAAGGAGTGAATGTTATTTGTTAATTAAACTATGAGAAAGTATTTAATGCGAATTTGGTATATTTTAAGTAACACCATAAGTAAAGCTTACGTAGAAATTTATATTTCTTCAAATGAAAATATTCTTCATTTTTACGGCTAAGGGAAGATATAGCAGACATTCGGTGTTGGACAGGTTCATAACAGTTTCAGTTATAATATTACATTTTTTATGAAAATGGCTTTTATAAATGTTTTGCAAGATTGTTTAACTGGTTACAACAGTCATCCAGCTTCTAGGAGGTACGAATTAGAGCACCGTTCTTGCTTGTATTTTTAAGACCATTTTTCCTTGGTATTTATTATAATTTCATTTTAATTTTTCCAGTTTTTTTCTAACATTTTATTGTATTCAAATACAAAATTAAGGATATTTTGTATTGAATTTTAGTTTCCGAAATTTTGCTGCAAAACCTCACGCAATAGCGAAACATCGTTCAGAAAATCCAATTATTATTTTAGATTGTGCTTTCAACTGTGGTTTCTCAACTTTAAGTTGAATTTCTAATTTAAATTACCGTACCATTGTAATAAATATATTCCATAGATGAAAACAATATTCCTTTATCTCATAACTCCCGCGGTAACGGATGTTAAGGAATTACCTGAACTGGTTTTCATAAGGAGAGTTTTTATTTCTGTTTTCCCTTATCTCACTACTCGCTTAATGAGCCCTTAGTTCAAAAATCTCTCTCTCCTCCGATTCTATGTTATTCTCTAAGACCGCCCCGAAGCCGATTTTACAAAGGAAAAGGTTCTCGCAGATGGATTAGAGTTCGCTCGCGTGGCTAATAAGTGGCCGATAGCCTCGGGACTGATGAAAGGGGAGGAGCCGAAGGTATTCCTAAGATCTTTTGAGGATACCGACCTTTGAGATTAGCGGAGATCTGGTTATCTCGTTTCCCTTTTCTTCATGTTCCAAAAGTTCTCCAAGAGGGCGGAAAAGGAAGATTCACAGAGTGAAATTTTACTTCGCTTTGAGAGATGCATGAAAAAGGGGCGTGTCGGGGGATAGTCACTTCTCGAAGGAAACCTTCATTTATTATTATTTTCCAACCTTTCCTCTGCCTCATAAGCGAGGATTTCAGACGGCTGTCAGTCACTCGTTCTTTTCTTCGTTCACGAACCAACACAAAGCAGCACTAATGTATAGTAATTAACTCTGAGAGAAATTG
The DNA here is from genome assembly GCA_947579665.1 of Sympetrum striolatum. NCBI lineage: Eukaryota > Metazoa > Arthropoda > Insecta > Odonata > Libellulidae > Sympetrum > Sympetrum striolatum. The sequence continues at coordinate 97,930,783 of OX388341.1, read as the reverse complement.
AAAAAAAGGAGGAGGATCACGAGAAACAATTATTTGAAGGCTGACATGATAAAAGAGCACCGACTTGGGAGGCAAAAAGATCGAGTTACCTAAAAGAATACAGATACAATATTGTTGCCTGCAGTGTAGGTTGAATCTTAACGCAATGCTTTTTGACTGAGACCAAAACGGAGAAAACGTGACTGGAAGATTGCATTTTTGATAATTTCACATCAGCAGAAACTATTGGTTCTAATTTTGTTAATTATTTTATTATTGCTATGTTTTGAAGAGGGTCATTAAATTTATTTAATTAATTTTGAATTTATCTAATTCTTATATTTAACTACTTGAGAGAATATTCAATTAGCAAATTGCTTCGTTCATATTATCTTAGTAGCTAAGTTTCGGAGGGGGATAGTTTATCTTGATTTCTATGACCATTGATAATTTTCTCTGATTTAAAAAGCCAACAATCTTCAGATGGTATTCTTTCTCAAACATCTCCTTAATCAGCCTGTGAAGCGAATTAAATCTTCCTAGATAATTAATTCAAACGGACCGAATGTATTTTTATTCGTTTTCAATTATTACAAAAATATTCTGTTTAACCTTTCGTGGAGAAATAGTTGTATTAAATAGTTCCATACTGTAGGAAAGTCTAATTTTTTGCTATCACGTCGCGAATATTTCTTTTGTGATATTTTTTACCTGCATGTTGGTGTGTTCTGGAACAAAAATTCAAATGACTTTGATAGCCATAATATTGATATAATTTTATCTTTAATTTTTTAACAAATCAGAAATTTTATATCTTACTAGCTAGCAACATAATATGACGATATCTTATGCTAGTTGTATACAATTCAAGCTTCGCATAAAGTTTTAAAAATAATAATAACTTTAATTCAAAGCTAAAAAAAGTAAGAAAATAATTCATTTAAAACATCCTTTATTCGCCATTATATTAAATTTTTCCTTCTACATTTCCTATAAACGGACATACCTGGATGAAGGGAAATAGGGCGTAGTAGTATAGTTTAGAAAATATACATCTATTGAAGATTTTAAACAATTCAATTCTTCCATTTTCAATTTAAGCTCACCGCGTTTTTGGAATGCCATAAAAATGTTAAAAATCGGGGGATAGCGTAACAGGTTGTTTTCCATTTTCCAATAATATATGTATTTAACTCAAAAGCTGCGATTTTGCTGTAAGTCAGGTGGTAGCCAATATCTTTTCTTTTTCCATATAAAATAATTCAAAAAAGAACAAATGAGACAAAAGTGAGAAATATCACCTTAATTAGGGCAAGTATTTTGCACTTGGCGTTTGCCCAACTCGAGAGGAAAAAATCTCTGATAAAATCTCCCATCGTATGACCACTGAAATTTGCTATTATTGTGGGCTATGAAGTCCAATTATCCGTGCTGGTGATAATTTGATTTTTATTAATTACTTATTCTTTTTTAATATTTTTTCTTAAGAATGGAATTTGAGTGTAATTTTTCTCCAATGGAATTTCCGAATTAATACCTCTGTTCTTTTATAGCTCAAGGAAAACTATTATATAGTTATTTTAATACTGGTTTGTTTGAGTTCTTTAGGACAATAGTTTCCTAACAAAGCTAAAAGAAGCAGTTTATTTTGCATTTTTTGGGGAGTGATGGTGTTGTTATAAATGTTATGAAAAATTATTTATTGGGATATTAACAAATCGTATCGATAGGTAGTTTCCCTATCTGTTAATTCGTAAGTATGCATAATTTAGATTTAGAAGTTTATGAAGATTTGTTTGCGCTCTAAATGGATGCATTCACGTAATACTGTTCAATTAATTTGATAAACAAATATTTTAGGCGTTTCGTATACATCGCTAGCTTCAAATTCCGTCTTGGTTAACATTTATAAATATTATAGTATAAATATATATAATAATGAATGCATTGCTAAAAAATTCATTTTAGAATGTGCTTGCATATTGATATCATAGTTAACGTATGCAAGATATTCAGTATTCGATTGGATTTATACATTAACAATTTTCTCGATTGTTAACTAGTAACACTAAGAGGAGATGCATATGATAATATCTCAACTTATTTACAGTAAAACTAAGAAACAGAGTCAGTAATTGTCTATACAATTCAAGCCATAAGGACCAAAATACTACGATAAAAATATATTTAGAAAATATTAAATTATCCTCTGTCATGGTTGATGGGGTTACTAGTATATTAATTCTCCAAAGACACATGGGTTATCTCATTCATAATAACTCAATCATAGAGATCTACATGAATTGTACTATGCCAATATTAAAGGTATCGACGAATACTAAAAGATTTAGTTTTAATTTAGATTAATCTTTTAGCATCAAATAATTATTGTTATTAAACGCGAATATTTCATACACTTGGTGGTAAAGGTATAAGTTTTTATTTTATTACTCTTCAAGACAAAAACTTAAAAATACGAACTTAAGATAGGAAAGTTATTAGTCCAAAATATTGTTATATGTACGACTAGTGATTTTTACTGCAATGCTAAAGATATTATCTCGATGAATAACTACAGTAAAACCAAATGTTTATGTCATGATTTTGTTTTTGCGAAACAACAAATTGTTTCGGACGATAACATCTGTTGTTGTCTGCGAAGCCCTCGATAAATATACCCAAATCTTGCGGAAATAGGATGAATGAGAAATCAGCATGAATATCCTTCGAAATAGATGCAAATTGCCGCGCATTAAGAACAAACGGGAGTAGGATTTACATCTGCAAGTTTCTGGATGTAATTCCGGTCCTCGTCGGTGTCTTAGAGCGTCCAGGCATTTCTCTTGTTTCGCCTCGATAATCCTTAAAACTGTCCGTGTTCCTTCCATACTTGGATAGCGCCTCGAATATGCTTCCCGTCCTCCGTCCCGAAACTGATAGGAATTTATCGTTCAATTGTTTGTAAAAGGTCTTGCGTCGTTTACAAATGCTTCTCCCATTCCTGCCGTTTTTACCTCTTGATCAACCCACTTTGTTATCCCTCCCGTCTCATCCCTTAACGTCCTTCGGAGGAGTCTTACCCTTTTCCTTTTACCTCTGAAAGGGAGGTCTGGGAGAACAAGAACTCTTGTAATTGGGTGATTATTCCTTTTAGTCGGTTGCGCTTACGCTAGACATGCCTTTCTTATCTCCTCCATTCTTACTCTCTTCCACCGACGTCAGAAGCACGCACACATTCCCTCGAGAGTGATGACCTTCTCCTACATCACCTAACCTCAAGCCGCACAAACAGTTTTCATTATTCAGCCAATCCGTCGCCTTTTATTCTTCATATTCCCCTGCTTTACCTCCTAAAAATTCCCTTTTTCCACCTTCCAGACGCCCACTCCATTAATCTCCTCATCTTTTTATCCCTCCAAGACGCTGGAATTTTCAATTCCGAATCCGAAATGTGACGTTGGCTGCTCTCATAATAGTGGCATGAAAAATATATAGCAGTGTGAAATCTCTTAACTCTCCCGCCAGAAAACCGCAAGACATGGTAATATAAATTTTATATAAATTCTTATCTTCGTGTTCTGAGAGGCGATTCATTTTATTTAAAATGATTTTCTTTTTTTTTAGGATCTCTAGAGAGGGTGAGATAATGGCCCGGAGCTTTTTTAGCGTCAGAGGCCAAGGATGATTGAATTGATTCGCTGGTTCTTTTGTTTACTTGCAATTTTCTGTGGTAATTAGAACACTGTTTTGCTTTCTGGATTCGTAATTGCTTTAGCTCTGTTCGACTTCTGCTCGACTGAAGCCATTTTCTCTGCAATGATAAAGACTTGCTGTTACAAATTGAGACTAAAATATGGCTCCATTTATTTAAAGTAAATTAGAAATATAATAGATAATTCACATCTCAAATGATATTCCTTGAAACTACCAGATAAGTGGTAGGCCAAACTAGAATCCTCTGAGCAATCATTCATTGCGGTACTGAAATGTTTCTTTATAGTCATAGGTGATTACACTCCTTCTATTTCCTCGTAGAGGGTTTAATATTGATTTCGAATATTAGAATAGCTAAACCCGGAAATTCCACATTAAAGTTAGAGCCCTTAAAAAGAAGTTGGCATTTTTTGTTTCATCTGATTAAGATTTTGTCTCTGTACATTGTCAAAGAATTGAAGGATATTGCAACTTTTATCTTACAGCCTGGTTTGCCTTCTTTGCCAAGTTTGCCATTCCTGTGAGATTATTAGAAGCATATCATGCATTGCTCGTATTGAATATCGAAATTTGCCATTTCATCGCTTTTATAAATATATCCTTGGTATGACTTAAGACGACTCGGAAATATTACCACAAGAAATGTGTTTTAAATTAATTCGTAGCGTGTGAAGGCTTTTATTTTTAAAATTTGTTTAATATATGTTACAGAATAAATTTGGTAAAAATTACCCATGGAAGTGCGACGAATACCTAAAGAAGGAAAATTGAATATTTTTATTTTTATCGTGCATTATTGTTTTTGATTTGGAATGGGAAGAAATTAGATAAGATTAGTTTCTCAATCAGCTGAATTTTTTAAAGGAGAGGTGCTGTTTTGTTACCAACAAGAAGGAGCTGAAAATTTAGGTATTTATCAGTGTAGGGACAGATTGGGGTAAACGTTTTAGAGAATTTGAGCAAAAATAAGCCACCTAAATGAACAAAAAAGTTTCTGACATGTTTAAATTAGTTCCATAATAATTATTGAGGATTCACTTATGGTTCCCATAGTTGATAAGTAATTATAATTAAAGTGACTGCTTACATATTACTAAATTAAACCTTAACGATTAACAGAGAAACGTAAATGAATGTCTTACATGTGATGAATGCTGAATGAGTGTAGTGGATGTCATATTTATTGAAAGGACATTTTATAATTTTCATTTCAAGAGTAACATTTCCTCTGGGTATTCATAAGAGTTGAGTATTTGATCTTTACTTTCCTTTCAGATTTCATCGCTTCAAATTTTGAAATATAATATTATTCGGTCGTTGTGAAAGACAGAATTTCTTAGAATCGCAATCATCCCTAATATGTTATATGCTAATTCCGGATTTAAATATATTTCCCATGTGAATTAAAATTTAGTAAGGATGATTTGGGAAACAAAAGGCAATGCGGATGGATCACTAATTTTAATGTTTTCTTTCGGAATTAAGTTTTTTAATAGAATAGATGTAATATTAAAAGAGTAAAACGAATCTTGATTAATCTTAAATAGAGAAAAAGGGTGGATATATCTTAAAATCCTTGTCTTTGAACTATTCGGAGATTTTTCTAAATTCCCAACTACTTGAAATAAAGTATGGAAGTTTAATGAAAACATCAACGTTTCTACAGAAATGTTTCTTATTATGTTTCGTTTGAGAGAGAAACTGCGATGCTCTTCTCACACAGGAACTTGTATATTCCTTTGACCGAGCGAAGTGCGTTCTGATATATTGACCAGACCTTTCGGAAACAACCTGTATTGATTTTTCACTTCCAGTGAATCTCAGCTGCGTAATTTCTGCCGCGCATCTATTCCATATCAGTAGCACTTCAATTTTTATAAGTAATACGTTTTTGTTAGTTCTTTTTTCAGCATCATGCCTGGAGTAATGATTGGATATTAGAAATGTATATTTATAGCTTTGTAATTACTTTGTAACTAAATTTAAAAACTACTAATTCACAAGGATTCAGTCCTTAAAACTACATTAACCCTGGAAATATGCGTTAATTGATTGATACCATACTCCTCTGGATTCATTATCGAAACTTTTTCGATATACAGTGTATCGTTTGTCAATACTTCACAGTTCCGAAAATTTTACATTTATCTATCTAAAAATTTTGTGAAATTAGTCGAATAAAGCAGTATCACTAACCGTAATATTCTTATTGTAACTTCAGTCTTAAATGCGAATACACTATTCTCTTCGTATAATTAAGGCGTATATGATACTTTCTCATATTAATGTGACGGTCATACAGAATTACAGTGGTGCACATTGTTTTATAATTAAATTCAACTAGCGGAATTGCCCGTTGAAATTCAACGGGGTTAATAAGTAAAATATATGAAGTTATACTCTCCTACGATTTTAGCAGCTAATGGTTGACCGGTAGAAGACCCTCTCAGCCTTTAGGTAGATGCCTCTATGGTTTGTATATTGGTTTGCATTAAAGATTTTATCTAGGAAAACGGATTAAGAACAAAAATTATGATGTTTGGATAGTATATAAGTATACATATACTTGTAGGTATTTCATTTGTATGCATTTAATATTAATAAGTACACAGTTAAAATGGCTCTTATACGATTGTAGAAAGCCAAGAAGTTTTACAGACCTTTACTGATAGATTCCAACACTACATGCCTCTCATTTCTCCCATTCTACAGATACCGTACATTACTTATGAGACAATATTTAAATCCACTAAAGTTTAAATCTCCTGTACTCGTACTTAGTGTCATTTTGGAAAATCTCCAACGCTTATATCTGAGTAAAGCACAAAAACTATCGTCATAAAAGGTTGCAATAATACTAACTAAGGTACGTAACCTAACTAACATACTGGTAGAAAGTCTAACATACTAAAATATTGAAATTTTGATGGCCACTTTTCAAAATCACGGTTATATCTTGATGAAACACTTCGATTAAAAACATAGGTAAATAATATTATACATAAATGATTAATTGTGCTAATTAATAAGTTAATGACAATACTCGTAAGTATGTTATTAACTATGTCAAATTCATTTATGTTGGCTTTGAAACTGAGTTCTGCTTATACTTCATCAGTTATCAATGGAATAATTTAATCTTTAGTAACTTTAATCGGCAGTTCTAAACTAAATAAATTCATTTCACTTCCAATTTATAATTAATCATAACTTTTTTGAAGTATCTGAATAATAAAAAATACTTCACAGCACCTAACGTCTGTGATATGATTTACAAAAAAGAAAAAGGCAATTTCACGATAAATATCTGTTTAAAGGAAACAGACAAATTTATTTAAAATATTTTGAGGATTTTTTCAACCGAAAAAACCACTAAACAAACTTATTTTTCAGCAATAAACCAACTAAGGCGAGAGGCTAGCTCTAGAAATTTCCGCCATATAGTTTGTTTACATCCATGATGCATTGCGGCCAAAGTTACTTTTAAGAGTTAAATACCAATGTAGGCTTAAATATCGACAAAAATACGTTTTTTCTAGAGTTTACGTGAAGATTCCAGTCAAGGTCGACTCTAAATGTATGTTATAATACCGGACCTAAGTTAAGGAAATCAGTTCTAACTTGTATATAATTCCATGCTACGTAATTGACAGTAACAATTACTCATAATTATTATCGCACTGATATATTTTTTATTATTTACATTCTCCAAATTATTAAACATATTTACGCCTTACCTTTTCAGTCAGGAGTGAGATATTCAATATTCTGCTACCTCACCACTTGTATTTCCATACCTCAAATAGAACAAATACCATATTAAGAAAGACATTCACTTACTTAATCAGGTTAATAATTTTCGTAGACCGCGGAAATACGATGTAGTAAATCAATATGCTTTATAATTTAAGTCAGAATATTACGTTAAAAAAGGTCTTACCATGGAGTATACAAATAATCTCGAGATTTCACGTAAGGTAATTTAGTTGACTCGCTATAATGCCAAATCCGCCGAATCATTTGTAAATAGTTACGTTGCTATAAACAATCATGACGTCAATACGGGCCTAAATTCTCGATATGGTTGATTGAGTAAATTCAACAACCGCATTCGTCGTTAATGGGAACGGACTTGTTTATAACCTCAAAAATCTCTCAAATATATCTTCTATTTTGGCAATTTCTAATCGAAAGCGCTATTCCACGACTAAAATAAAAAACTTTATTTAATTAACCTTCTTTTGATGGTATTCCCTACTTTTAAGAACGATTCTTTCTAATTTAACTTTGCTAAAGAAATAAGCCCTGCAACTGATAACAGTGAAGTTTACGTGTATTCCTTATGAAACCGTATTATGGACTCCTGGGTTCGAACCTGGGCTTTCTTAGTAATGGGAATAGTTTTCCTAGGGGATTCTAACTTGTAGAAACACAATGCAGTTTGTTTCGAATCTCTAAGCCAAACAGTTTCCGAAATAAAGGGGGGGACGGACGGACTCTTCGGAAATTAAATATAACGATACCTTTGAGCTCCTTATACTATGATTTTGTACATATATGCCTAGCTGAAAAAGTTAACTGTAATATAATTAACAATCTAAAAGGAATAATTCCAATTTTTATTACCATCGAATTTCAATACTATAGCTCTTATTCTGAAACAGAAATTGAGAAAAGTATGTCATCTATTACAGCTAAATTCAATGCATGAGGTTAGAGTATTCGATTTGAAGTACTAGACTGAGTAAACTACTTGTACGCGTTAAATGAGAAGGAAATCATAATTTTTAAAACCTGAGCAAAGCGATTGATCTGTTAAATACTTTAAAAAATCATACTTTCAATTTCACTTTCATAATATTCCAGCTAGTTATACCACAATTCGCGATTAAGCTCATTCATGCCATCCGAGAGGGAATATTGAACGATATAACGAGGATCTTCTGTCAAAGGAATTACTCCCATCGTTCACAGATGGCAGAGAATTATTATAATGGTAATCGAAAAATGCTAAATGGGATTTGGTTGACGGCGCGGAGCAGCAAAACCCATAATTACAGCTTCTGTATGCTGTCGTTTCAATTAATTTTTCGTAATAATGTCCCTTTGCGGATTTTTTTACATTCACGTTTGGCCGCACGATGTGGTAAATCATCTGAAACTGAGCTCGCGGCGCAATTTGCTGAAGCGTTTTCATTAATTCATCTGTCAAAAATTTCTGCGAAACAGAGCTTTCATTTCTCCGCTTAAAAATCACTGGTGGTTCTTTGATTCATAAACAGGTTCAACAGTCAAATTTTAAATAACGGTTAAATGAAAAGTTGGCCTGCATAGTACCTGAAACAGAGATAATATTAAATGAAAAACAAGAATACAATTTGCTAATAACGTAGGAAAGTACGGGGAAGCCAACAGATTGCCATGATGTTGGAGATCTATTTTTTAACCCTTCAATTTCGATGGTTTATGATAAAAGTTTCTTCCTTCTGATCACAAATGTTTTATTAGCAGCATTACTATGGTCGTCATTTAATTTTTTTCTCATTGAAAATACATTAAGAAATTAAAGTATACTGTCTGCAGTATAATATATTTATTCATATGACCATGATATCGAAGTTTGGTTACATCATCACCAGGTAAAGAAAATTCTGTTAAATAGCTCAAATACTAACAAAAAGATGCTATAAGGGGGAAAATGGGGTTACAAAGTTAAGGAGCTGGTTTTTATTCATAGTAGGTCATTTAGCGGAGGGAGTGAAGAAGGGAAAATCATAATAATATAGAAGGGAGAGTTGATTGAAGAGGCCGTAACTTGGTAAAACTGCATTATGGTGGAAATAATTAAGCAAAAGTTTTAAAATATATATTGTGAATCTTTCGCTAAGTTAATTCCACCATAATATAGAAGGATTCTCGGAAAAAGGAATTCATGGGAAGAATGGGAATGGTGGAGATGGTGAAGTATCTGAAAATTTTCTAGTAAATCTAACTGGTATTTTTAGGGCAGGAATGGAGGATTAGAGATAAAAATCTAAAAATTGTTTTACATTAAACAAATGTTCAGGAAACTTTGATCTATGAGGAGCATTATTTAGATTAAATCATTGGTGCTCATGGCGTCTTGTTTTCTTAATGAATTTTTGTCAGATATCACTTAAGACTATTAATTATATTTTCTTGCATTTATTTCACCAAAGTAAACGGTTAAGGTAGTACTTTACTTCCGCTTTAGTTCCACGATCGGCACTTTCCTTTGCCACAAAGAGTTAAGAAAACCTTTGTTTCATTCACTTCGGATTTTCATTTCGGAGGCTTTTCGGGCTTCTACACAATTTTCTCTCTTCCCTTCCAACTCTTGCGGCCCTCTCTTCTCCCGAAATTCTCTTGCTTTCGGCCCACGCTCTTTGCTGTTTGTTCGTCTCTTGGATTGCTACTCCAGACTTCTGCGCCAGATGGTATTCGTAAGGAACAAAACTCTCGCTTTTCCCTCACTGATGTCCATTTTCCTTTTCTCTAACTCTTCTGACCAAACCTTGACCAACTTTCCCCCATAAGAATGAGAGGACTGACCGAATGGAATGTGGTAATAACAGTAGTATCTTTTGCAGTAGAAATCTTCGAGCAGATGGGGGCTCACAGCTACCGCACAAGCTAATATGTATTGACTGAACATACATTATTTGTGTTTATATACGGCTCATTTCAGAATAGGACTCTTCTCGGATACCTTTCTTGGAGTGATTAGGAAAAGTTCTACGCAACGGGAACCGGTATGAGTAAATAAACACAAATGAAGCATATTTTATTGTCATTCTTATATATCGAAATAGGTACATTTGGCTGTTTTATTCGAAATAAATTCTTATACTAGCTTGTAGTAGAGATTATAGAGACTTGGTACTTTCCTGGTTAAAGTTAATTTACAGTTAAACTTACCTGGGTGTTTACCCGAGAACAGTCCATAACAGGTACTAGAGAGATGTAATACTAGTTAAGATGTAATCACTCGTTAAACTTCTCCCATTGAAGGTTTTATTATTCAAATGAAGGTCACAATCACTTTTTATCTATTACTTCGTTTGCAGTGTAATGTTATAAATACTTCAGTTTCAACTACTAATAGAAGCATAGAATTTTAACATGCCTTCCTTTTCAATATTTTAAGTGAAAAATTTATCACTATTATTTAACACGAAGAGAACTATGAACTATTATTTCGTTTTTTATGGTTAGGATTCGTTATTCTATCTTAAATAGTTGAAAAATAATTCAAATGAACGATTTATTGCCATAGTTAGATTTAGATTGAATTTAATTGCAATATTTGACGGAATATATCTGATAAAATCATAAAATATTGCATGGAAAAGTTAATTACCTTATCCTTTCGAAAATAAAAAGAACTTATTTTATAACGAATTCTAAGTACAGAAATTAAGGTTGATTGATTACAGTTAAGGTGTACTTCAAAATTTAATAGGATAAATTCCAGAATTATAATTAAACTTCATAAATTTGTAAGGAAACTAGTCATTCCTTGTTTAAAAATAGTTTTAATAACTTCTCTTATGTTCTTGAAGGCTCTAGGAAGTAAAATATGAAAAATATAACTGAATTTCAGTGAAGTTTTGTATCATGTATTCTGAACTACCTATGAAAATTTATAACTTTTAACTTTTTTATTTTTCACTTTTTATATTAAAAGAAAATAATTTAAGATAGAACGGTCAGGAAGGGAAATGAAATTTAATTTCTTATCTTATTTTCAACACATTTTTCTTCACACAATAGTTGGCCTCCTTATTTTTATATGAAATTTTATATAAATTCTCGAAAAATATTGTCACTTTCAGCTTATGCTACGGGACTCCTTTTAAATAGACTATATCTATCAGTCGAACAGTAATAATTCCAGCTTCTTTAATAAAGATAGCATAATTCTTATTGTAATTCATGACCAGTTACCTCTGTTTTCCAAATTCCAACATTTCGGGAGGAATTGTAGCAAAAAACTTACAAATTTAGCGATGGTAACGGACAAAGATGACGGAATTGATTGCAAACGTCATTCCTTTTAAGAACTGCCTTCATAGCACTCCGAACATCCCTTGTTTTTATCGTCCTCTTTCACTCGTTTCCCGGAATCTTCATGTGATTGAAAACCTGTAACGACTCAGGTGCTCGCGTCTTGATCCTCCCGCTCGTTTGTGTGTTCTGTTGTTTTGTGGCTGGCAAAAGGGAATTTGGTGGATTCTGGGAGAGGAATAAAGTTGTGTGATGGGATGAGAAAGGAAGTGGAAGGAAGGGGTGAGAAGGGGAAGACGACTTATGAGAGCAGCGAAAGGGATGGGGCATCGCAATCTCGTGATTGCTTTGGGGTGTAGGATGGGCCCCAACGCGTGGGAGAAGGGTGGAGAGGGTGGATATACTCTAAACCCATAGAGCGTGCTATTTCGATGCGTTCACAAGGTTGTGCAAACATACCTTACTTTTCCGGTTTCTCTCTTCATTCAGCACTGTATCCAACTCGGGACTGCGTGGTATACGTATTACAGGTAATTCTCCCTCCTAGTTGTTCATCCTCCTAGAACTTTCTCAACAGCTTGCTCTACTTGGGTGATTCATCCGCATTAAGTTGAAAAAAGCCGGCACACAAGGGCGAGCGAACTCGGCGATAATATTTCTTCTCGAATTTACGTGGTCAACTCCGTACGAACGGAGAGACTCCGTCCCGTGGCGTTTGCTGCAAAAAATTGCTACGGAGGAAGAGCGTAACGGAAACGTAAGTTTGTCATGACACGGCTATGCCTATGGAATTCTTCTTGGTATTTTGTGCCGAAAAATGGACGCACTTCTCTTTGAAAGTGCCGCTGCGGATGTCTGATCGAACCTGTTTTCTCTTAGCCGATACGAAATCGTTTGCTCTCAATTAGATACAAGATCGACCATTAATTTGAGCAATTTCTGAGGAACTCTGGATACGAATTGTAAAATGTTCTCTCTAGAGTCATGTTTCGTGTGCAATTCGGTACTCATCGTAAAAATATACTTATGTATTCAATTTTTTGAAAGTTTACACAATGAGAAATTATGACGGATCATATTATCAATCATATCTGACTTTAGTTTGTGGAAATAAATAATAAGATGAAGAAAAATACTTTGTATTATGTGGAAATTAAAAAGTGTTTTCTTTATTTCATCTATTCAACAAAATTAAGTAAACGACCAGAAATATCGTTTTCGCTGTCTCGTTTGACTCAACAGCGTCATTGTAAGAAATGTTTGAGTACAGGTGCATCAATTCATAAGAAAATCATATTCCTTCGGTAAATGTTTAAATGCTCATAAATATTCAAAATTCTGATGGATTTTAATTATTATTTGGTACTATTTGATTCAATTGCCATTGAAAACAAGAGCTTTAGTTTTATATGGATTAATTTATGGAAATGTGCTAATAGTATCAGCCATCAGTTAAATCAAAGTTATAGCCATCAGCTTATTAAGTGCAACTGTTGACGTTAATGTTAAATTTTTGTTTGTAAATAGTTCCTACTTTTTAAGTTACTTTAAAATAGATGGTATTCTCAATCAAGGACATAGATCTTTATTTCAAATAGACGGTTATAATTATGAACATCCTATTGATTCTTCTTCGAAATAAAAACTCCTTAATTTTCTTTGAGGATGGCTTATTAGAATGTATTGGACCGGCTATTTCGTATTCAAGAAGGTAGGATGGAGCAGAGAATATTAATAAAGAAGAAACAGACGGGTTTCTTTACTCGCTGTTGTGAAAAATGACTTTATCTCTCCGTTCCGCATAAATTCTGAAATCGTGGTGGATCTTTTTTTCGCTCCATCACTCTTTTTCAAAGGGTAGCGATGCCGGCATGTTTATGTATATCAACTTAAGGCAGATACAACAAGTTTCGTTTCTTCTCATTAAAAAACCGTCCGCGGGATCCTCAGAAAGGACGAGTTTTTCAGTAGTTTCTCCACCGAAAAATAAAGCTAGGGAATTTTTAACAATTTCATAAATGAAAAGACTGTCTATTATTATTGTTCGTGTGGAAAGATGTTAATAATTTCTTATGTAAATTCGTTTCATCATGAAGTTAGAGTTCTAGGAACATTTTTATTTTCATTTCCTTTGATGGACTATTTGCTGTGTATCGCGTCTTAACTTCGTATAAAACTTCAATGCTTCAAGCAATGTGAAGGAGTGTAGTTAAGAATTCGAGCTACATGTTTCACATTTTTGTATGAATAAAATATACCGTAACTTCAGGGATGATCCGGAAATGATCTCCGAAACTTAGACGAAGATGATATGCTTATATTCATTTTTGCTTTGGTAAATTTATCGCTACTAGACTCTTCATACTTTCTAATGTCTTCGGAAAAGTTTAGCTGTAGCATAATCTATGATGATAATTTGAATAATAAAGGCAAATGAATTTGGTCCGATTTATTTGATGTCCAATTAAAGTAGCCTTCGGATGCTCTGCATTCCTATCTAGTTCTCTTTTTTATGATCGAAGTTTTACTGCAACTACATGTACTTAGAAAGCATTCATATCTGAATCTGACACATCAAATTTTCGGACGTTGAGGTTTTAATATTGATAAATTTTCTAATGCCTTTTTCTTGAAGAGTTAAAAGATTTGGTGTGATTCCAAATAAATAAAGCACCTCAACTATTACTTTTGGTGAAAGCTATATATTTTAAGCTGAAAGTATCCTAATTATCCAAAAAATTCGTTCTGTTTTAACTTTTTCCTTTTCTATTCCATGAAAGGAGATGAATTTTTCAATTATAGTCAGAAACTGTAATTTTTGAAAGAATTATTAAATGAAACAAGTCACTTTGTTTTTTTAAACTTATTTTATTTAACAATCCTTTCGATTATGTCGAAATTCCGCAATATTTCGACCTCCTCCGTGAATTCTAACAGGAATTTTGTTTGTGCTTTTTTTTAAGTTTCTTCATGTAAATTCTAATGGGTCTAGGTTTTCATGTATTTTGGTCACCTTGGTGACCTTGGTGGTTACTAAATAGCCATTTTTGATCCTGATTTGCATTATATCGATTTTATAGAAAGGGTAGTGCGTTTTTCATTTAATCACTATTCTACACCAACTTTGGACTGATGACAACGATGAAGAAATCTTATATGACAATACAATTTATATTATATGGTTAGTAATATTCTGGATCCGAATATTTCCCGTATTTATAATTCCCTAAAAATGTCTTATTATTTGAATACTGTATCAAACATTAAAATTTTCTAAAGTCTACGATTTCGCACCTTATCTAAAATTTTGTTAGGTAAAGTCAAGTAAGGTAGAATCTACCTTTGTAGATTTATTTTAGAATTTGTTTACAGTATTGAAGAAGTAATTAGCAACATTTGATGAATTTGAGAATCAGGATTGGAGACTTTGAGAATTCTCATCGAGTTATGTATTTCTACGTACCCATATAAGTTTATATTTCATGTAAATAACATTTTCTGATTTTTCGAATAAAATTAAATATAAATCACATTTTCTATTGGGATATCATTCTATCGTAAGAGTTAAATGAATATTTTTATATTTCTTAATAAAACAGATCTAACTTCTGAATTGAGGGTTGGAAAGGAATGTCTATTGCTTCCAAAGGAGGTTATCGTGTCCTATTTACTCAATAATCTATATAACCGTAAGAGCCATTCTTTTATATAGGAAAAAAATAGATCTTTACCAGTAAGATTGACTCTTAATAACTAGGTCCACGAACCATGGGCGTTTCACAAATAGCTTCCAATCCCGCTCCTTTATATTTCACAGAAGGATACTAGGAGATAACGCCGGAAATTTCCTCGATGTCTCAAAAAAAGCCATAGAATTCTTTTTGGAACAACGCTTGGGAATTGGATCGAGTACCTTCAATACACCAAGTAGCTAAACGCTTTCTTATTTTAGCTTTTCCGGAAGATAGCGTTTCGAGTATTTTCTCCCTGAGAGTGCACAAGGAAAGCGTAAAGGGAGATATCGAAGAACTTAAGAGGAAGTGGATGGAAAATTCGAGGAGGAGAGAAGTTTACATGGGCTTGGAGGGGCGGAAGGGTTGGCAGAGGGTGGGAGGAAAAGGAAAATAAGGGGCCGAGAAAAGGAAGCGGGGAATGCGTAGGGGTATTCCAGGTGAGTCCTGCCAGGTGGTGGAGGGACGGAGATAAGTGGTGGAAATAAGGGAAAGGGTATAAGGGAGGACGTATGGGAGTAATGGGGGAACATTTCTTTCTCCAGGGCGATTTGTGTGATCCGCGGTTTTCGGGTACAACCCACGACCCCAGCATCATTCGTTCAGCGCGGTTCGATAGACAGCAGGCGCCATGTTGGACAAATTGAGTCAGCGACGTGGATTTGGTAGAAGAGAGGTTTGGATGAAAAAACACGTTTCGGGTTAGGAAATACTTTTTTCATTTTGGAGATCACCATCAGTCATTCACTTTGGGCAAACACTACTTGTAGCATCGAAAACAACGTTCTGCGGCGACGTGAAATGGATTAATCTCAATGTTTTATGTTCCTCGATATTTATATACATTAATCTATTTTGTTTCGTGTCTCGTTGTTTACGCTTGAGGAAGATACGCTCAAGTTTATTTTTAATATTCAATATTTTCATATTTGAAGGAGCAGAATCGTATAATTGGTAGGGGAATAAGAGATCACCTTTTATCAATGTATGTATCTCATAATAATTATCATTCTCGAAAAAATTTCAATTTCTTAAGTAAATCATTCGAAATTTATATTTTAAGATATACAAGAGTTAAGTTTATTTTAAAAATTTGTTTACATATAAAGCTACACAATCATGATGATTAAATGAAAATTTTACTGGGCTTACGGTTATACTAATTTGCTTGGATAATTATCCAAGGTATATATAGGCATTATACAAGTGAAATAGCTATCTTAAGTTTCAAATCCTGGAAAAAATTTTTCTTTGTTGGAAGATGATTTTTTGCGATTATTCGAATCGATCCCTGATCAATGTTCTTTACTTTAGAATACACAGGTACAATAAATCAGAGTGGCTCGTCTATATATTTCTCCTTCACATTTGGAACTCATTTTTACGGCCTGCTATTTTCTTTGGCGGCACTAATTTCGGTAGCGCCTTCTTCAACGGCGGTAATTACCCATCGTTTGTGTCAATGAAGAATTCTCACAAGAGCTAGACTATCGGATTTCGAAGGATGAGCGATGACGTCTCTTGTGGGCTGACGGGAAGACGAAGGAGGCATTCGTCGCGAGAGTCGTCGGGGGGAGGCGAAGGGAAGGGGAGGGAGGGGAAGGGATTGAGAGAGCTCCAACAGAGGTCTGAATAGCCTCCGCGGATTATCGGCCATAAATAACGAAGCTACGCAGGGAGTTCCTTCGAAGTGAGTCTGAGGGGAAAAACATTGTATCTCACCATTGTCCGGCGAAGGATAAAATAAATATCCCGATAATAAAAGAGAAATGAGGTTATTGTAAGGGGAGAAAATATCGAGAGAGAGATTTTTCCCTTTCTCTTTCCGGGCTGTCCTTCCAGTCGTTGAGAGGAAGAATGGCGAGGAATGAAAGCATTTTTTTGCAGATGGAATCCGCAGTTGCCGGGCAAGGACGCCTCGAATGCTTCCGATCGGTTGGATGAAACTTGATGGACTGGGATTTTGGAAACAGCGAGAGGGAGAGACGAGGAGGTGGAGGGAATTTTTCTCATAAATGAGTGTCTGGGAATCTTGGAAATGGCAGTGCGTGTGCTTGTTTTCAACGTCTTTTTTGTTCGAAGGTTTGGTCTGGTCATAATATTATACATCTCAACGAGGAAGCAGCCTCGATTTCAGACGGTTATCCATCGTTAAGAATTGAAAAATCATTATAATAACATATATTCCCTCACTGATATTTGAAGAAGATTTAGTATCTCTCATCTTATGCTTCTGTCGTTGCTGGTAAGATCGTTCAGAGTGCTAGACATATTTGTTAGGATGTTCGCTTTTTCTCGTGTATTGGGAGGGTTTTACATCAATTTTTATTTACAAATATAAATGAATACACTGGTACACCTATTGTAACTAGATATCAAGTGCATGTTCATAATTAAGTAACTGTCGACTCAAAATTTATCTCCAGCAGTATCTGTATCTTTACAAACAAACTGAACACTTAGTATAAAATCCACAGACGAAGCGACATTTTTGCTGTATTATTTTCAACTAATCGGTGAGAAAGTGGACAGCATTGCTCTGTTTCTTAAAGAGACTAGGTAAATGAAAATATAACGAAAGGTTATGTAAAAAGAAAATTGATGTCTTACGATAACGGAATATTGGAATTCTTATTTAAATATCAATGAACTAATACTGTATTTGATCACTATTTTTCAATTCAATAAATTTCCCTCCTTCTTATTCTCCAAAAGTAGGTTGTTTTAGATCACTGTATTCTAATTGCATTTGGTAATTCTACGAGAGTTCCGTCAGGGAATCCATAAAATAGTCCTTATAGATTTGCTAATGTATGCACCTGTAGGATTATAATATATCTACATTAAATATTCTTACCTAAATACGTAAAGATATGCATCTAAATTACAGCAACTGCTTTAAGATTTTATTCTTTTGCGGACAATAGAGAATCCAGCATCATGGCCACCTGCATTCAGAAAATAAAACTCCTGGAAAATAAATGGAGAAGTGAATATTATAAATAAATAAGAGCGGAAGGAAACCCTTTCCATCCGCTTTTAAATATTAACGAAGGGAACTGCCGGAAACAACTCGGGTAGAGCGAAGGCCAATGGCGGAGTTGGCCATTTACCCGCCTTCATAATGCACGCGAACACGCCCAACGCCTCCGCGACCTCCCACCCCTTGGGCCATGAACCTTTCTCCCTTTACCCTCATTTCTTTCCGAGAACACTTTCTTTTTACACTTCTTTGTTCCTTATTCCGGTGCTCTTTTTAACCCTCGCCCCTTTAATGCTAACCTTTATCCAGGTTAATATCTTGCGTTGCTCTTCACCAATGTTTATGATTCTCCCTTTATTTCATTATCCCCTTTGACTTTATCCCTCTTCATTCTCATCTTTTGCGGTTTCGCTGTTTTACTTGCCACTTATTTCGCTGCAATGTTTACCCTCTTCCCCCTCTCACACTCGAACTTACCCATCGATGTTGTTTGTTTTTTGGAATGGAGAACCCCGAAATTTTTTAATGGTTGATGAGGTGTAGAAATGAATTGAAAACATTATATAAGACAGATAAATTTTTAAAAATAGTATTTGAAACCAAAAAATACATATTGTTGGTGTTACTTAGGGAATACTGTACATACATTTTGAGAATATATAAAGAAATCCTCTTACATATAGATGATTATAGGAATGAATAAATGAAGATTGGGACAGTTAAGGGGCCTAGAATTATCAAATACTTTTTTGTTTGGTGGATACATTACCGATTTACCATCTAGGTGAACATAAATTGCCATTCTCTATTTATAAATTTAATGTGTTAAAACACGAATTTAAATTCTTTAATCGTGTTTCTTTCTTCGCTTGTTTATGAATTCACTATTCAGAAAACGATTAATTGCTGATGATTTTACAGTTAGCATTCCATGTAAAAAATAAATCTTCGTCTGAGAAAATCTTGCCGAATATTTATGCAAAAATCTCCTTAGTCTGTGCTGTATTAGTCCTCTGCAGCGATTTTTGGCTAGTATGATAGAGTGAAATAGAAAAGTTAGCTATAGAGAAAAGAGATTTATTACCTTAACTTGACAAATCATCTTCTATAAAAGTCAAGCAAATTACACCACACTTTGTAGCATCCTCATCATTGTATGTATTCCCGGAGATTTTTATTGGATATTTCTCAGGTGATGCTTTCAATTAGCAATCTTTCTGGATCGCTTCATTCGGTCTCACAGTAAAATATTCATCTGATTCGCAAATTCCTCCATTCTGTCCTTCTGGACGTGAATATTTCAGGCCCTTCCCGCTCTGCTATTCTGTCTCGCCCTCTTCATTTTCTAGTCCTCATCTTCCCTTCCGTGTTTCACGGGGAGAACCCGTCCGACGCTTTTCTTACTCTTCTTTCCTTTCTCTTACAATTTTTGGACTTCCTCGCTGTCGTTTCCAACCCTCCATTTACTTCTTTTACCTGCCCTCTCGTTCCGTGACGTCACTCTTGGGCGCCGTAAGGAGCCCTGCGCCTCGAGAGAAAGGAGTGTGGGGTCGTTGTCTTCCGTGACTGCGTTGCTCCGTAGGGAGGCGTCTGGGAGGGGAGGTATGTGCCCTTGATGGCGTTCACTCGAAAGGCGTGTCTGTGTAGGAATCCAATTGCCGAGGTGCATGCGTTACTAATTTAGCTTATCTTTTAAATTCTGATCAGCGTGGGTTGCGGTGGCGTGGGTATAAATGAGGGAGGAGTGCGAGAAGGCATTTCGTCGCTGAGGAGACTGCGCTAATTATTTTTGGATACCCATAATCCTTTTCCAGACATAATGAAGACAGTCCCTCTTCGTTACCAGTTTTTTTCATTCATTAAATGATTAAAACCGTCAATGTGTCAATCTTTGTCGTATTTAAGTGAATTCGTTAAAAAGATTGACGTATAAGAACAAATTGTAGCCAACTCATAGAGCATACTTTAAATATGAGGCGCAAATTAATATTGCTACAATATAAAAACAATATATCTAATCTTTTCTAGACTTACTCGGTGAAAAGAGCCAAACGGATTCTCATTTTAAATAGCTTGAAGAAGTTTGCATCTGGAATGTTTTAAATCTGAAAAATCTCCAGAAAATATAGCGAGCATATGAAATTTGATCTCCCGTCATTTTGACATTTTACTTTATTACTTTCTCCATATACGTAGTATAGAGAAAGGTCACTAGAATACGTTTTGACCATTTTCGGAATTATGTCTGTGTGTATGTGTGTGTTATGTGTATGTGTGTGTGTGTGCTTGTGGGCGCTCTAACGTAAAAACTATTAGTTGTATCAATACCAAATTTCATACATAGCACTGTGGTGGGTATTGTCAGAGTTGATTAGTTTTTGGAGTAAGTTGGTATACCAGAAGTCGAGCTTTATTCTTCGAAGCAAATTTCCGTTTTTGCAAAAAGTATGATATTTAGGTATGTACTATTATTTATAAAAGTTTTAGAAAATGAAATTTACTGTAACTTTTGTATGAAACATATTTTTTATCACTGATTGTTTAGGAGTTATTTGTGAAATACCGATAAACCGGAAGTTACGGATTATGTACTTTTCGGGCGCTCTAACATGAAAACTATTTTTTCGTGTCTACACCAAATTTCATACATAGCATTTAGATTGGTGTCGTTAGAGTTGATTAGTTTTTGGAGTAAATCGGTTAATCGGAAGTCGAGCTTTATTATTCGAAGCTCGTTTCCGTTTTTGCAAAATTCCTCCATTAATCTGATATTTAGGTTTATACAGTTATCTACAAAAGTTACAAAAACTGAATTTTTTATATATTACCGGCATAGGCTTATGTTTTCAATAAATATGGAGAAAGTCATGTGTTGGCCACATCAGATTTTTTTATTTCAGTTGTTGGAGATAAGGGTTATGTATGAATATTTAGCTTAATTTAATTAATCACTTCTCCGGATTTATTTAGAATTTGCTAATATACAATTAAAACTTTTTCTCAATCGAAAGAATGTGCGATGGAATCATTTACTTGTACCTGAAGTTATTGGAAAATACATTTCTTTAACAAACACAGACCTTCTGACTTTAAAATGGTATTTAAGGAAAAGGAACGACAGATGACAGAAACCGATAGACTTTTGCAAGAAAAATAATCTCTGCATCACAAACACACTCTTTCATCACCACAACAGTCGGAGGTACACATGAAAAAAGCCCGGGGATACAGTTAGGTACCAAATTGATTACACTTTGGTAAGAAAGAGGTTTAGAAATAGTGTAACTGGCGAAGTTATCCTGGTGCTGACGTTGATTCGGATCATAACCTGGTCATGGTGAAAACCGAGCTTAAGTTTAAAAAGATCATTCGGACAAAACGAACACCAAAGTGGAATTTAGAAACTCTAAGGAGTGGGAAGTCTAAGAAATTTCAAGAGCCAGTCAGCAAGGCTCTTGAAAGTAAGTGAAGATAACTAACCACTAACGAGGAATGGGAAAAGTTTAAAAATTGTATCAAGGATTGTGCTAAAAAAATTTTGGGATGGTTAAACAAACCAAAATTGGGAAACCATGGGTAACTGTAGAAATGTTTTCATAAAATGGAGGACAGAAGGAAGTGGTATAGATTCAACACCAACCATAGGTACAGAATGTACAGAGCACTAAACAACGAACTAAGAAGGGAAACAAATAAGGCTAGGGAGCAGTGGTGGAAGGGGCAGTGTAATGAAGTAGAAAAGCTGGTGGAAAGCGAGAGGACCAACCGATGTATAGTAAAGTAAAGCAACTGGGAATAAAATTAGTAATAGAATGGTGACGGTTTATGAAAGCAAGGGAAATCTATTAAGGGATTCAGTTACCATAAGGGAACGATGGAAGGAATACGTGGAAAACAGAGGGGAAGATAGAGACAAAAGTTGTTGGATTACGTAAGGGGTGGAGTTAACTATAGGGAAAGGAAGGAGATGGCGCTTAATAGGGATTTTTGATCGTGCATGAACCTACCGAAAGGTAGGTTAATGATAGAATTTAGCTCTTATAGTTATTGCTTTTTCACAATTGATAAATTATAAAATATATGAAGTAAAAATTGAGATTCATTAGTTAAGGACATTAATATTAGTGTATTATTTTGTAAATATAAGGGAAGGTGATAATATAGACTGCATTTACTATCACATTGTATACATTTGGGCGGAATATGATTTGCTGCCGGCGTTCTTCGATTTTTTATTGCGGAATTGGGAAATACTTTAGAGAGAAGCATTCCAGCTTTATTTTCTTTCACATTTATTACTTTCTCCCTATACGTAGTATAGAGAAAGTATTGTATTCGCAAAAAAATTGGACCTCCAGATTTCAACGGAGATGGATATTTTGGGGCCCATAGAGTTAGTTTTCGCTAATTTCTCGAACATGTATGTCTGTGTGTGTCTGTGGTAAAAAAGTTTGTGGGCGCTCTATCTTAAAAAAGTAATTATCCGATCATTTCCAAAATTCATATTCATTATTTTCCTAACAATGCCAAGAGTTGATTAGTTTTAGATGAATACCGCTTAACCGAAAGTTGCGGTTTATCCGGAACAAAATTGTGTTTCTTAAATATCTCTGTCAGAATGAAATGTAGGTATATACAATTATTTACAAAAGTTATAGATAATGTACATTACTACAACGTTTGTTTGAAACATTTTTTTGGTAACACTGGTTGTTTAGGAGTTATTCTTGAGTAATGGTTAACGGAAGTTGTTGTTTATCCAGAAATGGACGTTTTGCATACATATCTCTGTCAGAATGTGATGTAGATATATACAATTATACACAAAAGTTATAAATAATGTACTTTAATACAACCTTTTTGAGAAACATATTTTCGCAACACTGATTATTTAGGAGTTATTAGTGAATACTCGCTAGCCGTAAGTTGCTTTTTATCCAAAAATTGTTGTTTTTCTTAAATATCTCTGACAGAATGTGATGTATTTATATAAAATTTGTACCAAAGTTATAGATAATGTATTTACTACAATTTTTGTTTGAAACATTTTTCTGTAATACTCATTGTTTTGTAGTTATTTATATACGAGTATTACCGGCGTAGGCTTCTGTTTTCATTAAATATGGTGAAAGTCGTGTTGGCCTCATCAGATTTTTTTTTCAATATTTTTCGTCTAACTATAGGCAGTCTCAGGGTTTTGATCTCAAACTTTCAAAAATTAAATACACCATTTTTTATAGCTAGCATTCAGTAAAGGGTTGCATTTTTGAGAATAGGCATCAATCAAGCATTGAATTCCGCATTAGTATATTTGTTTGGCAGTAAAATTCAAACTTTAATTTGAAGAGTATAATGTCTAAGAGTACTTAATCTTTAAACTGTACCTTCTGTGCTTATGGCGAGGTTATTAAATAATTTTGACAATAATTTCGATCCTCTATATCTAGAGTAAGAATGAAAAAAACATCCTTTCCTTACTCTTTGATCACAGTTACAGTAAACAGCTGAATCAATGATCTAGTATATTCTATATTTATTTATAACATATTTATGAAATTTTAACAGATTAACCTTTCTGATTAAATTAACCTTCTAAGTTA
This sequence comes from Sympetrum striolatum, assembly GCA_947579665.1. Taxonomy (NCBI): domain Eukaryota; kingdom Metazoa; phylum Arthropoda; class Insecta; order Odonata; family Libellulidae; genus Sympetrum; species Sympetrum striolatum. The sequence continues at coordinate 97,906,748 of OX388341.1, read as the reverse complement.
ATCTTCAATGATCTTGTGAGTAGGTGATAGCTTTGTTGTAAAATATTTATGAATAATTCTTAGCCAAATGAGGCAAAATATATACACGGTTATAGATATTTTTTAACTAAAGAATTTTATAATTTTGTGGTAGGAATTCCGACAATTAGTTTTGCTAGTTACATTATAATACATTTTATTCATGACCTTAATCTGTTGTGATTATATATTAGAATTTGTATCATTGCTCCAGTTTTCATTGAAAATTCTCTGAACCACAGAAAGTACATATAGTATATAAAGTAGAAATACGTTGGTTCTATCAATAATTATTTTATAATTGAACATGTTTCATCCTTTTTTATGGTAAAGCGCTGCATTTATATCATACGGATTATATATTGAAGTTTAATCATCCTTTAAAACCAAGACTCTCAGCACCTCTAACACGAGAGAACTACTTTATTCATTGTGTATGTACACTGTACATACACAATGAATAAAGTTGTACATTGTACAGTCAACGCTGTAGTGAGAATAATATCCTAAGGCTATGCATTTTTAAATCTATTCAACATTTTTGAACTTGAAAACTAATGATTTGTTTTCTTTCCTGCTAGAGTATCTTAAGTCCGTTTTTACAATCATTAATCGCAAATAAATTTTACACACGAGACATTTTGAGTTGAGTTGCATCATGTTCGGATTTTTGCCAAACCTGATTTGTAAGGCATGCAAAAGTATTATTATAGGTCAAAGACAGTCAGCCCTACATTCTCTCTTTTCTCCGAGAAAATGTTAAATATTGAAAATTTTAATTCATCGACTGAATATTTATAAATGTAGAACGTTTAGAACTTATTGACATACAATAAATATTGATTATTTAGATTCGCAAGGCAAACGCAAATTTTCTAAACAGGCCTCGATAGGCATTCACATTTACTGATTATAATATGAATTTAAAATTTGATATCAAGCTCATAAAATCATTTAGATCACGTAAAAATTAAGGTTGTGAATTTACGATTTCTCCGTGCTTTCATTTACGATAAAAATCACTCTTACCTTTTTATCTTATCTCTTGACATTTTGAATCGCTGATTACGCACGACTCTTCAATATTTATTAGCGTATTCTGTTTTGAGGCGAATAAATTCGGGTTAAGGCCTGAGCGGCTTTTCTTTCCGTCATTTTATTTTCCACCATCAATCGGCAGATGTTCGTCAGAAATTCTCTCAACCCTATAAATATTTATCCCGACCGACTCCCGAGATATATTTTTTTCTTTTTTCCCGGTCGTTCAAAAAAGCATTTATAATGAATGACATTACGTCCATACATTTTTATCGACCCAATAAAACGGAACCGGTTGTATTTCCTGGCAGCACTTAAACTTTGAGCGATGCCATTCCGCGTGTAACTGTTTCTCCCTCTCCCGATCAACCAAACACTCGCGTAAAAAAACCGCCATCATCAGGGATGCATGCGAATCAGACGACGTTAAAACGACCATCGTGAGGCGCATTATCATTCGGACATTCCCTCTCTCACTCATACTTTCCAACTATCACTCTCACTTTCTCTCGCTCCGCAAACAACTCCTCCTTCCCTCTAATTTGGTGCTCTGATCGATTTGTTGCTCATAGTCTCATCTATGAGTGAAGGAGGAAGTGATTGGGTTGGGGCGGTTGGAGAATACTGAGCAAATTGAAGAGTAGGAGATGTGTAGAAGTAAAGGGAGGACATTTGTGGAGACTGTCACGCGTCAACGAAAGGATTGAAATAGGAGAAGGGGGTAAAATGTAAATATTTATATTTCCTCAATAAATATCACCGATTTCCTCTCGTACTTCCTCAAAATTTTATTATAAGGAAGGAATCGAAAGAAATGTTTTTAGGGTTTACATCTAAATACAAGCAAAATACTTGCGTACAAAACAATTTATGGAAACAAAAACAGGCGTTTTTGTTTCAATAAATTCTTTTGCATGATATAATTCCATTAAATATAATTTAAGCAGTTCGATTGTAAAATACTTGGGTATGCCCGGGTTTTGAACCCGGGAACTCTCGCACCCTAAGAGAGAATCGTAGACTAATAAGTCACTCTGATCATGATATTGAGTGAGAATGATTCGATTCAGTGATGGAGAACGGTTCAGTTAATTTATCCGAGCTGTCTCAGGTGTAATGTTGTGGTAATTCCTTTTTTGGTGGAAAGGACAAGTTGAGTATCCTCCTGGATCTACAGACCAATATTTTATCTTCACATTTGTAATTATGCGGGATTATGTTTATCTCTGTGTAGATATAATTCATATAAGTTCTTCTCAATTAAGAGCATAATTGACGTCCCGTCTATAGCAAAATATAAATAAAGAGGAAAGGTAGAGAAAATACGTGAAAGATAGAGTAGAAATGGTGGATGGTGATAGGGAAATCAGGAGGTAAATAAGGACGAAAGGAGGGAAATTGGTAGTGGTTGGCTGAGTGGGATGGAATATCCATGGGAGATGCAGGAAGAAAGTGCGCTACCGAATCAAGAGTGAGAGGCTTTGGCAGAGCGGTATGGAAACGCGAGGGATGTTTTAGTTGGTGCGGGCGAGTTGTGGGGGTGGAAGATGGTTGGATTTTAGTGGGATTATACGACGCAGGGCATAGAGGGGATGTATGTATGATGGAAGGGATGGAGGCAGGGTGTGGTGAAGGGGTGGGCGAGCGGATGGATGTGAGGGGTGAATAAGTAATGGGTCCGCATGCCTTCATCTGCCGTGTGCCAACGCCCACACGACACCCTCCGTGGCTCACGGCCGCCGTGACATCAGGGATGCGCCCGACAAAGGGTGATCCATCGTTTTTGGAGGGATTCGAGAGAGGGAATCATCAAGGCATCGGAGGAGCTCCTCTCAGCTGCTAGAATTCTCTTCCTCCCTAGATTGCGGAGGAAAAAGAATTGAAATCTCCCCTACGTTTGCCTTCTTCGGTGGGCTCATCTGGAGGGATTTTTTGTCAACGGGACCCTGGCGTTCATTTGAAGAGTAGTTGTTTTATTCCTGTAGGAATTGTGAGGATATTTTTCATTCGTCTGTGCTTGTCTCTGCTCCTATGTTAACATTACGGCTGGCATTACGTGCTTCAATTCGAAAGGTAGACTGTGCAGGTAATGTAAACTGCTAATGAGAATGAACTGGATGACGGGTGCTAAAGGAAAGTAACTGCAAACAACGGAAAATTTTGGCGCAGAGGAGATCGGAGAAACTTTCGATTATTTTTTTTGGCATTTCACTGGTCGTATTCGTTCAATATTCTGAAGTTTGAATCGACAGATAATGAGAGGCTTAGTTTTCAATTAACGTTAGGTTCGTAAGCTCCTAAATAAACAAAGGATGTTCTGAATAATATTTTTGCATCAGATGACTCCTATATCAGATCCTCATTGTTTGTAACCGCTTTGAAATCGAACGCTGGATCTTGAATTCAAATTGGCATTAAATTGCCATCAATGTTCAGTATTTTTCTTGCACAAAAACGCAAGTTACTTCTAATTCTAATAAATTTGAAGAACTTTCAAAGATGAGCAGGAAGGGAAACAAAACTTTTTATGGAAAATTGTTGATGCTGGTTCTTTCATTAAAATTATAAGCGGAATACTCATCTCATTACTTCAAAATTGATAATATGAATCCAGTTTTTGAGATTTTGGCCCAAAGGATAGCAAGAATTACTATTATAACAACCCAATTATTTAAGGTGGACCTTTGCGCTTCAATAGATTCAACGATCCAATCTGGAAGTGACGTAATTCTGTATGTGTAGTAGAATATTTTAAGAGGCTCTGGGCGGAACGCATGCTTCATTTGCAGAAGACAAAAAATCAGAAAGGGGCGCCAAAGAAAATGAAGAACAGTCTCTGGTTCCTGCTTTCCCATTCTCCGTTAATTGACAGCAAGGGTCACCTTAGTGCAATTTCTCGCCCGAACGGAGTCCCCGAGCACATTCCAATCAGTAACAGGGAATTTGATTACGCTCTTTATTATGCATCGCTCCCGACACCGAGCCAGAAGCGTACGAATTCTCTTGTTCTTCATTCTGGCGGGCGACTGAAGGAAAAAAAAACGGGCGAAGTACAAATTGGATGACTAGACCATGGCTTTCAATTTAAAATGGTGCGATCGTAGTTGCTTGCTGCAACAGTGAGAAGAATCTCTTTACTGAACGAAATATTTTTTCGTGCCTCGGACTCCGTTAATATCCTCTCAATGTAAACACTGCATAATCAACACTGCATATCTTTTTGTAGTTAGGACCTATTATTAAAAATTATTTTTATTATAATTATGATGGAATTCTCGAGTTTCATTTATTTCTTCGCTATTTTCCATCTTTTTTGGTAATTTTCAGTCTATTTATCCTCTCTACATAAAATAAATGGAATGGCAAAGACTGAAAGAGCTTTTTCTTAGGGAATTTTTCACGTTCGAAGACTTTATCTGACCGTTCCTTTTTCGTCTGTTCAGAGCACTGTCTTCCTTATACATTCTTTCGCTGGCACTGACTTCCCGAAACTGATATTTCTTTCAAACGAAATCTTAGAAAATGTAAAAGTGAGAACTGCAGCGTCATCAAACAAAGAAAACAAAATGGTAAAAAAAAGATTTGGGAAAAAGACTAATTAGATCTTTCAAAACACTATTTTATGCACGTTTTCCCATAAAAAATAAATCTACTCGTCTTTTACGATTTCATTCAATCAGAATGTACTTCTATAATGCCAAGTTCCATCAAAAAGCATGAAAATTGAATTAAAATTTTGTAAATCTGAAGCTTAAAGCAAAAACTAAGGGTCCGATTAATCTGAAGAAAGAAATTAACTAACTTGATGATCCATTCTGTTTTAAGAATTTAACGAAGCTTTTAATCACTAATCCATTTAAATTTACCTTCAATACACATAGTTTAACATGTAAAAAATAGTAAGAAACCGCTCTGCACATTTAATTCATCCAAAATTGAATACATAATTTTTATGTAATTGAATTTTTAACTTTATATCTTCGAAAAATATCCGTAAAAACTACCATTTACTTGGAACTTGTAATCGCTCACTAAGCGTAGAGCATGAAGTTACACACACCTTCCTATTTGTTTCAAATTCCTAATATCATTAATTTCGAAAGGTTGGGATGGTGGAGACATTTCGCCTGGAATTGCACGAACTACAACATTCAAGCAAGATGTTTTCTTATGGATGTGTAGAGTACGCCCATATGTTACCCCCCTTTGTGATCGAATGGGAATCTATTGGTAGAGAATGGCACCATGACGTCGAAGAATGAGTAGCTTCCCCTATATGGAAGAAAATCGTAAATTTGAATAGGTTCATAATCTATAAACTTCCTGTGTCATTATACTATCTAATTGCAACAGACAGAAGTCAAATGTTAGATTGGTTTGAATTGAAGAGAAAAGAAAAATCAATAAATAGAGATCATTTTCGAAAATACAAGATAGTTAAAGGTCAGATTTTACTTAAATACACTACATTGTAATCAAAGATAGTACAGGATTCCACGTGTTCATGTCACTGTTGTTGAAAACTGAATTCCACGAGGTTTAGGCTAATTTGATTGAATTAGAGATAATCTCTACAAATGCCATGCTCACTAAAGTGGGAAGGTCTGATACGCATTCTTACATAGGCACTCCCAGATAAACACTCAAAAACTCCATGAGTATGAACTTTCAGTAAACCATGGTATTGCCAGAAAGAAAAGACCATGCTTTCCTAGCCGCGCTACATTTTTTGTTTACCGAATAAAAAATATTTGAAGATGTAGCACGGTTACGAGACAATGGTCGTTTCTTCCTTGTAATATTGCGGTTTAGTGAAAGTTTATCCAAAAGGAGTTTTTTATTTTTATACTTATATCTAATTAAGTTAATCTCTATTAGAGGAAATTGTTCGTTTTACTTAGCTTCAATATTATTTGAATATTCGTTATTATGTTTCCATCTAAGAAAAAGTCATATTTAAAGGTTATAAGTTAATTTTAGTTTATTTATTGGTAGATTAGAGAGAAAATAAGGATCTGCTAGTAAGTATTTTGATCTAGTAAAAACAGAAAGACTTAGATATTAGAAATTTTACGCGATTCACTGCTAGAGATAGATTCTTAAATATATAACTTTCATCGTTTCCCTTATACTTAGGTGCCGATCGAAAGAGGAATTGAATACAATAATGGAAATTATATGGAACACTGGATTGGATAATCATTTCAGAAAAAGGACTGTGGGAGATCCAGCATGCGATCTGAAAACAATGGAAGAATTACGAAATGGAGATTTAGGGGTGGCGTTAATTGAAATAAAGAGTGAAGGGGGTAGTTGATTAGGGGTTGGAAGGGGTAGAGTCACTTCTTGGCGGTAGAGAATAGCTTATGTGTTCGATGGAAGCGGAAAGGGGGCACGGCGCTATTGTGAGGGGCGGCGTGAATTGGCGAGGGTCGGCAAAAGGGCAGCGGAAATTGATATGGGAGAATGGATGTGGGGGAAAGAAGTCTGTTGGCGTTGTCTGGAAGAGAGAAGCTGCGAGGCGAGACTGACCATTATTTCTCTCTCAAGGGAGAGAAGCGGTCCGAAAGCGTGTGGAAGTAAGGAGAGGGGGAGGGTGGTTAACGAGACGTGCCAATCACGCCCGGGGCCCACTGCGAGTGAAGTGCCTTTAGATGGAGGAAGAAAAATACTCTGCGGGAAGGGCCGGGGGAGTGGGTGCGATGTTTTGGCACAGACGGCAGAGTAATAAGGGTGGGAGAATTAAATGTGAGGATGATGAGGGAAGGTGAGGATGGAAAGGGAGAGGGTGATATGGGATAATTCGAAGATATATGGCGGAGTATGACGACGGATAAAGATTTATTTGTTCGGAAGTGAGACTGACATGCCCGTTCTCAAATATTGCCAATCATAGCAGCAGATTCGTAAAATTAAGCTTGTGAAAACATGTAAAATACAGAACTAATGCATTCTTAACTTGAGTGCCGTAGGGTAGCTTAATGTCTGCCGAAATTGAACAAAACTTTCATTATCCTGCCACTTCACGAACATCTAAATTTTTAAATAATCTATTGTTCAATAGATTTTGGATTATGGTAATAATGGATTTGTAATTTTTCCGTTTTCTGCTTAACCTATGTTCTTTTAAATCGTAATTATTGTTAAACGAATTCATGATAGTTTGCCCTAAATAAAGAAAGTTGGAAGCGAAAAAGAAATAAAGTATATATTTTTATATAAGGAATATATACATATGTGATATGGAGAAACACGAGGGACTTCTGGCGGAGAAAAACTTACCATAAAGGGAAGCAATTTCGACTAGCTTCATAGCAGTTAGTAAAATTGACCACGAAAAAATGAAGATATTTAATGAATAAGCAGAAACCACTGAAAATAAGAGAATTAATAGGAGAATACGTCATGTTATGTGATGCTAAGATGAGGAGAGATTGGCGAGAAGAGGTAAAGAAAAGGTGAAAGAGAAAAGCGAAGGATGAGATAAACGGAGGAGATATAGAGAATGGTAATCAGGTAGAAGGAGTAAAGAGAGAAAGAGAAGGAGATTCGATGGAAGGGGATCTTGAGATGGGGAGGCTGTCAAGGAAGAGAGACGGTCTGGATTATGAATGACTATCACCCTCCCTTCCTTTCCACTTCCCCTCTCTTACATACCTCGCCCTCTAAACAAACCCCGGTGAAATTAAAAGACACAACATTCACTTTTTCAGATTGGGGAGGAGATTGGTTTTATTCTTCTCGCTCCGAGAAGCTAAATCCACAATATTTCCATAAGTATTGCGTCCGGGGAGACAGAGGCGCTGTTTTATGGTTTCACGAAGGGAGAGGGCGCGCTTTCAAGATATATCAATCTTCTTGGGACGAAAAAATTAAGTCTTTTCTTTCAACAGCGCGAGGAATGGTAGCTTAGTCTTGTAAGACTACAATTTTAAAATAGCAGCCATGGAAATTGGTGAAACAGTTTAAATGGGTCATCAAATATTTACTATTGAATTTATACGATTATGTTATAATTGGAGTTTATTTTTTAATGTTGTTTATGTAATAGTAAAACTAATGATAGTAATAAATATTAGACTTGTGAAAACAAATATTAGGTTTATAAGTCGATTTGGGTGCTCAATGATACATTTTTGTTATTTAAACCACGCGATTTTTTGTAAGATAAGGAAACCCATAGATAAATGTTAGACTGGAGCGTTATAAATTTATACTTTCCAATAAATACTGACCGTTTTCCACTGCAGCCATTAATTTCGCACCAGCTGCTGTAATTATTTATAGGAAGAACCCACGGAGCGATCAAATCTGAAACGACCCTATAAATGATCTTTGCTCCTTAAACTTCGGTCTATCGATTATTAATGTCCCTATCGTATATCCCCAGAGTGTTTTATGGACCCCAGCTTCCCAATGAGAGGTTGGAGGTGAGGAGAAGCGGCTAGAGACAGAGTGGAACCTTCAATGGGTTAGATTAGGTGAACGATCCAGTGTTCAAGCTTAAACGGGTAAACTGCGCTCTAGGAGATTGTGTCATTGCTCGTGTATCTCAGCCGGACAAGATAAGAGTTTCCCACACCCCTTTATTCTCTACTCTTTTGCCCATTTGTTTGGTTTATGTTATCGCCAACTCATGGCCTTACAGTCCTGCTAAGTAAAGAGATCATTTTTGGAATTCGATCGCCTCATTTATCAAATTTCCAATGAGTATGTGCGCTATTATTAGCCTATCTGTTATGCCATTCTCCTACAACACGTAGATACGCTTGAAGGGTCGCCTTTAAGTTAGGACAATTCATTTCCTGGTACATCTACAAAAGCCCGAGTAATTACACTAAAAGTGTAGGTAGAAATTGGAAGGCACAGCCTCGTATCACCTCTGACTTCCGAAGAAAATTAGGTCACAATAGTTAGCTATCGTAGATCACATTAAAAACTGGTCTTCTATATTCTCTAATATGCTTATGGATTCCCAAACCCCTTGCAAATCAAATCATTATCAAATAATATTTAATTTTAATTCATTCTGCCATTGGAAAAACAATATGGGTAAACATTATGGGGTTTGGCCATATAGTGCAACATTGTAAAGTGGGAAATAATAACTAAAAGCAATTTTTACAATTTCGAATAATATAAAAATAAATTACATCTTCTAAAAATCATAGTATAAAATTATATAATTTTTATCAATGATAGTTTACTGCAAGAAAAATTAAAAGTATCACATCTACGACAGAAATATATTCAGTTAATTTTCATCAAGAAAGCATGAATACTTAATAATTATAAATGTGATGTGCATTTAATGATGAAGTAATCTTCCATGATTTTCACATTCAGCATTATAACATCTAATATTTTAACCATATGAATTTAATATACGTGTTTAAGGAGTAAGGTCTAATGTATTATTGTATTGTGCAATATGCTAGGAAATATTCCACCTTGATATTTTATACACAATTTATTCCTTGATTTAATGATAGATATATTCGATAGGTTGAATGCAAAAGCACTGTTTACTTTTATAGATGACCTATTTACCTCTAAAAAAATAGGTTTTATACTGTATGTACCAGTTGATAGAGTGAATAAATTAGATTTGAGATGAATGGCACGACCTTTTCAGTAACAATTGATTATTAAAAAGCTCAGCTTTTTATCCAAAATACAAAAATATAGCCGAATAATATCAAAATTAAAAGAAAAACTTAGTCAAAATATACCATTTTTGCGTAAAAACTAGTGATATACATTATTTGTGATCGGGATCATATTAAATAAACTTTCAAAATTCCACAAAATCAATTCTTTTTTGGAATTTTGAAAGTTTATTTAATATGATCCCGATTACGGAGTTCCACCAAGTTAAGGCTTCTTCGATTGAAGTTATTTGTGATGTTCTAAATTAATGAATCACTGAGTAATTAATTTCAATAAATTAAGGGCAGCGGATGAGGATCCGCTATCGTAAACACATTAGTGTAGGATTCATTTCTTAGCATATGAGTGTTATTTTCATGAGAAAAATTATATAATTCTTTGTTTGCAAAAAACCTTACTACATTTTATAATTTGTAGAATACTTTGTTATACCATGAATATTTATACCATGATGTACTAAAGATTAACTAGGAAGAATTAAATTCTACTTAAACACGGCAATAGGCAGAAAAATTTGACGTAGATATAGTCTAAAGCATCTAAATTTTTATTTTTATTTTAAAATCGTAAAGTTTAGGAGATTTGATTTCGTCGTGCGTTTATGTATATGTCAAGGGATTATTTTTAAGAGTAGTCTGTACGGCTAAAATTCGCCTTAATAAAGTAGATCATCGTTATTATAAAAGCATAAGATCCTAGTGAACATGTTTCTGCATTTTGGGTAAAAGATGGGCAGTGCATTGCAGCATTGGTATTTTCAAAAAACCAAAATGGTTGGTTTCTTGCTCGTAGTCCGCCACTTTACCTCTATTTATTTTTTAGGAAGTTCCGTCTCCATTAAATAAGTTTATAGCATCCTTAGGATTGCAGAAAAAGCGATATAGGAATCGATATGTGCAGCCATACGCCTTAACCTCGTTCCTCTCTCTCTCCTCTTCAGGAGGTCATGTCGGTTGCACGACTTTTGCTCACGTCCGCTTCTCTTTCGATTTCCCTCGCTGCGATAACGCACCGCTGCACCCCACTCGCTGTACATAGAGAAAACTGGACGGCTCCAACCTTATCCCCTCTCGAAAAACCTCCGCCTCTCGACCTCTCTCCCTTTTGTGCCCTTAATCATTTCTCATTCCTTTCTCTCTCCTACTCACTCATTATTTTATGCGGTCGAGCTTTTTGACGCGTTAGTCAAACCACATGCGCCCACACTTAGCGCACACCAAAGTGGGAAGAATGTCGTTGTTTGGCCTCGGACTGACGACAAAATGAGTTGGATTTCCGCTGCCTCAGAACGGGGAATTTTGAGCCATTCGATGGGAAATGCGGCTTGCTAACGTCATCTGTCGGAAGGGATTTTTTTCGTTGCAGGTTATTACCACGTCATTTTCCGTGTGTTTTGGTTTGTATGATTGTAAGACCATTTCCTGCTTTGGATAGAAACCTTTTTCTTTCAAGGTTCTCATTTGGGATTCGCGGGAGGTGTTTTTGGCAACAGACATAGAAGAGCATTATTTTATTCTTATACTTTTAACTCAATTAGGCATTTGTTCAAAACGATTCTCTCCCGTAAAATGTTTCTAGAAATATCTTTATATTTATGTTTTTATACTTTCCATTTTCAAGTTTAATAGCATTTCATTCTCTATTTTCTTATTTTACCCAGTCTAACTTTTCTATTTCTGTGTCTGTGATCTTAAAATAGCATTTTATGAAAATTACTTTAGAAAACGAAAAATGATAATTTGCCTCGGTCTTTTTGTTTCAGTTACCAGTACATTCAGTCCATTATAATGAAGTATTATTTGTCGTTTTGAAAGCGATCTCTCTAATTACATTTATTCTCTCAAACTCGATAAACGGGTTATTACTTTGGTTATTCATTCAACTCTATCACTAAATTTATTTGAATTTACCAGTGTGAGAAGAATAAGAATTATTACAAATTAAAAGTGTAAAAATGAAGTAGGTCTTAACTATCGATCTTCCATTACTGTAGCTGCTACAGCCATATTTATGGGCTTAGGATCGATGAGGAAAAGAACATTCGACCATTGAACACCGAGTCGAATGATTAATGCTCAAGGGTAATTACTCCACGGGGAAGTCGGCGTCACCATTTTATCCATTAGGTAGGCCTTTTGGGCTATCGTGAAGTAATTCAATCGCTGAGTGGAAATACCATTAAAAGTCATCTTAGTATGAATCTTTTTACCGACATTTCCATGAACAGGTTGTAAGAGTTTCGTAAAGTTCTAGATAAGAACCCAAACTGCGATGATTTCGACGAATTTTCACGTAAATATGGAGTTAGTTCGTCATTACGGGAATTGAAGGTGTTTTTCGCATCTTCCTATTTCACGCCCACACGCCTTCTCTGACCTCTTCATCCGGATCTCGTCCGCGAGCTTATTCATCATCATCGCCCTCACATTCTGCTTTCTCCGGTCAACCTCGACACCGTCTGATGCACACAGCTGCCGCAGACGCCGACCACTTTGTGCCTTTAGGACAGTCCTTTTCCTCTGCACCCCATGCGCACTTCAAATCTCCGCCCCTTGCATTACCGCATTCACTCCCGTTTCTTGTTCCATTTTCCCTTTAGCACCCCATTACCGATATCCCGCAGGGGAATTACCATTTTCTTTTCCGAGTGTGGGAGGGAATTTGAACGAGTCTTTTTCCGCTTGTAAGAGGTGCACGAGTGTATTTTTTCCTTCACATTCATGAAGAGTCATTCCATGGAGGTTATGAAGTACGACGTAAAATGATTCTTACTATGATTTATTACTTTCTAAAAAAATTTAATTTTACTCAAGACTGTATCTCTTAATTGAAAGTAAATTTTATTTATTAAAAGTTAAAATGAATCTAATTAGTTACCACGTTGACAAAATCCCTCGAGTTTACTTGTATTTTTCTATTCCACGAAACACCATGACAGGGGGTGTACTCACGTCATGATCTCTACTTATTCTAGTGTTTGTTTTTCTCAAGTCCTTCAATAAACAATCAAAATAACTGCCTTAGTTATAAATTTCTTGTAACGCTTTATAAAGTATATTTATTTAAAATTAAAATGAATCTAATTAGTTACCTTGTTGATAAAATCCCTCGAGTTTACATTTATTTTTCTATTCCAAGGGACAACATTGGTGCATGACAGGGGATGTACTCACGTCATGATCTCTACTTATTGTTTGTTTTTCTAAAGCCATTCAAAAACGATCATAATAATCTTTCTTAGTTATAAATATCTTTTAACGCTTTATTGTTGGCTCTAGAAGATCGCGCTCGTTAAATTTATAGAAGAAATTTTTTAATAAAGATAAGTTATTGTCACATTCAAAATTTCCTTGTGCTTAAGCTGCAGTTTTCAATTTATGTTTTAAACTCATCAATATTTATTTAAAATCCACGGAGGTGGCCGTGATGTTAATTCACATTAGAAAGAAGATCCCAAATCTCAGCCGTATGATTCAGCCTACAGATATTGCGATGGTACATATGATTGAGGAGTACCTGATTGAGGATGAGCTGTCGGAATGAAATTCAGTTAATTCATGAACTAGGAAAGATAAAATATTTGACGAATCTGCCAAGTATCGCTGTATAGCACGAAAAATAATAAGTTTTAAAGCACTTCCATTCCTGATTTTAACCAATCAATAAATCTTTTCCTAAGTTATTAATTTCCTTTTGCATGCGCGCTGATGCCACATTTTTTTACAGCGCTCTGTAACTTCCGGATAGGATATTTTTATCGATGATTTGTAATAATTTGTGCGACTATGATTTAGTTAAACAGCAATCATCACCTTCCACTTGTTTTGATGTAGCAATATTCCGTGGGGCTTTCCTTCGGTTTAGGCTCCGTTTCCTCCAATTTCTCACGTCCTATCCTTTAATCTCCTTCTATTGGGTGGCGCAGTGAGAATTACCGAATGTGGCGCCCTATTTCCTTAGCGCTTCTAAAACGGAGCTCTGTAATGATGCGTCACTAAATGCTCCTCTTCACACTTGAGGTGAGGTAAACTTGTGATGCTGTGTTCGTACTTTCCTTACTGTCCGATGTAATTTTCTTCACAAAGCCGTTGTTGCATTTTTTATGTCGGTCCAGTAATTACGCACACCGTCCGTCTAAAATCTAAAGGCGGATGGAAACGAAGTAGATTACGTATTTAGCAAGATTATCTTGAGTTCGCTAATTGAATTAAAGATTAAGTTCGCTTGATTTTAGCACTGCTATGAATAAAAAGAAAGCATTTATATTGGTGTTGCCATGGAAATTTCTTAGAAATTCTATTTTCTGTATTAAGTATTAGCGAAGATTTACTCTAAATCATTATTTGTAATTTCTTTGATGTTTAGTAGTCATTAATGAAGTATTGTGCGCAGTTACAATACTAAACAGTTGTATTAATTAAGATTGAAGGATTCATCTTTGGACGTAATTGCATTTCAAATGGCGATTCCGTACTATTGAAATTTAAACTCATAGTTTACTTTTAATTCGTTATCCCGTAGTTAAGAATTTTCGTAATCTTACTGTTTCAGGTTAAAAAAGACATGCAGCAATCGAGATTATAACTTTTGTTTTCTATTTGCCATCTGCAACTCTTAACAACCTGCAGCGATACAATGAAATACATAAAAAAAGATTGATGTTGACGAACTGCATTAAAAGAAGAAAATATTTCTGTAAAATACAAATTTCGTGACTCAATCTCAGTAGGTGTTACTTTCGCAAATGTTTCTTATACATAATCAAAAAACATTAGTGTCCTTGCTCCTTTAAAATGTATCAAGCTGCATATTCATACGGTGTATGCCTTATACAGAATAAATTCTCTGTAGTAGATAAAATATTATCTCTATTACAAATTAGTGTAATAAAGTCCTAGCAGTAGTAAATGAAAGCTTAACATTAGTTATGGGTAATATCACCTTTTAGAGTAGTTGTTAATATCCAAAATTTAATAAACTAACAGATTTCTAATTTTATCTTGGTTCCAATTTTTCTTAGAATTAAGTTTCGAAGATGCATTCTTTCATTTTATCCAAATATAAAATATCCAAAAATAGCTAGAATATGGTAAGGATATGGAGTTACAGTAGCAATTTAAATATCATCCGTAATTAAAGCATACATTTCCAGAAGTGAGCCGAGTTAGGGGGCATTAGAAAGTTTGAAAATCATCGTAATCTCAGACGGTGTAACACGCTATTCTGCCAGACGCGTAAACAATACTACCTCAGTCTATCGTCCCTGGAGAAAACCGGATATATACATGTGTAGCGAGGCAATGCAAAAGGGATGCTCCCTGGACATGTACTCGTGTCCAGCAATGGATAGCAAACACGTGGGAGATGACCCCTTCCATATTGCAAAAGTATCTTCACGTATACAAGAGGTATAGGGCGAGTAGAAACGTGCGCAGTAACTGCCGTCAAATGAAGGAGGAGATAGATCGGGCGGCGGGATGAAGGAGAGAAGGGAGATAATACTCATTGGAATAGATGCTGCGGAATTTAACTACCCGCCCCTGCAGTTACGGAGAGATATATAAACATAAGGGAACCCTTCCAATGTCATACTCTTCCACCCCTAATTTACTTTCCCAGACCAGTTATGCCGCTCGGAAATGAAATAAAGCCAGGGAGGAGGGTTTCCTGAGTTGACGATGCAACGTGGAAGAGATCTCGTTTAGGAAAAGGGAAAGAAGAAAGGAAGGGAAATGGCGAGTTGTAGAATGGATACGAGAGGGATGGATGAGAAAGGGAGATAAATGAAAAGGAAATGAATTTGAGGGAGAGGAGTTGTGTCAAGGAATAGGAGAAGAGTTTGGAAGGAAGAAGGGAGTAGTAGGTAAGCAAGAAATGAGAAGGAAGACGTAGAAAGAGGAGGAATTGTTTCCCAGGGCGCCGAACTCCATTCCGGTTGCCTCATAGCTCAGCAGCGGGGTCCGTTTTTAAACTGCCGCTGTGGGAGTGCTCAATGATTCATAGGGAGGCTCATTGTCAAGGGCTCATTTATTCATATGCAATTTCACTTATTTGCACTCGGAGAGAGGCGGGGATGGAGAGAAAGAAATATTTTGTGGCGGAATTCGGGACGCATTACAGATTGAACTTTTTGGCGTGTTTGTGGTTGGTAATTAATCACCATGTTTGAGAGTCTCCTAACGATATTTGAGGTTTCAACGCGCGGTCGTTTGCGCGGATGAACGCCCTGTTGTTGCAAGTAATTAGCAATTAATGGAAGAAAATTTCATCAATACTCTGCCATTTTCGTGCCTTCCCCGATTTTGTGAGAATACGAAGAGTAAATTTTTCGGAATTGCCTTTAATTTTAAGATTTACTTTTCGTGATATTTAGTAAGTAAAAACTTAATAGAATGAATGGATTTTATTACAATAACAATGTCACGTTAATGTCATTAAATGAATTTTATGTGAAACTTGCGGAGTGTTATTTTTTAATATCTTTCGGATATCATAGTCGTGGAGATATTTCTTTATCTTGGTCGTTCATTTATGTTTTAGTCCTACAAAAACTGAATCGAAGATAGTGTATTCACTTTAGAAATCGGAAACGTTTGTTTGCTTACATTTGTCACATACCTCCGAGACATGACATATTATACCCAAATGGTTTGTCGTCGCGGTTGGGAGGAAGAAAAAAAGCTGCATAATATTGCCTACTGTTACGCTACGTCACCATGGCACGCTCAGAGCCGTCGCGTTTTCATCAACTTGTGACTGTAGTCATGGTTGAATTGATTAAGCATTCCGTCCACTACGGCATTCCCTCTCCCCAGCATCCCTCTCGGGAGCAGCGGAACGGATAGGGGTGTGGGTGCTGGACCATATCCCATCGGGAGGATCTGATATAGGCTCATACGGAGTCCGTACAGAGCGGCTAGGGTGTAAAAACCCTTCCTGACGTTATATACCCCTTCCTCACGGTAGTCTAGCGACGGCCGTAGCGTTCCCAAGCGCGGAGATATTGAGGATGCAGCAACGGACGTTCCCCTGACCGGTTTCTTCGGAGTCTCTCAAAATATTTTACGACTCGCAACATCGCGATTCAAGACATGCGCAGAAAAATGTCGTCGGCTTTTGCGTGGACCAATCCTAAAGGCGGTAACCTAACTTGACGGACAAAGGAAGGCACCGCGGAATATTTTATTAAGAACGAACCGAGAGGGATGGGCGTAAAGGGTAGGGTTACGCGTGGGGGCGATCGCTCGGATAAGAGTTACGATCTCTGCGCGGGTAGTTTAACGCGACTCGGGAGGACCGGAGCAGTTACATGGCCATGCCCTCTGACCTCCCCACGCCGCCTCCCCTAACTACCTCTACCTTCCTCCGGTCTCTACCTCATTGCTAATACAAGATGGGGAATTGGACGGGAAGGTTGCTATGGGAGAAGGAGGTGGTCTAGCGCTCTCTTATTCAGGACCCAGTAAGGATTGCACTATCCAGGGAAAAAGGATATCCTCAAAGTATCAATTTCTCGTTTTCCTCTGCTTAATAATTTAGTTTGATTTCCCATTTATTCTGTAATAATTGGTTAGAAGATCGAGTGTAAATGGATTTGGGTCATATAGCAAAGTTTAAATCCAACAAAGCAAAGATTTAAGAATAAACGAAATCACAGTTAATTGGATAACAGTAGTGTAGGATCAAATTTACTTCTAGGAATTGAAAAGGGTATAATATTAAGAAATATTTCACATGAATTTACTTAATAATGTTAATAAACAGAAATGATAAAGGATATTCATGAGTTTTCGCAATGATATATGCTTATACTGATGGCTCAAATTTCAGTTCCATGAAATGATAATAAATAAGATTCTTTGTGAAAAGTTTAATTTTTAAAGCTGTATTGTAATTTTATTCTGAAATAAAAATTTGGACTCTTTGCTCAGATTAAATTCAATTAAGTTTTAAATATGTATACCAAATCCTTTCCTCAGTCAACTATATAATGATTTCATATTCTTCAAACAAATACAAACTCTTAAATGAGGCAAGCAAAACTTTCCTCTTCAATTAGTAAGACGGTAGCTTAGAATTTAAGAAGTTTGGAAATTTAATTTGCATTTTACAGATATTGGTATTTCCATGTGTCCATGCGAATCCAATATAAACAATAGTTTAGGAAAATGAACCGTCGCTATTATTTTAATTCACATTAAACTCTACGTGAAATCAAAATATTTTCAAATGAAGATTTCTGGATTTTACCAACAAACATGTTTTTTTTTCGATAATCAGTATTCTTCCTTATTCTCGGTGCCACATAAGAAAATTTACCTGGAGTGCCTGGATTTAAAGTTCAATCCTGGATAAATGACTAAATGTCTTTTATATTTTTTCACAGGACAGGCACATTGGGACATCTTCAAGATAAGTCTTTGATGAAGCATAACTGTGCCAAATGTTTTCTATGCCAAGATCAATCAAATGACTTCTGCTTTGAGGCAAGAAATTTCTTTGACACTTTTTATGAAAAGATCAGCTATGTTAATTTTTTGATGTAGTTTGATGTAGTTAATAAATAGAACTTTTATTTCAGTAAAGGTTATTTGTTTCTCTCTGAGTTTGTAAAATATTTCTTCATGATAAGTATATCAACTTATTTTGCTCGAATTTATGTACTTATTCTAGTTAGAAGTATTACATACATACATATTTAACTTCATGTTAAATCAACTGGCACATTATCACACATAATTAAATTTGCACTCAACGATTTTCGTTCAGCGTGATTGTGATGATTAATTTATCTTTTCTCAATATGTACATTTCCTCTCTTTTTAATAGCCGCAACATATTGATATTAACATGTGTTCACGTTTGTATTCTAACTCATATTCTGTTACCCTATCTAGATGGGTAGTATTGAATTGTTGTTCTATTGTTGAATTTTTTCTTTCATAGCAAGTAAAACTAGAACTTCTGTATCTTCTCATTACAACCATAAATATATTTTTTATTTTACAATATTTCCTGCTAGTTTAGAAGTTTATAATCAATTTACAAATTTATGCTATTAATTCAGCAATTTATTTAAGCGTTTAAGCCCCTTTTAGTATTAAATGGATTGTATGAGTTGGTAAGACGTAGATATCGATTACATTTTATAATTAATTACTATCGGAGATACAGTATACTGCTAACATAATATTATTATTTCCTTCTGCATTTTATTTTCTTCGACAAAAGAACTTAATAATGATGCTCAGATTTAAGTTACGAATGTTCTCATACATAAGTATTCTTTTATCGAATTGTAACCCTCAGTAATTTCTTATGCATAGTAAAACGTTTTCATTCCACAAGCTTACCGTTGTAATTTAATCCGACCTATGGTCAGTAAAGTTTTTGGAACGATATCATGCGCATACTTATAAAAAACTATGTGATATTGATATAATTTTAGAAAGAAAATTTATCCTTGAAGGTCTATTTTAAAAGTATTAATAAACACCACAAATGGGAGTGATTTCTAAAACTATTTCATTTAAGTACAGTTCGATGTATCTGAAATAGCTGAGATTGAAATTTACATAATTCAATAGTCACATAGGAAGCCACATTATTATTATTATTAAGAACTTTGCACGCAATTCTTATGAGTGGCAATTTTTATAACTCGACTATCTTTCATACTTTATTTTATAGTATATGAATTGAAAATTTGTCAGAGTGGGAGTTTGTTTAGTTTTTCAAGTTGACTATTTCGTACTTGTATTGTCTTAATTTTACATCTGCTTTTTTCCCGTCTCATTTCCAATAAGCCAACATCATTTCTCCACCATTTGCTTACTTTACTTTCCATCAGTCCTATCTCTTTCTTCGCAGCACGTCCAACATTACACTCCGAAAATTTTATCCTCCCTTTTGTATCTCCGTTCCTTCGGAGTACCAAAACCTTTCTTCTTACAGGCAGGTAGCACCTCTAGCGGCAGTTCAGAGAGGCAAGGAGCATCCCGCTTGATGTCGACGCATCCTGGTTCACTCTGCTATATCCTCCTTACCATATACTTTTATTTTCCTCCCGTACGCACTTCAACCCTCCTCTCCCTCATCACAACATCCCCTTCCCGTACCTCACTCACAGTTTTAAAACTCCTTCCGAAGTACGCCGACAGCCTTTCTCTCATCCATTCTCTTGCGTTTGCTTTTAGTAAGTGTCACGTCACATTTTGAAGCGGATAACCCGCCTTCTCCCGCGTCGATCATCCTCCTTCTCAGCAAAACCTCTTCCGTAGTTTTAGGGAACATTCCATCGCCGGAAGGAGTGCCCTGTGCAGGGTGCGCCCCTTGCCCAAAAGGGGATGGTGGAATTTACGTTCTCACAATGAAAATTTAGATTATAAAGTGCGAGATTCGGGGGTGGCAGTGTTAATTTAAGGGGTGAGGAGAGCGATTGGGGTGGAAAAGCAGTCGAGAATTGAGAGAAAGAGGGAAGGAAGTGGTGGAAAGGTGCAATAGGGGTTCGAAAATTTGACACCTTTAGGAAACGCCACATGGCTACGCTTTTTTCTGTGACTATTATCTTTGAATAAGTTTTTTGTTTCCAGAGAATAATATGGGCGTTCCATACGTTCAAATACTATTCTAGCAAAATTTTGGATGCACTAAATTAATACAAATTGGCGGATAACGAGCTGAATGACTTGGTTCGTTATAAAGAGGGAATATCGACAAATTTTGAAAAATATCATGGAATTCCATATTATTTACCGTCATAGAATTGCCACCGTAAGGATTAGAGAAATTCTTAAGGAATAAAAAACTTAGTGTTCTACGCAGGAATAATTTATAATAAATTCCTAATGATATTACACAATGTTTTTAGTAGGGCACTATCTCACAAATTAGAACTTGAACATATTGCATTTAGATTAGAAAAATCACCGTTCTTAATCTAAATTGTGACTAAAAGAAGCCATGATTGAAAAACACTGTAAATAATTGGAAGGTACGAAGCGTATTCATTCATAAATAATTCACCATATTACGTAAATTAAACATCCTATGGAGAGTACAATGGATGCATAATGCAGTGCAATAGTTTATTTTAAATACATATTATTTGCTATATAACACACAATTTCAGAACCATACAGATATTTAGAGAGCATATTAATTTTTCGTTTTGAATATAAACAGATAGAATGTAATACTAGCAAGTAATATGTTGAACTGTCAATAGATTTATGAAATTTAAATTAAAGATTGTGTTCGGTGAAATGAAGATAATTTCATGAATATGATCATTTATTGATTTAATTTAATTAAATTGAATTTAAAGATTTAAAGATTGTGTTCGGTGAAATGAAGATAATTTCATGAATATAATCATTTTTTAATAATGCAGTATGAATCGATGTGGAAGACCGAGATGTAAGATAATTTTGTTGATAATAAAAGATGGGCAAAGTTTTTTGTATTTGTTCATATTTTAGGATTAATTGAAAAATTGGTCTTTTAAGACTGAATTTCACCCAAGAAGGACGTGATTATTTAAATATAATGGTGTAATTAAGGTGCGCCTACTGCAAAGGTTATTTTTATGTAAGAAATTCTGTTTACTATAAGACGATTTCACATTATTAGTATATTTTAGTAAAAGTTCTATTGTCAAATTATGAGTATTAGAAACTTGACGAGATTATTATTACATCTGTATTGGAGCCATTTTCTCTTGATTTGAAGTACTTCTCGAAAAATTTATATCAATTTATTGTGTCTTGAGAAATTTACTTATATTAATTTCAGGCATTTACATCTCGTTGCAATTATAGCCTAATCTCTTCATACGCTTGGATCGATTCTTCATGGCATGGCTGGCCTGCGGTAGATAATAGAAATAGATTTTCTTCGGACCATTCTAGCACGGTTGAAAGTTCTAGACGTTTCAAATAGGAATGCGTGTTAGCGAATTTCCAATAGGTGTGAGAAGGGTGGGATTGAGCTTTCAGTAACTGGAGTCATAGGAGAGGGGTTCGCAGATAATCGGTAAGAGGGGTTGGCGTCGAGTAATGCCTCGAGCCAGCTGATGCCTACATCATGAATCACACGACGTCTAACGAACAACGCGGCTCGTGCGAAATTCTCTTCTCTGAGGCCTTCACTTCTCGTTTTCTTCTCGCAAGGAAAATTGTAATTTATATATCTTCACCCATTGCCCCGTCAACTAACTCCCTCCGCAACAGCGATCCATCCTGCGTTTTCTAATCACATCCCAAATTCCTCACTCTACTCGACATGGCCTCCGTTTCAACTTAATGACGGGTTAATTAGGGTGGGGGCTTGTTTACAGCGTCGTGTCAGGAAGTTTCACCGTTCTTTTTTCTTCTTCCGGTCGATGTTTTGTGGTGTGGCAGCCTGCAAATTTGTCTAAGCATCCCAGTTTTGGGCGTGTTAGCACGAAAACTGATATCTGCTGTGTTTTCACGAGAGGATTTTTATAGAGGAAATTGTTTCCGCTTTCAGCGGCGCCAATACGCTTAATGGGTGAAATTCTGAATGGCGATGAGATTATTCCCTTAGACCATTTAGAAAGGTGCGTGTGACTTTCTTCATTATGCGACAGAAATTAGAGGATTAAGTGTGAAAGGTGAGCAAACATTGTTGTCTGACATGCTACTCACTGTAAATTAATTAAGAAATGGTATACAAGGCATCATAAAATGATATCAGACTGGGACTTATGAACGATTTATATTCCTTAAAGTATTTTTATGGATTCTAATGAGTGGATTCATTATATTTCAGCATTCTTTTTACTCTTGCATTTATTGAGTGTAGAAATGAAGAGATTAGATTCAGAAAATTTAAACACTATTATAATTTGACGCCGAGGAATGGGTTTTCCTCCATGTATTTCGTCTTCAAATAAACCTTCAGGAATCGACTGAACTGAAGGGAGCGTGATCTCTCCACGGTATTCGCGTATCTTGACTTAATCACAAATACATATCTATATTAACCTACAAGAAGTGAATGCTAAGAAAAGTATTCAAATGTTTATTTGTTAAAGTTTCTCTGATATTTATTAATATAAAGTCTCTAAAATTCTACATGATGGTAAATTCAGGAGTATGAAATACCCAAATGAAAATGAGGCAAAAAGCACTGCGTTGTTTTTCCAGAGTTTTCTTTCATCTTTCCTAGTAAACGAGAAAAAAGAAGTGTGTTATTAACTGGTTGATAAAATAAACAAAGGATTCCATTGAGGATACGAAAAATATATCTTATACCTTTCAGTAAATTATAGAAATATAAAGTCGACATCTATGCTAAAACCTATGACACCTATGAGGACCTAATAGGTTAAGTTTTTGAGAATTTATACTGCCTCTAGGACAAGCTGTTACTATCTTAAATTAGTCTGTATTATTAATGAATTCATGTAAGAATTCATTTGAGCAATTTTCAGGTTTAAAATATTTCTTTATGTCCATTTATCTTTTAAAAGCCCTTTTTTCCATGAAATTGTAATTTTTTCTGTTTTATAAAGTCATATTGAATTAATCTTGGCTTGAAAACTAAATGATTAATTTTCATTCACCTTATACAGAGTTCATTATTTCGTTATGACTTTTGACCTATATTTTCGGTCGTTGGTCGCCTTCGTGGATTTCTTGGTTAAATTATTTTTTCGGTATATCTGAGAATATATATTCAGAAAACAAAGTGCCCCATTCGAGCTTTCATACCCGATTTTTCGTCATTTCAACGTTTGGTAGCCACTTTACCATGCTGTCACTCCGTTCGGTGAAATTGTCATCCCTCCGCTCGTGGAATCGGATATGACACGACCAGAATTGTATTTCAAAACGAACCTTTTTTCAATCAATTCTCGATGCCATCGCTAAACCTCCGCTCTGGAAAATGTTGAGGTGAAATATACCGCGTTCTTATCTATTTCTGTCACCATTTGTCCCGTTCGAGGCACAAAAAGACGCATTACTCCCACCCCTTTCCCTGCTAGAGAAGTATCAATCTTCTTCCCCACCCACGCCATCGCGCGACAATTTCTCGCAAGACACTTGTTCCGTTTCCAATGTTCTCCCCTTGCTTATCTTCACCCTTCCTCGCTACGTACTCTTACATAGCCGCGTAACTTCACAGGAGGTGGACTCTCACCCTCTCCTATTCTCTCGCTATCTTTCCATTCGAACTCCTTTCCTTCCTCCCCATCCCCTGTCCCCGCATCGTCAAGAGTCGGTCGTTTATCTTAGAGACAATAAATCAACCCCCCTCAGCTCGCTCAACCTTGATGTGGCTTGATCTTGAGACCTGCACCATACATCGAAGGAGGGAGGGGAGAGGTTTTGGGGCGTATATTCGTGGGAAGGGGAGGAGTGGTGCACTGCAGACGCGAGAGGAATGTTGTCGGCACCCAAGTGATACTCTAGGCATAAGTCTCCGTATCCGTACTCCTGTAGCAATCGATACATTTTTATCGCAATGACGGTTCCTTCAGGTGAGGAGACGGACGCCCTTTGGAGAAGAGAGGGGAAGCATTTCTACTTCGCGGTTGGCCCTCATCGTCCGATAAAATGGATCTCTGAAGCAAATAGTTTTGTTTTCTTCTCTCTTGGGAGTGGGGGAAACTAACGTCACGCACGTTGCTTGAGTAAGACGTGAATTTACTTCCATCCGCCTTCAAGTAAGCGCTCTTGGGATTTTTGACGTGTCTCTTTGATACTCTAACCTGTAAAAGAACTCACTGACGTTTTCCTCAGAGGTGATTTAATACGAAGGTGGCGAAAAATCGTAAATTACTTCAAAATTTCCTTAACTATATTCACTCCGATTTCAACTTTGAGAATGATCAAATTTTATGAAATTGAAACTGATTACAATATAAGAGATTAGATGTTTCTTAAATATTTAATATAAAAATAGATTAATTTGGACTTACTACAATCACGGCGATCTGACAAATTAGCTAGCAAAAAATGTGTGCGAAATCGAAAAATAAGGTTGTTTTAAATTATTTCTTTATTTATCGAATAAATTAAATATTTATTACACCAATTTAATCTTCCATCGTGTGTGTTCCTTTTAATTCTTACTATAAAAATTAATGGTAAAAAGGGACAAATAACTTTATTGGCATGAGACTTTGCGAAGCAGAATACAAAACAAAAGAGATCATCCCCATCTGTATAAAGGGTTATCAATGTATTTATGCACTTGAAAGTTTTATTTAAATAATTATTGGAGCGCAGAATATTCAAAATTGAAGGTAATACTTGTCTATATGTAAATATGCATAATTTAAATTGTATTCAATTTGTAGTTCGTGTATAAAATAATGGTTAGTAGTTACATGGATTTTTCATCGCAGAATTCATCGATTTTTATAATAGGCGTAAGAAGGTTTTACAGCAAAATTCATGGCTAAACAAATGGTATAATTTTAAAATTCTTTGCGGTACATATAAAAGGTGAACTGAAATTGTAATCCGATGCCATGGCTTCTACAGTAAGTTACTACGTGTTTCGACTACAGAAATGTTTTCATAATTATCGAAGAAACTGAATAATAGCAGTAGTAAGACTGTTATTAAATAATAGCAAATTGGAGCAATGGTTACATCAAAAACACTGATTTTCAGTAAAAATATCTATTTTTAATACTTTAATTTTCTTATGAAGCAAAAACCGAAGAACGAGGGGTCAAAGGTCACCCAAATATCAAATATCACCCTACTGAATAGCACATAGGATACTCTTAAAAGAATAGATATACGTTGATCTTTTTGTACTGATCCTTCAAATCCAAGATTTTTGTAAAAACATTATTCTGGCCATATTGATCCCAAATGACCACATAAGGTATAATAATCGACATAATCTGTAAGAAAAATAATTTTAGTAATTCTACGTTTAGAGTCATTGAAATATCAATTATTTTTTCTTAATAACTTGGAGATTTGCCGAATTAAAAGTTATCAGGAGCAAACATGGATGTTTGATAGAGTTATGAAAATATCCATACGGAATAATCATCTCAATATGGTTCGCACAGCTGGCAATTTACATAACATAAAAAGCGTATCCTCTGAAGAATGGCGAGTATGCGATCCACTTTACGGTCACTGCGCTTTAAATGGGCAAATTAACTTCTACCGTATTATCTGATAAAATCCCATCATGTATATGAACAAATACCCTTACGTCATACACAACAAATTTAACCCTAGTGAATAGGATTTGATGATTAAATTGTACGCCAGAACAATGTTAGTTTTAATTTCGTGAAATAATGAATGTTTTCAGTACCGCTTTACACGCAAGCGTTAATTTTCACAAAGTTTTTGGAGTTTCGTTTTATTATGAAAATAAATCTGCATTGTTTATGCTATGACTGGATAATTTTGTTATTATTAGGAGTTAACCAGGTCAAAGTCCTTAAATAAGAGTGAAGTAGCATGTTTAGCGAAAAAAATGTAAGGTTTCGTAGATAATGCAGAAAAGGCTTAGCAAATTTCAGGTAATGTTCAGTCAACGTCAAAACTCAGTTTCCGGCTGTGTTAAATTGATTAATTATGGAATGGAACCGTATAATTTTTTGTTAAATTCATATAATTCATGCGTATTCACGATTTGCGTAGACCTTAGATGGTAGAGAACTTTACTTACTTTACGAAAAAATCAATTGTAAGAAACATGGATCAGGCTGTATATTAGCTTTTAAAAGATAAAATTTATTCATAAGAGTACTTTATTGTTGGATACTCTTTCTCGGTGAGCTACGTCAAACAAGCAGAGAAAATATTGAAAAGGTAGGAGCCGATGAGTATCGAGCTTAATTAACATTTTTGTATTTTATCCATACAAGATTGGGCATTTTAATCATACATCAAAATTTAAGCCACATTAGTAGCAAATGCACTAAATTTTAATCAAAGACATCACTGAAAGCTTTTCTTTTATCGTCATTTGTAACCAGCTATTTTCTTCGACGGAATAAGAATCTTTTCAGAAGGATTAAAATATGGAAGTATCGCATTTTATATGAGGTCCTAGGAGCGTGGGAAGAAGATGGAAGAATCCGTTTAGGAAATGGGATAATGGAGGAGGAGCAGGAGTTATAGACGATGGGGCGTCATATTTGCATTGGTTTTCCGTAATTACTCTCTCTCTTTTCCTCCCTCTCACGGAATCCAATGGGCGAGGCACTATAATGAGGTTCTTCCATTATCGTCCTTCCCTAAGCGAACGTGTCTAATCTTCTCTCGGAGATCGTCCTCGGTTGCGCTTGATCAGATCGGGGGAGATGAAGGGAAAAGGGTTCGGAAATTATTTCCAAAATTGTTGTAATAAACGTTAAAAAAGGAAGAAATTTCAAAAGTGAGGAAGCGAGGATTTTCCGGTAGAAATAGGTGCTCCTTGATATCCCTTAGTCCGCATTTTTCCAAGATATACCCGTCCCTCGCTTTAATTACGTGGAATATAAAAAAATCGCAGTTTTTCATCGCCGTTTCGTTTTCTGGAAAACATGATAAGGATATCCGAGATCATTTTTCTATAGAGAAGAATTTGTTTCGAGAGGAAATTCTCTTATATAATATAATTTCTGATTTCCTCCTTCTTCAGAGGCAGTTATTTAAAGTTCGAGTTAAAATTTATATATAATTCCATGCTCATCATTATTATGTATAATATATGTATAACCTATAACACCGACTTACACCTAAATATAAATCTTTAGGTTCCATCTCATTCTTTAGATCATATAGGCTTTCGGACATAATTTTAATATGTTGCTTCTTTAGAAACAAGTGTTTTTTTTGCCGTACCAGACTAGAAAAATCTCGTATTTTTTCTATCAATGCACCTCTCACAGAGTATTCGATCGAATTAAAATCCAATATTTATTTTTCATAAAAACTCGAAATGAATATCTGCTCTGTTTAAATGAAACTTTGCGTTTTTATTTCTAGCCGTGGAAGTAAAATATCGCAGTATTAATGAGTTTTCCCCAGTCGTTGAATGTTTGAAATATGAGCGCTTTAAACTTCCCACATCAAGGCATCATATTAACACCTCGTTTCCCCTCTCTGCTCCGACAAACTGGTTGCCCACTCGGCAACTTCTGCCTACCCTTCATAACCATCATTCCATCCTCGCACCTTGAATCCGTGCTTATTAAAACACCCACCGCCGGGAGATCTCATTATGGGCTGTAAAGCGTTACACTCACCTTCGTGGCTTTCCCAAGATCACCGAGGATACTGAGCAGTAAATTCTCAAAGCAGCATCCTCAGAAGAACGGCTTCGCCACCTTTTCATCATTCTAATGATACTCGGATAAGGAATTTAAGGAATCTAGTTACCTTAACTTACTGAATTTTTATGTATTCCGTGAGTAATTAGTTAAAATAGCAATTTGAACTCCTGAGACCTTTTACAACGCTATGGGAAACAAGCAATGGATCAACTACTAATTACAGTTTTGTTTCTTTTATGCATCGCTCGGGCTGCTTCATTCACGCAACACTGGCTGTTGGCTAGCACCAAATGAGATCTATCGAGTTTGATAGTGAGTTACTTTATTTGTTGCTAGCCATTAGCAACTGTAGAATTATCGAGTTCTAAAGTGCCTATGCTATTCATGAAAAGAGACGGAAATTCGTGATAGTATTTTTTTTTAAGTATTAAAAAAACAAAAAGAACTACTCTTCTATCACTTCGATTCCTAAGAAAGGATCTTCCTCGAAGCCGGAAGACTACCTTCCAGTATCTTTAACGTCAATTTTCGTAAGACTATCGAGCACATAATAGCGAGTTTAATAATGCGTTTCCTAAGTGATAAGGGAGCAACTAGTCGATGTCAACACGGTTTCCGTAAAGATAGGTCATGTGATAACCAGTTAGCCCCTTTTCTCAAAGACGTAGTTAGAGCAGATGATAAGGGTATAAGAACAGACGCCCTATTACTAGATTTTAGAAAAGCTTTCGATCGAGTATCGCATGTAACATTAATTCATAAGTTGATGGCTTACGGGATTAACGGAAAAATTGTTGAATGGATAAAGTAATTTCTTGGAAACAGATCGCAGCGAGTTGCGTTGGACGGAATTTTATCTGATGAGGCTTGCGTCACATCCGGTGTTCCGCAGGGATGTGTAGTAGGACCAATTTTGTTCCTGATATATATTAACGATATTGTGGATAATATTAAATACAAGATTAGGTTATTCGCTGATGATACTGTTGTGTAAAGAGAGATCGTAACTCAAGATGAGGTTGTCTTCAGAACGATCTGAATATTATTTCGGGTTGGTGTTTTGATTGGCAAATGGAATGCAAAGGTTAGCCAGTAGAATTCTGAGGGGATGTTCATCGAGAGTTAAAGAAATAGCGTACTTTTCTTTGAGTCGACCTCTACTTGAGTATGTTTGTGCGATTTGGGATCCTCATGAAGTAGGATTAATTTCCGATCTTGAGATGTTTCTACTTAGAGCAGCAAGGTTCGTCAAGGGAGATTTCAGATTTGACAGCAGTATTTCGGCTATGATAGAATCTCTCGGATGGAACTCTCTTGGTGATAAAAGACTTGAGTATCGACGGAAGCTTTTTGATAAATTTATCACTACCAATTTAGGGAAGGAGATAGCTGATATTGTTATACCAGTTAAAAAATTTTGCGATCCTCGGGGGAAAAAAAAACCGATACAGGGAAGTACTCGTAGTTGCCAGGACAAACAGTTACTTTTGGTTGTTTTTCCCGCGAAGTCTTAGAGAAGCTAATAGCTCTCCAGGTTAGATACGGATTTCGGTGTTTTACACCCCCTCCCACGCGCTACTGGCGGATTGCAGGGTTTAATGTAAATGTAAACTGTTGGGATGGATTCTCATTAAAAGACGCCTTTCTCCGTATATGTTATTGTAGAGAAATTTCTACGGATATATAACTAATAAAATCAGAAAAAACGCTAAAAACCACAGGAAAAGACATCAATTGTGTAAATAGTAGGAACTCCATTCAGAATTGATTTATTTAGTAGATATTCCTATAAATGAAAGGAATCATTTTTAATTTAATTAACTTAATCTTTTCCCTCAGAGATGCCTAGAAGTTTTCGTATATTAGCCAGTTATGAAGATAGTATTCTAGAGAGTAAATAAAGAACATTAAAGTCCTTAAGTACTCAAATATTTTTATCGAGAAAACTTTGGAATTTTTTTTTCACCCAGAACATAAGTCACAGATATAGAAAAAGGTAACTGAAAGGCAATGTGTGTACTCAAAACAGTAACATTGTTACTATGGATTACGAAACATACTAAACTCCATCAAAAAAGAATTACAATATATGTAAATAGCTCAGTTAAATTTTATAATTTATAGTGAACCGTATTCTTCCCATGTCAGGAAAATATGTAATCGCTGCCTGTTACGAAAATTTTACGATGGATGGAGGAATAATTATATACAAAGGTAGAATATGAAAATAAATCTATTAAGCATGAATGTTAACTCTTCATGGAGTATTAATGAATGTAAAACGACTTTAGAGACGAATAATTTTTAATCGCTGCAAATTAAATACCTGGTATGTAAAAAAAACGCGAAATCTGAAAATTTAATTAGAATTCCGTATAAAATTCACATATCCGTGGTTGCTTTCAAGATTAATATTTATGAGGGGAAACTTCTTCTTGAAAGTAACAGATCTCATGATATGAGAAATAGAAAGAGAGTGTCTATAGGTAAAGAAGTAGAAAAAAAACAACTTGACCGGGTTGAAGGTTCTTCGCCTTTCATAATTAAGATTAATTAACGAAATTTTCTCCATGGAATCTATGTATAGTATTAAATCATCTGTTATACCCTTCTCTCTAACTGAAATGTCTGTTCAACATGTATTGAAACTCCTTTATAATTCGTACGAAAAACGAATGATCAAAAATGTTAAGATTACGGAACCGTAATCTACTCTAATTATGGCATATTATTTTTGATAGTATTGCGTAAAATAAAAAACACAAAATACGTTACATACTAATTTTAATCCTTAATAAAATGCATATTTTTGAAAGCTTACCGTGGTATACGATGCATTAAAGTTATAAAATTTCTAAAGTGAATATTTAGTTGGAAATTACAGATTTAATTTAATCATCATGTATTATTTTATAATATTATATAGCTGAATACCGTATAATGTCATATTTTAGCCTTTTGTCAAGGTTGTCTCTTTCCCTTTTACGATTCGCTATGTAACTAAGAATAACAAAGGCGGTCTCAGAAATGTCAGTTTCCTTGATATTCGAGAATCTGCAAGACATTCGTCTATAAAAATCAAAGCAAAATATATAGCCCCCGGAGTAAGCGGATATTGTAGCATTAAAGTAAAAAAGGCGAAGCTAGATTTAAAATGGAAAAAGCAATCCTCCTGCGAGCAAGCGTGTCTTCTAGCTAAAGTTTTATTTTTGGGGAACAGCCGTAAAGCCTCGGATCCTCGCAAGCTAAGGGAATAATTTGTTTTTTGGCCCGGCGGAATTTGATCAACGCGATCGGGGGAGAGGTGGAGGAGAAAAACTTAGGGGGATTGAAGGCAAATGAGGACAGTTTTTGAGGTTGGTATAGAAATAACTGGAGTGAAATTCAGCGAGGAGATCGGCGAAAAGTAAGAGGGGTGAAAAAGATGGAGAGCGAATATAAAGGGAAAGTGATAGGCTAAGAGGAGGGGAAATTGGGGAGATGGGGTGGTAAATGGCAGAGAAGTATAAGAAAAGGAGACGCTCTTTTGATTTTTAACTGTTTTTCCCCTCACGCGCCAAATATGAATAATGGATGCAGCGGAGGGTGGTTACGCCTCGCCTCACAAACTTATTTTCATGCAAATATTTTTCCATTCCTTTCACTCCCACCTCTCCTTGTCCCCCATAAGGTCCCCATCCGTCTCGTTTTCTTTCTTACTTCATTTCCTCCCTCTTTCCCTCGTTTCCGTACCCCCACCCTTCCCATAATTCCTCCTATTTTCACTTCCTCCCGCGTTTCTTGCCCTTGAGTTCGATACGTCCTTATTCCCACTTTCCCATCTGAAGGAATCTCTCTCCCCCTTTCCCGAATCTTCGTGAGATATTACACCTTCGGTTCCACCGCCATCTCTCTTCATCCTCCCCAACGTGGATTTCTCATCTTTCCACAGGATCTGAATATGTTGCAGTGTAGTAGCTTGTGCGTTTGTGGGAAAAAACTTTATAATTATAACGCGAATTATGAGCAATTGTTATGAGAGCTTTGATAATCTGAGAAGGAAGAAACTGCTTGATCTTAAAGAATCATTCAAAAGTGCTCTCTTTCACTACCTTCTCAACCGATATTACATGAGTAACATGTACTGCACAACGTCCATGAGCATATGTGGTATTCTTTACTACAAATGCAATTTTTTGCCTCGTGGGAGTTAAAGAATTATATTCCGATCTTAGCCATTTCTTCTTTCTCTGTGTAAAATAAGCATGAAACTGACAATGGGATGATTTATTTCGCTGCGGACCTGAGTCAACCTGTACAAAACATGTGGTTAAGCGTGAGGTGGAATACAAAAATTTTGGAAGCACTGAAATACAGTGTCTTTTCTGAATGAGCCTCTATGTGAATATATCTGTCAGAGTCCATTCCGAATTCCGTAGAATAGGGATTGTTTGATACAGCCACTATTTTAATTTTTCCCCAGAATTTCACTAATCAGGGATTCAGTGTGTTGTATTTACTAGGATATAATTTAAATATATGTTCAATAGGTTATATGTCTTTACTTATCGCTGACACTTTTGCTGACAAATTCTGAAATTGTGAACCTGAGGCTGAAGTACATAACTGGGGAAAAAGTAGTGAATTGTAACAAGTTTGGTTCATAATGAAACAGAATCTGGGTCATAATATTAATTCATACATTATTATGAGATATTTATATTTGCAAGGGGTGATTTTTCTTATCAAATGAGGTAATGTTTTAATTAAGCTAAGGATACATTGTACTTCACTCATTATTTAAATTACACCTTCATTTTGCATTCTAGTTTTATTTAAATGGATACCCTTCAATGTCCATTCATGATACGGTATTAAACTTCCTCAAAGTCCAATATTATTACCACCGTAAACTGAACACGACACCAGAATGAGACTGAGGAATCAGATTAATAGTTATATTCCAAAATATTTTCCTCAAACAAAGCCGTCGCATACAGTAGCTTCTGGCGGAGATTTTTGATGGACTAGAAATTAGTTTCGATTATAGCGCCACTGAAATACGCGGGAAAGAGAGATAATTTCGCTCTTCTGTTTCTGTGAATTCCGTTTTCATCCCGCCCTTTCTGTGCAGACTCAGTAGAATCACTGTGCTTCTTTTGTATGTCAGACAGCAGTTGAGTAATCATGCCTCTGTGAATTTGGTGTCTCGTTTAAAACTTCAAAGAACTTAAACTTTGTTTTGAAGAATAATTTTAAGGATACTTTTTAAATACTCCAATATATATAGTTTTTAAGGCTTTTCATTTGATGCTATTGGCAATACCAAACTTATGCCAATTCCTAATACTTGTACATTTCTAGGCAGGGATTTACAATCCTTTTCCATATATGATCTCGTTTTATTGCTTTTGTTGAGCCGATATAACATTATAAGATAATTTTTACTGATTCATCTTTCAAATTTATAATCTGAGTTTGTCGAGTCAGTTAAGTAAAGTTATTCTATATGCACAAGATTAAGTGTTGAGTGAAGCTGAATGCGTGTGAATGATAGTGCATGAATCAGGATAATCTAAGAGAGTTCTGCTTGGAAGACTTCTTTCAAGGTATGTTTCTTTATTCTTTCTTTAATTCTTCATATTCTCTGGTGATTGGCATCGTAAGTCTATATTAGGATCAGTATTAGTTGCTAAAGCGCCCCTAAAATGTTATGGTGCAATTTTATGCGGGGATACCTCATTTCTCTTTCCATGCTTCAACAGTAAAAGAAAATATTTTCATTGATTTCAAAGCTCGTGAGCATTTAGATAGTTTGATTCCCCGCTTATTATTTACAGCCAGCGGCAGGTCTAAAAACTTTTCAAGGGAGACCAGCTATTTCTGTATCATACTACATCTATAGGGGTACTATAGGGGTATAGATTCTATACCCCTATAGTACCCCTTAAAAGTGAATGCAGTGAGAATGTTCATGCGTTGAATATTTTAAGTGGAATTTTTTGTTTAAAATTATATCATATTATAGTTTAAAACTATATTAGTCCGATTATATATTAATTATTTGATATACCGGTGATTTGATACCGGTGAATAAAAATATTACTGTTAAAGATTGTTCTAGCAACTTATTATAAGACTTGAGACTATTTCCTCTTGAACTCATTCCCCATTAAAATGTTATTATAAAAGTAGCAGAAGTATAGTGGTAGTAGAAAAACTTTACAATCAGATTTTAATTCAAGCTCCTCGTCTCATTCTTGGCAAATTGTTTCTTGTCTCCTCCTCTCTTGAATGTCAATGAATTGAGACGGAACAGACATTTATATAAACGTAGATATGCTTATGAGTGTTCCTGTTAACAGGAAGTTCAGTTTTAAAGAGAATCGAAAGAGAGAGAGAGAGAGTCTGACATCATGAGGGACTGCCTGGCTGCTCTAATGGGGCATTAACTATTTGAAAGGCTCTCAAGTGTTGAATTCTTCTTCAATGCCGACAAAATTGCCTCGGAATCATACGTTTTCCACAAAAGGTGTTTGCTATTTAATATCTTAATAATTTACCAAGTAATGAAGCACTTATTGGAAACATTACTAGTAAAATCTAATGAATTTCCGGAAATTAAAGTAAATTCAGCATGTCCTTATTGTTAGGGACGGTTAACAACTCGCATTTAGAAGGCGTTTACATCTCTCTACATTGTTCTCTTGTTAGTGCCCAATTAATATCTGAGGCAGTTACCTTGGCTGCTCTTATTCTTCGGTCCTGTTCCATACGTCGTAAATTTATGATACTGTGATTTGAGATAGCGTTACAGTGAAGCGTTAGGCATGAATCTCTTGTATGCTCTCACGCCAATGATAACGTGTGCAAGTGTCGTTCAACGGGTTGACTTTTTTTTCTCTGCATTCGTTCACAAGATAATGCAAATATAACGAACTCCTTTTTCGGAAAATTTGTGAAATTTAGTTAGGGAAAAAATAGATAAAGGGCTCCAAACTACCAATTTTATTGTATCATATCTAAGGTTTCTGAATATAGAATCAAAAGAAATTGTTTCGATTCTCCAGCTACCCTGGGAAAATGGTGGATTTTTTTGGCAGCCCGGCATAGTCCAGCTGTGAGCAAAATACACTTCAAACTCCATAGCGGTATCTTCTAGTTGTCTTAAATCGATTTTTTAGCTATTATAATCCGGCTTTAAATGTTAAAAACCTCTTTGACGCAATGATTCCAGTAACAAAAAACGCGAACTCGACAGTGCCTTGCATGGAAATATAAATACTTTCAATATTTTGTTACCATTGGCTTAGTATTCAAATCTCTTCTCAGATATTCGCATTGGAAAATGTAATTATTGAAACTGACACCTGAATCCATTTTTTCGTTTCGCCCATCAGTTTTTTATTAATTCCATTTTTTATTTTTTGCTGTATATTTAGATCATGGCTTCTCAATAGATAAGCCGCGCACATGATTGTGCCATGACTAATTTCTTGATGAATTATTAGTGAAAATGAGATGTTTCTGACTTCACATACTGTCTGGTATCTTTTGTGGTGCATTTTTCGTTTTTATTTGAAAAATATTTTATTCCGCGGTTGACATTATCTTTTTCAATTTTTTAGTAGTAGTATTGTTAAAAGTGCTTCGACAGCTTCGGTCATTTCGCACATTGGCTCCCACCTGGAATTGACCCCGAGGACACCAAAGGCATATAAATTTGGAAAGAAACTTTCTAATTACTCGGTTCAGTGTGCCCCGAAGTTGAATTTATCAAATTGATGTGCCATTGAATACAAAAACGTGGGATATAATGCCCTTATATGGGAATAATTAGTTTTCAAATTGAAAATGTGTTTGTTATCGAGAAACGCGTGAACTACTATATAGTTCATCCCTTACTTCGTTTCGAAATTTTATATTTAAAACGGCCGAGTCAAGGAAGAGGGATAGAGGATTGGAGGTGAGAATTTTAAAGTAAGTGCCAATCAATTATCGCCATATACGACCGCCTTCTCTGCTTCCACAAAACCCTTATTTCAGAAGCCGCTTCCTTGTTAGGCTAGTTATGGGATTTCTTTCAATCGCTCCCTCGATTTTGCTGGAATGGAAGGAATTTTGTTTTTCATTTCCTTCGATTGAGGAGATGATAAGGATTTTTTTCCTTCTAGCACCCTCTCCACGGTCTCCAAGTAGGTGAGAAAGGAAGTTGAAAAAAGACGTCGAATTTAAGAGGAAAAGAAAAGAAAGTTCCTCATTTCTGTGAAATATTTGGCGTCGATGGTTTCGCATTCGGATTTCAGCGATTGCGCGGAACGCATAAAGAGGGAATGTTTCCGGCGTAGTCTCTCCTCCCTTTGAGTTGATGGATTAAGCGTAATTTTGATATGATTGTTTCGATCCAGATGATCGAGCAAGAATGGGAGAAGAAGATTGAGTGGATTCCTTTTTCATCCCACTTCCCAAAACCCTTTCACGCGGAAAAAATTAAAAGCTTAAGTGATGGGAAATTTCGTTCCTTTTTTTCCCTCTTTAAATTTATTGCGACCCCCTCTATCGCGGGAAAGCGGAAATTATTTAGTTGTGATTGATGATTACGCTACGTCTCTATGTCGCTCATCCCTTTCGTTTTATCTGGTGAGCATGCAAATGGGTTCATTTAGCGAGGCCGCTGTTCATTTTTCTTCTCGATGCATTACCCACCGCTCTCAATCGGAAAAAGATCAATTTTTTGTCGATTTGTCAAATAACGACGTGCGCACATAGCGCCTTACCAATAAAGGATAAAAAAGCTAGATTTTAAACAGCAATTTTTCATTCCTCTCTTTTTTGTATCTCAGATCACTTTTAAAAAAGGGGAATTGGCTCTCGATTCGTTTTTTTCCCATTTCCAGCGATTCTATCAATGGTACAATACCGCTCTGAATCTTTTTATCAGGATGAGTTTGCATCAGATGGAGTTATATTACAAAGAATATCCATCAGATGAGATTTGGAATTTTTGCGGCTTTTAGTAAACCTCATTTACGCAATCGTTAAAATTTACCATGCATTATATTTGATTAATACGTTTCAAATATTTATGCCGCCATGAGCAGGATTGATTGATAATCCTGAATGTATTTAGAGCATATAAGGAAGGCCATTAAACATGCATTTGCGAAGTATTTATTTGTATGAATAGCTGTATTAACTGCTGTTGCTACAATAGGCATAGGAAATTTGTGTGCCACAAGAAAAGCCGTTTGTATTAAAGAAGTGTTTATAAAAAAATAAATGTTTATTTGCAGCAAACATGTTTGCTGCAAATAACTCTAAGAATAATTTATGATTTATTTCAGTTTACGTAATTAATGTTATATTTCCAAATCAGATTTGAAAATGATAGTAGCATTTTCAAATTGGAATATAAACTTACTTATTAATCGTTTTGATGAAAAACATCAAAAATCTTTTTGCAGATATGTTTTTGACTTATTATCGAACGCATACAATGTTTTATACAGCAAATTGCATCGATCAACTCTCTTTCATCCACGTCATTCTTTTGCACAGTGAATATTATCTTTGGCGATGAGTTATGTATTTTTTCATCTTAGAAAGAACACAACGCTAATAAGTTGAGTAACAATGAGTACATTCAGACTTCAGTATTTCATAGTAACACAACAGTTTGGTAATTGTGAATAATTTGGACTTCCATAAAGAGATTTAAACATAGCTGATGGCAGTTTCCCAAGAAAAATAATTACCTTATCATAAATTTTATCATAAATATCACTCTACCTCCTGTTTTGGTCACTACAGTTTACATCCTTTCACAACATTTTTCAATTTTATTATCAGCTTGAAAAATATTTATTATTCCTTACAAACCTTCTTTGCCTCTAACACACTCCAAACGCACGCAATTCTCGTTGTAGCATATGTGTGGGTGTATTTACATTTGAATAATACTAACAGCTTTATCCATTGTTGTATCGGGAATCGAATGAGCTTAGTGGCGCTAAGTTTCAAGTTCCTTCAAAGATAAGTTTTTTAATTTACAACTTAGACAAAAATAATAACTTCGGGCCTTTGTTGGTGTTTTGGTGTCAAATAGGGAATCAAAAATAATGCCCAAATATGATATTATTTTTCCTTATGCCTAATTCTTTCATTCTTTACCTGCTTTGATTAAATACTTATATTTTTATTTTGGGATTGTATAGATAAGTAAGAAAGCTATTCATCATAATTTTGTATATTTTGTAAACTTGTTTCAAGTATGGGTTCTTATACAAATAGATGAATTTACAAACTTAAGGCAATTTCCGTTGCATCTATCTCCAAGATTAATGCTATCCTCTACTGATGCCAAATTATTTTTTCACACGTAAAACTTCATGAGATTTCGTTAAAGATTTTAAATCTTTCTATGTGGTTTAAGTAAAAAGGAAAGCTATATGATATATTTTAGAAATAAATTAGCTGATCAATAAAAAGAAGCATATTTTCGATTTTTCTAATCAATGATATCCATTTTAGCAATTTATACGCAGTTAACCCACCTAGTATTCTCATATAGTGCGAGGCGTATATATTTTAGGTGGTATAAATAATGAAGATAAAAATATTACAGTATCTTTGGTCCAATTGCGGAATAGCTTTGATTTTACGCTTGCCTATGAATTTGCTCCCTAGACACTCACTATGGTGTGTCTTTCTCCATTGCGATCCTGTTAATCAATCAATTATAGTTTAATTATTCAAAATAATCAGCAGTCCTATTGAAATAATATTTTTTATCACAAAATAAAGATTATTTACATTTGAAAATATATTAATTAAATATGATGATGAAATAGTTGTGAAAATTAGGGGATTTAGAAAGGGGAGATGTTTCTGGTAGTTTTTCTTCAGTTAATTTATTTTGCATTATGGAGTATACGGAGCGAAAAAATGAAATAATTTAAATTTAATTTAATTCACATCAAAATAAAGAACAAATATTTATGTTAGTATACCTTTTAATAAAAGTTATCCAATGCACTATATATTGAGAAAGATAAATTCCTAAAAATTGAATTGCAAAACTTAGAAAAAATATTTGAAAGAAATCTAAAACGTTGCCTGCACTCAAATTAAAGATTTATACAGATCGTGTACAATAAGATATAGCTATAATAAAAGCTTTCACGCGGAGTTGCCTGGCAGCTTTGATCAGGTTAATGAATATATCAGACATGCTAAAACAAATCTATTTTTCTGCTCTATCTAATAAACCAAAAAAAAATTTATATAACGCTGAGGTATTCAGGATGTTTCTGTTATGCGTTCAGCAACTGCAGGCTTGGTTTCGGTCAACTCTGCCATTAGCATAGATTTACTTCTATCTAAATTTTCATTTTAATTCCTTTTTTAATCTCTTCCGTGACTTCTTCAGACCAAAATTAGCAAAAATAATATTTCGACTAACCCGATGAAAGCGGGAGTTTTAATTTGAAAACCCGATATAACTCGTTAGTCATACTCAACCCTTTCGACTGTACGGAAAAGTAAACCTGGGACTTATATTATTATTTATACTATTAGTTTCCAAGGAAAATATTCGCAGAAGATTTCAATTAAATGAATAGTTCTCTTGATACCGCGACGGAAGGAAAGGAAGGTTGGTTTCCAACAAAATGAACCTTTTTAACTTTTTTAAATTCTGACAAATACGTATTGTGAATTCAAGTAGACAAACATCGAAACTAACTCTCTGTAACGTCTCACAATTTCCCGCAACGGCTATTCTTTCTGAAACGTGTCGAAACACCACCTGCAGCCCGGGCAGTATGGTGTTCGCCAGAACAATTAAGTGATGTCTCACATGATTGTAATTGTAATGATACTCCCAGTCAAAACGGAGCGCTCGAGGAATGTCAATGCCAATACAGAGAGAGGCCCCGGACAGCCAATTGGGTATCGCGTTTGACTTGGATTTAGGCGGTCTTGGGTTCGATTCCCGATGAGACTATACGTGCAAAATGACCTCCGCTGTCGAATCACTCATAAAATTACTACTACAGATAAAAGTGAGAAATACAGAAGGTTGAGTTATCGATACGCCTTGCGTGATTTTCTTAAGACAATCGTAGCGTAAATATTTTACTACATTATCTTATTTATGGAAATATTGTTTGAGCAAATTCGCAACTCTCATACATTTTAAAATATAACGTAGTGTTTCAACTGCTACGAACAACGGTTGAAAAATGATGGTTTTCTACATAATGAACCTTGATAACTTTTTTGAATTATGGTTAATTTAGCATAATTTATACTTCTATTTAACAATAAATGTTCATTTATAAATGTGTTTTAGTCGTCAATATTCAAAGGATTATGGATGAAGGAAGGAAGGATTCAAAAATTATGAGAAGTGGAAAATGTTGGGTCTCCTCGTAATGAGTAAAGATGAATCTGAACCTAACTCGCAGCCTCAGCCCTTTTCAAAATATAATACCTTACTATATACAGAAAAAGTCCCAGAAATCGCAGGTATCGCATTCCCTGGGACCTCACGATAAGAGCCATCCTATCGCTCGGCCATCCGGTGTTGCCAAGTCCAGTTTTTAAGCCCCTCGATCTTATGCAGCTACTACAACGCCGGCGCCGTTGGATTTTATTTGTGGGTAGCTTTACATATCGCCAGCTTTCTCCTAACTTCGCGCATTGTCTTGCTGTTGCGTTGCCCTTTTCCAGCGAGCTCTAGAAAAGTACTGGTACATTCACACCAACGATAGAGCATTGCTAATGCTTTAGAATCATACACAGTTGTAGCTGAAGCTTCATCTAAGGTAATGAAGCAACTAGTCAGAAGACAGCATTGCAGAGCAAAATAAAAAGAACTCGATCCATACCGGGACTCACTGTTTATGGGAAATAAATTCCAGTGGTATTGATGCCAATATAAATCGTCTTCATGTAATGCAATATCATACTCGTACTTTACGTAGGTTCAAGATCCTATGTAGCCAAGATATTCAATACACGTAAATAGTTTAAATAACACGCTTTTTGCACATCCAGTTTTATTGTGATGCCCTTATTTTGTTTACTCTATTTAAATCATCATCATATTATTTTTATATAGTCTGCACAAAATTTTGTTCATAGGATTTAAAATTACCATCTCAAAAATCTACTACAATGTATACTTTGTATCTTATCTGCAGTCTCCTAAATACTTTTAATTAATGAAAATTTTCTGACAGCCGATATTTCGCTATCACCAATGAGTGAATTGTTGTTTGCAATCATAAATGAGTTGACAG
The DNA here is from genome assembly GCA_947579665.1 of Sympetrum striolatum. Lineage (NCBI taxonomy): Eukaryota > Metazoa > Arthropoda > Insecta > Odonata > Libellulidae > Sympetrum > Sympetrum striolatum. The sequence goes on along the minus strand of OX388341.1, from coordinate 97,865,474 downwards.
TTTGCCAATTTGGGGATTGGAATTTGTTTTAATTGTCTATACATCTTGCAATGGCCCTCATACCTAACACGCTCCAATTGCGTTAGCTTATGATGTGATATGATAACTTCTTTACGTATGTACTCAATTTTATAGGTTTAGTAATAAGAATTAAAAATCTGATGTGGCCAACACATGACTTTCTCCATATTTATTGAAAACAGAAGCCTATGCCGGTAATATATAAATAATTCCAAAACAATGAGTGTTACAGGAAAATGTTTCATACAAGCTTTGTAGTAAAAAACATTATCTACAACTTTGGTACATAATTGTATATACCTACATTGCATTCTGATCGAGATATGTATGAAAAACTTCCATTTCTGGATTAACAACAACTTCCGGTTAAAATTTATTGGGTAATAACTCCTAAACAATCAGTGTTACAAAAAAATGTTTCATACAAAAGTTGTAGTAAAATACATAATCTACAACTTTTGTGTGTAAATGTATATACCTATATTGCATTCTGACAGAGATATGTATGAAAAACTTCCTTTTCTGGGTAAACAACAACTTCCGGTTAACCATTATTGAAGAATAACTCCTAAACAATCAGTGTTACGAAAAAATGTTTTGTACAAAAGTTGTAGTTAAGTACATTATCTATAACTTTTGTATGTAATTGTATATACCTATATTGCATTCTTACAGAGATATTTAAGAAACAAAATTTTGTTCCGGATAAACCGTAACTTTCGGTTAAGCGATATTCTCCAAAAACTAATCAACTCTTGGTATTGTTAGGAAAATTCTAAATATGAATTTTGAAAATGATCGGATAGTTATTTTTTAAGATAGAGCGCACACAAACTTTTTAACCACAGACAGACACAGACAGACACACAGACAGACATGTTCGGGAAAATAGCTAAAACATTCTCTATGGGTCCCAAAACATCTATTTCCGTCGAAATCTGGAGGTCGAATTTTTTGCGAATACAATACTTTCTCTATACTACGTATAGGTAGAAAGTAAAAATACGCCTATCAGAAGTATTCAGCTATGTATTTCACAGCAAGTATCTTTTACGTAAGGTATACTTTAGACGGAAATGAAATAAGAAATACGAATAAAATACATAGAAAATGAGCATGACATTTTAAATGGGTGAAGAAATTATATCAGGAGGTTAAGAAAAAACTAGTGTAGAATGTAATATAATATTCTCGTAATCTCTTTAGAATAGAAATAAATCTTAATATGAGCTTGAAAGACGTAATTGGCATCAAAAGAGGGAAGCTGTGGAAGGAATTATTTCTAAACTAAGGAACTATTGAAGCCGAAGGACGCATACAATTTGTATTTATTATTTTAGAGATGGTAATTTTAAATCCTATGAACAAAAGTTTGTGCAGACTATATAAAAATAATATGATGAAAATTTAAATAGAGTTAACAAAATAAGGGCATCACAATAAAACTGGATGTGCAAAAAGCGTGTTATTTGCAAAAATTGCAAATCTGCTCCTTACATTAGAAAAATTCATAAAACTTAGTGATCGATATGAACATCGTTGAGTATGAAAACAATTCAGCAACCTAGAATTTCCTATTTGGAGAAAAATATGCTAAAGAAAGTATAGATTCAGTTTAAGATCTGCAATTTTCGAAAACCAGTGTACAAATACATGTATAGAGAGGTTAATTGAATAAACAATGCATATATTCTGAGTTGTCGTATATGAAAGGGATTTTGTAATCGGACTGAGAGATGAGCTAACAGCTTTTTGATACGGAAGAGATGACAACGGTTGAGGAAAACGGGGTTGGAATAGAGAAGGTAGAGGAAAACGGGACGGAAAGTTATAGGGTCTGAAGCGAGGGAGGGCGTTGACGGAAAGACGACGATGTGGAGAGAATAGGATGGGGGCCCGAGTGGGACCCGCGGGGACTCGATCTCTGTCGTAGTGGTGGAGGATAAGAAAGTCAATAATTCAGAGCGGGAGTAACATTGTTCTCTATAATGGCGAAGGGAGGGTTGGGGTATAGGGGGAGGCCCTAAAATCGGGAGGAAAGGGTCGCGTGGAATGGGAAACGCAGGGGCACACCCTGGGGGAGAGTAGTAAAGGACAGAAGTTTAGAAACGCATTGTGCTCCCGTAATTGGTAATGAGTTTAATTTACGGAAAATTAACCGCGCGTCGTTAGTAATGTATGTAGCGAGAGGGGGAGGTGAGATACAGTGTGTTTGGACGGGCTTTCGGGGAGTTGTGTGATTTTTGTGCGGCGAGGGAAACGGAATGGGGGAGGAAGAAAAGAGCCCCCCCCGTAGTCGCTCCCCCGCAATACCTCTCTCCTTTCCCAAACTTCTCTATTCCCTCCCTTTCTCCCCCTCGATGTCCCAAACTCCATTCTAAACCGTCTGCGTGGAGGATTGCTATGGGGACCGGTCCATTGTCGCGGTCACGGCTTTCCGCTCCCTCTGCTCCTCGCGTGCTGCCGCATCCCTCCCGCATCTCTCGCTTTGCTTTTTATTTGTTGACCTCGCCAATTTCGCGCAAATGTGTTTTCCGGTTCTTAATGCAACTAGAGACTTGTTGGTTTTCGTAATGCGTCCGAGCCACAACGGTAGGCGTGTTTATACTGCGCGCATGGGGTAATTCAGTTTTCCCTTTTCCGAGGAAATGAGCGTTTAAAATTAGTTTATTTTCGTCACGTCATACTTTTGTCGTTTGATTAAGGAATGGAGATTTTTCCAAATATGTTCCGAGAAGGGAAGTTTTGACGACGTTTTAGCTGTGTAATCTTCCAACGACGTGAAAATTAATTTAGGGATGAGCATGGCATAAAATGAAGTTATTTAATACTCAACATCAAGGACAATTGAGGGAACATATCTTTGTAAAGTGAAAATCGAGCACACCCACTTTTATTTCCGGCTTTACCTTCGAAATGTCTTTGCAATAAAGCAAAAGCAATATTTTTCCATTTTACAGTCGATTAATATTAACCGTACCCTTTATTCATAATAAATGCGAAATGTGATGAATTTACACGCGTTGAAATAGGAAAATATATCGAATACAACGATTTATATCAAGTGTTTTTTACATCTTATATAGAGATGTAATGAGTGAAATACTGAGAAGGCGACAACCTGATGCTTAGCCCTCATATATAGTACGATACATTTCGTTGATGTGAGATACTGTTAGAAATATCATGTTTCATGCAGATAAAATATGTCTCCGTTTGGGGGCAACTTTTGAGGCGTGTCGTTTTGGGCATATCAGAGTTAAACCACTACGAGAGTTAGAATGACGTGAAATTTACCTTCTCGCAGCAAAATATCTCTCAAGATTAGAGATAATTAAGCTCGCGGGTGGCAGCTGAATGTGCAAGCCTTTGAGGAAAATAAGAAAGGGTGAGTTGCATATTAAATTTGCGTGATAAACTTTCCGAAAATATGAACTCGGCTCTTTCATGGCCCGGTCCTCATTTCCGCCTCTACTCTCTTCTTCGACGCCTCAAAACTTGTCACTTTACCCTTCCATTTTTCGCCCTTTTGACTAAACTTCTCCACGCTTTACACGGAACATTCACGGCGTTGAAGAATAGCTCACGTCTTAAGGAGCGAATGAATGCGATTACGGAGTGTGCCTTGGAGGAGGCGGCTCGCGGAAAGCGCTCGTCAATTTAAGACCCCCTTTCCTCTCTAGTTCAATCTTTTTCCGCGTGATTCTGAAGAAGGCGCTCAGATAGCTAAAGGTCTCCACTAATATAAAAAAGGAAAAATCCTTTACTCCTACGCTTTCCTTCCCCACGTTACCTGTCACCCCCTCGCGAGAGTAAAAAAATAGAGCCATCCATCTTCTTTTGCTCTTTATCTCAAAAACTTGAGGCATCACCTTCAGGGGGTTACCACCTGTCTCTTTCAAACTTATTTTCCTCCTCCGTGCAATTCTCTCCATTCTGGAAATTCTTTTTAAACGGAGGCCACTAAACAACCCTCCGTCGTCATATCCATCGCTCCTTTCTCTTTTTTTTATTTTCGCGTTTTATTTTTCGCCCTCTTTCACCCTTTCTTCCTCAAAACTTTCCCGAAAGGCCCATTTTATTATTATTTTAATTCTCCCGCTCAATCTCTGACTTCCTTTCCTTTATCTTCGCTTTCTTTGCCTCTTTATCGGTCTTCTTCCGCGAAAGACTGAGGAAGCGGTATTGAGATAAAGAGACAAATGCCACTTTTCATGACCGAAGTTTCCCATACTTCAGCGAGTCCTTTTTCGTTTATCGGTATTTTCAAAATATTCATTGCATATATTCCTCTTCTGAAACTTGTTCGATCCCTACGTCCTTTCTTCCCCTCAATCAACATTCAGCTGTCTTCACATTCGTTAATCATTATGATACACTTCTTAGACATGCTTCTTAGAGATTTTTCAGGTTTTGTTGGGCCATACTAAACTGAGTGTTAGAAACTTAAACTTACATGAGCGTGTTTACCTACCAGTATTTTTATACTAAAGATCCGTGTTCTTTAATTCCGCGTACTGAGCTCCGTATTTAAATAGATTGTTCTTTGCAATGATGCCTTCTTATTTTCTCTGCCCTTAGTCGTGTGAGATTACACTTTTCAATATTTCTATCAAAATAGATACGTTGATAGTGATATTACTGTTTTTATATATTCTTCCTTTTTATTATATGAAACTGCCACCGCATTCTCGTCCTAATTTTATTATTCCTTTGCATCGCCCAGATATTGCAGCTACAACGAAGATTGCTACAGATAATCTTATTGATTTCATTCTTATTTTGATAACAATATTAACTAGAAGGTTTTGATTTAGATGATTTCCATGAAATCATATTTAATCTTTCCCTGATAGTCTTGAGAGACATTTAGACTAAAATCTTTGACAAACACTCCATAATTGGAAATTCCTCATAAAAGGAAACTCATTAGGGAAGACCCAAATCGAAAGTTGAAACGGAATTTTGATGGAAGTTTGGGGAATTGAAAGTTCGAAGGAACTTCAAAAGATAAAATAAATTTTCTTATAAGAATTACAATAATACCATTAAGATAAATGCCACAATCTGGAGAGGCTTCACCGTTATTAAAAAGGCGATTTTATGGAATGAATGTCAGGTGAATAATGAGGAATTGCATGCATACATACATCCCATGTTCCAGGATGAATACGCGATAGCAGAGATAGATTAACCGACAAAACATGAGTCACTTCTAGCGTGCCTAATTATGGCTGCGTGTGGAAATAGATATGGATGGAAAGATTTTATCGTATATGCCGCTCTCATTTCGTGAGTGCGTTAACAAGAATTAGATACAAGAGGAAACAGACACGAAATAAATGTAACTGGGGTAATTAAGTTTGACACAGAGCTATGAATGGAAATAATAGAAAATTTAAACAGTTATTTATCTCATAACGTAGAGCTCTTCGGATTTGCAGAGCAGATAGGCAACCTTGGGGCACAATATTAGTCGCATTTTGAAAAGTAGATTACAACTGATAGAATACAAAGATTACTTTCCAGGCACATCTCGCGTGAATAATTACTGCTATTATAATGTATGAACTGTCCTAGGATATTTTAAAATGAAGAGAGCAGACTACAAATACACAATTTAAAATTGTATGATACCACTTATTAGTGACAATTCAAGCGTTTCCTTCAGTAAAAAATTGCCTTTTAAAGGCAATCAAGAAAATTTTGAGTTATTTTGTTATAAACCCCATACTTGAAATGAATTATTAAAGATATTCTATTGAAATAGCTACGCAACATGTCAATTGCCATTTTAGTAGGGATGGTTTTACCGTGAATCATACTAGTGCATTGAAAAATGGCTCTTCCCATATCGCTCCTAAGTGCACAAATGTTTAACTTTTCTTTCGCCAATTTTGCATACTTGCTCTCCTAAAGAACTTTGCCTAACCCTCATACCCTTGATGCACTCCCTCTCCCCTACTATCTCGAAAGCAAGACCTTCCATCTTTCCTTGCTGCATCTAGCCCCATTACCTACTAATATCCCTCTTTCTCGAGACTTCCCCTTCCATTTTCTCACTCGCCTCTTAGTAAATCCCCTCATTTTCTCAACATTCCAAGTTTTCGTCTCTCGTCCCTTCTATCCTTCACTTGCTTCTTTTACCGTGTCCTTTATCTTTCTTATCACCGTCACACAGTGTGATATTTTCGTAATCTAGAAGGACAAAAGTAAATTTTCTTACTTGTCTACGCGGATCAAGCGCAGTTGGAAAAACATATTAATTTCTCTTGTGTTTCTTGAGTTATTAACTGGAATTGAGTCTTGGAATGCGAGAGAAGTGTTTACATGAAGCATAAACACAACCACACGCAAAGAAGACACACAGGCCCAAAGAGATTAGGCGCAAACGGTGACGGCCGCTAACGGCCGAGAGGGATATGACGTTATTTAAATCCCAGGAAGGAAAGTGTTAAGATATCTTTTAACATAGCTTAATTATAAATAATAATAATTCAATATGATCGATATTCAATGTGCAATAAAATACAGCAAACCATAAAATTGGTAAGTAGTAATTTGTAATCACAAAACAAATTGAAAGGAAAATAAGGAATATGATATTATACAACATATAATATGAATTAGAGGATTATTCGGAATCAACATCAGATTTTTAGGTATCACTTTCTGATTCTTTGGAATCAGAAAACCTGATAGGGTTCCGTCCTGATCCTTTGGAGCTGGAGCTCTCATCTCTAAGTGGTCACATACCTCCCTACTGATTTTGTCTCGTTTGGTTTTGGGAAGTGATCGTAAGCTTGCTATAAATGGGTCTGAAGCCAACAGTAATCTATTCATTAAATCTTTGTTCGTATCAACCATTGATGTCTTCCTAGGAAATAGTTCCCTAAATTTCCTGTTATCCTTATTTCGGGCCTCTTGTGCCTATTCGGAAAGTTGGCCTATTGGAAGAATACACGAATCTATGTCTTTGCCCTGAATTAGAATTTTATGCACGCTTACTGGCATTGCGTACCATGAGTACTTTCTAATACATCATTCTGGTTTCTTTTAGGTACTGGTAAAATTTTTCACTGTTAACTGAAAATCCACTATTTATGAACTCTAATATTATATATAATTATGTATGTATATATATATATATCATCATCATCATCATCATCATCATCAGCCATTTTCAATCCGACGTCGGATGTAGGCCTCCCCAAGTACTTTCCAATTTTCTCTGTCCTGAGCTTCTCGTTGCCACGTTACACCTAAGTACTTGATGATGTCTCTGTTCCACCTGTCCATAGGTCGTCTTCTTGGTCTCTTCACATCTCTTGGTATCCAGTTGAGAACTGCAGATGTCCAACGGTTGTCGTTTCTTCTTGCAATATGGCCGGCCCACCTCCATTTCAGTGATCTTACCTTATCTATTATGTCTGTAACTCCAGTCATCATTCTCACCCAAGTGTTTCGTTTCCTGTCTCTTCTTGTGATTCCCAGCATGCAGCGCTCCATGCTCCTTTGTGTTGTCTGAAGTCTCTGGGTTGTTGCAGCATTTAACACCCAAGTTTCACTTCCATAGGTCAAGACAGGTAAAATGCATTGGTTGAAGACCTTCCTCTTCAAAACCATTGGCATTCCTGACTTCAGAATGTGTGAGTTCCTTCCAAATGCGCTCCAGCCAAGTTTCATTCTTCTGTTTACTTCATTAATCCTGTTTTTCTCTCCTGTTGTTACAAGTTGTCCCAGGTATGTGTATTCCAAGCAAACATCCAGAGGTTTTCCTTGAAGTTTGACTGGCTCTTGCACTGTAAAAGAATTATACATAACCTTTGTTTTTGTTAGGTTTATCCTGAGTCCTATCTTCTGTCCTGTTGTGTTTAGCTCTTCAAGTCTTGAAGTTAGATCTTCTGCGTTAGCTGCAAAGAGAACTATATCATCTGCAAAACGGAGGTGACTGATGTACTCCCCATTTACTCTTAACCCCTTCTCTCCCCAATCAAGGGTTTTAAAAACTTCTTCTAAAATGGCTGTGAACAAGATGGGAGATAGACCGTCACCTTGTCGAACTCCCTTCTCAATCTTGAATTCATCGGTCTCTTCATGAAGCATTACAGAAGCTGTGGCATTCTCGTAGACACTGCGCAAGAGGCGGATGTACTCAGAATCTATCCCTTGATTCTTCAGAGCTTTCAGAGTGGAGGAGGTACTTACCGAGTCGAAGGCCTGTTCATAATCTACAAAGCAAAGGACGAGTGGCATCTCGTATTCATTCGTTCTGTTTATAATTTCCTGTAATGTGTGGATGTGGTCCATAGTGCTGAAGCCTTTCCGGAATCCCGCTTGTTCTCGAGGCTGGGCTGAAGACAGGGTCATCTTAAGACGTTCCGCTATTATCCTCATGAATGTTTTGTAGACAACTGGAAGGAGGCTAATGGGGCGATAGTTCTTCAAATCTTCTTTGCTTCCTTTCTTGTGCAGAAGGGCAATCCTTGCGTGGTTCCATTCCTTGGGAATCATTCCTTGTTTTAGACAATTACTGAATAATTGTGCTAAAACATTAGCAATCTCTGTTCCACCAGCTTTCAGATATTCCGCCAGCACCCCATCTGCTCCTCCTGCTTTCCCATTCTTCATCTGCTTAATCGCCGCCATTACTTCTTCTGGGAGGATTGAGAGGAGATTTTGTGAGCTTTGGCTTTCATCTTGGTTCTCCTCTTCGGCGTTTCCTACCTTCTTGTATAGGTTGCCAAAGTATTCTGCTACAATCCTTAATATTGCTGGTCTGTTATATGTTGTGGTGCCATCTCCTTTCTGTAAGGCTAAAATCTGTTTCCTACCAATTGCTAGGCGTCTTCTAGCCCTCTTTATGCTTTTGTTATTTTCTATGGCCTCTTGCACAATCTTTTCATTGAAATTCCTCACGTCTTCCTTGATTGCTACTCTGATGGCTTTGCAAAGCTCGGCATATTCGATATTATCTCTTGGAGTGTTTAAATTCTTCATTTCCTTCCGTCGTTTCATCATTTTCCGGGTTCTATCACTAAATTTCTTATCCTTAGGTTTTCTTGGCATGCTTGCTACTTCCTCTGCCGCTTTCTTTACAATTTCCATAACTTTGGTTTCGAGTTCTCCCTCCTGAAGTGCTGAGAATCTATTTCTAAGTTCCAGCTGAAACTTTTTCTCGTTATCTGATAGTTTATCAATATTTATCTCCTCCTTCTTGCAAGAAACCAACTTCTTTCGTTCCATTCGGGGGTTAATATTGATTCTGCATCTAACAATTCTGTGGTCACTTCCAGTGTTGAAATTATTCAAAACTTCACAGTTAGTTACAGTGTAGAGTCTGTTTACCAATATGTAGTCTATTTCATTTTTTGTTCCATTGGGACCTCTCCACGTCCATTTCCTTGTAGGATTTTTCTTAAAGTATGTATTTGTTATATACATATTGGTGCATTCTGCAAACTCTACTAAGCGGTGACCTCGCTCATTTCTCTGGCCCAGTCCATATTGTCCTGCGACAGTGTCATCAGTTTCCCGCTGCCCTACACGAGCATTAAAATCTCCCATAATGACTTTATAGTAGTGGGCCTCCTTGTCATGTTCAGTGCCGAGAGTTTGGTAGAAGTTTTCAATTTCCTCTTCGCTGCTTGCCGCTGTTGGTGCGTAGACTTGGATGACCTGTACTGAGTAACGCTCATTGATCTTCAGTATGAGTTTACAAATTCTATCTGATACACCTTCGATTTTCACCACATTATCCTTCCATCTCTTGTTGATCAAAAATCCAACGCCTCCATTTCTTCCATCCTTGGTACCCCTGTAAAAGAATAAGTGTCCTTCCTTCAGTGTAAGTAGCTCCTCTGATTTTCTTCTGACTTCGCTGAGACCGATGATATCCCATTTTATCTTCTCTGCTTCATTGAGTAGTTCCAGCAGTCGTTCTTCACTCTTCAAGCTGCGGCAGTTGTAGGTTGTGAATTGCAGGGTAGTAATTCTTTTCTTCATGATGGACCTCTTCAATGCCACCACCTCCCGGACATCCGAATGGGTGGTGCTTTTACGTCCGGATAAATTTCCATTAAAGAAGCTCATCATGAAAATTGTACTTATATTTGGGGGGGTTAGGACAATAATTCACCAGACTGTCCTACTGCCGGTTGGTGAATGCCACTTTCATTATTTGGCCGGAGATATTGTTGAAGCCTTCTTAGCATGGTTGAACCTGGGCTATGCATCGCCTCCAACCTCCGTTAACACCCCTCCGCCCCGATGAGGCAATGAACTGTGGCGGTGATGAGGAGGGGATATATATATATATATATATATATATATATATATATATATATATATATATATATATATATATATATATATATATATATATATATATATATGTAATTTTTTAAATGTTGATACCACTGCTATGTGAAATTATTTGGCTGGATATAAGTTTGGAAATGTTAATTAATAACAACTTGTTTAAAATACAATTTAAGTTCCCCAAATTTAGCCTGATAAAAAACATTATTAGATAACACTGTTTGGTTGGTAGCGCTGATAAGGATTAATTTTATGATTTTTAAAGTATTAATAATTGTTTTGTCATTATCGAAAACCTCTAAACTGGAAGAGTCATAAAACAATTCGAAAATTCGCCCAATATTTTGACTTTTTTCCGAAAGGAGTGAAATTAATTTTTATTATTTTCCGACATATGGCATTTAAAACATAGTGTAATTTTGCTTAATAAAATCAAAATAATAAATCCTCTGCTACGTATTTCAAAAGTTTGAAAATCTTTGGAAAATTCTAAATAGGAAAAAATATGAATTATGTAAGTTACTGCAATTTTGGTACATATTTACATATTTTATTTTATTAATAATTAATGGTAAAGATTTTTCGATAAAAAAGCTACATTTAATTTTTTAAAGAATTATTTATGAACTTTTATAAACTGAATCAGTTGATTTATCGTTGAAAGCGGTCTTAAAAAGTCAGAAAATTTTGGGGTCATATTCACCCCTGACGCGACTAATTAAATGTTAAGGAAAGTATATAAAATTCGCAAATATGCGCAATCAAATTTAAGTATTTCCTATACTTTACAAGTCATTGTTTCAGGAAAATACCATTGCACATTGGTATAATGCGATATAATAAACTAAAACTCAAGTTCAAACTGACTCATACGTTTTTCTCATACGGAAAAAACGGCGATCAATTCTAATGATGCTCGTGATTAAATTAAAACACATATTAAAGTAAAATATTATGAAAACTAACTTCGATACTTGTATTATAATAATAGCAAAAAACAACAGATACTACCACACAGAAACATTGCGTATTCTTAGAGTTAACTCATACAAACGACGCTATCGCTTAGAACACTTTACATGCTGAGTTCAGATTGTCAGCGGGTTCGACCCTTTTTTCTATTGGTTGGCGCGGTTTTTCAAACCTATTTAACCACGATTGGGGTACCAAGCAAGCAGGTTTAATCCTACAGCATATGCATCTCCTTTTTCTTTTAGACAGTGCTTCTATTTTTTTGGCATATACCTGCATCTATATACTAGCCATACGCTACGATTTCTTCCTTGGCTTCATAATCTCTAAAATTTTACCCACTTGAGACAGCTTTACATATGTTTCTTTATCGCCTCGTATTGAGTGAACACAGCGTTAAAAGGAAATTTATTTTCATGCGGTTTTCAGACGAAAATATACTCTGTAATCATGATCTATGAATGAAATTCAACATCTCTACAGAAAGATTTAATTTTATCTATTACATTCTAATTAGGTCAAGCAGAAAATTAGAGTGATAGAAATAGACGTTAGGACAAATATTTTAAATAATAATTCTTTTCACGAATGTTTCTCGATACTCATAAGCAAAAATGCGGATCCATCACTCGATGTTTACGTCCCCTGTCATGCGCCAATGGGTGGCTTTTAGGGTATCACTTTAAATATAAAGATAGACCTACAATTTAAATCTGGAATTTAAGGTACCGATATTGTAGTTTTAAAGTTCATGTTAGATTGTTTGGAACAAAGTTACCGATGAGAAACTATTCTTCAAAACGATTTGCTAGTAGTGATAGTAATCTCACGGAAGTGTAATTTAAATTAAATACGGATTATGGCGAAGTATTCGATACATGAAAAGACAACCTTAATGAAATGTAGCCTCGTAGAAAGATAGCCGCAATAAAAAAGAGATCAACCCTAAAGGATTCTCTGGGCACAATCGTAAATATCCCCTCCGAAGAGAGAATAAAATTAAGCGATACAACCGTTTTCATCGAGATCGTAATCGATTACTTTCCAAAGTAATCTAAATACCCATCTCGTTTTTATTCGGTGCCCCTAAGGAGCGACTCCTTCCAACCTAAAACAAGGCCTCGAGAGTTAATATCTCCCCTCTCCTTTCATCCTCTTCCTCTTATCGCTCCGAATCCCAATCTTTTCTCACCTCCCTCTCTTTCTGCTGCAAATGCTTCAAGGTATAATTTTTGGGAAGGTGAGAGAGTTGGGCGGGGCGCAGGGCACCCCAACACCCCAGCCCCTTCCCGCCCCCAGGGAGGACGGAAAAAACATATGAACCACCTTTAAACTTCATTGTTATTTGCGCGATCCCCGCTTTAGACATTCCCACCTCCCATTCCACTTGGAGCGGAAAGAACTCCGTGTCTCGGAACGCGTGTGTCCCAAGGCGTCCTTTTTTTAATCTCTTTCCCCTTCGCTATCTCCTTGTGAGGGAGGGCGCATCTGTTCCCTCATTCAATGGTAATTGCGACGATATCCCCCATTTTTTTCACGAGATGATTGATTTTCGAAGCAGGTGGAGCACGCTGTTTATTACGTTAAATTTTGAATCCTTTCAGATAACTATATGCTTGGGGTGCAGCATTTGCCTGAAGCGGGACTAGAGGATTCTCTATCAAAAAATTGTCATTCCTGAGATTTCGTTGAATTTTAGACTAGCAGCATGGAAGGTTTTTATCGTAGATAGGGGTATAAAATTTGTGTTGGAAATATTTTTTTTTGTACTTGGTATCTCAGATGTTCTCCACCCAGGAAGGTTTCCTTTAAAAATGAATTTCCTTTACGCATTCGAAAATCAATGTTCGTGATTATTCGTTATGCAAACTAAACAGGGAAGTTTTTAATGGCCATGATTTGTTTGATTTTATAATACTTATTTCGATTTCACGACAAAACTAAAAAAATGTTACAATATCATCCAAGTAAATGTTTGCTACAACTTTTAGTTGAAACCTTGTAATCACAACTTGAATGTGTTCCTATTCAGCAATGATAAACCACAAGAAAGATCACGAAAATTGATTTCTAAAGGAATTAAGAAATATCTTCAAGCATTGAATGTTATGGTATGACATTTGGGATATAGTTTACTAAAAAAATGGGTAAAAAATCCAATAGCAACATGTTTTACACCTGAATATATCGCATGCAGAAGCAATAAAATCCAATTTTATAAAATGAAAACGAACTCAGGTAAAAAATGCAGCCTACTATATTATGATTACCTTTAAATAAGAATTTATTGAAGTAATGAGCCACTGAATGTAGAGAACTTCAGTAATTTATTTATTACTTTTAAAATAGCATCATGTACTATTTGGATTCATATATTTAGTGGCTATGTTAAACTCGTGATGAAATAGTGAGCTATGCTTTTTAATTATATCACTTTCGTAATCTCATTTCATTACAATTTTTCGTCATTTATTACCAAAAGTTTGTTAAATGGTAATTAAGTTTTTGTAAATGTGAGTCACGTTACTAAAGTAAATAATTAATTTTATATATAGGCCTTTACATGCGGAAGCGGGCGGAATCTCTCATTAACATTATAAAAATCATTCCAACAACTGAAACTGAACTTTCCCTAAGCGGTACAATTTAGTTAACACCTAGTCATTGAATGAATGGGAGAAATTTGCATTTTGGAATTCCAAAAATGTTGAAAGATGCCCAAAGGCAAAATATATATATGCCTACTCATAAAATGCCTCTTATGCAGCGATAATTTTTCTTTATCTTAGATCTAATTCAATTCTAGACCTATAATTTTTCTTTATAGTCGACCTATATCGAGATTTCCTATCCATTTACACAGTAGTAACATATTTCCTTACAACTTATGTGGAACCTAGCAGAACCATTTTTACATTCCAATTTTTCTCAGCTGCGTCCATCAAAAATTTTTATTTAGTACTATAAACCTTACAAAAATCGGGAAATATCTGATCTGAATATTTCAAGTGGGATCTATTTAGTGTATTGTCACTAATGATACTAGTGATATAATCATAAATGGATACATTTCTGTTGCAGATTCTTTTTGGATTATTTGTAAATTATTAGGAAAAATATTATCCCCATTATTTAGAAATCCATTTTGTGTTTTGTGCCCAAATTATTATATAGCTTTAAAAAAATGGGACTTCGAATTATTTTTGAAGCATAAAACACAATTATTGGAAATCAAATAATTTTATAAATACAAAGTTTGAGATGAATAACGAATCCAATGTATAATAGTGGCTTATTTATGAAAGCAACAGTTTTAAATTAGGTAATCTTACAAATATACCTACGGTGGCTCTAGAGTATATGACCATTGGATTAAGTTTGAGAATGGGTGGTAATCCTGATCAGCCATCGATGGTGCTAGTAATATAAGACAGGGAAAGAAAACATACCGCTCACTCGTATAACAACGTCCATGATTCCAGTTATAGAAAAATAAGGGGATATGAATAAACTAAAGAAACCCACCGGGAATAAAAATATGTCAAAACAGGTATCCTTAGAGTATCCCAGAAAGTGTTAAAAAATAAAAGTACTTAAAATATACGCAACAAATAAATTGCGCAAAATAATAAAACACCCAGAAAAATCTCAAAAAAGTCAAATAAATGCTGGAAAAGTTAAAAAAATGTAAAACATGGATAGTTAGTAATAGAACTTTTCAAAGTCAATTAGAAAACTAGAAGTTTTAAAATTCGTTAATGGGTCAAATCTAGTTTTGAGGATGAAGTTGTACTTTCATTAGCTTTAAGCGTTTGATCTTTGATGTTATGGTTTAATTGATTCAAATAAGTATCTAAGAAATAAATTACTTATAAATGCTTCATTGTCATCGGTCAAATCTGATGGTTACAATCCCTTATGATGTTCATATCATGAAAAATAGATGAAATATTTTGTATCGTAAAAGGGGAAAAATAAAATTGGAGGTGAGAAAAGGGTGTGGGCGGACTAGAGCAGAGTCTAAAGGAGGCCAAAATATTCCTCGGGGGCCATCCTCCAAAAACGGTCTCCACCCTCAAGAAACAGGGTACCTCAGATAGCTCGAGCCAAAGGCTATCTTTTCTTCTAGAGTATAATGAGGAGTTCTCCTCACAAAAAAGGAGCGGAGTAAAATAAACTTTTCCGGAAGAGAATGAACAGATGGAACGAAGAGAAAATTCGGTGCCTCAATGGATGCGTAGCATGTGTGCAGCGAGCTTAATGGTTTACCCCAAGAAATGCCGTAAGTTAGGGAAGCCGGTCTGTTTAGGTGAGGATAATTACGGGGTTTATTAAAAGGTCGAAGGATGGATTCAGAATGTTTCTTGGTGAATTGTGGTTTTGGAGTGGGTTCTGGGAACAGGAAGCGTTCGTTGCATAAACAAACTCCGATAGAGGGAGTGAGCCGCCTTTATATACTGTGAGGTGAAGCTCAGCAGCACATTCTGAGGAGTCGGAACCATAGAAAGAGTAAAACGGCGCCAGATTCTGATGCTTCCGAAGATTGAAAGAGAAACACTTTGCAAAAGAAAACTGACAGCGCACTCCCAAAATATCAGAAGGGAATAAATAGGCACACGAAGCATTTCTAAACTATAAAGAGATTTAAGCATCGACAAATGCGGTTCGTAGAAACGATTTCCGCTATTCCTGGAGAGCTTACGGATCAGAAAGGTCGGATGGGAAAGTAATCATAAGCCAAAATTTCTCTAAAACATGATAATAAAAAAACTCTAAATTTTTACTTTTATACAAATTTTGATGTATTTCTTTATAGAAAATTTAGCACGAAATCAGATGTTTAAGTATGACGAGCGGATGAAGTGGTAGGCAAGGACATGTTGAGGGTTGATTCAATTTAAATTTACAATTTTCGTTTCAAATTTATTAGTTCACTTATGAAGGATGATTTGCTGAATGATTCACTCAGAGTTAACTACAGTAGGCTCGAAATAATTCACGAATCACATATCCTTTAGAATGCATTTATTTCAATAAGATATGATCTCCTTTTTAATTATGAAAATGTCAATTATCTCGTATAAATTGAAGTTTTAAATTATACCTAGGTAACATATAGTTAGTTTTGCGTAGCCTTCAATTTTATTGAGACGAATATATTTATTTATTAGCTGATCTTTAGAAAAAATATCTCACTATAATAATCATCTTATAATCTGTATCTGTATTACGTTTAAACATTTAAACTAATGAATGATTTTCTCAACTTGTAGCTATATTTATTGATAATATTAATTTTAGAAGTAAATTTACCTTATGGTTCTTAAGTAACTGAATATTATGTAAAATAGTTTTAAACGTTTAATCAGGCTCTGTACTATATGGTTCAGAGGTCTTCACCCAAGCTGGCTAACTAACTTTTTCCGTACTTGAGCTGAGCCTTACTCCACGTAATGCAATCCGTATTAGAACCGGTTTAGTTTCGATTTCAGTGCAGTTCTATTACGGGTTGGCTTGAGCTCCAGCCAAAAATCGTTTCCTTAATCTCAGGAAATCAATCAAATTTGATACCTCTAGCTCTACGCGCTTGATTTAGAATGTACCGGAATGGAATGCATTCACCTATGGGGTGATGCTATGCAGAAATGGGACGAGTAAGAACTAGGTGAAGCTAAAGTGAGCATTTGAGCGAAGAAAGGAGAGGAAAGGGTTAAGTCTAAGGGAGAGAGAAAAAAAATGACTGGGGTTAGGAGCAGCAGACTGTGGCTGAGGGAGATCTGCTGAGACTCGGAAAGAAGGAATGGGAGGCGATTCAGAGAGCCTGCTGCCCCTCCGAGATGCTTATCTCAGGCCGCGGAATTTTCCAGCCATAAAAAAATACGGGTGCGGGGGCGGGTTTTCGGATGTCGCCGAAGATGCCTCAGGGCGCAGTCGGTGTTTAAGACCCTATGGAGGGAGAGAGACGTAAAGAGTTTCGAAAGGGGTCTTTTTTCATTCGGGAGAGAGTGACGAATGTATGGCGGGCCGAACGAATGGCCTTCGAGAGGTGCATCCGGAAAAAAATCCGCTTCCTCCTTCTGATTTGCATCCTATTTACCTTCCTTTCCACCCTCGCATTCTGCATCGCGAGGCGATTTTTTTTCTGTTGACGACTCGGTGATTTAGATGAATGCAAAACTGAGGAGAATTTTAATCGGCCGCTCCCTCGATATTCTAAGGCCCTTATTTAAATCTTGAATAAGGCTCCAGCTACTTTAAAGAATGCATCTTAAATTAAAAATTATTTTTGAATTGTTTTCCTTCCTTTAATGAAGTATTTCGGTACTTTCTCATTTCCCATCAACGAAATTTAGAATTTTTTATCCTGCCAACGATGTAAAATTATTTTAGGGCTCATAAATTTTAAGTAGGCCGAGTAAGTGATTAATCAACTTCCTACTACATTGAAAGTTGTTTATAGTCTATTCTAATTGGCGGGTAAGCGGATTAAAAAAAACTTAATTAGAATATCAGTGTATTCTCATAAATAATCTCTTTTGATTATTTATTTAGATGCTAGAAACTTCACAGTTTTTGTTCAGCACATTTCATACTGTTTTATTGCACTGAAAAGATTATGCTAAGGGAACTGCAAATTCTAATTAAGTCTCCTGGCTAATTCATTAATTAAAGCTACGCCAAACTTTGCATCTAGTTCCTATCTTTGACTCAAAGCCGACTAATCCGAGGTCCTTGATCTCTCTCTCTCAATCTTGAGTCCGGTCTGCTCCCCATTCAGAGCGCATTTCAGACTGCGATCAGCGGAGAGGCCCTTCCTATATTCCCAGAATCCTTTCTTATGGATTTAAATCCTCTATTCACTCTCTCCCTCTCCTTATCGGTGTCTTCTTTTCTTTCCGCCGAGCGCCTCAATTCCTTCGCCTCAAACATCCAGTCACAGCAATTACGGTGGGGGAGGAGAGGGGAAGATCCAGGGAAGGGGTCGGAGTCTGAGGAAGCTCGAGAACGGTACACGCAGCCAGAATACTGATAAGGCCAGTTGGATATTTAATATTCCCATTCTTCCTCTCCCTCCTATCGCGCGTTTATTTTCTCTCTATCCCATCTTCCTCTCTTTCTCATTCATTTTCGATCTACTGTTTTCCCTAACTACGCTTGGCTCCCGTTTCTCATAATTAATTTCCAATTTTTAATTCCACGGTGGGCTTTATGCGCACGCTTAGGTCTCTTCTTCATAACCCTCTCAGTGATTATCTGGTATAAGCTACGCTAGACGATATCTAATATTTCATCTTTACGTTCCAGTGGACTAGTGGACCTATATTTCGAAGTAATCTAATATCTACGATTGACGCTGTCCATCTCAGTATTTCTTAGGTTACAAATTAGATTCTAATATTTTTTAATTTCGTCGTTAAAATTGACTCTAATATTAATTAACTTTCTTTCTTCCATAGTGAGTTTTGAAAATCCTGTATTTAACGATCTTACTTTACTCTCTGATCCTTGAGATTTCTTTCCTTACGTATTCGGTCTTGGGTTATTTAATTCAATTTTTTTAAATATCCAGCACGAAAACTGATCAGTGAAGTAGTAGCTGAATGTTGGATTAGCAAACTGACACATTTCGAATTCAAAAGTAGGGTTGAAATGTAAATGGATTACAAACAGCTATGGGATAGAAAAAGATTAGCGTTTTCAACCATCGACGTACTTCTTACTTATTGTTAAATTTTTGAGTTAACATAAAACGTAAACAATTATTTTTGGTGCTATATTCACACTGAAGTGTTTTCAGATTGCGTATTTAACTTCTGCACCTTTTTACTCCCATTGAAAATCTCTAATTATTATTTTATCCTTAGCTTTCGTTATCTTTCTTTTCACTAATTGTTTCCTTTACAATTTTTCCTGGAATCTAAGAGCATCCCTTTCCTGCGTGCGTCTTTTATTTCTAAATATGTCGGAAATAGAAACAGATGCGTAAATGCTGAGGTTCTGAAAAGATGAGTTTAGTGAAAATAATTGATTTGAGTGTTAAAATAGACTAGTGACGTGATGTAATTTTTTGGATTTTTATATACGGCTGCCACCATTGCTTCACTTCTTGAATTCTTAAGCGCCTTTCAAAAGTGGTTGTTGGAGGTTTTACCGAACGTGTACTGAATAGGAAGGTGGTAAAATCATTCTCTTAGTCAAGGTTACCGCTAAAACCCTATTTTAAACACGTGAGGTGATCAAGTGCTTCTGGAAAATATTAATTAAGCCCTACAGAATGCGTCAGTTGATTTTTGTTTTCATTTGCATATCGTTATCTCAAAAATGTTAGGAGTGGCTCGAATATATGTTGAAGTGTTTTCGAAAGCTTTGGGGAATAGCAATTACAAATATTTATAAAGCAAAGTCCCATTTTCGATTCCATTGTTATGAAAATTTTTATTTAATGAATACGTTATTTCATTTCCATTGTTTTACCGGAATTCTCTCAAAGATGTATAAAAAAGGAAAATGGATGAAAAGGCATTCCCCAAATTGAATTGAAATATTTTTCATAATAAATACAAACAGAATACACATTTTAATAATTTATTTCGAATTTGATTTTACAACTTACAATAGCAGATTAGTTTAGCGACAGAGGATTATTTTTTCATTTTTAAAATTAAAAAATGTATACTAGTGAATATTACATTGAGAGGTAGATACCGTTATATGACCTTTAGAAATGTTATTATATATAGCATATTCTAATTTTTATGTAGCTATTAGGTTAACTTTTCTCCATTTTTACATCAAATTCGGAATACTTGACGAAATTCATTTTAAATAGTATGCTAAAAGTATTATAACATTTTTATTTTTATCTGTTGGAATATCATGACGGATTGGTTGCTGCTTGGATGTAAAAATTCCGCAATGAAGTTTGAAATTTCGACTCTGTAAGGATATTTTACTATCATCATCATCATCATCATCATCAGCCATTTTCAATCCGACGTCGGATGTAGGCCTCCCCAAGAACTTTCCAATTTTCTCTGTCCTGAGCTTTCCGTTGCCACGTTACACCTAGGTACTTGATGATGTTTCTATTCCACCTGTCCATAGGTCTTCTTCTGGGTCTCTTCACATCTCTTGGTATCCTGTTGAGAACTGCAGATGTCCAACGTTTGTCGTTTCTTCTCGCAACGTGGCCGGCCCACCTCCATTTTAGTGATCTTACCTAATCTATGATGTCTGTAACTCCAGTCATCATTCTCACCCAAGTGTTGCGTTTCCTGTCTCTTCTTGTGATTCCCAGCATACAGCGCTCCAAGCTCCTTTGCGTTGTCTGAAGTCTCTGGGTTATTGCAGCATTTAACACCCAAGTTTCACTTCCATAGGTCAGGACAGGTAATATGCATTGGTTGAAGACCTTCCTCTTCAAAACCATTGGCATTCTTGACTTCAGAAGTTTGAGTTCTTACCAAATGCGCTCCAGCCAGGTTTCATTCTTCTGTTTATTTCATTAATCCTGTTTTTCTTTCCTGTAGTAACAAGTTGTCCCAGGTATGTGTATTCCAAGCAAACATTCAGAGGTTTTCCTTGGAGTTTGACTGGTTCTTGCACTGCAAAAGAATTGTACATTACCTTTGTTTTTGTTAGTTTTATCCTGAGTCCTATCTTCTGTCCTGCTGTGTTTAGCTATATATGCCTAAAGTAGGCCTTATATTAAATAGGTGTGCAGAATTTGGGGCCCTACGGACAAAATGGTGCATTAGAAAGTTGACCAGCAGAATGGGATATGAATTAAGCAGAGTTCTTACGAAAAATTAGTGAGTGTAATCCCTCAGTGTAATACATCAAAATGTATGATAGTAGTATTTCGTAGAAGGGAAATTTAAACAAAGAATTTAAATACCCAATAAATTCGGAGACATTACGTCTTTAAAGTAATGATGAGTCCTTGATAAAGTAAGTAAGTGATAAAGCGTCCTTTCTGTTAGGCCGTTATTATTCAGCAAAGAAAATCAGAGCAATTGATGCTTGGATTAGGTGCTTCAGGAATTCTTTCTTTCCGTTGACGATACGCAATAGTTATAAATTAAGGAAGTTTGGTGAATATTCCTCAGCTAAATTTCAAAAGGTGGTTTGCAGGGTACACCTCAATGTAGATGTAGATCTTTTAATATCTATTGTTGTGTGTGTGTATGATATTAATAAAAATAAAATGCAAAAAAGGAATAAAATTAAGAAAAGTGGTTTATCGGAGGAATAGCTTTCTTAGGCTGAAATTCGCCCAAAAGAGAAATACGGCATTATTTATTATAATTATTATTATAATAGGCGCACAACGAGCAATCCCATTCTAATATAACGACAGTTATTTATAGATCTGTATTTAATCATCTGTAATTCAGTTGAGTTAGAAAGAAAACGGTAACCATAAAATGAATAACTACTAATAATTATACGAAAACCTGTAACTATGCATGTATAATTTAGAGAGGGAGATATTCGAAGAGACCTAAATTAATTGAACATTTTCATTGGAATGAAATTTTGTGTACTTTCGTCGTAGCTTTACGATATTTTTGATGATCATCGCATTGTGTGGAGCAGTAGACGTAGATGCATGATGGAATTTAGCAGATTTATGGCGCTGCAAAAGCGTGTAATTGATGAAAAGTGAACTGTTTCTGTAATCGAGTGTCTTTGTTGGCTTGTTATATTTGAGGAACCTCAGTTTTCCATCTCATCTTCCAATAAACTCTTTACGTCTGATTTGAAGTTCTTTTAATAAGATGAAGAACATCGAAATTCGAGGTTTTCCTCCAAATCGCATGCGCCACTCAATTTGACGTAGTCGATTCCTCTCGGTTTGGGTGTCAGGTGTGTTCTTATGCAAACCATTAATAGGAGCCAGACGCCACCCTCCCACACTTGTTATATCCGAAGGTATTCGGGAGACTTTTTTTTCCTTCGCCGCACGCAACCTCCTTCTCTTCTCACAAGTATTTTTTGGGATAACTGAAGCGTTGTAATCCGTCCGAGTCCTCGTCGGAATATCAGATTTTCAATTTTCCCTTCCCTCTCTCTCGAAACATCTCTGCATCCGTTTTTCTCTCCTTCTCCTCCAACACCCTGTCCTCCTTCTTAATTCCCTCACCATCTTCCCCTATTCCGAATCTTTTTCACCTCCTTTTCCTTCTCTCGAACCACTAAAAAGGCCCAAACCACTCAAAACTTCTCCAGACTACTCACTACCTCCACAAAATTCACCTCCATCCTCATCCTCTACCTTATTCCTTTGCATATCTCTCTCTCTCTCTACTATTTTCTTTCGCCATACCTTTTCCCGGAGGAATTCTCGGAAGTGGGGAATGTGTACGGAAGGGGAAAAATCGGGAAGAGTAAGGGAAAAGAAGGGAAAGGATGAAGAAATGAGGAAATGGCAGAAGACTAGTGAAGGGGAGAATACCCTGGTTCGGAAAAGGGAGTTTGTAGTGGGGAGAGAGGGTAGGAAGGAAAGCGTGAGATTGGAAACAGGAGAGTTAATTAATAAAAAGGGGAATTAAGAGGACCTGAAATGTGGATACAGTTGAGTCCAGAAATTGTATTGGAGGAAAAAGAAAGAAAGGGGGTTTTGGAGGAATAAATAAAGATGAGATGGAAATCGAATAGCAGGAAAATGAAACTAACACAATTATTAAATACGTAAATAAACTAATTGTGAACTGTTATTTGCCATATTGTTCTAAATATGAAAAAAGCTTTAAATTCAAAATATCAATAATTTTTCGCATTTAAGATCTGTAATTGTTTTCTGAAATTTGCTAACATTTTCGTCTAAAATGGCTAATTATTTTTGCCATCGTTTTGATGATTTTTACCCTTTTTGAGATGGAAGATTTATTTGAAATAATTACAATTTTTATCAAAAACTTGGAGAGATGGCTAGTAAGTAATTCACTTTTCAGACTCTACTTTTAGTTGCTGTAATAAGTTATATATTTTTTGCGATTATCCTCTTCCTTTCACTCTTAGTACCTTGCTAGATACCATCAGTTTGCCCAAAATTAGCTAAAATTTTTTTGTGACTAAGGACTGTTATGCAGAAAATCATTACAGTTTCTTAATAAAAAGTACACCTTGCTTATTTTAGTGTCTGATTGAGTTTTTTTCTAAGGTTAACTTTTACTTCTATCCTTCAGGTAACTCAACTAATATAATAAAGCATATCATAATATTTAAAGTAAGAAGGGAAGGAAGAGTAACAAAAATTATATTTTGCATTCGTAGATTTTTGTTATCTACGGAGATAATCATCTTCCTTATTTTGCAAACCCTTACAGAAGAGGATTGAGTTTGGCGTACGTAGAGGCCGAAATATAATTTAGTATATGAATACCAAGAGAGGAGAAATTATAAGTAAATGATTTATAAACAATCTCCCTGACAGAGCTGTGGGCAGGGGTCGCGGTTTTCCCTATTAGTTTATCCTGACCGTATGTTCTTGACTCGTTTTTCATCATTCATCCAGACCACTCCATTTTCGTTATGTATGGCCGAAACCGAGGAACGGGGGAAAACAATCGATCAGATATGAAGACAGCTGGAGAAAAATTAGATGGAAGGAAAGGGCAGAATTTTAGAGCGAAAGAGATTCGGAAACGGAGAATTAAATCGAAAAAGGCGATGTGACGCAGTCCGGGGACACAACTCGAGCGAACGAGCTTTACATGTTATGAGAGTGTGATGTAGGAACATTTTCCACGGAGAAACACTTTTCCTCGGTTCGCTCTGAATGCGAATTTTGCGTCGAGGTGGCGACGCTAATGTCCGCCTTTCGCATCAATCATTCCCGAGGGAGGGCAGCATAGCGAAGGGGAGATTTGAGGCGAATTGACAACATGGGTCGGGGAGAAAGAACGGAGGAGGGTTCTGACCGCAGGTGAGAAGTTTGGGAGGAGTCGGGGAATGGGTCCTGCCACAACATCCCTTTAAGAGAAAAGAAATGGAATTCAATCGCTTTTCTAGATGCGGAGAAAAGTGAATTGAAAAAAATGTTTTTTATAAGAAGGCTTCCGAACGGGATTGTGTGTGCCGCCAAAGGAAGATTTTGAGGGTCCCTGAAGGGTGAGCGGGTGGTCAGATGGAGATTTGTACGGGGGGGTGAGGTTTGGATGAGGGGTAAAGAAATGGGATCTGAGGATGGGGACTCAGAAAATGGTTTTCTGTGCAATGTGCAGATTCGGGAGAGAGTGATTTATAAGTCGGTTCTCTGTCTTGGTACGAGCAACCGCTCTTTCTACTGAATTCCCCCTCAGCGCTAACCTGAAACTTCTTTAGGAGTTTAGAGGGTGGTTCTGCGGTAAAAACTTAAGGAAAGGTTTTCCGATTTGAGGGTTAATGGTTGTTTTGAAGGTGCGGTGAATGTTGGGCCTTTACACTAATTTATCTCGGTTCTATACCAATCTGCAAGATGCTTAAGCTTCTGCTTTAGAAAATAATCAATTTTCCGCTGAATTCCTCTGAATTTTAAATCTAATCTTTTTCATCTATAAGTAGAGTGAAATAGAAAGTAAAAAGGGAAGATTTATCCTGTTTAACGATTTAGATAGAATTATGTAACGGTGCGGTTATTGGTAATTCGAATTGTAAATACACAGTAATGAATTCCTTCGAAAGATAATATAATGATAATGAATATTCGTATAGTCTCCGAGGGGGGGAAACAATAAAAGAGATTCGGTGTAATGTGTTGGAGTGATCCTCATGAATAACTTATCATAAGTTACCCATATCCGTAATATTTGTGTAGCAGCACTTACAGAGCTTCGTCATAAGAATAACCGGTAGAGGCGAAGGAGCACTGCTCGAGCGATGTTACTTGGTGTTGATTTGGTATCACCTTGAGTATGCATGTAAAGTACGGGACCCTGTCGAAATTTGCTGTATTTTTTAATTAGAGAAAGTAATGACACGAAAAGCAATACCTTTCGTAAAGATTTGGTATAAAAAATCAATGAACGTTATCCAGATGCTTAATGCTTTTAAAAGAACTGAAAAATTGCTTAATATACAGTAATCAAGAACTTTTTCAGGGGATGCAGCCGATATTATCAGTCCTTCCTGTTATATAGACTGTTCTGACACCGCGAGGAAGATCAGCTTCCTCAAGAATTCATTTTTCGCGAATGGTAAGCGAAAGTAATTGAATAAGGAAGTAGATGTACACATGTATATTTTTCAAACGCACACTTCAAGTAACATTTTAATCAAATATTAGAGATTATTGTGTGGTTAGTATAATCCATTGTAAAATATATTCTTAGGACGTTTGTTTTTAGTGTGATGTTTATGATTTCTGCAGAATTTGAGGAAAATGTGGCAAAGCATTATTTCCAGTGATTTAATTGAAGCTATTATTTTATGAGATTGTTTTATTTTAGTAACCTTTATAACAGAATTATTGAAATGATATTTCAAGAATGTAGATTATTCTTTTAAGACAATCTCATTACAGTGTTATTTCTTTGAAGTTGTTCTGAGATATGGGATATAATTTTCAAATGATAACTTTGTTTCTCAAGTGTCATTTTTATCTTTGCTGTATACGCTGTAACACGGAGTTGGAAATAATTCGACACATCAGCGTATATAATCAGCGATTTCTACCGTTCTGAATATCTCAAGATCTCAGAAAATCTAGAAAATTCCATGAATGTTCTGACTTCGTTCATACGACGAAAATACAGAACTTGGAATCTCCGTTTCGATCTCATAAAATGTCGTTGAGATATTTAACTTTTTTTCCCAAGTTTTTACAATGCCACTTTCAAAATATATTTCAAGCTATAATTTTCTTGGGGGTGTTCTTATGCTTCCTTTATTTCTGAGAAGGAAATGAGGGAATTACAGTTTATACGCCGGTGTAATATGATGAGGTATTTACCGGAGGAATTTTCTGCAGAAATCCTGAAAATAGTTCTGTGGAAAGATTCCAAATATTAAGGTATTTTTGATACATCGAGTTGTTTTCAAGTACTTTTTTACGATGTATTTCTTAGGAGCGAAAGTGAAACCAACTTTTACTAGACCACAGAATATTTTATTTGGATACGACCATGGTTTCGACTCATGGAGTCATCCTCAGGTGACTAAATACAAATCAGTACAGCATATATATAAGTAGGAGGGAATGGGAGGGGGAATGGTGGGTTATGAGGGGAAATGGTGAAGGGTGTTGATAGCTGTGGAAAGGATAGGTGAGGGAAAAGGAGACAAATATTCGTTAATAACCACTTCCCCTCCCATTCCCTTATACTTATATATATGCTGTACTGATTTGTATTTAGCCGCTTGATGATGACTCCATGAGTCGAAATCATGGTCGTATCCAAATAAAATATTCTGTGGTCTAGTAAAAGTTGGTTTCATTTTCGCTCCTGATGGATCCATACCACGAAGTCACGGCCCAAGCATTTGATTCTGCGATGTATTTCTTATAGAATATATGAAAATGATAGTATATGAGACAGTAAGTCATAGCATATCCTTTGTGAATATTACAAGATATTTTACAATTTCTTTTTACAATAATTCATAAAAAATTATACATAAAGCTTCGTAAATACTCAATATTCAACTTAATCGTACATTATCAACCTTTCGCAGCATTATGCCAAATCATCCATCTTGTTGAACTTGATGTTCGTAAGTGGCACTGTCGAAATCGCGAATACTCTTCTCTCCAGATACGAGGACTTTAGTTTGCTATAACTTTCTTCTTTTAATATCAGGGATTTATTTATTTACAGTTATGTGCACACTCTCAAAAGTTTCCCTTAAATATTGAAAATCCACTATCAGTGAGATATTCCCCTACCACAAAAACAATCTAAAAATTTGACTAAAAATGTGTGTTAATATCACTCTTAAATCTGGAAGGTCCTTTACAGCTAACGAGGAGGGCAATATACTTTATCTTTCCTCTTAGATTCCTCGAGTCTGCGTATCCTCTATTCTCCGCAATTTAAATTGCTTTTAGAAGCAGGTTGTATGTTCCAGAAGCTTCTTCGGAGTAGAACTCAACAGATGCTAAATTGTGCGCTCAAAGTAAGCAAGTCAGTGGCATGTGATTGGTCCATCGCCCTCTGGAAATGGGTTCGTTAGCCTTTAAGAGCGAGATGTGAAAGAAAGGTTAATTGCATAATTGTTTTAAAAACGGACTGCATTTATGTTCTCTGCATTCCTATTTTAATGGCACAGAAAAAGTGCAGCTGGTAATTTCAGCTCGAAAGATCGTGCTTGTTTTTGCGTCTTGAAACAAAGATTACCATCTTATTTATTCTGCATTCTAAAGTTTAATAATGCATTTAAAAATTCATGCGTGGAAGTTATTAGTTCTTATTCGTTGAACTGCAATTATATTTAGAGGTCCTGAAGGTCGACTCAAGTTGATGTGGTTTTGGATTGAAGATTTCTTCGATTGATAATATTCTTTGCGTGAGTTTCTTTGAAATATTTACAGGCAGACAGATTTCCATATTACTAATTGGTGTAGTAAATAGCGTAGCTGATAAATATAAATCTTTTAGAATTACTTTGCATGAATTCATTACAGATTGATTCTTGGAACTTTCATTAAGAATTAAAATTTTGGTATTACTCCTTATGGTGCAAAATTATTACATACCAAAAGATTTACTAATCTTTGAAAAATAGAGAAGATATTTTGCTTTGAAATTGTTATAGAATAATTTCCGTAGTGAAAAAATCTCGAAAAGCTGTTACCATTGTTAATCTCTGATTGTTGTCTGATTTTACTGTAAATCAGCACCAATGAAGCTTTCAGGAACATTCACATAAAAGAAATCCATATGAGTAATGGATGAAGTATAATGGATACAATTAACTATTGTTATTATATGAATATTCTAGCAGTGCATATATGGTAATTACGAATTTCGTCAATATATTATGCAAAGAACATTAAAAATTATTTTACTAACAATTCTTTTTCTTACAATTTCTACTAAGGAGAGTCGGCGTGAGATTCTGTCAAACATTTCTTTACATTTACTACTTATAAATTATTTTAAGAATATTTATGTTTACATTTAAGTGTATACAAAAGGAAATTTATCTTATTTGTGGTAGTAAAAGATAGTTTTTAACCAACTTTGTTCCTCTTCATCCACAAACTCTTGCAATCGTAAGTATTCCAAATAAATCATAATGCTTCCCAAAGCTCCTGAGTATTTCCTCCTATTGATTTTAAATTAGATGCAATTCCCATGTGTTCATGAAAATATACGAGTATTTCAAAGCCACATTTCGTTTGAGTTTATTCCCATCTTCAGCCTTACTACTTCTAAACTTATTAGGACTGTTACAACCTATAGTTGCAGCAAATGCAAATTCCTCGACAGTATACTTCTTCCTCTAGTGTTTTCGAGAAAGCCCCCATTCCGACCCCTTCAATACTGTAGCCCCACGGAGTCCTATTCCCAGAGATAAAAAAGGGAGAAAGCGAGGGAGAGAGAATTTTTACTCAAGCGACTTTATTAAAATTGGGAAAAGCCTTGGATTCGCTCTTGGAAGAATCCGACGCCATTTCTCCCCCCCCCCCTATCCATACCCTCCCTTGAAGATTTCCAGGGTCTCATTCCTTGGTGTTATTGTTGCCTACGGGTGAGTGGGAGGAGAGCATGGAGGGGGTGGGAGGGAGGGAGTGGGAGGAAAGCAGGCGCTAGGGACTCGTATGCGGAAACTAGGGGTGAGGAAATAAAGGTTGAATATGAGAAAGGACACATTACGGCAAACATAGAATTGCCGTGTTGGGAATGTCACTAGTGTAGAGGAGGTTACAATGTGTATGCGGCGTATCGTACATCTTTGTTTTCTTACGCTGCTGCAGAATGTGGGCCAATAAGCATCATTTCATCTCCTTTGGCGTCTCTGGAAACGTAGAAACTATTACTCTACAGAAGACTTGTGATATGAGGCACAGTAGAGAGCGAGGGTTATTTTTATTCTTCCGAATTGCCCCGATTAAAACCTGTCCAAGGGATTTGAATGCGGGTTGACCCATATTTTCTGTTCAAGATAGTTGTTAGTTCAGAAAGTAAGAATGATTCTAAAACGTGCTCTAAATGCAATGGCATCTATTATTTCTGTTAGTAGGTACAAATACATAAATATTAGGAAACTACAACGATAGATTCGCATATTTTCACTGGATATTGCCTGACGATTTTATTAGATGATTGGTTTCGATATAATGGAGTTAAAAGAGGAAGTTGAGGTAATTTGTTCGCAAAAGTATCGCTCAAATAACATTCCTTATTGATTGTATATCTATTCGAAAGTAAAATGCGATTCAATATTTTGAAAAAGCCATAATCTGCCGGATTCTTATATTCCGTGACGTTAATCGCCATATGATCCTGCTTGTAAAAACAATGGGTTCCATTTAAATCCACATAAATTATCTCAGAATGATCTAGTCCAAAGATTATACTACCCATTCCACTTAGTTGTTTTGTGATTAGACCTTCTTCTGGTAGCTTGTATTTAAATCGTACTAAACATTAAAATTTATTTTATTTATTTATTTATTTTTATATACATATAAATGATGAAGAAGAACAATTTGTACTTTTTCCACAGTATTGCCATTGTTCTTCTTCATCATGCCGTATTTCCACAAGACATCGAGACTGTGAATTTTAAACATTTAAAAGTAAACGATGCAAATATTTAAAAGTTACTGAATGTTCTCTAATGTACAGTATGACTTTACCATGAAATGGCATGCTGCCAAAACTTTAAATCTCAATTTAATTGCAGATTAAGGGAATAAAGTAAACAAGATAAAGGATGTACCAATTGAAAGTAAAGGAATCAATTTATTCTGTCATCATTACTGAGTTACGCTGTGGAATATCCCTAGTTAGGTTCTGTGTCACTTGACGATATTTTTATGAGTGTATTCTACTTACTATCCCTCTTTAGACCAAAGTAACTTTATAGCATTTTATTCTAGCTCGTCTGCACACACTTCTCGTTACTAGATTATTTTTCTATCGGCTTCTTCAGAGGCGATCAGTTGTTGATAGAAACGTTGCGTGGGCTGATCGCATAGAACTGCGTTTGGAATTCGAAGGGTGTGGAAAGAATCGTGTGTATGCAGATGTGGGAGGGGTGGATCGTGGAATTTAATAAGGGTGGCGGTGAGGATCCGAAGAATAAACCTCCCGGCAGCCATCAGGCTCCTCAAAGATGTCCCCCTCACCTCCCCATGACACTCCTTCCCATTGCAGGAAAACCAGAATAATAGCGTTCCCCGCGTTCTCCGAAGGTGGATTTCTTACCTCCTCCTCCGGCGCGTGGGTTTTTTCTTCTGCGGAGATTCTCTCTCTGCCGCTGCGATTTTCCTTTCTGTAGCGGATTCCGGTCCAAGGGTTCGCGTAATAACGTCTGCGGAAGGCACGCGGGCGAGGCATTTTTGTCAGCGGTGGGATTAAGAGGGGAACAGGCCTGTGTTCCTTACCCCTTGCCTCGAGATTTTTGATGCTTATTCAGCCGTCGCCGTTATTCAATAACTGAGCAGAAAGATGTTCCTTTTCTCGCACGGATTTAGTGCGTATGGTCTTGGGTTTTCTCGTTAAATCTCTTTTACTGTTTACCAAGAGTAAATTGCGGATTATCCTCTCAGGTACGATTGGAATCAGTTGAGTGAAGACGTGTACGCACGTTTTGACTCATACCGGTTGATCCAGCATGTAGTCAACCTAAATAAATTTGTGCGACTTTCGTCGCCCTGGGCAAAAAAGATATTATCACCCCAAGATGATTCAATGGAAGATGGCCCTGTAGGTTTGAAGGGGTTTCAAATAAAGAAGAATTGATTTCTTTAGAAGTTTTAGCGTTATTTACGGAATACATATATTTTCTATAATTTTGTATCTATTTTCATTGTTGTCATATTGAATAGATTGTAGAATTAGATGTTGAAAAACTCCAATAACCAACTTCTAATTCTATAACAGCCATGTTCCAAATTTTCTTTCTTTACAGATATTAGAGTAATAGATATTAATTGATCGTCAGACGAGAATTTGTTGGTTCATTGACGACAGTAAGTAAATTTTGTTTTATTCCAATTTGCTAATTGAAAACTCTTTAATGGAAATCATAAATGTCTAAATTTCATATCAATAAATTGTGAAGTAATCATTTCTATCCTTATGGATATCTTTCCTCATATTTCTAACCTCAAATCCAATAAAATTGATTCAGAGAATAAAATCAATAAATCATTATTTGAAAGTGAAATCAATATCAAAAATACTTTAGATTGAGAATGATGAGCGTGTTATCTCAAGAAATATGACTGGTTAAACTAGGTAGAAAGAAAAAAGAAATCTTATAGCAGGAAAAACTTTTTACCATTTTGTATGGTCAGCTGAAAATTAGGTTGACCATATTTGGAAAAACAGCATGAGCATCGTGTCGTTTCCGTAACAAAGGATCTACTTTACTCATAAGGAAAAGGACCAAGAAGTTCCTCTTTGTCTTACATCTTGATGATCTCATCCGAAAGGTGATTCACAACCGGCTACATGGACCATCAATCCTTGATTTCCTCTCTTTTTACGTTTAGCGTTTTTCTTTTTTCTTTTCACGCCTCACTCAAAGCATGACCAACCAACTCTTTCCATCACTCACCTTTCCTTACTTCCTAGTTGCTTTCCAAACGATCAACGCAGATATTTTTTCTGACACCTACTTGCTCCTGAACCAGGTCATCATTTTCCTTCTCTGTTCTCTTACGCTCTATCTCTTTCGCTCATTCTCGATGCTAGGACGAGGAGATGAGAATAGGAGGGAAAAGAAACCCACACGTAATTACAATGCGGGATTAAATGTCGAGACATAACAAGGCATCTTGCCCTACTCTTATATCCTCACCGCCGACGTAATTACAAGGTGCTTGTTTCGGTGGTCGGGCGTGCTTTTCGGCGGAGTGAAGAGGTGCGAGAAGAGGAGAGAGATGGAACGGAGACGTAGGATCATCTTTTGGAAAGGTCGTCCTACCTCTCGCTTTCTAAGACTCCTTCTATGAAGTGTGTCGTTGAAATGTGCAAATGCCGGTTTGTTTGAAAGCATGATCTGAGGCATCGTACCTGATCCTGTGGGTACGATAGGGGAGCGGAAAGGCGAGCTTGGAATGTGAATGGAACGTCCGGCAGGGTAGATGCTATGGAAACGTCTTCGGGAGAGTGAAGAAGATGAAGAATCTCTTTAGTACGAAGTACTTTTTGAGTAAAAATGATATGATCTTTCCTGGTCTTTTTAAGAAGGAAAGATGGACATGATATCATTTTTACTCAAAAACTACTCCTTCTGCGTATTATTTGAAGTAATAGTGGGAGCACAAAAGAAATTTCTTCCTGCACTTTTAATAAAGATATCGTGCTCTTCATGTTTGCACCTATTGTATTGTTTCTATACAGAAAACATTTTTCATGTTTATGTGAAGAAAATTAGTTTTTTATAATAATGAAGAAAATATTCATTTTACCGAATTCCAAGAAACATATCGGTTGTTCTACAAACGCAATTCCAACACTGAAATTTAGATTACAACGTTATGCTTATTATTTGAAGTAATAATGAGAGCACAAAGAAATTTCTTCCTGCAATTTTTATAAAGATATCATAGGAAGAAACTATATTTAATTTTGACCGGTTGAAGAAATCACTTACTTTGTATAAAAAGTAATGTAGTCAAAATTTGTGAATGAAATGACTATTTTCAAACTATAAGAGTTTTAATAACATATTCTGATTCAAAAATAACCATTTTTCCCTGAAAAAACGTGAAAAGATCGAGTTTAAGTAATTTACGATAAATCAATTTCACAGTTTACAAAACCAAAGATAAGCTACTTGTGAAACAACTCGATGTCATGAATATCTATGAGCTACTTGAGGGAGAATGCCAATGAATCAATACTGTTTAATTCCGAGAATTGAGAACTTGTCGATCAACCCACCGTTTCTCGACAAATTGCATTAAAATATTTCTCGGGAGAAACGCCGCGTCACTAAATGATGAGGCATAAATTGTACGGGATGAAACACCTTGTTCTTTTTGAAAAAAAAATCGGAGCGGGCGAACGAGGGCAGCGTGCTCGTCGTTTTTGTTTCAATATACGCCCATCATCGGCTCATTTCCTCTTTCGCACGCCTCCTCGTTTTCTTTTTCCACATTATCCGCCCCTTACCCCGTCCTAATCTCCTTCCTACGTCCCATTCCCCTATCGTGCTTCGACTGCCACGCCCCCTTCTCTCCTTGCCCACGGAGCAACACCTTCCTAACCACCAGTTCACACTCTAAACGAGACAACCACATATTTAAGATCCTCATTCCTCGGATTTTCACACCCTTCCATCTCATTTTTTACGGACCGCTCTTCTCATTCCCTTCTATGGTCTTTTTCTTCTTCTTCTATCACCGCTCATTTTCTGAAAGTATCTCCATGAGTTATCTTTTATCTACTCTATTATGTCCACCACTCCTTCCCTCTGCGACTGTTTTTTCTTTCCTTCGCCCCTTTTCCGAATAGCCCGTTTCTTATTATCTCTCATCATTTCCCATAATGGCAACGGATCGTATCCCATTTATACCAACAGGAATCAATCTATATTCTGGATGTAAAGATTTTTCCGAATGTTGCTATCGAATTCAATCATATATTTCTGTTTATTTAATAATATATAACTAAAATAAGTTATATTTTAATATATTTAAAGCGTGACAGGCAATTTTAATGTTTAACCCTAATTTATTGTGTAAAAATGAAAAAAAATATCAAGAGCATTGCGTGGCAGAAGAGGCATCCCTATGTGGGATATCTTCTAGTTATCCAGGCGATATTGGACCGCTTTAGCTGTTAGGGTGCACTTCTTATTAATTTAGATGACTTTTCAATGTTTTCAGGTTTGCTGGGTCAACATCATCCTATACATAATCAACAAAACCGAGAGTTCAAACCGGGGCTGCTTTTGATGAAGGAAAATGTGCAATCGGGGGCCTATTCTTGTCTTTATATAAATCATACCTTTTTAATTTTACTTTGTTTTGATTAATAGGAACTCATTTCTCTAAAGGCTGACAATATTCAAAATCCATTTCATTTATATTTCGATGAATCTACATAAATCCGTTCCGCATTTATTCTTAATCCTGCATTTCTCTTTACATTAAGAGGGCAAAAACCGATTTGATACGAGTTAAAATGATGCATTTAAATAGTTGAATTTTCTAAGTCAAAATTTTGTAATTTTTAACTTTTAGTGAGTGTACGTCGTAATAAACACAAAATAACATCTCAATATAATCTCTATACAAGTACCAATATAGGTTATTGTAAAATGTTTAAGAAATGAGTCAATAACGTCTAAGTCAAGTGTCAGTAATATGAATTTCATGTTAATCCTTAGATATTTGAACGATTTTGATCATGATAAGTTTGTCTACAACATTTTCGGAATTCGTGTGGTTCATATTACGTATCTACTGTGTGCCTTCCTGAGTTTTCAGATTACAGCTGAACTTGAATAATACCTAAAATGTAGTAATTTTTAGGCCCTTTCTTGTAGAATAACGTTTACTAGCCGTAGGAGAGAGTATCCTGAAATCTGGCGGGTCGATAAATGGGAGGAACTGGCGAGGATATTGCACTTGACTGTGATGAGTTTAAGATGATCTTACCAGAGGACAAAGGGATGCGAAGAAATCAGAACTGAGAACAGTGCAAAATAGAGTCATCTAAAAACGAATGAGCATAAGTAAAAGAAACAATAATATCACTTGTAAAAACCTGAAAGCAAGGTATAAAGAGACAACAGAGGTTGTTTATAGACAATAAGCAAGGAAAGCTGTTGCTTCGTGATGACGTTGTATTAACGATTAAATAAGTTTGACAAATGTCGCCCAATAGCATTGCAGCGAAACAATTGAGGTCTGCAGTTTTTGCAAACAGAGAAATACACTGAATCCTATAAGTACCAACTCATATGGCGGATTTAATTTTCTATAAATTTTAGTCTATAACAACTTCTATTGAAACATCATTTCCGGATCATGAGTTCATCCAGATCCAGATAATGTTCATAATGCCCAAATAAAGGAAGTAGGGAATGGGCAAGAAGATGAAACCGGTTTAGTCAATGCAATGAAAGAATTGAATGAAGAGAATATGATGAAAGAGTTGGGGAATTTGCGAAAAGGGCAACAGCAAAAATGGAAAAACCGCAGACGTCGAAAAAAGTAAGAAGAGCTGATGTTATGGAGGTGGTGAGTATTATGGCATAAAGAGAGTGGTGTAGAGGAATAGTACTTTGGATGAAAAAAGGTATGGAAAGAGCATTGGCGGAGAGATGGCCGTAGGGAAATAGAGGACTGGTGCCATTACGGCGACGGGCAATCTTCCTCGCTTTCTTCTTCACTTCCTCTATTTGCCTCCGCAACCTCTATTTCTGAGTAGGGAGTGGGTTACTGAGATCGAGGGCAGATGAGGCGCCGACCAATCGCTGGCCTTCAGGCCGCCACTTATGTTAAAATTCGCAAAATTATCCTTTCGTCCGACACCTTGCGTTTTTTCATTCCCAACCTGTCTGGATGAGGGAAGTCGTTAGAGAAAAAAGTGGCTTTGAATGGTTTGAGTGACCATAGAGATTGGAATGGACGAGGAACAGAAATGGAATTGCTGATTTAGATGATGCGCTATGACGCGTACCAATGTAACAAACTGCAGGAATGGTGTGTATTAAAACAAATGGGAAGCTTGGGCTCATCCTAATGTGTACATCCTTTCCGCAGATTGCTCTCTGTCACCATATCCACCTTCGAAATTCGCCTATCTGTTACACTCTTATGCTCGCTTTTTCTAGCTCGAGCGTCGTTAATCCTCGAATGAAAATTTATTTCACCGAAGTTAACGGCATGAATCTGCAATTGGATTGTCTCCACATATGTAACAATAATGCAACTTTCACTCAGAAAGATACTTATTATTGTTAATGAAGAGTGCCCAGTTTTAAGAACATTGTCCGTATTTTTATTTTGAAGGTGAACAATTCGCTGTCTGCATTCTCATGATTATATTAAACAATAGAACGAATGTTCATCATTCATTGATGATGAAAAGGTACTATCTATCACAATTAATATAATAAATATCTATCCGGCACCATAAGTAGCTTCTTGATAGTAGCTCGATTGTTCTCGATTTGTTGCTCGATCTCTTTTGTTGCGACTTGGTTATTAATTAATGAAAAAGACTCTTTTATTTCCTGAAATACTATACTTGTTGAAAGTATATACAAGTATTACAGCAGAAGATCTCCATTGAATACTCACTTGCTATGGAAATTATTGGAACTAATAAGCAATATTATTAGGTACATGTAAACCATAAAGTAATTATTCCTTATCGAAGATATTTCTCATGATTCCAACATATGATTGAGCTGGTATTATTTTGAGTGGCCGATCTTCGATATGATAAAGTTCTCGTAAGACTTGAGATTAGTATCGATTTTTCAGATCAAATTAGTTCATAGCAAGCGCATTAGAATATAAACTAATTACAGGTATATAATGGTAATGCTTTTTAAAATGTACGAGTAAATTCGAATAATTTTGAATCGATAGGTATAGATATTTTATATTAACGTTTATTTATTTCATTCATCTTTTTCAACATTGAGGGTATAGGGGAAGTGCTCCGTTTAATCTATTTACTAATTTTTATAGCATCACAAAGTGAGATTACTATACAAAACAATTTTAATAACTGAAATTTAATAAATGGTTAAACATCTCATTATAAAACTAAAACCAAACAGCACCATAGAATTGAAATCACTGAAAATAGAGATATTATCTCTCAGTTTTGATGATAAACGAGATTATTTGCTTACAATTAACTCATCATGTATTTTGTTAGTTTTCTTATGGGTTATTAAAAGAGAACTCTTCCATAAAAAAAACTTCAAATGGAATGGTATAGGCATCACTTGAGATTGAGTTAGCAAATACAAACTATGAAATGCTCTTACTTGTCAAAACTTATTCAGTCAGCAAAGCTGATTGATGATAAGATAAACCCTTTATTTTTACAAAACAACGAACATTTTCAATTAACGAATGCATAATTTTTATGAGGTTCACTTTTGTCATGTCTGAAGACTCATACTTTAAGATGAATTCAAATCTATATTTTTATGAAGAGAATATCCAAAATTTCTACTAAAATAGAGTTCCGTAAATATGTGTCATTGTGCTGGAATTTTTATATAGTTATTGATGTATGGAATATTTTCCGTTTGGCACAATATAAAGAAGATGTATCTTCCATTTTCTTTTGTTACAGTCTTACTCATGTTTGTGATGACCTGAAAACTACTGAGGTATGAGTGAATCTAAATAGTAGTGACAGTAATTAAGGTCCCTCGTTTTGGAATGCCAAGAAAAGTGCTACTCTTAGAGTCACAAAGGTGGACATGTTCCACTTACAGCATTTTGGCTCAGTGAGGAATTCAAGGACAAACTATACTACGATTATGTTTTAGCTGGAAAAATTTAGTGCTCTACTACTGTTTATTGAGTGCTGTAAATTTTTCGTAGAACTGGTAAATTCCTTGCTTTTTCCATTCAGGAGAAATACGCGGCGATGGAATTGATTTGATAAAAAATATACAGTAACTGCTTATACAATACCCCCTCAAGTCTTCTGTTTTTACTAAGGTTGAGTTTCTAACTAATAGAAAGTTATTAACTTCTCGATGAAAGCTGAAGCTATTGCCTCTTTTTTACTGGAGCAAACGCTCTGTTATAGATTCTATCGACTGATTCAAGTGACGCTCAATTAATCATTCGCGAGAGTAAGAACAAGATAAAAAGTTTTCGGTGTTCGCGAAGGCAAAAGAAAAACATTTGTCACTATCGTTTCCGATCAGTTCGCCAAGTTTGATGCGATAGCGGAAGAATGTTCTACCTTCCGGGTGTCACCAGTTTGTTGGTGATGGCCTCTTTTTTCTATTTAACCTGTTAGGATACTTCGAAGGAAAGCTACGGAAGAATAACCCGGAGAGAGGGCCTTTACTTTGCACTGAGATCTCCACTTCCCTTCCCTCTTCGCTAGGTACGTCACTCTAATAACTTGATGCTTGTTATCTCGCTGCCATCCCTGACTGCCTGTCTCTTCCTTGGGGTCATTCATCTTTCCTCCCCTCATATTCCAAAACTTATTTTACCTACCCCGGCCTTTTATTCCTGAAAATTTGTCCCTTACGCAAATGGAAATCTCCAATATCATTCCCTTAATGCTCCTCATTATATGTTCAGGGGTTCTTCCTAAATAAACGGAGTCTTACGAGTATCTTTAAAAATATAAATTGAGAATCATTATTTGAAATACTTGACAAGTTAATAATCCTCTCACGAAGTCAGAAATGAAAACGCTGTTTTAAGTGTAAGGTTAATTTGAAATTTAAGTGAATTTATTTTGAGGACTTGACCGTTTAATTGAAGATTTTAATTTAAGAAACGTAGTTGGAAAAAATATATTATTTGTTCATTAAGAGATTATTGACATTTATCTGGACCTCTTTTAAGATCGTATTTCATAATTTCCAAGATTTTAAGTTATAAGTAACGAGCCACATCCACACATTTTATTTTCATTCCCGACAATCCTTCGTTATTTTCAAATGAAAGGTACTAATTACTAGTATGATTGCTTCAAGCGTTAGGGCGCACAAACGCAGTTCATTATTTATCGTGAGAATGTGGAGAAACATTTTAGGTGCCGTTGACTATCTTCTTCAAAGATTATTTAGGCTAAAGACATGATATGAACGCAGTTCACTTTCAGAAAGTACTTGGATTATTTTAGCGGATAGTAAAAATTTCTTTGTTTTCTACCAAGTTATCAACGGATTTTGAAATATATAATGTAGTGCTGAACTTCAATTCTACTTTTAGTTACGGTAAAATGAAAGGAACTTCAACATGTTTACAATGAAAATATAAAAATATGTAAGAAATAACTGAAATTAGAAACAAGAACTCTTAGTCTTCATTTCCGTTGCCTAGACTGTGCATGTATTCTTAGCTTTTCGTACAAGAATATATCCATGCAATCCTTCTTTCTTAACACATAGTGCAAATTCCATCAACTTGTTTTAATATAGAGTGGGAGACATTATCACTGTTTGGACAAATGCACGTAATTTTGGGCTGATGAATAAAGTGAATGCCATTTTGAATCGATCCCATAAAATAAATAAAAATATTTTACCGCATTCATTGCACAAAGACACTATTAAGACATTGAAATAATTTCGTATGTTGTTTTGACTCCCGGTGGAACATAATTTGGTAAATATTAGAACAGTGGGACATGGCCCAAAATACCTTCCACAGCGTCTTCTAGCATCTCAGCAGATTTTCGTAATCCATAGCAGGACCACTCGAGAATATATTTCCCCCTCGCCACCTTTCCTTTCGCCTCATTTTCCCCTGCATCCCATAACACCCTAGCGCGAATCCCAGCGTAAACATCATTTCTCATTTCTACAGATGCTGGGTGCCAGGGAAAAGAGCTTGTTAAAAGAAGGAGTAGGATGGGGGAGTCGGGAAGTAAAGCTGCAAGGAGTCTTCGCCTTGCGTAAGATCCTGTAGAGGTAACCAATGAGAGGACCGAATCATGTTACTTTCTCCTAAAATTGTTACTTGAGCAATCTAATGGAGGACAAAGCTATCGGTTGGACTTTCAGCAGTAGGTACCTTCCTGTAAAGGTTTTTCAATTTCTACACATTTTCGTATACATTTGCAATGTTTCTCCGTCGTCAGCTATTTTATTTAAAATCCTGATTGTTCCTTTGGAAAAGCTGATACAAGTCTTATGATAAAATTTTTAATCAATCAAGTTAAGTCTATCCTGTATTTTGTCTATGATTTACAAAAATTCAGAGTTATATTCGATTTATGGAATTGATTTGGAAATTTATTAAAATATTTTTATCCCCCTATTCGCGATATATATTTCATAGATATTAATATTGATAAAATACTTTAAATTTAAATTGTAATATTTAATCGCACATCTTTGAGAACGATCATTCATTTAGATTTCATGAGCTTACTGTATAAGCCGTCTCTGAGGAATTATCTTATTCCCTTGTGTTTCATTTCATTCACTGATAAATTAAACTACACGATTTTAGAGATTCGTATATTCGTAAATATATACTGTATATATTATTACTTGTATTTTCGTATATTCATGCATTATTCAAACTTTTCTAAATCTGGTATTTTTGAAAATATATGTGAAAATTTCTTCAATAATCAGCGATTTTTTTAATAGCTAAGCTTGATCAGAATAAATCCTTTCCTCATATTCGCCTGGCCTTTCTTTTTTCACCGGCTTTACCCCGTGGACATGAGCATAGTTACGAGCTGGCTCCAAAGCTTCCGAGGAAGAACGGAAGGAAAATAAAGGGATTATCGTACGTTGTCATCTAAAAAAATATTGGAATACCTATACGCGTGACCAGCCTTCTACCAATCTTTTAACACATAACCCACCGCATTTTCCGATGTGATCAAATCTGGAAACCTCCAGAATTTGATAGGAAAAAAGTTTTAAGTTCTGTCTCCATGAATTTAGCTTTTAACTAACTAACTAATAAATTTTGGGCATTAAGTTAGGAATTTTTAAAATAAAATTAGGGTGACGTAAATTGTAGGTGTGCATATTTTATAATCACACGGCCATTTCCTTATTCTATTTATGTATGTAAAACGCAATTTAAGCTGTTTCTAAGCTTCAAAATGAAGCCTCTAATATTCACTATTATCCAGCGTATGATAATTATACTTCTTCATTTAACCCCAATATTAAGGGCAGTAAAAAAACTCAAAGAGATCCTTATACTCCTATACTCCTATACATAAAACATGAAGTCAGTGTGTACTTCAAAGAAACTTTCTCTGATCTTTCCGTTTCACTCATTCCCTACGTTTACCGTCAAATAAAAAAAAACGATTCATTTAGATAATCTATCTCGGCGCAGAAAGCAGAGCATAACTCCTACGCCACGGAGGCGTCTGAATGGATACATTTTTTATCTTCCTACGGCGAATCTACCGAAAACTCCACGGGTGAGGATCGACGTTTTCCTCACGCTTCTGCTGCTTTTCTTTAATCGGCTACTTCCCACTCAATCCGTGTCTAATTCTACCTCTTCGCCCACGCGCTGACCTTCTTTCACCTTTATTCTATTCTGACCCCACCTCCTCTCATAATTTTATACACTTATACCTATAGCTTTTCCTATTTCAACCCACCCCTCCTTCAGTATCTCCTCTCATTCCAAACCATTCGTCCGATCCCATTTTAATTTCATCGTTCGAATCTCCTTCTCCTCTCTTCCTAGTCATTAGTTAGTTCGAAGATGATGAAGACGTCCTCACGTGCAAAGGGATAAAAAATGGTTCGGAATTTGAATACTCATCGATATGGGCGAAGGAGACGTAAGGTTTGATAAAGACCACTTAATTATTGCCTCTTGATGTTTCTTTCACCTCTCTCAGATAAGGCGGTTACTTCTTTCGTTCGTTACCTCTCTCTTTTTCTCACTCCTATCTCCCGAGAAATTTATTGCCACTCTCGCTTTCAATGTAAGGGTCTTTTATGTGTGTTTTCTCTTCATTGTTCTTTAATATCCAATGGTGAGGTCTTAGAAAGGTGTTATTTAGTTTGACATGTACCTATTATTCTTATTGTACCTTCATTTAAAATTCGCAACTTGTCTGTCATGCGAAATATTATTATTTTAGGTTTCAAATTTACTGTCTGAAATTGATTAATAACTTCTTTCACCTTTTCATCTGGAGGGCAACCCTTCTTTCCTTCTTTATTTGACTTATCTTTGAAACAAATGATTAAATACTTCAAAGAGTGACGTAGAGTAATCGATTGTGCCATTCAGTCATTTGCAGGTATATTTTTGCCAGCGATGAAAGAGATTCATCGGGCATCATTAGTGTCACTGATAAGATCCAGTACAACTTTAGAGTTATCCTCGCTGTCCCATTTTCTGAACGAATTTTTTCGTTTAACATAACTTTATTTATGTATCTATACTTAAGTACGGAGAGAAACGATGAGAAATGTTAAGACGAGTTGAACTTTTAATTCCATCACATAATACATTTTCCGAAAATGTCCAGAAATATTGTATTTGGCACTTGAATATTCTCTTAATGTAGTTTAAAAGAGTTTAAAATGAAAAATTCTTTAGGAAAAAAAACGTGGAGTAATAATAGAACGAAGCCGCTGTAGGTAAAGTATTTGCTTTGGATCTGTAGATAACTATAATCCAAAGCTGTCAGGTAACTATCATCACAATTAAAGTAACCCCTTTCAAATTTCATTGGAAAAGTTTTGCTTTATTTATAAGGGTCGAACTTACCATGAGATTTATGTATTAAATTATTCTTTGGATGGGATTCACTTTTCATTATGAATGGCTCGATAAAAATAGAAAGAGAAAAAACCGGTTTTCAAGAGATACTCAAATTCATTTAAGAAAAATATCCCAAGGTAATCTTCTGTTTGATATTCAATTAATTTTATCAAACAACAAAGCTGATCGGTTTCCATTCAGACATTGCTTAAATATATCGCCTTTTCGATTCGGTTCCTTATTTCTATGCATAACTTCGTTGAAAGTGGTAAAAGAAATCGTTAAGGTATAAATCATACTCATTTATACTCGTATATCATAACTTCTTGATATTAAAAATGAATGCAAAGAATAGATGATATGCAATTTTCAATTCTGAGCAGCTCATGTACCAAGAGACAGTCTCAGTGCTTCATCCTCGAATTATCAGGAAAAAATCGTGAATCCAACGCATCCGCAAAGAAAAGTACTTATATTTATTTATATTTAAAAGTAATTTGAAACATTATAAATATTATTTCTATATACTAATCAAACGAAAGTTTATTTTATTACCATATCTTTTAGTCTAAGAAAGTTTTTTATTAAGTAGTATCACATTTATTCTATAATTCAGATGGAATCCTAATTTCATCTTGAATGCGTTTTTCCTCTCCTATATGCCAGTATGACATTTTCACGAAAACCATCCTGTCTAGTCTCTCAGTATTCTTAAGTATGATTTAGAGAGTAAAATCTAATGACTGATGGGGATCTCTTTCAGAAATCGGAATTGAAACCCATGATAAATATAAGCATAATATAAATTCATTATCTGCAACTAAAAGAGTCTTCAACAATTCATTAATTGGAGCAAACGTTATCCTCAACGATAAACAGTTAGATAAATTATAAATGAAGCACAGCGTATCTTTCCTTTTAAACATCGCCTATATCTGTAAATTTCATTTTTACGTCCACATAAATGGGTTTATCAGTCTATGCCAGCAAGCGGTTGCGGTGTATGCCTCTTATCCTGTATTTCTCCTTTGAGAACTGATGTCGTGTTTTTTTTCATAGTTTCAGCTTAAGTGGACCACTACAGGGTTGCAACTCTGATTCATTTAGCATTCATTTCATCATTAATTATTTATCTAGCAGCATTCACCCGATTATCTCAAAGGATCGTAAAGCAGTATTAGTGTTACCTGGAAAAAGGCATTTTGGTAGTCGAATGGTAACCGGTTTCAGTCTATTGGCCGTGAACGGAGCCGTTTTCATTCGAAGATGGGATTGCCACCTATAAAAGACCGTCGGCCTCGTTTGAGCACTTCGTCTCTGTAAGATTCTAAATCGGTATCCATTATCATTTGATAAGTGTCAGGTAAACGCAAGGTGGTAAGAGCAACATCAAAACTAACGAAGCTAACGAAAATAATAGCATAGAACCTCTTATCCAACGAACTTACGTAGGAGATTTTCATTCACATTTCGGCATATATTTAAAGGAAAAATAATTTATGATACCGTTAATTCAAACGTCTCTTTATTGAATATGCCTTCCGATGTCTACCTCTTGCTTTTTCTTTCTTGGATATTGAATCCTTCAATCTCTCTATTCGACGCTGTCAATTCTATTACGTCCTGCGAGTAAGCATCCCATCTACGGCTCTCTGTCTTTCCACCCGCTTTCTTTTAATCTGAGCGCACGGCGACAATCTTACGTCTCAATCGGCCTCCCGCCGTTCCCTCTCCCTCTACCCTCCCCATCCCCTCCTCTTCTCCCCATTATCTCAGCGGAGATGAAGGCGTTCCGTGGACACATAAATATAACCACTAACGAAGGGTTCGTTATCGTGTAATGCTTTTCCAAACGATCGTCACCGACAAACGTAGTGGTAGCCTTAGATAGCGTGTGTTTCTCCCTCTGCAAGAGCGGCGCGAGTGCGCTAGACGTTTCTCTTTTGTTTCTCTGTCCCTTATATCCGGTGTGCGGGCTCTTCATTTGCCCTCTGGGCGAACTCCGAGTTTTTTACCTCCCGCCAGAGTGATGACCATTGTTCTTTCGTTCGTTCCATAGAATTGCTTCGTTTCTAGGAGTCTGCTGTAG
Organism: Sympetrum striolatum; assembly: GCA_947579665.1. Classification (NCBI taxonomy): domain Eukaryota; kingdom Metazoa; phylum Arthropoda; class Insecta; order Odonata; family Libellulidae; genus Sympetrum; species Sympetrum striolatum. The sequence goes on along the minus strand of OX388341.1, from coordinate 97,820,535 downwards.
CTGCGGGATGGGACGTGTTCTAGTGGAGGAAGAACTAGTAAGAGCAGAGATTATGCGAGTGGGGAAGGTCATTAATTGGTTTTGAGCATGGACGCTAACTTTTAACTCTACCGTATGGATATTGGTGATAAAACATTTTGGAGAGATTGATTTTATGAATTCGGATGGGCATCATTGGATAAAGGATTTCTTGTTACCAGAGGAGATACTTTTCTCGTACAGCATGGAGTTCTTTAAATATAGCTTAATTGCTAGAGAAAACGCACAGAAAGTGATATACAGTGGTACCTCGAGATACGAGTTTAATTCGTTCCAGAACCGAGCTCGTAAGTCAATCGGCTCGTATCTCAAACGAATTTCTCCCACTTAAAATAACTGAATTCGATTTAATCCGTTCGAACCTATGAAAAATCCCCAAACCATTGTAAATTATAAATAATGATATGTTTTTAAATATCAAATAAACATCTATAATTAAGAAATACATAAGAAAATATGAAATAAAGAAATAAAAGAGTTATTTAGCATAATAGTCTTACTTTGGAGACAGACGAGTGCGGCTAACAAAGGTGAACGGCGAGGAGGAGGGAGGGGGGAAGGGATGCAGGCACTCTAGACACGTACGTAAACGGCGCTTTTTTAGAACTTAAAACTATTTTCATAACTTTAAAACTAAAACTACACTTTCCTTATTTCATATGAAAGAAAAAACTTAAAACAATGCACTTAACTTTAAACTTAAACTAAGCTTAACATTAACGTAAATTTAATTATCACTTGTTTTTGCCTTCTTGGCTGCACTTGGCTTGGAAACACGGCTCGTATCTCGGATTTGGGCTCGTATCTTGAACGAAAACATGGCCCGAGCTCCGGCTCGTATCTCAAAAAACTCGTATGTTAGGCTGCTCGTATCTCGAGGTAACACTGTATCTGGGTTCGAGGCTCGGTTTTGTCAGACTTTTGTTTGTCCATTTCTCCTTTGGAATTTCCTTAGCTCCACGCCTTTACATGAAAAAAAAAAACATCTTTTTAAAATTTTATATATATTTTTTTTTCATGAATTACTTTTAGATTCTATGAAACTTTACTTGATATTCGGTCATCATGATCCGCAATGCGTAATAGGGCCTTTCATGTACGACTTATTCCTCTCTCTATTTTTGGTAAGATCGTATTATTTATTTGCTAAGGTATAACATTAATCTCTTAAGAGTTAGTGCTGTTTTATGTGTGACAGTGAATCTATTAATTTCTCATGCTTGAAGATCGTCAAATAATGTTAAATTCTTTGAAACTAAATATTAGACGGATATTTTTAAACCCGTAGTTTCTATTTCTCGATCTTTTTAGGCTTTAATTTTCTCTTTAATAAAATTCTGAAAGACTAAAAGTTTGAAGATATCGGAGAAAGAAATTTATGGTAAAATCATTGAATAATATATTATACTAAATTATTCTCAAAACAGCACCAATTAATTAGTAATGTGCATGAACAAATATTTGTCCGCAGCGCTTATTTCTCTCACACCTCAGCGAATCTCATTTTTTGTGTCGGTTAACGATATCATCAATGATGGTTAATGAAGGATTATTGAAAAGATTATGAGATTTGCTTTCACTTTAGCCCATTTCGTGATCTAACCGCCTTTCCATATACAATGTCGAATGAATTAACCGATGGGGTTGCAGGGATTCTTGTCCGAAGTACTTTGATATGGATTTATCATAATTTTTATAAATTAATATTTATATAAGAAAATTGAACATAATATATAGTGAAGTAAGGAGTTTGGGAGGTCTCGAAAGACTGAACCCACATTTAGTTCAAACATAGTAGGTCACAATGTAAAATCACGCTCCGCTCCCGTCAACTGCGTCCTTATTTGTCCATCAACGGAGCAGATGGCAGGTTACGAGGCAAACTTCATAAAAGATGGACAATATTCCCTTTCCAATATCCTCGTCTCCTTTTATCGCATCTCGTCATAATTGGGATTCTGAAAGTCCATCATCCCGACGAAATGGTCGGCCATTATGTCTATAAGCCACCGATGGTGACGAATGTTTGTGCGCGCGTGTTGTGATATATGGAATTCAACCCTCTGGGGGGGTGAAATATATATGGGACTTATGTGGAGGAAGAGGGATGGATTAGAAGAGTGAAAAGATAGGAGAGTATAAAAAAGAAAGAGGTGGAAATGGTTCGACGGGCGGAGGCATTGGACTCGCAGAAGACACCGTTGCCTCGGCGGACATCTCTGCATTGTTCCGAAGAGCTCCTCCATAAACTAAAGCCTCCGATTGTTCTTCGCATTGAAAAGGGAGTTGGGAAAGTCTCCGCCCGACGCGTGACGTCCTAATTCTTAATTCTTTGGAGCGACTACGGCGGCCCATATATCGGGCGGGTGTTGTTCTCTGTACATCTCCCTTTACTCTCTCTTCAAATCTCTACTTTGCTCTCTCTCTCTCTCGCCTAGATCCTGTATCCTTTCTCCCGCGGTTGCTATGCGATGTCGATTACCTTCTCGTCTAAAGACCCTTTATTCCGTCTCCCACGTGCCTCTTTATTGGTCGTATACGCGTGAGGAAAATATTTTCGAGATATGTGGTCCAGGTCCGTAAAGGGATATCCATTTATTACACCTTGTCCATGCTTTCATCTGACGTTATTGTTTCAGATGGCTTCTTTCTTCTGGAGTCTTCTTTTTGTGTTATTTTCTTAGCTTAAGGTTACAGAGGAAAGGAATACCTCCGTGGAATAGTCGAAGAAAGACTTAATAACCTTGAGGTTCTATCGGTGCACCGATAAATGTCTTTCCTGCGTGACTTTTATAGTAGAATCTATTGGACGGGGTTAATTTATTAGATGTTTAAGATAATCAAGTGAATTAAATTTGAGTTTCCTGTCTTTGTTTTCTATCCAGCTTGCCAAAGAACTCCTTTTAAAGGTACCAATTTTCGTTGTACGGTGAAACTTAGTTGAATTATTTGTCTTCTTCTCAAATTATGGACTTCTCATACATGCCTAGTTGGAATGATTTAGTTAATATGAAGAATCAAGAAGTTAAATTTTAAATTTCAACGTAAATTGTAAATGTATACGATACAGAAACTACATGAGACTGATATATCAAGTTAGTGCCATTTTTTTCTTTCCTTATTTCCCTCATTTCTGATGATTCAGCTTCCATCAAGAGAATTTATATTTTTCCATGTTTTCGCCATTTAAGGCCGTTTGAAATTTCTCCCTTAGTATGGATTCAACATAATTTATGTTCAGATAGTCTTTGAAGAAGCCCTCTCCTAACATCAACTCTAAAGAGACAACCGAAGGCACGATTTAAACATGCAATTTATGTAAGATGCCTTGTATTATTAATTTGTTTAGGATTAACGTAATTATTGCTACTATATAAAAGTTTCTGTGTTTCAAAGACTGAAACTGTTAAGGCCAGTTTTAATTTAAATCTCAAATTTTAAATTACATTGGCAATCATATGAATGGAGCCAGTACCTAAACTATGATATAATTTGGAAATCCTTAACAGATACAGAAAATTACTGCTCTAGAGTTACAGACGAATATTTCATCATTATTTTTTCCAACCGCTGAGTATTGCATCGCATTTTTATGTATCCATCTAATTAGCTGCTTATATCCACGAATTCCTTTCCCAGAAAAGAATGATCCACATTTGGAGAGAAAGGCTCTCCAAATTATGTCATTAACGTCGCAATTAAGATCGAACAGAGCGTGCCAATAAAAAGTTAGTTATTTATTTGCAAAAAATCGAGCAACTCTGACTTCAGGATAACATTTTTATCGTGCCTTCGCCGTCTTCCATCTTCATTTGAGGACTCGAGCGCTGTAAAAAGATTCCTTTCCCATATCGGAGATGTCACTTCCGTTGAGAAAATTGGATTGATTGCCTTTTTCCTTACCCATGCCCTCCACCTTGGAGCTTTCCTCACCGAAATAGTTAAAGGTGGAATGTCGGCGACCTTCTTTTGTCTCTTGCATCAGCAGGAGCGTCCGCCCACACCCCATCGGCGATACAGCCATCTGACGTTCGATAAGGACCTCTTACGAGCTCTGATTGGGACCAAAGCCCTAAAGCAAGGCCCGCCCTTTCGAACATTCTATCTTACTATATTCCCCCATGTCATTTCAAGGAACTGCTGTCGTGGAACATGGCGATGACGTTTGTTATTCGGATTTTTTGTCAAAGGATAACAGCTCAATCCAAAAGAAAAATATTTCAGGGATGAAGCGGAAGGATGTCGAAGGGTCTAACTGAAAGATCACGGAGGTCCTATAGTCCCATGGTGATACCTTTTGAAGTTTAGTTTCTTGTCGTGATCAAATCTCCGCGCACTCCTTTCATAAATCACTTTCGACAGGCGGCATAATAGTTTGTACTTTTGTTAACATATCAGAACAGTGTTTTCATTTTAATGGGAAATAATCAGATAATTATTATTATGAGATAAAATAAGGCTCGACTTATCTGACTTGATAACTCTTATTATTTGACAAAATATGGAGTGAAATAGTTTGTTCTTGATTTTCTCAATGTTCTAGAATAATATGGGTGGAACGAGTCCACGAAAGTACAGCGACAAGACCCAATGAATAAAACGTTCCACTTTAATCAATTAGGAAAAATCTAGGTGAAGGCCATAACTTATTATCTTTAAAATTACCTCATTGAGAAACATACAATGTTACTCTATTAAATAAATAATACATTTTCATCTATCCTACGTAAAACCTCGTAGCAAATATTCTAATCTTCCATCAATTCATAGCTTAATTATTTTATCAGAAGTCACAGCACCATGTTAAATGCACATCTTTCTTTAATTTCTCATGTATTGTTAATAATTGATTTCCGCTAAATTTGAAGATTGCATGAAAAGATTCCTTTTATAGTCAAATCATCCAAAACCACGTGATTCACATTATGAGAATTTAAGTATTACGTAAACTACTTTTGTTATGAGAGAAACTTTAATAAGCGTGTTCTGACTTGTTTCCTCTGCATGTTTAATGAAAGTGACATTTTCAGGAAAACAAAATAATATAATAAAATATTTAGCTTTCCATTGAATCATTAAATATTGTGCTAAATAAACATCCAATCAAACCAATCAGAAGAAAGGTGAATTGAAATTTTGGATTTGACATATCTGCTTCTCGATGGAGGTAACTTTCTTTTAAGTGCTTTTCTTAAATATCTCACATAAAGCTAATCTGCAGTAAGTAGTAACAGATAAAGGTTTCGATAAATTATTATTTATACCATAGCTTATAAAGTATTTTCCAAACTAAACGTCTTAAGGGACAAAACATAAAATTAGAAAGAAGATTTTCAGTTTGTTTACAAAGTTTTATGAGGAGAAACTATTAAATAAAATTAGATTCTTTAAATAGTGATAGTGAACTCCTAATCTTACTTTAATGTTATTTTATATCCAAGGAAATATGTCCTCTGAGTCTATATGGTAAACATGTAATGTTGAAATATTTCCAGGCCCTTCATGTAAGATGACCTTACTTATTTAAAGAAAAGTTTAAATGTTGTTATTTCCAATCTTTAGGTTTTATCCATTTAACGAGAATGGAAGGATTATTTGCATCCATGAAATTCCACAGAATCATTGAGGTACATTGGGACATTTAGAAACGTTTTACTTCTTTCAGTGTGTAATGCTGAGATGATGGTGCCACCTAGGTCGACGTTCATGAGTTTTCATAAAAGCTAGAGTAGAGGAAGGGGAGGTTAACAGTGCTAACGTAAAAATAATGTGAAATGTATTCGGACTCCAACTCTACAAAAGCGATCCCTCCATGGTTGCCAAATTCATTAGTCTATTTACGTCGTGAAATAATAGTCCGCACAGGTGCATCGTGCGTTTTTGTGTACGTAGGGAATTACTCGCTTTCCGTCTCTATTGAATGTGGAAAACTGGGAGAGAACGAATGAAAGAAGTTTTGGATGTAGAATCACCGTGTCCGAGGGCAGTGCAGGAAGGTGAATCGTAGAGAAAACGTTCGTTCCCATGAACTTTGGAAGAGCAAAAAGAAGGGCTTTCCCATTAGCAGTTGCATCGGCTCTCGATTGTTCGCGGTTGGAGGTTGAATGGGAGAGCGAATCGGGAAGATGAAAAGATGGAGTCGGTGGAGTTGGGAAGGGTCGTAGAGGACGATGAAAGGAAGACTAAGTTTTAAAGGTAGCGAGGAAAGAAAGAAATGAAAGAAATAGAGAATCATGAAAAAGAGGGATAGATGGTGGTGTAGAGACTGTATGACAATGACTTAACTGCCATCAGATCGGCTGTACAAGTATCACCTTACTTAAAAACCTCAGCCAATCTTATAAGTCATAAGAAACATGAGTAATAAAAATCTCATGTGAGAGGTAAACACTAGTGACGCAACATATTAGATTGTGAAATGCAGGTTTCTACTGCGGGATCGGAAAGAAACTTATACTTGCATTCTGCTGTAAACATTACCACCACTTAAAAAAATTCCACGAAGAAAGTAGAAATATAATACTCCAGATTAATCTGGACCGATTGACTGAGAGTAAATCAGATGAAAGGAAAGAGTAACTAAGGGAGGAGAGAAAGGAAAGATCGTGCAAAAGGTAGAGATATTAGTATTTATAACGATAATGATTAACAATTTGTAATGTACATAAGAAATGTCTTTTGTAATCACCTCTCGGCTGTCTCCTTTCTGCTTTGTCATACTGATGAATTCAATACAGCAGAGGCAAATTCCATTATGAAATATTTCCTAATGATGGAAGGCTAAAAGCAAATTATGAAGCATTAGAACGATGGAGAAAAGGATTTCGAATTTTAAGAACTGTATTTAGAAATATGTATACATATAAATTATAAAATGGAATATTTAGGAGATATAAATGTTGGAAATAGGACACAGGTTAAAATTTAAGGATTCATTTGCAAAAAATTAATTAATTAGCTAAAATTTGGTTAAATTTACTTCCTGATTAAATGAAGTTAATCTTGCAGCTAACTTTTCTAACGTGACCTTTCTACCAGTTACAGGTAGTGTATGTACTTAGTATGTAATAACTTAATATAACCTTGAAGTGCGTTTGAAGTAATTGAAGAAAGATTAAATAAAGAAGGAATGGGGATTGTGGAGGGGCCAGAAGGAGTGGAAAAGGAAAGAGGAAGAGAGCGAAATGAGAATAGGTTGTGTATGGTCCTAGAATCTTTGCAGCAAGAGAATCACGTCTCCTTTGCTTGCTCAAGGAATTAAGACCTTCACTCGGTCAGAAGAGCCACCGCCGTCCCTCCTCTTTCTTGCGGGTGTATGTTTGCGTGAGTGCACGAGGGACCTCCCTCCGCATCTCTAGATTCCTTAAGTCTTTCACTTACCTCTCCTTAATTGCGAATACCCAACCTCTTTGTCGGAATGAAATGAGTGAGATAAAGAACAGTTCTTCTACTAAAAAGCTTCGCTAATAGGCTACGATTGAGATTCTTTTATTTATCGAATAAATAGTCATTTTGGTTTTGCGAATGATGGGTAATAAACTGAATATTAAGGAATATATCTCGTCTCTTAGAATCAAGAAAGTACTACAAACTATACGAATAAAAAATAACATTTCAAGACAGGTTGGAGTACTGATTATACTTCGTAGAGAAGACTGGTAAAAAAATTGAGGAATGTCTTTTAATTTAAATCGATTAACTTTAAAAATTAATAAAGGTAATATTTTTACTTACCGATTAAATGCGGGTGTAGAAAAAATAAATTCATTTTAATGATTTTTCAATCCCGTTTCAAATTTATGATTCCAAGTGTTCAGAAATTTTAATATACATCAAAGATTTTCTAATTACTTTTCCACTTTCATCCTTTCAAAAGAAATATTTCTCAAGATAATTCATAACAATAATCTTATCCTTTCCTAATATTCATCAAATTATAATTTGGTGAATATAGAATATCATAATTGTCTTTATCATATTAAGGAATGGAAAGTTTATTTAAAATAACCTTTGTTTCAGAATTTTTCAAAAACAATTTACCTCCTTTGGGCTTATTTAATATATTTACTTCGTATTTTAGTGGTAAATTTATTTACGAGAAAAAATATGGAAATCGAGCTGAGCCTGAAATAATGTCCATTCTCCATCAAGCTTTTTACTATGTATTAATGAAAATTCCAGATGAAAAAGTAATAGATTGGATCATAGAAAATATGAATAATAAGTGTAATAGCCATTAGTTTATTCAGTATTACGTTTTATATCATCTTTTGAGACCAATACTAGGAATTTACATACATTTTTTTACCATTTGTTTCATATCCTCTCCCTTTAGACTCGAGTCGTTAAACTCATGGGCTAATTTGGAAGAATGGAAACCGTGATTGAAGTGGCTGAGTAGAAACACATGAGAAGATTAAGTTTGAGAAATCCAATTTAAAAAGGAGCTGTCTCCTGTATTGCCAGACGGCGAGTTTTAACCTACAAACAGGTAATTTGAATTTTTCGATCTTCTCTAGCCGACACCGAGGTGCGAATAACAACCAAAGAAATTATTAGAATAGACATTTATGCGTCAAAAAATTGTCTTCTTAACAATACGTTTCAAACTCATAAGTGATAATTAGTCATAAAATGAAACCTGATCCTATCTATCATTTCTTTTTTAATTCTATTCTCAAACGTAAACATTTTGAAAATAGAAATAATGGGAAATTGTTAGGAGTCGTGCTCTAAGATCATCTAGGCTAGACTGAGAATGCGATGGATGAATTTAAGATTCAAAGAAAAGACCTCGGCTGAAGTTAACTCAACCATACTTCGAATCGGAAGTGAAAACTGGCTATAGGTTCAGATTCGGTTATTGAGCGGCGGAGGTAGAAAGAGGACGGGGTACAGCAACTGTCGGCCAGGGAGTGCGTGCACATACGGAATGTGGAAATACTTGCGGTGGGGTATATGGCGAACCGATATTCCCGCAGACGGCCTAGTGCTAGCGGGTTTCGGGTTGATGCGGTTTTCTGCCGTGATGAGGAGTACGGTGTGTTCCACATGGCCTCTCCCCCATCGAACATGCAAAAGCCTCGGACCCCTGTTTACTCTGGACGCGGATTCGGTCTTCTCATCTCTTTAATGTACTCCGGATCATGTAATTATGTCCCCTCTAGTTAATTTTACGATCCTTTCCACTTATTCCCGTGGAATTTTATCAGTTCTGTGTGATTATTCGGCATTTCGGTCATTTCCATTAGAATGCTAACGCGTGTTGTCGTATCTTGGGAATACTTCGTACATTAAAAAGGATGATTGATAAATTATAAAGAATTTGGTCCACATCTACTATTTTTGATGAATGAAGGTATGTTTTTTGTTAACTAAAGGTAAAAGAGACATGTTTTGGAATTGTTTACTATCTCGGGTATGATATTTAATATCTTTCTTGGTTAGAAGTACCTTGTATTTTTCTTTTAACATGAAAGATAATTGGCTATAAAGCAGCGATTTTATTTATCTGCATTCGCTTTTAGTTTCATACATTCCTTCAATTTGTCGCTTATGTATGATAGAAATGCAAGAATATGTTAAAAGATAGTGAAAAAAGCTCGTTCTTGGAAAGAAGTTTTGTTTTCAATTCAAAGGCAGATGCGAAATTTTATTCATTTCTAAGTTTCAATTTTTTTATTGGCGATAAGATATTAATATCTACATTTTTTTAATACGGAAATTTCGAATATTACTTTAGTAAATACAAATCTATTATCGTTCTCTAGAAACCATTTACTCGAAATGATACCGTTTCATCAATATACTAAAAAAAAATGTTGAGGATTTGACGATGAATGTTACTTCAATCACTAAACTGAAGAGTATATTCGTAGTGTTGGCAGATAATACTAAACTAATTTTTATGAATTATTAAACATTTCAATTACATGCCGATTCTCAGTCATTCCTAATAGTCTTAACTTAAATATATTTCTTACAATAGTTGTTGACAAAGAGAAACCCTAAAGGTGGAGAGATACCGTAATAACAGCATCAGACTTTTGTAGCTATTTATAGCAACGAAATTGTAGTTGAAACAAAATTAAATTAAAATATTAAATATTCATAAAATAAGATGTCATAAAATCATATTCGTGTTTATCAATGAATTCTTTCACGTATTATTTAAGTATGTTGAGTTAGGCTTCTATGAATAAAGCAGGTAATGTAAAATATACACCCTACCTACCGTGCAACTGCCTCGGTAAGCATTGTTCTTTCTAGAAATAGGTTAAACTCATCTTTTTGTATCGTAAAAGCAGTCGGTCTTTTGTATATGGGATTACCTTTTAGATATAGAACGAGTTTCTTATGCCATTATAGTATCAATTTCCTCTTTCGAAAATTTAAGAGATTATTTTTTATTTTAATCGGTGCTTTAATAATGCAACGCGCTGATTTGCAGAAAGTCTTGGGTACTAATCAACGCCAGTTCGATAATAGGAAGCGAAGGTTGAATTATTTATCCCTAATAATGTAAATGCCATCCGTGCCTGGAAGGTTTAGGTTAATTAGTCGACAAATTCTGTGTGTACAAGAGGAAGAAGAGTCTTTTAACAAGGGCACCGCGTCATCGATTTTCATCCGAAAACTTCTAACGAATTTTTTGATTGCTAATTATCTCGCAGCCATACAAAGAGACGAGGGCAAAGTATTCAGAAAAGTGAAAAAGTAGATGAGACCTTTAATACTCTCTTGTTTATAATTAGAACATTAAATGCAAACCCACGTAATCGCATTAATCCTCCTCTATTATTGGATACAGTTACGCAAAAATTATGAGCTAAACAACGGGATAACAGTTACCAGAGTAGCATGCGAAGCAGAAATTGGAAAGATTAAAAGGAATCTGTTAATTGGAGGCTGATCATAATTTAATGTATTTTAGGCTCAATTCAGCGCAATACCTAATTCATGGTCGAATTTTTCTAAAATCCTCATTTCCTTGTCGAGGAAGATAATCAACGGTTATTGGGTTGTTTACGATTAAGTAGTTGCAACGTTGCGTAAAGTCAGCCCCATCCATTTTTCTGAATGAGCAAATTCTGTCTTAAGAGAAAATCTACAACTTATGCGGCTGTATAGATGTTGACTTTCCTAAATATATTTTTTCTCAACGTATGCGAGATCTAAAGCAAAAACATATCACAAAAAAATTTGCAGTAACGTCCAAAATTCATCTAAAATTGACGTATTTTGAGTTTCTGAGAAATTTTGAAAATGCTCCATAAATTAAAATTAGGTTGGTAGAATGTCTGAATAGTTATGATGAGAAACTATAATAAGATCAATATTTTCCCAATTTAAAGTTCCATGAAAATATTGCAACAGAGCCTATATTTGCTCTACGTTCGTGTCTGCCAGCTTTAGGACATGATGATGACTTACGGGATTGCCGAGATGGACATTGGCCACGTGGTAGTGTATGAAGTTTACTCTTGCTTTATGCAAAATGAAGTCTGTTTTTGCAGTAACTTAGAGAGTTATTTGTCTCCTTGAAACCCACTACAGAATTGTAGCATAGAAAAAAAATTCTCGGATAACCTGCAGACTGTTTAATACATGTGTTGAAGAGTTTTATTCTCAATTTACCTTTTTATAATCGATCTTTGGAATATGGACTGGAGCTTAGAATGGTACACAATGCAGGAAGGATTACGAAAATGAATTGTAAAAAAATAATGCTGCATGTTTGCAAAGAAATATCATATCAGAAAATTGATTGACCAAAACCATTTGACATCTTTATGGAATTAAATTTGGGGATACCTCACCAAGATGACTGGCGATAATAAAATGTGAACAATAATGAAATTATATTAGCATATATATACCACTCGATACAAGCTTCTGCCATAGACTATTAAGAGAAATTGAATATAGCGCTAAATTATATCGTAATAGTTTAATATAATTTTCATTATTTTAGTCAAAAATATTTTAAATATATTGTATTAAAATTGTGTTAAAATATCTATTCTAATCTAATAAAATTATTACAATTTTCAAAAACTAAATATCAAGCAATTATCGGTAGCTTCGCGGTAATTTTACTCCACCTTCAAGAGAGCTTTTGCTTCTCTTCCAAACTTGCCGGTGAGACTCAGTAACTTTGGAACTTTTGAAGATGAACATGATTCGTGACGATCCTCTAGAATTTTTTCAGTAATTTAGAATGAAACATACAATGACACATTTATCTCATATGCGTTAAGAAGAGCTGCGCAAAAGTGGTTCTTTGCCTTCGGCCGTGAGAGCTGAAACAGAAATCAAGGGCATATGTGAACTTCTAATGGATTTTGAATTAGTAATGATATAATTGCTGTAAATGTTACCTTCACCATTGAATTATTTCCCAAAGGAGGATTCTATTATCAAGGGAACATATGCATTTCAATTTTGCACTCCCACCCGGTCGTTCATCGATTTCACCATGGGAACAAACAAAGAACAAAGAAAACAAAATATGTCGCAATACGCATTCTTTACATGATGTCTCTCCAATCATCCATTCCACTTGCCAGTATCAAAAGAACTGAAGAAACATTCCATTACGAATCGCTAACAGACTTTGTTAACTGTAAAATCGATTACAATGGTATGTTGTCGCATGGGAACTTTTTTCTTACAACTCATAAAACATTTTCGCCCCCTAAAAGGGCTCTTTCCTGGAAAAGTTCAATGTCACTAACGCTGTGTGCAACCTTCAGCATAAATCCAGGAACAAAATTGGACTACCTCAGCATTTGAAAAAAGCAATTTTATTTCAATGGAAATTATTTTCCAAGTTTTAATTCCCTTTTCTAATTTCCATTCACTTTACATTGGTAAGATTACAAAGTTCCCCAAGCAGATCGAAAGTTAAATTTTTTTGCTGAAGTTGGAATATATATTTTCTTACCAATTAAAGTAAACAATTCTTTAGAATTGTAAAATAATCTCAAGTCCATCCTTACCGAATCCGCAAACATACTGATGTAGCTTGAAACGGTTTGATTTTCATCTACGGAATCTGGTATTACGGACGGAATGTTCATGATGCCAGAATTTTAAGTAATTAATCCTATCTTTTAGCCATGTGAGAAAGAAGATGATCCTTTATAAAGGCACGTCCTATGAATATTTTATAGGCTTATTTTAATATAAATAATCGGCAGCAAAAATTATAATAAATGTTCAAAGGGACGGAATGGCTGTGTTTAATTACTTTCTGAAAATAAATGTTTTTCAGGAAAGCGGGATCGATCATCCATCAAGTGCGAGACAAACAAAATATGTTTTCTGAAAATCTGTTTGAAGTATCGAGAACCAAAGACTGTTCAATGTGTTGCTCGAGAAATGTTGACATGATGCCAGGCTCTGATATGACGGCATTTGTTTGCGGTCTGTAAATGCACTCTCAAAGGGTACGGACTGCACTATTCCATCGCATCTCTTTGTTTTGATAACGATTAATAAAACATTTACCTCAATGTATTTTAGCTTAGCCTACAACAAATTCCGTTTTTAGTGAATTAGCAGTAAAATATTTTGAATCTGCAAATTCTGGCAGCCGAACTTGTGGAGATGGTTCATTTTAAAGCCTATAAGCTCTTCAAATATTGAGGGATGTTATTCCAATTTCTACTTCCTATAATTTAATTTAAGAAAAACTTTTCTTTTTAGAAAATACGAAAAACCCTCTGGGTGTTAATTTATCGTTTATATACAATTTCTACGTTTTCTTTAAATACATAAAATATATATTACATATCTAGATTTTGAGAACTTATTTTAAATATGTAACAGATCTTTGAAATTAATTTTTGAGCCCCTGTGATGCAATTCACACCATTCTGAAAGGTGAAATTCTTTTTAATAATTGTGTGAATTGAGCCCCTGTGATGCAATTCACATCATTCTGAAAAGTGAAATTCCTTTAGATAATGGTCTCTATTTTCACAATTTAAATAGTATCATCATGTCTGCTGTTAACTGCATACGGCAAATGGAATCGATATTTCTCTTAGCCTGAGATATTGTTCAGATTTATACATTTTTTGCTTACCTCATTTTTAATGATAGCTTTGATCAAGGCTAAGAAATGACTTTCTTACAATTTCCGAACAAATCATGACTGCAAATAAATATGGAACATTCACTCATATTTTTGCGTTTTTTCTGCTTCAATCGTTGTCGTTTTTTCTAGTAGCTCATAGTTACGAAAATATATGCATATTATTGGACAAGTAGTTGAAAATCAGTCAGTGGGAAGGGAATTACCACTCTAGGAAGTTCTGCTCCTTTAAGAATTCTTAGATATTAATTTGTAAGGATCTCTAATAGCCCTCTCAATGTGCAAAGATATTAAAATCTCTATAAGATGAGTGCTGAGACAGCGAGCGAAATAGCGTCTTAAAAATCTGCTCGAAGATAACCGCTGAATCATCCTGATGAAATTACTTCCTGTATTTCGTGAGTGACGTCAGTGTTAGTGCTACTAAAGCTCGCCAGATGGACTGGAAACGATAGCTTCGTTGGATGAAGTATTTAGACTACCAAAATCAGCGAAAGCTAAATAGGAGGAAATGTTTGGTTCTGCTAGCTTTGATATCTCTATTAGATGTTACAGGTTAGGCCTTCCAACTACTCAGAGACATTCTTTGTGTATCTAAGAGTTTTTGCGCATTTACCAAAAAATTTTTTATTTAAAAGATTCGAATTTTATAACTAATGGCTAATTAATTTTCAAAATGACCGACCTATTATTGTTCTGTTGTCTCTAAAAATGTATTTTCATATGCAACTATGTTGTTTGCTAAACGAATAACCGAGATTGACAATTCTATTAGTTTCATGATTAAATATTGGTTTGGTAGTTTTATGAAATCCTTTTTGATTCACAAACACAGTTATTAGCTGTAAAAAACTATAATGCATTTTGCTGATCATTAATCAAAAATGTAATTAATTTATAGTTTTATAAAAATAAATAGTATAAAACGGATATTCACGAAAATATACATCCAATTAGCATTATTTATTGTTTCATGATAACATTCCCTTCCCTTTAGTAGCCCCCCATTTGATTCTGTTGCCATTCTCACAACCGACGTATACAAAAGATCTCATATTTACAGCTGACATGCGCATACACAGCTTTATCCGTGGCATTTGAATTTAAAACAGAATTCAATAAATCAACTTTCGAAGAGCAAAAAAAAATCTTTTCCGGAAATATTCGCCCCTAGTCAATAAAAGGGGCATTTATTGATCGAGACTTTTCGATGTCAGAGCGAGTAATTATTTTAATATTTCCGCCGAACGTAAATCTCGAGGAATTGACAGTGAGAACGTAATTTGTTTTCCTCCATAGATAAAAAATGATTAAGTACCTCCGGAGCGTAACTCCATTGTTTGGAGCTGGAATGATCAATTCGGCAGAATCTTATTGCACGGGCTTCTGCTATGTTTCTTCGGCGATCAAATAACAACTGTGGAAAATCATCAGCTTTCGGCATGCTTTAGTTTTCTATGCTAATTCACACCAGGAAAGACGTGGAGTGATAGCGACACTCGGTTTATTTGGGAGAACTTGTACCAGTTTGGGCATATCGTAATAAATTTCCCCGCCCCCGCCGCGTTCCCTCTGCTAGCGGAAGCGAAAATGCACGGCATCCATTTTTTCCACTGTGTGTTGTTTCTCTCCCTCCCTTCCCTCGAGGGAGAGGACGCAAATGAATGAAATGTTTGCCCTCGCAGCACAAAGCCAATATTCGTAAATAATGAGAGCTTGCATTCCTGGTCTCTCGCAAATTCGGGAAACTTCTGAAGCATTGATGGAATGACGTTTCTGAGGACGTTGATTCTGGATGTTGGACGCACACATGAGGTAGAAATTTGCGTGGTCGGCGGACATTTTGGGCAACTCGCTGCCCGAATGCCATCCGTGGTTCTGGGGACAAAGTAAACGTTTCACAAGGACGTTTATGAGTCATCTCTTTGGATTCCCTTTCATGCCATCCATCGTTTGCGTCTTCCTCTTCCTCATACAATAATTAATTAATTTTTTTAAAGTTTAAAGAAAGGAAAGGAAAGACTGATTTCCCAGGAAAGTATACCTGCCTACCGTTGCAAACATCATGAAGCTGATTTTGAAAGTTGGCGTATTTTTTCATTGTTCATGACTTATTAATAGTATACAGAAATTATTTCATTTACCGAGGGAAACCGCTAACAGGAAAATATTTGTAAAATATATATTATATGTTATGAGGTTTTACTAAAATAGTTTTTGCAATTTTAGCAATATTATCAGAATAGTGCGGCATTCTATATCATGATGTAGTTGATTATGGTAAATCAAAAGTTTTATTAATTACATCAACTTGAGTTCAAAAGGTTTTATTCAAGCATTTGAATATATTTATATTGGTTTAATACTGCGATTTACTGAAAAAATAATTTATTTTCATTCTAAATTTAGATCTATTTTGTTAAGGTGTTGTAGTACTCAGTTAAAGATTGAGAGATATTTCAGCAATAATTTAACATATTTCTTTCAGAGCACCCTATGAGAAGATAGACAGCAAGTTAACTCGAACGAGTAAGATTGGAGGAGCGGAAGGAATTGGGACTAAAAATAGTAGGGTAGACCGAGGCTAAATGGATCACTCCACCGTTTAATTCTTATTGCAAAAAAAATGGGAATTTCTCTAAACTTGTTTAAATTACATGCCAACTCTTCATAAAACGAATGAGGTAGGTTATATATGTATTGTTGTGAAAAATTTACAAAAATTGCAAATAACCATCAACCGTCCAATATCCGTTTAGCCCCCATTAAGGGGGTTAAACGGATCATGGTGCGCATATATCAAAAAAGGAATATATGTGAGTATATAATATGAGTTAGTGTTAAAAATGAAGGAATTTAAGTTATTTATTAATAAAAAGTCATTATATTTTAATTGGCATCCCTATCTGGCTCAAAAACTGCAAGGATGAAGTGACTATCTAACATATTTTCGCTCATGGGGCCATTCTTCGCATTTGAAGCATTTATTCTTGCTCTTGATAGTTCCTCTGTTATACAGATGACAATGTCGTTTGAGGAATTCATAGAACCAATCTTGGGCATCCATCTTTGTTTCCTGGTTAAAATTGTGAGCGATACTCATGCGTTCACAATAATTAAAGGTATTTTCTTTACATTTTTTGGTGTCGGCCTAAATCCTAGTTTTGACAGATGCAACATTCTAACTACATATATTTTTTCACATTTGAGATCCATTACCGTTTTAGCCCCCATGACTTGGACTATACCAGTAAGAGAAGAAACTCTTCTTTCAAGCGATCTGTTAGTTAGTGTACGGCAGCTTGGAGCAGAGTTAAAGCTTTAGATTTTACTTTCTGCACAACTTCTTCCATGGCTATTTCTAACAACGTATGCCGGGAATAAGAATAATTAATGAATGATAAAGATAAAAACAAAAGTATCATTTAAGGTTATGATTCGTTTATCTCCATTTTTCGTGATCCGTTTAGCCCCGAATATCAAAAGTTAAATACAAAAATCTTAAAAATATAACTCAATACTTAATGATTGGACACTAATAAGGATATCATTGTTCAGCAGCTACTACTACATTATATTGTAAAAATATTATAAATATAACGGACCCTGAAGAGAAAAATCCTCTGATGTTGTTCACAAAAATTACATTGACGATAAAAACACGTCCACACGGTTCGGCGACCCTTCCCGGAATGACCACTGATGTGAGCGCAAGACTTCCAGCCGCTTGTTTATGTAGTTCATATACGCACCTATAGATGACTTCCTCAAAATTAAACCCAGCAATACGGAAAATATGTATTCTTGGACTGGAGAAGCGACATACCTTAGCAAGATCCGTTCAGTCCCATGATCCGTTTAGCCCCGGTCTACCCGACTTACTGCGAGGAGAAAAGAGAGATCCTTATCTTTTCCCATAGTCCCTAAAACCTCTCATCACTTCCCCTAAAATGATAGAGTGCCTAAAATATTTGCTTTCACCACTGCTAGACTTGAATTGCTTTATTTAAACTCTTGCGCCAACTAACGGAAGAAATTATAATTATACAATAGATATAATAAAAAATCCAATACATTAATAATGCAGTAAAATATGTTAATAATAATGCTCCCCAACAAGATGGAGTTTCATTGTTCTGTGAAAGATTCTATGTTATTAACGGCTTAAAAATTCTCTAAAAGCGTTATTTTCAGCGTTCTGTCTGCGGAATGGATTCTAAAATTCTTTAGTTCTAATATTCAATTTACTCTAACCTTCTAAGACTCCTTAAAGTTACTTTATTGCTATAGATTTTACAAGTATTTAAGCTTATACATCCTTTACTAAAATACCTCCTCTTGAATTTCAGATACGGTGAGGAACACGACTGCGATATCGGGTATCACCTCCAGAGAAGACGGCACCATTTATCATTTGCTATAGATTGAACCAACTAATGCTCCTGAAAACTAATGTCCTGAAAACTTAAATGTTTAGCTATTCAAGAAAGTAGCGGATAGCGAAGCTCCTTTTCTTAATATAGTAAGTTATGAAAAGTCAATGACAAGAAGGTATGGTCCTTCAAGAATATAGAATTTTAAGTGTCAATCCAATTTTGAATGAGGTTTAAAGAGTGGTTAATTAAAATATTGGACCATCTCTTTAGAACCATTTTGTGGTAAAATAATAAAAAATACATTTGCTAATTCTTTTTTAATATATAATTCTGTTTTTTTTTTAGACTTCTTTCTATTTTATTGAGATGCATTACTTACATCTAAGATGAATTTATTGGTACAACGATCGAAAGCATTCCTTATAGTGTCATTAGGGATATGTCGGTATTAAACATTGGATAGTTAAATATACTCTGTATGTTATGCTTTTTCAACCACTTGATGTAAAATTGACCGTATTACCCTAAATCTCAAAGGTAAACAATTAAACGTTGTTTCAGGATGAATTCAGCTATCTACATTCGTGGTAAAAGGTTCACTGATAAGAATCATTCGAATTGAGTGCCAATTAAAAGGTTTATGTTTACGAGATCCTCTCAAGAATTACATGCACTAAGGGTTTCGCAGACTGTTGCTGAAGCTAGAGTGGAGTCAATTGGTTCTGTGTTGAAGGTTGTTGTTAATATTTATCTTAATGAAAATATCTCTGTAATCGTTTCATAATTAAAATCTGCTAATAATAAAACTGTCATTAAAAAAATGTTATCCCTAAATTCCTCGAAAGTGGAGAAATTACCAGGTAAGACAGTTTACGTTTCATTTTCTGTCGGTCTTGCGGTTCAACTTTCCTGATTATAATTTACTTCAAATCAAGTTTTTGTTAGGTCTTCATATATTTAAAGTAAACATTAGCAACAAAACTTATAGAAATTCGTAGATGTCCTTCATTTTTCATTCTGCTTTTTACTTATACGGCATTAGAATAAAAACAAGATATTTAAATATTTATTGGAAGAAGTTGAAGATGAGAACATGTTCTTAAACTTCTCAAATATAATCGTTCTTGAAATTTTGGTATGCTTTTATTATGAAGAATATTTGTATTGCGAAAAAGCATTACAATATTTCTCCTTTTTTCTCTATATTCTGTATTTTCGGTGATAAAATATTCCAATCTCTAAATATACCCCTTCCGAAAAAAGACATCCAGATACCAATTACCAAGTCATTAAGACTCTAGGTTTTGTCGCTTCTCCAAAAATTTCTTAATTCAAGACAAAGAGAGTATTTTGATTTTTTCCTAGGAAACAGAAATGCTACCGAGAGAATTCGAGTGGAACTTCCCTCATTCACCAGTCAACTAATAGGCCCAGATTCGCCCAATCATTCCTTCCAAAGTAGCCTTCGCTATTTATCTATTTCCTCCTTCATTTACTAACCCTACCACCGCGTCTCTCGATTCCGCTTCGGAGAATCACCTCCCCACCACCCAATCTCATCTCCTCGCTCTCTTCACTTCCCAATTCCCCAAACCCAGTCCACGTGGTATTTACTCTGTCCTCACACCCTTTCCATCCCTTGATGGAGTATCGAGCGGTGCCTTGGTCGGGGCAGGTGATTGGGTGTGAAGTCTCGGGCGGACTCACTACCCCCCGCAGTCCCCACCTCCAATACACTCCGTAGTTTGCTTCTCCCACACTCTTTCATCCTCCGCCCACGCCAGCTTCCAATTTTTTCCTACCTCCGCTCTCCTTCCCCTTCCCTTTTACCTATGTACTCTCCGTCCTCTCCATCTTTTCTTTCTCCGTATCTCCGCTGATGGGAACCAACCGGCCTCCCACACAACCCCTTCGATGTCCTGTTTACACACTGTCTCCCCGCTGCCACCATCTCTCCCTCTCCATTTCTATCCAATATATTTCTTTGCTTGAAATCTTCGACCCTTCTCCCTATGTATCACAAGTAATGCATCATAACCGAGTTTACCGCTTATATATACATGCATCCAAAAAGAACATCTCATCGGATTGGAGTGGGTATTCACATAGAATGTACAAACCACACCCGTAAAGTTCATTCCCGATTTTCCTTCGATTCGTTATTTATTTTAACGTTTTAACGAAGAAAAAATATTTTAAGCGCTTATTTTTCGGCTATTTGCTTAATTCTTATGTTTTTCCTGGGGATTTTGATTTAAATCCAACCCGAATTGTCTCTTGGGATTAAAATGCACCTGCTAAGCTAAGTGGAAGTACTTTCGGGATTTCAATTAAAACTCGGTTCTGAAGTCCCGATGCCCTCAACGAAATTTTTCATTAGTATAAGTTGTTAGGAAATATATTTCTGGATGTCTCTTACTCTCTCTTATTTCTAATGGTTGACTGTTAACTTTTTAAAGGTATTCACGTAACCTAGTTTTAAACTTCCGGAATTTTATCTCACTTAATGATTTTAAATAAAAATGTGAAGACTAATTTTAGATAAATAAACAGCACTAAGGCGATTCGTAATTCAGACGTGTCTATTGATGGTCTATTAAAATTTATTTGTTTAAAATTATCAACCCGTACCTGATACATTAGTGTTTCTACATACTATAACGATTTATCTTAAAACTTAGTTTCAAAAATGTATACGAAATTCATGTTTTAGTGAATACTGCTTTCAAAATTACGCCATTGAATATTAATATGCCAAATCAAATTCCAGGTCTTATTTATTAAAGCTTAAATATCTCATATAAGGGGATATAAATTTATTAAAATTATAAGTTAAGCTGCTCCGATGTTCATAGCTTTATTTTACTTTTTACTTTTTAGTCAGTCCTAATTTCACTTTGCCATATTTAGGGACCTGAAATTACAATCGGAAATCTTTTAGATTAGGGTCGAAAGTTTTCTAGATTATACTCTTCTCCACTTGTCTATATTAGGCCTATTAGGTCTTCTTCTTCCAAAACTCTCTTAGATACTTTCAGTAATGAAGTGACTACAAATAGGCCATCTTATGTTTCTAGAATCACTTCCTCTCCTTGAATGTCAACCCTGGAGGCCTACCCCAGAGTTTTCTCTCCCCTCTTTGCTTCCTGCAACCTTTGAGCTTACTTTTTCTCTCATTTCTACGTTTCCCCTCTTCTTTTAATCCTCTTTCTAGCTTGTCGGCTTTTTTCTCAACCTCCCCATACCTCTTTCTGCCCTTAACCCTTTTCCCCATCCCTTAGACCACACGCCGAAAAACCCTAGCTGAAAGCCATGTTGACTTCCAGAGACTTCGCTCCCTGGCTCGAGAAAGATTTTTTTATTTCCTTATCCGAGTGGCTGTGTCAAAGTCACTGAACGAGTCGTTACACTCTTAAAGCCTGCGACGCTTTTCAGTTGCGATAGTTAAATCGTCGGTGTAGGATATTCCGAAAGGAGAAAAGTCTGTTGGGGCTCTCTTGATGTTTTGTTTATCTCATTGAATTTTCTCCTTTAATTTTCTTCTCTACAAATCACCGTAAAATGTAATGAGGATACTGCTTCTCTCTTCTATCTGTTTTTCCTGTTACTTTTCTTTCGTTGATGAAGGCCTTCCTGGCAAACGAAGCATTCTAACTATAATAAATGAAAATTTACTGAGAGAGAGAAGATATATTTTCTACTTCGGAATCAAATGTATGTAAAAACTTCAATTTTAATACGATGGTACTTTAAAATACACTTAATTTTCAATCGTGTTTCGTTTAAACAAACTTTCTTTGTAGTTACTCTGAAATTATAACATTTCTTTAACTATTTAATTGAATTTATAACTAAGCATCGAATTGTTACATAATATACATATGCAGTCCTTTGCAGGTATTTTTTCACGGAATTTTATTTACAAAAATATTTTTGTTAATTTTTAAATTAATAATTTTCTTTTAATAAAAAACATAATTTTAAAAATTAAAGAAACTTTTAACCTGTTTAATCGAATGACTTAAAATTTTCTTGAGGTTTGGTTGATAATTTATGATTAATGTCTTTATTTTGTAGATAATCCATCCTGCTTCCTTGCCTACCTTATTATTTGATTATCTGAAAAAAGTCGCTGAACATGAAATCTCCAAGATAAATTTAACAACGAATTTACTGTGCCAGCAGAAATGAAGCGAGGCATTCTGATATCCAAAGACAAGTCTCTCGTGCATTCGCTGAATTCTAATAGAATCTTCGAAAAAAGACACTACCTTTAGCGGAAGTACAAAGAGGAAATCAGGCAAAAAATTCTCTTCTAGTGGTAGACGAATCTCCCTCCGAATTGCAAATCCGCTGGATCATCAAGTTTGTATCGTGTTCTTACGTGGGCAGCGCTAAATGGGGGGAGGACACAGAAGCAAACCTCCATTCTGGCGAAATCGGGGTTTATGGTGGCAACTCCTCCGGATTCATGGGCTATTTAATGAGCATGAAAGATCGATCGGGTGGCGCCGCGATCCCTCTTTGAGAGGAGTGGGGAGGTAAAATGATTTGGAATTCTATTAGCGGAGGGGGAGAGCGACGGAAGGTCACGGCCCGTGTGCCGCAGTGCGTGTGTGTGCAGAGTGCAGGGTGGGCCGGGAGGGTTGATGGGAACGGTCAATGACGGCGCCAGTGGGTGGGAACTAGCGATTTTCTAACCCTTTTATCCACCATTGTGGCCGATACGTCCGCATTTCATAGATTGAGGCGTTAAAAAAGGGAAAGGTAAATATTTTCGCCTGCAAACTCGCAGACTAGCTCGGAATTTACTACTGTATTAATATAAAGTATGATAACCCATTCGTGCTAGTATTATTGGTAGATAGGAGTAAACCGAGTCATCAACTCATTTTTATGTACCTATAATAAGTATAAGTATAATAGATTATAATATAATGCCAATAATAAGCTCAATAATCAATAAACCTGTTTATTTGTAAATATAAATTTTTAAGGTAAAAGTTAGTTTCTTCATCTTTTTATTTATCTCAGATCGCTGTTTTTTAGGTTTCTAAATGATCAGAATTTATTTCCTTTGCCTAGTTTTTCTGGGTTTAAGGACTTAGTCTATTTGTAGAAGTTTGCAATTTAATGACGTTTAAAATTAGTGATTTAGTTGTCCAACTTAGTGATTCGGTATTTTAAAACACCTTTGCTTGGCATTGTTATGAGGACGGATTCTTGGATACATATATGAATTATATCTAATTTATGCATCTTTTATTACATCTGTAAATGAATATAGGCCAGATAAATTCGGGATTTTGATAGGATACAGCAGATGCTGAATTGCGAAAAGTAAATCCAATTAATCGAAACAGATTCCGTTACAAACGAAACAACTGCCTTTTTATCCAATTATATTTTATTCTAAAATAGAGGCATTTTGAATTACAAATTATTTTTTCGTCCTGAATGACTAGTGATACAAGATTAACTGATACTGTACTAGATTTGCTTTGTATTTGTGGATTTTTATTGTTAATTCGGCCATAAAACGCTTCAAGATTTAATAATTTTACTATATCAAATTTTTAAAGTAACAGAAAATTTAGAATTATTGGCTTCTTAAAATTTTCTTTCAGTATATTGTTACATCTTTTCTCATGTAAGACGAGTTCATCAAATGCCTTTACTGTGATATTCGAGTTGAAAACACTTCTATTTTTTCCTATTAATTCAATTGTTAATTCAATCTAGAACGATAGATGAAGACCCTTCTCCAAATATAGTATAATCAAGAGAGTGTAACTAGAGGAATTTATTCAGGTAGTTATCCAAATTTATTCTCACATTTTCACCATTTCGATAAAATTAAACCATTGTCTTGGACTAATGTCCATATTTTCTAACCTCGGGACTGAGGTTACGGCAGTAGAATAATTGTGTATTGTAGCAGAAGTTTACTTAAATAGTTGCGGAACTAATTCAGTACTTTGACTTTTAAACGATAAATTAATTCAATTAAAAACTTTGTAACTCAGTTGATTTTATTTCGAAACACTTGGAAGAATTTGGGAAAAGCTCTTTCTGAAATAAATATTGAAGGCTTTTGAAATAAGTATATATATACAATTAATACGGTTGTTTTATGGACATAGTGGAATAATGGTAAACCTATCAATATATAACCCATGTCTAAATAAAATTAGGCAGAAACTGGTAAAAGGGTCTCTGTAGGCCTCAACATGGGCCCGAGAGATGAAAAATATATATCTCTTTGTACGTGCCTATTTTTCTCTAACCTATTAACCATATAAATCTCCAAGTGCATGGCTGGCATCCTCTGGACCAACGTTAACATGATCCATTATCTTTCTCTTTTGCCGTGCTGATAAAGCACGAAACTATCGGCTTATTCGTGGACTGCTGCAGACGCCAAGACCCTCACACACGCTCATCCCCTCAATTCCTCATCCCCAAATCTCACACCACCGCCTCTATCTCTCCCTCTTGCTTCACTCGGATATTTTTCCGAACGCGCCAAGTGTTTGCTCAAAGGGAAGCCAAACAATGCTGGGATTTGCGCGATAAAAGCCAAGAGTAATGCTCGACTTTCCCGCTACTTGCCTACTCTGCCTCCTCCACCCAAAGCGGCCATCCGTTTTTTACTTGTTTCCCCTTAGACGACATCCCATCTACTACTATAATTTTTCATTTCTTGCTCTTTTTTCATTCAACTACAATCCTCTTCGTTAACACACATTTCCAGGTTGGAAAAAATCGAATTCTGCACGAATATAGAAATTCCAATATAATGGGTAAATGTTTATATTAGTATTTATTACTCATCGCTCAAGAAGTTTTGATTAACAAAATTTCTCCTATTGGAGTTTTAACTTTTCGTCTAGTTATGGAAGTACCCCTTAAATGCGTGAGCTTTATTGATGGCGGGTACCTATGTGATATGCAATGCCCGCTACAATTCGATAACTTCTTCTAATTAAACTCGGGATAGTTTTCCTTTAACTTTAGAGTTGAATGTATAATGGAGTTGGTGATATTGAAGTTTTGAATGGTTGCAGCCATTCCCCTAAACCCTTGAGAGTGATGGCCAGATATCAAACCTTGGCGATACGCACAGCTCAGATTTATTATACCTATTCGAGTAGTAGTAGTATTGTTAAAAGTGCTTCGACAGCTTAGGTCATTTCGCACATTGGCTCCCACCGGGAATCGAACCCGGGACCGCTTTCACCAAAGGCAAACGCGCTGTCCACATGACTATCCGGGAGCTATACCTATTCGAACCTTTTCTTATTCCTCACGCATGTTGTATTCTACACGGTCTTTTCAACAAGATAGATTTCCCAATACACCTTTGTAAACTCATTTCCTTGATCCCTTAGAAGTAGTGAATAAAAACCGATTCGGAATTCAGACCTTCAACTATCTGATCAACCCTCCTACTTCATGGAACACCTCGATTCTAACCTTTTCTGAGACAGAGAAGAACTTATATGATTTGTATAGATCCTTGTTAAAATACACTGATTGATAGCTTTCTATGAAACAATAAAATATACTTAGGCGAATTTAAATTTCTTGTACGGATGAAATCTATGAATATTACTACTAAAACGAGGTTATTGATAAAAAATTCTTATGGATTGAAAGAAATTTTAATGTAGGAACGATTGCTTGGAGGGATTTGCCATCTTTAATACGATATTTATCGTATTATCGAATTTTGTGCAGTTTTAGATTGCTATTTTAGAATGGTCACCGTTATATGTCACTATTTTTGTTTTCTAATTCATGCTTCATTTGTTGACACATTTGCTTTTGCAGACTTAGCTTGTGAAGAAAACTAATGGCAGAAAAATCATTAATTCTTTATTAAAAAGGATATTAAAGCTAATCATTTAAATATTTAAATAATTTATATTTTAACGAGATTTACACTTTTTGTGTCTTTAATATATTTAAAAATTACCTTAGTATAATGTCATGATTCCGAAATTTATAATAAATAGTGGTAACATCATAATATGCTTTGGATAAGCGTTAAAACGAATTTTTAGTTACCCATCTCCGATTTAAAAACTAAAAATTTAGTAAGAACTTCGAGCCATAATAAATCATCTCACATTCTACATTCTGAATCGTAGGAGGATTAATATCATCCAGATATAAATAGATATCGGAGTGGAACGATGGAATGTCATGCAATATAAGAAAATGTGTTGAAGGTACGGAATCCGCTTCTCTGCACATAACCTTGCTCCTCTAGCACTACATTAGGTCACAGTCGGTCTAGAAATATGAAAATATGACATAATATATTGAGGCTATCCGCACGAGAAATCGTGTGTGTCTTATGTACACCACGCCATTTATTAAATCTTTTTCCTCATATTCTCAACTCGCTTCCTTCTTTCGGGCTTTCATTTCCCGTCTCCTTGTTTTCCTTAATTTTTTTCCTCCGCAATATCAACTCAGCTCACGTCTACGTCATAACCCTTTTCTCTCCATCTGACGCCAATTCTTCCTCCCTCTCCATCTCTTTCGTTCGCAAAATCTCCATATTTTCTCCTTTTCGCCATCGACCCCCTTCCATAACGTGTCCATTTGGAATCGCGTCAATCCTCTTGAAGCTAAGCCTTGCCTCTCTAATCCTCGGTAGCTCACTGTATAGCTCATTACATCTCGTATGAAGCCAGCTACTCACCGCAGAATTGTAGGGCGGTTGATTTAGGCAGACGGTGGCGCTGCTGGATGGCTTTTTTATTCGGATCTGGGATTGAACTTCGCTTTCGTTAAGTGGATTTAATGGAATCCTCTTTTTACTCGCTCTTTTCATTTGAAGACTGAATAAGAATCATCCGGATGATACTCTGTTATTGCAAAATAAACGCGGATTAACACCGCACTATAGATGCCTTCGTGAAATTGGAAAATGAGGGCAGTGGAATAGTACGAAGAGGACTAAAAATGAGCTCATAAAATGCATCGAAAGAGACGTGTCACTTGACAAAATCAATAACCGGGGTTTGCTCCCTTTCAATTGCAACGGAATAACCTTTCAATTTGAATTTGATCTAAAGTGATCGAGCACTTAGCGGAATGATTGATCGTTTCTGTTATTTAAACAACTAATACCTTCCATGGAGTGATCCAGTTTTGAAACACCATAAAAGCTATAAATAATTACATTTAAGCATAATGTATAATATTCAAGTTGCATTCTGATTGAAATCTAGATGATCAGGCGTTACTTTGTGGAAAGCCATTTTAGATAATGAATAAAAACAGTGTACTTTTCCACACTTTTATTAGTGGAATAAAAGTGGATAATAGTGGAATTAGACAATAAAAGTGTGGAAAATTACACTGTTTTTATTCATTATCTTGCATTTTGATATTTAACGATTATATTTATGTACTTATACGTCCTTTCTTCGCTGCAGTAAAGTATACTCCAGCTCATATTTCTCTCCAAATCTATCGATATAATAATAGAGCTAAAATATATATATAATACTTCAACTTTAAATTTTATATTTTACCTCTATCGAATATTTTTATAAAAGAACGAATACTGAGAATGATGAAAATGGTTAGTTAGCAGTGAAGCCCATAGATCATAACATTTGAGCAATCATCGGAACTAAATAAGGTTATAAATATGTGTATTAAATCTTTATTCCAAATTCTTGTGCTAGCAAGATTATGATTAAATTAAACACAGCCAAAGTTGTATTGTAGGATATATTATTGTTTTGTTAGTTAAATATAATTTAGAGATAGGTATATTAGATGCATTAGATACTGTGACCTTGACTGAATACGAATCACATTTTGTAACAGTAACAATGAATTTCTGTGTCTGAATTCGCCGTACAGAAATGTGATTACAGATCCACCTTATTAAAGTTGTTTTGAAAACTATCAGTTTTCATCCTACCGGGAACATTGGGAATATGGATAGATTTTTTAAAGTTTTATTTTGGTTTTAAATCCATATTTTAGTAAATTCAAAAAAGTTTCAAACTTTTACTCATTTACCTCGTGACCAAATATGTGAAACAAAAAAGGTGTAAAGCGTCTCGTTGATGTGAAGGGTTTGAAGAGAGCCGTTTTATTTCACAGAGGGCGATAGTTGAATTAAAAAATTAATGGAAATAAAATTTGCGCCTTTTATGGAAGACTATTATTTCCAATCGATTTTGTTCCCTGTATTTATCTATCGTTTTCATTTGGAGCATGAATCCGAAATCTGCGCTCCAATACTATGCACATTAATGCATGTGTAGTCGCCCGTTCCGCTGGTCATTTAGACCTGTTATTGGATAATGACCCGTGTCGCGCCTGGTTACTTCAAATCAATCATCCGATTTGGGTGGCCAGCGGAGCAAGATAACGCAATACTGATCCAGTCTTTTCGCTTCTCTTTTTAACAGCGAGTTAACTAACACGAGGGAGATTTAATACTATGCCATCAGAATAAAACTACAAAATTTTAGCGTAGTCACAGGAGGATCGTTTCGAACAAAATGATATTTTTTCTGTTTTGGCGAATTTTGCAAAATTATTGCCCTCTCTGCAAAACATGCGCAATCACCTGTTACGCTCGTGGGGTTTTGTTTATTTTATTCCAAATACTACCATATTTACTCAAATACTAAGATAAGACTAACATTTATTTTGTAGGAGTTGCTAGTGTGAATCTCATAACAAATATTATAGGGCCGTACTTGGGAGTGAAATTGAGTATGTGAGAAAGTAATAAACAAAACGCTTTAAAGTAAGTGACAAATTATCAGATGTTAATCCTTAAATTTCATTGAATGCAAGTTTGATATACGAGAAATTCCTTTGATATCCTGAACTGAAAAATACATTTTCCATTTTCGTGGGTAAGCAGCTTTTAAAAATTTTTGCAATCCAATAATTTTGACATTATATTTAGCATTGATTGTCGCAGTGTGTTTCATAAAAATTAAATATCTTCAGGTTGTTAGCGAAAGTGATAATGACTGTATGGATTAATTTAAATCATTTCTGTTAATGAAGGCGTATGTTTAAATGTTCTCGTTGCATTTCGAACGCCATAAATATAATTTCCACCAATTAAATATCATGACGTGACTGAAATATTGTTTCAAGCTGATCCTTTTTTTGACAAGCTTGCTGGTTGCTGCTTGTAAATACATTTATTTTAAGTATCGTATATGATAAGAGTGCAAACATGTAGATGTGTAACAACGAGTCGAAGAAGGCACGAATTCGTACACGAAGAATCTCTTACGTTTTACGTTATCATTTATTGTCCTCTACTAAGCTGTCATACTGTGTATCACGATGGCTTCACATATATTTCTTCCATTGTCTTTGGTAGGAAGAGATAGATTTATCTCACAGCGGTAAAGAAAGATTTCCTTCTCCTACTAAAACCTCCGCTTTCTGAGGGGGATAAACACGTCATGAAGTTACGCAAGCGTCTCTTTTGTTCGTTGAGGACTCCTCTCCCGAAAATCACCGTCCCCTTACGGGTTTACCTCCGGATATGCCTCCACAACCCAAAATCTATTGGGGTGCGCTACTCGTCAGTTAAATACAGGGTCGGTGACCGAGTGATTGGGTTTGAAAACGTTGTCATTGGATTAGTGGCCGTTTTGCGATGAGGTCGTTAGGGTCCTACGCCGTGCACCAGCCGAGGCTCTTTTGTTTCCAGGAATGCGAAAGTTTCCCGAGGCGTGACGCCACCCTCTCTCCGTCCCTCTTTGAATCAGGTTGAGCTGAAGAGAGATTAATCCGATTCGAATGGAAGTTATTTTCCCTCATGATTTCAGTGAAAGGAATTTGGATTGGGTCCATCCTATTCTGTTTCGACTATTTATGCTATCTATGGACAATGTACAGATATGAATTCTGAACGTTATTGTGAGGTAGACGAAACGGACGAGGAAATAGTAATTGATAAAGGATAGGTCACGCTTAATCTTGTTTGAGATAGCTTCTTTTATATGTTCATGGAAATTAATATGAGTTTTGCAAGTTGGAGGCACACTAAATTATAATCTAGTGATTATTTAAATTCTCAGATTTAAGAATCATTTTGCGGAAAATACTTCAGTCGTTTCACTATTTCGACTATAATTTTAGATAATTTAGTAAGATGGCTTTAATCATGGTTGCTATATATAAATACATTTTAAACCCGATATCAAAAGAGTAGAAATGTCAGTAAGGCTGAGATTTTTGTAGAAATACAAAGTAAAAATTTATACAAATTTCGGATTGACAGGTTTCTTGCGTCATTTCAGTTTTTTCTTCGTATCTCGAGTTTTATAATTTTTGATTTAAAAATAAGAATTATAGCTATAATTTTTTTGAAGAAATTTTATTATCTCTAATATCTTCAATTGTAGATACTGGCTGCACTAAAGGGTAAGTTACATTGTAAAATATGGCTAATTAGTATATAGAGAAAGAATCAACTTTAAAACTACTTCATGACCGCTCTAATGTATGGATGTGTTAACATCAAATGTGATGAAACTAAACCTAAAGTTCTAGTTAGATGGGGCTACGATTTGAAATAAATGGAAGTGTGCGCACACATCTCGTTGCATTGTTGGAAATTTGTAATTTACACTATGACTGACGCTTCAGTCATCAGATTTTCATATTTTTAATTCATACAATCTATCTATATATATAAAGCAGAAATTCTGTGGGTTTGTGGGTTTGTGTGTTTGTGGGTTTGTTTGTCTTGGATTGGAGTCCACACCGTTTGCCCGATTTGTCTCAAACTTTGCTTACGTGTCCTCTGATATCAGGAAGGAAGTACTGTCGCATTTTTATTCAAGAATTTTGCTGGGTTCGAACCAAGATCGCTCAGATAGATTTTCATAAGGAATACACGTAAGTTTCACTTTTATCGGTTGCAGGCTTTATTTCTTTTGAAGAATTAAATTAGAAGAAATAGTCGTACAGAGTCGAGACGAACACCGAAAGAATGAAAATTGAATAAAGATTCTTATTTTGGTCGTGGAATCTTACTTTCGATTAGAATTTGCGATAATATTGGTAAAATATACAAAACTTTCGTGAAAATTCGAGGCTGTAAACAACTCATCCCCCTGACGACCGATCCCATTGTTGAATCCGAGCTCATGCTTTATCCCGTAAAAATACTCGTGGACTTTAGGCCCATAAAGCTGATGATTGAAGAGTACGATATATTACATGGATAACGAGAAATTTTCTGTAAGAAGGTAACCAGCAATTGCAGGTACGTAATTACAGTCAGGAGATTGCCAGCTCATGGAAGAGAGAAGTTAGATGTCTTATATGATATCAAGCAAAAATTCTGTGGGTTTGTACGTTTGTTTGTATGTTGTGTGTCTTCGATTTTAGTACAAACCGTTTGCCAGATTCGCGTCAAATTTTGCGTACGTGTTTTCTGGGACCAGGAAGGACGTACTGTCTCAATTTTATTCGATAATTTTGCTGGTTTCGAACCAAGATCGCTCAGATGGGTTTCCATAAAGAATAAATCTAATCTTCACTTTAATCGGTAGCAGGCTATATTTCTTTTGAAGAATTAAAACAGAAGAATAGTCGTGGGGAGTCGAAACAAGAAGCAAAAGAACGGAAATTAAATGAATGTTCTAATTTTGATCGTGGAATATTGTTTTCAAATCGAAATTTGGAGAATTTTGATAAAATACGCGTGAATTATCCAAAATTGTTGAGATTGTAAACAGCCAATCCTCCTCACGATCAATGCGATTGTTGAGCCGAGCTCATGAATTTTCCTGTACAGTAAGAATAGCTTGGGATTTTAGACTGTATTATAAAGGCAATTTACGCATTGCACGACCGGCAACTTGAATTTAATCTACTTTTATATTCCCCGTTGAGAATCAACGGGCACTTCAGCTAGTATATATATAAAGCAGAAATTCTGTGGGTTTGTGTGTTTGTGGGTTTGTGTGTTTGTGGGTTTGTTTGTTTGTCTTGGATTGGAGTCTACACCGTTTGCCCGATTTGTCTCAAACTTTGCATACGTGTCCTCTGACATCAGGAAGGAAGTACTGTCGCATTTTTATTCAAGAATTTTGCTGGGTTCGAACCAAGATTGCTCAGATAGATTTTCATAAGGAATACACGTAAGCTTCACTTTTATCGGTTGCAGGCTTTATTTCTTTTGAAGAATTAAATTAGAAGGAATAGTCGTACAGAGTCGAGACAAACACCGGAAGAAAGAAAATTGGATAAAATTTTTTATTTTGGCCGTGGAATCTTGCTTTCGATTAGAATTTGCGAGAATATCGGTGAAATATACGAAAATTATGAGAAAATTGGAGGTTGTAAACAACTCATCCCCCTGACGACCAATCCCATTGTTGAATCCGAGCTCATGTTTTATCCCGTAAAATACTCGTGGACTTTAGGCCCATAAAGCTGATGATTGAAGAGGACGATATATTACATGGATAACGAGAAATTTTCGGTAACCAGCAATTGCAGGTACGTAATTGCAGTGAGGAGATTACCAGCTCATGGATGAGGGAAGTTAGATGTCTTGTATGATGTAAAGCAAATATTCTGTGGGTTTGTACGTTTGTTTGTATGTTGTGTATCTTCGATTTTAGTACAAACCGTTTGCCAGATTCGCGACAAAACTTTTCGTACGTGTTTTCTGGGACCAGGAATGACGTACTGTCTCAATTTTATTCGATAATTTTGCTGGGTTTGAACCAAGATCGCTCAAATGTGTTTCCATAAAGAATAAATCTAATCTTCACTTTTATCGGTAGCAGGCTATATTTCTTTTGAAGAATTAAAATAGAAAAATAGTCGTGCAGAGTCGAGACAAGAAGCAAAAGAACGGTAAATAAATGAATATTCTAATTTTGATCATTGAATATTGTTTCCGAATCGAAATTTCGAGAATTTCGACAAAATTCGCGTGAATTTTCCAAAATCGTTGAGGTTGTAAACAACCAATCCTCCTGTCGATCAATGCGATTGTTGAACCGAGATCATGCATTTTCCTGTATAGTAAGAATAGCTTGGAATTTAAGACTATTCTAAAGGTAATTTACGCATTGCACGACCGGCAACATGAATTTAATCTACTTCTATATTCCCCGTTGAGAATCAACGGGCGCTTCAGCTAGTCTATATATATAAAGCAGAAATTCTGTGTGTTTGTGTGTTTGTGGGTTTGTGGATTTGTTTGTCTTGGATTGGAGTCCACACCGTTTGCCCGATTTGTCTAAAACTTTGCATACGTGTCCTCTGATATCAGGAAGGAAGTACTGTCGCAGTTTTATTCAACAATTTTGCTGGATTCGAACCAGGATCGCTCAGATAGATTTTCATAAGAAATACACGTAAGCTTCACTTTTATCGGTTGCAGGCTTTATTTCTTTTGAAGAAATAAATTAGAAGGAATAGTCGTACTGAGTGGAGACAAACACCAAAAGAAAGAGAATTGAATACAAATTCTTATTTTGGTCGTGGAATCTTACTTTCGATTAGAATTTGCGAGAATATTGGTAAAATATACTAAAATTTCGTGAAAATTCGAGGCTATAAACAACTCATCCCCCTGACGACCGATCCCATTGTTGAATCCGAGCTCATGTTTTATCCCGTAAAAATACTCGTGGACTTTAGGCCTATAAAGCTGATGATTGAAGAGTACGATATATTACATGGATAACGAGAAATTTTCTGTAAGAAGGTAACCAGCAATTGCAGGTACGTAATTACAGTCAGGAGATTGTGTGACTTCGATTTTTGTACAAACCGTTTGCCAGATTCGCGTCAAACTTTGCGTAATTGTTTTCTGGGACCAGGAAGGACGTACTGTCTCAATTTTATTCGATAATTTTGCTGGGTTCGAACCAAGATCGCTCAGATGGGTTTACATAAAGAATAAATCTAATCTTCACTTTAATTGGTAGCAGGCTATATTTCTTTTGAAGAATTAAAACAGAAAAATAGTCGTGCGGAGTCGAAACAAGAAGCAAAATAACGGAAATTAAATGAATGTTCTAATTTTAATCGTGGAATATTGTTTTCGAATCGAAATTTGGAGAATTTTGATATAATACGCGTAAATTAACCAACATTGTTGAGGTTGTAAACAGCCAATCCTCCTCACGATCAATGCGATTGTTTAGCCGAGTTTAGCAACTTGAATTTAATCTGCTTCTATATTCCCCGTTGAGAATCAACGGGCGCTTCAGCTAGTCATTAATAAGATAAAACTACTCGCGAAGAAGGAGAAATCGGAATCTCCTCTCTTTGAAGTACAGTATTATTTTGAAGAGGCATACATTAAACTATTTTAAGCATCGATGAAACTTATAATCCAGAACACTTGCGTTTCCCTTTTATCATTCAACTTTCTGTTTGTTCTATGTGTTTGAACATTTAATGAAACAGATTATGCAAGAAGAGGAATTTCCAAACAGGAAGAAAGTTTTCATTTGCTGTTTAGATCTTTTAGAAGTTTCTACTCTGTATCTTGGCACTTTTTCAATTTTTCAGGGGCTCCACCGTATTCCAAGGTAAACTATCTACAGTGTGATTAAATTTAAATAACAATAAGCATACGGTATTGATATTTTAGAGATGTATTTAATGTAGCTCCAATTTAATTTTCTCCTTATTTGGAAACAAGTTTCATCTTTAATGACACCTAATGAATAAACCTAAACTCGGTTCACATATTGCCTATCTATTTGCTGAGCTAATCTTAATATTTAAAACATTTTCTGTACCTTCGATAAAATTACGTTCTCAATTAATATCTTATATTTGAAAATAAAAAAAAAAAATTATCTTTTCTTCATGGCCGTTGGCAATTCTCCTTATCGTTTCTAATAATTTGTTTTCTCGTATATGTTACCTGATTTTATCTGAACAGAGAAACTGCCTGAAATACTAATTATAATTTATTTTTTTTAGTTCCAATGGGAATTTATAATTTAATACTTATTCTAGTAACAGCAGAACAACAATAATTTTGAAAATTTAATACGATATTTTTCTTATATCTTAGTTATTGCGAAGTGATGGAAAATGGACACTTTTGAGTGATTTTTTGCCAATAATTGAATTTCATTTGATAATCTGAAGTTCAAACCCTAACTTAAGATTTTTTTATGTGGTTGAAATTCTTAATTTTACTTACTAGAAATTTCGGCGCCTAATGACGTACACTGGGGAAAATTCTTCCGCATATTGAATATACTTTTGCATTTTGTGATTGGATTAGGCAAATTTAAGCTCAGAATATATTGTTATTCTTTATAAAACAGCAACGAAATAAAAAAATGAAGAATCCGTGCTGACTAATGGTATCCCTACTTTGATATAGATTAGAAATTGTTTAAAGATAAAGATTTGCATTAACGTAAGAATCACACTCCAAATTTATTTGGAAAAGAGAAAATTCTATCAATCTTGATTGATAGATAGATATAAAAATCCGATTAAGGAAAGTTTCAAAACATATTTCAAGGAAAAACAACAAAAAAGAAAAATTTCAAGTCGTCATTACTGCAGTATTTTTTCGAAAAGAAAGAACTGTTTTCTATCTTCTAGATATTTTAAAAACCAGACTGAAAGCCAAACAGAAAAAAATTAAACTTCTTGAATCGGAACGGAAGCAGAAAATGGTTATGTTTACCGTATCAATTCTCAATTCCCAGCAGTGTATAATTTACCTTTGTTCAATTGGGAAAAGGTTATTAATAATGAATATCCGAGATTTGCAATTAATTATTAACATGTTTTATTTCTACATTTGGTTAATATAATGTGAATGAAAAAAGCTTGAAATACAAAAAAAGATTAGGAGGATGTGATATTGCGATTGGTGGAAGTGACAAACGTTCGAAAGGAGGCCTCCTTGGCGAAGGAAATTAAACCGGCACAAAGCCGATATTTAGAAAATGTATTAAGGCAGTAATTAATTTCTTCCATACTCTTATCGCACTTAAATTACTACGTCATCGTTTATCAACAATTTTCTGAAGAACTTGCGATAAAACTTCAGAGATCGCAAAACTTCTGCGTTCTATCTTCGACCTCAAAAAAAGAGACATCTTTTACAAATCTTAACATGAAATAGTATGGCTTTTGCTTTAGTCTGGAAGAAACTTCCATCTTCTTTCGCAGAACTTTTGAAACAAATTAGTAAGCAATCTCAGTCGATCCGTATTTAAAAACCAATACTTCGACCATCATTTATGTTTTGATTGTTTTATTTCATTGTTTAACTGATACAATTACCATCCTAATATATAATTATCCATGGCAACTCTAGTTAATTTTAATTATTATAGTATCTTTTATCAATACATATATCTTGTATTCCATTTTTATCTTTTCTTTTTCATCTTTTTCTTATTAACGGATTAAATGTAAGACTGGACTTTTTAATACGTATTGATTCCGACTGAAATTCAGTTATTCGTATTCATGTAAAAATGTATACACTGTTTTATCGTTCAGCCAGATCAAAAACCTCTTGGTCCTAATGGCGTATAAAGTATTTATATAACATAACGAAGGCTTATAATTATCAATTTTTGTGTAACTGCTATAAATATTTAAACTCAATTAGAAAATGTAAATGAAATATAAAAGATAAAAACATGTATTCCTTTATTAACCAACGAAATATGAATCGTATTGACTCCTATCTAGGTTTAACAGTTTTAGACGTGAGAAAGCCGAACAATGTTGAGTACTTGATTATATTATTTTAATTAAATATTATATCTCTCTTTAGTAGGATACCGTGTGATTTTCATCACGATGAACATTTTTCCTTATTTAGATCCATACTGCGGGGAACGTTGATTAGATATCCAAATTGGATCGAGAAAGGAAAAAGAAACAACACTCCAAATCAATGGTCGACAAAAAGGTTACCTCGAGGTGCATAAATGTTTCAACCCTTCGGGTCAGTGCGGGAACTCAAACAACTAAGGAGTTGGAGGCCGCGGTGTTGAATTTTTATATCGCCCATGGCTTTTCTAAGGCCGGGCTTCCGTGTATTTTAACTGGAAATTGTTGCGTTTATCAAGGCTGTTAATATTTTATACCAACCGCCCTTGGGTTCCTTACCTCGTGTAACCCAACGTACCTTTGCTTTCTGTTTCCTTCCATACCCCATTCTTTCCTTTGGCCCATTCTTTATTTTCGCTTTGAGAATTCTTCAGCGCATTTAATTTTCTACCCTTTCCTTCCCCCTCTTCTTTCCTCTTCTCGACCTTTCCTTTTTCCCATTCTTTCACACCTCCCTTTTTCCTGTCATCTCGCCGCCTCCTTTCTCTGGCCGTGCATTCCAAGTTATCATCAAGGGACGGGATGGAGGGAGGCCGGCCAATAATTTTCGCCGTCAAGGTTTGGTTCGAGAAATGTTTGTTCGAATGGTTTTTCCAAAACCTTCTTCGTAAACAACACGATTAAATTATATTCGATCCTAATCTATTATCATCGCATTGCCATTCTGGCAACTTAATAGATGAGGGTATGCCGTACGGGCGTGACTTCAGAGAGCCGTATTTTTCTTTCTGCGATATCAATCTACATATTCGTGATAATATGGGATAAAACAAGTTCTTTCGTCTACTAAAGAATGGTAATAAACCAGAAGACCCATTTGTATTCTGAGGTACCTTTAACAGGTATGAATTTTCCCGAATTGAAACATTCTGATTACCCTTTGATGTTTAATTATATCTGGTTATATATGTGCTTGAAAGAAGTTATCGTAATCGATCCATCGAATAAATAAGCACTTACTGATTTCGAAAAGGGGCAGCCTAGAACAAAGTATTATTATCATAACTTATATCTCGATGATACTTCGTAAATTTAGACGTAGTACATGTTCTATATGTAATTAGTATTTTAAAAGTACAGCTATGTTAAATTTCATGTTTTAGTAACATAGGGGATACAAATAATTCTTGAATTTCTTCAGAGCATCGTTTTTCTCTATCTTTTGTGTGTGTGTGTATATATCTCACTTATTTAGTAATGAGATGAAGTTAATGTAATATATTTCTTTTCAAAAACGCATATTTTCAACGAACTTCATACCACACCTTTTCCACCATCGAATTAATCGTCTCACAATCGAATCGTCTCGAAATCAAATCTCGTCTCTTGTCAGCACTTAAAGTCATGGTGTTCATCAGAACACTCACAACTAAATATTTAGAGAATCACGAGATTTTTAAGATTCGTGTCAATAAAGCCCGTCATTGATATCTTAACCGATATGCTATTACTTAGAGGTTAAGTTTATTTCCCTGCGAAGATTTGAAAAAACCCTTTTACAACTTCTTTAAGGAATTCATTCAATAGAAAAATGCGTTTTGCAATAAATTTATCGTAAAAAATCTGATGCGGCCAGCTTATGACTTTCTCCATATATAAGATGTAAATATTTATCCACGACAGTATTTTCAAACTCTATATTCAATCTAAACTTGGATGGTAAGTGATTCATTAATATCATATTATCTTTTAAGTCACAAAAATTATATACAATATTACAATATTATACAATAATGTTTTTCGGGACATTTTCGATGAAAAACGGTGAAATTGGCCTTTCGCCCACAGCGCCCAGAGCGCCCACAAAGCCATAATCAGCAACTTCCGGTTTATCAGTATTTCATGAATAATTCCTAAACAATCAGTTATACAAAAATATGTTTCATACAGAGGTTATAGTAAATTACATTTTCTAAAACTTTCTAAAAAAATAGTATATGCATAAATATCATATTTATGGAGATATTTTGCAAAAACGGAGACAAGCTTCGAAAAGTAAAGCACGACTTTCGGTTAACCGATTAACTCCAAAAACTAATTAACTCTGGAAACACCCACCATAGTGCTATATATGAAGTTTGGAATTGATACAACTAATAGTTTTTACGGTAGAGCTCCCACAAACACAAAAAACACACACATACACACCTACACACAGACATCATTCCGAAAATGGTCAAAACATGTTCTAGGGACCCCAATACATGCATTTCCGTTGAAATCTCGAAGTCGATTTTTTTCATGAAAACAATACTTTCTCTATACTACGTATATGGAGAAAGTAAAAATGAACACGAAATGTAAAACGCTTCAGACCAGCCAGAGTTAATAAGAGGGAAGACACGAAGACAAGAAATTTGGCATTTTCTTTTAAGTGAGAATAAGTCTGCTATTTTTCGGTGGTATTTTGAAAGAAAAGTGGTGGATTTATTTTTTGACGTATTGGCCTACATATTCTATTAGAGGAGTAATGAAGTAGCAGAGACATTTAAGGCTATTGTGCCACTATGTATCTAGTTACGTTCTCCCTATACGTAGTATAGAGAAAGTATTGTATTCGCAAAAAAATTCGACTCCAGATTTTGACGGAAATAGATGTTTTGGGACCCATAGAACTCATTTTCGCTATTTCCCGAACATGTCTGTCTGTGTGCCCGTGTGTCTGTGTGTCTGTCTGTGGTAAAAATGTTTGTGTGCGCTCTATCTTAAAAAGTAATTATCCGATCATTTCCAAACTTCATATTTAGTATTTTCCTAACAATGCCAAATGTTGATTAGTTTTTCTTGAATATCGCTAAACCGGAAGTTCTGGTTAAACCGGAACAAAAGTTTGTTTCTTTAATATCTCCGTCAGAATGCAGGGTAGGTATATACAATTACAAACAAAAGTTATAGATAATGTACATTACTACAAATTTTTTATTAAACATTTTTTCGTAACACTGATTGTTTAGGAGTTATTCTTGAATAATGGTTAACCGGAAGTTGCTGTTTATCCAGAAATGGAAGTTTTTCATACATATCTCTGTCAGAATGCAATGTAGGTATATACAATTACAAACAAAAGTTATAGATAATTTACATTACTACAACTTTTGTATGAAATATTTTTTGTATCACTGATTGTTTAGGAGTTATTCTTGAATAATGGTTAACCGGAAGTTGTTGTTTATCCAAAAATGGAAGTTTTTCATACATATCTCTGTCAGAATGCGATGTACAAACATACAATTATGTATTAAAGTTATAGTATGTATTTTACTATAACTTTTGTATAAAACATTGTCCTGTAACACTCATTGTTTTGGAATTATTTATATATTACCGGCATAGGCTTCTGTTTTCAATAAATATGGAGAAAGTGTTGGCCACATCAGATTTTTTTTTATTTTTGGCAGCGAGAACATTGTAGCCAAATTACCTAAACTAATATTCGCATATCAAATCCAATCAAATAATACTGAAGAATTTGAGCTCAAAGCGGAATAAATGGAAGGATAGAAATGAAAAGAAGTAGAGATGTAGGAAATAGTAGAAATGGAGTAAATTATTAAAAGAAAGGCTCTGCTTTTATAAAAATTCCATGGGAGAGATTGTAGAAAGTGGTGATTTACTTAATGCTAATACCATTCAGGTAGAGCGCGGGCATGAAGAGAAAGCTATGCAAAAGGAGAAAAAAACCATGATAGGTGTGCATTGCTTTACAATAGCTTAACTTTTTCCTTTGGATGGCGAAGTAGTTCAGCGTGCTTTGAGATGACGTCAATTCGAATAACTTGCGGACTATTTCGGATCTTTTGGATGGAGACGTGAAAGAAAAGAAAGGAATTTCCACTGACGTCGCGTCCCCGAAAAAGTTTAATTGGATCGGCACTTGTAGGCGTGTTATATCCGTGGAGGGCGGTCTAAGTTTTGTTAGTCATTTTATAACCTGCTTAGAACTATGGCTCGCTGTGTCTGAGATGTCAGGGAGACATGTTCGATCTCGATACTCAACGAACTTAATACATTTTAAAGAAAATTCTCCATAAACTTAAGATTTTCTCTTTGTTTGGAACTAAAATCTCAAAGATGCATATTTGCGTCCCTTAGTACAGCGTCGTTTTAATTAAAAATCTATTTGGGATTGTACTTTCAAAATAGATATTAAATTTAACAAATTGAACAATGAATTTGTTATAAAATCGTACATTTCCACTTCACCACTGAAAATGTATCATTTTTAAAATGACAAAGTCTAGCTCATTTTATTCAGAGAGGGATATTGTGTAACATCTAAAACATTACACGAAAAGGAGAGTAAAAAAACTTTATAAATTACCTGTGATGATGGCCTTGCGCTAAAATTGGTCGGTCAATACAATATATTAGTGTGGAAATTTACTAAGATCTTTTACTCTCCTTTAAGAATGTCGTTCCAAGATGTACGGCCGAACGTGATAAAATTTATCAAATGAAAACTTACGCATTGTAGAGTCACCTGTGTCATCTATTGATGTTCTTTTCATATTTCCTAGAATTAATGAGGTGACAAAATCTTCTAAGATTCTATATTTCTAGTTTTATTTTATTTTATTTATTGAGCCAATACTGACTAAGTCCCTCGTCCACACATTCATTCAGCGTTTATTTGTTTTGCTATTTATTTTTTGGATTTGATACTATATCATAATATTGGGGTAGGTATAGGGAATATTTCCAAAATTTGCTCTATCATTAAGGGCATAAGCAGTATTCAGTGACATAAGAAAACAAAATTTAGATATAGATTAAATTTAGTTTGTTATTCAGTTATAAAATAATATTATAATATTAGAATAGAATGATTCGTAAGTTACTTGAGCAAAATTTTCACGCAAATCATTATTACGTATTTTTATTTTTTCTATAATTATGAATCTTAACCTTGATAAATATATTTAAATGCTGCTATAGATAGCCATCCTGCTAAATTTTACCTCGCTGAAATAGATTTATCATTCTTATTTAGAATTTCTTCAGAGATTAATTAGGTTACTTAAATCACAATGTATTTATCATTATTATCAATCTGCCTGTTACACATCAGAAAGAAACTCCTGTCATTACAATATGGCATTCATCAAGAAGTTTCAAATTGCTTATAATATTTCAGGATTAGAAATAATTCATTCACTCGCACTTGTGCTTCATAGTGCTCGTATAATCGTATAACATTTAAAATAAATCTTTTCTAGCTCCGTGTTTGATGTTGAAATTACTTAACGGACTCTTTTTTTAGACCACGAGTCACGATTATTTATTATTTCTTTATTTGACCTAACGGGTTTTTAATTGAAATACGTTCATTATGAACCGATTTCTCTGTAACGAATCGTTAAACGACGTTCCGCCATTTCAGTGTTGTATTTGGAGACCTATTTTTGCGATCATTTATTGTGAATATCCTTTTTTAGCATTGAACGATGACACTTTAATCAATACGGGTCCATGGTCGGCCGCCGGGTCCAGCGCCAGGTTTTAGGGGGCGTTTTGGCCGAGGATGATAAAAATATGATATCTGTATTCTTCCATCAGATAAAGGTCACTCGTAAATATCGCTCAAGCAGATGTTTACTAAGGCCTTGAAGTGTAGTAGCGTTGATCGTAGATTGAACGCAGTATCTTAAAGGTGGACATCTAATATTCGGAAAATACATTGTTCGATAAAGAAACTTAATGTTAATAATGCTTGAATTACTGCAGAACCAAAAATTCTTTGTTTTCTATATTTTACGTTAGGTGCAGGCTATAAACTCAGTTTATTATAAAGACACTATTCCCTCTGCATCAAATGGGCATCGATAGACAATGTAAAACAAATTTGTTTGGATTTCGATAAGGCATTATTAATAGATATAAAAAGGAAAATGAAAAAGTCATGGAATCTGCATAATATAACCGTGATTAATCCATATCATCCAATTGCTGACAATTGTAATCGATGAATATTTTCTTTAGGACATGGTATGCAGAATATTTTGGAAATTGTTAGAAGACTATGGTTAGATACAAAATCAAGTTTATCAATTTATCGTTGTTCCTAGTGGGCTTTATTTGTTTATCAACAGGTGATGATGATTTATCGCCGAAACGTCTTTTATTGAGAAAATAGTGCTTTGAAATTGATATTTGTATTATCTTTGTCAATTTAAAATACAATACATCTCTTGCATTTCTTCCTAGTATTCGGAATGGCCTTTTTCTCATTTCCATTTTCCTTGTCGTCATCGCGATAGTTATATATATGAACGATGTAAATATTTCCAATTCCGGTGCAATCAAGCATTTAGTAAAAGATACGTTACAAATATTACCCAAATTATTTTATTCTAAATATTTAAATCTCTATATATATATGTATCATTTAATATAAACTCATTGTACTCTAATAATTTGAATGCAATTCATTGATTAATAATTTATCCTATTTTACCTGTGACATTTATGAAAATTTAATCCCTCTACCTTTTGATTACAGCTTAAACTCCACTCCTCTGAAAAGAGTCAGCTCCCAAAAAGATTTAGGAATAGTAGTTGAGTTTAAGTTAAACTATTAACCATATCCAGTGTGTCAGAAGAAAGGTGCTTTCTTTATTAGGGATCTTATATCGTTTCACAGAAATGAAGTTCCCAAACGATCTTAGAATATATTTCACTTCCATCGTAATCCCGGCATGTAAGCATTTCATATTGCTCCCCTATCTGGTCCATGTCAGACAACAGAAGTATTGCCTCCCTTAATCAAATCTTTATTTTTTTGGTTTTATTGTCGTGTTTCCCATCTGCGAAATACCTCTACAGAGTCTATATTAAACTAGCTTTCCTTAAGATTCCTAAAAAAAATCTTAATGAAAGCTGATCTTTCATTCATCCTAAATATCATAACTTGACTTGACGCATTCTTAAAAGAATGTCTGTAAATAGATTCTTGTAAATAATTTTCTGTTTTGGTCGTTTTCTGTACATATTTATATATGCCATTTTTTATATTTTTCAATTTTTCTGTCGCACAATCATGTATATTCATTTTAAATTTGTTATATTATTTATTTGTTGCTTGTATTCACTTTAAAATAGTGTAAAAACTGTATGTGAATCTTTGAATGAATAAATAAATTCTTATTTAACTCTGTTTACCATACTCTTACTTTTTTGTTAGAACTAGCTTTTTAGGAAGTCGTT
Source organism: Sympetrum striolatum (assembly GCA_947579665.1). Classification (NCBI taxonomy): domain Eukaryota; kingdom Metazoa; phylum Arthropoda; class Insecta; order Odonata; family Libellulidae; genus Sympetrum; species Sympetrum striolatum. Next base: position 97,775,949 of record OX388341.1, on the reverse strand, counting down.
CTGTGATTTATGCGAAAAACACATAATTCAATTTTTAAATTCGGAATAGTTCATATTATGAAGGAAATACATTTTATTAATGACAATCATAAGCAGAAATACAAAATGATGCTAATAGAACGTGAGAGGGTAACTTCAAAGGCATGAAAATATGTCTTTTTAAACAATTTTCATCTATCTTAATTTTGCAGCAGTTTTTAGCATTTACTAGTTGAGAGATCCTTTGTCAATTTCAAGGTTTTTGATTTCAGGGTAGTTATGCATCAATTAACATCTGCAAAAGAAGTCATACCTATGATTATCCATCCTTCAAGTACTCAAAATAAATACTTGACTGATTTATTATCAGAGTTAATTTTAATTCTAATATTGTATTCTATTGAATATTATATGATAACAACATGACACCATGACAGAACCACTAAATTTCAGCAAATTACGAAAATCGGATGATGGATGTTACCTCCTTTTTTCTGCAGAATTCCGCTCAAACATTACGGAGATAAGCTGTGCCATTTTATCTCTACGATTGATAATGGCCAGAAATTTTTCTACACGCACAGGTGGGGAATCCATCTTTAATCACCAACAAGTTGCTATGTAAAGATGATATCCTGTTCCAATCACACTAATTAACAACCGGATTCATTGAAAATCCCACGCCCAAGAGATACGTTCCCGATAACTGCGATTCCGAAAAAAATCCTCACGCCAAAAAAAAATAAGTGTTTTTACTGCGGATTCGCTCGTTGAGCTTTGGGTTTTCTAGGAAAGGAAAAGAAGAGCGATAAGTTTTACGGCGCACTCCATTTAACTCTTCTCCGGGTGGCACATCGTTTAGAAATTGCCTTCCCTCCCCCGTTGTGCTCCTCTCAAGCAAGAGGTGTACGCTTCGACCGGCAGATGTCGCCACGAGCGGCGTACTCGCCCTCTTTTCAGGGCGTGCCGGCCGGCTAAACTCCCCGCGCACGCCGCTTCCCTCCCCATTACGCTCTACCCATGAACGGCCCTCCCCTCGCGCGCGTGTGAGGTGTAGGCCTCACTCCACATTACCCTCCGACCCGCCCCTCCGCCCCACCACGACCCTCGGTCCATCCAGCTCCCGATCTCACTGTTGTACTTCAGTGTTCTGTGGCGCGGCGCCGTGGTCGGTCGCTTACGCCTTGCTCCGCTTTCACGCTTCGAGCGAATTTAATAAATACCCACAGTATAGTCATCTTGCTTGCCGTTTGCTCCGCGAAGTTATTTTTCCATTTGCAGTTCGTAATTTTCGCTTCAGTGGAACTTGCGTTTTTTTCTCCAGGGGGTGTCGAAAATCCTCCCTCCCCCTTTATTTCCCCCGCTCCCTATTTCCCCCTTTTGGTCATCCTCACTCACCTGAAGATCACGGGCAGTGAATTCGACTAGAAGTGCGTCCGTGGCCGTCACCATGGTGAAGATGACGGAGGACCGACTAGGCTCTCCTTCACCCACCTGATGGTACCAAAGTGCGCGGCGTGTCTCCCCGCGGGATTCGATTGATTGATCCGATATTTTTGTGCGAAAAACGTGACCACCTCCGAGTCACCTCTGACGACTGTGCTTCGGATGGTTTTTGCGATATTGTCATCCAAGGTTTCTGGAGAAAAATTATTGGGATGCTATATATTGGTGACTCTCGCTATGCCGAAGAGAGCCAGTGACCTTTCGCGACGGTGGGTTTGATTCTTACTCTCCGAAGACCGGTGATTTTCTGTCTCGGGGTGTAGATCGCTGGAACTCCCGCATTTTGGACTTTGCTGAAGACACGCAGGTGCGGTTGCCACATTCAAGGTAAGGAAAACATTTCCATTGGGTAGACCTATTCCATAAAAATTATACCATTCCGACCGGCAAATATAATCTCACTGATGTACTTACCGGTACAATCTTTACGATTACGATTCGTTCCATGGTCACCCAAGACTAGGGACGTAGTGAAGGTTTCCGCGAGAAGATTATTGCTTCAACTTCAATAGGAAATTGAGTATTCTTTAAAAACTGCACCCTTTTTCCGTGAGAATAGCCTTTTCGAGCTATCTGAGCAATGATTTCGAAACGCCCACCTTCTCATCAGCTTTGGAATCAAGATATCCCATTCGGGAAACAGAATTTCGGAAATTAATGACTTCGTCTTTAAAGATTTCATTTAAGCGGCGAAATTGGACATTTCATCTCTGTGGAATTCACAATCTCTCCGAAAATCCATCTGAAAACACGAGCAGCCTCGGGTAAACATTCAATCCACCACCAAAATAAAGAAACACCCTCGTTGCCACGAATGGATGGAATGGGAGAGATGCTTTGCCATGGCCGTGAGAGGAGATTCGGCCAAATCCCTTGTTTCCCCGAATCTGAATTATTGCATATGGCATTCGGAAAAATCCTCCATTTGATGTTTGCTCGGACTCGTGCCCGGGAAATTATCCCCCACCACCGCCTCGACAAAGATGCCTCCCTTTTATCCACGGTTATCACACAACGCCCTGAGTGCCTTAATTTTATTATCACGCTCGAGTACATTGGATCATGTGAAGGGGAGCGGGAAATGTGGGCCTCTCGCAGTATCTCAAAAACCTTTCCTCGCTGAAACACGCCCGGGGCACGCAAAAAGCCCCTTCGTTTACGCACACGGGCTCGTGTTGTGCTTCGCAGAAAAGAGGGAGGTACCGGCGGATGGATCCGGGCGCACTCCCCGCTTCTGAATACGGGCCCTCGGGGGCTGTCCGATACATACGTCCTTCTCCTTTCGTGCATCCTTTACCATTTACCTGTGCGGAAAGAGACCGGTGAGATAGCGCCCCGTAGGTGTACGCCCCTTTAGACGGGCATGTTGAAGAGAATGTGGACCTTAAGTCAATGCCACTTGAGCGGTTTCGCTAGTTAGCTTTGAGGCTAGGCAAAGGGAGTCGTTGATGTGTTCAGCCTTTGAATTTCAAACCTATGCCATCTCGAACTACGTATATTATGCCCTTTAATCGAAATAAATGTTTACCACAATATGGACATTGATTAGAAGTATTAAAAAGAAATTATTTAGTTCGACCTTTGAATATAGTGTAAGTTATCCATGAAACTGAAAATTTTAACGATCGTGATGCTCGAAGAAATCAAGTTAAATGTTTGTCGCATTAATATATATCTAAGGGTTGCGATTTTTCATAAATGGAATCATTTCTGTGTTACCATTTTCAATAAATTTCCGTAAATATAATCAATTCCTTCTCTGTAAACATTTCATTCTGTGGTGCCATTTTGTTATATTGCGTGAATCTTTTTTCCTCTCCGCCGTATTTATCTCTGCGAATTAACGATCCAATGTTCTATTTCTTCTCTTACGATTCTTACGTACGTTTCTTTAAACCACTACCGTGTATTCGTAGGTTTTCTTACTTCAATTCCCATGATTCGGAACGCTATCCGGGAGGTGCGTGATGAAGCTTCCTTTAATAGGAAAACCTCTCTTTCCGGGAGTTTAAAGGTTGCGTCCGCAACCCAAAGGTCATCCCTTTTTCTTCTCCCGCCGCAGTTTTTTCTCCTAAATTATCCAATCCGATTTAACTCGTTATCTCCGCTCCTCCTTCACCTGCACCCAGACGCTTCCTCCTTCTCCTCAGCATTTAAGTCCGGATATCAGGATTTGTTTCCGAGTCCCCGCCCTCTTTTTACTGGAGATTTAGTAGAACACACGTTTTCCTGCGGAGGAGGAGCCGAGAATTTAGTGTCGGACGGGGATCGGCGAGGGGTCTTCGCAGAGAGCATCTTCTAGGCGGCGAAGGGGTTTCGCCGGGGACTCCGCGAGCCTCGGTGGCCGCCCCTTTCGCTTCCTCCAAGAGTTGATTATATCGCCGAGGGAATTGGATTAGGAAGGGGATGTGTCTGGGGAAAACAGAAGGGGATTGTGCACCCGGTGGTGGTTCCATAAGGCCTTTCTCTCCTCTCTCCCGAGGAAAGCGATGCTCCCCGAGTTTGATACGGTGCGTGACGATCGAATGGGTGGCTGATATCGGATGCTCTGGGCGCACAATTATGCCATTTGCCGGTCCTTCGTCGAAGGAGATTGCTCTATGCATTGTGGTTCTCGGACGACTGCTTTGTTTTGCGTTGTGAAACATGGCGTTGGGCGTTCGATTTACGCGGCCGTGAAAATTCGGCTGGTCGTTCACATCCTCGTAAACCCTTGTTATAAATTGCTGATTCGATATCTATTCGAAGTTTCTCTTAAAGCCAAAATATCCATTAATAAATTTGATTTTCAAGCTTAAATAATAATCCCGAGTAACGGAATGCAATTTTGAGTTTAGTTTTACTCGTTTAAAGATAAGACATTTAATAAAACAATACGAAAAAAATTGATATCCTATTTTTCTAGATGTTCAGAAATTAATGGAATGTAGCTAGAAGAAGCAGTTAAGATTAAACTTTGTTTGCTGTTGAAAAACTCAATTGAATGTCTGAATTTCGGTGTAAATTATAATTTACACAAACTATATTCAAATATATATTCATACATTCATGTCTACTCAAATTCTCCACATTATACCAATGAGATAACATACTTGACGATCAAATCTGTATTTGAGAGGAGAGCACAAGATAAAAAGAATTCAGAATTAAATCCTATGGGGTTCAATCTTTTCTTGTCCTCGTAGTATATGCTTATACGCCTAAATAAAGCACCATTTAAAATTTAACTGTGATTTATTCCTTACATACCACCGGATTCTGATCTCTGCATGTTAAAAATAAATTTAAAAGGAATTTGAGTTCCTACGTTAGAAGAAAATTAGTTAATTAATTAGTTGACTGAAAATGTTACGCGCATTCATCAACTTATGTAAATTGAAATTTATTCTTCTATGAATTTCAGCAAGGATAGAGATGTTTCTCCTTTTTACTATGAATGTACTTTGACGAGGCAAATATCTAAAATATCTTTGTTAAGATACGAACGATCAGTATAGTATAATAATATACTCTCTATTTCGTATTAAACTCATATATTTCATATTTCAATTTAATATCAAGGGCGAATGCATTTAGAAGTCGCAACTAAGGAAAGCTTTAGGGTTGATGGAATGTCATGATCTTGATTTCTTCGAATTGTGAACAGCCGTTGGGCAGGTATATTGGGGAATTGAATTTTCGTCCAAACTCGGATTTATTCATCGAATGTGTTCATCTTCCCGCTTTTCAGAATCGAACGTTCCACATGTGTGGTTTCTCTCCATAGGTTTGCACGTCATCGTATCTGCACTAGGACTCAACGCTCATGCCAATTTGCAAACGTGAATGAAGGCAAACATCAATTAATGGAACGGCAAAAGATGACATAGGGTCAATTGGTTGGCACGGCACAAACAATCATCGTTCGATGAATTCTTTATTTGCATAAGTGCTAACGCTTTCCTCCAATATTTTTTTCGGTGATCGAAGTAGCGCAGTTCGTTTTCAGCTCATCAGAAGTCCACCTGCCCAGGGAGTGCGAGGGCAGAATTCGCCGACCGTGAAGCGATAAGCGCCTTTTTGAGTTTATCGCGTGGTGTGGCGACGCGAATAGCAAAGCATCGTTATGCATTGGAGAGGCGTTCTCCTGTCACGGATAAAATATGGCTATCTTCATCAGTCAAGGGCTTTTTCAAGCTGATATCTTCCTCACTTTCGAGCATGTTTTTTTACGTTTGCATCGCGAGTAAATGAATTCAATATTTTTCAACGAAGCGAAAGACACAAATGGAAAAATTCATTAAATTTTCTGTTGAGGAAAAGGAAAGGACAAAAGGGACATGATTTACGTTCTTTTACCTCCCTTTGAAATTCATCCATTTTTATTGTTTTTTTTGCGCGGGCTTCGCCGAAATTATGAAAGGAAATCCTATCTGTCAGGTAGGTCCGTTCGTACTGCGGTCTTCCTTCCGTTACTACTTTTTTTCTAACGAATGTTTTTTTTTCTGTCTGCCGGGATTTTCCTGCTATTTGTTGAGTACTTAAATAAGAAGGATGTAATGATTGAAAGATACTTCAGCAGCATAACATACTGTGTCTATAATATAAATAATTTGTTCTTCATTTTGGAAATAATTAACTTAATGCTTTGAAGTAAGCTTTAGTGAGACGTTTCCAATTTTATGTGAAAGTTTTTGCTTCACTTGCTTCACGTTGCTTCACTAAAATCTTAGGTGTAATCAACTGTAATAAAAAGCCCAAAAATGAATTAATTCTCTTTGATATATCTTTGTCACTCATTTTATTTGAATCATGTGTATGAGCCAATGGATCGTTTATGAACAGTATTAGTATCAATAAACAAAAGCAGATCTTTTTATATTTAGTAGAAATTTTATCCAGTATACCAGTAAATAATCCAATCGTAGAAAATATCGAGAATTATACTCGGAATATAGAGCTTTCATTCCTTTTACTTCATATCCGAACATAAAATTTGCTACGTTTGTCTGTCTCACTAGATGTTCAAAGAGTACTTCACTCCTCGAGGGATGATTGACTCTTCCGACAGAATGCTTGTCTGCGTTTCATATACCAGATTCGGCTCGTGGTAGTTTTATGGTTCTACACAGAAAGGTATCTATCTGCATACGGAGTTCTAATTCCAGTAAAAATCTTACAAATGCGATGAGTGGAAATTAGCCGGGCTCAAAGTAGATTTACTGTAATTTGTTGTGCACTTCTAAGCATGTTATTTTGTCATTAAATTAAAGCATTCTAAAATTATGTGAGGAAAATTTACCATAAAATTACTTCCATCGAGGTTCATTCCTCGATTTAATGAATACATATTATATTCCAATCTTCGATTCGTACGTTATGAGAAATATTGAGAGAACAACTATTTTTAAAAATTGGATTGTTAATAATATACAAATCTTCTTTTATAATAATGCTTCACTGTGAAATCATAATTTTAAAATGCCATATCATCTTATACAATTTACCTTATAAATGAACAATAACTATGATGTAGCCTCTATTTTTTAACCAAATTTCTTAATTACAATTTTCCTTCATCAAAGATTCTTTGGATTACTATAATATTCCTATTTTATAGAAATTAGTGTATATGCCAAACTTTGTGATTCCAATTACATATAAAGTGTTTTGGTTGCAATATCATCAATGCAGTGTGCGATTTATTAATGATGCATTTTTGGTTTAATACTGTTTATCTGAGTTAATATGAATGAAAGAGTGGGTAGCAGGAAAGTCCCGCACCAAAAATAAAAAGAATAGGAAATATTTATAAGTATTTCGAAATCATATTAGATTAGCAAGAGAAACGTTATATTTATCTTTAATCACTCTCTAGTAGAGGTATTCATATTTATTCTAAATATTTTAAAATAGTTTATGATGTGAAATCGAAATAAAATAAAGTTCATGCGCTCCAATTACTTGGACTCTGAATTTATCGGAAATAATCCGAAGAGAAACAATTTTTATCCAATTTCCTCTGGAATATTTGGAATTTTTTTCTAAACAACAGGAATATATTTTTTGAGAAAATATGGTAGTTACAAATTCATTAATCAATCTGCCTAATAACTCTAATGTGTTTGTGATAAAATATCGAGGAAATAGAGATTGTACAGTCATCGTATTGTAACACAAACATTCGTGTGTGGGATTTTTAACTCACCTTTTTCTCCGTTCGTCCATTTTCTCTCGGAATCCGCTATGAAATTCAAATCTCTTGCTTTCAGCGGATTGGCAAGAATAAATAATTAGGAGATGGAGAGAAAACAATTTGCGTGTTTATTGGCGCGAGGGCCAATTTCATATCCGGTCTCTGTGTAGTAATTTCATATGCATTCGAATTCGCAGGCGATCGCGAAATTATTAGTCAGGCCGCTGTTCCGCCCTTTCTTCCGCTAAAGCAGGGATTTTTGCGATTTGTCGTCAGTTGTTTGAACCGGAAATTCTGTGCGAAAATCAAACTGTTATTCATTTAGCGTTAAAATAGCATAGAAAAAATGATAGTGAGGTAGCCACGAACTATTTTCCAAAAGAGCAATGCAATGCTGTTGTTTATAGGATGCTGTTGTGGAGAAGTAGATTGTATCGTGGAATTTTGGATTTAGACATGATTATGTAATAATTCATGTAAATACTAAAGCTGGTAACATAGAGGTGTAAAACGATTTGCTTAACGGGTTATTTAATTCTTTTAAATGTACGTAATAGACACAAACGGTTTTGCCTATAAAGAGGATTTACCTAGTATATATTAAAAATAATTAATATTAGTGATATATTTTTAAGAGGTGCTTGGCCTCTAAAGATCAGATATGAATAAGGTTACTACTATATTTATAAGTTTCTTTTTAAGGTAATTCTCTCTATTTTGATTTGAAAGTAATACTGCGATATTTTATCCAAAATTCGTTCATTTTTTGAAGAGAATTCTTGAAAGAAATAAATTGAAAATTTATCTTCATTTAGTCCATTTATCACTCTCGGACGAAAATTACACTCTCACGTCTGTAATGAGTAGGAAACGGTACAGAGTTCGTGCGTCTATGTAGACACTGATTGAACACAAGTGACCAGTGCAGTACATCCCGATTCCTCCCGAAACTTCCAATTAAAGAAAAGGAAAATGTACCGATAAGGATAAAAAAACTCGCTCGCTTTCCTCGAGCACGGAAAAAAATTAAAACCCAAAAACAACCGATCCAAGAATCCTGGTAATTGAACTGTCTCTCCCCGAGAAAATAAAGACAAATACCTAAAAAAGCAGGCAGTTGACCTTGTTGCGGCTGTAAGAATGTGAATACGTGTTCCGCGTCTTTTATCCATTTTCCTCATTTTTTCCTTTCCGTCCTTTAAAGAGAAACTCCGGGAAAAGATAGTCCTCATTAGGGAGGGGAGTTCGCCAAAGGAAAAGTGAAACGTGAGGTGGATCTCCCTCTTTCTTCCATCCGCAAAAACACTCCCACTGCGAGGGTGTACCCTCCCTCTCCCGGGTACAACCCAATCTATTCAGTTACCTTCTTGCCTCGAGGGAAGCTCTCGTTGTTTCCCACACGATTGGCATCGTTTGGGAGGGGGTGCGGAGACTTGCTTTCCTCTTTTTCCCTCTCCCTCGCAAAAGGATAACGAAGTCTCCGCGCATCGGAAAATCCGAAACGGAGAAGATATTTCGCTACGCTTTTCGGTTGCCGAGTCTCTCTGAATAATAATAGAGGCGTCACGCGGTTATCTCTTGCCTCTTAGCTCCTCTTTTTCTTCCGTCCTCTCTTAAACTAAGAAGGCACTTCATGAAGCACGCCGAGTGGGGTTCATTATTCTCCGGATTGTGGTTTCGATCTCTCTCCCTTATTTCCTTGCTTTATAAGTCCGTTCCTCCCTTTCTTCGAAGGGCCACTTCTCAACCCTTTATCAGACCCTAGATGGGACTCCTTTCTTCCCTCGGATGGATCCTTCCTTCCTCTCCGCCAATATGCGAAAGTTCGATGCCACCGATGGAGGAAAACGGGAGTGACTTTGCACTCGGAGGAATGTCGTGCGCGAGCGATGCTTGTTAAAACAGACAATCGGAGATCACTGTCCTCGGGCTCGAGAGGAAATCGAAGACAAGATTGACCCTCCGCAAAGGCGATCGAAGAACGATATTTTTAGGCTTCCGAGAAGTCCTTAAAAATGCTCGTCGAATCGTATGTTAAGGAGCTTGTTTGTAAATGAATGGGTTTCGATTTCTGAGAAGAAAGTTTTAACGATTCCCCTTGAATAGAGGAACTAATAAGCATGCTGCCATTTCTCCTGGAGATAAGTCTATTTCTTTTATGTGTGTTAATCGTTTCTCAACTCCTTCTTATGTGAGGTAATGATGGTCATTATGGAAATAATTCATAATACGTTTATATATAGTAGTGTTAGAATCTCTCCAATTCTAAGGTATGCTCAGCATTATTTTCATTTCAAAAAGTGTTATTTTATCGGTTAAAGTGTTTTGCGCTGCTTTATTTCCGTTTAACTTATTTTAACTCTGTATTCAGAGGATTGATGAAATAACCAGGTTTTATAAATGTCCTCTGTCCTATAAATTCGATAATTTTGAGGCTAACGATAAATTCGACATCCAGGTTCTCTATGCTCTTGCGTTATAGCAGATCGATGCGTTAGTCTGAAACCATTCTGAGATTGTTTTTAATTTGTATCGCATTTTCTCTGTATTGTAAATAGTTCTCGAATTGTCGTGATAACCTTATGATATTTTTACCCTAATAATTTAAGGTAGATTTTAAATTTATCTTCTTATTCTTTAAATGCTAATTTATATGAACCGGTCAATGTTTTAAGCATTCCTCCATTCCTGCCCATCCGCATTGACTGCGCATTGAGATGATCTTTTGGAAGTAGGTCGCACCTGGAACAGGCCCAGCTTCCCATTAAATCCGAATGGGGCAATTACGGCTGATATATCAAGCATGATGGAAATCGCACTTGAAGCCTGATAAAACGGAGATCGAATATCATGCAGGCGAGACTTCATTATGTAAAGTGAGGATATCGGTGTGATACCTTCCCGGGTGGAGATTTGAGGGTGTGATTAAGAAATTTCCTTAGGATGTATTAGGGCGTCGAAAGGATTGTGCTTCCTCAAGATCCCCGTCAGATGACGCCTCCGTCGTAAATAACTCTCCGATTTGCTGGTTTTCGTTCCCTTAACGTCGTCTACGGAGCGAATTTTGGGTCGAGGTATTAAAATCGATGTCTGGAGTTCGACCTCTTCTTCGTTCCCCTTCTCCAAACAGTGCTGATCACAAGACGACCTTGCCCCCAACTTTCTCCTCCGCCAAATCCATTTTCCTTCCGCGGGAAGGGGGCGTTTCACGGATTTATCCTCCGCTTTTGGTCCACGTCCTCTCTCCGTAATCTAATTGGACGGCCCGAGCGTCGAGAGCGCGTATATGGTTTGTTTTTACATTGTGAAGCTAAAACTTGTGATGAGAGGAGTTGGTTAAGCAGAGGAAGAACGATCCTCGGGAAAGGGAGAGAAGGATAAATTTCGTTTCCTACCGCTTTTTCACTCTGTATCTCTTGACGCTCACCTTTTCTTGCCATTTTCCTCTTGTTTGGAGATGAAAGGAAAAGGGCATTTTTGGAGATGTAAGAAACAGGTTCGGTGGGATACTTCGGAATACAATTTATTTTACTCATTTATAATTTACCGTTTTTTTATCGATTCTCAAGTTTTCCCAACATCGTGTTTTATTCAAACTCAGCAACAATTAATAATTAAAACTTCATGGGTTTCATTCTTTGAATATTTTAGGTATTTATATTTCAAATATGCTTTGAAAAATGAAGGAAATCTTTAGAATGAACTAAAATATCGTATTTACTTTATGAATGGCATATCTATTCAATAGGTGTCCTTTCCATAAATCAACTTGGGAAAAATCACTACTAATAATACCGCTTTTCCTCTATCAGTCATTGGATATTCCAACGTTATCGGCTTTAAGTTTGGGATCGTTAAGCGGAAATAGTCGGGCTAAATTATTAATACCTAAACAGGCATTCTAGCCCAGGAATTTAGCGTTGCAGGTTCACGCACTAAATGACCGTAGCTGATATTAAATTATTTTATTCAAATATTGCTGTAGAATTGTGTTACTATTAATATCTAAATATATAAAATTTTAAATTAGCAATATTGATAATTTCATAAATTTTTCTTCGTTGAAATGTTAATGAAATTTACAATTAATGTCAGCGCCTTCATTACAATTTTGTCAATCAAGATGAAAGGAGAAATCTTTGCCTCGTTTTTCAAACAACCACAGCTCAACTTATTCATAACCTGTTGATTACGTAAAATGGGAAAGCTTGTATGTCACATTCTAAGATTTTAGCAGCCTGGTTGCATATCCTCGCCGCTGAACCTCATATGGAAATCTTTCGCTTTCGGGCTCTATTGTTTTTGATTTATATGCTCGCGTCACCTTCCGTCCAATGCTTTTAATATTAGTTCTACGCTCCCGCCTTCCTCCTGCCACATGTCTCGCTTGTCTCTCGAGCAAAAAGGCGGGCGCAAACCATTTCGGGAAATCTATTACACGGCGTCTCGGAGAGACACAATTTCCTTTTAACCCCACCGCAAGAATTCACTTATCTCTATTGCATTCCGGCCCAAATGAGGGACTTTTCTGGAAAGAGAGAGAGGGAGTGAAGATCGAGAGAGAAAGGGAGAGAGTTGGTGGGAGAAAGTAACAAAGAGAGAGAGATGGAGAGGATGATAATGTGAGAGAGAGAGGCGGAGAAAGAAGTGAGCGTGGGAGGTTTGAGAGAGAGAGAGACTAAGGAGAGACTGTCGGTTGCTACAGGCAACGGACTCCTCCTCCTCTTGCGGAACCTGCGCCCTTCCAGTCCCGAGGCGGTCCACAAGATCTTATATAGAATGTAAGAGGTCTCCGACGTTCATTAGACAGACGACTCAAACGGAGTTTGAGCGTAAATCTCTCTGGAGGCTCAAATTAACGTACAATTTCCCGTAGTTGCTCATTAGCGATCTGCTCCGGATTGTTTCCAGTCTTGCCTTATATACGCCTTAATATAAGTAAAGAACATTGGGTAGCGAGAAATGCGGGGTCTCTCCCATTGTTTTCTTTTTCTGTTTGACTCGAGTCCTGTTAAAAAAGAACGTTTTTATTAGGTTTTATACTTTCGCTCCGCTACCTCAATGGGGCTAAACGAACAAGAGCTTCGGCGTAGCTGCCGTGTATTTATTGTTTGGGAAGAATGGAGTGTTTTGTTTCCATTCTACGCGAAGCTTCTAAAGAATTGATGTTTCATTGGGAAAAGTTTGTTTTTTCATTAACGAAATGTATTTTCTTCGCTGCTTTTATCGTATTCCAAATTATAAAGACTTTTTGGCAATTATAAATTCTATTATGCTATGCTCATCATCCTTTATATTAGTATGCCAATGATAACGAAATGATAGCCGTTACAGGAGGCATATTTTTGGAAACTGCGGAATATAACCAGGAATGCATTCTGGAGTCAAAATATACTCATAGTGTAGAAACATTATTTTGATTGACGTTAGTAATATAGCTCCAGTAAGATTTATAAGCAATAATTTGAAAACAGAAATTCTAATTGATCATGATATTTCTTAATAAGATTACAGCAAATATTATAATTTAATTTACGCTTGCAATTCAGCTAATGAGGTTTATAAAAATCCAACGAACGAAAAAATGCACCCTAACTATGGAGTTGAAGTAATTGCATGAACAAATGAAACAGATATATAGCAGTATTTATCATTCGATAAGAAAGCACGTTTAAGATTAGTATTTTACTTGCTTTTCCGCTTCCTCTGAAAAGTTGAACACTTAGCTGAATAGCTACTGTGAGAGTTGCAAGAGATCCTAGTTTCTTCTTTATCAAGTATTTCAGTTGCAATTAAGATATCTGTTTTAAAGATTCAAGCCTACATCATGTTACAGTGGAGGAGCTGTAAACATAGAACAGAACTCTGGTGACAAGAAACGATCTCTGGAAATTTTAAATCACTTTCTCTGTTAGCTTCGAGTTGGTATGATTCGGTAGCCGTACACGATATTTTCTGTGTTATTTTCTAATAAGTACAAGGCTGCATAAAAATACAGAACCTATTTTTAAAAATTCAGAACACAAGAGTATTGCAACGTGTATAATGTTTCTTGCACTGCAATATCTAAATGTAAGATGCTGGTATCTTTATACTAACATAAACCCGGTGCCAAGAGATGTCATCATCTATGTTCCCTCTCCTCTCAAAAAAGGCACTTAAATGTCTAGGGTTTCTAACTTCCCAATGAATGTAGATGTTAATCCTAGAATAACTCTAAATAAAGCTTTTCATCTCTGAATTACATATTTTTCTATTTTCTAGCAAATGTTTTCATGCCAGCGATATTTTGGGCACGAAGGAAGCCAAATATTCACATCCTGAACGGAAATTTATTTTTCAAAAAGCACGCTGAGTCCATCAAACCTAATCTTGATACATAATATTGCTCTTAAGAACTTGAACGGCTTCATTGTCCATCTCCCCTCGAATCCCTGTCGAATTGACGTTTCCCCATTCAGTTGTGGATATTTCCTCGCGGTTTTCCTGGAAACCTTAAGAGACGGGACGTGGATCGGCCAAAGAGAGAGAGACTTGCAATCCATCAACTATTCCATCCGCGTTGCGCATTTTACCGATTGTTTGCGAGGTATCGTTCCACCCTCTGTGTGTATATCGGCTGGAGTGAGATGTGCAAGGAATGAAATGCTCTCCTGAAGAAGAGAAAGGGGGCTCTCGAAATAAGAAGGCCGTGTGGAAGGACGGAAGCGAGGAAAGAGAGGGAATAAGTGCGATCCAGAGAAAGAGGAGATGTATATAAAGGGCGAATGTGGGGGAGAGAGGAGAATGGGAGAGAGAGATACACGGGGCGGAGGGAGAAGTTTTTGTTGGAGCTTTTGGGGAAATGGAGGTGTGGCCGCTCAACACGGTGGGGGTCTCTCGCCGCCCCCGACTTTCCTCCTCCTGCTTTGGCATTCCCTCCGTGGCTCGGGGATCCTTAATGGCACTGCTTTCCTCCTTTTTACATGCGCACCCCAGACGCATGAAAATTTTTTGCTCTTTTATTTTTCCACGCGGCGCATGATGGCGAAGGGGGCGAAATGTGGGCGTGCGTGCGGGGGGCAGCGAAGTTTGCCGTACTCTAGTGGACGCCGGGAGAGAGAAAACTCTTGTTTTACTCTCGTAATCATTTTTATTTTACGTGAAAGAGTGCTCTAAAAAAGTAGAGGATGATATGACACACATTAGAAAAAGAAGGAAAGAAAATGTTGCTATAAAATCAAAGAGAAGCAATTAAATTAAGATTAAAGGAGGTCAAAATAGAATATCTCGATGAGAATAATCTGATATAAGCCTCCTCGAATTTACGAAAACGAACGAGCTTGAACTAAAGACTAAGTTCAGCACGATGATGAGTCGAGGATGATCTACATATGGAAAACACATTCTGTGATGTGTTTAATAGGCAGAAAATTAAATCGTACAAATGGCAAAAGGATTTTTAATTTTATATAAATCACTAAAAAAGGATAGAATCATCATATCTCTTGCAGATGTGAGTGGCTTACGGCTATAGAAGCAAATCCAAACGTGGGCAGAAGGGGAGGAATTTAATGGGTGACTGAAAACGTAAAGGTCGGCCTTAGTTGCCTTATAAGTTTCCTATCTCGTGTCCCTCAAAGGGCATCGTTTATATAATTTTAACTGTGTTTGATATTTGAAATTATGATTCTTGCAAAACTTGGGTAATGGAAGTAAGGAGGGAGGAAAATGAATGATAATAATTCATCTTTTCTGTACTTGTGCGAAGTAAATTAATAATTGCATTCCTGTCAAGAATATTATGTTATGTGATATATGAGGAAGTAACTGTATTTACAAATGATGGAGAATTAGTTTAAACATAACATATGAAAGCGTGTAACTTTACCCAAGGTTGGACGGCAAGTGAACGTTCTATTCTTTATTTTTTCACTTCTTGTACAATCTTCCTTTAGTCGGAGTTAATTTTGTTTCTAGTAGAATAAAACAAAATAAAAAGTCATGGAATTGTAACTGTATATATAGTCGGAGAGCATATGATAAATAGCCTTGTTACTTAGAACAGATTAATTTACGAACGACAAATTTAGCAACAAGCAAGAATGCGATTTGTTCCCGAAAGTCTTCTTCTCCAACCTCACCTTTAAAACAGACAATACAATCAGATGCATTGACCATTATATTTATGCTAGGGGATAATAGAAAGACGGCTTGCAAGAGTAATGACATAAATGAGTATCTAGGTCACGGCTATGTCCTCGAACGGGAGATTTGTTAGATAGAAGGATAGCATTACAAAAATTAATAAATGCTGTTCAGCAAGATGAGAGATGAAGAGAGCGCTGAGAGGGAAAAAATGAAAGTGAAGAGGGGAGATGCGACGAGATGTCGATGCGCTCCGACAGAATGGGTCACGATCGTTTTTTCTGCATTTATTTCCCCCATTCCACGTGCCGTGCGGAGTAGAAATCGCGAGGCGTGACTGCTCCTCGTCACGGGGTGAGGGTGCTCTACCGTGACAAAATGAGTCAACCCCTTGAAGATTCACCAAAGGTCACGGAGCTTTCGTTTTTTAATTTGATATTTTTATGTCATCTCCTCACTCACTTAGCGTCCGGTCAATGGCGCGCATAAAATTTTGGTGTGGTGCTTTAATTCCAAGTTATTGGACTGTATCGAAAAACGACTTACATCGTATCCAAATAAAATTTTGGGGAACTTCGGTTCCTACTTACTTAGATATAATTAAGATTTGCCTTCGGCGATAAAATCAAAATGCTTGGGAGTTTTGACATCCGTCAGTCATGGAAGGAAATGGATTTATCAAAGTAATAATCCTAACATTCCCAAATAACTTGAAAAAGTCCGTTTTTCCTTCCTGTTTTCCTGGATGTACGCCCTTATGTGCAAAGTACCTTTAACCCTTTCCTTGTAATCCTAATATTACCTCCGTACTTTCACCACAGAGGAGAACGATCGATTCAGCTGAAATAATAATTATAAATAACTCAGTATCATTTTATATTCGTCATTCGATTTTATCAGTGTGCTAGTGAAATTAGTTTCATATATACTACTAAGCAATAATAATCTTATTTTTAGATAATTTCCATTGAATTTAGGATGTTTCATACCAGGATACATATCTACCAGGAAAATTGTGGGAGATATCTTGCAAATGTCCATACTGATGTTTAAGCAAATTTTTGTATAGGTAGTTTTATCTCTACATTAATTGAACATGTACGAAAGGGGATACCGTTAGAATACATTGAAATATTTTTGAGGGTACATGTAATTTAATATCATGAATTATAAATGGTGAAACGTGTTCGTACATATGAGACGAGTATTAGAAACATTTAAAAAGTACTGAATCTCAGCTAATATTACTTTTAAAGCAATAAATAACCCTGAATATCATAAATTAAAATGCGCACCTATAAACGAGTCTTATTAGCAATTTGTCGATTTTCTGTTTGAGATGGTCACTGAAGTAGGGACCGTAATTAATGCCCTTAATTAAAGCAAATGTACTCCACATTAACAGCCACTAGTCTAGCAACCACTCGAAACATCGAGGATTGATCTGTTTGGCTTTCATCGCCTTATGCTGACTCAGTACTGAAGCATTTCCCTTTAAACGCGGCCAATCATTCTTCCACGAGCCCCATTATATCTATCGCGTCCTGAATCTCCTACTAAATCACTTATCCTACCGAAGCTGAAATCTATCGACCGTCTCCACCGTCATCGGCCTTCAATCGATCCTCATAATCTCCCTCACTTTTAAAACACACACAGGGAAGCCGATAATCGAACAACAATGACGCCACTTAAAAAGCGACAGTCCAAACTGTCAGCACCCTCGAAGCACTCTTCTCCGTGATAAGCCCTGTCAACTCCCTTTGGTTCAGCCGCTGACCTTTCGGTGATTAGCGAGGGGGAATAAGTAGATTGTTGGCACCTCCCTCGATGCTACGTGCTTAGCTTTCGTGCTCTTTCATTTTCAACCCCTTCTCCCCCCGCATCTTCGGTTTCGACACCCTCACCTCCTGCCTTTTGTTCCCACACCACGGCCCCAAGTGCCAAACTCGGCGGCATCTATGGCTGGAGATGAAACATCTGTTGGGGTGTTGCGACTCTCTCACAAAACAACTCGTTTCTCTCTCTAGCTCGGAAACCATATAGATTCGAAAGTTGGGTACACTTTGCGTCCGAGCGTGGATGCGTCCCGCTGCTGTCGGTGGGGGAAAAGAGACAAATTGAATGCGACGGGGTTTGCCAGGCGATGTCGCACCTCCATGAAAGGATACAGAAAAAATGAGAGATGAAAAGGAGTCCGATCGGGGTGATGGTATTATACCCTTCCTAACCTCATCACTCTTTCCTCCCCTTTTTGATATTTCGTTAACTTCCCTCGTATCTCTTTTCCTCGTTGATTTCTTTTGATTTCTCAATTTCTCTTGTTTTGTTCTGTATCCTTGTAAATTTATTGTTCATCTATCGACAAACTTGGATGGATTAGGGATTTTTATAGTAGCATTTGCTTCTGCATACGGTATACATGGTTTCGTAATTTATTTATCATCGTATTTATTTACTTGTAATAAACAGAAGCTGATTTTTTTATTTGTATTTCACTAAAATCCGTTTTCTTTCTCTTTGAATTTCCAATAATAAGAATTTTTCCGAGGACGAATTTCACAAATTCGATTTTCTGGAAGAGTTCTATCCTATAATACTTCATGCACTGAAATACTGCAGTAGAAAAGGATTTAAGATACCCAAATTTAATATAAATTGGAATACGAATCGTGGTAGGCATTAGTTTTTCATTTATTTTGATACACAGCCATCATCAGGCATAGTTGGTGGTTTTGCGATAAACAAAATCTTAACAAACGAACAAAAACATCCGTGCTCTGACCATAACGATGGCTTACGACGGTGCTCTCCAACCGATGTGCCGTAAATTAACTCTCCGCGGTGTGCCGCGTGATATTATAAGGTATCGTAATCTTCGCATTCTGCATCATATTTTCGCTTTAGTTTGCTAGGTTTATATTTCGGAATAAATGTGCTAAAATATTTTATTTCATAGCTTATTTATTTCCCAAATTGAATTCTTACTAAAACTAATAAATGGAGTGATTTAATACATCTCGGTGTTATTATGATTATGTGCCGTAAAAGAGGATACTTAACTATGGAATGGGAGTGATAATATCCGGTAAAATATAATGATTCATGGTAAAGAATCCGGAAGAATCCAATCAAATGTAAAGTGTCCTGAAACCAGAAAAATAGCCTCTCTGATCGAGATATATATATGAAGATTCTAGGCCAATAATTCGCGGAATTATTTTCCTTCTCGCAATATAGAGCAGCAAGTAATTACACAACCATTCCCAGTGTTTCCATTCTTTAACCTTCGAAGTAAACACTCAAAATTTGTCTGTGCCGTGAATATCCTTTTCCATTCTTCCCTTACTTCTTTGTTCTTTAATATCTCGCTATCTACAAGGAACATTTCACACTCACACCGAGGCATCGCAGTAAAGTGTATCCCTCACCTCCGTGCTCTTTATCGTGTATATTTCCCTCTCTTTATCTCCAATACTTCCTCTTACCTCGAGGGTTGTTGTGGCAACACAATGGATGACTGTGCCCGTAGTCGACCTTTGCTGCATGAATCGTAAAGGTCTCCCCCGAGCGCTTTCATTCCTCCGCTTCTTTTCCATTCTTTTCCGTTTCTCTCTTGTTTCTCATTTCGCCTCTAAGTCGAGGGATAAGCAAGTCGCCGCGTTGTACAAAGTAGTGATAGGCGAAAGCGTAGAGCTTTTGACGTCGGGGTGAGAGAGAGAGCGGGTGGTTTAGGTTCGACGCCCACCCACAAGCACTCGGTTAGCCCTCCAACCACCCACCTAGCAGCAGCCCCTCCTCTTCCCCCCTCAAGATTTATGGCAATCTGAACCCGTTGCTCTCTCCTACCAATATGCATTTTATCTCTCTCTCGCACCACCATACCTTCCGGACACTCTCCCTCTTAAAACCACTCCGCTGTAGCTTCCGACCCGTGGGCCACGCCGCTACAGCATTTCGTTTTGCTCCACTTCCATCTGGTAGCGTAGCTCTCCCCATCCGCAGGAATATTCGCTATTACGGAATATGCAGGAGGAGGAATTGAATGTGGAGCAGAGTAGGGTGAGCCCTGCCTTACAAATATACTCACAAAGGCTCATAGGGGGCAAATGAAGCGTATATCTCCTGCTGTCCTCCATTTCGTTTGAAACTCAAATGGCAACCCTCCCTTCCGTCCGAAGTTGGTTCTATTGTGGGGTCTAGTCTTTTGTGACTCTCGGCCCAAATTGGACTTACCACTGTCAACTGCTACCTGAGTCTAGACGGCGATTGCCGCCTCCCTCGTATTATGGTCGGCTGCAATTTGACAGTCATGCTAATTGGGTTATTTATGAGCTTGTTATTGAAACTTTTCCTTATGTCGCTTAAGGGATGTTTCTCTTTGAAATTTAATTTCATTTCCGTTCGTGGTGACATTATTTACGTTTCTTATTTATAACTATGATGATGATCGAAACTGCGAAACAAAACACTGCTATTTCATTCATAGTGAAAGATAATGCACTACGTACTGTCATTTCTTTATTGGGAACCACAACACAGAGTTGCAATGAGTTAAGCAGCAAGATTCTACCAAGGGAAAGCTGAGGTAGTTCCTTATAGTTTGAAACGCTACTATAATTATTGCTCATCATTGTCTTTGCTAGAGAAGAAAACAGTGATGTATAAAATTAGTTAAATCGACGGATAAATGATAAGAAATAATTGAATTGAATACAATTATTTTACTATAAAATCTGTGGAGGTGACCGATGTTTTGCGGACATTCATAGCAATCAATGAAAAATAGATTCTTTTCAACAAAGATTGTTAAAATTTAACAACCGTTTTTTGGCGTTATGTTGCCTCCGTCAGGTCCGTAGTAAAAACTTTGAGTTTTGAGGAGTTTTGTCTACGGATCTGACGAATGCAATTTAACACCAAAAGCGGTAGTCAAATTTAAATACACTTTTGTGGAAATTTATTAATTTTTATTGGGTAATAAGTTCTTGCTCAGATCGGCAATTAATAATTATTTCAATTGAATACAGTTTCCAAGCTAGCCGGTGTGGCTGTCTAAAAATACCTCATTAAGTTTAGACGGTTTTCTTCAGTGATATTTACATCGAATGCGAGACATTTTAAAATATAATTGATGGGAGTATCTTATCCACCCCTTATAACGGTTTAAACTCGAAGGGTAAGATCATTAAGAAAAGGAAAGCGTCAGTAGAATTTGTATGAAATTGCTTTGTTTTAAAGGCCAATTGGCCCCAGTCGAGTCGATTCTTTTTTCCCTTCCATCCCGTGTTTATGGAATTTCTGACACCAAATAGTGCCAGTTAGGATCCAAACTTTTAATCTTTTGAAACGTGTCAAGTTATTGGAATGTAGTCGAATAGCTGATCTTATTAAATCCTTCCAAGCGAAAGAAATGTGACGTTTAAGCACCTGAATTTTAAACCTTCTTTTCTTCCGGGAGTTGTTCCGTGTCATTTTCTCTTACATAAAATGGCTACAACTTCAGCCCATTGTATAAAATTTGGTTACTTGACATTACAAGAACAACCACTTCAGTAAGTGCCATCTCATTTTAATTCTGCACGACTCATGAACACGGTTTTAAGTGGCCTTCTTACGGTTGCCTTAATAGGATATGTTGCCTGAGGACAGAAGAGCGAACAAAATTTCCCTGATGATGCTCAATTTTAATAATTAGTGGATTTCAGTGCTTGATTTTTTTGTAGCACTGACTCAAAAACCGTGCGTGACTTTGGTATGTATGTCATAATGATGTAAAATAAATAGAACGTAAAGACGTTATAGGCACCGGTGCTGTTGTCCTTTCTTAAAAGTACTTTGACAGCGTAAGTCGTGGGATACTATCGGGTATGGAACCTGGGACCGCTTTCACCAAAGCCGTATGCGCTGGTTCTAATGCTGTTTTTGGATATAATAAAGGTTTTTGGATATAATAAAAATGCGTTTATAAGTTACTAATATAAATATTTTAACTGTGAATTGAACTATTTCCACGACCATTTATTTTTATTTGAGCAGGTGACTAATTGTCTTAATTTACACTTTGGAAATTTGATATCAATTTTTACATCTAATGCGTGGATGTTTTTCCATTACTGTATGATGACCATGATAGGAAACAGAGGTGATGTCTGCAGACTATAATCAATTTTTGCATTTTAATAGAATAATCTTCTCTAATAGTGTAATTGTTATTCGAATACCCTTCTTGTTATTCGATTAATGAAGATTTTAATTGCTTTCCACACGTAAATTACTTACATGAGTTGGCAGAACGCTTCATGGCTGCTCATGGAAATGAAATTGCTTTAATTCAATTCGGCTGATTGATTCCCTGTGTAGATTCGGAATTAAAATACCTTCCATTAATTGGTTTGGCAATTACGAGTCCTTTTCAGATGTTTGTTTCATTGCGGATCTTTTTTATGATTTATCTTTGCTTAAAAAGTGTGCCTGTGTTTATGTCGGCCAGGGCAATTGATAAGTGGGCCTGGTTTGATTTATTTCCTTAGAGCGCCCTTGAGTGATCCGGAACTGTCGTGAGTAGGATACTTTAAATATTCAATTACAGTTGCTTGGCAGTTGGGCGGATTGGCCGCCGTCCGGAGGCCGCCTTCGAAGAAAACCGGCTCCAGGCTCGCGAGCTCAGGGTTTATTAATAACGCATAATCATGGGATTGATTTTCAAATAACCCAATTGATGACTTAAACTGTTATGAAAATCGAATGTTAAGATGCCATCACGCAGCGATTACCGCGTCGAAATCTTCTTGTTGATGGCTGCGAGCTCAATATTTATGCAGCATTTAGCGGAAAAGCGATTGAGAGCAACGCCAGACTCGCGAAATGTGGGCAGGATTAAATTCTTATAAGGTCATTGACGTTTAAGGCAACTTTCCTGGCAGTATTTTGTACCATTATCTTTCTTCGATTGATTCTGACCGGATGCATTTAACTAAATTGATCGCCTGATAATTTGGGAAGACATCCTTCAGAACGTAGGTTTAGGTGATCACAATAATGTTTTATAGGGATCTATAATTATGGATGTTTTTAATATTCGATATTCAGCAGTATTTTAGATAGGTAAACATTATTTAGATATAATTAGATATTCATAAATTTTATTTAACTCCAACGATTAAACATTTTCTCAAAATAATAGCAGGAATTATATATCCGAAGGCGAATCTAGGCGCATAAAAACACCTTTTTATGACGGAAAATAAAAAAGGAGACTCAATTTACCTTGAGATATTCTTAAGGAGATATCATTTCAAAACTATGTAGTATTTTTAAAGTAAATATTTTACGATTTCCAAGTACTCTTACTACGAAATATTTTTCTCGAATATTTTTCCATTTTCATTAAATATTTCTACTCGGTATTAGTACCAGTTTTGTTACACAGATACCCTCTCATTCCCCATCATATTGAATTACTTTTTAAATCACCATAGTTCCCGCTCAGCTAAATTCGTTGCGCTCCCGCCTTTTGACCGGATTCGGAATCTATCTGGATGGGAAACCAACTTCCTCGATGGGGGTAGGAGGCACGATGAACATCCGGTTGTAAGTATCATTGCCTTAATCAAAATCCATCATCTTCGTTAGATATTTTCACCGTAATCATCAAGCGAAGAAAATAATGAGATTTGGAAGAAATTACAATTTGACTTCAATACAATTTCATCTAATCGATATCTTTTTAAGGCTCTCTTAAGAGATTTTGAAAGATATTTTTAAAACATTTACACTTATTTTTCGTTTGAAACTTAGAAACGTCTTAACAAGTATAAGAATCCTTCAATATATCTTGTGATTTCTATGAAGTTCTCCTACGGATCATGTATGCTCTCCTACCCCATAGACGCTCCCTAGTGTCTCTCTATCCAGCTGGCAGTTTCTCTGGCGCATAACCAATGGTAGCATTGAGTGGGTGCGTAGCAGGTACACTGCAGTGGTTGTTTTACGCGTCTAGGCCCTCTGCTGGGTATTCCAAGCCCTCTCTTGTCTGGAGAGAGAGTTTGGAAAGGACCTTTCACACCAACTCGTCGCGAAGTGCGTGAGATATTCTTCGGCAGACGTAAACACACAGTAGATATTCCGCACGTGGCTGTGTTTGTTTAAGGGGAGCTCTCCTTACCGCAGGTCCATCCACTCTACCGCTACACACACAGACAAGCAAACGCCTCCAAGGTAGACATACTACGCCCCCGCAAACCCCCGACTTTTTAACCCTTTTTTATATCCCCAAAAAGGGATCGAGTTCTATTCCATCTTCCTACTCAAGAAATTGGATAGCGGTATATTCATCCTCAGTGAAAGAAAAGTCCCTTTTTTAACAGGTCTCTTCCTTATTTATCTCTTTAGTTCATTCCTCTCCAGTTGCCCCGAAAGCTCCTATCCCTACTCGGTCGTCTTCCCTTTGCTGTTCCCATGACCAAACGCCCTTAGGCCTGTGCAAATCTGGTGGAAATTAATAATCTTGCTTGAGACCGTGCTTTTGACGATGTTTTGTCTCCCGGACGGGGATAATGCTGGGAAAGTGAGGAGGAAATACGGAGTTAAATGATTTGAATGAGTGAAATGAAATTAATTATCCCATACTTTCCGAGTAATTTATTATTTCTTTCCATCAGTATCTCGATGTTTCTCATGCTATCGCATCGGGAGAAATGGCATTCAAATATCTTAATTTATTCCTCGTTTCGAATTCTCGAAAAGAAACTGGAAGAAATAATGCCTGTGGTACATGAAATGTCCTTTTATTCTTAAACCTCTCATTCGTGTTTCGTGCCCTCTCAAATCTCTCCTCGTAATCCTCTTTAACACGTGCTCTCCCCCTTCACTCTGTCCCATGCACTGACTTTATTTTCCAACAGCGAAAAAGGTCTGAAGAATTAAAAAACATGGAATGTGAGGGGGTGTGAGCAAGGACCCTGAGCGAGAGAGAGCGAGGTGGTGCAGAATGCTGTGGGAGTAGATGATGTTCACTTTACAGCAGTTTTGTGCGATTTCCTTTTTCTTCCTCTCTTTCGTTCCCTCGAGGATATTTTTTCTGCCCCGTCTCTGCCGCGGTGTGCGCCTCGTGGAGAGCCTTTAAAAAATAAAAGAGAACTGCCCACCAACTCTTCTTTTTCTTCCGTCTCTTTTTTCCATCAATTTGCTTTGCAAATTCGTTTTCGGTGTCGCCCTGCGAGCGCGTGCAAATTGAAATAAAGAGAGTCTGTACCGCCGACGAATGTTTATTTTTTCATCCTTCTCATGGCGGTGCTGAGTGCTCTCACAGACCTTCTTAATTTGACCGCTTTTCTTTTTGCGCCCTTTTTCTCTCTTTAATTCGGGTCCATTCCGTTAACTGCGGGTATTTCACCGTCCGGGTTTCATTCCGAAGGCCCTTTCTCTGATTGATGACGATTGTCATGGAAATGAGTCTGCATAATACGGCGTAACGAGGAAAATGCGCCTTTCTCAGATCTTTTATATATGCATAGACTCGTTCTTAATTCCCTCCCTATCTATAGAAAGATGTCGATTGGTAATCATTGCATCATTATTTTATCATTTCTAATCGAGATTTCTTTTAACAAACGTGGACAAACTTCGGTTCGGAGAGAAATGCGTGTAATCAGGGAATCCGTAGCGATACGATCGCTTGGAATAACTACGTTACATTTTCGCCGAAGCCCCCGGAACCTAGCTTTCTCTTCCCTCTCGAAGCCTACAAACACACCAGCGCTCGCTAAAATCCTCACGACCAAGTGAGCAATTACACAATTACCAAGTCCGCGCGGAAACATGCAAACACAGCCGCTCGAGGGAAGGGACGTCGCGCGCGCGACCGCTCCCGCCCGCACCCACACACACACCCGTAATTCATTCATTTCCCGTTTCGCAGGCAAAACCGATTGATGATGGTTTAACCTCTTATCGCATTAGGCTCGAGCAAACTTTTCGGATGGGCGGGCAGCGTGCTTCTGCTCCTCTGAAGCCCCATCGACTCCCGTCTTCTCTCATCGCTCACGTCCCGCCTACAAAACCCTCCGCCCAAAATGTTAACCTTGTTTGTTATCTCGTGAGTCTCCGAGAGGGAGGTTGCGGGGGAGTGATAGGGGGTTAAAGGGTAAAAGGGGGATACACCCTCTTGGAGAGAGAAAAGCGACGTCAATAGAGAGACGGGATCACGTGAGATAGAGGTGAGAGAGGACAGGTTTTCGAGTGGGATAGTTTGCGAGCGACGGATGCGGGAGAGGAGGTATTGGTTTCCCATACGAGAGGGGACTTTTGAAGTGATCTGCGTTTGGGCGACGCGGGTAGTGGGCGAAGGGCCGAGGTGAAAGCTAACCAGCAGAAGATGGGCTCACACACCGCAGGTTC
The DNA here is from genome assembly GCA_947579665.1 of Sympetrum striolatum. Taxonomy (NCBI): domain Eukaryota; kingdom Metazoa; phylum Arthropoda; class Insecta; order Odonata; family Libellulidae; genus Sympetrum; species Sympetrum striolatum. The sequence continues at coordinate 97,749,761 of OX388341.1, read as the reverse complement.
CAACTCAGTCGAACGCGTACGCTACCCTTCTGACAACACGCGCGTATACCCCTCATCGACGCAACGCTCTTTTTTGCGCTCCCGCGATAACCTCTCGAACACTCGGCGTGTCCTCGTGCCCTCGCATAAATCCGCATCCCCCTCGAGGGGTGCAGCGTTGAAATATTTACGTAACAACTCCCTATTCTGCCACTGCCGTCGCATTTGCTCCGTATTTTACAAAGCGTAACCTCCCTCACTCCCTCATCCTGACCCTTTACTTCGTCGGCCCCCCGCGGCGCATTTACTGACCCTGGAGACGCCTCTCGGGCCCTTTTTAGCCCCACTCCCGTTTCATCGAATGCCGCCGGGAGTGAAAAATGGGAGCCTCTCCGCTTTATATTTTAATTTGATTCTTTCTCCTCTTTCATATCTTTCCGCTTCCTTATGAACTCTGATATTTGTTTCAAATAAGCGGCCTCTTTATTCCACGGGATCCTTTTTATGCCTTACCCTCGTGGGGTATGGACTCAGCCTGTTGTTTAGCTTCTGCATCACAGCCATTATAAATTCGAGTGAATAATTCATACGAATAAAAGTTGATGAGCCAGAGTGATGGAAGGGATTACGTGTGGTTGAGAATTTCTTCTACTCCTGCATATTTTATGCGTTGGTTGATTAGTATGGTGAGAGAAGGGATTCATCAATTACTTTTCATTGATATAGGAAATTCTGAAATAGATCTCGGGGCTTGTCCGATAAATCATTCAGGACAATTTTGTTCCTCAGAAATCCGTACATAAGTCCTGGAATCGATGCATTTTCTATGAGCTGCGGCAGCTATCCGAAGATACTGTATTCAGATTTCAATAGGGATTTACTGGTCTTTGTGGTCCATGATGGCTGACGAGATAGAGCACGCACGCATTTGAGTCCCTTTAGCTCAATACCTCCTCCATGCATAAATTGGTATCAATTTTCATTTGAAATACCCAAAATCATTTTCTTTTAAAAGAGAAAACAATCTTCTATAAATACGAACCGCATTTTAATCGATATTTTCTCATTTCATCTGGACAGCGAGGTATTCAAAGCGACCGTTCCGCGATTGGTATTTCAAACGAATTTAACTTTTAATATCCATTTTCCGCAGATGTAAAAATTGTCCGACGAGTAAAAGCAAGCTTTAAGTGATAAACAGAGAACGTCCCTTTAATGGAAGGAAATGCTGCGGGACTGCGGATTTTGCATTTGAAAAAACAAATGAATACGTAAAACCGTTATTTTAGAACGGACGAGGACTCGCAGAATAATTGGATTCTCCTTGTTATTCCACGTCTCCGATAATCTTTTTCCTCTTCCCGAAAATACAAAACCGAACCATATTCCGCTGCCTTTTCAGGCATTGCGTGGAAGACCGAAAATACTCATTGCCCGTTGCCCTTTCCAGGAAAATTCCACTTATCCTTCGTTATCAAACGCAGCATTTATATTCGGTTTTCTTTCCCAATCTACCACTTCCTCTCTCCTCTTGACCACTCAAGTTTCCCTTCGAATTTCCTCTCTCCTCTTTTCCCCTCCTCTCTCCTGTCTCACGCCCTTTCCAGAAACCCGGGAATAAAATTCCTCCTTTCCCAAACCTCTATGCTCCACCGCTCTTTCAGAATTTGCAGCCTTCATTATGTGTGTTCATGTTTTTTATTTGTTTTTCTCGTTTGTTTTATGCCATCCCCTCTTACCCTCTGCGCCCCACATAGAGATCGAAAGACCCTTGCGGCTCCATCGAGTCCTCCCTTTACTCTGAACCGCCGACACCCTCTCTCCGATGAAAAACTCTCCCTCTTTCTCTTTTATACCCGACGTCATCTGTCCTTCCTCTCACTGCCCTCCCCCTAACCCTTTCGTTCCTTTGCCAATCCCTTTTGCTCCATTTCCCTTCTTAAACTACTAACACTCTCCTATTTTCTTTTCCTCTGCATATTCCCCCTCCCCAATTTCCCGCGGTATTTCTCTTTTGCCACTCCATTTCCGTACGCCTCTCCTCTTTTCACCCTCACGCTCGATTTAACTCTCACTTCTTTAATCCTTTTAACGTGTATGAATGTACGTGTAAGCGTTTGTGCGCATGCAAGGGGTGTTAAGCATTGCGGCTGCACTTGGGGCGCGTAAAAAAATAACACATGGAAAGTGGGTCTTTCGTGTTGTGATTTTATCTATTCGGTCGAACTAATTCATAATTATTCATCCTGGAGTATACTTACAAATTGAGTACACTGGACTTTGAAAGTAAAGTAACTGCGAAATGATGGAGAAATTAAAGTTAGGAAACATTACCATATGCAGAAATAATATTTATAATTTCGTCTTTTTTATGGGCGAATCTTAGCCTTTATTAATAAACACACACAGCATACTCAGACAACTATTTCCCAACCGGAAAAATCCGATTAGCCGGGATTCGAACCCGGGGCCGTGAGAGCGTTGGAGCGTTAACGCTAAATATATAAATATAGTCCATTTTGAGTAGTCTGTATTACGATATTTTTTCTCAAGTTTATTTGCGAGGATTTTCTTTTTTCTAACTGCTCTGTTTACATATAAAAGTTTTTATCTCAATTTACCTGTAATTTAATTGTAAGGAAATTCTTAGAAACATGGAAATTATGGCAAAATTTCCTCATAACGTGCGAATCCTTAATCAATCAATACACAATGAAAATGATTATCATTTTCATTATGTTTTGAAATTCCACTGGTTAAAATAGTATGATTTATTTTGGCCATTTATTTAACTCGGATTCATTTAATTTTGATAATTCAGCTTATTTTAAAGTTCTGAAAACTCAATTTTTTGCTTAGCATAGCGTTTTTCATCTCGAGAGATTAATTAAATAAAATATAATGTACCATACCGTATTGATATATTTTCAAGACGAATTAAACCTACATGTCTCAGGGTTATTTTTTCATTTCTCTTTCGCCTTGAAGTGCTTTCACAAATTCGTGGCACAAATACTGGATTTTCCTTGTTCATTACTACCACATTTTCATTTCTATCAAACCAAATTTCGAGCAATGAAGATTTTATAACATTGTAAGTATGCTGTACTTCTGTTTCACATTTCTTTCCTTGTACCTGGCCCCCATTTAATTTCTTTCTCGCTCCACTGTTAACTCATTAAACGTAAGGTAAAAAATTGTCTAACTTAGAAACATTTTGTTTCCCCATTAAATTTTTCATCCTCCATTCTCCTCCATCTTTTCCTCTCTCACTCCGTTTGCTCTCCCTCTATCCATTTCGTTCTCAACATCCATTTCCCTTTCCATTTTATCAAACCTTAATTCAACTCCGGCCTTCCCCTTCCGAAAAACTCGCTCTCTGTTGCGCCCGAAACCTTATTCCTCTCGTCCACACAAATTTATTTTTTCGAGCATTCCCTCTCCATCCGAATAGGTGGGCAGTAACAAGAAGGTAGAAAACGGAAATTGGTCTGGAAGGAAGGAAGCGGGAAGGAAAAGGGGCATTTCCACGAATCTTGGCAATCATAACCTTAAACTTCTCCAATTCTTTTCAAAATCGGTAGCGTGTTTGGAGTCATTATTCTTTTCTCCGGCGAAATTGCTAGATCAAAAGTTACGCATTCGCACACCGCCTTCCGAAAGGAGACGAGTGTCACTTCTGTCTTTCTGTTTCCGCCGCTATTTATAATCCCTTCTCTCTTCGAAGGTTAGGGAAGGGAGTAGCCATTGTGTCGTCAGCTATTTCGTGGTATTTCTTTTGACCGCGGATGTTTCCGTTGTTGTTGCTCCAGCTGAGCAAACAAACGGCGCCAAAGTTCCGTTCGATTTATTTAGACCGAAATTCGGATCGCAACACGTGCACTTGGGGACTTTCTTTTTCTGTCCGAAAGCGTTTTTTCCTCTCCTCTCAGAGGGCGGAAACGCCAGTCATTCCGTTAAATCGGGCGATTCAATTACACGATCAATTATTTGTACCCACAACCGTGCATGTTTGCGTACCTTTCAATTAAGCTTTTTCCTCCGTGTACTCCCCCCACTCCTCCAAAATACAGCCGTTACACCATAGCGACGAATAAATACAAGTAGCGACGCAGTCAAAAAACGAGGTGGGGTGGTGCCTCCCTCTGCATATGGATTCCTCCCCCCCAATCGACAGCGCTTCAGTTTGGGAAAATATGCTGCATTTTTCCTCGCCGTTCCCAATTTCCCGTCCACGTCGACATCGCTTCGTAAGCTGTCAAATCGGATATTTCTTCGTGCGGACTGACGTGGTCAGTCGAACGATTTTCAACAGTTTTAGGTCCACGTCTGCTCCAGTGGTTGGTTCATGTGAGATATGTTTTCTTGAAAATTGAAATCAATTGAAGTCAAAGGAGAAGTAAGATATTTAGGAATAATTTCTAAAATTTTTGTATGGATGTGGATGGCAGGGGTAGAAATTTGCTGTGAACACGCTAATAAAACATTTCTAATGTGTTCAGCTAACTGAAGTTTGAAATCGAAAATAGCTGATACAAATTCAGGATTAATTTTGTGGTACTTATAAAATTGTAAAAAAATCCATGGTAAACAAACTTTTACTAGACCGCTAATTTATTATCCGAATAACACGACCCAGTTTCGTAGCGTCGCTACATCATCAGGACCTGATGATGTAGCTGAAGATGTACCTGATGATGTAGCGACGCTACGAAACCTGGGTCTTGTTATTCGGATAATAAATTAGTGGTCCAGTAAAAGTTTGTTTACCATGGATTTTTTTTCGAAAATAGCTCTCAAGTCCTTTCGTATTACAACCGAAGGAATAAATTTATCGGAAAGACTATAAGAAATTCTAATCGGGGAAATCCTCATTGTAAAATGTAACGTTTTTTACTTCTATTATGGGTCCTATTTAATTTAATGCCATCCCAAACTAATGGGATGTGTGGTAATATTTTACTTGAAATGTTAGCCCCATGTTTTTGGCAATCAGCAACGAAATTTTAAAATATTAGTGATGTTATCATATTGATATAATTCATGTTAATGATTAAGTCGATATTTTAAATAAATGATGGGATTAAAAGTAGCTAGAGGAAACTTAAGTGATGAATAAGATGAACTGATAACTTCTGTTTGGGACATAGTGGATAGTAAGATATGAAGATAGATTATGTTTGAGAGCTGTTTGCTAACCACTCATTGTTAATAGACTGATATATAAACATATCTGACTGAACGAATTCCTCAACCAAATGATCAAAATCTCACTCGTAAAAACGAAAATATTACCTTATAATCGTGTCGGCCAGTTTTTTTACTTTATTTTATTATCAATTACCTCTGCACTCGTAAAGGTGTATTTATAATGGAATCTCATATCGTGATCCAATTCCACGCAAAATGAAGCGAAGTGATTCAAGTTTGATTTGTTCTGCCGGGAATTTTACTTACAAACTGTACATTCTTGCTGACCGAGAGAACACTGTAGAATTTAACGCAACCTTGCGGTTTGGTTGTTTCTATTCAGTAACGCGGATTCGGAACATGTAGACATTTCCTTGTGGGTATTATGACCGCATGTTTGAGTTCGCCTGTTTAATGAACAGTAAATGGATGACTATTTCGGATGCAAACACTCCAGAAGATAAACTCATCGAACTTACTTACAAAGTGAAGTAATCGGTGTACGTGCTCGTGATATTTGTAGACTGCGTTGCTCATCTCCATCTGTATGCTTTAGTAAAGCACAGATGGTTCTGATTTAAAAAAAACGTTAAATTGATTTGAATCCCAAAAATTATGCACGGCAATATATCATGAGTGTAGATAGGACCGGTTTAAAATTTAAATAAATATTTCTTGCTGGATAAGTAATACATTTACAGGAATCATAGCAATGTTTTCACGAGAAATAAAGTTGTTTATTTTTATGATGACGTTAATTTGAAGAAAATTTGGCGAAAAGGTCATGTAAAGTTATGGTATTAGACTAAAAAAGTAAGACATTTATTGTGTTTGTCACAGTTTATTGATACAAAAAATGAGTATGATGGCGGTAGACCAAAGGATAGTGAAATGGACGGAGGCCTTTATTTGTAATAGAACGCAGAGAATAAAAAAAGCAAATAAACAGTCGGACCCAATTAAAGTAACTTCAGGGGTACTGAAGGGTAGTGTAGTAAGATCCTTACTATTTTAAATATTTATTAACGATATGGAATAAAAGGGATAGGCGATTGCAACGAGCTACAAACTGATATTGATGGATTAAATCATTGGGTCACAAATTGGATATAAATACAGGGAAATGTAGAGTCATTGACTTTAATAAGAGCAAATATCAGTATTCTTATAATATCGCTGGTAATGTTTAAGTGAAAGAAAATAAGGTAAAATACTTGGGTATTACTTTCAGTAAAGATTTAAAATGTAACGCTCGTATAGGAAATATCATAGGCAAAGCTAATAAATCGTTTTGTGATACGTACTCTTAAAAAATCAAACAGGAAAATAAAAGAAACTGCGTACCTATCGTTAGTTAGGCCTATAATAGTTTACGGTGAATGTTTATATGACCGTTATCAAGTAGGAGTTAAAACGAAATTGGAAAACGTTCAATGAAGGGAAGCTAGGTTCGTGTTAGGGAGATATGAAAAACATAGCAGCGTTACTCAGATAATAAAAGAGTTAGATTGACACAGTCTTGAATACAGGAGGAAGCACAAGATACTAATAGTTTTCTATAAGACATTCATTGGATTTCCTGCGTTTAAGGAATTAAATGATAGAGTAAAAGAGGCAGATTATTTAGGTAGGCGCGATCATAAATACAAAGTAAGATGTATAAAACAAAAAACAGATAACCGGAAATACTATTTTCTAAATAGAACTATTAAGAAATGGAACAGTCTACCTGCAGAAGTCTTCGAGCCTTTCCCAAAAAATATTTAATGTTTTACTAAGGGTACAAGTAAAATTAAAAATTTGACGAATGACTCTGCCGGTAGCTGATATTGGTATCCCAGTTATATACTTTCGCGATCTTCGGGAGGAAACAAAACAGCGATACAGGGAATTAGTTGCCAAGAGAGATTTATACTTTTAGGATACCAGGATACTTTTGGTAGTTTTTCCCGCGAAGTATTAGAGAAGCTAATAGCTGCAGAATGAAAACACTTCGTACTTTTCCACAGTAAATGGTGGAAACTGTGGAAAAGTACGAAGTGTTTTCATTCTGCAAATGGCTTTCCACGAAGTCACGCCTTCTCATATCGAAGCTAATAGCTCTTCAGGTTAGTTAGTGATGTCGGTGTCTTACACCCCTGCCACGCGCCACTAGCGGATTGCAGGGTTTAAATGTAAATGTAATGTAACGAAATGTGAGACAAGTAGGGGATCGCCTGGTAGAGTGATGTACGGTGTGTACTTCGTGGACCCCGTGGCCGCTACGGTAGCTGTAAAGTCTTATTATGAACCCTGAAAAATCTTGCATGATACAGATAACGTATATGCTGATTAAGGTTATTTAAAATTAATTCTGACTTAGCTAATTCACAGCGGTGTTTAAAAAAATAAAATTCGTATACGTAACGCATATTTATACTTTTGTAATTTTTTATTTCTTTTTTAATTAATTGTTATGTAAGTTAATGTTGCCACCAGTCCTTGTGACAAACTGCGACGGTTTTTTCACAATAAATAAATAAATTTGCTTTTTACTTTCCCGTTAAATACATGCTACTTATTTGTATATGAGTTTTATTAAATAAAATTTTTTTTGCCTAAATCCTCCTGAGATGCATCCTCAACATTGAAAAGATAATTCGCAAGAATTTTGTCATTAATGAGTGAAGAGCACTGTAAAGATAATTTTTGATCATATACGTGTGATCTTTAGGAGCCTGTAATGATCTGCGGGGCAGATGCTTTTAGACCTAAGTCGACTGTAGCGACACGATGCGGCTGGAGAGATATCTAACGCTTCCGTGTAGGAAATGAAGCGAGTGTGATGATTATGGGGTTCCCATTTCACCCGCGCAAAAGTGGATGCGAACAAGTGAGCATAGCTGCGCGTGCTTTTACTCCAACACCATTGCCGTTTAAAAAAACCGTATAATGCTCTCAAAATTCTCGTTTTGAAAAGATTTCATCGTGTGGTAGGTAACTCAAACGGGTAGAATTTATCGGCGAATTTTTTAATTGTTAAACTCCTTTTGTTAACCTATATCCTCATTAGTGGAAACATTCTAATCTCTGATTGTTTCATCCTTGTTTGTTTCTTTGCCCTCCACGAAGAGTTTTTGTGTTTTGAATTATTCTTTCCAAAACAGGCCATGAAAAGAGTTGCGAGGTAAAATTTCGGCTTTGGAAGGATGGAGCTGAAAAAATCATTAATTTCTTTCTCGCTCTGAAAGTTTTTCCGAGGCTTTCTTGCTGGTGCAATGGATTTTCACTTCCACTTGAATGTGCGGCACGAGAGCTTGCCTTGGAATAGCAGAGGCGTTTGTATTTTTATGTAGTTTCTGCGGAGTGATGCCTCTATTTCCTTTTCACTTTGCTGGCTATCCTCTTTCCTCTCTCTCTGTTTTCTCTTTGCCGGATCCTTTTCTCCGATCGATGCCACCAGTGTTTTGTTTTTCTAGAGACGATGGACCCATATTTATTCCGACGATGTCGCCTTTCTGTTTTATAAATATATCAGCTCTGTTTGCCCAAATATGATTTCTTCGAGTGATAGGAACACAGTTCTTACTCCTTTTCCTCCCTAAAATCACTGTCTTACAGCGATAAAGCAATTTTCGAGATTTGTTTAATCATTTTTGTCTCTAATAGTGATCCCTTAAAAACAAACTTAGGTTTGCCGAACAACATTGGTGTGTACTTTAATTTTTAACTTTTGGTATTAGAGCTTTAGCTTTTCAGTGTAATTGGATATAATATTGTGGATTTTAAGATATAATTACTATTACTATGATATGATGATATGACGATATCTATTTAAAATATGGTTGCCATGGAAACTGTAATTTGATAGAAAATGACATTTTTGGATGTAAATTAGACGACTTTATTGTCTTTTCTATACTTTGTTGTTATTCTGATTGCCATCATCATTGCTTTGTTTCTAATCGCGATACCTCATCTCATTTTCATTCAATGCCTTCGGCTTAAGGCTGAGTTTTAACCCATTAATTCCTCTAATTTCCTCTAATATGCATTTTCCCTGTTAGATTTTCATTCCCTTTTTCAACGTTCGATTCATCCATAAACCTGTCGTCCACATGTGGGTGCGTCCGAGTTTTTAAATAATCAGTTCTTTTCCTCGGAAATGTAGTTTTTACCTCTCCATCCATTCTTATTCATTCTTGCTCGATCCATCAGATGCTGGAATTTAATTTTATTTTCATCCCCAATTTTCTCCTCTCCATTGTGTTTGTATACAATTCCCTCCTAATTTTCTCTCTCTCTCTCTCTAACCCAAATTCCTTTTCTCCCCCAAAAAATTACGTTTGGAATTTTTTCATCCCGTTCATCATTACACCGCTCTTTTCCCCTTTCTTTCACCCCATTCATCGGCCCTATCTTTTCATCTTTTCCTTTCGCAATTTCTCAATTTGGTTTTCAATCGAGGTAATCCTCTTTTGAGGACAGTTTCACTGTTTACTCTCTTTCTTTTCCAATCTTTCAACCCCCTGCGGCTACCCATCACCATCACTTCCCTTTCTTTCCTTTACGCAGTAACACCCTCAAGTTCTATCTTCATACACATAAAATTGTAATGCACTGCCAGAAGATGCGTAGAAGGAAGATGAGAAGCCGACGGGTTGACAAGCGAAGAAGTACAGTCGGGTGGAGATGGTGGAACAGAAAGATGAGGATGAATTTTGCACGGGTAGCTAGATGACGTTAAAGAAAGCTCGGACTTTAGCTGAGAAACAAAATAACGTTGTGGGAGGCGCCCCCTGTGTGTGAGGAGATGGCTCTGCCCCCTTTCTGCCGTGCGCACCCTCTCCTCGGTACCCCTTCGCATCTCTTTTTTTTTGGCCCTTCCACCGCTTATACACTTGCTGGCGCATCTACTATTTTAAAGCGAAGCTCCCCATGAAATATTTCTCCTGGCCCTCCGCACCAGCTTTTTCTCGCTCCCTTTTTTGTTGCTTTGCTGCTCTTCTGTATTTGTCCCCTGGACATTCGAGCGTTTTCTCGCTTTTTGTGGAAATAATTGGAGTAACATGTGAACTTAAAGGCTATAATTAATCGGCGAAAAAGGCAGAAAGAAATTTATCATTTTAATGAGGATTTACATTTGGTGCTTTTATTATCACTTGGAGTCGAGATATTGAGGTATTTAGACCTTTGGATGGCTCGGATCCTAACTAACTCTTTCAATGGCTATCTTTTTTTAATGTAGGACCATTTCTTGAACGCTGGAGAGTGATAATCACAAATTGTAAAGCAATTTGTTTTTTTTTCTATTATTCTCGAATATTTTATGAGATGCTCATGTGCACATAAGTCTAATGAAGAGATTTGTTGACGTTAATAGGTTTCATTGTTCGATTTCCCTAGTAGGAAGATCATTTTCAAGCAGCCTTATTTGCTTAAATAATCTAAGCTAATGATAAAATTTTGTAAGATAAAAATTCCCATCTCTTAAACATCTCATTGTCCTTACTTAGGGTTGAAAATTTCATGATCATCTAAAAGTTTTGCCTGAACTGCTATATCTGAAACAACTATTACTGACGTTTTGATGCACTTCAGTTTGATCTTAAATTTTAGAATTTGGCTTTGGTGTAAAACTGCGCATTATTTCAATTTCGCAGCATTTTCGTTGAAAAACGATTTAGTGCATTGCCTCGCATCATCGGGATATTTTATTGTGTTTTCTTAATTTATTTTCCATCACCTGGCGAATTTATTATAATCTGAATTTGTTTTCAGTTCAAATGTGTTGACGCGTTTTTTGCGGCGATAAATTTAAATTTCCTAATTTTTTTAAAATCTGCAGAAGTGTCGTATGTAAATGCAGTAAAATAAATTCAAGGTATTATTTTATGTACTCGTGATTATACAAAGAATCCCATAAAACAGCTAACTTTTGATAATTTGTGAATATATTCATTTTAATTACTTGTATTGATATCCAGCTAGTGAGTACTACTTCTACCATAATGAATTGGTATTTCCGGCAAGAATAAATTTTTGACTTGGGTTGTGAATCAAGATTACTCTTTAAGCATATATATTTACATAAATTAAAAATGAAGCCTTCGAAATAATTTCAGCTTAAGTTATAACAAATAGCGACCACCCTCAGAGATATTAAACTGACTTCAGAGAGAATGTGTACTGGAATGAATATTTAAAATGGAAAATTGATGTCGAATAAAATTTATCGATAAAATTATGCTCTAAGAGGGCATTTAGGGGAATAGTAAGCTTAGCCAAGAGTCATTTATTCCTCCATTCACCCCAAAATAGAGGTTTGTTTTCCTTATAATTTCATCATTGCCCTCTCTCACGTCCAAAAGTGCTTGGAGACCTTTCTCTCTCCTCATCGACTCAATTTTACATATTTTTCCGACTGAAACATTCTTACTTATCATCTCATCTTCCCTTTATTTCACCCTCCATTGTACACATAGAAGCGCTCCCTTTCATCTTCGACCCCACTTTTGTGATACGTTCTCCTTAATTAGTTTGCATTATTTCCCATTTTCCTTAATCTCCCCAGAACTTTTGTCTCAAGAAAAAACCGTTGTAATTGTGTTCCCTCACTCTTTCTCGCTCCAAGCTCTCTGAAATCTTGCGACTTCATTTTCCATCCAATCTCGCTGCCCTCCTTTCCATCAAAACACCTCTCAGCCTACTTACATATTTCTCTCCCTTTTCGTTCTTTCTTAAAGAAAATCAACCTTCGCCCTCACTATTTTCATTTGTTAAGAGTACCGCAAGTTCCATTTCGACCATCCTCATCTCATCATGAAGCTCTCTATTCCTCACCCTCTCACTGTCATACATCAATCCGTTACTTTCATCTGCTCTCAGTTTTTGTTTTAATTTTCGCGTAGCACATCCTCGTTTCCTCTTCTCTTTCCTGCCTTTAAACCATTCCGTCTCATTGGAGTCGCAAGTTCCTTTTCCCTCGACTTTATTTGCCCTTTATCTCCTTTGAAATGCTTTTCTCCTACTTTTTCCCCGCTTTCATCAATCGCCCCACATTTTAAAATTTTCCTTCTCCTCTTGTCTCCCCCACCCTCCCCTTCCTCGTTCGATCACCGTATGTTTCTTTGAAGTAGGACGTGTCCCTTTTTATGCTTTTGCTAGGGTCTCTCCCTTTCCCATCTTTCCTCTCATCTCCTCCTTTACCTGACTTCTTCTCCACGCCCACTTCCTACTTCCTCCATCCTTCTCACCCTACCCGTATATTTTTCCTCTTCTTTCTCTCTTTCGGTTATAAGTCATTAATTTGTCATCGATCTTCGGTGCCTTTTCTGATCTTTATCCGGCGACCAGTCTTCCTCCATCGTTCCCCTTTCCTTCTCCTCTGAAAACTTTTCTCGCCGCTTTGAACTTTGACCCCCGCTCAAGCAGTGGGAAATGTAGGAGTGGAAAGGTGGTGGTTGGGCAGGTGATTTCGTGGTTTGGCCTTCTTATACGACGAATGCTTCCTAAGGGAGCTTGCTTGGCTCTCGTGCCAAACAAACCACGCCCATATTCTATGTGGAAAAGATTTTTCCTCTCCCGGCCCCTTATTCATGTTCTCCCTCTGAAGTCACTGTTTTTTTATAAAAGAATTACTGCTCTCATATACAAGGTGGGGTTTGGCCAGCTCCGAGAACCTGTTGCCACAAATAATAATGGTAGAAGTAATGTTTATGGAGCTAATTTTCCTTTCCAATTTTTGGTATTATAAAGGGTATTATTTAATTAAAATAAATATCCGAATATACGTATGTATTTTTTCGAATAAATTGATGAGAGTGATCGTTAATTCGTTAAATTTGGAATTCCCTTTGAAGCGGTTGTTTTTTATTTAATTAAGATATGTGGCAAAAAAATTATAACGACATTAAGTGCTAAAACGCGCATTTTAATCAGCAGGTTCCGTTGAAATACATTTTTTTTAGATTTGACATGAATTTGAAAAAGATTAATTCCAAATATTGGAACTATAATCATATAATTAAATAATTTAAAGTTATAATTAGGTCCCTAAAAACCATATCTCATATGATTTAACCACGATATATTAATTAAATTCCAATAAAAACGTGATTTGGATCTGAAAACTATAATTAGTATTATTTAGATTGAGAGGGGTTAAACCTCTTGTGTAGTATTTATGAAATGCCTTTATTCCTAATTAATTATGCATAGAATGAAGAACGAATGCATAATTATCAAGTAGAAATATATACGTAAATTTGATAAAATATTTTAGGAGCTACAAATTATCAGAAATATTCATCACCGGTATTATTTTTTCACGTTAGTTTTAGATTTTCAGAAATTCATTCTATTCATTTAAGAATAATACGATTTTCGTAGTAATCTTTTAATCACACTAGCTATCCTGAAACTAACTTTCAGCGCTTCTTCAACTTCGAAGAAAGCCATTATGAATTCTCTTTACATGAAAATACTGGCTTTCTTCTTAAATATTAGCCAGAGTTACTGGAAGTTTTTAAAAACTTGATGACAATCTTCACCAATAAGATGTGATTTTAATGGTTTCCTTACAAAAAAGTAAATCTTCGGCAAAAATAATGGAATCCGTGATTACAATTTAATTACCTATTCACTACTTAATATTACACATCAAAAGCTAGAAACGGCATTGCTTGATGAAGAAAAATTCTGCTCAGAAAATATTTACAAAATTTAGAGAGACTTCTTTTTCATCATGGATATCTAACAAAGGCGTTATATTTGAAGTGTTATATAGAGATCATAGCTTTTGAATACCTTTGCAAGAGATAGTTTTTCACTTCTAACATGAAAGAAGATTGTTTCTCTACGGAAATAAAATACGATATTGGATGTGATCGTTTAGCTCAATCCAAAATGTAACCTATTCAGCAATTTCGATCCGATTTTAGGAGTGAATTGTAGCTGTCATTTTGCTGACCATACTTCCCCTCCATTACAGTTTTAACAGATGGGCCACTTCTATCATATCCTCCCAATTTTTTTCCGGTCCCCAGCTTGTACAGTGGAATAATGCGTCGAATCAATATGATCCAATTCTCCATTTTTGGCAACTCGTGGGCCATATTCTTATTCCGCTCTCCCGTTCCTCTTTTTCTCCCCTCACCAGAACTGACGCATTTTTTTATTCTCCCATTTTTTTCTCTTTTTCTCCCAGCTTCAGCGGGAGACACAGAAGGGCGATCGAATAAGAAGAAGATGGAAGGAACCCTTTTCTTAACACTTCTCTTCCTCCCATACTGGTATACCGTGCTCAAACTCTTCCCCTTCATACAACGCATAATCTCCTCCGCCTCCATCTTTTCCCTGGCACCCACTCTCCCTCAAATCCACCGCCTTACAGAGCCGACCGGCTGAGCGCCAAACCTTTTTTTCTCGCGAAAAACCTCTCCTTCTCACACCGTTACTATATTCTTCTCTCTCTTCCTTTCTGTCGCATCCTCCTCTTCCTCCTCTCCTTCCTTACTCTCCCGCGTTTGACATAGGCTTTTGAGTGCCTAATGGCCTATGAAAGTAATTGGATTATTTGAAGTTGGAAGGCCCCTCGGAAGGGCAGGTGAAGGCGGAGAGAGAAAAAGGGTCCAATCGGAGGGGAGGAAAGGGGTGGGGAGGGGAGGAAGGTAGGGAAGGAGGGGGTGGAGGAAGGGAAAGAGGGGGGATGGGTTTTTTCCTCGAGAAAGGGTGGAGGGAGAGAAAGAACTTGAGGAGTGGTTTCTGTGGGAGGGAGAATCTTTGCTGACATGAGAGGATGAGGTGAGGAGGAGGAGGGTTCATGGGGGTTTGAATGAGGCTCTCGCATGTGAGAGGCCTTTGGGCAGAGCCACAGAGGGGTTGTAGCGTAAGGGGGTATAGAGGAAAGGGGGAAGGGGATAAAGAGGGGATGGTGAGGCAAAGGGTGGCCCGTCTTTAAGAGGCTGAGGTCTTAAGGTCCTCCTGGAGGATTTTTGGTAGCGGAAGGCTGTGGAGGGAAGAATTCGATAGAAAGGATGTGAGGACTGATGCCACGCCGTGGTATGGGAAGGTGGTCTGCCACCTCTGAGAATATTTTTCGGTGATGTTTTTGTTCAACATGGGTTGGATCGTTCAAATTCCTTTTCAAGGATGCATGTTATGTACCATGTAGCGAAGAGATAGATTTCACTTCGGACATTGTGAATCTCTTTGATTACCTTCCAATTTTTGATGTCTTATTTACATTTTAAGTGGGAAGCAGTTCATTAAAATTTTAGAATTTCTCTCATTCTGTTAGAGGAAATAGAATTTCCAAGTCTCTCTTGTTTGTCAAATAATAATATTCAATGAATGTACGCCGTAGCAGATTTTTGCTTCTCCAAGGAGATTCTTTTTCAGGACGAAAAATACACTAGGTACCCATGTTATCTAATGATTTATTCAGAATTAAAGATACGTGTTTGAAGGACAAGAACAAAATTATTGATTTAATGTTAATGAAAGATAACCAATGTATATGATTATTTTTATCATAAAGTTAATACTTTAACATCACTCAAATATAGATATAATTTTCAAATATTTCGCAATCGTTATTAAGTTACACCACCAAATTTTCTAGATGACAACATAATGTTGATTATGTATTTATAGATGCTGGGTGTCAGTTCTTTCTCTGGTTTTAAAACTAACAAAAAGGAAATAGTACCAAGAAAAAAGATTTCAGTTAACATATCTTGTGATTATCATGCCAATTTCCATTGAAAGCTTTCCTCCATCTCTCATGAAATTGAAATCATCATTCTGAGTTTTAAGCCTTAAAAATTTGGCTACTTTATGAGAAAGCACCATTTTTCTTTGAAATAATACTGACATTTTGTCAATGTTCTAGTTAATTTTCCTCTTTGTCTCTGTCGCGCATCCTTGGAGCTCCTGGTGTAGCCATAAATAAATAAATCTGTTGAAAACAGCTTATCTCCGGGTGCAATCATCCTCCTTTCTCTACGAATGGAATGTCTCCTTTCACGCAATTTTTCTCTTCCGTCGCAGAATTAAAAAGCGCCTTCACCACACGCCACCTTTCGAATTATTTCTCAACCACTTTCCAACACCCCCGAGTCATCCATTCCACGAAATCTTTTACTTGCGCGCATCGGTTACCCTTCTCCGTGTTCCACCATCCGTCTCAACTCTAATCTCGTTCTCCAGCCTCCCTTATCAAGTCTGCCATTCTGCCGTCAATCCTCAGCCCCTCCTTCAGCCGATCATCTCTTCCTTTCCCTCTTATTCTCCTCAATTTGGTCCTTTGGATCCTCTTTTCAACCGTTTCATTCCTTACCTTTCTTTCTCGCTTTATCTCTCCCTTTTGGCATTATCTGGTGTTTCTTTTTCCATCTTCCTCTTTTGTAATTTCCCTCCGTCCCTCGCTGTCACTCTCAATTTATCTCTCCTTCGCTCTCCTTTTTCACAGTCGTACGCGCCTTAAATCTCTTTACTATTTCTTTTCCAATCACTGCATTCTTATTTTTCTTGCCATCTTTGGCATTTGCTGTTGTTTCGGCCGGTTTCTGACCTCTCATCTTCCGTACCATATTTTTTCCTTGAATCTCGTCGCTTGAATCTGCTCCAATAGAATTCAGGATTTATGGTTCTTGATAGGCCTTTGTCGCTTGGTTCCAAGTCCTCTTTTCTGTTGAGGGTTTTTATATATTTTCAAATTTATCACATAAATCTTCCTTTTCTGTCCCATGTTTTCAAATAGGAATTCAAGATGGATTTTAGTTCAACATTTAGAATTGGTACACTCACTCTAGACCTCTTAAAAATAATCTGGCATAATATATAACAATATTTCGTTTATTTTAATGTTGAAAAATAATAATTTATATTTAAGGGAAAATTAAATCAACAGCTAGTGATCATCCGCGATGTACTCATGCATCAGTTATTGAAAACACTACCGATTCATCATTCATAGGGTTGAAAATATTTACGGTAACCAGACCTAAATTTTAAAATATTTTGAAGGTAGCTCTAGGGTATAAATACAAAAATCTTTCGATTCATAATTATCAGACTTACAGGTATTAAAGTGGTTGATGACTAAGTATTTGAAGATAACCGCCATTCATTATATCCTGCCTGAATGTATGCCTTCCTGAATCCTTCCCCTATGAAAGGAAGTTTATAAACCCTTTTATATTAGACTACTGATAGGTTTAATCGACAACAGTTACGGAGTAGTTAGTGTGATGGTGCTCCATCCCCAAGGTCACGAGTTCAAGCCCCGGCTAATCGGGTTTCTCTGGTTATGGTACAGTTTTGCGTATGTCCTGGTAACAGGCGGGAAGGGTGTCCACAGCACCAAACCCAAATTAATCATCGACTTCGTTATAGAAAATCATCCATCGGTCCATTAAGCAATGGGAATAAGGCTAAGAAAGAAACAGGGGTGTAGGAGAAAAATTAAATTTCTATGATTCTAAATTATGGAATATTAACTATTCGAGTTTAGCTTTCGTGAAAATTTGTTTTCAATCTAGGTTTATTGTACTGGTTACAATTTCTCTATAGAGATATTGCTAGACTGGAGACCAAAATATCTCTTTTAGCTTTTGCTTATCGCGTAGATTCTTCTTAAATTTACATAAATAATATGAAGGGAACTTAAGCAATCCTACTGGTATGTTATCCATTAAAAGGGAAGAGAGAAAAATTATTATCTTTCTCAATTTTTTTATTACTGAATTTTACTTTTCATCTTCAATTATGGAATTTATGAGGCTCTTCTTCCCGAGAACCATCCTTAATTATCAGTGATACAATATTTAGTCTTCTTAATGTTATACTCATATTTTTAAATATTGAAGTTAGTTAAGTTTCATCCTCCCCAATATTTTCCAGGATCCTTTACTATTTGAGGGAGATTATTACTCTGCGTCCATACTGCTTTCACAACCATCTTCCTAGCGATCATTTTGCTTTTAATCTTTCAGCAATCACTTATTATGGTCTAATCCGATTCAAGATTGTTGATTGCCTCATTTACTCCGAATTAAAGCTCAATGATATGGCAGGGGGAGAATTTTCTCACTCTGTCTTATCTGCCATCTGTTAACCTCAGTCCGTACTTAACCTTCATCTCTACCCATTTCCTTAATCCTCCATATTTCTACTCCTCTCCTCGAGTCAATCCCTTCCCTCATTCCTTCTCCCCTTAGGCGGGCCTCATCCCAGACCTCTTACCCCTTAAAACCCTCCTTCAGCCTCCAAATCTCGCATCCTTTCTTCTCTTCTTTAGAATCCCTACTCATAGACAGAATGATTCTTTTCCTCTTCCTTCATCTACTCCCTCTTCTTTCTTTTCTTCCCTCTTCCATCGAAATCCGTATTTTCTCTCTTCTTTTGTATCCTTAGTTTAGTAGTCTATCCCTCAATTCTTCCAGAAGCTATCCTTGGCGTTCACTTGGTTCGTCTCGTCCAAGCATCCCTCTCCTCCATATTCCCCCATTCCAGCTCGCTATCACTCTATATGTTTTATCTCTATTTTTCCGTTTTATTCCCGCCCTCTCTCTTTCCTGTCTCTTTATTCCATCGAGTATATTTTTATTCCCTTTCTTCTTCCACTTTGGCCTTTTTAAGAAAGGGGAGTGGGGGGTGTCTGGATGGTCCGTGATTGGAGTGCGTCGTATTCCCTGGGTCCTTTTCCTACCCGCTCGTCCTCTGCAATGCCGGAGAGAGGGTTCTTTCTATCTGTCCTTGTCCGTCTCTCTCACATCTCTGACTCAAATCGCCTCTTTTTTCTGACCTTCGTTCAAATCTCCACCATTCTCTGCTGAGGAAGAAAAATTGTCCAAGAAAAGAATTGTTCAAGGAGGTCGCAAGAGATGGGTCATTTTTCTGCCATATTAAAAATATTAGTGCTGGTTTACTTTAAATTGTGGTTTATATGCGTTAGCATTTAGAGATCTAACAGGGAGAAAACCATGACTTTAATGAATATTAGCGTAATATCAATACTATGGGCTTCGCTTTTCCATTTCTGCTGTAAATAACCACTCAATAGCAGCATAAGTTATTGAATGATCAATCTTAATCTGAATTTCACTGAATTAGGGTAGGTATTACTGAAATCCATAATGGAAAGAATCTTAAGAAAAGGAAAAAGTACGATTTATTAAGTTTATTCCCAATCTTAATCAAATATTTTCTATTGAATTGTTGCAATTGCACATTTAAACTCTCAAACAGATCCATAGCAATCATTTAATACTCAGAATATGTAAAAATAAAATAAAATTTACGATTTATATATATTTATTTCAAATGCGGGTGGTTAAAACCATAAGGATTTCCACTCGGTAAAGCTCGCCGGAATCTATTTTATTTAATACATTATTCCTTGTCTCAATATTTTCAAGCGACTTATTTTTCCAACCTATTATCTTATTTAACGTATATAACAATTTAGTTCTTTCCTTTTTCTGTCGTTCCTTAGTTCTATCTAATAATCATTCCTCCTAACACTTCTCTAGTCTCTCACTTCACTACAGGGCCCCGAATCTTGAATGTGAAATACCCATTGCAGTTGCTCATGAAATGCACAAATGCACATCTGGGCCTACTGTTTCAATACCATGTGATCAGTTGAGGATTTTCAGCTCCAAAGCTACATATGGCATTGTAATGAATGGTTTCCGTCGCACTTTCACTTTCCTAATATTCCCATGACGTTTGAGAACGAATATATTAGTTCCAAAAGGGATACACTCGATTAGTTCGTGAGTGATTGCCATTTCCTAATTCATTAATGCTGTCGATTTAAATCTATGGCGCTTGTCACTCTACGGAACACCGCGGGTGAGGCCATTTTTATCCAGAGCATCACGTGATTACACCATCTCATTCAGGGATGTCCCACAACACAGCTTTCACGACTAATACACGGCGTCCTAAGCCACTGTGTCCGAACATCCATTCCTCTTTAAACCCCTTTCTCATATGCCTTTATAATTCCGAGCGTGGGACTGAACAGGCTGCGAGCACCCTTTCCCCCTTTTTTCACTCAATGAGCACCGCGATTATGATGTCTCTCATTGTCGTTGACCGCAGCACTGTGACGCTGCGACAAGTCGTATGCAAATACCCGAAGGCGGAGAGCGGAGGAAGAGGGGAGTGCTAGAAAAAAGGAGACGGTGAATAGGAGGAAATAAAAGCCGACGTGTGGGTGTTCCTGAATGCCAGACTTGGAGAGGCCCTCATGGCGTAATTATGCGTTTTTCGGCCTATCTCTAACGCGCCTGCTTGCGGCTGTTTGTACGCTGCGTTCAGAATACAATTTGGGCGACGTAATATCTCTGTATGCAGATGCAGGGATTCCTGTTTATGATCTGTCTCTCATTCAATACCACTGAGTTGGTGGTACCCTTTGAAATTCCTTTCCTTTTATCAGTCTGTTAAACTTTAAGACCACATTAAATTTTAATAATCGTTTCATAATTTCCTGTTGTTTTTCTGTTGTTCATTTAAGTATCTGTTTATTGAAATATCTTTCATTTATTAGTTCATTTTACAGATCTTACAGATGAAGAGTAGTAATTACGAAATACAGAGATCGTATTTTATTTGCTGCACATTGCACTCGTCTTATTCATTTCTTCACATACGAAGCATGGATTATTTTCATTATATGAATGCATTTCTGTAATTTGGACGCTTTCATACTTGCATAGTGTTACGGAAAACTAGAATACACATTCAACTATGTGGTGACTCGTATCTTCTGCTATGAAAGTGGAGATAAATGGAGATATGTCTTTAAAAAATAAGTCTCAACCTTTTATCGCCTGTAGAATTAGAAAGACCTCCCTAATGCCGTGAATTCCACGAACGTGCCTTAAATGTGAGGAAAACATTTCACATGTCACCATCATTAACGTGCGCTCATCCCTCGCAAATAAAACTCTTCTCTGCAAATCGTTCTCCTCCATGAATACGAAAACACGGATTTATGAGTGTTTATGGACATGGTGGAACGGTCGAATACTCCTTCCATCTTTTCTCTTGTCCAAGGAATTGACGACGTAGTAAAAATCTTTCCAGGCCATAATCGGGCAGCAATGTCAGCCGTTAAAGAGGAGGCCTTCCCTGAAACCTCGCCCATATTCCTCGGTCGAATACAGCCCCTTGTATATCCCCTCGACGGTGCCCAACCGGCTTCAGATTCGCGGTAAACGACGTTTAAACGGTGCGGGAGAGAGCACCACGGCGACCCGCAAATTTTATTCACAACGGTGGCATACTGCGCCCCTCTTTCTTTTCAATTCCCCATCCATATCCCTTTGTTCTACGTCCCTCCTTCCCTAAACCAATCCCATTTCTTCTCTTGACATCATGACTGGAAATGCAGCAATAAATATCCGAAGGGGAATATTTAAAGAGAAAAGCGCCCAACCCTTTTTTTCTTGCTTTTTTGTCCCCGCCTCATATTTCCTTCCATTCCCTCTCTATTTCCTACATCCCA
Source organism: Sympetrum striolatum (assembly GCA_947579665.1). Classification (NCBI taxonomy): domain Eukaryota; kingdom Metazoa; phylum Arthropoda; class Insecta; order Odonata; family Libellulidae; genus Sympetrum; species Sympetrum striolatum. The sequence goes on along the minus strand of OX388341.1, from coordinate 97,728,088 downwards.
AAAGCAATAGCATCCTCTGTTTCAAAGAGTTGCTCCCCTTTCCCCGATCGGTTTATACCACCGCACACAACGCGCTCCTCTAACGGGTGGCCTCAGACCCTCGTTACCCGGCTTTCCCGGAGGTATATTTTCCTTCTTCCAAATGGTCATTATCATTGCTATTCCATTTTGTCCCTTTTTCTTTTGTTGTGTTTCTTACAGCTTTTATTTCGTTTGTGACTCGATCATTCACTCCAATCCCTCTGTATCGTCCTCTCTCTCCTTTTTGTTGAATTCCGCTCAATTTCCCTCTCGTCTGTTTCAAGTTTAACATTCCTAGCTTCTCCCTAACAGAAAATGTAATTTTTTGCTCTTTTTTCACTGTTTTATCGGATGAATATACATCGTCTTACATTAAAGTTGCTCTTATGGGGGCCATGGAATTTGCGGCAAATACAATACCAATTTTACATAATAATCTATGCGCACTTCTTTAAGTATAAGTATTTACCGTTACAGCGAGTATCATCAAACTCAAGATAATTTAGGAAAATTTATTTTGGGATTTTGTCGACAATTGCAAAAAGAGAGTATGTATCTTCGTGGATTCATTAACTCGATGTATGTTATCGCTTTTAAGTGATGTTTGATTAGTCAGTACTTCGTGTAACGCCATTAAATACATAATTGAAATAAACCTAATTTTCGAGGTAACCTAATGATCAATGAAAGACCAAACCCGGTCGGTTATTCAAAAAATAATGTGAAATATACTCGTACTGTATTTTAATGACAACATTTTTCGCGCTCATCTCTTCTATCAGTTCTTTTCTTCACATAACATTGTGATTTAGCATCTTACATTTGTCTATTAGGGGAAAAATGTATGGGAGTTAACTCACAAGTTTCAATGAACGCTAAAAATCACTAATCCGCACATCTCTTACTTTAAATAAACTACACCCGCTAGGCATCCTATCCTCCCTGTTCCACTCCATACTCTTTCTCCGCTGACTTTCCTCTCGTCAAATCGCTCTTTGTTGCTGATCCGCGAAACTCGCGTGGAAAGTGAACGCGCCGCTGCCTAAATCCGACCATATATTCGATAAACCACGGTTCGTTTGGTCCACAGGGTGGCGCGCGAAGGAAGGGGATGCAAGCGGAGGTGCGCGCGGCCGCATGCTTAAAAAATAAACGCATAAAGAATAAACTCGACTCCGGTTGGCCATTTTGCAGGCCTCCGACAATGTATCTTTTCAATTTCCGCCTTCGGGGGATTAAGCCAACGTTTCCACTCTCATTTTTTCGCTGCATGTCGTTCGATTACGTTCCTTGTCAACGAATCATTGAAAAGGGGAATTCGGGGGAGACAAAACGGTTGGTATACGTTCCGGAGTTCTTTTATATTCATGGCGCAGGAAAAAAGAATACCGAAACCGAACCGGCGTTGTTTTGTTTCGCTGGGTCGCGTTACTAACGTGCTCATTGCTTTGTTCGGCGATTAAAAAGTTCATGGGAATCGCACGGGGATGCGTGGAATAGTTCGAATTCGAAATCCCATTGTTTGTTTTCGGTCCACAGCATTGTGGTTCGGATGTTTTGTTAAATGTTACCGAGTAGGTTGACGTGAATTTCCGCCCTCTGAAGCATGAACTTGATTTATCAACTTTTGATTGTTGCGCAATTCGAGCGCGGCCGTTTTTAGTTTATTATCCTCACGATATTAAAAGGCGATATAAAATCATTAGCGTGGAACGCTTGGTTGCTTTTGGGACATTTGTTATCGGGGACCATCGCCGACAAAGTTATCTTTGCAATTATACAAATAGAAAACGCATTGTGGATTATACAGTTGGTGCTGGGAGCTCTCGCTTGGTGGAAATCCCAATTTGGAAGATAACAAACGGTGTATTATTTCTTTAATTAAATATACATATATTTAATGACATTGTGGAAATTTTAATCTTTTTTAGCATTGCAGATAGCCGAATTGACAGTCTAATCTCCGGCTACGTGAGTGAATTGGGTTTGGATTTTCATTGCGGTGTACTCAACACATGGAAGTAAATTCCGTGGGATACAATTAGTCTAAGGGAACTCTGCCCGGAGTGTGAAATAAATAAAAAGAGAATCGAGCGAAGTGAGGTTCATTCCATCAAAAGCGTTACAGTGCTCCGTATGTTGAAGGATTAGCTGTAAGCAGATCTTCGAGAGTTACGCTTCCTTTCTCGGTAACAGGGTTAATGAATTCTAATTGGAAGCGCGAGATTTCCCCAGAAAAGCTGGCGGACGTTCAACTCGGCTCGTGCGAGATTGCAAAACAGTTGACGCTCTTGTAATTTTTGTTGCTACTGAAGACGATGTTTGTAGTTCACGAAGTACTGTTAGCGAAACTTACATTCATCGATATTTCTACTTTGGAATTTAAAATATGCGGAGTTGAGTTCTTAATTCGCGTGCAAGAATTATCTTAGCAGGTAAAATCATTCAGAAATAAATTTCTCCATTGAAATCAAATCAACCACTGTGTGCATAATCAACATCATAAGACTTGTTAACACGAACATCTCTCGAATGATTTATCAATAGCTCAGCTGTTACTATTGAAAATGGATAATGTCGCTCCACAGATTTCATTTTAGTATAGCTGTTAAGTTTGAGACATTTCCCTTCATAGCAAATAAGAAATACGGAGTTTTCTCGTTTCCTCCCTGAGATTTTGATTCAATTATATAGTTTTATAATATATTTTTAAATACGGATTTAAATTTACTTATTGTCTCCTCTACTGATACCATATACTCAAGAAATTTACATCCCATTCAATTCCTTGCATAATTGACGTCACTATTTGTTATGGAAACCTTTACTCTATTAAATGTAATCCCTTCTGAGGTTAGGATTGCATTCCTACTTAACTCTCGAAATATTTTACAAATTACATCGAAATTTGAGATCGTTTTCATTATGAGCTAATAGGAGCTTTCCTTACCAAGTGTCTTTCCTATCGCTCATTTTCGTCATGATTTCTCGTTCGTAAAATCCTTATACTTCCGTATCCCTTATGTTCTCCGTTTATCTCCCTCACTCTCGACCCACGCAATCCATTCCTCAACGTCTTACTCCAGGCGCCATTCATCTCGCCTCAATTTCTCCTTCCATTCTCACACTCGCTTTTTTCCTTCTCCGCATCGCGAGCAACTTCATCGAGCTGCGAAGAGTTGCGGGATGCCTATATTCTCCTAGGCAGTCTTTCCCGTATCTCTCGCCTCGAAAGTTTGGTGTAAAACGGACGTATTACTTAGTAATCTCAATGTATGTTTACCTTTTCTGCATTTTGCTGCAACTTATTTTATCCAATCCAAGATAAATCATTTATATTTCTAAGATTTTAGATGAGTTTAGTTGCAACAAAAAGTTTATTTAAAATAAATTTAATGTGATTCGAGAGGCATTCATTGCTATTTTTATTTCAAGTGTCAGATATTCCCGAACATATGTTTACCGATGATCAACAAGAAAAGGCTTAAGAAGATGAAAAATCATTATAAGGAGCAATTATTTACAGTTTGCTTTGAAATAAAAATTCTACCTTTTTTATTTTACTGTAAAATAGAATGTGTCCATTAATGTTAATGGAAGTCTATCTGTGAGTTATGATAGTTAAAATATTTGAGCATTTTTATCAAATTTCTTATGATAACTATAATATGTTTTTAATCGCCCGTATTTAATAGTTTTAGTTCTGCAGAAATTATAAATGAATTTTAAAGAATTCATGATAATACATAATGCATCTTTAGGCTTAGAGTCTCCTCTTCTAGTTAACCCATTATTATAAACTCCCCAAGTATTGGGGTTATTTATTTAAACTGTGCAATAACTACCAAAGTGTGTGGATAGTTTAGTGTGGCTTCAAACGGAATTTAGAGGTTGGGGTACTGAAACCTTCAAAATTGGTATTTCAGTAATGCCTCTGTTAGTTTTTAGAATGGCACAGTAAACTAAATAAAAGGCCATACGGAATTTATTGTACGTTATTTGCTATTCTGAAAATTGGATTATGTTCTGCGGTTGACATTTCAGTGTGTTGTGTGCATAGGATATCGCATTTGCTTCCTAGACATTTTCTCACAATTTACAATACAACATTTTCCCTATCATGACCGATACAGAGAACCTTTTACTGCCTTCAGGTTGTTGGCTATGTTTGGTAGGCACTCAGTTATGAAAGAATTCCATGATTTCGAAGATAAAATTATTTCGGAGAAAATGGCTGTCTCGGAGAATTCTAGAAGCAGGAATCGGGAGTGGTTTGGATTCGACCCAGAGCTTGCTCAAAAAATATTCTCTTATAAGAGTCAGTCTGTGGTAGAGGTGCGAAATTTGATAACCCTCTCTTCGAGAAATTCCTCGTGAGGAAAAGAGAGGGAGAGATGGGTTAGGAAAAATATCCGCTTTAAATCAAAGAGGTGGCCTAGAAAAGCAATCGCTCATGTCTTGCTTAATAAAGTCGGATGTGGATACCTTGATGTGAAATAGGACAAATTGCCCCCTCTTCTTAATAGATTTTGATTCTCATTTATCTGAGCTAAAATTATTATATCTCAGGTTTTAGAAGAGACTTATACTCCTTTTTTCATTGAAAATATACTGAAATCTTTAAAGAAGTTCTTTAAATATGTAATGATGCAACATACCGATAAAACTTAAACAGTACTCTTCTCATCATTAAAACACAACAAAACGTGATGAGGTATTCACACACTTCCGAGAGCTTCTTTTACTATTTTAACTAAATACTTCATATTATTGTCACATTGTGGTCCTCAATAAAAGAGAAAGATCCACCACTGATGATGTGCATCCTATTTTAAGGGCTCTAGACGTTTAAATGAAGAGTGGCTTCAATTGAGTAAAGTTGAATTCCCACTAACTCAACTGATCGTTTAGCTTAGGATAGTAATAATATTATTACTTTAAGCTAGAAAATGATATACGGAGATATAATATCCTTGATGTTTTTCTTCTCGAAAAATTGTAATTCTAATTAGATGAGGGAAATTACATGATGAAAGGTAATGGGATTTATGGTCAACAAATCTATTTATAAGGTGAATTTATTTGATAACATCACAAATTGCAAAAAGACGACTCGTAAGTATTACGTAACCTAATTTATTACATTCTTAATTCAGTTAAAACCGTTTAGAGCCCACTGACACGCAAAGCGTGAAATAGCTTATCAAAATCTCTAATCAGCTACTGAATAAATATATACACTTCAATTTTGGCGTAGGCTGCTCATTATCTGCTTAAATAGTCTACAAATACCCTATTAATTATCCATTAATAATACATTCGTCAGATTTTGTAAGGTTGCATATTTTAATTAGAAAATTTTCTATTTCTGTCACCCGTATATATGTTACCATTTATGAATGAATAGGTTGCAACATCTGTTCGAAGTTTAATAACTATTTAAAGATAGTCAATTATGATTCGAGCTGAATATAATTTAAACTTAAACTCAACCCATCAGCAACACTACTATATCATCCTCGTTCTGATATCATCTCCGAAATTAATTCGGTGCTTAAAAAAAACTTTCATGAAGGACCTCCTCCTCTCTGAGATATATTCTTTGTTGACTTCTAGTGATTTATCCCATCTTAGAAAAGTAACATGAAAGCTGGGGAACGAAAGGCTTAAAAGTGTTTTCAAATGAACGCATTCCCCTCTTCAGCGAGTCGCTTTTGCCACCGGATACGTACAGAACCCCTCTTATCCTGGAAGTCGCCTTTTGCACTGTTAGCGGTGTCGTACTAATTCGGATCCCTTTGCAACTCAACCGTTTTCTTCGCTCGCCGTCACCTCCCACAGCGGGGATTGCCAGTCACTCCGCGGAGGCGTGGGAGTTCAAAGGATAGGGGGAAAGACTTCCGTCCGCGCCCTTGTCCGTTATGCGAGAAGTCATCCGAAGCGAGAATGAGAGCCAGTCGACAGCGATCCACTGAAGAATGTTAGCGCGGAAATGCTCCAAGGAAGATTAATCAGAAGAATCGGGAAGAAATGTACATTAAAGATCTTTTAGGAAGAAAAAGGCTCATAATCGTAGCACTGGCGATGTTTAGATACATGATAGCCTTTCTTGGAATCCTATTTTTAACCTCAAGTATTTGTACTGTGTGGTTCTTTCTGATTAGTGTTCATTTTTAAAACCTTCAAGATATACCTAAAACACTACTAAGTAGCCTTGAGTAGCAGTAAACCTTAGTGTTAGCTAGTTGCATAACGCACTTCACTTTACTTAAGTTATATGAAGGCTCTCTCATCTATTGAACGTGGGTTTTACGAGTAAATTCTATTTAAAGAAATAATTAGACAACATTTGATATTGCCTTTAATTTACTAGATGAATATAAGCCGACAGTATCGAAATACGTTATGTTAGCGTGTCGTAAATAAGTTCCACTGTAGATATAGAGAAAATTTGGTGGTAATAATTGCTTTTCATCCGTTCTATTAATTCATAAATATTCATTGGGTATCACCGACTCACTCCATCTATCTGACTCAAATTCTTAAAATGGAAAAAACTTTAAAAATAGCTCTTGCGCCAAAGAATTTCCCTTGAATATTTTAATTAAAAGCCGCCAGAGTTTTATACTGGAGAAAATAAACGTCTTCTAATAAATTTAAATAAGTTATTAATAAATATAGTAAATATATAGTTGATTGAAGTGAAATTTAACCCAGTTATATCGAAAAATAAACTTTAATTAAAACTGGAATGTTGATTCTGTTGATTCAACACAACTTTTCCATCAACATTTCTTCATGAGGAAAATTTTTAAGTGGCTCTTTTACCAAAACGTGGAATTTATCTCGTCAAATCGCGTAGTTTTCGTGCTGCAATGCCTGAATGGGTCCTTTTCATTTTCTGTATATATTTATTGCCTAAGTACCCAAGTAATAAATGATTTGAAATTGGTATAAATAAATTCAGGTGACCTGCACGATGTTTTGATGGGATTAGTTTTGCGATATTTAAGGGAAACCCTTGTTAATCGTTTATTAGTACCTTTGCGGAGGGAAAGAGTCAAAATAAAGTGTTCCCTTTTTCAGCATAGCACGACTGGGCTTTAAGGGATTAGTGCGATTGCGAGGGTTGTGTAGCGAGAACGGCTGTTAGGGAATGGGGCGAAAACTAAATAGCTTCTGGAGAAAGAAGTCCAATTTGGCGTCGGTCCATCCGTCTCAAGAAGAAAAAAGAGAAAGAGAGAGAAAAAGAAGAAATTGGTAAAGAGGCGCAAAAGGTAGAGAAAGGAAGAGAGAGGTGGGATGAAATTCCTGGAACGTCGCAAGGTAGGGATTTTTGGATAAGGAGACGTCGCTGGGGAGAAAGATTTGGAAATGAGGGAAGAGATAGCGAGTGAAAGGAGAAAAACAGAAAATGGCTCACATCTTCAGCATTTAGACATCGCGGCATTCGGAGGAAATGTTTATTTTTTCAAATGCTACTATACATTCATACGGATTTGTCTAATCGTTTTTCTCTCTTTATGTCAGATCGAATTACAAACCATTACTGTCTCTTTATGGCAATATTGCTGTATTGAACTCCTCAAATTATCATAAATAACATCACATACCCTCTAAAAATTTTACCGGGCGTGATATCAGACCTTTTATTTTTCGTTCCTATTATTTATATTTCATGAAATATTTAGAAACATCTTCGGAAAATTCATTTACGTCTCGGGAGACCAGGATACTTTGGAGAAATATCATTTATAAGGAAGATAAAAGAGATACTAAATTATTTTACATTCAGCGATGAAGAATAATTTACCAGGTATAGTGTTACTTCCGAAATCAATGCTTTGGTAGGTTATTTATATATGCTAGTAAAATTTTTGTATCTGATAGGCTTAAAGATATTATGGTATTTGTCACCAATGGGCAAATACAATAGCCCGACGTTCTGGCTGCTCCTGCTTTTCTTAAAGACGAATTTCCTGCCCAGGAAAATGTCGCTTCTTCGTTGAAACCGTATGATTGCACATTAAATGTAATTTAATAACTCATTAAAGCTACACAACAGATAATCGAGAGAGTCTTTACAAATCTGTTGTATCTGTTAATCCGTTTCAAAAAAATCTTGCGTAAGTATATAGTATTTCTGGTGAACCCTAGTAGAATACAATTTGACAGAATAGAGGAATTTTTACTTTATTAAGACTTCTTGATTATTTAGGTTGTTTAATATATAGCATCCTGCTGATGAACTTTAGTACTTGAAAACTTTAAATTCAATTTTATAATTAGTAAGTAAAATAAAAAGCAAGAATTAATAATTCAATAGATTGATATACTTAATCTCGTGATTCATAGCCATAGTATGGAATTGATATATATTTTGATTACCATTGTAACTTGATTGAGCTTCCCCAGGGGACTCTGATAAACCATTATGGCTACATATATACATAATTGTGCCGGGATACATAGTTGTGCCGGGGCTCACCATGCTTTACCGTTCAGTCATCTACTCCTACTCCGGCAGACTCACTCACGCTTTTACAGCTTTTAAAGGCTTTCTAGAGAAACTAAATTAATAGAAAATCTGTTATCGAGAAAGAATTTTGAAGGTTTAGGGTCCCATTCCTCGGTTTATTGTGTAAAATTTTCACTCTTTGGGTATTTTTTCTTTATATACCTTACATTATAGCTCATATCCTACATATCCGCTTAATCTACCTCCTCATTTCTACCATTACAATTTCCAAAATATGTTGCTTTGCTAAGGTACGAAAATAGCCTTTTTGCATTATTCCTATTATTGGTAAAAAAGATTTTCATCCTGATGATCCTAAAAGGGGAACTCTCGTATTTAAATTTGCTTTCTAAATTTGTTGAGTTTTTATGCTAATGAATCCAAACTCTCAAAGGTCGAAACGCCCTTAAATTTAGACCAAGCTCGTGTTTTTCGTAATTTATTATTTTTCATTTCCAGTTTGGGAGGGTTACTTGTACGTGCGTATTTGTGGTTGGAAGAGGGACGAATGGAATGTCGCGAGATCAAACCAATCCAGAAACGAGGCCATTCAAAGGACCGAATAGTCTGGAAGCGTGTTTTGTTTTCGGATTCCTCCGTGGATAGTTGAGGGATGCGTGCAGTTGAGGAAGGAAAAATCAAGAGGACGATGCGTTCGAGACGAAAAAAGATAAGGCTTAAAGAACGAGAGAGGAATAATGGGACCAAGAAGCGGGGGACTGCCAGCGGGAGAAAAAAGGCTGAAAAAACAATACCCGCAGTTCCCCCGACTAAAGAGAGACTCCGTCACCTGAGATTCAATTTGTCAGGCTCGAGAGCAGTTGCGGGTGCGGGGGGTGGACCAAAGGGGTTTTCGAAGCTGCGGGACGGAGTGTGCGTAAGGGGATGTTTTTTCATTTCTTTAGTGGAGAGAAAAAGGGTTGCGGACAGGAGAGGCAAGGTGCAGAAGGCGTCGTAGTGGGCGTGTTTCTTAAGCCGGAGGATGTTTTTGAAGAAGATGCGTCTACGGAGACAAGGGACTTCAGCGAGGGAGGAATGAGAGTGTTGAGGCAGTTTGAGAAACGGTGGTCGTTACGTATAGCGCGCCACCTAGGTACACGGATCGTGCCAAGGCGGGGGTTTCATTTTTCACCTGTCCCTGCTTCGGGGATGGATCGCTGAATATAAACGATAGGTGGTCCTACCAAAAATCCCTTACTATTTTTCTCGCACACGTACCCTTCCGCTTATCTTACATCTCTTACCACGTGCTTGGACTGAAATGGGATGTTTTGGATCTTGTACCATTATTTTTACAATGGTTTTACTTCTTGGATTTTTTTGATTCGTGACTTAGCACTTTCAGATGAAAGTACGTAAAATCGATGGGAAAATGTTTCACGGAAGTGAGGTTATCTAGTCACATAGATATCTGGTTCCATATTTACGATGTAAGCAAAATAGATCTAAACTATTTGCAATATCAAACTGTACATTGCAAAGAATATAACAAAGATAAATTCATTTCTTTATTCACCAACATTTTAGAGTGATTTTATACTAGAACGAGTTCACTTTCGTTATTTGTAATTATCATTAAATAGATTGCTATTATAGGGCATGCTATTATTTCTGTATACTTGGTAATAATCCAGTTAATATATCTATTTTTCCTTTATCTAAACGCAAATGCAAGTTCATATATACGGACGTTATGAGTTATATTAATCAGAAACATTGAATTGAAGTTGAATTCATCGAAGAAAAGGATGACGAATTATTTTCTCCAAATCATAAGGGAAACCAACAAGATTATTTCCCTAACGAACAGTGACTTTTTTGGTAACTCTCTGTCGACGATACGAAGGAGAAACTTCATCAATCGTCTAGTGTTTTCTAATTTTTGTAAATGCTTACACTCTCTTGTTCACAAGAGTTCCTTTTTCTCAGTGTCTTATTTTTATGCATTTTCTTTGTTTTTGTATTATCTATTTATCTTATGTATTTATTAGTATTGTTACTGTTAACCTATTATAACACATCTGATGTTGATTTCCTGTATGTGCTTCACAAATTATTAATATTATTATCTTTATGACTATTTAATTTTGTGTAAGCAAAGCATAATAGTTAAGTTTTAATTTTTACCTACAACTTCATGGAAAGATTTGCGCTCCATTTGCAAAATGACCACTAGACTGCTGTAAATAATTTTTAAATAATACGATCTGGTGAAGAATGAGACTTATTTTTACTGGAATAAATTTGGTGTTTTCGGAATATACAGAATAAAATCCTTATTATATCTTCCATATCTGAAGTAAAATAATTACAAAATTATCAGGAATGTATTTTGTGTATTGTTGTGATTGAAATATGCCGTTTTCAACTTGTCTCTATACCTTTCACAAACACATAAAGATCGCTACATTCAAGTCTAGGTTTATCTCGTTTTTTTATCTTCTCAAATACTTGAAATGACAAGATGACTCAGATCGATGTGTTATATAGCTTTTATTTCTCTTGCCACGGTTTATATTGTGACTAACACCTAAGGAAAATCGTATATTTCCCGTCCAATGTTTTTATCTTAAAAAATGTCGCAGAAGCTAACGGAGAGGAACTAAACTGCGTATATTTTATTCCCTTTAAAAAAGCTCCGCTTATGCCATAAAAAGCGAAAAAACCAAATTGAATACACAACGTGTGCACACTTGTCAACTTCCTTTGAGAGAGAAATTCAATGCCGACGACGTAGGGGCGAAAGGAGAGCACCCCTTACACTCTCTCTCTTTTCATCTCCTTCCCTTCTTTATATTTATTTCGCCTCGCGGTTTTTCAAGCGTACGAGAGAGGGAGAAAGAGGAAGAAAGGCAGAAGTTCCGTAGAGTGACGTGATCCCGGTGCCTGACGCTTGGAATGCCCTTGAGTTGCCGTTCTAAGGGAAGATTGAGAGGAAAAAAGAGGTGTGGGAAGCAGGATAGCGAAAGAGGGCTACACGTGCAAAATTCTTTATATTTTTTCCCCGAAAATTCAAACTTTTTCTCGTAGTTTTGCCCCACCCATCTCTTCGTCGCCAATCTATCCTCAAGATCCTCCTACTAAAACCATAAACGCTCCCATCAGTCACCAAGTCGTCAACAGAAAACTCGAGAACTTTAAGAGGGGAAAATTTTTCCAAAGTTGAGGACGGTATGGAAAACCCTTAGCGATGCTAGGGAAGAGCGTGTGGAATGTAACATTCAATAAGTAGCGGTGTTTTCAATTGAGCGGCAAGGATCTGACAGTCTCAATGCCTATTTCGTCGATTCAATTGCGAAATAAGGAATTACTGTTCTGCTACATTTAAAACCAACTTCATTCTCAGGCCTTTTCTCCCTGTGCATTGGCTGTAAAAGATATTTTAAGATTGTTTTTTTCTCAAAGAATAGAGAAAAGTTGGCTAGATATAAGTGGAGAGAAGGTAGTCCAATTAGGAAGCTCACTTTGTTCTGCTTGAAAATATTTGTTCTCATTAATAATTATAGCTCTATTTATAGCGAATAGGTTACTATGCATTATGAGTATTGTCTTAGGACAAGATTACATCTACGATTTTTACAGTAGTTTACTCTCCGTAGAAGCCAGCCAGTGATTTGTGACAAATTACGCTATTAGCTTTCTTTTACTGAAGTTATCATTATATTATTAGACATATTCTATTTTAGAATTCTTAATAAAACTACGCATAAAAATATTGCCTGGATATTTTATATATATTAAAATCTAAAATCTTTTTTGTGGGAACCTTGGCCAATCCAAAGATCATTACTAAACTTTTAACTTTTAACACAATTTTGCAGTGAGCAGTCAATCATTGAAAATCGTAAGAGCTTATTCGATTACAAACTCAAGGATAGATTATTAAAGAAATAGGTTTATTTAGTTTTGAAAATGATCGGCGCGTCTAAATTTTACAATGAACGTTTGTGCTACTTTTGATAAGTATCGTCATTGCCTCGTTATGAGCTTTAACATCTATATAATTATTTTAGGCTAAAGAATGCACAAAGCTTTTGCGAGTTCTTGTTATATTTAAGAATATTTTCTTTCGATATTCATGTCTGCTATATATTAATCTTGGGTTATCCACAAGTTTCTTTCCCTACGTTTTGGGGTTTTCTTCTTGTGCTGTTTGTTTACATGTATCTCAAGCTGCAATTCTATCATATTCTAGGATGGAATTGTGATCCTAATCCATACACTAGGAAACAATGCTTCTTTCTCAGTAAAAGTGTAAAAAAGCACTGAAAATTAAGAAATATATTGAGACGGAATCAGGGCAGTACACTTGTCACTGAACTTCTTCCCTATCTCACGTTATTCGTGCGTCCATACTTTCTCTGCCTCCCCCTCGCAGTGTCGTCTTCGTTTGTCTTCTTACCGTGATGACAGAGCCAAGTGCCTCCTTAGGACGTGACGCACGTGCTCCGAATTCCCTCCTTTTCCGCTTCTCTCCTGTTTCTGCCGTACACTGGTACTTTGGCATGGGATGAAAAATCGATGGCGTCGTCGTCTTGTCGGTCATACACGGACTATCAGATGAGGAGTTGGATTAGAATGGCAAAACTTCATACTCTCTGCACGCGTCTCAAACTTCTTAGTTCTCAGGAAAACGTGGTATTAACATTGATGGATTGGAGAGACGCGTGGGTCTAATCGAGTTCGTGCTTCCTGGTGTTTCCACCAGAGCAAATCACTAGTTTGCCAAATGTCTCCGTTAGAGAGGTAACCGATTTTATATTCAAGTTAGACAAGTCACGGAGCGCCTGAATTCCTAAGCGTTTTCCATCTCTATCCTTAAAATTTTACAAATGCCATTGATTTAATTCATGGAAATTATTATGATAATTCTAGCAATTTATGCGATTTAATGCACAGGAAATTCGCTTTCGTGATGAAAGTTACTTGTACTCGCTTTCGTGATGAAAGACTTATATTGTTATTTTCTCGAAGCTAAATTTCAAAGCTTTTGGGAACAGCTAAGTTGGCGCTATTCATTGTGAATGAGCTAAAAAAATAGATTGCACAATGCCGCTTTATGAAATATCGGCTAATCAACAAAATTAACTTGGGTCACGCATAGAATTATTTAGCAAGAAATTTTACATGAATAATTTATCTAGTTAATCAGCAAAAGATAGTGAGAAGGAGAACTATTTTGTTAAATAGAAAGAGAAATATTTTGTTAAAAATAAAATCCATCTTCATGTTCTATCATCCAAGAGAATATTGCAATTTGATTATAATACATGCTGAATTGGAAAAGAGAATTGTACCAAAATTCTCTCATGTACAGGTTTGGGTAAATCTTAATACAAAGTACATACAATTAGTTTCGAAGAGAAGAAATTGTGTCTATGCGTGGATGACATGGTGATTATCAGGTGCTACCAAGCATTTCAAAACATCGGGTCTAATAAAGGGTTTACTTCTCTTTACGAAAAATAATTTATGAAGTTTGTTTTAGATGAACTTTTCCTTTGATGAAATTATCAGTAACTTCAGACGTAGCTGCAATTATATAACAGTTACAGCACGATTGGTCCACAAATCAAAGGTCGTAACTCATAGCTGTGTAAGGGCCGAAATTAAATCTTCCAAGATTAGAACCCACTGTAAAGGAACTGAATCGATCACTTGATTCGATAGAGATCTAAGAATCGACGAACCTTGCGGTAACCTGTTATCAGAAACCTCTTCTGTCTCGAGAACACTTAATCAAGCATAAAACTGCCAAAGAAACAAACTTGTGCGACAACAGAAAGATTCAGCTGTTTTTCTCGAAGTTGAGGAGCAGACGATAAAACTTACGGATATAAACCTATAAATCGGTTTCCCGAACGAAATGAAAGCGTGAGATTAAAAACCTCCCCCTCCGTCGGATCCGACTAAGAGGAGACCATTTACTCAATTCTTTTCCCCGTCGAGGCGCGCGCTCCTTCGGCTTTCTAAGAGTTTAACCCCGATCTTTGAGGTCTATGAAGTTATCCGGCTTCTAATTGGAGTTCTTGACCATCGAGACCGTGTGGTTTTTTCAAGTGGTTTCGATGAGGGAAAGGGGTTAAGAAGTTTTAAGGAGGCGTTTCCGAGAGAAGCGGTGGGGAGTGTTCGGAAGTGAGGAATGAGAGAATTGCTCCCATGTAACATCAGTTCGGAGGAGGGAGAGTTTGGAAGCTGGTCCGGCAGGAAAGAAGGACTTTTATGGCCGAAGACCTCGTCATGAGCTCACGTTTTCTGTTCTTGTGCGTTCCCCATTCTCACGGCTCTCCCCACTCTCGATCCCGCCTAACTACGTGCGTTAGAAAGGGTGTGCTTTCGTCCTTAGAGAAAAGGAGGCGGAGTCGGAAAAATAGTGGGAGATATATATTGAGGTGGCCGGCAGAGTTTATTGCTGCCTTTATTCGCTCCTATTTCATTTTTAATTTCCTTGGGCGATACGAGTTGTCGGCACCCATTACGTTTTGCGGGAAGGAGACAAAGGAGGGCTGGACTTTTTCTTTTTGTGGGAAGGCATTATTACTAGGAAAGAGCTGTATCGGTGTTTCTTTCTGGTACCGTATGCTAGCTGTCTTCTGCAGCAGTAAGAGGGCTACGGCTTTATTTTTCCCCACGCGCCACTATTCTCTGTTTTATTGTATTTTGATCCCAATGTTTCCTCATATTCTCGTGGACATCTCTCTCTCTCTCTTAAGGGATATGATTTTCAAGGTTGATATTTAAGGTTATAAATATTTTCAATAAGTATGTCGTACGAATGAAACGCAAAAGTTAACGATTGAAACTGTTCTTCAGTAATTCTTTAGTGAATCAGAACTTTACCCTGAATTTGGAGATGGTAGGCTCTGTTCGTTTTTGGTAGTTCCGAATACTACTGGCCTTAGTTATAAAATTGAATTTCATTTTTGGAGGGACATTTTTTTATTTTTGTAATATATCAGGTTTTTCATATAGTTTCACTAAATTCATGTATTTAAATTGCAGGTAATTACAGCAAGTTGGTCTTCTGGCTATATGGCAACGTTGAATAAAGACGTTTCATATAGCTTATTTATTTTAAGTAGCATATTTTATTTTTCTTTAAACATAAAATAATAGATATTTATTAATTTTTATGACAGCGCAGTTCCTTTCTGTCGGCCTCGCGTTGATGATGGTCTATAAGGGACCGAATTATGTATCGGTAAACGTAATTTGCTACTAGGTGATTTTTGGTGTTCCTTTTATCTTGATAACATAACAACTAGCGACCATCCCTCTTTTTATTAAATTTTTATGATTTTTAAAATAGCTGTTACGAGTAAATACGCTAGGACAGAAATTTAATACTCATACTATGTCATAAAAATAAAATATTTAGTGAAAGATTTTAGCAACTCTAGATTATACTTTGTAGATATATCGCTATATTGGTAAGTGTATAAAGGTCTTCAATCTTCAGATTGAGTAGGGAGTCATAAAATTCACGTATCCGCAGGTCCATCCAAAGGTAGATTCATCCGTAAACTACGTGACTGGGTATTTTACGAGAGTTTGCCATTTTGGTTCGAATGGAAAAGTTCGCTGTGAATTCCACACGAACGCACTATCATTATCCTATTTCGCATCGGACACGGAAGAGTTTGAATGAACAATCCCTTCGCCCCGCCAACAGGTGCTCTTTTTCACGACAGCTGAAAAAATGAGTCAAGATAGCCTCAGTATAAGCCTCCCCTGCTAATAGCAGGCGGCACTCGCGTTTCCTGCCGCTCGCCAAATCGGCTCTGTGAAACGGGGCTCCTGGACGCGCTTCTCTTTTCCCTAACCTTTACACCTCTTCCTCTTACCCTCTTCCCTCCCTAATCCCCCACCATTTACCCTCCCACGCCTACAACCCTTTTCAGGCTTTTCGTACTTTCTCTCCCACGTTGTATCAAAGGTTTAGCCATCCGGACGGGAGAGGCCATGATTGATCGCTCTCGATGCCGGCTAAAAATGGAGGAATAAAAGTTGGAAAGTGGGGCAGGTAGCTTAGCAACATCTCTGTGTACCTAGCGCACTACGCTCTTTTGTCTCTCGCGCATTTTATTCCCATTCCTCCTTCTCTAGGTCTCGCAGGAAATGGGGTAAGCGAATAAATGGGAAGGGTCGAGATTAAACGCTCCGTCGTTCGGAAAAGGTTATAAGGGAACTCGTCGATTGAATGAGAATGAGCACGTTTGGAGATAGCGCGAGGGAGGTGAAATATTCCGAAAAAAAGTGGGGTTTAAAACTAGCGTACGTTAACCGAATGGTCTTATAATCAATTTTACCGTCGCGCTCTCGATTTATTTCCGAAGGATCGATGAGAATCCAACCGTTTTTAATTTAATTAAACGCGAACCTTTACCGAATCTGTGCAAATCATTTTAAGGTGGTTTTTGGACGAATCTTTGATAATATCATCTCTGCAGGTTTTCTGTTACTGCTGAATATTTCTCGAAGTTTAAGCGAATCGTAAATTTTATAGTGAAGCTTGAATTCTTGTTAGTTATTCATTTTGGATTATTGTCGGATGGTTTCTAGCGTCCGGGAGTATTTTCTGAGGGATTAATTGCAACCCATGAATCATATAAGTAGGAGATATGTATGTACTTGTTTATTTATACAAATCTCTTCAATGATAATTATTCGTTATTAATTTCTATCATCAATGCAAGTTTACTCTTTAACAAAAATATATTTTCGTACCGAATAACTATTAATAACTTTTTATGAAGAAGAACCTAGTATAGAAGAACGATAAGCTATTTTGAAGAGAAGGGATATTCGTTGAGTTTAATTTTATGTGAGGCACATTTAAATTTTTGTGTTGCCTTTTTTCTGCACTTTTGACAGAGGATCCTTTTGCATTCCCTTTATGGATATGGTAATATCATATCTCTTTGATCTAAATGCTATCCATATCGGCTATAGGGACTATGCTCCGGCTCACGAATGCGTTTTAATCGAGCAGTATCCAGCCCTTAATATCACGAAAAATACTTCCTGCGGATGCACTCAGAAACGGTTAAGAGGGTAGCCTATCCAATATTTTCATTCAACCGCCAAGGGAGCTCAAGAATAAGCTTTCTCATACCAGCGGGGAATAACTCGATGCATTTTAATGCCTCCCTTTCCGTTATTGGGAGACTGTTGGCGAAATGAAACGGGAGGAAAAAACGATGGTATAGAAAAGCAGAATTCCTCGCATCAGTTCCTCTGTCGCTTGTCACGTGCTCCTTCGACAGGTTTAGAAGACAATGCGCCGGAAGGGGAAGCAAAGAATAAGTTCCCGCAGTCACGGATGAAATGATTTTTTCTCATCATATGCTACCTCATATCGCGGTTTCGATTTGGAGACGAAGTGGAAGATGGGAATGGAAGATGAAGACGGAAAGATGAAAGGAGAACGGAATAATAGAATGAAGAGATGAGGGGGCGGAAAGGGGTGAGTATCGAACGAAGAGGAAGATGGCTAAAAAGATGGGTGTGGTTTTATGGTGGGGTACGGAGTCATGTGAAAGGTTTTCCAAAACTGATGGAAGGAGATTCAGTGACGGTGGGGAGAAAGGGTTGCGTTGGGATGTTGATGGTATAAGTGGTAGAGAGGGAAAGAGGAAATGGGCATGCCGGAAGGGAGGACAAAGAAACCGGTGGTGGTTTTAATTTCCGTATGGAGATGAGCCTTGAATGCCTATTCTCGATGAAATGGGAGGAATGGGAAAATGGAGGAATGAAATGTGTGAGGCGATCGCCATTTCTGTTAATACGACTGTGCATTTCGGAGAGTTCGTTTATTACGAATGACTAGGTCTGCAGTTGGGGAGCATATGGGAAGGAAAAATTAACATCAGTGTGTTTATTTCAAAGGGGTTAGAAAGATGCAGAGACATTTGGCTAGGAATGACATCTGAAACTAACCTTTAAAATGGAGGATACCAATATAACGTTCCAAGTCATTGTACACTCCTGGCCAAAATTAACGCAGCACCGGCCGTGAGGATCGTTAGGGAGGTGCTGCGTTAATTTTGGCCAGGAGTGTACGTATAAATGAATTGCTGTGAATATTATTGGAAAAAGATATTAAATAAATATTTTTGGAAAATACGAATCAGAAAAATACCATTAAAATTAGGTTATTTTATTGATATTTTAAAAAATTGCTATTACATACTCTTCCTTTTTATGATTTATTGTTTATAAGAGAATTGATTGATATTTAAATTGAATTTGTTGGTCCTTATGGAAATGAATAGATATTCGACTTAGGGAAGACATAAATCTGAATAAGTGAAACAAATTTTCATAAAAATAGATAAAGACATTTCCGTAATTAGTTTTCTTACGATTAAAGCAAGATAAGATTAGGATTCTATAAGATTTCTTGCTTATACTCAGTTTTTGGTCTTGATTCAGCAAAGAGTTAAACCTACCTTCTCAGATGATCTTCATAAATGAACGCTCTGCTTTAATTAACAATGCTGATTTGGCAAATATTTTACTCAGGTTACCAAGAAATTATTTGAATGTAGTTTTAATAGTGGTACGTAGTTGTGTGATTGTTACTTAGAGAGGAATCTTTAATCTATATTTATTAGCATACTATCACAACCTCAGACACTTGATCTGCTGCCTCTTCGCTTTGTTGTTATCTAACCTAGTTTTTTAGGATATATTTAATTCGATAGCCTAAGAGGAATGTCACAAAATTTGACGTAGAAAGATCTGTATAAAAGAACAAAGTCATCCTTATCACTAGAATCATTTTTAATGGGAGCCATCTGAATGTCGAGAAGATTCGGCGGTGGCAAAGAAAATTATACGATTAAATATGCCGAATGTAGGGAGGTGAATGTAAGGGGAAGAAAGGGGTTTTCTTAGATTTTGTGCGGGAATAGAAATTTAGGTCTCACTTTTTGGGGGCGAAACTCGGGCAAATGGAATTTGGATGAAAAAGGTAGATTACCTCCCTCTTTCTTCTCTCACCCATTCTCTCCCTCTGCACCACTCCTCTATCGACTTTCATCTCTCGCTGAATTTTTTTTTCAATTTCCTATTATTTCCAAACCACTCTCTCGTTCTCATTTCTCCAGCTATCACTCGCGTTCTTCCTTCGCCCTCATGCGCATCCATTCCATCTTCTCCATTCTCTACTTCCTCCTCTTCCTCATCCCGTCTTGTATCTCTCGTTCTTTGTTCCCGGAATTTCCGGTCCCATTATTCTTTTATCAATTTCCTCTCCTACGGGGAAAAATTGCGCTCCCTGCCGCAGCCCAAGTTTTGTTCTTTATCTCTAATTTTCTTCAGTATTTTTTCCTTTGTCTGTAAGAAATGGGATTCTTGATCAGCCTCGCCCTTTGTTCGTTGCTGATGGCAATAACATCAAGTTAAATCGACGCAAAAGATAAACTCGCTCAATCTATGGAATCGAGGGTTATATAGAGTAAGAAACAATTGTAAAGCGAAGTAAATCTTGCGGAAGGAGATCAGACAGATTAGTGGAGAAAAGTTATTGTGAAATACTTCTTGGTTTGGCGTGATTCATTGATGTATTGTTTCCTTGTAATTTCATCCGTTGTGAAGATTAATAGCCCTGGGCTGATTCCTTTCTCGAGATTTCTAAATGGAGCCTGCTCTGTGATCTTTTTACGTCATTTTAACCTTTTTGCGGCTCGGTACTTATATAAGTGCCAAATTTGGGAAGATCGAAAGGATTTATCTCAGAAGTTTAGGACTCAAATACACTTTACCTGAGTGAAGTGCTTCAAGTGCTGGTTTCCGCGTGGCAATTTAACCTGGCAGATGTTTGACCTTCTTTCTTGAAAGCAGATCGATATCACTCTTTATTCTGAGATTGTTACGATCTACTTGGGGTTGGTGAGCTCCGGGATTCTATCCTTTGCTATTTTTAACAGCTTAATCTTAAAGGTATTATTGTAATATTTCATTTCTTCTGGTTTTTAATAGAACTATTTTTATATGATATTTATTTGTCCATTCATTTATTTTAGTTTTTTTAGTACTAATTAAATCTTTTTAAATCAGAATACCTGTTGCCAAATTTATGAATTAATGAAACACTGACAGATATCACTTCCCTTTGCTTGACTATATCATGGATTTCATCTGTTCATTAGTAGTGCTTTAAGGCTTCCTTAACGATCAAACACAGCTCTAACCGGTAACTTCTTCACATGTTAAAATTTAAAATCATATTTTCCCAACGCTTTTATATCCTAAAGTTGAAGATAAATTTATAGCGCTCCTCTTACTGGTATTTCTGTACCAATCACTATTAATTGGGCCAAAATACCCATGTTCTCTTAAAGTATACTTCGTCATACCCTGACGTCACACAGTGGCATTAAAATTTGAGTTGTCTTCCCTTTAAGTCTGTCCTCTTCCACTCGTTAAACTCCCCCTCCACGTCTCTCTCAGCTGGACACGGAAAATAAAACAAAGAATCCCGAAACGAGGATCCGCGTTCTTATCCTACGCTTCACACTCCCGCGGAAAATGTAGGCGTGCATTTTATTCCTGGCGGTGCAAGTTCCGCGCCTTTACTGCACATCTCTCCTTAATGTCCTTAATTCCAGCCATCCCCCCCGCCTTCCACCCCCTACGTCGCTATTTTTCATCATTTCACTCCTATCCTACTTCCTTATAGTTCTTGCTCGTGCATTAAAAAAGAGTAGTCGCTCAACTCGTCTATTTTCCTATAGCATCCCCACATCCTCATCACCCTTCTTCCACCCCTTCCTTCTGCATCTATCCATCTGCTTTACTTTCCTGCGATTTCTGTCTGAGACCTGATCCTTCAACTGGGTCGGTGTCATCATCCTCATCACCGGCCGCCATTTTGTTAGTGTTCGTCTCTTTTCGTCATAAACGCTAGAGTGGTACGTATCCGAGTATTTTTTGTTGATAGACTTTTTTAGCGTTTTATTTTTTGTGTACTCCGCGCGCGCTTCCCTCCCCTCGTTTTTGCATTTTTTGTTTTGCTTTCGCGTTTGCAAACACACTCTAACTCCGGAGCGACTTTTTTGCAAAACGGTTGAAATGAGTTTTTGAAGAGAGAAGGGGAACAATGTGTGTTTTGTGGGGCGGAAAAGTAAAAAAATGATGATAAAGTTTTGTGCCCCCACCGTCTCTCTCTCTTCCTATCCATTTTTTCCGGTTTGCTTTCTTTGTTGTGGGCCTTTGTTTCAAGGGGAGGCTATTTTATGTCGTATGATTTCTATTTGTTGCAATCATTTGATTTCCTTTTGCGTTTTTATTTTTCTTCGCCGTCTTCCTAAACATTGTCTTGGCTTCGTTTTTGTTAGTTACCTCTGGAGTTTTTCCAATTATAATTCGGTCCATTTACGTAGATCCTTACAAAGTATAACCCTAATACATGATTCTAATTTAACTTCCGTATGTGGTTAGTTTTGAATGCTGAAATATCTTTCGCGTGGTTTTTCCTCCTCGTGTACTTATATGTTTATAGTAAAGAAAATTCTGCCGCAATGGGCGCATAATGCCTTGACATTTTTTTATCATCTCGAAGACAGGAAAAAAATCTTTCTTTACTTATAAATGGAATTATTTCTAGCCTTATATAATTTAATAGTCTGAATTGTTGTCATTTCATTATAAATGTTTGAAATGGCATGCTTCGTTCTATCTTTACTGGGAAAACTATCTTGAAATTCAATCGTACTGTGACAAAAACTGCCTAAGAATTATCCTTCTTTGTGTTTATCTTTAATTAAATAACTTCATAGTGTATATACAGAAAAATAATTCAGGTGATTCTTAACATTCTTGACCTTCACAAGTAATTTTAGAATCTCAACATTTCCTGATCCCCCCCGGTGTTGTCCTGTTAATCTAATGGGCTCCACCCAATTATTTTAATTATGCGCCTCTGTGTTGTCGCTCTCCTCCAGCGAAATCTCACTTGACGTGTTCCTTTATCTAAGATCAGATAGCGTGACTACGAATCAGGATATTCTCGTCTATTGTATACCTCGCCCCCCTTCTCTTAGCTTAACGTTTGCTAATCCCATTTTATTTTAATTACTTTCTAAATTTCGCCTGAAAATTTGCTTACGCTCGAATTTCTCCTTACTCCTTGAAGCATTTTTGACGATTGCAAATGGATATATATTCATTGCGCAGAATCATTAAGTGCCTTGTAGCCGCATGTAAAAGAGAAATTGTATTATGGTATTAAAGAAGGTTGTAATAAATAGCTACATTTTGGAGTTAATGGTATATGTCCTTATCTAGTACTGCATTTATGGAGGTAGTTAATGAATACATATAATATATAAATACAGTAAATTAAAAACAGGAAATATGTCTAACTAAATTTTTATCATTATTTTGAAATAGACGATGTAGGTTAGCAAATAGCGCTCAAAATTCAATTTTAAATTCATACCTGTGGCTTTTACAGGCTTCTTTCTATTCAACGAACGATGTCTTACTTTTGAAATATCATTACTTTTCTCTTGATAATATCCTCCTTTTCCAAATTATAAACTACTTTTTCCCTTTAAGCTTGCAAAGCCTCTTTTATATTCACTTATACTGTGCATTTTTCCGCTCTCTTCTCGATGGTCCAATAGTGCTTTCCTCTCACTATTCTCAGACAAGGTGACCATAGTAGAACCCTTGCTTGGCGTCCTTTGGTCTCGCAAAATTAAATATGCGGCTATTGCTTTCCTGACGAGCATTCCCTTCTCCTTTCCATTCGAGTCCATAGCCTCACAATAAAAAAACATAAAGCTGCCTTTCTCTCGCTTCTTCTTTACCTAGGAGTTGGCATTCGGTTTGATCGCGATTCTGGGGAAGTATCGAAAAACATATCTTAGTATTCTGTGAATTAAAAAATATAAAGAAATGCCTCGGGTGATGGCGGAATCTTTCAATCGCTATTACTTATTGTAGGTTTTTGTAGCATTTTATGGATTTCTGCCTTATTTCTGAGTAATAACTTTCCCTAAGCTTCAGATAAGTTGATTCTTATAAAGTACTCGTTTTCTTAGAATATACCCTTATAAAAATCTTAAACCTTATTCTAGTGGGGTTCCATATAATGACGGTTAATTCAATCAATATTTCTATTTTTACTTTCTCCATATACGTAGTATAGAGAAAGTATTGTTTTCATAAAAAAGATCGACTTCGAGATTTCAACGGAAATACATGTTTTGGGGTCCTTAGAACACGTTTTTACCATTTTCGGAATGTCTGTGTGTGTGTGTGTTCTTGTGGGTGCTCTAACGTAAAAACTATTAGTCGTATCAATTCCAAACTTCATATATAGCACTTTGGTTGGTGTCGTTAGAGTTATTTAGTTTCCGGAGTAAATTATTTAACCGGAAGTCGAGCTTTATTTTTCGAAGCTAGTTTCCGTTTTTGCAAAATTCCTCCATTAATCTGATATTTAGGTATATACAGTTAACTAAAAAAGTTACAAAAAATGTATTTTTCTATAAGTTTTATTTGAAAAAAATATCGATATCAACCACCATTTAGGAGTCATATCATAATTAACCAATTTTCTGGTTATTGCGACATATTTACGTTAAAATGTCGTTTTCATTTATACCATTTAATAATGATGTTACATTCAACATGCTTACTATATTTCTTCAAAGTTTTATTTGGAAATTGGTTTGGAATTTAAAACACGCGTATTTATTAAAAATAATTATTCAGTTATAATGGTTTCTTGTCGTTATTGATTACTCTTCACATTGACAATAAAATTCGTTACTATGTATTTGTTTACATGGCAAACAATGCAATGCAATGCGTCTATCGCTCAGTCTCTTGCTATAGATTGACCTCTGGCTGATTGATAATAATTAAAAGGTTTTCTTTTTTGACATTTTACTCCATTTTTCTTCTTTATTGTCTTTCTTTTATGTATATTAATTAATTAATTAATTAATTAATTTTCGTCATTTCCACTGTATAAATATATTGTATTTTTTTAATAGTTTGTGTCGCTCGTATTTTGTTTTGCTCTTCGCTCGTATTTTGATTTCGTTTCCATCGCCTATTATAATCAGTTTTGTGATTCATCCTATAGTGGTGCTTGTAGTAGACTCAAAATACCAATCGAATATGTCCCGAAAAACATTATTTATAATGTTTGTGACGTAAAAGTTAACATGATATAAATTAATCACTTATGTATCTTCCAAGTTCAGATTGAATACAGAGTTCGGAAATACTGCCGTAGATAAATATTTACATCTTATATATGGAGGAAGTCAAGTGCTGGCCACATCAGATTTTTCATATATTATTACATTATGGATTAGTCCTTTTAGTTTCCATACCATTACAATTTAGGGGTATCCCACTTGTGAATCACTCTCAAATGCAATTTATGGGATTTGAATCCAAACAAAAGAGAAGGAGCGTCAGATTTAACAGAATCCCAGGGATCCAAAAAAAATGAAGTGAGATATGGGAGCTCTTATTTTGCAGTTCCTCCACAAATATCCGCATCATTTAATCGAAGATCTTCAGTTAAAGAAATCCAAGTCGAGAAGTTTCTATATATACTCTAATGTCTGGAATAAAGGATCGGGAAACAAAAGGCGTTGTATCAAAGGAGAAATGGAAGGGACTAAGAATGGCGAAGAGGCAAGATTAAATGTTTTGAAACTTGGTGATGAACCAGAAACGATACAGCTTACAGTTTATACTTTAGGAGAGCTTTCTTTTTTTTCCATTACTTTGAGAAGCAATTTCTGGGTCGAATGTTCCGATATGCGAGGCAAGGATTTCTATTGTGCGCGCGAGGCTAACGGGAAAATTCTGCGACAGTTTCTAAGAGAAGGCTTCCGTAATCCGCTGCCAGAGCATTAGAGACCTGAGCGTTCAGATGAAAGGAGGAGGTTTTGCCAGAATCGATAAAAGATAAAATGCATACAAGCGTAGAAGTCGCTTCAAGTGTTTCCAAAGGGGATCTTAAAAAAATTCTTACATTCTTTTGATTACACGTTTTCGAAGGTGTTTACAAGTGTACAGAATTATTTTCTCTGATATACTTACAATTTTAATTGCCATTAAATTACCATATTCGTTGTGATGCTGTATCTGTCCTGAGATTTAATTTATATCTTTATACCTTCTTGTATAAGATTCAAGGCCCAAAACCAAACTAAAATCGAAACCAGAAAAACTGTTTATAGATGAGGTGTTAAAACAGAACCCGAAAAAGGTCAATCCTTGAACGAAATAAGTAAATTATATTTATTCCAATAGCACCACTCTTTGATAGAAAGTTAGCATGAGCAAGTCTTAAGAATGAAGATTAAGATTAATTTAAGGGAATATATGAATGATTACCTGTGGTTAAATTTTTGTACCAAAAAGATATCAGGAAAAATATCATCTTGCTTTCTATATTAGAAAAGTAATGGTTTCAGGTGTTATTTTGTGGAAATTCTTCATGGTAAAGGAAAATAAAACTCACTTTTTAATTTCTACATATTCAGTTTTATTAAACCACGACCCGGGTTTCGTTGCCGTGCAGCATCTTCAGGTCATCTTTCTAAATTATATCAAAACTATTTAAATCTAACAGGGAAATGAGAAAACTAGGGTGAAATTTAGAAGACAATAGCAAAATCTTATTTATGTAAACTTAAAATCCTTCTAGATGGATTTAGTTCTTTTGATTTTGTTTTCCAGATATATCTTTTGAATTTTGAGTAAAGACTTATAACTTAAGTTAAGATTTTATAAACTCGAATTTTTATGCATTAGAGCTTTCGATTTTTTTTGCTATGAATTAAAATATGCTTTCCATTAATAATTATAAAGGAAGAAACGTAGGTATTTGATCCTTAAATTGAAGCCTATAAAAAGAATGCAAACGTAAAATATTTCAATTTGGCAGTATCTGTTGTTTTTAATGAACGTGGATGAATCTCCATTAGGTAGCAAGCCTTTACGAATTTCGACAATACTTAATGTCTCAGAAGCCTGTCTCTCTGACACGGGTTAATTGCTTCCTATTTGTCAAAGGCTAAAACTTTCATTGGGCTCGCCATTTTTTCCACAATCACCCCTCTCTAAGGCCTCTCTCACCCGTGGAGATAAACAATTCCGATAACGCTCATTAATCTCTCCGCTTCCTTCCTGCCTTCCTCTCCGCCATTCCCATTCCATCTCCGTCCCCGAAAGCGTCACCCACTTTCCATTCTATATTCTCCCTCACATCGCAATGGACTCATCGATCCATTTTACGCGAGCCTACCGTGGCTACCCCCGCGCAACCCCCTCAGCTATTCTCAACCGCAAGACAAAGCCGTGCATATTCGAGAGAATTTTACGGAAAGACTTCTGTTAATATTATTTCCTTGCCCATACATTTTAACTATATATAGGTACGATATAAAAGTTCGTAATATGAGAGGTATGATTCATGCAGCATGTGCGGCTTTAAGTCACAAGTGGCACTGTACTGAAGCCATCATATATCGCATGATCGGGAAAATGAATGCAACTTCTGTTTAAAATCGAATCCTTTAAGATTCTCCCAGTATTGAATGTTGCTTGCAGGAATAACTTCAATTCTGTGTATCGGGTAGGATCTGTGAGTTGGCAAGATATTTTTTCAATCTTTTAATAATCGATATCATGTTGTATTCATTATTTTTCTAACTCTGAAAGTAATTAGGCTTCCAAGTCTCATTTTAATTGCCACAAAATATTTGTAATAAGCACCTCTAACTCGTAGTTTTATTTACGAAAGGATACTCGGCATTTTAAACAATGGACTTAATCTACTAAATACCAACCGCGGAAACATTTTGTTGATTTCCGCCTTTGTTTGTCAACTATAACTGGGTGAAACAAAGAGAGTTCACTCGTTTTTCGCATTAAAAGTGTTTGCGAGTGAGTTTTAAAGAGCCTTCGCGCAGCTCTGTTATCTTTGAGTTTAACTCTCGGAGTTCAAAGCTGAAACATACTTTAATAACGAACTCTACAAAATTTAGAGAGAAACTACGTACATTTTTAAAACTGTTTTCGCACCTCGACGTTGAAATAATGAGGTACAATAGGGAAAGAGTGGAAACCATGCTTTAGAGATAAAAGCGGCTCGGTACACGAAAGAGTTGTCTTGTAAACTAACTCAAATTATTTTCTTTTGGACTTTTACGTTGATTTTAAGGGATAAACAAAGTAGGGAGGCATCCTCACACGCATTGATGGAGATGTAATTGTACATACTTCATCCGTCCATTTCAGAGAGCGAAGCGCAAATACACGGACACATCGCCAACCCTCTGCCCACTCACACACGTATCACCTATGTGTCCGGAATATTAATATGATGCAATTCAAAACCGCACCTTTTTATACCCTCATCTTTAACCCTCGCATGGATCCCTCTCATTCCATCCCTTTTATTCCCCTCTTCTCCCGCGGTCTCCAGGAGGCGCAATCATTCAGTTGTCCAGCATCCCCAACCCCCTGGACCACCCCTCATTTATCCGTTTTCCGAGCATTACCTTATCTCTCTTCCATCATGTCTCCCCTGTGCGACTCATACGCCTGGTTCGTCCGACCTCTTCTCCCTCATTCTTTTTCATCATCTCTCTCGATTCCCTCCTTTTGCCTCATTCCGTACCTGAATGTCGCTCCCGACGACTGATGACGTTTTTTCCCGCCGCCGAACGCGATGTTGGTACGGAGGAATGGCCTAAAGGGAAGCCGAATGAATGAGTGCCAGTTAGTGGGCGAGGGGGTTGCCGCGAGATGTGTCGTTTGTCCTCTTGAGAAACCGGCCTTCGGGACTTTTTCGGCTACGTGTGTATATGATTGCAGGAAAGGGTATTCAAACAATCCCTAAATAAGGGGGGTGAGAAAAAGGTATTATTTCCCTCTCCGGAGTCGCTTTCAGAAAAATTAGCTTTGGAATTTTGTATGGTTACACGGGCCCTTGTTCGGGAATTTCAAAAACAATTTATCAAAGCGCATTAGGGAAGGCGTTTGTTTGCGATGGTTATTCGTTACCGTCTTTTAGAGAAAATGCTGGTGTAAATTATAAGGACATACGACGCATTTACAAAATCAGATAATCTGCAGTTCATTTAATCAAAAGATTCCAGTACAGTTTTTTGCTATTTGGATCGGCTGGTATAATTTCATCATTCTAACAGATGAGGAGACATTATTTTATCCTTATCTGGAAAATATATATATATTAACAATTTATAATTTGGAATATATGAAGAAATTAAAGATGTTAAAATGATATTTTTATCCATTTTCATGACTTTTACTCTGAATATGAAAATTGTATTATACTGCTATTTCTAGAATCACTCTTATCTACATTCAATAAGTATATAATATAAGAATAATAATTTAATTTAATATTAAATCGAAAAGAGGGAAAAAATTAAACTTCCGAAACTTAGGTATTTTCTTATATTTGATCTCATAAATTGAATTTATCTCGTCGATGAATAGGATATTTAAATCTCTGTCTCCTCAGGTTTTGCCAATTAAAAATTGTTTCTAAGTGATAGAAATATGAAAAACACCATGAGATGAACTGTGAACGACTTGGGAATGCGACGTCGATAACCATAGAACGGAAAGAAAAGGGAATGGGGAAAATTGTGAAAAAATAACCACATAGAATGGGTGTGGGAGAGAATCGTGCGTTTTCGAGGAAGGGTGAAAGGGAACAATGGAGGGGAAGATTCACTTGTGCAGAGGTGGTTGGGGCTTAAGAACTACCGGGGAGAGCCAGGTGATTACGCGGGAGAGGGATGACGGGGATAAAGATAGTGGTGCTCTTACGTTGCCATGGGATCGAGACGATGGTTGCGTTTCTGTGGTGCTGTAGAATGCGTGCAATTAGTAGCCGTCCCACGCAGGTCGAGGAGGCGTGCCCGGGAGCAAATCCCTCACCCCAATGCCGGTGCCGTTGGTAGGCGACAACCGAGGGCTCCTGAAAACGACACTGTAAGCTTTACACGGATCATCCGGCTTGCCCGTATTGTTCGCAGCTAGTCGGTTTATTAAAGTCGGCTCTAATTAACTCGATTATAAAGCTTCCAGTTTCCCCGAAGGATACGGAGAGCTCACTCCTGAGTGGTGAAAATGATTCTGAATGGAAGGTAGTGGCGGAAATCATAAATATTATGCCCATGTGTTGGGTAAACCAATGCGAGGCTTTCGTATATTTGTCGATGAATAATGGGCGTGCTAATAACTCATTGGTCTCATTTATAACTTTTTATTCATAATTACCATTTCCTCAAAAAAACATTATATTATGAAATTGAATAAACTTTTCTTTTACGTGACGTATGTACTCACAAAGCGTTATCTTCGTCCTTAATTATGAACTACTTATTTGAATATTTTGTGGGTCAGGTTTTTAATTTCCATGAGTTTAAATAATAATACTTTCATATTTTAATCGTTTTGCATGGTTATTGAGTCATAGCGGTCTGAATATTTAAATAGAAATAATACTTTGTTTTCGAAATTCCCCCAAAAGTAATTGATTAATCGAAATAATTTTTGCCTTATTGTTAGTTGATTTTAAAGCTCTGCTACTTATAATCTCGGAAAGAAAGACTCCTATTAATAACATTTTGTATTAATAACATTTTACATTCTTTTATAAGCAATCTTACAATTAGATTAACTAGAAATTCATTCCATAGAATCTCCTCTTCTAACGTTTTACAGTGTTTGACATTTTTTTGGAAACTAACATTTATATGTTCCCAACTTACTTTTTAGGCATCATGTATGAGTTTTCTTTTGTTCAAGTAAACATACTTCGGAGTTTCTTGCAACTTGTGTTCATAATTATTTATATTTTATGTCGAGAAACTGTAAATATCTGCAGATTGGTTTCTCAATTATATCTGTCATTCATACCTTTCTAATTCATGTGTATGAATCTTAATCCCCCTTTTACGTAAGAAGTCAAGAGGATAGAAGAATGTGAACAAATTTATGGTACGTTATAAAGGAAAATAATGAATAATTTCAGAGAGGAATTGGAGATGAATGTATGTCATATCAACTTCCTTCATTTTTATCGATTTTCATATCGATTTTATCATTAATTTCACCACTTAAACGGGTAGATACTGTTTTTATTTGAGAAAAACATCACGAGAAAATAGAATTGCCCACTACAGCTCATTGTTCATCCCTTCAAAAGCGCACTTCTTCCGAGATGAAATTGATAAAAAATGTAGATATTCATGTGGAAAGTAAATCGTTTTTGAAACACTATTGGATGTATACACTGAGCAAGTAAGGCGGATTGGAAGTAATTCCAAATATCTCGTGCATTACTCTCGTCCTTTTCTCCGGATTCGGACGCTGTCCTTCCTTTTGTGGTGAGGAGAAAATAAGAAAGCGAGACATGGAACCATTTCCTTTTTACCCTGGGATATCGCCCGTCTCGTATTACATCCTCAACCGAACCCTTTTATGACTCTGAGTGGTGGCGTCAAAGCGATATCTGTCCAATTGATTCGATGAAAGTCTCGCAGTTGGAAGAAAGGAGCACAAAAGTCGATTGCTGGAGTGGTTGCGTTGTATCCCTCGATACCTTTCTTCTTCTCGCAAAATGGAGGGAAAGAGACTCGATCCCGGAGGAGCGATATCTTCTTTTATGCCGCCTATTTTTTATCCAGCGGAGAAGCTCATATTTTTTCATTTGAAAGGACGAGGCTCGTCCGTCACTTCTTCTCATCTTGCATTCAAACTTTTCTTTTCTCTGAATAAGTCTTCCATATGCTGTCGTTGCAAAAATAGGGTGAGATTACGAAATATTTGTCCAATAATATTGCTATTTCAGTTTATGACTATTTAAATTACAAAAACACTAGTTTTGCTTATTTTGTGTTTCTATTTAATCTTAGATTAACGAATGGAGATTGTTTTCATTCGTACCAAGCTTTAATCCTACGATGCTGTATATTTATCTTGATAAAAAGTGTTATCTGCACCATTTTCTTTAATATTAGGATATAGAAACAATCCAAGGCTCATCTAATTTCTTAGTTCGCTGTTTCTTGACTAGGAATGAAATTATCTTGTTAGGACAGTGAACACGATGGCAGAGGGTAACCATGGGAACTTTCACATTAGTAAGGTTGTATAAAAATCCCATTTTTCATGCAGATTTTTTGTTTGATTAAGTGAAAGATTATATGTTTTAACATGATCTAACGAGTTATTTACATCAGATCAAGGCTAATGCCATTACGTAACTCTAATGCTATTCGATTACTAACGTAGTGCTTTCTACCAATATTTAGCTTTCTCAAAGGCTCTGGATATCCCGTTGGTCGAAACAAATGTACCATTATTTATTAATATAATGGGTTAAAATAAAAACGAACTTGCAATTTAACTAAGTGTAATAAATGAAACCACTGAGCTACTTGCCAAATGCTTTGGAATTTGTATGAATTTTAACTCTTGGCGGATTTTGCATTTTAATATCATTCCTTTGTTTGCATGAACGTAACGTGATACATTCTTACCTCTATTTCAAATTGAATAATAATATGTTAGGATTGTTTTCTATTTTTCATATCAGTTGTTAATAGGGAATAGTTATTAAGTGATGAGAAATAGACGAGATCGGTGTATTCTTCCCTAAAATTAATATTATGCTTAATTGTATTTCCAGGATATGGTAGAAGTTAACAAGGTTTCACATTTATTATTATTTGAAATGAAGAATATGTGGTATTATTTTGGATTAACAATTCAACATATTCCAAATTTATTGCTTGGCCTGTGGCGAAGGTATATAGTATCAGAGAAATAACCTGTTAAGTGCGGCTTTGATGAAATAAAATCAGTTATGAGGAACAGAAAGTGACTAGTGACGAACGGAAACTCAATCAGAAAATCTTCCTGATTGATCACTGAAATTACATAGGAAATTATGATTGAGAAGAAGCATCTCTTAACCTTTAGTGAAGCTAACGAAAAATTGTTCAAATGCCAAACCTGTAAATGCGCATTTACGAGAGGCTTTCTATTAATTGGATGAAGACAGTGCCTTTCACCAGTAAGAGAGATCAAAGAATTAGGTAAGGACAAAGGATTCGACTCGCAGGAAGCTCAACTAGTACTCGTTCACGCAGCATGAACTGTCGAAAGGAAGTGTTGTGCATGCGGGCGCTGCTCAGCCATTAAACGTCCTCTAGGGTGCTGTTTGGACAACCGGCAACACCCTATTTTGCCTATGGAACTCCTCTTTTTCGGTCCCTCTCTTCAGAACTCGCTCTTGAGATACACCCACTTGACCCATTCTAGATCTCTCTTTCCTGCCTTTTATAGGGCTGAACTTTGAAGGATACACCCTATCCCACATCTCACAGATTCCTCCAATTCAACTGCCCTTTACCAAACAAAAAAAATATGAATGGGATACCTGAGGGTGGCTCTCAATCCAGGGAGAGAAGTGCCTCCCTCTCTTTCTTCTCTCATCTCTTTCTAGTGGAATCCTTTGACCGCATATCCTCTTCCTTCGTATTGTGATTTGAGTGCCGGGGCGTGGATTTTCAATGGAGACGATTGCACAGCTGAAAGAGACTGCGGAGGTCGCGCCAACGGATGTGCTGAGAGACCAAAAAGGAGAATGGGCCTAATGATTGTTTTCCACGTTTACATTGTTGCCGTGCAAGGCTCAATTAGCACAGGGAGCATGGAAAAACGCACTCGCTTTTCCCTCTTTCCGTCGTGTCCCCTCAGGGAACAAGTAGACCAGCGAGGAATAACGAAGTCTAGCGTCCAAGGGACGAAAGACCGATTTTAATTATGGATTTGTATTCTCCTTACCTTTTATACTAGATATTATGGATTAAATTCGAATTGTTGAACAATAACCACGAACTGCTAAAGATGGAATATTTTTGTTACTTTTTACGTTACTTTCCGTAGTTCTAGTTTTTTTGTAGCTCAAAAGTAGGAATACTGCAATCTAGCAGTCGTTAAATAAATCTCGCCGTTATTTGTACTACATCAAAGGAATTCTCACGCCTCATTTTCTCTTCCTAAATTGAAGCATGGCTCTCTCGATGATTTTTTTTTAATATTCACTATTTTCAGAAGATAATCCCGGTGGGAGCCAATGTTCGAAATGACCCTAAGCTGTCGAAGCACTTTTAACAATACTACTTACTACGATAATTTTACGAACATTTTTTCCTTTACCTGTTAAGTGCTACCGTGATGTTTTCATTCTTATAAAATAAGTAACGTTCTTATCATTCATTAGATGCTAAAAACTGCTTTAAATTATGCATTAGTTTCCACCAATATTTATTTCGAGTGTACGAATATCTATAATATGAAAACTCAATTTATTTACAATATCTTGAGGGTGTTGTTTTTTTCAGTATCTGCGGAATCCATTTTGTAGGAAGATATACGAGACGGTTATTCATGGATGTATACTATAAAAATGGGAGCTTGGACTTTGTTGCAGCATTACAGAATTGAATTTAAGGTCTGTAAATCATTCAATGTCGAATAGCTGTATCTTATACATCATTGTATGACCAGAAGCATGACGCTATGAATTCGTTTATCTTAAGAATTAATAAAAAATTTGAATTACTTTGTGGTCTTCTCTAGTTAAAATTAGAGCTTTATTTTGGAATTACTTATCAACAATAGTTCCAAATTTTTGAACGATTAAATAAATCAGTAAAAAGAATTCTACTATTCATAATTCTACCATATTTTCAACTCGAATGAGGCTCGTTTTCCGCGTAAGAAGCAGGTATTTCTTCCTATGTAGGATAACCCAATTCTAAGCTATTTAAGAGAGTATAATACGTTGATCTATTAATACCTTGGGAACGTCCACTATTTGTGAAATTAGGATGATTTGAAAGGCCTACACAAATAATACGTCCAATAGATTTCCGTTTTCTATCCCATTTCATTCCTCCTTTTAAGCTGTAATAGCGTGGATGAATGGAAAAGGGAGGTACGTGGTACGTGGAACCTTCTTGCCAGTCCCTTTCGATGCGGGCGTTCTGCTGGACGCGTTTAAAAGAAGAAAAGGTCGAGGCGGGGATGGAGGTAAAGGTGGTGGGTTTTAGGGCAAGCGCGGTGGTGGTTCCTTTTGTGATGCGGTCTTTAGGAAGACCTCAAGACGACAGCACATTTCAACAACAAGGGAGTTGAACACGCTCTTTCCTATCCTCATCCCAAGGATGACACTTCTTGGAGTGTTGTGCCTTTGCCTTTAATAGATGGGATTTTTTTGACGAGGGAGGAGGAAAGGGAATCGGGTTTCATTGGAATTGGAATTGCGGCACGCGGAGAAAAATGGAGCAGGGTGTGGGGGACGGTGGCCTTTTGTCGTTTGAAAGGAGATATGAGTGGGATGAGATAATGGACTTGTCTTCTGGTCCATGGGCGGACGGATCATATTCTCCCACGAGAAATCAACCTTAATTTATATCGAATATTTTTTATCCGAGAGCGTAGTCTTTAGGGAAGACATGGTCAATATATGCGAATATTGGTATTGTTGAAATTTTTCGTTTTTTATTTTAATTGAGAGGAACAAAAAACTGAAAAAAAGAATGGCTTCGTACAAACTGATCAATAATTCAGAGCCATTGTCCCGGCTGATTAAATATGAAACGCGTACACTTCTCGATTGATAAATAATTCTGTTTGCCTTTGTCATTCTTTTTTCCGAAGTTCGATTTTCGAAAGTGCGGATAGCTAATGCATTGATAACATTGGCATTTGAATTATTGCGTGGAATTGAGGGGAGGGTATTGGAAGGCTTCGAGAATTGTTTTATTATTCCAAATAGTTTTTAGAAATGAGTAATTTAAAGATAGATACTTTGTATCTAGGGATACGGAGTTCAAAGGAGTGATAATGAATTATTACAATTCCGTAAAAGTTTAATTAATATCACAATCTTTCAATAAATTGATAATGATCACTCAAAAGATTGACTTGTTCTCATGATCACCAAATTATCTCATCTCCATGCCACCATTTGAATATATGAGACTCTGTTATTCATCCACCTTGAAAGTAGATTTTTCTGATACTAAATTGTTAGGACGTTCCAAACATTTTACTTTTGTAATTCGGCAAGATTTATTAATCAAAGAGGCCAAACTTCAAAGAACATGTTCAAATTAAAAATAAACATATTTGAATAAAATTAAACGTATTAGAATTGTCTTTGAAACTTAATTTTAATACGTGGTAACTTTTGTATCACTATAAACAATATGATAGATCTCCAAAAACCTTCCCTTTTTTCTCTGTTTTTATTATTTTCTGTTTATTCCACATAAATTTCTGTTATTAGGTAATAGTTCTCACATTATGAGTAACGAAAGCATCAAAATCGTAGGTCTCTACTCTCATTTCTTTTATTGTGTAACGTGAGATAGCTTAAACGAAGAACCCGACCTAGTAATTCCATATCTTTCCATTAGAGTAAGCTTGTTTACTTCCTTATTAGCATTGGTCAGCCGCCATATCCTCTTCGAGCCTATTCTTTTTAATGACGTCTAAAGGTGCACTTCCTTGGAGGGATGCTTTCATTGGGACCCTAAGTTCAGGTTACACGTCATATGAACTTTCCATTCCCTGTTTAGCAAACCTAACCAATCCTCGTCTTTTAGACCCTGCCCTATCCCTCCTATTTCTAACTTCCACATCACTGAGCATGTCTTTAAGTACACGTTTCTTCCCTTTCACCAGTGACCCTTCACGGCAGACCCCTTCATCCTCAACAAATAACTTATCATAGGATATATAATTTATCTGTTTCTTATGACAGTCTATTCAATTTTCTTAACGGTAATGTATTAAATTATTCTTCATTAAAAAAGTTTCTGTTTTAATAGCAGAAAAATATAAAAATCCTTTTATTCACAAAATTAAATAACTGTAGCGATAGGTTTTACTTTAAAAAATTCCATCGAAATCTTATTTAAACCTATTTACAAAAAAAATTTGATAAATTGCCCAAAAGCAGAGGTCTCAAACCCACAGCCACGTACTTTCACTCCGAGAAATCGTAATTCAATGGCATCTTATGCAGGTTAATATATTTTAGAAATATTGTTTTTAATTTTATTCAAATTCACTTTCAATCCTCTACTGCAGTGAATAATATAATTTTATGTATATAAATTGATTAAAAACATACAGAAATTGTTAATCAAGTAATAGCATTTATATATTTTTTCAGTTCATCTTTACCTTTTATATCCTATACTCTATTTTGTATTGAATTAAATAATTTAGGTACAACTACCATTGACCTTTTCTATAACTCTATTCTTCTAAATATATATATTAGAGTTGATGAGAATAAAGCGCATTTCTATTGAATCAGGAGAAAATGCACCTATTGCAGACTATTGTTTAAAGCAATAGGTATAATTATCAGAAATTTATAATGAAATTTCTGTGCTATAACTGAAATAGGATATCTCCGGCCCTCAAATCATTTTCAAATGCTTATGAGGCCCACTATAACCTTCGCACTCCCTGGCTTAGACGGGGTCTGTAGCTGTCCTACTTTTATTCAGCCACTCCTGCAGAGAAATAAACTCTCTTATTTATACTGCAGATATGAAAATTACAACCAGAACAAAAAATGCAAACTGTGGTTTGAAATAAGCATCAAACTTTTAAACTCAATCTTTTTCGTTGCAATAAGGAAACGCCATAACTTGCGCTTTGAAAAGCTTCACAATTCAATTAGAAGTTTATCTCCAGGAATATTTAAATTATTTTCACTGTTAGGGAAATTATTATTCAGAATATAACATTTCATGGAAAATATTATATTTCAACTACCTCAGTTTTGACTGTATGTGCACATGAAAAAAATTCATGGTGGAGGTTGGATAATTGAATGTTTAAAAAGCTATTCAAGTTAAGCACGATGTTCAGGAATCCAACCGGTAATTAGTGGACACAATGAAAATTCTATGCGTGTTTGTCTGCTATGAATGCTATGCTATGAATAATTCCATACGCGATCCGTTCTTATTTTATACTTTAAAGATTTTGTTTTCACTCGAAACAGAGCGATTTCAAATGAAAATGCATTTATAGTTAAAAAGTTTATTTGTTTCTACTGAGCGAATCAGGAATTATATCCATGCCCTCCATTCATATACGAGGTAGAAAATTATGAAATACTTAGAAATGAAGAAAAAATTAAAAGGAAGTCTGAATCGAAGCCCAGGAGCAATATTTATTATTTTGCATTTCAAACAAATATATAAATTTTGGCGAAAGAGTCCGCTGCACTATTTTCTAATCCAATAAATCTTAAAACTAATGGAATTCGCAAGCGGTCGGAATCACGGGTAATTGCTCCATAAACGCGAAGATATCACTCAATGGAAAGGACTCAATGACGGCGTTTTTTTCTGGTAGGTGAAACGAACGTAACGTATAGTAAAAGGAAAAGGGAAGCAATCGGAGCGGAACTGAGGGAAACAGATCGTCGCTCTAGTCTACGCGTTTGAAGTAAACGTGTCCTGAGGTTATTCTACCAATGCCACAGCAATGAAACCGTTGTTCCTTCCTCTTGCTACTCCACCGAGAAGGCCACAAATTTTCCTTCCCCGAGACAGCCGCGATATTTGTCCGTTTCCTCAGCCCACGCCGTCCCTGCCAAAACCCGACCACAGTCTCCTGCGATTCTCGGCGCGAAAACACAGAACTAGAGAGTCCCATTCCAACTTCAATCTGCTGCCCCCTTCATTTTCCTCCCCCTTCAACGTCCTCTGTCCCTTCCTCTCTCCTACCTTTCTTCCCTTACTACTTTTTGAGTGCCTGGAAACAATTTCGTAAGATGCCCGGAGGGTGGCTGGGGGTTCGCGTTGGAGGTTTTTCCCTCTTCGCGATTGTTGCAAGGTGGGGCTTGTGGTGGGGGCGTTATTGGGCCGGTGGAAGGGATACTCCGGGTATTTTGGTTGAGGGAGAGGGTGGGGATCGGAGACTGCA
Source organism: Sympetrum striolatum (assembly GCA_947579665.1). Taxonomy (NCBI): domain Eukaryota; kingdom Metazoa; phylum Arthropoda; class Insecta; order Odonata; family Libellulidae; genus Sympetrum; species Sympetrum striolatum. Next base: position 97,689,495 of record OX388341.1, on the reverse strand, counting down.
GAAAACCCTTTGGGGAGTCGTCGTGCGGGGTTCTTTCCTCCTGCTCGTGGCAGTATCGTTTATTTGACGTTTCCTTATCGTGTTTTTACGTCTCCCTTCTCTGTGCCTCTCCCCATTTTCTTTATTTCCTCTCTCTCTCTTCATCTCTCTCTCAGTTGGAAGGCTCCTTCTCGCGGTTCTACGTCACTGCCACTTCAAGAGGACGGAGGGCCTTTCGGGAATTTTTTCCTTTACCGTTTCCTTCGGCAAGGCTAATTTTTCAACCACGCTCCTTGTATTCCCATGTGCTCCCCTGAACGCAAGTTCTGCGGGAAACTTGACGGTTTACATGCATCTTGACTTGCTAATAACATATGCGGTCTTTGCCCTTTCTTTCTCAATCCCTAGTTTGAGTATACGGCGCCTACTTAGAGATATTTTCTACTTTTTGACTATACTTGGTTAAGTTTATGATATCTTCGTCAACTTCAAAATAAAAAAAGCATATTCAGCGAGAAAATTTTAAATTATGTATAAAAAATTGTACATTTTCAATTGTGAAATGAAAAATCAAAATATATCGTTTAATTATGCATACATATTTCACTGTCTTATACAATTTATTTGTTTCCATTGCCATATAAAAAGATCCGAAATGATAAAATGGTTGTTGATAAGTGAGAAAGCACTGTTAAGTTTGAGAAGTATATCACTATTAGAGCTAAGTGAGGGAGATGTTACGAAATTCCTGAAAGTATATAAGGCTGCAGTGTATTAGCTGTTAGTTTATCAAGTAGGCCATGCTCTTGGCCTGTCTTTCTTATTACATAAGGATATCGGAACAAATCCGTTTGGAGTGATTATGTAATAAGAAAGTTGTAGAAGTTTGTGTTATTGAAGATTTTGAGAATTAGATCCGCCTGTACTGCCATAGATTAAAGTATTCTACATTCAGAAGAGCTAGCTCAGCATACAATCCTTTATATATAATATATTCTCTTAGCTCCCGCTACGCTTTAATCTCGTCCTCTCTTTGATTCGTTCTTCCATTCTGCTGCACTCCTTTCTTCCTCCCCTTCTCCACTTCCTGCACTACTCTCTCTACACCTTCTTTCTCTTATCGCTTCGCTGCTTCCTTCTAAGAATGGTCCCCCTTCGATCTGGCTCAGAGAACAGGGGAATAAATGTCTATTGGTTTGCATCATGGCGTCTGTTCTTTAAACTTTTCCTCTACATAACGTTCTGCCCAATCTTCCTATCTTTCTTCTACGATTTTATATTTTAATTTATATATTATACACCTCCATGCTTTAGACCATCTACGTTCTTACCATACTTCCTGTTTTCTTGACCTTTCCTTCAACTTCCAGCGAAGGGATTTGACTATAACCTCAGTTTCACCTTTACCCACTGCGGTGGCGAAGTTGCTAGCGTGCTATTGCTCTAACCCCGAGGTCCTGGGTTTGAATCCCGGCGGAAAATCGGTTTTTTCTTTGAATGGTCGTGTGTTTACAAATAGTAATGAGTATTCAAGTGTATGAAATCGGGATATTCCCGTTACCATTGGATATGTAATTAATACTGTTACCATTATACCACCTATTTATTTTGGATATGTAACCTTAACGACAAAATATTTCAACGGCCCCTGATTAATATTATTATTATATCCATTGCTGAATATAGGTTATGTTCAAAGCTGGTCTTTTTACTTTTGGAAACATGTGGACAACTTGTGTGAGCTTTAAATGATATTCACTGATTAAGACACAGAGAAATCATCAAGCACTTTGGGGTAACATGGTAACGAGAAGCTCAGGATAAAGGCCATTAAGATGACCTTTGGGAGGCCTACATCCGAAATAGGATTGAAAATGGTCGATGATAAATATAGTGTAAAATTTTGTTTGCCTTAATATTAGGAAGAGAAAAATGTAATACCTACTTCATTTTGACTGCTGTAATCATTCTTTTAAAATATTTTGAGACAAATTATTGAGAAATTAAAGTGTCATTGAGATATTTGAAGGTGAATTCTTTGTTAATAGGTCAATTAAGCGCGTGATTTTCCTTGAAGTAATTAGAGTAAGCATATGAAAGTAGATAACATTTTCATTGAATTCTCCGTCTTTCTGTTACTAATTGGAGAAAACCGTTTCAACTCATACATAAGGCAAAGTTGTCATTAAAATGAAGATACATCTAGTTCAACTTTTTTAAAAAGAATCTAACCATTATTTTTTCATTTTGGTGCACTTGCAGTGGGACGATTCATCTACAGCACAGATTTTCAGCCAAGCAGCGGAATGTTCAGTCGAAAAATGGTGAGTACTTAATTTTTGAATGACCTCAAAATATTTTCTTTATATCCTTAGTCCGCTTCAAAGAAGAGGAGAGCCCTCCAATTAGTTCGAGAGGAGAAGTGAACGAGAAATGCGTATAAATCATTCGCAGACGCTCTCTTAGTATTTCAACCACCCCTTTGAGATTTAAAGACAAATTTTGGATCGCTTGTACTTGGAGTGAGCTCATAAATTTTACGAAAGGAAGGGAAGATTTAGTTATGTATGTAAAAAATTATATCCCATAAAACATTGCACAAATATAAAATCTTATTTAAAATTTCCAAAATTATCCTGCAAGCTACTAGTGGCGTATGACAGGGGATGTAAAACAAGTATCCCTAACCCTAATTGCTGTTATAATAACTCCTCTAATGCTCCGCCGGAAAAGCGAAGTATCAGTTCTTGTAATTATTTCCTTATGACTCATTTTAGTTTTCTATTGAAGCTGTGAACGCAATTTAATTGAGTATTATAGCAAACAGTTTTGTCGATGAGGTCAGTATTGATACATTTTTTCAATAGTTTCCGTCTGTAGCCAAATCGTCTATCCTTAAGCAAATCCCTTTCGTGGGACTATCTTAGCTGAAGCATTACAGTCAAATCCGAAACCTTCTTTGGCAAAGTTAGCTGGTCTACGCTGAACCATTCTGGAGGTATATATGATCATCCCTAAGACATAAACAAACGTCTTTATGATATCTTTAACATTCTAACCCACGGCGATAAATATTTCAGGAGTATATAGTTTATAAAATAATATAGACCTAACTATATTTATTTTGTTATCCTCATGAAAGCCCGTCCCCTGCCCCAAGGAATTATCAATGAGGGGGTGCAGTTACTTCTATCAAGCCCCTCTGCATCATCCCTTGTTTTGCTTTCTTAACAAACAACCATTCAGAATAACTGCAAGGGGAAGTAACGTTCGTCAGACGTTGGAACGATTGCAGAAGTACCAGTGAGCACAAGAGGAGATGAATGTTCTTAGTAAGGGTTTTACCATAGGTTTCTTCCTCACCGTATTGAGTCCCTATATCCTTAAATAAAATCTACTTGCAATGCCTTCAGAAGTATTCGAGCGTCACTCCTTTTACAGAAAAAGAGATACCTCTCTCTCTCATTCACGTCATGCGTTTGTGCAACTGCATCCTTTCCGTAACCCGCTTGTTGATTAAAGCCTCTGTAGGTCAGGAGCGGATTCCTGTTTTACGGCGGGACGATAAAAAGTAAAAAGGTACGCAATTGCGGTCGTCTTCTTTCAGTTAGCAGTCTCCAAATTCCGAACTGCGTGCATTCTCTCCCTCTTCTTATTCCATAACCGCACTCCCTCCGCGTTTCCCCTTCACTTATTCTTCGTTTCTTCATTCGAGCGTTGCTTAATCCGAGCCCTCTTATAAGTCTCTCTCATCCTTCTTCTCAAGAAACCCCCTTCTATTCCTCCGCCCCATTCTCTCCCCAAGGGAGGCCTCCACCTTGCCCTTTCCTCTTCAATCGCATCTTTCTTTTATCCCCCTCTTTTCTTTCCCCTCCCTTTTCTTATCCCATTCCTCCCTTATACTCTCCACTGGCATTTTTTCTTATGCCGGACGCTCTTAACCTCGGCCATTTTTCCGCCCACTTCGCTACCTCTCTTCCGCTCTCCTTCCACTCCTTTCCAACCTCTTCTTACTATTCTCTTCTTATACTGCGCCTCTTCCCCGTCTGCATTCTTTTTTATTTTTCCTTTTTTCTCCTCTGATACTCTTCCTCTCATTTTTCTTTCAGTATACCTGAATTCCTTTCCTTTTTCCTTTAACAGGCCCATTCACTTTATGCACATTTAATACAGAATATTCGTATTCTCTTCGCTTTACCTCCACTTTCTTTAAGGAGCGGCTATCTAAGTTTCAGGAGGTTTCTATGCAGTCCCGCATTTTTTTACAAATAGAGTGGGAACGCTGTTTCCGAGTCTGTCTGCTAGGACTCCAGCGTTCTTTTGTTTGTCAACGTGAGAGTTTCATCGGGAATTCTTTCAATCCAGCTCGATTTCGACGTGGAATACATTCTTGGGCGATAAAGGAAAAAGGATAGACAAGAAAATGAACGATAGAAGATATCATATTTGCAGATGACATCTTCCTCTCGTTTTCACTGTTCAGATATCTGAGTGACAACTATTTTTTTATGTTTCTGTTTGCGAACTAATTCAATCCACAATTATTAAATGTATTCAGTGTAAATAATGGCCCTTGGGCAGTACCTTTCTTCCTTTTGTTGCTTGAAATAAGAAGGACGTTAATGAATAATATTTATTAAAATAATAAAGAAGAATAGAAATGAAAATGTAATGAGAAAGTACTGTAAGGGCCAAGAAAATTAATACCGAAGATAACTAAGTGAAAACTCATCATATCCTCTAATTCTGTCGTAGAGATTTATGATAAATCTACATATTTAATTCTGGCAGATTATAATACCTACTTTGCCCTGCCTTTTTTACAGACTCTAACTTAAAGAAAAGATCTGAAACCATCCCTAAGCCTGGGGATGTACTTGTTTATAAAAATATTTTTCAAAAGAGGAAATAGAACTGTTAGTCGGAGTTAGAGCGGATATTAGGAGACTTATTATTTGTTAATGGCATGGCTGTAAGACCGGCGTGCAAGACTCATGTTTACGTTCTGTAAAAGTAAACAAAAACACCTTATGAGGAATCACTGTCATATTATATATCAGGTTTCCTCAATAGTAAACAAGAAAGGACACATCTCTGCATTAAAATGGGTCTGCTATACAGAGAAACTCCTTTTAGCTAAACTTTTGAGCATTTTTATATTCATAATAAGAGGCTGGACATAATATTTCTCGTTGACCTATATCGTGAATATTTAAATAGGGTGGCCAAAGAGCTTCATCCGCAAAATCAGCCTCAGGATTCACTCATTCATTTGTTGAAAAGCTAAGCGTCGACCGAAAATAAGGGTTTCGTAAGACCTTTGAACGCATGTTTCAGAACATAACTGCAGTACAATATTGACCAAGGTATTGCTTTCCCAAAGCTTCGTGAGCTTGAGTAATAGCAACTTGAGAGCGTCAGCAGCGAAATCGATCCGCAGTTTCCAATAATAATCCATTCAGCTCGAGGGCGTTTGCACTTTGTGCTACCCACGCAGCTATTCGCGTGATTTCTTCATTGTCCACCATCGACCTCCGGATCCTTTGAAAAGAGGAGAGCTGTGAGAGTGTTTATGCACTCAACTGTTCCTGGCGCCATACTTTTTTCCTTTCCCCTTCTCTTTTCTCCCTTGGAACGGTCGACCTTCATCCGCGGTTGTAAGACCATTTCCAAGCCTTCACTTCTTACTTCTTCGTCTCACTGTTTACCTATTGAGGACTTTAAGACCTTAATGCGATTAATTTTCAACCTCTTCCCTACTCTTATCTAATCAATTGCTAGGCAAGCTTGCTCTTAATTTAGTTAATCGTATTTCACACACATTTTCATTCTTAGATGATTTATGATTTCTTTCGTACAACGGAATTATCCTGCTTGGGAGTTTTCGCTTTTATACAGTAGCATAACTTATTAACATACCATAATTAGTATTTGCACGGAATATATATTTTATTAATTGATTTCTCTAAGGCATTTATCTTCAATATCCCAAAAATGAGATTTTTCTTAAATATTCGTAAAATTTCTCTTCAAATTAGTAGCATATAGCCAGTCAATTAAATCATAAGAAGGTCATCTTGATCCTTATTTTCTGGAGAGTCTGTATTAATTTTCATTATTTTGTATATAGCAAATTTTTCTTGGTTCATCGTGCACGATAATGTGTACATGAGTATGCTTTTATTTTAGATTGTTTCGGAGTTTTATGAAATATTTATAAAGCTTTTTCAACAAGTATTAGGTGAAAAAATATTTGTAATCTTTAGTCAATAAAATTGCTTCTTTGGAACAAGTCCTTCTATCTCGTTGCACGATAACTGGCATAAATAAACACAGTAGCATATCCATGGAGAGACTGACAGATCTTCTCGCATCCTTTCCTCTTTCCCAGCATCCACCGCCGCCTCCAAAGGAACTTCCATCCGTTTTTCCGCTTCAAATTGCTTCTAAAATTTTGATACGCTCCCGCGAGGCTTTCCGAAGCGAAAAAATGTCTTGTACGAGAGTTCCACTTTATTTCCTCTTCCTCCCTTTTCCTTATCTCCTCACATATAAATGCGTGCGTTTCTATATGTATACGTGGGCGTGTACTCACCCTTTCCCTCCTCTCTCACCTATTCTGCTCTACTTTATTTCTGCTTTTACTTCCCCTTAGCCCCTCTCCATTCGTATATCTTATGGATCTTTATCCCTATCGTTCCCATCCCCTACTTATCAAGTCACCTTGGAGAGAAGACCTGCTCGTTCACGTCCTCTTTCCTTCTTTTCATTTATCCGAGTCCGTTCTCTTTCTTTTGACCTCTTGTCCCCTTGGAACGTGTACCTAGCTTTCTTATTCGCCGGAAGGAGCCTCCAAAGAATGCGAAGCTCTTCTTCCTTTGCTGCTTATTCTCACGCGTTCCAAGAGTTCCCGGAGGATTGGTTTATTTACGCGTCTGCTAATCCAGGGCTGTTTAGGTTGTAAAAGAACTTAATGACAGAGATATGACTGGGACTCGAACCCAGGACTCTCACTTTCCAGGCAGGTATTCCGGCATCTAAACTACTATTCCGCGACCTTACTTCTGTAAACGGGAGCTTTTATGGACAAGGTAGTAGTGCTCTACATAGTTGCACACCAATTCATCCATTTATTGGGCCATAGGTTTTATCGCAAGTATACTTATAGGAAAAATCGATCCTTTTTTATTCACCGAGGTCCTCACTGAGGCAAACGACTCACTAAGTGTTATTGTGGAGAAATCGTCGTATAGGAAATTACAAATAAGATGGAATTGAATTTCTACTTAGCATGAGAAAGCGTGGGCCTTAAGCTCCATATAAGAGATCGTTTATAAAAGTGAGAAAAACGCGGAATAGTGTTTAGTTGGTTAGAGTACTTGCCCGGGAAGTGGGAGATCTGGGTTCGAGTCTCATCCATTTCGCAATATTTAATTCTTATATAACCTTAGGTTCAAGCTGCACACTTTCTCGTGCTAAGTAAAAGTTCAATTCCATCTTATTTTCGATTCCAACTTATCTGTTTAGCCTTCGCGGCTTGAAAATATGTTTTCCATGTACGGAACCGTATTATTCGCATCTGGTAGACCGAAATATCGCACATCCGAATTGTCTCCTGTCCCCCATTCCGCTCGATCGGGAACAACTCTTCTTTGCATCTTTTTTCCGGCTTTTCGTGATCTCCCTTTCTCTCACTCCATCGCCCTCGTTTCTCCCCTCCAATATGCGAATGGCATCAAAGGGATAGCGCCCGCCATTGTGACGAGGATTGGCGAGGGGTTAAAAGTGTATTGTGAAAGTGGGGGTAAAAACGCTAGGGGCGAATTAAGAACATAGGTCTCCCTTCGCATCACCCCTTCTCCCTGTCCCCTTTCAGGAATCAACCTTTTATTTAGACTCACCTAGGGTAGAGGGAAGGTATTTCCTTTTTTAATTTTTGGGGAAAAGTGAGCTAGAGAGGGGGGTTCATACGGCCTTATTAAATAAAGCTGGCGCGCGCCCCTTGTGCGTCGCGCCGTGAAGGCTGAAAAATGGGGAAAATGTGATTAGTCACGGATTAAACTGAGTTAATTTAGGCAAACCTTCAATACTCCCCTCCCTTAACCCTACTCTCGGGAGTTTATCGCTTGTTCTCCCTCCCTCAGACCTTAAATGCGTTCGAACGAGGATTTCCGCTGAAAGAAAAGGAACGCAGGCGTAATAATGAGACTCCTTTGTCCTTTTTGTTGTTTTTCAGCCGCACCGATCGTGGATTCTTCAGCGTGAATTTCGCTTGTCTAAGGGAGACTTTTAATTAAATGTACGATTTCCGTGCAGCTTTCGGAATTCGTTTATCTGCACGACGCATTTAAACGGATTTGTAGTTTTCCGTACCGGTGCCTATAATCCGACTCAATTAGATAATTTTGAATTGGTCGCTAAACATGCTGATTAAGTAAGAATGTTTCTTTGGCGTCGTTAGTTTGTATCTCGTTTATTATAGCAATGAGTAAATTGACATGGTTTGTTTAATGTGTTGATTAATTGCCTTTACATGATATCATTACCTGCTTATTATATCAGCTGAGAATATGTACTTAAATTGAAAGTATTAAGTATGTAACCTCTTGGTTTTGATTTAGATTTGATCCCCATGACCGGTAAAGCCTTCTTGTATCATTGATGTTCTTTTTGTGAAACTTTACACGAGGATTATGCGCTGATATTTTCAGCTGGACTTCCATCAAAACTCTTTTCATATTCATTTCCTCTCTGTGCCTGAAAAATTTACAAAGCAGAGCTTTAATCCGAAGTATATTTTTTGGAATAGAGAGAAAAAAAATGTAAATAAAACGGGAAAGTAAGTTAATACAACTCACATGAACCCACCGTACATAATGCCGAGGCAAATTGCAGCTCGCAATCCGTACAGTAGAAAAAAATCTCGAGCCTTCCAATTCCCTCTTCTTCCGGGATTTAATTCATGACGAGGTAGCGTACCGTAAATTTGACGAACAAGAAGTAAGCGCTCGCGTGAGCTGAGCCGTCACTTTTCCGAGAGACGCGGGAATTCCAGTGCCTGCATTAATCATCCTTTGCAACGATTCGGAATGAGAAGAAAGTGAGAATGCGGAAGGATGCGCGGAATCCGGGTTAGAGTTTAAAGGGTGATGAATTTCCAAAACATATCCGTTTATGAATATCGGAGATTTTATAAAGGAAACGCTCGATTTGATGGAAGAGGTATGTAGATGCGAGGTATATTGGGAAATGGATTGAAAGGGTTACTCCGAAAAGGGTAGAGTCGTTTTTCTGAGTTGCGCTGACGATTTTGAGGAGAAAGGTTTGAATGGGATAGGAGAGGAATAGTTGCGCGAGAATGTGTAACCGAATCCGAGAGAGAGGCAGTTTGTATCTCCGGTCCAAAGGGAGGAAGTGGAGAAAGGGAGTGAGAGAGATGTGGATATGGGCGCAGGACCACCGAGGCCATGAAATATCCAATAGCGAAGGGAGGGGAAGGAAAGGTGCGTTAAAAATTGATGATTCTCCCGCTATCCACCGGCACGAATGCAGTACTATTAGGGTGTTACTATGGTCTCCTATCTCCCTCCACGTCAGCTTCTTTTTCCTACTCTCTCTCTCTCTCTCTTTATGTTTCCCTTCTCTCTCCACTACCATAACACGGAGTACTTATCGTTCTTCTGAATCTAGAAGTATTCCCTTCCTCGCGATCTTCTTCGTTATTTACGCCATTTATTTCTACGTTATTTTTCTACTATTTCCTTGTTCCGTGTATAAAGTTACTTTCCGTGTTTTATTTTCTCATTTTTCTTCAGATTTATGGCCTATATTCGAATAAAATGGTGCCTTTTCTAACCCTATTATTTGTTCCATACATACCCCATTTACCTTAGGTATTCCATTCATAATAGATAACCTAGTCCAGTAATTATTTTATTACACGTTTATTATCGAGTGTACTGCCGACTGAGATAAAATTTCTCCTTTCTTTACTTGGTCTATTTCTTATCTTTTGAGGTTTGTGGCACTTTTCTGCACAGATGCGAGTGAAATTAATCAGTTCAATCACGAAATCTTTAAGCACAACGTTTCTAACAATATCTCTTATATATGATCTCAAAAAGTGCTTTTACCTCGTTCTACTATTTGAATATGCTGTTTAGTAGTCTTTAAAAGGTCGCCTATGTGGAATGATACTGAAATGAATTTGAGCATCTGAATTTACTACATGCAATCCAGATAGTCAAACCACTGCGTAATAAAGGTAATTTTTCTAATTCTAATTTAAATTATATTCTAAGAATATTTTCGTATCACTTTAATGCATTCCATTTACATTAATATGCCGCCAGTTCCGTTTCCCTCAAAATCTATATTTATTTCGTCTTTCCATTCGTATCCATTCCTTTTCGAGCTCGTTTTTGCAATTCTGGCAAATTTCTTAGCGTTTTTTCATTTCATATTCAACCTCTTCATTCACCTTCCTCATCCGCTATTCCTTTCATTTCGTGCCTCCACATTAAAACGCTTCCCTATGCATGATTTTCCGCGGGAGCGATACTTCCTCCTTTCATCCAATTCGAACTTATCGTCCTCCTGCCCCCGCACCAACCCCTTACTTCCCGTCCCAGCCTCACTCCCACTTGACCTCTTTTTTCGTATAGTTACTGGGTTTTCCGAAAAAGCTTCATTTCTCATCCGAGATGCAGCAGACGATGTTATTTGCAGTCTCTTTCTGCGAAAGGGCGACAGGGGTACTATGCCACCTATGCGAATGTGCCAATTTTCGGAAAAAGAAAAAGTACTGCTGAACTTAACCCCTGGCCTTAACAGATTCTTCTTTAATACGAATGCATCCTTGCTCATATAACCTACTTTCTTGTCTTCCTGTCCGGTGTCGCTTTTATTTGCCCGATTCCCATTTACGAATAACCGTTTCAGTTTACGGGTGAAATGAAACTCCGAATCTGTAAACATTTATTAAATTTAAATCTTCCGGCTCCAAAGTATTGCAAATGTAATTGATGTCTACTTTTATTCCAGCAAATGTGCTGTATCTATTTACTAGTTGACCACCCTTGTTCACAAATAATCCTCATAGATAGGAAGTTACCGCGTTCAAAATCATCCAAATATTCTCATATCTCTCCGAAAGCGATAAGTTACTTTTTTCCTCAAAATAAGTAAAATTTTAAAATTTATAGAATTTTCACATCCAAAGCAATTCCAAGCTACTTCGCTGTTGGTTCATTCGATAGAATAATACTATTCTTTATTAAACGATAGAATAATACTATTCTTTATTAAAAATTTAAATATTATACTACAGTTGTTAGCGTAATTATATAGATATTTTTTTGAAAGATGATGATCATAATCTATGTGTTTTAGATGTTTCATCCCGAAGTGGCTTTTAGCATTTTTAATTATAGTTGATACAATTTCCTGATCGCGTTTAATATTTATGGTCAAATTATTTACAAGAAAGAACTCCTAAATACCAAAATATCTTCCCCACTAACAGGATTTTATTATTAGGGTTATAAAACACTAATGTAATTTATTATTGTTGCAAATGAAAATGTGTTAGTAGCCATAAGAAATAATGAATAAAAACTTTGTTTTCCCAGTAAATATGTATTTTTTGAGATTACTCTTTGGTTACATACTATACCAAGATATGGCATGGTAACGCCTTTACTACTGTTTTTAATACCAATTAACTGTATTATTAATTAAAATGTGATAATGTACAAGACAGTTTTTAAAAACATTACAAAATGTGAAAAAATAATTACAATTTCCTTTTTAATTTTTTTAACGATGAATCGGAAGTCTCGAGATTTAGAAGCTATAATAATTCTAAACCAAAATTTATATGAAAGGAATGATCTTATCAGAACTATACAGTACCTGTATATATTTTCTAAGAAACGGTCGAAGGATCATATTTAGACTTAAATATTCTTTTGGTTTATGGATAGAAGTCGTAACGCTATGATGATGAAATGAGATTTCATTGTTAAATATTGGTTTCTGAAAGTAATTTTTCGACTACTTAAAACATAATAGATTCTATGAAGATCCGGTAAACGTATTTTGAACAATTTTTTCCTTTTACAATTTTTTAGCAAATTGGAATAATTATGAAAAGAGAATCCTAGTAAAGCATTATCCGCAATCGCTCTCCAAAAACTGTTAATATTAATGAAGCAAATATAATCCCAAAATTAGCTTAAAAAATAATTTCTCCACGTAATATGAAGAGGGATATATATATATTTAAATAAAATCAGTAAGTTAAAATAATTTTTAAAAGGTAAATTTATTCTGAATCCCATTTAAAAATATTCTATTACGAAAGAAGTTTATTAAAGTTAAGTAAATGAGATTAGATTTCTCAAGGTATGTACCATTCAATGAAATTTGATACATCAGCCCTGTGTATTTTGATTTTGTTTGATTTTCGGAAACTTTCTTATAGGAAAAACTTTTCAAAATTATAAATATTTTGTATTTCAATTCCTTTCTCTTTCACAATTTACGTTTTGAAAATTATAATACTGGTGGAGTTAGTCATACTTTCTTTTTATAGCTTGTAGCCTTTTTATAATAAAATTTGGATTTTGGCTAAATTAAATCGGAAAATAGTAGGGTGAGGGTGTAATTTCGTATTTCGAGAAATTATGAGAAAATTAAACTATAAATCGTATGGGTACTCTTTGCTGGTCGAGGTATTCCTTTTTAGATTAGTGACATATCATATAAAATCTTTACCAGCCATTTTTCTCCCTAATTTTATATAATTCTGGATAGTATTATTTAAGTCTATATTTTGCTGCATAGTAAACAATAATCTTAATTTTTTTATGTGCAGTGATTTTTACGATGCTGAGCTATCATCTTATAGTAATGAGACTTGAAAGAGGGACAACATTTTCTAGCTTTACACTGTTTCTCTTTAAATTCACACATCCCATAATACTTAGCCTGATATTTCGTCATCCTAAAATTTTAAAAACTTTGGTTCATCTTCTCTGAATTGGAAGTAAAACTCTATGGGAGGTGATAGAATCAATAAGAAGAAAATAAAATGCTTTCTTTGAAACTCTCAGGAGGAGAAAATGAGTCCCCACGTACAAAATGATCAGGTGAAAGAGGGACTCGGTAAAATATGAACGAAGAAGGAAAGCATCTGTCAGCGGGGACCCCCACTTCTCCCTCACACAAAGAAGCAAACGCATGAATAAATTAAACCCCCGAAGTTCTTTCCTTTTCTTTTTTACATCCCCCCTCACCCTTTCTAGACTCCAATCAATTTTCCCACCCTCGAACACTTCTTTCACTCTCCTTTTTTCTCCCGTATTCTTTCTCGTTTATATCCACTCCCTCTTCCCTTCTTCTTTAGCTCCCATTCGCGCTCGGAAACGGACCTTAAATGAAAAAAACGAGGCATAAATTACGTACTCCTCCACCTTCCGGATTCACTCCGTCCAGGTGTACGGAGGCCATTTTAGGTCCTCACGGCCCGACCGCATCTCCCTTCGGGGCAGCATCCAAAAAAAACCCTTTCGCCCGCCATCTCTGCTCTCTTATCCGTCCCCTTATCCGCCCCCTCCCCCCGTCTTATCCGTCGCCTCGATGTCACCGTGCTCCGCCGTGTATCTCCCGTTTCGTTGTCTACCCTCCCGAGAGACATATTCTCTCCGCTTTCCATCTTCCTGATGCCGTCTTCCCCCGGGTTATCCCTTTCTCCTTTAAGTGCAGCGCACTTTTCCAGCCTCATTTTACTAGCCAATCTCTCTTCCCCCTCGACTTTGCCGTGTCCTCCGGCTATCTCCTCCGAAGGCGACGTAATTCTTACGTTTTTACCCATCTCTTCTTTTCTTCCTTTTTATTTGGTTCAAGTCTTCTTTGTGTAACTCCGGCATTTTTGTTCTCTGAGTCTTTTCTCAGCCTCTGTATTGTCACCTTTTTTATTCTCTCGCATAAATTCTTTGTTCGCTTAATTGCGCTCGTTTTTATTGCCTTTTTTCGGTGGTGTGGGCGACGACGACCCTCGCTTATTTTTGCCCCTAGCGTTTTATGCTTTCCGGCGATAAGCGTGCGAATGTACAAACAGGGTTTCACAATGATTAAAGGGAAACGGTAAATGTTTTCTTTTGCTTATTTTTTCTGGGGAAACTTCAACCCGAAACAGTCTAACGGCATCGGTTTCTTAATGAAGGTGAAGCTCTCCTTACTAATAATCTCATTCAGTGCTTCTTTTAGATCAGCGATTCCCAAAGTGGTCAATAGCGCCCCCCTAGGGGAGCTTTAGTTATCCAAGGGGGCGTTTGATGCTAAGGTATTTTATTCCCATTTGATCATATTTCCATTTATAACCAATTTACTGGGCTCTAGGCAGAAATTAAACATCATATATAATTATTTGGTTTACGTTTTAATCATTGTAGCTTTTATTTTGCCTTTTATGTACTATTTGGTGTCGCAGAAAATATTTTTTATAAATGTAGGTAGGGGGCGGTGGTATTGGAAATAGAGGGCGGTTACATGAAAAAGTTTCTAGATCATCCTTGAATTAAATCGATGAAATTTGGTTTCTAGTGCATTTTCATTGAAATAATCCTCGTATTTAGTGAATCATTGAATTTTTACTTTGAATTTCGCAAGTTCTGTTTAGTTTACTCTCTCTATAGATGCCCTCGAATATCACGTTTTGCACTAAAAACCTCCCTTGTTTAGGATAAAGAGAGAAAAATAAAACCACAGAAAACTGTTTCCAACGTCATGTGGAGTTATAACTGCATACATAATTGACAGTCTCATAAAAATTAATCGTGGAGGAAGTAAGCTCATTTGATCCGATTCGAAACGCGCTGCTGGTAAAATATTAAAACTCATTCCTCGTTCGGAAATGGAAAGGGCGTTCATTAGTCAAATTGGCCCTTGAGGATTTTCGTCCCTCAAATCAATGAAAAGAATGGAGAACATTATTTTTCTCGTTCAATTCTAAGCGGAATCGCTGCTCTAACCTTGATAATCTTTCCGTGTAAACATGAAAAGCAGGCTCCCTAGATATAATAATACATCTCCAAAGGATTAAACTACAATGGCTTTGGATCCGGAACAACGTTGTGCAAGCTAAGCTCGGAGTTGTAAAGCATCCTGCAGCCCACACGGATTGGTCCATGGGAAGGAGGATGGGGTACAGTGCGGGGCAGATCGCGGGCAACGGGGGTAGCATGATTATTTGGGGGAGGCTGTATCGGTGGGCGGGGGAGGACCAGTGCTGATTTGTTAGGGAGAAAGAATGAGAGAGGGAGAACGAAGAGGAAGATAAATAAGGGAAGCGGACGGGAAAGAAATAAAACAGAGGATTTGAGGGGGTGGAGGGGAAAGGGGGAGGGGGAGAGAGGGGGTTTAGAGACAGAAGCACGCTGAGACGGGTGAATCAAGGAAGGCCAAGTGGAGGGGACATTTTGTTTTTATTTTTGCGGAGGGGAAGCAAAGGCAGATTCGGGATGCTGCAGTCTTTATCGGAGAGGGAGACGACGCCGGGGAGTGAAAGAATCGCCTCCTCCCACAGCCATGAGAAACGCTCTTACAGAAAAGTAGGGGGAATTGAAAAGTAAATGTAGTTGCGATAATTCCGTCGTTGGTAGATTTCCCTCATCGCGCTTTTCCAAGTTTTTTTTATTCCGTATTCCGCCGCTTCCCGTTGGATTCCTTCCGCTCTCCGTTATCTTCTCTTTCTTCCTCTTAAAGCTCTCAGGTCCTGTTCGCTATTTCACACCCCACATGCTTCCGGAAAAGGAAAAAGAATAACCCCCCTACCAACCTCCATGAAAATTTAATTCTCTATTCCACGACCCAACTTCCTGGGCGATTCATCTCAGTCGTCACTCGTGATTTAGGGAATATATGTGTGTGAGTATTAGTGTAAGGATAGCCACCTTGGGAAAAGAGTGCCACGAGAAAGGAGGATAAATTGAAGGTGGTTTGTTTAAAAAAAATAAATGGGAAGAAAGTGGCAGATGCGAAGGAAAAGGTGCGTGCTTTACGACTCCTTGCGTTATTGAATCGGTTGCTGGGGATGTCGGGAGGTTGGGATGAATGGTCTGCGAAGGTGTGCGTGTGAGGGGGCAATGCCCAAGAGGGTTCAGGAAAAAGGCTCTCCCTTGAGTGGCCGAAGGATTCGAAGACTAATTGTGGCCCTTCGTCTTTAGGGATGCGTGGGCCAAAGGTGAGCGAGGGTGAGAAAATGTGTTCTCTCACGTATTGAGATGGAGAAGGTGAATTTTCTTGTTGATTTACGCTGGAAAGGTCAACGATTTCCATAATTAGCAAGTGATGATCTATTCTCATAGAATAATTCATAATTTTGTTTACGGCTTAAAAGAAATCAGGCATATATTCCGTACGATATTGACTGAAATGAAGTGACGAACAAAACTGTCTCTTTTAATTAACAAGTAGATACTATGTTACGTAAGGAAGAGCCGGGCTGAGTGACATACCCGGTGCAGACACAAAATTCCCCCGACGTAATTTCATTTAAATATTTTGAAATTTCAACAATGATAATAATTTGACTTCATAACTAAAGATCTGAGCTTACGTTTCTTTCTTTTTGTTATATACTGGAGCTTGTGAAATGTTTTTTATTGCCATCACTGCAGATAATATTTATATTCAAACAATTCAATTTAGGTCGTATTCAATGCTTTCACAAAGAAATTACGATTTCTGGTTTTCATAATATTTTATTAAAGAATTGTAGAGAAAGTAACCCATATTATACCCCATATATGTGGAATTAAATACAAGAGATTTTTAACTCTGCTTGGATTTTATAACGCTGCAGCAGAAAAATTTTGATGGAATATGAGAAATATGATTCAATAACGGAGCGAAATATATCGGGCTTCATCTTTGTTTCTCTCAATGAAATATATATGAAGGGCAGAGTCCCGATTCCTATTCATAGAAATACAGCATCAAATCAAGGCATCTGTGTCACATCCACATTCAATCAATAAATCCACAAAAAACCATGGAATTTTATTTCCCTCCACATCGTTCATGACCTTTCAGCGTCATGCTTCCACCAACGCGTCTAGTTTTATAAAAATTTCATTTTTATCCCAATAGCGGATCCGTTCGATTATCAGTGCCTGACCTAGATCATTTTCCCTCCTCGCGGGCAACTGGATTCAGTCAGAATAACGAGCTGACCTAATCAACCTCATTTAAAACTTTCAATCGCTGCACAACTTCCGGTTGTTGTGGGTACGGGAAGTTGCGGAGATTGAAGGAGGAGGAAATGGCAAGAGAAGGAGAGGGTGGGGGAGAGCAAAAACTCACGAACAATAACTCGCTGTTTGCTCCCTTGTCGCGGAAGCCAGAAAATCCATCGTCTCTCTATTTCTCCTCCAACTCAGATGAACCGGAGTTTGAAGTGCTCGACTGCGGCGACTTGACAAGGAAGCGGTTGTTATGAAAATGTTATGAGTTAAACTGCGGTTTATTGTGAAACGGTCGTAGCTATAATGCATTCTGCGAAGACAGCATTTCATAATTCCTAAGGCAATTAACCTACAGGAATAATAATTTAGAGAGGAATATATCGGTGGGAGAGTAAGTAGACTGACTTTTTCTCTTTTTCTTGAAATTGCGTTTAACTGAGTGTAAAAAAGAATTTTTAAAAGGTGCTAGACATTGAAGCTAAAATATGAATATGGTATGTACCTAATAAATCCAACATATGCCCTTTCCTAGTTTATATTTCTCAAAAAGTTCGAGTAAAATCATATCTCATTTTATCGATCAAGTCCACAATCGAGTGTTAATCGAAACGTAAGCCTCGATCATCAAAAGGTTGGTTAAATCATTTACTTAATTTCTTCCGGAAATTTTCTTAACGTGCTGAAGTAAAATTGGATTTATTAATTGAATTTAACTCTTAATTTACATTAACAAAAGTAAGTGACGGATGTATTACAATTTATTAGATTATAACGCACAGATGTATAGATATTATAATTTAGAGGTTGGCAGTTTAATTTCAAAATTGAATTTCCAGGAAATAAAAGATGAGTTCCAGATTTACAATATATGAAATTTAGTATATATTGTTTATAAGAAACTGAAATGAAAAAATCGAACTTAGGTTAGAAAACGTAAAAAAGAGAAATATAACGAAAAATTAAGTAAAAATACCTTACATTGTTTCAATACTACAAAATATTTATTTAAGTTAAAAGCCTCCAATATATATTGGTTTTTAAGATCTCATCTCTTAACATTTTATTTGACGAAATTTCGAAAGGCCCTCGTTGTTTGTGCTTTTGATACATAGTTATTTGTATCAAAAGCACACACACATGTCATGAGAAACCTATCAGATGATCAAAGACTTTAATGGTTGACGTGCAGGTCTGAATCGACGATCACTTTTTCCTGAGGTTTAAGGGAAAGCCGAGGTCCTCGTAGAGATAACGCGAGCCCATCAAAAGGCATTATGAATGTTCATCAGTTTCTACGTGACTGTTCGCCAGAAATACTCGCACGCCTGCACTCAGCCTCTCATCCGTTTTTTTATTCATTCGTCTGTCGATGGGAGATGCCGATATATAACGGACCGTCCAGAACCTGAGCTCACGTTCTGACGCAAAAGGTAAATATCGACGTCGTTCCTGCAAAGAGGATTTGGTGGCCATTCGTCAGTCTTATGGTGTGCCTTCTATTTCCATTCCCCTCTCCCGCACGGAAATTTACGGTGCGAAGGGTTTGCCTATCCCATTGGAGCGCATGTCATGAGCAATTAGCACCCGAGGATTATCTCGTATTTTATGTGTTTCCGAGGAAACTTTCCGCCCGAATTCCCTTCCATTTTTGCTCTCCCAGTGGCACGAAACTCTCCAAAATTAAGGTTAAGCTATATAATGAAGCTTTCCTTCGCACAAATGTAATAATTTTTTAATGCGGACGAAATTTCGCCTTTGGAGAGAGAGAGAGGCTTCCGCTATTTATTCCAGCTTGATTAATTTTAGTTGCCTTCCATCGGATGATGGACGTTTAGGCTGGGATTGATGAGTTCGGGGAAATGCGATGGAATTTCCTCTGTTTGCTCATGACTGAAGGCTCCCGAAATTAATGATTTTACCGGTGAAGGTAGATATGGCGGCGTTGGGACATGCACGGCTTACGTGATTTGAACGTTATTAACGAAAGATGGACTCTAAAATATCATAATGATATTTAAAATTTGCCAAATTCATTTTAAAAATTATTCTGTACTTCATCCGTTTGGTATGGATTGAATTTTAGATTGATTTACATTCAATGCCGTCATTTTAATATAAATAGAGTGCTTATACGGATCGATTTTGGATTATAAATGTATCGAATACCATGTTTACTTCCTTTCTGCTTTGTTGATGTTAACATGCTTAGGATGTACAAATTGATTGAGATACCGTTTACATACTCGAGGACGGTAAATACGATCCTCAAAGTAATCGAATTTTATTCCGAATCTCAGTCTGTGTGCAGAAAGTGAGATGTGTGGTAAAATTACTTTCCCTAACGTTCTCTCAAACAATGGAAATTCCTGAATCTTATCCTCATCTTCATGAATAGTGCAGCGTATATTCTTCGCCATCGTGTCCACATTTGGTAAATAAATAACAAAGGCCACGGAGGAGAACAAATTACGAACACACCAAAGTATCTGCAGAGGAATCTCAGCGTATGTTTCCTTTGTCTCCGAAAGAAAGCGGGGAATTGTAGCTAGTAAAACTTTCATAGCCGTTTCTCGCGAAAAAATTCTTTCTTTCGCTTCATCAGCAGTCTGCGTCCGTATAGGTCGCGTGTGATCGGACCGAATGGGATTCCTATCTTTTGTGTTTCCGTTGGAGACGACGAGGAGAGGAGTGGTGTGTCTCGGATCGGTAGGAGGTTGACGGATTTCAGGCCATTCTCCTTTCTTTAGACCGTTTTTTTTGGGATGCTTTGGCGGCTCCTCGGCGGTAGCCCCGGAGGCGAGCTGGGAGGTCCTTTCGCGGAGGAAGCGACATCCGAGATCGGAATCGCTCTCGTCCTTGGAGTGTGGTTCATTCGAGGCACGTGCCCTCTCTCGAGGCAGTCGCGCGTTTAACCCGTCCTCTCTTATCATATATACGACCGCGAATCCTAAAGATGACTTCCTCCCCGTCCGTCCTCGCCTCTCGCACAAGGCTAGTTTCCGCTCGACTTTTTTGCCCAATTTTTTTCTGAACTCGTTCCTGCTTCGGCTTGAAAAATGTATTCTTTGTCCGGCGAAGGGGACTTGGACTCCGTATTTATCGTAGGCCGCTTAGTTTAATTTGCGATTCTTATTCCCGACGTGGAGGGACGATCTCCATTATCATTTATAATAGAAATTGATATCAGGTTTTTGTGCGGCCACGTGCGCTGATGATTCAATCCGATTATTTTTTTGCGCAGCGCCTGAAAAAGTATTCTTATGGAATGCGAATAGGACTAATGAGGTTTGGAAGGTGAATTTTATGGTTATATTACATTAAAATTATTTATTACTTCCTCCGAAAATATTTCCGAATTTATTGATTTAATTAACGAATTGAACGGAATCCAAGTATTCTTATCTTGTCGCGAAATTACCTCAGCTGTCGAGGCACCTTCATAAATACTACTACTCTTATCTTGTCCAACGAAATAAATTTAACCGCTTTGGAAAAATTTTGGCTCCTTAAATAGGTCTCTATCACCATAGGATTAAAGTAGGATTTGACTGCGAGCGAAATTTGCTCTGTGTCGAACTCTTCCAGAATGTTTATTTTTACCTATTTCCAAGGTGGAGGAGCTGCGACAAGCCCTCGAAAATCACTTTACGTACCTTTTTCGATCCAAATGGCTGTTTGCCATTGGAAGGAGCCATTGGTACAATTGACGCGGGAGTAGCCGGGGCGGAACAGTGGGCGGGAGGAATTGGAAGTGTATTGCCATTGTCCTTTCCTCTCCCCTCTCAAAGTTTGGTTTCCTTTCGGCGCGATAATCCAATTGCGATCGTGAATTTCAATGACGGATCCTAATCACTCCTCCCTCCCTCTCTCTGTTTACTCTGGACAGGGCGATGTGTTCGGGGGATGCGGAAGGGGACACGGACAATCGACCATCCCTTGCTTCGTTCGCCCCCTCCTCATTTCCTTTTTTCCCTTCCATCCGGTTACTTTCGATTCATTAAAATCCTTCGCTGCTACCATCTCAATTGGAATCGGAGTTTGTGTACTTTAAGAGCCTGATCCTAATCCCTATTTACTCTTCTTGAGTGAAAAGTATTTTCTCATGGATTCCAAAAAGGATTCCGATAACTCCCTCCCCACGTTTTCTTCGAAGAAGATCCCGTTAAGTTTTCCATTCGCAATTGTCGAAAAGAGCGAGTTTATTTTCTTGCCGTAGAGTCGTTGCATGGATGTAAAAATACGACGTCATTCCGATAAGACTTCGCCTATGTGGTGGACGGATTTGATCGATCTCGATAATATCGATACTGGGGCACCGTATTGGAAGCGATTCCCAAATGGGTCGTAGCTTTTTCGCTAATATTTTTGACGTCATTGAGGGAAGCTCGGATCATGGTTCACGGGCGAAAAAAATGTCCGAGGATTAATTCCTTCTTTAAATCCCATCATAGGGCAGCAGTACATGGCGATCGTCAATGTCCGAAATGAGAGAGTGGAATGTTGACCGAAAACATTTTCACCCCCTCCTGTATCATCCCCTCTCTTTCCCTGGACGAAATGTCAGATCATTCTGACTCGATGCCTCACCTACACCACCTCTATGTTTCTATCTTCCACTTTCAACCCTCTCACTCGCTCTCTCTCTATTCAAACCAAGTCTCTCTCTCTCCTTTCGCCTTCCCTTTCCTCACTTTCCCCCTTTGTCAACAATCGTCCCGGGAATTGATGAGAAGTGCACACAATTGAGACAACGGGGTTTTGCCGATTGGGATCGCCGCTCACAGTCATATTCCGAGAGCTCCCTTAGACGCCGTCGTGAGCGCGTGTATTTGGATGTGCACGGGTTTCGGGGGAGGCGTGGTGATGTTAACAGAACCACGCCCGCGGCCCATCAAACAGGGAGGACGCCCAAAGGGATCCGCCACCATAGAGGGAGAAAGAGTCCTGTTGTCGTCCCAAAACCATTCCGCCCATCACCGGTTAGCATCATTGTACACCCTTTAATGTGGTCATGTTAAAATTTTAAACCGACCGTCAGGAAGAGTTTTAACGCGCGCCACCCAACCAATCTCGTTCTCTCTTTTTATCCATCCTTTTTTATCTCCATCTCTCGTACTCTTGTTTCGTTCCCCTCCCAAAAATGTCACCCAGCCTCTGGTGATGGAGTGAATTATAATAACACGGTTTACATGGTAATTCGAACGAACCATATTATTCCTCCGGATCTAAAATCCTTTGGGGACATTATGACGGGAATTGGTGCCCGGATGCGTGGCTTCGTTATTATTTCATGGGCTTGTTTGGCCACGGTCGCACAGCGAAATTAAGTTTGTATTAATTTTGATGCTAATAATAAATGTATGGAGCTCTGTTTTGTTTGTTTTGCGTCAAGGATCGATCGATGGAATGTCGTTCTGCCATTTTCTTTTTGCACCACGAGGGATAATGGGGCACTGCATTTTGGTGTAATGCGTGTTCGGAATCGCTTTGTCCCGGCGGTTACGATAGATGGACATATATTTTGAGTGTTTTGCAAAGCGATTTGCAGGTATTGTTCCGTTCATAAAAGCGTATTGTTTGATAAATATTTCATTTCCGTAAATGTACTATTTAGCCTCGTGATTTGAGGTATTCTTTTTCGAAATCCTAAATTTTAATCGAACTTCAAATATGCATACGCGAAGACAAAAGAAAAAGGGCGTATTGTTCCAGCATTATTTAGTGATACTAAAAGCTCTTTGACATATAAAACGGCATTTACGAATTCTGCCGTAATATGTTTGAAGCATAAAGACCTTTTGAAACCTATACCGCAAAGAATGAAAAACATAAATTTTCTAATTTTTTATTACGTTTCAAATAAAATGCGTAATGTTTTTGAATAGATAAGTAAAAAATAAAATAAATTAATAATAATAATAACATTCTCCCAGGAACTATTAAATTTGATGCGAGAATCATTTAAATTGCATAATACATGTATAAAATTACTGTCTCGAATATATTATATACATTACAATGCGGTATTTTGTAACAAAGAACTTGGTTAATATAATGTGTATTATATTATTAATGTAAATCTTCGCTATCACTGTAAGCAGACGTATTTTTTAAATTTGCGCTTTAGTACATACATTAGTTATTAGTTTGCTTTAGATCAATATAAAATGGGAATAAATGTAGGAAGTATTGATTCTAAAACCTTTCGATTGTAATTTTGATATTTTTCCAATATATATTAAACTTGTGTGGATGCGTAGAGCCTAAAGGTTTTTAACTTCCCCAGTTGAAATCTTGTTATTTGGGGCAATGGACAAAGAATTGCAATCCAGAACTTCCAGTAATTTTGTTCTATGTTCGCCGTCATTCGATATTAGTTCATAATCGTACTGTACTCTGACAATGGACTCCCTTCATAATTACGGGTGCTGTTGAGGCCTTTTCTACTTGTCAGTTACCGTTGACATACGTAGGCTGGTAATTACTTCCGGTTGGAAGGAGATGATGCTTCATTCGTCAGTTTTATTTTGCAAGTGCTCCTCATTTGCTAATGGCGCATAATACTCCCGCGGATCATGCTATTTTAGCGAGCGCTCTCCAAACTTTGCAACATTTATCACATATCAACGTCGTTTCCAATTATCCCCTCATTCGACTCCTTTTCCACTGAGACGTCAATGTACAGCTGAAACAATCTCATCATCTGTGACGTCGATCCACTCACTCGGATGAAAGGTAAACTTACCGATGTAATTTTGGCCCTCCTTCGTTTCCTAGGAGATCGGGCGAATCACGAGCAAAAGAACTTTACTTTCGGAGAAGCCTTTCAATCTTCTATTTCCCCTTAAGACTGCCCTTGCTGTTCCTCGCCTATTTCCGCTCTCTATCTTCACGCGTCTCCCAACACATTCGAATGTGATCGTTTGCTTTTCTATGCGCACCGCATCTTCTTCGCCTTTCCACCTCCTGTATTATCCCCAGAGGAATCCATCCCTCACCCAAATCAAACTCGGTCCCCTCCGCCTTGCAATAATCCAAGGAAGGAGCCGTAACCTTCAGATCGTAGGGCATCCATCTCCCCATCTTTCGACCTTCCTTACCCGCTTCTTGTGTTCCTCATCCCGCGATTACCGCTCCCCGTTGAGGTGCAGGTGAGGGTGAGATCGGCTGTGACGCACTGGGATGGATGTATCGGAAGATGGAGCAATATTCTTGGGGCGTTCGATTCTCCCGAAGTGGGAGGGCATTTGAAGGAAATTGGTCGGTATGGAAATTTTGCTGCGTGAGCATGTGAGATGAGAGAGCTGTAAACGTCGGGACCGCGTTGATGGAAGGAGTTTTGGAAGCGGTGACGGGAAGTATAACTTGCTGGCGTTTCTTGACGAGTAAGAGAAGGTTTCTTCCAAGTAGATTGTGTAGGTATGAGAAGCTTACCTATGTAGTTACTAGGTACATACTTTGAATTGAAGCGCACTAGGAAAGGAAGCGTTAAGGATTATAAATTTCACCGAAAATTTTTTCTAGAAAAATAATAGAATAATAGAAGATGTGCTAGAAAAATAATATTTTAATAGTATTGATACATCATGTATCTCATATAACCATATGATCATATATCTTGTGCAGATTATTACATAATGCCATACTGGCCTTCTTCGCCCAATAACCTATCAAGTTACTTTTCTGTGATATTATTTTTGTTTTATTATAACGTGGTTTTAGAACTCTGTATATTTCATTAAAAGCCTTGCATATTCCGATTGCAAAATTGTATCTTTTACCTACTTTGATTCTAAGAGAATCTGTGTAAGAAAAACGGAAGAATTTGACAATCAAATTACTGGTCGGTTGAAAACGGTGCCGTTGGTAAATAGTTTAGAAAACGTTTTACACAATTTTAGGTTCATATTAAATCTCATAGGAAACTGTTTAAAAATACAAGGCTAACTTACTAACTCAAAAAAAACATTTGCTGGTGGAATGCAAATTTCCCGTATAGCCAGATTTCTTTTTCTTCTCTGGAGGTAGTAATAAACTCCGCTGGGTAGCCATTACTGGACGCGATGGAGATAATGGTTTAAAAATGGTTAAATTCACATGATATGGAGATACGCAGAAGCTTATAGATTAAATAGGGGAATGCTGTAGTATTGTGAGAGAAGTGGTTACAAAATGCGAGAACAACGTAAGATATTTAGCATGGTTTTCTATGAATGGAAATGTAACATGCATATTTTTTTGGAACTATACATATTTTGTGATTGAATCATTAATAAAGCTAGAAAAATTCACCTAGAGTCACTCGAGAACTTTCAGCAGATAGTTATTAAAAGATAAATCTAATTTTCAACCTAGGGGTTTGTTTTGAACAGAATTTCATATGGGATATTATTCGCGAACTTCTGGTACAGAGGGAAGATAGATGGATTTTTAAAGTTACAAAGATAGTCATTTTTGAGACCTTTCTGAAAGAAAATGTATTAGGTAATACTAAGATACTTTATTTGCTCACACTTAACAGTCCAAAAGGTAACTTAACATTTTAAAGCGATTTCTTCATAGCTTTCAATCCGTAAGAAAAATGTTCTTCGTTAATTTCGAGAAGTGAAAGGCAAAGGACGCATAGGAAAATACGCTGATTTTCCTCGACCTTTACCTTCTTTGAAAGCTCCTCAGCCTTATTATTTATGGATCTAAAAATGTTTTGGAATAAATACGGCGGATTATCCGAAAACAGAATGAGGGAGAGTAGGCCTGATCTGGATATTCAGAAAGAAGCCGGTTCGGAAAGAGTGGCTTCGTTATAGTACCCTGGGTAACGGAGAAGAATTAAAGAAGAGAAGAAATTAAATAAGGGAAATGGGGAGGAGATTAGAAGGAGAGGGAAAAGGAGGAAGAAGCGAAAAGAAATAACAAGAGCAAAACGCGAAGTACACGGATTACGAAACGAAAAAAGAAACTCTGGATTCGAAAGAAAGAGCCGAGAAAAGGGCATTCGGAGAGATTCCGTTTCCACTTCTACTTTTCATTCTATTTTTTCTCTTCCTTTGAACCAAATGAATTGCTAAAAGAGAAGCTCTGTAAATCGAAAAGTCTCTCCGGATTCTATTGGATTTGGGATCAAGGAAGACGGTGAGGACCAAATATGTTGGGGATTTGAGAGAAAGACAAACATAAGGGATACGACACTCTTTAAATTAGAGTACTTATTCTAAATCACGGAAGAGGAGGGGATTAGTTGACCGCGCACGAGATGTGACTTGAAATCGGAAATAGTCTCAAGAATAATAAAGTCGTCCTTCAATATGATAACATTTTGCAGGCTGTTTTATAGTGCGGGAAGAAAAGGAAATGAGGGAATAATGCACAATTTTATCTAATTCTTACAATAAGATGAATTATGAAAGTAGTTTTTTCATTGAGTTTTTATTTAAATCCATTAGATAAATATCTTTTATAATTTAGTAAAACAATTGACTCAGAAAGAGAATGCAGAGAAGCTATCATTCGAAAAATTCTTTGCCATTTACAGCCATAGAGGAGGGAGGTAGACATTCAAAATTCTAATTAGACATTGTTGTATGCGCTCCAATAAGAATTATTTTGCAAAAGAATAGGTATTTATCAGAATGAAACTGAGAAAAAGTATTTATCAGAATAAAAGAGCGCGGTGGGTCTAATTTTTTCCTATTTTTTACTATTTTTTTCCTTATTTTCAGCAATATACCTCCAATTTAGGAGCTCTAAATCATTTTCGGGGAAAAACGATTCTTAAAATACCCGAAAAGAATCCAATCGAATATACTTGCACGCATGAGATATTGTTTCTAAACATCTCGGAATGACGACAAGAAGAATGATAATATCGCCCTTTATAACCTTGTCAGACGCAGTGAATCATGTGTAGAGCAAAATAATTACGAATTCAGTGGCTTAAACAAAATGATAAAAATGGACGCAGCGAGAAACTTCCGCAGTTAAGACGGCGAGAAATTGCGGAGCTCAAGCCAAAATTTACCGTCATAGCGGAGGGAAAACAACCCTACAATCTTCATGGGGAAACATCCCACCACTCGAATAAGAAACTTGGTTATGTGCGTGTTATATCTTTATAAGTAGTCGCGGCGTTGAGGGTGGTCGGATAATGGATGAAGTGAGGAGGATCGAAAAGAGAGGAGCATTAAGGCGAGTAGTCTCTCGGAGCAAAGGGAAACGTGTCCTCCAAGGGCCGATCCATCAGCGAAGAGAGGAAGGGATGAGCGTAAGGAGGCAACGCCTTGGCCGCCGCGTCACGCAGTTTCTGGTACTGCGGGGTTTAGTGGAGCAAGGCGGATGAGCGAGGGGGGCGGCAAACTCCCAGGACCTCCGCGGTGATCTATCACCCTAGGCGGAGAGCCGCAAGGTATTAGAAGGAGGGGGTCGTCGGGGGTGAGAAAGAGGGTAAAGGAACCATCCAGTGCCCGAGTCCCTCGCAGTGTCTCCTGGGAGATAAAACAGACTCATATCTCTACCCACCTCCTCCTAAGCCAGCACTCTCTCTATCATTCAGCCGCCTACATCTTGCTCGCATCCCTCATTCTAGCATTCCTCATCCATCCAAACCGTCGTTCCATTTTCTTTCTTTTACCGATCCCACATTCGTTTAGCAGATGTACCGCCATTAATCTATTTTCTACCATTACATTTATCGCCAACGCATTTTTTCAGTTGTCATTTATTCCGTTCCTTGCTCTTCTTTTTGTATCTTTTTTGCGCTCTCCGTTTGATGCAATCATCAGTCTTTATTCTTCGCTCTATTTCTTTTTTTCACAATTCCCATCAATTTGCATCCTTATACCTTGGCTCCCTTTTTTACGTATTTCGTCGCATCTTACTCTTCAATTATTTTATTTTTTGTCTCAGATCTTCTTTGCTTCACTCTTCACTCTTCATTTTTAATTTTTTCTAATTTTTTATGTCATGCTCACAATATTATTTTTTTTGGAAACAAAATAAATTCCGTCCCTTGAATTTTCTTAAATTTTTATTCATTTACCATGTTTCTCATAATTTTGTTTTACTTAGTTAACTGACATAGTATTCACTAGGGAAAAAGGAAAGAAAATGCCTTTGAACGAGAAGTCGTCCTTTTTCTCTTGAATGTTTTTCCATAGTATTCATTTATTAAAATCATATTTATATGTTGAAATTCAATCGGATATTGACGATAGAGATTAGTATCGCCACCTCCTAATATTACTCAACTGTTGCCGTCATAAATGATTCACATAGCTTCAATAAAACAAATAGGACCTTATGGAGACATACCTTTCTTTAGCACCTCTTCCTAAAGATGAACTAGTACAGAGAGAGAGCAAAGGAATTTGAGACTTTTGGGAGTGAACATTATTTCACATAACATAAATTTCTGAGTGACAATATGAGGCAAGAAACCATTTAGGAAGGTGATTTTTTTATATCTTTTACTTTTAGTCAATCCATTTCACTTAAGTAAAATAAAAAACTAGATGAGTAGTACATCATTAGATAATCATCCGCGAAATACTTATATATATACCGCATCGCCTTAATGTGCTATCCCATAAGATAAGTTACTTTCCTCTTTAATATTTTTTCACCTTGTACTCCCTCGCTCTAAAAAATGCAAATGCATTTTTCTTTTTCAGTACGAGACGTCAATCTCTTTTCTCCCTCCCTCTTCACGTCACCAACTTCCGGCCCTCTGTTCTGCTGCCTCGCATAATCCCTATGCACGGATGGCCACTTACCGCAGCTCCTCTCTATTTTCAACTTCTTTATTTTCATTTTTCCTGATCCTATGAAGTTTCTTTCACATTTTCCACAACTATTTGAACACAAGTGCTCGTATTTTAAGGAAAAATCATTGTTTTCAGATCTAATATTACTTTATTCGCATAATGTAATTCTTCTAGTTAGATAAAGTATCTGGATAAATGCCTTATTAAAATAATCCTAATAACTCTAATGTAATGTATTTTATTTGCGAATATTGAATAAATATTAAGTGTTTATTATTCCGATTTGATGATACAATTAAGAGAACAATCACATTTTGTTGATGTTTATCATGAGAAGATGAATTGTTTGTGAATTTCCGCTTTTAAATTCCATAAAAATTTAATTTGATGGTGTTTTTATTTGAAAAGTGTAATTATAATGATACATACATTAGCTTAATGATTAATTCTGCGGCTTTCTGGGTTTGATCAAAAATACATTATAGTTTCAACGGTCTTTTGAATTGAAAGCAAAGGAATTAGAGAATTTTTGAATTGCATTGGAGACATAACTTAAAATAGTTACAATATATGCCCAGTCATCGCTTAAACATTAGTCTAACTTGACCAGAAAGCAGTAATTCCACGAATAACGAAAAGGAAGAGCAGGAAAGAGTTCCGATTCTTCTTTTCTTCGCTGCCAACGATGCTCTATAAATCTCGTTTTTTTCCGTAGATACCGGTTTATGTACGTCTAATAATACCGGTTCGGATGAATAATGCATTCGAGCAAGTTAACTTTGTACTCGGTACTGTCTTTTTAAGAGAGAGTCAATCTCGATCGGCATCCCAAGGACATAAGGTCGCACAAGAATGCAAACTCGGCGCCGCTGTACTTGCTGCGTGACAAATGGATCGACATGCCATCGGACGTCGAAGGCGACTTGAATACTTATGACGCAGTTTTTCTACACCTCATGAATCCCATTCAGAGGCGGAACTGAATGGCGCTTTGTCAATATCGCCCGAGGGCAAAATTTCAAATATTGTACGCGAACTCTTCTAAAGCGTTTTCTACGGGTCAAATTTTCACCATATCTACTTTTTAGCGGAATTTTACTCTGACACGACTGAAATTATTTTTTACGATGCATATTTACTATACATATACTCTTCCTTCTACTATACGAGGAGGGGTATAAGTTTCAAGTATTCCCGGTATAAAAATCCGAAATCCCGTATAATTCGCAGTATATGGATTCTCTTTGCTTTTGACATCCTTCCCTTTTCTCTCTGCATCCCATTTCCTGGGATAAAAGAATTCTTCCAATGCCAACGTGACGTGAAAGGAAGGGAGGAATGGGATAGCCGGAAAAATACAGAGATGAAAAAATCTAATCCGTGAGGAAGGGGAAATTTGGTTGTAAGATATTTCGGGGAATCGAAAAGGTGGGCCGAGAAGATGGACAGTCGCAGTTTTTGTGGAGGCGGTGGAGAAAGGGACCGGGATAATAGGAATTTCGTAGTTAGAAGAGGAACGCTGGGAATAGCAAATTGAAAAGATTGAGGGGTGCTGACGCAAGTTGTTCCTTGGGGACAGCTCATTGGAAATGGAGAAAAGTTTTTGTTTTCATTATTTAATAGGTGAAGTTAAGTCTTACAAATACTAATACTTATATCTGTTTTGTCTTGCTTGACGTCTACACCGTTATCTGTTGTTACTACAGAAGAAAATATACTGTAAAGTAGCATTGCATACTGGTAGTGGAACATCAGGAGGGAGACATAATTTCTCTAGGTATTCTTTCAGGAAGGAATAAAACCATTAAAAATGTATATATGATTAAAAATAGATTTTTACTTTTCCACTAAGGTTTTTATTTAGGAACTACCGGTTTCGGTACATTACCATCGTCAGGTTCACAAAACTGATTCATCAAACTGCCGAGGCATACATTGTAATTTTAGTGATGACAGATAAAATACAATGTAGAAGTTGGAAATAGACCTACATACGAGTACAATGACAACCAATCAGGAGGTAGGAAGGGGAGTAGGAGGGGAAATTTACAGATGACTAAAGGATGGAGGAGAGGGCGGAATCCAAGATGGGGGAGAGAGAATGAAAAAGATACTCGTTAATAAGGGAACAATTGGGGTAGGAGAGGTGACTTTTAATTTCAAGCTGTTCTAGGGCATTTTGTCGAGGATTTTTACTTTGAAAGTGAAAGATTTCTGGGGAAAAATCACTTGAATGACTGTTTTCGAAAAGGTGTTTAGCAAAGTGGGAGGAGGGAGATTTATGGAGGTAGGATAATTTAGAGTGATGAATGTCAGATAACCTAATTGATAGTATTGCAGGATAAATACTACTGGTTAAATTTATGAAAATAGCATAATATGAATAAAAACATATTAATTAGGTAGTTATTAGGATTAATTTTAGTTTAGTGTGGTATTAGACATGGTAAGGTGATTGCTCTTTAAGAGTCTTGAGAGACAAATATTACAATTAACTTCATTCAAGAACACAAACAACCATTCCTTAATCAGAATTCGAATCCGGGATCAGACGATGCAAGGGTAGCTTGCGTACCACTACGCCACAGAGGGCATAGAAATAGACGGAGGAGAGAGAGATAAAAAGAGAGAAAGCGGGAAAGAGGAGGGGTTGATGGGCTGAGTGGGTGTAGAACGGGGAAGGCACGCGGAATGGAAAAGTGATGTTTTGTGGTCGTGTGGACGTCCACCTGCGCCCCCATTCCTCCTCTTAAATTTCGAAATCCCCTCTCTTTCAGAGTACTCTTCGCATGCCAATCTCACCCTCAAAAATCATCCATTCACCAAATATTCTGCGAACAAAATTTCACCTTTCCATTCCTTTCCTCTTTTTGGGTCCGTCTATGGGAAAAGGGAAATCTTGAATCTGACCACGCATGAAATACATACCGTCAGTTTTGTCTCTCTTTTCCTCGATGTCCCTCGTAGGGATTTCAGTTAGTGGAAACATGCCACAGAAGGGAGAAATAGCCATGGAATTTCCGCATCACCTAGAGACATTCACGAAGATCGTGGTCTTCTGAGCAAAAGATATTTCCTGTCTTTCATTTTCTTCACACTCAAAGAATTTGTATAATAGTACAATGGTAAAGGACTATTAGGAAGATTTAATTCTTAAAATATTATGAAGCATAGCTGTAATTTTTTTAAAACAAGTTCACAAGTTATTTAGTCCCATTTTTATTATGGGAGAATAAGGCCACGGGCAGTGTTTGAATATACAGGAATATATCTAAACAACAACTCCAAAACCATTAAAAAAACTTGCAAAGCGGCTATGCGTATTTCGACTTCCACGAAGTCATCGTCAGGCAGAGGTCGGCAAAGAAATGCTTTTCTTTGCCGACCTCTGCCTGACGATGACTTCGTGGAAGTCGAAATACGCATAGCCGCTTTGCAAGTTTTTTTTAATGGTTTTGGAGTTGTTGTTTATATATAACATAACTATCAGCAGCCGCTTTCCTTATTATACAGGAATATATTCAACTAATACCATAAAGAGCTTCTTTGACGTTGCCTATTAACCTGCTATATCTACAGAAGAAAAATAGCTAACTGTAGTTTAGTATAGCATACTGATAATAAAACTTTAGCAGAGATACATCATGCCACATCATTACCCAAGTACAAAGAAGTAGGCATAAAATATAATGACTAAGTTCATTTAAATCATAACTTAACGGCAGTACTTTCGATCTAATACTTCAGAAAGATAAATGTAGGACTGTAAAATTTCTAAATCAACTGATTAATACCAGTGGTCAAATGTGTCAAATAGCAAAATATATATTAAAACATATTTATTAGTTATTTAAATAGATTTTAGTTTAATGTGGTATTAGGAAGGATAATTACATTATTCTTTAAGCCTAATATGGTTGAATATTATTATTATGAGTTAAGTATATTAAAAGATTATATTTTTATCTTTTTACTTTGACAAATTGTTTGTAGAAAAGGAAGATGGCATCCAATGCCCGCTACATCTATTCAGCGTCAGTGCTAAAATTTCAACTTAATAGCTCTGCAGCAAATCGTGTACATGAAGTAAAATCTATATTCTTAACAAATCTTAAATATCATATCTGATGCAAATAGAAGTAGACGACAATATTATTGAGCTATCCATACTCTCAGAGGATGATATATATATAGACAATAATTTATTGTAAATGAGGTTCGACCATAATTCAATAGGCAAGACAGTGAACAATTGTCTGCAGAACAGTGCTAAGTAAAACCAATATATATTGGAGTATAAAAAAATTCAAATCATTTATAAGGAATTAATTGAACATGTTAAGACATAAATAGCCAAAAATGCAAACCAAAAATACGTATTAGCTAATCTAAGTATTAGTGATGAGAATACTTGATGGATTCCAAATAAACACTCTTGCATTTTGAACTATACGAGAATATAAGAAGGCAGTGGGTGGCAGGAAACATTTTTGACGAGGAAGGAAGTGCGTGGAACGATAATTAAGTATGCTGGAAACAATAGATATTAAGATAGCCTGAGGCGATGCATCAATAAGAAAGCGTAGCGTAGAAAAAACACATTAACAATGGATAAAAAAATAGATGCTGATCAGAGCACTAGTGAAGAAGGATAGACCATTGTTCTACTTAGGAAGAAAAATAAGTATCATTAATGATAAAATTTCATACGCACAGTTTTCAGCATTTTCGTTTTCCATCTATTTACATCTAATGCCTTCGAATCGTTTCCTAAATTTATAGAAAAGTTATGTATCAGGAAAAGATGCCAATAAAGATTTTTCTCTTAGGTTTACGTGATTGGAAACTTATTTGAATCGTAAAATGTGTTAATAAAAACAGTCAACTTATATTCAGATATCATCACATAATTATTCAATATTATCTTGAAGAAGGATTTTTGATTCCAAGGCGTATGTTTTGCTAATTATAATCCCTCACGCAAATCAATTATAATGATTAAGAAATCTCATTAGGTTTGAAGAATATGCATTACCTTACATTTATTATTGAGTTATAAGTTCAATAGAAAAATTTTCGATTTTGTCTTTTAATTAAAAAAAAATTTATATAATAGATCCTTTTCGAAGGAAAATGTATATGTAGGAGGTTCTGCTTTTGACAGTTAGAGAAGCTGAGAATTTTGAAGATACCGAAGGAAAAAACTGTTGGTAGAAATTTAGAATCAGCGATGAAGAATTCAGCGGCGACTTTAATGCCATACTCTCATCGTGCACTCCAATCAATTCCCGTGAGCATGTGACAAGAGCAAGAGAAACATTAAGGTAAATGAATCAAAAGCACATGATGAAATAAAAAAGCGAGGCGAGAACCAAATCCTCCTGAATTAGTCATCCATCCAACCCAAGAAGACGTCCGTCATTTCGAATATCTTATCTTTTATTCCTCAGTGCCTTCTGAAAGGTGTTCTGTGATTCAATTTGGCTTGAGACTCATTTTTCATCGGCTCAGAAAGATGGGGAAGAAAGGATTCTCAGGTTTTGAATAAAAGGGTGAAGCACGGGAGAGAAACAGCTCTACGTTCGTGACCTTTTATTTTGTTCTTAACTCATCTTCACTTAAAAATATTCTGCTCCTATTGTGCCTCTGGAATTCTAGTCGATGAATCAACTTTATTTGCATTATTAAGGCAAAGTTTCCTCGAGATTCATCCGACATTTTCGCGTGCATTTTCCCCCCTTGAGAATTGTAAGCCTTAATAAAACTACTTCATAGAGATTTCTCATCGGAGTTGACAATGTCTTCCATTCTTTCATAAAATTTTAATCTTTTCGGATGAGAGATGAATGTTTCGAAAATTTCTGTCGTCGAAATTTTCTCGGAAATAAAGTTCTGCTGAAAGGTAATCACGATCAAAGATCAAAGTGTTTCTTTAGATTCATTCGGAGACACGTAGGAAAAGGCGTGCGAAAGTCTGCAAAGTTGAAGTTAAATCGGAAGCCATGTGAAGTTTTCAGACTCAATACCTTTATATTCCGCCTACTTTTATTTTATCTGCCAACCTTCTTAAGATAATCCATGCTCCATCTCGCCGTCTTACGGTTATGAATATTTAAAATCTCCAATTCCAGTCTGTACGTTTCCCATCTCGCCTCTTTTCCTCCGAGTGCTTCCTACTTGAGTTTTCATTGAATTAGCATAAGTGAGATGCTCTCTCGATAAGGAATAAAGCTATGTTTTCCGGTCCACATTTTTATCCATCTACTGAGACGATACGGGACGGGAAAAGGGAAGAAGATTCAACGAATAGCGCACTGGGTAACTTATTTAAAAATTAAGGCGTCCAAATTTTCACTTCTATTCATGTTCCAAGTGGATTGTGAAACACTCTGGAACACGTATTAATTTATTAGAGATGGTAGATGTTGAGTTTTAATCAATGCCAGTGTAACTCTTGGATGGAAAAGGAAAACATTAATATTCACAAAGAGATGGAAATAAACTTCTGTTTATCTCACTGTATGGACAAAGTTAACGTATTTGATGATATGAGCTCCAAACATTTCCACGCGAGCAAACGAACCTTGTGATTCAGTTGTCGAAAACACTCAAAACCATTCCATGAAACACGAGGAGCCATTCAAATAACGCCTGCAGTCTCATGCAGTCCACTCTTTTAACCATCCTTTTTCCTAATGTCACCCAATGGTCGAGTCGATGATCTATATAAACCCGGTCCTTTTTATTCCAACGGTTTTACCTCGCGGATAAATGTTTTTACTCGTATCTATCGAAACAGGAGAGGAAAGTAATGGGGAGGAGAGAGAGATTCGTGGTGTTCCCGTAATAGCACTTTCACCCGGTTAATTTTACGACGCCGAGTGGTCAGAAGTCGAGGGAAAATATGCGTGGAGCAGTTTTTTTTTCTGCAGCGGATCAGGGAATAGCGAGAGAGAATGGAGGACGATAAACAGTGTGAGAGAGATGGTGAATGAGAACAAACGAGAGTGAGGTATGGAGATAAAGGACGCGATGCTGAACGAGTGAGTGAAAACACTCCGAAATCCATTTGGGAAACGCCTGAAATGAAAACCAATACGGGCATTTGGGTATGAGGAGGGATTGTAACGTGAAGAGGGAGGAATTGGAGAGTGAGGGATGAAGAGGTAGGCCGTGCTCACCCAAACACACAAGTGAGAGCCATAATTACAGGGATACAGAATGTCACGTTTCCAAATACGCCGCTTTTTAGCCCCTCTCTCCCTTTCACTCGCAATTTCTGCGCGCGCAAAGATAAAAAAACAGCGAAAGTCCGGGAAAGAAGCAAAAATTTTATTTATAGTTTTTTTCCCTTGGTATCAAAATGGCGGAATGGACACCGTAGTCTGGATAAACAATAGAAACTGCCAAGCAATAAAGGGAACGCATGTGAGAGAGAAATCGAACAAGTGCGCTCCGGACGTAAGAGGAAACATCCGCAATTATTTGTCTGTTTATCCGGTGCGAGGGGAGAATTTAAAACACGGATGGGAGTTTAATAGGCGGAGGTGGAAATTAAAGCGAAGGGTGGAAGTTCGTGAGAATCGGAGAAGGGAAACGGTTCGAGGTTATCTGAATGAGTTGCAGGGGTTAGATAATCGATTGGAACCGGAGCGCCGTGGTAAAGGACGCGAGGAGCAACTCAGATGGATGTGGACAATCAATTGTAGTTGCTACGCGCATAAAAATAAAAGTCGTGAAAAAACGAGTCGCCAATGTTTTGCGTGCCCCCACGTGCAGACTGGGGAGGAAGGAGTCGGGTTGACCGTTGGAAAGGACGGAGCCAATGACAGGCAATGACATAGTGGGCCGAGTTGAATGAGGGAGGGGGAGTACGTGAATGGAAGGGTAGTTAGGCGGTGGGACATAAGAAAGGACAAGGGTCCGATTCTATTGAGGAGCGGCGGTCGATGTTAACCTATGGAAACGTCGGATGGAATGAGAGCAGAGGTAAAGAAATGGTGATATCGATATGGGGAAGTTAATCGAAGACCTAACAGATGGTAATGGCTGTTTGAGTTTTTATTCGCCTTCATTCACTGCAGGATATTCGAGTCATTTGATTCGACGTTCCAATTATGGAGATTTATGTTCGCTGTCACTTTGAAATGTACGGGGCTAAATCATTCCTTGGTTTTACATTTATTTGTGGGTCATCCCAATTGCAATCGACTAATTCCAGGTTCATAAAAGAACATTAAATTTCGAGGAGCCAGGCCGCAGAAGCACTCAATATAACAACTAGTGATAATGACATTCATCAATAAGGTTTGCGTTTTATTTGCGAAGAATAAAGCTTCCGATGATCTTTTGGAAAACCCCTCTTGAGTATCCGATAGATTAATTAATTAATTTAATTTTGTACCATTGGAAGACGAAACAATCGGAGAAAGGATTTTTAAATACCCTATTTTTTTATAATAATATACAGATATAGCTCGATTAAAATGCCGAAATAAACAATTTTAAAACATATTTCCACAAATCCTTCTTTTTACATGTTTCAATCTGATATTCGTCAATGGTTTTTGCTGTTACAGTTAATGATTAAAAAGTAGATTTCTGTTATTCAAACGATGCTGAATTTTCTTTAGATAATCCTCAGATGAATACAAAACATGTGCTTTTTGTATTCAGTTGTCATAGTTAGATCGTGCTCTTGACATAAAAGAAACGCAAGCTTGATTCAGATCAATCGCTTCTGTGGAGCATTTAATTTGTAGTTAGATCATAGTCCTTGACATGAAGTTTAATGCTCACTACAAGCGACTGATCTGTATCTAGCTCTATTTCACTCGAAACTAAGTCTTGAAATAAATTCCTCATAGATTGAAAGAAAATTACGCACAAAATACCAAGAATAATTTTCGTTTGCCTTCCATGGTCTTCGAATATCGACTTGAATTCATCTCTTTGAATTCTTTCTCCAGTGAAATCGACAATTAATTAGTAGAAAATTCAACTCGTGAAATAAAACGAAAGAATGAATAATGTACGACTGCTTCAGTCATCTTTCTTTTCATAAAGAACCCATTTAGACTCTTTTCTTCATCTTTCACTCAGAATCTCAGATTGAAGCAGTCTCAAATTGAGCATCGGGTGTAATTCCAACCAGAGTGACGCTTCCAAATATAAAGAGATAAAATGATCGAAACTTGACATTCGGGATCCAAGCAAAGATATCGACGGCAGGGAAGTGAAAGGGCTGCGGAAGAGTTTGAGGAGATTTGAGATAGGGGCAGATAAAGAGGAAAAAAGAAGGGACGGCAAAAGAGCAGACGGAGACATCAATTCAAGAGAATGACAGCTCCAATTGCGCCTTCCTTCTGCCCACTTCCTCCCTCCGCAACCCTTTACCTCCGCACTCCCATCAATTCCTTCCTCGTCCCGCGTTCCGCTAACCCGCAGGCGAATAAACGCGCTAGATTGCGACCAGGAGAGCGAAGGAGAGAGAGAAAGAAAGAAAGATGAGCTTCGTCAGAAAAAATAAAGTGATAAATAAAAGGGGTTTCTGGGGACGGATGGGTTTGTGCATGGGATTGGGTTAGGGAGATGAGGATGCGATGGTGGGGAAGAGGAAATGTAATAAAGGTGTTCCCATCTCACCAGAAGATGGGATGTCAGATAATGAAATGCCTTGATTTGGCTTCTGTTTCCTAAAGATTGTAACGTCACATTTCCTGCAAATCGAGACTAATCGCGATAAGCAGAGTGGAGGACGGAAATAAAATGCAATGATGAATGATTGCGGCATCCATAAATCTTATTTCTCGTGAATGTGAAAACCGCTGTAGAAACTTCGACAGGAGTTAGAGAAGTGACCTATCGTAGATGTTATTTTCTTATCTCTGCAGAAAGTAGCGAAGCGTGGTTGTTAAGTTGGAGAAATGCAGCTCTTTTACTTACTTTGTTCGGTGGAGATATTTTAGGCCTTCAGATCTCACATAGTGACAGCATGAAGAAGATTTCCCTTTAACTGATTCCATAATTCCGTTATTTTCTCTTAGTTGGATTTGAAGACCTCAATCCCAAATCAATAAAGACCCAAAGTCTGAATTTCGAGCATCCATCCAACGAGACCTCAGTAACGTTTCACTTCCTGTTTATAGTTTCCATTTTTTGTCAAAGGTTATGTTTATTGACCATAAATATGACGGATTATCATCTAAAAGCTTTTAAAAATATAATAAAGAGTGGATAATTTGCGATGAGAGGTTGAAAAATTTGAAAATTATTGGTTTTTTTGTCCTAACTTATCTTATTCAAATATTAGGGACGAGAATTCGTCAAATGATTTATTTATAGCATGTGGATTCTGTAGTCTATATGCGAGCCTTAAGTCTTTAAGTTTCCTTGGCTATGAGCAAGCGACTTGAATTAATCGATCCACTATCTTACTGCCTTTGTTTACTGTGGCTACATTCTTAATACCTTTATTATCTATCTTATCTGTAAACCCAGTTAAGTATTCTTATTTCTATTGTGATAAATATTTGATAAAGAGAATCATTCTTCGAATACAAGGCATCAAATGTAGTGCTTAAGAATTTAGTACGATTTATTGATGAAAAAATCAGTGGAAGTAACTAACTATCGAAAAAAATATTAGACGGAAAGAGAAGAAATATACCTCTGAATTCTTTGTTTTAAGACCGTTTGAACTTGAAAGATATTTAACATTCTTTCTTGGTGTAGTTTTCATTTATTTCTGAATATGGCATTTATTATTGGAATTTGTATCTTTTTTAGGTTGGTGAATAGCCTCTGGCCGAATATATTTATTTCGTAGTAATGATCCACCTGCATATAAATTTATACTTCTTCAAACTTTATTTTGGTTTGAAAAGAAGAGGCCAATTCCTTTTTCTCCAAAAAGCCGTTATATTTGCTTTACGGCGCTCTCTTTGTTTCGTTCGTCGCAGTATCTCGTTGCGTCAAGGGCGAGAAAAACGCATTAAAAGAGAAATGAGGGAGTCCTTTGTTAAATTCCTCTGCTGCGGTTTTCTCATCGTTTACCAAGCTGTTGCCATCTTTCCTCCATTCCTCCTCTTAGCATTTCTTAATCTTCCATTCTTTTCCCTCTCTTATCTCATTTTGCGCTTTGCTTTTGAGTTTCTACCTGGAAATGGCAAGATTCAAGAACTTCGGCCGATCAATATTTCGAGGAAACTTTTCCTTAACATGTTAAGCGTTTTTAAGTGCCTCCATCTCAGGATTTGATGGGAGAAGAGGGCGAGGAATATCGAGTGAATATTCTTTTCATCCGATGACTGGTTCCTTCCGCATCATCTCACGAAAACTTGAAAAGTTGACGTTTATCGGTCTTTGATGATGCTTGAAACGACTTTTACAAGCAAAGGCCTCCGAAGATCGCGGTCGTTCTTCTCGGCTTTGCCCTCTATTCTTTGGGGCGCAGACGTGTTATGGCAACTTTTTCGCTGTCATAATCTTCGTATGCTTTCCTGATGTCTTTTCTTTCGAACTTTTATATGAGTGAAATTTTGAGCGGCAGTGTAGGATGACGCTGCATAAGTTACCGCTTGCCATTGGCAAATATTATGAGAAGGAACAAGCTGACCGATGTGTTTGATGTTAGAGTTGTAGCCAAGGCTCGGCAAAATAGATGCTGTTTGAGCCTCTGATAGAATAAATGATTCAAATGAATGAATTGTGCTATTCTGAAGATTTTAAATCGCTCAGAAAAATTTCCATTCATTGTTACAAGTTTCAAAATATCGATCCATCACGATATTGTTCGTATTGGTTACATAACGTCAAACAAACCATTAAAAATAAACAAAACTATTTTTCTAGACATAATAATTACCTTAAATCTTAGAATTTGGGATATAATTTTTATTAGCGATTTCTTATGAAGGCGACAGAGTTGTCAATGATATGATTAGTTTTTGCGGGTAACAGTGAAAGGTTTCATTGCTTGAAGAATTTAATTTTTCATTGGTATATATCATTATTATTAGTAAATTCTTATGCGTGGTGACAAATTGGTCAAATATAAGATAAGTTTTCGCTGGGAGCAGCAAAATGCATCATTGGTATCCGCTTTGCTCTTCGTTTATATCCCATCTCGAAGCAAGCTTCCTATATCAGCTACTTTCCAAGAGACTCAAGTAATTGCAGAAGTTGCCGTAAGATGCACGAGAAACACGTTGGGATCTAAAATATAATACCACCCCATCAACTACCTGTATAATGCAACGTGGCATTGTTTCAATGAGATAGAAGTTCCACTTCTACAGATCAGGTTTCGCGTAATAAAGAACGGTGTATCTTCCCATCCTCTCCCATGGGTTTAGACACAGCACCTGTAGCGGTCGCGGCTTTTCGCCTTTCATTCGCTTCGATTGCTCTTTATCGCCAATAAACCGTGCAGACAATCAAGTCCGCTTTCTTTGCCACGCGGTGAATGGGGTGAGACATCGAAAACTGCCACGTCGCCTTTATTTTTCTTTTCCGGGAGATTTCTCCTCATCCTCTTGGGAAGGAAGGTTTACGACAATCGGAAAGTCCCTATCGCTCGGTCATGAACGCCTCGAGCTATATGACTAGCAGGAGGGTGTGGCTCCCTCTCCTTCGCACGGGCAATAACCAAGAGAAAGAGGGGAATTGTATTCTTTTGTTCCGAACCGCGTCTTCATAATCACCGCAGTGAAGATGAGAACCATAAAAGTGGCTCCTTCTCCTTTTCGCGCCGTATCTCTTTCGTGGTGCCTCGTATCTCTCTCTTTTTCTCGCCGCGTTTTTCTTTTGTCTCACGTGGGAGTCTGCGTACTGCCCTCTATGCGGCGCTGTGGTCGAGACGGCAGGGCGGAAAGAAGTGATGATGCGTTTTGTGGAGAAAGGGTGAAGGAGGAAATAGGATTGTGGAGGAAGGGTGATGAAGGAGAATGGGGCAAAAAGAGGAAAGAACGAAAAGGAAGTTCAGAAGGAAGAATAAAGTTCGCTTAAACAAATTGGACGTTTATTGGTGTATAAGGACTAGGGAACATATTTACCTTATAGGAAGATTTAGGAAAATAATGAAGGAAGACTATAAGTTGGAAAGTAGAGTAGGAAGAGAATAGCTGAATATTAAGATTTATTAGAAAAAGAAATGATACAAGATTTTGACGAACTTACTTCAGATGAACCTGGACGAAGTATGGAAAAAAATTACAGAAGGTAACAAATATTGTCTACTTATATAAGATCGTTATTAAGGGGATATGACAGATTACACTAAGAAGAAGTCTAAGAAGATATTTAGATTAAAAATTTTCTTCTTCCATCTAATCTTTCTTCAATGATATTAAAATTGTAAGTCATGTTTAGGTCAATAGAGATGGAGAGGAAAATTTTATGAATGGATGTAATAAGTCTAAGGTAATATCTAAAGAAAAAAGATCCACCACAGGAAAACACCCACAAAGAAGGGGTATGTGAAAAACCTGCGCAAACCTACTGATAGAGCAAGCTAATATATGCAGAGAAAAGCTGTGTATAACATGGAAATTGCTAAAGCATAAATGTAACAAAATTTAAAACAATGAATTAAAAAACAGGAAATATTGCAATAATACCCTTATAGGCTGGTATAAATATCGCAAAAATATAAAGTTGTTAAGGAAATTAAACATACTAAATATGCATGAGACCAAATGTCACCGTTAATTAAAAATGACAAATTAATTAATACGTACAGATAATTTGGGTTAAAAAGGATCTTGTGTTTCATCACAAATAAAATTATATATCATTGTTTAGTGTGAAAGTAGATTAAATAGAGGAAAATGAAGTGCAGAAATTCGTCGAAAGTGATATCTATAGAGGAAGTTAGGAAAACGGAGAGTCAAAAGCAGGAGAAGTATAAATGTAGAGGAAACTTAAGAAAATATATGAATTAAGGGAAGATAGGCAATATGAAAAACATAGAGGAGAGCGATAAAGGGGGAGTAGGCAATAGAAGGGGATTAGGGGAAAAAGGGAAATGATATTAAAGGGAGAGATGGGGAGGGGAAGAGACGGATGCGGCAACGGCCGCGAGGCGTACGAACTTCATTCCGTATCCATGGAAACAGATCGTTTACTGGTGGATGTTGCTATTTGCTGTTGTTGCTTCGTTGTTTGCAGAGCGCCGGGATTTCGCCTCTTCTGTCTCCAGGGCAGCCACCGCTGTTTCCGCTTTGTTGTTGGTGGATTCTGCCGTTTGACGCCGCAGTCCGCGGTCAGGTGAACCGCGTTCCTCATTACAGTGTGTTGCCCTCTCTCTTTATCGGATCCCTTCTATCCTATTTCCGGGAATTATACATATTCGCGCTGAACGGATAGGTATGCCGCTTTCTGTATGCGGCTGGAAGAATCTGCACCATCCGTACGCAGATATCCGAATAGGATGGAGAGAGAGAGATTGAAACTGCATAGCATGGCGCATCATTATGTAACGACGCCGTTAATGGGCGGTTCGAATGTTAAGGAAGACCCGCAATGAGTAAAATATTTGGTCTAATCCATGTAATATACCTCAAAATAAGTTATGTTAAATAGCTGGCTGCACTGTGCAAATTTTGCAATTTGCAAACTTGAGCAATTTCTCCTTGCATTTTAATAATGCTGAAATTAGGACATTTCTGGTAATTATTGTGATGTTGTTCCTAATATATGCATATATGCACCTGATTATTTCGGTTATTTTTCTTTGAGTCATTGTAGATGAGTTTTTTACTATTAGAACTATTATAATATTTTACAAGCTACATATCATATAGTAACCTTGCATGGAGTTCAAAATATTTAAATTTTTTCAGATAAAGCGAATCGTAAACGTTAGGTATTTCAAACTGTGACATGATAAGGAGCGGGGGGATTGTGATCATATTTTCTAAATAATATGAATGCTGTTTTAATGATTTTAAGTCTTAAATTAGTCGGGTTGTAAATGGTTTAAATGAATGCATAGATGATATAGGGAAATACCTTTTGCCTGAAAGGAGTAGTGAAGATGTAAATCTGAAATAATTTTTATTATGTAAACTCAATGGTAGCAGCCGTCACTTTGTGGAATTCCATTATTGGAAAAATTAAACAAAATGTATTCAATTCCACAACTAGTTGTGGAATTAGTACATTCCATTATTAGTTCCATTCATTATTACATTTTAGTTCAATTCCACAACATAGTTGTGGAATTGAATACATTGTGTTTAATTTTTCCAATTTTATTATGTAATTTATTAAGTAACAAATTCAATCACTATTACCTTTATCGCTTTTAACATAAGTCCAATTTATTATTTTCACAATTTATCTTACCTAAGCCAAAGCCTATGAATTCTAAATTGAGGCAGTAAACTAATCGTACGTTATCCGTAAGATAATCGTACACATTTAAAATTCATACTTTACTACGGAAGTCGTGTGAATTTTATGCAGTCCTCGCGGTGGGGAAAATCCAGTAAGTATCCGTAGCTTCCGTGAAAACACGATCATTACTATTCATACAGGGGATCTCTCCCTTCCCTTGCATTACCTCACTCCGTGACCTCAAAAGTGAGCGAATCGAAGCGACTCGGCGTGCTTCGCTCACAGTTTTCGTGCCGTGCTCAGTGATGCGAAGTCTAGAGCGTTGTCCCAAGAGTCACCGAGGAACAAAATGAATCGACGCCACGCAGCAGCATCGATGAATAAATGACCGGATGAGCCTTACGAGGATTACACTTCGTTGCTAGCTCAAGTATAATTTGGATGCAAAGAGAGAGGCGCTGTAGCCTGGCAACGCATTATAATGGC
Organism: Sympetrum striolatum; assembly: GCA_947579665.1. Taxonomy (NCBI): domain Eukaryota; kingdom Metazoa; phylum Arthropoda; class Insecta; order Odonata; family Libellulidae; genus Sympetrum; species Sympetrum striolatum. Next base: position 97,644,683 of record OX388341.1, on the reverse strand, counting down.
ACTTGCTGTGATCCATCAACGGGTAGGACAGAGTCAACAAATTTGTTTCGAAAAGAACTGAATAAACGCCATAGTTCATTCAGAACTGAGATGGCTTTAGCAGTTGAATTCCCGGTTGGAAGTAAAATATTCTCCTGTTAGTTTTTATCTGAAATGTTCTTTGTATCGCAATAACTTTGGAATTAAATCAAACAAAGCGTTTCTAATAGGTAAGTTAATTATGTTTTTGATCACCAGCTATCATTCGCGTATGCAAATAGCTGAAAGGTTTAACGAGAATTGAGTAAACCTTGATATCACATAGTGCAGTACCATTAATAGAATGAAATATTCCATCGCTCAAAAAACTCCGGTGTTGGCGAATATTTACAGAACTAACACTCCACTCACCGCTATTCTCAGCCTTAGGGAAATATTTTCCTACTAGTGAGAAGTAATAAGCTCCCTCCCACGTGCACCCGTTAAACTAGAAATATCCCGAAATATGAATACCGTTTCTCTAACTTCGTTATCCAGCTGTCAAAACTTTCCCATCCGTGAGTTATTATACAGGAGCAAGCTCCGGTAAGGATTATAGTGTTCCCCTAAAAAGGTATTTTATTCCTTAAGAATTTCAGGCGATTTTCACCAACCCAACGCTCCCTCCAAACTTTTGAGAGGCAATATTTTCAGCCGCAAGTCATAAATGATTAGCACCCTTTCCGCCAAGCATTTCAGAGGGAGAGATAATGAGTTTTTCTCCCTTTCTCTCTCATTTTCTTTCGCGACTTCGAAATCCGTTGGTTTCTTTTCTCTTCTCAAACCTCAAAAATCTTTTCCGATAAAGTCGATTCGGTTGTCCTAGAATTCCTCCAGAGGAAAAAAATATAGTTGGAGGGGGGCAACGCTTTTTTCTTTCCCATTTCCTCCACATTCAGACACACCTTTCAAACTCCACCTCCGGACCTCTTTGGAGGCCTCTAACCTCCCACTTCCGCAGAAAGCACAGCTCATTAGTGTGGAATATACACGCTCGGTGGAGCTTCCAGACTTCCACTTTCACGCTCCGAGGAAGCCATTTGTTTCCCGGCCAACCTTCTACCACCAACCATCCCAAGTGAGAGGGTTTGTTTGATCCCTTCTTAAGAAACCCCTTCTTCCCTCGCTTTTCTTCGCGAAACCGAATTTCGTGGTTTAGGTGAGGAGGAGAGTGCTGACCTTTCTCTTCTGCATTCTTTCCTTCTCATCTTGAAGTTTGGAAATTTTTTCTCGCATTTTTTCTCTTTGCACATTCTTTCCGCCGATCACTTCAGAAGTTTTACTTCCATCTTACTCTCTTAAGGTTTTTTCTGCAATGGAATTTTTAATTTTTAAAGTTTTCAAAGGAAGTAGTTTCAGATGGTTTTACACTTACTAGAACGATGGGGTGTTTTCGTCATAGTTGAAGGAGATTAAACTTTTTCCGATATCTGTCGGTGACTTAATTGAAAAAAAAAAGAATTTGTAAGCAGTAAAATATTGTATGGGAAGATCCCAGTATATGTATTTTTTAGGCCACGGTAAGTAACTTCCTTTAATCAGAGACACTTCTCCCTCTTGGTTACAAAGGAAATAAATAGAAACATAATAAAAAAGTTCCTGATACTATGGAACTTTCACCATGTTATTGCTCAAATTAGTATTTAGATAGGTTATTTTAAATATCATAAATGAAAAGTTTTTAATGTTAAAATTAAACATAAATAAAGGTTATTTAGAAAAATAAAATGCGTTTAAAGAGCAGCCCTTGAAAGTAGACGATAAAATTTGATATTATATATTTAATTATCTGAATAAGACTTAGGCATGATAGACTTTAGAGATTAAATTTAAAATTTTTAAATTGTAAATATTTTCAAAGTCAGTTCAATATTTTATATGTTAAGCTCATTAATTAATTCATTTATTCATAATGTGCAATTTCATCATTGTACCAGGTGGAAATTTTATTGAATCAGCCATTGTTTTCTGTATAATAGACGCACCATTTTCATACAACTCGTTTTTGCAAATGATTAATGTAAGACCTGACTAAAAAACTAATGAAATAAGTCGATTCCTGCCAACTGTCGCTAGGTTGCATCAAGTTACAGTATACCTTGTTTCCCCTATTCGAATAGGCTCTTTAATAGGGTCTTTCACGCCTACTGGTCGGTTTCCCGCATTACTAAATTGTACCGCGGAAAGCATAAGATCCAGGATATCGATAGATGACTTCTGTTTAGCATTAGATTTCTATAAAATTATTAACTATTTTAATATTAGTATACCATTTATTATTGTTATTTTACAATACTATAATATTTAATATTAATATCCATTTTATTTTCTATTCAATTCTGGTATTACTTAAATATTGCGGAAATATACGTAATTCCATTAATGCAAGTCAGAATGTATTGAAAACCAAAATAGCTTACTTTAAGCACTCAGCAACAGATGTCATACTGATAAATGAAAAATCTTCATTATTCAGACATGTTTGCATAATCGGCGTTCTTAAATTTCCATATTGGGTTTTCAAATATTTTCAAACATCCGCATTTCATGAATAACTGGCTCGAATTCGTGTCAAATTTGGCTTATATCAAACCACAGGAAGGGTACTAGTTATTAATTCATTGCTATTAGTCATTCGTTTAGTCACTAGGTTTTTCAAAGGACTCATTATGATTTCTCTCACCAGTTTTTCGAATGCAAAACTTGCGTATATTAAGTTAATCCAGGGCAAGTTTCTCATTCCGTCATTTGAAAAATAATCTCCCGAGGCATCAGTTTATAAACTCTGACGCCCTCAATTTGAATTACGCTCATCTCTCTTTGCGCCCCTGTCAAACCTGCATCGAGCGTTTTCCCGCTGCATCACGCGTCCAATTTACCCCAACCCCCTCCGATACGTAATTATACCCGTCCGCTTACCCACCCTTAACCTTTCTCGATCAAGCAAAAACCCGCCGCTGCCACTCGGATTGCACGTGTACGGGTCTTTTGATGGCACACGTCATCGGACTCATTCGTCAGTTTGTGGACCGTCGAGAGACATAGAGACGCCAGATTAGTCAACAATAGTTCCGTTTAGACCTTCCGTTTTGGTCTTCGTACAGGTTGAGAATGACCTTTAGGACTTCCGTATGGGACCCGTCGGAGGTGAGAGACCGCACGGTAGCATCGGATTAAACGTCATTTGGGAATAATCCTTCTGGTCTAGGTGAGAAAGTTTGGGGATAAAAAGTGGGTGAACCCAAGCGATAGGAAGGTAGGATTGTTTAGCAGTTCCCATCTCATGATCTCATCTCACCATAGGCCTCGTACCCTATTGCATAGAAAGCCTAGCGCATAGGCTTCAGAACGCATCGCTGTGCAGTCTGTGTACCAAATCCTTCCGTGTCCATCACGCTTAACGCAATCTCTCGTGGATTGAAGGGGATTGTCAAGAGAGAAGCTGGCTGAGGGAGGAGCAACGTTTGAGCGACAGAAGGCGTATGGCTGGATAGTTATCCCCATCCACTGTCAGCGATGTAATCCGCGTTGTGATGGTTGTTAACTGAGTTTTGGATGTTAAGGGCTCGAGGAAGTGGACGATAAAGTGTTTTATATCTTTGAAGTCGTTTGAAGTGCTGAGGATCTTTTACTATCCACTCTCCTCTCTAACCTTTCCCGTTTCCAGTATCCGTATCGAAGCTGTGATAGATACCTTGCTCATAATCGTGTATTCTAAAGTTTTGCATTGCAGTAAGGCCCCACATATATTTTTCAAAATTGAATCATGAAGAGAGATTCCTTCTTCAAGAACTCGATAAATTCCTCATTTCCTTTTATAACAGAAACACACAATCCTCATATTTTTTTCAAATAATTTTTTAAGAGAAATTTAATATTTAATTTTATTAACAATGAAAAACTATTTATGATTGAGTGGCCATCTTTGCTTCTTCCAATAGGATCAATGTGCTATTACTATTCTCACGAACGGAAGGCTAGCTTAAAAAAATAGGTTCATTCGTCTAAATAAATCATTTTTCTTACCAAGCGGAATTTTTGGAATGAACATTATAATCCTAGAAATGTTGCCACGGTTCTTGTAGACACAGGAATTCCAATTTTCTCTACGTTCATTCGCTGAACAGTAAACGAAATCTAGAAATTGGGAAATTCATTAAAAAACAGAAGCGGGACAAACGACGACGGGATGCCTTCCGTGCTATTTCAACGGCAACACTTACCACATCCGACGCAGCATTTCTAAGTTCTACTTCGTGTTCGTGCATGCCAATGAAGTAGCTCTGCGGCCTCACCGTTCTCACTCTATTTTGCTCTATCTTCCCTTCGCCTACTTTTAGAGCCCCTCTCACTATGTTTCCCGTAATCCAGTTTCTAAATGGTCCAGCGCCTAACATCTGAGTGTCTTCCATCTCCCTTGGCTACCTCCATTAGTGCCAAAAGCGAACCAAGCTTAATGAACTGTGATGTAGCTCTCCTCGCGGTTGTCCTGTAGCGCAAGAATAGTAAAGTACCCGAGGATGCGACAGGTGTTTTGAATATTTTAGCTTGAGCGTCAACAACTACCGTCCAGTTGTTTTCTTCTCTTTTTATTTAATATAGATAGCATTGGATGTTATTGGCACTGGGAATATACTCCCAATGAACTATGTGAAGTTCATTTTTAGTATTTCCGTTTAAAATACAGAGATCTTGAAGCGATAAAACAGCACGGATATCATCATTTAAAAATAATATTCCTATTTACGTTTGCTATTGATATTTTAGGTGCGTTGTAACGTTAATTGAAGAACAGGACATTCCATTTTCAAAAATGTTGCAATACTCCTGTTTTCTCTGGTTCTTTGGTTAGTAACAATGGGAGAAGGTAATGGTGTTGAAATTGAGGGAAATATTTTTAAAATTATATGTTAATTTCTGTTAGTGCATAACTCCAATTTTCATTCGTTCTAATTCGTACATACAAGCTGCTTAAAGGTGATCTTTGCGAAAAGGGTATTTCTTGTACCAATAACATTATGCAATAAACAGCTATTGCTCAAACGTATGTTTTCGTTTAGAAATGGTCACAATTAATTTCTGTTTGATTTAAAATGAAGTTAAAATTGAAGCTGAAACAATTCAGTTATTTAAGGTATTATTGTTAAGTATTAAAACATTTTTGTTGGGAGACATCCACTCTATCCGATTATTGAGTCAAAACAAAATTGTGATTTTTTATTTAAGTACTGCTCAGTGGAAAATACTAAAGTCAAATTTAGCTTTTAACGTTCGTTTAAAAACATTCTGAAGCCTATTTTAATATCAAATCTCTCATGTGGCCCTAAGAATCACAATGGACATTGCTTTAATGACCGCATTCTAGTCTTTCTCATTCGAGAGGGTTGCGCGGAGAAAATATGTCACTTAAATTCCTTTTTTGCCAGAGCTGCAATCATTGTAAGCACACTCTCAGACGAGGGCGAGGCATAATAGCACTTCTCTTCGAAAAATTCACTTCTCTCTGTCCTCTCGCCTTGTTGTTCTCCCCCGTTAACCCCTCCCATTTTCCTATACCCATACCATCCTTCATTACATAGTATGTCACATGCCCTTCCATCTTTTAAGGCCACTTCATCCCTCTATCCTTGCTCAGCACCCCACACCTTCCCTTTAAAAAACATTATCCCCACCATTTCTTCCAAAGAATTTATCCCCTCCCACCCATGACACCTCTCCCCTCCATTTAACGTTCCTTTTGTTCGAAAACATCCACCTCCCCCGTCCTCTCACACCATTTCTCGCTGCCGAACTCACTCCTGGGGGCTTGCAGATCTGCAGCCTCCGTATTCTCCCTCGAATAATTCTCATTACTGCGAAATAATCGAACTTCCTCCCTCACTTTCTTTCCAGTCATGCTCACCAGTGTTATTACGATTCATATCGCGGGCGCATTAACCTTTTGACTATTGATTGCTTTTTGGTGGATGTATTTCCGGATTCATCATGGCGGGAATTTCCCTCTTTTTCGGTTATATCAGTAAAGTATCAACGTGGAAAATCTAAAATGCCACCCGCAAGACTTTATAATCCAAAACTTTTACTTTATCACAGAAATTATTTGCAGAACTCAGGCCCGGTTTTGCCGGGTTCACGTCATCTTCAGGAGTAGAAGTTTGGATATTTAAAGCCCAGTATTATGATGATCTTTAAAATAAAGCCGAATCTTTTAATTATTATTACGATCTTCTACTCTGTATCTATAGGATTTCTCATGTTCTTTTTTTCTTTTTTTCACTTCTTAACGCTGAAGTTTCTTACGAGTTAGATCCCGTATAACTTTCAAATTTCCACCCATCATTTTTGTTTAATCTCTGAAGATATTTCTCGAGTAGCTCTTTCATTTTCTTCCTAGCCTCATCTTATATTTCTTTCTGTATTATTTTGTCGTACGTTTTAAGTTTTCCACCTCCTGTTATATCTTCCCCAGACTCCTACATTTCCATCTTAGTTTTTCTTACTCCGTTCCTCCTTTACTTCTTTTGCACATCGGTTTATCTCGATGATATTCTGTCTCTCTCATTCCACTTTTTAAATTCCTTCCCCTCACTTAAGTGTGAATAGGAGTTAATGGACGGTTCGAAATCTGCTTCAGTCCGCCTTGAGTTTTCCCTCTTTTTCTCTATCTTCAGAAATCTGCCTCTCTCCCATCCGCGCTCTTCTCCCTTTTCCATTCGTCACTCTTTTCCTCTCCCGTTTTTCTCTGCCCCCTTAAAGCTCCTACTTTCCTCCTCCTCACCCTTTTGTTTTCACAGTTTCTACCTTACCTTTGACTACATACACCTCCTTTCGTTTAATAGCAGATTAAGATCTTTTCATATCTATTCCCCTCGGTTCGTTACAGAACCACCACACGTTTTGTCATTTTGTTCCTTTTTGAGCTTCAGTGTATTTGAATATTTAATTTTACCATTGAGTGAAAGAAATTGATTTAGAAACTTTTAAATAGATTCATTTAGCCGTCACCTGTTAATTGCAACTTTATCCGAGGCATCGTTTTTATTCGAGGGGGCCTGTTTGTAATACAAGAAGACTTTATGTGATTAGTTCTCACTAAGTGAACCCTGAAGTATTCCAAGTATTATTATAAAATAAATGATGTCATTTGCGCCAGGAAAATTGAAAACTCCATCAGTGTTGACGCACAAACTATCATCATCATTAAATAAAGATTGGGAACGTTTTAACTTTATCTTCGTCATTGCCATCGAAATGAATGATATTTTGGTAAATATGTTTACATGGTGATATTTGATGATGAGTATTGAAAATGTTTCAGTTCATTATGAGTTTTGACATATCCCAAGAATCTTAAGAAGTATCTCCTCGTTTATAAAACGTTGAGTACCATTAAACATCGATTAGGTAAACAACTTCATTCGATAACAAACAAATAGAGAAGAGAATGACATGACAAATGAATGATTTGCAGTTCTCTCACGGATATGGTACTCGAACGGTACTGTTTTCTCTTTTATGTCGTTTCTTACTCTTTTACGCGTTTCTTAAGAAGAAACAATTCGAAATCAATCTCCCTATCTATCGCCATTAAAAAGTTTTTGCTATAATTTGAGATGGGAATGATATTATGCTGTCAGTATTTTAAATAGTTATGCCTTTCCATTAATATTTGGAATGAAAGAATACAATAAAGGCCAGTGATTGTGATTTCACTACGCCTAAAATAGAAGTATGAATTAAAGTAAATGAAAATGCTTACTTAATTTACACTAACAGCTGAAATATACCAATTTCTGAAGTAGTGCTTTTGAAACAATCATCTTCTTAAATTCGTCATATATCATTAGGAAATTTGAAATACCTTCAGGGTTTAAATATCTCCTTAAATGAATTTAAATTGCTGACTCGTCATATTTTAGAGAAATAAATTTTCTAAAAAAGTAAGCAAAGTGTTTATTGGATACAGTGATAATATATCTAAATGGAGCTAATTTGTATTACGATGTGAACATTTCTGCGATAATAAACTTGATTGTATATTCCATGATTTAAATAATGGAGAGAGTAATAAAGTACTGAGTGGATAAAGACTGAGTGGATCCAATGTTTGAGCGTTGTCGATGAGTTGAATTTAGAAAGGCGCAAAATCCACTAGAAAATAATCTGTTGCTGAGATCGAAATGGAAGGCTGTTTGGTAAGCAGCTTCTCAGTAAACAAAGAAAGCTGTATGTTCAGCTAACTTATGAGATGGAAGGAGTGTTTAGTACCGGTGGGCGGTGACTTCCTCTTTGTTAATAGGCTATTAAAGTTCATTGCTCCAGGGTATGTTTTGTCTACACTCGTAAACTAATGATTTGAGTTATGAACATGCACATTCTTTTTCGGCTTACTCGTTCCTTCCTAAAATTTTAAGTTGGTAGATAGATTTAGCCTGTTTGAGTTTGATTTAGGCTAAACATAAAATATCTGTATCGGTAAATATAATGTGAATAGCGCTTATTTCTCGTTAGTAGAAGTGAATGAATACGGCTCCTCTTTCGTTCAATTCAACATTATTATTTATGGATCATGAAAGATAAACTACGTAAATTAGAGAGAGGTCAAGATAATAATATATATTTTGATAGATACCTAGGTGAAGGTTATAGATACCTAAGTGAAGATAAAATATTATCCAGTAGCAATAGAAAAATGTATTTCTAAACACTAACACTTTTTCTAACACGAAATACATTAGAGCCTAGAAAATTTTCATGCAAATAAAGAAGCTAGCCGCTTGTAACATAAATCTTTCCTCTATGCAATCAATAACAATTGATGTATTGAAGGCGGAAATAATCTCATATTTTACAAATGAAATCTTTTTTGTCGTGTTTCTCAAAACAAGCTCTCAGAGTTCTGACCCACTCATTCCGAATTTTCGAAGCCGGAAACGTGAATGTCACGCCGCACACTTCACTTCTTCGGAATGCCTCTGAAGACGTCCACTCAGCATCGAATTCTATGCTCAGCCCTTTTGACGGACGTCGGCGGAATCCACTTGTTTTCAAACGGGGATATCCCGCGTCCAATGCACCTGCTCATGACTAAGCGATTATCCGACCTTTTCGAGTGGTTACTCTTCCCCCCGAAGCCGTCATTTTTTTCTTCCGTCATCTCGAAATCCTTCCTCCAAATATTCTGTCCAACGAAGCGAAACGAAGGGAAGATGGTTTTAACATTACGAGCCCATCTCTTCCCCGTGGAGAACGGGGTGTTAGCCTCGGGTTTTCCGAGCCAAGTTTTTGGCGCGGTGGTCTGGAGGGTTTCGAAGGAAGCCCTGCCGTACTTGAAGGGATGAATTCTACTTTGTGTGCGGCACCCCTTCCCTATCTCCAGCCTGCCCTGGAGTACTCGCCTCACTAATGAGAATTTGTTGGTCCGAGTGGTCCACGCGGTCTGGGGATTGGGAAGCTTTGGGAGTTGCATAGAAAAGTGTAAGAAGCAGGGGCGGTGAAGTTGGCGCGCTGATGAGGACTTGGAGGGATAGTTAAGGGAACGGATAGGAATGAGGAAGGGAAATAGTTGGGCAAGGTCTTACGGGATGGATACGTTAGCCTCTTTGCTTGTATTCGTTGATATAGTGTTGGGAGGCGGTTTGGGATTAATGTTCGTGGCGAGGAACGCTGGAAATGCGGAAACGTTGGAGATATGGTTCTAGCCTAATGGGTTTCGTACAATTGTTTTATTTTGATCTCTGAATGTTTTCTTTGCGGAGTCGAAATTTAAGGGGAGGAGATTTTTAGCCTCATCACTCTTCCTTAACACTTACACTCATTGGAGTACGTGAGTCTCCGATTTGCGAAGGAATTAGTGAGTTGAATATAAAATAAAACATAATAATTCTCTCTTCCATCAGGAAATAATTTATGGTATTTTTATAAAAAGAAGGTGGTATCATACTTCTGGTTTGTTTTGAAGAACTTGAAAAATTTAGGTAAATTCAATTATGTTTTTGATTTCGGGTCGTATAATAAAATACTGATCTGATTTTCTTCCTTAGAACTTCATTTGATAAAGTAAAACTTTGCATTCGAAGCTACTATTTACGTTTGGGTTTTTTTAACACGTTTTAGTATAAGATAAATTTTTCAGAGAGATTTTGCTAAGTCATACTTAAACATGCTTTGACAAGACCCAAACTTTTGAGATTTCATCAAATGTCATAATTTCACATTAGGAATAGAATATTGGAAAAATGTAAAAATCAAACCTCCATTTCAATTCGGCTGTATTTCTTACAGCTGTAACTGATCTTATTTATGATTACATACTTCTATATGCAAATCATTCCATTTAATTCTTAATTAAACTAATCTCCTTATCTGAATAGCAGCATGAAGGAAATTATAATAAGAAGATATGTAATTTCATGATGGATTTTCTGTGATAAATCACTACGCATCTTTAAAATTTCACTGACATGAAATGAGTTCATCCTGTGAGTCATCTCTTTTTCATAGATGTTTGACCATTCTTGTAAACAGAGAACTTTATAAGTTAATTTATGACGATGAGTGAAGAGACTTCTTAGAACTATTTCACGAGCCGCCTTTGGCCAAAAGGAAGGAAACTCCATCCCTGAAACAAGAAATGCCATTAGGATTTCGTAGCAAAGAAAGTTTTAATGACTTTCTCTCCTTTTCATAGCTCAGCGGAGAGAGAAATAAACTAACGTGAGTTATTCTCTCACGCTCAACGAAGTATTTTTTTATCCTGAAGTTACGTCCGCACATTAAATCTCCGAAGATAATTCAATTTCCGTTATTAGTAGCGCACATTCCCGTTACCATGTTAATTTATTTATGACTGAGACACAGGATTCCAGCTTCCCGCGAAGTTGTATCCATTGCATTACGAGGTTGTGGGTTTCAGAAACGGAAGGCTTTCGGTTTTGAGTTTTGATGAAGAGTTGGAATGCTTTGAGTTGAAATAGTGACGGGATGAAGAAAATATTTCCAAAGTTGAGGGATGAGGATAATCTTTTTAGGTTATATTATAATGCCTCTCTTTGCATCGTTTATGAGATATAATTACACCAGCTCCTTCGTACCCCGAACTAATTTGGTATCAACGTGAGCTGGTATCTTGCTATCTAATCGCAGCCATTTATGCAAGAAACGCAGTTTCCTCAATAAAGTTAACTATTTCGAAAATATGCAAAGGATCTTTTTTCTCTCTATTGGAAAATTTATTTTGATATTATTTCTATCTTAATGAGCTCCATCTTCTCCTTCATTCAGTTTACTCTGCCTTTATAGCAATCTACAATTATTTTCCTTATAGTTTTCGCTTTAGTAAAAATTTAAACCAAATGGAGTAAATGTCTTCTCACTTAAATTAAGATTATATTAATGGTTTAATTAAACTTCAGCAATTTCATTTAAATGATCGGTTAACTTGTTTTTCTCTCTTTAAGTCTCATTACTTCTGCCACAATTAAAATCCTCTAATTCTACCCATTAAAAATATCTTTCATCAGATGAGAATCGCATTATCGACCAAGTCTTCGAATTCTAATGAATCGAGAAGGAAATTTGATCAAACTCTTCGTATCTTTCATTCAATTCACTTTAATTCAATTTGCAGAGGATGAGAAGAAAAATTGCTTAATGTTTTTGACAGCGAACCTAAAAAATGAAGTCCTACTCGGTGATCTAATTTATTTCGAAACTTCTCTAAAAGATTCAGTTTCCTTCTTCGCCAATTGCTATTTTCTCACATAACTTAACCCTCGACCTACTTCCTTCCCTTCAATTGTACAAATTCCATTAACCTTCCAATTTCTTTCCATAATTACTCACGTTTTCCTATGACTAGTCTCTCGTCTTTTTTTGGATTATTTTTTAACCTTGCTATTTATTTTTCTCCTTTCTAATTCTTACTCTCCATGGCTCAACATAATTCTTTTCTTCCTGAAAAATGAGTGATCGTTTCATTGTAGAAGACGCGTATTATGTTGGTTACCACGTAATTTGCTCTTTACCTCCACTTTACAAGGTATTGATCAAACGCTGCATTCTCAAATTAAATTGGTCCTAGTAAACATAAGATGGTTAATATCGTTAAAATACATAACAGCCTTCTTTGTTTTAGTTAGACAATGTGCATCATAAAGAGCGATTTAAACGTTTAAATGTATTCGAACCAAGGATAGTTAAAGAAAATTCTTCTTTAAAATAAAAATCAAAAAGCCTATAGATTTTTTTCATTTTTGCTACAGCTACTAATCGGAAATATACATTTCATTACATTAATATCTGTAAAATGAAATATGACGAAGAATGTAGACTCAACTTGTGCAAAATCTCCGTAAAAGGTAGTTTCTTCTACACTATTATCATATTAGGAATGTTCACAATTTAAACATTATGTTGTTGATATAAAATTAAATAATGATAGATTACTGACATAGTCGGTGAAATCGTATCAAAAATTGCAGTAAATATTAAATCAATTCTAAGTATTAACATGGGCATTGAATGCTGGCAAATGGCTTAATTCAGAAAAAGGCATAAGGAAAATTACCATTCAGGAAATCGATATTCAAGAGAATGACAATGTCCCTTCAGACAATCATTTCTCTTTTTTTACCCTACATTTTCCACTTCTTCATTCCTTCTTTCCATTTTCGCATCCAAATCCGTTTCCTGTCCATGGTACGGGTTTTGTCCTTTCTCCACATTCTCTTTGCTCAGCATTTTATCCCAAGCCACTCTTTGCCCCTTCTTTCATTCACTCTCAACATCCTGAGAGGGCCCTCATTTTAGAAAGTTTAATTTCAGTCGAATCCGTGGGGTCTTAACTACTTCATTGCGGAAACAAAAGATTTTCATTATAATTACTCGGGCAATGAAGGGAGGGAAGAGGGTGGGGTGGAAGGAGTTTAAGAGGGCGAAAGGGATGCGGGCGGAGTCACCTTGGCGGAACAGTCGAGATGGGGTCGGCTGGGAATTTCAACCCCTTCTTATACATTTAGACTATCACACCCTCAAGTTCATCAACCCCTTTCCAAGCTTCCTAACTCCGTCCCCTTCTTCCCGTCTTTCGTTATTGGTTCATTCCGTCTCTCAAAAATCTCTTCACTGCGAGGGATTGATAAAACGGCAAAAAAACACTTCTTCCTGTCCCGACCGGCCATCCGCGTTAGTTAAGACCTTTTGTCTCCTGTTGCGCGACCAAGATTGCCCCCTCCGGCGGGGGACACTTGCCGCGACCTCCGTCTGACGTCTGGATAGCGCTGGGGTCGTCCGGGATGAAGAGCGTCTGGAAGTTTGCGTTTGAGAACCCGATAGCTCGCGGCTGGTGTCCGGAGACCCCCCGAAGTTGGGAAGGATGCTATCCTAGTCGAACCGGATAAAGGATGTAGGCCTCATTACGTGATGAAGTCTCATGAGAAAGGAATTGGCTTGACGTTTCATTGTGGATGAGAAAAATCATTCCTGATCAATCTCGTTCGAGTTACTCTTCAACCATTCTATTATTATTATTTATTATCACATTCATTCGTTGTAATTGATTACGGTTTGGTGGAAATGTCATTACAACTCCATACATAACTCTGCATCATTAAATCAGTTATCACTTTTCGTCTAAGATAATTTACCAATAATAATTAAATTCGTCTGAAATCATAGCCAACAGTAATTACGTTCTGAATACTATCGAACAATCATTAAATTTTTATTAAATTAATAACTAGAAATTTTTCATTCTAAATATTATCATACAATCACCACATTTCGTCTACAATAATTTTATTACATGAATCGGATTAGTTAAACTGTGGTTTTAATCTTTGCAGTAAAAAATGTTGCATTAGTAATATAATAAAGTCGAAAATCGTACAGTTAAGGTTCTGCGAATCTATTTTTCAATCAAATATGAGGTACCAATTACAGGGCGTGCTACACCTTGGAACGGGAAACGAATAACATCCAGTATCATAAAGCAGCTTAATAGAGCATCTCTTTGGTTCATCAATCATTTTTGCGCGAAATAAATCAACCCATAAAATCACACTAGCTTCATTTATCATGTTTCATTGTTTAGACTCAAGGCATCACTTTTGCTCTGCATCCCTGGTCACACGCTCAAAATACCTAGGGGCCCCTAAAAAAATTAATCATCACAACCAGAAGTTTATTAAAACTTATTTTTCCCCTGGTTTAACAATATCAAATTTTCCGCTTACTCCTTCAAACCCAGCGGCGGTATTCTTTTCGTATTTCGATGCGGCAGTAATTCAAGCAGAAAATTAGCTGTAGAGGGTCTCGCAAGGAGCGTAGTCGGGCGGAAGGTGGAAGGGGAGAGAGGATATGAAGATGAGAGAGTTAAGGGTCGGAACGTAAGGAGAGAAGGGAACGATCGAACGACATCCACGGAAGGTCGAGTGGAGTAGACTTAAGTAGGAGAGACGAATGACGATTTGAGTCCCAGCGGGATCTCGCCTCTGCATGGGGTGTAGGGGAACCCTTTGATTGCCCGTATCCTAGTTTCCCTCCCTCTTATTCGCCGAATTCACTCGCCGTAGGTCCCTCTCCAAGGCTTTAACACCCAATTCTCATCTATCTTTATATGTATCCACTCTTCCTTTCCCTCGGCATCCCGGCGCACGATGTTGACGCCGAGACAGGGGAGAGAAATCATGAAGATTGATCGCCTTGATTTTTTTGTTAGCCGCGGTGACTGCCGTCCTTGTGAAAGGGATGTGCATGCTGCTGTTAATCTAAGTTGTCCACGGAGAAGAGATGTTGACTTCTAAATTATTTCCCAGCGGCGAGGCGGTCGTTTTTATCAAGAGCATTTGCGTGAGGATCCGCAGGGAAGCGAGGATTTATGGCGCAATAAGTATTCTTTATCGCAAATTCACTTACCACCGTTTCATTTGATTTCGGTTTAAAGGCTTTTAGCTCTGTTTGGGAAGAGCGGAAAAATTGGGAAAAAGTTATTATTGGATGAAATAGCCAAATTTCATTCTAGAAGACTTCAAAATAATGCACAAACGCGGTATTCCTATTTATATATTCATGTTTCATATCATATCCATTCTTTTGATATTGTACTGAAATATCACCTTTGATGTCCGTGATGATTGCCCATCTCCGAATAAAAATTCGCTTTCAGCACATTATTTTTACAAAATACAGCATTATCTCTCCAGGAAGTTAAATCTAAACCTACTTATTGGCGATTAATTAAAGATAAGCATATCTAAATATTTTCTGTTCTTCTCTCTTCCTCTGTAAAATTCCATATAAGCAGTTTAACTTGACAAATTCTCTAGATGTATATTATTTATTCAAATGAAAAGCTCAGGCGACGAGTCTATAGCCCTTTTCAGTGCTGATTTTAGTCTTACGTTTACAATTAATATTTTCACCTTTTTCTTACGCTTAAATTATATGTAATGAGTACATAGAGAACAATGCAATAACTTACTGCTCTTTGCCCTTATATGGTTTTCAGACGCAATCTAACTATGAATTATTTTACGACGGATTCGATTTGCACATTTTCTTAAGCTAGAGTTTTTTCGATGTGCAATTTTCTGTTTTGATAATATAGAAGAATATGTTGTAATTCATTTAAAACTGAAAACATTAAGGTTCTTCTGTTACTGATATATTTAATTATCTAAATAGCTCATCGTAGTAGAGTGCATTAAATCAGACGAGGCTGAATATAGAAAGAAAAGAACTGACTCAGTCCTCATAATTTCCTTATCCTTCTCTCACTCACATCTCTATACAGTTTCTGTTTGATAATTATGGAAAGTTTGAGGTTCAAACGAACCTTTCAGCTTCACAGATATAGCGTGAAAGTGATTCACCTTAAGCCTTATTCATATTGATATTGATGTTTCAGATATTATCATTAATATGTTGCAACTGGGCTAATAGTACGGTGGTAAAAATTCTTGTATGGTTTACAATTATAGTGTAAAGAACAATCATAGTACAATTATAAATACACTACACGTGGTGAGTCAATGCCAAGCTCACTAGTCCTTATTCATTTGCACACTTGGTTAAAGACTTCTTTGTCATTTCTGATCTTCTCTGATAATTTTTAATACTGAACTAGCTACATTAGATATACAATTACTTTATTTTATACGCGCATTTTATATTTATAAAATGCGCGTTAAATATAGTGCAATATTTGCTTATGTTGAAGGATATTAAACCGATTAGTAATGGACATAATATCGCTGATTAGTACATACTGTAGCACGAACAGATTTGAGTTCGTAATGTTCGAATATTTTTCGTATTAATTTCAGGATTTATATAGCATGCACTGTATCCATGTTTCGATGGCTATGCTTATGTGGGAGATTTCCATGAGTGTCTAATTGAAATTTTCATCCCCTTGATTCTGGCATTAACTGGGCACGGAGGAGGATAAAAGAAGCGACTGAAATTAGCTAAGAAAACGGCTGTTCAGGTGGCTTAATGGGTTTACTTTACTCCGCGTGGCTGGCGTCCGACATTTGCCAACTCTGAGGAAACACTATCTCTCTCTCTTATTCCCTCCCACCTTACTTCTTCCTCAAAGGAGTTCCTTCCCACTCCACCCTTTCCCCATTATCTTTAACATCTTCTCCTCCTCTTGGAATCCTCCTCCTCGTCTCTATAAACTCACCTCCGTCCTGCCTATTCATCTCTGGGCATTATCAAAGTGCGAGACTCCGTCTGATCTTGAGGGCGGTAAGTGTTCAATTACCGGTGATAAATAAAGCATTAAAGGAGGAGGCACCCTGAAGGAGGCTAGGGAGAGGGTCGCGATGGTTAATGGGAATCGGAAGAGAGAGAGGAATGGCGGAGAGGGAAGGGTTAGGGAATCAAGAAGCGAGGAAATCAGGAAGGGAATATATAATAGGAAGGAAATCTTTGTCGAGGAAGCATTGAGGATGGCTCCTTATGTGGATGGCAAAGGTATTGTTCATGCCAGAATGCTTAACGCGTTAAGCTCAGAGGCTTGAGGGAGGCGAGATTAGAGACGCGGAGGAAGCTAAACGTTTTAAGCTTTCTTCCGACCAAAAGTAGCAAAGAAAAGAGGAAATATTGTCTTCGAAGTATCTCCCTCCTCGGTCTTGGCGCAGGAAGATGAATTCTTAATTATGTGGAAATGAGGGGAAATATGTTGTTCTTTGTACTTAATTTAAGAGGTTTCGGGATTAGAATTCTTTCGGCTATGTAATGGGTTGAGATTGAGCCCTAGCGTTGAAGCATAGCTCTGCGGTGGCACTGCCGTATTTCTTGAGAGAAAAGTTTTCGGAATTCTCTTTAATATTCTCATTTGGAATAACGAGACCTTAGAGACGTGTGGAATGGGCTATAAAAATGTTTACCCATTTTCTTGGGCGTTAAAGCAAGTTAGTTGTGTTTGCGTAAAACTTCCCTCGAATCCGTTGGGTAAGAATAATAAAGGAGATTATATCGTAGTTATCCATAGATGGTTTCACGGAGAAGTACTTATTTTCTATTTTATTTTACGCTGAAGGAAATTGGTGCCTTTTCGCCTCCTGCGTTGTAGAAACACATTTAAAAGTAGTTTACGATAGCGTGCATTCTCGAGAGAACCTCTCTTGGCCCTATATTCTAGGCGAGTTGATTATTCCGGAGGGACAAATTGAATGAGAGATTTGAAGCAACTAAGTAAGGAAGATGGTGGGCAGAGTTGGGTGAGTGAGTCCTCTGAGAGCCTTAACATGGTCAGGGAATGTCCAATCCGGGAGTGGGCTTTCGCTATGCACACCTCAACAACCTCCTCCTAACGGCTTAAAAGGGCTGGGGGGTCTTCGTCGCATACTCCAGGAGGAAATCTACCCAAGGAAGGTACCAACCGAAGGTGGATGAGGACTGTTGGACACGAGTCATCCTGGGGATAGGTGGGAATTCTCTGCGGGGTTCACTTACCAGGGGCAGGATTATACAGGGTCAATCTCTTCTCATTTCAAATACACCAGCGCATCTTATACGACCTAAATTCTCTAGGCGAACCTTCTTCGTTATTTCTGGGGGAAATAGCTCGTCAACCTACGCTAAGGTAGGAAAAGTTTTCTGCCAGTTGGATTTTGGTTATTTGGCAAAAGGTATCTTTCCTGAGTCTCATCATTCTGACCAGGCTTAAGAAAAACATAAATTTTTTTAAATAAATTATATCATCAAATCCGTTCACCGTACAATTTATTGTCTTTTAGTTTATTTTGGTAATACGAGAAATCATATTGAAATGGTAACGCAGTGTTTTCAACTTATTATAGACATATTATTTTGAAAATTAGTTATAAATATGAATGCTGTACGTTGTCATTCAGATAAGGCGAATACATGTCAATAATTATTAAATCAAGAAGTGATTGGTATTTAAATGTAAAATTAATATAAAAATGAAAGTCCTAATCATTTAAATCCAGAAAAATATAAACTATCTAATACTATTCTATCAATCCATCCAATTCATTATAAGTAGCAATAATTTATATTTTCTTGTAAATATCCCTTATCTAAGTGTTGCAAAACTTGTATTTTCCTCCAACTATAATCTTCCGTACCCCTATGCTAAGCTATAACTATTTACAATTGTACCTCGGAGATTTCCTATTGCATAGTTGTATATAACATCTTGTGATGTTTATTGTTACCATAAAACATATTTTTTAACCGAAGGGTTTTTCTTTGCATTCCTTACCTATCGTTCCATATCTATTTGATCTCCTTGTCCAATCCTTCTCAACAGACGGGTTTATTTGTCCGTCTTACTTTTCTTTTGTCTTTATTATATGGCTTATATTGATTATACTGTGTAAAATATGATGAGTTACAATAAGGAGTAGAGAATATAATTAAAGCAAAAATAATTGCATTAGGAAATCAACTGTAATAGAAAATCAAAATCTCAATATTGTTTAAAATTCGACGCTATGCCAAGAAGGCAGCTTTTATCTCCATCGTTGCTCTCCCGGAAACCTTCGAGAACCGCTGTATGAAAAAGATGAAAAATAATCCTGAAAATGTGGACTTGAGCGAACAGCAAATCCGAGCTACAGACGGGAAGGAAGCGAGATGGAATCGACGTGGTGCTGTGTGTGCACCAGTGGAAGGATTTTTGAGGATCGTGTCGTGAGGTCAAATGGAAGAAGAGGAATTTTCTCCATCGTTGTGCCTCGACGGGGCCGCCGTCACGACTGCACGGGCCCTAAGATTCTCGGGGAACAAAAGATGCGGATTCGTTGTCGTCATCATCATCAACATCGCCATCCATTGACAGAGCCTTTGTTATGAAGCGCGCGCGGCTTAGGTAGCGAAGGGGAACTGGCGAAAGGGAATTGTGGGCAGAGTGAGATTGAGGGTTAGGGAGAGTGAGGAAGGCGTTTCGGTGGTGGGAGATGGAGAAGAATGGCCACCAAGTGAAAGAAGATTGCTATGAACTGTCGGGCGAATGGTTGCTCGACGTCGTGGGAGACGAAGAAAAAGTAGGTTAAATCCATGAAAGATCAAGTTGAATGGCATCTCTTCAGCCATATTCTTGTCATCTATGGTTAGGATTTGGAACATCTTTTCCCTCCGGACATTAACCGCAATTGAGGAAAATGTCCGAATTCCTGGAAGAGGAATGCGGATTGAACTATTTTGCGATTCGGAGGAAACCAATAAAGATCAAGTACACACAACAGAATTGATTTTTTAGCCTATAGTAAGCTTAACTTCAACATGTCAAAGTCAAGTACTCCAGGGGGATTAATAATGTAGAGTTTTTCATCACCGCCTATCTCTACAAAATTGTTGCTTTGCTTATCTTGGGTCATTGTTCATAGTCATATCCGTATCTTAAGAATTTCCGGGGACTGTTATTATTTGCGTTAAATTAAATATTTAACCTTTCCTTCCATCACCTTATCAAATTAATTAATGATAAAATCGATATTTTTGAAACAATAATGCGAGATTTCAATCATGATTCCACATTTCACTTGCACTATTTTTTTCATATTAATCGCGTAGTTTACGCAATTCATTCTTCCTAATTATTTTAACGACTGTTTTTTACTTTGACAGTGCTCGAACTGCAGTTTTACAATATGGTCAGATTTTGTTACTTGGTTAGTTAATAAAGAATTGAATCTAATTTAAAAACTTTTAACCCTGTATAAAAATAAGTAATTGAATAATTTTAGGGTAGGGTACCTATGCTTTTCAAACACAGGTTATATTTGCGACAATATTTACCTACCAATATAATACATACTTCATTTTTGTCATTAATCTGAGTCCTACCTTTCCATTAATTTCAAGCCAGCCTTTAAAAAGATCCATACCTAAGATTCACTCCACGTTATGTATTACTTCTCGCGAGATATTCAATAGCTGATATCTGAGAATGCATTCATGATTGAGCATCGGTAGCGCAGTCTAACTCAATCAGAATTCTATTTCCGCGTACTTTATCAGTCGAAGATAACGGAAATTCCGATTCGTTTGCTTAAATACCGAAAACAGATGAAAGGAGTGTTTCGCAAGCGACGCCTTTAAATTATCTTAATGAAACGGAATATCAAAGGAGACATTTTAATGGAACAAAAACACACGGCTCCTTCTCGAGACACCAATGCAGCGTTTTCGCGAGAATCAGTGCCTATTTATCCGATGAAGGAAGGAAATTGTCGAAATCCAATAGATGTTTTCCCACGAGTTCTCCCTCAGCTATTTAGCGACGGAGTGAATCAGGACGCGATTGAAACGGCGGAAACGGGGAAAGGAAGTGCGAGAAGATGGAAAAGGGAAGGGGGATCCTTCGCTTCCCCTCGAGCGTTGTTTATTATTTTCATATTTTGGCGTTTCCCCCGAATTAAAACTCCCGCGTATTCTTTCATCTCTTCGTTTCCAAGAGACGATCCCCCTTCGGCTCAAAGCCCCGTTCGATTCTCCGCTCTTCCTTTCACTCGCCCACACAGCGCCCCATTTGACGACGCTTAATCCTGCCAGTAAACACAAGGGGTAGAGAAAGGGTGCGAAGGATGGGGCATTGAAAAGGGGGGATTGATGCGTGGGAGAAGAGGCTTCCAAAGTGAAGGAATGGGGATGCGGCCGCGGGAGGAAATCTTGTCAGGGTATGAGGGTTTCAGGGTTCGATGGGGAAAAGGGAAGGGGGAGCCCGAGGGGAAGGAGGGGAGATAAGAAGCAGAGTAGGGAATAAGGGGAACCACGATGATGGGAAGTTATAATCATCTTCACTTACATAATCTCTTCCGACGTTTTCCACGAAAAGTTTTCACAAAAGGGAGTTGCGTCCCTTTCCCTTTTCCACCTTCGCCTCTTAACTTCTTTCTCTTTCCATTCTTTTATGAAAGCAATACACCGTCCCTCTCTCTTTTAAGCGCCTGCTTCATCTCCCCAAACCTTACTTTCGTAGGCTTTTAACATCAATCTCTGGCCCGAACGGTCGGAAAGGAAGAGACCGCAGCTAATCCTTGGTTCACCTTCTTACCTTCCGAGGCGCTTGTATAAAATAGCAAACTTATACACAAATTAGTATGGAAATGACTTCACCCAGATGGTTGTGGCGGCTATTGTTCTGAACGTATCGCATAAAGAGTCTCCCTTTGTTTGAAAGAGTTTGTGGTAGCATCACAGTGGTTGTCATAACATTTTCTCCCTCATCTCTATGTGAACAGTAATTTTCACGTTGAATAATTAAGGCCTCGATGTAGAGATAATTCATTATGGAAAGTAGAGCTATAATTGAATGTGAATCTTCCATAATGGATTGGAAAACTAACTAATATAACCCTTTAGCAAAAATCAGCATCAGTTCTGCTAATCTTTAAACTGCAAACGAAAAGAAATGTTCCCTTTAAAGTTATTTTATTCCAACAAGATTATTACATGATGTGAAAAAAATCTCTCAAAATAAAAAAGAGAAAAATTGAGGAAATACTACCCTAAGGTAATGATAGAAGTGTTTTTTATATTATATTTGGTCAACATAACATTTATTAATTCATAAATAATCTAAGGCAAAATAGTCTTTAAGTGGGAGGATATAGTATATTTTTGAAAATAAATTATTAAAATATTTCGCTCTTTGAATTGATAGTTTCAAAATCAAAAATTCGTGTATGTGCCTTCTGATACAGAAGGTTTAATTCCTTTCGATTGAATAATTCCATCTTAAGTCATCTTAGTTGCTGAATTCTTACCGATGAAAGGAGGTTGTATGATATCAATTCGAAATTTAAAAACATTCATCGTTTATGGTATTCAGAGAGCAAAAACTTCTGCTTCCCAAGAGGTTCATTTCAGCATCACAATTCCTTCACAATTTGTTTTATTCTCCGTTCCATTCAAAACAGAAACGCAGTTGAGAAGTCAGGGAAGGTAGAAGAGCTTCATTTTAAGGCCTAGTTCACACATACAAGAAACGGAAGGAAATAAGGGCAGAGGGAAAGAGAGACTGAAGAGAAAGGTAGCGCAAAGGAGACCCTTCGAAAGCGTATGATTGACGGAGTGATGTATGAGCGCGAGTGGGCGTGGCAAGGACTATAAGAAGAGAACCACGATGGAGGCAATTGAGAAGCCTTGCTGATGGCTATGAATATTTCATGCCTTTATCACCTTCTCTTTCAATTTTTCACTTTTCAGGGACTTCGCACACTTATTCATTTGCTCTCTCTGTTTCCTCTCTCTCTCTCTCTACACTTTCATCTACTATATTCACTTTACTTTCTTGTCCTCTATTTCACTCATTTTTATCTCCATCTTTCCAAATATTCCCTAAATATGAAGTTATTTCAAGTCATCACACCTCTTATTTGTGATTAGATATTCCTTAAAATAATCTTTCAAATGAAATTCGTGCAAAACATGGATGATTTGTCTATGGTTTAACTCAAATTCAGCAAAATTCTTTGCTTTTGTTCCTGTCTGCGCGTGGAAGCTAAATTTACAGAGATGCATTGGGAATTCAAAGAAGAAGATAATGTTGGCGAGCATCTATTATTTAAATTATCCTTCTTCTAAATAATCTCAATGATAAATCAGTGATTACCAATAAGTTCAAGCTTTATTTAACGAATTCTGATGCTTGCGGAGGAAGATTGTCATTGATAATACGGTTGAGGTAATACTTAACGTAATGATAAAATTGCGAAATGGTGCTCTACTAACATTTCCCGCAATTTCTTCCCGAGATTTAAATTATGCTTGACTTTCAACACCAGGAAGCCCGTTGGCAAAGTTCAATTTCCTTTGGCACAGAATATTCCTTACGAAAATTAGAATAGGAAGTAATAAACGTATTCGGGAACGCTTGTATTGCCTGCTGGGATGTATCAATGTTTGGCGTTCGGCTGCGGTATAATTAAAATCTCCACGGGGGAATTCCCACAAATGAATGATTTCTCTAGTTTAATTATGGTTACTCATCCATTAAACCCATTTCACCCGGGAACACCTATCACCCGATAAACAAGTAATGGAGAAAAACGGGCTTTAATTCCCACTATAACCGCGTAGAAATAACAAATTCGAAATGTTTTTGGATCCTTTTTTCCAGCTTCCACATCGCGGATCCAATTAAGCTTTCCAATTTCTACCTTCGAATGCTGTATTTTCGCTCAATGGCCACGCCTCAGATTGGTCCGCGTAAGGTGGGAGGAGATATCCTAGGAAATAGAAGTCTAAAATGCACGAAAGGTGACAGTAATCAAAATGGACAACTACAGGTGCCTCGTTTCCTTTGGAAATACTGTTTACACAGCGCGTTAGGGGGCATCGACCTCGATTTTTATTCAAAGAGGCGGCGGAAACCCGTGGGAGGGAAGGAAAGAAGTGAGAGTACGTCCTGAAAAGACTTTTGAGCGTTTAGGTTGAGGAAATGAAAGGAGTAGAGGGCGAAAACAAAGGAGGGAGTAAGGGGATCCCTTTCCATTTAGAATCTTCTTTCTCGCTCTCCTTCCTTCTGTTTTCCTCAGACATCCTCGTCTATTCCTATGCGCTATTCTCTTAAAACTCTTCCCGGCGTGATTACTAAAGGACTACTTTTAAATAAGGGAAGATGGGTCTTTCCACACTCTGGTGAGCATCAAACAGGGACGCGGTACAGTTTTATTCGCGACCGTCTCGATTATTCATTCCCACTTTAAGGAAGTCGGTCTCTTAAAAATGCGCTTTGCTTTGAAAGAAAATCGTACAATCTCGCAGCCACGAAGAAGTTCGCTCCTTATAGAGTTATTGCAATCAAAGCTGTCAGAGGCTTCTTTAGGTGGAAACGGCGGAAGTTCTACTAGACGGATTTAAGCAATGATTGTCTGCGCGCTCTCTTTCGATTTACTGCTGAAATAAACTCGAATTTCGAATACTAAAAAGTTTTTGAACGTGACTTTTCTTCAATTGCGTATTTTTATTTGCTTCTTGAATATCCGTTGTAAAACTGCAATCGTTCTCATAATTGTTGATTTGAAACGCTTTTTAAGAAGATGGGAAATGATTTTAAGTTTCTTCTCTGAACTGACCTCAACTCATGAAAACCACGCCAAATAGAGAAAACCTCGATACATGTTTCAAGAGCCAAGGCGTCATGTTTTACTAGTAGAAGAATATTAACTAGTTTTTTTTCTATTCTTCCACCATTTCTATTTTCTTCTCTAATAATCATCAGAATGGCTAGGTTCTGAATTCTTGTTCATTTCCCTGAACTGACTTTGAGTCTCTTGCATCTGCCTAACTACTTTAAAAGTATTTCATATCTCTTTTTTAGTAACAGGCATGTTCTGTTTTCCTCTCTCTCACAGAATTTCTTCTTCCCTTTTTATTTCCTTATTTATTTTAATCCTTCTCTTTTTTATAACTCTTAAATTATGAGGAAGCGATGAAGTATTATAATGATTTAAATTGGAGGAAGTACTCAGTAATATTAATAACACTTGCTCAGTCAAAAGCCGCTTTAATTTGAAAGGAGTAATTCAAACTCATGCGCTTGGAGATATTTACAAGAGACTGAAATCAAGTATTCAATACCCCCTGTGTTATCATTTTAATGATCACTGCTTTAAAAGACGGATCGAGATTTCAATGCACGATGTCAAAACTTCAGTTTTACAGTTGTAACGGTAATATCTAGAGCGTGGAGTCAAATGTGTCATGCTTTAAAATGTAAGGTCATCGCCGAGCAAAATTATCTTTGATGTAGCTCTTTTTACTCCTCGATTTTGATCTGCATACGCTACCATAGAAATGTTTTTCCACATCCACAGATAGACTAGGAACTCAAAGACTTCACATGCTTCGCACATCTGACTGCACATTTTCGCTGCGCCTCGTTTCCTATTTTTGAAAACTCAATGGCAAAGAGGATACGTGCTCCAGCACTGATTTTCTATGCATCCCAATGCTTTGCTGCGAACCGGAGCCGGTGTTTTTCCTATTTCAGCCACATTGCGTAGAACATGGCCACGTCGCATGCCATAGCTTTTTTTGCTACACCAAAAAGACCATCGCGATGTTCCTCTTTTTGGTATTGGTCAGTCCAATGATTTTGGAACTTTTTATTTATTCTATACCTGATTATCTATTTAACTTTTGATCCTTCGAAGCCAAAACTCAACCTTTTTGTCACATATTCATTCTAATATCGCATTTGAATAGATCAAAATGGTATGTAACATATGATTCCGCAGTTAACAAGGTAGTTAAATATTGAAAATGACCCCAAAATCTGGGGTCACCTTATAGGACGGATAAATGCTTAATCTATAGAAATTGGACGGAAATTCATACTTAATCTTATCTGAAGGTCATCTTATCTGCGGAAATATACAATAATTCATAAAAGTGAACTCAATGCCTTATTATCATCAGCGCTACTATATTTCCTATCGGTGCTTTATTTCCTCGGGGAGTGATTCAGAATACAAAGGTCCATGAACTTATAATTTTTGCTTATGAAATTAAGGCAATAAAATTGTATCAGTGTAATAAATCACCTTTACATAATTACTTCTAAAATTTTATGGGTGGAGATCGGTTTTCAGCGGTCGTAATTACGCCATTTCACGAAATATAATTAGAACCGTGATCAAATGTAAACCTATCAAGCGTCTCATACAGTAAAATGCATGTTCAAATTTACTGGTTGATTCTCATCTATTAAATTCGGTTAATATTGATAGAGATATGGTACAACTGGT
Source organism: Sympetrum striolatum (assembly GCA_947579665.1). Classification (NCBI taxonomy): domain Eukaryota; kingdom Metazoa; phylum Arthropoda; class Insecta; order Odonata; family Libellulidae; genus Sympetrum; species Sympetrum striolatum. The sequence goes on along the minus strand of OX388341.1, from coordinate 97,618,431 downwards.
TCAAAATTAACTGTAGGGTGGTCCGTTCATGTTCAAAGTCTACTATGACATCAATTTTACTGAGACGATAAATGAGTTAGATCGTCGCTCGACCAAGGTAAATACAATTAATTGCACTCAGCAAACTGTCGGACGAACTTTGTATGTCATGCCCTTCGCTTTCATTTGCAAGTGCGCTGGACCAAAACCGGTTGCTCCTTGCACATTCCAATCTAATCATTGTTAGACTTAATTGGTTATCTGGAATAATGTAAACTTCAAACAACTTCTAAACATGATTGCTAATGAGGGAGAGCAATTCTCGTAGTGTGTCAATACTAGAATAAAGTACCTGTCTTGCTTGAATATAGAGATGAAACTCGACATCGTCATATTGGCCATTTAATCATTGATATGGCAATTAGACTCACGTGTATGAATTGAATCCGTGTTCATTGAGTGCTTTTGGCATTTGATTTTCGTTAATGAATAACTTTAATTAATCGTTAGTTGACTTCAACTTCTATTATGATAGTGAATATTGTAAAGAAATAACGCATGTACATTCACGGCTAACCGTAACCAAATAGCTAACTAAATTAGTTTTATTGATATAAAAATTCGTATTTTTTATAAATATAATATGTATTTAATATAATATATATTTCAATATTGTGACAATTACAGCCAGAAATCATATTTGAAACTGATCAAATCAAGAAAAACACCTTATCAACATGAGCTAAGGCCGCTTTATCTCATGTTTTGTGAGAATGTGAGCTATTTTAATTCGAGTGCTTTCCCAAGTCTCATAATTTCCTTCTCCTATCGTTTGGAGAGTGCTTTTCTCGAAAAACATCCGCTTTGGGCGTGGTTCCTCCTTCCGCAACTACCGCAATCTGATTTTATTGGTAGCCCCATGGTTCGGTGGACTCAGCGAAAGTGGGAATACGTTGGCACACGTTGCAACTTTTAAAGCTCGCGAGGAAATGTTCGGGCACCCACTCCATCTTCTTCCATTTGATGGGCAACACCGGAAATGAAAGGGATATCCGACCTGTCTCCGTAACTTCCGACGCGGGAGGCTTTTAAGATGGGAGGACCTCGATGGCCTCACGTAAAGGATGCGTGTGCAGGTCGAAGATGAAGGGTTCGTCTTCGGCCACATATCACCACCCTTTTAGAAATCAAAATGCGACCCCTGCATTCACCTTTCAGCAGACGTTTCCATTCCAGCCTTCTCGTGTTTTCCTTTCGAATGTGAAGTGTGACGTCCTGTGATGTCCCTGTCAAAGCGCTCGCACGAGCACCTGCTTGTCATTCGGATAGAAAAAGAGATGAAAAGGGTACAAAAGGAGTGTAATCGAATTCAAAATGCCGGTTTCTATTTGTTCAGATTTCAATCGGTGTCTATTTCAAATTGACGCCAGGAAAGCTATTTACTTTTCGAGCGATTTCTCTTATTCCCGAATTTTATCCGGAGTATAAACCTGAAACGCGATATCGAAGCTTGAGCTCCCTCTGGAGAATTTTGAGGATGAAATGCTCCTCGCAAATTGAAAATTTGTTTTTCAAGGCATCAGATCCAACCTATCTACATCCAACGAAAAAATCAGCAATTTCTTTAGGAAATTACTAAGTTGTAATAGATTGGAGGAATATAAATTAGCTGTAAACTACCGATCTAAGTAATTTTGAAGTGCCTTCGTTGAAAAGGAAGCCTTTCCTTTTAAAATTGAATTCTGTAAATTGGAAATCTCGATATCGGTAGTTGTCAAATTCACTGTTGATGTACATACATTTGCTTGAAAGATATCATGAAAAACTCACGTAGTAAAATCCAGTGTCGATAATCTAATTTTAAATGAGAAAATTACGGAAGATTAGGGATGGACACAAAGAATAGATTATGTCTATGTCTATGATTATCTCAACAAGATTATCTCAACATTTCATTCTCATAGATGCATGAGAATCCTTACCATTTAAAAAATATATTATTGGACGTAATGACTCATTTTCTCTACTTCTGGAAGAAGAAGAAACTCGTCAAAGTCTATCACATTAAATGCATTCGATATGTTCTTGTAAAATTTGAGGAAGTTATTCCATAAAACCAAATTTGAATAAAGTTACTCACTCCTATCATTCTTAGACCATTATAATTCTCTCATACAGACTTCATCTTGCAAAAAGTCTCTCTCCCTTTTTGTAATGTAGTAAGCTACTTTAAGCTATCAGATGTTCAGAAATAATTATAAAAGTTAAAAGGTTGAATTTGGTAGCAATAATAATATAAGGATTGACGTGTAAATACACTCTCTAAAAAAGAAGAGCTAAATATCTCGATACATTTGTACATTAAATTCAATCATAAGTTGTAGGATGTGTTATATGTATTTTATGATTTTATTTATTTAAGGAAATTATGTTTAATTGTACAAAATGGACTGCTCTCAGTCAAAATGTCAAATACTTCATAAATTCCAGGTTTATTTAAATTTATAACTTATATGTATAATCAAAACGTCACTAGACAATGTTGATTTAGGCCAATAAAGGATACAATGTTAGTTTTTAGGAGTAATCAATGGTCACCCCAATTTAAATAATTATCTGAAATATACAGATAGGTTAGCCAAATTACATAGAAAAGGACGAAAATAACGGAGATTCATTAAAAATTAATGGCTTTCGTATAGAGTTTTATACAGGGATTGTTACATACCTCTGAGCATGAAGTAATTCTGTTTTTGATTTGATGTAATTGCAAACACGCTGAGGAAAATATCTAATATTTAACTTCGTTATATTGTTTGAGATCAGTGTGGGAAGATAGAATCTAATAATTCGTCCGTCGCAGCTGGGTTTCGCACAATGAGAGGGAAGGAAGCCCTCTCGGACGCACGCGGGAGGCACATTGCTCCTATTTATGCGATAAGGAATTGTAGTGGATTAGTCGCACAAGTGCCGCATGTGCTTGACCGGAGAGTCACGCATCACAGGAATCCCATTCCTATATTTTCCCTTGCGTCATCTGCGCCTCAGTCAGTTTCTGCTTTCGGATGAGGAGCGACGTGTTGCATACTGAGGCCACGTTACATGGTAGGTAAGCTCCAATTTTGATTCGTTATTTCCTTCGATAGCTTCCGTTTGAGAGGAAAGGGTTACTTGTCATTCAAACTCTTTGAGGAGCATTAATCGAAGCTTTAGCAGTTCATCGCAATCCAATCTCTTCTCCATCTACCGGATAATTTCTCTTCTATCCTAATTTTTTTATTTTCTTTTGATATTTTCCTTTCCGTTAGAGCAACGATCGCGTATCTGAATGTCATCAATGATTACCAATCCAAAGATTGTTTTCCTTCGGACCCTCTGCTTTATCCCTGGCTGTCCATCACTCCATTAATCTCTGCAATCCAGCATGGTCATCATTTTTGACGTTTCCATCATCTCTTTGCCGTTTCAGGTTTTGCTCCCTTTTGTACAATTCTCCTACTCTTATCCTTCATGACTTAAACATGAAAGAGATTTGCATAGCAATCCAAACGTAAATACTTGAATAGTTATTTTTTCCGATTCGTCTACATCTAACACAATCTTACTCCGTGCACAATAGTAAATTAATGAAAAAGCACGACCGGATTCCAGAGTTCTGCCTCATCCGAGTTAGAATTCTCGTATGTTAACTTTTGTGAAATCATGGATAATTTCCTTGAAATATCACCAGAATTGATTAATTATGTTTCTCAGATATTGCTGCTCATAATTCCCGATACTTAAACGCAAGGTAATATTTTATTATGTACTGTTAAACCTTGTAACTGTTCACAGATTTACATGGATACAAAATACGGTAACATATAGGTAGGAGGAAGTTATCAGACAAAGCAATATTAGTCTAGCAGCAGGAATAAGATTACCAGAGCTGATGGACACAATAGGCTTAAATGGGAGTTAGAATTAATAGACGAACGAGAAAACATCATTCACTCATTCTCACTCAGACAGGATCAGGTAAGTTTCTTTTCAGTTTTTTCTCTCATAAGTTTGAGTAGAAATTAATTTTTTATTTCTCTCTCAAAATAATTCTTGAGACTTTTGGATTGTTAGTAGCATTGACGAGGAAATTGAGATCTAGATTAGGAGATCTACTGTAATTAATCGGTCTTGTTTTTCCGTTGAACCTTTGTCTCAATTCATCATGGATCTCCATCAATATATCAAGTACTTGCCTCACAACAACACTTATCTATGCAAATAGTGCAGATGAATGGAGCCATAGATCTCGTCGTTTCTATCCTTCACTAAATCCCATATAACCTTTCTAATTCCCTATCGCAATAATTTAACCTCGCATCCGTTTGACCTCTAACGCTTTCCTCTCGTTCGTTTACGTATGTTTCCATTCTCCGTCACATAATCCTCGTTCCGTCTTCACATTCTCATTCCCGTGCGTCTCCTTTCCACACTCCAAACCTATCCATTGCCACTCTTCGGCGATCAATGCCAGGCTTTCGATTGGATTTTTCCGTCTCCCCTTTTCTGTCATGATTTCATAAATTGCTTCGAATGGACTGAAAAAAATCAGAGCGTCCGATGGAGAGGGGATGACTTTTGGCTGTCTCCATGAACACAGTCCAGCGAAGCGAAAACAGTATCCGATTCTGTTCGCGAAACAAGAGGCAGTATTGCTCGCTTTCGATGTTTTCTTTTTCAATCTGCCTTCAGCTCTTTTTTCGGTTTTTTATTTATGTTTCCGGAGATAGAGAGGACAAACAATTGGCAATAAAGGGGGAAAAAGCAGTATTTACGTCTGAACTCAAATTATTTTTTTATAACTAAGGGAGTTTGAAGAAGAGAGAAAGGAAAATAATGAGATGTGTGACGGTAAATATGCTCTCGCGGAAACATTTCGTATGTAAACAAATTACCTTACATTTATCGATCTCGCTCGATGTTTATTTATGATTTATCCTTTTCAAGGAATTGGTTGACATGGGAATTTTTTACCAATATTTAATTCTATTGTCCTTACATCCCTAAGATCTAATATCTGATAAAAATTCAGTTCTATCGAAGTGAAGGTTTAGTTAAGTGCCTGAAGGTTTTCCTAAGATCAATTCTACGTAATGATTTGAAATATCCATCATATTGACTTGCTTCATCCTTTTCTGTTTTTAATTTACCATTCTCTGATAAAATGAGATTGTTTTGATATTCAATTTTTAAAAACTTCTTAAAATTGCATTTGGTTGTCTAAGTTGACTTGCTTTCATTTTTGGTGATAATTTAGAGACTCTTGATTGCGTTGTCAGCTTAATTCTTACTCAACTAAACGGATCAGAAGAAAAACTATTTTTCCTTTAACATGTATTCGGAGTATTTTTTAATTGCCGAACAAAATCTATATGTTTCTGAATGAATTTTTTTGTGAATTAGTGCTATATCTTCAATTGACAGATTAATTACTTTAAATATTGGAATTGCAAATCATCATAATTATACTCTTCAAATTTACCATGGTTTTTTGTACATGTTTGTTTCTTTTCTGCTTAAAACTATACTCTAAAAAATAGAGCCAAGGTGTCTGTACCCCCTGCCACACGCCGAAAGGCGGCTTGAAGAGTTCTTACATATACACAATCAATGAAATCTCTTTTTTTGTTACTGATCTTTGCTTGAATCAAATGTACAGTTATTGTGAATAGAATCGGAAGTATATATCCATATTAAAAATGTATTTCTTCTTTTTTAGGTAAGTCAGAGATGTTCATCTACCATTCTATGAGTTGGAAGTTTTAGGATATCAGTATTGTAAGTAATGAAATATATATTAATATTAATATTTACTTTTTTAGACATTTTTATCTTTTATTATGACATAAATTATCCATTATTGGTAATTATGCTTTTGCAGTTGCCAATAGCTACCATTGCAATGCCAGCAATTACATTGATTGACAAGCAGGTAATCACACTGCAAGTCGCATAAGCTTATCAAAATACTCCTCCAAGCTTTAATTTCTGGTCTCAAATGTAACTATCGGTTCCTTAGAATTAACTCACAATCAGTTCCAAAAGATATGTGAAATCATCAGTGTCATAGCTTTTCCGATCTCCTAGCAGAGTTCTGAGCACATTCGATTCTATTTATTAAAATTAATTAATCTACTTTTCTATTCGTGAAAATTCTGAAAAGTGTCAGGTATATTCTTTGGGCTCAAGGGGATCATTTTATTCTTAGGGAAGCTGAAGCTGCAATTAGCCTAACTTATATTTGACAGCTCAAATGCGTCACTACATTTAAGGATCGAGAATCAGGGAGCCATTTAACATTATCGACAACATCCAATCCCGTAGAAGCTCGCAAAACTTCTTTATCTTGAACCCTCTCAATATTTATTCGTTTATGTTATGGTCAGTTTATCACTTTAGGATAGCCATTTCCATTAATTTCATTTTCTCCCCTCGCGTTCGCCACGTTTTCTTCTGATTCTTGATTTGTGATATTTTTAGTTCATCTCCTTCCTTGAAAATCCCATTGAGCACGTCTTTGGAATGAAGAAGGAGAGGTATTGATTCCAATCCAAAATTTCGTTAAGGAAAATGAGATTTTTTTCTCGGAAGCTGGTCTAAAATTTTCCTTTCCTCTTTTCAGTTTCGAATTTTTATCATCGCTTTCATTTAGAAACCGTTGCTCTTGAGGGTACTTGATCGTAATGATGTCTCCAGCACTACGGACGTTTCACCTCCATCCCATTCATTCAAGATACTTGCATCTCCCCTCTTTAATTTCGTTTCTTCGTTGCTTCTGTATCTCCTTCAATACCTACTCGTGCGGAATATCCTCCATTAACATTCTCGTATTTGTAACCTTAACCTAAGCTTTATTAAATACTCCCTCATACCTTACCCAAGATTTTTTTACGCTTATCTTTCTAATCATAGGAGTGGAAATTAAGCTGAATAATCTTTTTTAAACAGTTAATTTATTATCAGATTTAACTCAGGTGTCAAAAATAATATTATACTTTTCTTCTAAACACCGATAAATTTTATCTTTTATGACAAAAAGGTTGAAGGTACAAATTGTGAGTATTAAAAATGTGACTGATTAATGTTGATGTTTTCTATTTATTTTTAGGAGACTGTTATTTAAATTTTGGAATAGCAGTATAATTTATTATTAAATATTGAGATATTGGAGATAATAATTCAGGAAAATATTCTTCATGTACTAATTATGTTTTGATTATTCTTCTCTACATTAAGTAGTAAACCTAACTGCAGAGACATGAAGATTTTAAAGTTCCATACCAAAATTAAAATAAAGAGATAAATTTATCCAAATAGAATTATAATCCGTATTTATTAACCTCACAATTTCCACAAGTGCATATTTTTACAGTTACTAATTCGTGAATTATTTTGGGATATTATATGGTATGTTCTGATGAAGTTTTAAAATATTGCTTTTTAATATTTTATGAACGCGTATTACTAAAAAAGAAGATCAAATCATTCACCGCGTGTTTGTTACGTTGTTAGGAATATCGTAACCATAAAAAAATACATAATAACATATTATCTCACCAAAGTTACATTTTCTTTATGGCAAAATGGAAGTCTCACCTCGAAGAAAGCCTAGCTTTTCATTACATTTTTGAAGTATCAATTTTTGTAGACAGTGAACAGTCTCACTTTTACTAAAAAAAGCCGAAAGGCGGCTTGCAGGGTTCTTACATAGACATAGACATAGACGTATATTTACGTAAATGATTCTGGCTTTTCTGGATTAACAACCTTGAAGATGAGCAAAATGTAATATCCTAATCGGTTTATAACCTCTTGAATGCCGCTCTTTGAAACTTTAATTCCCGCATTTTTTTCGAGTTTTTTAGAAATTAAATGTCACAATTCTCCCCACTTTCAAATCCCGTTGTGCGACTTCCTTTCTGGTTGATCCTCGTTCCGCGCGCCAATTTCTTTCCATCGTTTTCTTTCTCTCGACACTTCCAAGAATGAAACACAATCAACGCCATCGAGGGAGACTAGCGAGAGTTACAACGCGATTTGTTTTGTTAATGGAGAGGGAGTCATTCGTTCTTAAAGAGGGAATCTTCTCTCTTGTATACATTCTTTTCGGGATGAGAATTCCTCTTCTATTTAATCCCTTAAATCGCGTGGATTTCGAGGAAATCGGCGGACGCGTACTTCTAAGCAGTGCATATAGGCAGAAATTGCGAAAATAAAGGGATTTCCGTAAAAACGAATGGATGGAGGGACGGTTGGCGTTGTTTGGAGAAGATTTCTGGGTTTGAATTTCGCTTTGTGAAAAATGAAAAGGGAATTTTGAGTCGTCTATGAAGAGAAAAGCGTCAGGAGAGTGTCAGAGAGAAATAAGAATGAAGCGTTTGGATTTGTTTATTTTTATGTTCTGAAAAGTTTAGAGTTCGTCAGGCTCTCCCAACAAAAGCATCCTTACGAATATTGTGTAGCAGGACAAATGAGATTGGAACTTGGGGATTTTCTATGAGCAACTCTTACCGTTCTTTCCTCGGAGTAAATGTGATTGTCAGAATCTTGGAACTGGTTGAGGTTTATGTACCATTTAATTTTATTGTAAAAGCCTTAAGTGAAAATTGATTAATCATCCAAAGTTCTTTTTCTTTATATCATGGAATCTATTGTGAAGAATGATGGTATTCCCATGTTTTCCTTTTCAAGTTATTGTGGATGAAAGGCCACAATAAAAAGTTACATAATTTTTTCGGTATGATATTGCTAATATTTTTCATTAAAATTTGGGAAATCGTTAATTGCCTAAAACAGGATTTGAACACTGTGAGGAAATATTTTTAAACTACCGGAAATCTTTCTGTGCCTGTTTTTCCGTAATTATAGCAGCTAAATTATTCAAAAGCTGTATTCTCTTTTGCGATATAGATATTTTCTATTTTTCGTCTCATTTATTTTTTTTTGGCTCAGGAGTATCTCAAAAATATTTTAATTGCGAAATATATATTATTGGTTATATTAAAGCACGATTTACAAATTCAACGAACAAAATTTGTGTTTTTGAAATTTTATTATCTTCTCCGAATAGATGAATGTGAATCTGAATATATAGGAATTGAAATTTTAATGTTAATGAAGCCAAATTTGCAATAATATGGATCAAAATTTACTGAAACATAATGATTGAGAGTATATTGTTTGTTTGAAGGCTCAAGAAATACGACTGTTATTCGATTTTTTAATTTCGAAATTATAATCAATTGTAACAGTAGTATAAGTTATAGTTAAAAATATATATATGAAAATATAGATGCTACTGATTTTTAGAAGAGAATGTAAAAATAAATGAGTTGAATGAACGGGCTCTGAGAAGACACTTTCTAGGGTTCGGATTGAAGGGCGAAAGGAATATTAGAAAGAAGTAGACGGAGGTGGAATCTCATAGAGTTGAGTAGCAGAGGTGGAACAAAATTGAGAAGATTGGAAGCAGGAGAAGTTTTTGAACAATGGTTGTCGTAGAATGGTTTCGAAGACAGAAGATTAAGACCGAGTTTGGGGGAACGCGGAAAGTGAGAGGAAAATCGAGGGAGTGAAAAGTGCGTTGAAGTGGAGCGGAAGTTGCCGGACGAAAGAAAGAATGAGAATTCGTTGATCTAGGCTAGCACATTCTATGGAAATGCCCGCGAGACTCCCACAAATGATCAATGGTATTGGAGAATGTATCCGAGACCTACTCCTAGAAGAAGTTAAATGTTTCAAAGAAGTTTTCCTAAATTCATATGCATTAGTGTAACAAGGGTACATTTAAGCCCGCACCAACCTCATTTATCTGTGAAAAGTTTTTTATTTCCCATTTCAAACTCACATTCAAATAGGTGGGATACAGAGTAATATTGCAGAACTAACTTGTCCCTTACGTATTTATAATTTTATTTGAATAGTACTCGTCCCACAAGAGTGAAAATTTCCCTTTAAATTATGCTCTACTTACCAGAATCACCAATAAATACTTTTTATGTGATGGGTGTTGGATATGTGTCCGAGTCTGCAAGAAACTTTTACAGTAATTTATAGTAAAGAAAGGCTGAGTTTCAAGTTCTTGCCTCTCAAATAGGTTGAATCTGTCGTCAGAGATGTAGTGCATAAAATAGAGGGTTGGATTTTTTAATTTTAACGCTTAAACATTTCCCTTTTTTGTATTTATAAAAATTACTTCTATTATGTTATGTTACATTATGTTGCTAAGACTTATAATTCGATTAGTAATGCGATGAGCGATTTCCTCTTTCAGAGAAATAATCATCTCTTCTTACGATAACGATTCGTTATGTTTAGTGTTTGAGTCTTACCCATTCATAAGACATCAAGACTCCGTCAGATGAGTAGAGCTCAGTGGCAAATTTCCTCTGGAATGTATATCCTTCCTGGAAACGGGGAATCTGGTCTCCGAAAATACGATCCTCCACTCCGAGCGGCTTCCCCCGCACAACCTATAATTTCACGCTCCACTGGATGCCTGTCTCCGAGAGTGAACGGGACAAAACGGCGATAGATAGTCAGAAAGTGTAACTCACACGGCAAAGGAAGAGAACGGGATTCTTACGAAGGTCATGAGAAGAGGAAGACGGAGAGACTCCGTTAGTCTCGAGTCGAGAGGAGGAAGTGGCTCGGAGGGTGCCGCGAGTGGTGCTGCGGGGGTGCGGGTGGTGGCATCCGGCTGAAAACGTAAAAGGGGGAGGGGTCTCCTCTCGTTACAGCACCACTCGGGTCGGTAATTGCGTCTCCAGGAAGCACGAGATCCAATTTGTGCGACCGAGTGGGCCTTTGACGCCGGGGCCCTCCAGGGGAGAGACGCCAAGGAGGTGACGAAAGCCGTGCGTGAATTCTCGTCCACTCCCACTCAATTTCACCCATTCTCGCCATCTCCCTCCGATCTTTTTTTCCACCCTGACTTCCGCTTCGGTGGGCGGAACTGGCTCTTTTTCACCCTCCGAGGAAGTTGCACCCATTCGAGTATCCTTGACAATGGACCACTCCTCCCTGAGACGCAGTCTGGACGATACCTTCTTCCTCGGTGCACGTCGATATCTCCCTCCCGCTTTTAAGGGGGTTTTCCCGACCCCAGCCGATTCTCACCCTCTTAAGGGCGACTTACCCGCCGATCACCTATACGACACCCCCTCTGTCCCCTATCGCCTCTCCACCTTTTCGCATTTCCTCGACCTTTTTTTAACCTCTTCCTCCCTCGCCGCCCTATCGCATCCTCCCACACCCCTCCTACTCAATCCTTTTGTGAAGGGAGCCCGACAAAGTAAGCCGCTGCCTTGCCCCAATCCACTGCCTCTTCCGGTCGGATGCCTCTTTCCCACAGGATTCGACTCCCTCAAACCCCTTTACACACACGCATTGCTTCCTAGGAGAGCGAGTGGGATGTAAGGCATTGACACGCGGGCGTATCTCTTTCACACGCGTCCTTTTGTGCAAAACTCGAATTTATTTCTCTCTTTCATTGAGTGGGAGTGGGGATATTCGAGTATTTTTCTCTCTTTCCTTTATGATCCAGAATTATAAATAAGTTGAGAGGTGTGTCGGAACTCGATATTTCTGGCTATTTTGAATGGTGATTACTGCGGATGGAAGTTATTGATGCGGGAGAGAACCTTGGATATTGGAGAAGCTGAAGGAGAACATTTTGAGTATCGATCTGAACTTATTTTTTTGTTGAAGCGGAAACAGTTTCTCCGATTGGCTTCGTTATGCGAGTAATGTTGGAAGTTTGATGAGGAAGCTTGTCGAAAATTCCGGAAGAATGAATTTCTTTTTAGAGACATCTTGTTATGCGGAGGATGATATTTTAACAGTCAATGGAAATGATTTGGGAACACAATTTACGCATAATAAGCACGTGTATCAGAGGATAAAATTACCCTTTCGATGTTATTTGGGACGTATCTTTTTTAAAATTATTTGGCGCTAGACTAAGAGTATCTAAGCCCATCTTTCTAATGACCGAAGCATGTGTATCTTGTATTATAGACAGATTCAGATTTCATTACAAAAATTACTCATTTAGTGAAATGTTTAAGTGATATTGCAATGAAAGCGATGGAAGTTTAATTTAAGCAAATACCCGAGAATTTTGTTTTAAAGAAATGTAAAATTTTACCTTTGATTCGCGATTGTCGGCTCTTGAATTCTTCCCAATCAGTAATATAATTTTGTCTTTTTACCGAGTGCCTGCACAAAATTATAAGGGCCACGGAAATAGCTTTAGCTCTAACGGAAGTATATCAATACATGTCTACGGCATGGCTCTGTTTTGTTTCAGAGGCCCACTTCATAATGAATCAAAGCGTTTCCTCCCTCACTATTCTTGCACGAGTTAGCTTAACCACTTACAGTCCATTTCCATCTCCTTCCGTGAGCACCTAACCGCGCCTTGTCAACCATTCAACCGCGTCCATTGCCTTCTCAGTCCATTTGCACATCCACAAACTCATCTTCCGACGCCGTAACTATTCCTCTAATACGTCACACGCATTTCTCGATTCCCGCTTACACAGCGAAATCCAAGATATTTCGTCTTATTTCGCGTTTTTTTGTGGAAATTCACCCTTTACCCCTTGAAACGCTTCAAAGATATATCCAGTTAAATTATTTATATGGATGCACAATCAATTTGTCCAGAAATTATTGATCTGTACACAAGGGGTGTCATGTTCGTGGAAGCGTAAGAGAGGATCAAGAGGAGGAGGGATCAATGGGATGGATTATTGAATGAAAAGGATCAAACGGAGTTTGAATATTTCTAGTGATAACTGTCAGAGAGATTATACTGAACTTCGAGGCACAAGAGGGTGACAACATGTGTCAACTGCATTCATCAGAAATATTTTTCGAGTTCAGATTTTCGTATTCGTGTTGTTGAATCCTTTGAGACTCTTCTTGATAGATCGACTTCCTTCATTTTGGAAAATTTGATTATTTTTATATTTGTAAGCAGTTTTATCACGTAAGATATGCAGCTTTATAGGATATTTTATTCCTTTCAAAACTTTTATGAATTTTGATATCATTTTTATGTGCTTAACGATAATGTATCTATAGAAAATATACCAAATATGTATATATTTTGTGTTATTGAGTAGTGTTCAGATAAAAACCGACGTATTATTCAACCATAATTTCTTAATTACGATGATTCAATGGCTCTATAATAATAACAGCAATATATTTTGAGAGTTGTGCTTTGCTGTAAGTTCAATGCTCATGAAACTTTAAACTTATGGGGCAGAATCATACTCCGATATTAAATTATTTACTATAATATAACCAGGAATATAAATCAAGAGATAAGAACACGTAGCTGAATTTGAAGTATTTATATAGAACATGGATGTATGAGGGAAATGAATTAATACGTTGCATTTCGATGTGTTTTCATTTAAAATCCTTGTGTTTCCCTAGAATATGTTTTAGCTAGGAAATACAATATGCTTTTTAACTTAATTAAATAAGCAAGACTAAAAATAAAGCAATTATAGCAAACACGCTTCGAAAATTAAAGTTGAGCTCTTTGTAAAGCTTTGAAGCCCTTAAGTGTACCTTTTCAAAAGACAAAATTATCTCCTTATTGTTCAAAATGTGTCCCATTTCTATTATAGGGAAGCTTCAAAGAATTATAATTACCGATTAATGAACTGTCAGTGAAAGATCTGCTTATTTTCGCTTTATAGAATGAACTGGAAGTCAAGGAAATTTCGATCATCAATTTTTTCGAAATTTATGGTAAATTTTTCATCAGCATTCAATGGTTTAATTATACTCGAACGTATTCAAGGCAATGCAAATGGCAAATAAGAGCCGGGAGTAGCCAATTATTCAAAGGCCCGCTAATTCATATATGTACAAAAAACAAAAGAACAGAGAGATATATGTGGGGAGAGAAATGAAGGGATGGATGCGAGACGGTGATTGAAACCATTTTCTCCTGCCTCGCTTGAAAGCTGCGGAAAGATAAAAAATTGAAAACGAGATGGAAATGCATACTTAAAAAGGCTTTTCAGAGCGAGGAATTACTGCGTTATTTACCGTTTATTTATTTATCTGAAAGAGAGAGAGAGGGATCTGAACAGAAACGGACTCGAAAGGGGGAAAAGAGATAAATTCTTTCCAAATTGAACTCGATGGATGATTTTATTTTATTGTTCCAGCGATACTTTAATAGTGTGCTGAAAAGTTTTTGGCGAGTCATAAGTTATCTTCGACAATATCCGATTCGCTTATTTTTGCTCGAAATCCGAACAAATGAGAATTCGGTCCCGTGGGATTCTATGGCAGCGGAGGAAATATAACTGGAATATTCTTTATCGATTCGCTCATTCATTTGTTTATTTTCAATCTCTATCCAAACCGTGCAAATGCAATTTCGTCCTGACTAATGGAACATTTCCGCGTACATGGAAATTAAAGCAAATGTTATTACGTTATTTGCTATTTCAATGTTGTTATTTCATCAAGCCGGTAGCCATGGTCTTTGATTACGCTTCATTTTAAAATATATCATGATGTGACAACGTGAAAAAACGCTCTCGGATGGATATCTTTTCCTCTTGATGGAATTATCACCCCAAGAGAGTTGTTTCTATCTGCAATTCAACTTTATAAACAGACCTCCCGTTTTAGCGTAAATTAGGTGAGAGGAATAACGACAATATTTCCTCGTAAAATGAAAAGGCCTCCGCTGAGTAGTCCCTTATATCTTTATTTCCGTATCATCATCGTAAGAAGAGATTTTTACCAAATTTAAAGGCGTTTTTATTGTCTTCTCTCCTCATAACTCCGCCATACTTCGCATCTCCTTCCACACCCACGATTCATCCTTTTTTTCTCTCCGACCAAAGAGGATGTTTACAGCGACCGCCTTAACGGCCGTTTATGGGATCCTCCAACCCTTCAACTTCCTTCCCCTGACCTTAGGATTCCTGGCCCCGCTCTTCCAAGTAGATATTCTGTATAGGCGACGGTGACAACTTCTCAACTAAGAGAATGCTCAGCGCCATATGGCTAAGTTTAGACCCTCTTTCTTCCGGGAATCAAACTTTAAACAACTGTATTTACGTTTAGTCTCCGTCCACAGCTCAATTTCCAAACTCGTTATCCCCTTTCCACCCACGCATGACTTCATATAGCTTAATTTTTAAGGCGGAGGGAAGTTTATTATTGGAGTGGTCCTGAATAAACACGAAGTAGGAGTGAAAGATAAACGGGTAAAAAGAAACATTCCCAGCTTCTATTTTGTTTGTTTCCTTTCATCTAAGCAGAGCCATTATAATTATTTAGGAAGAAATTTAATTTCATAATTTCTAATTATTCATTAGCTACACGGAATGTTTTTACATATGTCGATAGTAAAACATTTTATGAACAAAGATTTTGTTACCATAAAGGTATGTGAATGTTCTCTCATTCAAACAAACTTGATAAATAATCAACCGAGAACTAATATTCACCATCAAATTATATCTATGTTTATGTCTATGTAGAACCCTGCAAGCCGCCTTTCGGCGTGTGGCAGGGGGTGCAGGCATCTTGACTCTGTTTTCCTAAACTGTTGCTTTCGCGTATAGTTCGCGGAAAAAATGAATTTTTTAAACGAATCGTTCTAGCATCTATTTCCTTAATCTTCCTGGCAAAAACAAAACGGCCCATATAAAAGGGGGGTCGCATTATATCGGTTACATCATTTGAGAACGCAATTTCTCTGAACTTATTTAATAAATTTATTCATTGAATTTCAATCAAAAAACAAAAAAATATTACAAATATTAACTTGAATTAAGATAAAGTAGATGGGCTTAGTAAAAAATTCATTCCATCATTCCTTTAGAAATAAGCTAACAAATATTAATTGCACATCCTTCCTAACTTACATAATATCTGTTTCGTATGGAATCATCTTTTTTCGAATAAAGCCTACTCAATAAAAAACGAGGACTTTTTTAATGGTATCGTTTAACTATTAATTTGATTGTTTAAATTATAAGAAACCTGTGTCAAGGAATATTAACTTTTATCCACATACGCGTTGATTCTATGCCTATTAATTCAGAATTCACTGGAAAAAATTATAATTTAGAAATATATTCATATAAATATATGATATTAGAGGTAATAATTAGGTAATAATTCGATATAATTAACATAAAGAAATATTGAACTCAGAGGAAAATTTTAATATCTAAATGATTGTATATTTAATCAATACGAAGCATTTTGATGAATACAGAGATAATTGAACCCGGTGTCAAACATACCAAGTTTCCTAACGTAAAGTTATAATCCAATATTTTCATTTTATGATTCCTCAATGAATCATTTGACGTGCCATAAATCTTGAAGGCTTGAGGTGAGAATACTCTGAAAAAAAGGAAGTATACATGGGTGTTTATGCTTCTGAGTTTTCATTAGTGGTTGCCGAAGCAACGTATATGACATTCGAAAGTATGGGACATGGAGGCGATGAAGGAGGATCCATCGTAAGGGCCTTTTAAAGGAGTAGGAAAAGGAAGTTTTGAGGGAAACGGGAAGGCTTGTGAAGGAGATAAGGGAAGAGGGTTTTCTGAAGGAGGGACTGGAAGGGAAAGGGGGTCTGAGTGGAATTGAAGATTTGATTTACTCACTTTTTATGCAGCGCTTCCGATGCCGCTCCCCTATCATCCGCCCCAAATGCTCCCTCGGAAAAAATAACGTGCCTCCCACTTCCTCATTCACTTTCTGTCCTCTTTCCACTTACGATATTTTCCTTTATCCTCTTCCTGTCCAGGTTCGCTCCACTTTCGCCTCTGGCACTATGCGTCTCTGATTTGGATAGGAGCATTATGAAGATATCATCTTTTATGCTCGATATTTTTTGTTATTTCCCATAAATAACTTATTGGATTCTCTCTTTGGTCGGACTTTACTGTGGTCGAATTTATGTTTAAAATTTATGCGTCTATATACTCCATTTTTTCGCGGAATTATTGATTGAAAATGCGAAATAATATTTGTTCTTCGGCTAATATATTTAGGTTAGCAAACTTTATTTTCTGGATCTGGTTCTGTACGAATTTGCGATATATTATAATCCCTGACTGTTCGGTACTTCGTTCAAAAGAATCACTTTATATACTGATTGAGCGAAAAGGACTCTATGATATTGGAATGCATAATATCCTCAGTTGAAATATGTTACTCAGTAATTCGTAACGTAGGGAAAATATATTTGCATCGACTGTGTATTTTAATTATTACTTTGACCGATGTAAATTGGATCAATTTTTTTGGCTTCATTTAATATTCTTCATTGATATGTTTTCATCGATTTTTCATCCAATTGTGAGCATTTATCTTTTCTTACTCTTTTTATGTATTTTTCAATATTCAAAATTCTCGTTATTTACGATTGAATTGAACAGCTTCGTTTGTTAAAGCAATTACTTCTGCCTTCTCTTTTAGAATGATATTTGTTTACTTCTTATATTCTCTGCTATAAGTATACATTGTTTTCATGGTACTATTAATGTTATATCAGGCATGTCACTAGACAAATAATACATACTACAGCATAATATTAATTTAAATAGTGTTATTAATTAAACTGTAATCTCAATTATTTCTAGAGAGAACATTCCCCTAATATTTTCATTGAGGTCCATCAAATACAAATGCTCAATCTCTCCTTTAATTACTGTAAATTTAGCTTAATAAAATATCAAGATTATTTTTACTAAATGTTTAATACGATTATTTGTATAATTGTACGTTAATCACGGAGGATGCTCAAAGTTTGCATCAATATCTATTTATTTTTTGTATTGAGTTGTTACACTGACGTAGGCTGCTGCTTTTTACCCCTATAGTTCTCGCTTGGGTCATCTTAACCAGGTTTTTCTCTTTCTTTTATCTCCGTCTTCCCAAGGGGTCATAAAACGCTCCAGGAAACGATAGATGTAGAAGTTCACGGCGGGTTGTTTATTTTTTATTCACAGTTCTACGTTCTCGGACGTATCAGTTTCTTTCTACGCTACAGGCGGCGAAACCCTGGGCTCTTTTTTTGTTAGTCATCTGAGCTCAAAAACATAACAAAGGTTTTATTCCTTTATTCTCTTTTCCATTTACCCATTGAATCAATTCCGTCTTTTGTTACGCTCCTTCATTCCAGATTACTACGCACTCTCAAGTTTTGCTGCCTTTCATTTGTTTTATGGCTTAATGATCATTGGAGGAATAGTACCTCTTGATTTGATTTCATCAATGAAGTGTGTTCTTCGACCCTTCAGATTAAATAATTTAAACTTTAGAGCGATGAATTTAATTTGCTGTTACTTATCGTACTAAAATTCCGGATTTCTTTGTCTTAAGTATATTTATCTTAATGGAATTCCGATGATATTTTTTATCCGACCAGATACTTTGAAAAATCACGTTTATCGTTTGGCAACAAAAACAACTTTAATGAATTCATATAGTTTTGGAAATTCATTGTGCAGTTGGCATGACTTCTCCAAAAGAGGTTTTTACGTTTACAGGGGAATGATATAATTAAATGTTTGATATGCAGAAGTTATATTAATTAATAGATTCATGGTCTTATTGATTCATTTGTTTTTATCAAAGGTTTCATTCATTTTTTTCATTAAAAAGAGCTGTGGGTTCACAGTGACTTTCAACTGGTGAAAACTTTTTTATGTGCAAAGTTGTACGTATTCACTCGACAAACCACCACATACATGCGACAGGCGGCGTATTAGCCCAAACATTCCTATGCGACTGTTAAGTGCATGATAGAAGTCGGTAACTGTTTACCTATCATTTTTCCACGTTTGAGTTGCATACATATAGACTCTTAACGGCATAAGGACTACATTTGCCTATTAATTTGCATTTATAAATGACACTGACGTGCCTCAAGTATTTTTCTTTTAATATTTATTCAGTATATGCTTTCCTATCTTAATAAAGAGAGAGGTTACGTTACATTCTAAACTGATTTTTATCATAACTTTTTTGCCGCAAACATGGAACAGTCCGGCTGCCTTGACTACAAATCGATAGGTAACGGAAGTTTACATACTTTTATTTCTTGCATTTTCTTCCTTTGCTGCCGAGAGTCCGTAGTCACATATGTCCCAATATGAGCATTTTTCTATTAGGAAGATGTTTCCTTTAAAACTCTGCTGACGTGGTACTTTTCTTAGATAAGGAGCACGAAGTTTTCCCCTTTGATCCTTAGTGTTGGATGTATCCATACGGTTACTATTCTGCTGCCAAATTTATTGCTGCTATTAGTTATTTCGTTTGTAGTTGCTGAGTTGTTTTCACTGTAAACAATTCACCTTCCACGATAGTGATTCTGCGTGGTAATGAGATTCCTCTGTGTTTTAAAATCGTTCGAAAGTTTTTTTTACATCTCAAATGATGTTTAACTTAGTCTCCAAAAGTTTAATGTTGGCTAATCTTTCTCAAGATACAGGGAAAATGCTGCAAAAGTTTGGTCTTGGGGCTGCGTAGGATGTCTTGATGAACCTTCCCTTCGTGTGCGTGTGTATGACGTTGGTCTCCAGTATAGGGAAGGAGAGGGTTTTGGAAGGAGATCCTGTTGATGGTCAGGGGTAAAGAAGAGAGTGGAAGAGATAGGAGCGGAAAACTAGGCGGATCGAAGGGGAATTTGAATAGGTCGCGGGCAGCGTGTGTTGTAGGACTCGTCCATGGAATCCATGCATAAAGCCGAGGAAGGAAGAACGTTTTCGGAGCTTTATGCAGCGCTTAGTTATGTTGGGTGGTCTTTGGAAACGCGCTTTGTCTCGACTTATGCCCATGAATAAAATATCCAGACTGCGGAAGAGATGCTTATGTTTGCCAATACTGTTTGCCTTACGATTACCTTCGATTCGGTAACGTTGCCTTCCGTTTGCATAATCTTATTCTATGAATGATTACTGATGCAAAGCTTCGGGAGGTTTACATTCAAGCTACTGCTGTGAAGGTTATGGAATTTCAAGCGGGTAATATTAAAAGTATCTATGAACAAAAGATAACATTACATTTCCATAATATTTAACAATGCCGAACAAAGTTAATCACTTTCTAATAAAAATTAAACTTTTTTTAAATTTGTCGTATTCAATCAAATCGTGCTCAGTTAACTTTTTCTTACATCCAAAGTGTTGTTTATATGATGATTATTTACATATTATTCGAAATAGAGCTTAAATAATTCAGTTAGGCTAATTTAATAGTTAAGAGAACTGGAATATAATTCTCATTTCAATTTATCATATGAATATGACTACAGCCTGATTTTCGAATAGGATTAAATCATTTTTATAATTTATTTCTATTCTTTTTATCTCTCTCTTATGAGTGTGATAAATCTCGCGAAAACATCTTGATGGAAATCAAGAAGTTACCCACCGTATTTTCGTTTACTGCGTTTAGTTTCTGAGGCTATAATTTTTAAGCGTCCTTTATAGCCAAGGCGTATATTGATTCCTTTTCTCGACGAAGCTAATCGCTGCATAAACTTTTATCAAGCAAAAAGGAGTTGCGTGAATAAGTTCACACTGGAGAATTGCGCAGGCTTCCAAAACTAGGGACAATTTTTCATAGGCGCATTACCCTTTTTATTCGTTGCTGTTTGATGCACTGCTTGCCCGCGAGCGACCTATCATTTCATGCGGTGAGATTAGCGGCGTTCGCGGTGTTATACCGAAAACGTACATCAACCTGTCAAGAAGTAGGAAGTACACCGGTAAATTTATCCCCACCGGTTATGTGCAACTCCACGTACATCACTCGGAAGAGGGAAAAAATCCCTCGAGACTTATTTCTTTGGTCGGAAAACGCAGGAAGAGGTTTTCGTATTCAAGCTATCTTGCAAAGAACAGAGAGAAAGAATGGTGGAAAATCTTTGGTAGTAAAACTTAAATTGAACACGATCGTGAATAAATAGCTTAAGTGACCATTGATATACTCAATTCAGTTCGTTAATAATATGAAATTGTCTGAGTAGCAGTTAAAGTACACTAAACCTAATTTTAGGTACTTATTTATTAATATCAAATTATAATGTGAGAAAACGTACTTTAAGTGGAACGATTAGGTTTACTAAGCTTTACGAAGTTTAAATTCAAATGTTATTGTTAAACTGGTGTAGAACTTAAAATGATTTGATCAAACCTACTAAGGTACTACTTGTTTGTTTACAATGAAAATTTCTTTACCATAAGATTTATTGTATACGTATATTTGATAAGAGTGCCCCATCATTTTACAATCTTAGGCCGAGGTTACCCTGATTTTCCTAATTTCCAATGCCGTTGCTATATATTCATAAACATAATGAAAAACAAAATAATAGGTTATTTTTAACATTCATTGGTGCTGTGTACTCACAAAGGGAACACATCTTGCTAGAAATCTCTCCAGATAAGAGGAAAGGACGAAAATAAATTAAAATGTATAAAAAATCAATATATATTAGCGATTTTCTATAATATATAAGTTGAATTCTTCGGTCTGTATTAACTCATTTCAAGTGTCTAAATTCTTAGGTCAAATGAAAAAATAAACCCATTCTAATAAAATAGTAAACATACAAATCACTTTTAAAATGATGATTGAGTATTAATAGGAATTGAGACAGAATATTGAGTTAACGTTTAGAGCCAGTTTAGAAAGAAGAAAGTGAATAGCTAACATTTAGCTACGATGAAAAGTACAGGTTGTTTCGACATTGAAAAATAGACGAGTTGGAGAAAATGGTCGAACATGTATCCAACGGAGAGTGTCACATTATTAGTGTTCAAACAAATTATTTTTTCGTCGAACAAAATCGCAAGAATGGTTTCGGTTGGTTGCGGTGTAAAACTCCGAATGGGCGGAGGAAGGTTTTTTCCAAGGGCTGTGCCTCTCGCGCAAATGGGGAGAGTAAGCGGATGTGACGTTGAAGGAGTACACCTGCAGTCCCTTTTCGGCTTCCCCGATGGATTCCCTCCCCACCCACGCCGCCCTCCGAATTCCCTCCCGCCCCGGAACGCCATCCTGTCTTTCGGTAATGCAGAAAAATGGCCACTACGGAGAGCGCCGAGCATTAACTA
The DNA here is from genome assembly GCA_947579665.1 of Sympetrum striolatum. Lineage (NCBI taxonomy): Eukaryota > Metazoa > Arthropoda > Insecta > Odonata > Libellulidae > Sympetrum > Sympetrum striolatum. The sequence continues at coordinate 97,596,289 of OX388341.1, read as the reverse complement.
AAGACGTTGCCTCGCTAGAGGTGGAGGCTGGGTGAAAATGCGAAAAAATCATACAGGAAGATGGACGCTAAAATTTTTCACTCCCCTATATGAATGGAGCGTGTATATGCATCCTGACACAGTGCAGGTTTCGAAAACAAAAAAGGGAATCCTGCTGAAAGTTTTCCAAGGGAAAATATTAATAATCTTGCGGAGGAAATTACTCTTTCAAATGTGTTGTCTTCGTGGTCTTTTGTTCCATCTTCTCTTGGCCTAAAATATTATGGGGACGCTAACTGTATTAAAACTCTCCTTTCCTTGACGATATTGGAATTTAATATCTTGTAATTCATCCCTCGTAATATATAAGAAGACATGCCCTATCGATGGTTCCATCTCCTTTAAATATCCATTTAAAAGTCTGTGAGGCTTACAAAATGTGTTAAATAACAGAAGAGAGAAGAAAATTAAATAAATGGCGTCGTAATTTTATGAGAACGAGTGAAAATGCATGCAATAAGGTACGGAGTTATAACTCTACCTTTTAAACGGGCGTCATATTTAACATGGCTCTATCAGGGCTCTTAGATCTTATCATCGCGTGAAAAGAGTAGTAGGTAGAGTAGAGCAGAGGACATTAATAACGAAAATGTGTTTATTGTAGGAACTGCTGGTGATCTATGGCTCCATTAAGGTTTTGATCCCACGTAAATCACTTATGTGGTAAAAAGATAGGTCTACTTGTAAGAAATGCTCTTTTCTTGAAAAGAGTTGTAAGAATAATTCCTCTTCATCACGCTTTATGAGTTGGAGAATTTGCATGTAACGTATTTTACTGAAATAAATGCTTGAAGGTTTCAACTTCATATGCCTAAAATCTAGTAAGTTTCTCATATTTTTTAGAGTGAGGTTTTCAGTTGACCGTCTCTTGATTGATACAGTTGGTTTTTCTTGTGTGTAACGCTTTGGAGTATTCTTTAAAAGTATTTTAATGATTTTTGATGTCTAAAAATAGAAAAAGAGAATTATTTTATTTAAGTTTATGTTCAGGTTCATTGGCTCCATTGTCTCAGTCAATTATTAAATACCGAAAAATATGTCTGTATGGATGTTCGTTATTTTCTTCTCAGAAAAACGTTTAAATTTCTGAGTGAGATAAAATTTATAGAAGTTGAAGGAATACAATATTATTTCTGAGAAGGAACGAAGTGATTTATTTCGTATTTGAGATTCTAGTATATTGCTATATATGATCTAAGAGTATTGATAATTTGTATTTCTTATTTCCAAATTTAATAATCCATTCATTGTAAACAAGTAAAGAATTTAAGTTATTCAGTACTGCAATTTTTACTAAAATATTTTCACTTAAATTCCCATTCATTTCCCGTCTTCAAATTTGCTTTCATTAGAAGCTATCGAGACCTTTTCAGACCCGCCTTTTCCAGTCATTAAACATCATTTTTTTCAACGAGGCGACCGCCCTCCCCTTTTGGCATGTGCAACTGGTTGGCATAGGTGTATAAGAGAGGAAGATAGCTGGTCCATAGTCGTTTTTGGGATGCGGTCGACAGGAATGGGGAGGCGTACAATTCTAGGAGTGAATAACCTACTGTCGGTAAAGACCGAGGCAATTTGGAGGTCATCTAGGTAAACGATGGTGCAGAATAGATGTACGAGCATGTTACATTATGCCAGAGCCCCTTTACCCAGGAGGTTCATGAGAAGGAAAATTATTCCGTAGGCTTCGAGCAAGATTTATGAAAGTGCTATGTGGTTAGGTTTAGTAAACACGTTAAAATAAACAGAGGTTGGGAATTATTGGAACGGTGGCGGTTTTTGTTTTGTGAAATTTTCTCATAATTAAATGTTAAAAGGGAAAAGTGATGAAATTTGAATCGCAGCAACGGAATGTTCGAGAATTATTCGAGCGGGAAAGGGGAGCGAAACAATAGAATGAGGAACAAAGGATGCTAAATAAATATTTCGGTTCCGAGAATAAAGGAAGTTTTCATTTTCGTTTTGGGATATCTCCTGAGGCCAATTTGCCCACGCTGACCAGGGCATTGCTCCACAAACAACATAAAAAATTGACTCAAGTGTACAGCATTCATCCACGTGCTAAAAATGTAATGGAATACTCTCGGACCCTTTTTGTTTACGATGTGGGAATAGAGGAGAGAGTAAAGCGTATCTAGCGTATATTAGTGATAAATATTTTGAGCCATTTTATTCCCATGAGAGATAAACTAAAAAAAGTGACGAACCTTTTATATGCTGCCTAAATTTCGCTTTTGGCCTCGCCTTATTTGTGGCTGGTTTTTCCTGGATCAAATGTTTTTACGGTATTAATTGATACGTTATATCCTTTAGCTATTCCTTTGTCCAATAGTAATTTAGTTAAATTTCACTAAACATCTTTCAATTCAGCAGATGTAATTATTTATCGGCCCTTCATTATTAGATTTTATGTTTTATATCTATCCAAATTATTGTTCTGAAAATATTTTACAAGAAATTATCATTGCAATGTTTACATAAAAATGTGCTTTTAGCAGTTTTGAATGACGTGTTATAATTTAAACGTCTTTCATACCCGAGGGAAATATTTGGAAAAATAACTATTATTTTAACCACCGTTATAACGATGAAATTGTTTGAAGATTCGCCCTATTCGTAGAAATTTCTTCGATACATCTCTCACTTATTTGCCGTCTCAATAAAGCACTTCCTTATAGATATTAATACCTTAACTTCTGAAGGCTCTCATACCCAGACTCTGGAGTCAATCAACTAGCTTCCTGTATGTATCCCATATGTTATATGGATGATATATATCCTGCCAAAGGAGATAAAATAGACCATAGAGTTTAAGAGTCGAGAGTTATTGATTTGATAATATATTTTCTCTCGAGAATAGGCAGCTCATTGCCAAAGCTCCTACCACTTTTGCATTATCCAGTGAAAGGAAAAAGCGCTAATTCAATTTTTCAGATATTCGCGATCATTCGTTCGATGAGGGAGTAAGAGCTTGTTATTTCGGCCGTATTAAATATTTGACGACCTGTCAAACGTCATTATTTGTTCAATCAATCAATCACGCGTTACATCATCCATCAAAGTCGATAAAACTCACTGCCAGTACACACATGTTTGAATTTTCGAACGTATTTATTAAGTTACCAGAATTGACGAACGCGAAAAATAAGGTTTTAAAGCCTCATAAGAAGGAATTTATTTATTATTAACATTTTAGGTTCAATAGACGTAATTGAATATGAGCTTTTATTTTCCCATGAATTAAATTTGGGAAATGAAACTGATAGTGTTGGGCTTAGAAAAGAAAAGAAACCCCGTAACAAAATTCACTTAAGTTTTATAAAAATACTTCTTAAAATAATGGTGCATTGCCCAAGTAATGTCCATTTCCATAAACATTAAGCTGGTTATTTCCTCAGATAAATATGATTTAAATATTTTAAATCATCTTCTTTTTTGAGGTTTTATTGAGGCATTTTTTGCGTGTACTTTTTTGCACGAATGATTCATGATTGAGTTAATACCCACAACGTGATTATTGATGATACTTCGTTGGAGTATTTCCAGTATAAAGTATGCTGACATTAATCTTGTTGTAAGTTTGTTTGCATGCTGTCATGAGCGGCTTCTGTATCGTTCATGGATTATTCGTCTTCAGCAGAGGCTAATCTTCCCCAGAATCTCTAAGTAAGGCAAATTCGGATTGATCACGTACACTTCCCCAAACACCATTGCTATTTACCTCTCTTCCGTTGTCCCTCTTGCTTTAAGACCTGTCTTTTGATAGGTACCTCTTTCTTCCTTATCTCGTTTAGAAATCCTCCCACGACCTATGCAGTATCACCTTTCCACAAATTCCTCCCCTATCTGCTCCACCCCTGTGCGAAGCCCAAGCTTACCAAAATCTACACATCCCTCTTTCCGTCCTTCCGTTATCCTGACCCTCCCCTCATGCATCTCGTCCAGACTTTTTCCCTTTTTCCAAAACCGACTCTCACACCTTCAAATTTCCGCATCCTGTATTCGGAATCTCCCTTTTCTTTAACAATTCTTGGAAGATACCCTCCTTTATTTTCCTCCTTGTTATCCTTCTTTTTTCGCTCACCCGAAAAAGTGTTCCTATCTCTCGTGCCGCAGCATCCCTGCCATGGAGCAGCCCTTTCTCTTCAGCCCCTCCCGAATATCCCTTTCTACTCTCACTGTTTCAACCATTATAGTTTTTATCTCCCACTCCGGGAACAACGATTATGCTGTGTTTGTTCTCGCCCCAGTGTTTCAAGCGTGGGCGTCGCACGACCGCTTCGGATCGATCCTCTTTCCCTGCCACATTCTCGGGAGAAAAGAGACACGGAGAGGAAGGAGGAATGCCCCTTTTTACTCCCATTCTTTATCTCTTTTCCCCTTTCCACTGCGATTCTTCTTTCCTCCCTCTTTCTGCCATTCCCCTCTCCTTTTTCTTCGCTTTCTCTCGTCGCGCACATTTATTTTCATTCCCTGTCTTCTTTTATCCACTTCTCCCACATGGCTCTGTATATCTTTCTCCTCTTTCACTACTTTTTCTCCTTCATGCTTCTGATTTTTCCTCTCTCGAATTTATTTATCTCCCCATAATTGGTCTGATACTTCATTTCTTACTCGTCATCTCCCTTCACCTCCTCCCATATTTATCTTTTCCCTTTTTCATTTCATTTTCCTTATGCCTTCGTTTACCTTCAATATTAAACCTCTGTACATATTGACATTCTTCCCATTCCCTCATCTCATTCTGTATTCTTACGCTTTCCTCGTAATTCATTTACTCTTCCACTTTCTCTTCATTTCTAAATTTTCTCCCCATCTTGGTTTTTCTCTTTCATGCATTCATTTTATTCATATGCTTAAATTTGAAAATATTTTATTTTGTTTTTCTAATGTATACTATTCTCATCTTCCTTTCCTTTCAACTTTTCTCTCATATTTCATCATCCCTGTTTTTTATCATTCTCTCTTTCAGCATCTTTATCTATTCCATTTCATTCCTCCACTCTCCCTCCTCATTCTCTTCTCTGCCTTTTTCCTACTTTCTTCCTCTCCCTTATCAGCCCCGCAGTTGCGTGTGTTGGCAGACGCAAACGCAGGCTTTTTAAGCGTGCGCACACGGGCTCTTTCCAGGCGGTAGAGGATATCCATCGTCGGCAGAGGGGGAGAGGCGTGCGAATGCGGTTTTTGCGGCCCCTCTCTCCGTCTCACTCTTTACCCGGGCGGCGGGAAAAAGGGCGTGGAGGATCACGGGAAGGCGATAGAAGGGAGTTTGACGAGTAAATGGATACATGCCGCGTGTCACTGTGCTCGTGCGTTTAGTCATGGGTGGAGTTGCAAGTGTGATACTGTTTCCTACTGTTTGCTCTTAACTGTCCTCCAAGTGACGGATTAGGCCGTGTGAGCGAGGGTGGGGATGATGATTGATGGATACTCGAAAAAGGGTGCTCCAAAATTATTTTATTCCCGCTTTGTTTGCTCAGGATACGTATGTGTGGTGGCTCAAGGGTTATTCCGTATGTGTGCCTCCACGATAGATAGCACCCTGGGGATTCATGATACCGGGGAGTTCTTATCTACGGTCTGGTGGCCAGATTGATCACCGGAATATCAATTCGTGATATTATTACTTAATTTAGATCAATTACTCGGTTTTCCTTCGCCCCTTTTTCATTTCAATTAATTAAACACGCAATGAGCATTGACTTGGTTTCTTCTTCATCGTCAACGAACTGTTAACAAGACCTGCGATCGTTTAAAGTGTCGAGTGACCTTTCGAAGATTTTTACAAATCAATACATAAATAATCATTTTTTCAATATAAGATATTTAACTTAAATTTGCTTATTATATTTGCTTAATGATTTCTTATTCTCCATAACAATAGAGTATTTTGGTTAAAATTCAAGTAAAATTATTTGAATATACAGGTGGTTTCCGACTTAAATTCTCAGTGACCGATCCTAAGTTCATCTGAGTGCCATTCAAGTAACTCAGTAAAAATGAGCCACCCGGCCAGAACATAGATGGTTAAAGGAGCCTCCTAATGACTTTTTTCAAGTCCGTTTTTCCTTGTTTATTTCCTGTGTGCACGCCCTTGCGTGCAAAACTACCTTAACCCTATTCCTTAAATAATGAACAATGAAATTGTAATATATGTACGAATACATCTGGTTTATTTGTCGATTTTGAGGTAAAAAAATAAACCGATGAAATTATATAAAATATTAGTTAACAACGAAAGTTGAAAAGCTTCGGAGATTTTCATTCCAGAGTTTTAGGCAAACGTACGAAAGAAAGAAACGATTAGTTCATTAGTAAGATCAATCCTAAGCCGCATAGGTCGCAATTCGAAAAATCTCTGTATAAAAGAATGCGCCATTCTTCTTTTCGACTAAAAAGAGAAAATATTTTGGCACGATTAGTTGAATGTAATATTAAATATGGAAGAAGAAAAAATATTCTTTTCTAGCACTAACATCTTTTTTTCCCTCGAAAAAAAAGGAGTGACGATAGGAGAACTCTCACTTTTCAACGCACTCTACTGTATATTCAGTGTTTGATTTGTCAAAATTGATTTTAAGTCATATTGACATAATTTAAAAATCATCGACTTGAAAGAGAAATGGAATTGTATTGAGCTTATTTGTGCTACAAGTATTTCGTACGGGAGCATAGTATTTTTAGCAACCAAGTAAATTAATCTGAATTCAAGTTTCTTAGGTTTAATACCGGGATGTCGAGCTTACTCATCTGTAGGATGATTTGAAAGCAATAAGTTTTCTTGAGGCAAAAATCCGAAGAAGACATCCGATAGAATCTTTGAGTGTGGAATTGTGAGAATAAAGGAGGAAAAAGAACTGCTTTTGAGTTAAGAAAGGTTGCATTTTCTGTGACTGCTGAATGAAAAACTTGCTAATAGAAATCTAGAACAAAGAACTAGTAGAGGACGACAGCATTAGAATGGAGATGGCTAATACTTAGAAAACATGGACGATGAAAATCATCGCTTGTAAATAGAACAAAAAGTTGAGAAGAAATGGTTTCAATTGGCTAAAATCATTTGTGTTTTCTGAATAATAGTTTTTGGATTCAACCATACTAACCTAGACATCTGAAACTATTCAATTTTTATTGGAATTTTTGTTTCCCGAAATATTGAAAATGATGTTTTTACATACTAAGTATCGCCAAGTAATGTGAATTTCCACAAAGACCCACAGTTAAAAGATTCTATTCGAGGCGTTTTACGATGATTATTAAATAACATTCTCGGAAAAATCTTTTTGAAACTCCGTTTGTTCCGCAGTAACTCCTCTCAGCACCAACCACCTAATGGGGTGATTCAAAACGCGCGGTCCTGTAGCCGAGTGTTGGAGCCCGTTATAAAGTTTGATAGTTATCTCTTCTTCAAACTTTTATGACGCAACAAAAAGTATAAGGGGCACTCACTAGGGGCAAATAGGCTGATGTGAAAAATCCGCGCTATTTAGCGGAATGCGGTAGCAGATATATTAAGGTATAATAGCGCGAAATCATATGCAGATTAAAAGAGGCCTACTTATATGAAGAATGGAAATCGTAGAAACATTGAAATATAAATTTGAGGGACTAGAGTAGTAGAGCGTAAACATCTAGCCGAAAGGGAGTAATGGTTACTTGATTCCACTCCATTACATTCAGACGGTAATAAGATTTAAAAGACTACCTCCCAAAGCGAGTTCTAGATTTTATCTTTTCCCCTACTCGGATTGAACATAAAATTCACCGGGAAATTGATTATGTAAATATAATTATCTCCTCAGAAATTCTTTAAAACCATATTCCTCTGTGGAATTTATTTTAGGATGAATAGCATAAAATAGATCGATTATCAGATGTGAAGACTGATTTTTAAAACAATGATATTTATTTAACTTTCATAAAATATAAATGGCTGAGAAAATTTTACAGAAAAAAGTAATTAAATTTAAGCACCCCAGATGAAAATCTTTTATATTGATTAAGTGGATTAAGTATATGAAGATAGAACATCTGGTCAATGAAAACGAATGTTTGTTACCTCTCAAGTTAAGGTAATGCTTGCGTTTTACTCAGGCTTATTTCCGATTCAGTTTATCGAGGCTTTGTCCATGAAGAGGAAATTTCACAGGAATTGGTCGCTTACAGTTTAACATCCACCCCTTTTGTTCGAGTAAAAAATCGCCTCCAAAAAAATCCTAAACGGCATCCTGTACGACCATTCTCAGTTAGGTCCGGCATGTAACGACTCGAGAGCAAGACACGTGCATTAGCTTTTCTAATCTTAATCGCCGCTTGATGTTGATGATGAAGGCAAAAAAGCTCCCCTCGTACGCACGCCCTCTGCGTTTTCACGGCCGCAGAATGGGTAGTCAAAATGGTGGACTGAAACAGGGAAAGAAGAGACGAACGGGATAAAGGAAAAAACAGAGGAGAGAGGGCGTTGTTTTGGGAGAAGCCGGGAAGAGGAAAGATAGCGGATAGAGATGATTCCGGAGCGATACTGACCGTTTACGCTCGCCCTTCCTCTTTATGAGGGTCGTGCAGACTCCTGCTCCTGGATGCCGTGCAACTCCACCACCTTTTCACCTCGAGCCACTCTTTTTTGCCTCTTCCGGTTTTTCTTCCTCTGGAAAGCCTCCCGGGTGCAGCCAAGGAGACGTCTTCTCCCACCTCTTACCATTAGATTCCTCTAACGATCGACTTGCTCTACCCACTCGTGTTCACTGATACAGGATCTTTATCTGCGTGAAAAAGGTATTGGTTTGCTAGATACACTTGTCGTGTTGTGCTGTACAGGAAAAAAGATAGTTACACACTATTAAATAGATATCCTTTTTTCGGTTGCTTGAATACCATTAAGGAAGAAATTTCCAAGAAAAACTTAAGCAGTGTTTGGATTTATACGTAAATACGTAATGTTGTCGACTTTATTCCGAGTTTTTAGTGTGTATTTATTTTAAACTCGTGGCATCAAACCAAATAAATAGGAACCTTGATATTTTGAGCCTAAAATGGTACAGTATCTCCTGCTGATGCTAAAAAAAGTATAAATAAATAAAAATTATCGGAACAAAGCATTGAAAATAAATCTCTTAGTAATTAACAACGTTAAATTGTTTAAATGAGGGAAGAAAACAGACCATGTATCACAGTATATACACATAATATACTTACCATATACACCAGCATTATATCAATATGAAAACACGGAGGTATAATTAAATTCAACTATTAGTCAACAACCAATGTTTCAGGTTACATAGCCGCATGCTTTACAGGTACACTTATATTCTCCCAAGTGACTAAAAGGGATAAATTAATGGACTGGCCCTGATAGAGGAGAACAAAATTTAAAAACTTCCTTCATCTTCCATTTCGTTTTTGGCCAAGTACTCAAATTCATGGTTAACGCAATCACATCAATCTGGTACTGGGGATTTTCTCTTTCACGGAACGGGAGAATCGTTTTTTACCCTGATTAAGGGCATACAAAGGTTTTAACCGCATTGTTCCACATTAATGGAAAACCTGTATTTCTTCCTATTCTCTTCATTCAAAGGATCAACCACATCCCCTGTCGCTTCCTCTTGTCCTCCCTCCTTTCCTATTACCCCACTTCATTCACTCGTTGGACCCTTCAAAGGTTTCCTGCCCCGGAGGCCTTCTCCACCAACTCAGTGTCGCTACCGAACCCCCTCCCTATTTTCCGTCCTATTTACCGCCTCATATAGAACAGAGGCAGATAAAACTCGGTTTTAAATGAGATTTCCCAAGCATTTATCTCACATATGCTGGAGCGGTAAATTCATATCCTTTTCGGAATCTCGTCAGCTGCTACCGTGATTGCTTTCTGCGGTGGATTTAGTTTGCCCAAATGCTTCTCCAATCTTGATCCTTACTTTTTCTTTCTCTTCGCTTGTGTTTCGAGAATTGTGACGGTCAATAGAGTTGTTTATGGGATTTCTCAGAGCTTGAGGTGTGGTGATTGGTCGCGTTAACTTTTGTCTAGAAAGTTGCGCCAAACCCTTTCTTTTTATCCTCTGCGTAGTTTTTCTCGCGTTTTGGGTCGTAAATGTTTTTATGTCGTGAACTTGGAGCAATAGGATCCCGGAAGATATTCCTCGGCGGGAGTGTTAACGTCGAACAATATATAGAGTGAGGGCGCATTTTACTGCATGAACAAGGGCGAGTTTCACGTTTCATTGCGGTAGGCAGAGATGTGAGATGTAAAAGAGAGAATGTCATTGTCAAGATTAAATCATTCTGTCGTGGCTGCACTTTTTCCATACACTATTTCTTGTTTCAACGTGAGCATTAAATATATATTCCAACTTATTGTTTTCAGAACAAAATAATTTCCCAATACGTTAATTTGCTTATCAAAGAACTAGCAATAATCATATTTACGATAAAATTTGCCTTAAATTCATCATCTACCATCAAGAATTCATTAAATAAGCAATCATTGTATCAAATAAAAATCATATAGGAGTATTATCTACGATCTTTTAATTAGTTGCTAATAAATCATGCATTTCTGCCAAAAATCTTTTTCAGTGCCTAAAATGCTGCTGTGTATTTATGATAAAAAACCACTCTTTAGATCCATGAATCCAATTTTCGTGCTCTTAACCAAGTCCAAGTCGAGTTGACACAGAAAGGAAATTTCGCTCGACGAAATAACATGGCTGGGAGCCAAGTGTCTTAACAGGAGACCACACTCTTCCCCAACTCCTTTATGTCCCTCTCTATACGTAGTGGTGCAGACATATTGTTGTGGTGGTAGATGCATGCCCCAACGGACTTACGAGAAGTTCGTGAAGTGTTTATTGCTCTTCCCGAGGAAGCGATGCCTCCTTTCCTCATTCTGTGTGCGCCAAGGCAGCTCAGATCGTTCTTTTTCCACTATGGGGATTTCATTTCTTCTCCCGAGACAGTTAATTTCTTCCTTTATTGCCCATTGAAATTTAAACGTTTCTCGTTGCAGTACGTTTAAGAATATATCTCATGTGTGGACTTGAATGTCATTGTATTCAATATATTTTTAATGAGCGGATTTAAACATTAGTTAGCCAAAACAGTGCTACGAAAATTATTATTTTTCCACTTTGCATATCAATTATTTATATAGTTTTGAATTGTAATTATTGGTTATTTGAATCGATTCAAAGTATCATAAAGTATTTTCTCAGCTAATGTTTTGCTTCCTATACATTCTTAGATTTTTTGTAAACACGAAGTTCAAGTTATGCAACCTTTAATAAATTGATTTCATGTTTTCAAAATACAATTAGGTAGTGTAAAAAGTTGTAATAATTCAAACAATAGTAAAAGATTTACACGACTGTGGTTGCAATAGAAAATGTTGTTAACATTATTATCGTATTTTGTGATTAATATGCTACAATAATAGTTCAGAAGCAAAACAATATTTTTATAAATTTGAAATTATATTTTTGTTTTGCACTGTATGGACATTAAGGAAAACTCAGAAAATAACGCATTTAACTCTCGGTTTGTTTCATTATTATAATAGTATTATATCATGCTTCTCCTATAAAATATCTCTTTACCATTTAAATTTAATTCTAATATATTTATAAATTTGTATATTATACATAGCAATTAAGCGACTCAAGAAAATCAATCTTGACGTTATTATAACATAGTTTGGAAGTGCTTAATAGGAAAGTAAATATTGCTAATGTACAATTAATTCCACTTGAAGTTGTACTCAAGGTGATTAATATATATTCTCTCTATTTTCAGGACTAGGTGCTCAGACTAGCTGATCTAAGATTCTTATCAGAATCGGCGTAACTGAGGTGCTGCAGTCTTAGAGTTGGGTGACATTGGCGAGGGTGGTCCACACGCCCTATAAACCTCAAGATATGAACTCATCTGAAGACCCTGTTTGTAAGTTAGTGACCCATAGACCTTTGTCCCCGGAGACGATGAGATTTCGACTGTCATCGATTACAAAATGGGGCGGCATAAGAACCCTGTGACCATCTCCCCAAAACTGACAAATTGTTGTCATTAAGTGATTCATGAACCGTGATCGAAACAGCGAACAAAAACGAGTAAATTTATTAATTGACACTATTTCGATACGTAAAGAGTTATACCAGAATTAATTAATTACTGTTACTGTAGTCGATATTCTCGACTCAGAGTGAAACTGTGATTCTCCTATTTTCTTGTGTTTGTGCCAATTATGGAAGTTGCAGTGATCCGTCGAGGCTCGTCCTCATGCGGTTGCCGCCGCAGAAGATGTAAAACAACGGTGTTTCTCCTCCTGATGCTCTCACTGCTTTGCATCTACGTGCAAATGGCGGGATCCGTGGATGCCGGTGAGTTCATTTTTGATCGAATTCCATTTTCTTAAAAGAAATGCCAAAAAGTAATACTCAAATACTTATCGAATAACATTTATCATTGAGTTCGCTATATGTAATTCTGATTCATTCAGAGGATTGATCACCGTAAGGATGCTTGTAGTAATTTTATAATGTTTAATGCATAAGTACTCCAATCCGATTATGTGCGGTAATTAGATTAGATAGATTGTTTTGTTTGTGGTTACCTTCTTTACGATAATAATGAAACATGATCAATGGTTCAACATACCATAATCAATATCCGTTCTTACTAAATTTCTAAAATATATTTAAAACCTTCCACTGTTTGATTGTTTTGTTTGTCTAAATATTTGTGAAAAATGTATTTATATACTCTATATTTTACATTCTAAAATTATATACCTAGTAGAGCATTCCGAAAGTTCGCTTATCCTTTAACAGGTCTTTTCTCAACGGTCATTAGGCGGGTAACTAACCACTTTTTCGTAGTAAACGAGACGCATTTACGATATAGAAGCATATCTTGGAAAGAGCCATTAAGGACATCCCTTGGAGAATTACCGCAAAACCCAAAAAAAGCCTAATAATTACACAGCCAACGTACAATCCTTCAGGCACGAAGTGCGCTTAACTGAGATTTATAATGAATGCTCGTCCGTAATCCTGGGACAGAAACTAAGCCGCATTACTTCACGTAGAAGTCGTAGAATAAACGTGCATTTGATCGATAAACGTCTTATCTGACGTACGGGGAGCTCTCATTGCATCTCGGTGAAGAGATAAGTTTTCCTACCACTCGTTATTCAGCCCTTATTTATCGTTCTATTACTCATTACGCGCCGCTCGTAATATCTGCGGAAAACGGTTACTCTCTTTAATTTCCTCAATGTTACGTCCCGCAAGCGACGTTTGAGATTGCCTACAAAACAAATTGCACACGAAAAGGCTCATGTCCGGCCACCTGCTGGCGTGGCTTTCGTGTAAAATGCCAAGAGGCTTGCCAAACGTGTCCAAACTGTCCAAAATGGACATTTCCGAAGAGGGAATGCCTGGAAGGCGTGAACGTAGAGAGAGAAAGACAGTGTTTGTGTGCGTGTGCAGATCCGTAAGGCGACAGTTTGGTTTCACAAGTCTCACCCGGTTTCGAGAGTAACATCCTGTAAAGTAGGCAAAGGCTCGTACCGAATAGTGCAACAGGTTGCGTTGTCTGTAGAGCAGATGCTCCTAACGCATTTGAGAATACTCCAAATTGCTGTGTATGGCAGAGAGGAGATTGTTTCTCTTTGGCCGCAGTTCTTCTTTTCCCCTTTTTTCTCTCCCCGAATTCCATTCACGACTCTCGAAAAAGGGACGACGCGGTGCTAAATAACGGTCGTAAGTTCTCAAGTGACCGTTTTGCATAAACGGAAAAGGAGTCCTGTGAAACCGCAAAATGGTCTACATGAGCAAAAAGGGCCTTTCTATTGCGTTTTGTCTGGCGACAGGGAAAATTACGCTCAGGCAAGATCGGTGAATTAAATAGCTCGTAGATAAAGCGATGAAACTTAGTTCATGAGTGAAAAACAGCGAAATCCAACTATTGAGAGTGTGATTTATGCTTTGGAAGAAAATTTGTCCCTTTGAAAGATTTCTCCATGTTGCAAACGACAATTTTTAGGACAATTTACTGTAATATTTTAATTTTGGCAAGATTCAACTATTTTTATACTCGTATTTAGATTCTATTTTGTTACACCCAAGGTGATAGTTTGGAAATGTATCGATGGTTTTTCATATGATCGTAGAAAAGTTAATCTACGAATAAATGAAAGAATATATTCCTAATTTTCCTGATTATTATGAATTTTTTTAAACAAAATTAAATGAACTGTTAATATCTGACAAATCCCTCTTATCAGAAGTATACTTATCTAATATGCAGGCAAAGAAGCGTTTGGATCTTAGAAGAGTTAAATTTGTTCTAGAGGCGTGTTTTTAATTGTTATGTTGTAAGCACAAGTTGTACAATTAAGTCATACCTTAATGTTTAAAGATTATATTATAGGACTTAATTTTCTTTTATAACGAAAACGAAGCTTCTTTGCTGATAAATTTAGGATTAAGAATAATATTGCGTTCATATTAAATACGTTTTTCAATACCAATTTTAATCTCATCGTATTAATCAGTGTCCTTACATTTCATTAATTTAGAAAAACTCGCTGTATTTGAGTAATTCATACAAAAAGTTTGTTACCATTTCACTCATAGATTTATCATTAAGGTTGTTGGAATTTAATTGGATTTAATAATTTTAAAATATTGAAATCATTAATCAAATCTACTGAAAAATAATGAACTCTAATTTATTTTGATCTCTACCGTCGAATAAATATGTAATTGGAGTTATCATTAGCTTTGGAGATTCAGCTGTAAATTCTCAATTTCCGTCCAATCAAAAAATGACCTCTTCCGGCTCTATTTTCATTTGAACCTTCCCTTGACAATTTTAATCCGTCCACCATTTTGATTACCTTTGAATCCGTTCGGATTCCATTATTTCCTTTCGTTGAAAAACAGATGTCGCAATTTGATGCGAAAGAGAGGGGTAAATGCAAGAGAGGTAAAATATTCCATCAGAAAAGGAGATAACGTAGCACAAAAAGGATGCGAGTCTTTGCTTTTTCAAGCAGCAATGAAATATATTTTTTCCTAATTTTCCAATTGGAAATGGAGCGTTCTCAACACCCTCCCTTTCAAGAACAAAAAGTCAGGTGGGTGTACAGTCGTAAAAAATACACCTTCCCAAAGGGCAGCGATGTTAACTGAGAATAACGGGTTACATCGAGTGGATAATGGAAACAATATGAGCTTTCGTCCTGTCTCGGATGGAAAACGAGGATTTTGATACGGAATGGGATGAGACACGAGAGGTAGGACGAGAGCCAAACAGTAGTCATCCACCACCTGGCTCACTTCCAAACAGTTTCGATATGTTAGCAAGGGATCGAGGTTGAGTGAAAAGAAAAGAGTAGGAAAGATTAGGGGAAATGGGTAGGGAAAGTATGAGACGGAGATGAAAATAAAAGGGGAAGAAAGGGCAAAAGGAGAGAGAATTATCTTTTTGAGGGGACCGAAAACGTGCCATTCCAAAAAATTCGGAACTGCTCCACTCTTTTCTATTCTCCAGTCTCATGGGAGTAAAAAAGAGAGGCGTGTGTCAGAATGAGGCAGAAAGTGGATGAAGGAAGGGAAGCATAAAAAGTAAAACTTTTCCTATTTCTGGTGTCCGAAGAGTTTCCGAGGCGGGCAAGGGGTTAAAGGAGGTTTTTTAGGGGACGAGAAAGGATTGTTTGAGAAGAGGTGGGAAAGAGGAGGGAATGGTGAGATTGCGAAGAAGCTGCGGGCAGCTGAGGAGAAAGGCGGAAGATGCAAAGGAATACGAGTGGAAGTTGTGGAGAGGGTGGGCTTCAAAGTAGGGAGAGGGTGTGCGAGTAGGGGAGAGGGAATTAACGGGTGAATCTTAGATGTGATGGACGGCGAAGAGAAACAATGAGATTCGGAAAAAGGGAAAGTACGGAGTTGGTTCGTAAGGTATTATTGGGCCCAAGATTTATGGCACTAAGGGGAAGGAGCGTCTGTCAGAAAATAAATATGGGTCTTATTAAGGAATTTATGGGTGCGTTATTTTAAATCTAAAGTTTTCATAACTTGAAAGATGGCCGGTAAACCGGAGTAATTAGTAACTTACGGTGGTGAATTCTTGCAATCGATGCTAGATTGCATTGCTCATTCCTTTTCGTTTAGCTCATATTTACTGGAGTAAGTTATGGTAGTAGTAGTAGTATGGAGTAAGTTATGTTTAATCAATTCTGATTAATCTGAAAAATTTGATTTGTAAAAGAAAAATCACCAGTAAATTGCTATAAACAATGAAAGACATGTTTCTAAATACCGAAAACTCGATGAAAATCCGAACGAAACTCTCTCAAATTTTCCTTCGATGCATAAAAAAGGTTTTTAAGGAAATACCGGAGCCATTCCATTCCAGTACCACTGTTTGAAGTAATTTTCCTTACATCTGTTAGCTTAACTGGCAAAAAGGAACACGGCGCTTTTAGAATGCAGCCATATGGGAGGAATTATATCTTTTAAGAGTAATTTGGTGTATAGCTGCTTAAGCAAGCAAAGAAATGAAGAAATGTTTCATTTGATTAATTTTATTGGCATTGGTTCTTGAATTAATAGTAAGTTGTTGGCAATTTGACGATGAGAGTAACTTTGCTTATGATGCCATTGAAATATCTCTTAAGATACCCAGAAAAATTAACAAAAAAATCGGGGATATTTTTGGGTGATAACTTTGTTAAGATATTATTCATCACCATATTTCTCATGCTGTATGACTATAGAATACATACTTAAAATATAGAAGATACAATACTCAAACTTTTGAAAAAAAATTGGTATTATGCTTGAATTACATTGGGTACGGAATATGTTGTCAAATAATATTATAAGAGTGTGTAAAAATTCAAGTGTGCTCGGTAAAGATTGCTGGAGTGGCGGTCGGTTGAGTAGAGAGGAAACTGGGAGAAGTCGAATGACGGAGGGCATAAAGAAGACGTGGTCCTTAGGGAAGAGTGTACCCATGAATATTCACGAGCTGCTAATTCGAATGACTAAACGATTTCTTTGGAGGATGTTCGCGCCAGAGGGCGAGAGACTCCGAGAGAGGCAAGAGATTAGAGGGAGAGTTTAGAGGGGGGGATTGGGGAAGGAGACGAATTTTCTTATTGGATAGAAAGAAAGGAATGAAACCCCCTCTTAAAGGAGATGATTTTGGTGGATGTTTGGACTCCTTTAATAATTTGGATCTAAAGAACTTTCAGAGTCATTAAGAATGCTTCTCCAATCATCGTCATTAGGTTGAAGAATTGGTTTGTGTATTTTTAGCAAGGGAGGATAATTTAATTTTATTAGAAGAGATTTGGTAAATGCTTTTGGCTAAGGATTGTGAATCCCCAGTGCCAAGATGATCATACACTAGTCCTGTCAGCAGTGTTGTAGAAATGAATGTTATAGCTCTTACTTCGTGGTTGACTATTGCAAGTAAAATATGACATGTTTATTTCAGACCATCTGAATTGTCATTGCCGATTTGTCCACTCTCTTGAGGATTTATTCGCTAAATTTAAATTCAAATACATCTTTTACGTTCACAAAATTAAGTAAATCAAAAAGCGCTAGCTTTGAAGTGCTGTGATGAATTTAGAATATCAGTTTACCGAATGACTGAGAGCAATTTTGAATATCTCTCCTCATTTTGAAATTAATTTACGCCAAAATTCATACCAGGACGTAGAATATATTAGTTTTCCCGAATTATTGCATCAAGTTGTCACCGGTAATATTGTTCTTTGTTACCTTTATTGAAACACACCAATTTACGGGAGTTTTAAGCAAGTACAAATCCTCGTAAACGTCACGTAATTCTGCAAAGTGAGTTTCGTGGATTAGAAGATGCCATAATAGTTTAGAGGACCATGAAAATGGAGAGGAAAAGGAGAGGATTAGTAAGACGGGAAAGTGGTTTTCTCGAGGGGAAGAGAGTTGCGGAAAGGAGGTAGCGATGCTAAGGTGTGGGAGGAGACTACTTTTGGTCGGTGAATAGGGAGAGAGAGGTTAAGATTCCAACTGCGGGAGTTTTGCATATGCCGCGGGGATTGCGGGCGTGCGTTAGAGTGAATGTGTGGGTGTTGGGAGATGGAGTAGTTGAGGGGGAAGAAAGTAAGAGGGATGGAAGGAATCGGCATCTCTCCAAACAGGAGGATACGACGCTGTTTACAGTGAGTGGAGCTGTTAATGTACATTAAATCTAAAGATTATGAGATTTGGAACGAGAGATCCTTTTTTATACATCTACGAATCACATTAAAATGTTCTTATATTACGGAAATTCTTTGCTGTATCCATCGCATCCACCATGCACCATCGATTTTATGATTCAAGCTGATAACTAAATTCTAATAATACATTTTGCAAATAATTTTAGATCCTTTGCCGTAATTTTTTATGATAATTCCTTTTCTTATAACCCTACAAGAATATCAAATTTGTGTTTCTGGTAAGTTTATATTTTCTGAAAGTGGTAGTTAGCTTGATTATTTAATTTGTATACTTTTTAGAATTAAGAGAGAAAATTTGTGAGATTATACGTCAAATGATATATTTTCCTTAAAAAAAGTAGGAGATGTGACTTATAAAACGAATGACGTAAGCTGTGCAAATTCCACTGCAGAGAAAAAGCATGACATTAGTATCTTATTTCAATAAGTGATGGAGAGTAATTTTTAACTTTGTGCATGAAAGTGTGCGTCCCAAGTTTATTTCGATAAGTTTATATAAGTGCTTACATAAAAAAATCTTGTAAAAATAACCTATAGAGTCTGTAAGGTCTGCTCAAGGAAAATTTATTTGAAGGTTTCCCTTGGTTAACTCAATCAGGTCTATTAAAAAAAAGCTTCCAAGGAAAAACTCATTTTCTTCCTCCCCAAGGTACTAGTCTATAGATAATTCTACAATTTTTACATCTTTTACGAACTTAAATCATAACAGAAGTGATAAATCCCTGAGTTTAGGTCCCACAACTTAAAGTGCGAAGTCCCTGTTTCTTCATTTAAGTTAATCTGCATCAACTTTTTTTTGTTTATTTATTTCTGTTGACGATGACCATGACGATGCTTAGAAGAATCAGTTTTGGAATTTGTTCATTTAAATTTGTTTGTATATTCAAGATTTTTGTAAGTTTTTCCACAGATTAAACTTTGTCGACGTCGAATTACGTTGAACAGTAATACTTTTACGAATATTATCAAATTATATTTTCTGACTCTTTTTATATTTAGGTGTAGTAGTGTTATTTATCTCATGGTTATTATCATTTCTAAATAAAAAGTTGTACTTTAGGCATTTTATTTAGTTGATTGACTCCAAATTAGCTGGCAAGGAATGGCTTGCTATTTGAGCAAAGGAAAATTAAACCACGATGTGTTCCTGGAAGAGAGTACCAAAGCGATGACTCCTCCAGTTCCGCTCTCATCTCTGTCAAACACATTCGATGAGCCATCTCCTTGGCTTAAGGTGAGTCCCATGGGGATTCACTTCGGACTCTTATGCGCCTATTTTCACTTCCACGTCATTGACATCTCTTTTTTTCTCTTGCTCTCTAAGATATTTCCTTTTCGTACTTCCATCTGTCTTCTCAGAGAGACGCCGCCTCGTGCTTCGCTGCATTACATTTGACAGGGCTTTCAATTCATCAAAACTTGCTCTCTCATTTTTTCCTCCATTTCCACCTTCCGCATTCTCTTCCCTCCACATCCTCCTCCTTCCACGTCCTCCTCCCTCCATACTCTCCTCCGCATCAAAAAACTTCCTCTTGTTTCTTCCGCCTCTGGGAACTGAGCCCGTTCTCTGTCCCCTCATTTTCTCCTCCCATTGGCAGTTATTTTTTCTCCTCAAATTTTCTTATTTGCCTCTTTGACGTTCTCTTTGGCATCTCCTCCAACTTTTACATTCTCATCTTTATCTCGCATTGATAATTATCCCTTTATTTTCTTTTCCTGTGATATCGATTCCTGCCGTCCGTATTCGCCGCATCAGATCAACTTACGATGGCTTCTCCCACTTCCTCGATGTACTGTTTTTTATTCTGTATGGCTTTTTTACTTCCCTTTTACGCTTCGATGCTCATCCCTCACCATTACACCTTTCCACCGTCACCTCCTCTCTTCGATCACCGCTTGACTTGTTTCGCTCTGTTATCGAAGACGTCACAAATAAGCGCGTTTGGCATCCGTCACAGTCGCTGGCGAACGAATAGAAGAGGTGTTTTTATTCCAATACGTTATGTCTTGGGAATAAAAGTGATTGCTTGTAAAAAAAATTAAGTGGGCCAATAAAAAGATGTGCTGCTTTTGTTTTCAGTCCTATTTCTAGTTAAATTGCAATGCAGCGGAAAGATAAACTGATTCTTCGTTCCAGGTTTGGGGAGACATTTCAAAGGGTTAATTTTATCGCATAAATCTTTTTCGCCGGTAACATTTTACTTTTACTCAAGGTTGGTTAACTCAAGTATAGCAAGCTATTTGAAATAAATATAAAGCATAGTGTAAGACGGAGATATGTAATTTTTACAGTAAAGGATTTAAAGTTTATTTATTGACAAAAAACTTATTTACTCAATCCTATTTTATAGTACTTAAAAATTTTATCCTAGGAATTAATAAGTAAACACCAGTTACTATATTTTAGTTTAATTTAAGTTCCGCTTGGAAGGAAATAATACTTACAAAGCGTGCCAGGCTTGGATGGCTTAGGCTCACTGCCCCCGGTTACATTAGTACTGCTGCTCTGACGAGCAATTCTCCGTATACGCACCGCAGGATTGATCTTGATAGGAATGAAGTATAATGTACTCTATTATGGGATCCTTTCTTATTCAAATTCGTGATATTTTAAGTGTATATGAACATAACAAATACGAAGAACTTGGGAAAGGTATTATATCTGAATTTTCTTAGGATTATTTTACCATAATAGCATGTCTAAATGCCGTCATGCTGAAACTAATTGGTAGTGTGTCTGACTTTGATGGAAGTGGTCCCGACGATCGTTGTGGGAGCCCAATTTTTAAAAAGGGTTGGTGGTAGAAAGGGTATTATCCTACCCCATAAATAATGGCAGCAGTAATTTTTAGAAGAATGAAAATATTTTGTAAGTCAAAATGAATTAATTAGTAATCTCTCCATGGTTTAAAGTCATTAAATCTGTTTAAGACTCTGGTTAAGACCAAGTATTTGTATTTCTTATATCATACTTGTATGTATCGTTAAAATAATATTTAGTCTTTACAATAGTATTTTATATTTTTTAAATTAAAGTATTTCCTAACGTGAAAGACTTGAGTCTTTCTCAGAGTAAAAAATAACTGCGTTTGCTTGATTTTACCTTAATTATGTAATGGATAACAGCTGTAGTAAGAAATTTAAGTTAAAGCAATCTGATCAAAATTTACACAAAACAGCCTTGCTCTGAGCCTTCTCTTTCCGTTTTATATGCAAATGTGTCAAATAAAATCCAAACTCGCTCACACTCTCTCGAATCAGTGCTTTTTAACTCTTTCCCTTCGTAGATACCTCGCTCACGCACGAAAAAGCATTTAGCAACTCTAAAATACTGCATATCTACTTCATGCCTGAATCGCTACTCTATTCCAACTCCTCAGATTCCCCCTCATCTCCCTCTTGTCGATCTTCCCTTTAATGTAGTGATTTTCCCTTCATCTAAGCTTCTCCTCACCCTCGCTGATTCGCTTTCTCATTCCTTGATGTTATTCCATATTCTTCTCTTTCGTTACTCTGCTCCCCCGTTGCTAATTCCATCTTCGACTCGAATTTCCACCTGCTCCGCTCTCACCCAGCCCCGCGGATAATCTTTATTCCACTTCTGTTACCCTTGTC
Organism: Sympetrum striolatum; assembly: GCA_947579665.1. Taxonomy (NCBI): domain Eukaryota; kingdom Metazoa; phylum Arthropoda; class Insecta; order Odonata; family Libellulidae; genus Sympetrum; species Sympetrum striolatum. The sequence goes on along the minus strand of OX388341.1, from coordinate 97,574,364 downwards.
ACTCCCATCTTCGTTTGGAGGTTTTAGACTGGGCGTTGGATATCTGCCGACTGGGAATGAGGTGCCCCTCCTAATGGCTTGCTTCCTCGATGAGGTGGATTTCCATCTACGTTTCCCCAGGCGCACGGGATTTCTCTCATTTTTTCAACTTAGAGCTCCCGTCTGATCCTCCTTTTCGCCAAAACCTATTATGATACCGCGTTTCCCCTCCCCTTCTACCTCTCTCCCAGCGATGAAACTTTAATATATCTTAGCTTTAATCTTCCAATTTCTTCCTGTTGCCTCTTCATCATCCTTAAAAATCCTCTGTGGGAGCTTAGGTTTTTACTCCATCCGTTTTAATCATATCCCCGTTCATAAACTACAATATTCTCTATACTTTAGCTACCCTATCGTCCCTTCTTAAATATTTTAATCAATATTTATAGTAATTGTGGCATCTGCCTTTTAATTTTACAGCAAAATCTCCCACAGTTTCAAATACTAACGATAGACTTAAACACGAGCTTTGTTCAAACTCTTAGAGACTATTCTCCCCGAAAACCCATTATTTTTATTGTATTTCTCTTCCATTCTTCTTTTTCGCATTATTTCATTAATACAATTTCCTTTGCCACTAAATCGCGCTCCCTTCTCTTCCTTTTCTCTTCCGGTTCCACCCTTTCTTTCCTTCTCCAGGTATTATCTCTTCCCTGTACTTCTTCTTCGGCTTAATGTCCCCTCTCTTTCTTCCTCTTTCTCTGGTAGCCTTTCTCTTCTCTCTCGGCCCCTCTCTCCTTCCTACGTCCTCCAATCGATCCCACTGCGCCGCAACGCCGCTCTATCTTAACAACACGCACTCTCATCCTCGCGCACAGCCTCTTGTTTCTCCATCCATTCTCAGCCCCATTCCTCGGCACCTCCTTTGCTAATTCATACACCAAGTAAGTAAGACTGATATACTACCGATTTAGTACCTCCAGCTTTCGAATCACGCATTTTTGGCGTCAGGGTAACTGAATCGTATATTTATTTTAGTTTTAATTCTTTACATGAAATGCGCCAGAACATCTAATATTTTAAACCGTACCGACCTCACGCGGATCTTATGTACGAGTATTGAATTTAATGTGGGTTTTATATTGAGGAAGAAATACTTATTACGAAATGTGAGTAGAACATGGTGGCGAATATGTTGAAAAATGGAGTCTTGATACAAATAGAGGGAGTTATGCAAAGGCGTTGGATCATTAGAACGAAGGGAATTAAATGTGTTCTGAGTGAGATTCAAAACCATGCCAAAACAATAAAATCATAATAGCATAATAGAATTGTGTTTACGATTATATATTTTTTTTTACCTTTCCCATCCACGAAAACACAGGCATTGGTAACTTTAAGCAATTAGTCCGAATACATTTTTTCACGGATACTCACTTTTACGTATTATAATCATTAAAACTATCAATCGTAAAAGGGATGGTAAAAGATATAATTAAGATCCCTAAGTAAATGGGTGGGAATAACTGCAAAAATTCCACTTCTTCGAAACAAGTTGAATTTTTGCACAGTTATTCCAACCCATTTACTAAGATGGAGTTCCACAAAGTTAAAGATTCTTTGATTGATTTCAAGATCGCTAAGAGTACGTTCTCGCTTTTTTACATTTTCTATAAATACTTACTCAGAAACTGACTTTCACCTCTTTTATTTCGGTTAATGTTCTGGATTTTATAGTTGATGCTTTCTGGCGATACTTGGTGGAACTTCTCCATAATAAATAGGAAATACAATAACTGTCTGCGTCCACAATCCACTAGTCTCAAGTCAAGTCTCACTCACTCAACAAGTCCACTTAAAATAAAATTGTTGACGCAGACAGTTATTGTATTTCCTATTTATTATGTTCTGGATTTATGTCAAAAGAAAAGATTGGTAATAGTGAAGAATCTTCGTTCCCTCTAGGAAGATTTTCAATCAACCGCTACAGACTGGGTATTTCTAGTTGAAAGTAACTTCTTGATAACAATGGAACAGAAACAGGAGTATATCAGATGGTCAGTGAGCAATATAAACCGAAGAGAAATAATAATTAGTAAAATAAATTAGAAATATGAACCAACGTGTAGTAGCTACCATACTTCAATGAAGTTTCTTAACGAGTACAGCTTTGATAAAAATAAAATATTCCAAAAGGAACACATTTCCAAAATAATCTCTTCAAATATACATTCCTCTCCTGTTCTTCAGATCACAGTTGTAATGGGACCCACTTGGTGAAAGGATATTACAAAATTGATATCTACTTCTCTGTCAAGGTATATGTTAATGTTGTAAAAATTCACTGAAAATATCCAATCCTTTTCCGCACCAAAGGAAAGTTTTTACTCGGTGATTATTTGATTAGGTACGTTTTTAACCATTAATTTCATTTCGAGTAACAGATTCTTCCTAATTAAAGCGTTTTTGCTGAAAGCCCAGAGTTGTATTATTCGTTTACACATTTATTATTGTCATTGCGTTGATTGGCTTAGCATTAATGAGCTAATTGGAAAATCTACGAAGAGAAAGGCAGCAGTAGTTTTAATCTTTTAATTTCCGCCCAATTTCAATTCAAATTATTTCTTTCGTAAATTACACTTTAATGATTTTATTAATTAGTCATATGAATTTTCCGTATTTCTTCCTCTAATTATGTGATTAGTTGACTTAACTCAACATTTCCAATGTAGTGCGATTCTCCGTCCGTATTTAAAAACGCGTGACTCATTAAATTCTGTTAATTTGACGGATTTAATCGAATTTTTAAAGCAAAATTAAAGCACAAAATTGAAAATGAGCCCAAGTTGATGATTATAAATTGAAATATATATTTTAGATGCTATTTTTATTCAATAAATTTTCATTTCTGCAAACAAAAAATATTTTGTGGCTATGTGTGAGCTCGAAGAAAGGGAGCTAATTGGTATGGGTTGGCGGCCTCATTCTGTTTTGTAAAATCAGCCATTAATAAAAAGTAAAATCAATGGTAGTAGGCTTGAGTATGCGGAATTCCATAGAAATAAATTCGCTATATAGAAAAAAATAAGCTATCTTGCGAAACCGGTCGTGTGTAAAATATACGTGAAAATTTTATTTCTTCAATTTATTTCATTAATACAAAGTATCTTTTCAGTATGCATGGTTTGAATGACAGCAAAATATTATTCATTAGCATTTTAATGGCGATTGTGATCTATTTAGAATTTTTATTTATTTTATTTATTTATTCATATACCCCATAAACATCCAATTTCTGGACTTTTATATATATATATATATAGACTAATAAGGTATTAACAACAACAATCACACAAGACCATTCCCTAGCCGGAAATAAAATCCGAATAGCCGGGATACTGTGCGAACACGCTAACCACTGCGCCACCACGACCGGTAATATTCAGTCTTATGCTGGAGTTAAAACTAAAAACCTTTAAACTAGTATTTATAATTCTAAGTAACAGATAAATTTCGATCGTGTATATTCGTGGAACTATTCTTCAAGGCTTATGTTCAAATAGAAAATGACAGTTATCATTAAAAAACGTCAGTAAAATATGAAAGTGGAGAATCAACGCCAACTTACTTCCTAGTTTGTTAACTTACAGGCCAAAAGAAACATAATCTTTCAATCAGCCTACGTTGATAGCGTTTTTCGCAAAACGATGCAGTTTTCTGTCTAAGAGAAAACAACACCATCTCACTGTATTTTGCTCAAAATTTAATCATTAGACTCGTACTTTTCCATTACATCGTGACTCGATGAGCAAAAGAGGGATATGAGCTCCCTCACGAGAGAGACGCCGTTTAGGGAACGGACTTGAGAGATGGATGGCAGGGGGAAGAGCATTTGAGTGTTTCAAGGAAAGGGATTATGGAGTAGGGGATGGTTTCGGTCGTGCGGATCAGTGTACTGCGGCCGCCCGAGGAATGTACTTCCGTTTTCAGAGCGAAGACGAAGATGGCGCTTCGGTGAGGAACGCCGGGAATTCTCACTCAAGTTGGTGTGAAGCGACAATGGTACACGCACTGAATTCGGAAGAGGGAATGAGAAGGAACGGAGAAGAGGAGGAAGTGGAGAAGAATTCTCGCATTGGGAGGCTAACTCTCGTGCGTAGGATTAGTTAAGGGTCGAGCCGTAGATTGCATGTGTTGCCTTCCGGTGGTCTCAAGTCGTGAAAGTGGGAAGAAAGTGTTAACTTCGCCGGTATGGGAATGAGCGTGGGTGCGGTTTTAGATTGGGACATGTGGGAGAGAAGAATGGTACGCGAGGATACTAAATGTAAGTTACCACGTTTGGAAAATTATGCTGAACATAGTGCTTCATAAATTTTGGTCATTCCGCTTCACGGACCTATTTTATCATCTTAACACTTCGCGGGTTAAATAAAAACGTTTTTCAAATCTTAATTTCTTATTCTGTTCTTTATGACTGTTCTGTTTCAATCGGACACTATTCTAAAATTTATCTCGAAGTTATACTTTCAGCCAACGTGCAAGATAGCAGACTACGTCCTCATGTAAAATAAAACCGATATAGATGCAAGATGTACGCGGTACGTTAATTAATTTGAATTATATTCCGCATGAAATATCTATGAGCTAGTATTTTTATAACAAGGTAAGGAAACAACCAAGAACTGGATCAACCCTTATTGTAAACTTCTTGTCAGTAATAATGAATGTTTTTGCTAAGATAATATACCTCATGATTTTATTCCTTCGTTTCATGACATGTATGATAAAATTTCGTATTTGAAAAGCCTGTCAAATATCTCCACAATTATCTGCGATAGATGTAGAAACTAAATTATATTTGATGAAATGCATGGACAATATAACGAGTGAAAATTATTTTTTCTTCAGAACCTCTTTATGCCTCTCTCACAATCAGCTTCTTAGAATAGAGGAATATCTCGTTGTTTCCTCGTCAGCAGCCTCCTCTCATTGGATCGTACTTGCTTGGGGATGTCAAAAGAGGGCGTAGGAAATGGCAGGATCACGATGCATCAAGTAGGCTGGCGGTCGTAGGTCTCAAGACAGTCCGAAACGTGTCTAGAAGGAGGAAGCAAGGGCTCCTTCGACTCCTTGTGGTCGAAAACTGAGAGGCCATTTCCCAGCGTCCGAGTCGCATAGTTGGAATTGCCGAGGAGATCTGATGCATTCTCGGCGATCACTTATCTGAGGGAACCTCTCCCACGGACTGACCCCAAGTTGGTCTCCGTCTTCTGACCCTATCTCTTCAACCGCAACTGTCCATTTTATTCCACCCCTCACACCACTAGCCCTTCTTTCTCTCACCACCTTTCCTTCTCCCTTTATCTTCCCTTCAACTGACCAACTATTCCTTGCCTCTCTGTTCCATTTGTATAGCGTCCTGCCTACATTTTTCCCTTCTATCTCTTTATCTATTTCTAGCATCATTCTTTTTTCTCCCCACCCTAGCTATCCTACCCCATCCATCCCAATCCCATCGAACTATTTTTATGGTGGATCGAGTTTCAATACAAAAGGAAGATAAAACAATGGAAATTGGATGTTGGAATCTGCAGATATTCTTAGATGGAATAATCAAGTACAAATGTTTCTAATACCATTCACTGAAATTCTAACGATATAAGTTCTTCATTGTTCGTTTTCTTTTTATATTGATAATTATAAGTAAGTAATAGTATAAGTTAAATATAATAGATGTAATATAGTAGTGTAATAATAGTATTTGTAGAGACAGCGGATAGCTAAATTTATAGCTCTTTCACCTTACGTGTAGTGGTCTAGGGTTCAATTCGTAATGGGGATCAGTATGTTGTCAGTATGTTGTCGTATGTTGTAATGTTGTTGATGTTGTTGTGATTGTGAAAAAGTGGGAAACAATCTAAATAAATAAGTTGCTATTCCAAGTGGTCTTGAGAAACCAATAAGGTAGTATTATAGTCGATCCGATGACCACATATCACCTACTAAAGACGAGGACACAATAGACGTGTACGCAAGACTTAAGACGTGACACTTGTACGTCAAACTTGGGACTTACAAACGTGAACCTCAGCCAATCAGATATATCAGAAAATCTTAGGGAACAATGGGTACTCGTAGGCGCTATGCGCGCTTAGTGTTCTAACATTTAAAAAGAGATGAAGAGAAGATTAATGTTATAGAATGATGGATGAAAATGAGGTAATTATTATGTAGTTCGGTTTAATAATTATGGCTTAATGATTATTCAAATCTTCGGTCTGTAATGGCGGACCCCAAATAGTAGTACTTGTATTTATCTTCAGATGACGCAGCTATCGCAAGGTGAATCCCGATTGGTTGTCCGTGTCCGTGAAACTTGTAAAGATAGAAGTTTCCCATCTCCTTAAGTACACGTACGTACGTACACGGGGACTGTGCCCGGTGCCATTCATTTATACACGGCCAACTTTTGTAGGTTTGACGTTCACGCTACTTGTCTTAAGTACACCTTGATTGTTTCCCAGCCTTAACAGTGCCGCGTTCATAAGTTATAGTCAACGCAGGTATTCCCCGGAATATAACATTTCAGCAAACTATTATGATAAATAATAATGATTCCTATACTTACCGACACCTAATCCTCACTTTTATTATATTCTACAGTCGGAGAAACTATAAGGATTATTTTACAGATGTCACAAAAGCAATAATAGTGACTCGCTAACAGAATGTTTCAAACTTTAACTTAATGAAACGGTCATACATTTAAAACATTCCAACTTCGCTTTTTCTATCCTTCTCCTAACCCTCATCCTCCTAATTCTCCATCCCATCTCTGCTTATCCATCTCTTTTCATCTCGCCTGACTCTCCCCTCCTTCTACTCCCTCTTATCCCATTTTTAACTTTTCCCGATGGATCCGTTGCCACCGGACTCGTGTGACCCTCTTGGGGACCGTCACTTATAAAAGCCCTATCTAACCTCCAAAGTTTTCATCGCCAATGGAAGTGTGCATCTCATTGGTTTAAGCAAGCTTTGTAGTTTTTTGCCTCTCCTTCCCTGGCCGGCGTGTTTTTTATCTTTGCTACTTTGCCCTTTCTTTCTCAAGTGAGCTTTGTTCTCTTTCTTCATTCTTTTTCTTCGAGAACTGAGTAGTAAGGGGAGACTGAAACAATGGCTACGTTTGAAATATGGTAATGGCACTATGGAAATGAAGGTTTCCTTGAGGTATTCTCTTAAATATTTTCCGAAATGATTCTTAAGCCTTCCTCTCACCGTGAATCTCTTTCAGAATGTTATCAGAGGTTAAGTTGAGCTGACTAACGTCTTTTAAAGCACTTATAAAGCAAGAAGATTTTTCAGAAACGTTATTCAATACTAAAAAGATTTTGCGATTTATTTCGTCTGTGAGTTACTTGAGAGGGTGAAAACAGAATGCAAACTATTGATTTGATCCATAGCAAGGATTTTGTTTTTCAATCATGACGATGCTATTCGAAAATTGATTGAATTCCAATAAAAATAATGCAATACGTGTATCCAACTGGAAAACATTCTCAAAGGAACATAATACTAAATGCATGCCTAATAATTTATCCAACGATAAACGTTTTATAGACAGCAATTAAAACAAATATCTACTTTATCGTCATCTCTTTTGTAAGATTGAATGATATTATCTCTTTCATAAATCGTTTTCTACAGTTAGACCTTACTTTTGGGACTGACATTATAGCTACCACGGTTTTGTATCGTATAAAAAGTAAAGGCTTAGATAGGCGTTATTTTGGTGGTTTCAAGTTTGTTTAAACGTAATGGTATTGGCAATTAAAAGAACTATGGGGCCGTGAGCATTCTCGTTTTCCCAGGCAACCGCTTTTACGAGTCGTAAACATCTTATTTTAATTCCCTTTCAACCAGGAGTAACGATAATTGATTTTCAATGGAAGTAATTATGCACTCCCCACTTTTCATTACATAGGGAAACAGAAACCATTTTAGGAAGTTACACAGGGAATGGAGAGAGGAATTGTTTACATTCCGTTTTTAGCGGCACCGTTTCCAAGGAATCGGCGTCATCAAAGGAGCCTTCGGATGCGCCTATCTCTTGAATGCGGGAGTGAGAGTAACTGCCTTTCGGGCGTTTCAGTGGTGTAAACACGTTTCTAAGGTAGTAAAGTGCGTTGGAATGCCGCTGCCGAGTCTAAGCCGACTTGGTGGGCCTAATCAATTTGAGCGAGTTTAACAGTCGTCCCCTTTTATAAACTTTTATCTCTCCTTGCTCACTCTTTTCAACGTCGTTCTCTTCTTTATTTCCGGACCGAGAGACAAATTGGTGGGTTTAAGAGGTTCTGTTCATTTATATCCCTTGGAAGGGGTAGGAATTCGTTTTTTTTAGTTTAGTGGTGCTAACACGAATTTAACTATGAAACCCTCTCCGAGGGCGAACGAAAAGTTTCGTGAAGTTTATTTTGAAATTATGTTTGCGGAGGGTGGATTATCTGATACGAAGTTGATAATGGACTACAAATGTTGAAATTTCATTAGGGCGTTTTGTCTCTGTATGGAAAGTTTGCCTCTTCGTTTAGATTATTACTTACTCCCTTTGATTGGTATCCATAAATATTTGTGAGTTTTCACTGCATTATATAACAAAAAGATAACCGTTATGTTAATATCAGTGCAGTATAGTCACTGTCTTTATATGAGTATATCTAATTGCAAACAATCTCCTGCGTTGGATTAGAATAACATGGTATATCTTATAAAGAAGTAGAGTTATAACATAAGAAATAATGTACCTCAAGCACTTTTACTTATTTAATTACTTGTATTAAAGTACACAATAATACCAAGAACTAATACAATGAAATTTCAAAAAATAAACACAATAAAATTAGACTACAAATCGCGATCTAAGTTTTATTTTTTAACCGTTTTCTTTTGCGAAACATTGAAAAGTAATTATCTACAAGGAAAATATTTTTTGAAGCTTGAAAAATGTATTATTTAGATTCTCGTTGCCATATCCTGAATGGCTGAAATTGTTGCAAAATTTGTATTTTCTATAATAGGTGTGAAATTGCTTTGAGTCGTTGTACTTGGTTTTAATATTGTGAAAGTCTATTAATTACTCGTATATTTTCGCTAAATATATTGAAGTTGTCGATATGACTTTCATTGAGATATTTTTCATTTCTAAAAATTCCATTTTTTTTAGGGGCTGAAATTATGAAGCTTCTTTTAATTCATTCGCAAACTTCATTCCCTTAACTCAGACGAATGTGTCGTATTCTCTGAGTATTCTTAAAAATAGCGTATTAAAATAGACTCAAAAACTCCACTTTAAATGTGTCAGTCTTCTTTCCCGAGAACCGTCTAGACTCCTATAAGGCTCTTTAATGCTGGTCTTACGGAAGTGTACTGAGAGAGACGGAAGACCGACTTTTCCTTGACGGGGAGCAGGTGGAGCGGGAAACGAGAGAAAAACCACCGAAGATTTCCAGGGGCAAATGGAAAAAACAACCGCAGCCCGTCAACCCTTCAGCCGTGACCAGCCATGCCCTCTAGGGCTCGAGGAGTCTTCCGCCAGATTGGAGATTAAGGGCAAAAACCCAAGCCGCGATGGCATCTCTGGATCTAAAACCGTGGGCGGGAAGAAACTTGGGTGGAACGGGAGTTGTTTGGAATCGGGGAGCTCCCTTGGGAAGCAGAGAGGATTCAGATAGGGATGGGCGGGTAAAAAATTCTCCGAAAAGGTGCGAAACGTTACTTCACGTCTCTTTTGTTTTTCCCACCGCTCTCTTTTTATCCCCGAGTTTGTGTGCACTTCCGCTTCGGATCGACTCGAGCATTGGACATTATTACGGGGAAGTGTAGTTTCTCTCGATGAAAAGAAAGAGCCCGCCTATTTTCTTCCATCAACGGAAGACCTTTTCAAATATATATTGTTTCGGTGCTTATTTACGCCGCTGTAAGGGATTGCGCCGCTACTGGTTTTTGTGCGTCGGAGGTGTTTTTTACGGCGCGGGGAGTTGTATGAGCGAGGGAATTTTAAGGGCGTGAGAGAGAAAGGGTTAGGGAGGAAGGGGTAGAAGAAGAAAGGGTATTAGGGAGAGAATAGGAAGACTGTTCTTCTTCCTCGAACGGTTTCTTTTTCCATCACTCTTAAAACACGCTCACACACACACACTCGGAACTTGTTCTAGAGAGTGAGACAGGGGAAACTGTTGGCTAAGTCCTTTAATCGACTTCATTCAAACTTTTCCCTGTGCCCGAATTAATTCCACGATCGATGGTTGGGTTATACAAAACCTGAGCGTTATTTCGTTTTCTCTTTTTTAGGACTTGTAGGTTTGAGAATGGATGGATATCTATGAGCTCCTCGAAATTTGTATACATTTTATACGCCAGGAACTGAAGACTGTAAATATTGGTTCCGTTACCTCATTCGAGAAAAGATTTATTTTTTATGTTGACGCTTCATTTTCCTTTCGCTGTCTTTCATTTTCAAAACTGTCAACTTCTTTAATATTCTTTCACAAAATATTTTCCGGCTTGTATTTCAGTTGATGTTTATGTTTGAGAAATAGCATTTTGTTTTGATTTAATTTTGCTTTAAATTAACTTTGTACAAGGTTTTATTTCTTATCTTCTTACTTAATTTCAACTTTGTGAATTTGATCTCAATTTACTTAAACAGTTGCAAATCGTAGAAACTTATTGTATTTATTTTTCTTTGATCGGATTTGCTACACTTTCTCTAAAACGTTTATACCTAGATGGGCATAATATAAACTCGAACTTTATATACTTCAGGCTCATAGATTTCCAATTGGGTAGCGCATTCGCCAATGTTGAAAGCGGTACCAGTCTCAATTCCTAGGGGGCGATAGTACTTGTATAATGTAGGAAATGAGCTTAGTTTGAAGTTCCAATCGAAGGAGCCTTAACGTGGAGGAACTCAGTAATCGGAAATATCATATTAAATAAACTTTTTAAATTCCACAAAACAAATATGCTTTGTGGAATTCTGAATGTTTATTTAATATAATCCCGATCAATTTGAAGTACTTTAATAAATACTGTCACTTTTACATGGCCTCCTTTAAATATTTTTTAACATGGCTAATGATTGTAGTTGATCTTGTTAGATCTATAAATTTGATAGTATTCATAAAATAAAATAATAAAACCATTATTTACCCTAAAGAGTTATTATTTCCGGCAAGAGTGCTTAAAGAACTGGCAGAAAGCGTAGCCCCTCATCTCAAAATTATATTTAGTAAATCGACATATGAAGGCAGAGTCCCATCAAATTAGAAATTAGCTAATATTACTCCTGTTTACAAAAGTGGATTAAAGGAGTGCCCAGGAAATTATAGACCCATATCATTAATTCCGCTGTATCGTCGTAATATCGTCGTAAGCTCACTCATGGGATTTTTAGATAGAAATCAATTCCTCGACGCGAACCAGCATGGTTTTCGAAAGTCCCGATCATGTGAAACCCAACTTGCTCTATTTGTACACGATATCTTAAAGTCTGCCGAGAGTAAAAAGCAAGTGGACGCAATTTCCCTAGATTTCAAAAAAGCATTCGATAGAGTCCCCACTACAAACTAATTTACAAACTAAAACTAGCGGGCATTAATAAGGAAGAAGTCGACTGGGTTAAGGATTTTCTCTACGAGAGGGAACAACAAGTTGTACTGGATTGTGATGGCTCAAATAGGGTCAAAGTTACCTCTAACGTACCTCAAGACAGTGTAATTTGACCTATTCTTTTCCTGATTCATATCAATGACTTGAGTGACGAGATAGATAGCAATGTGAGGATATTTGCGGATGACTCGGTTATATATATGGAAATAACAAACGAGTAAGACCGAACATATCTCTCAAGCGATTTAGTCCTCATCCAAATGTGGTGCGAAAAATGGGAATTAGATATTAACGTAGGTAGATGCTCCGTAATTAATTTCTTCGAAACGAAAAAATTGCGTCCAAATCACCCGTACAAAATTAATTGAATTAGTATCAAAGTAGTAGATTCAGTTGAATATCTCGGGATCAACATTACCAATAGCTTAAATTGGAGCACGCATGTTCGAAAAATCTGCGGCAAAGCAAGTAAAAGGCTTTGCTTTGTAAAGCGTATTGTCGGTAAATGCGATGAAAAGGTGAGAGAGCGATGTTATTTTACCTTGGTCAGACCCCTTCTAGAATATGCGGCAAGTATATTGGATCCGGTGGATGAAACGTGTACTCGCGAACTCGAGAAAGTGCAGCGTAAAGCGGTTCGTTTTGTTAAAAAATGCTACGATAAAAAAGCAAGCGTTACAAAAATGCTCTCAGACGTAGGTTGGGAATCCTTGAAAGAAAGGAGATTGGAAGCTAGGCTGCGATTGCTTAATAAATTCAGGGAAACTACATTTTTGGAAGATACAATCGGTATCATGCAACCCCCCTGCTATCTCGGTCGATCCGATAATGACAGTAAATTAAGAGAAATAGATGCTTGGACGAATCGTTTTAAAAAGTAATTCTTTCCGCGAACGATACGTGGCAATAACCGAATAAGGAAGTAGTTTAGATTCAACTGGTATTTACACCCCCTGCCACACGCCGAAAGGCGGCTTGTAGGGTATTAATGTAGATGTAGATGAAAGAGAATTTCGCAGGCTATTTACATCTTACAATTTGGAAAATATGCGCGACAAAATACTTCATATTATTTTAATATAGCACCACGTCATTGCAGGACCGTAAAAATGTGAAAGGTTGTTGTAATATAAATGAGCTGCTTGTTTGAGAATTTCAAATGTAAGGTAGATGAGAAAGTTTGTGATATCCGCAGTTTGTGAGCTTAAACGCAGATATAAATATTGCAGCATTACAGGTTAAGTCTCCTCAACGAAGCACGTAAAAGGAATTCAGGATAACTTTAAATTTTTCATCTCCTCGGGCCAATTATGGCGAAAGACCTCGGAAGCCTCGATCTTTGAGAATCAACACGCAGTTTGATTAAGCACAGCCGGCGAATGCAATGGTTCTGTTTTCCTCTTAATTTCTCTCGGAAATCGAGGAGTAGTGAGATATCCGCTCTTTTTTTATTTCAGCATATTGTAACATCGAAGAATAACGGCGCCCGCCGTTATAAGAGGTGGTAAAGGAACTCCTTACACACTCCCAAGGGAGTGTGGAGGTTTTAGGGGGATAGGCCTCAAAGGGCTTCTCGAATGGTAGGTGATAATGAGAGGAAAAGCCTTTTGAGAATATTTAGAGAGTGGACCCCCTTTCAAATTTCTGACGCGAAAAGACACATCCCCCGCCCACGGAAAGAGCTTCAGGTCATCGTGAATGAAATATGAGGTCCTTGGCGGGGAGGTGATCTCTCGTAAAGAATGCAACGCCGTCTCTCCAATCTCGTAATGAAACACGGCGAGCTCTGCACCTATGCCAGTTATACCTTTATTCGTCTGCTGTTTGCTTGGCCCCATCTCTAGGCAGCTTCATATCACAATCTCTCTGTTCCTCTCTCTTTATCCATTTAGACTTGGCCATCATTTCCTCCGCTCTCTCCATTCTCTTTATAAAGCCACTCACATTCCTCGCCATTATCTCATTCATTTCATCTCTTCGTCTATCGCAATATCCATTAAGCGAGAACCGGCTGCAAAGCATCTCCGTATCTTCAAATATTTAAGACATTTTCATTTTTCCTTTTTAGCCAATAGCCCATCGGTCTATCCGATTCTATTTAGTGTGCATTATTGGGAAACCATACAGAATACAGCTCGATAAAATGAGAAAAAAATCCTCCGCCACAATTTTTACTCGTCATGGGTGTAGATATCATATATTCGTTATTTATATTTGGTATTAAGATCAGTAAATCATTTAGCACAACTTCTAATATTTTTAGCTCTACATTCTTATTTTGTAAATATTAGCATTTACCGGGGGCTATTTTATGCAAGCGCAGCTCTTGGTTTATAAAAGTTAATAAAAAAATAATAAATAATAGGCAACCACGCATACTACAAATACGCAATTTAGATATATGTATTCTGATAATATAACATCGCATAAAAATGTTTTTAAATAGAATTAAAGAGAACTAACTACATATTTTTCATCGCATTCAATTTTGGTACATTTCACGAATTAATTAACATTAATTTGCAAAATCAAATTTCAAATGTCTTTCCTCTATGCGATATTAATTTTCAGTTGCTTAGATTTTGATATGGTTTCAATAATCTATTTTGTGATTTGACGTGAAAATTTATGGAATTAAAAGTTGTAAAGTCACCTTTGATCATTATTAGTATGCTTGTTGAGTTGATTATCTCGAATCTTATTCTGTAAACAGAGAGGAGATACTAATAAGTCGCAAGAAAATTAAGATCCTTGTCAAAGAAGATACGATTCCGAGCAAAAAATGAAAATTCAACTCATCTCATGAACCGCTGGGTGTTTACTTTGAAAAAGGATTGTACGGTCAGTTTATTCAAAAAGTAATTTTTAATATTTCTCCTGAAAGGGGGATTTATCAGAAACATTTAAATATCCATCTATTCTTTTTCCGTAATATTCTCTTCATAAGGTTATATGAAGAGATCCCTATCGGAAATGAGGAACAATTTTAGGTTCGGAGATCAAAGGAATTCAGATTGTGATCTATAAGAAATAAGATAAAGATATGGCAATTACTGTGAGTGAGGATGGGTAAATGAGAGTAGAAGAGACAAGAAAGTGAAAGAGACGAAGAAAAATAAAAAATTAAAGAAGAGATCTGAAGGTGCAGGTATTCAGAATTCTGGGCAGAATTTCAACGTTGGCAAATAGGTAGGAATTCGAAACAAAAGGAATTAAAAGAAAAATAAATAAAAATATATTATTCTCAGAAATAGGAAATGCTTGTGGCTCTTCATAATTTTTAGTAAAAAAGAATTGTTTTAAGTTTTCCGCTACGTTTATTCATTGAAAGCACACATCCAGTTTCAGAGAACAACCACCATAGTTTGGTACATGATATCTGATTGTTACGATCTATCGCTGAATCGATCGAGTGTTTTCAATAAAAGAATTAACAGAAATAACACGACGTTTTCATAATATCACGAATAGGGTTGAAAAGTAAAAGGATGGGATATGTCTTGCCATACAGCGGTTTAGGAAATAATTGGAATAACTTGAAACATAGAGAATGAAAATAGAAAACTCATGAGGGTGACATAGGCTGAAGCCTAAAATTAATTAAATGGGGTTCTGTTCTCTGTTCTTGTTCTTAAAATTATCCATTTAGAAATCCATATTTGTATACTACTAGCATACTGTCCTTTCCTAAATGATTCTGAGACCGTCGCTCACTCAGAAAAGCGAGTCACTACCTTGTTAGGCTTATCGTATATTATAAATGTTTAACTTTCAGGTAGAGGTTTAAATGACTGAGTAAAAACGATAAAATTCAATAAATGAATAAAATAAGTCGTAGAGAGATGGCAGAAAACAAAATCAAATAACAAAAGGATTAAAAAGAAAAAAAGATTAGGGAGTAGCTTGATGGATTTAGTCTATAGCACAATATGAGCGATACCAAATAACTTCATATCGTTTAAATCTCCTTTTAAAAATCAAAATTCATTACTAATTGCTATAATTAGTTATTTCCAATACGACTACCATGGTAGAAAGGTTGTAATGATTTCAATCTCCTAATTCCAGTCCTCAAATCTTTGCTGACCGGCTTATTCCTTATTAAGGGATGGTTATTGTCCGAGTCTTCTATCAAAAATGCACTAAATAGATGTAATTAAACACATTTTTACTCTTTGAATAAATATTAATGATAATTAACAAATATTGGAAATCACTGTGCATTAAAATAGCATTAACTAAGTAGCTTTTTTCAGTGTAATCGGAAATACCATATTATAAGATGGAGTGCGACGGTGAAAAATTCCAAGAATGTTACTACAAAGAAGACTAAAATTTTCCTTCGAATCTCTCCACTTAAATAGAAGAGGAAAATAAAATAGTAAAAGAGGAAGAATACAACTAAATTACGCGATAAATGAGCTAAAAATTAGTGACGAAATGGCAGTGTTGATTGGCATACTTCTGGGATGGAATGAGACAAGGAAGGGGTATAAATGGTGAGTGTGTACCTGCTCCTGCGAGTGACTTATATTTTTGGCCTTCTCCATCCCCGATTGAAAGAGAATAGGGGTGGGAGATGAAAGAGGGGAAAGGTCTCCCTCAACGGCTGCGGTGAAGGCAGAAGAGGAAAATTACCGGAAGATGAGGTAATCGAATGAAAATGCTCGACTATTTTAGGAATAGCCTACGGCACATAAGGGTTGGGACGAAACGATATTTTGTTCCAGATCAACGTCGAGTTAATGGAAAATTCTATACAGTATCTCTTTAGTTTTCAAACAAAGCTCGTCGGTTAATGAAGGAAATCATATTCCGGCGTTTCGTATTCTTTTTAGGGTTGTCCGCCATTTTAGGATTTTCCTGCAGGCGAACTATATTATGCTATCATTATCACTGTACGGACTGCTGTATATTTTGGTTTAAAGCATCATTAAGTAAGTAATAAATATTCTAAAGCGTTTAAATACGCAATATAATGGCGTAATCTAATCTAGATTACGTCATAATTTCATCATAATATTTTAATGTAAGAGTCCAAATTATTAAAAGAGCTTCAAATAAAGAAAGAAATATTATGGTAATTTTTGATTTCTTCTGATCTTTATTTATCATTTAAAATTAGTGAATGGATCTATTTTATTGATGACGAGAGTCACTTCATCAGCGCGCATGGTATATTTTCATCAGAAATTTGCAAAAGAATATTCGGTTAAAATTGCTGCAATACGACCAACCTCAGGTACAGCTTCAATCTCTCGAACGTCTGTTCCAAAAATATCAAAAAATATTTAAGTACAGCTTATATGTATGTTGTAAAGATATTTACAGCATAGATAAAATGTAAATTTTAAATGATATTTCTCCTTTATATTAATTAGGTTAATTAATTACCCAATTATGTAAATCTTTACAGACAGTTTAATAAACGATAGTTTAAAATAATTCTCGACCACAAATGAAAATAACGGCAAATTTTAATTATTGTTACCGTTATACATTATAAACAATAAACTTATACATTTACATTGTAATAATAAGCATTTTTTGAGATTTTTTAAACTTATTACTTGTTTTCTATGAGAGCTTGACGACCACCTCAAGTGACAGGTTCCATTATTTTACTCGTCTGCTAAAAATACAAAGATCCTGAAACCAACTAATACAAATATATATCAAGAATGATAACCTTTCATCTAATATTATTTAAATAGCTTTCACATATATAAATTCTTCAATTCATGGAAATATTTTTAATTTAACTTTAGGTTTATTGGAGCTGAGATTTCCGATCATAAAATTGGTCAGGATAAAGTTGTGTATTGGTCGGACGCAGTTAGTCTGGATGCTTTGTAAGAAGCTTAGATAAGCAATTATTTCGTATAGTGCTTTTTTTCGCATTTATATTTTTCATCTTTTTTCTCTTTGCTCCTCATTTTTATTCTTTCGTCTTGTCTGGTTCCAGCTTAACGCTATATTTACGCCTTTATTTCTTTTTCCGTCTTCGTTCGTGAAAGACTGTTTTCGTCATTCCCAGATTTACGTCTGCCTTATAAATGCGAGCTTGTCAGCGGGCGGTTCCGCTATTGTTTCTGATCGTCTTGTCGTAGATCAAAAGGCGATTTCTAAGATTGATGGACCGATTTCGGAGTTGGCTGATTGAACGCCCGATGAGTTTGGACGTGAAAGAAAAGGGAATTTCGCAAGTGAGACGAAGGGATCGGACGCAGGATGTAGAAATGACAAAACATGGAAAGGAAAAAAGAATCAAACATGCCAGAGTAGAAAAGGGTTGAAGGGTGGTATAACGTTCGCGTCTGTATATGTCCGCTCGATTGAAATGCCAGTTGAGAAGGAAAAATGCGGAATTCTTTATATATGGCCGGGAAGGAGGAGTGATGAAACAATGACAGTTTGTAACAATGGAATACAAAAAAAATACATTTAAACAACGGCTATTTGGAGCTCTTTTAACTCTCAATTTAAATGGGATCCCTTTATTCCTTTTTCAAGTTTTTAACCATTCCCTATTAATATAGCTGAATTAAGCATTCTTCCTTGAGTAAATTCAAGAATTATTACGAATGAACTCTACGTATATAGAAGAGAATGCAATGAAATATGAGAAAAACTCGATACCACTGGCAGTTAGAAATAAGATTTTCAAATTCTAAATGTTTAAAGGTACTTAAGATTTTAATTAGTGAATTTAGACCTGAATATAATCAGTTTTAGCATGGTATATGATATTTTGTAAATATCTCCTAAATTAATTTAGGATATATTCTGCTTTTTACTCGCAATCATTGGAATATTTTAATGCAATTTCTTCATTAATCGATAAACTAGCAAATGAAATCCGCTTTGAAACAACAATGAAGCTCCTCCTTCGCATTCTAATTTCCTTTTATCTACTCCATTTTTCGCTCTCCATTTTCACGTACTTCTGTTCCTCTCTCCTCCGGAAAACAAAGTTCTCAAGTTACTCAAAATATAAAGTCTCAATGCGGCCTCTTTTCCATCTCCATGTCCTTTTGTACCTCTCCGCAGCGGGTTGGGAAGTTCCGGAGGAAGGATGCCGAGAATATGGCGGAAAGGGATTCCTTATGCCTCTCCTGGGGTAATGCGGAATGAGTGGAAGTCGGGGTCAGAGGGTCACAGGGAGGGTATAATGGGATAAAATGGGAGACGGATCGAGATAGGGGGTTGGTTACAGGGCGAAGAAAGGGTTTGTTGTTTTGGATGAGAGACGACTCTCTCTCGAACTTCTCTCTCGCAAATTTTCTGATCGTCCGATTGTCATCCACATCCGAGAACTCCATCCGATCCTCCATACGTCACCCGAATATTTTCCTCTCGACAGAGATAAAGGGGAAAGATATAGAGGGTTAAGAACGCGCTGCAGAACGACCTTCCGGCAGATTTGGCTAATGGAAGGGTTAGAGCGTTCCATCTGCTTAAAGGGAGTCCACTTTTCTTACGGCCGGAAATTAGTGCGCGGACAGTCGAAGCTCGAAAGAGTTTTTCTCTCGAGAGGTACTTTTATTCCAGAGAATCGGGAGGCACGAAGACGTTTCGATAATGTGCTGATTAAATGAGTGATTCTAATGGAGGTGCGAGCAGAGGAATCGTTGCGAGAGATTTAAGGTGCCCTCAGCTGATCGAGCTAGTGCGACATCTGGTGGGCTTGCTGAGGAAGCAGGGGGAGTGGGGTCAAACAGCGGGTTTCCATAAACGGAGGCGGATGGGGTTGAGGGAGGAGAATGCGGCTATAATGAAGAATTTTACTGCCGTTGGATCGAGAATGGAGATGATAACTGCGCAATAGAAACGGGTAATTTCACGCCGAGGCGGTTCGCATTTCAATTCTGGGGTCGTTCCCGGATAAGAGTTTTCTTAAGGAATGGTATCTCATCCTATTTTAATTAGCGATCAACTCTTTGTGCCAGTAAAAGTATTTTTATGGTATAAACTGGGTAAATATTTTTACCGTCTTCCATAAAAGTCTATATTACTTTCAAAGATCCTGTGCCTACCTTGTAGAACAATACAAGTTTCGCCATAACTGCAAAGGTTGTGAACATTATAGAACCAAGACATTGATAATGAAACGATATTTTTGCTAGAACGGTGGTAATTTTTTGGATGAATTGTGCAATTTGAGGATTGTATATTGAACTATGTGTCATTAGTTTCCTGTTATCCATTCAGCAGCACCTTCAGTTAAAAACATCTTTCGATGATTCTCGCAAGAAAAAGGAGGAAGACCTTCATGTATAACCTCCTGAGGGATTTTTTCATCTTAGCTAAATTTTATATGACTTACTTCAGTCATAATTTAATGCTTTTCATCATTTTAGGACATTAATTTGTCCGCTGATCCAACAGATTAGTACAAGATTCTATAGGATATTTTAGAAAATGGCTGATGAGTTAGAAATTTTGGCCGTGTTAATATTTCACAAACTCCTATTTAACACCTATTTTACATTAGCTTGGCATATTTCTTAATTTTTTTGTAAATTTAAATAAATATTATCGTTATAAAAGAATAACATGTAATATAATAGGAAAGCTGTTATTGGTAAAAAACGTGAAATTATTGAGACTGAAATAATATATATCCCCGTCTTTCTCTCTGTCAATCATGGCGACCTTTAAAAACTCCACCACTATCTTCCTTAATCCCATCTCTTAAGAAAATCGGGGGTCTCTCTCTCTCTCCGTCCTGTTCTTCCTTGATCCAGGCGCCATTGTCACCCTCACAGCTTACTCTTACATGTTAGGACCACCCGAAGGGTTAACGACGACACCTTTCGACCGTTAACCCGACTCCGTAATCTTCTCTCAGGATTACGCTTTTGGGAGTTGAGGATGAGAACGCATTTTTAACGGGAAGTTGCGGCTGCCGCTCTCTCCCGATAGATGACGCCGTCCTCGCCGTATCTTTCGGACTCGTCTGACTCTTGCCCCTCTTAACCCCGCAATCTTCCTCCTCCATCCTTCTCTGAGAACAAAAGAGGGATGGAAGAGGGTTAAACCCGTTCCCAGGAAATTTCTTGTACACTTCGCATCTCCTCTTACCTCCCAAAACCCTCCTTGGAATTCGATTTGTGTGTTAGCCAAAGCAAATTCCGCGTACGTATTAATTCGAGCGGGAAATGCTTACTTAGCCTCATTCGAGAATTAACTACTCAACTAATTAAGAGAACACATTCAGTAGGGAAAGCCTGTGATTGCGTGCACCAGTAAAGTGAAATCAATTGGTAAATAGGAAATCAATGATCTAGTAGTTAGATCATCAATAAATCTGTTTCTCCGATCAATACTGATTCCAAGGGTTGAACAAAATGCAATATTTGCAGTCCAGAATTGTAGAGTTCTTTTTTAAAAAACTCTGTGTTTCATCACTGTGGTAAAATATAAGTTTAAATTAGACGATACGTTCTATTTGAAGCATTTTATAAAGGCGGAATATAAAGTAAGACTGTTATAATTAACTTCGAAATTGAACAGGTTTTTTCATTAGTCCTCATGTAGATAATTAAAGAAGTAATTAATCAAATCGGATCGAACTACAGTGTATTATATTCTTAATCAATATTATAATATTACTTATATCCAAGCTATCATATTGAATTGTTGTATTCCTTACTTCTTAGATTCAATATATCGATCACTGATGACTGTCAATGGTAGATGCCCTAACCAATTTATTTGCTTACATATCGCACAAAGAGAGTAAAATATAACGGAGTAGATAGTACATGAATAAAATTTAAGATTACGTACTGCGGGAATGCAAACTTTTGGTGGGCGGGCGTTCTTCAGTCGAAGACCAAGCATGTAAGATCCCCTCTCACTCCCTCCGACTTGACCGAGTCCTTGCTGCCTTGTGGTGTACACAGTACCTCAGCCTCTTATTTCAGAAGTTTTTCAGTTGTTCTGTCGCAGAATGCCCGCGAGGGAATCGTGCATGTGTTAAGGGTTGGCAGCAGCTGAGGAGGGAAAGGGGGAGAGATAAGGAAGATGATGCATGCTCGCTGAGGAGAACAGCGAGAGTATGCAAGAGATAGAGGGGAATCAGGAGTGATGGAGAAGACGAAGTTGGCGAACGGATGAGGAAGGTGATAGGAGAGGGATTAGAGTTGGAAGCTTCAGGGAAATAACCACGAGAAGAGGTTATATTATATTCCCTTTAAGTTAAATTAATCAAGGAGGTATTCTGAAATTCTCATTGATCAAAGGTACCCTTAAATGAGTTTATTGGTGTTGAAATCTTCTAAAAATAGGGGCGTTAAGTTATAATTACTTCGCTAGATAATAAGATTGTGCAAGATCCCAGATGATGCATGCCTGATTTCGCTCAGAATAGGCTGGATCAGCATTCGGAAATTAAATTACTTTTAACCAGTCTAATTTTAACTAATAACTTCATACTGTCAACTTTCTCTCTCGAGGGAAACTTTAAATCATCATTGGTTGCTGACATAGTAGAGACTTTTTATTTTTGTGAAATATTGTTTGAAAGGATAATGATAAGATTTGTTCTTATATGTCTTTTGCGTAAGCCATTTTAGGTTGAACTTAATTCGGATACTTTATGTTAACAAGTTTGGATTGAACATATGCAACAATATTTTTAATAATTAAAAAAAATCTACTTTTTGGTTTTTTACCTTTCAGACTAATTAAGAGTCTCTAGAGTCGAATGAGTAGGGATTTCGTATTAATTTATTCAATCTACAAACATTTTGATATCTTATGAGCATCTGCTCTTCCTCATTTTCCGTTGTTTCATTTACAATAACCATAATATCATTTATCGAAAATAGAAGCCACGAGATGACATTTATTTTATGTTTTACCAATTATTCTTTAAATGTAATAAAGATAAGTTTTTATTTCCTTTATATTCACCAAAAGTCTAATTTATGATATGCTAAATTCTAAAAACATCGAATCTCCGTCGAGTGAGGAAGAATGAAAATCTTAAACATTCAAAAGCGTTTTCTCTTTTTAGTTGAAATGTGATATGAAATAGTAAATAGAGTTAGCAGGGTTAAAAATTAGTAATTGAATTTAAAAAAGCCTGGAGAGAGAAAATAAGACGAACGAGCATCAGATAACTGAGGTGATCAGAAAAGCTACCATTATAAATACATAGGTTGACGTCAGTCTTGAAGGAGGAAGGAAGGTGAGTGAGATAACGGAAAAGGAGGATGAGAAAATAAGAGGAGATAAGGCTAAAGGAAGGGGAGGCGAAACAGCAGTGGAAAAGGATGCATAAAGAGGAAGTGCCTGCGAAAAGGAAGAGCTTGGAAAAGATAAAACGAAAGACGGGTTCCAGGGAAAATAGAGAAAAGGATGGGTTTAAGGATGTTGAGGGAGAGTTTCGGAAAGGTTTTAAAGTGAGTGAAGAGGAGATAAGATAGGAATGACGGTAGAGAAGAGAGGGAAGTGGAGGAGAGGGAGAAAGTTGGGTTAGGGTTTCAAAGTAAAAGAAGAAGAGGAAAATGAGTGAACGCGAAGAGGAAGCGGAGAAGAGAAAATATAAAGGGTTATAGATTAAACGATGAAAAGAAAGCGTTAAATTGATCTCAAGGATGGGCGTACGAAGGTCATCTACGAGTGAAAGCATCCCTGGTGACGATAAAAATGATCTACGGCAGGATGCGGCCGCCTTCCCTTGAAGATTCAATTCTATTTTGAAAGGTGATGTTGGAAATGGCACTTGAGCTGTGTAACTCTTATGGTTGTTTTTGGCGAAATCTTTTTCAATGTTTACATAGTTCCGGTCATCTACATCTAGAGGTGTATCCTGTGAGCCGTCTTTCGACTCGAATCAGCTGGTACGTGCACCGCAAACGTATTTCTCCAATCAGTTACTGTCGCATACCGTCCATGGAAAAATCAATCTTTGGAGAGGCTATTGTCAATTTTTCCAATTTTGGATGTGATATCTGATAAGTCTATGCGACTGGTTGGACATATAATATCCTTTACGTCTACCAATAAGTATTATTTCTGAACCTTTTGCGGAAATTTAACATAAAATTATATCCAGTCTCCATCTTCTTAGCGATTCCCTCCAAAATAAAGATAAACCAGGTAACCTTCATCGATTAACTGTAGTAGTGATGAACAGAAGTCGTGGATGTAAGCTATACCTTTCATAATTCACGAATGCAATGCTCATAAGTGGAGTTCTACGTAATTTATGCTAAATTTAGGATCTAAATCTATTTAGTGATAATGACAATTAAATTGGATGACAGCTAGCATCTTCATCGTTTTTTCTCACCGCTGAGCAGTTCTTCATCAGCTTTTCCATAGTGTCGCAGATATGCAGTAGATCAACGAGTCATCAATAGCACAAAATTGATCATTTTTCGTTCTCGTGGAATTACGGAATGGAAAGGAAAATAGACTTGCTAGACCATCGAGATGGAAATTATCCTTTATAACTTCAATGTTGCAGTAACTCATAACGAACAAATTCGAGGCGAGTTAATGTCACGAATGAATCTTATCGCTCGAGCGCACGATCGAACTCAGCCATTAGCTCTGACTCTAATCTAATGTCTGTTTTGAGTAGGATGACAAATCATTCCTGGTATCTGTTTGAACTAAACGCCAGCTCAGCGACAAATTAAACCTCCCCCAGCTCCAACAAATCATCCGAAGACTTGTATTTTCTCTTTCCTCTCTTCCTGATTGGGCAATATCTCACTGCAATCCTTAATTAATTTCATCTCCTCGATCGGCCCAAGAGACAAGAGCTACGTAGCCTGTATAGAGCTCCAATCAAAATCGCAGTCTTGAAAGGATGTCCCAACCTATTCAAACCATTTCCAGTAATGCAGAGGAAGTCTTAATTTCTCGCCTACTTCGACGCCACTCATCACCTCCAATCACCCCACCCACCACAGGAAAAATCACCGCCGAGACTTGAGATATTCTCGGAAACTATAGGACTCCCACGCGCATAATCTCAACATCCTTTTAAAGCAAGAGCACACGGGATCAGTAATCCTCTGGTCTCCATTTCTCAGTCCTCTTTTCGGTTCTTCAAAAACTTACATCTCGGAGACACTCGATCCTCTGTCTCTATGAAGATGTTGATCCTCCGTTTCCTTTGCAGCCTAGCAATGTCGACGGAAAAACATCTCCCACTGCCGTTCCATACTGGGGCACCCACTACTCCTCTCGCCCAACCTACGCACTCCACCTTCCGTCAAAGAGCGGGCCTTAATTAAATACCTCGGTCGATGAACTAAATCATTTCCCAGGGAGTTTGGCTGAAAGAACGCGGGTGGAGGTGGTGGTATGGGGTGGAAAGAAGTTTGGGACGCCGGGAAGGGGTCGGAATGAAATGGAGGTCCAGTCCGTCTTTTCATACCGCTCGTTCCCTCCTCTTCTCCTTCGAATTTTCGCTCAATATCATCATCATCTTCGCAGCGTCCGGGAAGGTTTTCATCCCGTTATAGCAGCTCCAAGGCGACGTGATTTATTTTACCCTCCGATGGGAATTTTTATTCGTAAGGGAATCGCGCGCTTTCCCGTGTCACGTCCAACGAAAAAAAGGATCAGTCTTTTGCCAAAGTATGGAGGAAAGGGTAAAATTGGAAGGAGTATGAAAATGGAAGGCCCCTGTATATCTCTCCACAATGGGAAGGAGACGTCGATATTTAAGTCTCATTAGATTATCCGGGAGGGATTTTCGGCGATAAGATGGGATTAATTGTTTTCGGAGAAAAAGAGGAGGGATTTGGAAGGTTTTTGGGAGCGTAATTAATTTGAATGAGGGGTCTTCCGTTCTTTCTTTCTGATTTTTTTTCCTCTGCTGTCATAATTGTTTTCTGGCTCGTTCGTTTTATATTACATGGTTTGAAAGACAAAATGACTCGCGTCCTTTTGATGGGTTGATTTTTTTTAATGCGCTCGGAGAATGAATTTTCTTGCAATATTGTTTCAATATTGAGAGGGGATTAATTAAGTTTAATTGTAGCATGTAATTATGAAAAAACTTATCATAAAATGGAGGGATTCCTTTTGGAATTTCCAAAAGAGATGGGATGTTTGGAAGGGGTTATTCCAGTTATTAACTGCCAGTGTTACTTTGAATCTCTTCAATAAAGATATTTTGTGTAACACTGGCTTTATTGATAAAGATTAGGAAACTTACTGATACATAATCGATTGTTAGTTTGAATTTTTTACAAGTAATTTATTACAATGAAATGTAAATATTTCAATCCGAATTTTTTGGAAGTGAAAAACATCTTTTGAATAAAATTCGTATTAATAAGTAAAAAAGTAACTAGGAACACGTAATATCTTAAAATGATTTTTAGAGACATTTCCATTATAGAAAAGAATTTTACGGGACTAATCTCTTTCATATTTTTCTTTAAACTATATGTACACCAACATCCTAATTTATAATCGA
The DNA here is from genome assembly GCA_947579665.1 of Sympetrum striolatum. NCBI lineage: Eukaryota > Metazoa > Arthropoda > Insecta > Odonata > Libellulidae > Sympetrum > Sympetrum striolatum. Next base: position 97,548,269 of record OX388341.1, on the reverse strand, counting down.
AACTGTGATACTATCGAAGTGATAATTGAACATATTGTTTCATGTTATTTTTATAAGAAAAATGATTATGTACAGTTATGCTCAAATTTTGCTAAACTAATTGGCGTCCTACCAAAACCTTGGGTATGATTGGTAGGTGTCATTTTGCACTTAATTTCATTTAGCTGAAGTATCTCAGGTTATCGGCCGACACAGAACGTAACTGATGACTGCTCCAATCAAGAATCTTGAGTTATTACGCCAATAATGAGAGCAACCGATTCAATGTAATATAACTGGAACTAAAACTGTTCATATTGTTAGTTATGAATCACTTTAAACTTTCGTTTTTTTTAATCTTTCTTTAGTATAGAAGGATATTTTTTGGATTATCCATGAATGAGACTCAGAAATCCTAATTTGTAATTTTTTCTAAGAAACTCTTTTTTATGACTACTCTTTCTGTGATTTTAGATCAATTTTAATAAATTTATCATTCCTAGTGAGAATTTTTCATTTTACAGTCTGCTAATAAATAACTTACATGCCTTTAATTACATTCGCACTTAGACACTGTCCATATAGATCTATTCAAACTAGTAAAATGCTAAAACTCAAAACTGATTGTTTGTCCACCTTATTTTTAAAAAATATTCCAAATACGCTGAATAAATTATTTACAAATCAAATTATTTCATTATCTTTACTTAAATAATGCAGCGATAGCGCGTTTACCATCACGTTGCTCAAAATAGTTACTTCCCGTTAGCTGGAGAAGCATTAGAATGAAAACCATTAAATTGTTACTTGAAATGAGAAATAAAACCATATAGACACTCTTGAATAATTTCAGCAGGAAATGAAAATTAATTCCTTAGATTCTTAAAACGTTTCTTTGTTGATTGACATAAGTTGTAATTTCTTTTAACTGAATTTTGTTGTTGATTAACATTCAAATAGCCAATTACGTGTCTCCTTAGTTTATAACTAGAAGGATAATCATCAATAATACCAACTTATATTTTTTGATAACTTTTAAATCCATATTATTTATATCTGTAAAGGTGGGAAAGACAAAAGCCTATTCTTGAGTTTATAATGTTATTACAGGTTATTGCATGCGATGGAAAATTTTATAAACTAAAAAGGAGGAAATTTCACCTTTTTGCCTTCCTCGTAAAATAGAAGGCACGTTGGATAACGTTATTTCAAAGTGACGCTTGAAGTGCAAAGTGCTTCCTCTATGGATATCCCTATTTGACGCACACCCATCCACCAAAAATTAATTAATCCCATCCCAACTCACTTTCCGCATTTCTTTTCCACCCACGATGGACCATTCTTTACCTCTCTTCTCCGATCATCTCTCTTAACAACTTCCCATCATCCCGTGTACCACCTTTACCCCATTCGACTATATGCCCCGATCTACTTCGCGTATCCCCACTTCCCTTACGTCACTTTCACCATTCCCGCGCTGCTGATGACTCCCGGCGGTCATTCAAGAGCTTTTGACCGAGAGAAAGGGAGTCGAGAGGAATAAAAAGGGTGGAAATAGAGAAAGGAAGAAAGGGGAAGAGAGAAAATCCTTTTTGGTTAAAGCAGCGAGGTGGGGGGCGATGTACTTGGGGAGGCGGCCGCTGGGAGGGCGCTTTGGGAAGGGGTGTCGGCGGGGTCCCGTAATTAGCAGGCTCCGGATCGTTAGGGAAGGCCTTTCAGAGAGAGCGTGAGAATCGGCAAAAGAAGAGAGATAGAGGTTTCGAAAAGAAACTCCATAATAGAAAAAGGGGTTTTCGTCGGCGGACGAGGTGGAGAAAGGAGGGATAGTGAAGGGCAAAGAGGAATTAAAAACATTATGCGACTGAAAAGGGATGAAGAAGGACCCGCTAAATGGAATGGAAATGGGGTGGAATAGGAAACGGTTTGAGAAAAAAGAGATTTTCGAACGGGTTTTAATTCCCTTTGCAGCACGTCCTCCACGGTGAATGTCTTTTTGGGGGAAATTCTCGCATTGTATACATATTCCTCTACATCTCATCTCGTTGTTTTTCACGACCACAACACTGAGCTGCATCCCATCTTTTTGTTGCTCTTTATTCATCCCTCTGTAAATATCCTTCCTTCTCTTCCCCTTTGTTTCGTTTGGCCTCCCCTTGATCACTTTTTTCTTCTCTTTTCTTTTGCTTCTTCTTTCGTCTCCCATGATCATAATTCTTTTATTATTCCCTTTCATCTTATACTCGTTCCTTCCAAATGATACCCCTTTTCCTTTCAACCCCCTGCTATTTATTTCGTTTTCTTTTCTGTCTTTTTCTCCATTTGCATCTCACTGTTCTCTCATCTATATCAAAACGAGATTTCCTTTTACACTTCGAAGTCGCTCTCTGCATCTCATCCGTCAGTCCTCATTCCACATAAGTATTTCACATGATTTTTCTTTTCTTTTACGTACCTTTACTTTTCTAGATTTGAACGTTTTAGTATCCTTTCATCTTTTCTCGAATAATATCGCTGCATCTCACTCTCTGTCTCTCTAGGATTTCATCGCATTGATATTGATACTTGAAAATGCATCGCGGGAAATGCAGTGAACTACTTTTATGACAGAGATGCTCGCATTTATTATCTCATCCAACGTTGAAGATTCTCTTAAATTTTCTCATCCGATTCAATTACAGAATTCTTTCTATATGTAGAACTACATGGCATAAATCTAATAATTCAATGTCGTCGGACTACTAAATCCTTTTAAGGCTGAGAATTCCTTTGAAGGTTTGATGCTCATTGAAATATTATACCCCAAGAAGTTTTTAGTGGAAAATAAAGATTTAATTCAGCAAAAAATATCAAATAAGTTTTATTTCCCGAATAAGAATTAGATACTAGTTATAAAAATTTATACTTAGCGTAAATAGTACATCTTCTTCTCAGGCTCTTAGAGACGTTTTTATAAGTCTATTTGATTCTTTGCTTTTGTTTGATGCAAAAATTTTGAAATATTTCGAAATAGGTTTAAAAAATACTTTTTGTAATAATATTTCCAGTAAATCATTCAATGACATGTAGTCCCATTGAAAATACGTGAATAAGCACCATTAGAAATTTAGTGATTATAATTACGTCTAATTCATTTTTATGAGGTAAGCATAAGTTTTCCCACCATTTATGGGAACTTCTTTCAATAAAAATATTGTAATTTAACCTACTTATACAATAGAACTTGGCGAGTGCTCTGAAATTATAGATCCGTCACCCCCTGCGCTTGTTAAGACTATTTAGTTGTTTCTCTTTGATTGAGACTGTGTATTGGAGAAAATTATTGATTGAGAATATAAGTCCACCAATACCATAATAATCAAGGAAAATTTTCTCGAAAAGTAAAAATCGTTTTTATAAATATTTATGATTCAATGCCGTCAGTTGAATCATTTTATTGTTCCTTTGAAAGAATATTGCTTATCTTCAAGCTAAACTGTGTAACTCCAAATTGGCAATTCAAGTTATTTCATATGATTTTATTTTACTTTACAGTTGCGTCGAACATGAAAAATTTCAGCGTACTTTTAGTTTGCATTACTTAACAACATAATCTTTAACTACGAGCTTGCTGTACTCGATTCATCTTTTTAAAACTCTTCTTATGCAATACAGGATGTGTGAAAATGTTTACGATACTATTTTTTGTTTTTATTCACTGTAATCGCGCTATATTTGCCTTTTGTGCGTTAATGGAGATTAACAATATCGAATGATATCGCTCGGAATAAGTGCTGTTAGTTGAAGGGAAGAGAGCCATCAGCCACCCCAATCACGCCCTCCCCTCTGGCTACTTTCTCAATGGCCTCTCGTGACCGCCTACAGTCCCATTCAATGGCTAATGGTAATCCAATAATCTTTTCCTTTTTCCCTCGTTCTCTGGCCTTTTTCCTATTTCGCTTAGCCAATCTAGAACCGCACCATTGGCTCAATTGATGGTCAAAATAGTGACAGGTTTGCATCGATGCTCGTAAATGCGTATGAAAAAAGAAGGTAATTCTCTCCCGGTCACTCCACCTCTGTGCGCCGATTAGCCGAAAGCAGGAAAAAATAGCGGAACAGAATGGAGAGTTCTGTAGCTTCGGCGGTCCGGCTAATTGAAATATAAACGCCCTCATGAAAGCCCTCAACGAGGGATATTTCTGGGGGCTGATATATTTCATTCGAGCGGAAAGATAAACACTTTTAAGCCGTAGGATGGCGATTCTCCTTTGCTTCTTCTATGAATGAATTAATGAAAGACAAAAAAACATCTCCAAAAAGCCGATTTGCTCGCATTTTAACTCATTGCAATAATAAAAATCAATATTTTTCTCAAAAATGTTACTGTAAAAATTACATTACAAAATTGTCGTATTTCGTTATTGGTATTTCATATTTCTTTCATGTCGCTGGGATAACTTAGGTTTAAATAATTATCATCTAGATGATACGAGAACTCTAAGCAAATTTTATTTTCTGCGACAAGAGCATGGATCACATAATTTGAGGCATATTCAAATTCATTAGAGAAGCGATATCTCAGAGTATGTTTTAAGAACTACAATTCTTGTTATTATTTGATCGGTAATTTTATAAATTACTTTTAAATATCTTTAAATCAAATATGAATCTATCCCTTTTCAGTTACACTCTTTTCCTTCCTTCTCAGCTTAGAATATTAATGGTAATTCCCGCCACTTGGGATGGTCGAATCTAGAGCTTATGGAAACAGGTGCAGAAATCAGTGGAGCAGGTACAGGAATCAATGAGGCAGATATTATAGATCTGTGCCAATGGATTAATGGATTCATAGATTAAGTGGGGTGTTAGATGGAGTGTATCTTCCAGAAAGGGACCGACTGATTTGAAATAGAAGGATGCATATAGATGGATAAATAATTAGCATAAAATTATAAATAGTTAACTTATAGACGTAGGTTCTTGATACGATATTTTTCTTCCTGAAATTATAAATTTCTACCAACATAATTTTTACTATGGTATGATAGCGAAAGTTTAAATAATAATGTCTCAATTACATTTTAATTGGTGTAACGGAATGTTATTTGCAATTATGGGGCAAATTGTTATTATGAAAACTCAAAAAATCAAGATCTTAGAAGTAGTCATTAGAATTCATGTAAATCTTGGATTTCAAATTTCATTCACTCGATAATTATGGTATAAATGGTTACTTAGCAAGCAATTCCTTTTACAATGATTTGATTTCAAGAGCCTTTCTTTCGTTGAAGGAACCTATGTCATATCAAAGAATGTGTTGTTAAAAATACTTTCAGTCAGCTTAGTTTACTTCAAAGGTCTTTTTTTGTTCTAATTCAAATGCAAAGTAATGATATAAACAGAGAATCTTTTTAGCTATATAAATAGCTTTTGATGTAAACATGAAACATTCATAGCCACCTTTTTATACAAATCGTTTATGAAAGTAATAAGTAATGTGGAAATCAAGATGTAATTAATAAGTAAGAATTTTATTTATTGCGGCTGAATTTTAAAATAATGAAAACTTAAAACTCAACAAAATATCCATTAATGTTATTAGCTTATTTGCTATTTGAAACAGTTTGATAAATATTTATGGAGAGGCTTTTTAGCATATTACCTTATAATTAAGCTATACTGTTGCGAACAATTTTCTCGTCGAATACACCTTTATTAGGACATCCTACGTTAATGATTTTCTTAGCGCCCTAAATTCCCGAGGGATTCTCTTGAAGTGTGAATCTGCTCCACGCAAGGACGCCTCTGTTTGAGGACCGATGGGACGTAAAGAGAGAGGCGGTCGAGGTTAGTTGACCAGCCATCTGCACTCGCCATTAGGCAGCCGCTCTTGCGTGCACAGACGCCGCGATCACCATCTCAAAGTACTCTCTCGTTCCGCTCTCTGCTCATATAATGCCACCGTCTTCCTCCCTTCCATTTCCTCTTTCTTACTCTGGATATAAGGAGAACATTAAAGTTAGAGTTGAGGGTTGCAAACCGTCTCTTTATCTTGAAACGCCAATCCTCAGCGAATTCGATTCTCTAAATCTCTGGAACTAATAACTGCAATGGAGCTTGAAACTGTTGAACTTTATTTTAAACCCTTTCCGTGATTCAAATTTCCGAGCAACCCAATATTTATTACAAGCTGATGGTTAAGCACAAAAAATGTACTTAATTGTTCTTTGTTTCCTGAGTATTGTTTTGTTTCTTGAATTTATCATAATTATTCATTTAATATATATTTTATTGTTTCGCATACAGCGAGACGCCAATGTCCAATGAAGATATAACGTCAACAATAGACGAACAGATAAGACTTATCTCTAATCGGAAAAATATCCCGGGATCCGAACCCAGGACCTCGATGTTGGAGCGTTATTACGTCAGCATGCTGACAGCTCGGGCACCGCGGCCGATTTTTTATTTAAAATGACGATATTATACGGTTTTTCCTTTGTGAGAAACTTCTCTCGCATCTTCCATTTTCTTGTTGCTTATATGTTATTCATTCTCATTAATATAATATATCTCGTTACTTTAGGTTGTTTTTACTTCAATACCCATTTCGGGGTATTCGAATTTATCTACATACTTACGTTCTACGGTAAAATATAATATTCTGAATGTTGATTTTCCCGTAGAGTTTACAAGATGTGACCGGAACAGCCTTTGAATTGTTGAAATGAAATACATAATCAGTTTGAGCAGAATAATGATTATAATTCGATAAATCTAGATCCCAAACGGGGAAACAGGTACGAGAATTGCCTGAAAAGTGCTGGACTTTACTGGGTTCATTCACATTCCGAATGACAGTTTCATTGAGCTCTCCATTAAAACATTCAGTCATACCTTTGGAGAGACCAGATATAGAGTCATTTGAATTATATGTAATTGTATAATCCTTATGATAAGCTAAAATATAATTAGAAAATTCGCAAAATATTCTTATTTGTGGCAATTACGTTCGTGAAGACAGTTGGCTGCAAATCTGATCATTTGCATTATATTTGTAACCCTACTATTTTCGCGGATACTGGAAACTTTTCATATTACCGTAGTTATTGAAAATTACCTTATGTTATTCGATGAATGTGTAAATAGAGAATTGATTTGGAAAACCTTGTCTGATCTAAAATAAAGTTTTCGATATATTAATATTCTCCATTTTAGCTCCCTGTTTTGAAGAAGTCGTACATATCTATCTTTTCAGGGGAGAATTTCAAAATTTTTTACAAGATCGAGATAGCATGAACCATCAGTTAACTACTTCAGAATCATAAAGTGAGGTAACAGTAAAATATCACATTATACTATGTTAGTGTTTAAAAAGTTTATGTGAAATGGCTCGTAATCACCAAAATGTCAATATTTTATTCTATTTAGAAGTTACTGCCATCTAAGTTCTTATTTTTGTAACATACGTTGACAGTTCTCAACTTTGACGTGACATCATCAAGGTAATGAGTAAAATTATTGCATAAATTACAATTTAATATTCTCATCATCTTTATGGATGAAACCACTTTTACGTATTTCTATCCATTTCTAGCCCAGTTTTCTCTGAAAGAATATCCATTAAGTTTTTGCTTCACGAGAAAAAAAATTATAGAATTCTTACATTTCTAATATAACTTCGTCTTATAATAAAACGTCCTTTTTGAGAAATTTAGCTAACACATCTCACAATTCAAATCATATAATATTTCTTAGATATAAGGAAATCATTTAACAGTCACATCGAAATTTATTAATAAAATGTTTCTTTTTTATGCCTTTATTTTATGAATTTCCGGTTCTCAGTATTCTCTTAGTATATTTCTTTGCTCGTACATCAGAAATAGAACAAACTTAGAAAATACTAGTTATTTCTGTATGTACTAAATATCAAGGCTAATCAAGTTTAGTAAATTATCGATTCATATAATTTAATATTCAAAGTTTAAAAATATATCATACGTTTTTTAAGGAGACTTGAGAAAACTACAAGCGTATGCTTTTGCCAGTGGAAGATCACCCCTCGTTAAAAAAGTGAAAGTTTCACGATCACAAATGGGATATTTTCGCCATATTTTTTAAAGATACTTTGAATAAATGTCCAGCTTTCACTTCCTTTGAAATTCGCTTCAAGTATTTTCATCCAGCATTCAGTGTGACAAGCATTCGCATAGACTGTTGAATCTTTAAGGATTCTCGGAATCTCGAGATTTCGCAAGTCATCGCGTGCCCACTTGCGACCGCATAACCTAAAAATAGAGAACAAATAAAAGATGCCTTTTGACGAATATAACTCCAACTAAGAGCTTCAAGCATCCTCCAATCAAATGCTTCGAGGAGAAAACCCCTCAACCTCACCCTCGAAAAAGAATAAAAAATCTGATAAAGAAATCCTGATAAAAATAGGTATCTTTTCTCAAGACGAGGAGCGCGACCCTAAAAAAATAAAGAAACCGATGGAAATAAGGAGAAACCTTTTTCCAGTCCGTTACGGAAGGAAACGGAGAAAAACCTGGCGTGGATCCCGTGTCCCCAAGCGAGATCCGAACTCCCCAGCCGTAGAAGTCGCTGATTGTAGCGAGAAGCGATCTTTTTAGGCCGTCTCTCCCATACGGTAGTTGTCTAGTGCGGTGTCGGCGGCGGCGGGCCTAAGGGGAAGACTCCGGATTCCCATCACGCACCAGGACGTGCCGCCTCCGGTCACTCCGGCCCCCGCTGCATCTTCGGACCTTCCCCCACACACTCTTCTCATCAGTTTCCGCTATTCTCTCACACACGTACCCGTGCCCTATCCGTTCATCGAAAACGCGCCGCCTGGACCATTACGCAGAGAGCGTACCAACGTCGCTTAATCTCTTTCGGTCCTCCCACTGCGTCTCTTCCTCGGTTTTAACCTCCTCCCACTCGATCCACCCTGCAAAACGCCCACGGAGGAACGGGGGATGATTGTGATCCTCTTACCAAATCCGACATCCGACCCCGAGGAAAAATCTCCATTCTTCCCGAAGGACCCGATAAAAATTGTTCCTATTTGTAGCACTCTCAATTTCCGGGAGAATTAGGGGATCGAATCGATCGTTAATAAAAGTTCTTTTAAATGCCTCCAGAGAGGATGGAATTAGCGAGTGATGGATGAAAATTTATCGGAGAAGAATTTGCTTTCCATGATTGATGGAGAGGTTGGATTAATTCCTCGGACGTCATTCCCGAAAAAAAACACGGAATCGTAGTGATCGGAGTGAGGTGATGCCTCTGGAAATGAAACCGTGATCCGGTTCCCCCATCGAGGGAGATTAGCGTGGAATGGAATTCGCCCGTGATGGATTTAAAGTTAACGTGCGTTTTTGAAATGTATACATCATTAAAATCGACGTAATAAGAGGAAACAAGCGGACTTTCTAATTAAATCATCATTCCGACGGAATTCGAGAACAAAGGAGAAAAACCGCATTTCAAATCGCTTTTTTCCATTATTTACGTACAAATTTCGAATTATCTTCTCGAGCGAGCATTAAATGTGGATTTTTTTCGCGTTTAATGACTCTGATTTCCGAAATGAGATATCGGCAGAAATGAATTCGAGGATTGCGCAAGCTAATTTATTTTCAATTCCTTTCGGCATCTAATCGTGCTGTAATTAACCGGCCAAAAGGGCATCACTTTCCGTACGAGTATCTAGGTACCCTTGAATCCTATTTTTTATCCGTGGAAGTTAATTGATAGTCATTAAGTTATTCTAAATGCCGCTCCAGGAGCCAGTTCTCCCGATACGATTGATAGTTAAATATGAAAGGCTATTCACGTATAAATAATCACATAATCCATTCGAGGTGCTCTCATGCTTTCTGTTGTGAGGATTCTGTGGGAGAATATCGGCATCGACTCTGCAAACCGCATCTCTAATTAACCTATATATAGATACAGCATGCAAAGGGAATGCTGGAGGAGTGAGGGAATTCTCACGCTGCTCTGCAGGTATTTCTATCGAGGTCATTCTTCAGGTTGAGCCCACAATGATCCGTTTCTCTTCTTTTCTTTCAAACTTAATGAGCAGCATATTGTGAAAGACTCGAAATTATGGGAGGGAATAAAGAATTAATAATGAGAGTGCCGGGGACATTGCATAGTCACATGTAGGCCAGTAATTGCAGAGGCACGGATTACAGTAATGCTTGGAGGAGTATTTGATTTGATATGCTATTCCGCTTCCTCGGACTGTTTGATCTGCAGGAATTAAAGATGAGAATCGTATTAGGGCATTGAACCTGTTAATGACATAGAATCTTACCTCTTCATCAAAAAATATCCTTTGTAACCTGAATATGTTTTGAATGCTCAGGCTATTTACTCTAACGGAAATTTCATGATATGCTACCACACATAGCTTTCAAAGAACCTTATCGTTCAAAATAATGTTCTAAAATTAACATTCTATGATATAACTTTGTATTATATTGGCATAGTTCCATGAAAGTTTATTTTATCCTACTCTGATCCAAAGAGCCAAGTGTACAAACTTGGCTAGTTGTGGTTTAATATAGTTATGAAACGATAAAAATGTCAAAGTAATTGCTTATGCGTATAACTTTGCGCAAGCCAAAATACATCCCTCGAAGGTATCCTTTTAAACAGTTTCAGTTTCCCTTTGGTCGATCCCAATACTTTCCGTTTCTTTATTTTCTTAGTTTCATATTTCCTGCAACCAAGCTGGTTTCACCCTTTCAATTTTGTTCTCTCCTTGCACTTTCCTTCTTCGAACTTTCCCAAAATCTTCCTCTTTACACATCTTTCGGCAATACTTCATCCAGTCACGTAAGAAGCCGGTCTATTTTGATTAATGACATATTTCCGGTTCTCCCCTCTCTCGCTATCTTTATCCTTGTATCTATATATCTCTTTCATCCCTAATCGGAGAAAGATGGATAAAAAAGTGCGCAAGGAGATCGTATCTGTTTTTCGGTAATACTTTGGAGTTCGAAAGAGTTCCTGTTGTGTTTTTTGCTCCTTTTTCCTGGAAACTTGATATGAGGGAGGAGGAGGAAGGGTTGAGGAAAATTTTAGCGGAAGAAAATGGAGTTTCGCAGCGAGCTTTACCTGGGTGGCTTTATATACATCCTCATCAGAGCGGCGCGACGTACGGATCCAAGAAGGATTACCTCGGACGGGAGAAAGAAAGAGTGGGAAGAAAAGGGGAGGTGGGTGGGGGGATAGAAATCTCGTTACCCACAAATCTCCCTCTGCCGGAGAAGAAGAGAGGGAAAAAAATTAGCATCGCTGATGCCTGGGATTTTGTAATGTATTCCGGTTAGAGCGGAAGAAATGGACTGCGGATGGGGAGGAGGAGTTGAGAGATATAGGACCGACAAAGATTTAGCTCTGATTAAGAGTATCATCTGCGACGATGCAAATGCAGAAGTTGAGACTCCCCCCGCGTTTCTTTTCTTCCCTCTGTTAACCCATTCCTAATTCGGCATTCAGATTTCGACTCAAATTGCATTTGGAAGACTTGAAAGGGGAGAAATAAAAGCATCGTTGTTGCGTCGATCATAGTTCCCTCGAGGAGAGAGAGCGGTGTCTGGAAAAGTTTCCTCGAGTTCTTCAATTCCCTAAAATGATGCCTAATTCGCCGGATAAGTATTTGGTGTGGTTGCACGATTCGTAATGGGGAGTGTAAATCTATCGGTTCTCCTAAACTCTGAAAGGCCTTTTTTAATGGCTGTTTCTCTTTTGAATAAGTAAATCGTATCTTGCTTAAAATTGCTGTTTACATTCACGTTATTGGTATTATATTTTCAGATATTTTTTTCATCCTTAACGTAAATTAAATAAGAAAATTTGCAATTTAAATAATGTTGAATAATATTTTCTCAGAATTAGCAAAGCAATTTTGAAGCATCTAAATTATTGATAATATACCGAAATCTGAAAATGAACAGCTATGCGGCCTGATCAACTTGCTACTTATATATTATATTCATCTAAACGTACATTTCCTTAACTCGAATTTCCACGAGCAATCAAAATTTATGTTCAAATCTATTAATTTTATCGTAAATATAGTGTTTATAAATTTGTGTATAGGATTGGAATCATTAATTATGAATAACATTAAAAATACGAATAACTGCAGAAAAAATCAATTGTAAAAAATGACGAGTCTTCTGTTAATTAAAAATTCATAAAAAACATGTTTATTAAATATTTAATTCATATAAACTTCAAATCAATGCATTTAATTAAATATTGAAGGACTTTTGTTTAAAAATAACATTCAATCCACGGTTGAATCTACGGTTGAATTCATTACTCTTCTGCAAACATAAATAACAATTAAACCATATTGACTTCCAAATATGAGCCTCGAAGGAAATATATTTTAGAAATTAGATGCGGGTTTTGACAGAAACTTGAACCTTTAGTCTCCGATATCAATATTTGAGAATGACGCTTGTAGGTCTATCCTCTCTAATGGCTTAAGTCCTTTCATAGGTGTGGCATGTCAACTTGTGGCCCACCCTGCAACCCCTTGACAGTTTCATAGATTCTCTGATAAAGGGAAGTAGCTTAGCCACGCGATCCAGTTTTGGACACGCGATCCTTTAGTCTGGCGGAAGATTTCGGTAAAAATTAAGGAGGAGCAGTAAAAACCTGATTGGGATGAATATCCTGAAGTGACACTTGGCCGTTTTTCTTTTTTTAGCTGTCATATGTAACCTAAAGTACTAATTTATCAATTGTTTATTTTTTCTTTGTGATGTCTTCTATGAACTGATAAGAGGAATTTTAGTGGATGATCGATTCTGTTGGTAGTAGCTGTCGTTGCCAATTATCAAGTTAAAAAGTCCTCAATTTGACAGCCTCCAGAAATGAATATGATCCTTATCTTGCAAATGACTTTCATTTGTAACTGTCAAATTGATAGTGGAAGACAAAACCTCGCATGATGTGAACCGTTTAACTTCTTGCGACACCGTGTATCTCCCGACTATTCTAGTTCTAAGACGACCTCATTTTTTTGGAAAGCGCATCGTTACCGACCATTTTAGGAGCATTAGTCAGGAAAAAATTATCGCGTAATTCACAGACGAATCATTTATCATGATTCCCGCAAACCATGATCCCGACACTTACTCAGCAGTACTGTACGAAGGCTAATCGCTGATAAATGAGGAAATATTTCTCTAATTACGGCACCCAATTTTTTTCAACGCATGGATTGACTAATTCCTCTTATTCGCCATGTTTACCCTCGTATGTCACGTATGCAAAGGTATCCGCTTAACTATGATTATTTTCTGTATTCAATACGAGTAAGCAATTCAAAAAGTTTTTTTGTCTGATAATTGGAGGTGATTGGAGTCATATGTTTTATAATTTATACTCAAGAATTGTTAACCGGGAATTTGTTATGTTGTGATAATTGCTGGGATAACGGAGTTGATTAATCTACTCACAGACATAAGACGTAAAAAATGTCATCAAAATCTTATTAAAATATTAGGTGCGCAACTAAGTTCTCGCTGTTTTTTCGATAAAAATGTAACTTTATTATAAAAAAACTCTTACATCTGAATCATTCAAAGTATTGCCCATTGCTAGACACAACTTTTTCCCATCTTTCTGGCAGAGCTCGAATACCTTGACGCCAGAAGTGTTCGTCTTTTGAGGCTATCCACGAATCAAGCCATTTTCTGATGTCTTCATATGAGTTGAACTGCTGATCAGCCAGGCCATGTGCCATCGAACGGAACAAGTAAAAATCGGACGGCGCAATATCTGGGGAATATGGCGGGTGGGGTAGGACTTGCCATTTGAGCGTGCCCAAGTAGGTTTTAACAGGCTTGGCAACGTGAGGCCGAGCGTTGTCATACAGTAAAATCACTTTTTCGTGCCTCTGCTCGTACTGTGGCCGTTTTTCGCGCAGTGCTCGGCTCAATCGCATCAATTGAGTTCGATACCGTTCCCCAGTGATGGTTTCGCTCGGTTTCAACAGCCGACGACGTAGAAGCATGGCCGGGTAGTCCCCAAGATATTCTCCTCTTTGGATTGCTGTAATGTATCCATTTTTCATCACCTGTCACGATGCGATGAAGAAAACCCTTTTTTCTTGCCACTGGAGCAGTTGTTGACAGGCGAAAAAACGACGCTCAACGTCTCTTGGCTTCAACTCATAAGGAACCCAAGTTCCTTGCTTCTGAATCATCCCCAACGCATGCAATCGCTTGAAAACGGCTTGACGGGTAACTCCTAATTCTGAAGCAAGCTCTTCTTGAGTTTGGTACGAATCCTCTTCGAGCAAGGCCTCCAATTTAGCGTCTTCGAAGGTTTTGGGCCTTCCTTCACGAGGACGGTCGTCAACAACAAAATCACTGTCTTTGAAGCGACGAAACCAATCACGGCATGTTGTTTTGCTAAGAGCAGCATTTCCGTACACTTTTTGGAGCTCTCGATGCGCTTGAGCTGCCGTTTTTTTGGAATGGAAGAAGAAAATCAACACTTCCCGCAAATGACGATTGTTTGGCACAAAATTAGACATTTTTACTTAACTAGAAGTATATAATGCGAAAACGAAATCACTCATGTGTCGCAGCAGTTTGTTTACCATATGTCTAAGCTTGGTTCGTGACGTTTTGGATATGTCAAAATCGACCAACTCTTACTGCTAGAGCCATCTACTGACAAACAGCGAGAACTTAGTTGCGCACCTAATATATAAGAAAAGGAAATATCTGGGAAATGTTCACTCAAAAAAATCAATGTGATCAAACGTGACTTTGTGTAATTTATTACAACTACCGGTTTTGTCATCGAGTTGACGAGTCCCGCGAATAAACCTTATGTGAAATATACTCATTTTTATTCCTTTTGAAATGTATTTTAATTCTATGTGTACTCAGCGAGGTGTTTTCAATTACTTTTCATAGACTATTTTTGCAAATAATTGAATTTTTTAACGTAGGTTACTGAAGCTCCGAACGGTATTTTACAGATCCATCGAAAAGGCTGAACTAATAATTTAAAATAGAATATTACAGTAAACACGTATATACAGAAACCCAAACTAGGCTGGTACATAGAATTAGTATGTACGCAACTGTATGAACTGTAGCACCTCCAGAACTTCGACCTCCATGGCAACTGCACTCTCATCTCCACTCATTCTCGCGGGCCTCGCGTTTATTTAAGGCATTCGTCGTCGCAAGAAATCCCGCATGCCTCGACGCCAGTGACCCAACAAAAGGCTTAATTAGCGAAGACTTAATGCGTTACCGGAGGCCGCCTGAGGGTTGCTTTGCCCCCCCTCTCCACTTTTCTTCACCGCCACCCTTTTTAAGTGGGCTAAGGGAAGCCATGCATGTTTTTTCAACTCTTCATTCTTTCCCTCTATTCCTTCTCATTCCTAAATCCATCTCCCTCATTCCCGTTTATATTTTTTCATTCGAATCCTTTCCCTTTTCGGCGCAAAAAACTCTCCTTTCGCCCATTCCTCCGTTTCCGAAAATTCCTCTCATTTTTCGCCTCCATCGCTCTCCTTTCCCCTCTTCTCATTACTCCAACACAATACCCCTTCAAATAACTCATTGGTTAACCTCCTTATCTACCACACGCCGCACGTTTTCAGCAATGTCTACGAATGATTTCTTGGAGTCTGCTTTTGAGAAACATTCGGGATGTTTCCTCTGTCATAGCTAATCTCTATTATTCCACATATAGGGCATTAATGGATGCACCGATCCGCATAAATCTAGCGAGAAGGGTACGATATGCAAATAATTAAGTGAAAAAGCCCACCCCTGTGAAATATTACAGCGGGGGCATTCTCTAATTCGACGGGATAGGAGTAATTTAGGGTAGGAAGTATGCAAATGATGGGAAAACTACATTAGAATGCGCTGTTGAAATTTAAACACTAGTCACATTGCTTTTTACGGAGTGTTACGCGCACCAGCGTAAAATACTCTTTGACGAAAGTGATAGCCAGTTTTGGTTTATTCATTTCCTTCACTGATTAGATTTTACTTCTCAACTTCTATTTCCCTTTCACCGGAGCATTTTCCTTCGAACCCAACCGCACATCAATAGCTCATCATCGAAACCGAATTCAGGATAATAAAGATTTAATGGCACTTTAATGATAATCGCGATACAATAGCACCGATGACAAACGTCACATTAAGCTTTAAAAATTCTGCAATTTGGGCTTCGGTCGTTGTTTCCACTGCCAATCCATCTAACTCCCTCTTTCCCCTCTCCGCTCTTTATCCGTCCATTCCCCTCTTTTTTCTGTCTCTTTTTCGATGTTCCGCTAATTAATGACCTCCAATGGTCGGTCACCCTTTCCCTCCCACATCGCTTTGCCCCTTACAATCCTCGTGACCCTCGAACCGAATACAAGGTTTAGCAGCGTGTGCTTTTCAGGATAAGGAGTAATGGAGGGATTCAGACTTGAACTCGGGAGAGCGTTGAAAAAGATAACGAATGAGCGAAAGTAACATGGAATGTCAGCCGACATGCCGTTAGCGATGGGTATGAAGAGGAACGACAGATTTGCGAAAAAGTCTACACATCGACCAACGGCGCGTAGATATCTTTGCGTTGTTTTATGTCTTCTCGGAAGCTATTCCTCACTTAAGAGTTACATGTATCATCAAAGAACCTTAATAAATTTCACCGAGATGAGAATGTGGTGTTTCTTTTCAGTGGTATTTTTCCATCCTTAATTGAAAAATGGGTCATTTCGTTGTTATGAAAGCCCATAGTGTTCCCGCGAATCAAAAGATCGCTAGTTTAAAGTACACCTCAATAATAGCTGCATCGTTTTCCTTTGAAGCCCCTTTGGTCGGTAACCCATTTCTCCCTAAATTCATCTAATTCTTAGTATTTCATCAATCAGCTGTTATGTCCATAATTCCGTTAGAAAATGAGTCAACAGACTAAAATTGCAGCATGTCTGCTTTTACCTGATTTAAAGCTATCTCTAGTTATTGAAAGCATATCTCTGCGTAGGAATGGATATAAAGGAGGACTTCTGAACTAATACATGGCATCTAAATTATTTAAAGTAATGTAATGAAGGAAAGACCGTTCCGTACACTTCCACAGCAATTTTATTATAAAATTGATGCAGAAGTGTATGAAACAATTTTTCTTTCATCGTAATGGCCTCCCACGAGGTAACGCCTTCCCATATTTAGTTTATTTGAAGAAATTTGCACAATTCTTAAAATGATAAGGAACGTACCAATTTATTTCAACGTACCTGTCCGTTGCACAGCATGGGCATCTATGAAGGCGAGGATTCAGCAGTAATCGAATCCGTAGATTTGTCGTTTGAAGATTGAAATATCTAATGTTGTGGAATGGTAACTGCCGATTGACAAAGGTTTCCAACTCCTGGTCATGCACTCTGTAGTACATTGATGAGAATCATCCACAACTTCCGATAAAGTTATTTTATTATCCATTACAATTACTAAATATTTGAAGGTATGTGTACTTGTAAGAAACCTTTGTTAATTATTTTTATTAATTCTACTCATAGTAATAATAATTAATAACGACCTTGGTAATTTTTATTTTATAAAATATAAATTTTACATATTATATTAGAGAAGATTGCTTCTAATGAAAATGTTTTTACGTATCTATCTAAACGGGTTGAACTTTCCGGAAATTTTAGAATGACCTCTTGTAATGGGAAGTGAATTTTCAAGATAATTCGCTTTCTGCTGTTTCGACGCTTTCGATTTGCTCCTAACAAATGTTCACGCAGGATTTCATAACCAAACGAGAATTGAGAAAATTAGGTTTTCATATCATCGTTAGAACGTTATTTTGTAGTTTATTTTACCAATACTATCGTTTCTCCAATAATCAATTTAATCTTCCATGCGTCGAAGTGATACTCCACCCGAAATTGCCTCGTATTTAGGATTAAACTTAATCTGCAACAATCAAGTAGATGATGTGAATAACCGAACATGGGTCAGTAGATATTAGATTGGCAAGTAACTTTTCAATAATTTTTCGGTTCCACGAATTACGATGCTGCATATTTCCGTAAAAGCAAATTAGCATTTATAAATTAAAAAAAAACATGCCACATTTTAAAAACTATGCAGAATATCTTTGAAGGTTCATATTTATCGATGATTATCTAGTGCAAAATTAATCTAAAAATGTCTTTTTCGAAATTTTATAGAGATATTGCGATGCTTTTACAAGGAATAATAAAGGTTCTGGGAAGTAAATCGAAGCTAAACCTTTATCTCTAAAATTAATCTTAAGTGTATTCACGATCTATTATCGCATGGACAGCCACAAAGATGACTTAGTAAAGTTTATTCCTAAAACTTATTGGATTCAAGTGTGTAAAAATTGAAGTATCTATTCGTCATTATATAACTTTAATAATTTTTATAAGTTGGTCGTGCTGTTTTTAAATTCAAAAAAATACATTTACCCAGCGAAAGTCCAGTTCGTAATTTTCGAAGAAATATGCCTCGTTAAGTGGAAATATTCCGCTTTCGATTCGTGGAGAGAATAGACTTCAATGGGTTCTAATTGAGCGAATGTTTTAAAATTCCCATTCCTCGAAAGGCGTGGTTCCGCATTACTTCCAATACTCTGCTGCGTATCGCATTCAAAATGTTCGAATTTTCCTCTCACCCCCATAATTCTCGATCCGGATGTTCTTTTAGTCGTAATCTTTTCTTCTTCTTCCCCCATCGAAAGTTTGTCTTTCAGACAGTACTTCCCCCATAGTGTCCCATTCTGCACCTCTCCATTTTCACATTTGCATCTCAACAACCTCTCCTTTTCTCTTTATCTCCTCCTTCTTCCCTCTGTTCTATCTCTCTCCCCTTCATTCTTCTTCCTCCCTTTCCTAACTTCCTCATTACCCACTTCCAACATTACCCGCCTCGTATATTTTCATTAGCGCCCCGAGATTAAATCTTTTATCTTCATACAAAACCGAATTCCTCTCTCTCGACCCTGTTTCACGATGCTTTAAAAAGCTGAAAGAACTTTTTTGTAAGACGTATTTTCTACTTCATAATCATAATATGAGCGAGTTTTGCGCCTAGCGCTTTGAGAGTGTAGTTTTAGTTCTATACCGTATACCCCTTAAGCTTCTGTGAAATCTTTACGTCCGCCTCCAATAATTAATCCTTCTTTTTATAAAATTACTTTTAGTTCTACAGGATTTTATTTATTGCCTTGTAAATTAAGTTTGGTCCCGCATTTCAGTTATTCAGCCTTTTTCTGCCTAGCGAAGTATGACTTAATATCCGTTTTCTCATTAGAAGGGTGATTAAAATTGCATCTCTTACAAAGTGTATTATACAGCGAAAATTTTTAGTTTCGAAATTGTCTTTAATGTAGTACGGTTCCTGTACAGATATAGCGGTGATGTATCAACAGGGTTATGAAAGATACTTACCTACTAATAATAAAATAACTATGCTATAGAGTCTGTAATTTCAGCTTCATTATATGCGGAATTTTCTGTTTCAAATTTCAGTACATGAAAATAATACGTATAGTAAGTCTTGATCTTCAGCTCCTTCAAACCATTTTTTCTTCATCGGAGGCAAAGCTCTTAATAAAACTTAATTACCCCCGAAATATATATAATATCCCAAATTCCTTCGTGATTGATATCTCTAAAATTTATTTTCTACGCTTAGTGTACAAGTTATGAACGGATTATTTTAACTAAATTTTGAAAATCTATTTAGAGAAATGTTAAAAAATGTACGTACCACGGAGTAATTTTGAGGATACTTTGATTAAAAGAGTCGATGAAAGCTAAAATCGTTCAGTTATACTGTATAAATCTATGTTATAATTCTACATAAGTTAAATTAATCTTAGTATGAACCCAACTTATCCTAAAGTAAATTTTTAATAAAGCAAGTAAATTTTTTCGATCAGAATTTTCCCGTTTCAGCTAGACTTAGTTATTTCAAGAGTAGAATTCCAAATTTCATGGTTTTTTAACCTTCTTTACTTAACACGTTCTCCAGATTACACTTCTATATCCATTTCATTCCTTCATTTCCAAACCCTCTGTACCTCAACCATAGTGCAATCAGGGCCTACTCTACCCAACCATCAGCAGAGCTCCCTTCGCATCCCGATCCGCGATTTTCTCTCCTTTTCTCTTTCAGACGTATTTTAAACTCTGTGCTCATCAACGGAAACTCCCACTCGTTCGGTTCTGTCACCTGAAGATACCCTCTCTCTAATTCTCCTTACCCTCTCCCCATTCCCAACGTCTCCTTTCCTGGCGACCACGGCTAGGACAAACACATTACACCATGTTGATCCCCTGTAGACAAACAGGAAACAGTTTCAGTGCGTTTCCTCCTATATTTGTCCCAATCCGTCATGTCTCTTTCTCTCCTTCTCTTCCTTCTTCGCCTCTCCCACTTCCTCTCATTCGGTTCCAGGGATCGCTTTCCTTCGATAGACTCTTTAGAAAATAAGTAGTCCTGTGATACTAATCCAAAGTTAGCCTTAATCAGGATCAACTGATAAGCTGCGTATTCAATCTATTTTTTTCAACGCTCTCGTAATTTTGCATCACAAGTATTAAATATGCCATCATTTACGTAACAAATCTTTATGCAAAAAATTTTGAGAAGTCTGATATTACGGCATTGTTAAAGATTCAATCGTTCTATTCATGCCTTAAAACTTTGGTTAAAATTTATTCAATACAATTCTTCAGTTTCTTCTGATGTAGCAAAAGGTATTTCTAACTGAAAAAATAGCACACATTTTGCTCCTCTAACGTCTCTTAAGTATATGGCATTCCAGTAGTCATTTTTCATCTGTTTACTTTAGTCGTAGTTGGTAATTCCAAGTCCTAATGCTTCTTTTGAATGTAATCGGTCCTGTCTTTTCACAAGCTCGCATTTTACTTTGGCGTAACGTGAAGCCCAACGTCGGCTCGTTATCTTTCCCCGGTACACACACCTTTATTGGCCTCGTACCCATATATATCTTCACCTCGCTTTACACTTTCCGCTCGACTGTTTATTGCCTCGGCCGTGGATTTACGCGTGCGTCGGCATCCTCTTGGCACGACAGGTAGTTCTAGCGAACCAATGGCTCGCTTCGCTGTTTATTTTAGATGTCCGCGCATATTATGTGCCCGAGGCGTGGGTCAGCGACATTGTGGAATATGAGGAATCCTTTTTTCCGGATGAGACGCGGAGATGAGTGTTTTTTGGGACGTGAGCTTCGTGCCCTA
Source organism: Sympetrum striolatum (assembly GCA_947579665.1). Lineage (NCBI taxonomy): Eukaryota > Metazoa > Arthropoda > Insecta > Odonata > Libellulidae > Sympetrum > Sympetrum striolatum. Next base: position 97,527,007 of record OX388341.1, on the reverse strand, counting down.
TCTCGCGTTCAAATCCCCAAACGTGCGTCCGGTTTCGCGGGAGGTATGTTTGAAGTGCCTTCGAGAAGAATGCCGAGGAAAGCGGTACTGCATCCAGCGATATCACCACTGGGACTGACGAGGTAGAAAAAGTACCGTAATTATAACCTAAAGTCATTTATTTTTCAAATTTTGCGAATTTTATGTTCATAGTTTTCTCCATTTGAAATTAACCACGCTACACGAACCATTATGATTTATTATTATGTAATATCTCCAAAAAATTACTTCTTATGTTTGGATAGGTTAAAGGAATAAATCGAGAAATTTTCTAAAATAATTCGCTCTAAAGGTAGAAACTAAGAGAAGATTGAAGATTCATTAAAACAGTCCATTCTACTTCACTATTCCCTCTTCGTTTCTTGTAAGTATTTGGGTGAACGTCAAACCTTTTTCGACAAAAATTCCAGGAGAGGACAAATTATACACTATTACAATACAATAATTTTTTAAATTTACAAGTTCGATTTCTCATTTAAAGTCAATATTCGTTTGTGATCAGGGCACGGCGAGAAATATCGTACTTCATTATGGCCTGACCAACAATTATCTACAAAAAATATCTTCTTTAGGCATGGTTAAAGTATGAAACCAAGTAATTTCTTTGAAAACATCCCTTAGTGAAAATTTTGGTTAATAAAACTTGTAGAATATGTAAATTCTCTTTTAATAACGATATTTAGTAAATAAACATGAATTATATCGCATTTTGTAGAGAATTTACTGAAAACATCTACGGTTTCTCCAATATATTCTATTGAAGTCACAATGGAGATATTATTGGCTTATATGGAGAACTTATACTCTTGAGAATTGAAGCATACTTCTCAGAACTGGTGTAATATAACCCAAAACGAAAGTGGATTCAACTTTAGTCGGTGGAAACGTCGCTGGCTACCCTCGATTTCAGGAAATCGAGAAACTGTTATTGGGACACATTGGGGGGTCTATTTTGGCGACAAATATTTGTGATCTCTCTCTTTCTCGCTTCCTCCGCCTGTGGGGTTTGAGGGAACGCGTTTTTGCCGCATATTCTCGCATATTCTCCGAGTTTATGCACGTTGGCTTCGTCGGCTGTATTTTCGCTATTGCCTACTCAGTTCGAAAATCTCGCAATAGCCATCAACGTCTCTCGCACCTGTTTCCTCGGCGTTTGATGCCAGAGGGCGGATTTATTCGGCGATGATTTATCGTCCCGCGGTGGCTTGACTTTGCGTGAGCGCCAAGAGAAGGGGGACTTGCGGGAAAAGGGAATGTGGAATTTTTAATTAAAAAAGTTGAATGACTGTCAAGCGCCTTATTTTTTTAGAAATTGGTTATTTATTTTCCTAATTAAGATAAAAAAGAATCGAAACCTGGTGAAGCCGGTTGTTTCGAGCTATTCGCAGGACCGTATTTTAAGTTAGTTGTTAATAATTCATATCTGGAGAAATCCAATTATGTTAAAGTATCGAAGTTTCCTTTTCGCCTTAAAAGAGGGCAAAAATCGAACGAAGAGGATTTTGTATATCTCTCTTCCATATCGAAAATTGAGATATTCTGAATCAAATTTTCAAATTGAAAAATTATGAAGAGCTCGAGGGATCTAATAGGAAAAGATGCTCTTTTATACCAAAGGATCGGTATTATGTGGAGGGCCATTAATGAGATTATATAATATTTCACGTTCCTATTGAGATAAAAATGTTAATCTCTTTTATAAAGCATCGTTATGCCTCTCCTTTTGCGGTCAATTCAGTTATTCCCCCAAGGATCTTTCAATTTCTTCCATCGGCGAAATCTCTCTCCCCCGCCAATTAATTAGGAGCCAATGGAAACCCAATAGGCCCTCTTAGCTTCGATCGGTCATTCTCCAGATACCCTCATTTCATCTCTAATCCGGGACCATTCACTCCCAATACCCAAAGCCAGAGAAAAACTTCTCATATCACTTTCCCTTCCGTCTCTTCTCTCTCCATCCTTCCCGCATTCCACCTTTCCTCTATGGATACATTCTGAAATGGCCCCTTTCTTCTTCTCTTTCTCCCCACGCTTTCTCCGTCGTAAAGTCCTCAATATTTCGTCCCCTCGAATCTCTTCTGCGTTACCTCTCGGTTCCCCTCATCCCTTCACCCGCTCTTCTAATCTAAAATCCAATAAGACAATTTCCCAAGGAGCAATTTCCACGGTGCTACGACTTCTTCCATCTTCTCCCCCTCTCAGTATCATCCATCCTCTTCCTTCCTCGCAATTCCCTATGTTTCGCTCATTCTCTCACGCCTTCGTCTATTCGTCTTGTTCATTCGCTCCCACACTAGCTCGGAATGAGTGACACAAATAAACCCTCTACGGAGTGGATAGGGGAAATGGGGTGGGGACCCCTGATTTTCCTCCTCTCTCTATATTTCCGCCTTCCCTCTTCCAAATATTTCCCTTTCTCCCCTTTTCATTATCCCATTCCTTCACTTTTGTGCGAAGGAGGGAAAAATCCCTTGGATTGGTTCTCGACACTAATAAAGAAATATAAGGGCCCGAGAGAGAGGGAGTGGCTTGCTATGATGAATGTATTTCGATGAACTTCTATAGGAGAGGTGAAAGGGGCTATTTTAATTTGTATGTTTTCAGAGAACCTCTTTCACGTATAAAAATAAGGTGCGCAGCCTTTATTCTATTTGCTGAATGCCTAACTCTACATTGGATAATAAAGTAAGCGATACTGCCGGAAGAATTTAATAGGTAATTGGAATTCGGAGTGGTAGCTTCGGACGAATCCATTATTAAAAGGATAACTTATTTCTTTGTATCAAACATGGGATGGAACAGTTTGGTATTCAATAATATATGTTTCTGTTTTTGACGTGCGCATACAGATTTAAAAGGTGAGATTTAATTTAGGGTACGCATCGCCAATATTGGGTTATAACTGTGATGCCGAATTCAATACCAGAATATCTGGAATGAGAACGTTTGGAGGTAGAGTTCTTTCATCAGCAGTGCCGGGAATATCGACAGGATTATTTCGAAACTCGGTGAAAAGATCAAAAAGGAATTCTCATTAGTGGACCTATATTTTGCATTTATTAGGTATGTTTTTTCACAGAAATTTCTGTCTCAAAATTAATTTTACATGGGTATGAATGCATTTTACAACAATTCTCCTTCTCGTTTCGTGGACGCTTCGAGGAAATTAACGCGAGATCATCTCGTAACAGCCGTTCAAGGCACCATGAGGCGAAACTTAGTTGTTCCGTCAGAAAGTTTAAATGATGTGACTATAAAGCTGGATAAGACGGACGTATTAGAGGCAGAGCGAGAAGGGAAATGGATTGTCGTCTTCATTTTGCGTTCATTAAAGCGATTGCCTCTCGAAACGATTCGGCAACTCGCTTTTATTCGAGAAGATTACATTGCTTATGGGATAAATATGGATTATGAGGAAAGCCTTCTCTTTTGATAAGACAATTTTCTCTATCATAAGAGGGAAGGAGTAAAATTAAGGAATTTTGCCGCTTCGGCGAATCTAAAGTGATTTCTCTTTGTTCTCCCGTCTATCTATGGATCTGAATTTGTTTTCTTGCTTGAAATGAAAACACTGCGCAGCTGCTTGGAGCTGGAGGCTTTGTGGATGACATTTGTTAGATTAGACTAATTCATACGAATTTTGACTATATACTTAAAGAGAAATGAAAAAATTATTAGAAATATTATCCTCATATTCCATTTAGAACAAAACTTAAGAGTTAAAATCTGAGATTATCCTTTGTCATTAATCTATAGGATCGCCTTGTTGTGTTGTGCCAAAACGTTGTTAATTCAATTTTTTTTCATAGAGTAAATTTTCTTGGATTTTTCTTAATACTCAGTCTGTTAAAGCATGTACCTATCTAATTCATGGCTACTTTATTTTTGGGAAGACTTTATTTGTTGGATACGCTTTTTGTTAGAAGTAAAAGCTTAATAAAAGCAGCACCATCATCATGTGCATGATGATGATGATTGCCTTAAAGCCACATTAGCTTCTTCATCCAAATGCCTTAGTAGAGTGAGAAAGCATGTCAGTTCTCTTCTTAATGTTCTCATCCTTTGCTGAACTAGAGGAGTGGACGAAATGCACCCGCAGCAATTAAAGTACAGTAAATTATTTCTAGCGACTAAAGTGGAAAATAGACATATTTAATGTGAATTTCTCGTTTTGCTTAAGAATATATTCGGTATCTATTATGATTAAGTCAGTATCGTTTCTGAACCTCTGTGATTATTTTTCTATTTTAAATCAGTTTTTGAGTATTTTTTTCGGTTTGTTACTAAATTTTTCTTCTTTTACTTAATTGTTAGACTACCTATTTCTTTACTACGTGCCCCTTTAACTGCCATTGTTATTAGCGTGTCTTAATTCGATTCCATAAAATTCTTAATTTCATCCAAAACTTAATCGAGTAGTGCTTAAACCAGTTTATTTTTTCTGTGAAGAAGAGTAATCATGTCAATTTCATCTTGCCTTCCTATGTGTTGTTGCTGAAACTTTCGTATGAATCCTATGAAGATGATCCAAGGGTAGAATCACTATGATTGCTCCTTATTATGAATTAACTAGTTATGACCTCTTTTCTGTTGCTGTTTTCATGATTAGTAGAGAAAATAACCTTACTTTATATAACCTTTAGAGTGGTAAGGTAAAATTTAAGTACATACAAAGAATAAAACTCTAATTTAATCCTCTCTTAAAGTGATTATCATCCATTTTCTTATTATTTTTAATATTTGAATGAAAATAGAATGATAAATTCTCGGTATTAATCATTTATCGTTTCTATTATAGTTACCATTTCTTAAATGAGCCTATTTCAATTTTTTGCTTACTATGAAGTCAAATATCATTACATATTTACAAAAGTGAATAAAAGATTCTGTTGAATAAGAATGCCTAATGTTTCTAAAAATTTAGAATTTTATAAGAATCTTCGGAAGAACCTTAAAAGATTTGAGGTCGTACAGGGAGGAAAATGTTTTGAATTTGTTCATTTTCAAATACTTATCATTTGACTCGTTGAGAAACTTTGTAGGCATCCAAAATAATCCGAATAAAAACAGTACTGCAATAAGTAATGTATCGTAAGTAGTATCCGGAAACTTAGGTCAAAAATCGCTCCAGAGGTAATGCAAAGCTTCGAGTTGGTGGATCACGTCGTGTTCCCTCGGTATCTTCAGCGGAGCGAGGGAAACATCAACGACCATCTCCTCCATCTCTTCCATAACACCTCTCCGACTCGAAAACTCTCCCCAAGAGCTTTTTGCCAACTCTATCCACCGAGGATTGTCCCACGCTTCGTTTCCTCCGTTGGCGGTTCGAAGATTTTGTTTTTTCAGCGACGACGGGCAGATCGAGGAGCCGCGGTTGCGTGCGCAAGAACTTCCCGCAGTAATCCTATCTGGAGTCGATCCATTTTCCATCTTTCGAGTAACTTCCCCGCGAGGCTTTGAAAATCTTCGGATGCATATTTTCCTCCCTTCGCGCTCCATCGCGCTCTTTCTCGTCCGTAGCCCAAGGATTCTGTTAGCTTCCAATCTAAATATCGCACTATTTACTTTGCGCAGACAATTTTGTGTGAAGAATCCTCCGCGTCTCGGTCTCTCGCTCCTCCGCCTCAAAACGACTATTACTTTTTCCCTTTTGGCAATCTCAGCGTCATCTCCGCCGTCTCCACTTCCGTTGCATCTTTGTCGCATTCCTCCGAATACGTATTTCAGGTGGAGGAACGGTTATTCAATGGTAGGGACCATCTCCGTAACCGAGGATGGGCGGCGGATGAAGCTCGTGATATCTATAGAAGGACGCTCTTTGCGTACGCTTGCTCTATATGCTTGAGCTATTCCATGATACTCTTCAATATTTTTGCTCAATTGTATCTTGTATCGTTTTTCAGCGATAAATAATGCTAGCCTTCCTATCCAGAAATAGAAGATAATTTTTAATATTGAAAAAGTCTGCTAAATCTATTCTTATTTCATTTTAATCCTCCTCCTAATTTATTGGTGAGCTTTAACCAACCAAAATGGACTTTTGGTGATAAGAAGAATATCAGAAAGAAGAAAGATCAAAGGAGTTTTCTCTTTTTTATTTGAGTTCCCTTGTTTTATGTTGTTCGATTGTTATTTTCAAAAGTACGGAAATTTGACGGGCAAAAGTCAACAGACAACTTCATTGATTAATAAACTGAGATATTTTAGGATATGGATGCCAGCAATAGCATAAATTAGCATTATAAGTAATTATATTTATCATAGAACATATCTATCGCACAGAGCATAATTGGATGTTATTTTAGAAGTATTCAAATACTTTATAAATATAAATTATTCATTTGAAACAGGAATTTTTACTCCTGTTTACGTTACAATGGGATATTTGAAGAAAAATTATACTTAAAGAAGCTGTCCATGGGTATCAACTACTTTTAATTTTTATTCAACGTTATCAGAATTTTAAAAATACTGTTATTTACTCGTTTGGGAGTAAATTCAATTTATCCAATAAATATATGATTTTCTTACAAAGTAATTGAAGAAAATAGGCTCCAAACATTTTTTTGGTAGGTGGAACGTTAACAGTATTTACATAATCTAGGGTAAGTATGGATAATTCCAACTTTAATGACGGATATTTTCACTGATGATGACTGATATCAAATACTTGTCTAGCGGAGTAGCTATAGCTCTGAGTTAATGCAATTCCATTGGTGTTTTTGGAAAATGTTAGATTATGTATCTCAATTTCTACCACTTTTGTAGAGAACGAGATTTCATCACCATTTGTCTTTCATCCATTCTCGAGGCTACATTTTATTCTCCCGTTATATATGATGTATTTTATATTTTGACAAATTTGATTGACTGCGATGGAAAAAAAGATTCCATGTAACTGATTAGGCTGCCCTGGCAACGTTGAATTGATGATGATAAATGATCTAAAAATATCTTTGATGTATCTTCGCTATCATTGGATTCTCTAACTCAGCATTTCCCTCGTGGTTTGAAAATACCTTCACTTATAAATCTGTAAATTAATTGGAGTCACGTATTGTACTTTTCAAACAGGAAAGATTGGCGTTTTATCAAGGATGTTTAACTCTGAAGTCTTTCTGTACTAGTTTACTGATCCGATACCATTTACCGACTTATACTGTATGTTTTACATCGTCTTATCTCACTTTCCCTTTTCCATAACGCTACAAACAGGAGTATAATTTAGGAGATGGTTTATTGGATTTTGATTATATTTTTAAATATTTTTTGGATTATAAAAGATTTACTTTTCACTGTTTCAAAAATGCTGAACACTAAATTGCAAGAAAAGTTAGAACTAGAAATCATTGACCATCACCGACTCAAGTCTCACTTCGTAATTTTTAGCACTAAATAGCATCAGGTAATGAAACTTTATACTGAATCATGGTTGAAAATCATATACATTAATTTAAAGTTGAAAAACTTGATCCAATTTTTTTTTATTTGAACCTAAGACTTTATTCTAAATATTTAAATGCTCATGAATACTCACAGACATTTTCTATATCTCGGCCTTAGTTTACACTCAGCAGTGTCTTAAGAAAATTAATTTTAAAGTAAAATGTACTATAATGGACTGAAGTTATGTATTTTCTATATTTTAATTTTAGTTTTGAAAGAATAATCTCCGGAAAAAGGTTCATCAAATACTAGACCATTCTTAAATGAACTGCATTAATTCCTCAAGAGAATCCTTAACCTCAACTCCAATATGAAATTTCGAAGCATAGTATCAAGCCGCAGCAATATGAAAAGTTTTTATTGGAAAATCTATTTCTATCTCAAACTTTGAGCAATTCTTTCAAGAAACAAAAGATCTTGTATCACAGCAGTTTGGGTTTTGCTTTAAAACTGTTTTAGTTGTTGATGCAGGATTTTTTTATGAAAGGCTTTTGTTATAATAGATTTTGAACGTTATAACGGGTTGAACATTATATTGAACAAACGGGTTCATTAGCAGAAATGGAGACTATATAGTCAAATCTCACTATTACCCTTTTGCAGACCGATTAACTGATTAACCCATGGAGACAGTTCGAGTATGCAATTAGTTGGTTAATTATTCATGGAAACATTGAGTAAATGAAAGAAACCTACTGTGCACATAACCTTTATTATGGTAAGTGCTAAATGTGTAATTTAATACTAGTATTTTCTGAAATTGCATATTTTTCTATACTTCAAAAGATAACTTATTCCTTTGGTAGTAGTATTTTTTCAGTTCGGATCCATAGGTATCTGTGTTTACTCACTTTCGTTGCCAAACTTGCACATCAATAATTTTCGGTAGCACTCACTCAACTCGCGAAGGACAAAAGTCGCGCTTTAATCCAACAAACGGAATTTCCCTTTTCACATTTTCCGCGTATCTCTCTCATTCGTTTTTAACGCGTGATGTCGCGCGTGACAATCCATCTTGCAGTCACAGAAACAAAAAATGACGAAAGAACAGAGAGAGATTACGGCGATGTGTTCGAATAATTCAGAGGATATATCCTCTGTGTGTATCTCTCACTCTTTTTCTCTTATCCGAAGTATGTGAATTTTGCTATGAGTAGAAAAAATATTCAATTGCGCGTAGAATTTTTATTTTTTGTTCCCGGAATACCTTTGGGAATAAAAATATTTCCGATTGATACATTAACCATCGAATTTATATCGGGGAAAAAGGCTTTTATCTCTACAGAAATATATTCGCTTTGGAGAACAAAGACCTTCCTCAAAAATGATGGAATACTTTCGATCGATCATCTCTGCCTTTCAAACCAGTCTTTCTATCTTTCCCTCTCCTTTTTATAGATAGAGAGCATATATGTTTGTGAGAATGTGAATTAGGGTAAGGGTTGGGGAATGACGGGAAGAGCCGGTGTGTGGGGCTTATAGGAAAGGGTGCAAAAGGGAGTCGATGTATATTTTTAAGCTGTAGCACACCTCCTACGTCCCATTGCTGCGGCGTCGGTGGGTGTGGCTGGGACACTGAACCTGACCTCTGCCCTTTCTCCCCAACAGGGCAATGCAGGGCCGCGCTTGGAATGGAGGAGGGGAGGATTCCGGATGAGGCGATCACGGCGAGTTCTTCCTTTGACGTCAAATCGGTGGGGCCGCAAAACGCAAGGTAAGTGACTGCTATCGAACCGATCGCTTATCATAAGCGGTCTGGTAAACCACGGGTGTGGAGAACTTTCGAACTATCCTAAAGGATTCACCGGACTACGGTGAAATGGCTTCGGTGCCTATAGGGAAGGTTTATAAACATACAACGACAGGAACGACCAACGTCCGATCAAACTTAGGAGGATGTCTGAAGGTCGTATTTACATCAATTTCTTCATAAAATTTCCTTGATTCTACTCTATGAAACTTGACTTGTCTACCCTCGATAAGTATTCTTTCTCTTAAGATAAGTCTAAAATTCTACCAATTGACGCTTGATCATATTAATTTAATATTTTTAAATTCATTATTATATACGGAAGCAAGAGTCGCTTCATTAAGTAATTAGATTAATACTTCAAAGCAGATGATATCAAGGCAAAAAATATAATGATTTTGTTTCGAATACTAAAATTACAATAACATATTAAGACCGAGTTACACTGTCATAGAAGAATCAACTCGTGAAACTCTTCCCAGTTTGAGAAAAATCACGATAAGAAAATGCTATCACTTTGATTTCCATAAAACATAACTTTTACACTATGGAATGCGTAAAAATTCTCCTAATCAATATTGTATCAAACTTGTATATTAAAATGAAATTTATTCTTTTAGACCTGCTATTTTACTTCAAAGCAGTAATACTCGTTTACTTTAATACTGACATTTTTGAATTCATATCTCACCAAACGGCATTACAAAATACTGCATACTACTCTACTATCGTGAAAGAAGGCATTACCTTAAAATTATCTGTTTTTTAGTATGAAATAAGTTTATAAGAAAAATCATATTCTTCTCCTTTAACTCCAAGAACTGTATAAAGAATTCTTATTTTTACCCTTTAAAATTGATAGATTTCATATCGGTATTATCGACGAAAAGAACTCTGATTTTTAAGGAAAGACAATCATGGACTTTGATTATTAATTTAATTAATTTACAGTAGATTAAAACTTTGCAATTCGTGAGATCGGAGCGTTGACTATATTTGTGAATAATTTAAGTCACGCAGTTGGTGCAGAAAATCCGTTCCTTAGTCATTTCATTAGAGCCATATGCACATCAGAGACCTAATTCATTCGCATTTCATCTCTTTTCAATCCGACCTAAATTAACAGTCGCGTTGTGTGGAAAGCGCTCTGCTTTGACCTCGAAGACTATAGAGTTTCAAATTTGTCATCTCAGTCGGCTCCTCCGCTTTGATCTCTCGGCGGATTCCAATTCACCCTTTTCTCTTTTCATTTTCTACAAAAACGACGTGTGTGCATTTAACGAGGCGAATGTTGCCAGAAAACTCAATCCGGAGAAAAGACTGGAAGAGTAGAAATTCTCATGCAGTGCCTTTTAAGTGCGGAATTAATGTTCAACTCACGGCTTTTCAGAGCGAATAATTAAAGGCACAGTGATGAAATTTTAAAAGATTTAAACATATTATCCATCAATGTTCCATTTCATACTTTTGGAAAGTAATTTTTTCTTACTTATGTGACAGTTAGCAAGTCCCTATTCCTATGTATTCCTCAAACAACTTAAGATTCTCTAATTCATTGATTATATATTTTGTTGTTTAAGTAAATACAGAATAGCAAGATTTAGCATCTCGTTAAATTTTTCCTCTTCTCAATTTATGATTCATTAGTATTTGCTGGATATTTAAAACTCAATGCACATTTTCCAAAATTGTTTTCGTGAAAAATTAAATTTTAGTTATGTATCTAACTTAAAAAGTAAATTTCTATGAAAGGGATTTTGGTATAGTTAAAGAAAAAATCGCAGATGCTGAATGCGTTTATTACTTTCTTCTAAGTATTTGAAAAAAACCCTCACGATTCGTAAACCTATTTCATGGCGGATATTCTCCAGCATGAAATTTAATGTAAGTCGAGGAAAATCAAAATCTATTAGGACAAATATGAATTGTTTATTTTAGATTTTAAAATATCTGATTTATCTACCCTATCTGTATCTCCATGACCAGCATTTATCAGCTTTAAAAAAATTACCAACATTACAAATGCTATTCATTAGAAGTCAAGGACTACAATATTATGACTTTCAACACAACATTTACAAAATAAGTAATATTGTGACGCGTAAGAATTAGTATGTAATTTCTACGTCAAATTTGGTATGTATAGTAATATTTTACCACAGGATTTCTGGCTCATGCTTCCGGAATTCTAATTCATGGTTCTGCATTCCGCATATATTTTTCCGTAATTAACGTAGCTCTACCGGTGGATAGAATTTTACGGCTGCGAAAATACTCAGCCTCTTTTTTCCTTCGGCCGTAAACCTTTGAATATTTTTCGTTTTCTTTCCTCAATGACATGGAACTGAAGTTTTCTACATTTCACAAATCCAGCAAATCTGCAAATAAAAGACGCACGCCATTTATAAGAGTTAATAAACATACCTGTTTAAAACCCAAGCTCCTCAAAATTCTATTTTTTGTGTGCAAGACGATAAATGAATCGCTAGGCGTCGACTTTCAACGCGAGATGTGGTGTCGTTCTCCCTCATTCACGTCTTATCCTTCCTCTCCAGCCTCAGGTCCCGTAAGTCGAGGGTTTTTGGGCACGCGAACTAAGGAACGGATGGTGAAGAGGGAAGCCATGCAAAAGATGGAGGTTTTGTCGGTCTTTTGATCCGCTCGCGCTAATGACTCCTCAAGATTAATTGGAAAAAAAATCGTCTCAGTAAGAGAAGTGTCGACGTCACTTTTTCCGACGACAGGGAACGTTCGTTCCTACCTTTCGAAGGTGAATTTAGAAGGGAAGAAACTCGAGGGAGAGAGGCTGCTATGAGTATTGATAATTTATGGAGGCGAATTAGGAAAATAGAATTTTTAATATGTTTGAAATAGAGCTGTAGCCTCTCGAATGAAAGCCATCAGCAAGACTTACAGCATCGCAATTCGTTAAAGTATATTATTAACTCTATATACAATGTTTTCTTGTCAAACATGAAATTGGATGTCGCATCACTATAGTCCGGGCCCCGAGAGCGTTGATACTTTTAATCTCTTTGTTATTCAGTTAATGTGATTTTGTTAATTTGAAGCAAGGGACCACTTATTCGATCTGCGATAATTGTTTCTCTAATAATGCTGGAGAAATACATTACATCAATTACATACTGCATGTGAATAGCATATCGATTGCAAAAGTTTTAATATATTTAATCGGGTGGAGGATAGCGTTATATAGTCAACTCTCGTAAAATTATATTTTCATATGGCAACATAAAGAAATTAATATATTAGAGGTTATTATAAGCTGAGCGCTCTCTCCTATTCGCAAATAAACTTACTGCTTTACTATGATAGCATCGTGTAGTGTCTTGACATCATAAATGTATACAAGAAGCCATATCTGGATGGAGATATATCAAGTGGTGTAAAAATTAATCACTGAATAAGATTTCACATAAAAACTTTAAAACACGACTTGGGTACGAAGATAATCTGAAGATCATATTTGACTCAAAAAAACTTTCATAAATATTTCCTAGTAATTTTTTCGTATTACAATCATTTCAGATGTTTTCCAGGATTAAAATATAGCTTGGATAATCCAAGGAAGATAAATCATGTCTTTTGTGGAATATAATTGCTTTCCCTAACTTTTGGTGATACCTATGAACGTTCTACAGCTACTATGAGATTATACGTAAGAGTAAAAGAAGAGAGAGATTAATGAGGTAGAGGGGTGGAGAACTAGGTACAAGGCGATAAGAACAAGATTGCTGGCGAGAATATAAGAAGGAAACGGCTGAAGGAAATGCAAGAGAGGAAAGAGAAGAAGATAAAACGGGAGAAATTTTCCTTACCGTTTCATTCAATGGACATCTTTCCTCGCGTATTGCGCTTCATTACATCTTCATCTTTTTTCTTATTTCGGAGTCGCACTCTTCTTTTTCTCCCGCGGAAAAGGTTTTCTTATTTTTCCTCTCGCTCGCTTCTCGCGAAGCGGAGGAATAGGTGCGGAGGATGTCGAGGGAGGCGTATACATTCCTCGATTCTTTAATTGAAAAGATGTCGAGAGAGGCGTGCTTTCTAAGGGAAAGGGGAGACTTTCTTTAGTGGAGATATGGTCGTCGCTTCTGGGAAGGAAGGAAATGAAATAAAAGGAGGAGTTTTGGTTGCTAAGGATATTGTCTCTATATCACACGCCCGCACAGGAGAACACACGCACGCTTACACACCGACGTTTTCTCTTTTGGCGATCTTCGTGCGGCGGAGTTCCTCGTTTATTTTGGTCGGTGAGAAAAGCGGTCGCGTGAGCGTGCACTTCCTGGAATTGCACGCGTCTGATGAGGTTGAATAAATCTCTCTTAACGGCACCAATCTCTCTGCGCTAACGTCTTGCTCGGCTATGTTTCCCTATCTGGTTATTCTGTGTTACTATCCGTTGCCATGTGAAATATTCTCAACAGAATTATTTTTTGTGATATCGACTTTCTTTGTAAAGGCATTACGGTTTGAATACTGCCTCAATATGTCTTTCATCCATGTTATAATAAAAATATCCTCTTCTCAGTAAATTGAACTTGACTTGCTCTTTGAGAATAAGGTAAAAAATTCATTCTAACCTTATTTCGAAAGGAAAGCAAATATGATGAGCGGCACATTTTATTCTATATTTCATTGTGAAACCTTTTTAAACAAAAGCATTCTTACTTTTTCTTTTATATTTTAGGTCACTTCTTACTTTATTACTCGCGCATGAGCGCAGATTTGGAGAAGAGATTGCGGTATAAATATACAATAAACAGTAAATGTCAGTTTCATGCTTTCTATGAAATAAAAATATATTTCCCAAATTCTTTTACGTATTTCCATCAAATCAAAATGCTTCCTTATATTAAAATATGAACAAGAAATAGAATCAAATACAGTCTGCAATCATAAAATTGTCAGTAATTGGAATATAAGATTTTTTCTCAAAGATCATATCAGAGTTTATATCACAGCTTAATCTAAATATATCCTTTAATATAAATAAAATGTAAATGTGATAATATTTCTTTGTACTTCTAATCCTCTCTCAATCATTTATATCCGGGATTAAAACGTCTCGAAGATTTATTGATCAATCAACTACCAAAAAATTCCCACGTACACCCATCAAAATAAGATGGATGATATTTGGATGAAAATAAAAAACATACATTTTTTCATTATGAACTGTAAACAATGAATATGTATCTTCTTGTCTCTTAGTATAAAATAAAACATGTGAATGAGATTAAATCATATTAAAGCTTAGCAGATGATGTGCAAGATAATAATATTGAAAGATTTAGACATCTATGAGAAAAAAGTTACATAGATTCACTTTGAATTCATTCAAATATAATATTTCATTGTACGGTTATCTCAGTTACTTGCACCAGTCTTAAGAATAAGATAACAAGTTTAGTTACGCACGTCTTCATCTATATAGTACGTATATGAATTGTTGTTAGCTTTAATGTTTCGATTATTTTGAAAATTTAAATTTAAACATTATTCCTAAACTTCACCGTCATTGTAGTCTGGGTTTTAAAATTGTTTTTGGGAAAGCTAGTCAAACTGTAAAATGGTACTACAGGTTTAAATTATTGATTGTCGAAATACCTAGCCAGATCTTGGATTTATTTTACTCGGAAATAAAACTTGGAATGTATCAGTGAAACACGTGCTGGTGTGACACTAGTTCACATCAAAATCTTATAAAATACTTTCGGAAATTTAATTATCACGCACACTTCTTCTCAGTCCTCTTCTTGGAAAGAGTATGAACATCCACCCGTGCATCTTCCTCTATCTTTCCTTAATCTTTCCCCTTTAAATCTCATCCTCTCTTTTACTCTCTGCCTCATGACTCCCGCCATCTTTTCCCTTTCCGGAATAAGCCCTTCGTGGTGAGGCCTCCATGGCCGCCTTATAGCACCCCTTCGCGCCTTCCCCAGCTGACGCCGCAAATCGTTTACCAGGGGAAGATGCTCCTGAGGGAGGGAGGAGATGGATGGGGGGATGGATAGACAAATGGGGATCCGCTGGCAAGAATGAGAAAATCCTAGCTCGGAAGGGGAGATGGAGTTGTACTCGCTGCGGAGAGGGATGGAATTGAACTTTTCTAGCGGAACGATTACGTCCGCCGAAGCTGTTGATAGCAGGTTCAAAGCCAGCCAAGGTCATGGTCACGGATTATTTACATCAAGTCGTTTGGTGTGTTTTGGCCGTAGATGTAAAAATCCTATCACAAAAGGAACTTTCAGATTCAGTTATGGCCTCTTGATTCTCTGGGATTCTTGAATATGTTACTCCGTATCCCTCTCGTTAAGAAATACTATATTTACCCACCTAAACAGATGCACTCTAGTAGAACCAGCTCGGATCTGTTGCAGTGTATCGTATCTGAATCGTTCATTATATTCTACTTATCTCCGACTATCGCAGATTGTTCTCTAAATAAACGAGTTTTTGAAAGGTCCCTTTCTCTTATTTTTATTGGGTACGTATTTAACTGCCATAGCGAATGCTTAACATTTACTACGTATTCCAAAAAGTTATTTGCTTGGAATTTTGGAAAAAAAATAATTTTCTTTGATTTAACAATTGCAAATTGCAAAGAATTGAAGTACATCCGCCGACCGATTTTTTATACAATAATAAAGAAAATTACACTTCCTGTGTAATTCAAGTTCCTGTTCCAAATACTCCAATATTTTCACAATTATTTTGTATTGCCTAATATGCATTTTCATAATTCCATAATGGGTCTCGATGTCAAAAGCTCAGAATGAATTATTCAATAAACCATAAAACTAAGTCGGAAATGGGTTAGATGGTTTCTGGAATCTTTTTATCAGTAAATTAGTTAAATGCTAATTTTTCATTTCTTTTGCTACATTATCGATTTTAGATATTTTAAAGAGTTACTTAAGTCAATTCTTAGGAGATGAATGTAATTAAGTTAAATATTTAATATCACATAGTAGTCAGTAGTCACATAGTTAATTTGTGAATGTAAGTGTTTATGTTTGAATTGCAGTCTCAAAACTGCTTGCGTAAAGTCTCTTTTCCCGTATCAGAAGCAAGTAGGTAAATTTGCTACAAATTTATTTAGGATTTAAGTCACAAGAAATTATTGCATCGCAGATAAAGAAGAGGTAGGTCGCTGTTGCAAAAAATAACTTACATAATCGGTCGTATCCGCCTTTAAATGAACCCGAAAATCCTGCGATAATTCAGTCAAACCTTTTCTTCTGAATCTCTAAACCCCGCGTCTTGAGAAATCTCAGAGAAAGAATATTCCGGTGATTTCTGACTCATTAGGGGAGAAGAGGAATAGGCAAGCGTATTAACTGACAGGAACACGCCATTAGCGCTAAGTACCACGGAGGAGTTGGAATAAAAATAAAACCGCCGGAAGAAAAATGAAAATCTCCCCGAGGGAGGGCGTACGGTAGAAGTAGGATAGACAGATGGACATAGAAGGGAGAACTAAGACGACGTCGGATGGAAATATGTTAGGGAGGGGAAGGAAGGAGACTGTGGCCATATAAGAGAGGAGGGGAGGCGGAAGTAGAACAAGGGATGAAGAAGGGGAGTGTTATGGTTTACTTGAGGACGGATTTATATGGGGAGAGGCAGATAATGCTGCAAGGGTGTGCGGTCGAACGAAGGGAAGATAGCATCACTGGGTTTAAAGGGACTAATTTTTATTTTACAATAACAGCCGTTGCACTTTTCCTTCAGAAGAAATGGATACATTGTCATTGTCTAATTCATTTACAATTTAAAGCGATTATACTATTTTTACTTTCTTTTAAATTGATGACGGAAGAATGCAGAAGAAACAAAGTAGACCTCTCTACCATAACAATTTCCTCGTTTGAAAAGGTCAATGTAGGTTTAATTCGTTTCATTAATTCTCTCAGAAGCCATTTTGGTTAATTTTCGCTGTGATTCTTTGGTATGGGAATATTGTTGCTTCTGGTAAGTAATTTAATGTTCAATCTCAGCAGCAACTAAAATCCTCAAATAATTATTAAAATATTGGTTACTCATGTTAACTTTCGTAAGCATTCAGCATCATCTAATTGCTAAAACTTATTTTTTCCGTAACAGTGTTTTTAAGTTCTTTAATTCGCTAAATGTTTTAATGCAGTTCTGCTATTTGTGAGAAGGACATAATTTGACGTTGTAATTGGATTATTGTTTACCAGTTTGCCTACACTTAACTGCCGATTCTTACTTGATGTAAATATATCCTATGCACATAAATTCTTTTTCCACTGAATATTTTACCGCGTTTCATTATTACACCCACAAAGATAAAGTAGTAATATTAGCCCTTGAATTCAAATCTTTATCCCACTCTGATTGACAACTTAAACACTGATTTTCCGTAAGAGCAGTTTTGCTTTCAGCCAATGAAGTTTCAGTAACGACTTGAACGAGTAAGCCTCAACTGCATTTATTCATTTCCTTTGAGTCAACGTTCGAGAGCATTTAACAATTCGTGTGAATCTTCCCTCTGGTTTATTCGCGGTAGTGATGTGATTATAAGTAGCGATACCGAACGAATTTACACCGCAACAACTTTAAGGCTCCCCTTTCATTGGGATTATAAAACACACCTTCAAGCTGAAGAGATGCTTCTCCTTGCGGGGGAGGAAGGGGTGCGCTGTGGAGAAGAACGAAGTAGAAGGGGATCAAGGAAACGAAGGCGTGGGAATGTAGTTTTGAGGGGATGAGAGAGGAATAGGGGAGATTAGCGAGAAGGGTATCTTGTTAGTCGTGCTAAAAGGGAGCGGAGGATACATCTTAGACAAGAAAATGACTTCAACTGATGGAGAAATGAACTTACAAAGAGAGAAGAAGTTATTACTTGTTCGTAGTTCCTTATTTGATGCAGTTGAGAATGACTTACAACTGCTTGAACTCGAATCAAACTGAAACTGCATCAATTAATTCTACAGAATGTGTTATTTTGGAATTTATAATATTGTGCAAAGAGAATTTTAACTGTTTCTCGTAATAATATATCAAAACTTTCTCTTGCCTTCCACCTAATGAATTGTCTTCTTTTCCTCCTCGGAAATCTAAAAAAAGTGGTGTGTATCTTAAAAAGTTGTTTGCTGAGATTATAAGAAAGCCAAGACGTATACTACTGGAAATACATTTACATGTGTTCCCTGCAATCTAGTGACGTGAGGCAGTAAATGAGTAAATACGAATACCTAACTCGCAATTCCTCTAGGGATTCTATTGTTGCCAACAAATACTTTATCCAACGTTAGAACAGAGTATATTAAGTCACATTTTGAAGTATACTGGTTACTTAAGGATATTTTACGTAAAAAATTAAATGAGTCTTATTTTATTGGAATAAATTCAACAAGTATTATAAATATCTAAACATGTCTTCATAAATTTTTTCATACCCTTGAAATAGTTTTTTAAATCAAATTATCTGGGAATAAAATACATTCTATTCAGATAATTTGATTTCTTGTGCTATGCGTTGATATACTGGGAATTAGCTCAAGAATTACGTTAATTGTAACCATCTAGCTCTCATTCAGGATTATCTCAACAATTTAATTTAATATTATTTTTTAGATACTCTAGCAGTGTAATACTTTATCTTCTTGGATATGTTGTCTACATCATCTCATACATTTTCTCTGAGGCCTATTTAGGTGAAAGGAATGACTCATCTACTATGCATACATCTAGACAGCATGCGCATCCTGGAGAAAGTAACCCTCCGTGACTTATGCATGCCATGGATTAAAAACGTTCTCCAGGGTGTCGCTGTATCCTCCTGTAAATCCGCTTCATAAAAGCTCTATTTCGTTCCTTCCTCTCCGGAACGGTTGGCTTCCTCCATCCTCACCACCGTGACCGCCGCTGAATAAGATGGGCACCGAGTGTTCTTCCTTTATAAAGGGCTCGTTACACGTATCGTTACCTCTCCGCTCCTTCTCTCCAAGTTTCTCCAAACTGGTTAATGAATTGAGTACTCCAAGATAGCGGATGGTCCGTTTCCCTTTAGGAAACTATCTCACCGGAATGCATCGTTGGATTGAATAGATGATCGGATATCTCATAAATGTGTCCTAATATCTCCTGTGTTCACCGAGCTTCACGTCAAGGTAAACTTTGGCACGTTCACGGAGCCTAGTACTTGTTTGTGAATTATTAATCAAAGACGCTCCTTAGTCTTATACAAAGGAGAAGTGGCTCTTAGATTGTTGTCGTTGTGAGCGTAGCTTGCTTATTATTCTTGCTTCTATTGTATGGATTGACACGCTAATGCAGCGCATTTTAGATGAAAATTTTCGCAATTGTGTATATACGTCGTAAGTCGATATTTAATAAGTTGATCTTTACGATAAAATATAAGGAATTGAACTACGTTTCAGTTTTGTGGCATGGTAAAGTTAAAAAATTTTCTTCAAGAATAATATGCAGAGGATTAATGTAAGGATCACGGATTTTTTTCTGGTTATAATTTTTAAAGTAAAGTCAATTAATTGTTTGTATATCTCAGTATTTTCAGTTTTCAATCGGAGAAAAATAAAATAGTTCGATATCATCAAAAGTATATATATCACCTATGCTTTCCATACAATGTTACTTCTTCGCAAAGCAAGGGATCGGAGTATATCAAGAATTAATTCATTTGAGGATTTCATCGTGTAAAAGCTCTTTCATCTCGCGTAACTACCAGTAAACTCTCTATCTCAAATGAAAGCTCTTCCCGTAGAGACCGTCCCTTTCTTCCACTTTCCCTCTCCACAGCGTCTTTCTTCTTTGGTTTCCATGGAAACACTTTTCTTGTAACTTCCATCTTTTCGCGTTCACCTGAACCGCGTGCACGGCAGGGCTTCCCAGACATAAACTCCATCCGCCAACTCCTCCATCCCTCCTCTTTCTTCCCATTTCTCTCGCCGCCATGTTCCGAAAGTGAAGCGGACACTTGAGTTGCCAGGACGACGGGGAGTGCGCCTCGAGGATAAACAGCGAAAGAGAGAGAAACGGTTGTTCAGGAGAAAAGAAGGAGAGTGAAGAGTGGAAACGTGTGCGTGAAATCCAATGGGGTAGTTTATAGGGGAGAGAGAGCGTTATGCTTAGGAATGTTTCTCATCTAAGTAGCGGTCGAGGAGGAAAAAATGTAGCGAAAGAGAGAGTAAAAGGGAGAGTCCGTATCGTTATTCGTCTTCATAAGGTGCTCAAAATAATCCTCGTTATTTCTTTTTAGCCGCGAAAAAGGAAGAATTCTGGCGCAGAGAAAGTCGAGGTTGGCGTGAGGCGAGCTTTGAGAACACTTCAGTTTGTACGATAACGTGTAATGAAGAGCACTAGTTTATATTAAGCTTAAATAATGCTCGGTAAGAAAAGTCATGTAAAAGAACTATGAGAATAGGGAAAGGATATAGCACTATGTTTACTTCGCTGTTAAGCATTTTTTGAATCTTTCAGTTTGTGTATTTTTACTTTCTCCCTATACGCAGTATAGAGAAAGTATTGTATTCGCAAAAAAATCGACCTCCAGATTTCGACGGAAATAGATGTTTTGGGGCACATAGAGCTCGTTTTCGCTATTTTCCCGAACATATCTGTCGGTGTGTCTGTCTGTGGTAAAAAGGTTTGTGGGCGTTCTATCTTAAAAAGTAATTATTCGATCATTTCCAAAATTCAAATTTAGTATGCTCCTAACAATGCCAAGAGTTGATCAGTTTTTGGTGAATATCGCTGCACCGGAAGTTGCGGTTTATCTGGAACAAACTTTTGTTTCTTAAATATCTATGTCAGAATGCAATGTAGGTATATACAATTACAACAAAAGTTATAGATAATGTTCATTACTACAACTTTTGTTTAAAATATGTTTTCGTAACTCTGATGTTTTAGGAGTTATTCTTGAATAATGGTTAACCGGAAGTTGCTGTTTATCCAGAAAAGGAAGTTTTTCATACATATCTCCGTCAGAATGCAATTTATTTACATACAATTATGTATCAAAGTTATAGATAATGTATTTTACTACAACTTTTGTATGAAACATTTTCCTGTAACGCTCATTGTTTTGGAGTTATTTATATAATACCGGCATAGGCTTCTGTTTTCAAGTAATATGGAGAAAGTCATGTGTTGCCGACATCAGATTTTTTCAGTAAGTGATCTTGAACAGCTATTTTTAACCAATGATCCCTCGGGATGCTCACAGCACCCTCCCGAAAAGTCGAAGATATAGGTTCTAGTCCCATTTTCTGCTGTCGTCCTCATTTCCGTATATTACCTGGGTTTTTCAGTGTGTTCCCCCTATCGTGCATAGTTCGCCTCATATCTTTTCACTTGGTATTGTTAAATGATTTTACTGGATGAAAGAATAATTTGAATCGTCTACTTAATTTTTTGCCATTTAAACAGTAGAGGGAACAGAATAAAAAGGCTTAGAACTCTTTGACTCATTGAAATTAAATTTTGGCATCCAAAGCTTGGAGGCATATGAATGAAATGAAAGGCAATATTGCCTAATTCTGGGAAGACTTTGGTCGGTAAGAAAGGAAAACCAATGAGGAAGTGTAGAGGATACTTGGATACCTTTTTATGGAAAATTTGAGGAATTTTTTCATGAAATATTTACAAGACGTTCCAAAAAGTCGGACCAGATCAATAGTGTTGCGTAAAATTAAAAGAAGAATCTGTTTTATGTAAGGCAGCAAGATTTACTAGGAAACATTTCCGGCATTCTGTAATCTATTACTTTCATGAGTCTAATTTACCTGAATAGGCATTCTTCTTGCAAATTAATTTATAATTTGATTTTTTTAAACTTATATTCATTTAAAACTTTGCTAATCATAAAAAGTTAGATAGAAATTACACATTCAAAGGGGTCCGTAAAATTTAAATAAGTCGCTATAAGTTTTTAAAATATCGAGATAAATTATGTTTATCAAATATTTCTGTTTTAGTGCAACATTATCCTCAACAGCTCCAGCAAAAATAATAGCAGACTTTTGAAAAGTAGAGATTCCCTGTCATTATTTAGCGGTATGTTGATAACTGCGATTTCTTCAAGTTTTCCTCGACTCAATTAAAAACATTATAATTGTAATTTCTAAAGAAATATTGCAATTGAAATTATTGCGGAAGAGTAGGACTGGAATAGGACACACGCATGTTTTTGGCAAAATATCCTTAAAACGTTTTTTTGGAGAAATATGTTAACCTGTATATGAGAACCTATATTTCCGACTATTGAAGCACTTCTCTTTTTCCTGCGGTTCGTGCGAAAGAGGCATATATATTTATTTTTCTCGGTAAGGACTCTTCCTGTTTGTGCGCGGATTTTTATTTCCCCTCCGAAGTTAGGCAGGGAAATATTTTTCATAAGGCGGATCGAGGGGAAGAATTATGAAAGGGAAGAGCGGTGAAGGTGTATGCACGTGGTTTTACATTTTTTACTCCGACGGACTGGATGTTTGTGCGTTTCGAGGAGGGGGAGGGAGAATTTGCGAGGAATGAAACACAGAATGGAATGAACCCTTAAAAAAAGCACCCTTCACCACCCTTTCTCCCCCCCTTGGAAACCCCAAACCCTCCCACTCCTGCTCGAGTAGTAGCCAAGGAGCAGGTTTTTTTCCTCTCTCCCACTACCGAAGAAGAGTATACGTCTTTGATGGTTTTGTCAAGGGAGGGGAGGGGCGCCCGGGGAGGGGGCGGGTGGGGAGGGGGATAAAGGGGAAGAAATGGAAGCGAGAGTGGAGAACATCGTCGGAGGTCGTCGAGAACCTTATTTCTTGTAGGCCTTAGGGGATGCGAGGGGACTTTTTAGGGCGTGGAGGGGCAAGCAGTTGCTGCGGTTTATTTCTCTCTCTCTTTAGATCCTCTAAAGGAAGTTCTTCGCTTCTCTATCTCATTCCGTTTTTCCAAAATTTCCCACTCATTTTTTTGTGATAAAGGTTAAGCAAAGGAGGTATTTGTTCTGCTCCGACGAAAAATAATGTAAATATTTCGCTCAAGTTCTTTGGCGGGTTGATGTTTGCGAAATTAAATTGGACGAAATTAAGGATTTGCAGATATTTCGGCCCCTAATTTGTTCGGCGAGTTTCAAACAAGTGAGTTTTTGCTGCTAAATGAATCGCTGAGAACTGTAAGTCTTTCTAAAATCTGGGTGATTCAGTTAGAAAAAATCTTCAATAGAGAGACATTAATGTTTTCATTGCAAGTATGAATTATAGTAGGGGTGAATTTAAATCATGCAAAGAATATTTAAATGAATCGAACTAATTAAGACCATACAGATGACTTAAAGATACATTTCCTTATCTTTATGCTATAATTTGATTGAATAAGTAATGTTATATTCTTGAATGAATCAAAGAAGGATGCTTGAAGTAACTCATCGGAAAGAATCAAACCATGGAATATTCAAACAGTGACGGATATAGAGCCGGGAGTAAGAAACGTGTATATAATTTAATTTTACTTATGTCACGCATTGCAAATTTTAAAATAATTCGTCATATTCTTCAAAATTCTCCTTAATAAAAATAAATATTTTCTGAATTAGTACTTGTAGTAGTGTATAACTATATAATGAGCTATATCCTTGTTCTTGATTGATTAATTCTGATAAATTATGTTCCTTCTAATTAATTTTCAACTTAGAGTTCTATTACATCGCCTGAGAATTTGACCAATCAAGATTAACTGCTTATGATTATTCTGTCATATTTATTCTCAAACCTCTTTTAATTAATTATTTCCACAATTCACACTGCAAAATCTGTTTACGTCGCAAAAGTCGGTTGTTTAGTTAGTAAAGTTAGCTCTTTAAGTTTGTTAGTAAAGGATAGCTCTTGAATTCCTAGAAACTTCATCAACGTAATTAATCTTTACTAATAATAAATATACCTTGTATGAAAAGTTTTCATGACTTGATTGGAAGATTTAATTTAGTTGGCATATAGATTTCGTGCCTGTTTTGAATTGAATGAACATTTGGGCTCCATAAGTGATGAAATTGATAAACGAGCTCGAAATTTAGAGAAGTATATACTAAAAATCTCCTGCCTTATTAAACTTTAGGTTCTTCTCATAATTTAACATGCAATTTAGGGAAAATTGCGTGAAAATCATGACCTTCTTCGAATTATGTTTTTCTCCGCTTCTGGAAATACCTTTTCAACGAGAACCAAAGCAATTTTTATTACGTACAGTCTTTTTGATCATCCGTTCCTTTTACCTCGCCTTCTTGTTTTCTGAGGCCAATTTGATTCTAATGAAATTTTCAAAAGCGAGCCTATGTGAAAAAATTAATAACGGGAGTTGAGAAAACTTTCTTTTTTATGCAAGGAATAAAAATTTAGGAGATGTAAGCGCCCACGCTTTCCTCAGTTCGGATTCGCGATGGGAAAAATCCTCTGTATATTCAGAGAAAAGGAAATATACCGCTTAAAGTTTTTCCTTGGAACTTCCTCGTTGAAGGGATATATGGCATAATTTTAACAAGCTTACTGCTAAATATATATCACCAAGCATCCTGCGTCACCAAAAACGTTTCATCATAAAAGTAAGATAATAATAAGATAACAATAATAATGTCTTCATCCTGTCCCAATTGAGACAATATCGTATGAACGAAATCTGATGATTTTAAGCTCGATTAAAGAATTTATACTGGTAATCATGAATTTATTATTCTCATTTCTTTTACTGTATTTTCAATAACGCTTACCTTAACGACTTGATTGAATAGTCTTGTAGTTTATTTTACTTATGGTATGCTATGCTTAGAAAAATCATTATCTTAATACCAATTCATGCGAAATGTTAATCAATGACCGATTTCACAAGTTATTGATATCAATGATTCAATTTCAGAATTTTCGGCTATTTTATCTACCTGATTCATTAAAATAATTATTTTAAAGTTTATCGTGAACAAAGAATGTGGCTCCATCAAGAAACATCCTTCATCAACGATGTAGTAGCAGCTATACCGTAATTACTAATCCTTCTTAACAGCTCAATTAACAGCTCCATTAATTAACTAAATCTAAATACGTAATTAACTAAGTATTACATCTGTTATTTTAGATAAAGGAAATGAAGTAATCAATTGGTTACAGATTAAATTAAATGACATTATTGCTCTTATACTAGTAAGATTTTTAAATATATTTTGCGACAGTTATCGATTGTTTGAAATTATATCGCCTAGATATGATATGATAGAGTAATATTATTCAAGTGAATGCTAGTCTTATTTCTTAAAATTATTCCTATTTTCGTGACAACTTATGCCATTTTCTAATCCAAAATCTTGAAAAATATCAATCTCCCTCATCATTTGTTATAAAATAACATTTGATTTCAAATTGCCTTTTGGCGCATGCAAAGTCTTCACTTACTTCACTTCACTTCCACGTTTTACTTAATGTGGAAATTGCTTCCTCTTTCCAAAAATCGTTTTATTTAAAAATATGTCAACATCCCGAAATTGCATTCAACGTCATCGACGGAACTTAGAAGCTCAGGGTATAATGGAATGAGGAAGCCATGCAAGGGAGAGAACGAATTCAAGGAGAAGCGTAAAGTGAGTGTATAAATTAAGAGAGTTCTGTTGATGTAAGGTTCAGAGGGCACCGAGGAGGCTAGATGTCGTGGTTTTGATCCGAATTAAATATTTATTTGGCGGAGAGGCCATTGCGAGTGTGTATGTGAAGGGGGAGTAGGAAATGGGTAGCATAGGAAATGAGAGGCAGGTAAGAGGAATCGGAGGGTGACTGTACAGGAGGTTTTAGAGAGGTATGGAGAAGGGAATATCGGGCGTAAGTAATGGGAGGTAAATATTAAAGAGGAGATTCAGGTGAGCTTTAGATGGCGTGGTAGCTGTGAATTTTATGAGAGGAGATTATCACTCGGGACTTTCGACGAAATTAATCAGGAATTAATAGATGAATTAATGATTCAGATTTCTGAAAAAAACGGAACGGAAGGCGTTTTGAATTGTTTAACAGGGCACCGCAAACCAAGGTGAATAATTTAGAAGGGGAAAGATATTTTCTGCGTGCGGGATTAAATTATTTTTGAACAAGTTTTGGTATCAAACTGAACCTGTTTCTTTAGGGTAATAAAATATGTAAAGAAGTTGGGTATAATTCCATGAATCATTTTGTGAAAAGTTTAATCTGCAGTTTTTACTAGAGCTAATTTTAGGCAATCAATGGCTAAGTTGAAGGCATTATTGTGGAAGCACCATGCAGAAGCATGGAAGTATTGAAAACTGCCTCAAAAATTAATTATTTCGAAAGTAGCAGTTTGGAGTATTTATCTCCTAGGAAGAATAGTTAAATTACCCAATGGTTAATTCTGCAAGACGTAGAGCAATTGTTCCAATAAGAAAGATATGGTCGGAAAGTTATATATATCCAATCTTTTCCTCGTCAAAAAATAGAGTTGAAAAAATACTCCAGGAGCAGTCCAACATTTCCACATCACATTGCAAGTGCGAGGGAATTGCTTTATGCAAGTTCTCCTCCCAACGGAATAAGTTACGAGAGATTCCAGTTTCCGAATCATTGTTCGCCGAGAGAAACTAGCTGTTTGTGAAGGTCATTTAACTTGGTATTTTTCTTCTTCCATTTCCTCTCATTTCTCTCTTGTTTTTCCTCCCGCTGCGGTCGCGCCTCCCGATTCTCCCACCGCCATACTTATTTCAGCATTTCCACTTTTCTCAAGAGAGAAGAAATAAAGAAAAACGAGGAAATGAAATAAAAACAAACGGTCCCCCGCTCACGACCCTCCCTTCTCTCACTCTTGAAATTCTATTATCCGACCAAGTCCTTGCTGCGGACATGGAACATATTACCTTGAATTTCCGACCTGACAGCGTAATTATCGAGGTGACTCGTGAGATGAAAGGCTCCACCGTGGCGAAGTCGGGGGAAGGAGGAGGGATAAGGGGTTGAAATGGCATTGGGTAATGGCGTGAGAAGGTGAGGGATGTAGCAAGGAGTCTGGCGACGCGGGTTCTGTGGCAGTTCGGAAGAAAAGAAATGGGCACGAGGCGGGGGTGGTCTGGTCGAATGTTTTCCCCCGAAATGAGTGGGTGGAAAAATGAGTAAGGTTAGTCGGAGTCCAGAAATATAAATGTTCACTGTTTTTAACTGGGCGGAAATATTTTTCACTGCTTTTTTTGGTGCGATTTCCTTATTGTCACTGTAATGAAGAGCGTGGTCACTTAATTGGTTTATTCACTCGATTTCACTCTCTTACGGACTTATTTTCGCCTTAAGATTTTATTATGTATTGGAATTTAAAGTGAGTTCTCGAATGAGCAAAATCTTATTTAAAAACTTAGCTTCTTTGAAGTGCTTTTCTGCTATTCTTCCATCGCTCCAATGCAATCTATTGACCGTATTCCTGGAAATTTGAAATATGTGTTTATTCTCCTCGAAATTTCTCATGTTTTGGTGTGAATATTTTTTAACCGTCTGACTAAATACAATAATATTTTTATTAGTAATTAAAAAAAAATTGTTGATAATTTATCCACCTATTTTTTTGTTGATCCATTTTACTTCGGTATCAAACGCAACGAGGGAGTAGTTCCATCTCTTTAACATCTGTATTATTTCCCTAAATTTCGATTTTCTGAAATTGGCAAGTGAGTAGTTAAATAATCAATGAAGAAAAAACAATTATACTGAGGATGAGCAATTAGTATTATATAGTTTATATATCGTTTAATGTTATTAATTTCTAATAACGTTAATTTATGTTCAAATCACAACGAAATCGATAGAAATTATTCAATAGGGAAGAGCGTGAGTGATCGAAGATGGAAGAGTAGAGGGAAACGAGCGCAAGTGAATGCTTTCCTCGAAGGAGCTCAACAATTAGGTCTGTAAAATTAAATATAATAGAGAAGAGGACAAGTCGACTAGTAATGATTTTAATATACGGAGAAGATTTTTTATATAAACCCTGAAACCACTCTAGTTTATTAGTTTCGGAGATATTAGATCTACCATAATTTGAGGGCAATACTCGGTGGACTAGAAGGACGGATAAGAAAAGGAATGAACGAAAAGGAAGGAAAGAAAATGATATCACAATAAACTCAAAAGGACGTAACGTTATAATCTCGGCAACTAAATGGTCAGAAATGGTCGAAGTGAAAAGTCGGATCTGCAGTATTAAAAAAGAATGAACTCCGAGAATAGGAATACGGCAGTGAGAAAGGAGAAGGAAAATATAAGAAAAGGTTCAGCGATAGATGGTGGAGACTGAAAGAAAAATCCGTAAAGGGTTTGCGCGTAGCTAGGCCTTTAATAATTCGAGACGGAAGAAGTGAAAGGAACGAGGCACGGATTAAAAGTGCAGAGAAAGCAGAAGTTGAGGGATGATTTTTTTCATAGATATCGACTTTGGCGTATTTATGCGTGCATGCGTTCGGCCTTTATTGGACGGAATGAGGAGGCGACGTGAGGAGGCACGTCCTCTTCTTACCTTCTCTCCATTCTGCGGAGGGAGCGGCACAGAAGTGGTGCGGGGGGAGCGGAATGCGGTTCTCAGAGTCAACGCACGCCTCACGTGAAATCCGGTGGCGCTCGCGGTCGATGGGGTTAAAGTCACCCATGGTACTGCACAAGTAATTTCGTTACGCCGTGCCTACGTCAGGGCGTTTATGGTACACCGATTGCTATGCCCTTCATCGCGGAGAACACGGATTACATAATGATTTTCTGCGTGGCCAAGAAATTGTGTGTGACATCAAATACTAAATGATTTATTTTTTAAATGAATTTATCGTCTGTGTGATTCGTATTTCTGTCTTTAAATTACTACGTGGAGGTTCTGTTGGAATTTATTAAAGTCGTGTTATAAACATTCTACCAAGGAAAACTCAGATGATGACAATGCATTTTATTTTGTTTGTGTATTTTATAATTTCATTTTTTACTTTTCCATCGTCTCTTTTAAGATTGGCCTTACTTTTAATCGTCTTGAATTAGTTTAAAACATTGAACTAAAAGACTTCGCGTTACAATTTTCAATCATTCAGTATCATTTATAGTGCAATTGCAGAATCATTCATATTGTATCTAATGCGAACAATGCATTAAATAATACTGTTATTAGAAATTATTTGATCCAACTATCATAATAATAAACAAAAGAGAAGAAGTAGTAATAATGATAACTCCCTGTTCAGAGTATGTAGACATACACTGCCCTCGAATAATAGAAACGAGGTTACCTTTGAAATATGCAAAAAGCTTCAATTGCTGATTTTTAATCAAGCTCTAGAACTTATTTTTAATGCATCATTTGAAAATGAACCAATTTAATTGAAGATGAATGCTCTGAATTAGTGATACACAAATACAGCAAAGACTCCTGGCTGTTTCCTGAGGTGCTTCCTGTTCACTAATTAAGGTTGGTTTGTCTTTTCCCTTCTTCGAATACCTGCGCAATTCCTAGCTTCCATGCCTTGAAGATTATTGAAGGTAATTAAATTTTACCGTCGTTGGTGGATCAATTGCTGTATGAAATGAAATAAAAAGTGCAGAAGATGTATGTATATGCTCAGAAAATAGTTTCAAAAGCTTCCTTAATTGCCTCGTATATCGCTCAAAGCCTGAATAATTTAATGAAGTATAAACAACGCTACCGTATTAATTTATGAGGAAATTCATGTCCTTTCCTTGAAAAGAGCACCTCTTTCATATGCTCTATGGCTTAATGTTGAACTTTACGACGGCAAATAAATGAAAACCTGATTACAAAGGTAACAATTCTACCTATTAAATGGGTTTAATGAAGCAATGATGCGGTTTATGGCTCGTATATCAACAACTTTTTTCCCTTTTTCGCCTCATTCTTGGCAGCGACGATTAAACAAGCTTATGTTTCGCCGTTGTTAAGGAAGACTTGATGAAACGACGGTTTAATCACCTTGGTATTATAAATCGGGGATCATTTTCATCTACTGGGAAAATGAAGCAAAGTAAAGGATAAAGCAGTGCTAACTTAATTTCATATTCTTCCTCTCCTAGGGCATTTTCACTGCACCCGAGATCATTTTGCCTCATTCATATTTAACTGGCCAAATCTTTCGCAAGAATCCTAATAATAGATTAAATTCTGGTCTG
Organism: Sympetrum striolatum; assembly: GCA_947579665.1. Classification (NCBI taxonomy): domain Eukaryota; kingdom Metazoa; phylum Arthropoda; class Insecta; order Odonata; family Libellulidae; genus Sympetrum; species Sympetrum striolatum. The sequence goes on along the minus strand of OX388341.1, from coordinate 97,496,590 downwards.
GGAGGAAATGGGTCCCTCAACCGGTTTTATAACTTGGGAAGTTGGGGATGTGGGGCACAACAGATTAAATATGAGGGAAGCGGAAGGAGTAAATGGATTTAGCTTCTCATTCTTGGGAATAAGAGGAATAACGAGGAGGATACCTCCCCTGGGAGGAGTGAGGAATAAGCTGGAACGAGGGCGGTATGAGGAAATCTTCAACTTCCGCCTAAGAGAGGATTTTGAATAATTCCACTCGAGAATGGAAGTCATACGGTCGCTTACCAGAAAAACCGTTTCGCAAATCTTTGATAGTGTGGGTGAGTGCAAATTTTTTGGAATCAGATTCGCATTTGAATATATATCTGCAATGCCCTTTCTCCGCACAACTGCTCTTATTCCATTAATCATGCTGAATATATTAGTTTCGATTGACTCATCATCGCTGAATATATTAGTTTCGGTGTTACTTATAACTTGGGCGTATATAGTACAAAGTCCTTTAAATTATGGAGTTCCATACGAAGGACATATTTTTACAGAATATGTTTAATCGTTGAAAAATGTAAAATTTCCGAATTGTCTTATTTCTTAATCTTTATCAATTCATAAATTAAAAATTAGAGGAACAAGTACTATGTAATCCATGTTTAAAAGAGAAGAGATACCGATATCAGGTGATGGTAATCAATTGCTGAATCCTGGTCGTGTTTTTGTTAAAATCGTGTGAATAAAAGTATAACGTCTCTTTCCTTTTAAACATGTAGTATTTCCAGTTTTACGAAATATTGCCATTGTTTGCGAACTTTAAATATTCACAATTCTGAGAACTTTAAATATTCGTTTACCCTTTAAACGAGAAAACAAATGCCACAAACCGAATTTTTAATGGATACTTCCTGCTAAGGCTAAGTGCATTGATGTTTTCTCTTGTTTTTCCTCCAAAAGTATTCCAAAAGCTTCTGTACTAGGCTAATTGAGTCGTTTTGAGGCAAGCCGTGATGATGGTGATGAGGAACGAAATGAGAAATACGCAGTTGACCCAAGGAATGAGGAAGTAAGGCAATAAAACCAAACCTTTGAATCAGTTCCAGGGAATACCTTGTTTTTCTTATTCTTGCGTCTTGTTTAGGGATCGACAAGTTACTTCCCATCAGATCAGTCACGCGCTTAAAGGACACGCCCCGCTGGATTTCCAATAACGTTCTCCGAGAGGTTTACCCGTCTTCTATCTTTCCCTTTCTACCTATCCCTTATTTTATCATGTTCTCTTCCACCTTCGTTCTTATTTGTTATTCTTTTACATTAAGTTTTCTTCACATGCTTCCTGTTATATAATTCAAAGGAAATATGAATTTTAAAAAGAATGTTTTAGACGACATGTAGAATCTTATTATAGATAAATATTTTGAAGTTAAAATATATATGAATATTAATTCAGGGTTGCAAAATTCTGTTTGAATAATTTTGTTATGTTTCAATTCAAAAATGATTCTGGAAGAAATATTAATGTATATAATTCATGAGTAGCCAATTTTCACATAATCTTTGAGTCTCCAGCTAAGTAATAGTTCAACGAAAAACCCTTGTTAACGGATATTTTATTTAATGCAGAGTTATTCCTTTATTTCAATTGAGAAAAATTCTGTCGTAATACTTTGCAATGAAATGTAATTGTCAATAATTTATCACAAGATTTCACGGTAAAACACAATGACAAGTTATTTTCCTCTTCGAATTAATATATCTTCCAATCAAAATGTAAAATAAATTCCTTCAATGCATTAAATGTACTCAAGTATTTTTAGCGTTATGATAGTGTAATAAAGAACATAAGATGTAATATAACTTCTCTGCCGTCTGCCTCAAACTCTTCTATCTACCCGAAGCGATTCATGTTTAACGCTGAGTACACTTATTCTCGGCTGATAAAGGGAATATATTTATCTTTTACCTTCCATTCCTTCTTTTATTAGATTACCTCAATCCCAGTCATCTCCTCAAATATATACTTTTTCGCCCTTTCTTTTCGGAATCCGTCCCAAGAATCCACTTTTGACACGGTCCTTAGGTCCTCACTTAAGTGGATCTGGTCAGAGGACACGCAATACCTTGCTTTGGCGCATCTGGAGCAAGTGAAGTAGAGGGATTGCGCTGAGCGGTCAAAAGAGCGTACGTGAGGTGGATTAGGGGAATAAAAAGGCGAGAAATTTAGAGAGCGTCGGAGAGGAGATGAGAGGCCCGAGGTGTGGTCACAAACGGAAGAGGAAATTTGAGGACATCTACTGGATATCAAAGGCTCAAAATCGACGTGATATTTGTTCCCCTTTCAGTCGCTACTTGGAAAAGAAAGGCAAAGAAAACTGTGTGGTCAGGCTTTGTGCACATCCGTTCTTTAGGTTGTTTACCTTTAGGTTGGATTATTTTGCAAATTTTGAGAAGTACAGTCTGGAGGATGTTCGATCAGATTTCCATCAAAATCCTTCTCAAAAGAGGCTTAACCAATCATGTAGTTCAAAGCGTACGCTATATTTCCCTCACAATAGGAATCATGTTATATTTTTCATCTCCTATTACCAATTTTATCTGTTTTAGATAACATGTATCCTTAAAGAAAAAGTATTTATTTAGTGAGTTACAGCATTCTTCATCGATGTAGCACAGAGCAACTGTTACTATATATTGCTTTTTTTCTAGAGAAAAAAAATGACTTAAAGGCATAACAGTGAGATACCTGTGGGTGTCCATTAAATGGATATTGTCCTGCGAGGTAAATCTTTCAATTGTAGTTTTATGTATATATTATTCTGAGCCTCTTTTCATCGAGGCTTTTTAAACTTCCAGAATGGTTTTCCGCAAATTTATAGTGCACATATTTTATGTTAGTGATTTATATTACGCTTTCGGTATTTATTGGTTCGCAAGGGAAGTTTATTTCTATTATATTCAAATTAAGAGATATATTTCAATAAATTTTAAGAGTACTTTGCTTACAGTGAATAGTAAGAGTCAGATTAGAAATTTTATTTCCATAAATCGTGCTTTAAAATGAAAAGCTTCGTATCTCTACAATAAAGGATTCTGGACATGAGCTATATCTATCAATTCATCATCACTGACTCATACGCATTTCGAGAGAATAATGAATTTCATCAGCGTTACTGAAAAAGTAATAATGCGGAATTCCATGAATGCATCGTGAAATAAAGAAAGCCTCTCTGAAACAGCGGTGTAGCAAATCGGTCAGTGGCTAATTTATTTTTACAGCCGGACGTCAATTCGCTTCGAAGTGACACTTTTACGGTCAATCAATTGATTCGGAGGTTATGTTCCCCACTCATTCGCTTCGGCCTCTCGTAAAATTCTCTCTCGGTCGTTGGCAGCGTTGCCGTGATTTTCGGAATTGGGATTCAACGAGAGTTTCCTTCTCGCCAGTGTCGTACCTATGTGTTCTTAAATCTTAAGGGGGTGACTCACAAAGGGCTATGAAAATCTGAATTTATTTTTAAAACAATCATAACTTATGAGGAATCCATTTTCTATGTAACGTACTGGGCAGGTTGCTTTCTGTAATTGATGTTTTTGATTCTCATACAATTTTCCAATTAGATTCCTCAGATAATATTGATTTTCCTAATTTTATGGAAGGGATGCCTGATGCTATATTTTTAATGTAATAACATCCATAAAAGCACATACAGCGGGCAACTTGACTTAGCTTACTAGGTTTTTAAGTTAACTGGCCAAATTTAATTATTACTCAATTTCGACTCAAATTTTACCACCTTTGTTATTCTCTAATGAAACATATTCCAATATAGATTACTTTGGTTAAATATTACTGTGATTGGAATACCCTGAAAACAACAGTTTTTTGAAAGATTATTCATTTTTGTAATCCTCTTAGAACGGCGATTAAAATAATCCTTGACTTTAATGTTGTATTTGTCTCATTATTGTGGGGTATACCTAAAACATTTCTTGGACGATTAGGGACTACCAAGTGTTATAAAATAAAATATAATAAAAGGGAAAATGAAATAACTATTTATCCTGTAAATTATAATATTTTAGCTGAAATATTTGAAGTCTTATAAAGTTTGCTAATGAAATTACTTTAATTAGTGCACATATTTTTAGTTGCAGGCGTAATATCTATAGAAAAATTACAACACATCAAAATGATAAATTAATTCTTATTACTTCTATAAAATGTATTCGAATGATAAAATATTTTCACTTGCAGCCAACGAATAAACACTTATTCCTAGGTTTACGATGCCATATGCACAACGAATTAGGGGAGGTGGTTACTTAGTACTTACAAGGGTGGACCTGGAGTATCCAATTATTTATGTGCATGTTTAACTGAATCCAGTGCTTAAAGAAAACTAAAGAAGTATGTTTAAATTTGGACGATATACTTTCTTCGCAATGACGTTTGGAAAAGAAAATTAGAAAACCAAGTCCTCCTGTCTGAATTCTGCCTCACTGATTAGAATAAAATTCTTTTAACGTGCATTACCACTCTTCAGAATTTTCGCACCGGTATATAGTCATTTTCATTTCGAAACAATATAAACGCATTCAAACGATAAGGAGCCGGAGGTAAACGGCGGAACCGGGACGTCCTGATTCGAATCAAGTAGCGCAACCTGGGAATGGACCTTCTTCTCTTCATTTCTTCTCTAGGATGTTTTTCCTTTCTACAGCGCGAGCCGTTCAGCGTAGGCGCTAAGCCGCGACGGCGGACCTGAATAAAGGATGAGGTGGGGGTGGGAAAGGTGAACTGCTCCAAAGCGACTTGTTTCTTTCTTTCGATGTCGGCGCGAATCCAACCGCATCCCCCTCGGCGGGCACCATTCTAATTTTTTTAGATTCCCTTTTTTCCTCTGATCCCTCCGCGGCTGATCCACCTTACGTTTCGTCTCTCTTTGGATGAAAAAACCGCGCTTCTCGAGACATGCAAATCCTCTCCGCGTTAGATGCGGCAGACCCGCCATTTCCTTTAATTTTCATTTTTTCCAGTGGCCTCTTATATCCGCTTGCCTTTTTAGAGTATTTTTTCACTCTTTGACTCCGTCCTTCGGCCAATCTTTCCCTTTTTGCCCCATCTTTTACCCCTTCTTCTCTTCCACCATCATTCTCTCAGGCTCTCTTTCCTACCTTTTCCTGTCCCTGTTCTTGGGAAGACAAATGGTAGGGCTGAGGACTCTCCGAAGGGAGGCGCGCCGCCTTCTTCAGTGACTGTTGTCTCATCGCAGTATGTCTTCCTTTCTACCTTTTTATTTTTCCTGCCGGTCGGTGGAGTTTCTGTCGGCCCTTAAGCCGCTATACGTTGTTTCCCCACACCGTTTTTCTCCTCTCGGACGCAATGGCACCGTGAGAGGTGAGTATGTGAGCGTGCGAAATAACTCGGGCCTTGTTAAGTGAAACATTGTCCCCCATCGGCGTACAAGTTGTACCGATCCGCTGCCAAGAGAGCAAAAGGTAAAGAGGGAGGTCGGCAAATGAAGAGGAAAAGGTTTTGCAGGTGCTTCTCTCCGTCGAGGATGTTTCTTTCGCTCGGGGGGGTGTGTTTTTGTGTCGGAATCGTCACGGTTCGATGTCCGCTCGTTTCTCTCAGCTGCGAAGAAAGAAAGAGATTACAGTCGTCGGATCTTCCATTACAGATGGTTGGTGATTTAAAAAAAGCCGTTGCAAAAGTATCCTGTTTCCAACTGTTTTATTCGCCAATGTTGATCTGTATGGCAGTCTTTTTCAGGCTCAAGCGTTATTTTTCTACCTGAAAAGGATGGAATAATTCTACAGTTATGCTTCCTCAAAAAAAAAGTCCGATTCATTAATAACTGCGCATTTAAAAAAAAATTGAAAATTTTCTCTTTCTTTCTTCTCGTAAGGTCCGAGTTTGTTAAACTACTGTTTTTTCTACGAATAAACCGAGAAAGAATCGAAAAGGTAGTTTTGGAAATAATGACTCAGGTGGTTAAAAGTTGAATTGTAAAAAAAATTATTGCCCTTAAAAACAACCTTTATTTTATGAATCATCCTCTTTTTTGCAGTAATACATCAGTTGACGTTTATAAATAGCACGGAAATTTCTTTTATTTGGCTGGCATGTGGTTTTAAGTCGTAAGGTACTACATAAGCTCCGGCAAAAAACTTTCAGAATTTCTCACAGCACAACTAGCTTCGGCATTATCCAATAGGTTTTGTTTTTTCCTTATTCATTTTACCAGTGGAATAGCGCGTATTCACCAAGATGTTCATTATTAAAGTCCTTAGTTAATTTTCCGAGTTCGGAGAGGAGAAATATCAGTGCTATGATTAAAGTTTCCAGCAATTTCAAAGTAAATACCTTCACTTATATCGAATTATCCTGACAGAACCAAAGATGCCGGTGAACTCGATGCTAATTCATTTATGAATCACATGGCACATTTCACAATTCCAATGAAGTAGAGTAGGGTTTAAGAGTAAACCAATTATTGAATACTCGACTATTCTGGAAAACATTGCTTACGACCTTCAAGCTGTTTCTCGACCTTGAGTTTGATAGGGGCCCAACTACCAGCCCCAACGATCTTCACACATCCAATTCAGGTCACTTTTTCTTATTTTATCCATCCTCTCTTTTCTACTATCACTTTGGAAGAACGTTCGAGTGGACTGGAAGCCGTATCGCCCTGAGAAGGCCTCCGTCGGTGGTCCGCCGCCGAAGCGGTCGAGTGGAGAGGGCTAAGTGCGAACCTCATTGCTAGTTCCATCGCGTCCATCGCCTCTCACCCGCCAAGCATCTCTTTGAATCTGGAGGGCGGCAGTAGCTGCCACCCTTGATTGATTTAGCGCCCTGGAAAGGGGCAAGGAAGCTGTTTAGAGTCGGAGAGAGGAGTGGGGCATAAACGGGGAAGGCTAGATAGGGACAGAAGAGAGATGAGTTCAAGGGTCGAAGGGAGAAATCCCTTAGCGCGGGTGGCTGCTATCTCTGTCCCCACACTTGGTTACCCACCTTGCGTATCGGGGATTATTGCGAAAACCTCGAGTTAACCGCCGATGGAAGCTGTTTATTTGTTCTAGCGGTCAAGGGGAACCGGCCATGAAAAGAGGAGAGATCGATCGGAGGGAGGAGTGATGGATTAGGAGGAAGTGAAATTTCTCGGAATTGAATATTCGGAGTTATCGGATTACGAGTTTATTGGCTCTCGCTAATGAGTCTTTTTTATTGGATCATGAGGCGAAAAATTAGCTTGCTTTTGACTCTCTTCTGGCGCCGCATCAATCGATTAGGCACTATCAAGTCGCTCTTTCCGGAAAGCACTTTAAGGACCAGGAAAACTCAAGATCTGGCAATTTAATTTATCTTAAAACTCGGTCAATCATAAATTTCTGAAAACAAAAGAGGAGACGATCAGTGTATCAGCTCTCCCTTCCCTGTTTGAGAAGCTGAAAAAGAAAGATAAAGGAATTTTTGAAGTTATACTTCTTTGCGCTCGTTGTAACGGGATGGGGTGTCGGTCGAAAAACCGCGTAACGCGTGAGATTTTTCGCGTTAGATTTTTTGAAAAATAATTTCTGAAAAACAATTCCAGCCGGGGACCGAACCAGGGACTCTAGCGTGGTAGGCAAGCGTCTTAACCATTCACCCACTGAGCCACTTGGTGTAAGCGTTGCAGAGAGACTTGTAACCCCGCGTGGAATCCCCCTCCAACGTGTTTATGCTTTAATATGCAAAAAATATTACCTGAGATTGCAAAATGCAAAGGCTGGATTTTGAAATTGAAAATTATTAATCGATCAAGTTTTGTCATTTTCGTGGATGAAAAACTGGTTAAAATTAGGGAGAATTCTTATATCAGATTTCGTTTGGGATACTAGGCATTTTTTGAAAAATGGGCTGAAGACAAGCGATTTGAACCACTATCAACATCCAATGTGAACATTTTTTTCGGGATATTTTGTATCCCAAAATGACACTTTTCTGACAAGCATCAATGGCCAAAGAAGTATAACATCCACCGTCTGGTCCGACGCAGACCCAATTTTTTTGTAAGACTGAATCGGTAATATTTAGATGAAGCTTCTTCTTGTTGCAGCACTGATTCATATATTATGTAATCACTTAGTGATTGAGTGAATTGTTTAGATTAAGAAAACTGACTGATAAAAGATATTCTGTGAGTAGTTTTACATGTTCAACAATAACTTAAAGATTTAGTAATATTAGGCTATTGTTGTGATTTTAACGATTACTCTAATGAAATCTAGCTGCAAAATATTCCTCTTAACTCATCTTGATGTTAATAAGCTACCTTTTCCGTTCTTTTTCTCAGACGGACGAGCCTCGAATTCGGAGAGGTTCATCGAGATAGCTCTTCTTGGAATACAGGATTCTGTGATGTTGCCAATTCTAAATATTTTCGCCTTTCAAGTTGATTTTGGAAGGCAATCAGTGAGACTTCTTCTAAATAAGAAGTTCCACCTTTCTCAATCGCTCTTAATTCAGATGGTTATTACCTATCAGATTCGAATCTATCCTTCACTCCCAGCGGTTCACGTGCGACGAGGCCTTCTTCTCTTCATCCTCTTCCCCACCGATTCGCATTTCTCACGCCCTTTCTGCTTGACAGCCAAGAAAGGGGGAATAATAGTCCACGCGAAGTTTTTCCATTCTCATTTCCTAGCGAAATCCCTCCCTTTCGTCCTTCACCTCTTTCATCCGAGCCTTTCTTTTCCCACCAACACATCTTTTTACCTCTTTTCCCTTCGCCTTCTCCTCTCTTTCCATCCAAAAAATCTTAGAGAGATGCCGACACTATTCAACGTACGCAGCACGATATCGCGTGCCATACCTTCCAGTTTCCACGCACATATCTCATCACAGAAAAGGCTCCTTCTTTTATATATATTTTTTACGAGGAGGAATGATGTGGGGGAGTTGGGAGGAGGGAACGCACGCGAACCAGTTCTCCACCGACGCCTTTTGTTTTCTGCACGATTTCCACCCGCTCATTCCTTCACACCTATTTCCACCGTCTCAGCCTCCCTCCTGCTCCTTTCCGCAAGATTTCTCTCCTTCTCTTTGTATTACGCTGCTCTGTAATAATCTCTCCATCATCCCATTCCCTCGTCTCTTGGTGGCGTGAAATTTTTCCTTCCTCTTCAACACCCGATTCTTTCCCCATGTTATCTTCAGAAGAGGTTATCAGTGTGAGAATCTTTGCTGGATGGATATGCTGGAGCTTTGAGCATCGTAAATCTGCGAGGAAGACGTTTCCTTCCTCGAATTAGTATTCTCTCATCCCCTTGGGTTGCTTCCCTTGTTTTTGCTCCTGTAGGGAATACTTCAGGATGTTCGTTCTGCGGGAAGGATCCCTGATCGGTAATTGGAAGCTGTTATGACATCGCAGGAGCCTAATGACGCTTAGTTAATCTTGGGATCGGATCTCTTGCATTGATGCGATGCTAGTTATGTTTTCCCCAACCTTCGCTACATTTGTATAAGATCTATGGTTAGCGGAGAATTGGGTTAAATATTCGCAAACTATGATTCCTTACTCAGATTTCTGCATTTCTAATTTTTAACTTAAGGAAATGAAGTTGCACTATAATGTATATGCAGATGAGTGACGTTTTTGTTTAAGGTGCTACTTAATTTAACAGTGGTGATTCAGATATAAATTTTTGCGAATTGTTGATTTTATTGGAAAATGTTGTACCTTTTTAAAACAAAAAAAAAATCGTTTTGGCTGTCCCCCCAGGGGAACAGATGTTGTTTCACCGGCGAGTGAGAGTAAAGAGAAATATTATTTGTAAGGCATTAGCTTAAGGCCTTAGAAAATGTATTCATTTATATCAGGATACCTTCATTAATTACCTGTTACATATTCATTTAACGAATATAAGCGATTTTTCAATTGCTCAATAAATATTGAGCCTTTCTTCCATTTGTTTCGTACTTGTGATTTTTGACATTTGAAATGAAGTCTCTAATTTATGGTTTAGTTCTTTATGTTGTCTTTAAAAGTTCACCATTTCTCTTTTTCACTGTTGTTATCTCTTATCTTTGACGTAAGTCAGTTGTTTGTTTATAATCGATAGTCGATCGATAAATATAGATCATCCTAAATTTTAGGAGGCCTATATTTTCAATTTAATACTAATATAGCGACCCTTTGACCGCAGATATTAAAAGTTCACCATTTCTCCTTTTCACTGTTGTTATCTCTTATCTTTGACGTAAGTCAGTTGTTTGTTTATAATCGATAGTCGATCGATAAATATAGATCATACTAAATCTTAGGAGGCCTATATTTTCAATTTAATACTAATATAGCGACCCTTTGACCGCAGATATTTTTCTCTGGATCCTTGGCATAACGAGAGTAAATTAGACGTTACTTCGAGCAGATCATATCAATTCTTCTCCTAGCAAGAAGTGCTCACAAATTACTAGTATGGATATCTTTTTTTTTACTCCTCTTAGAACGAATTATCACCCATCAGGGTATTCTATGCGTGGTAAAACTGGTTAACTTTTTGTTAGAATCCGTGGCTCCCTCTTAGGAGACGAGGGGGGAAATTGTTGTGAATGCACCTGAATTCAGATCTAATTTCATTTGTATTTGTTTATATTATTTGTAAGTTAATGATTAGCTTTTTTGGACTCAGCAAGTAGTTTTTTAGTAATTTTAATTAATTATATATTAAAAAATTACAATTTTCATATTGAGTGAGCAATTTTTTACAGTTTAGTATTTTTAATTTTGGCTATGTAGACCAGCATCAGCTGCTCCGCGTTCATAGTTTCCGAGCAATAAACTTACTCATAAGAGGCAAGAACTTCGTTCACACTGTCCTCTGATGTAGTAAAATGTCTCATGTAATATGTTCTTTTCATGCAATCTTACTATAGCCTCCAATTCAATCTTCTTAAATCATAGCTCTTTCTCGCATTTTTTTTAATCCTGGTCACTTTTCACCCTTTTTAAGTTCTAATTGTCTCAATTAATTCTCATTCTTTTGCCTGTACTCCCTTTATGTATTATTACCATGATCATAATAGGAGAATGAGAAGGAAAGAGAAAGAAGGAGAATTTTCTCTTCTTTCGGGTCCTTCCACTTTCCTCATCCGTGGATAAAGCTAGAATGGCGCGCTGGAAATGGTGTGAAAAGGAGATTGGGGGCATAAAAGGAAGGCCCTTGGTGGTGTATTTGGGAGTGTGGGGGGCCATGGTCGAATGTTTCCCCGAGGCTTTGATGAGGATTATTTTCGCTAAGAGAAAGAGCCAAATGGAGCAGCGTTCGATGGCGAAGGTAAAATACGCGCCCCATCGGCCGTGGATAACGGTGATTAATTCGAATTCCCATTTTGCCTAGGAAACTCGGATTTATATGGAATGGAGGAAGACCTCCCCGCCTCCCATTATTTTTCCCATTGAGTTGAACCTAAACCGTGGAATTCCTTCGGCAGATCTTTTGAAATATCAGAGGATATAACTACGTTCGAATAGCTAGTTTGATTCGGCGATCATACTAGACCTCATTTCATATGCGCATGAATAACTTCATACGTAAAACGATGCCGAGCTGTGATTTTGTTGCTTATATTATCGCTATTCCAGCTAGGGTTAACTGCAGTTGCAGCGAATCTGTTGAAATGGCTACAATTTTTTTGAACGCCAGAAGTGTAACCTCGCACACATGCACTGCGTGATATATCTTAGTCTTTTCCGAAAGGGAATTTTCCGATGTGTTATTTTTCATGTCTGAATGAAAATAATATGTAAAAAATGTTATGTATATGTGAGCATATACCGTACTCATGTATATTCCTATCTAGATACTTAAATTTGGGATATCCAAAATTTCTAAATTCAAATTCCACGTACGCAGGAAACCAATAAAATAAGAAAATAAATACTGAATTATTAATTCTGCAAATACCTCTCTCCAATGCTTAAGTAGACTCCAGTTAAAGAAGATTAGATGAGTGATATGCCACTTCCGTTTCATCGGTCGTTGCCAAGAAATGGCTTAATTTATTTATTCCCCAAAACGGGAATGCATGGAACGTGGTCTCCATGGCATCTATGGATGCGTCGAGAGGGAAATCAAGCAGAGATAATGGATTCGCAATAGGTGACTCCCAATTTAACGGCTCTCCACTTTGGACAGCTTCTCAAAACTGAATCCGTAACTAGCGCTAATCGCTTTAACCCTTGAAAAGTCATCGACCGCTCAGGGCACCTAATAATCAGTAATTGGGTACGCCGTGAGTACAATCACCTGCTGACGGGCAGAACTCGCATCGAGTGCGATCGTCTCGGAGCGATGACACGGCTCGTATGAATCACACTCGGTGCCTTATGATTCGCGGAAAACATTTGCGTGACCACATGCACAGAACCTCCTAAATTCGTCCATTAAGTTGCTTCAGCAAGCTGAATCTGGATCGTCAATCTCCATTTGAATCATAGCATGAGTTTAGCAGGTGATAGTTCCAATTTATACACTTTCGTATACAACTGTATATTTCACTAAATGTCAGTGAGTTTCAGCAAATAATAATGGACATGCTAGTACTGAAAGAGTTGTCACCAAAAAATTCGGAAAAGGATTTTTGAGCTAAATACAATCAGGAAAATCATTACCATGTGTTAGACAGAGTTAAATGACCTTGATGTCGGCATCCTATCTATTATCCTAACATCATGCATGCCACCGAAAGGGAGAAATAAAAGCTTGTGAATTTTTTCCACTTCATATGTTTTCATGAAAATTATTCATGGAAGAAAATTACTTCGAATCGATGATATTCGAAGAAATCTTAATTTAAAGGTTAAGCAGTCCTAAAATGAATTCATATTTCTAATTTCACTTCTGCATGAAAGCCGATAAAAATTTACTGACAGAACTTCATGGAGAGTGATGGAACTTTGGAATTACCGTATTAACGATTAGTTTATAAATTTAGTAGATAAAGTGTTCCGTGTTATGCTGAGATTACCTCAACTTATTCAAATGGGAATTATTTTGCAGAAAACTCACTATTAAAATTTATAGAATAGTATTTTATATTGATATTCTTCTTAAGAATTACTTTTTTATGTGATTTTAGTCTTCAGAGGAATTAAAATCTTAGCTTAAGAATCGCTTTGTTTCAGACGCTTACGTTACTCGGATAAGCTTCCAAAGTTGTATTATAATGATAATTGGAAATGACTCAAATAATAGATAATTCTATTAGAATAACGGATTAATTAAAGCTAAATTCAATTATAATTTGTCTCTCTTAAGTAGCATAACTTATGAGTCTGAGAGATTCGGGGAATAAAGTAGTAGATACGTGAACAGGCTCCATAAAAGATATATATTCAGGTGAGTCTATCAGTCTATGGATAATATAGCCAATTATTATTTTACTTTATTTTATTTCCATTTCACTCTCTGTCCTTCCTCTCCCTCGTTGAAACCGATTCGTTTCACAATGTTTCTGCGACGTTCTGGTATGTCTCTAAATACTTTTTGTGAGGAATAACAGATGAGCTGCTCTTTTGTATTTCTATCTCCCCGAAAAGGGCCTGACTTTATAGTCTTTTGAGGGATGGTTCAGTATCTCATGGGAACTTCATGTCACTTAAGAGTTGCACTGCTTTATAAAAGAATATACTTGATATTCCATTAAATCATCATTGACCCTGGTTGAATAAGTTTGGAAGGGAACCAGTTTCACCATTTTCAATTCAAAGAATTATCATACTTTATTTAAGAGATGGTAATATCATATTTCTCCTATGTAGAGTATTTTGTGAACAACAGTATACCTAGAAGATAGGAAACTATCACTAAGTAATAAATTAATTCACGTAATGGGTATCTTATGAGATAAAGTACCTGACCTGACTCTTGCGTTGGGTATCTGTTTTAGTAAAAATACACTATTTTCATTTATGGCCCTTATTTGCAAAACAATGACGTAATGATATGAAAATTTTGTTTGTTTCATTAAAATTCAAAGCCGTATATCATGAGAAAATATACCACGGAAGTTATTTTTGCTTTAACGAGAAAGAATAATATTCTTATTTACTGTTATTTATGAGGTGGGATGTGTTAACGGCTAACTGTTCACGCCGTTGCTCAAACTTTGGAGTCCCTGTGAGGGGAATTCCTCTTAGGTGGACCTCTCTCGCCCAAAGAGACCTCTGCCGGCCACACTTGCGATGCGTCAAGAGCATGAAAACGTTGACGAACATTTCTAGGAGCAAACAGGTTCCGCACGTGAGTTTCTCTCCCTTCAGTCACGCGCTCGCGGTTATTCGCTCCTCCTCCGTCTTTTGTTTTATTTTCCGCGCCGCTTATTTGTCCTTCTTCCTCTTTATGTTTTCCCTCTACTGTTTGCTCTCTAACTCATTCCATAATGAGTGTTTTTTGTAAACTTTAATTCTCTCTTTTCCGCTCCGTAGGATAATTCGGCTCATAACGACAAGCATATACAAATAAACACGCGTGTGAGTGTATATATAAAGACTATTTGCCGGGGCACGTGGAATAAATGCAAATGCATATCTAGTCATGCACCTTTTAATTCCTTGACCAAATTTTAGCTTCGTTTCCATGAATGCGAACGCGTTGATAGCGACGGATCATGAAATTTGTGCGTAATTATGGAAATTTCCGAATTAATGAGACCGAGATAGAAGCGAACAAAATAAAAAGACGATGTTATTAATGGTCCATTACCATAATAAGTGGATCATTCATTTGAAGACTGAACAATTTACTATTCATCCTAATATTTTCCAAATAGTTATTCTTATTTTATAAAATGGGGACTCATGGATTTAAAAATAACTAGATATGGCGATTAATTTTGTCAAATTAATTAGAATCAGGGTTCTAAATATACCTTGGATACCTTATACCGATACTTTTCTATAGTGATAGTTGAAAGTATTTGAAATTGATGCTCAATGTGTATTCAAATTCTATAACTGCTAGACAGATATTACTTAAGGGTGGTATGAGGGTTCCTAGGATAGGATTGGTTCGATTTCAGTTGCTTTCTTATGATTGACATTCATCATATGCCAAGATTCATGTTTAGTGGTATTTGTCACTCCCATAAATGCAGATGTCGTAATTGAAAGTGGTTTTAATACTGTTATTTCTTTTACATCTATGCTGCTTTATCAAGCCCAGTGACGCCATAGTTTTGACGCATTACTGAACAGGATCTTAAGGCTTGAGAAGTTCTCTTATAGCGGATTAAACCCTCACAGCATCATCTTATCAAGGATGGATAACATGGACGTGAAAAGGAGCCCTTTTTGCGATCTGAGAAATCCCTTGATCATGATCCTGATTAATCACACGTTCTCCGTCATTCATTGTCGCAAATCAATCTCATGAATCGGCTGCTTTTTTCAAAACAAGAGCACCGTTATTACGTCATTCTGATCGAACTGTCTGTACAGGATGGAGGTTATTAGGAAAAATGAACTAAAAGATTTCCCCTATTGCTCTTCCGAGAGTGCCATCGATGACTTGGCATTTTGTAGTTAAGTTCTTTCCTCCTGCATATTAGTCCCTCCATCTCGTCCTCCTGCATCTCTTTTTCGCATGATGCGGCATCTGTTGACCACTCTCCTGCAGCCAGATCACGACTGACCTTTCGAGAAAAGCGGGGGTCCCCCGATGTCCCCGAGGGCGCATCTGCTTCATGGTCGCGTTCTCATTTTTTTGCCGAGTTAACGGGAAAGGGTGAGACCCCTTTGTTGAACAGGAGTTGGAGGACTTTTCGGAAAATAACATAAAAAACTGCAAGAGGAAAAAATGGGATTAGGCATGGCAGTATAAAGTCGTTACGATATATGTATTACGAGGTCAGATTCGAGAATAATTATAATTCTTTGAGAAATTAGGGGATAACTTCTGAATACCTTATTTAAGGCAATTATGCAAGCATTTTAAATTGTGTATTCATATGGATTTTAAATTTGGAAAAGCCTCTCTATGTTCTTAGATGTTTCTTTTATGATAAGAAAAAAGTGGTAAATATTCATTTTCAGGACGTGCAAGCATGGCTCTTTCAAAACATGGAGGCTGTGTCTTTTTAATTACTTGAAAGCTAATGTGAATGAGTTATCATGATATAATATTTAATAGTGGCTTTTGGTTTAGTTGCTTTAATATTTATCAGTTCGAGTACTTTCCTTCTTCCGTTGAGTTATATTTTATTTACATCGTTCCTTTTTTGTATTTTGTGAGGATGTAGTGCCATTTTCAATTTGCTTCGTGGAAATATTTTTGAAAATTTTCGATCTTCATTTTAAGTTTCACATCTACGTGATGTTCTCAGATCTTTTTACAGATGAGGAATCGTATGCAGCAATCCTATTTCCTCGCGATTTAAGAGAAATATTGACTCAGGTTTCTGTGCCTACATATCTTGAAATTCTTCTTTCTATTATCGAAAACAAATACCATATGAATTCTTATTTTTCCCGAAAGATTAAGTTCAATCCTCACATGAATTTTTAATTTCATTTCATTTTTTTGTTTTGTGATGATTTGCTCATTTCTTCTCATGAGGTTATAATCTAAACAGATGTAGATGTCTTCATTGATATAAATTTGCAGAGGATGCTGCTCCTAAAATCATTTTATATGCCAATGAGATTATATTATCCCCTCAACCTCCATGTTTTACGCTATAGACACTTAGAAATGATGGAAAAATGGATGAGCTTTGGGAATATTTATTTTGATGAAAAATTAAAGTCGATCGTCTGGAATAGAATGCTAGCATGGGCGAGAACCTAGTGAATTAAATTCGTTCGCTTTCTCGCCTTATCTCATCCAGACTTTAGCGATAACTTAACTCTCTTTCCAACTCCGTAGTCTGCTGTCACCCTGATATGCGTTTCTCTTGTCTCCGGCATAAGCAGAGAGACCCCAATGGGATGGAGCACTCCCGGCTCGTTGGAGTAACGAGTCCCTGTTAGAACTTGACATCCCCGAGGATTTTTCTCTCTAATAGAGCCCTCGCGCACTCAGACAAACCAGGGGAATTTTTTGCCTTTTAAAAATCGCAAACACGCACCACTTCTCCCTTCCGCATGTTACGGTCTTGCGAGTGGAGAGACGCAATCTAGTCTTGGCCCGCCATCTTGTCGGTGCCTCTTCCAACCTAATGACCAAGCCATTTTTTTCCTCCGCTGCAGTTCCATCCCTAATCTACGTCTTTCCACCCTCTTCCGAATATCCCTCCGACTCCCACTTCGAAGCCCACCTCCCGCTTTACTGAGTCGTTTCCGAAAAAAATCATCTTCCGGGCGCACTCTCTGTACCTGGCACTTGCTCAACGAAGAACACCTGCTACCGTTCCTACGCGCGATGGACGAGGGAGCGTAACGTCTTGTTGAGAAAAGTTCTTCGTGTGAAGTGTTCAATTTCGCGCTTCACGAGGAACTTTTTGCGCGGTAAATTATTAAGAGGGCTTTTTCCAAAAATGTTTCCGCGGAAATTATGCTCCGAGATTAAGGGTAGCCGATGTTCCGTGTCTTTCCCTTTTATATTTTCCTTTCTCATGAGAATGCGACAGGTGCTTAGCGATGCTTTAGTTTTAGCTTTGGAATTATTTGGGGGGAAGCAATGGTTTGCGTTGGCGGGGCGCAATTTATGACGCGATTAATCTCAGCAAGGACTGGCGAAATGGCCTTTTTTACTTCAGATTTATTGGATCGAATTTGATGGTCAAGTTCTGAGAGTCGTTAATTACGATTGCTTTTTATTAAGTAAGATTTTAAAACGCTAATGGGAGGCTGAGAATTGAGGTGCAGATGCGTTAAAATATTAGCGTGATTGGGAGGGAAGGGAGACTCCGTGTTACTATAACCATAAAGCAATCATAAGCAAGCACAAAGGAAGATAAAGTGCACTAAAAGCTGGTCCAAAATTTGTCTCTTTTGATTTTTTGTTAATTAAAAATGTTCATGGCTTCCCCCACATATCAATGGTAAAGCATAATAAATGTTATTTGGGGTTTTCTGGAAAATAATCACTTAATGTCTACAGAATTTTAAACAAAATTTAAATTCTAGTGGTGTATTTACGTCATCGAATAGTCATTTACGTTACTTTAAAATATTTTCTAAACTGAAACGGAGCATTGACGTAGACGGAGATTCAGAGTTGGTTTTCTCCAACAGCCTCCTTTACGTTATGAACTACATATTTAGAGATGCGGCATTACTAGAAGTAGAATGGAATCAATGAACTTAAAATACTGGAATTGGGATAAAAATTTCGAAGTGGACCATCACAAAAGGAAATTTGGTGTACTGAATACTACATTTATACCCTATAAAGGACGTAATAGATTTCCTTCTTATAACCTAGAAAAATTGCTTCCATAGGTTTTTATTTTCAAAAGAAGATTTTAACACATCAAAAACGAATATCTGTAACACTTACTGATAATCTGTGATGGAATACGTATCAAAATGTGTGATAAGTTAATATTATACCACGTAATGACATTGTAAAAATTATTGAGCTTCCTACTTCTTATTATACTCGTTGCCAAGTTGAACTGACAAAATGTCTCTTCGGATGAGAATATTATCTACGCGTTCTAGATCATTCGGTCTCACGTCGGTGATGCATCAATTACGGTACCGCATTACTTAGTCAATCGCGATAATTAAACGACGTCCATTTTGGATGGCCGTTGTGAGGGATTTCGCATTTGCTGTCCTCGCATTCCTCAACGTCTCTTCTCATAGACATGCATTATTTCCGCAGCCAAATTCCTCACTCCTCGTCTCCTATTCTCCTTCATAATTTTGCCGTCTTCTTTATCCATAGAGATATAACCCAAACTGCTTGATATGCACCTTCTCTTCCCTAAATGCAGGTCTTATTTACGTTGGTGATGTCTTCGCATTTAAGAAATAGCGTATACTATAAGCATTAGATATTTGAAGAATATATCATATAAAATGAAAACTCGGAAACGACACGCAAAGTATAAAGTTTGCCCTAGAAGCAAAACAATTTTTTTCTATGATTAATGAAGAGCATTCTTCGTATCAATTGAATTTCTTCAAAAATATACAATATTTATAAATAATTATTAGGAAAAAAACATTTTTTTATTAATTTATATTTTCCTATCGAACTACTCTCATGATTTTTTTGTTTTATCATATTTTAACAAATGAAAACAGGAGTTAATATTTTCCACAAATTCCATATTCATCAAATAACGTTCCACGAAATCGGGTCAACTCATATTGATACATAATTTTCATCATTTCATCAATGATCTTATCAATAATTGCGAAGTTGAGAAAATTTCTCCGAAGTTATATGAAAATTCGCATTGACGGAAGTAATAGAAATTTAATTTTTTACCGATTTGTTACTGTACATACTAAAATTACATTTTTATCCCCGTGTGTGCCCCACATTATTACTGAGTCCTCGAGAACCGATCCTATAACTTTCCAATGTCGATAATACGTCTGAAATTTTATCATTTGAATACCCTCCAATATCTGGTTCCTATCAATTTAGTCGCACGCGGGGTGTTTCTGGACGAGGAAGCTTGAAATATTTTCCTTTCATTTTCAATTTTTTATGATTAGAGTTTTTCGAATCGCATCCGCACTGAATCACAATTTTCAGAATATTTAATAATGAAGGATCGGAGAATATTGAATAATAAATTCCACGGTATGGTTTCCTTGAAAATATGTAAATATTTTTCTCATAGCTTGGAATCACTTTTTTAAATATTAGATGCTCACAAACAGAATCGGATATTACGCTTCGAAAATTCCCCTGTATTTATACCATCGAATTTCTCTTTGGATTTTTCTCTCGTACTCCTGGTTTGCTATCACTCTCTTTGTCCTTCTCTATAGACTTTCCTGGAAATCCGCTTCTTCAGCCAACTTCAGCCAAAATCCAATCGCCTTCGGTCCATTCTAAATGCGTCTAACAACCCACCCCTCGTGGTACCATCGCTCGGAAGTCTATTCTTTAACTCGCCCTCTCGTCTTACCTTTTATCCTCCTTGGCCTTAAGTGACTAATTATTCGCTGACCTTCCACCCGTGCCATTGTGCCCATCGAATGGGAGAAGAAAGGCGGCCGCAGGCGGATGAGAGAGATATTTCCTTCTTCATCCCGACACAATACTCCTTCTCCGCAACCTATCATTTCCGCCATTTTTCTCTTCCTCTGACCACATGCCAAGTTTTTGGGTTTCCATCCGAAGGAAGAAATTACACGGGGTTTACTTGCGGAGCTTTCTGTCCATTTATCATCCCGTTCTCATCTCTCTTTCATAATTTTTTTATCCTTCTAGTTTTCCGGATTTCAATTCGAGGCGCCCTACTTGCGGCGTTTCCTCACTATTTCATCGTTGTCAGTCGACATTTATCAATCAGTCTCCTTTGCCCTCTACAAAAGGCTTGCGTTCCTCAGCCCGTGGCTTGAAGGCGAATCTGTGGTCCGGGGAACAAAGGGGTGCTTCTCAGGATGCTATATCAAACTCCTCCATTGACATTAATACGGCCAAAGTAGTAGTTTCTAACTAGATAGAAATTTCTTTGGGCATGAAAATTAATAATCATTAATTCGTGGTTGTTGGTACCATGGTATAATGCTGTTATTAATATTTCCTACGCCTTGATGTTCTACTTTTTGGATATCCTTTGTTGCCATAACCATATTGGTTGTAATTTAGCTTCATTGCTTTGAAAATTTCATATTACGAAGTAAATGGTCTTACACAAAAGCAGTAAGTTTTTATGAGGTAAGGGAAGAAACTTATATCACGGCTGTTAGTTAATTAGAGGTTTAAAAATCTGCAAATGCCGTCTTTTATAGTGTTACACATTCTTTTTTGTTTGTTATGATCCTCACTGTCCATAAATTGTTGAACCACAATTTTCGCAATTTAATATTAATTAATTTTACTTCGGGGTAGAAAGGGGGAGGGAATTGTTTTAGTCGGATAGAAAATATACGATTGATATATATTATCAATTATTAGAAAGGCATTTCGAAATTTGAATATTAGTAGGCAGTAGTTTTCGCATGTTTTCATTCCAATAAAGACTATGCAAGGTGCGAAGCAATCAAACTAATCACTCAACTACTTAAATAAAAGACGCAGCCGTAAGAGCACCTATTACCGCTTTTAGGAGAACGTCCAATAATCCTGGCCAATTACTGTCCTGCGGAACTGAAAATCGATAAGTTAACAAAGAGAGGGGTCGCGGAACTTTTCACAACGCGAGTTATGGGTTAAGAGCTTCGAAAAGAGTTGAATAGAGCTTCGTGTTTGGAGAGAGAGAGAAAGAGAGCGTCGCTTAGGAACTATGATTGAGCTGACCTCCTAGACTGCAGACTCCTAATTCAGCACACGAGCTCTTGTCCACTTCGCTTTTAATTTTCCCGCTCTCTTTCCATATCCGATTACACAGTTCCATTCCCGAGCATTTTTTGCCCCATTGTTCAAACCCTGTCTCCCTCTCATCGCCCCTTCTTTTTCCAACTACATGTGCAGACCTCTCGCTCTTAACGCATTTCTCCTCATACTCACCGATTCCATTCCTACGGAATCTCTCTGCTTTTCTCATCTGATCATTTTCCCCTCCCTTCCAAAGCAATTTTTTTCCCTGCAGTCGTTTTCATTTTATCTCCAGTTTTCCAATGAATAATTTGTCTGACGGGTCATAACGAGGCTTCCCTCCCTCAATCTTTCCATGCCATTCCAATATTCTACGAATAAAGGTCTTCCTCGTCAACGTCCAGATGAAATTTCTATTTTTTACGTGAATATGATCAATTACTATGAGGTTTAATAATTAGAGAGATTGGAAAATGCCTTATCCTGGCGATTCCAGTAAATATTTCAATGAAATGGATTACTTTAAATTTCATACATACCAGATGATGCCTATTTGTAGACGAAACTAAAAGCCTAAAAAAATATGTTATATGGAAATTACTAAGCGTTTTACTTCTTTAGTATGGCTCTCAACCACAGAAACGAGCTTGAACATATTAAATTTACACTGACATTAGTTAATTAGACATTAGTTAATATAACGGGAATATAAATATCTGAAAAAAGGCGAGGAGCAGTTTTCATTACTCATTTCAGTGACTGGATATGTTTTATTCTATCATAATATAGTACGATCTATTCATCAATATTTTGACAAAAATCTATCAATATTTCTTCTATCGGAGGTAATAACAGTATTTTAATTACTGTAATTTATCAAATCTAAATTAAGCATATGAAATATGTTCAACGAAGTGTGTCATGAGTAGTGAAAAATAGATAAAATAGAACTCTTTTTCCTGGAATGTAGGTATATTCACGCTGATATCACTCATTAAATATTTACTTAAGTTTATTTATTTTGCATTTACGTCAGTTTCAAAAGAAGTGCCCCGATTAAATATTCAAATACATCCATTTTCTTCCTTCGTCCATCGAGAGATTTAATGCTAAAATACGAGGATTTCGAATATTATTTAAAATAATGCGTTTTTCTCTCCAAGATAAAAGCGCGATAAGCGCTCCATAAATTATGCATAAGGGTTTTAATCTTCGTAGTCATTACGTTTATCTCTGCATGAATTAAATTGCATTGGCGTAGGGATGGGTCCTCGACTATTACCTGCGGGTTTGAGACTGTTCTCCGCCTAATCGATAACCCGTCTGCTCTCTCTCTCTCTACCCCTCTACGTCACTCTTCAAGATTTATAAAGACTCCCTCTCCCACTCTTTCCGGTAATGCTTTTCATCTCGAGGCAATTTTCAGAAATCAATGGGACCCATCACTTGGTTCGACCATTGGGCCATTCAGGTGTTCCCCTCTTCGAAGGGAGAGTGCAAGGGTATGTGGGGATCGATGGAGGCCAATACTGGCGCGGGTAAACAACATTTTCCATCCAAGAATTTTGAAGAGTTTTTCTTCCCTCTTTTCCCCTTAAACTAAGCGTCGCAGAAAAAAATGGGATTTCATATTTTATTAGCATTCTCAACTTGAAATTCCATGAATATTTGCAGTCTATTCCATCCTGGGAAATGTTTTTTTCGATAGTTTGATAAGTAATGATGTCTTCGAGAACCGATTTTGAAGTTGGATTATCTGTAAGCAATCGTGTTTTAAAAGAAGAGTGTTTGAACAGTAGTTGCTACATACTTTTTAATTCTTTCGAAGACTAATCTAGCAAGATAAATTTGTCGAAGCTAACTGATGTATCTCTGATGAAAACAGAGGCGAATATTTCTTTGTATAGGTAACTAGGAAAGAAAGCGAAGCATTCCACAATAAGCCGAATGTTTTATTGAATTTATTAAATTCAAAATATCTATATTCCCTCACCTATTTCATAAAATTAAATCGCATCATTTTTTTACGTTGTCGAATGAATTATTTGGAACGATAGCTAATTTAATTTTGCATAATATAATAATTTTAGATATAAATATCTGTTATTCTCCAAAAATAAATTTAAAATGGAAAATTTATGCATCGTAAAAATATCAATTGAACATTATTATTGCTTATTTTAGCTTAGGACTTTGAAATTGTATATTCCATTTTAACGCTTATTTCCGTATATTTAGTAGCATAAAATAAGCTGTATTTATTTACATACTAAATTACATCCTGCGTTATTTCGACAAATGCAATCCATGGGAACAAAATGAGAGTTCAGTTCTAGAAATGATTATGAAGCTATATTCTGTAGTGCATAAATTTATTCTGCCAATCCTTTTGGCTGCACTTTTTCATTGGTGTCTTGAATTCATAGATGGCAAGGTAGACTCACTTCTACGAACTCAATTAAGGCAGACTTGTGAGATAAAAGTGGAGAGAGAAAAATGTCGAGGTGCTCGGCTTCATTGGATACTTATCTTTTAGTAAATCGGCCCTAAAATTTTAAGGTGAGCTGCATTTCTATCTGATCCTCTACTTATGGTGTAATTTTCTTTTTGCTGCCTATTGATACAACGTTCGTAGTTTCAGAGATGGGGAGATATAAAAAAAATTGAATTTGAAAGAATTCCTTAACGTCTCCCCTATCATCAATGACCACGACTCTGACTACCAATGGAAAAATAAGGAAAGTAAATTTTAATTTTTCTTCATTCTCCACAGCACATTCCAGATGCAGTATCTCCCCTATCCCTCTCTCAGAAAAATCTCATTTTCTTCCCCTCCTCGCTCATGCCTTCTACAAATGCCACCCACACTCTCGCAACACTCTTCCAGTCTATCAAGTACCGTTTCACACTTTTGTCCACATATTGTTTTGACATGTCGATCGGAATAACTTCGTACGCGTGACATGTACACGTGACAATAGACTGCCACGAAACTCCGGGCGTAATGTTATTTGGAGAATTTTTCGGAGGAGAGGGAATTGACAGCAGAGAAGAAATTATATTTTCGGGTAAACACCGCGTCAAACCGTCCTTCACTGTGCAAGCAGAATTTTAGAGAAACATATTTCCCCGTGATACCTGTCCAATTATAAAATGCAGCACAAAAATATCCATTAAAATTCTGTTCCATCTTATATATCAGTGATGTGCCTTAAATCAATTCAACTGTTGAACGGTAATTTTTAACGCAAATATAAAATACACACTTTGAAGATATATTTAAACCATTTTAAGGATTGCGATGGTGGCCAAAAGAAATGTTTACAATCGTATAAAATTTATTATTAAAGTCTTTTCCTACCGTTGAAAGTTATTACAGTATTTAAAATTAATTATTTATTACCTACCTTAGAAATTATTTGCATTGCAAGATATAATCTCTATAATTCTTTTTACGATTTATATCATGAACTGCTCATATTCTGATGCTTTAAATTTTTCCAAGACGAAATCCATTCTAGTAATTGCATGATGACAAATAATTTCATATAACAGATGCAAAGATATTTAAACTTTCTATTTGAATTGAATATAATTTAATTTTAAAAATATTCTGACGAACTTCTATTGTTACTGAAGTGGTGTTATTCGTCCTATTCACTTCTCTTATAGAAACAAATCTAATATCTATCATATATCAAAATATAAAGGATAGTAGTTACTGATCTCAGGTTTAATGGAAACGAAAAGAAATCGAATTGCAGTAATATCTGTGAGGGAAGCTAAATTTCCTCTGCAGAAAATATGTAATACAGAAAAACAGAGGAAATGTTTTTCTTATTCATTAAGTACAACGAATACTTTGAAGGAAAAGGAGGAGGAAAACAATTCGAACGTGCTCTCCCAAGCATAGTATTCTTTACTGAGTTATTTCCTCATGCAAAGTATATACATATTTTGCAGATTTTGTAAAGAATATGCACAATAGTTGTAGTGCATTACAATTATACCACCCAAAATTCCTATTAAAGCACGGTCGTTTATGACCTTCCCCACAAGATCTGCTAACCCTTCGACCTATCCCGAGCCCTTTCATCATTCATCTCCTTCCACTACCCTATTTTTTTCTCGTCTGGAACCCCACGTCTTCTCTCTTTCATCTTCCCATTCTCCTCCTCCGTTGACGCATCTAATGCACACTATTTAGAGAACAGTTTCCTGAAGATATCGCCTCGTCTCCCCTTCCACTTAGTTACCTCCACGCCCTCTTTCCCCACCCCCTTTAACCTCTCTTCCTATGCCATCCCGCGAAATGGGACAGCCATTTCATGACTCGGACCCTCGCCTCCTATATATGCCCTTCTCCACTCTATCCCTTACGTATTCACCACTCCCTTCTGAAAAGGGGCGACTCTTCTGCAGAAAAGAGATGGTTTGAGGCATCGGTCTTTGTAATGGGTGGGAGGGAAGGGCAGGATAATACTGCGATGTGTGGGTGCCGAAGGAGCACATAAAGGGAGTCGAAAGAGGGAGAGAAAAGCGGCGTTCGTTGGGTATTTTATTCGGGGGAGGCAATTTCCACTCCGAAGTCAAAATTAAAGGGCAGAATAAAAAGAGTGGTGTGTTTTAGGTCTGTCCTAATGAATGGAATTTGAATAACTGGACGACTAGTTTCGCGAAGGCGTTAAGATTTTTCTCTAAAATTGGAGAGGATGAGAGTATGAATCTGCTGAGTGAAGCACTGTCGGTAAAAGGGGAAAGGAAATAGGAGCATCGTGAGGAAAATGTAGTGAATTGATTTACATTTGCTAAATTTTATTTTTTTTAATGTCTAAGTGATTGTGTTAAAGTTCGGTAATTAGCCCTGAAGTCAGGATTTTAACAAATGGAAGTAATGATATTTACTTGAAGATAATTTGAATACTATCTTGGCAGGATTTGATTAGATATAAAAACTTTATTAAGCTATTATATTAACAAATATGGTAGATAAGTAAGACGAACAGATTCTCTTTATTTCTAGTTTATTTCGTAGTAATAAATATTATTTTTCATCTCAATTCACCTCAATATACGCTAGGTTACATTTTCATCTTAATCCTCAATAAAAACTTAGTGGCTCTAAGAACTACATTATGACGAAAAATTGAGGAATACCATCTGTCACCTCTGTGAAAATAAATTCTTTACGTCTGAATGCAAAACAATAACAATTGAATTTGAATTGTGACTAAAGATTGAATTTAAATTCATAAAACGCGGTGGTAAACACATTTTATAACCTTAGAAGGATATCACATATCTTATGATTAAGAATGAACAATTGTATTTATCCTATGAATTGGGATTTGTTTAATAAATTAAACTTATACATTATCGTGGATTAAAGATCAACTATAGTGAATTATAGATATATGTAAATATCGATGAATATTTTAAAATTGAATTCAGTCGAAGGGAGATATACACCTCTTTCGGAAAATCTATTTGCAATTTTTTTGACTGACGCCTTAAGTATTTTGAAATAAATTTATAATCATCCCTCTATTTTCCAACTTCCCCAGAGAAGCGCTATTTTTCCTCCTATAACTTTAATGTAAATATCAATAAATGCATTTTCCGTTAACTCTTAATGGGATATTTTACAGAGTACCTTGAGAAGTGAATTTTAAATTGCAAATCTAATGAACTCTATTGATTTATTAACAATTCTTTTCGATTTTTACGGTTGATTCTTAAACGGTATTACACTATCAGCCAGCTTAATTGTTTGTGAGGGCTAGCACACATGCGTCCCATCTCTGGTTAAGTTAATTAATTAATTAAAAATGGATCCTCTAAGAAAATATAGGCATTTATTTTTCAAACAATCTTATTCCCTGAAACAGAAAATTTAAATATTGAATTTGATACTCAAGAGAGAAGTTGATTTAATTTTAAATCAAAAGAACTTAATTAAAACTATCGTACCACTAGGAAAAGATCATAGTGATTGTATTTTTTATTTCGGATTTATGCAAAACCAAGCCTTCGTATTCAATACGACGTTATTCGATGTTTTGTTTACAGAATTTGTTTTCCGATTCCCCAAAAATACTGATATTCGCTCCAAAACTCTCCTCCAGAAAATTTGGCCTTTGTTAGCCGATGGCGTAAATAAAAGAAAATTATTATGCATTATTGCCCTCATAAATTAAGATTTTTGAAATGACTACAAATAAAATAAAAATCAAAACTTCGCGGGAAGAATGATTTACGAGCCTTTAAATCTTTCCCGAGAGCGGCCAATATTGCCTCTATAATACGGTATACGGGTTTAATATCGATCGCGAAGAAAGGTCGCTGAATTCCAATCCGATTTATCTGCCATCGCAGATTTCGTCGCCCCTTTTCCATTCAAACACGGTATGGCGCCGTTACTCAACGCTCCGCCGTTGCCAAATTTCCGTAATAGGTTTTCGGAATAGGATTAGCAAGGCGTGTGTGAAAGATCGGACGAAACAAAGGGAGAAGATGCGAGAAAAAAGAGAGAGATCCGCTCGGGACCGCACGCCTATGTCAACCTTCGACTGCTTTTGCTCTTAAGCCCCCTCCTTTATCCAGTGGCCTACCGTATCTAACCCTACCATTTTCGCCCCGAACTCATCTTCGTGCAGACCCTCTCACGACGGCCGAATTGTCCTTCTACGGTCTCATCAACTCCTCCCTCTCATTTCGACCTCTTTTCATCCCACGCCATTTTCCCCGTCTGTCCACTATTCGCACCCTCCTCAATTTCCCGTGAAGGACCCTCTTGGCGGAAGTCGAATTCCTATTTCCTCCACGTGAGAGTGTTCTTTCTGTCCTCGGCCCTTACATTTTTCTCCCCCTCTCTAACCCTATCACTCGCCTTCAATTTTGTCCCTTTTTCTAAGCCGGGTGGCATATTTATCTTTCGCAATTGATAAGAAAGGGTTATCTGGATTTGTTAATTAATTCCCGATGGGAGGATTGAAAACGGAGCATTGGAACGATTTTGTGGAAAACGTATATAAACGATGGTTGAAACAAACATCTTCTTGTTCAATGATTGAGAATGCTATCTAGGTTTCTCCTAAATTTAGAAACTATTTTGCATGAATCCATTGCGAGATGACGATATTATTTTTAATCTTTTAATTTTCCCATATCCTTAATTGCTATTAAATCCATTAATTACGAGAGTTCGATGGTAAAGGGGGAGATCTCGAAATTGGAAGCCCACCATCCTCTTTCCTCGGATAAAATTTTTTCATTAGCGGGCTGACGCGTTTCAATATCAATGTAAAGAAAGAAGAATTTAATTAACACAATTTTCGATAGCTTGGTAAACGAGAAATTCTGAACAGCTATCCAGAATTCGATGCTCTGACAGGAGCATTGCTAAATTTAATATTGAAATGCGTAGTAAGTGGAAATCGATCTTTCCCGTACTCGGCGAAAGTTTATAATTTCCTCGAAGTTCCGCAGCCAAATGATTGCGTAAAAGCTTGGTTAAAAAAATAATAGGTCTTATAATACCAATGCACTCATTCAAAATTATAATTCAAAGAGAATTTATTTAAAATATTGTGCGTTTGATAGAAACCAGTGAAACCCATAAAAGAGGATATTCCATGATCCACGAAATATATACTTATGAATACTATAGAGTTTAGTATGAATTAAGGCTTGATCTAAATAGAATTAAGGCTTGATCTAAATATTTCAGACCAATTTTCAAAATGAATATCGTTTAAATGTGAAACCATTTATCTAACGTAGCTCTTGCAGAATTAAATTCTAAGAGAATTACATTACAAAATGCAGCTTTAGGCGTACTAGCAGAATGAAATTTGCCAAATCCGTGTGGTCAAATTCATAACGCTTCGTGCAGCAACGCTACGCTTCTACATGCTGACTGGTACTATAAATGTATACACGGTAGAAAGATAAGATGGAAGTATAAAGGAGCCTTCATCTTGATGTTTCTTCATGGTGAGAGTTGTAATTTCTCTTCTGAGAATTCTTAGACGAAACAAACGAATAGGATTTAATGAACTTCTTCATATGTTAATGGAATGTGAGATCTATTTATATTTCAGAGGTAAACAATCAATCGATCCACAAATATATGAGGAACGACTATCCTGGCCACCCGGATAGCACATGCATGGTAGTTTGGAATTATTTGCTAATGAAAAATCTGAAAAATGCGCGGAGTATGTTATTTAGATTCCTTAATTAGGACTTTCTTCATCCAAAACATGTCTTTTGCATTAAGATTATATAGAGTTGTGGCTATTGACCTTTTTAATAGTCAGCACCTACCTTGAATCTGAAAATAAGCTATCTCACCCACTTGAAAAATGTGTGTCTGTTTTTTTACATAGGAAAACAAATACATTGCGATATAACTTATTAATCGGATTAACAAAATGCTACATTTTTACACTATATTATTACATATTAAACAATATCTAAAATTTTTAATGGCTATGTTGTTTCGGATTGTTTCGCACCCACGGTGAAGAACCACTTATATAGAGCCCACGTTTTCTTTTTTTGCAATTATTTTCGTGAACTTTTGCTACGAAAATATATTTCGCGAATGTCTCCTAACGCTGGTAAACAGGCATTTAACGAGTGTTGCGTTTTTTTCTTCGGTCGTCGGTACCATTTTCTGTAGCCATTTTATTGACGTCTTTATATATAAATCTCCTGATAAATATCTCTCGGTTCGGAGGAATTCCTTATTAAAGCGAACATCTTGCGATACCCTTTATCTCTCCCTCGCAATCTTTATCTGTTAGGTGCGGAATCGGATAACATGGGCGGAAGGGATAAGGAGGCAGCAACAAGGAGCCCAACAACCATTCCTCCTCCTCTTCATCCCTTTTGTTACTTGGGTTGCATCGTTACGCGATCCCTTACACGCACACTCCACGCCGGAGGAATTTCCTTTCGACTGAAGCCGTCTATCCGAGATAACGATTCCCTCCGCGGGACCGCTTCAAAGAGACTGATAAAAGATACTCTCGCGAGAGGAGACGATATTTGGGGTGGGCCATCTATCCTTTGGGGGGGCGAAGGACAAGTGGTGCCGAGTATCCATCCGAAGGAAGAATATTTCTCCGGCTAACGGGGGCGTGAGACTTACCGAGTTACGTTAAAAAAGGGAAGCGATAGATTTGGGTGCTGGCCGTAGGGGATGATTCTTAAGGTAGATTACTCCATTGGAGATTGGAAACGAGAGATGAAACGCTTTGGTATTGAGAGGAAATTACGAGGACACAAAGGAACGAGACTGGCGATAAAGATGGAACGGATCAAACATTTTTCAGTTGTAATATTTCCGGATAAGTTACGCTGTGTAGCGACATTTTCCTGTTCAAAACAAGTAAGCATATTCAGATTTATTTTAGAATGTTAATGTTTCATCGTAATTGATGCATACTTTATTTAGAACGGAATATACGATTGACTGTTATTCTTCTACCAATATTGTTCTTCTACCCCCTTGACATAGTTTTCTCTTAAAAAAATTTAATTCTTCCAAATGGTTCTTCGAATCAAATTGCGAGTAACAGTAATTCTCTTTTTATGCTTCTATGGCAACAGCTCTTTCAAATGGGATGGGTGTAATGGGGCTCAAGAATGCCAACGCGATTCCATGGATACATATTTTGTATTCCTATCAATTAATGTTTGCTGAGCCAAAGCTAACAAATATTTAAAAGTATAAGACTGCAGATGTTATTAAACTATCATTCAGTTGGAATCAGAATACTTCTGACTAAATTATACTGTTGAAGTCTGGATATCAGGAATGTTTAATTTTTGTCACAGATTATCTTTAACTTCTATTAGAACGATATATACATATTATCCACCTTATTATCTCCGAGACTAAATACGATCGGAATGAGTCTTAAAATACCTCATTTTGGCGGAAACTATTTAAATTTGGGTTTAACCTCCACTCCATTTTATTTCTTAATTACTGTTGATTATTTGATAAACAAGGGAATGAAATTTGAAACAATTACGCGTGTGCATGATTTTCTCCTGTAGTTCAAAATAAAATTCCTGCTATCATAATATAGGCGTATTACATCATGGATAGCGCCTCTATTATCATTTAGATATAACCATAAGTAAAACCACTGTAAGGACTGTGCTTTAATTAAATGAAATTTAAAAGAAAAGAAAAAAACATGAAATAACAATAACCGTCCATTCCTTGTTACATTAGTCCTTGACGATGTTATAACGAGAAATTTAATGACATTATTAGGAATTGAATTTAAGAAAATACAAGGAATAAATTATATCCATTCGATTTGATTTAGCCTCTACAATTACGGAAAGATTAATTTCCGTCACTTTCCCTCCGTCTAATTGGAAAAAGAATCAAAATAACTTTTAATCGAATGGCAACCCTAGACATTTAAGTCTAATGGAAGGTCTCATCATTTGCACTTAAATCGGTTTTCTTGCCGAATCCAAATTAAAAACCAATCAAGTCCAATGCAAATGAGTTGTAAGAAAAATATAAAGCGGTTACAGTTTTAGCACCAATTAAAAATCCTGTTGAAATGAGGAACTCTCTATTGACAGCTACTGGAGCTGAGTTTGCTTGGAGAACTTTGATTTTCATTACGAATCTAAATTATCCGTTTAGTTTCTTTAAGCGAGTCTTCGATAGAGTAAATAATGTGGAAGGGTTTTTAAAACTTCTCCAAAGCTGCTCAAACATAATCTTTCGAACCTTTTGTTTCGAATGTTAGTTTTGAAATCCATTCCAATTTTTCGTTTAAAGTGAAATTATCAAAGACATTATGGAGAGGATTAAATGAATTACACTTCCAGTAAAACGAAATCATGGGTACAAAATAGGTAAAATGCCTTCAATGAATGCCAATTCTCCAATTTGTTAACTTTTACTGGTGTATTCAAAGCCAAAATTAATTAATAGTCTCCAGTAAAATCTGGCGGAACTTTATTCTGAAAACGCACTAAGAAGTTAAAATATACCAAAGCACAGAATAGCATAGACATTTATTTTAATCGCATAACATTTTTTTCTTCTGTGGACGTATGTTTTAACTATTTAGAGCATCTTTCAAACCAAAAGTCTTTGTTTACTACGTTTGCTAGGTTTCCAAGGTGAGGGAGAGCAAGCTTTTGACGATCCCGTTTGGATAACCTTGATTAAAACTTAACGTGAAATTGGAAGGAGTTAATTTTGATCCAATTCCCATCTTCCTTTGATCGCCCGGCATTTTTTTTTTCGGCACAACCAATAAGAGGAGGCAGCAGCGTGCGTTCAATGCCCCCAATTTCTATAACGACTGCGGCGTCACCACCGCTCCCAATATCGGGCTCCCTGCAGCATCGACGTGGGTGCAATCTCGCGGGAGTTTTTCTGGATGCCGAAAGGTTCCCTCGTAGGGGTCCAAACACCCATAAAAGGGTCGCGGGGAGGCCCAAAGTCTTGCGGGTTCGTCCGGTCGCGTTCCCCTCCTCCATCGGAGCGTGGGCAGGAAATATGCGGCATGCGATGCTATTCCCCCGGGTGGCGGGGGCGGCAGTTGCGGGTTGCCGTCCCCCGCCTCAATCGCACTGGGTTTATGGATATTGGGAGCAGCGTTCCCCGCTCGTTTCGCCTCCGGGTCCGCTGCAACGGCACAATGTTGTCGGCAGATCGATTTCCGTTGTGGATCGGTTGGCCTCCCTCTCTCTGGGTCGCCGCGATGCGTGCGCCATGGAGGAATTCTTTCGTCGCACGCGGTCCTCGGTGTGAGGAACGCTGTTTTGATGCGTACATGTGATTTTTCGTCGTCCCTCTCTTCTCTCTTGGGTGAAAATTACATTCCGAGGGGATAAATAAAAAGTTCGGAAGCGAACCTTTGCGGAAAAGGGAGCGATAAAAAACATATGATGAGATGAAGTGGTCCATTGTTGGCGGGAGGAAGGGTTTTTGTTGCCAGCTTTATAGGTTTCTGCCGATTTTCCGCGGGTGTTTTAAAAATGAGGCATAACTTCCGCGTTCTCATGAGATCGGGGAAAGAGAAAGCGGAAGTGGTGAAGTTAATTTCGGATTTCGATTTCTTTTTTAATTAAACGACTTAAAACTTCAGTGGACAATTTTCTATATTGGAAGTTATTTCTATCATGGTCTGTTTTGAATTTTCAAATTCCATATTGCGGAGTTAATATAATTATTATCACTTACCATTAAAGGACATATCCAAAGAATGATAGCTGAATTTTATATGGACATGAATATACTCTACCTCTAATGTTCGGATATCCAGAATACTATCCGCTTTTAGTTTATAATTACGTCTTCTATTTCTCAAAAATATTCGAAATTAATATCTATTGCATAGTTTTGGTAGATACAAATTCATATTCAACGTTTAGGCTAAAACTGAAATTCAAATTCATTTGCATTCACAATATGGTTGGAATAGCCATGTAAACGTTATGTAGTAACCATATTTTTAGTTTCTTTACAAAAATTTTGTCTTTTGAAAATGGCCAAGTTTTATCACTTTAATTCCTTTAAAATCTGATCTATAGTTTAATTTAAAACCGTCCTTACATATTATGCTTATATTTGAATATTTTACAGTATATTATATTTAGACATTTTATCCAAGTTGAAGAATATAATGCTCTCCTTTGCCTTGTTCCTTTGTCAAACTTCATATTTATTCCTGTTATAGAATCCTGGCTAAGTTAGGAAAGCAAGGGCCTTATTACCTTACTCCTCATCTTGTTTAGTAAGCATCATTCGTTTCTATAAAGGTTTGGTATCTTATTTTTGAGAGCTGAAGGCTCTAGGTATTTTTACTGGAGACTTAAAATACTTTCTCTACACAGTTTAAAAAAAGAGCTGCAATTATATCTATCAAAGAGTGATTCTCACATCAGATGTTACATTCTTGTTTTTGTGCTTATATTTTATTATTGCTTTTAGCTATTACAATTCTCAGAAAATCTATGCCTGAACTGCGAAACATTTATTGAAATTGATGATCCAAACAGGTTTAGTGCCTTTTCTTGTTATCGTAACGCGCACACCCTAAGATGATCCACCGGACAAGACAGGAAATATGAAAGCAAAAGTTTCCGCCATCCATACGGGGAAATATATTATTAAATCGATAGTAGACGTGCTTATAAGGGTAGTTTAGTCCAAAGAAAAAGGACATCTTTTCCTTTCCTGTATCATATTTCGAATTTCCCCACTTTTATCTTTATCTTTTTCTCTCTCTCACCAAACTCATCCCTTCCCCTTTTCATTATCCCACCTATTACGTGCAAGAACTGTCATTCATCTTCGGAATGGTCAGGAAACCCTTTTCTTTTCTTCTTTCCCTTAACCCCAATCTTTACCCTTCTAATCTCCCGCACTTCCCATCGCAGACCCAACCCACGTCAACACACTTCTATAACAAAGGCACACTCCACAGCGGGATGCGTTCTATCTCCTCATCCAATGAACCCTGTCCTTCTCTCGCTTTCAATCTATATTTTCTCTGCCTCCCACGTTCGCCATCTCTTTCTATGTACTTTATACGCTTTCCTTCGGTGAAGCTTTTTCCTAAACCGAAGGCAGCTCCTCAGCATGGTGCCTTTCCATCCGCAAACCACGATACACGTTTACTTTGATTTTTAAGTTCTGAAATAAAGGAGATTTAATATCTGTCAATGCATGGAGTTAATTATATCACAAATTGAATTATTTTGTGTTGTATCTCAGTTTCTAATTCGATTAAAGTGACCGTTAGTAGGATAAATATCTCTGTAATAGAGGAATACAGGAAATGATTGACGGTGTTTTAAAACCTCTTTAAAATAACGCTGATGCTGTATCAACCGATTTGAATTAATTAAATCATTCAAGGTATTAGATGTCACTATAAAGTTATTTAATTGCTTAGTTTAATTTTAGTTTTTAAATGCCGTTTATTTGCAGACATTTTTCAAAAAAGTCGTTTTATAGAAATATTGATGATTAATTTTTGTAATGAACCATAAAATCTAAGAATTAAAATAGACTAAGCCATTATCGTTAAATAATCAGGTCTGCTTCCATTCAGTTTCTTTAAGGTATGTCTAACATTAACCACGTTGTCATGTTTATTGTTAATATGTAATTAATGATTTGATGATAACACTATCCGTTCGTAAACTTTGATAGTTGTTTTTTTCTGAATATTGTATTTTAAAACCAAGCATCCTAATTTTCACAACTTAGAAATATGCATGTTATATCACATGTCTACGATAAATTTCTTACACGTGATTTGAAGCTGATAAACTGGTGAAATTATAGCCAAAGGCTTCCTTTGTCTAAAAGAGATATTTGATTCATAAATTTGTGACTCCATAGTCTGAAGAAAATAAAAACATATTCATGTTTACACACAATTAAATCGAGGTAAAATGCCGAGTATAAAGATTAAGGTCCTGTTTTCTTCATTAATACCATTACTTTTGCAGAGATCACATAACTAAGATCTTCCACGTCTTCGTACTGAACTCTATTCAGAGAGGTTAATTAAACTTCCCACCTATTAGAATTGCGTGCATCTGTCGCTTTGGGTCTAGCCTGAGAGCTCCTTCATTCAGAGCAAGTAGATAGACACGCATGGAGAGCATCGAGAGAAGCGGAGCGCCAGTATGCGCATGCTCTCACCCTGTTGAGCAGGGGGAAAAGCGCCGGTAATGCCCTCTGGGAAGGGGGATTGGAAGTGTCGTGCAGATACGCTGAGCAAGATATATATTTTGTTGGATTGAGGAGGAAGCAAATGGAGAAAAATAAACGGGCACAGCCGCAGAATCAGATGAATAATGAGTAAGTTACGATTTGTAGCTATGTAACAGAAAATATCCTTTCCATGCGGTTGATCGGAGGGCATAAGAGGTAAATGACGTTAAAAATGTATTTTGGTCCCAGCTTGAGATCGAAAAAGCATTAGTATATTCGTATGTGTTTGCGTAAAATATTGAATTTGGTCGAGAAGCTTTCATCCGAGTATTTGCCGAATTCTTCAACTTTCATCCATTCGTTGGCTACCGTTCCCATAAGGCATTGTTTTTTTCTCCATCCCGCTGTTTATTCTCAAAATTTATGAGAGTGCCATAACTAAGATCTCGTTCGACGTATTCCTGCTCGATCCGATATTGAACTTTCTTTAAAATATGTTCCCTTGGCGATAGCATCGTAAATAATGGGTACCCTATAATTTATTCTTTTGAGAGAATGGTGAAATATGCGACCAATATGGATGGTTCAATGGTGAATACAGCAAATAGTAATCCTTGCTCTCAGAAATTATTTTGGAATATAAATTTATTTCTCTTGATTATATATGAAAACTTTCCCACTTTAGTTTACGTGATTAAAAGTATTATTTTTAAAGGAGTTTCAAGGTAATTGGGAAATTAAGAAATAATTAATGAGAACATTTACGATCCCTGATATGTAAATTATAAATAAATATTTGAAAGTGACACCGTTTATAAAATCATTGTAATCAAAATGTCATATTTAGCTAACTAATTACGAAGGTAAATGATAATCTACGTTAAAATCAGTATCTGGTATTCTCGTATAAACTCATTGATTAATAGTTAACTGCAATGAAGTAGGAAATCGTCAATTTTTTTCATTCATAGATGACATCATACCGTTGAAATTCACTAAAGAACTCGTATTTTACTCTGCTTGTCCGACAGTTCAAGAGAAGTTTATTCACTACCGAGTTACTTCAAAATAAAAGCTGTATATCCTAGATATTTGTTGATGTTTTATTCTCAAATTCATTCATGCACATTTGAATCAAGAATTTCAATAGAATCCCGATGTAGATATATAATGTTTTATGGAGGATATTTAATAAATATTATGGAAGTCAAAAGTGATTCACCTCAAGATATTTTCCATGCAACTCTATAACAACAATCTTTACGATCCATACCAGGTGCGCGAGAATTCAGAGCTCTTTCTGCTCTTCCCAACCTCCGCATTTCCCATTAACTCTCTCTCACATTTACTTTGCCACTTTCTCGAGTTTTGAATGTAAATAGAAGCTTAATGGAACGATTCCCTTCTCCTCAATATTTGACTCGCAGTTTACAACCCCCTCTCCGCAGGCGCCTCTTCCGAATAATCTCCCACTTTCTTCCGCACTTAGACTCCTCTCTCACTTTTTCCCCG
The DNA here is from genome assembly GCA_947579665.1 of Sympetrum striolatum. NCBI lineage: Eukaryota > Metazoa > Arthropoda > Insecta > Odonata > Libellulidae > Sympetrum > Sympetrum striolatum. Next base: position 97,458,951 of record OX388341.1, on the reverse strand, counting down.
ACCGACTCTTTATCTCCCTTCAGTCGCCGTTGATTTTGACTCAGGCCCTTTTGCGGCCTCTCCCTCTCCATAAATCCTTGATGGAGAACTCATGTTTGGTTCGCGGAGGCCGAAGGGGAGCCTGCCAATCTCTCTCGCATGGACCGGAGAGTGTGAATAAGGAAGAGGTGGAGGGATTTTCGGAGGAGACGCGAAAGGAGAAGAGGATTGGAAAGAGAGGAATGCCGTGTTAGATACCGCCTTCCCTCCTGTAAAGAAGATTCCGCGGGAGAAGGCTGCCGGAATATATTATGAACCCGGGGGAGGTTTATTTCGTTTATTTTTTCATGAGATGTGAGGGACTTAAAATATGAATATAAAGCTTATATAAATCCTCGTGAAAGGGGCAGAAGTGAGGCCATGAATCGCACTGCTCCGGGTTTTTTCAATAAAGCGACGAAGAAGAATCGATGGCCCCCGTTGTTGTTGTTGTCTTTTTGTCGGTGCGGGAATCTCATATGCAGATGCTGCGGAATGCTTTTTCGTTGTTGTGTGATGGGGTTTCGATAACGTTGATATTGTAGTCGCGCAGTAATTTTAAGAGTTGCAGTATTAAACAACTTTTTTTGGTTGCTTTAGATTACTTTTGAAAGTTTATGGGATTTATGTTGGTATTTTTTGGACTATGTTGGTCTGCGGAGTACTGATTTCAGATTTCAAACATTTTGAAAGAGCGATCATTGAAGATAGAAGAGTAATGAGGAAAAGTTTAGTCCAATACCCTAAAATTCCTCCCGGGAACTTAAAATATCTACTTACTTAGTTGCGCAATGTGCAATTACTTTGCTGTCTTAGCTGTTTCTGATTAATTTAAGGCAATATATTATTTACCTCCACATTTATGGATAATTATTTGATAGTTAATAATAATTATTACAATAAATTGTAATAATAAATTATCGAATTCGTTCGAACATAGTTTCTATCAATCCTGTTTATAATTTTTGGTAGCTTTTCATTTATAGAAAACAATTGGTATAGATAAAAGTGCTTCTCGTCATTTCTAATCCTTTTTATTTAACTCCTAACGCTCTTTCGAACCTTTCTTTTTTACTTGTATATCGTTCATAATTTAGTAATTTTATGTAAGAAGTATGGTATGGTTAATATAATATGGTTACGTAAAAATACATATGAATAACAAGTGCTATCTTAAAGTAATAAGAGACTGTTATAGAGCAAGGGATTAATTAGAGACTGAAGAAGATGATTTGATGTATTTCTCAATTTCTCGCAGGAGAAAACCCTCCTTGATTTCTTCTTAAAATTTATGATGATCTTCTGAAATTAAATATTGAAATATTTACTTAAGTTTGGTATCTCTTAGTGTATCTACTCATTAAATAAATAACAGAATTCCTCGACAGGAAATTTAGTGTTTGAATCATGAACCAAAGTTCAATGACGTTTACGATGCCGATCACCTTATTGAAAGCCTCGCATCGCATTATTTTCGTCCTTTATTCATTGAATATGCTGCATCTTTTTACTCGAGAAAAAATAATTTCGTTTTTGATATCTTAGATCAGAGGCTCTAATCTACTCCAGTTAAATGGTATGGCAGCCATTAAGACTCAGAGAATTATCTTAGTTATTTACAAACATTCCGCTCCATTCGATCGCTCTTCTTATAAAGCATCTGCTTACCTCTTTTGCTCTCCGAAGCTCTTCTCTCCTCCTCACTGTCACTTATCCCCTCCCCTTTCCCAACTCCTTTTCCCCGTGACATTGACAACCGTGGTAACGAGATAAACTGACAATTATCCGCCTCGCTTGCGATGCAATTAACTGATACGTAACCCTCCTACCTTCACCACTTCCCTGCCTTTCTACCCCTCCGTCCCTCCCAACTACCGGTATTCCGGGAGCAGGCAGCAATGTCCCCTCTTAATTGGCTTGTTTGAATTATTTCCCACTTCTCAGTAACGCACCCTTTCTCCTTCTCACTTCCTTCTCTCCTTCATCTCCTTCTTTCCTCTCTTTCCTCTTCTTTTAATCTACTTTCTTCGAGGGAACACAGTTCTGATGGGAAGATCGATGAATTTTCCTTAACAATCTTCTCCTTCCCGTTACCAACTGTTTTTATATTAGCTTTCCATCTCCTGGATTCGCAGAGTAAACATCCTTTTACGTTCCTCTTCCTTAAAGACTTGTCGCGCTGTTTAAGGTCGTCATGTCGGATTCCACGCGACGGAATTCAATTAGGGAGGACTTTATGCTCTCTAAATTACTGTAGTACTTTCCTTTGCCATCAACATTACTCTCGAGTCACTTCCGAGCTTTTTTCATCCTTCATTATTTTTCGAGATATGATTTTTTTATCAGTCCTTTTGCAGCCGCTCTTAACCAGGCGCACTCTCGGTTTTCGCACTCCATTATCCGAAATATATTACCTCCTTCCGCCCTCGTTCTGGGGAATCAATCGCTTATCGAAAATTGGGTCAGTGCTCCTCTTTCGCGTTCCAATTAATCGCTCGCTTTTTCCCCCTTTTAATCGACGGAAACTTTTCCATCCTCGAAACTCATCATCGACCGGATTTATTTTTTGTTTCGACAAGATCTTCCGCATCTTTGCTCTTCTCGTGTCTGCCGACCTCTTTCCTTATTTTTTCGCTTCATCTCTCCATCCCATCGCCCCCTCAAATCGGGCGAAATGTTGGTTTTTATCCTCTTCTTCCGCGAGAGTGGCAAGGCGTGATTTTGGTCGGCGGTCGGGACATCTTTTCCTAAACGAAGAGCGACGAGGGGAAGTGGCTGTATCACCTTGAGGCTTATGTAAGAGTTTATGCCTCGAGTGACGCTGTAACAAGTTTCGCTCTTTTCTTTCACACTCCAGGAACTATCCCATCCACGCTGTCAGTCAACCGCTTGCCAAGATTTCTCTTTAATTCCGAGCTGAAGGGCAACCGATGGATATGTTACATCATTCGCTACTTTCTGCCGCTCCTTCTCCCCCACTTCATCCCATCAATTGCTCTCGTCTCCGCTCATTCCTAGTTGAAAGTTCCTTGAAATACACTGTCATCTCTATACGGTATTTCCTATCGTTGAACGCAGCTTATTTGATGGACAGATTTTTCGCTCCACTATGAAAGAAAAATAAATGTAATTCAGCCCTTTTCTACCGTAATACTCAAACTCTCTTCCTCCAATCACGATATCTAACTTCGGGAATGTCAGGAAAATTAATTTCTGATAATGGTCGTATGTTAGATAGACAGTTGATGAATAAGAGACATTTTTACAGTAAAAATATAGATGCAGGTATAAAATTCTCTTATTTAAGGCACCTTTGTGTGCGAGAAGAGGATAAATATAGTTAAACACATTTGAGTTCGTGTACATCTGCAAAATAAATGTGGCCAAAAGCTTCTTTATTTTGTTCCCATTCTCGATTGATAAGTAATTATCATAGACTTTGATGAAAAATACATTAATTCCACGATATTTATAACTAAGAAACGCAAGATACATTCCATACCCGATTTATTTTTGAGGAACCGATGTAACTGATTACGTTGGGAGAGATTTATTTTCCTTTTGAATAGAATTTTTCAATTCCTGCATATTCAATCACATGAAGTTATAGAATCAAATTAATACTGTAAACTTCCACACTATTAGACTTTATTCACGATTGGTTTCGGCGCAAATGCCATCATCTGCTGAGAGAGTTACTCCCTCACCAGATGATGACCTTTGCTCCGAAACCGGTCGTGAATAAAGTCCAATAGTGTGGAACTTTACAGTGTTAATTTTTTTCTATAACTTCATAATGTCCTTCCACGAAGTTTAGCCGAATATGATAGAATGTATCCTTCATATTATGTTTACTGAACACTGGGTGAGTCTTCGAACCTAGGAATCCAGAATTCGCAGTCTGAATATTTGTTGATTTATTCAAGTGAGTCCTCGGCCTATCTTTACTTACGAAAACTTCCATAGTTCATGTATTTGGCACTTCCATTTTGCCATCTCTTCCTCTCTTTCATCTTTACCTCTCAGGCGTGTGTCTTCTCTTCGTTTCCTCTCTTTAGCCCTCTCATTCACTCCTCATTCACCTCTCATCAGCGCCAATCCATTTCCATCCTCCTCAACTCGGCCGAAAGAGTTAACGAGAGGTCTTCCCCCCTCTTCAGCACTCGAAACTTTCTCTAACCCGTCAACCCCCTTTTATGTCATCCCTGTTTATCAAGAGAGTATCTTGGAGGGCCAAAAGTCTTCTCACTTCTCCTCCGATCCACGCTATCAAATGGATTTGCGAAACCGAGAGTGTTTGTTTTCCACTCGAAATCGTGTCTCAAATGAAGTACTTTTTCGCTGAAGAGAGTCCGGAGATCTCTTCGTTTTCCCTTTTGTCTCTTCTTTACGGATTTCCCTCTTTTCCGATGGAGACTACTCCGATGAACTTGTTCTTTCGGGCTCTCGGATACGTTCAACACTGCCTTGTTACGTTTACCGCTGTCTGCGTAAACTTTAATTTTATAGGAAGAACGCTTTTGGAATGCCATTGGGGTCAAAATGTTTCCAACTCTGCTCTTCTTGTTGCAATTATATAACCTTTGCCGATTGTAGTTCTGCTAGTTGCAGGATAATTTTTAATTAGCGGTTAATCATGTAAACACATAGTATATAAAAATTTTGATCATGAGATTTCCTATTGATTTCGCTTCCAATTCGACAGTACCTTTGCATTCTTCTGTACAACGTGATCTCACATCCCAAATCGTAGAATTAGGTTGTTGCTGATGTTAATCAAATGATTCTTTTTGCCTAAGAACATAAATAATAATGAATAATTCCAAAAGTGTGCGTAAAAGCGATCCCCGAATAATTAGTTTTGTTGCCTGGTTTAACTAGCGCTTTTACATACAGTTAGTATTAAAAAAAATTCAAACTGGTGGTTACTCTACCTTCTTATACATGAATACCGATTCTGACTTTTATAATAAAAAGTTATCTAATCAGAAGTTGATATTTGTTCTTGTACAGGAATTACAGTAAGTTTGCTGACATATTACTCCATATTAATTTCAATTTTTGGTGGAATCATTTTTCCTCTTTACGCTATCATTGAATTTCAGCTATTTCGATGATGACGTTAGATGACGTTATTAATGAATACATTTTGAGAAGTGACCACGCTGAAATATTTTGTGAAATTTCTCTAGATTTTCATATCTAATATATTTTAGCTCAAAATAACTATGCATACAATACCTGAATTTATCATTTATTACAATACACATTAAAATAGTATATCGGTTAATTGAATTATAGATACCTATCTCAAGAAATTCAGGAAAAATAAGATGTGAATTAGATATCTTATTTTCATACAGCATAACTAAAGGTAAAAATACTTCAATTCCTTTAATAATCATTTGTTGTAATTTTTTTCATGGGATGTGTGCAAAACCTAATGTAGAGAGAGTATCCAAAATGGAAATGTATGATATCCCAGACTTCAATAATTACTTTAGTAGAGAGAATAGAGTAAAATAGAGAAAAAGCGAACGATTGGAGAACTTCACATGAATCAACAGCTGTATTCATTTTATTTCATTTTCCTCATCTATCCTCTATATTCCGTCGAAAGGTATAAGAAGAATTTCATAAATAAGGCATTAGATTCAGGGCATCGAGAGGAAAGTAAGAATGAATTATTAAGTCACTTTTCGATTGAAATTTTTCGTAATTGAAAGCTACTCTCGAGGATGTATTCCGGCTGTATTTGAGCATAAATAGTATATTTCTCTGAAATGTAATTTTATTGAGATGATTGGAAACACGGAGAATTTTCAGGAGAGAAAAGGGAGGTTTCGGAAGAGATGGAAAGAAATAGATGCCTGGAGCGCTTTCGCTGTTATCGACAGCCTCTCCCTGCATCTCATTTAGTCTCCCTCTTCGTTCACTTCAACCTGAAAGGCAGCTCTTTATGGGGAGATCTGATTTTATGTTAATTCCAATCGATGTTTATGTGTGGAAAAGAAAGTGGCCATGACAATGTGACGTTGTTGCAGCAGAAATAGACGGGTTATAAGATTATATATGACATGGCTGAGATTTCTTATTTAGTTCTTCATAGGTTATGTTCTCATTAAATATAATGATGTATTCTCTTTTCAGGTCAGTATATCTCTCATTTTTATTCGTGTATTAGATTATAATGGATGCTTTAGCAATAATTGCAGGAACACAATTGAGTGAATGGAAACTTAATTCAGAAGAAGTAATAATCTAATTCTGTCCTTTCATATCCGTCAAAACCCAATAAGGAAGAAGTTTACTATGACGATTTATTCAAAATATATACATTTTAAATTTTATAATTGCAATTACTATACGTATGTAATGTGGGAACTAAAATATAAGTATCGCATTAATATATAAGTATCGCATTAATATATAAGTATCGCATTCTCTCGCATTCAACTGAGTTTCACCTTTTGCGTTGAATGTTCTTCATATATCTGAGAATGATTCCCTGTTACGGAAGTCGTAGTTCATACAACTAGCCGTTCTAGTCCAAAGAATATTTTTCTAGGAAACGGAAAAGCTCATGCAGCTTCCGTATGTAGCCTTCCGTCACCACCTAGTGGCAACGCTCTGAAGCGCGTCGCTGTTTCCCTAATCCCGATATCGATGTGTCACCGTCGTCTTTCTTTTGCTTGCTTTCGAGTTAGAAAATCGTGAAATCTCTTTTTTAAATATGCGAATTTTCTATTTATCTTTATCCTACAGCGATACATTGTAAAAAAATTATGTTGAAGATGTTAAGTCACAGTCACTAAACTAAAAATTTGTAAAGGTTTCAATTTTTTAATTACAGTCGCTTTTAGAAACGGATTTGAGGTAACCAGGAAATAACGGAAATCTATCTTCTATTGGTCTCTCGTCATATTTTTTTTCTTGAAGGTTTTCAAAAAGGATTTTTTATTTCTTTACAAATATCATGAAAGGTTGAAGAAAATTTTTTGCTTTTATTAGTTGTCGTTAAATTTCATGAAGAATAGTTCCATGTCAAGAGACGAGTTTGCGTCTTTTCAACCAGTTTCTTTTCACATCCTATAATTCGAATACCGTGAAAACCTTTAGCAGTTGGAATTAATGTAACTAAATTGAATTGAAGTAAGCCTAGCCCATTGGCTGAAATGTTGTTGCAAAAACGTTTGCATAAACAAAATGGAGGTAAGATCATTACGATGCTTCTCCTGGGTAGGATATAAACCACAAATAAATGCGATAAAGAGAGTATCATTTCTTTAGGAATTCAACAAAATTTCACGCGGAGGCTGGACGATGATACACTAACTATGCAAATGGCCATGAATGCAGGTTGAGGGGGAAGCGAGATAACGGGTGTTAGGTATTCATGGCGTGTTTGGGCGTTGGGTCCGGGAAGTTGCTGTTATTGTTAGCGGAGTGGATACCACATACACTGACACTTCCGATTTCTGCTGTTTTTGTTTTCATTGCCGGTCGAACCCCGTGTTTTTATCTGGGGGAAAACAATTGATTTTGCTTTCGGGAATGCGCCATTGGGGTCCTTGGTGATCGATGGAAGATGTGCTCCTGTTTTTGTTTTCATTTTAGTTCCAGGAGGTGAAATTATTCTGAGTAGTAAATTAAATAGGCTTTTTCAAAGAAGATATCTAAGATAGTGAGGGTTATTTGTATACTTTTTGTTTTCTTTTTGTTGTATTTTGTTAGTTTTGTATTCTAAACTCTCTTCTAGAAATACTCGTCCTATTTCAAAATAATACCGTACCTATGTCTGTACGCTCATGATGACTTTTACTATTCAAAGTGTTTTTTCTTACAAACTCTTATTAAATTAAAATTACTGAATTAGCTACATTGTAAAAAGCAAAAATATGCTTAATCGATGTTACCTCACAAGATTATTACCTCACAATTTAAATATGCAATGTAGGAACTGATACACTCAAAGTTAGCGTTGTTACATGTATCTCTCTCCTCTAACTCCATTCTCTAATAATTCTCATAAATATTGACTCCTTCTCAGGATATAATAACTTAACGCCTCTGTTTATTATACTTTGTGAATGACTAAATCAGAGTTAAATTTATTTATGTAAAAACTTAAGTGGAATTAAGTTTCCCCAGAGTTTTTTATATCTATCAAAACACGTTATTTTTACCAAGTGGTGTTTTAAGAGTAATTAAAATCAATTGCGTATTTTTGGCGAGTTTTATTTGAAATCTGTTTTGGATCTTTGTAAATGCAGTGATTACTAATACAAGATTCCCGTTTAAACTCAACCGCAGTGGAAATGGGAGATGAATTCTTCACTACCTAAATTCCGTCTTCGTAATGAGGAATTACATACAATATGGGTTTTTAACGGTTTTTACTGGTTAGTATAAGGTAATGATTTATGTGTAATTACTAAATTATATTCCATTTGAAAACTCTATTTACTTTCCATCTGTTAGTTTAAAATGGAAATTATTTGTTATCTTTAGGAAAATCGTGTCCCCTTTGTGGTTATAACAAGACTTTTTGTTATGAAAATAAAATACGAAAATAACAATAGAGAGAAAAAAATGCGTTTCATCCATAACCATTTAATGTATCAATAGAAAGTAATGGTGAGAGAAAATTGGACTTTGTTAGTGATTAAAATAATTTTTTGCAGTGGGAAATATATAAAAATTTAAGAACCGCCTAAGAGAATTATGTGTGTACAGGGTGTGTTGCCAGAGGGAAAAAAGTATCTTTTGACCTAATAACGTTAAATTTAATATTTATATTTGACTCTCTTTACTATTATCTACGCCACAAAATCACTTACGAGGCCATTTTATCCATATAGAAAACAAGGGTTGATATTTATTTCTAATTAACTCTGTTAATAATCCATTCGATTAACTGATTTAAATTTCTTTAATAGGAGGAAGTGACGAGATTCTAATAAATCAATACATAAAATAATATAACATCAAAGCTTTAACGATATTTTTCAGAGAGAGATATTAACGTTTTGTGGCAATATTTTAATTAAATAACGCGTCATTGGCTATTTTTCTCTATTTCATAAAAAAATATTCGCATTTCTACATGGATCTCAACAAATAAGTTTCAATTATATCTGTAGCTTAGCTACAAGTAAACATTTCCTACTATTTCGTGGTAGAAGCAGTTTATATTTGATTAGATGAAAAACAATTTCGCTGATTTCTCAACTACCACTGAAGTATAAGAACAATCGCAATTTCAAATTAGTTGATAAACAATCGTATTCTTTGTGAGAGATTAGTGTAGATCCTTATACATTGCAAAGTGTATTTATCAATATAGTCAAAGGTGAACTTTCGTGGAAAGCCATCATCTACAGCAAAGACTTTTCTAATAATCCCGGCAATCGCGCTTGTGAATCCGGTCGTGTAATTAAACATCCCGTGGCAAATTACAGTTCTTGTTATTAAAGTGTATTATCGCTTACATGATGATCCATATAAACTGTTTCTGCATTCCTCTGAGCTTTATCAACATTTTTGGATTATCCGCTTGAATCGGTAGAATTTTATTCCCATATCCCTTTTTATAATAATTATGAATTACCAATAATCTATAACCGACTCTCGAAACGGAGCTGCTGGAAGTTGTGATTATAATTGGCTATAGAATAAACAGATTTCTTCTGGTAAAACTACCTTTTATTTACAAAGTGTAAATCATCAACCTATATTGAATCTTTACATCTAACTACCAAAGTTGGCATATGTGAAATTCTAAATAAATTTACTTAAACTTAAACTCTTAATAAACGCCTTCCTCCGTGGATTTTAAATAAATTTACACAAATTGAAAAATTATTCGGATCTGCTTATCAAAACGGTATATCTAAAAGTAGTGTTAAGGAACACGGCTGTTTTTTAATGAAACAAGCTTAGAATTACTAGCATCCTACGGCTAGGAGTAACTCTAATCTTGTTTCATAAACTATATATGTCAGCACAATTGGTTATATTAGTTCAGATATTCTCATTTTCCAGTTGTAACTACAGTTTTGTATTGTCTACATGATAATGGAAATTAAAGTTAGCCATTTCCCTCTTAGTTTAAATGAGATTTACCACGCTCTTTCCTTTTGAAAGGCGCATGTCGAATTGCATTAAAGAATATCCGAGGATCGATGGAGTCTGAATACTACGCAGTCAAGCATCCCCTTAGGGGTAGACTCCGCCGCTTTGCATGATTCAATCGAACCTCTTTACTTGGCTCCTATATTTGCTTTTCTTCGACATACGGAAAAATATGAATGGTGAAGTAAACAGAGGCTGCGGCCCGACTGCATCTGTTTCGGTGCTAGATGCGGCGTGGGTGCAGCGGGGACAAAAAACCGAATTATTTTCCTAAAGGGGTGCGTCGGCCTTTGGCTTTGGTTTCGTTGTTTGCAGACGCTTATCCGTCTGGTTGATGCGGCGTATTTAGTGAATGGACGAGTTGAATGCGGACCAAGGAGAGGGTCTGGAGGATGGATGGCCATGCTCTGCAAACATTTGTTTGATCTATTTTTCCGGAGATTCCCCTGACAAATGGCTGAAAAGAGGATATATAATAAGTCTGCATGGTGAAGGGGATCCTGATTGATAGCAGAGGTCACTCAGGCTTTGATGTGTCTGTTTGCCTATTTTATGCGGATTGGAACTTTTCTATCTTCTTTGTTCAGGAGGAATCGGAAATGCTTGTATCCCATTGATTCATTTTAAGCGTGGTGATAAATTTTTAAGAATTCGTGTTTCCTTATTCGACTAGTTTGAGTGTAAGACACGCTATTGTCTTTCAACAATTTAAACAGTCCTTTCAATGGGAAATAAAGTTGGAATCGCATTTTATTTCGTAAAAAATCTGATGTGGCCAACACATGAAGTTCTCCATATTTATTGAAAACAGAAGCCTATGCCGGTAATATATAAATAACTCCAACACAATGGGTGTTACAGAAAAAATTTTCAGTCAAAAGTTGTAGTAAAATACATTTTCTATAACTTTTTCATGTAATTGTATATACCTGCATTGCATTCTAACAGAGATATGCATAAAAACTTCCATTTTCTGAATAAAAAACAACTTCCGGTTAACCATTATTCAAGAACAACTCCTAAACAATCAGAGCTACGAAAAAAGATTTCAAACAAAAGTTGTAGTAAAATACATTATATATAACTTTTTTTCGTAATTGTATATACTTAAATTGCATTCTGACAGAGATATTTAAGAAACAAAAGTTTATTCTGGATAAACCACAACTTCCGGTTAAGCGGTATTCATCAAAAACTAATCAACTCCTGGCATTGTAAGGGAAATACTAAATAAGAATTTTGGATATGATCGGGTGATTACTTTTTAAGACAGAGCGCCCACAAAACTTTTGTACTACAGACAGACACAAACACAAAGACATTTTCGGGAAAATAGCGAAAACGAACTGGGCCCCAAAACATCTATTTCCGTTGAAATCTGGAGGTCGAATTTTTTTGCGAATACAATACTTTCTCTATAATACGTATAGGGTGAAAGTAAAAATATGGATTTAAATCTAAATACTTGAGTTAGGTAGTTAGTTAGGTACTCGAAGTAGATAGCAAGAGATGAAATTCAACAAATTTATTTTCATTCTGAGAAAGTCGAGACTTATCCAATCCAATTTCTGCCATATGAAATGGGGAAACTTCTTTAATAAGGTCTGCCTTTCTTTAGTTTTGGTTGATTTAAGTTACATTGAGAGTGCTAAAATCCAAGTGCATTCAACTTCATTTGAAAATATAGCCTTTCTCACTCGTACCTAGCTTTATTTTTTAAATTTTCATTAAACATTGAATAACTCGATCTTTTACTTTTAATGAAAGATCAAGTAATTCTATATATAGTTAGTGATTATCAATTTATAAACCTAATTTCGGGGGTTGTAATTAAATATTTATAGCTATTGGTTTATTCAGAGATTAGGGATAGTTTAATTTTTCCAGTAACTGTATAGTACATATAATGTTATTTTTCCAGTTTAGCTAAGAATTCTTCTTGTAAGATAAGAGAATAGAGCTTCCGGGTAGCCGAGTGGGCAGAAGGTTCGGCTTTGATGAAAGCGATCCCGGGTTCGATTCCCCCTGGGACCACATGAGCAAAAGGACTGTCAGAGGACTCTTAGGAAACAACAGCAGATGAGGGAACTAATTGTACCGTATGCTGCTCAGACGAGTGAATGATAGAAATCCGTTGGTCCGAGTCACTTCCTCACCCAGTCTATCGGAATACATCCATCGATTGCTGGAGCTCAATTGGCAGTTGCTTTGAAATTTCCTTCTTTGAGCGACATGTTGCATTGCACTGGAGACGTTGAGGGCGAAAGTGTTCCCTCAGCTATTCCCCGACGTCCTCTCGGTTGTCACAGAGCTGCTCCCGAGGACCTGGGCACAAAGGAGGGCGTCTGTCTGCTGCGAGGGTGTCAATCAATCAAAGGTAGCGCTGAGGGAGGCTGACAATGCAGGGGAGGGAAGCAGTCAACCCTAAGCGACGTCAGGTAATTCGAGCCTGAAACTCAGAAAAATAAAACGCTCAATCGCTAAGCGATCGCGCGGCTATTTGAACGGTCTTCTATTGTGGACATGGAAAGACGATCAAAGACTGATCGCGAAGTGAAATTCAAAGAAAACCGCATGAAATGATTTTTTCAATGGCCTCCAACTGCATTCCGACTTTCTGATTATTTCTGTTCTCCCATACGCTCTTTCGGTGCATTCTTTTCAACATCGACGTTTATTGACCACGCTAATTATTATAATCTTAATTAAGAGTAAGGATATTTATTTAACGCAGATTTCCAGATAACTAAATGCCTTAACTAAATGAACTTAAAGCATTATAGCAATAAAGCAGAACGATTAGATAGTCAATTTGGCCCCTTTTACATTTCGATATGTATTTTTATGATGTATTTTTCATAAATATATCTAACACGATTTTTTTATTAGTCTGTTGTAGATTTATCTACTTCCAACGTAGTTTATCAAAAGCTGTCCCTCTTGCGGAAAAACGTTTCGTAGGTGAAAGCTAATAACAAAAAATTATACCTAACATAATAAAAATAAAAAAAAACAAATACGTGTATGCATCACCGTATTAAACCAATTTTAACAAAATACATGAATAACGTCATAGCTTATAATTTAGTTAGTTAGGCTGCTCTATAAAATATTCACAGAAGAAAAAATGCGTTAATTAATTAATTCATGTTAATTTAAGATTAAACCATCCATTGCAATTATTTAGCTTGTAATTCGATCGAGATGAAAAGGGCTGCATGATTCCGTGAGTTGCTGCTTGGTATTTTATGCCGGTTTGAGGAAGTCAATTTGAGTTGGAAAATGGTGAAGGATTAACTAGATGATAAATTAAGATAAACCTGGAAGCTTTTCTCAAAGTAGATCTGTCATCGCTCAGCCAAAGACGATTAATCACAATGCTGAATAAGCGATAGAATGTGATTGAAATGTGTTGAATCCACGTCCGCCATGCCACTCAAAACTCGATTCATGATTCAGGATCCGCGGTTGCCGTCGGAAGTTTACGTAATCATATCGAGCCCTTCGAAAGTCTGACGCTTGGAATATTGTTGCGTGTTACGTTACACGCCTGTCTTGCACTGCAGCTTTGAATGGATCTTCCAATGATCCCCTCCTTCCTTCCTACCCTCGAGCCAATCTGTCTCTACACAACAATGGCAGGATAGGCGATTAGCATTCCCTCGTCACTCGATCTTTCAACGCTGACAACACAGATTCTACTGTTATCCCCTATTCTCCGCGCTGCTGTGCAAACCTCCTTTTGGTTTTTGTTGGCCATGAAAATGTGTTCACCCTGACGTGATCCCAAGCCAAGTCTGCTCCCGAAATGAAAACAAATGAAATATCTGCAAGGCAAGCTGCGGAAACTGCTTGCCCAAGATGCGTTGATCAGAGTGCTACCAGTAAATTTTGAGAGAAATGAATACATTTCAATACATATCTTAGCTTTCGAAGTTTTGCATTTGTTTTGAGTCTTTTAAAATCATGATTAATCCTCTATACTTTCATGAAGATTTCACTATTCTATTTATTATGGCATTCTGTGGATATTTTACTTGCAGAATAATTATTTCTAAACCTCTGCAGTACACTCACTTCTGATATAGTGTAATTTATTCTTATGGCTTAAGCCATTTCTTTCATCGACGGTGCAATTCCTCTAATCTTTGCTTCAGTTGGTTTTTAATTATTTAGCTAGTTTTTCTGAAAAGATTACCAGAAAGTTGAGTAAGAAAGAAATAAGTAAATATTATAATAATTTATTTTATTCTACGGTTTATGAAATTCACTGTACCGATGATTCAGTTTTAGTGATCTTTCCTCAAGTTTAGTTTATTGAGCCAGTTTTTGAAAAAATCTACCATAAATATTAGTTAAAAAAGAAAGAAGTACATACCATTCATTTTCCCTTTCAACTGATTCCTAAAGTACGTTCTGTGAAGCTTAAAAAAGATCGTCATTGGATCATGGAATCGTGGTTAATGCAGTCTTCGGTATTCTTTGGTAAGCGGGTGCTAAATTAGGCAAATGCTATGGAAGCATGAAATACCTCATAGAGTGATTTAATATCCGTAAAGGATGCTTTCGAAGCCATTCTGAATTGAGCAAACGTGTTATCGCATCGCATTGGAGCAACACGCGCTAAAATAGACACATGAACGCTTAGGGAAGAGTCAAAATTCGGAAAAGTTTCGGACTCTTCACTTTGATAATCTAAACCTTCTCTATTGAATCATCGGCTGAATAGACGAGAGAGCCCTCTATGTATCCCTCTGCCTCTGGCGCAACTCGCATACAACAATGCACTTGAGGCAGACGGATTCGTTGCCATGGATGCGTGGGGAAGCGAGGGACTAGAGAAGCGTTAGGAGAAAATAAAAAGGCTCTCTTCAAAATGATTCGATTCACGGGCCGGTGAGATCAAAGGGGGGAAGCAAAGTATGTCGAGAATTCAGCGGTGAGCGCACGACACGGTGTTTGATCTCATCTCCCGTGCATTCGCCGAGAAATATATGGAGGGGAGAAGAGAAAATTGGGAGGTAGATAGTTATTAAGGGAAAAGGGGTTTATGAGGAAGGAATAAAGAGAAAACAGATTAGATTTTATTAGATTACGCCTTCATTAGGACGAGATTGAAACTAATAAGCTTCTTCTTTCGCCTAATCCATAAGAAGGGGGAAAAAGGAGGCAGACTGAGGGTTGATGATAAAGGAGATAGAATGAAGGTGGAAGTAGAATGAGAACAGCTCTCGCTTAGAGGGTAAAAATGAGGAAACTACTTCAAATGCTGGTCATCTAGTTTACCATTTCAGAATATGAGGACAACTTTTTAACAAAGGATATGTTCATGAACTTTGATTGCCGAATAAGAGAACAAAATAGTATATTTCATTCTTTTGAATTCAGCATTTGTGAATTAATTAGTTGTATTTCCAATTCTCGTTAAGTATTTAAGAGGTATTAAAGATGTATTCTACTAAGTTGGTTTTCAAGTCTGTCTGGGATTAATCTGAATGTTATTTAACTTTTTTCTCCATTTTCTATTAATTCATATATTTCACTCCTTACTGGTACGTATAAATATTTTTCTCGCACAATTCGATTAAATAATTAGTTTGATATCGTAAAATTCTTTAATTTACCACCTTAGTTGATTTTAGGCAAGTTAAAGTTTTCAATATAAAAAGAGTGCAGCACCGTTGCTGAAAGTGTTATCCGTAATGTAACAATTAATTAGGAGATTAACTTTGTTTACTAATACCCAATTCCTTAGAGCACCCAGCTTTATGGATTTCATTCCGATAAAATATAATTAAAAAATAAAATTCGGCAGGTAGAAGTTTAGTGTTTTGTTGATATTAGTAAACATTAGTTATCCATATGGCAAGGCATGATACACCATAAAAAATATCAACACAATTATAATGCAGAAGTACAAGGTAGTGATAAATATTAAAGCTTACGCAGAAGAGAGCAGTGAGTAGAGGCGGATGTGAACTTCAAAATTTACAGTTAAATATGAAACCACTTGAAGAATCCTTGGCTAAGGAGGAACGTTAGTCTCTCAGCTAGAGATGTTCCTATTTTCCTTGTTCTTTAGTTTGGTTATTCCATTAGAATGGAGTGATTTGAAGTTTTAATTGGAGATAAGATGCACCTAGCAAAATATTTTGCCGACAAACTGAATTCGGAGAAGCAGACAAATAATATTCTTTGATTATCGTTATTGTTTGCACAAGTGTTCCAACAAGGAACCGTTAAAAGATGTGCTGCTCGTATTTATCTCTAGAAAAATCAAATATAGAAAAATTGAACAATTTTTTTCCGTGTATTACATTTTACATTGGCTGGCGAGTCAGAAATAACAAGAGATAGGGTGATGAAAGAGGAAAATAGGAAAAAGGGAATGATGCAGAGCGGTGGATTCAGATATGGGTAGAGTTAGACATTGATAGGAAGGGGAGAAATGGAGATGGATGAAGGTAAAAGAGGGGAGAGTTGCAGAAGCAAACTGTTTGCCGCTCCGCCGATTCCTTTGCGGAGTAACTGGAAAAAGTCTCGCGTTTGCCTCGCAGTTTGACGGATGGGAGTGACGGCTTCCTCCGCCTTCTATTTTTCCGATCTCCGTTACGAGGGAGCCACAATGCGGGTGCCCACCGGCTAAACCACCCTTATTTGCGAGCTATGAGTGGCAGTCACTGAAGGGCGAGGCGACATCTGGTCCTTCTTATTTGTTCGGCCCCTTCCTCACCTCCGACGACTATCTTTATATTTCTTTTATTTTTCTTCTCCTTCCTGCCCACGAATGTGGTTTGTTCCAGTTATGTTGTTAGACTTTATGGCTTACTTGCATTTCCGTGTTCCGAGGGTGGATTGTTCCCGTTTCTGCAAAGAAAAAATATCTTAGACCTTGAAGTATTTACCAGCCGAGTCTGAAGTCCAGAAAATTTTCTTGTAAATTTGGAGCTTTATTGAGCTCTAAAATTTCGGTTACGATTCCATGCTGCGGGGACAGCTTGTCCATGCTAGCGCGTTTCATTGCTTAAAATCAATATCGGAGAAAACTTGTTTGCTCTCTCCATGCGTGTGAGACCAAATGCAGAACTAGCTTTAAATAATAGGGTGACATAATAGTATTACAGAATATTATTAAACTTAAAATGGTAGGCGATACCACAAGGTGTCCTGCAATTCAACGTTGGATTTTCTTATGGTACTCCGGCATATGCTTCAATCAATCATAAAAATTGTGAATTACACGAATGCAATACCGGGAAAGTAATAAATGTTGAGATAATGTTTAGGAAAATCATTTACATCAAAAACAAAATAAATATTAGATATTAACTTTTGTCCTCTTCGTTACAGCTATATCGATTTATAGAAGTTTTTGGGTTAAAAAGGGTGTTGGTATATAAATGTACCTCGTAAAGCCGAGTATGGCTACACATGAGCAGTGTATTTTTAGAAATATTTATTAGGTTCTCTTTTATGAAAATTTTTTGGTTTACCTTAGAAGTATTAATAAAGCTCTTTATTTAAATATATCGTAAGAGAATTTCATTGAGATTTTCCTTAGATTTCGTTTTAGCTTTATCAGTCGTACGCTATACTCAACGAAATGTTATTTTATTATTATTATTATATTTATTGCGTCACATAACATTCAACAAAAACAGAAAACAATTGGCATGAATTGGTGACAAGTCATACAGTAATTAAGTGATAACACATAAACCAAAGAGAACATTTATTTAGCAGCTTCGTAATTCGCAGAAGAATGGAGAATGCGAACTATTCAATCCTTAAGTTATGAATACTAATTTGATTACATATTCGGACCACCCACATATTTATTACCCAGCTTAAAATCACCCATCTTAAACAGATAATTTATCGGGATCGTATTGCTTCTCCAATTTCAGAATTCATTATATTATTTCCATTATTTCTATGGATTTAATGCGGAACCTTTCCCCCTGTATCTGGCAAGCAGGAAGTTTTTCCTCAATCCAAACATGTTTGTCTTCCGAAATCTTTTCTTCCGCTGCCAATTCCCTCCGCAGCCCATTTCATTCGGTAGCCTATTTTCCGCCGTCGGCATCAATCCCATCGACCGTGATCTTCGGACCCTTTTTCCTCTCTCATCAGTCACCGACCGGCGTTCGGCCACCACCTGGGACTGTCACATTACGGGATCGCGGGGAACGTGGGCGTGGAAGAGGCAGCAAAAAATCCTTGCGATTGAGTAGGGAAAGAACGGCGTGTCGGAGACATTTCGAGAATTTGGAAGCGGTTACAGGCGGAAATCCGTCTCTCTCCGTTTTTTCTCCGTCCCGGTTGTTTGGTCAGTTACTCCACCGTGAGTTTTACCTTCTGCTTCAGAAAGCCAATTAATCCTGGCCTTTTTCATTTTTATGATTCTCATGCTCCAAGGAGAGAACTAACATTTCTCATAAAAGGCATTATATATGTTAAATGTTGCCATCAATATCTCATGCCATATGGTCTCGTCCAGGGGGTATTTTTTGCTCAGAGAGGCTTTTTTGTACGTTTGCTTCTTGATGAATCGGAATGTTGCAGGGACCGAAGCGGTGGCTCTAAATTTACTTGACCATATCAAACCTTTGGACGAACAAAACGCGATATTTGTAAAAGTCACTCGTGCTTCGGACTCATTTAAAAGGGACGATTTTGCAAGAATTGGGTAATTTTATGGGCTGAGTTTTGACCCAAATTCCCCAAAGATTGAGCACGTCCTATTAATAAGTGAAACGAGTACGTCGAATACACTTACGAAATAAGGTTTAATATCTAGCCATAAAGTCTCATCGTTATTAATTCTGCTGAACAGCTTTTGGCCTAAAGCTTACTTTTTCCCTTTTAACTCATTTGTTTCAAGCAAAAACAAAAAGACTTTATTTTCCCACCCAAAAGTAGCTCCAAAGTCTTTGCTAAATCATCAGCCCTACCTAATGAACGCTAGGTTTACATCTTCCTCCTGCTTAAAAAAACATCTAAAGTTACTATCTTGTTTGGTGATATTTTTGTGCTAATTTAGCAATTCTCTTTTATTCTCCCGATATCTCCCACTACGCTATAGCATTCAACAGGTTCTCTTCTTTGTGTCCATCCATGCACTTTCCAAATACTCCTTTGCCTCATCCAATGTGGCTCGCCGCATTCTTGCGTTACTCCCGCAGTGATCTGATACACCTCTTGCTCCTCAAATTTGGCATTGCGCCTCGAATTCATCTACCCTGCTTTTACTTCTCCACTGGTAGTTTTAAATAAAATGTACTCATATGTTTATAATTAGCTTGATTAATGCTTCGTACTAAAATATACCACTTCTGCCTTCTGCTATTTCTTGTTTTTTTTTTATCTCACATGGTATGATAAAAAATGCATTTGAAATCATGAGATTGAATTCGTTTACTTACATATATGCTCATGGATTTGACTGGAAAATCTAAAATAATCCATAGAGCTTCTATAACAAAACTTTGATGTCCGCTGAAATAAACTGAAACAAACTACAATTATAGTCCATTACATCAATGATTATTATCACTTGACGCTAAAAGATTAATTTATTAGTTGAATTGGAGATGATCGTGAAGACAATTATTTTGTTAATTTAATCAAGAACAAACATTTCCTTAATTAATAAAAAGATTAATTCAAACCATGCCATCCAATTTGTAATAAAAAGTGCTAAACTTTTGACGAAATGGTGAATAAATAACTTATTTATAAAAACATGGGAGAAATTTTAGTCTTTCATAGAGAATTTCACGAGATACATGTTAATGTAATGTGTGGTGAGGTTGCCTAACTCCGATTTTCAAATGCCAATTTTGCATAAACAAAGGCCTATTGAGTTGTACTGGCTGAAATGTGTCCAATATTTTAGAGCAGGATCATACTCTGTGAGGCTAGAGCAAATCCGTGTTCCCCAAAATGCATATTCCCCTTTTTAGATAATCCGTTCTACATCTACTATTGTTAGGGATAGCTTCACTGTCTAATGCCGTCGGAGGATTTAAAGAAGATTGGGAAAGCGAATATGAATTCAATAATAAAATATTACAAATATTTTCTTAACTGTTATTCTTTCACTCAAAGTCACATGTGCTGTCCAGCTGTGAAGGAACCCCATGCAGCTTGCGTAACTCCAGGATATACGCAGCATGGAATTATTGGATTTTAGCAAATAAGCACTTAAATTCGAAAAGGTTCGCATTAATTACAGTTGTAGAAAATATTCAAATCAAATTCTGAGGATTAAGGCTTGAATCGTTTCTGTTATAACTTGGTGTTTGATGAGAGTTGCCTCATAGGCTTAAAAAGGCCTTGCTTTTTAATGAAATTAAGGTAATTAACAATGATAATACATGTTAATTTGATTTGAATTATCAGCGATAATTGTTACTTATTATCAATCCTTCATTAATTGGATAACGTAACACACCAGGAAAAGAAAGTGTGATTGCTAATTTCGGTAATTCACAGCCACACAGTCTTGCTAATATCCGTTTGTCACCTTAACATACGCCAGTTAATTACGACCGCGTGCATCACAGAAATTGACGTAGATTATTCAAGCCTTACGAATAATTACGGTTTGAAACAAATTAAAGAATAGTCGTATGCTTCTTGTATTCGTATGAACCTGTTTAATGTGATTTCGAATATCTTCTTAAATGCTTATGATCCTTGTAGTGTATAATATTCATCTTGGAGAATGGAATAAATAATATTAAGGCATCCTTAAATCTACTAATACTGCAACTAATTAGTCAATATTTCTCCTTAGAAGACTTATCATCCAAATCTTCAAACAAGCTAACCTTTGTTTGCCAATTTGTTCTTCTCTCTCTAGATTAATTCCACCGTGGCATTCTGAAGCGAAGCTTAACTGCCCATTTCTTGGCTCTAATGATCGTCATGCAAACAGTCCACGCTTTTCGAAGAGATCAATGACATGCGATGAAAAGGGAATTGGCGAGAAAGATAGGCCACATCGCTTCTATCTTTCTCTATCCATCTCTCCCCTTTCCCTAGAGGCACCTCCTTTATGACACTCGAGTGCAAATTAAATTGGCCTGATTTGAGTAGGTACTTCCCCGTCGAGTGGAATTGGGAGTTCAAGGATAAAAGAAAAGGGAGAAGGGAAAGAGGAAAAATGGTAGGTAGCACAGGGATTTAATCGCGTTAATGGTCGGAAGGGAGAGAGTGAACGGGGGGGTCTTTGTGAAGAAGTCATAATCTGTGCTAGTAGTTTTATTTTTTGCGAGAAAGAAAAAGCCGAAATCATGGGCGTGGTTATCGTTTTTTCCGAAGAGGAAATTGTGGATTGGGATAAGAAGATGAGAGAGAGAAGAGGAGAGGTAGAAGGGGAATTAGCAGATAGGAAAGGACGGGAATATCCGTAATTGGTGCATCACGCCCATGAGTCCACCTGCTCCACTAATTTGTAAGGAGACCTTTTCGTTATGAAAGGGATTCCATTTAGAAATTTGATAGAAAAGGAAGCTATTTTGTCTCCATTATGTCTACTCCCACTGAGTGACCGACGCCGTCAGCTTGGAATTCTAAAGATGCCTCTCGTAAAACAGGGAAGGTTTTTGTGTATGCAGATTTGCATTTGGGAACATAAACTCCTAAGTACAAGATTGCGTAAATTGAAGCGTTTGTATGAATCCATTTATCTAGATTAGTATTCCATGGCATGATGGATGCAAAGTTAGGGTCAAAGATAAAGAGATGTGAAGCGTCATTTTTGTCAAGTTTGAGATTAACGACGCACGTACTGTCTACCGTGAGCATAATTTATCTTATCTAATTTAATTAGATCTTCAAAAAGTACTTGCACCATAGTATAAGTAATCTCATACCAGCAAAAACGGTATTGTATACTTACCATATGTGTAGCTGAACTTTACAAAGAAACCCTGTGATAATTCTTATATAAAAACTATAGTGCTTACCCGATTCTATTGAGTGACCGGAAATGATGTTGATTTTACTAACAGCAAATTCCAATACAACTAAGTTAAGTAATTCATTGTTATAAAAAATGGGAGAAATATCTGGTAATTTTCAATGTTAACTTTCAAATCAAAAAGAGATCCCGATATTACCGCATCATATCAACTCATATCATCAAATATGTTGAGATCCGTCATTTAAAATTTAATATTTATGTTTAAAATTTGCGAAATCTTTTACATACAATAAATTGTTTCTTCTGAAGGGATTCATAGATATTCTTCTTCGTCAATAATATGGAAATACCGAGGAAATGCTATGCATCATGATTTCTAAAATAAGAGCGAAATGAAGAATTAGTTTGAAGAAATAGAACTCACCGTAGGAAACAGAGGCGTTAACATCGAGAGCTAATGCGTGAAGTTAGCTCTCTAATCAGTTCCATGCTTGACATTCAAGCTCTTACCTCGCAAAGATCGACGATTCAGTCCATATACTGAGAGGCTATTAATAATTCGACCATCCAATAAGTACTGGTCTCCCATTCCGTACATTCAAAACACTCCCTTTTGCGAGAGAAGGTGAAAAAACCATCCCTTCAGGGTAAAGACTGTTCCTGGACTCGGTCATGTTTCCGGAGATGCTCGAATTATCCCTAATTAGGCCTTCTCCCTCTCTTTCGGCGTCGAGATCGTGTAGGAACAAAAAGCGTGAGCGGCAAGCCGGGATTATGGAGGACAAAGATGATATATTAGGGCGTCTGTGGAAAAGAACGCGGGTAACATGGATGGAAAAAGGGAGATGAAAAAACATAAAAGACAGGCAGCAAAACACGGAGATTTGCTCTGGCACATGTGCGAGGGGCGGAAGAACCAATATTGCCAATAGTGGCCGTTACCGGATCTAATCCCGTAGCGCAACCCACAGCATCCCTTTTACATCGTGCATTCTCCTATAATACATCAGAGGTTTGATTTTTCCCATCACGAAAAAGCCGATGAAGTATGCAATATATCAGGCGATTAATTGCCAAAAGTAATATAGCGAAGGATATTGATCTAATAAAGATGTCTGTTATGCATTCCAGATTTTCCGTCCTTAATCTCACACACGGCTATAAATTTCGTAACCATTTTTCCTTTGATGCAATGGATCTATACATGAATAACAAAGTTGTAAAGAGTACGTATGTAAACTTTCACAAATTCTTAAAAATACTCGGCGGGAGATAAGCAATAAAATATGGTGTTTCATTTTATGGTTGAAGATAATTTATAGCTTCATCAGTAACAAATATGATAATTGTGTGTTCTCTTCTGATCGTTACTCAATAGTATGAAGGGATCATTTATCTATATTGCTTTCTTTTCTTTTATTCAAGCTCGAAAAAGCCCTTTTCTGTATCGGTGAATGAAACATATTTACAAACTGAAAAAAAAGTTTATTATAATGTCAACCTTTGGAAAAAGCTATCTACCTAAGAATGTATTTTCCGATGGCAAGAAATACAACAGTTTCATTATATTTTTGATCTCAATAAAGTAGATAAGTTGTTGGTGGAATCGTGGTTAAGCGAACCAGCATTCTTTTTCTTCTTCCATTCCAGTTCGAAAAGTTGTTTTTATTTGTTTTCAAGGCTGGGACATAGTAGAAGCAAACTTTGATAATGATAGGCTTCAGAATAAACGTCCAATTATCTCTCAAGCCCAGTTTTTATTGGATTGGCGAATTCTTTCGATGGACTTTTTTTTAGCTCTAGAAAGAAACGAAAAACAGAGCGGGGATTTACAAGGAGTAATGTTCTCCGGGGAAGGTGCGGGGTAAGGGAGCTTAGCTTCCCGATTGGTCGCTTTGCTGCTGTTCTGCCGCTGTTTTGAATAAATTAGCCGAGCAATAAGTTCTTACTCGCTCTTATCCTGGGTAACGTTCACCGTCGTCTGACACCCAGGGATTTACGTCCGGCCCGAAAAGTAATGCCCGTATTATTTACGCAAAACATAATGAAAGAACTCCAGAGTGGGAGGGAGGAGAGGGATGCAGATTAAAGCGGACTAAGTTGAGGATTAGCTCGGAGGTGTGGGAGAGCTTGCAGCGGGAGTGGGGGAGGCGAAAATGTGCGCGCAGGTGTCGCATTGATTGATGGAATCATTAATCAAAGGGATTATTTTATATTGGCTTAAGAGCTAACTTCAGATAATGAATCGGATAAAAATAATGAGATTTCCTTCCCTCTTGCCATTATCCAATGGCCAAATTAAAAAAAGGCAAAATGGGACTTTTCCGAACTGCAACAAAGCGGATATTTTAGGCCCAAGTTCCTCCGATAGTTTGCCTTTGGTTTCTACGCCGCCAATGAAAAAATAAAGCAGAAGTTATGAACTTGAAAAAGTTGAGCCTAGAATTTTTTGCTTCGATGAGAATTGTGAGAAAGTATTCCCTAGAGCTGGAATATTGCGGTTCTCGTTCGGATTTATATATTTTTCGCGGATCGGTGAGAATGGTGGCAGTATGTTTACATACCTTTGGAATCGGTCGAATTAAAAGGGATCCTTCATAAATTACGCTCCGAACGAATATCTCCAGACCAGCGTAATCAGGGATTATGCATTCTGACAGTTGGATCCGGGTCAAGTGCCCGATAAAAATCAAAAGCGTGCTCCCAATCAATTCATCACTTGTGTTAATGCCTCCCCGAGCGAGAAAAAAAAATAATCGCACCCCCATCGCCGACGATTCGGACCGTTTCAATTCATACCCTCACCCAACGCGGCCCGCGTCCATCCACCACCACCACCATCGCAACCCGACGCGGAGTTGTAAATTTGCGGCTTGCCTCCGGTGCCCTCCTCTCTCCACACACGAGCGCACGAAATTCGTATTCGCGCGAGCGTGTTCGTGTAGCTCACGCGATGCTCACGGGAGCATCGCAGCTCCTCGGCGATAGCATCTGCACGTTTGTGACCGGCAGTGTTAAGTGTTTCGCGAGGAAAGGGGAGGAAAGAATGGAGAAGGCGGGAGGATCTAATCTCCGATGGAGTTTCGGGGGAATGCGGGAGGACCGCGGGGGCGACCGCCAGAAGCCGTCCGTTCTCTTCGACCCGCGGACCTAATTAATCCGGAAATCCGCCTCCGGCACCCGTGACACGGAGAGCGGCCCTCCGATGTACAATCCCACGAGAATACCATCCCCGCCCTCCTAACCGATCCATCTGCGACCCGTACACCTCCTGGGGAAAGGTCTGCTGCCACCTCAGTATAAGCTCATTCCATTACCGATCTCCTGTCCTGCTGGTCGTCCCACCCTCGCTGATCCTCTCCGGACACTGCTTTCTCTTTCCGCCCCTTCTCCACCGACCACACCTTCCTGTTATATGCTGGGGGCTTTAGCAGGTGAGGGTCTGTAGGATATACGAATTCTCCAAGGGAGGGAGGAGAGAATTGGACCACTTGCTATACCGAATGCTGAAAAATTTATCGCAACCTGTGTATCCTTCCGTCCTCTCTCTCTCCATGCGGTTCCTTATGCTTCCCAAGAAACTTCAGAAACTCTCAACTCCTTCGGCTTCTCGGAGAAAGGGTCAAGAGTTGTAAGTTTTACTTCGTTGATTAAACGTCAGTTTGATTAATTTTGCCAGTTCGGCAATCAGATGGTCCGTACGTTTTGATCACGGAAATTTTTTTGAAACGGTTTGGTTCTTTTTAACTACTATTAAATTTACGAAAATATATATGCAAACGTCATTCCTTGAAGGAATATAGATCATATCACAAGTATCACAATACATTTTATGTTTTATAGCCCATTGATAAAACTCTTCGTCATTCAATTTTCTTTTTTAACGGCCTGAACAATAATAACTGACATTCGAAAGATGAAAATTAAATAACCTTATTTTTGCATTGTAATAGCAATTTGAAACTGGAGTCAAATATGCTACTCCTTTGACCTTGATCATTAAAGACAACTGTGGCACAAATAAAAATAAATAAAAGTCATAGTAACATAAAATGACCATCTGATATTTTATAGAAATTGCTCCTACAACTTCACAATAGGAGTATATACAATTTATGTAACATAAAATAATTCTAAGAAACTAAATATTTATATAGTACCATTAAGAAAGTGGGATGAAATATCGTAGGTATCAGTTACTACGTGGTTCCATTTCCTGTATCAATAAATACTATCCCGTATTTAGTTAATTAGGTTACTGAGCTATAAATGAATTTTATACTGGGATATTCTTCGGAAAATCTGCCGCAACCCTTTTATCTAGGATTTTTGGTGTTTTAAAATTCTTTTTCCATTTAAGGAAGGAGATAGTTTATCTCGGCAACTTTTCCTTTGTTGTTCATGATCTTTCATGGTAATAAAAGTTAATCTATCCCTATTGATTCAAAATATATCATACTAATCCTTACATTTGTAGGCGGTAGAAACATTAACACCGGAGTTCCTAGCAGTAGGAACAAATTCTATTACGTATCACCCTCAGAGAACATGTCTTAACACTGCTAAAAGGTGCCATGCAATTCACATTCTTTTTCACTCCTGTAGTTTAAATATATGTGGGATTTACACAAAAGTACTCGAATCAGAAAGCACAGAAAACTTGCATTAAAATCTTCCAGCGCCCAAAAATCTTAGATAATTGATTCGTATCAGACATTACTTCGCACTCAACTACTTGTGTAAGTAGATAAAAAATTCAGTATCCTTGCGACGGATCCTTCCTATCGTGTTCGTTTCTTGCATCCATATTTTCCCTCAGGCTCTCTCCCGACGCCCAACTTTCCTCAACCCTTTCTCCTTCCTCGCGTGGGTCCTAAAATCGATTCCCGAGCCGATAGGCGGGGGCGGTGAAATTTATATCCCCGCTGGGCCCGCTAAGAGGGTCGTATAGGTCGCGGAAGAATAAGGGAAAGGAAAATAAGAGACGGGGTTGACGCAGGGAAGGGGAATAGGTGGTTTCCCAAAAGCATCTGCCGGGACCAATATTAAAAACGGAAACACAAAATGTAAAAAGTTTTTACGCTCCGAGATGAAAGGGATGACAGTAAAAACGGGTGGGTTTATTTCCCTAACGTGCAAACTTAGTCCTCTTCCCCTCTGCGCCTCCCATTTTTTTCGCTCCGCGAGAGACCCCTCGCTGCGGCAAGTGCCATCCGAGCGTCTCCGATACCTTTAGATGTCCGATTTATTTCTTTTATCTCAGTTGAGAGGATTTTTACACCTCCCTTTCACCGACTCACGGATAGGTGCATTAGTTTCGGGGAAACCTTTCCGAACAAATGAGCACTATAACATTTTCTGATACATCGAAGGACTGCGTAAAAAATTGATGCCCTATTATTTTCATCCCTCCCACGAGTTGTATATGTGCGGAAACTTGTCGTGAATTGATTATGGAGTATTATGCTTTTCGAAAGTGGGCTGAGTAGGTACTTTTCTCACGTTGATGTCAGATATTCTTCCTTTCGCAGATGTAGGTAAAAATTTTCTGCCCTTGAAACATAAATGGTACGAGAAGCATCGCTATGAGTTTTAATAAAATGATATTTGATATTTTTATCATTTAATTCATAAATCTAACTACTATGAAAATCATTCACATTTCTAAGGTATTTAAATGGATATTGAAATGTAAAAATATGTAATTTATTTGCACGGGGATGGAATTAATACACTAAAAATAAAAAATTCTAACTTGATTTGAACTAATTTAATATTTATTGTTCGATTTTCAATTAATTATGAAGAATGCAAAAATCAATAGCAATTTTCAACTTACAAATACGTCACTTTCGAATAAAATTATCTTTTTTTTATATGCCTGTATAACATTATATCAGAACAAGTTTAGAATCTGGTAGACTATCCTAATGGAATGCTATGAAAAGTTTTAGTCGTATAGTCGTTGTGCTTCATTTGCGTGGACATGTTCCGCTTATAGCATTTTGGCTCTGATGAAAGCAAGGACAAACTACCACCCTCCTCATCTTGCCTAGTAGAACTCATTCCTCTTTGCAGGCTCATAGTATCTTATGTCAGAGGGGATGAAGTACCTACCGGTCTTCGGGCTGCATACTATACAATCAATATTGCTAATAGTGTGCAAGATAAGTGATAGATATCACTTAGAAACTTAATTCAACACGGCCGTAATCCCATCTCCTTGCACCAGCAAAACAGATTCCTTCTCCACATGACGTCGCTGGAGAGGCTCGTGCGCTTCACCCCGACCATATTTCAACAGAAATGAAACCAAGGAAACCCACTCGGCTTAGGGCTGAACGAAAATTTTTATCGCACGCCGCTGATATTATTATTCATTCGCTCCGAAATGAAAACGAATGTGCCCGTACGTCGCATCGCTCTCAACAGCAGAGGAAAAATAATAATAACGGAATCTTGGTAATTGAAGGAGACGGGGGAAGGGCAAGGAAGGTACGTAAGAGCGTGAAAATTCATCTCGAAAAACGCGGAATGCACGCATTAAATAAAAAACTTCGGTGAAGAGCGATGGGGCGGCTCTGGGGTCGGCTGAGGTCAGGAAAAAAGAGGGAGAGGGGACTAAGAGGTCGTCGAAAGCATTGTTTAGGAGGGCAAAGGAGAGGGAGAGTTTTCGCATTGCGTTGGGCGAGAGGGAGGAGGTCAAGAGACGGCTGCGGGAGGGCTCCCATGTAAATATGGATTAGGTAAAACAGTTGCGTGCCATCTGGTGTAAGGTGCACATAAACATTTCCCACAATCTTAATGGCCACCATCAACGTGGTTTTGCATAATCCGACCCACGGGACGAGAGGGGCGGAAGCAGAGCCTCCGGGGTCCGACTGGGCGGGTCCACGGGAGAATAAAAAAGGGGATGCAAAAAGGGGAAAAGTAGGAATAACGGTGCTTCTGGAAGGGAGTAATCTTTATGGTCTTAATGGAAATGAATTGACAACGTCGTTTCGCTGGAATTAAGTCTTTTTTCCTTCCCCTTTTGCAAGAAGATAAGGTCGTGCCAATGCGTATTGGCCTTCATTGCCTGGTTTGAGCGCCAGGCGGAGGGCAATTAGCTTCCGAGTTTGTTAGCCAAGTCCTGAACGTCTATTGTTTTGTGTCTTGCAACTTGTAACGTGAATTGGGAGGCAAAGTTCTGCTACGGATGGAGTTTGCTAATAATTAGCTTAGTTTGTATTGACTTGGATCTCATGGTCCTATGGCTCAGGTGTTCAACGGTTATATTGTTCGGAATTTGGAAACTGAGGACCCTTGGAAACTGAGGACCTTATTGGAGGGACTCAGTATCTGCTTGTTGCAATTACTCTCGAGGAAATTTCACTATATCTCTGGCTGGTGCAAATGCATAAAGAATGACCTACTGATGAGCTAAAAGTGTTTACCGCTCAAAAATGTTATTTTTAGCGAAAAAAGAGGCATCCTTTTGGAATTTTATTTCTTTCTAAAGTTATATTTAAGCCTTTTTCAAACGAAAATATTTCCCTCTAAATTAATGTATATAGTTTTGTTTTTTTCTACACTTGAATTGGTTCTTAAAACACATTTGGGTAAAATTTATTTAAATTTCGGACGTCATAATTTATACGATAATGTTAAAAACACTCTTCATAAGTTATTTTGAGATCGATTATTTTACCCCTGGAAATATTTTTAGTTCCCATTTTCCTGATAAATTGTTTTAAATTAGTTTTAGTGCAATTTCATAAGTTTCGAATATCAATTATTCCTGTTGATGAAAGCAATTAATGATGTTTACTAAAATCACGATTATATCCCCTATTATTAAATTATTATCCTATTATTAAAGGATTGATTCATCTAATGGTTTAATAATTGAATATTTTTTATATCCAATTACGATGAATGCTTAAAAAGTTATCTATGGAATTCCTAATTCAAAGGCCGAAAAACTGATTTATCTCTACTCTTAGTGGTGCGTATTCGTTTCATTATTCCAGAGAAGATTCAACAAAATTCACTCACTACGGTAAACTGATGAGAACTTCAACAGATTATTAAGAGCTAATCTAATAGTGATACATCCAATAAACTAAATTATGCATACTGATACTGTGGCTTCATTCCACATGGAAGCGAGACACACATAATTTCCGCTGTGAAGTGGTTGATGAAAGAGAGAGAAGTGGCGCCTGATTTCATAATCGGCCGCTGAGTATGCAGATGAAGGGCGGATGGCGGAAAAATGTTCTAGGGACCGAGGGGTTGGGAGGAATCGTGGATATTATGAGGAACAGAGTGAGGAGGGTCAGAGGAAAACATTCCCTCTTGGGACAAGGTGTGCAGGAACCCCTCCCTTCCCTAGATCTGCGGCCTGTTAGCAAGCACTTTGAATTGAGTTCAGGAGCAGATCTTAACATATTTACCCCCTTTCTCTTTCTTGAAATGCTTCCTCTAACTCCTGCTTTCCATCCATTTCATGCACTTCGCATATCTCCGTCCCCCTCTTCATATTCCACTAATTCCCTCGGCATTTTCATTTTTTCTCCCTCTCGACTTTCCTTATGATTTTTCTCCCCTTTCTCCCTCAAGATATCCTATTCACTAACTTTTTGACTTTTTAATGCCCTTTCTGAGCATTGCGTATTCAATTCAATATTTTACACCAACTGCAGACACCATTACGGCATTTTATGATTTCATTGGCTTAATCTTACCATGGAGAAAACTATTTGTTGTGTTACTTTTCTAGATTAATGTTATTTATTATATACAAGAAGGCCACTTTTTGTTTTCTTTTAATTACACACGAAAACACTGTAATGCATACATGTATTGTTATCATCATTTGTTATAGATGCTATTTGATACGAATCTAGTGATCAAAGAAAAAATATAGTTTCCTCACCTTTAACAAATAAATATATATGCATAACAAATTTGCGAATTCCAAAACACTACACATAAGGTAACAAATTTCACGAAACAATTTAAAGAAAACAAAAATTCATCACTTCTATAAATACTGTTCGCTTTACCTTGCTATTCCCTCCTTCACTATGATTTTTATCTAAGGAAGGTTCTCAGGTACAGAAGAATTTTAACTTATCTATCCATTACTCTCTGTACTTTTATGGAACGTGCCAAGATATCTGATTATGAATGCGTATTTATATCGTCATTAAGTAATCGTAAGTCTTTGTTAATATATAGTCGAGCTAGAACCATTTTAGATAGTAACGTCTTAATTATATCACAGAGCTGTAATGATTAATTAGTCAAGAAATTCTTACGCGAGAACTGTTTTCTTTTTGATCGGTAGAATTTTGAAAATATAAGATTGAACCAACGCTCGAAAAGTGAGAACTTCGATTACTAAAGTTTTTAGAATCTCTTAGGTGATCGACTAAGTACTTACACATGCCTTAGATATTTCTGTTACTTAACTATTTTAGGTGATGAAATTATCTTTCACTCGATTGATATTGTATTTTAGTCACTTAATTTTTTATGATTTTACAAAACAACATGAGGGAAGACAACACCTCATTCTCTCTTTCACCATATACCAGATTCTATCATTCATCATAACGTAGAAGATCTCCAATCTTGAACCTTCCATTATTTCCTATGAAGTACTTTGATTATTAATTGCTTTACATGACCAATGCCTATTTTTATCCGCCCCTCTTTCTTCTCTATTCATTTTGGGGCCCTCTTTTTTCCGTCTGTGTGTATGCTCCAATTACGGCCATCAAACGATCCTCCATATTTCTTTCTTCCTCTCGTCGACGTTCCCTTCCTCTCTCTCATCGCTTTTACGTGAGTCGACCTTTTCATTCGCCTCTTCTTCTCCGACTCAGAATTAAATTCGGACCCCAGTTTAACATTCAAATTGAATCCGTCGTGATTTGCTCCCTCCCACTACTTTAACTTAACCCCTTTTCTCTCTCTCCCTCTTTCCCACTTCATCTTTCTCCCCCTTTCTCCCCTCTCTCTTTATCCTACTCACCACCTTTCCCTAGTACTACATTTTGTTCTTCCTCAATTACAATTCTTCACTTTATCCGCAAGCGGCATCCTCCGCCTTTCCTTCAACTCTTCATCGCCGTAGAGCAGTTTTATACTCGGGAATAGGAGGCTCTGCAGCTCATTTCTCTCCGACTGCCTATAGCCATTTATTCGGAACGAGGCGCCCAACGAAGGGCGTCATTTACTTTCCGCGCCGTAATCTGCATGCCAGACGTGCTAGATCCGAAAAAAGTTACCGATGTCACAAGAGGGATTCCTTGTTCTTCGCTCGGTATTCGAGGTTCCAATCCAAGTTTAAATTTTTAATCCAT
Organism: Sympetrum striolatum; assembly: GCA_947579665.1. Taxonomy (NCBI): domain Eukaryota; kingdom Metazoa; phylum Arthropoda; class Insecta; order Odonata; family Libellulidae; genus Sympetrum; species Sympetrum striolatum. The sequence goes on along the minus strand of OX388341.1, from coordinate 97,426,512 downwards.
CCACTACATTAGCATTACTTCATGATATGTTAGAAGACGTTACAGCGTAATAAATTTCAGAGTACTTCATATTTAATCAAAATTTCTAAGGTCTCTAATGCAACCTGCATAAGGTATAACTACCAGAGCTCCTCCGATAGATATAACTGATGATGCGTACGTGAAACGGGACGGATTTGTTGATTAATTAATGCCTCTGAGGAAAGTACTATGTCCTTAACTGGGGCTTCTCGAAGAAAATTACTCAGATTTAAAATTATTCCCTGTAGTAACATAATCTCAAGTGTATAAGTAACAATATTAATGGAATAAGTTCATTATATGCTATTTCTCGCCTATTTTTTATTTATTCGTCTTTTGCAAGGAATTTAGTCTGTCTGTAGCATGCCATGCAACCATATGGTATGTTATGTTTCTGCGTGATGAGCAATTCCATTTTCCTATGAGCAGAGTTATGATTGTGAGATAGCAGTGATATCATCGAGTACCAAGAGGTAATTTCAATGTCAATTCTTTCCCATCTTTGGTACAGTTCTTCCATTCTGTCACGCTCAGAGTATGGCTCGCGTATTTCTTCGAGACATTGGATTAGACACTCACTCGAGAGTATCAGCCATGTGTGCACAGAAACAAAGAGGACGTGACCAACGAATAGTTTCCAACGGTGCGAGCTCAAACCTACATGTGGGCGTTGAGCTGAAGTTAGAGTGAAAGAGCTATCGATAAACGACGCCAATAGTTGAAGATACAGTATCGATGTTTTCAAATATATGTATATTTAGAAAATTCGTGATACTTAGAAACATCTCGGAGCATTCTATCTAAAAAATTCCATTTAAAAATTCTTTTTCTTTTTCTAATGGTTAAACTGAATTCTTCATTCTCAACTCTTCAGCTTGAAATATTCATCACAAATTTGCGTTAATTGCATTTGAAGATGTGCAAATCAGAAATCGGTTTTATTTATCCCTGAATAACGTATCGCGCGTTTCAAGCGAATGTTGTGCAACCTTTAATCTTTAAAACCTATTTTTATCAAACTCCTTGAAAATATTCTACGTATTCAATGGTATGAAGGAAAGTTTAAGGTATTGATCAAGTTTTCATTACTGTTTTTAGGAAAGTATTATAATTTATATTTGTACCAAAAAAGTAATGGCGGCTGGGAAGACTTTTATTCGAAGCACTGCGACGGAGCACGGCCATCTACGTTTTCACGCAATAATTCCTGTCAACCTTTGCTACGCTCTCGCTATAATATCATTCACTATGAATATGCTACGCCACGAGAATTGTGTAACTGTGTAATATCTGTAGGTCGTTCGTGCGAGGATCATGAAATATGATATAGTGGCGGAACGTGAGTGGAATACTCTAGTGGATAACACTGGGTGTTGGAAGCTCAGACGAGAGGCAGAAAATAGAGTGCGTGACAAAGAAATAATAGCTAGAAGAAATGATTTTCATGCTTGGAGATGGCGTTCTTTATTATTTCCTCGTGCCTCTCCTTTCTATTCCCTCATTCTCTCATTATATCTGCTGACGAAGAAAGCGGCAATCCTTTTTAAAAGAATTAAACGTTCCCCTGTGATTTGGATTTGATTAATTCTCGTAATGCATTCGTTTTAAGCTTGAGTCATCAGAAACTATCCGATAATTCACCTCAATAATTAGATATGACATTTTAGTTTAGGTTTAGATGTGTAATATAAGCTGTTACTCTTGAGGAAAACTGTGCAACTAAATTAACGGTATAAGATGTTCACATGTATGTCTCCGGCTTCTATTAATATCACGACTTTCCTCAAACAGTTTTCAGCATATATAAACTGCAAAAACTAGTAAATTTACTTAAGAAGTGGGGAATAACAAGAATTTCTTCATATTTGTTACATTCCATATATATATAGAGTAACAATACTAATGCAACAAATAATTAAATAGCTTATGACCCTTCCTCTGCTCAATTTAAGTAGGCGAATCTTTTACTTCCGATGGATTCGCATTAGACGGTTCGAAGCTTTAAAACCTGTAATCCTGAAAACAGTAAATAAACACGTCTCCGGTCGTTCCTTTGGCATTTTGACTGTCATTATCCTCTTTTTTTGTATGCAACTCGCCATTTTACCTTTGTGGTTATTTTTCCGTTTTAATGTTCCCACTTGCATTCAAATCAAGGCAAGTATAAATATGGACGCTCGTGTTATCCTAAATGGCGAGGGGTTGCGGTGAAGCGTATCATTACACGATCACTATCGGAAAATTTTTCTTTCCCTGTTATTCATGCTCAGTTTTCAATCTTTCTGTCCACGGTATCTGGTCTTTATAACTAAATATTTATACGATACATCCTTTTAATAATTTAATGGAATATAAATATTTAAAATTTATATTCATGCCGTAGCATTTAAAAAGTTAGAGACAAAAACAAATGTATAATTACGATATATTTAGAGATAAAACACAACTGTATAATCTAAATTATGAAACCCCAAACGTTCTGCCTTTAAATAGTTTCGAAATATCTAACCTTGATGTATTTTGGATCTGCTATTTTTCATTGCTTGGAAGTAAAAATTTACAAACACAGTCGATTTATGCGAATTTCACTCAATCTATGTAATCTCAATCTAATTCCCTTTTCCGTTTGTCTCACCATGCGCCATCAGTAATCATTCAATTCATTGTAATTCCTCATTTTATTTTAAAAAATGTGAGACTTCATGGAATCGTCATATTTTCAAAAGATTTTCCTTTAAAAATTAGTAGCAATTAGAGAGGAAACTTTTAGGGTAGCAGGATCTCATCCAATATTTTCGCAGCGCTTATATAATTTTCCTGGAATCTATATTATAAAAATAACTCTCAGTCTTGGACCTCCATTATAATCCCTTTTAATTTTTAATATTTCCTGATTTCCGTTAGAATTTTCTCCTTCAATTTAAGCTCATCTCAATTTCGAATTTAGTCATTCCAACTCTCCATCCACTAAAAGTGATAGCTAAATTAAGTTTTAGTTTAATCTGAAGGACAAAATATACGAATGCCATATAAGTACTCACTGTCGTATTTAAAGAGTCATATCTGTTTCAGATTCGATTATCTTCTCCCTATATTTTTATAATGTGTTTAGTAAAATATCCTTCGCAGTAGTATGATGCGTTTAATGAAATCATGAAGATAGTCCATAATTAACTAATTTGTGTACTGTTTTTGCCACAGAATTTTTCAAACAATGAATCATTTTTTTCATCACAAAATTTGTAACAAATATCGACAGTATATTTTTCACATTTTCGGGAAGGGTGCTATTGTTGCGTGAATTAAAACTTTTAAAAACATTCAGAGAGCTTTTAAAATAACCAAAAATGCTCTGTATGTATATATATTGACGGATATCCCCTGGATTTATATTTAGCTGGGGCTTTGAGGATCTGAAGTGTACTGAGGAATCCAAATATTGTACAGAATGTCCATTTCGACTGCATAAACACACCATACCTAATGCAGATAGACAGCTAGCGGAACATCGATATTGCAATGGATGTTTACGGGCATGAAAGAAACTTTTCCAAAATACTTTCACCAATGAGTGGCCAACCTCAAAGATATGTAATGCTATTTATTTTTTCAATGGGTTCATCCTATTAAACTAATATTAAAAAATATAGTATAGATTTTTATCTTTAAGCAGGTAAACGTAAAAAACTTCATTTTTGCAATAAATTTCATAATTTACAGTTCCTTTTTATTAGAAATTGGTTTAATGTTCACAAAGATACGGTTAGCTAGGAAGCGTTCCAGAATGCATTTGTGAATATACAATTGATAGTTGATGAGCAATTTAAAAATTTTAATCTTCAGATAAAAAATGGTAATATTTAATTTTTGATTGATTATTAACATTCATCTGCATTCATACTCATGGGAAAAACTGATAAAATGAATATATATCGTCGTTCGATGAAACCTTCACACGGGAGAGAATATTACTTGCACAATAATCAGACGCGTCCATTCAGTTCCTATGTTTGATTTATAACTTTGCAGCTGATTCCAATTCTGCTACATTTGGTGTAAATTAAAGGCTAGGTATTCGTGCAATGTGAGTTAAATTCACTTCTCTGTCGCATTTCTTGCTTTATTGCCTAAACTTTCGAAAGAATCGGGCTTTAATCGATGACAAAGAGCTCTTCGTGGGGAGGAACGGAACCTACAAACAGCGAACATATGGAGATGAAAGGGATGAGGAAGTCCGAGAGAAGGACATCGAGGGCATCGAAAACTGAGAATGTGAAGGATAGTTGAGAGAAGGCCGTGTGTGGGAGTCGGATGAAGTCGTGCATTTATCATGTGCCTACAACTGAAACCACCGGTCGGCGGGACGTATTAATGATAGCCCTCGTCATTAGCTTCCCTCAACCTCAGCTTCATGGGTAATTCCAAATGTCCCGTTCTTGGCCGAGAATCCATCTCCCTATTTTCATTTCCATCCACCTTTACTCATCAGATACACACTCCTATTTCCCCCTCTACCCAGCCCTCCTCTTCCCCATTGTGACCCTTCCTAAGGTAACCCCCTCCGTAGTCTAGGAGGCATAAATCATCAGATGAGGAAGGAGTGGGCGTTGCCATGGTGGCAAATACCCGATTGAGCCCTCAAGAATCACGAGGCAGCCCCACTCTACCACTGCGGCTCTCCCACGCTGTTTGGCTACCTAAGCGGCCGTCCCGTGAGGAATACACTCCTTTCTTCCCCTTCACCAATAATCCCATCTCTTCGAACCCGAGGCTTCAATATTCCACTTCAAAGCGAAGGAATAGGTCTTTTCAATGCCCCTGTCCACTTGTATTGCCATTTATCCGTGTATTCCCAACCCCGACTCGCGCCTAGCTTTTCGCTTTGCTTTCTCTATTTCCCACGGACTCTCTTTACCTTGCGTGCGACTACGGCTTTTGAGCGTTAGTCGGGATGTTGTGTAAACTGTTGATGAGATGATAACAGCCTCAGGTGCGTGCGTGTGTTATGTATGAGCGCGTCATGCGGAGTGATGGCAACGGCGGCAGAAGCGGTCGTTTGTTTCGGAAATAAATCATTTTCGAGCAAAGGAGAAAGGATTTGGAGATCGTGTCTCTCGAGATTATTGTTGATTCCCCGTTCGGATTTATTCATCTGTTGCTCGTAAATTTTGGAGCGTGCGTCCGTTGGTTGGAAAGCTATTCATCGAATTATCTTCTTTGAGTGCCTTTTAATTAAATAATTCCTCTTGTTCATTTGGCTTGTAATTAACATACCTTAAATAATGGCTCGAAATTTCATATTTTCATCGTATGATAAACCTTTCACCACTTGGATTTGAATTATGAATTCCTGGTATATCATTAAATTAGCGATTTCAGTAAATGATTTAGAAAAAAATGGAAAATTTATAATTTTATTGCTGAATTTTACTATCAGTGTTCTATCAATCAGTAATATTTACATGTTAAAATGTGTAGTTACATTATTACAGTTTTCGAATGAATCAGTTTGATTTAATTTCATTACTCGTTTGCCAACATATAACTTACGTATAGATTTGTAGAAAAAATTGAAAAAAGAATTTCTCCATTGTCTTCTTTTACTTTCTCTTGGAGAATGCATTCATGATATACGCCAGTCAACCTCACCGAAACAAGATAGAAGCATAAAGCCCATCTTTATGATAATTGAAGCATATATAGTAAATATATATCCTAAATGGAGACATGTTTATATTACCACATTATTGTTCATGTTTTTCTCACGCTTTATTGTCAATGCCAGTACTTTGGAGATATAATTTCAATTTATAGTCGACCAGAAAATAATTTAGGAATTACATTAATAGAAAATAATGATTGAACCCTCATTCAAACATACTTTAAGACGCTAATCGACAATTAAATGTTTTTCGGAGGTTCTCTCCACCGTTTCCCACATCTATTTTACTCCCCCCAAAAACACCAGTTTCATAATGCCTTCATCGAATTTCCCGACGCAAAAACATTTTCCAACCCATTCCCCTAACCTGTTCTACGGAACTCTTGAGAAAATTTCCCCCTTCTCTTCAATTTAACACGATTTTTCCCATCCTCTTCTTCCGCGAGGATTTTACGTCTTTTTTTATCCTTTCGCGCCTTCACGCACTCGCTCTCACGGCCACGCAATCATCCGAACAACCGCTTCCATAAATCTCAGCCCCGCTACCATCTTTAACCTTTCCACGCATTTTTTTCCGGGAAAAATCCCGCGGAAACAACGCCCATTTCACCTGAGCAGGTTCCCACTCGAAGCCCCGCACGTAAGGGGTTCGACCACTCGGAAAAAAACGGATGTTTATCAAAAGGAATAAGGCGAGGCGGCCACCTACACCGTTCTCCTCTTGTCATTGCCATTGTTTACCGGTCCGGTGGCGTAATTACGCCGGCTATTGCTCCGTGTCACGAACGGGAGGACGGCCACGCAATTTGGCAGTTTCCCCGGACAAAAGAAGGGGCGAGAGTGGTTCCTCCGAACCCCACCAGGTGTCTCCATGGCAACTGTGCCGGAGATAAGAGGGATAAAGGGAGGAAGTATAGGGATACGAAATAAGGAGGATGCTTTCAGCGTAGGAAGATGAGCGCAGAAAGGGAGATTAAGGAAGCAAGAGATGAAAGGAGGTACGGAAGAAGCACAAAGAGGCGGATGGAGCTAATTAGGAGGAATTGAATGGCGGAGTCGATGTTAGCATGTGTTAAGATGAAGGGAAAAAGGAGGTTAAGGTGATTTCGGGGAGAAGTAGGGGGTGATCGGGTAGATGATTCCTCGATTTATCGATTTTTCTGTTTCTTTATTATTGGGTTCTGATAATGACGATTGATTGATGAGGAAAAATCGCGGAAAGTGGGGATTAATTTAGAAAATAATGATGAGGGAGTGAGGAAGTGGGATGAGTCTAATGAAGGAGTAAGGAACTGGGTGACTGAGAATGAACGAAAATTATATAGAGGGCTCTGGAGGAAGATTTCCTTCTTCCAGTGGAAAGTAACCTTAATGGTCAGAGTGTAAAGGTGAAGAACGCATAGATATATAGTCAGCTTTGGAACTTTTGCCTATGAAATAGCACATGAGTAAGCGTTTATGAAGAACATTTTCTGTTTTTCTGAATTAATTAGTAAGAATGGCTTCACCATGAATATTCAAATCCTTTTAAGTCTTTAGATAGCACTCACTGCACGAAAATTATAATTAAACATTCCAAGTTGCTTACCGTTACAATCCACATACAAGCTCCGAATAAAATTTTCGTAAATTAATTGATAATTGGCGAGTATTGTGAATCGATATTAGCCACATGTAACCAATCAACTTATACTTAGCAAAATAGGAAATTATTTGCTCCTAATGCAGTTAATCGAGAACTTGAACCACAAAAGACAAGTGACTTAAAATATGCTTGTGCTTAATTAAACTTATTACCTTCACCAATGTCCATTTTTACTTTGTGATATGGACGATCTTATGTTGTATAAGCTTCATTCTTTTAGGTAATTGTTGGTATATCCAAAAATTATAGAAAAACAAAAGTTGTGGACCAGGGTTTTGGTAGAGAGATGGCTCAATAGGAATGTGGAAAATATTCAAGAGAGAATAGGAGAGAGGCGATGGATGGAAAGGAGAGTGCTGAGTAAATAGGGAAGCGGCGAAGAGGTGGGAAAGAGGAGGGACTGTTTGTGCAGAGGAGTGAGCAATGGTATTAAGGAGTTGGAGACAGAGGAAGGGACTAAAGTCGCTGTACGTGAGAGAGGAGATTGCTGGATATGAATGCGGGAAGGGTAAATAAGGTTTCCTTTTAGGCATTTATTGCCTTAATATTTTACGCCTGCCACAATGTTAAACGGGATTACGGAAATTGATATCAGTTTCAATTACTCCCCCTCAAGTGAAAGCTGATATTTTAGTTTATTAAGATATCTTCAGTAGATACCTTCGGAAGCTGTACAACTAAAGCACTCTGAAGATTTGCGAGGTTTCCTATCATCTACGTAATTTGCTCAGATATTTCGATATTTCAACACAGTTTCCTTGTTGAGGATTAAGATTGAATTTTGCGAAGAAAAGGCACATGAGAAAAAATTATGATTAATAATTTTTCTTTTCAGATGGTACTTTTTTCTAAGTATACGCTTGATATCCAAGTTTTTATTGTAAATAAACGATGATTACAATAATGATATACGTAGAACGTTAATCAATTTTTTTAGAATGGATACATGAATTAATTTAAACTGTGAAATCTTAATGTTCAAACTTACCCGCATAAATTGCTGGAAGTAAAGTTTTAGTTGAACATTATTTTATCAATGCTGGAAAAGAGAGCCAATGGAAAATAATGAAATTGATATTAATTAGATTTCTATTGTAAATTGTTTAGATACCCGAGGTTGATGTACAAAGAATTTTAGCCATATTTGGCTAGAGTTACTCGCTATTTTTTGGAAGAAAATTTGGTAAAGCAGTTCTTTATTCATATACCCTCTTTTACCTAAAAAATATAAATGAGACGTCGAAACCTTTCTCGTCCGCATAAGTTTTTATTAAGACAACAAAAGAATCCACCATTTTCGTTTCATCAGATTTGACGAACTATATTCGCTCGTTAAAATCCCTTAAATTTATTCTTTCTTCTTTCCATAGTTTTTCTCCATCTTTTTGCATTTCTTCGTCGATTTTCCTCATTCACCACCGCCTTTTCTTATATCTCTTCTCCATTTCCGAAATGCCCTTCCCCTTTTCCTGCGTATTTTCTGCAAGACCATCACTCCCCTCCGTCTTATCTTCTTCCACTTTCGGTTTTGTGCTCCTCCTCAATCCCTTTTCGTCTTGTGTCTCTTCTCACGTTTGGAGAAGCATAACGCAGTCACATCCTCCATTGTGTTCGAGCTTTTGAGAGCGGTTCTCGCGAATCGCTCCATCAAACCCCAGAGAAGGGTTTCGTGTGCAAATGGGGGTTTGGGAAATGGAATATGATCCGATGGCGGGCAAGAGGACGGTGTGGGCGATCCCAAGGACGGGATTGCAGGAGACGACGAAAAAGATAATGATTCCACGTGTTTTGATTATCTTTGTCTGCCATTCGTCCCCAAACAGTAATATTTTTGTTTATTTGACTTTTATTCATTCCTTGATTGAAAGATATAGATAAAATCCCATTCATTCATATCATTTTTAATAACAATCGTCTCGAATGGTGATGCTTCTATTTTCCCCTAAAGATCGTCTGAGGGTTTCCCTTATCGTAGTATTCCTCAATATGTGATTTAATGGTTTGTTTCAGACTAGGTATTCAAGACTATTATATAGTTGTGAATATTATTATAACAATAAAAATCCATCTTCATTGCGTATTTTAGTCAATAATGACCATTCTTACAATAAACCCTATTTTTTTAAACACACACACACAACTGTGCCGTACGACTTTACTTGATTAAGACTTGATTAAGATTGACGTTTAATGAAAATTTCAGTGACGACTTACACCCGGACAATAACTTAAATATTTAAGATACATAATGATAAGAATGAAAATACATTTCAAATGTATTATATTCTGCGTTACTTTTTGTGGATCAATTGAATTTTGAAGAATTAAGAACTTAAAAAGATTTTTTAGAACTGTTTTCTAGAATAGGCGTAAAATTCCTGATTTAGATTGCTCCAGTAACATAATAATTGTTTTCAACTGTTAATTTTTTTAAGATTATATAGTGGTGGATCTGTGGGTACGGACTCATATTTTTACCATTCATTTACCGAATGAGAGAAAAAGAGAATATGTAATGAGAGATATTAGTAGTAAATCAATAGTAGATCGTGTAGTTGAATACATTTTTGCATAAAAGTTGCTATTCAGTCCCGACTTTAAGTAGATTTTTTATTTTCCAGACTCATAGATATTTCATAGACGCACTGCATAGCCGTTAAATAGACACAGGTTGGTAACGTACTAAGGCAATAAGTCTGCTAGATCCTCATTTACATCCAAGACAATTCTTACGTGCCATGCGAGAGGAATGTAAAAAGCAAATTTACATAATATTGAAGTATAATTCCTCTACCTAATTACGTGTTCCAAAAGCATCTTTGAGTCCAAACCCTTGCGGTTTAGATTCAACAGCATCGTGTACACAAGCTACTTCTCACACGCCCATGAATCTATACGGAGAAAGTCTTCTTTTGTTTGTCCCTCGGTACGAAGGAGGACTCCGTTGCTCCCGTCAATGAGTTGAGAAAATGGATCACTTTAGCCACGGAAATTCCACTTCTTCCCCTTCTAGTTTTTTCCTCTCCGTGTCCGGTCATTCTCTCGTGGACCACTGGCGCAAAGGTATTCTTTTTCCGGAATGAGACCGGAGATCGATGTTGAAAGACAACACCTTCCGACGGCGGCGTCTGCGGGTGGTGCATTCTTTCGGTGGAATGTCTGGAAGGATAGTTTCGGTTGGTCGTACAAAAGGAGAGGTTAGCGCTCGGCTGAGATACGGACCCTCGCTGCATTAATATCACAAAGGAGCCCAAAGGACGAAGATGATGATTTATAAAGCGCGAGGTCTATACTCTCTCAGATGGCGCCGTCTCCTGCATCGCCCCACCAAAAACCGCCCTTTCTACAAAATTCAGCTCTGTTTGTCTTGCTCCCGTTTTTCCGTCTAGTCCTTTCGTGGCTGCTTGTATAACCTGGTTTATTATGCCTTTGCCAGGAGCGCACAAAATAATAGCGTATAATGAAGTCATTGTCTATTTGATCCATTCGCTCGTGGCGTATTCGTGATTTACTTCGCGGGTAATTTGGGAAGATATGGAAGTGATAGGGAATATTCAATTTCCCTGAGGCCATAGCACTGGATGCTTTTAATTATATATGCCTTCATATAAATTGTAAAGGTAAAAAGTATTCCGAATATAGGACCTCGGTAACGTTCAATTTTATATAAATTTCAAAGAGAGTTTCAGTATACTTTATAGACATTTTAGTCTTCTATATTTGAGGATCGATCTGATTATCTGAACTGCAGCAAGTATTCAAAATTTTCCGTGGAACAGGTTTGTTTTGCTGATATTTTTTCCATAATAATGTTATATAGCTAAAATATTTATCCGTGTTATAATGATATTAGAATTCCTCTATTAAAGTGTTTAGATCAAACTATGAAGTTGAATCGGTGAAAGTATCTATGATATAAAAAAATCGTAGAATATTAGCAAAGAGAGCTACGATTTCTTTTGCTTCATTTAGATATACTGGCAAGTAAAATGAGATGTATGATGATTTCATATGATGATTTCATCAGAATATAACTCGTGGTCTAGAGCTTGTATCTTTTCAAATTAAATTTTCTTGTCAATTTGAAATAAATTATTTCGATTCGATGACTTGAAATGGTGAAAAATAGATTGTGCTTAAAATTTTGCTACGATTTTATTTAAATCTAGCTTTCTTCATCTGATTTTAAAACTCATGAACGGAAAGCTAATTAATTTGAATATTTAAGTTACCTTCCATCATTTGTAATTTAAAAATACTTACATAAATCTTTGATAGCTCAGTTTCACTCCATTTGAACGTACATCCACTCTTGATGAAAAATCCTCAATCAGCAAATGAATACACAACGCTTTCTAAGAAGACATTTTAACTTTTTCTTTCCACTTCCAAGTTACAAGGCAATGAAGAGATGTAACAGTTCTAGCGGCTCCCCTTTCTTTCTTCCTCTTCCCTTTGAAATAAAAAAACAGCCATCGCTCTTTTTCATTTTTATTATTTAGTCTATTGTGTCAAGGAAAAGTTCATGATTTACTGCCTCTTTCCTTTCTAATTCCTCCTCTTTATAAAGAGAAAGAGGGAACCTTTTTGACTCTCTTTTGCCCTCAACTGTGTTTGCTACATTTTCCTCCGCAGTTCTGTATCGTTTACTTTTGTGCGCGCTTACATGTAGCTTTGGGCAAGTGAAAGTTCTCTTATTAAAAATGGAGCCTTCGCTACCCGTGAATCATCTTCCACGCTAAAATAAAGGAATCCGAAGATCTATTTCTCAGTTGTGCACAGCGGCTTATCTTTTGATCATCTAAGTAGCTTTAATTATAAAACCATCCCTATATACTTAGAATTTAATACATGAAATAATTCCAGTTTTAATGAAATCTTCAATCACTCATGTAAGTACTGAAGTAAACATGAATAGCAAATGTAGAAATTTCATCAAGCCTAATTAATGCTCAGTAAAGTGAGACTGGAATATTAGCATGAACGGGTTATTGTTATAACTGGAATAATGAATCAATCTTATTGTTAATCGCATTGAGTATCGGACCGGAGTAAACAACACGAGTCACTTTTCCAGTCATGTGGAAGTTACTGGTTAAGATTATTAGATATAAGAAAGTTGCTTACATATTTTTATCGGGCTTCAAGCAATATATGAGACTTAACTGAAAATTTTTGTTCAAAATCCTGCGCCATATGATACTTTCCCTGTACATTTCACTAGTATTTGTGCGAATGTTTGTTTTTTTAGCGTGCCTATGAACTAGGTAGTATATCAGGTAGTATTTTTGACTAATTGAGATGGATAAAGCCAAATTAAAAGCTAATGTTCGCTGTATTTGCAGATGAACAGCGGCTGAATATGACTCATTTTAGAACATATATTGTAAAATGTTCGGGGTATAAACTCACCTGAACCTCTTTCTGCCAGAATTTCTTTGAGGTAGATTTGTCTGGACAAGAAAATTGCTAATGCTCAGCGATCATAAGTTTCCATTCACTTTACCATGTCCTCTTTTCAGATCTGTTTACATTTTTCCATTATACATACCATTTATCATTTTGGTAAGAATTGCCTTAATTTCATTCTTTTCAATCGAATGTTATCTAACAAATAATTTCGTTTATTAGAGAATTGATTCATATATATGAGATACGGAGGACGTGTTTTCCTCCTCTTGTTTTCATCGGATTTACTTGCTAAAACACGCTTAGAAGCTAATAAATGGGCGGAAACAATTCCTTGTGACCCTTTTGTTCGGAAATTACAACCTTCGGTTCCGCCTCACCTGTTTCCGAGGTTTTCGAGTGTTTATTTATTACTCGATCAATGCAACCAATTCCCTCCCACGCTCTCCCTTTCAGATTCACAAACGGTCCCTCCCCGCGTATTGGTAGCCCGAGACGGCAGAGTGAAAGCGACTCAATCCCACGCCTTGACGGCCCGCCCATCTCCTTTCGCGTGTACGGCCGCTTGCGTGTGTACACGCTTCTAGGCAATGATGCTCATCTCGGACTGGGAACAAAGAGACATCCGACTACATAGAGATTGACGTTTGGGAGTGGTGTTTAAAGGATTGAATGGAGAAAGAGGGGGGGCGAAGCTCGTGCTGTGTGGGACTCTCTCCCCGGAGAACACATCCCACTTCTCTCACGCTTCACTCAAACGACGTCTCTATACGTGAGGAAGGGAGGAAAGGTCCTTTCTTCCCGCATGAATAGCCTCCGAAGGGATTGATTTAGTAGCCTCTCTCCCATAGTGAGTTGTATTCGAGGATGTGAAAGAGACGAGTTCCTCTCTTCCTCATATCTCTGTCGATTTCCTCCTCAAACCTAAAAGCTGATTGAGGAAGATTCCTCTGGTTTGTTTATTTTTGAAGAAAGAAGGCGTGTGAACTATGACCAAAATTGGTGAGGAAATTTTTCCTCGTTCCGTTCTCCATCGTATTTGAAGAAATTTCGTATTTTTCGTTATTTATTTTTATTCTCCTGAATCGTTTCGTATTTGTAGACTAAACCGTTTCCTCAAACTGTTAGGCAGCTTCAACTATGTGTATTCTAGTACTTCAGCTCTGTCATAATGGAGTCATGTGGTCGAAATATGTTTAAAGGAGTCCTCTTGGGAGAGGCACCGTCAAGTGTTTGTCCAGGTTACCTGGGTCTTCCATTATATATTCATTTCGGGAGCCTTGAACGAAGTAAACTCAGTTTTTGAATTGCCTTCCGGTTCCTTTTCCCTTATGAAATTCTTTGCGAGAGGGTTTTTAAGAATACTATTGAATTGACAACTTACGGGATTCAATAAAATCTAACCTAAAATCAATGGAAAAAATGCCGTCATCATTTGGAGGTAAATATGCATATACATGGAAATGTGAGTCTTAGTAGGTAATACTTGCTCCGTTATTTGGTGTATTGTGATAGGACAATTTGCATACTTAAATCATTAGGTTAACAAAGATTCATATCTATGGCTACCCAGTGTAGATTTATCTTTTAGAAAAATATTTTTGCATCTTCATTTATATCTTGTAATCCGTCTGTTGACCAGTGTGTAGTTAAAAGTTTTAGGTGAGTTTATAAGTGCGACATTATTAGAAATATATATCTGACAGGTATATCTTTTGTCTGACTACTGAAAAATGCTATTCTTTATTTAGCAATATGGAACTTCTTTAATAGTAGACATTATTGATTTTACAGAAAATATTTGTGGAAGAATAGCTTTCAATTTTCTCTTTAAATCTCTGAAAAAAACCTTATCATTCTTGCTGCGGCAGATTTACCACAGTTTATAAAACTTCTACTGCCAACAATCGTTTTCAAGGAATAGCGAAATTCGTTCCCTCGGGAGTAATATGTTTTGGAAGGATAAGAAGAGATCCGAAAGAGTGGTTAACCGGCATCCAACGACGGGAGAAAAGGACCAACAATCTCCTTCACCCACAATCTTTCCAGAAGAGGGATTTAATCTATTCTGAGTTGTCGTATGAGTTTTAAGCCGAAGGCGTTGGGATCCTTGAGGTCTGGAAGACGCGATGATGTCTTTTGCGTGTCTTGCTTCATCTTCTTATCTCCCTCTTTGCTTCCATCCTCGGCTCATCTCAGTTATCTCTTCATTGCCTTACAGGGATTAGAAACCAATTTTTGTTAGGAGATGAATTACTTCGTGGAGTAATTCAGAGGGATATGTGAGCAAATTCTATGAGTAGTTCACTACTAGAATAGCCATTAAAGCTATTACGAAGATCATATTCCAATGCTCCTAATTTAGCGTAGAATAATAAAATAATTAAAAGTAATTATTAGGGTAATTTTTTATTTATACTCTCCTTTTTAATGTAGAATTTTCTACAGGGAAAAATTTTAACCCAGACATTACTACATATATCCATGTTTTCATATTTCGAAATATTCATTGAAATTATTTCCCCTAATCATTCTTGTCACTGTTTTCAAGTGAAGTATTACTAACAAAATTATAATGTAAATTTCTAACGATATTTGTTGTATTATAAAGGCTAGTAATCCTCTATAAATGACTACTTTCTGTAGGTAAAAAAACGTGACATAAACAGAAAAGATTTTACCACGATCCTTTTATCTACGCTGTAATTATTGGAAATAATTGTTTTTCGTTAACATTGAGACTATCAAAGAGATTACAGTAAAAATTACTACGAGTGTTGGTAACCTACATTTTATCATATTTTTATGATTTTGACTACTTTTAATTAACACCCTGCCGTATTTAACTTCTAAGATTGAACGTTAAATTTAAAATGGAAATTAATTTAGCATATACCAGATCTATTTTCCTCTCTGTCATCTCTATTCCTTGAGAGCAATGAAGTCGAAATTCCCCTCCTAGCTCCTCTCCTTTTCCCCTCGCATTCCAAGAGATGCCTATCAACCATCGTAATCCGTGCTATTCGTGGGCGCATCTCCGGGTTATCGCGGATATCCCCCGGGGTTAATACACAGCGGAAGCCAAATCATTCTCGGGGTTCCAATTCTCTCACATGCTCCTTCCTCTGATCCTTAGATGAATTTGTTTCCATCCTCGTATTTCTTATCTCGAATTGAAATTCCTAAAACATCTGAAACAATACCGTTATTTCAACGAAAGGTTTTTGTGTTATCTGAAATTAAGTGTTCGTGGATGTCGTGGGTGTATATTTGAAGTGAAATGTCAAAGTACTTGTATCATGAATGTGCATCGTTGGAGATAATCATGTTTACATTAACCTCATAATTTTAATGGTTTCAATTAACTTAATTCCCCGACATTAATTGGTGTGACTTTTTTATTTCATAAATACTTAGCATACATTATTTGGCTCTGTTCAAGTCTCCTTTCTTGAAACTTACTTCAAAAATGGTTCTATGACCTTTAAAATTAAAGAATTTGGAAAAATACGAGACTCGTAGACTGGAAGAGATTTTGATCACTTATTGTGGCTGTATCGGAATATAAAGTTGACCATATGCTGAAGGAAGTCTGGTAGAAAAACGCAACGACTATCCCAACTCACTAGAGATTTCTATTTAACCACCGGTGAATTCCTTTTAATCATAATGTTGTTCAACTTGGTTGTCCTATAGGTTGATGACATGTTAATTCTAGAAACCGGTTGCTTTGCGAGAAACATTGATGAGTTGAAGAGGTCACTGAAAATATCTTGTGTAGTAGAAGTGGCTGTTATAATTTCTCCTGATATTGTTTAATTTTAATTGAAATTATTATAATATGGGAAACTAAGTATTTAATGTTTCTCCTTTCAGGATTCGACAAGAAAAGAATGGCGGTGCTTGGTGTCCTAAGGCTGTAATAAGTAGCGAAGTGCGGGAGTACCTCGAGGTGGATCTCACTGGTGACCATCTGATCACGTGGACGGAGACACAGGGTCGATTCGGAAATGGCCAAGGACAGGAATACGCCGAGGCCTTCGTTGTTGAGTACTATAGGGAATCACTAGACCAATGGGTCGTATACAAGGACTCGAGGGGCGAGAAGGTAAGAAAAACTCAAGTTCTCCCTTTCTCCCTTATTAAAAATGATAGAAATGCCAATTGTTTGTCCCAATGTTCCAATACGGAATCACGTAAGTCTAATACTCGTTCACCTAGAAATCGCAGCACGATAGATATCCTAGAGACTGCATGTAGAGCGTTAATCTCTTTAAAAACTAGGAACGAAAAGCGGTAATCTTTGCTAAGATGTTTCTGACTTTTATTGGTACTCAAGGGATGTGGAGGCTAAAAGCAGCTTTAAGATTACTTAACAAGTTTCCTGCGAACGTTATCAGCAGAAGCCCAGTAGATTAGACGTAATCCCTTCTACCTTGACCGGTCCGATTAAGGTCGACCTGCCGGATAGAATGATCTGGAAACTTACTAAGCCGTTGGTTTCTTAGTTGTACTTTATGATGAAACGCTAAGCAAAGCCGTGGAAAATCATCTACAATACTCCTTCCGTCTGAATATGATTATGGTGTATTAATAAAACAGATGAAAATAAATTCTATATTATTCATAGAAATCAGCATTCAATAAAAAAAGTTTTTTTTCCCTGTGACTAGTATAGCTAACCTCGCATCAAACTAAAATGAATATCTAGACGTATGATTCAAAATATTCGGCCGTATAGAATATAATAAAAAATTACAAATTTGTTTCTTAAGCTACGGAAATAAATTCAATAAATATTTCTGTAAACTGTTTCCTTAAATTTCTCTTGTTGTATTTTTTAATGTATTGTATAAGGATTTTGGTAGCTAGTAATTCTTGTGGAAATATTATTTTCTCCATTTTCCAAAGAAAAATACGAATCTCATTCTTTGTGAAAATGCTAATTTAAGCCTAACTCTCAGCTCCAAATAAATATCTGTCAAGATTTTAAGGAAGCGAATATTTTGTTGGGCAGTACACTAATAGTGTTAACGGATCTTAGTCGAGAACGACTTCAGCTGAAATTGATCTTAATTATTTTTTTGCGCTTCTTATCTTGATCTCGCTCCCCTTTCTCACATCTTTGTAAAAAAATCCAGTGCGGAATTACATTTATACGTTTTATGGGTGATTCCCTCAACCCCTGGATGAAAAGGATGGAGAAACTCCCCTTTTTTCCATTTCAGCGTTCTGTGCGAGGTAATTTTTCTCGCCGGGCAGTCTTTATGCCGGACGAACACGACGCGGTCCACTCCCGGATTCCGGGAGGCGTAGGACAAGGGCAAGACCGAGTAACACCAGGGAAAGTGGTGGTTAGTGAGGAACACGCCCACGGCGAAAGGAAATAAAAATGAATGTAGAGGAGTTTTTTATCCACTGCAGAGGAAGGGAGCAAAGTGGAAGGGCAGCATGTTTTGGAAGATGAAAAAGAGGGAATGAGATAGAAATTGTTGAGGAGGTGGTTGTAGGCCGCCCTGGAGTTCTGATGGTGTTGGATGAATATTCCCACTCCACTCGCCTTGTATATCGCTTCCTCTTACCCTTCCTCCAAACGGCCCCGATGTTCCACTTCTAGGGAAGCCTTTCCGTGTCGCCATCTGTCTTCTCGCGGTAGGAGTTCTTATTTCTTTCCCTTGCTCCTTTTCCTCTATCTACAGTTTTCCTCTTTTATTTTTCTTCATTCCAATTTTTCTGACACCGTTTTCTTCAACCATGTCCCTCCGTAAAGAATATTTCTGAAGAGTACGATTATTGATGGTTAGGGGAAAATAAATGTTTTCGGAAATAATTGGGTTCTGCCGCTAATTATTAATGCCGATAATGACATTGAAGATGGTGAAAAACTGAAAATTATTTCCATTTATTAATATGTCTAAAATAGTAATTTCGCTTTATTCATACCTACCTATGCAATGTTTTCTCATTGTCATTTGAAACAAAATATCTCGGTAATGTTTAAATTAATCATTAAAATTATAGCTAAATGGAATTTTGAGCAAATCTTGCTTGGCCTCGGTAAAGTTAGGAAAAAAGCATGAACAAAATATTGGTGTTAGGATATTACTTTTAATATTCCTTCACTGGGAAGCTTATTTGCTGCAACATGGTCTACTGGTTGTCTTGCAGCATATAAATTAACGCCTGATTTGACCAAATAACTTTGGATTTTCACCAATAATATGGATCTGGCCTTCATAGGTAATTGATTTCAAACGATCATTTTTTACTAAAAAGTAGCTATTTAAATATGCAACATTGGAAAATTATATCACGAGAGAATCTACTCCTTTTAACCCTTAAAAACTGAATTTCTATTTCGCATTTTGCGTTTGAATGATTCCAGTTAAAAAAACTTCATTTATCATGAATGCCGTGATCAACATTAGAGTAGCATTAGCTGTTATATAATCATTTGGCAAGATCTTGTATTTTATATAAGTAAGAGGTAGCTAAAAATTCTAATACCTGCCTCCTCGCATCCCGATTTTATACATCCAATCAAATTTTTTCATCATGAAGGTTTCTCTCGATTTCTTATTTTCTCTGAGGAAATACTTTTTTACCCGTCCGCTTTCTTCCTCTAATCGGTCCAGACAGTGTTTGCTACTCAATCATCAATCTGAACTTTAGAAATATTATTCCTCTGCGTATATATTTTTTTCATCCTACAAAATATCCTTCCTTAAAACCTATCAGTTTACCTAGAGGGTCGTAAATCTCCTGCAGTCTCCGACATGGCTTTATTGAAACAACTGTTCGAAATCCTATCTCTGAATCCAGACTCTGGTTAATTGAACTCACAGCTCGTTAAATAATATTACAATGAGTAATTCCCTCTAAAAATGCTGAGCGTGTTTAGTTTTTATATGTGATTGCATTAATGCACGTTGATATAAATGAAACCTCAAGACTAGATGTTTCTGGCAATTTGCATAAAAATATCAGGAGCTTACATCAGTCCCAAATTAACAGAATGGAACGTTTTCCGACTATTTCTTCCATCTTAGGCTAATAGTATCCTTAGAACAACTCAGTGAAGATTAATGGCGAGTTAGTATCCACTTGTCTGTCAAAAGAGTCGCAGCGTTAAAGTGTTTCCTTTGTCAATCCAAAAATTAGTCCCTTTTATCTTTGTCAGTTATCTTTCAAATTACTCTTTAAAACAGACTGCTTATCGCTTTCCGATTCTTGCCCATAGGAATTCCTCTTTTTTGAAGCCTTTTATGTCAGCTCAACAATCGCTCGTTAAAGAAAAAGCATTAAAAAAAGGAGACTTAGGTGAAAATTTCCTATAACTGTAATCCAATTAAGCGTCACTTGTTGCTCTGCGAAGCCGACAAAATGCGCTCGTTTGTGTCTCTCGTCTTTTCTTCCTCGGCTCGAGTCCAAAACGATGAATTCATAATCCTCTCTTTTTCCTGACGCCTCTTATTACATTTCGCCCTTTTACTGCTCTCCTCCCATTTCTCGAGAGGCGAAATATCGCCGGTTTTTCGAAGCGGGCGCACGTCAGAGTTGATCTTCTAATCCATCAACTTGCTCTACCCTCTTACGCCCTGTTTACCTTGTTTCTTTCCGCCCGCTTCCTGCAGGTCCTTGCTTAATTCCGAGTCAATTTTCCATTAATCAAAATTATCGTTCCTTTATTCCACTCTGCCTCTTCCTCTACTAGACACCCTTCAGTTTATTTAACAACAGTTTAGGTATACCACTCCCCAAATGAACATCTGCCAATGATTTAGGGCTAATTTGCAGGTGTGACCTTTAATTGTTGCCCATTTAAGGCTCTCTTCAAATGAATTACTAATTTATATTTAATATACTAAGTTCAAAATTGCCTCTATAGTAATAGCTACAGTCAGTCCATTGTGAAAATTTTATCTCCTTTATCTAACTCAACAGTGGAAAATAATCCGCTTTATAATCTGAATCTTTAATAGTATATTTTAATGGAATCAATCTTTTATCTAATTATGCAGACTACCGTTACTAAGAAAAGGTTTTACTCTAAGTCCGATGAGTGTTTTATAACTAACGAAAAGCCTGCAGTAATTGTATGATGACCTTTTTCGAGCATAAATATTTGTAGGTTTTAATCATTTTTTATTAATACCTATGATTTCATAAACTGGAATTTTATTTTAAGTTTTTGGCTTCAAAGTAACACTTAATGATATTATAGATACGATGATTTAGTGTTTCATAGTATATTTGTACAAAGCTGATGTATTTTTGTGAATGCTAATATATTGTAATATCATTTTTGTGAATGAAACCATTTTACTAAATAATGAATTTGCCATTTGGTTCAAGATGATATCACAATGAAGTTAATTTTAAGTAGAGCAGTAGAGAATCTTCAGAAAAATCTCGGTGAAACAGCTGAACAAATTTGAACTTAAAAACCGATTTTAGCTGCATGCAGCAGATTCTTTGGGCGTCAATTTTCTCCATATTTTTGGAAAAACTAATATATCTAGGCACTACAATACATCGAAGTCGAGAAGGCATTCCCTAAACAAAGATGCAGGTAATGCTGAGATTGGCCGCTATCCCCTTCGGTTTCGCTCAGTTCATCACCTGCGTTGTTCCCACCGCGTACACCTCCTCCGTACCGCGTACCACCTCCGCCTACTACCATCTCCGCCGATAGTTCCATGCGCTTCCACAGCGCACTTTACCTCGACAGCCCTCCGCACTCTCCCGTGTGGTCATCAACTCTTCACCCGTGTCCTCTCACCTCTTTTGTCCCATTTCGCCGCGAGGGTGCCCCTCCTCTTTCCTTTCATTCCTCTCTCCGGAGAGTATACGAATGGGCTCCAAGAAGGGATAAAGCCCTGGACTCTCCGGAATCATCTGTCTCCCGCGGGTGAAGGCCGCTGGTTGACAGGAGTGTACGGCAGAGAGGGCGCGCGTCTCTTCCTTTCTTTTTGAAGAGGGCGGGGGAGGTGTTCTTGGTGGCTGCAATGTGGGAAGGGAAGAAACTGGAAATATGAGGCGGCGGCGAACATTTCTCCTCCTTCTTTAAACGAATTATCAGACTTTATATGATGCTTCCTTCAGCTTCATACCGTCCGTTTGTCTCATAGTACTGTTTCAGATGGCGCGCCATTAGTTTAATGATTTGTTATTGGGATGCGCCTTAGCATATCCTTTTTATTTATTTTCATGTTACGAAGGAAGTTACTCATTTTCCCATCTGATTAGCTCTATGTTACGTTTCTAGATATCACAGGATTTTCTTCTAATTCCAGAGACCATTGTACACCTTGAGCTGACTTCTTTGTTTATGAGTGGTGGCATTATAGACTATAGGGAAATCTCAGTTGCAAAGGTGTGCGTGATATAATGTAAAACTACCTCCTGGTGTGTGCAATAAGGTATTCTAATGATAATCAATACTTTGGGACCAGGAAGTACGCAGACATTTTTACGAAATATAGGAACAGGGAAGAAAAAACTGTGATTTTGATATCTAATATAATTTACTTCAGAATAGTTTCACTTTCTACAAATTTGCTCGAGTTATTCTTTTACGTGGAAAAAATGTTCAGTTAAGTACTTCAGAATGTTTATATCTACTTCCAATTCTGTTTAGTTTTACCTGAAGTGATGCAGATAGATCAGGACTAAAATAGTCCTATATTTATAAACTGTGGTACAATGAGGTGAACATATTTATTGCTTTAAAAAAACAGCGCCAATGAAAAAATTGACCTATGTAGTAAAATTAACCTTAGCCGTATTTTAAGAAATAGTTCCCATTTAGTACACTTCAGCAATTTATTCCCTGGTTGTTATTTTACTCTTTCTTTGAATCAAATGCTGCAATTTATAAGTTATTAATGCTGGATTAAGTTAAGACAGTGGTTTTGAATGAATTATCGTAACTTAATTTAGAAAGTCCCAAATAATTTATATTTATCATGTCTGATTGATCAAATCTACCCTAAAGTTGTCAGCATTTTTTCTGAGAGAATGCAATCCTAAGAAAAGCCATTTGTGTAAATGATTACAACGCGAAACACTCTATTCTTCCATTAATTTCTTTGTCATCTTTTTGTCGTCTCTTGCTATTCAGAAATGCTCACCAGCGCGTGAAAATTTGCAATTTATATTCAAATTCTTTTACACAGATTATAACTGCGCGAAGTAAGTCGAAGCAAACAAAATGAGAAGTTGAATGACTTTCAATCATATTCAAATAAAATACGAATGATTCAAAGGGTAGGCAAATAGTACGAGGAGCTTTTGTTTGTTAAGTGCTCTGTGAATTCATTTTGAATGAGAATTATTCAAAGGAATTCAAAGCTTGAAATGAAAGTATGAGATGAATCTAGATAATGCAAATTCACAGATTGCTTGAAAGTATGAGAAATGTATATTTTTTTGTTATTAAAATGAACCTTTGAGTTTTTAAATTTTTTCTGTAAATAATCTCAAGTTTTCGTTTGAAGATTTATATATAGGAGAAGTAAACCAAACCCACAATTGGTGAGCGCAATTACTTTACCATAACAAGAAAAACTTTTGTAAGGACAAATCAAAGTAAGATTAAAAGGTAAAAAGTGGCAAATCTGAGCTAGCCCATGTTGCTTCGCCTCCATACTTAACCAAAATCATTACATCCAGCTTCTGCTGCAGAAGTTATGTCATTCATGTCGTTGATGAGAGTTTCAACCATTGAATCCTTTTATTTTATCCTTAACGTCCGAACACTTATTTTCTGGTTGTTTATCGTTTACGTCCAATACGTTTGAGGTGAGTTCTTCGGGTGGTAATGAATCTAAAATTTTGAAATCATCCTCCATCGCTGAATCTGATTTGAAAAAATTGATATTCTATCAAAGTATTTTTCAGTTTGAAAATAGTAAACGACGACGATGGAGTGTCAGGAAAGATAATGTATTATTTCGTGTTTTCCGGAAGATCAATTTGCACTCTCTCACCTGACTCACTTTTACGACTAATTTGCCCTCTTTAGAGTCTCCTCATTACTTCGGACGATTATGACAGGGCTAAGCGGTAAAACAGGTGCAGTAAAGCGCGGCGGAAGTACGCCTTTCCCGGGGATTCCCGAAGAGGCATAAAGGCGGTGAAGATAAAAGGAGGAGGGAAAGATGTATCATAAGCGTCTTTGCACGAGGTGACGTCGAATTTGTTCTTCTCCATCATCTTGATAATCCCACCGCGTGGGCGTGGACTAGAAATTCCGTAGCAAATTCGTCGTGTATTCTTTGCTTGGCTTATGATGGCGCAAGGCACTCACGTCTCCTCCTATTAGAACTCTGTGAAGTGGGAGTTCAAATTAACTCAAAAGGACTCCAGTCGTGATGGATAAATGGCAGTGTCGTTCTTCCTTCCCATGCAGAACATTATTAGGATGTGGGACGAGAAATTTGCCATGCGCAGTTTATATTTTTCTTAAATAAATCACGTTCTTCCAGAATAATACATCAAAATGTATGTACTACTTATTCTCGTGAATAACAATAATTTTTATTTTTCCAATGGTTGCCTACCTAATAAAAATAATTATCCCTTTGTGGATTGTAGTATTGATGGAATAAGACGTTACTAACGTAACTACATTAGATTCACGTATATTTGAAATTAAAGTGCTTTGTTCTTGTTCCGCATAAAAAATTAACAACAAAATATTTTTTCTTTACATTTATATCTACCTGATTGGCTAAATGATAAAGATTGCTAATTACGAATCACAGTCCATTTTGTGCAGTCAATGTTTTGCGTACAATATTATTTTCTATGAAAGTTATATATTGTAAATAACATCTATGAAACGGACAGCATAAAATCAACATTTCTTATACTAGGTTAGGATGGGAAAAACTGAGAAAAAATTCCACATAAAGGTTTTATTAAGGCGACTGGTTTCAAACTTTAACCTTCATTATAAGGCCTACTATTTGGACGTTTCCAAATTCCACCTTTGTGTGGAAGTTTTGCTTAGTTATTCCCATCCTATTCTAGTATGGAGTTCCACCAACTGAAACTTCTACCATTGATTTTATTTCTTATACAGACATTAACTTCGCTATTTGAGTTGGTATTCATTATTTCTTTTCTCAATCGTCATGTGGTCGTCTTCTTAGTTGTAGGATAATAATACACTTTAGGAATACATTTCATATCTATGAAGTGTGATTTAGAAGCTGTTTCATGGCAAAGAAATTCATAGGATTGGCATTAGATTCGCACATTTATTGAAAGGACTCTCATAAGAGTTGAACCAAATATTGACATGTAGTTCAGTCACCACAGTTCAAGCGATTTTTAGTGAATAATATTTACTCAAATCGGCAAATGTAATTCTTTTTCTCTTTATAAATCTCCAATGAAATTAGTACGCATACCCAAAATTTATATCCATATAAATATTGTTATCAACAAAAATGGGTTTTCGTCAATCATCAGTTCCAGTCATTACTGTTTTTGAATTGTCCAGAGTAAATATTAAAAGAGATAGCCAATGCGGCAACATCTCATCAACTATGAGGACTAAAATTTCTGTATCGCGGTTAACATGAAGTTTCATTGGAAAGAAGTTAATATATTTAAAAACAGGACTAGCGGGTGGTGGATCTGAACAGGCAAGAGATATTGATGTGTGAGAGAGAAGAATTGCTAGATGAGACATACAAAGCAAGTCGCAAATTTTTCAGTTTTTTACTCTCACCACCTCCTTCCGAAAAATACTGTTGATATGGGCCAATCTGTAAAGTGAGATGAATATCCGTAGAGTTAGAAATAGAATAAAACATGTGAACCGGCGGCGGAATGGAATTGCTGAATTCCAGTCACCCATGGGAGAGAGAGAGAATATTTCCTGCTTCTCTATTCCTTGCTCCCGCAATGGGGTAGTATCCAAGAGAGTTGCTTCTTCATGAATGGAGAGAGAGAGATGTGGATGTGGGCCAAAAGGGAGAGGAAGGGCAAGAGTTGTAGAGACAGTTGAATCGAAGGTTAGATGGTAAAATTTGGACATTGAAGCGGAATGATTCGTAGATGAAAAATATCAAAGTTAACTATTTAAGAGTATCGTAATGGAGTAGATGAAGCTTTAAAATACGTTGTATCGAGAACAAACAAAGAGAATTGAAAACAAAAATAAGAAAGGGAAAAATGATTGAATTGGGTTAAAATATTAATTGATGTGAATTATTAACTTTAATTGCTATTAATAGGAATGAATGGTAATGATTCCTATATAATTGAATTACTTATATTCTTAAGTGAAGTGTTATATACGCCTGGGCTTAATTTCTCGCTCAAGTTCACAATGAAATTTTATTGTTCTTCTTGGAACTCATTTCTTCCGAATCTTAATAAAAATAAAAGAGATTTAATTTTCTTAAAATTCTAATCTTCCCAGAGCTATTTGAATAACCATCATTTCGCTCTGGTTGAAGTGGAATGAAATCTTTCCTTTCTTCCTTCCTTACTTAACCATTTTTTTTTAATTTAATGATATAAGGTCCTGATATCTTTGAAGACAATTTTCCTTTTCAAGGAAGGGGAATGGGACTAAATATTTAAGCATTTTTGTTGCTGCAGGGTTCTGAACGAAGAAAAATATATATTTGAAACATATATTTCTATATTTCAATTACGCTGCGATTAGGCCATCAGGCCTGGTGGCAGTGGTGGAAGGGGAAATACTATATTACAAAGAATTGCCTGGCATTGGCCCAAAGACGGGAGGGAAACCCCTCCAAAAACCTCCCGCAAGCAATGAATTACTATTATATGTACACTCCTGGCCAAAATTAACGCACCACCGGCCGTTAGGATCGCAAGGGAGGTGCTGCGTTAATTTTGGCCAGGAGTGTACATGCACAATAGATAATATAACATTAATATTACAGTAATTACCCAATAGATAATATAACATTAATATTACAATTATTAACATTACAAAAATTTAAAAAGTACAAACAGATTTAAGCTTATTTTAAAACTTTTTATATTTTTTGGCATTGGAAAAAGGACTTTCCCAAGTAAGGCGTTCCATTCTCTATTTCCACTATTGACGAATGAATACTTCGCAATTACTGTTTTTTGTTCGCGTTCTTTGATCTTTAAGCTATGGTCGCCACGTCCAATATAAGTAGGAAGTTTAAACCTGGCATTGAGATCGCCCCAGCCCTCCGCGGAATTCCATGCTTTGTACATCCCGGCTAATCTCAGGATTTTCCTTCTCGATTCTAACGATTCCCACTTCAAGTGGGAATTCAAGCTAGCATTTTACTTACACTCTCCGCTTTTTTGTGCTTACCGACTACGTACCTAGCCGTCTTTCTTTGTACCCCTTCGAGCGTCTTAATAAGGCCTGTTTCGTGGGGATTCCATACAAGAGAAGAGGAATCAACTAGGATTTAATTATCTTTATTTCTGCCTAATTATCAATAGGATTTAATTCTACCTACATTTGAACATGATCTTTTAGAGTGAAAGAATTATTTTCAGTTGGCATCATTAGTAAGGCAACGAAAAATAGAATCGTATGATAACAGAAAAACATCCCGTGTATAGTCACATGATAGAATAACTTAAGTACCCTTTCCTTTTGTATTTTATAGGACAAATTCTTAAATTAAAGCTACTCGTCAATTTTAACGCTTGTTTCGTGTGTTGATAAGGATCTATTTTATAAATAAAATGGATATTGAAAAATTTTCGCCGGGTTTAAATGATCGTAATGATTTTCACTCAGATTGTTAGCAATTTCGCTGCATTCCTGGATAATCCATTTGTAGATTCGACGTAGTTTTATTGAAACTGTTTAGCCCTTCGTCGGCGTGTTTCACTTCCCCGCTTGGGAGTGTTCTTGCTCTCTTATCAGAATCATCTGACGGACTCTTTCTGGTGGCTTCATCTCAAATTAAATATCACAATACAAAGGTTTATTTGTTCGGAAGGAAGATCTCTGGAAGTTGTCGCGGAATGAGTGTGGTGGGCAACGCCAATTTTCGAAAACAAAGTCGAGAACTCGTTCTCATTTTTCCATCTCGTTGGATACTCAATGCTTCAGTCGACCCGTGAAGGAAACGAATCTCCTTGGAACGTCTCGTCCCTCCCATTTTCTAAACTCCATCTTTTCTTGTGTTCGAGACACCTCGAAAGTGAATTCAGAGGTATCACGGGAGGCGCAAAAGTTCCAGCTGAAAGTGATGGGAGAGCGGCGCGCTAATTAGCGTGCGTCAAAAGGAAAAGAGGCGATATTCATCAACTGCGTCGTCGCCGAGGGAGAGGCTGTTTGAACCGCGCTTCTCCCTCGCTCTCAAAGAACAACGCTATTTTACATTCGCGAGAGATGGCGCGCTAAAATTCGAACTCATTTTCCGTGTGAAGAGCACGCTCGGCTTCAATCGCGTTCTAATGCGAGGTAATTCATCGATTGCAGTGGCGCTTTATGTTCGAAAGGGCTCTTGTTGGTTATCGAGAAGTTCGCTTTATTAACCTGTGTAATTCAAACGATTAGGATCAGATGACGCGATTTCTGATGGATTTCTCGTTTATAAGTTTGTCTTAATTAACGAAACACTAAATTTTCATATTGAACTACCGACTTGCATTTAATTTTAACATGAAGTCATGTTAAAATTACGGCTTGATAAAATTATGATTATCTTTAAACCATCATAACATATAAAATAAAGCAATAGTTTATTTTTAAGAATAAGTTAATATATAATATTAAAGTAATATATTAATTTTATCTTTTGCGTTTAAGATGAGTTTTCACCAAGTGAAGGTCAAAATGAATGAATTTGTAATCCTCAATTCAATTCAATACTAAAAACAATGTCATGCTTCTCAGAAATTTATAATTCCTTTAATAAGTTTAACTCTTTTCCTGCTATATCTGGAAAGCTCCATCATTAGTAGTGCCCTTAAGGTTAAAATTAAATATCATTAATGTTGAATTCGAAAGGTCTCTTAAGGGCCTTAATACTTAAATAGCTCTACCTATTATTTCGACGATTCTTTTAAATTTGTTTCTTTGTATTTTTATATGGCTTCCCACATAATTGAATTCCGACGAACTCGCTTTTCCTTCTTCTCCTTGCCTCCTTTCATTCAAGAACCACAGATCTATCAAATAATCAGCCTTATTCAATTAATGCGTCAATAAGTGTATTATGTTCGTTTTTTCCCTTTAATCCCCTTCACATCAGTTCCGATAATTGGTTCCGTAAGCCCTTGCTGCCGTAGGCGGAAGCCACTCTGACCTCACGGAGGAACGCCCTTCTTTTCACGTACTCCCCGAAAGAACCCTTTTCTTCATTTCGGGCGCCGGGGGTCGTGCGCACCCCTTACGATAAGGAAAAGGGGAGAGATGCATGTGGAAAAATTCACGCGGCGGAAGAAGTGTAAATTGAGAGAATTGAGACGGAAATCGGACAACAAAAGTCTACCCTCCCGTAGTTTACACGAGAAAATGCTCACGAGCAATAATTAAGGGACGGATAAACTTCACAGCGTAAAGGGTTTGCCGCTTTCTGAGCGATGGGAGACTCGCAAGAGGAGATAAGAAAGAGAGGTTTAAAATCGGGGTCTGATGAATAGAACCTAAAGGGAGGAAGGAATAGGGTGCTGCTTATGAAGAGTGGTCACATAGGGAGAGAGGCATTTGAGAGAGGAATTGGGTAATAACAAGGGAGGAAAAGGGGTAGATAGCGAGGAACAGGTCCTAAGAAGAGACAAAGAGATAAATAAGGGAATGGGAGATAAGGAAAAGAAGAAAACAGCAAACATCAAAGGAGATGGCTAAATAGATAATAAGCGGAGATGATTGGAGTACTGGGTTGAAATGGAAGTTCCGAATACTGGTTCTGTCGTAACGATATCCGATTTAATTTTACTTCTCCTCTTATAGATGCCATCTCGTTATAAAGTTCACTAAGTGGGTACTAACTCGTTGGATCCTATACGGGTCTGTGATTTGTTTTCTTATTGGCCGTCTGCTCCTTTTGAAATACCTACTCGCAATTAGGATATGGTGTGAAAAGTCATTTATTAGAGGTTTCTGGAAGTTGTTGTTTTCTCAGAATCAAAAAGAAGGAATTATCCTCACTTCAAAAGACTTTCTGTAGTTAACTATGATAATTATAACCGTAGAGGTATTGAAAAAACCGTCGCCGCCTATACTAAGATCACTCTTTTCTGTACATAATTAGGTTCAAAAGTATTTGTAACTTACCAGAGAATATTACCACTGCCACATCAAAATTTAATTTCATCAAAGTAATTAAGGAATATCTACTCGAACATGACAACGTTGAGTTTTTGTTTAAAAACTGTGTGTAATAGGTATTATGGTAGAGATTATGAGATCACTAATATATTTTGTGTAAAATTTTGTAATTTATTATAGTCTATATTTATTTTTTATATATATATTTAATCTTATTCTTTATTTATATCATGTTTGCTGAAGTCTGTGAATAGTCGATAACCCTGAAGCAGGTGTCTGTCGCCTTAGGGGTACCTATTCCTAGTAATAGTTTTTTAATATAATATATAAATGTGAAGGAAAAAATTTTATTAATAATCGTTATTATCTGCTATCATAAATGGCAAAATTAACGACGAAACAGGGTCTACGTGACAGAATGTAAATAATTTTTTCCACATTGACTTTAAACTGGACTGGTGCTTATAACACCTGCCATTCTCAAAATTTATCAATTCTATTTAACTAAAATATTTATGAATATCTGGTGGAGATGTATAGTATTATATTATCTGATTCTCATTCATATCATGAGGTTTGAGCATGAAGAGTTGAGTGTGACTGCTAATCCTAATCTATTTCAGATGTATAGCATCCTAAGTGGAAGTAAAAGACATCTGTACGCACGTGGAAGTAAAAAAGAATCACTTTGCTTGTTGCGGAAAAATGCTTTTAATTTCGCATTATCTCACTGACGAGGCCAAAAAAGCAGCACCTTTGAGCTGGTTCAAAGTAACAGAAATATGTATTCTTTTGCTTTTGCCATGGCAGAAAAATGTTAGGAAATTTATATAACAAAGTGATAGTAAGAAGATACATTTTCGAGAATATTACTCTACAGTCAAGAGAA
This sequence comes from Sympetrum striolatum, assembly GCA_947579665.1. Taxonomy (NCBI): domain Eukaryota; kingdom Metazoa; phylum Arthropoda; class Insecta; order Odonata; family Libellulidae; genus Sympetrum; species Sympetrum striolatum. The sequence continues at coordinate 97,395,623 of OX388341.1, read as the reverse complement.
AGAAATGGTGTTAGACATAATCTTGTGAACCTTAAGTATTCTCTAAAATCAAAGCAGAATCGAAATGCATTTTAGGTCATTTATTAGCTGATACAATAATAAGAGTCACAATATACCTTATGCTGTCAAAAAGTAATAATTATTTTTTTCAGCATTCATTATTTTTTGACAGCATAAGGTATATTGTGACTCTTATTATTAACATTGCTGTCAGTGGTGTTTTAATATTATTAGCTGATACAATATTTACCTGAAAATATATCATAGCAATGGCCCAGGAGTAATTGCGCTTTCTTAGCCGTACACCCAAGTGGAATAGGCAAGAGCTTTGAGTATTTAACTTCAATAAAGCTCCGGAATGGAAAGTACTCAGTACTTCTCTGTATGTCCAAATTTACCGTTACAAAGTCTAAAGTTTGAGTAGAAATCGGCTAGTTTGCTTCTTCAAACGTTTTATCCTAAAAAGAGGATAGGAATTCTCACTGATGCTGTCTATTCCAAGAACAGTATTTTTGTCGGAAGCTTTGAATCAGGCTTTTGAATATTAAAAGATATAAGCCCGGGAAAGTCAAAGGAAATGGAAACCGCAAGTCTCTGATGTGGTTGTAATGGATTTTGAAATTTAAGATTAATTTCATGCTCTCTCGTATTTTTCAGATATTACGAGGTTCAAAGCCTGGATTAAGCTTCAGGCGGCTTTGACGTGTTTTTATCTTTTTCGTTAAAGGAAAACGGGAACGCGTTTGTAACATGATATTTTAATTCCGGAATCCCAATGCTGATAGTGTTGTGGAGGACATAGAGGTAACTCTCTCACCAAAAGCGTCCCGGTGAAATGATAAAAGAACATAAAGGATAAAAACAAGTGGATGTAAATGGCTTAAATTTAACGGAAATCCGCAGATTTAGGGATTAAAACATTTCTCATTTGCCCGAAGCGGGAGAGCGAACAACTTTAATAATTTATTCGCTAGTATTATGCGAATGAAGTTTATCCCATACAACGTATGCGTGTATCGGGATATTCTGCTAATATTTGTCGACGAAATTTCAATGAGAGGCATCCAAACAACGGCTTTACAATATGTTAACCGATGAAGAAGGCGGAATCCCAACGCAAGGCGAGATTTCGGCCGACCTCTTGATAAAACCATCTGGAAACCCATTCTCTTGCGCCTCCTCAGCGGGAGGGATGGGGTAATAAATGTCGTCTCTTCGACCGGCGCATTTTTCATCGAAATGCGTTCCATTCAGACTCCGAATTTCCCTCTTCGCTCATTCAATTCCTCCCTTCACTTACACCGCGCACCTCGGTTATAACTTATCCGAGAGGATCGGGAAGTATATAAAAGTGGGCATTCTCACCGCGTACGATTCCCGCGCTTTCATAAGAGGAAGAACACGAATCCAAGAGCACCTGCTATACTCCACATCCTCCTCAACCCTTTCACAGTAACCTTCTGGACCCATTCTCTCATTATCTGATCTCCGTATTAGGAAAGATGTGAGCCCTCCTGTCCACCTTCAAGGAGGACGTGACGCAATGGATAGCTCGAGAAAAATATTCGATGTAGCAGGTGAAGTGTTGCGGTCGCAGTATGACCTCGAGGAGCGCAGTGGCGTGGACGAGGGAGTGGAGGTCACGGCGTAGGCGACGGTTCAGGAGGGAAGTGCAGAAAGTTATGAGATATAAGAAGGCGGTAGAGATGAAAAGTCGGTCGAAAAGCTTCACGAAGAAGTACGCAACGCCTGAAGGTGAGCTGCGAGGCCGGAGCAAGTGCAGGATGACGGCAAATTCATCAAAGAAACAACGAGATCCTTAGAAGGATAATGGTAGATGTATGGCGAAAGCGAAGAGAGGACTTGAGTGCGTTGAGAATTTCAAGGAACTGTGTAAATGATCGCACTCTATGAATTATTCTTCCGAGAACGTGTTTATGAGCGAACTGTAACTAATGTTCGCGAGTAAACCGAAGATTTACGGCTCGTCTAATGGTGAATGTATCGCCGACGATTTTCACCGCCCTCTAGGAGTATAAATCAAGCTGTTTGCGTGCCTCGGCACACGAATATTGAATTTCGCAGCCAAGGTGGAATATCATTTGCAAAAATGAGCGGCAGATTGATGCGAGCAAGTACAGATATATTTATTTATTCATTGAGGCATTCGAAAGTATTTCTCAACGTCAGGAGCAGATTGCGCATGGCATTCCTCACCTTTTTGCTCGCAGTTCATTTAAGAAGCGAGATGGCGGATTTGACTCCTGAGGTTTAACATGCCATCAATCCAATGGACCCGAAGATTCTCTTATTTTGGATTTATTTTAATATACTCTCGAGGGCTCGGGAATGCGAGGTCTAGGGAGTCGAGACCATTCATCTCTTCGACTCGGTCTTTAACGCGTCCCCTGCCGGGAAAGAATCGGACCAAATCTCGAATTCAAAAAGATAGGAGCACCCAGAATTCCCCATTACAACGAGTGTGAAGACAGTATTAATGGGTTAGCCCATTCCTCTTTGAGTCGCTCCATCACGCCCTTCCCATTAACCGAGCAGCCTCCACCCTTACCCTCTTCACGCAATCTCAAGCATCTCACGATTCCTCCCTTCATTTGTTTTACCTCCTCTTCTGCTTCTTTTTCTTGGTACAAGAACCATGGTTAAGAATTTCAAACACTTTTTCTCGGGCGCTGAGGCATATAAATGTTTCGTTGAAATTCATTAGCTGACGAGATCGTGCGACCATATCTTTCCTTTCGCTCTATTTATCCTCAAGATATTGAATTCTGCCGTATGAGCTGATTTACGGTGGAGATATTCCCTAGAACTTGGTAGACATGAGACGTCTTTTATTAAACCAGAAAATTCCATAACCATGTCGATGATATGCTAGAAATGTGCGGTATTTGTATATAACAAACTTCTTCCAGACATAGAACTAGAAATACAAATAAAACTTAAAACATAGTAATGATAGCAATTATAATAAATGTAGGCTGTCAATATGAGCAGCTACATTGCTTTTGGAGTAAGAGTTGTGCAAGTATTCAGACAATCTGTTACTGATATCGTAGTTCTCGATAGTGAATTTTACGTTGTATAGAAAACTACGAAGTTCAGTTTCTATCTTTTACATTAACATTTAACTTTGATGACAGCGGTTATAGATATAAATATTGACTTCAATTGATTTTATCATACCTTAAATTATACTTAAGGGACTAGTTTACTGTAAAATTTACCAAAAAAATGTATGTGTGACAGTTGTTTTTACAAATGCCCGTTTAGATAGCAAAAATCACTGTTATTGATTAAATTTTGCTTAAGGAACCATTGATGTAGGAACTGAATAACACTCATTCTTCAAAAAGTGACGATGTGGTCATGGAAACGACGATAGTAAGAAGAAAATTGTATTCTTAAATGTGAAACCAACGAAGTCAGAGATTTCCTCCAGAAATCGGGACTTAATATTATCAATTTCGGAACTGAGTACACGTACGTATGTGTTTTTTAAGTTTAAATAATGACATTGAATAGATAATTGCTAAATTTTACTTATATATCCGTCACCTATTACTCTTTAGATTTATGTAAAGTGATATTCTCGGTGACAGGGAGTTATCAATTTCCTCGTGGCTCTGACGAGGAATTCCAAGTCAACTTTTCCTTCCCTCCCTCATTAGGCCTTATTTTCCTGCGTGAATTATAGCAGGGTCTATCCTTAGGCTATTTTAGTCTCATCGCTCATCTTTAACTATGTCTCTTTCTTAAGAATACACCCTTAATAGATTAGTTTTAAGAAAGAATTTGTCATGATATATTCAACTCGTCTCTTACAGTAGAATAGGGAAGCTAGCAGTGGTGAAGCATGAGGGATTACAAATCTGTTTAGTAAAATAGTGACGGTGGTATATCAATTCAATAATGATCATAGTATCATGTATGAATAAGTATAGGCATATGAATAAATTCAGTGATGATATTTTATTAAACAGAAATATGCATGCTTACTTTTTATGTTATAGTAATAATGAAATATAGTAATGTTATTGTTACGAATGGTATATCCTGAAGTTCATTTCTTATTACTATGATGTTAAAATCACATGATGACCTTTGATAATTATTATATTTCACCTCCAATACCAATTTTCAAGAACTATTGAGCTTTTTACCTTCAAATGATTGTAAGCTGTACAAATATATCTTCCAGCAATAATTAGATTGTCTTTCTTTCAGGAGTTAACGGGAAACAGTAACACGTACCTAGTTGTCCGACAGGAATTGGAGCTGCCGTTTATTGCCAGCAAAGTGCGTTTCATACCATACAGCGTTCATCCAAGAACAGTTTGCATGAGAGTGGAGATTTATGGATGCTTGTGGGACCGTAAGTATTGCTTATTTATGCTAATTCTGTCGTAATTGCTAATTCAGGGATCATAGCACTAACTTCGGAAAGACTTTAATGATGCCATTAAAAGGTTTTGTTAGCGGTCTTTATTAATCGAAATGGATTGCGTGGTAATGAAAAACCTTTTGATGTATATTCATACCTTGCTGACGGAGTATTGTTGCTGTCACCAAGTTCGAGTATAGTGGGAGATTTAAACCAGCCAACCTGTTTTTTAATCACAACTGTTTGGACACACAAAAAAATCATTCCTAAAAGGAAGAATTTTTACGTGCTTAGTACAGAAAAATGGAATAGAGTAGTCAAATAAATTGTTTGATGTATCTTGTTTAAAATCTTTCATAATTAATAAGAACCTTAGTAGATATTTCAAAAATTCTCAATAATCCAAGTACAAAGATTAAGAACCAAAGTTAAGGATTACGGAGTAAAGGATTCACCACCGAAAAGAAATATTTTCTTCAATCTAGTAGTGGTAGTAGTATTAAAAGTGCTTCAAAAGTGGTCATTTCGCCCATTGGCTCCCACCGGAATCGAACGCGAGACCGCTTTCACCAAAGGCAAACGCGCTGTCCGCATGAATATCCAGGAGCCCTCTCCAATCCACTTGATGGTTCAGAATATACATTATATTTGTTATTTTGCTTACTTGCCAGTTAGCTGTTTGATAGCTAATTTGTTTTAAAGCAGAAATATTACGTTATTTTTATCATTTTTCCTTGACGTGAATACGTAATTATCAGTAAAATCTGTAGATCAATGACATCAATCCGGAAATAAATCGTATTCAAATAGTGTGAGGGCATCACGAAACGAGCGAGGCATTTATTAGGGCCATTTCAAAGTCAGCACAAATGGGTAAAGATTCGGCCATTTTACATAATCATGGACAGGCAAATGTCCGTCAAGATATACTTTACCTCTCGTTATCAAGTTAGCAAGGTGTTGAAGAGGCGGTACACCATCTACCTCAAATTGGCAGTTCGATTTCTCACGGGAGAGTTTTCCCACTTTTTTAGCAACACTTTCCTTCATTTCCTCACCTTACCTCTTCTCAGAACCGCCGCGGGAGCCGAGAACCGGTCCATCTTCCCGCAGTCCCTCATTTACATTCGATCTCCCTCATCCTCAACCGCAGTCCGTTTCCTCATCGAAGACACTGATGTTATGGCACGCAACTCTGTTCACCAAGCCATTAAGAATCTCAATGGGTTGGAAAGGCAGGTCTGGAATTTTCAGGAGTGAGGAGATTTGAGATTGAATTTAGGTTTGAGCCAATGCATTATAATACAAAGAACACACATTAGCTCGGGCACTGAAAGATGCAATTTTTTATTCTCGAAAGATAGGCGACGGGAGAATAAAAATGCTGACGTCCGAAAGAGAAAAGGAGAAGGCGTATAAAAGGGGAAATGAGAGGGATTTCGTCTTCGCATACTTTCCACCGTATAATGAGGTAAATATCACTTTTTGAAGGGAGAAAAGCCGGTAACCCAGTTCGTCTTATTTTTGTTTTTCCTTTTCCTCGTCTTCCAACCCCTTAGCCTTTTCCTTTTTTAATTCCCAGATTGGAGAGAGGGATGCTTGAATAACCATAATTATTTGCTCTTCTCACGGCGAGGCGCCATTTATTCAGACTGCCGTCTCATTATGCGCCCTTGTTTGAACCGGGGAACTGTTTCTATCACTTCTGCCAATAGAATATTTTTTACCTTCATTACCTGAGAAAGAGGGTATGTTTTTATTCTGTGAGAAACGTGAAGGAGATGCGGTGCGCAGTTTTAATGAAAACGTTGGAGGGAAGCAAAGAAGAATTTACAAGTAGACGATTTGATAAGGAGTAGATAAAAAGATTACACCGACGGATAACTATGAATGGCGCTGAGAAAGACGTTTTAACGAGATGTAAAGCCTTTGCAGAATTAGCAATGGGAAAGCAGCAGCATAATTCAACAGAAAGATTAAAGGATATTGACTCACTATTTAGCAATGGTTTACGCGTTACTAATGACAGTCATTCAGAAATAAACGTTTGTAAGTTCCAACTATAGGTTCAAAAAGCCTATTTACAGCTTATCATGTCAATTCAACATCATTTTTCAGCATATTTTAACAGAAGGCTTAATGGTAATAGTCTCACTATTTAGCAATGGTTTCCGCAACACGAATAGTAACTGACGAAATAAACAATATTAAATTCCAAATGTAGGTTCACAAATCTTTTGTTAATTAAACTGCGTTATTACTGTAACCTCCAACTGTAATGGTTGTAGTAATTAACAAAGTAGCATTAGTATGGACGATGAGTTTGGATTTTCGAAATTGGCGTCAGAATATTTAATCAAATAATTACAAACACAAGGCCAACGTTTCCTAATAATTCGTTTTCCCCTGTCGCTTAATTGTCTTTCCTTCTCTTTCACCAAACCCTCATCCCTTTTTGCACACTTCTCTGAAAAAGGAAAAAAAAACTTGCAGTTATAAACATAAAAAGTCTCATCACGAGTAACGCGAAAAAAAGCCGCTAAGGCCGTTCTCTCTCTCAGCCAAAAGTGCTTCGTTTTGTATTTTTTAATAATTCGACCGACTCTTCCTCCGGCCGCAATATCCTCCTTCCAAAATTACTCATGCATTCTTCATGTACACGCCCGGAAATTCCTCTCTCACTCAGTTCAACCCCTATTAAATTATTAATACTAATTTTCCTGCATCGTGATTAAAACCTTAAACAACTCCTCTTTCCCTTTTGCCTTTCTCTCCGTTCCCTTTACCTCCTCTTTCTCCTTTAACCTCCTTTATTTCCTTTTATCTTTTCACAGATGGCTGAAGAATGAGACAATACTCTCAATTTCTCCGATGAATTAACCCCATTGTTTGTCCGCTTTTCTTTGCTATCTCTTTCTTTCAGAACCTTCCTTTCTTTTCCCCCTCCTTGATTTTTCATTACAATCCATAACCTAATCCTCTTTTTCCCCGAAAACACTTCTTTTGACTTATTCTCTTTCCCGTTTCTTTGTTCACTCCCACTTTTTGGCGAACATTTTTCGGTTTGCTATTTTCCTCCTTTTCGAGCATTTGGAACGAGGAAACGCTTTGTTCTCATCGACATTTCCACATTACAAGCTCTTTTCTTCTTTTGGATCCTTTCTCTTTTATCGCTTTTGTTCCTTCACTTTCTCTCACTCATGTTTCACTCTGCACTAAATAACGTAATTTTCGTCGTATTCTCAAAAGCAGATTACTTTTACGGTTTCAGGAAGTCTTGAATTAGTTTTTTCCGTAGTTTCTTTGTCCGTAATGGTTATTTTTTTCTCTCTTTCATTATTTCTCTCCTTTCCCACGTATTGCCCTTCTTTTTCACCCTAGTATAATTTCGAAATTTAATAGTTCTTCTTCATTATTTTCTGTAATTTCTATGGTAAGGTGTTACCGGATTTTCTTGTTTCTTGTGTACCACTTCCGTCTATGCCATTCTCCGTATTTTCTTCCTAATAATCCTCTCCCTCCTGTTCCTCCTTCTCAAATTTGTCCCTCGTCAACTTTTTCCTAAATTTCCCGGAACAAGCATAACCTAATACCAGTTTCCTTTCCGTCTTCATTTGACCTTTCTTCATTCCGTTTTTCCTTCTTTCTTCCTCACCTTCCAATTCGTTCGAGGCACCCTCTCAGGGTTCCACGTAATCTTATCCCCCGTGAGCGACCTTGTTAGTCCACCGCATCCTATTTTTAAGGCGCTAATTTGCTTCCTCTTAACACTCGGGCCATCTTCCTTCCTCAAGGGGAAGGCGTTCCTTGTCAGCCTCGCGGGGGACAAACCTGGCTTCTCTATCCATTGGCCTCACTTTAAAACCGTGACGCCTCATTAATTATTTTTGTGTCGTGCTGTGGACTAACTGCCTCTTCTTCCCGCAGAGAGAGAGAGCCTCCTTGTCTCCTTAGCTCGTACAACTCGCTTTTCCCCCGTCGTCTGCTGGAGATAGGCGTGAGAGACGTTGTTTCTCTATTCCTCATCCGCAGTGCCACGGGTCAAAGCACGTTCCGCGACGGCGGTGTGGGATCATAGGCATTTCTGTAGCGAAATGTCGACATTCTCGGTAAGGTACGGTGGGAATAATAGAGTTAAATGTTTGCGCGAACGAGGTAATGTCGGGTTGCACCGGTTTCGATTTATGGTGTATTCATCGCTGCCCTTAGCTATTGACAGCACTCTCTAGGCGGCAGATTTAAGGTGAATGACCGCGAGAAGCCTACGATCACCGGAATATTTTAACTATCGGAGTACGTTTGTTGAATGAAAATACGCAACGGTTCTCGATTTACAGATACATTGTGCTTCGTATTTTTAGTATATTTATCGTTATCGGATTCAATGCCAGAATGATTACTTAAATAGACCAAGGTATTATATGTCTGATCACGATTATCATTTCTGCAGGAATACGGACCTACTATATTAAATTGTTATTAAGAATGACGGAATGGAAAAGCGAAGATAGCCATTTTTGATAATCCTAAACAATTTATATAATGATATTTATTTTTATTAATGTTGAAATAGTTTACGTGGGTAATGAAACCTATAAATCCACGAAATGGTAAATATTTCCATAATGGTAATGCGTTGTAACTATTTGAAATACAGTTTTAATTTTATATACGATGATAATCTGAATATAAATTTTATAAAATATATATCTTTGTATAATGATTTTATAATACGTATTAAATAGTATTATCCATTGAAATTGAGACAATAATATATAAAATAATAACTTAAATTAATATTACGTCTATAACAAGCATTTCCAGGTGGAAAACAAAACATATATAAACTCGTATCATCATCAGCTCTTTCATAAAAAAGGGATATTTTTTAACACATATCTCTTCATAAAAGATATAGGCCCAAGAAATTTATCAAAACGTTTAAATTCCTTGTTCTTTCTCCATTAATTTTTGTAGCGTCAGAATTTAAATAATTCGTATGGCATTGAAAAAACAATAACGGTTGCCCCAGTTCGAGCTAACGTTCCTCGCAAAAGTATCTTTAATTGCGGCGCCTTTGAAAATAAATTCCAAAAACAACCGCCATTCATCCTCCCGAGCTCAAGAGTACAAAGCAGTACTCCGTAAATATTTCCACATCCAACACCGCTGCGCCGCGTAATTAACTCATCAATCTTTCTAATTAACAGCAATCACAATCATAACTTCCCAACATAGGTACACCTCGCAAGAAAACAGACTCTTCCGAGTCCATTCCTCTTCACCGCACTGGTCCATACAGAGTCCCCTTTCGACCTCTTTTCACCAAAAACAAACCCTCACCCCTTCTGAAGGGAGTTTAACCTCTTCCATCCCCGCTAAACCAAATGAGGAGGGCTGGAGAAGGGGGACGCGTGGTGCCGGAAATTTCTGTAGCTAATGAGGCACGGCATCAGCAAAGCACCTCGCCATACAACGGTCTCAAAGCGTATCTTCCAGCAGAAGAAAAGGGAGAACGAAAGAGGAGGGTTTCAGCAGGTGGGGAAAGGATTTTCTATCTCTTCCGTATATTCTAAAAGTTTACCTCTCTATTTCACCTTGTATTTCTACTTTACTCCATCCCTTTATTCTTTAACAGGGTGAGCACTAGGTGTGTGTAACATGGATTTGCTTTAGTATTTCAGGATCTCTCCTCTCTCAAATGTTATAGATACGAGCCTTAAAACTTAGTACCACTGCGCACCAATTTTTTATGCAAAAATTCGCAAATAAAAATAGGAGCTAGGCAAACCCGAGATACAAGTTTTTAAACTACAAACACTATTGACTCAGCATTTCAATGTCATATAGGTCCTAACAGGATCTCCCAAGAAAAAGTGAGAGGTTAATTATAGCTATCACATCGTCGATTTTAGATGACCGCGAATTTCGAATTTTTTTCCCTAAGAATACATATCAAGGGTTTTCGTAAATATTTTTGGAGTAGGATCATACATACTTTCCGAGGTTGTAGAGAATTGAGAATTTGTATTGAGCCACTTTGAGCTTTTATAACATAAACGAGAAAGGTTTCTTCCAATATGGTTCGAAGCCTCGATGATACGAAAAATAAAAAGCATTGTGGAGAACGTAATAAATTATTTTTAAGCAGTTTCCAGTATGAAAGATGACTAACATTTGGTTTGGCAATTTTAGATTTAGATGCGTCAGAGAGTTTCCCGCCCCGGGCATGAAAAGGGGGAGTTTGATAGGTATTCAGGAAGAAAGAGGAATTATAAAGACTGCGAGGATTGGTCGTCGGGATGAGGGCAAAGGGAATTTGGGGAGAACACGCGTGGGCGGATACACAATAATAGCATCTCCCATGCAAATTAGTGCTACCGCCCGCTTCCTTTCGTGCCTGCGAGATGATGAATTTAGCGTCTCGTGATTCCGATGAAATTGGAAGGATCAGAGAGTGCTCTGCTCGTTTTAAGGCCCCGTGGAAGCGTCCTTTTCTCGGAAGATTCGGAATTTAAGGGTTTGTGAGAGTATGTTTGCGACGAAACTAACTGGATTAGGTATGCGGGCGAGATAGGTTCGCGATAGAGTACGGCTGTCTCCCGAGATACTGCGGGTCGTCCTCTACACATAGCCTGGAACTGAAGGTAATAAGGACAACAAAGAAGGGGTGTATCGAATTGCGAGAGGAACTAGAAATCCTGAAATATTCGCAAACCAGTTTATGATTTCCGTACATCACACACATGAAAGAACTGAAATCCGAATCGCCTCAGGTGCGGTTTTCCGATGAAGATAGCAGGCAATAGCTGTAGCCAGGGAGGAAAGAGTGAGGATACAGTTATAGCTATTCTTTATTGCAGGAAAATTTGCTCTTAGTTCTGGTGTTTAAAATGCCTTTCAAAAGAAAGTATTTTTGCCCATGAAAATACTCTTTTGATCTCTAGAATTCCTGACTCACCTCCTAGTTCTCAGATATCTCCTTTCTATAAATTTTCCAAATATTCCTCGTCTTTATTTGATATTGTCAATTCGTATTTACTTTTTATGAGAACGTTTAATACAGTAATATGTGAAAATTTAATAAATATTTTAAAAGTAGAATTCATTAACCCTTAGGATATTTGAACTCTTTTCACATTATTATCCATCCTTCGCCGATAACCTTGTTTGGCAAAGGGCTTCTGAGGTGATATTCGTGGGTCTTTGGCATAAGAAGATCACGCATCCATGGGACTCATCCCTTGAACAACAATGGCACGATATTTAAATGATGCCGAAGGACCTAAGGCTGGGGATGTACCCTCGCTTCTGCATTTTGTAGAGGGCTTACGCTCGGGAAACTTAATCTCTATTTAATATGGATTACCTAGGAATGAAGTGGAGATCCCAAGGGAGGGTATGTTTAAAGTTAAAGTACTTCCTCTGTTCATTACTTCGTTATTCTAGTGGCATACTCTTTTAGAATCAGCAAGTTTTAGTGAGATGTGCATTTATAAAAGAATTTACCCTTTAAACACCTTTTTCTAGGTGCAAAAAAGTTACATATCCCTCAATTAATTCCAAATTCTGATTGATTCACATTTTTACAGAAAATGTTCAGTTCTTAATCTCATTTGGTCGTTGGTAGAGAATATTTTGGTGCAATTAGTTAAGTAAATATGCGAGTAAAATAGTATATGATTTTTAAGTTAGGAAAATAACGTGGTTATATTGAAAATATTTGAATTACTCAATCAGCATACCTTTAACATCAGGTTATCACGTATTGTAAACCATTCCACCAGTATAGCAGAAGTAAACATGTAAGGAGCAAATTATCATCAATTTGACTTATAATGTGTTCATGGTGAATTAACAAACTTTTCAAGCCTGCAAATAGGTCAACCAACGAGTGAGTCAGTCTGCCGTGACTTCAAATATATTAATACCGTATTAGCATATGACCTGCTAGTACAAGAACTTCCAAGGATATGGACTTCGAGAGTGTTAATTCAAGAATATTCCGGGCATCTAATACATTTTCCGTTAGATTCGTTGTGCGAAGTGACCAGTGTTTGTTGGACGATAACTAAAGCGAAACAAAGAAGCATTTCCAATACTGACAGGTAATATTTTGGAATCCGTACTCTGATATATTAGAATCTCTTTTGCACTATTTAAAAAACTTCGTCTCCATCTGTAACCGTGAGAAATTTTGAACAGCAACTCTAAATATGAAGTCAGAAAGATTTCAATTGACAATCTTGAGCATTAGGAAAATTGCTAGGAAAAGGTTTAAAATCTAATGAATGATCTAATTTTTCGTTTAATACCTACCATTACTTATCATTAAATATTTAACGTCAGTTAAGCTAAGGTCGAGCATATGAATAAGATAAGTAATAAAGATTAAAAACAGAAAAGTTCGATTTTCCATAGAAAACTGCCTCTCTTCATAGTGAGGACGGTGCCTCTGCTTCTCTTACTTACCTAAATAATCCTATCGTCTCTTAAGAATTCATTTGATGCACATCACCAATATAGAAATATGCCGCAGCATTAGGTTTCATACCAATATAGAGCCTTCTATACGAATAATGGAAAATATTTTCCATTACAATATGAATTAGTTGCTAGAGAAAGTAAAGGAATCTTCTAAAAGCAATGCATTTATTTAGAGAGAGGATATGGAGAGTATACGATAAACTCCTATGGACAAACCGAATTGAAGATAAATTCCGCGGCTGAATAGTATACCCTTTAAACTGCGTCACCGCTTTGCGGTCAATCCTTATGCCTGATATTTAATATCTTTAAGAGGTTACATTCAACCCTGTAGTAATATGATCCAGTTTTCAACTTTCAAAACAAATAAAGTTGGGTTCGGCAAACTTGAATGTTTGTGGTTTTACGATTCGAAATCATATGTAATGACTAATTACAATGTATTTTTAACCACACCTTTAGTATTATTCACTGAGAATGTGACAACAGCTGTTTGATTAAGGTCATATCTTCATAGTGGTTCTTTTCTATCTTCGAATGAATTGAAAGTAAAATATTCACAACTACATTAATTAATTGCGGTATATTATTAAACCTTTAGTGAAGTTCATTTAGCATATCGGTTTTATTTGGTATCCAATTCTAAGTCTCACGTAATGGAGAGGCCAATGAGATACCCGGAAGCTCATGACGGGCAAACGTAATACCTGTAGCAACGGTCGCGAAATTGTGGCTTCTATGTTCTATATGGCACCTCAGGCCAAAGTTATGAAAACTAATGCTGCGGCTATCGAAATCAATATTTTCTTACGTCATGCAACTTACATCAGTATATTACTGACATATTAGGCTTGACTTGCCCACTGCGTTAAAATGCGCGTATTACGTTGATGACTTAGATATTGTAATGCCTATTTCATTGTTTTACATTGCTAAAGTACTCATACTTTCATTAACGAATATATCGTAGCATATATTAGTCAAATGTTTGAGAGATTAGAATAGATCAATTTAACGAACGAGGCTTTTGAACGAGGTGACGTTTTAAATAAAGAAGTTGGATATTTGAAACAAATGATTAGGATTGAGTTTTCATTGAGATAATAAAATGGAAGAAGTGGAAGTGGATTTTAATGTATCTTATTATGGGAAAGGATGCGTTGCTGAATTCGATAATGGAATGGAGCAAACGTGAGAAAATCTGGGATACCAAAATAGAAAGACCCATAACTTTCCTGTTCATGCTTATTAAATGAAATCATCAAAACTCCTGTGCAAGTGTAGTAATAAGTATATACACATTTTAAGTATTTTTTTAATGGAAGAGAGTGAATGTGTTTGGGAATTTTTGCACACAAAATTTATTATTTACACTTTACTTTTCACTTTTGAGCCCGTGCCTCGTGGTGCTTCCCCTTGGAGTCTTTGAAACCGAACTTCATATCCTCCTTATACCCGGAAGTTTGAAATGAGGGGGAGGCAAGTGAGAGGGAGAATCGATACGGAAGGGATGAAACGATTACAGATCGTCGCTCTCATCCAAATTCTGCAGATTCCTCTCCTCCTCCTCCTCTTATTCATCACGGGCTTCCTTCTCCCGCCATCTTCCACTGATTCCCTCCCTTAAACACCGCTCTCCTTTTTTCCTCTATTACTCTTAGTGGTTCCGTGTGGCCGATCCATCCACGCTAATGACGTGGGTGGCTGTGGGAAGGAAAAAGTTGGTGGGCAGTCGTAAGAAGGGTGGGATCGAAGCGATGGACAGGAAAGCGGGAGAGGTCGGTTTTCATCTGCTTCTACCGCAGGCCTCAGCCCCGTTCCCGCAGAGCAAAACTCCGCAATGTTCCATTTCAGTAGCGACCTCTTAGTTTCCCGCAAGGCATTCAACTCTAGGGCGGGAAAGTCGGGCAAGAGTCGGTGTGTATATTCAGTTTCCGAGGACGCAATGGGGTGTTGTGTATGCTTAGGCCTCGGTATGAGATTATTGTTTATGTGTTGCGTGTTCCGCTTCGGAATTCGCGGAGTTGGGAATTTTCAAAACTGCGGGCGCAAGATGGAGAAAATAAGTTTTCCGGGTAATGTTAGCGGCCATGCTGCAGCGTGAGCAAAAAGGGAATTCGCTTGTTCTTGCGGAATCCGCCGGATACCCAAAAACTTGCTGCCTATAAAGTGCGCTCTAATTTACTCTGAAGGACTATTTAGGATTAAGAATGAAATTACGAAAGAAAAACATACTACCAAGTTTTAGCCAAGTTTATCTTTGGGGAAATAGAGCATTGGTATTTATTACACGAAAGATATTGAAGTAATTGATTTTAATTACCCTTCAGCTATTCCCAAAATATATTTTTTATAGTACACATTTCTGACTTTGTAACTTACAACAACATTAAATTTAGTGAATTCGTTTATGAAGTAATCTTGTTTAATTCTGTATTAATATAATCACAAATACTGTTCTATAACCCTCCCGGTAACTGGAAACCGATGTAAATAGTGTTCACAGTGTTTGTGCAACGACAGAGATCGTCGTGTAGTTCTTTCTTGAGGCAGTATGATAAAAATCCTGGTAAAAGTTTATATTTGATATCTTGGGTATTTAATATCAGAGGATAATTTAATATATCCCGTTAACATAACAATTTAAAAACTTGGAAAGGAAAATCATGAAAACCTGTGGACGTAATAATTATTTTCCCTCACCTAGAAAATCTCTAGTAGCAGATATTTTGTATAAATCATGCGAAATTTAATTTAATTCTTTCTTATACTCCTTCATCAGAAACAATGTTTTTTTTTCAGTCGAAGACAGCTCGTATTTGTATATTTAAAGATTTAACATAAGGAGATAATGATCTAATGACGGAGGCGCAAAAGATTCCTAAATTTGCCGCAATAACTCTGAGTACTGCAATACTTAGCAATCAGCGAGTCAGTTTGCGCTAGTTATCCTCGCAATTCTTTTCTTTGAAGTCCCCGAGCTGGGATTAGCGTCACAATGGAATTGCCTTTAAAAAGCGGGCGGTTATGAGCTTTCGGAGTCTTTCCTCGCATTGAGTGACGATTTGTTTAATCTCCCACTCCCTAAGCCCTCACTGACTCATGATAAACTTGGCCTCGCCCCTTTCCCAATGCCTCGTCCCTTTGCTCAGATAGTGCTTCATTTGTTTGACGGGGCGTGTAGCACTCCGGGATCAGGAGTGAAGTGGGCACTGGAGGGATTATGGGAGGCCATTTAGGGAATGACGACGAAGGAGACTCCAGAAAACACGGAGACCTTCGGGAAATATATGAAATAGCGAAAATTAAAAAAGTCCTGTTCGGTTCTCCTGAAACTTGAGAAACAAGTTTGCCTTTTTCTGGGAGGAATTTTATAAGTTTCTCGGTTTGCTTTTGGAACTTTTAATATCGCTCGAAGAGCAAAGTTTGTGTTTAACAGTTCCACGTAATTTATTTGGAAAATTTAAAATAACCCAATTTATATGGGTCGCAATTCTTATGTTCGCACTTTCGGAGATGCTGGAATAAATTGAGCTTTACGCCTAGTATGAACGCACAACCGTATTTCCTGAGAAGTTTTACTGAAAGTTATCCATTCTGTCTGTAAAGAATTCAGCCCGAAGGCTGGTTGGTGCCTCACCCCCTCTGAAATTAGCTACCAAGAGCTCGTAGAGAGAAATGAGGTTTAGTAGGTAGGATGAGGACTGAGGTAGTTAGCTTTACTCACTGAGCCAGAATGCTATAAGCAGAGCATGTCGATGCAAGTGAAGTACAATTTTACTATGAGTGACACATCTTGTCAGTCCATAAAGCTACCTATTATTTTATTTAATGACAGTAACCATTTATAAAGATATGCAACTAATAAAACTGAAATCACAACAAAAAACTACAGGACATGCATAATTCATTACTATGTTTTCTAGGAAAGAGCTCGTAACAGCCATAATGAGGCTAATTATGGTATCAAAGAGAGGTCCTGCTTTGCTTTACCCATCTATATCTCAAATATTGATTAAAACAAAATATCATCTAATGAATTTAATTAAATAACCAATTAAGAAAAATCTCGATGGGAAAAATATTTATGTTAAAGTAGAATTGCCTTTGCTCGTTTCAGTCACAAAAACCCATTAGCTAGCCAATTAAGTTATTAATCCAATGAAAATATTAATTTGAATATATTACGCCATTTATTGGATTTTAATTAATATTACTTGTTTCGGAAGGCCATCTATTAATTTAAAAAGACTGAATTAAGTCATTAGCCCAAAAAAAAAGGTTTAGCTTAAAGCATGGACTTAAGCATATACTACACCTAATAACAGATGGATGATTAATAGTAATAACAAACTCTACTCTATATAAAGGCGTTTGCAAATTTGCATTCCATACAAAAAATATCACAAATAGCAGACACGATTTTCCCCTTGCCGCGATTTGAACCTATGACTCCGTTTTTTTCAGGCTACCTCACCAGTCAGAGTATAATTGTAGCTGATATGACATGGATATGGTCATCTTTTGATACATAGAATAAAAGGTCATTTTTAGTTCACGTTATCTAATAAATAATAGATTATGCCCTCGATATGCATGATTATTCACAAATATGAAAGCATCCTGTATTAAAGTAACTTTTTGATTACATCGTTGCGGGGTCTATTCCCAATTCATCAATTATGGTGCTCTATTGTTATTGTGAGGTATTGTTTGAAATAAAAAAACATGATTGGATTTGATGCATTATGTAAAATCATTTTGACCTTATTTGAGATATTATCAATAGAAGTTGATCGTGATGAAGACAACATTTAACGAAGTGAGCAAACAAATGTTAAATATTTATTATCTTTTGTAGCCATAAGTTGATGAAGAGGAGTCTAACTCGCAAACAGGAGCAGCTGTAAGACTAAGTGGATACATTGGTACATTTGATCTGAAACAGTGAATCTCCTTACACAAATACCTTTCAATATCAAGAGATTAGTGTAATGTTTCAGGGTCATTCAGATCACAGCATCGATTCAGACCCTTAAGGGATCAGAGGATAAGGGTAGCGCACCATATGGCCAGATTCCTCCTGTTTGGAGTGGGAGCCCACTTCCATTGCCTTAAAAGCTAATGCACGCGTTCTATTTTTCTGCCGGGCAATAAAAGCTTCTTCGCTATCGAGGAGGAAAATGCGAAGGATAAACTATTATCAGTCAGACTTGCAAGCTGAATCGGAAAACGTTTTTGCGTATAAGGCTGGGATAGTAAAATATTTTTTGTTATATCCGATTACGAAGAATTGAAATTTTCAAAATTGGCAGAATTTTGAAACTCTCGAGGCTATTAGAGAATTTTCTTTATCTGGAATCCAGAAATTATCCATTATTAGAACTAGAGGCTTGAATGGAAAACTGTATTTCCAGATGTTTCAAGTAGTAAAAAATAAGCTCATCTTTATTTCGTTTCTATCGGTAGGCGAGGGCATGATCAGAGAATTTTTAGTAATTTCCTTTTGTAGATTTTGATGTTTTAACCTATTCGAATATATTACTCTCAAGAACAGATATTCTATTCGATTACAAATGCATGGAAATTGATAACACATGATTGAAATGGAGAAAAACTCAGTGTGATCCATGCTTATCGCTTTAGACTTAGAGAATAATATTTCTTGTGTTCTCATAAATACGCAGTATTCTTAGTGGAAATTTCTGATATTGACATACTGAGTAGAAATATCTGATCAATCATCATCTATAGAAAGGAAAAAACAGAAAAGAAAGAGCCCATTTACCTTGTAATATGTTTGGTATTTTATTTTGTAGTGCACTTTATTCATGGGATTATATCTGTAACGATTTTTTATACACACTATGGTAGGATGTGGAGATAGAACGGATGGAGGAATATAGAGATGTTAGCAGTAGATCGATTAACTTGTACACAAAATATAAAAGAATCCCATTTACAATTTTTTTTAGTAAAATAATGAATATAGACTGATCAGCAATCATAATTCTTTTAGGGTTTGTGTCTTTAGCATCAACTCTAAATGTTACTTTAAGTCGGGCAAAAAAATCCTTAAAAGATTGCAGTACATAACTCGGACATGTTAGTCGCAAATTACCCCCTTCCGTGCGAGCGTCGTCCTTATTCCTCGGGATTATAACCGCGGTCCTCAGCCGCAGCATTAGTGCTTCGTTAATCCCGTCATCATCTGCACCGTATTCGGTGCATCGTCGAAAAATAACCTAATACGCCTCCTTTCTCGATTAACCGCGACCTATAAATAACTCGGCTTATCCCTACGTGACTTGCATCTCGACCCTAGGAAAATAAATGAAGGGAGACGCGCGATAAAAATATGAGAATCAGAATTTACATCACGTCGAAAAATGTCTCCCCGATCGGGTCCGCGCTTTTCCCTTCATTATCATCCTCGGCGCATATTCGTCTACTTCCCTTCTCCACTCCCGGAAATATTCCCTCGCTTCACGAACAGCCTGTTAAAACCCGTGATTGGCGGATACGGAGCACTCTGCATCTTCCTCTCCATATTCCCTCATTGATCCCCTCGGCAGAATAGCCCTACGCAGCAGAGCCACGCTTAAGCCTCTGTCACGAAGATTCATCCTGTTTTCCCACCTCCCACGCATATCTCCAGCCTATATAACATCGCCGAACCCTTCTCGCGCTGTTTTCGCTTTATCTCGTTCCCGCACCGCCGTTCGGAATCCCTTAACGCATCCCTCCCGGCCACCCTCCTCTCGTCGCCTCGGCGAAACAAAAATTTCCCGTCGAAAATTTCCGTCGATAACCGTACGGGCACTTCGTTCCACGCAGGTCGTTGGCGGACGCCGCAGTCGAAGACCGGAAAGGGAATTAGGAGATAGTACGCGGTATCGGGGTATGTTAAGCGATAGTGCCCGCCGCTCCACGGGTTCAATTTGGAAAGACGCGTGCGCGGGGGATGTATGCTGGTAGAGGGAGATGGTCAATATTGGCGAAAGGCTCGGAGTGGATCATTTTAATTGTCGCAGCCCGATGTTGCGACGCTGAGGGTCTTTCCGATAAGAATTTTTCAATCATCCGCAGTCCTTTTGCTCTCCCGGAATGGCTGGACTGCGGATCGGTTCAATTTTTCCGTTTCTCGTCCGGAATTCAGCGGACGTGGTCATCGCCGAGCGAAGCAATTGAGCAAATATTCGGGGATATTGGTTGGATTTTATGAGGGATGACTCTACCTCTGAGGAATTCGGCCTCTTTAGTCTCTTGAATAATTTCTCCGATATCCACTCTGCCGATTTCTATCTCCTAGAGCAAACATATCCATGCAGATGGAATCCAGCCTGAGGTCACTTTGTTAATATATACCTAACCACGTTATCGTTATTCAATAAAACTTGTTCATGCATCGCGGCCGCTGAGGATTGGATCGAGAAATTCTAATTAATTAATTAATTCAACGTTATATTCATAATTATGTCATTCTCTCTGGATCTCAGTTGGATAAATTCGGATTAATTAATTTTAACGTAATTTAATCACTAACAAGTCAAATTTATTTGTGGAAGATATTAAACTGCAAGCTCATGATCAATATTAGACTAATTAATTTTCGGAATGGGAGTTAATGATTAAAATATTTTATTTCCTACAATTTTTAAAATCTTGTTTGCAAGAATTCTACAAATTAAGCAGCAACGTGATGTGTACTTCTAATTATGGCTACTAGAAATAAACCATCCACTATCCATATTTCCCAATGATATATGTTACTTTTTCATGTTTCATAAATTTGAATAACTAATTTCATTAGTTACCATGCCCTTTTTTTGAGACAACCTCGGATTACATAAGAAACTCAAACCTTCTCAGTTATGCAAGTGAAGCGTCTCGATTGATATCATGTTATTCCCAAGCATGCGATCGTCTTTTAATTTCCTAGACAGGATAGCATTTCAATTTTCTTCTGTTGCACTAGGTTTTCAGTCGATGCACAGAGATGAATCGCGTCAAAAAATGTCTCGAAATAAACTTCTGAATAATTTAAGAACTTAGAGATGCATAGCGATGAGTGTTTGCATCCCGTAGGAGGGAAGACAATAAATGTCATAGAAAGAAAGGGAGAGCATAAGGGCGCAGTTGAGAAGTGCCTAAAATTTAATATCCGCGCTGCTCAGGTCCTTCCGACCCCGTCACTCTCCCTTTCCGAGTTCTCGGTTCAAATGAACGGACACAATGGCCCAATGTACACGCATCTCCCGCATCCCGACAGTTTGCCCTCTTTCTTCTTCCCAAACAAGCAGTAAGCTCCCTCGACTCGACCGCAATAGTAGTACCCTTCCATCGTTTTTATCCCACCCTTAAGCCAACCCCTCGCGCATCCCTCCACGGCCCTTTGTCCCTGTGCCGACTCCAGATGGACCTGCTGCTGCGAGACAGGTCCTAAGGAGAGGGGGATGAAAAAAGGAAGATCAAAAAGGGAGAGAAAGTAAATAAATAACAAATACACAAGCACACACTAGTGACATCTGTGAGTCCTTTTTTGTCCTTTTTGGAAGCTTTTGACGTCGGATCGTTATGTGTGGAGGAGATCATAAGAGAATATACAGAGTGGATAAACATGTCCGAGTCTTTTCCTCTCTCTCGCTCCTTCATAGGGAAATTCAAGATAAATGTTTTGTTCCGCTGCTACGAAATGCTACATTATGGCTCTCTCTTCGGTTTCCTGGATGACGCTTTTATGGCGCTCGACTTCAATCAGCGTTACTTTCTTCTTTGACGCTTACTTTTAAGCGATTTTTGTGTAATTAATGTTTAATTTGCGCAAAAGTGCATTTAGCTAGTTATGATGGAAACTTCTGTGCAAGCTGTCCCTGTGGTAGAATGGATAGTTTCTTAGCCTTTAAAAACTAAGATTCAAGGTTCGAGTTCCTGGAAAATGGATTTTTTCGGGCCAGGACACGTGTGTTCATCGTTTGTGTCTGTGATTATTGATTAAAATTGATATAATTGTGGGTTCCGGTTTCAGTGAAAAATTTACTAACAACCTTTGAGATCTACTCATTCTAAAGCACTAAGAATTACTGCACCGTATCATATATTTTAGGGCTTAATAAAATCATTATTATTGCAAAATATTAACTATATTAGTGAATTAGCAAGTGGTGATGTATTAACATTGTGTTATTAAGTTATTCAAAAAAATTAAACAGAGCGTTATTCGCATAATTATCAGTGACTAAGTAACTTTATATATCTTACGTTATAAATCTAGATGTAATTTTATGGTTATGGTTTTGTTTAACAAACTTTGGCTTCCTAAATATCCTCATCATAGGTCTCCATTTAGAATTTCGTTACTTCTAGGAATTACGTTTGAAGGATCCCAAGACTCATCCTTTTGAGAGATATTACATTTTCATTGAGTTTTTATAACTTGCTTTGAGATGAATGCTCAAGACAGTCATGAGTGTTTGCACATGACAATCGATTGAGAAAACGCTTAATCAAGCCTTTGAAATGAAAAAAGTTATGCGCCTGAAGAAGACTTCAAAGATGGTCATTTCCGAGGCCCTTTCCCGAAGAAATCGTGAAATGAAGGTACGCCGCAGAAGTTCCTCTCCTAGTTCCCTCCTCTATCTATACCCCTATGAAATTGAAGATTGTACATTGAAAAATTCCTCCCAACTTTCGGGAAATTCAGTCTGCAAACTCTTTCAAATTTTTCGTCTCCTTCCCTCCTTTACAACACCGATTTCCGCAGGAAATATAACTCTCCTAGGTATTCCTCCGAAAAATTTTCCACTAAAGGAAAGTGAACCCTATTCTTCTTTCCTCCGGAGTCCCTCCTTCGAAGCCGCGCGTTCTATTTCACACAAGTTCTTCCTCGCTGACTTTGCTTACTCTCTCCTCCCCATTCACCCTTCCCTCCCTCTCTCCTCCCCCACCCCCAGACTTTTTGAAGTGTGTAATCACAGTGAAGAGCCACCATCATCACGGAGGAAGCCTTCTGTCGGGTGGAGTGCGGCGGAGAGGGCTGGTGAACAGGGGGTGAAGAGGGGCAGCGAAAGAATGAGGTATTAAAGAGAGGAAAGTTTGAGGTCAGAGGGGGAGAAGGAACGGGGAAGAGTGGGCGAGTGGAGTGGGTCGAAAGAGGAAAATGAGAGACTAAATAAAGAGAGGGTTGAGAAATGAGGTAAAAAGAGAGGGTAATGAAACAACTGCGGGTAGGAAAGAGAGCTAAATATAGAATAGGATGAAGAAAGGGGGGAAATGCGAGGAAATTAAAAGGAAGGGATGAAGAGCGAGATAGGAAGCTGAAGAAATTGGATGGAATATTCTTTCGAGGAGAGAGGTAACCGTGATTAGAGATGATGGAGATTTCGGAGTAATTTGGATAGATTATCTGGAAAGGATTGGAGCTGAGGGTAAAAGTAAGAGGACTAAACTTTAATCAGTCGCTTGATTGGCGTCAGCTCATTTAAGGTTGGGAAGGAATTAATAGAGGGTGTTCTACAAATAAGGAAAGATTTTCCATTATCCGCGCTTTGTTCGTGCGTATTTAAAAGGAGTTGTTTAAATTGCATTGATTCACTTACGGCGTAAAGATTCCTGAATCGAAATAATGGTGTGGAAATAATTTTTGTCATTACTCTGTACCACTTAGTTATCTGAAATGCCTAAATCAAAAATCATACCCAGTTTCATCATAATCATTACTTATTTAAACATATAGAATGTAATCGAATCGTTTACGAGTGCTATACCAAGAAATTCGGTTTTATAAATAATATGGGATGAGTTAATATTTAAATTTGTTTTTATTATGACGCAGTAATTCAGTTTAGAATATTACTGACTTTTAGCAATTAATTCATTTGAATAGATCCTGAGATTTTTAGCTGTAATTACTCGTAGTATCCATCTACTTTAAAAATCGTGAATCTTTTATTCAAATAACTTTGAAATTGTAATTGAATCGGCTCTATAATAAATTAATCTGGAAAAATTTTGTGGTCAAACGGAGAAGCTACTTGTATCTTTTGCTTAATATGTGTCGGTCGACGATGATTCCTGGTTAATTTCTCACGCGTACATTCTATCAAAAATTGCAGCTATGTCTAAATTTAACTGTGCTCTAAAATGTTTTTAAGTTTAGATTTTTTTTATTCTCGCGCAAGGTTGAAACTGACTAATAGAATCACAAAAATCTGGTAAAACAGGGTACTAAAGTCTATCAGCCATTCTACAATTGCAAACTGAAACAGATGGCAAAAACCCCACAAAAAAGTGAGTTGATGAGAGGGCTAAAAGTGAATTTTCCATTACTTCTCTAACAGCCTATAAAACACCATTCCCTTCCTGGGAGCCACCCTCTCTCCGTTGGGCAGAAAAAATAAGTAAGGGTACCCTATCATCCTCTTCATCTCCATTCCCTCCGTGGTAATCCTGCATCGCGCATCCGTGTCTCTCACCCATACTCCCCATGTCTCATCCCTTGCGTCTCAGTCGAAAACAATCAGGGAAATAGCATTTGCCAAGCGATCCTACAACGATTGTGAAAGGAGCGTTATGGGGACGTGGAGATGGGGTTGAGAACCTTTAACGGAAAACGTCACTCCAGAATAAAATCAATTCCGACGGACTTCAAACACTTGAGACGAAGAGATGGAGGAAGCAATATGAGCTGCTGCCAGCGCGAGCACCTCATTTCAAGTATTCCGGCCTCCAATTTGCAATTTCATGTCCATCGAAAACCGAAGAAGATGAACTCACCATAAAATTGATTCGAGTTCATTCCTTTTTTATTCATCACTTCCCCCGCTTTATTACTTCCCGTTTGTTTCACGCTTGTTTGGCCATGAGGAAGTGTATTTTTTTAACTACGTCAACGTGGACATTTTTTTTAAACGAGCGGTCTAATCAGTCTGAGTGGAGGATTAATGGGAAATACATTAAGATATTCCTTCACCGGGACCATTGGATTTTTTCGACGTCGAATTTAATTAATTTACGGTGGATCCAATAATGCTCGTTCTGAAATTTCTTCCACGGCTATTCCTGGATAGGAGGCAAAAATACATTGTGATTAATAAGTAGATATTACGTGGGCCACTGCGAATGTAATGCTACAATTACAGTTCTTGATGCGAAAAAATTAAAAACCCAAAATTTTATCACGACATCAATTAAGGATTATGCCCCAACTCTGAGTATCTATATGAATTCCTCGATTTTATTACGAGCAATATTAAATTAAAATAATGGGCTGGGTGTTAAGCATTATAATGAATAACTTCTGATTTCCTGAATCTTATTTTTTAAGATTTTCAAATTAAATGAAAAAATCACGAACAGCACGAACCAAAAATTTCTCCCAAGTAATTCCTAAAATGAAATTCAATCAATTTACTCAGTTAAGAAATAAGAATATGATAATCAAAAATTGCTCGTCACGCATGCATGGCATGCCAATCAAAGTAAATAGAAAAATACGATCCGTACAGATTTGTTTTAGCATATTTAAACCTCCACGGTTTCTATTGCTTTGCTTTTCATATCTATTCATGCACAACGATCATATTCTAACACATAAAAATCTTTTTGAGACAATTTATATAATTGTAAGTAATCTTTGTATATTGTACTTCATACCGAAAGTATCATATGCTTAATAATGTCGAGTAATTAAATGTATTGAACTTGAACAATGGCATATGAAAAACAAGCGGACACTGTTTAAACCGGCTGTATTTCCTGATGAATGTAATTAATATAACGCTTTTCGGTACTTACTGAAATATATATATAGTTACTTTGATATTTGCAGAAGTGAAATTTCAGTCTTTAAATGTAAATTATTTTCCAGTAATCAATGTTGAAATTTCATTATTTCAGTACCGAATGTAAATGCATATGTTTTTATACCTATAATTATAAGAAGTAATAAGAATCATGCGGGCTTAGCATTAAAGTGGAGCTCTATGAAAAATTATATCAAATTCAGGAATGTCTATATCTACTTGCGTTCCAAGATTCTCCAAACCTCCCCTTGTAAGACCTCGGTTGAAGTTTCCATGATACTTTCCTTCGGTAAATCATCGCTTCCTGAATTACAAACGTGTATAATCCAAAGTGACAGTAACTTTCTCAGAATTTCTGCCCTATATTAAAAGGTATAGGAAGAGATGGGTACGTCCTTAGAAAGGAAACTTTATGATCGAAGGACAGGGAAGAATCGCGAAGAGTCAGACGACTGAAGATTGAAATAATGAAAGGGTAGGAAGTGGGCGTGGAGTGTGAGGACCTAATTTGTCTGAAAGGGGACGCAACGCAGTCTCCTTTACTTCGGTTTTCCTCACCTCTTCCTTCCCTCTAATTCTGTACCTTTCCTTCGTTTCGCCTTGTAATATCTTCCTCACCCACCCTATCTTCGACATGCTCTTGTATTTCTCTCCTTAGCAGTCCTTTGGGACCGAATTTCGAATGTTACCTTTGCTTAAACACTCGAATAAGAGTTACTCCGTAAGTACTCATTCAAGGACTTGAGGAAGAAATGATTGAGATAAATTCATCCTATCGAGTTGTTGGAATAGTATAGTAAAAATGTTGTTTTATATAGGATTCATCGCTGATATTGATTCGCTGAAAGAACATTCATTAATTTTTAATGAGTCTTTGTCATTTTGCTTGGAAACCCTATTATAAGAAATGGTTATAAATGATTATTCTTCTTCTCTGTAACAAATACATCGAATTTATGACGTTTAAATGTGAAATAAAAATGAAAACGTGAATCAATTTTGAAATTAACTGTACAGATTTTCTATGTCTTGAGCAGTCTTTGGTATTTATCTGTGCTTCTTTTATACATTTTTGTTGCTATTTTAATCTGTAGAAATAAATATTGTAGATTATTATTTTGAGGGATTTATTTACCCTCATAGTTATGATGAATTCGATGTATTCAAGAACGAAATGATGTAATAAAATATTAGTTAAAACCACGTATGAACAAGTATTATAAGACGCAAAATATCAATGTTCAAATTAAGTCAGAGGAAAGACTTTCTCCAAAGAGCTCAGTTTACTGCATTTATCTTTATATTCATACATTTCAAATTATAAACTCTTACATTATGGTTTTAGTGAAGAAACGTTTATATGTACTGAACTATTATAAGTAAGTGTTATAATTATATCGTTTTATTGCTAGAATCTCACAAGTAGTGCTCAGTTTAGCCCTAAGATCAAGTTAAAATATATCTTGAATAATTAAATTCCTTGGATTCGTTAGGGTAATGCTCTCGTTGGGATAGTTGGTAAAGATTACGAATGCGTTATATTATACACCTAAAGCATTCTTCTTCTTCCATTGCTGTGAATGATATTCTACATTTGGGCAACACATTTGAGGACGATGGAGAAAGAGATGGTTAACGGTTAAATTAAAATGCAGAATACGCTTTTGAGAGAAAAGGAAAACAAGCCATTAAGAGACCGTCAACATTCCTTCCGTTACATTTACCGTCATCCGATGCCTTCACAAAATCATCTTAATTCTTTCCCTCCTCCACACCTTCCATTATCCCATTTACTCCCCAGATTAAAAAAAAGGACAAACAAACTGTGGTCCTTACCCTTTCCAGATGTCTTAAGGTTCAAGTGAGTTTGCTTTGCACTCATGATGTCCGCTCAAGAGAGTGATGTAGGACTCGGCGGCAAGAGAGAAATGCGGGGGACTCTCACTTCAAAAGGTAGCGTTTTTTCGAGAGAAAAGAGATTTTGCGTGGGTAGGTTTGAGGTGAAGAGGGTAAAAGGAAGTTTTTGGGGCAAAAGTCGCATGAGAAGGAAGGAAACACTTGGCAAACGAGTGTAAAATGAAAATTGCGGTATTGAGATGACCGCTCGAGTTTCTCAAACTTTATGTCCTCTCCTACGTTTCGTATTTTTTACTTTATATCATTTGTATGCATTCCAATCATATTTTTGTGATTGACGAAATAATACACCATTGCTAAAACAACTTAAACGTTGAACGAAGACCATCTAAAACAGGTAGAAATTTCCTTCACTTGATAAATATTTTTACCTGATACTGACCAAATAGAGAGGAGAAGAAATATTTTATAAAGAGTATAACTATTCGAAATAAAATATTGAAGTATAATTCATTCATTAAATAATACTACACATTAGGTTGAATTGCATAAACTGTTTATATTTTTAATTATTCATTTTCTATTTATTTTGCCTAGGATTCTTTCTCCTAAAGCGAAAAGAAAACAATGTTTTCGTACATTTTTCACTCATTGAAATCATCATTCACATCATTGAAAATCATCGGGCGAATGATATAAATCATTTTTATTAATGTCAATGATTTATAGCTCTTAATTT
This sequence comes from Sympetrum striolatum, assembly GCA_947579665.1. Classification (NCBI taxonomy): domain Eukaryota; kingdom Metazoa; phylum Arthropoda; class Insecta; order Odonata; family Libellulidae; genus Sympetrum; species Sympetrum striolatum. Next base: position 97,367,338 of record OX388341.1, on the reverse strand, counting down.
TTTACCGTTTGAATTTACTACTCGGAATGAACACTTATATACTTACATGAAGGCAATATGTTGATGGAATAAAATATTAATGATGGAAAGTAGGGTAAAAATGCAAGTGCGTATGCATCAAATGTATTTATTTATGTATGCAATTTAATTGCATTAAGTGATATTTGGAAAATAATGGAGGGAGATAGGAATAAATTAACTAGACAAGGCATATTGCTCAGGAAATGGATGTAAGGAGCTGCTCTAGGGCAAATTAAAAGGCTTTAGATTAATAAAAAAGCGAAATATTTATTGGAAACATTAAAAGGACGTAAACGGATTTGGCTAGGTAATGCACGCTGTAATTATAATTTGGAGCAACGAAGGGGATCTAAAAAGTCTTTAGGAAACACATGAGCCCTAATGAACCTAAAAAGTTATTTTGCTAGCGGTGTCATTTTACGTCGGCTTGCTATTTCCTGACCCTTTCAGTATTTCATCATGGCTTTGCTTTTCATGGGTCTAAAAAGGTGATTACCGTTTTAATAATCTCTTAAGTTATACTTAATTAAAAACAAAACACATATCACTTAATTTATTTACTCTCCTCTGGGTTATCGGATGATTTTCACAACGCACATTTAATAATATTGTTATTTAATACCTTTATATATCACTTTCAATATACTTGTTTGTATATCAGGCTCTCAGTCGCTTAACAAATCACGTTATAAATGGTATAGAAATTAAAATGGACGATTTTAATTATTAGTTGATAAGATTCTGTGGAATAATGCTTCACAAGAGTTTTAATGATGTGTATTTGATTAAAAGAGAGGTTCAGTTGGAAGAATAAAAAGAGGTCAAAGATAATATATATGTGTTATATATGAATCTTGGAATCGGTCTAGAAAAGCCACTAAGGTGGTGTGGGAGTTGATGTGCTGATAACGAGTACATCAACACTGAATGTCGCATGAAGAACTAGTACTGGAAGAGGTTCAATGCAAGCAGCGGTTATCACTCCGTGTTTCTCTACAGAATATCCTATATTATATTCCTCGGTGTTCATCGATTTAATTAATCTTATCTTGGTCGATTGCACCAGGAGATAAGCTAGTTCTTCTTACCCTTATAAGATGTACGATTCAGAATTACCTATTCCTTTAAGTTTTTAAAACATACACTTGGTTCTCCTAAATCACCGAGCATACCGATAACTATCCACGCTGGGAGTAAATTTTAACTTACCTATCATTAATTATAAAGTAAGCTTACGCTCCAGCAAGTCTTACCGAATTGAAACGTAAAAGTTTTTAAGCCACCGCAAAAATATTTGTTGGATTAACTTTAATTAATTAACTTGTTCCGAAATATTCAACTGCAGAAAACTCGTGATAGAGGATTAAGAAGTTTTAAAGAGAGTACCGTTGACGGCTGATGATTTAGCTCACCCTTTAAATGGCAGATGGGGAAGAGCAATCTGCGCAATTCAATAAGGGAACTCAAAGGAAATAACCGTTGCGAATGAGAGGATTTTTACGGATGAATGGAGACAAGTGTCCCCGTGCGTTAATCCGATCGCGTGACTGCGGGGCTCATGCAACAACCCGAAGGCACACACATTCAGCAAATGCGCGGTGCACACTGTTTACCTCACGCGCGCGAACGTGTGCTCTTCCCGTTGCAGTATCTCGTGTTTTTCCGAAAAATACGACATTAACGGCATTTAAGCGTTCTCCATTCCGCCTAGCTCCCACTGTCCACAAAGCGACCCCGAATCATTGGGTCATATCCATTTCTCATTTCCAACAAGGCTTGTGCCGCCGTCCTACAATTTGCTAAAGGTAAGCCTGTCCAAATGTTTGACCGTCGTTCGGATCTTTATTAGGCGAATTTCCTGCAGTCGATATTTGCATCTCATTCAGCGCCGAGCTCCCAATTTAAATATTCGGGGATTGGGCGAAAAGGTGGGAGATTCGATAAAGAATTTTTTACGTCCAAATTTTCGGCGGATGAATTTGATTTTATGTTCTGTTATTCAGACCTCAGATTCATTAATCTGAAAAGGCGGAAGGGAGCCCAAAATTCTGGAACGGAAATTTTTTGACCGTTTTGGGTTAGTAAGGAAATCACACGATCAAGCATTGCAACCAAATTTGGTTCTGCTTCAAATTGAAGAATTTATTTTTAAATGTTTTTCTCCTTCGCAAAAATCACTGATGTAAATGTTTATTTCGTTTCTACAGTATGCTTATTTATCTTGTCAAGCAAACCTCATTTTAAGTCAATTTGTTTCTGAGTATAGTTGAATCAGGGAAATAATATATCTGTTACTGGAATATAAGATTTGACGAAGTTGTTTTCGGATATCGAGTCTAAGCGTGTTCGTGAAGTATTTTTTAATAATATTTACGAAAGATCCGGTTAGTCAGGACTGGAACCCAGAACCTTGTTATTATTATACTGTAACGCAAACAGTTCAGCCACCGAGGTCATTAAAATTTAATCAACTTGTATGTTTAATTTTAATTGCAGTCAAATTGTGTGTGATGTTAAGACAATATATCATCCTGAACTCGAGGAGATATCCAATTTTTAATAACTTGAGCATTGCGTTGTTTTTCAAACCGTGAGAAAAAATGAATTAGTCTCCGTCAACTATTCTATTTTATTTACAAAGAAATCTAAAAATGTGCTTTATTTTTAGGAGCAATTATAAAGCTAAGCGATGTAAATGCTTCATCGAGGGCAGCTCGTTTGTTAACTGAGTGAAAGCGGAGAAATTGAGTTTGTCAAAGATTCTTTCGGCGTCCAATTAACGAGAACATCCGTTCCGAAGTGACACGCAAACTCCAAGACACCCTCAATCAACAGTAATCAGCGATCCTTATTATATACTCAAACACGCAACGGTGCCAATCGACTGCGATAGCACCCAAAGCTCGTACCGCCGATACGTGGCATAAGTGAAGTCGCTCGTTCAAAGATTAATCCGTTCAGAGCAACCCGAATGAATTCTCTGCCGCGTTGGTCGAATCCGAGACACAGAGATATGGAGAGAGAGCATTCGCAACGACGAATGAGTCGTTCATGAGGGAGTTGTAACTCCGCAAAGTTAGTTCCTCTCCCCCCGCCTCAGCGCCTTTCATTAGCCAAGTTCTCGGAGGGTTTAGAGGGCAGCGGTCCGTGGGGGTTGGTTTGGGAGGGCGTGGCGGGTTTGAGGAAAGGGTTTCTAGAAATTCAGCGATAGGGGAGGAAGGGGTTGATGTTAAGGGAGGTGGAAACCAAACGGCTAATACGAGCACGCCATTACGTGATTGCAGAACCTTCTCCAACATCATCTGATGCGTTTATAATGAGCTTAAGAGATCACGTCACGGTCCAATTACGCCTCTCGTCGTTTTATACAGACTCTTCCTCCGACGCGTGATTTGTGGCTTCTAATATAGACACGCGAGCTTCAATTTATACACCTTTACCTGCTCTTTCAATCTTCCCCACCTCCTACGCTTCCCGAATTCTCTACGCCTACCATTTAACGAAAGATGCATATCTTCCCCTCCCGCCTATTAAAGGCGTTAATTTGGGGCCATCATGCGGCTTGTTATCGGTTAAAAAATAATTGGGCGCTCTTGCTTCGTTTTGTTTCATTTATTGCTCTCGTTTTTTGCACGCTTTCGAAGTTCGGGAAAAGTTTCCTTTTGTTTTCATTAATGGCGTTTCATTCCTTTCATCCTCGTTACGTTCCGACGCAACCGGAACTCATAAATAAGGATTGAATCACTCAGCTCTTGGCAACGGAAGTAATGAAAGCCGTAATTATTAGAGGCTCCTATTATTTGGTGGCGTTTTTTTATCCTGGCGCAGTTTCAATCCTTTTGACATCGGTGAGAGAGGAAATGATTAATAAAACGCGAAAATCGAAAGGGCGATGGAGCAATAATTAATTCCTGATGGATTGGCTTCTTTTTTTATCCAAGGGAGGTTTGAACCCGTTTGAACGAGTCGATCGTTTCACTAAATTGAGTTTGTTTCTGCTGCTTTAATTCGCAGTTTCTCTCTCGTATTGATTTCTTTCCATAATCTTCTTGCCGAAGCTGAACCTTTTGGCATTGACAGAAAATTTCGAACATTAACATTCGATATTTTTTCGGCAACACATTAAAGGGAACTTTTATACTGTTTCTGTTACACCGACCATGGAAAGAGGCTTGTTTATGAAAATTAACTTGAACGTTCATAGAAAGAGATGAAAGTAAGTCTGCTCTAGTTGAGCTCGAACCACCGGATCTCTTTCTGAGATGCTCCATCCAATTGTACTACCACGAATTGGAAATCTTCTATGTTTAATTAGATACAGTAACCGTTAGGCAAGTGGAAGATTCCAGTCCCGGTAACGAAATAGTTTTTCTCCCTCATTTCTTTCTTGAAATTCGAGCTAGTCAACTATGTATTTTTCATCACTTTTTACCTCACATTCATATTCGGCTGAGTCGGATGAGTTTTTCTATCAAGAATGAATAAGCACCTCTGCTTGAAATTAATTTTCTACTAGTTAATGTATAATTTCCTCTTAGATTTCTTACACAAAATTATAAAAAATTTAATATTTCTTAAATAAAATAAATAGCTGCAATTATGTATTATTTTTATCTTCATTAATGGCATTCTGTTGAATCCTTTCATAATCCTTCATTCATTATTTATCCTTTAATTAACTTTTGAAAATTGATAGTAGTTCTATATCAGTTCCTTATATTTTAAAGTTTTAAACAACTCATTACTTTGTTAACTTGGCAACGTACTATTTCATTTCTATCATCGCAATTAGCCTAAAGCAACAACCTAGTTCACGAAACAGTAAGCTCCTTTTTCCTAGTTTCCACAATGCCTAGCTGAAATGCGTTGCACCTTTGTACACCGCGTTATAACGTAGGAGATAACGTAGTGCGTCCTAAGTACATTCGTAATGGTGCATTCCCAGGTTTATTTCGTCCTTCCGTTTTACTGGACGATCGTAAACTGTTTCGGATTGCACCAGTAAGGTAAACGTTGGCCACTACGTGCTTGTGCGACTCCTGCGTAATCTCACCACGCCTATCTCCTCCTCTCTCTACGGAAAATCATCCTAGAAAAAGTTTCATGGAGATATTCAACTTCTCAATTCTTACCTTACCTCCACCCCCTTTCTCCGTTTTTCTTTATAAAATAGCTTTAATTTCAAGCTTGATTCTTGTTAAGAAGGTATTGGTGAACGTTAAGACGAAATATAATTTGAATTGTTGTTATTCTATGTAGAAACGTGAAAGGGATCACATTCCTTCGATTCATAATTAATTCCTGTAGTATAGTATTTTCTTTTTTGTCTTCATCATGAAAATTGCATCCTGTCAGTTTTTAAAGAAGTTATTTTTGAATTATTTCATATCTATTATACATAATTACTTCTCCGGATTCATTCAAGGATATAGATAGATATATATATATATAGGATGCTAATTCACAGGCTAAACCACAAGCGTCATTGACTTGAAATTTTTATTACGTATTGGCCATAACGTGTAACCGCCAGAAAATTTGTGATTTTGATCCTCCAGAGGGCACCAAAGTCCCGATTTTTCCCATTTAAAAGCATTGTTTTGATTTTCGGGTATTAAAAAAAAATACTTCCCGGATAGGTAGAGAATCAAAACTCAAGAAGCCTATATATGTGGTCATGATCTATCGAAAACATATATGATTTTTACGGAAAAAATCCTGGGTTCGATGCTATGAAGGTGCAAAAATCTGCCGTTTAAAATACATTGAGGTAGTTTTTCATTATTTTTCTAATGTACTTATCAAAAGGATAGGAAGTTGTCGCTCAGCTATACATCTTGAATTTTCACACATAGCAAGAGATGGTCATCTTCAATTGTGCTACATAGGATGCATAGCCAGAAAGACCCTGTTCGATGCCGGGCGGTAAATATATCTCCCATATAAAACACATAGGGGTAGTTTTTCATTATTTTTTTCATGCAATTATCGAAATGATAGGAAGTTCTCGCTCTGATAGAAGATGTATATTAAGAATCCGTTTAAGAAAAAAAATATATAAGACCATGCTGTTCCTGAGTTCGGTGCCAGGGCACATAACAATTTCTCACACAAGGAATATATGTGAAAAGTAGGACGTCGTTTGAGGTAGTTGCAGCAAATATTTCTGCTTGAATTTTCACACATAGTTAGAGATGGTGATATTCTATTGTGCTGCATACGAACTATCACCAGAAAGACCCGATTTCGATGCCGGGCGGTAAATATATATCCCATGTAAAACACATAAGGTTATTTTTTCATTATCTTTTTCATGCACTTATCGAAATGATATGAAGTTTTTGCTTAGATAGAATATTTACATTAAGACTTGTATATGAAAAACAATTAGATAAGACTGTGTTGTTCCTGGGTTCGATGCCAGAGCACATTAATATTTCTCACATAAATAATATGAAGAATATAAGGGATAAATAGGAAGGATGACGATGCCAGACAATGACGATAAATTGCAGCGAATTTTATAAATATTTTCAATCTTTTTTTTTTCTTTTGAGGACCCTCTCGATATGATGCCGACTTGAAAATCGTGTAATCAATATGCTTGCAGTATGCAAGCAACATTTAACTCGTACCTTATGAACATACATTTTCTGGACCATTACAGTGGAAGGTAATTAACACTAGCAATGATCAATCAAACACGACCATTCCATAATTAGAAAAATCCGACTGCCCACGATTCGAACCCGGGACCGTGGGATTGAAGTGATAACTTACACGCAATTCATAGTTCTCTTAAGAAAGAACTGAATGTGGTTGAGGTTTTAAAAAACTAAATCAATGAATGTGTATCAATACTGTGCTTCAGACTCCGAAAATTGTCAAATGAAAGACAATATTGTCCAAAATCATCAATTATTGCAATCCTTCGAGAGAGAAAATTTTCTGCGCATTAAGTGAAACTTTGCAAAGTTCTTATACTAAATCGGTGGATTTATTGAACTGGATATTCGCTAGACACCAACCAAATCCTCAGAGTAGTATTTTGGAGTACGAAGAAGCCGATTAAAAAAATGTGAATCTTTAGCAAAGGAAAAATCTATTCCACCTTTGAACCAAGAACAGCAAAAGTTTTATAGGAAGCGTCTTTTCCGTAAAGCGCCCATAAAATAATTTTATTATGGATGCTAGAGCCGGAAATAAAAATTGAGGCGCATTTGTGATTCAGTCGAGACTCATAAAAACATCCCGCTCCTCAGAGCAATCGCTACAGTTATGCTTCGTCAACATTCTGAAAGCCCCGCGAACATCTGCGACCCGCCAAGTTCACTTTTTTCGTTCCGCAGCTACACGGATACACGCTCCCCCTTCACTCCCACAAACGAGCTTCTCTCGTACAAAATATCTTCGATAGCTAATGCTCCATCTAAATTTCTTTGATCGTTTTCTACCTCCGATGCAGATGGAAAATGTGTCGATTATCTGCGTATTTTCGTTTTTATTCCCTTCCGAATCTTCCCTTCGAGTATACTATAGTTAATAAATGGTAGAATTGCGGGAATTTTATATAGTTTCAGTTGGCTTTGCGAGACTATAACGCTGATACCCCTCATTTTCTCCTTGAGTCCCAACGAAATGAAGAAATTTAATTTTGGAGGTAAAACGAGTGGAAATTCTAATACTATATATTCAGCACTTTTTCATGCATAAAAAGCCCCCTCTAAAATAAAATAATAATCATAACTATATTAGTAGTACACCGTCTGTGGTAGCGTAATGGTTAACGCGCTATCGCCCCGACCCCGGGTTCGAATCCCAGCTAATAGGATATTCTGGTTAGGCAATGGTTTTGTATATTTGTAAATAGTAATAATTATTGAAATGGACATAATAAGGATCTTTCTTCCTGTTTCCATTAGAGAAGTTATCATTATTATCTTACTCGAGTGAGGGTCCCACTTACCTGTTCTCCGGTGGAAAGAGTCTGCCGTAGTCGGAAATCGACTTGTAAGTTCCTCACTCGCTCAAATAACAATTCTTTGTCAATTTTTCCATAATAGCGTTCCCTCCGACTGGAGTTGTCGTATTAAAAAGAATCATGTTTGAACGTCAGTCCTAATCGGGCGACGTCAGATTTCCAACCATAGGCTCACACTCGATCAGTTAGTTTAACCAGTTTTTTGTGATAAAATCAGATACCTCAGCTTATATTCGGGTCGGCTTATACTTGTATATATGTGGTAGTTATTAAACTGTAGAAAACTATAGCTGGATTTCAATATTATTGCAGTCTGCTTTGCGGGATTATAAAGCTGATACCCCTCAAATTTTCATAGACACAATGAAATGAAGAAATTTCATTTTGAAAGCAATCGAGTGACTCAGATGAGCACATTATACGAGCGGAAATCCCAATAAGTAAAATATAGTATCTTTATCTGATATATAAATACTTATATTCTCTGCGACGAAAAAATTGTTCTTATGAGACTTGCCTCGAAGAAGCATACCTTGGTGCAGCGGGAGTAATCATAAGCGGAAAGCAGACTAAGGAAGACTAATTTTTGTGTAGAGGCGGGAAATGGCTGAGTTTGCGAGGCCGAATCCTCCGTCTTTTCCTCCGCATCTCGTAAATCTCCATTAGCTTATCCTCCGGGAGTTGTGAGTGGTGCAGGATGCGGAGGAGGAGGGGAATTAGACGAGAAATGAGTATTCTCTGGTTCTCGGAAAACATACCATCGCAATTCTTAAATGGGGTGGGGAATGATGAATAAGAAGCAGAAGATTGAATGAAATCGCCCTTCAAAGTACCTCACAGAGGATGCGTTTCTTCTTTCCTTAACTAAGTTTCCCAGAGCGAATGTAACTGATTGATGTTAAATAGAGCTATGCCTGAAGCCAACCCAAAGATGAGAAAATCATCAACATGGCATTTATAAAAGAGAGTAAGGATTCTGTTTTTTTAGAAGATAACCAATATCGGTCTCAATATATAGACGCACTTTACATTGTGATAAGGACACCTTTTAGAAATTATTTTGATAGATAAGAGTGGTTAGAAGAATCTTTAGAAAATAATGTGTTATCTAGATTATAAGAGCAAGTAAGAGCAAGCATTAATTGTTAAAATATTAAAGATAATCATCTGTTGTTCTTACTTACTTCACTAACAGTTATTGCAAAAAATTACTTTAATTTAAAGTCAGCAAGTTTCATTGAATCGTTGATAGTAAATAAACTCATGGAATGAGGGTTTATTGGGACTTAAAATAAATAGTTATGTTTCATACAATAGAATATTTTAAAATTGGTTTTCTACTTTAATTGAGGCTATATTTATCTATGCACAACTAGTTTCAAAGTAACCAAATGATATAAAATACTTTTGAACACATTATAATGTGATTAGTAATGTCTTCACATTTCCCTTCTACTGAATGAATCCAATGTCTGCCTTCCTCTCCTTGTGTCCCATTCCCATTCCTTGAAAAAACACTGCTGTCGCATTGTTTCTTTTTTTAATTTTAACAGGACGAACTGCTCGTTTTTCTCTGTTCCATGACTATTCACGCACACCAACGCCATCTCAGAGCCGTATTATCGGTTTCCACAATTAGAGATGACATGGAAAATCTAATCAAAAAGTTTCTGCCTTATTTTTTTGACATTTCTAGAATATCGTGCAGTTTTCATGCGGTGGAAAAAATTTCTCATAAAATATTCCAGTTCAGAGAAAATAACTCGCTCATATAATTCATTCATGGAAATAGTAAAATGTAATATATGGAATATTTTTCAAGTTTCTGTTTTGCGTTGGTGGTAATATCAGTTGCATGATGTTTATCAAACCTCTTGTGCTATAATAATGGCTTACGCATTAAATTGATATAAAAAACTATTTTATGTATTTCTACATTATTTTTTGAACGATTGTAGGAACTATGAATTATTTTGGTGCACAATAAAATAATTTATTTATTGCTCAATTTCTTTTCAATAGAATTATTAGATACTTATCCATAAAATGTATAACACTGGATAGTTCAATGAGAAGCGCCTTATGATTTGGTAAAAGCGGTCCATGGTTCTAATACCAATTGAAGATTATGAGGTAAATGTCCTGAGCAGTTGAAGCGCATATAATTATGTGGCTAAAATTTCAGAATAAAACTGATAGAGTGAGTTTGAGGAACTTTCACATCAAAACATTCGTATCACTAAGGATCATATCAAACTGCGCTGTTAACTTCTTCAAAAATAGAAGATTTGTAGGTTAATAATTTGTAGATGATTATCAGAAAGATGAAGAGTTAGTATAGAGTTATAGAGTTAAAGAAAAACACCATTTTATATTCATCGCATGCTTGAGTGAAAATATCGTATCCATAAAGAAGATAAAATTTAAAATAAAATCATAATTCTACGATTACTTCAATGATTAGGCAATTATTTTGAGTTCTCGTTAAATGCACTCTCTCTTCTCTATCATTAATAGCTTTCCTCCGATCCTCCTCCTATTCCGAACCCACCCACGCCGTAACTCCACCAGCAAAAGCACGCGTTTACCTCCACCGGAAGGTTGTTCATCCGCTTGCTTTCACTTCTGCCCTCATATGAGACTCTCCACTCTGCTCCATCTCCCCGAACTTATTTATCCCTCTCCGTCCGTCTTCCTTCCCTCTCTCCGTCGCTCCCAGACTATTCCCGAGTGACTTTGGCTCGTTGCTCCTCTAATTGAAACGAACGGTTGCTACCCTCCGGCGCCACCCACAGTCCCTGGACATGCATCGAAAGTACCCCGGTCGGTGTGAGGAAAGGGGTGGATCGGTCAAGGGAGAGGAGGGTTCCGTGGCTGCGATCGCCTAATCGTCTGGTTTCGCACCGCTGCCGTTCACGTCGCCACGGTAGACCGAAAAGTCGTCAGTCTGTTACGAAGCGGAAGAAGAGCTAAGGCGGGAAATGCTATTTGCAAAGAAGGTGGATATCTTGAGATGATATTTATGGGAGGAGAAATGACAGGACTTACAGGCGTTTTTGGTTGTGTACTTGGAAAAGATTTCAATCCGATGGTCGGTTAGTCAGGGGCAAATAGGCGGCAGATTTGTCCTTTGATGATACAATAGGTGTAGTGATATTTTGTTTCTAAATCATTTAAGCGGGAATTTTACTTCAGGCACGCTAGATCATCTACAATTGTGTTGCACTTAATGTTTTTCCTATTAAAAACCAATAATATGCGGTAATTATAATTTTTAGATCCTTTAGTATACCTAACGGTATCTATAGACCATAAGAAAGAATCGATAGGCGGAGTTTAAGGAAATCACTATTATTTGAGAAAAAAATTATAAATGAGGGCAAAAATTGTTTGCCATAATGGGTGATGAGAGTAATAATACAATAAAGATGAATGACTCAGTGATAAAAATGGTTCAATGGACCCCATTCATCATTGACTAGTCTCAGAGGCATAGTGGCTAGCGTTCCAGCTTTGCCACGCCTGTGTCTCGGGTTCGAATCGTGGTTAGGGCGTGGTTGTTTGTTAACTTGAAAATGTTAATTGTAAAAGTAGTCTTTCAAAACTTATACTTGTCTTATAAATTCCTAATTTTTTATCCTTCATCTAGTAATTTCTCGAAGTCATTAATGTAATAAATTACTTTTTTGCAATGCCATTAAAATTTTATAGCGTTTAGAGCCAAAGACCAAAGTTGGCTCATCCAACACTTACCGTCACTCTTTGCTGATTACATTTTTTGTTCGTCTATTTTTGTCGAGTTTTAATCCGGAGAACTCTACGCTTACCTCATTAATCGTACTCAGGAGCAACTAAATGCGCGATCTCAACAGCACGGGCTATGGATTACAGATCCTTAATATCCCAAAGGCAATTCACAAATTCGCATTTGTAACGCTCAGCTCCCATAAACCGCCGTGGTAGCCAAACAGTCTGGTAATCCGTCGCCCATAATTCGAATAACCAATCTCAGGTAGCGCAAATGGAGGCCTGTTTGTCTCTTCAAGTCGGAGTAATTATGGCGCCCCTCATTGCGCCGTCGCGGGCGGCTTCGCTAACCATTTCAGAGAGGAAGACAAAGACAGAGTGTGGGTGCAACTAACCCTATTATCCTTATAGCCATACGATCAAAAGTGTCCTACCCCTTTTCCTGTCCGTCCCCCCCTTCCCCCTGCTCTTCGTCATGTCTCCATATCCCTCAACAAGGCTGCCCTATCCTACTACTCATCCCCTCCCGTCCCAGTTCTTAATTTCCCGTGGGGGATGTGAGTGGGGAAACAAGCGGCTTTGCCCGGGAGGGAACAGAGGAGCTGAGTATAACCGCTTTTCCGAAGCGCGCTCTCTCTTGTTGTGGGAGCGAATCTCAAAATTGCCCTCTGTAACCAACCCTCTCCTACCTAACAGGGCCTCATTCTCGCCCTCCCCACCCTTATCTTTTCCCCCTCTATCTTTACACACCTAATTCCATTCCTCGATCGCCAAACGCGTCTTCTATTCCTGGCACATAGTTTAGCACGGGCGAGTTTGGGGATGAATCGGACACGAATTTCTGAAGGGAATGACGGTGAAATCCAATAGAGCCAGTATGGAAGCGTATGATCAAAAAAGGAACGAGTTCTGTATATTTTTTTGTCTTTCGTCCTCTCAGCCATTTCAAATATATTAACGAAATTGTGAGCAGAAAATGAATCGCTCTCATATATACTTCATTGGGAGCAATCATAAAATATTTCTTTTATTGTGGAAATAACTAAGCAAAATTTTCACAAAATATTTCAATTAATTTTATTTTAACTGGCAACTCATCGTATAGTCGTAAAGAAAAATCGATAAAATCTTGATCAATAATCGAACACATGAGTAAAAAAAATAAATTTGCGAGATTCGTCTTTATATTCAAGAACTATTAATAATTTATGCTGGATATAGTAATGATACAATATTATAAATTTGAAAGGATATAAAATTCATCTTCACATTCAAATATTTAATATGGTATTGGAAAGGACAAGGGCTGCTATACTGATTCATCATATATTTTTAATGGTGTAAATAATTATAATTTAAGAAATTAATACGTTTGTATGTTCGCCTATAAATATGGAGAGATTAAGTTATACAAAGTAAATCATATTAGTAAAATTCTCTCTGAAAATATCTGAAGTATTTATGAAAAGAATATTTATTGAAGGAATGCTTCTCTACAAATTTACCAAAGAAATATATCTTGATTAAGTGTGCCGATGCTAAAGATTTACGTTAGGATATAAAGTATTGAGGTGGAAAAACGAGTTCTATATGAAATATAAATTAAACAGTTGTATTTTAGCGTTAAGGGTCTCTAAGAATTCTCTCTAGATTTACTAATAGTGGTCTGAGATTTAAATCTCAGTTTCTGGCAATTTAAAAATTACTTTTACGCAATATTTGATATCTATATATAGTATTACCTCATAAGCTTTTTTACCAAACGGTACGATTATTAGTTATTAATAGATTTTGAATTTAAATATATAATTTATTTTATCTATATTATGCTAATTTTTCATGTTCAACCTTTGCTATGTTTCAGAGGGAATTGTTTCCTACAAAGCCCCTCGAGGGGACTCGAGAAGTCCGGAGACTGGTCTTGATGACCTGAGCTACGATGGCGTCGTGGACTCCTCAATGATGACGGGAGGCCTCGGTCAACTCACAGATGGACTCTTCGGAGCTGACCAATTCTCACCTGACCTCAAAGGTCAAGGAGACCAAGGTGAGGGATTTTATACCTCTTCCGTGATACGATTCCAAATCGCATTGCATTCAGTAGAACTACCCTTAAATTAATGGAGCAAATGAATTACATATCACTAGGATGGTAAGGGAAAGAATCTTTAAACTAATGTTATAAAAATATGTTCTTTAAATCCCAAGTATTTGTTTTTTGCTTCTTAGTAAGACTTAAGACTTACGTTTTCCGTAGGAAATCGTTGGGTGGGATGGCTGAACGAATCCCGCTCTGGTCATCCTCTGCAAATCACGTTTGTATTCGACGTGACGCGGGAGTTTTCAGCGCTGCACATCCACGCCAACAACATGTTCACGAGAGGTGTTCAGGTGAGTGTAAAAGCAATTTTTTCTCCCGACGAGCTCGGACTTCGTTTTTCACGGTTTTTCGTATTTCATTGGGCTATCTCTCTGCACTATAAACACAATTCTACGATTATTTCAGATTCTGCATACCCTTTCTTAAAATAACTACATATGCACACTCCCATTACTTCTTTCTACTTGGTTTTAGGTTTCTTATTTATTTTTTCAAATTATTAAACGTTTCTGAGCGCATCTCACAATATTTGCATACTTTAATATTTTCGGAATATTTAAACATAAATATTTTTTCTGTGAATTTGTAAAAATATCCGAAATCAGTACCTGACCGAATGTAATATTCTCGTGATAGTATCTGTGCAGTGATGTAAAAATTTAGAATTCCTTCTTCCTCATACAGTGGAATGACCCAAAATGCATGTGCTGAATTATTATCAAAGGAAGGTTAAGCAAATATCCGGAAGCGATCTCCTCCGAAATGCAAAAATATCCAGACTATTTGATGATGCTACTTCTATCTGATATCGGATAGCCTTAAATGTGTAGAGGTCCATCGAAAATTCCGTTTTAAGCAGATTTTCGAGGAATCTGACCAAATGATATGCTTTTGGAGGAATTCAAAGGGAATGGACGGTTTTAATTTCGCGATACTATTCATATGCATTGAGTGCACGTCTATTGGTTTTGCAATGGTGATGTTTCTCATTTGAATCCTTTATTCATTCTTTAAAAATTCCGGAGCGGAATCGCTTACTGCGCAAAATGAACCGGTCTCCCGAAATTCATTAAAAGGGAAGTAATACAAGCTATTTTATGCGGATGAATCTCATGCTGTAGAGAAGAAAATAAAAATAAATGGGAGAATATATTCTAGCAGGAATTAAATAAAGTACAACTGGAAGTTCATAATCAAATCATCACAATACTTTCATATGAAGGTATATTAACCGTAGTTCCTCTGTAAACTGCTGGAAACAGTGGAATTAGAAGCTTTTGTACACGATTTGAAAACAAGGAATTTTGTGTAAAATAATTGAGAAATTAATCATATTATTACTGGGTGGGATATGCACTCAAATTTATTTGAATTAATTTGAAATTGATCTTGCAGCAAGTAAGCAACTTAAGGTTGAATGAATACGATGTTGGTTAGAGTATAAAGTTGTTGATGATTATCTTAAATTAATTGCGACTACCTCCTTAAGAACATGTCCGCCTTGTATTCAATGTATGGTTGAAATGATTTTATATTCATGGAATTATGTTATTACCGAGTGTTTAAATTTAAAATTGAACAAAATATCACAATAAATATCGATAATTCTACAAAAAATAGAGAATCTTTGGAAAATAGGAGTTTTAGTTCAAGTAAGTTTAGATAACGGAAGCTCAATTGCTAATAACAACTTAGACTTATCTTTTATTTTTCCTTATACAATTTAAATATATCAGTTACTATGTAGGAGAAGAGCAATACTTCTTGAAATACTAATTCAATGAAATCAGCTTCATAAGACGTTTCGTTTATTAACTGAAGTCCCTTTCAATAGTAAGTTCATTTGGAGATACACAGCAAAGGAATAAATTTCCTATTGAGCCATGCCTTCAGCTAAGGCTATCGAAGATCATTTCTGGCTTTAATCGGAAACGGTACCATTTCAGGTCTGAATGATCCCCTTAAGCAGTAAAGCGGGTCGACTGGTTTTGTTACACTCGAAAACTGGCATACATCCCGGCTTCTTTTCCTTCCATATAATTGTGCGGGAGGAATTGGAAACGTGATTATCGTTATTTCACCGTCCAATAAAAGAATAAATGGCTCCCTCTGTTTTTATGGCAGAGCGAAGAGCATCATCTCTTCATTCCTTGACCGTTTTTTGACGTAACTTCCTCTTTTTAATTCCCATTGAGCCTTTATCCCGTCCGCTTCCTCCTTAATCTTCACCCTACCTCAAGACCCGGCTTCCCTCTCATAAATAAAACAAAGAGTTCATTTTCAGCCCCGTTTTTGCTCCGAGGAAGGGGCGGTTGGGGAAAGACTCGCGTTCCCTCTCTTTCTCATTTCATCCCAGAGCATAGCTCTTCTAAATCCCAGGTCCTCCTCCCTTTCTTTGCGTATTTTTTTCGCTGTTGTCGGGGTAACCTACTCAGAGAAACCGCAAGGAAAGCAGGAAAGTCTCTTTCCTGCGCGGAATCCACGGTGTCCTTTGAAAAGATTGCGGCGAAGGGAAAGCGGAGGGAGATGAGAGAGATATAGCGGAAAACTTGGTCGTCGCATTTGCATCACTTTTTCCTTGGATCCTCTTATGATATTTTTGAAAGGGACCAAAAAATTAGAAGTAGGAAAGCTCTTTATTCCCGCGGTGTTTGTTTCTTCTGGTGCCAATATTTTTGTATAAGAATATAATGCGTT
Source organism: Sympetrum striolatum (assembly GCA_947579665.1). Taxonomy (NCBI): domain Eukaryota; kingdom Metazoa; phylum Arthropoda; class Insecta; order Odonata; family Libellulidae; genus Sympetrum; species Sympetrum striolatum. The sequence goes on along the minus strand of OX388341.1, from coordinate 97,350,791 downwards.
CCGCTCTCTACCCGTTCTTTTCTCCGTCCGAAACAAGTTCTAAAGGTAGGGCTAAGCGCATTAATTCAGGGACTCAGTTCATCAGTTGACGGATTCACTTACTTTAGAAGTGAGCGATGAAACCCTATAATGGCTATTTTTCTATATACTCTACTGTTCCTACAGAATTTTGCAGGAAAACGTATAAGAAATTAGGTAAAAGAAAGATTCGATGTCTATGACCATTTTGTAAACAACAATAACAATTAAACTAGTCCCATAATTTTGTCACAGCTTCAAGAATGTGAAAATGTATTTAAATAAAATGTGATAAAAATTCAATCCGATAACATTACTTTCTGAGAATTTTCCATGTGCATATGAAGTATTTTGTATTGGTTCTATCGACCTATAATTTATTTAAGATTTATAGATGTCGATGTTTCAAATATGAATTGAATTCTTGTACCATCTTCTCCTTGAATACAGATAAATTATATAACTGTTAATCTAGGTGAGTTTTAGGAAGAAATAAATTCTACGTAGACAAAAATCTTCGAGTTTTATATGATGTAATGTTTATAAATTATTGCTGTAACTCAGTTAATGATTCTTCACCAATGTACTGAATCTTCGTGTCCAAAAAATATGAACCGGTGAGGACAGATTCTGTCTTCATTAAGTTATATCTTTATAATTTAGTAGCTGCTATTTCAAAGTTTGATTAAAACAAACATTTATAGCATAGGAAAGTACAATTTTTTAGTTCCCCGACGACCATACAAAAACTTCAAGGCAACGAAGGGTCATTGGTCAAAGTAAGTCGACAAATCCATTTTTTCCGCATTCTGCGAAAGATACCACTGTACTGTGTACATCTGTCCCATTCTTATTCTACCAATCAATCGACAATAGCACATATTTTATTCCTATGTTTCTTTTTTAGTGAAACGCAAATCACGACCCATAACTCAGAGAGCGTGTCTCCCTCAAGGCTCCCTGGTCGTGCCCTCTATTTCCCATTTTCCTCAAAGTTAGCTCTTCCATCTCAGCATATCTTCTCCTCTCTCAAATACCTCCATCTTCTCGGATCATACTTTTCTTCAGGATGGTAGGTTTTTCGTATACGAGTATTATAGGTAAAAATATTGTATTCTTTTTCTTCCTCCCCTGCTTCCCTTCATTGCCATCTTCACCCTCAACACTCGGTACACAGTACCCTTTCCGTCCCCCTATCTTCCTTTTATCTCCCTTATCCTTCCCTTGTCTTTCTCTCATAAAGTTGTACACTCCTACGGGACCGTAAAGTTGAGTTAACGATCCGCCGCACTGCAGCACGCCTCTACGAAGCGAAGTAGATCTTTCCCCCGAAAATACCGCACGCCCAATCTTTTACACACGTGTTTCTTGGAGGTCAGTGCCATAGTATCTATTGTGCCATTTGCGTTGAAAATCTATACTTCTTGCTTAATCTTAGGTACCAAGTACCCATGCACACAATTTTTGTTGCATAGACCCCCATTTTCCGATAAAAATTTATGCATTTTCATGGTATGCATCATATACCTATCTGACTCCCTACAGTGTGTTAATACACTAATTTTCAGAATGGAGTGAGAGTTATTAGTTAGTTGATTCGACTGTGTTTATAGATAATTAAAAGAGGCTAGGATATAATTTGTTTGAAATTCTGAACATTCGAAAAAATCTTCCTATTAAAAAGAATCGGATTTCCTTAAATTATTGAGTTATAGTAATGTATTACAGATAATTCTCAAAACTAAAGTGGATTCTTTATCTTGAAAGCTGACTTTATCTTAAAAATATGGAGACAACACCATAGGATATATTTATATTTAAATTGGAAAAATCAATAATGAAAGTAACGTTTACAATGGAAGTTTACTGCATTGTGATAACGGCTTTACTTTCAGTTACATCTTTCAAAAGCAACGCATTTATGATAAATCTTCCATCATTTTTTAATCTTGTCATAATAATGGTTTTAGTATGCAAAGCTCAGAGAAAAGGCTCAGAAGATATCCCAAAATTACATTTCCATAACGCAGCTCTTAATAGGTCAATACGAAAAAATATAACAAAAATGTTACGTATTGACGCCTTTAGTAAAAATTTATCATCAACAGCTATTGCTTTATTAGCTTTAAAGGCACTTAAGGTTTAACGTCAGAGGTTTAATACTTGTCGCCGAACACGGCGTTTCGTGATCTACGTCGACATAAAACGGAGATAAATTCGGGAGTGGATCCGGACAATGTTCTCTTCCCATAAAAGGTGAGGATAAAAGAAACCTCTCGCTAAGTTTGGACCCACCATAAAAATCTTCGTACGAGCATCCTTCTCCGTAACATTCCATCTTTCAAAGAGCCCTATGAGAGACGTTTACCTCTCCGTATAAAAGTGCATGCAATTCAACGAATAACTTTAAAATATAAATACTAAGCGGTGAACTAATAAATGCTTAACCAATCATTCACAACGACATTGAATATTGTGTGATTTTGACCATTCGAAGTTTAATTTTGTTATACTTATGTTCCTATGAAATCTCTAGATTTACTACATAAAATTATGACATTTTAAAGTATTTCATTTAATTGATTAGTCATTAATCTAAAGATATTTATTTAAATCGACTAATTCTTGCGTTTCTTCAAATCTTATAAAGTAATGAAATTTAAATAGCCCAGCAAAATATCAAAAAAGAAATATCAAATAATAGATTTACAAATACTACTTTGAGTATAGGTCTAGGTCAGTTTATTTTCTGTTAAAATTAATACCAGAAGAATCCTTGAGAATTTCAAATAGCCATAAAGGGGTATCAGCAAAATCAGTATAGTATAAGACTTTCATTCCAGATATTCGTCATCATGTTCTAACTTTGGTTGTTTATCTTTATATTTTGATTCATAATATTTTGATAATATCGGATTCAAATCAAATTTCAGAATGTAAAAAAGTGACATTGAGAAATTTATATTTTAGCTTTGTATGCTGAAGTTCGATTATGTGGATAATATAATTTGATCTGAAATAAAAATTTCAGGCTTTTTACTTTCTCCATATACGAAGTATAGAGAAAGTATTGTTTTATGATGTTACCGAAAATATCCAGCCATGTGTTTAAAAATTTCTGGATTTGGAAACACTTCGATACCAATGTCATCGCTTGTTACCTGCATCTACTCCGGAAAATCCAGCTTTAAACATCTTTCATTTGAGCACAGGAAATCATACGATTTGAAAATTCTTCTAGCAATTTATAGAATATTGAATAGAATTAATGTATTGAATTTATTCGGCAGGGAAATTGATGTTTATGCCAAAATATTTGAAAATAAGATAATGTAGGATGTTGGTAACCGGATTCCCAACAACGTGGGTTAATTTGATTGTGCTGTATTCTTCGTCGTCAACGTGACAATTACGCGAATATATCATAAAATAGTATTATTTTTAAGCAGATGAAAATCTACTCTTCGGTGTATTACGTGTGTCGGCGTTCAAAAGGTCGGAGGTCATTTCACAGGAAATGGCTAAGAACGGTAATCCTAGAACGTTTTTGGGTAAAAGGGAAAGTAGAAATGATTAGCGTGTGGGAAAGATTGCGTGAGGAGAAAGGGGCGAGATTGGCAGAAGAGAGTTGATAAGGGATTGTTTCTACCACTCTCCCTTTCTCTTCTTATATTTCTCCACCTTTATTCCTTTCCTCTTCCAATGCTTTCCCACTATTTTAACCCACAGTCAAGAATATCTCCTTTCAGCCCTTGGCTACCTTATTATTTCACATATACTTATTACTACCCATATTGAAGAAAATACTTTCTTTCAGAATATTAATGAACATATATAATGTCCATGTTTTGGTGGTCGTTGTGTTACAGCTGCAATTATATAAATACAAATTACTCAAGCTCAAATTTGTGGGTAGGGGCCATATTAGATGAATAAAGTCAACATTGCAATTCCTACAGAAAATATAATCGATATGAGAAGGCGTGACTTCGTGGAAAGCCATTTGCAGAATGAAAACACTTCGTACTTTTCCACAGAAAATTTATTTTGCGACCGGTTTCATAAGCGAGCTTACATCTGTAAATGTATCTGCCTAAAGATGTAAGCTCGCTTATGAAACCGGTCGCAGAATAAATTTTCTGTGGAAAAGTACGAAGTGTTTTCATTCTGCCTACAGAAAATATTCTTAAGGTAACTATTTTCGTCTATAGTTTACATCATCAGACAATATATCCTCAATTACACCGGTATTCTAGGAAGAAGGTAGCTTTAATAACCACGTAGCCGAGGATATTCTTCATGTAAACTTAGGAAAAATAAATAAATATACCTTAAATATGTACTCATTAGTAATTGTAAAGTTTGTTTTATTTGTTTGGTATGGAATTATATATAATTTTATTCACAGAGCAATTCAATTCATTCCGGATTACTCTAATTTTAATTGTGTACTGCAGTATAGCTAGGCTCCAAAATTATTTAAATTCCGCCGTTGGAATTACCAACCACCTACAACTTTACTTCCTGGTACCTGAAAACATTATTATTCTCATTGAAATCGGAGTATTTATTTTTTTAAATATTCACATGTTTTACAATTCACTGTTAGATATACTAAGCGTCATAAAGATACTTGAAATATCCTTTTTATCACCTTGAAATTCTTTCCTCGAATTTATCGTAGCTTCTGAGATGCCAGCAACACTCATAGCTTTGGCTCCTGTTTTGCCGCAACCCGTGTCACTGAAATGTATAGTTATGGCCTGTAAAGTAGGCTGATGGGTGGGAAGTGAACAGCTTGAAATTAGCGCGTCCTTGATCAGTTGTCAGTCTTCCTAGTAGTAAACGTAGGTGACTACACTAATGGCTTTCATCCTTCGGTTAAGTATGCAAATTATGAAGACATGAACTCGGTGAAATTCACTCCACCAATATAAAGTGAAGTAAACTTTTAACTTATATCAATAAATGAGGAAGACGAATGTAAAGAAGAAGATGCGATGCAGTGCAGAAGAAAATAGAGCGGAAAATCATATCTTTGTTTGACCAAAAATCAGGAAATGTAATTCTTTATAGTTGGACGATTTCGATTCTATAACCTAATGTATCGCAAAGTAAGATGAATGTATGAATAATAGCCAATCGTCATAAGCCCGTAGTATATCATTTTTTCCGGAATAATGTTAGTCTTTACTTAGCTCTATTTTCATTTTTTGATCATAAAACATATTTTGAAGGTTTATTCAATAAAAACCATGGCAGAATAATTTCCCGAAGTATTTTCACTTCGGTCTAATAGTATAATCTCGAAAGAAAATACCTAACTATTTAGACATAATCTAAATGAGAGTAATATCCTTTAGCTAGTACTCTCTTTATGAGAATAAGACCTTTTTGATAACCTATTTTTATACTATTCGATTTGTGGTAGTCTGGAGTCTTTATAATCGTGGAGCCGTGTTTCAATAACTAATACTTCTCCCTCTAGGCTTTTTTCCTTTAGTCCTAATCCCGCTCAGGTCATTCAAATTCCTATTCCTAACCATCGAATCGTTCTCACAATATTTTGGAAAGATTAATGACGGTAAAAGTAGAATAAATTTATCAATACATTTACTCTAATGATATTTATTTTATTTACGAAATATCTTTATCTGCCTATAATCATGTTACTTAAATTACCACGTTTTGTTGTTGCTTATCATTAAATTAGTCATTTAATATTAGTAGAATAGATTTGGAAAAATCTCTGATTTAATCTTCATAACTTTTTAAATGTCTAAATTAATAACAACCTCTAAATCCTTTTCTGCTCCAGGTATTCTCCCATGCTCTCGTGTTCTTCAGCCTGGAAGGGGATCGCTACCAGCCCACTCCACTGAAAGTGGAGATCCCTCAAGACCGCAGCTCGGAATCAGCGAGAAATATTTCAATACCCTTGAGGGGTAGAGTTGGAAAATACGTCCGCCTACAGTTACTATTCGCATCAAGATGGATTCTTCTTAGCGAAGTCACCTTTGATTCTGGTAAGTCAATGATATTGTATGTTTGTATTTAACGTGAAGTTTAGAGAAACTATTCGGTTGCTTTAGATTTTAATGCCTCTACATTTAGGCTCATTGTAAATACGCATCAGAAATACGTTCGAGAATTTAAAACTCCCTACGAAACTGTTAAAAAACTAAACGCATTAAACTAAATTCAAAGAAATCTTTCGCAAGAATGCCACGTGAACAATATATTCAATATCTTTCCTCGATCTTTCATCATTAATCTGAGTTTTCTCTTCGTACAAATACATTTCATCTCTTTATTTCCCCGTGGATGTCGAAACCAAAATGAAAATACTCAATTCCTGGCAGACTTTATTTAAAGAACTTCAAAAAGTGGGCAGTGTGTAAGTTTTGCACCGAAGAAATATTTGTCGAGTTCCATTCACGAAAAGTGCCTCGGGGAAATCAAGCTCCCAAGAATTATATTTCCATGGCTGATGTATGGAGGCAATTGAAAGTAGGAGACTCCTTTTGTACGTGGGAGAGAAGTGGATAAAGATTATTTTTTAAACCTAGATTATAAGTTTCCCCGGGTTTCTAACAACTTTAAAGTTTCCCAATAATGTTTTCCTCGTAAGCTGTAGGTAAAGTTTTGATTGGCGGAAAAAGCAATATTTTTTGAATGAGACGGATAAAACTGTTTCTAGATTGAAAAATAAATAAAATCCAACTTTAGTACATTAGGTAGAAAACGTAAGGATGGATAATAAATTTTGATAAGTTCCTTGCGATCCTATATATATTTACGATAGATTCAACTTCCTTGATTTACGGATTATAATTATTTATTACATGGTTTGGATGGAAGAAGACTTTTCGTCTCAATCTCGTCCAAATAGAGACGATTATTATTATTAATTGAGATCCTTTACGAAATGCATTTCTTGATTCCAAATAACTATTTTTATACTTGATTTTAGATTGAAATAATCTTACATGCAAATGAATCCTATGGTAAGAAAAGGTGCAATATCTATTCTTTAACTGTATTGTATTTCATGAAACTCGGTAACCGTCTGTCCTGTTTGGTTGTTGACACAAGGTAGCTAGAGATATTTTTCGTTATGCTCATTTATAGCTATCGAAATTAAAATTTCCCAATGAAAATATTTAAAATATTTAATTAATGACCTCTGGCGATACGTACTGGAACTGAACCATAATCAGTTAAAGAAAACAGAATTTGACTAGGATCACAGAGTTTATATTTTAAAATAATGCGACCAGTTTATAGTAAGTTAACTCATCATCAGACCTTGTTTTTTATCTCACCAGCCATGGAAATCAAGGCTTGATGATAAGCCAATCCTGTACCATTTAGTTTTATTTTGCCCTGTCATCGGATGACTTAGTGAAAAACGCAGAGGTGTGATGTAATAGTGAGATATCAAAACATTCATCACTATGTAGCATAGGTAACGATTAATTCATGATTTTATTTATTTATTATCTTTTTGAATTTCATATCCACACAAAATATTCTTCTGTTTCTTTGTAACAGCTGTTTTGCTTCCTTTTTTATCCGTACGAACTATTTAAACGTTGAAAGTTCTGGTGCTTGAAAGATCTGGTGCTTTCGCGGTATTTGAACCTTTCTTGCCTTGCCTTGTTTGGATCACTTCTACTTCATCAATTTCTTACGGTTTTATGTAATGATTAATCTTCAATTGATGTCCAACTTCTGAGAATATTGTATTAAGGTTTATCAAATTGCTCCAAATTCCCTTTTTCCAATCACAATTCAGGCACAATTTACTTTACCGACAATAGCAAACTACAGAGCAAAAAAAAGAATACGTCGATCGTGGGGAATGACAATCAAAGTGCCTCTCTAACAGTGCGTGGATAAAGCTCCGATATCTTTCGTAAGGCGTGTGCATACTCCCTTCGGAGGTCTACTTCAAGGGTTTCGGGCAATGTTCCAGTCCCACTCAAGATCCTCTCACGGAAGTACCGTTACTGCGCGTTTACATGAGCAGAAGATTCGATCCGGAGAAAAAGTACTTTCTGCCCAGTTGTTTGCAGTAGAAGCAGGAGAAGTAGGAATTGTTGAGAGAGAAGGAAGTGATGACGTTATGAGAGTTGGAGTGAAAATGTGGAGAGACTGGAGAGAAGCGAACAAAAAAAGATTAAAGAAAAGGGTACGAAACCTCGTTAAAGCGTCCCTTACTCTGTGGGCGCTAAGGGATTCTTTTTCTTTCCATCATTGCACACAGCCAATCGTTCGACAGTCTACCTCTCTCTCACTGCGATTTTCCTCGCGCTCTAATAAATTGGGTTTGATTCCCATTCCTCCTGCTCAATTTTTCTCTACCTCCGCCGCACAATTTGACCCGCACGATAAGGGTTTTATTTCCAGGTTGGAGAAGTGGAAAAGAGGAAAAGAAAAAATCGAAATTAAATTCGGGAGCCTTTGGGGATGTGGGTCAAACCGACTATATGTACCAATGTATTTTCTGCTTCTCGATCTCTTCGCGCCTCGGTAGTGCGTTCTCGGTGGCCATCCACTGTCGCAGGTGATGTTTTAAATCAAGTTCCATTTTTTCTCTTATTTCCTCTGGGTCAGAAATAAGACAGGTCTTTCTCAATATGCTTGTCTATCCGGAATGTTGCGGAGTGGAACTTATTGTTTCCCTCTGAACCGAAATATTTATTAGATAATATTAATTCTAAATTAACTTTTTAACCATTTGAAATTATGATATCCGTATATCTCCAACATTCACATAATCGTTAGTGAATGGTAGAAAAAAAACAGCTTAAAACATAATTCGTCTCCAGAGATGTTTTCGTTTTGTTATAGCCTAATGGTTTATAGAAGACATTTGAAATGGTGTAAATATCCGGGTGGAATTAGCAAGCTAATGTAACAGCGAATTAGTCGTTCCAGGTTCACCTTTAAACGCCGAATGTTTGTCAGTCGTGAACGCACATTTCAATTGCAAAGCTTCATATACCTCTCTAAAATTACAGCCTCTCGAAACACAAACGCGAATTTTCCGCGAAATTATCATTCCGGAAAACAATTAGTAATTGGATTTTCGCGAATATGAATTCGATAAATTAGCTGCCCGCTACAGTAGCCCCAATGAACACCGTCGCGGGCGTCCATGGCGCCCATGTTTCGTGACCCATCTACCGAGGCTTGTAGCAAAAAATTTAATCAACGGAAACCTTCAATGTGTCCCCGCAAAGTTAAGCTCCCTCACCCCTCAATTCTTCAGGCCCGCAAACAAACACGCATGCATTTCCATCAAAGTTCCCTTCATTTCCGCGTCCCGTGGTTATTGGTGGGGCCGGTCATCCCTCCTGCTAACACGGGCTCTATCCCAAGAGCGCCATCGAGGTTTCCGCAATGGAAACCATCAAACATCAAACTGTATCCGCACACTTAATTTCTCCCACCCCCCTCCAGATGTCTCCGGTGGTCCTATATCCATTTCCCTCCCATGAATTCTCAATCCGCCCATCCAGCATTCCACCAGACCGATACACGCCAGGAGGGTAGCGCGGCAGCCATTCCGCACTCCATCCCGTCTGTCCTGCTTCTGAATGATCCACCAAGACTCCGTTTTTATTTTCCCGCCTCAAATGTGGCGGGAATCATCGGCCCGCCCTAAGCGCTTTCCTGCCTCCGTCCGGTGAGCGGTACCCAATATACGCCCGGCCGTTAATTAATGACGAACGGTTGCATTCCGCATCATCCCACTCAAACCTGGTGCTCTATGCGTAAACTATGATGACACGAGATAGCGGTGGAATTGCGCATGCGCCGTTTGGCGCTCTTGTCCGCTTCCGCCGTCCAATATGGTCGACGACATTTCCGCCGCTGCATCGCATTGGGCTCGCGTGAGTGCTCGCTAGGCCACGCCGATTGTTTTCACCGTGACGGTCGAGATTAATCCGATTTAGCCCTCTCGCGGCTTTCTCGTGTTAGTGTTTTCGATTGCCCTCCTTTAACATGTCGCCATGATGGATAATGTGATAGTTTCGGTGGTTAGCTGAACCGTACTCTGTAATGTATTAGGAACTATACGAATGAATTGGTGGATTTAATCAATATCAGGGTTGATCAAATTAATTAGGAAAACTAAATGTAACATAATTTAGGAAAATTATTTATCCAGACGCAGATAAACATTACCTATGAAGTTCATGATCTTGAGCATTCTTGGAAATTGATACTGTTGACAAGATATGTACTTTACCTTATATTATTAGAATATAATAGAATCAGATAGATTTTATTAGATTTAGATTTTATAGATACAGATACCATAGCCGGAATAAAGAAATTGTCTTACACTTAGCAATGTAAGTAAAAGTATTTTGGAAAAACTATTAAAGACACTTTTGTAGATCTTTATACTTTATCTAATTTTTTCATTAATTTGTATATCTTTTTTTCTTATTCAATCGTGAGTCTCAAAACTGCTTTTATGATATTCCTACTATTATTTTAAATTCGGTTCCTCCAGTCAGCAGGCGGCTGTACGAGTACAAAGTATAATCAACTGAACCTTGAATGAAGACAATATATTGCACGTGAGTAATATTCCTGATCTTTGGAAAACGTCAGAGGATTTTATAATGGTCTTGCTAGTAATGCATCCTGGAAAATTATATTTGAACGTAGTGAAACTGTCTTATTTCATGTCGATAAAACTTGAGGTTATTTCTAAGATATGTAGATTTATGACATTATTCTTCCGAAAAAGCTCAGAAATATTTTGAGAAACTCTTTAAATTAGGGTAATTTTTCTCTCAAATGAGAATGAGATTTTTTAAAATCTTAAGCTGAGAAGAAGATTCTTATTTGTTGCATTATAAGAACGGCAAAATACTCTGACATCGTGGGTCGCACGGTAGAATTTGAAAAGTGGCATTTGTCCCGCAGTTCACCAGTTTCCCGCCCTTGTACTAATTAATGCGTATAAGTAATAGAATGAGGAATGAACGTATTTTTTGTCCCTTTTCCTGATGTATTATATTTTTATGATTCACACACCTGGTGTATTACACGAAAAGAAGGATTGTAGTAAGGAATGTATATTTATGTATATTCTTTGTATCTATTCTTGATTTATTTTATCATTGGCTAGTGTTTGTTTCGTACTTCCTTTGTGCGTTCGGTTCCTTCAGAAGTAATATTGCGGAAACGAAATTCAGTGAATGGCCTTTTTCCAAGCTATTTCAGTCAACGTCCAGAAAAAGGAACGTTTCCTGGAAAGTATCACGTTTGGCTCTATTATCCCACTCATTCTCTCCTGATTACTTTGCGGTTTATTTTTACTTCCGACCGAAGCCTTTCTGTTCTACTAATCAGTCAATTCCAATTTCACGGAATGAAGACCTGCGCTCGCGTCCACTCTCGTCCGAAAACTCCTCATTGGCTCCATTAGACTGCGTTTCTCTCCAACCAGAGACGGAAAAGAAAAACCCTTTTCCCCTTTAATCAGGTTAGCATCCACGTGACACGCCGCTTTTGTGTCCCTCTCTTCTTTTATGTAACCCTTTTCTCTCCAATTTTCTCCCTCTCCGACTTTCTATTGCGTCCTCCCCGAAGATCTCCATCTCCCTCTATTTCCCTTGAAAAGTAAAGAAAACAGTAGAAATCCGAGCGCGCCTTGGACGCGCGACTCTTATCTCCCTTTCACTCGCCGCAACCGCAGGGACGCCCTCTTCTTGGAGATGAGGAAGCGACAAAACGCAAAGAAAAAAGTGAAGGCGATGAAGCGCGTAGGGTTCACTTTGTGATTCGGGGTTGTCGTCGATTCGGAGCGTGACTTGGGTGGACAAGGAGCTTCTGGAGCACTGCGACGGGTTTCCGGGATGGAAAGGGAGTTAGAAACCGGGAGGTTTTTAAGATGGAGGATCCTCCTCCTCTTTTGGACTATCGGTGGATTCTGTACGGATGAAATCGGACGGTATTATCTGCACCGTTTGGAGGGATTCGTCTCGATTTCGCCCTCTCTCTCTCTCTGTATGCTTTTCTTCCGTTTGTTCCATTTTAAGAGGAAAGGTATTTCAGAAGGGCAATATGGACCTTTTTTGTCCCTCAGACCGAGGTCTTATGTAAATCGCCTCGAAATCACTCGACTTTGCATCCCTTATCCTTTTTTGGCACTGTCGCAGAATATATGAACTCTCTCTTCTCTTTCCTCAGAAGTGCTGTTTCATTTAAATAAAAAGTAGGTTATTTCTGTCATCAAAAGGTAATGCGTGCATAATATTATGGAAATAAAACTTGAATATTGCAGCAAGGAAACGTAATAGGTAGTAGCAAGAAAATAAGTAAATTGCAAGTAAGTATGCAATTGCAAGAAAAAGCGAGAAGTATTTTTCAGGAACTTTAGCTCAATCAAAATATCAAATTACCGGAATTTAGGAAATCAGGGTTCGATTCCCAATCTTGAAAGTCTATTTTCCTGTCCATTCTCCCTTGGTATTCTGAATATAGAAGAATACAATGTAAATCATCACACTTTTTGAACAAGCCCTAAGTACATAATTATTCTCCTTATATATGCTAGCACAATGTAAAATATGCATTAGTGCAAAGTATTTCCTTGAGAATTGAGAGTTAAAAAGTAATTTTTACTTAGAATTTGGATGGATAAAACATTTTCCTGCGTGAAATAACACGTGTATTCAGATATGTCCTCCCGAACGGCGCATTCGAGTATTATGAATCGTTTTTCTTATTCTGTACATCTACCGATCCCACTTTCTTCTCTTTGCATAGCCCATATTTCCCCATCTCTTTGCACGGTACACGAGAGCTCTCAGCCGGGCATTTTTCACGTGGAGCTCATCTGAGATTCATTCGTTCGTAACATATATTCGATTCGTTTCCTAGGCAAAGATTGCGCATTAAAGCCTGCTAGCGAGCTCGAAAAGAAGTTTTTTTTTAATTAGAGCTGGTAGAATATCCGAGTATCGCCCCAGAGAAGTTGTTTTCGGATTCATGAACTCGCTTGTCTGGAAGCAAGATTGAAACGCAATCAAATTTCACTTCGACGTTGGATACCTGAATTTGCAATTAGCGTTTCACTACGTCATCCTTGAACAGGGGATTTTTGCACACGGCTCATTTCTGCATGGATATCTAGGATTCGACGGGAATGTTTTTCCAATAACAAGTAATTTTGTGTCGGATGGCACGAAACGCCATTAATGGAGCTGATAACTTATGGGTAGAGCAAGAGCGACTCACTGGAGGAATTGAGCAGCGTGATAACACGCATATTTCAATCGAACAAGGCTCGCAACGTTGTTCAAATGTTTGCTGTTCTCGTATGCTACATCCTCGTTCACTTTTTTGCAGGGTTTGGCCGACGGGATGACGAAAAATCACTTTTAACGTACCTATTTAAACAAATGCATCGGGAATGTACAAGGGATTTGATAACCTGCAATCAGAAATGCAATTGAATCCTCCGATTTTGTTCGAAACGTCGATTCTCCTTTTATATACATTTCCCGGAACACGCGTGGAAGCTCGCAATTACCATTCGATTTAGCTCTGTGATGAATTCATCTCCCAAATCTCTCTCCTTTCTATCTCTGATTTTTCTCCAGCGTAATTTTTTCCGGATTTACATGTTCTATTTAGGCGATTCTGTCTGTGCGCATACTCGATTTCCACTGATTTGTTTTGATAACGGAAATTATTAATTGATTGACCACAGATGAAATAGACAGCGATCGAATTTAAATAACTAATAAGCCCTTAAAAATAAATCTTAAAAATTTGTATTTTAAAGCTAAAAATGGTCTTTGAAGTAAATTGTAGTATCAGAAATGTAGTTTATTTTAATGAATAGAGCGTTTATTAAATTTTCAACTTATATTTATAGGAATTTTAAGTATGAGCAGAACTTTATCTGACATTTTTCACCTTCCAGGCCACTACATGTCCGACTATATCTCACAATTATTCCGTCACATTTACATTAACGTTTTTCAAACTTATGACTCGTGATTAAAAGAAGGAAATTCATTTCTGTTTTCAGTAACAATCCAACCAGAAAAGCTACCTTTTCTCAACTTTTTTAAATATTTCACATTTAGTCAATCGGTCAAAGTTCCATATGCTTACATGCTTCAGGTGCAATAAACTTTCAAGCATTTCTTCCCTCTCAAATGATGTAGAAATAAAACAGCATATTACCAGAATCACTCATTTCATAAAGAATCTTTAATAAAATAATACTCGAACGTGAACGTGGTCCCTTTTTGGAATATCAAACTCATTGGCACGTATCAATCGTAATGATTCATTTCCCAATAAAAAAACATGAATCTTTGGTTCGTTAGGGACTGAGGATTAAAGGGATTGGCAGATCGAAAAACATTTTAATGATCAGGAGAGAGCGAATTTAATTGGAAGGAAGAAATCGAATTACGATTGGACTTAATTTTGCAAAATAACTCGCACTCCGAGTGCATTTTCAACTCCTCTCCATATAAAATCCTTTAATGCGATTGCAAATCAGTTCGAGTGAGTATCCCTTATAAACTTTTTCCCCCGCTGAAGAATGAAAGGAAACCCTTGAGGTGTCCGAGCAGCAATCGGCGCGCCTCCAAAAAAACCCATTCGGAATTCTATCGTTTACGCATGTCTGCCGCTTCCATCCCTCTTCGTCGAATACCCTTTCGAGTCTATTTCTCTCCTTTTTATTCCCAATGTCTTCAGAAGAAGAATGAGAGAAGAAACCGACAAAAGAGAAGTCTCGGGCAGATCACTCGAGCACGTTCCTCCGAAAAAAAGAAGCGGAGTCTGCAGATAAATAATTGAGGGAAGCGCACCTGAGCTTATCATATCTGGAGAGATGAATGGATCCCTACCATTCCTCTCTGCCTCAAGGAGAGAAAAAAGGAGATTGTACCGTTTTCAGAAGGGCATGGATGAAAAGAGGATGGATTCGCTGGTGAAGTGAACAATAAAGAAATGCTTCACAGAGGGTTAGAAATCTATTACTGGCGTTTTCCACTGCAGTGCTTTCAAAGTGGTATTAAATTCGCTCATTTTTTCCCTCATTCTGCTACGTCGATCTAGTATGTCACAGGTTGAAGTTCAAATATCAGACAAAGATATAAGTGGAAAGGAGAGACATCAAACGGAAATGGCAAAAAGTTGATTTTCTCGAGAATATATTTTGTAAAACGATTATAAAGGAAACATTTCATGAGGCCGATAAAAGTCATTTTTTATTTGAAGAGCTATTTAACAGGTACAAAAGAATAAATCTAAAATTTAAATATCGAGGATACTTTTAAATTATCAAAATATGCACTCAATTTGTTCTAAATTATTTTTCCTCTAATAACTCTATTTACTTAAAAAATCACACATCATCTGACCATGGTCGTAAGAAAACTACAAGAATGAAAACTTCTTTCAGTCTCTGATTCTTTTAATTTTCTTGACATGATATTCTTACTCGGAATCTGAAGCTACAAAAAATCTTGGCATTCTTACAGTCAGCAATGGAATGCTTGAAATCTTTATATCCCCGTTGATGTATAATAATGATTCTATGATTAATATAAGTAGCTGATGAGGGAAAGAAATCGAGCTTCATTCTTTATTCATATTATTTAGCAGCCATGCTCTTTATTTTACAACATTAGTGGGTCATTTTCAATATTACACAAAAAATAGGCTGTCATTTATTCAAACTCCTTACAGAATTAGAAGTAAAAGAATATTTACAAACAATTAAAGGAGAATTACGTATTACAAGAGCTCTATAGAATGATTCCTAAATTGGCCTATTATTTTTTACCATTCACTTGTTTAATTGAAAGAGCGTGCATAATTAAAGAGACCAGGGAAACCTTACAAAATGGAATTACATGGAAGTTGGAAAAAATAAATACATTTTTCTTCCCTTTTTCCGATAACTGAGGAAGATGAACAAACAAAAGAAAAATTACGAAAGAAAGGCCGTCCACCGCTGTGTTTTCCTGTGCGACGCTGTGCCGGATGGCGCGAGGCATAAGAGCGGATTCCTGGCATTTCGTTGGGAATTATTTTTTCAACTGGTTCCCTCTTTCTCCTCCTCTGGAAACTTCTCCGCCTACATCCATTCTTTACCGAAGCGTCGTCCCATGCTAGCGCGGGATGATGACTTCCGGAAGAAGGGCTAATTAAATCTCTTCACTGGCAGAATACCCCAGGGATGGGAGAGGGGAAGTGACGCTCACTCCAATTGTTATTCGTACTACTGACGTGGTTAATTACTCGTCTTTTTTATCCTTAATTCGATCGCTATGGGAAACGGCTCGACGGAAACAAACGCCAGCCGTTTCCTTTCATGTTTAATTTCTTTTGTTCGCTCTTTCGTCTCCAACTCTTTCGATATTTGTTTCCAACTCTTAAGCAGTCTCTCATCACGGCATTCCAAACTTCTCTCGGGATTTCCCACGTCTGCCTCTGATATTAATGTTTCCAAAGTTTTTTTTCAGGTCTTGAAATCAGTTGAGAATTATTTTATCGCTCGGATTGTTTGCGGAGTTACTAAGACGGATTTAATTTACTACGTCAGTTGCTTTAATTCAGAAACCTCTTTAATAAAAAAAATCGACTCTTTTAATATTTTGGATTTGATTCTATAATTAAAATACCGATTCCGTGGAGTATTTCATAATCAATATATTCATAATAAAAGCATATATGTATATATCTAAGAGAAAAGAGGAACCGATGCGTTAAACATTAGAATTACAATGCTTCAAAAAGCCGTTGTATATGAGCACCCAACCGTGGGAAATTCCCACCAGCGAGGTTTAGGATTCTCCGTGGCTACGCTAATACATATTTATTATTCTAAATACGTATTTTGGGAAATATACTACCATATTCTGGAGATGAGAAGAATTTATCTTCTTTTCGTTCTCCTCGTATCCTAAAAATGATTGTTTTCAAACAACGGCTTTAAGGAACTTTTAAGCTTTAACTAATTTAAAGCTTGTTGAATTAATATCCAACATTTCATCATTAAAAATTTCATTTTGGGATTTTAGAAAAAATATTAATTTCGATAAAGTAACTTGAGTGGGATATATTTCGTTAAATATAACAGTGAAAAATTATTATCATTTTTATAAGACAAAGTATTTTATTCTAATCCTGAATTGTAACGGAACGGGTTTCGTATCTTTGAAAGTAACAATGAGATATTTTATTAGGTAACCTTATCAGAGATGATTTAGTTATATTTCGTACCTGTAATGAATGGAAAGGACTTATCTGAAACAGCAAAATTTACGCTTAAGTAAAATCCATTTAACATTTAAGGTTCTGTGATTCATGTGTTTATTTTCTTTTTTTTTGCTTGCAGTGCCTTTGCAAGGAAACGTGTCAGAGGATGTACTGAAGCAGTACTATCTGCAGCAAGATAGCCCAGAAGAGCCTAGGACCGGAGGCGAAACAACTCACGCCAGGAAAGAGATAACTCCAGGTAAATAGAAAGCTATACGTGCCACGAATACTAATTTTAGCTTCTTTATTATTTTAGCCCAGTATGTCAAGAAATCAGGAATATAAATTTGTATGATATATGTTTTAATTACAGTTTTTTGGGTATCGTTACGCTGAATTAGAATATATCTTTCCCAAAATATATTACGAAGTGAGCTGAAAATGAGAATATACCTACCACGATAGGTACCTCATGAAGCATGTACGCTTATTATATGGAAAAATATATAAATCCATCTAAATTAAATGTAAAGAGGTGATATTTGACATCGCAACTTAATTTTTTATAGAACTTTAATCCTTCCGTCACCTGCCAATTGTACATATTTACTCTACTTTTTAAAATTGTTGCTTACTCCTTATCTTTTGGTCATATAATATTTCACAATACGAGAATGTATATTAAATTCATGTCGTATTAAACGATTCTGCCAAATGCTCCAAAGAAGCATTGAGAGATATTTTATCAACCCATCATAGTCATGGACAATTTTATTTGAATTAAAATATTTGGTGCAGACATTTTCATCGAAATTTGGTTCATGCGAATTTTTTCCGTGCCTCTAAAATATTCCATGAGTGACATTTTCCATCAAAGTCAAGCCTATATTCGACCAACTATATAATATCGCATAAAGAAAGCTGGAGATACAGGGAACCACTTTCATGTATCTGGGTCCCTTCGATGTAAGAGTTTTGCGTCATGGTATCACAAGTTTAAATCCTTCATAATGTTTTAACACACTCGTTCTTTTAACTCGAAAGGAATATTACTACGAAGCTACAACCTACATCTTTGATAATAGTAAAATATTGGTTTAGCTGGAAAACTTTTCGTTTTCATTTTAAATATTTCTTTTTCGGTGACTGATTGAAAGATAAAATAATCTCAGGTCGTACGGAGTTTTGCGAGCTGTAGGATTAAGTTTCCCAAAACTGAAAAAATCTCATATCTTTTTTGCAGCTACAAGTGCAACCAGCAGCAATCACCAAGCCTATATCGGACTGATAACCGGCGTCCTAGCGGTTGTGGCTCTTCTCCTCGTCTCCACCGCCGTCCTAATGGTTCGAAGAAGTAGAAAGAAAGGTGACGCTCTCCACAAGCACACGGCCCTCAAAGGAGCCCATGGGCCTCTGTGCTCATCGACTTCATCAGGCACTGGGGTCACTAATGCGGGACTCGGTGGAGGATTGACCAGTGACGGACTCGGGGTCATCGGAGGATTCGCTTATGGAGGCAGCGGAGTGTGCGGAATAACAGGAGGGACCGGAAAGCGAGTCGGAAGGGCCCCGAGTGGGGCCACCGTAGGCCCCAGCGCCTCCACTATTGGAAGAACCGGAAGCGTGGGAGGAGTAGGGGGAGTGACAATCAACATGAGGGATCTCAAGATGAACATGAACCTTATGGGAACGCCTATAGGAAACGGTTTGACGAGGTCGATCAAGTCAAAGGGGAAGGGAAGCAGTGGAAAATCTGGAAGTGGAGGAGGGGGTGGTGGAGTATATGGCCACGTGGCTGTTGGTGAAGAATCCGACAGCGAGAACTCGTCCGTGTATCACGAGCCATATAAACTCCCTGGAGGAAAACAGGAGTATGGCTGTTTGCTGAAGAAGGACATCTCTTCGAGCAAAAGTGGAGAATACACTGGTATGTTAATAAATGGTGCGTTTATATTTTATGTACAATCATGCTTTGAGATATTCTTATCAAAAATATGGGTGTGTTCAGAGCTTAAGAGTTATTATTATAAGAAATGTTTTTAATGATAGAATTTTACGAAACCATATTATTCGTGTATTTCAAGTAAGGTAAATGTAACACTGCAAAGTTTTCATGTGTTTCCTTTTGAATGCTAGAAAGGATGTTGCGCGATTTACAGAGAAGTGTTTGGAAGTCGAGGAACAAGATACTTTTTTGATTTACACATGATTTTAGTCTTTTCGTTTCCTCTTGATATTTTACGTTAAGTTATAAACATATTTTCACTCCTCATTCCTATATATTTAGTGTAACGAATTTGCATTTAGACTAATTTCTCGCTCTATAACTCTTGCACTTTAAATACACAACCCTGTAATAGCTTATGATTACAAAGGGCTAAGTAGCTGAAGTGATATTATTTAAACCCTTACTACGATAAAACGATTGCAAAAAGAATTCATCTAAAAGTACTTTTGCCTATTCTCTCGAGAACCGAAGAGCAAATTAGTCACAGAAGTTTGAATTTGGTGCAATAAACACAAATGACCATGAGGGAATCCGTCGTCGTTTAATGTTTTTCGCTTTCTGTCGTAACAAATGAATGAAATGAGAAATTGCACGATGGAGCTCACAAAATACAGCGCACCTTGAAAAACGTGTTTTTCGCTTTACCGCCGTTCACATCTGCCTCTTTTTTGAAATTTCGGAAATTACCGCTTCACTGACTCCGCTTGCAAGCAATTCAAACCGAGAAAACGCCTTGACAACGCCTCCGCGAAAATAAATTCCGAAAAACTTGCCGCGTTTTAAAATGTACCGCGCCGCTAAATCTGTCTGAAGTGATTATTTCAACATATCCGGGATCATTCACCGCCTTCTCTGCCCTTTCATATCGCCCGAATCGACCTCTCAGGTTCGCTGACCGGACGAGGAAAAAACATTATCTCCCCAAACTCCGTAAAACGTTCCGCAAAAATTCGCGTCCGAAATAAAAACGCGTACGCCACCGCGGGAGTGAAATTCATCGCATCGAGGAGAGGCTCCCGCTATTTGCTCTGCACGCAGCAAACGTGATGTAATTAAACTCAGATTTAGTGTCGACACCCAGGGTAAAAGGGGAGAAGCCTTTTCCGCGACAATGTGCGTGGGGAAAGCGAGGTGATGAAACTGGCGAGAGGTCGGCCGGGGAAAACCATCGGCGTCGGAGGTCGTTTGTCGAAGGCGCCCATGGGGGAGGCCTTAATTGCAGGTGGAATCAACGGCATGAAAGGTGTGCGTGTGTACTCTTTCCTACGGCCCATCGCGGAGTCGAAATTGAGGGACGAGATAGAGGGATGCAAACAGGGAGGGCTGGATTTGTATTTTGAGGGTTGAGGGTGGGTTTAAAGGCTGGAAATTCCTCGTGGAGGATGGTATGACGCGGAATGGAAAAAGGGCCGATGGGTGGCGTAGGGTGCGGACTGAAGCGAGTCTGTGTGTACAAACAAGCGTCCTGGAAAATTGGGAGCTACTTCACGCCCCCCGATACTCCACGTTTTCTGCGAGACTTTCGGAATGCTACGCTCTCCCTCTACCTTTTTCGGCTACGGTCAGGCTTGTCTTATTTCATTTTTTTGTTTTCATTTCGCTGACGAAGTCGAAATTTTCAGTCAGTGGAAAACCTTTTTTTTTTAATGCGAGTCCGGCGAAGCGAAGGCGAAAATTGTTTGCATGTTTGTCCTTTGGAGAAAGAGACTCGTTTTATTTTATTACGCTCGCCCTTTTTTGTGCCTTCATGAAGGGAATTTGTTTGCGATTGTAATATGGACTTAATTAGGAAGGAATGTCTTCAATCGTTCCTGTTACTTAGACGTTGGGATTCTCCGTGTCAGCAGAATGAATGATAAAACGTGGCTACTTGAAGCCCAACAATGGTCTATTCGAAATACTTTAGCTTAAGCCTCCCTTTGTTGAATTCCCTAGAAATACTGTTTTTGCTGCATAGAAACGACCGTCCTTCTAAATCCTCCGTTGGAATTCTGTTATGTTAGGAGGATTGCTGATGAAAAACTTAAAAAGTACTCCTTAATGACGTATCAGGAGGATTTGGGAAGCTACAATTTCCCTGTTTCTAGGAAGTAATAATAAAAAAATCTGCGTGGTTTACTTGCCTTGAAGATTAAGCAAGAAATTTTTACAGTTACAGGCATAAAATAATATAGCTTGTTTCTGTAGATGAATCTTCATTAATTAAGACTATTTCATAAGTATTTATTAACATTATCTAGGTACGAAAAATTTGTAATTAATTTATTTTTTAGTAAAGGATTCCTGGAGGTACAAAAGTTATAAAATAGTAAATTATACTTCGAGACTGACTATGAGTCACTATTCTTATTAAAAATTTGAAAATTTAATGTGATAAATTATGTATTACCTCAGTATTAAAAAAATAAGCTCTCTATCAAACAGTAGAAAGTTAAAAAATAAACAGTAAAGAAGTTCTGCTTGAATTGTCAAATAGAAATGATAAATCTCTCCATTAATTCATAAGAGCATGTTACGACTTCATTATCTCTACAATAATCTCAGTTTAGATTAATTAAATTTATCTCTATGACTTTGTGCTAATCACATAAGCAGATTGTATTAATTAATATATGAAATATATAGAAATCTAGAAACTTACTTCAGAATAGTGTCAAGTTAATTAGTGAATGTAAGTATTACACCATCTTACGCTCAAGTATTTAAAACTGCTTAGGTCGAAATAGGAAGTACTTGCAGGAAAACAAATTTCTGAGTTGATGGAAAATTATACTTTTTGAGAATTATCTTTTAAATGGTGTTAATTTCTAATACATAACTCACTCTTCATACGATTGTATGTAATTCTGTCTGGAAATAATGTTAGTTGATGTTATTTTTCTGGGATTTGCAGCGGAGTCTTCCGGAAACTCGCCAGAAATCTCTACTGCGAATCAGAATGGAGACAATCCGCCTATGCTTAAAATTTCGGTTAATTTTCGTTTTCCTCCAATTCGCAGACTTCACCAGCGTGAACAGTTTCCAGGATGAGGTGAAGTTCACATCCCCTTCTTTTTACAACTTGACGCCGCCTCCTCCGCCGACTTCGCGCCCTCCGCCTTACGAGATGCAGAACAATTACACTGCTGCTGGCAAGAACATCTCTGCGACGCCGACCACACCGGCGGTCGTCTCTAACGGGGCCCCCGCCGCAACTGCCACGACCGCGCCCGCAACCACCGCATCCAGCGCGCCTCTAGAGAACTACTACGCTGCCACTGACATCGTTAAGGTGAGCATTTTGTTGCCCCACCGTTATTTCATTATTTCATAATTGACGTTAATTGCTGCGACTCGGAGACGCTCTGGGGGTTACAATGAAACTTTTCCCTCGCAAGATCGGGTGCGAAATAAGCGACGAATCTGCGACCGAGGAGTTTCAGAGGAAGTCTGCTCACGCTTTCCAGGAGCTGATTTGGGGAAAGCTTTCAGGAACATGAATTCAGTATTCCCATTTAATAGACATTTGATCGTCGATATTGTAAAATAAATATTATTTTGCGGAACATACTACTTTACCAGTAAAAGTTATTAGGTGTAAATTTTGGTATATGCTTCCGAAAATACTGAATGATTTAGTTTCGAGTAATGCTCCGAAGAATTCTCCTTTCTATAAGATCTTTCATAAGATGTGGTACTGATTGGAATATTATTACTTAGCCTTACTCAAAATGAATCCATAGTATTCGCATTCGCTACTAAAATGCTACATTAAATGCAAATATTCTTCATCTAAAATAAAGAAAATTCTTGGGAGAAATATAATATAGTTTATCCGAATTATTTGTACAGTAAAAAGTGATAATCATGAAACCATGATCAATATCTGAGAATTTATTGTACGTATTTTTATGAGTAGTTGTACAAAATACTCCTGAGGCATTTTAATTTTTTATTTTGAGCAAAAAGATTGTCAGGAAATTTTGGTAAAGTGAGGACACTATGCTTAAAGAAGACAATATCTACGCACACGGCATTTTAAAATAAAATCAAATGTTTCCAAGAACTGGAATCTTCTTACCTTCGCCGAGTATAATTAAATAAGCTGCTTTGTTTTTAAACTCTTTTAGCTCATTGAACTCATGAAAATGGTCCAAGAAGTATGTAGAGAAACCTTTGATAAATACAATAACCGCAACAGTAGAATTAAGTTTAGAAAGAAAGGCCTTGTTCTGTTGTCTTCATTCCGTATATTTTGATTATTCCATTAGTCTACCTCCCTCGAAAAATACCTCTCCGAAAATTAAATCCGAAACGATACGCAGTCAAGTTTAGGAATTTTACTTCCAAAATAAACGAACTCCCCCAAGCTTTTCAGTTCCATATTCTTCCCCTAGAGGAATCCCATCATCCTGGATGGGATAAGAAACGCGGCCTTGTCTACCTCCGACAGGGATTCCACCACCTCACTCAATTCCGCCTGTCCTTCCTCTTCATCTCCTTCCCATTCTATCTCAACGGTGGCGCTTTAATCTATGGAAGCCACCTCCAGTACATCTCCGAACCATTTGAGTAGAAAACGTTGAATAAGCGGAGTAGAAAGGGGATACGGTTTTGGTTGTGGAGGTCGCTGGAGAAAGGGCGTATCCATTCTCCCAACGGGAATATATATATGTATAAACGTAACTCCGGTTGTCCATAATATTTCCATTTCCTCTCCTTGAGCCATCTCTTTTCTCTCGGAGTGAATGTGCGAGGGGTCTCTCTGAGGAAGATTTTCGGCCTTCGGGAGGGTCCACATGACAGGGGAGAAAAAAGGAACATTTTCTTTTACGCATCCTCCATTCATCATTTTTCTTTCCGGAATTCTTCTTTCTTACCTCAACCCCATGATTTTTCTTCCTAAGGGGAACCGTCCCAAATCGCCTCCTATATTTCGATGTTTCCCTATCCGCGTAAGTTTGGCAACGGATAAACTCGGCAGAGTGAGTTCCATCCTCTTCGGCGCCATCTTTCTCTAAGATTCGTGCTCCCCGAAGGTCGTAGGAGATTTCCGCGATGGAAAGCGCATCTCGGTGTTTGTTTTTCGCTCCTTTTCATCCGCGTGCGTGTGTGCTCTCGTCTTTTTTCCACGAGGGGGATGGATCAACTCGGAAGGTTTTAAGGAGGAGGAGCGTGTGATGGCTAAGGAGATACGGAAATAAAATCTTTTGAAGGACCGTTCCTTTGCGAATGTGATGGGATCGCGTGGGTGTCGACCCGGAAATGCGGATTCGTCGATGTTAGTTGTTCCATTCGCTGCCTTTTTTGTGGCTTCGCTGTGTGTTTCGTGCGCTCGTTCCCATGTACACTTGATCCCTCGCCGCCTCTCCGAGTGTCACGGTTGAAAACCGCACTGCTCGCGCTTTCTCTTGCGATTTTTTCGACTCCCTTCATTCCCGTCCTTCAGATGTACCCGCTCTCTTTTTGTTTCATATTACAGCCCATTTGTGTAGATAGGTCAACTATTTTCAATATTGGGGATAAATAATCAATGTACTATCTGAGAGTTCATCTAATTTCCTCACGATATTTTACAAAATTTAAGCTATATTTTCAATTTTCTCTATTAGCCGATCTACATTGTCATTATCAAAGGGTTATACCTCTTAAAATCCAAGAAAAGTAAATAAACAATGTTATAGTAAATAAAATCATGCATTTCTTCTTAATTTGATAACTAGGTGTTATTTCTTTTAATGTGATGTATTCATATATTTGGTAAAACTGAAAATATTAGGTTTAGCTATGCTATCAATATAGTACCGTGAACAAAATAAAAATCGTGATTATTTCAATTGAGTATCCTTTATGTAAGAAAAGTTCATCTCTGGAATCTTACTCATATTTACCTTTCTCCATGAAAACATATATATTTTACATATAAGTCAGCTTCCTTTGCCATTGAATAGTATCAGATGGATTTTTCCGCAAATTATGCATCCTCGTAAATTCATGTTTGTTTAATCGTTCAATGTTTTCAAATCATTATCTATCTTCCTACTGAAATTTGTAATGTTTTTCTGCGTTGACTTTTTCTGATAAAAAAAAATTAAATCGTTCAATGGAGTCGCGTACTATTCCGTTTAAATGATATGAATCAAGAATTTTGAATTTAATTGAATTAAGTTGAATTAACAATTGAATATCTTTTTAAACAAATCAACCTTGTCGGAATAGTGACGAAAATATAGTATAGAACAAAGGGTAAAACCGCAATGGAGCAAAACTGATTTGAATAAACTCGATCTTTGCTCCCTTAGTAACAGTGGAAATCATGGTTCTGATGTTTATTTCATTTCAAAATGAATTTTAGGTGAATTAAGTCATTTCTTACTTTTACATGACCATTCAAAGGGCATAAAATTGTTTTAACAAGCTGAAATCTCATAAAACATGCATTCGATTAGTTAGTAATCATTTGTTTCAGGTTTATCGACATCCTCACATTCGAGAGCCGATACTGAGTGAGGAACGAGCCGATAAACTATAAAAACCGACGTACTTCGACAGATACTAGATATTGCCGTCCATTCGCCCGGGGCGCGCAAAGAGTAAAACGTCCGGCATTTTTATGACATCCAAATTTACGATCCATATCGGAAATATAGCTTTCAACCGTGCCACTCCCCTAACCCGAAGTAAATCCATTTATATTTTCTCCCTCAAAAAATATACACTTCCCCTCGGTCGATCCATACGTGCACCTAGACGGGAAATTCGCCAGAGTTTTATGGACATGCCCACTTTACGGCGGGATACCGGAAATATTGCTTTTCACTACGACTATTTTAACGGAAATGGCTTCTAGTGCCTACCTATTTCGGCAAAAAAATCCGCGCACACACAGCGAGCATTAAAATTCCCGAATCCTCCGCATCTCCTTCAACTCCCGGAGGAATCATTTCCCATTACTCCACAAGCTATTCCCTATTCCTCCTTCCCATCCCTCAGACGCCTCCCCATCCCCTTCGCGAACGCGAGCACCGTATTTCCCCCTTCCTCCAATCCTCCCAACTCCCAACACGAGCAGCAGGTGCTCTGCTCCGGACCCGGGATTTACCGGTGATCCTCTCTCAGCTTACGTCGCTGCATTTTCAGGGCGGCGAACGCAGCTGCGGGAGATACTCATCTCCTCACCCCATCTCAGCCCTCTCGTGGTACTCCTCCGCCTTCTTCGCCGCAGACAAACCCAACTTCTCCACGTCCGCCGTTAGCTCTCCTCCTCGGATCCATTTCGAAGACGCCGGCCTGCTCACGCAGAGTACACAAACAAGCTTAGGAGGCGAACAGGGAGCGAACCAACACGCCCTTAAGCACTGTTCCCTCACAAGCGTCTTTTCCTCTCTCTGAAATTCATCTTTTCTCTCGTCACCTTATGCTTTTCTCGTGTCGTGTGTTGCGAACAATACGTGTGGTTTTAAATTACCGCGTGAATTAGATACGAAATATATGAGGGGCATTAAAGGCCCTCGTTATCTTCTTCCTTATATCCTTGGTCTTAATTTTCAATATTTCACTACCTAGTAGTGAAAGTGAAAAAAGTAGTGAAACCTATAAGAAAGTAATTGATATGGAATCGCTTTAATGCTATAAATCTTTAAATTGCTACAAAGAACTTGAATTGAATTGCTAATAAGAAGATATGAATCAGTAAATGTATTAAATGGAAGCTATCAAGAATCAATTAAGTAGGAAACGGAATTTCTGAATCTATGGCTCATTACCTTTTTCACATCAAAAGTTAGATAATTGTTTCTTTTGATAATCTCTACGTATTTTATTTTTACAAAATTCTCATAAAATAGATGTCCTTTCATGTGCACAATTCATAAAGATAAATCATGGCAATATTTAGCCAGGAGCTATTTCATTTTCCCTTAAATATTTATCATAAGCATAATTATGATCTATATCAGCTAATTTTTCTTTTATAACGTGTTTCTAATATAATTTTGAAATCATTTTGAAACATTTTATATTGAATCCCGGTGATATTTCTTTGACGAAACCTCGTAATTCAACCTAATTCTTCCATCAAGTTCTAATGCGCTACTCACTTAGCTCTCTGGGGATCTCATGTGTTCATTATAAAAACGATAAATATTTTTATGAGAAAAATACTCTTGCACAATGCATTTCTCTCTTTGCTGGGGAACTTATTATTCTTTCGTGGAGTTCAAAGTTATACGATTGAATTTGAGCAGATTAGTTTCTGAATGCTCAGTATTTGGGTACCTTATTTTTCTCACCCGTTTTTATGGCTTTATTAGACTTATGAAGTAAATACATTGATTGCTTCCTGAATGAGAAAGAAATCTTAATTTAAGTTTGTTCACAGATATTATTAACTTTTACTTAAGGCACAAGGAGTACAATGTGATTTATGCATTTTGCAACCAAATATTGGGTTCAGGCTAATCAAGAGTTGAACCATCCATTTTATAAATCTGTTTTGAAGTACAGTTCCAACATCACCGATGCTGAATAGATACATATAAAAATTCGTTCGAAATAACATCAAGTACGAATTATTAAAAACAGATTACTACATAATAAAAGTCATAAAATACCGCCTTTTTATGAGATATAATAATGAAACAGGTCATTGAAATTCTTTTATTCATGTATATATTTATTTTGGCTATCAGGAGAACTACATTGAGCTTAAAATATAGCATCAATTGTTTCAGCGAAGAGAGTGTGGAAAAATCTCTAAAGGTACGGGAGAAGTAGTCGATTGAATCGAATTGACCTGATGTTCATTTCTTTCTTAAAGTTTTAACGTGGTTACCTCATTCCAATCGATACAATACGTTTCATTCAATTGAAGGGTGAATGTGTCTTAATAAGACTCTTTCTTATATTATAGACATTATTTCGAGGGGCATTGAAGAAGAATGGAAAGATAAGGGAAGTTTAGAAAACCACTCAAGTGTAGTTGGAACCTAGTTCTCCGAAGAAGAAAACAATTTTGGCAATTTCGAAAGTAGGTTTTGATTTCCGCGGGTCAGGATCGTATAAAATTTCGAATTGCACTCTATGTTATACGAGATATAGATTATGAAGAAATTGAAGAATAAAAGACATCTATTCGTCGTATGCCGGAAAAGTTGATAAGTACTCTTTTACCTTGGGAAAATTTCCTAGCTATGATATCTCTTCGATGAACTTTTAAAAATACGGAAAACTTCACAAACTGCCTCTTCAACCTACAAATGGTTAGAGATCCATTCAGTTGGATGAAATAGCCAAACAAGTTTTTTTGCTCTAATAATGAATGAATGCATTCAGGTTTTAAAATTTATCTGATACATTTTACAATTGCTACGTTTGTTTTAGGGCTATACCTTCTGCTCCGTCTTCGATTTTCACCTCTCCTCTCTCTCAAATTCATTTGCTTCTCACAACTACTCCACCCAACTCCCCCTCGTTTACGCTAAGGGCCACCTCAAGAGCCCAACTTCTTTCTCTGGATCGGCGATTAAATAGAAGTGTGCCGTATCGTCCCTTGGGTTGGGAGTTCACATTGAAAAGGCGCTCCTGCTTTTTTCGGACCAATCTTCTCCCCAAAGTGGAATAACACATTTCTGAATCGAATTGCGTCTTTTAAAAATCATTTAATAAAACGATCCTTCCCTATAACTGCACTTACCATAATAGCTAGGATTTTTAAGTCAATACTTTCTGTTTTCTCTCTAATTTTAAGAAACCCTCTCAGCTTCTTGAATTTAATTATAAAGTCAAGATTGAAAATTTCAACTTACTAGTAACTTTAGAATTCCATGAATGCAAATTAGATAGGTTTCGTTAGAGATATTTTACTGTTAAACTATAGAGTACATAGTTTTGTCGCCGAAGCCTTTAATTCCAATTTATCTCCTATACTTTTTATTATCTTATACAAATTTGGTCAAATATTTCTTCGTAGTTAGATGGAATTAAACGGCAAATCATTCTTTATTTTTAAATTTGTAGCATAATTCATTGGCCTACCATATGTATAAAGTTTACAAATAGCTAAGCTATACACATCTAAATTGATATTTTGGCTCCTACCTTGAAACATTACCTAATAATTATCACTGGCAAACATTCAGATTTTTTACTGCAGTTTCTTCTTAAAATTTATCATATAACATCGTTTGCGCCTGGATCCGCCCATAATATCGGGGCTCTCATTTTGGTAGTCCAACTCTTTCTCAGCTTTGGCTGTCATGGAGAGAAAATTCAATTTCTGCCATAACCTAATCATTAAACTATTTCCCGCGAGGAAAATTTTATCTCCTGGAAGGACAAATCCAATATGTTTGCATCGCACGCAGTGTCGTTACCTGCATCCGCTCGAAGGAACGAACTTCCATTCTGCGAGCTCCTAAACAGGCGTTGCTCTCCTTCCAACTAATCTGCTCCTCGAACCATTTTGCGTAGGGCATTCTCCGCGTTTAGTAGGCCGCGGCGTCCTTTAACCTGTTGGCGAAGTGCGCTTTTGTTTGGGTCGATCGACAGCGAGAGGGTCGACGACATGCGGAAGCGTGGGTGTGCAAGGGTCCGCCGATGGTCTCCCGGGAGAGGGCAACTTGTTGCGTTGAAGGGATCAGCAGAGGGGTCGTGAATGGAATATAAGGTTACGATGGTCGATGAAGTTATCCCAACTGAATATACTTTTCGATCTTTTGCATTCAATTTCACGCAACGAGAGCTATTCGCCTGAAGTGATGAAAATCGTTTGGCGAATCCTGAAATAGAGAGCAGTTGAAGTGTTTAAAATTTCTGATTTTCTACTTTATTCTTGCATCAATATTAATGATATATGCTGTAAGATTCTTAATAACTTGTTTAACATATGTTTAACTGACAGATATTAAAGAATGCCAAATAAATTTATCCGTTTTACCTCAATAATGCAACATATTAATCTGCAAGAGCAGATTTTAGGAAATACTCCAGTATAACCTTATCCCCATTGCAAAAGAGAAAGAATAAGTGAGCTAATTTAGGCAAGGATTGCAGAAAAAATATAATTCCATGGAATACCTTTTTACCATTATTCTCAAATATACTCACAGATTCTATTACCAATATAGCTTTGCCTGTTATGCATTAGATTCCAGAAAAAACAGTAGCTTATTATCTTTCAAAACAAAAAAAAATTAGTCGGGCGTATCATAAGGACGGGAAAACTTTTTTATTATGCTTATATCAATATTTTTAGTTATTTGGTTTTTAATATAATACGAAATTTAATTGACTTCATAAAATTATCTTCTTGATTTATCCTAGAATCAAATAAACCTGATTTAAATTCTATCACTGTGAAGTGATATTGAGATTTTACCCGATGAAATATTGTAACTTATTTTTGATTTTAAGTATATGTCAAACTTCATGTACTTGTTGTTTTTAATTTCACAGACCGAGCGAAGGGAGCAGCACTTCACCCCTGGGAAGTTCACGCCAGTCAAAGTCCCAGACGGAGAACCTCTTGATGGCGATAATCCGCTTTTTGAATTCCCGAGGCACAGGCTTCGGCTCGTCGAGAAACTTGGAGAGGGAAGCTTTGGAATGGTAAGAGATTTCAGATGAAAAGTCTCATATGTATGCGTGTTATTATGTTTGCACTCAACTATCCCAATATACGAACCAACAACATCTAATCAATAGACATACGTGTATAAACTGAGTGAAAAGAATCGAGAACAATAGATGAGCATATTCCCTTTGGCAATGATCAACCCAATAATTAAATTCCCATTTATTAATAATATGTTTTGTCGTCTGAAACATAAAAATAAATTCTACATCCGCACATACAGTCTAAGTATTATTAATACATTGTAAGAATTTATTACACTTTTATATTTATTCCAAAAGTCTACCAATGAAATTGAATACTTAATTTCTGTCAATAAACAGAGGTTAAATATATAAATAAAATCCCCCACCATTTAGACCTGAGATCATTATTTTATGTTACAATTTTTTACTTACAGATCTCAATGCATGTTCGTAAGCGCACTCAATGTATTTCTTACGATGTCAATGATATCTTCTTGCAAAAGTCGAATTTAAAAACATGGGAAGAAATAATATGCAGAATCCCTGTTTTGTTCTGTGATTTTTATTGAAGAACTGTATAACTATTTAAAGTAATAATTTTAAGGAGTGTTATGACTGTAACAGATGATTCTCTTTTACTGCTCAGTTTGATTGAATTTGAGTAAATATCTATATCCCAATGTGGTATAGTTGGTATCGCGATCATAAATTCAAAATTCTGTATAGTGAAACTCGTAGGAATTGTACAAAATATATTATAGAGCGAATATTACATCCTTTTCGTACATTTCTCTTTGGTTATTCTAGTGATGAAAAGAACCTAAGAGAGCGATGACTGTGTCACAAGAAAAGTAACTAAAAGTTTCCGACATATGACATTTTTTTAAGGAGCTGTATTTCATATGATTAGTTGTCTTCTTCCTTTACAACTCTCTCACTGACATAGAAAAAAGTCTCGTATAAAAACAGCTCAAAACAGCTCGGCCTCCAAATATTGTTAGAATCGCTAGCGTGCGCATAGAGGAATGCAGGCGACGTTTATGTATCTCACGAGGAAGAGTTAACATTGCTTTCCGCATCAAAGAGTCGTTTTCTAAGCCTTCCGATTCACTTCACCTACATACATCCTCCTCTTGGCTATCCATCCGTACGCTCCTGTGCTTTCTGCGACTCCTTTCTCGACCGATCGGAAATTCTCTTTGCTTCCTATCTGCTGCAAAGAGGGAATCAAATTCATGATAAAATGAAATACTCGAGCCAAAAGGAACGAATCCAGTGATGCGTAAAAACAGTCTATTTTCGATGTTATGGTACTGCCCAAGTTTCTCTGCGTGCAACATCTCTTGATGTATCCTTCCTTCAATAACATCCGCTGCCGCATTTCGTAGTTGGTAGTATTTTGGCAGGTATTGGGAAGCTTTTTGAAGTTTTTCAACTAATTTTTGCTTTAACGTATCCGTATGTTCAGTCATGCAAATAGGAGTAGGAGTAGTTTTTGATGTACTGTTTCCTCGCGTGAACAACGTTTGTGCTCCAGTTCATATGCTCTTAACCTAAGTCCATCTATATTTTTGTTATTGTTTAAACTCTCTGAATTTGATTTATAAGGTATCTATGCAACCTATTGGTCATCTTCCTTGGTATACTTTATCGTATTATTTAACTCCATTATTGAAATGATTTAATGGCTCCATTTTAAAATATCTTTAACATATTTCCACTTTATCTAAGTAAAATTGGTGTCTTTCCTAATTTGCTTAAATTTCAGTAAATAACAAAATATCTCAAGGAAACTGTGGTTATTTTTAATCAGATATTTACGCAGCAACTGATATCATACAAGGCAGTTTCAGTCCCTAGATTCGGAAACAATTTATAATGCCATTAAAAAATCTCTTGCGAATCCTACTCATCCAAAGATCAAATTGCTGCATTAGTAATGCCCTCCTTGAGCCATTCTTCATTAGTATTCCATGCCTGTTATACCAAACGCACTCTTTTAATTAAAGATTCTAAATGCGGATAAGGTTGAAACGATTCCATTACAACGAGTGAAACACGGAGTCCTAATTTGAATTTACTGGGGAATGGAATCATTCACAGAGAATATTTTTAACTACATGAAGCTTACTAAAAAAATTGAACTGCTCCCTCGGGGCCGCTAAATAGAGAGGCGGCTTTAAAAATTAAACCATTTTCAATCAAGAATGGCTTTACGGAGGACTCGCTCGACTCGCAAAGTACACAAAAATACCTAACCATAAAGAGCATAAACCAAACCCCTTTAACCATCGCATTAACTTCTCAGGTAAATAAGGCTCAAACTAATCTTCGCTTTGAAGTCTTCTCCATCTCATTTTCCTTTTGATTCAAAATTCCACCGCCCAGGCATGCACTTGGTCCATCTGCACCCAAATCCACGGAAACCATCAATAAAACCTTCCCTCAAAACAAACTTCGTCCAGTGCTTCCTCTCCCTCCAATCTTCCCCTTTTCCTCTGCGTACATATTCACCTCCAAAAAGAAAAAAATTTGCACGCCACCATTTTCATGCAGGCACGCCTTCCAATAACCGAAATTCTATTTTATGGTATCTCATAGCAACCCTATCCTGATATAATTATTTCCCCTAATCTTCCCAGGCCTACAATTCTTCTTCTTCCGATTTAATCAACACGGGGATTAATTTTAAGGTCACCTGCTGGCTTGCGCTTTTGTCCTGGCTGCTGGCATTCCCTCCCCCTTAATGGCACTCCCTCAAATCCCGGGCATTCTTTTCCTCCCCCTTTCCCCTATTCTTTCACCTCTCCCCCCCTATAGGCGTCTTTCTCACTCAGATCGTTGGTGATTCCACTTCTTAGTTGGCTGGCCTTTAATATTGTCCCTTTTCTTTGCCTCCCACTGTGTGCAAAAGAAGGGTGAAGGTGTCTTGGGGTCGTAGATATTAAAACCCGTAAACTTCGACTCCCCTTTCCTGCGCCGTCCTTTTTCTTCACCTTTTAGACAAATATTGGTTCCCCTCCCTTCTTGTAAGAAGTTGGCTAATTCATTCCCCTCCTTCGAGATATACATCAGCGATATTTCTCATCAGTGTCAATTCATCAAATGGCCTTATAAGATTGTTTGCAAGCGTACAAGGGGATTGTAATTGGAGACAGATGGTAAATTTTCCTAAAATATATTTTCTACCTAATTTTACCCTTTAGCAATTCTAATTTAAAGGAATCCTCATCGAAATGTTCACGGATTTTCTATCTAGAAATTTACCAGTACATAAGTTCCGTTATTTAAGTACATGGTGGGGAACGATCTGTTCTTATCTCCGAATTTTCAATCATATCATCATGAATATTAGCTAAGATGTTTTATTATATTGATTATGTTATGTTACATGAATTCCCTCGCAGTAAAATGAAGCCAAAAAAGTAAAAACGTAATATATGATTGTGACCATCGTCATTTCCAAACGTTATTGCGTACTAATATTAACTATCAATATAGAAATAGTACTCGTACTTATTTCAAGAAGTATTAGTTGTAGTACTTTGTATTTATGACATAAGAGGAATACTAACTTAAAAATATTATGTAGATACTAGAGCTTATAATGTTGACGTTACTGTGTAGAGAAAAACTCACAAACTGAGTGATTACTATTCTTTCATGTATTGGTAAAGATAAGTACCAACGTGATAAATGGAGCATTTGAGAAACCCATCCCAGCTATGGTATGCACTTTCATATCCGTATATCTTTATGTTTCATTTATAGTGAACTATTTTCAGAGTTACGAAATCCTCTCAATAACATCATTCAGAATAATAGCCTTTCCATGACAAAAGTGGTAAAATTGCCACTTTATGGCATTTAGAAATGCTTAGAGGAAACTCGTGGAACATGATGCTTAGGAGAATTAAGAAAGATTTCTTGTGTGCGTTGTGGTATAGCTGGGGGAACAATGTAAGTAAGAGGGAGGGGTTGGTTTATTTTCAGGGGGTTGGAAGGCTTTGGGGTAAGCTTTCCTGCGCGTTCTTTTCGTGGGTTAGAACGGAAGCAAGGGGAGTTGGTTTGTTGTTGGTTCGGCAAAACAGTAGGGAAAAGATCCTCAGGGGAGGGTAAGATGAAAGGGAGTGATACTAGGAAGGGATTACAAACTCGTATAAAAGTCACACCTGCGGGGAGAAGAAAAGGCGTCAAGTGACGTGTCTTTATAAGAGACGCAAACTCAGCCCTTTATAGTACACGTCAGTTCAATGCCCTGGGAGGGGTGGGTTATTTAACGGGTGATCGACGTGAAGAGGCCTCTGTTCTCCATCTAGTTATCTTTTAATTATATTATCCAAATGTTTCAGTTTTCTTTTCGTAAGAGGATGTTTCTGATCCTAAATACCGCGAAAAGGGACAAAAAGTATCTCGAACACACAATAATAATGTTTTATCATTTGTTCAGGCTATTATCTTGTTAAATATGTTACTACAGTAAAAACTGCAGCTATCAAATACTCATTAAAACTTAAATAATCTCAAAGTACCCCCAGAAAATCTCCATAGAAATATACTCTAGTAAGAACTTATGTATTCCTATTTCCAATGTTTACTACATCTCTGCAACCTATGCGAAATTTCTTGTTTTATTAAACTTTTAAATTTAGAAGTGGCCCATAATTGATAATTTCCATCCAGTTTAATCCAAATAAACAAAAGGAAGATATACATATGCAAATTAACTTGCTTGACTCATCAATTAAATTTGTTGAAATAATGCGAAAAATAAAGAATGTACTACATGTCTTCGATTATGAAACACTCTACTAATAATCTTCTACGTCGGTACTTGGAGGAACATAGTTTCTACAGATACCCCGCGAGGCTATACCGTAGTCGATAGTGCACTCCAAAGTAGAGTGTTTAACAGGGACACAGATGATCCCACACAAACGGCAGCGAAACTATTTGAGGAATTTGCTCGAACGGCGTACATTGGCATTCGCACTGCACAGAAGGAGTATTCGTGAATTACGCCTGCGGGCTGTTTTCCCTTGGATGATTAACAATAGCTCTAGGATGATCACAGACTTATTTTCAACTGTCTGCCCCAATTGGTAACTCTTGTAAATTGGGAACACTGCCTCCAACCATTTAATCTCAGAGTTCTCTGAGACTTAATCTCTTTCCTTTAATTACACCTGTTTTTTCTCGAAAAATTTGCCCCACCCAAGCTAAATATCGTAGAGATGAATCAAATATATCGCTAAATTTTAATTTTTCTACTACATAAAGCTCTTGTAAAAACCGCGAGCATTAATTAGCTATGATTCTGTTTAATCTCCAAAAAAATCCATCGAATAAGGAATAAAACCCAGAGGAAATTATCCGTTATTCCTTTTCTCGCATTTAATTGATGCAAATGCTGGCTGCATTTATATACACTTTACGCAACAACCATTTGTTCCCGTGCCATTCCCTAATTTCAATTGTAAAATTCCAACCACCCCTTCCCTCTCCTCCTCCCTCCACTTGTGAGTAACTCTTCTCTCCTTTCCATTCCCTCTATTGTTCCGAGGGTTTATAATTAGTGTTCAAGAAGAAATTTTGTGACTTGAAAATTACGCTTACGTGCCGAGACTAGTCGTAAGTTCTAATAAAACATTTTCTGTGGAAACTAAAATATTTCGGCCTACTTATTCACAATGAACAATAATGTAAATGTATCCTATTCACACGATTTGATGTAATATTTTAACATCTATTATATATAAATTATATTTATATATATCATTGTTCTACGCTCACTTCACTTTATACTTCGTATGTGTACATTCTGCGGAATCAAGCGACGAATATTTACTTTTTGATTTTTCCGAATTATCACGGCTGAAAGGAGACTTGATAATTAGAGGGTGGTGGAGATGTTTGCAGTCGGCAAATGATAACAAAAAAGCATCTGGGGCAGATTCTCCCTCCGAAGTGAGAGATTGAAGTGGAGCTTAAAGCGTTTGCAGAGAAGGGAAGGGTTATGGATCGAGGGGTGTCTTCTTTCTTCACGAACCCGCCAATACATATTTCTTACTTTCCCTGTTCTCCCTCCCTTCCGTCTTTCTTATATTTCTTGGTAAGGAGGGGAGCTCAGATGAAGGTGAAGGAAGAAGAGCACAAATCCATTACCGGACTTCGCGTGGATTTATTGCCAAGACGCCTTTCGAGACGTGCTAGGCACATGTCAAGAGAGAGATTGGGAAATTTTGTCGGGAAACGAGCTCTTGCTTGCACTCTGTCACCCCTATACGTCGATTCTCCTCCTTTTCTTCCCTGCTATCACTTCATTCTCTTTGTGTGATTCCTTCGCATCACAATTTGTCTCTTTTAATCAACCTTTTGAAAGGACACTTCTATTGGAGACATCGCACGATTACAGTTTTTTTAGATTTATTTATTTGTTCCTAATATAAATACATATACATCAGTAAAAATTACAAAAAATTAAATCGAGGGACATAGGTCCCCTAGGATATTATCCTTTTTGGGGTTAACCGACTCTTCAGGTCCAACAAAAGAAACACAGAAAACAACAAGGAAAACAGTCACTGTGCCGCTATTAACGAGTAACATTTCAAAAACTAAAGGAAATACAAAAACAGTCAATAAGAAAAATAAATATTGGAAAAAATATTGAAAATACCGGAAAAATAAAGGCAACCATACCATGCACAATACATATCAAATAACACAAGTATAATTTCTTGATCAAAACAAAAGAAATTTACTCAGTCTTTTTAAACAAATACTCCACTTCCTTGTTCTGGAATACCCATTCTTTAAGAACTTTTAAGATAGTTATTTTTTTATTTTATGTTTTAAGAAAGCAATTTATTATTTAATCGGTCTTACAGTTCAAGTATAAACCCAATCGGTAGTAATAATAAACATCTTTGAAAAGATCACCCTTATTAAGTTCTTTTTTCAATATATCTGCTATGTTTCACGAAGTCAAGGAAGATCATATTAATTTTATTTCATTCAAATAATAATTTTCTTATAATTAAAAATTGGAATCTGTACGCTCAGCTGTTATATCAGAATCCTTTTGTCAGTAACCTCTAGGCTACCATATTATATACCCAAATTTCGTTGATTAACCATGAAATTAAATATGCTTAATTTTGCGATTCAATGGATCTGCAGAGAGTATTTTAGCTATACAAATATAACGGCGAAAAACTAACAATTAATCAAATGTCTTTTTTACTAATGAGGCTTTTTTATAAATCCCTTTATCAATATATCAGTGGAGTAATCATGAGTATTTATACTTGTATAATATGGAGACTCACAGTTGCTCCGTCATTCATGAATGTTAGAAATATTGGTATTAATCTCTACCTTCGTACATTATATAATCTGTCATAACAAAGACTGATACATTGGCAATTGTTTTAGTAATATATATTTAGGTGTAATTATTGTAACTATTTTAAATAATTAATTACTCCGAAACTTTCTGCGTAAGATAACATTTTATTTTTCACGAAAAACATCCGAAAAAAATGCAACCACAAAGAGACATCCGACTTCACGAACCGAAAGAGATTACGGGCGTCGTGAATATCTGAGGGTCTGGGAAGGGAATGATGTATCTTGAGGCAGCTCAGGTTTTCCCTTACCGCTCTAATGTAAACCTTTAATATTCGAAAACAAAGTTTCATCTGGCGTGCCTAAGAAGACGCTTACTTCAGAACGCATCCCAGCCGCTTCCGTAATCTTGGCATTAATTGAAAAACGCCGGCACGTCTCTTCATCCTTCTCTCCCACTGCAATTTCGCCCGCCTTTACGCAATCCCTCTCTCCCTCGGTCAATATTGACGCAACTATGGCTGCCCACCATTTCATTCCCAACCCCGTTAACTTTTTTCCGCATCTCTCTTTCTCCCGTTTCGTGTTTTCCCTCGTGGACAAGAGATCCATCGAGAGAGGAATGGGTTTGATTGGATGATAAAGGGATCAGAGACACGGCTATATTCATGGAAGGAAAATCAAAGGAGCGATTATATAAAAAAAGAGGGAAGAGAGCGGTTTTGGAGACTTTGGGACAGAAACAATTCCACTTTTTCATTGGCTTCTGACGGCTCTTTTATTTCTGGCACATTGATTACACGAAAAAGCAATCATCGTCTGCCTTAAATATGGCCATCGGCCTTATCTTCTGCTTCCAAAATATCGGTTTGACTGTTTCCTCTCTTTTCCTTTAGTGACATTCGAAAGATAGGAGATATGGTATTATCACCGTTCACACATTTAACCATAGGTTATGAAGCATATTGATTTTGTGTCCTGCATTTAATTTCTGAACAATAATTTTCATCTCAATAACCTTCACTGATTCGTTTTTCAGGTGCATCTCTGTGAAGCAGAAGCCATTCCCGACTATGGAACCTCAACTTTTCACAAAAAGCTCGTGATCGTAAAATCTTTGTGGAGAGGATGTAACGAGGCCAACAAGTAAGTAATTACTTAAATACATGATAATTTAACAATAGAGTTCAACTTCTTTTATTTTCAAGAAAACTTCATCATTAAATATGGCTATATAAAATTGTGAAAATAATGCAGTTATTTGTGACTTACTTGGATAGAAAGATCCTTAACATGGCTGTGCTATTCTACATGTTTAATTGCACCCCATCTCTCGGTTCTCATAGGCAGGAGTTCCTCCGGGAGACTAGCTGGTTGGCCAGCGTCAGAGATGTAAATGTGGCTCGCGTCCTTGGCGTATGCACATCTGATGAGCCATTCTGTGTCATAGTGGAGCATGCAGAATTCGGAGACCTTCCCCGTTTCCTACAACAACAGGCAAGGTTAGCAGCTGCTGGCGGCGCGGACACCAATTCCATCACAAACGGAACGGGACCTCTGAGGTAAACCTACCGTTGAAATATTCCATAATACACTACCAGTTACTGCTAATTTATAACTGACGGGTTTAATTTACTTCAATCCGCTCCGAAAAGTTGCTATTGATTGTTTAATTTATGCTGTCTTCCGTAGATGAATAAGGAGAATGTACATCAATGATCACCGATATTATTGTATTTGATTTTAAATTTGAATTTATAAATTTAATCTATCTGAAGCAGTGTCCTCTGAATTATCAGGAACTTTAGAGGAAGTGTTCAGTAATTTGCCCTGTGAACTCCCCGCTTATTTAGGCTGAATAATTCTGGAAACTGCTCTTAACCATGTATTCAATAGGTTCTCTTGTGCTTTCTCCGACAACCAGATTGATAATCTTCTTAAACCATCTCCGTTTATTTATTTAGGACGCTTACAACAAAAACAAGGCCGAGACAAAATATATACAAAACCTCTTCAATATCCCTCCGTGTTTGTCTCTGGCTCCGCCGCAATCATTAATAATCCCTATTCCAAACACCGATAGCAATTTTGGAACTCTCAGAATCCTCTCACGCTCTCTTAAATCCCATTCTAACCCTTTACGTGCCGAAATCTCTCCCCAAACGTGAGGGAAAGATATTGATAGAAAGAGGGATGTAGAGGGACTTTAGCCGAATTCTATTTCGCCTGGGAAGGTCGTGAGAGGAAAGAGTGAGATACAGATGGAAAAGGGAGAGAAGGAAAGAGAGACGGCAGAGAGAGAATTTCGAAAAGCGACGAGCTCTCTCGTCACTACCCGGACCGTCAATTACCCTAATCGATTTGCTGCGCGGGAAAACAAAATTTATATTCAGAGTCGTTGATCCAAAATCCCTTTGATGCGTGGAAGGATTCCATGCTGTCGCACTCTTCCTCGAACGCACTTTCTCTCTCTCTCTCTCTCGCTACACGCTTTCTCCATTTGAGGAACTCGCGGCCCGGGATAATTTCGTATCGGAACGAAAACACGGCTCGACACAGGACGCCGTGGGCTTGCGAAAACATTTCCAGAGGCGTAGGACGAACTCCGTTCTTCAAATCTGCCGCGCATAATCTGACCACGAGATGTTTTCCGCTTCGTGATAATCAAATGCTCTGAGGAACAAAGGAGGGCTCTCTTTCATTTTTCACTCTGCGGTTGCCCTTTTTCACTTTACGACACTTTGCATTAAGGACGCATCATCTCCGAATCGGCTTTATTTCTAACACCCGTCATGGTTTCTTATGCCCTACACACTTCCTACTTCTAATGTTCAACGATAAATCATCATAATAGTTTTTTACAACCGTCTCATAAAAAGTAAACGTCAAAAATTGTATGTCCCTTATCTGAGCGGTTTTCCACAGTTTTCAAACGTAGTCCCACTTACTTCACCGTTTTATATTTATTCACAAGTAATATAGGGAATCTATTTAGGTCATCCTGTATAATTTTTTAGTTTTTTTAGCTTTCTAGTCTCAATCTCGCCCGAATAAAGGCCTTTTATTATTATTATTATTATTATAATATCTTTTTTTTTTCCTGGAAACAACTTTTATATTTATTGTTCTTCTTTTGCAGCTATGGCTCTCTCATCTACCTGGCTACTCAGATTGCGTCCGGAATGAAGTACCTGGAATCAAGGGACCTGGTGCACAGGGACCTCGCGGCTAGGTAAGCTAATAAAAAATCAAAATAAATGGTAGAGTTGCAGTAAATTATACAGTTCTAACAGAAATTACTCACGCTTTATACTTTGTGTTGTTTTGAAAGATAAATATTGGGAATGTTACTTACAGCAAATTTTTCAACGCAAGTTTTTGGTTAACCTCAACTAATTTTCCACTGCATACCAAAGAATGTTGAGATTAAGTTTTTGGCATCTTTATTTCTCAAGCAAAGATTTTGGAAGTCTAACAAATCTTCATCCAAAATGAATATAGTTTTCCAAAGCATCATTGAAACTGCATGATTGTAAATATATATTGAAGGTGATATTCCAAAAACCTTTTTAGCTTTCAATCTATTCATATTATATTAGGTACATAATCAGCTATTTTATTTACTTAATTCTTTTTACTATCTCAAAATAAATGTAAATTTCAGTGATCTGCCAATACCGGAAAGCAATTTGAAGTAAACTAGGTGAATCAGGAAGGCGATAGGAGCAATTCGGAGAACAATTTTGAAATATACATATCGCCTACCTTATAATGTATAGTTTGCGGATACGTTTAAGTTTGTAAAATCAGGCGAAAATTCCATGCAGTTCCTTGATGTTTTATTTTATCGTTTTCCTCATCAGCATCACCTTCTATAGTAAGCTTACCGAGGAAGTAAAAATGATTCACGCCACGTTTAAAATAAACATTTTTTACTTTAAAATAAACTCCCCCGTTCAGTTAATAAATCACCTCGAAATTTCGCTCTATTACATCTCAAGGAGCGTTTCCTTTCTAACACCTCGGCTGGCTCTGATTGATAACCCTCGT
The DNA here is from genome assembly GCA_947579665.1 of Sympetrum striolatum. Lineage (NCBI taxonomy): Eukaryota > Metazoa > Arthropoda > Insecta > Odonata > Libellulidae > Sympetrum > Sympetrum striolatum. The sequence continues at coordinate 97,308,526 of OX388341.1, read as the reverse complement.
AAGGGTCTCGAGTATATAAAGCGAAACGAACTTTCCGTCTAATGGGAGCTATGCTAGGCGCGTTAAATACGACGTGAGCGATACGCCGGTGGCGTGCGGGTGGTCCACTTACGGGGGACTTCCTCTTTTTCCAAAAAGACATTCTCCTTGCGGTTAAGGAGGTTGGGTGGGTAGAAAGTTGGAACGGAAATAAAAATAGTGGACCGGAGGAGGAGATAGAGGGTGTATATTTAGCGGAACGGAAAACAGATGCGCAGCGGCGAGCGATAAATCTTGTGTCGGAGACCGCCGCCGCCCTCGGCCTAAGGTTTTTCCGGGGGCCTTCTTGCCGCGAATACATACTCTGCGTCAGTTTTTTGTGAGCCAGTATTTATAAAAATCGCTTTTTTATGCCGCCATTTTCATAGGCTTGTTTTATGTAGCCATCGGCTTATGTATAAATATATATATTCCCCTTTCTGCCTTTCTTTCTTTGCCTTCGTTGCTTAAGGGGCCACCTGATGCTCCATCAGAGTAGCCAAGCTAAGCGCTTTTGGAAAAAATCTCGTTTTTCCATTGAGAATCGTTGGAATAATTTGGCTCCCGCTGGATACAAAAAATATCCATCCGGATTGAGCGGAATAAATTTTACATTACGGGAAAACTGCTTTCTCTTCTATGGTGGAATGAAAAACTAGATACAGCAGTTCAATTATATATATTTAGGACGACTTTGTTCAAAAGAATATGTAACACCAAATTATAGTTTAAAGTAAAACGAGACACATTGATTATAATTGAATATTTTCAAAAGAGTTACAATGGCTAGAGTGAGAGATATCCAAATATATTATGTAGAGATCGCTCAAGGAGATTACATTGAGATAAATGCAATTGATGTGGAGTCCTTCTTTAATAATAATCATGCGAATGTTTTTTCTGCTGATTCTTTCTACAATTAAAAAATAAGTGGAAGATTTTATTTCACAACGTCGTAAATTGCATTCAATTATAACGAATTGCAAAACATTGTATCTTGACTTAACATCAGATTACAAATGTAATTCTTATCACTTAGTAATTCTGAACTTGTCTCACTTTATTTTCTCTAGAAATTGTGTGGTTGGAAAGGGATACTCTCTGAAGATAACGGACCACGCCATGTATTGGAGCCGATTCGAAAATGACTACTACGTCAGCGATACCAAAGCAAGGCTCCCCATCCGGTGGATGGCTTGGGAAAGTCTTTTACTAGTAAGTAAATGATAGCTAGAGTAAATAATTTAATTAATTTAGTGGTATAACATTGAATTTCTGAAGGTAAAGTGCAGTTTCATTGAAAATAAAATCGATAACTGCACTTTTCATTCAATCGCAATAATTCTTGTTCCGTTATTTTAAGAATACTGTATAAGTCTTGCTTTTTTCTTTCCTTTCTATTTACTTTTATATTGGTTATATATTTATCAGTCACAAATGTGAAATATAGTAGTTAGCAGAAAGGTTCAATACACTACTCTCTATTCCAGTCCCCTGCAAATATTTTTCCTCGAATGCATACATTTTTAGTGTTTGCAGTACCTAAATCACATTTTTTAAATGATTTAACATTATTATTATGAAGTATTATTAAAGTTCATAATACCTTAAATTGTAATAAAGCGGATATCTTTTGAAATATTGGATGACCAATTTTATTTACTACAATGCACATCCTCAGCCTACTTACTAAACTCGGAGGTGCCATACAACTGTTTGGCAACACTGCTCCAATGCACTTCAGAAGATTAATGGACCCTTATCCTTCTTTAGGGTCTGCACAGCAGCAAGAGCGACGTGTGGTCATTCGCCGTGACGCTGTGGGAGATTCTGATGCTGTGCGCCCAGGCTCCTTTCTCGGAGCTGACGAACGAGCAAGTGGTGGAGAACTGCAACCACTGGTACCAGAACGACGGTATGCAGCGCTACCTGACGAAGCCGCCCGCTTGTCCCCGGGAGATATACGACCTCATGGGCGAATGCTGGAAGAGGCACGAAGTAGACCGACCGAGGTTCGGGGAGATACACTTGTTCCTGCAGAGGAAGAACCTGGGATACGTCCCGGCGACAGTGTGATGGAGGCATCGCAAAGCGCCCGCTACGGAAAAGTGGCGCCGACGGAAACTGAACAGAATACGGGAAGATTTCGTGATGAGCGACTGAGACCACGCGAAATCAAATCCTCTGGTTTTAGGGCCTTTGCGCGCATTATTTTTGGGAGTTTGAAGATTGAAAATACTGGTAAAGAGTGTGGTAAACTCCTTCACACTAACGGCTGAGTCTTCTCCATAACTGATGAAGAACTTTTGGAGTTAAGGGATATGACGTTCCCGTTCATAACTTCTACTACGGAGCAATATAAACCAAGAGGTTAATTCAGAGGATCAACTTTTGTTCGTTGTATATTCATAACGTGTAAATACTGTGAGGTTTCTGAGGGTTAAAGATGGATGCTGGGTAGACGTCTGGCGGGTATAAGACTGATAGTTTGGTCAAGAGAGTAAGATTTGGTATATAATGTATAAAGATATCGCTTGTCTCTTTGAGAATAATTTTTGAAGGCGGTCGCTTGGTTGATCAGAGAAGAATTTTTTAAAATTACCTCGTTGAAAGAAACTAATATTATCGAAATTTTTCATCAATGTGTTTATCCACGGGCACACATTTTCTGCTAACTTTGAAGTGTTGTAACGGAGAAAAATATAAGTCCTCGGAAGTTCTCCGGTTTCGGTAGCTATAAGTAGATTTTAATGGAATTGTGCAGGCCTCGAAAGAGAACCCTGGTGATTTGGAAAATGAAAAGTGAATAGGTCACGCTGTTCGAAAGATGGCCGAATCTTGTAAAGTACTTCCTGATTGTACCATATGTATTGACTTCTTTCGTTCACTCTAGTGTCTTCCGATGGTCGTCAGGGAAAAAGTGTGTTTCTCTTCATCTGTCAGTGCCTGCGATTCAGAAAAAAAATTCTAAAACGCGATTAAAAATGAGGGAATGGCTGCGAACAATTTTAGAAGCAAGGGAATCGCCGGTTCTATTCGAATCAAGGATATTGTAATTATAAGAAATTAAGCTCAGATGTGAAGGCGTGTGGATAGCGAACAAAATATGACCTGAGGGTGTCTCAACTGTCTATATTCTTTTAAAAAAATCTCTTTTTTAATCCTCTCTCCCTATTTTCATACGCTCAGTTCTTCGAGAAATTTCGATGACGTGATAAAAAGTAAGAGAGTGGTGTTTGTGTGTGAAAGGCCTATAAAACGTGCGTGCAGCTGTGTTTTGAACTATATTTGTGTCGGCACGAATTTATTCGAGGTAATTGGACACATTTTTGATGTTTCTTTCTTCCAATGCGGATTGACGTTCGATTCTTTTCCTTTATAGTGAATCTGGAAATCGTGTGATTGGAATTCGTGTGCGCCTCAATTCTGGCGATGTATATGAATGGGGATGGATGTTTGTTTATTGCGTGATCAAATTCAAAGAGTTGTAATCGCATTCATTACACTTTGGACTACGAGATGATTGCAATTGTCTCCAGTTTGCTGAGGTCTGGAGGTGTTATTACGGAAGACCGACTTCTTTTGTGAACTCTGGATGTTTTTTGTGAATCTCGCTGCTCGAGCAGAGTGGCTCTGGTGATTGTTACCGAAGCATCCACTTTCATCTATAGATGACCATTGGGGCGGGTATGACGTTTGAATGTTAACGATGATTATTAAAGACATTACGAGTGATGATTTGTGATCAAGCAATGTGCCGAAACATTGGCGCGCTGCAAGCATTGTGAAGTCGTTAATTATTTTCCAATGTCGTCTTTATCATTGTTGGGCTTCCTAATATTGGCAAGAATCCTCTCAAAACATTAAGTCATTGAAAGTGATGAGTAATCATAGCGTTAAAATTGACGAGTTAAAAATAAAACGACTGTTTACCCTTAGATCATAACGAATAAATCGAGAAAAATTGAATTAAAGTATAGGCCCGCGTTCATGACGCAAACATAGTCACATGACCAAAGTGAAGGCAAATGTAAAGCTAAAATAAACCCACCGAACGGAGAGATAGAGAAATGGAACACGTGAAATGGCTTTCGCGTGGTCCTCGAGAGAAGCTCGGACATTACAAGGGTAGTAGTTAGTGAATTGTAACCATTGAATATCAAGTTCGAAGGTAATCATTGACATTAACTCTCCGATCTCGTCGGTGTATACTTTTATGTTCAGTTACTTATCATTCTTGAGAATCCTGCTCACTAACGAATCATGGTCGAACTTAAGCACGGAAAGTTTTCAGTAGAGTATCTCCCCATCCTTAATACAATTACGTTGACCTTTAAAAAGTTCCTTTAAAAAAAAGCTTAATATTAAAATGCATAGTCGCGAGTCACCCAATTTCATGGCTTGTTTAGCTGTCACTTATTTTCTAACCGGCTGCATTATTACTTTGTACAAAGCGAACGCGATGTTAAAAAGCTTGTTATATTAAAATATAATTGAAGATATCTAAACCTTTAAAAAGAGCGGTTCTTGTATTACGTAGTTAAGTGTTTTTAGAGCGTGAGGAGTGCTACCGCAAGCGAGACTCTCACATTGCCGTAAGACAATCAAGCGCAGTGAAAAAAAGTAAACCGAAGGTCCTGGAGTGACCTTAGGAATAGGCGGGGCGTGAGTAACTCCATCCTATATCCGTTTCGAAAGATGCAGCCCAGTCGCACTTTTTTATCTCCTTCAAAAATGTATCAAAATATATACTGAATTCCTCTTCCATTCCTTAAAGTCTGATGTATCTCCGAGGCGTGTTCGGTCCGCGACATCTGGATGCCGAATCCCACCTTCCCTTGGCACCAGATCAAGCAGCGGTAAATGGCGACGTCAAATGTTCTCGGAGATCTTTGCTGGTATACGTGAATCGTGAAAACGAAAGATTGGTAAAAGTTGCAAACGGCAAGAAAGAAGTATCTTGAATGGCGTTACGTGACGTGAATGATCCTTTCATTTCGACTAAATTTTGAGAGGTCCCTAAGGCCTGACGAGGGAGCAGTATTTATTCATCTGTATCCGTTGGAATATATTCAAAAGTATAATTTAAAACCTGGAAATCTATTACTAGGGGAGTAAGGAAATTTGTTTACGACTATACTTTTTCCGTAAGTGGTGTAGATAGATGTAACGTATATTTTCCTTTCCTTTCTTTGATATAAACAGTTTTTAAATGGCGAAAAAAAGTTTCTAAAATTTAAAAAATCCACTTTAAAAAGAGGAATATCTTCTTGCAAGGTATTGACTGTATATAAGAGTTAAAGATATCATCTATGTATAAAATTGGGGCACACTGAGGAAATGAAAGTGCGTTCCCTTCTCATTATACATGCCACGAGAGTGGTCAAACAATGCTCATCCGTGTACTATGACAGTTCTAATACTGATCTTTGGTTAATATGTGCACATTTTTATGTCACCCCCACAACAGGGCAAATAGATTTTTCTGAAAACCTTGGTTTCACGAGCAGGTGAATTTACAATATGAACATGACAGTTTTCAAATCTTTTCTCATTTATATCAATTGTGTGGTGAAAAACAGCTGAATAAATGAAGAGCACTTTCGGGAGAATGTTAACATTACAAAAGGTAAATAGATTTGAAAATTATCCTATAGACATATCAAGTTTCCATTTATTAATTTAGGTAGCTCCCAGTAATAAGACTGTAAAAAATACTACAGTTGAGTAATGAATGCTTTTTGTATTCCTTAATGTCGATAATAAATGTGTTGGCTTCTCATTAATTTTATTCATTTCTGTTCTAATTATACGGTATGAGTTTATTCATCCTCTGCAAGAATTAACGGTAAAGTTTAAAAACAATGGGTTCAATTATTGTTTCCTACACTCTTACCTGCTGTTAGTTATAGAAATTATTTGAGTATGCTACTAGAGGCTCCGTTTCATACTTTTTCCAACAAAAGTAAAATAAAAATTTTATGATGATGATTGATCGAAAAAAGTCAAAATCACCTTAAAATATTAAAATATTTGTTTGTGAATAATTTTAATTAATTAATATATAAATTTGTGAAATAATAACTTTAACTATTTTTTTGGTATCAAGCAGCAACTTTGAAACTTGAATTATTACCGTGTCATTTGTAATTCTATGACATTTCTCAGATGTGATTCCATGAATGTCCTATAACTCGCAATGCTTATGAACGGTCTATTATGAAATTGTTTTTAGGATATTCCCACATTGATTTTGATGTGATAAGCACATCCTCTCTCAATGGACGTCTTCTATTTGTTACTGGAGGATGATATTGTACAATTTAGATCTGTTTAAAACTCTTTCCGCCAAACTGGAACGTATGTTAAATTTGTTTTTCGAAAAAATATTCAGTTGTCATGAGAAAGATGGATTCATTATATTTTTTATTCGCATAGGAGCTGCAAAAATATCCATAACGTGTCTCTAAAATAGCCACGTAATATTTTAAATAATTGAAACGCCAATTACTTAGAGGCGGTATGGAATGAATTAGTTCTATGCCAATGAATTTTGTATATTTATATACTCAAAATAAGCAGATAATGAAGAGTATTGCGAAAAAATCGCAATTGGAGGAAAGATTTTGCCGAAACGGTGGATGGAAGGAAGCTGCTATAGAGGTTAGTGAGATTTTTTTCTGTATTTAACCAAAAATCTAACAACTATCATTATAATCGTAATGAATTTGTGATAGTCCAAATTGACTTTTAATTTAATACCATAAATCACGTAGACCTAAAATAAAATTATTCTAATAGTATGCATTATAAGAATAACCTTCTTTGCTAGAGGAAAATCCTTCATCATTTTAGTGACCAGAGGCTGTAAACAAGTGTATCCATTAAGGGCTAAGCTCTCCCGAAACCTGATATTCGTAATCGAGTAATTATTTTGAGCCCAATCTTCCAGAATTATGAAGTTGAAAGATTTCTGTTTTGGGGTGATAATCGTTACAGCGTTGCTCATTTGAACGGAAATACCAAATTTTCGTGCCAATGAATCGGAAGTGCAGAGACTTCTCCAGTAATGTTTTACAAAGGCTCTAAAAATGGGAACATTTCCCCTCGCGGATAATGAACTCATCCCTTTCAATAAACTTTCATCCTCGAAACACAAATTAGCAGGGGCGATAATTATAATCGGCGGAAAAAAACGCCAAATTGGAAAAATTAACCATGACTTCATTCCGTACGGGAATTATGGCGGCCATGACTTTCGACGCTCGAAAAAAAGTAATTTTTAGGAACCGAAAAATAGAAAGGACAGCTTTTCATTATGTAAATGGGCCGGAGGTAAAAAAAGACAAAGATATGGAAAACCTTGTCAGAAATGTCTGGCGTACTCATTTTTTTAATTATCGGGGATGTATTCGCTATGTACACTTGTATCGGAAATTGAATCACTCCCTCCCGCAGAAAAAAACACTTCGGTCATACGGCCTTTTTGGTGCTGCGACCCTCCCTTCGATCCGTGTATCACGTGATCAGCCCTCCCACGAGCCTTTTCGCCCACCCCAGCAATACATTCGCGCCCGTCCGCTTATACATTAACGGTGATGAAAATTCCCGTACCTGCCTCGACGCGTCAGCGTAACTGGCCGACTCAGACCTCCAGCGCTAATTAATAATAGCGTCCGCATGTCGATTCCACGCGGACAAATATGTAATAACTACGAAGTCGTTAGGTTCCGAATCGGGCACTCTTCCAGAATTTTGATATACCTGTGGCCAACGGCGCTGTTGTCATGATGACGGTTCCCATAGCTCTGTGCGGGGAACTTAATTTTGAGTGGAAACTGAAATATAGTAGAGCAATGTCTCGCGATTGAATGAAATATTCATAACCTAGATGGGTACTATTTTCATTGCGTCAGAATTAATGTTCTCACGGTGTTACCAAGGCATTGCTGCTGTCTCAGCTCAACTTAATTAGCTATTTTGCGAAAGAGATAATTTTCCTGTTTGTAACGTGGATACTCTTTTAAATTGGCGACAATGTTTCCGTTATTTCTATGACACATGATCAATAATCATATGCACTATCAACATATTAATGGTAACTTCCAGAATTTCACCATTATGTTACTTAATCGTATATATTTGTAATCTGGTAGAAAGGTCTAGGAATGTTTGTTCATTTACATTTTTTTATATTTATAACGTTGCTTCGGAGGTGGATCAAAAGAAAACGCTCCAAACATAATTCGAAGGATTGAATATGCATTGCATTAAATCTTGCCAAGGAAATTATTTTGCAGATAGACAGCGATATTTAACAACAAGGTAGGTATTATTTTATAATATCAGGCAATCCTCAGATCTAGTGTATTTAGGAAAATATACGTATAATTCATAATTATGGGGACTAATAGAAACAAATTGTTTAAAATTAGGTGAAGGAAAGTGACGTGTTTCTGCTGAAATGCCTTGACGAATAGAATATTTTCCAATCGTCTTTTGGAGAAAAGTATAAGAAACTATACCAATGATTAATATGTGGCTCATAGCTTTGAAAATATAAAACCTCCTAAGAAATTAAGGCATTCATCTTGATCAGTCATTATAGAAGGCTATGAACAATACTTTCTTCACCGTAGGGCTATTAAGCTGCAATTAATTGGATTTTTTCCAAACTTAGCTACATAGATTAGCGAGTATAGCAAGGGTAAATTGCCTTACTATTTATCTTACCTACTTACCTACTTGTCCCATCTTCTCTAATAAACCTTTCTTAACTAATTGCCTAGAAGCTGAGGATTCAAGCCTTATTCGGACTGATGAATTTACTAATTTTTATGAAAGAACTATGGAGAGTTTAAAAACACGCAAAATTGATAGAAATTAATGATGACGCAGACCATAAAAATGCATTATTTTAGCGATGGCCAATATGATGTGACATTCGGTACCCAATTATGAATTATCCAAGAAAGAGTTCATTTTCAAGAAATTATTTCGCTATTGCAAACATATAGACCCAACGCTATTCCCTAGCATCAATCTAATAACCAGATTTTTTTATCGTTTGGAAAATTGTTTTCATAGTTTTTCACTAAGTTAATTTAATCGTATTTCATTGAATTGATTCATCTTTTTTTGCCCTTGGAAATAAGATGATGCAGTGAAATACAACTTACACTTCAGCACACACATTACACATGCATCAGGCTTCGTTTAATCCGCAGTTATTCGGGAACGCTTTATTTAACTATGTAAATAGAAAAAATTTTAGAAGTCAGACATCCACAAAAATCCTTAATTTTATCCTGAATTAACTTCAGTTAATGATTTTGAAATTTATACTTTATATTTCTTCTTCCTTTAGATAGAAAAATAGATCCTCTAAATTTGATACGTCATTCCATTTAATTTGCATGTATGTTGCTACTATAATATATTCACCTACTACCCCATACATATCAAATAATACATGACGGATTTGTGTCGTGTTTACAGTGTCTGTGACTAAACTTGTCTTTAAATTAATGTGCAATATATTCCAAAACCATGAATCACGTTGAGTAAACAAGTCGAAGGAATGCTTGTCTAATTTGCGAAGCAAAATACATTCAGGTAAGATATTCACGAGAGAGAAAATCGGCTGCTTAAGAAAGATGGCGTCGAGCTTAAATTATGAGCATAGTAATGCAGAGAAGTTTCGCGGGAATCTGCATACGCCTTCGGCCCACATTCAGCGCAAAAAAACTAAATATCTACGTCACCTGGAGTGCAAAGCCCCAGAGCGAGCGGGGGATCGAGAAAGCATTAATATCTCTGACAACGCTGAGTACAAATAAGTAATGACTCTCACAACATGCTTTGCACACGTCGCTTTCAACTCCCGACGACCACAGAGTTAGTTCAGAGTAGGCGGCGTCGTCGACATTTGGCAGTCGCGAAAGCAGGCGCGGATATAAAAGGGGGAAACGGGGAAGGTGCATTGTGGGAAGGTAGGAATCACAAGAAGGAAGTCGGTCGGAAACAGAAGTCGATGGGAGCCGTAGACTGTGTGGGCTGAAGGGATTTGCCCTCTCTTTGAATGGCACGGATTTTAAGACGGAGAATCAGTCTCACGTAGCGCCGCGACTCGGAGAAGAGCAGAAGCTGACCTTTCCATTTTCACGGAGAATTTGTAGAGAGGAAAAATATAAAGCAATGATGGGGAGAGCGGCTGAGAGGACTGAGTGAATGGAAATGGATAGACAAAAGAGAAAATTTGAATGGTATAGCAATTGTATTAAGTCCCGATTGTGAGAAGATACATACGTACGTTTGCCGAGGATGGCAAAGGCTCACGACGAGAAGCGATCATATTCCCTTTGTCGCGTCAGTCCATTCAATTCGAGCGCTGTAGTATATTCTATTTTTGGTTGCATTAGCTCAAACTGTACGTCAATATTTGCCGCCTCGATATCATTTTCCATGCCGACCGGCAGTCCGTGTTTAGCTTGCTCTACCGTGTGTCAAGATGATAAAGAACGTTTCCAAATGTTTGGTTGAGTTTTCACAGGATTTTCCGTCGGCTGACTCCGATTGTGTTCCTGACTCGAAGGATGCGGGAATTCCATGCAATAATTGATTTAGCATATACGTGGTTGACATGCATCAAATGGTAACTACTCAAATTAGTGATTGTTGGATATTGAGCACTCAGCTGGCCGAAGCTGATCTCTTCGAGAGAACACCAAAATTATCCGAAAAAATGTCATCAGTAGATATTACTATATCTAAAAATCCAATTCAAAGGATAATGAATGATATAAATCGCTCTCCTTGTATACACTCTAGATTTGGAAACAGCATTTGACACTATGCTATGCAACGGCTAACTTGAGTTTACCTTTTTGACAATGCTGATGTAGATACAAATTCTCAGTGAGGCATTTCCATAGCGGAGTGCTAAGCAGAACTTCTGTTGTAAATGCGTTTTTACATTTCGATATCCAAACAGAATTCCAAAAAAATATATTTTGCGCCATTGTTCATAAAATCTGCTATTTCTAACAGCTCCAAAACAATCCAATCAGATTCCAATGATTCACGGAATCGAGATTATTAAAAATTAAATTGACACAAAATATTTTGGAACTGAATTTACTTCAATATCAAGGATGAACTCAGATCCTTTCCTAATTTTTTTCTCCTCGTTAATATTTTCATCATTCTAAAATAATTTCCCCAATCCCCTTCCATTTACAAGGATAAGAGTATGAGTATTAGACAAAAAAAAACGAACGAACCAAGAAAATTTTGATTATCAATGTAGTAAATATCAATTTCTGCCCATTTAACTAAAATTACCAATATATTTATCTATATTTTACTGTCTTAATATATCTCTAAATTGCTTCTCATCATCAATTACAACGTAATATATTTCTATACGATCTCAATCTTCGAGTTTCATGACACAATTATCATTGAATTCCATCCATATTCATGCAATACTTCTCTTCATTATAGCTTTCGTATATACAAATTTAGTAATCAACAGATTAACAGGCAAGAGATTGATAGACATTAGTTCGTGATGCAAATCCGTGATTGATAGCTACAGATGGAATAGCTCGCAATCACCCAAACGCAACACTCAACAGCAACAGCAAGATGGCAATCACTACTCCAACTTACTCGACAGTAAAAGGTAGGCATCCAACGACCCGAATTAATTAAAGCAAGGCGGCGATGTTATAGCCATTCCATTGATTACATTACTCCCACGAGTTCGCACTGTAGCTAGACAGACAATGCAGCGCGAGCATTAAGCTCCAGCGTCTCTAATGGGACAGGAGTCTGGTTTCAAACGTAGGATAAGTCAAGGGAGAGGTATATTGAGGAGGGCGTCGAGTTTGCCGAAGGCTCCTGCAGAACAGCATTATGTATGTTCTATAGCGGGACCGAAGTTCAGCCAAGGCGTACGCGGCGACACGCGGACGGCGAAACGAACCGCCGTCGTTGAGAAACTTGGAAGTGAAGAAGAAGACCATCCGAATTTGCCACACGCGAATGAATCGCATCTACGCCTTATCTGCAATCTCCGCGAACCGCAGCCACTCTTTCCGCGAGTTGACTCTTTCCACTCCTATATCTTTCGCCCCATTTCCCCGGAGCGAACGCGATGTTTTATACACATAGTTTCCATTTTCTTTCCTCTACGGCCTTCCTTAATTGCGAGCGCTCCCGTGTCATTTAGGTTTAATTACTTCGGAGGAGTGGCATATTTCAACGGAGGCGACAATCGCTTGCGATCTTCAACTACAGCCACTCCTTGAGAGTGACATAATATCTCTCGCCAAATTGGTTTTGTTTCCAACTATTCGACTATTCGCAGAACATTAGTTAACCTTTATACTTTTTTATTTTCTTTTGACATGCACTACAGGTAGGTGAGATGACTCAAGGATAGCCAAGTTTGTGTGGATAATCTTTTCTCGTAAAAGAATATGTATATGAACTGGAAATATTTGGCTGGATTGATTGTCAGGAACTAGTGAGATTTATTCATTATTTGGCATTATTCACTCTCTGGCATTCATCCGAGAAGGATAAGCTATAAATTTTTATTTTCTCATCGGTTTTCGAATTTTTGTATAGGAGATGTACTTCGCTTGCTATCCCTAAATACTCGACAAGACATTTTTTAGAATCGTCTGTGATCATAAAACGCCTTGTAAATGTTTATTATCTGGCTTCACGAGTCTTAAAATGCGGAAAAGCAAGCGTACTTTTACAGATCAAAACGTTTCCAATACAGCGTTTGCATGAGTTTTTTCTTTATATTTACTAGTTCAGGTGTACTTATAATCACTTCGGGAATGAATATGAATATGTAAACTCCTTTAAATAAAGAAGATTTAATATTTGTATAAAGTACATACTTTTTGACAGCTTTGCTGATATTATTGGCCATCGCTTATTTGAGTTTATTTACCTCAATAGTTTGTTTGAAATTCCCACCTATTTATACGTCATATTTTCCCAGATTTTCCCCCCTCCAATTTAACCCAAATATGCATGACATTCTTGGGCTAATAGTTTTCAGTGTGCCTCTGAAGTGGTTCGTGTGTGTGACTCATAGAGTGGTGAACGGGAACCAAGAGTCGCCTCAACTAAAGCAGGTAACAACGTATTCTTCATATCCTAAAATTCTTCTGTTTCACTGATATGTTCATTTTATAATTCTCATAAAGGCCTATCGAAGGTGTAAGTAATTATTATCAGCTGAATGATTCGTCACCCTAGGATGTACTTGTTATTTGAATTGGAATCCTTCATTATTCCCCCAAACAGGAAATTGGTCCGATATTTATAATTTTTTACGTTTCCTATTAACTACCACAGTTAAACAAGTGTAGTGGTAATTTTGGCTTAACTTATACCACGTGTAATGCATGTTAGTACTATTGCTGGAGCTGGTGTGTGCCTGGCTTCGGTAACTACCAGTCAAATGCAATATCGATCGGAGATTCGCTTCTTCGGATGATAAATGTTTAGACTGTATGCTACGAGGAGCTTTCATGTGAAAAGCATAGTGAATTTGTCGTTGTATCTTCGATGAATTCCTGAATATATCCCCAAAATCGAACAATCAATTGTTTTTACAAAGCAATTTACGATCCTCATAACAATTTGAGGAATAGTATCTGAAAGAAATATTTTGCTTCTTGAAATACTTTTCCTTTATATCAAATAAGTAATGGTCATTCGTCAAAGTGAGGAACCCCTTAACTTGGTAGACATTTCAGTTTAAATATTTTTCATTTTGTGTTAATGCCTTTTATTTTTACCTAATACAAGTTTAAAGTAGCATTTGACTTGGAATCTCGATCGTTTGTATTTCGATATAAATTACATATGATTTTAACAGTTTGATTTTGAAACGAATCCAAAGAATTGTCGTGGATACAATATTGACCACTACCATAATATAAGTACGCATCCCCCATAAACCTTAGTCTTTTTACTGTGCTTTCAGGCCGGGCGTTAAGGTCCTAATTACGTAATTTTTACGCAGCTCTGGATGTTCTCAGTTAAAAAGGCTCTTCCGCAAACAGACTTTAAGAGCAGCGAGTATCTCGTTCAAGGTTAACCGTATCTTCCCCTACTCTTCTAGTTTGAACTTCGCCTATCCCACGAGACCCAAATTCCCGTCCCTCTCTTTAGTCCAAGACGAGGTTTAGGATTTGACTTTTTCGGGTACGAAGCGTTTAACACATTGTACTTTGAGAGTTTAATGCATTCATGGTCGACTTGGGAGTGTCTGCAATTTCTTCCGCGGCAGCGAGGACTTAAATTACCAATCACGTCTCTTCGCAGATTGTCCCTAACTTTGGGCCACTCACTATCATAACGTGCTCTTTGAAACTTAGCAGGGATGTTAAGTTACAGAAATAAGATACCATTTCTTGAATAATAAATCGGCAGTGCATATCTACTTTTCTTGAGAATGCTTATCATACACTGAATCCACTGGATGAGGATTTTGCTATCAGGCACATCTAATGAAACTAAATACATACATCTCTGTACAATACTGGTTATTGTAAATGCTTATAACCGCAAACATATTGTAAATACCTAATGGAATTGCCATTTAAGTCAAGAGAGGATTCCAATGAATGTTAAACTTCATCAGTAAATTGCGTCACTGCATCAACAGTGTGTAAATATCTAATAAGATAGGTAATATTACAAGTGAAGGAAAAGCTATTTTAAAATGCCGATCATCAGCAGGCTTGTTAAGGTATCTGAATCTAGGTAACTTTTATTTTTGTTCTACTACTCTATCTATCAAATTTTACTGTCACTTTTAATTGGAATTTGAATTATTACTTATCGAAAGTCGTTTTTAGAAGCTGCTTTCTATACTATTTATTCACAAAACTCAACAATCACATTAAGCATACTTGAAGTATCATTTCAAGAAGACAGTGTATCCCTCTTTCTTTTACTTTGATTTACTATCGTACTATTTAAGCCGTCAAGAGTGAAATGTTTTAGAGACATACTAACCTGAAAGTATCCCTAAAATAAATTTTTGCCAAAAACTAAATAAATAAAAATTATTACCAAAGTTAGAAAGAAAATATTGCGGGTAGAAATACTTAAATATTAGGGCCATTGATGTAATCTTTTTAGACTTGACATCTTAATTTATGGTGATTTTCCAGAGCAAAGTTTCTTTAAACAAGTAACACTGCAGCAATTTTAAGATTTTTCTTAAATTCCAGAGATTATCTTGGCAAACATACCACGACGTCTGCATTTTTTATAGACATTGTTAGCGCATTATAAGAGAAAAGTATGCTTAACTTTGAAACAGACTTTCAGATCCTCATCCTATAAATCAACCAGATACACCATTCTAATTTTTTCCTCCCTTTTATTCTCTAACTCCCTCCGTAGTTATGTGCTCTCTCGGAGCACTTCAGGTTCTTTAGGTTTTCCCCCTGCGTTTTTGACGCGGAGAAAAAACACACTATTCCGAGGCCCCTTCTCATTTTGCTTTGAAAACGTCCCAAGTCGACGTAAAATTAGCGTTAAATTGTCGTGGTTTGGAGTCAGCGGGGCGAGTAATTCGCCGTTTCCGAGTCGCGAAGTCGTCAGGGGTCTGAGAATTATGAGAAGCAGACCAAGGGGAAAGTGGAAGTTCCGTGTGCGAAAGCGTCGTAGCGGTGCCGACAGCATGTCTCATATGTGTGCGTAATGAGATAGGGCAGGAGAGATTTAATATGAAGTAGATGAGAGTAGAAAATGAAATACAGGAGAAACATGCAAATAAATAAGAATTTGAACTGATATATAACATAAGGCATTGAATCGTACACAGTAACGTAGAAATGATGAAACATATTTTAATTATTTAATTTATATTACATTTATCTACCTCCCATAAAACTACTAACGCTACGTATGGTCAAATTGCTTTTATCGCTTTATTTAGCGTTTTATATTTTTTTTACTTAGCAATTAGATTCATACACCTAGAAGTCATTTAAAAATATATAATGTTCATTCATACCAAACACTTTCCATTAGGATTCCCCGGTATAGTCGATTCTGGGCTCATTTTCGTACATTGCAATTTAAACAAGACGGAGGACAAACGAGATACGATATATCCTATGGTTCCAAATCAAAGACAACCTTGAATTCTGGTTTTAATGCATGGAAAAACCTACATATTTATAAAAATCGTCATTATGTTTTTAACTCCAACTTGGATTGTGGCAAATGATTGTACTGTCTGCTTGATTCCGCCGAATGATGCTCTTTTGTTTCTTTTTGGCACACCTCAATTTCGCCTTTGCGATTCAGTCTCTTCTTGCCTCTGAAGATGTTCTCTTGGGAGGTGAAATGCGCACAAGCGTGGCTCCTTTTTTATGGTTTTGGGATTTTGTGACACTTATTCACTTATGTCACCAACAGTGGTACGCCTTATACTTAAGACAACTTTAGCACATTTTCATTACATTTCAAAAATATAAATCATAAAGCAGAAGTGGAAATACCCGTAGCTTATCGAAAACAGAATAGTGGAGTATTTACTTCATTATTTCATAACAACGAGGACAAAGATTTAAAAATTTGAGGATTAGTTGAAAGAAAACATCACGCAATACCTGTAAAGTTAGTTATTCGTGGAAATCAAAGAGAGACAATTTTCGGAGGAAAGATAAATTCGGAAATATATGAAAACTAGGAGGAAAACGATGGTTAGTGGAAAAGCAATTTTTTTGAAAATAGATGAAATGAGAAAATTTGAAGAGAAGGGCAGAGAAGAGAGACTGAGTAAGGACAGATAAGGAAAGTACGGGGATCTGTGAGAATGAGGAGAAGAGATGGAATGAAGATACGATTGGAATACTGTAAAATATAATTAGGATAAAGATGAAGGATTATACGACAAAATGAGGAAATTAAGGAAGATATAATGTAGCGTGAGAAAGAAGGGGTGGCTAAAGGAGGTTATTACCACAGTTCGAGTGGTACAGGCACACGAAAGAATAAGTAAAAAGATGGGGAAAAAAGAAAGACATGCAAAAGGAGAAAAGGTAGTGGAGAGACGTGTGACATGAAGGAAGAGCCAGAGTTGGGAAGATGAGATTTTAAAAGCCCAGGACCCCACGGACGACGAGTTTTTCCGCCTAGACGTTTGGAGGGAAACGACGCGATAAATTTTAAAGCCAGCAAAGGAAGCCGCGGAGGCATTTAAGGTCTCGCTTGTCGCCGGCAAAAAATTTGACTGATTGGCACGCGCACGCGGAAAAAATCCTCGGTTTACTATCTTCTCCGTTTTTAATCCGGTCGTTAAATACGTCGTGCGTCACCTTTGACGCTCTTTTTCCGCTTTTAAGTAGCCGCCGCGTGAGAGGGTGGGTATAATTAACTCTAATGGAATCCCTGGATGAATTTTATATGAAACACTTGCGAAGTTGAAAGGAAGTTATCCTTTGGTCTCGGACCAACTGTATTTACCATTCCGTGCATTTCAAAGACCACTTCTAATTTTGCTTCCTCTTTCAGACGGTTATTGAAGAATTTATCTTGATAACGGATGAAGCCTGAAAATTCCTTCCGTTATTCGGAAATTCTTTGACAAAATTCTCCTAAATATTGCTTAAAACATAAAATAATTTACAAAGTCACTAGATTTATTAATCTCGTAACACTGGCGATATGGAATTTTATCATTTAAAATTAACAAATGAAAATGTTTATACATATTTCTAGTAGTATACGAGTATATGGTATCGTACATGGTAATATGAAAAAGATTATGAAAAGTAATACGTGATAATTTAAAAAATGTTTATTTGTATTGTAAACCTTTCATCTGAGGTTTTAGGGAGCCACAGTAAGTTCTTACGATTGAAGTTAAGATGATGGGCAAACTTATGATGGGGTTGGCTGCCCAATCCCAATAGCTCCACGACCGGATTTGAACCAAAGACAAGAGAGACGCACTTTGATTCCTTGACCCAGTGCGCTAGCCTGTTGAACGGTTAAGGTGCCGCAAAATTCCGTTGATTGTTTGGTTTCCTAGATTGTCCATGAAAATGTATATAAAAACAGAAAGCTTGATGTTCTAAACACCATGGTTGCCCTATACATTAAGTAGAAAGCTTGTGACTGTATGTACAAAGCATCAGAGACTCGAGAATAATTCCGCTAAAAATAAATTCTGTAATGATCAATATTACCGTTCATAATAGATTTTGGCAGGAAATCATGGGAAATTCTGTCAGATAATTTTTTCCGATTACCTTTCTCATCGAACTAAGCTATGATGAAAGATGTTAGATATTTTTTATACAATTGCGTCTATTGTATTTACTTCTACTTCAATTTTTCCCGTTAAGAATCCATAGGCGCTTCAGCAAGTAGAGCATGTTGATAGTAACAATGCCAATGAAATGTGCTGAAAGCTGTAATACTCAGTACAGTTCTTCTTACGGCGAGTGATATTAATCTCCTATCCTTTTATTTAATGTATTTTATCATAATTTAATTTGTAGAGTGACGCTGACAGTTATGATTCATTGAATGTTTTCCATTCTCAGGTTATATAGAATTTTGGACACTTGTATTCGAAACTTTTCCAGTACGCACAATTATCTGAACCACATAAATGAATTCTTTCATTGTGTTTAGTGGACAGGAGCTAGAACGAACTAAGAGTAATCCTGTACCTTTGTACCAACTACGATTATCCATTCCGCAACCTTTCCTCTCCTTCGCATGTTAGGATCGCGTTCCAACGCTATTTTGAGAATACCTCAGCAATATCGGACATGGAGAACAAACTTTCAAAGTTCACTACCGCGTTATGAGCTGAAATACAGTACCCAAAGCCGCCATTTTATCGGCTCTTCTCCCCTCCGGCGGTTGCCACAGTTTCATTCGCTACTCCCGTCACTTCCCTGTTCACTTCATTTTCCCCTATGCGTAAGAAAATCGTACGGAGTTCTTACCGCCTCAGTCCACACCATTGACTTTCGATCCATATGCTAACCCATTCCTTTTCACTACACCACGGCTCCTTCTCATTTCACCCAGCATTTCCCTTCCTTACTCCTCCCCTTCATTACAATCTTTTTTAGCGGATATTACACCGATCAAACCAATCGAAATTTTTCCGTTCCACGAAACTGAAAATATTTACCTTAGGCTCGAGTGAGATCCCATTTGTTTTTGTGAAACTTAGCGTGAAATTAGAATGAATGATAGATACACGATTTTATACTTTCATTTTAATCCTTGAACACTCTATATAAGATATTGATTATTATTATGATTTTAGGTAAATCATTTTGCAAATGAAAAAAATTTGCAGATAATCGATATAAAAGAATTATAAAATATAGGGCCCAGCTGGGAGGTGTGATAGATTAAAAAAAAAATCATGCAGTTATTTTTTTATGAGTAGTAATTTTTTATATTTTAAATGAGTGCATGTATAATGCCATTCAAGAGAATGTAACACAATAAGAAACTTGAACTTTATTATTTGAAAGTAATAAAATGTGGAGAATTCAAATCCAAGTTCTCCACTGATTAAGGATTGTTGCAAACGAGCGGAAAAGTCGTCCATCGATTTATTGAAGCATAGCAGTTGAGGTCGCTCGGATTTCTTAGAATTCTGGACGGGCCTCAAAAGTGCGTGGTTTATTGATGTAATCCTTAGATTTCAGGTAACCCCATAAAAAGAGGCGGAACGGCATAATGTCGGGCAACATTGAAATGAATCCGGAATCTGTCTTTCGTAAGCGCCACCCGTTTCAATAAAGGTCTCAAAGACAAAGTTGCAATGATCAATCGCACACTTTTTCATGTTTACTGAAATGGCATCTGTCAGCGAGTAATTACCGACAATTACTAATGAACTACTAGACCCCCTACCCCCTCTACCATACCCATCTCAAAAAACGTTATGCTTCTATTACGGAACTTACATTCAAACCAAGGAGTAATTTCTTAAGCAAAACTTATGAAATACATAAAAAATTACCGGTCATCTTCAACTCATCTTGTCCACTTCTTCCCTACATTAATTAAGCATTCTTTAGGAAAGGAACTTAAAGCGACCCGTCTTGTTTAAAAAAAATTGACTCATTTGTTCATAGGTCTAAATTTCTTCAGAAGAGTTGAATACGAATATTTACTATAGATGTCGTACTAATCTTGAATCTAAAATCAGAACTATCAGCTCACTAAAATACCTACGTCTAACTACGGATCATTGTGAAGGGGATAACGATAACTTCTTGTGAATTATTACATTAATTTAGGAAGGATTTCTTTATCAGGTATGGTGAAAAGTAAAATTACAATTCGCGAATATAATATGTAATGTGTTTTCAATTATGTTTTTGCCAAGCTACTGTTGCCTCTACCTTAAAAGTCCCCCTAAGCTTTGACTACATTGTCAGGAGGTGTTTCACCGAGGCAACATCAACAACGAACACTCACAACCATTCCCTGATCGGAATCCGTTCAGCCGGGACTTGAACCCAAGAACTTGGGGTAGGAACAATAGGAATGCTATCTACTCGGTATCGTTCTTCTTAATAACTTTTTAAAGTGTTGAATAATGAAAGTAGTACGCACACCCTTCATCTGTTTGGAACTATTCAAATAGACCGATTTATTTCCCTACTCGTTTACTCCACTACTTTCCATCGTTAATCTTGAATATTCTCATGTCCCTCCTACAATGTTCCTTGGCAGATTTGGAGTAACATATTGAAATATTTGATCTGGTGACTGAGTCATTTATTTCCTAATTAATTTTTTTGAATTTTGCTCTTTTGAAATATTGTATGATTGTTGTAAATTCTGAAATATTTTTTGTAAATTTTGTAATTATATGTATTACGGGCTGCCTTCGGGAGGTTTTGGGGGGTTTCTCTCCAGACTAGGGTGAATACTAGGCAGATTATTTTATTTTTCCCTCCTACAGAAACGACTACCACCTGGTCTACTTGTAGTTTTTAACAATACACAAATAAATAAAATTAAATGTGATTTTCATGAAAATAATAACGTTGGTAATTCATGCTGTAACAATACTCACGAAGATCATTACACATTCATGATAAAATTATAACTCAACAGCATCTATTCCAATCATGTTGCTGATACAGTAGATTATAAAATGAAAATAAGCGGATTATAAGATAAAATGTTATAACTAATAACAAGGATTCGTAAGGTTGAAGGTCTCTTGCATTAATTGGAGACAAATTGGCAACTTGTATTACTACTTGTAACATCCAGAAGCAGATGGTTTATGGCCTCTCTTATCTTTCAACGGAGACCAAGCAAAAGTATCGTCCCTTCATGAGTAGAGAAATTCCTTCTCATTGCAACAAAAATTGCCGAAACTTTTTGACATGTGGTTTCGTAGCAGTGACTAAGACAATGACTCATCCATCCTTCCCCAATACAATTTCCCGGAAAAAAATCAATCCCTCGCTGCGGATCCATTCCGTAAACAAGCCATTTTTATTTTACAGGAAGAATGAGCTAGACGGAGTAATCTGGAAAAAGTACTCCATCCCCTGGGAAGCGTGGTTTTTACTCGGAAGGACGGTAATAAAGGAGAGAGCGAGAGAAACATTTAATTTTCTCCCTAAGGTCCAACACTTTCCGCCAAACTGCTCCCACTCAATCATTTCCAAGTGTGCTATCGTCTCCCTCCCCATTAGCCCTTATATTCTCGCCCTTATTCCTCTGCCATCACTTCGCACAGCGATTCGTTTCTCACGGATGACCGCTCTTTCCAGATATGAGCAACAGATGGCGGGGCTTTCAGACGCAAAAGCATCGCCGGTTGCGGCACTCCGGAATAATGAGAACCCGCCCGAGAGCGCCATTAAATTTATAAATGTGTTATCGGCGGAGGTATTTTGAGGCCAAGAGTGATGGAATCGAGGAGTTTTTCGGTTTCGGTGAGGATTCGACCCCCCTCGAGATTCCCTCGGAAAGGTTAATTCGTAACGCTGCAGAAGTGCGCTATCATCGAAAGAAATTAGTTCGAATTTTGTATCATCCGTTTTACGGGTCCCCGACCTGCGCATGCGTATCACCGCGTAGCGTCCTTTTGGGTGTATACAGGACATGTTTTTGGGTATTTAATGGAGTTTTTAGAGTGCTTAGCAATACAATGCATTATTTTTAATATGATTCCAATATAATAATGTCGTAAATGTTTACTATCCTAGATAATGCATCCATTCTGAAATAACTCCGATAAATTAAAAATTCTAAAATTCTATATTTAAGTATTACCTGTTTCTACCTGTGCCGCAAAAGTCTCCATTAACGTTTTAATTAAATTCCAGAACGGTGATGGAATGAGCTGTTTTTAGTAAAAATATAAAATATCTTCAACAACATCACGATAAATGTACAAAAACTTTCTAATCGAATTTTGAAATTTATAAAATTGATTCTAATTCGATAATACTATTCGTTTTAATTTTATCACATCAATAAACCGTTGACGCATTTTTACTCACAAGAGCTTTAATTCGCTTATTCGGTTTGGGATGATGAATTTTGCTTCCTAATTCAGAGAAAAAACAATCCGCAATGTTTAATTTTCATAATTGAGTTAGCGCTGTATATGTATTGCATTTCAAATTTTCATCTCCGCAAAATTGTCAACCCCCTTCGATTCGCCCAATTAATTTCGATCTTCCCAAATTGATCGCCGAACGATGTGTTTCACCTCCTTAACGCGTCCATTCGACGTAATGGCCGAACTCCCAAATTCACACCCGAATCAGATCGTCTGCAGAATTATCGTTCCACGCCAAAATAACGCGCCGCGTTCCAGTTTTCGGTCAATCTTCCGGCCAATCCATCCGACGGTGAGGAATAAAAAAAAATCGGCCACGGCGGAATAAAAGGATCGGACCATTCCAGTAGACCTACAAAAGACCGTTCCTAGCAAAGGAGAGAACTTCGCACATGGAGTACGAATTGGCCATTCTTGCATCACAATCGGTCTTTTTTCTGCACGTCGAGCGCACTCCCACCGCGTCGCGGAATGCCCTCAAGCCAAACGCGGAGGGGGGATTGATGGCGTGTACCTAAAGCCCTCCATTTCCAGAGATATCGACAAGCGGGTGCGGATTAAACTGAAAACACTTGGGAAATCAAATGGTAGTGTTTTCCGGATGTGAACGTAGAGAGAGGGGTATTAAAAAAGGAGGATAAATAAAAAAGCAGTAAAGAGCAACTTTTGTGTAGTGGGGCGGCCGATCTCGGATTGGGGAAGGGAGGCGGAGGTAATGGTCTGTGAAAATAACGCCGCAGGAGTTCAGTGGTGGGTGGGAGAAGTAACTTGCGTGAAGGGAAAGAGACGGAATGAAACGGGGGTCCTCGACGTTGGATGCTGGAGAAATGGAGATGGAAAAAGTGGCTGCAATTTCAATATCTTTTCTAGGGGGCGGCATTTGGACTGCGACGCTTCACCTGTTTGTGTTTTTGCGTTTAATAAGGTTCACCTGTTCAAGACGGATATATCTCTCCGGCCTTCCTTCTCTTGTGACGCGTTACTGCTTTGTGTACCACGAGGGATCGCGAATTTTCTTCTTCCGGGTCGACTTCCTGAATTATGGTAACACTTGTCGCAAGGTTTTTCCAATTTTGTCGACTGTGGCGGAGGCAAATACGTGATCGTATGCGTTGAACGCTAAGGGAGAGAGCTGGTTCACAAGCAGCAATATGTTTTGTAAGCCCTCCGAAAAGAATTGAATCGAGGGCTGTTATCAGTAAAGCCCGAAGGTTATATTTACGCTTTCCATTAGAACTCTTGAAATAACATAAGATCAGCTTGAAAATATTGTGCATGGTAAAGGTTTAGGGAAATTGTGCACATAATTGCAAAATATTACAATAAAAACACCGATGCATCCATTAAAAATCCTTCCGAATAGAGGACGATCCAGGGTACGATTCTCAATTCTTTCAGACTTTTTTTCAATAATTGTGCTTGGTATTCTCATACGTTTCAGAACGTGCTGTATCGTGCACCTATATTAGGTTACGGGTATGTATTTTGTGCTCTACTGTTCTCCCTTCATAGTTCAAATTATTTTGATATAATTCATAAAATAAGGATTTTAACTACTTAATCAGAAAAAAAGAGCAATATCTTCTATTGAATCCCATCATTATTGTGAATGGCACCACAATACATAAGAACGTTATGCTGTGTTTGGAGGAGACTTAGTGTAGAAGTAAGCATAAACTATGGCTCATCGAAGCATTTCAAATTGTTGGAGACGAATCGTGAATTAAAATTGAAAATTTCAAAACTAACGGTTAGCGGCTTTACATACTTCGGCCCAATTTTAATCATGCAAGTCAATTAGTGTATAAAGTAAATTAGTTGGTAAAATTTTGCTAGTCCACCAATTATCAATCTTCAGAGCCCTTAAGCCTCATATGAAACTCGATATACATATCAACGTCCCAATTAAGCAATCAGTAATTAACACTGATAAAGTCAATTAACTAATTTTATTTCCTTTACTATGTATGTGATGGATAAGTTACTGATTAATTTCAAATAAATACTGAGTCATAAGCATAATTAATGTTGAAGTATGTTAATAATGGAATTTAAAACTTATAATTTTGTCGTTTAGTGCCCATATACACTTACTGTTCATTGATATTGACACAAGTAAATAGAAACAAAATCCACACTTCCGGCTTCTGCTTCGTGGTTCTATCTCCATAGAAGCTGTTTATAGTACATACTTGGAACTGTATAGATGGTGATGACATTTTTTTAGAGCCAAATAACTTAAAATTATATCAGGGAAATGAACCAGTTAAGTATAATATAATAACAAAATATGGAAATAGTATATGGTAAAGTTTATATATTTTTTTAATTATATGACCTTTCAAACTATGACTAATTTAGATCACTCCTCAAATTATAAGAATGTTTAGACGCCTACTTCAATCTATGGATGAATAAAAACCTTTTGGAAAAGGTGATATTTTTCAAGGATATCAATTTCCCATTTTGCTTTCACCCCTAGAAATGGAATGCCTCCAAACTTGGCCAAAATAAAAAGCAGCTTAAAAATACATTCGGCTCCGTCGTTTCATTACGAAAGCGATGCCGAATACGCACTTCCGTGTATTCGGCCTCTTTCAATATTCCATACGCTTCGAAATCTCTGTAGACCAAGTTCCGCCGACCTTTCCATCACTTCTCCCGTGAATGGAGAGAGAGCAAATTCACTCTCACCATATTCACTTCGGATGTCCCCGGAGACTACCGCACCCCCACGAACTCGTTCAGGCACCAACTGCCTCCCCTCTAAAAAACACTCCGTCTTTCGGCACCATCTCCTCGGTTCCCTTCTTAGTTCATCTCACAGACACCGATTCGATTCCGGTTTGTTCCCATCAGCACCGCACGCACCCTCTTTGATTCCATCGCCTTGATTCCATTTTCTCAAAAAGCCAACTCTTTCCGCAATTTCCCACTCCACCTCCTTCCCTTTACTCAGGAGAGATCGTCTTTTAAGGCCCGAGAATCAGATTAGAGTCGGCAGGGCAATTATTGAGTATTCACGCGGCGTTCCTCGCCTTTACTCCTCCTCAATAAACTGCTCTTCTCCCTCTATTTCTCGTGCCGTTTGCCTCCTCTTTAGGGTGGCGATTCCTCCCCTTAAGAAACCCTTGAACTTCACCCTCCATTACTACCTCCTTTATAGTTCTCTCATAGCACACCTTCCGATGTGCTTTCTTGCTCCATGACACCGAGGAGCCCTTTCTCATCCAAAAGCGCTATCTTGCGACCTATTTCGTCCTCAGAAGCTTCATCTCCATAACAGCGTTGTGTTTCATTCAATCCTCTTTTTTTAACCTCTAC
Source organism: Sympetrum striolatum (assembly GCA_947579665.1). NCBI lineage: Eukaryota > Metazoa > Arthropoda > Insecta > Odonata > Libellulidae > Sympetrum > Sympetrum striolatum. The sequence continues at coordinate 97,282,557 of OX388341.1, read as the reverse complement.
TTTTCAGGCATCTTATCGTGTAGTATTGGCTTAAATTTTGCTTGAATGGGCATATATGATTCTATAAATCGATTCCAATAATTTTTTGCTATCTAATTAATAAACTAAAGCTTACCTGCAAAACTATTTCTTCGTTTTAAATTTGTTAGCTATATGTTATGGACACCTCTATAATACTTCAGCAAAGTTCTTTGATAACTAAATAAAGCTGCAAACAGGTGCGCATTTTAAACAAACGAGACCAGTAGCTTGATGTCTCCGAAAGGAAATAACAAATTGATAAGCATGAATGGATGTATGTTAAAAGAGCGTGGAGAAAAGAGAAATGTAAATTGTAACTCAGTGTCCAAATTATCAAATCTGTTATTTTAGGTAGTCATGTTAATCACATTGGAAAAATATTGCTTAAAATATCTTATAAGGGAAAAACTGGATGGTAAAACTTCAAATAAAAAAAATATTTCACATTGCTCGGTTGCATGGAGAGACCTGTATAAACCCAGTGGAAAATCTCAACCTTAAAGAAAAGCGAGGAATTCTTTGTTATATTCTTAATCAAGGTATCGGTTCCATCCAAATCCAATGATAAAAACACTTTCTTATATGAGATTCCGTTAAAATAGGATAATACTGCTAGGGTGTTGTTTTAAGAAACATCAAGTTATGGAATTCATAACATCTTAAGGAAGATTTCAAACATGAATAGTTTAGTATATTTTACTTCAAGGAATCGCTGCTACTCAATTTCAATGTTCAGACAGTGGGAATTTAATGAAAAAGTTCAAACACTTTGGGAATTTAATGAATGCAAGTTAGTGGTTGCTAAGGTGTGAGGTTCGGAAAAAATAACTTCAGCAACTGAAGGAATATAAGAAACTGTAAGGACGTGAGTTATGAGTGAAAGTTTATTAATTTCTAACTTTTTATACTTTCTCCATATACGTAGTATAGAGAAAGTACTGTCAGAGTTGAATAGTTTTTGGAGTAAATCGGTAACCGAAAGTCGAGCTTTATTCTTCGAAGCAAATTTCCGTTTTTTCAAACTATCTCCATAAATATGATATTTAGTTATATTCTATTAATTATAAAAGTTTTAGAAAATGTAATTTACTATAACTTTTCTAATAATCATATTTTTATCACTGATTGTTTAAGAGTTATTCGCGAAATCCTGATAAACCGGAAGTAGCTGATTATGTACTGTGAGGGCGCTCTGGGCGCTGTGGGCGAAAGGCCAATTTCATCGTTTTTCATCGAACATGTTACCAATAAACATTATTTATAATGTTTGTGACGTAAAAGATAATATGACATAAATTAATCACCAATCTTCCAAGTTTAGATTGAATATAGAGTTCTAAAATACTGTCGTAGATAAATATTTACATCATATATATGGAGAAATTCATGTGCTGGCTACATCAGATTTTTATTTTTTGGGGTCATATTGAAATTACTATGAAAATTCCACAAAAACTTTTCAATTGCACGACCGGTTTCGAGTTAACCACTCATTGTCAGGCACAAGATACAAATGCTAAATTACAAATTATCACATTGAATTTTGATATGAAAATTCTAATCCTTAAGTTGGTATTTGCTATCGAATTTGAAAGACTCGGAGCTCTATAACCTTCAAAAGGCATCATCTTCTTTTAAAGTTACAACCTATCAGTACCTGGAAATTTGTACATGAATCGGAATCGTAGTGCATGTAAGTGTTTTACTAACAATTTTCTTAACAAATTTATTGTAAAGAAATTTAAAGATATTTAATCTACATAATACTCGAGGGAAAATCGTTTCAATGCTTCGCGTAAGGACTACTGCGATCAATTTAATCTAATTGAAAATCCCATTTCCTAGACGGCAATACCTCCAGCGTGACTAATCGCAAGTATTAATTTGCGGAAATTAACTCGGGGGCAGGTGGAGCTGTCCCAATCACCGGACTGCGTACCAACAGATCAGTTCAATCAATTGGGATTCCTCTTGCGGAATACCAACAACAGGATGGACATCAAGAATGAATTGATCGTGGTGGTACAGTACAGTTGCACCTGACTCTAATCCGGGAATTAACTAAACCAAACACTTGTGAGATTACACATTGATTAATAAACTTAAACAAATAAAAAAGGATGTCCATTTGTTAAAATATTTCTTTAGAATAATATATTGTGTTTATATATGTATTATTCTGAATAATACATACTTTCAATAATAAACTGTTATGATTATCTTCCACAATTCTTCATAAATTACCTGGAGTTATGATGTCTTCATTTCTTCTTATTGTAATTTAAACTATTTGCAGAAATGTTTCCATAAGTTTAATTAGGTAAGATATCTCATTTGTCGATAAGAAGAAGGAAATTATGTTTCAAATCAATTATTGGAAATACCTTTTAAAATTATCATGTATATAGCATTATATTGTTTAAGTATACACATACATGGAACATTCTTTTGATTGATGATTTTGATTTATGAATTATAAGTTACGTATCTTTGGAAATGGCATAAATAGGACGGTTTTTGAATCTTCCAATGAGAACTATAATTAGAATAAATAGACTTACATATCATGTAACAAAGTACTGCAATTCTTAATTCAATATGCCTTCACTATGTATAGAGTGAATTTGAGAAGCACAAACCTCACCATGAAAGTATTATTTCCTTAACAAGTACTACTACGGATCAAAATAATATAATTTATTATTTATTGCTAATAATTCTTGAAATGGAATGCATCCATTAAAGAGGTAAGGTTTAACGGGCCTAAATAAGTCCTAATAAGTTAATAATAAGATGGGTCCAGAACTCAAATCTGTAACCCCTAATAGCCGGGTAGTTGCTCAAAGCATTTATTGGGAAATTTTCCTTGGTGTACGCATCTACGTGCTGTGTTATCTTTTACACTTTACCATAGATTATGTTTCACTTGGAAGTGTCACTAGAACTGCTTTATTGTAAATTTCAATGAAATTTTGGTGGGATTATATGCATCTTCTTTTGGCTACCTGGAGTTAAGAAACTAGTCGATCATTTTACGTAGTCACAAGACTGATGTTTGTTGGCATACAGAGTAGAACAAATGAATTTGTATTTTTTGCATAGTTCAGATATTCTTATAATATATTTTCTTGCTAAACAAGCCAAATCAATCATGCTATAAACATGATTGTTTTCTGATTCGTTTGAGAATACGAAACAAAATGTGTTAAACAGTTAACATTTAAGTGCCTTAATTTCTCACTAAGTGATCGTTAGCCGTTTCCATTGCTTGATAAGAAGATTTTACCAAATCCTGTTCTGTTCTCAGTTATTCTGCTCTTTCCCCTCCAGGCTCTCTCTCTCTCTGCCTTTTCATAGTTACGGTGAAGGAGTCATTCCAATTAGCTAAAGAGGAGATCATTGTTTCTCTTTCCCCTACTTCAGCCTCTATTTACCTTTTGGGGTTCCCAACCCTATCGATGCCTTTGTCCTTAACCCTTATCTTCTCCTATCCCTTTTTCCTCAATTCTTTCCTCCCTGTGCATTTCTCTTTATTTTCCCTAATCTTAATCCTTTTCTCTCCTATATTATTTCCACTTCACCCCTTTTCCCAGCAAATTATTTCTCCAAATATTTCTTCAATACACTCTTACACTTTCCATTTGCCCCTTTGTTGTTGCAAGTGTTTATCAGTGTACGTGATGTTTTCTTACTTTTTCTTCTTCGCTCATCTCGGAACTCATCTTACCGCTCCCTTCATCCTGTTTTCTTAAATTCCTTTCTACTCTGTATGATTAAGTATTTCCTTGGTCTCGTAAAATTAGTAACGGCATCTTTTTATTCAAGCTGATTAGAAATTTGGTGAGATTATTCTCTTTTGGTGATAATTAAATTTCATATCGATCAGACTTATAAATTCTTTTATGAAGATTGAGGGGAGATTTTAAGGAACTACTTTATCATGTTGCTAACACATTACCTTATTCTTAAAGTTTAGATCTAAACCAGAAAGTCCTAATAAGGATAGTTACTCAAAAGTTTTCTAAAGAAACTCATCGTATAAACTTGCACGTGCGTCTTTATTTTAATCGAAAAAGTTTGAGTTATATCTTGCCTAAGACTGTATAAGCGATTTCGTTCTAGATCCATCATATCAAAATATTTAAGAATCAGTCTGCACCATCTCAAATAGTTTTGCTAATCAAAATTTCTTAGATTGTTTAATTTAGGATAATTTTTTATAATAGTCTTGTTTTATGGCAGCGATAGTAGACGAGCGTTTATTTATTTCCTTCAGTTATCCACTTAAAAAGATATAGAATAAAATATTAGTTATATTAAGAAATACTAAGTGAAGCATTATTCCAGGAACAAAACTCTTGTACTGTTTTAGTATTCCCCTTTTAATATAAAATTAATTCGCCTTTTTACTTCGTTATTGAAATTCACTGTGTATTAATTTGAAATCATATTAAATTTAATTCTAAGATTTTATGAAAGGATAAGAACATACTGGAGATCATATTTTTATTAACATATTATATTTATGGATATTTAAATGAACTCCATGAGTACGTAAAAATATGGCAGAAAAAGTTCCTTTTGACCTTGAGATAAAATTAGCTTGGAGACTGGATACTACTTCTTGGAAATAAATAAGGAAGCCCGTAATTACTATTTCCGAGGAAAAATGAAATCCTTGGAAAGCATATCACTCCTGAAAAGTTAGCCTTCCTTCACAAAATTAAAAATTCGGGTGCTCTTCAACCTCACCTCAAGAAAGTCGAATATTTTTCCTCTCCTTCATAATCCTTTCCCTCTGATTTTTCCTTTCTCCTTTCTCAATTACCCTATTTCCATCATTGTCTTATTTTTACTCCATTGTGTGCTCGTTCGTTTCCCCACTATAAATTGTTTCCCTTTTAATCGCAATTCTCTCTCCACCTTTTCTCATTCACCACTCATTACATCGCGCCACTCTCTTTTCAACTCTTTCCAGACCCCACTTTCGCTCCCTTATTCTTTCGTGCTTCACTCCCATCCCACGGCCCTTCTTTTCAACGGTATTTTTATATATATTTTTGAGTTTTTTTCAGCCGTCTGCTCATTTCTGCGCCGCATTCACGGCACAAGGGAGCTTGATTGTGCGACCGGGGTTAAAGAGGGTGAGACACAGAAAAGGGTTCCAGCGGCAGTCCCTTGTTCCCCCCCTTCCCTTTTCCCCCCCTCGATCCACTTTGACCCTCCTCCATTTCCGATGAATAAAGGGCACGCAAGTGTGACGAGTGGTAATCCTGCGTTTTATGGCCGACGTTTTTTCTTCAAGTTTTCACGATGCAATTTATTGCCCTGTTTTATTTTCCTTTTATTTCATCACTCCTTTAAGCTCTCTCCACCCGCTTCTCATCTTCATAATCTCCACTTTTTCCTCATCACCGTGCTGCTTTTGTAAGTTTGTTCTCCGCACCGCTTTTACTTATGTTTTTCCCACAAGTCCCTTGATTTCCTGTTGATTCTCTTACTAAAATGTTGAGAGTAATAGTTATGTCAGTTATCTGTTTCTAATATTAAACTTCATTGCATAGCAATAGCGCGATCGAATGCAAATTTGTACATTTGAAAATTAAGTCTATATATATTTACATATATTTATATAAACTTGTAATCTCAGTAATCCATTTAATTTAATTTTTCATTAAAATGTAACTTTCATTAATTAACTAGTTAATTGGTTAGTTTGATTAATCAGCTTTTGCACATATCATAATGTTTGTAAAGAATTCAGCCTGAAGGCCGGTTGGTACCTATCCTCCTCCGACATAACCACTAAGAGCTTGCAGAGAGGAATGAGGTTCACTAGGCAGGATGAGGAGTGAGGCAGTTTGCCATTGCTTTGCTAGCCAGAATGCTATAAGCGGATTATGTCCACGCAAGTGAAGCACAATGACTCTATGAGTAACACTTTTCTTGGCATTCAGTAAGGAGAGACCTTGATAAGTGCAATTATACACTCATACCTCGGTAGCTTTCATTTCATCGCAGCCATGATCAAGACTGGAACAAAATAAAATGAAAGATACATTTTTCTCTATCCTGTAAAATATGACAAACGAAATTATTCCATTCATCAGAGTATGGTAGCAGGAATAAATATATCATATACGCCATGTATACCGGTTACGTTTGGATGCTATTAATTCACTTACGCTTTGAATAATACTTATAAATATATTAGTACGACTCTATAAGAGCACTTATCACTGAGGGTTTCCCCAAGCAATAAATTGGATGTACACAAACACCTATATGCCAGTATTTTAGATCATCATTATTGTAATGGTTACACTATTGTGTTTTCATAAGTTCTACGAAACCTCTATATTGGTTGAAGTTTCAGCCTTTCTACTTCTCCTGGATAAATGCGAAAATGTTCTATTCTTTCGTGTGGGCGAATAATAGCGATTTGAGCAATAATTCACAATGAAGATTGGCTGTGGATTAAAATGTATTATATGGTAGATGATTTACTTTCGTTCCTCTTATTACGGCCATCGGAAAGTATTTATTTTACTGATTCAGAATCGTTTTCTTCGTCTTTGGATAAGAAATTCACAACTTTTTACTCTGCTGATTTGGATCTATGATTAAAGAACTTCATATGAAACTATAAAGCGTATTTTTAAAAGGAAAAAGGTCTTCTTTTATGTCTTCTGTGATAAATACCACTTCACATTTTATTCGATAAATATATCTAGGGAATTCAGCACTACCCTGGAAAGTAGTTTGCCTTAAAGGATTGTAATATTTAGCTGATTTTGATTAAGCCATTCAATCATTAAAGTTATGAAGATAATTTAAGATCTTACACAGTTTCATCATCAGTGTATCGACTCCAAATTATTTATCTGAGATATGATCAACATTCAAAACTTTCGATTAAAACTTTCTTTGTGCAATAAATCGAAGTCAATGTTATTCATTTTTTAAAAACTGATATTAACGCATAAAATTAGCTTATACTAACCCAACCCTTTGAAAAGTTTTGGATTCGTTTCTTTTGGCTTTAATATTGATGTCTTTTTGTGGATTATCGTTCATTTCATTTTGTCCAATTCCGCCTCTTTCCTGCTCTTCTCATTTCATCCTCTCCTCCATTCTCTTTTTTCGTCCAATCCCCTCCAACATCCTCCTATTTACCTCTATCCCACGAGGCTGTCGTAAATCTCTCGAGACCCATTGCTTTGAACCGTTAACAACGAAAATGTCGGTTGGGGGCGGTGAGTTTTACCTCTCATCCGTATGTACATGGAATCGTGATGTTTGAATTCGGTTTTTGTTCCATTCCTGAATTTTTGGCTCTAAAAATTCCGCATAGAAAAAGAGGGATAGGTCACTCAGCTTAGGACAGAAATAAAAAGAATGGCTGATGAAGGCTCCCATGAGCACAAAATGAAAACGTGAGGCCGTTTCGCGTATCCAAAATTTTCCGACGCGTTTTTCGCGTGAAAGGGAAATTCTTCTTTTAAAGTAGACAAACGGAATTCATTGTGGCCTGAAACGCCATTTACAGCCGTAATAAAAATTTCATTTTACCGTTAACCCCAGATCTTCTTGTTCTCTATCTAGTATACGTTTACTTTTCTGTTCCGTTTACAATTAGAATACCTTTCAAACAAATAATTGCTTAATTCTCATCAAGCATTCACATCGCATGAATTTAAACGTGAAAAGTGACCATTGAAAATAAGTGGTAAAAATAAAGAACTCATTTAGCTTAACGATTAGCCCAGGGATATCAACTTAGATTATTTATATATTGATTAGATTATATTATCACTAACTAAGGCTCGTTATTTTTCTGCATATGGCGGGTGTGAGAGAGGAACCCTCTGGGGTTTTACTCACATTTTGGGTGGACATTGGCAACGGGATGAGTAACTGGACATAAAAAGATCCTCATTCCCAGAAACCCCCAAAGGGATTTTGAAAATGTGGGGGTAAAAACAGAATATGGAAATATGCTTTGAATAGAATGTGTGATAATTATTTCCTTGAATTTGTGCTATAGATAGGTTTGGTTTCTCCTTCGTAGATAAAAAGCAACGAAAATTTTTAATAATATATTTTCCCCAGTATCATAGATTCATTTTGGAGGATTTTCTGAGCACTACAATGGGAAAACAAACGCAATACAACAATCTAGTGAATTGTAATTTGATCATCTTATAACTTTATCAGGACAGGAAGAGTTTGTAGTATGTCGAATTAATTTTTGTTATTCTATCTCCATAATTACTATTTTATTCGAAGCCACGATTGATATAAATCTAACACAATTTCTCTGATCAGTGAATTACTTCAACGATAAATTGCTCATAGATAAGGTTACGGTACAAATGCGCATTTACGTTAAAAACTTTGACAAGCCTGTCTTAATGGTTACCTCACAACACCGGATTTCGACATGTAAGAATTGATGAAGTCGCTATTTATCAAATGTCCTATATTTTCTATGAACACTATATCTCATCTTGAAAATGTATGTAGATTAATACAATTTCAATTTGCCATACAGGAAATCATCGAGGGAAATATATATCAATAGTTTACTTGTCTCTGTCTTATCCATGCATGTGACTGACTGAAAACAACGAGCATTGTGTGATGCTGAAAAGTGACAGTCATTTTTAATCACTTGGTATTAAATGCTTGAAATTTATCCATGGAGCCTTTGTGCAACATTTTCGTAGATTTCCTAGTTTTCGTCTGTGCTGAGTGTCTACGAATAGTGTATCCACAAAAAATGCCCTATAAATTCCGTCTTAAATGCAATCACTTCTCATTATTTACGAAGATAATTAATTAATCATATTCTTTGAATGAATGGGGGATTGAGAACAAATTGCAAATTAATAGTAGTTAACCCCTGCCACTCAAATGAGGATTATTTTCAGGCACTATCTGTACTACAATCCGTTTAACATATGGGAAAATTATAGAAGCTGGTTGAGTCTACAAGAATATATTCGGTACAAGTTATGCGTTATATTATGAATATCGACTTGGTTGCAAAAATTGAATATTCCCAGTAAAATTAAAATCTTCGTACGGTAATGCTGCGAAATTATTTTTCTCTAAAAGAATGATGCAATGAATATTTCAATTATCAAAAATTTGCTGTTTAGTTAAAACGAAAAGGGTATGAATTAGTTCAAATTTGATTTAACGTTACTCCTGCGCAATGGCACATAAGAATCAGCAAACTTGGATATAATTAAACTGAGTATTTATTCCCTTTGAACAGACTTGTACTTGAAAACTCGATAGATAATTCATCTTCCGGATCCGTCACTAATCCGTTGGAGGAAATTAAATTTCCTGAACGCAATCTCTAATCGAAAGCATTTCTTTATGTAACCATACCAAGAGTGGATATTTACGAGAGAACAGTATTCTGAGAATTGGAATGAAGAATTCCTCCTTCGATGATAACCCGAGATTCTCTTAACAGAGAAGTTTACCTGATTTCTCAAACATTTTTGAACGGATGCAAGGTGGAGTTAATCCCAGGTAACCCGTGCCTTCCTCCGCGAGTTCCAAACCTTCTGCAATCCTATCCAACTAACAACCTGCTCATTGTCTCTCGCTCGCTTCCTATATGCTCCCGACTGCGTAACCACCTTTACCCTCCACACCCTGTATTATTCCCTCCCTAATGTCCCCCCACCCTTCCACACCGCCCTTTAACCTTCCCTTCCCTTCTAGGTCCTTCGGGAGCCCTTAATTATGAATGAGGCTAGATGGAATAATTAAAGTAGGCTGTGTGCTGTTATTGCATGGAGGGAGAGGGGATAACCGCGAACTCTCTCTCCGTCTATATCCCTCCCTCATCCCTTTCCGGGAACTTCCGATCCTCCCTCTCTCTCTAAGCCCCTTCCCCCCTTCTCCCCCCACCCCTCTTCGATTCCCTCCCCACATCGTCATCCGCTGACCCCTTACTTCTCTGACGCACGATGCCCTTCACCCAGCATCCCCACTCCATTGCTTAGGTATCAATCGCATGAATGACGTTAACACGAACTTATTCATCTTAAATGCTAAGATGGAGAGATGCGTATGTTCTTAGTGGCAAACTGGGATATGCGGCAAGTCTAAAGGATCTATCGGATGAATCGCGTTCCCACGAACTCGAGGAAGTGTAGCGCAACAAGATACATTTTGCTAGATAATGCTATGATAAAAAAGCAAGAACCACAAAAATGCTCTCAGACGCAGTTTGGGAATATTTGAATATAGAGGAGATTTGAAGATAGGCAGCGACTTCTTGGTAAGTTTAGGAGAAGCACTTTTGCGGGAGACTACCGGTATCATGCCGCCCTCGTATTACTTCAGTCGATCCATTAAATGACCGTAAACAGGACAAGTCATTCTAAAAATACGTTCTTTTCGCGAACGATACGCTGTAGTAACAGATTAAAATGTTGTTCAAACGCCTTTTGTTTACACCCCTTGCCACCCACCGAAAGGCGGCGTAGGAGGTATCAATTTTTCTAGAGCAGATGTAGATGCATTAGTTGTCGCAATGGAACCGTCAGGGATGGATAACGATATGAGCGAAATTGAATGAGGTAACCGGACAGTTGTATTTTCCTGTTTTGTTTTTGGAGGAATCGTCGATTCTCGAGTGACGAGAGACGGAAATTTATTTCTGACGTAGTTAATACGGAAATATACACGTTTTAACTAAAAGTAGAAGGAGAATTTTGATCGAATATTCCATTTTGAAAGGATTTAGGTTAGAAGAGAGTATAGTAAAAAAGAGACCTATTATTTCTCCGATGTAGAAAATACTTCAATTTAAAAGCAAGCCGTAATCCCCCTTTCATCTCATTCAATCAAAATTAAAATATTCTGCAATAGTAGTGGTTCCCTTTATTCTTCCTTTGCCTTTATTTTGAGCAACTGAAGGAGGAAAGAGGACTCGCCGGAACTCATTCCAATGACTGAGAGTTATTAATACCAGAATAAAGAATACCCGAATTCCTTTTACGGTATACATTTTCAAACAAATCCTGGATCTTTTATGGAAAATATTATTTTTAAGTTTCTGTGCTTAACCTACATTCAGCAGTCGTTCCAAACAAATTCTCTTATTGCGATATAATCAGCGGTTTTAAAAATATTAGCATTTATAGAGGATCAGTTAGCAGTTTGAAACGCCAGATTACATTTTCAGGGAACTTTAGATTACTTATTTCCTTTATAAAGAAATCTAAGTTATCGATTCTAATTCAAATCTAAGGTTGACGGATTGTTACATTTACGAGGTGTTAAAAATGACACTTTCATAATGACTTCTGCAAATATAATTTTTATCATCAATAGAATTTTATCTTGATATATCAATGGACATTTACTGATGTAACAGCCTCTTAGCTTACCAATGGAATGTTAACATTATCTATTAAGCAAATCTTTTATACAGAGCCTTCTTTCTTTTTCAAACGTTAAAAATTCTTACCTTGAATCAAAACTAATCCCTAGACTTTTCTATTCTCAATAGTTATAATAATAATAGTGAGGGAGTATATCACTCTAGCGACAATAATTGGTTCTAGAATCACAATCGTTTGCAGAGCATTGGTTTGTCAATGTCTAGTCATTTTAAATATCCCCAAGGAACATCCTACTTCTACTAATAGTATGCAAAAACAGACTTTATCACGATTTTTTCATAGGGATATATTCGTATCCATTAGATTGAATATATTCAGAGGAAACCATTCCCACAGAAATTACATCAAATGTTTATTCTCTCTGATTATCTGAAATACGTCTCTCAATTATAATAGAATACTAGTGGGAAGCATTCATTACACTGAATTTATTCGGAAGATACCATTCCCAGGGAAATGTTATTAAATGTTCATTCTCTCTGATTATAAAGTATTATATCTTTGAAGTACGAAAGACTACGCTGCGAGTTTATCATATTCCCTCATTAATAGAATATTCTCTATCAGTCCCATCGGCTATAACGTTACGGGCCTCCATTTTCGTAACTCTTTCCTTTTTCCTAATTCCTATAAAGTGAGTCAGAGGAGAGCAATGTAGATATTAAATTTACATCGCTTGTTAACGGAGTGATTGCTAGGAGAAGATGTGTGGAAATGAGCAGGGAATCGTTTGAGCGCCTGAGGGAGTACAAGCGGCGTAGAAAGCCTCAGGGACGTGTAAATTGTAAATGCTTCAATTTGAGGGACCTTAAAGTTTGAGGAAATGAATTATTTTCTCAAGGTTATATTTCCAACTTATCCTAAATTTGTCAAAACTCAGATTTCACAGACTACGAGATACTGAAAAAATCCGAATTCACTTCTAAATCATAGAGAATTTTTTTTTGCTAATCTGATATTAGCATTTCGCTTGAATAATACTTGATTATTTTTCTCTTGCCATGGTGGAAGAGCTAAGGCATATGAGGTGCTCTCAAATAACGCACATACCAAATGACATCATGTTATTCGCGCAATGAGCCGTTCAATAATTTGGCTGGTTTCGAGGAATCGAATGATAATTAAAATATGCTGGTTTTATGTTGCCCGGAAACAAACAGAAGTACTCTATCTCTTCCACCTCCCTCTCAAATTCAGCATGAACTCGCTTATTAAAATTCCATTCACTTTCTGGGATATCTAACACAGCCATCCACGAAATATGATTTTGCATCAGCGCAAAGTCCCTTGAAATATTTATTCTATCTCTTTTTTTCCAACGCGCAGGCGTATTCATTTAGCCCACTCATCCCTGCCTTCGCTCACAATCCCACAGTGCCTCGCTCCACCTCGCCATCAAAAAATAACCCGCGTTTTAAGTTTCCTCTCCATTTTATTTCACCAAGCCGATCATCGTCAAACATCGCTTCAATTATTCAACCGCTGCAATGATCCAGTACAATGGCGCTGACTCGCGAATTTAATATTTGAAAGGCTCGGTGGGAATACAGCGGTTGGATATTTGGTTTTAGCAGGAAATTAGGCTCACATTCCTGTAGGACAGGCTCAGCCGGATATAGAGTATCTGTTGGACCAATGAGGCTTTCTTTCTGGTGCACAGAAAAATATTCCTATCCTCGACATATGGCAGTTATGAAAGGGAAAGTGATCATGTTAACATTCTTTTTCAAAGTAAAGCAAGTTATAACATTGCACATGAGTCATTCTCGCTAATAAGGGAGTTGCACGAATGAGCAGAGAGCCACTAAATCAATCAAAATCTCCAAATTTAGTAAGTGTAATGATGTATTTTGACGGAAATTAGAGAAATGTTATTTATTAAAGGAGATGCTGACTTGAGTATCTATCAAAACCGTCGGACAAAATTCCTTTGCAGGCATTCGATGAGTGGCGTACCTTACTTATCTCCTAACAGCAAATCCGGTTCCACCGAATAGCACCTTGTTGTAACTAATTAACTCTTCGTAAGTGAAAATTTTGATAAAATTAATGTAAATTTTCTTATGTTATTCTATAACACTTTTATCTTTGCATAAAATATGTATTGTGTCCGATAAAATGAACCTATAAAAAGATTTGTAAATTGTATTAAATTTTATTGCCACGAGTTATTTGATATATTAACCATTTCCTTAAAACTTGAATTTATTTCTTCCTAATTCACGCAGATATAATAGTCCGTCCGTTTTCCTTTCGCTAGGTTAGGTAGCAGAAAATTCAATTGTAAAGAGGTATATAAACAAGATAGATAAAAGAAATTTCACATGTAAAATTTACTTTTATCTTAGCTCATGTTTACTTTCTGATGGCAGCACAATTACATTCATAATAAATACGGAGAGTGGATAGGGTGATAAGAACTGTAGGTGCGGTGGAGAATATTCTCCAGCAACGATGTTTTCAGCTTCCGAGGAGGTGGTGGGGAGGAAAGGGTTTGGAGTGGATTGCTGTGGCAACCAAAACTAGCCATTTCGTAATTTTCAGTTTAATAATTCAAGATTCAATTAGCGGGCGCCAGGTTTTACCCACATCCTCTTTCCCTCTGCCCGCAAGTTTTTCTTCCCTTTAATAAACCTAGGCTTTTCCTGACGTTAGCTATATAACACTTCCCAAAACTGGAAGGAGTTTACTAACTGGAAAGACAAAAATTAAAGAGGCCGGAAATTCCTAGTTTCCATTGTTTGTTGGGAAACTTCCTTGCCTCTTTGCCAAAGGCAGCTTAATAATACATTTCCGCATGAGTCTTTGATAATAGCAGATATTCTGATTAACACTATGGAGATCAGAGAAACTTATGAGAGAGTTAATGCTCTAAAAATATTGTTATTCTCTTCTTACCTTACCCTAAAAAGGATGGCCACCGATCTAATGTAACCTGGATTTTCGCATTCCGCTGCAAAGAGCGTCATAGTTTAAGGTATGAGGGAATTTTGGATGAGATAAAGCCTTGGGCAGTTGTTAATTTATCTGAGGGAATGAATTCAACTCGATGCAATTAATTACTTGGATGCAAGTCTTCAGGGTAGAATGTAGCCATCTAACCAAAAACATGGTACAGTTTCACAACACTGTAAAATTTGTTATAGTAAAAATTTATCCTTACTATTAATCCTTACTATTTTTATTAAAACACAAACCAATGATTTGCAATTATTTCAAATGTTTAATTTGGGAGTTTATCTATCCAACTTTAACATTAAAGTTTTAATATTAACAAGTGTACTAAGTAGTAAAGACGGTAATTCTGATCGTTCTAACAAGGATATTATTTTATGAAATATCTTCTTTGAAATCCGATTATAGAAAAGATAACATGAGCAGATCCCAAAAAATATTAGCCGCTAACCCTTAACCATTGCCTTGAATAAACTTCGCATATTGCAGTGACTTATTAAAGGCGCCCGGTGAATTTATCCTGGAGGAATTCGTACGCGGGGAATTCATACGCGGGGATTTATACCCGGGGAATTCATACCCGAGGAATTGATCTCCCAGCAGATTGGTATGCTGGAAATTGATTCCCCGCACTAATGTTGTACTACTGTTATTCAGTCTTATGTTAAACTACACGCCCTGATTATTGGTTAATGTTATTAATAAATGAAATGCAACATTTTAGTGGTAATTATGATCCTTTTTATGTAAAAATACGATAAACAAAGAGTAAAACTATTGTTCAAATTTCAAGTCTGAGAGAATGAATTAGTGGTTTTAATAACAGTAGTACAACATCAGCGCGGGGGATCAATTCCCCGCGTACCAATCTGTCGGGAGATCAATTCCCCGGGTATGAATTCCCCGTGTATGAATTCCCCGCGTACGAATCCTCTCAGGATAAATTCACCGGCCACGCTTATTAAATGATCAAATTGAATTAGGTCATATATGATTATTTTTCTGAAGTGGTAGATTATTTGATAATTTACGGAATGAAAGAAATTAAACAAAGAGTAGCAGTTTGAAAAATATATAATATTTTTTAATATCTTTACGTCGGAGGGGTTAATATCCGATTATTTTAACTGAGAAATTCCTTCCATTTTAGTATACATTTTCTACTCTATATGATCTCCAATAGCTTTATTAAAGTTAAAGTATTGCCTCAATGAAAATTTGAATCTTTGGAGTATATTACCTCATTTAGCAATTTAGACTTTGTGTTAGTGAGGTTCAGTAAAGAAAGGAATTACTGTCTTTGTTGATGCTTTGTTTCGTGTTTTATCTTTAATATGTATGAGTGACATGCAGAGGAAACCAGGAAAAATGAGTGGAGAATCAGTTTTACAGGGAAGAACTTTTAACTTCATTAGGATGTAAGAGCAAAAGATTCGAAGAGAGAAGATATTTTTACACGAGAAATATTTCCCCAGATAGAGACCTGACGTTTGCTCCCTAGAGCGAAGAAAATGGAATTCTTATCAACTTGAAACTAATTTCAACAGGGTGACTGGTATTGCAGCATGATTTCACACTCCTTGCCTCCTTGCACACACACAGCTATGTGAAGTTAACTCTCAAAGATTCATGGCTTTGCCGCAAGACGAAGTAATTTCGAATGGGGAAGGAACTTAGCCTTAATTTTCGAGCAGTCGAGTGCTTGTTTGTGTCGGCGTGTGTTTGGGCATTACGATTGTAAATAGTGCGATAATTGGGCAGAGCTTTCTCTCTAATTGGTGTAAAGCTCAATCTTATCTCCTATCTAACTTCTGTGAGATACCAATTCAAAACGATAAGAATTTGAAATGTTAATTCTGAAATAAGTCCTAATAAATCATATTAATTCAGTTTCCGGTAAATATTGGTTTTAAAATTTGATATTAAGCAAAGACTAAACCTAACCTAAACATTATTTCTTAAGGCTCCCTTTGCTTAATTTGTTCTTGGTTAGTCGCTATAAGAATCTTTACTTCATCGTCAATGTACCACTAAGTTTAGGATTTTTATGTCCTTAAATGAATATCGAATTATGTTTTTACTAATTCAATTAAATCTTCTAACGAATTATTCTCTATAGTTAAGTAATGTTTTGTAGAAAAATGTATTGACTAAATATAATTGTAGTAAATGCTGCAAAAGCCTGTTCACTTCTTTGAGGGTTTTCTAGTTATGACCACTCTTTTCCCTCTATCCTACCTTCCCATACCCACTCTCTCACGCCCAAGCCTTCTCTTCCTCCCACTCTCTTATTTAATATTACACATATTAAATTTTAATATTAAATATATAAATGCAATTAGAGCTGAAAAGACAATTTCTTAAATTTTCATTCATCAGCCTTAATCCATAACTATTTATTTTCCTTCCTCTTGTGTGTCTATATGATTTTTTTTATTATTCTTAAAGCAACCATTCTATCGGAGTAATGTTAAGGGTCACTCATGAATTAATAGAAGATGATAGTCATTTGAAAGTTGAGTTAAATCACTCGCACGTTCCTTTCAGAAGAAATTCAAAAGAACTACTGAATAAAATGCAACATAAATAACAATGAAACTGTATTACTTTGATAGATTGATTGATTAGTAGTTCATATTTCAACAGCGATACCCATGAATAATTCATCGAACATGCGTCCATATCGCTGGTTTTTGAATTTTTTTCGATCAATTTGAATAAAGAAATCCAATTATCAACTATAAGTTGATGAAAGAATTCGTATAATGGCGAGCACTCACAACTCCTTTGGGACGCAAAATATTATCCCAGTAAATAATCATCGATATTTCCATACAAATGTAGAGGAATTAATTCGTCACGTTTTTCGGCTCCGAAGAGAAACAACCAGATTCACAAAAACTTTGTTTGGAAACAAGCTAATCACGATAGTGATTAACTGACGCATTTCCGATTGGAAATGCAATACCGACATGCGCTAAAAAATTCATTCAATATTTTATGCGTACTCTTTGTCGAATAAATTATTCTGGGGATGAATTTGTTAATTTATTATTTATTTTATCCGAAACCTCATTTTGAGTCTGCGTACCGTTGTTTAAAAAACTCCGTTGAAGAGGAAGGCTAAAAATGTAAAATTAACATGGCCTTCTATTTTAGCGGAGTTAAATATTTATATAAACATTATAGTTATCAAAAAATCATACAATCTAGATACATGGAAGGCAATATGGTAATTGCACCCTTAATTTTGCTGAAAAGCTGTTTTATCTTCCCTACAAGTGACATTTAAATTTAAGACAAGCGTAATTTCAAGGGTATTTAGTTGTAGTGTATCATTCGCTCTTACTTTAGCATAAAAGGAGTCAGGTAAAGGCAAATATTCAAACACTTAATAGGAAATAGATATAAAAATAAATAATTACACGATAAAAACTTTTCTTAGTAGTAATAAATTTTATCTTTCATTCTCAATCCTATTTGTTGTGGAGAAGTGAATTTAACCCTTGCAAAGTTGGGTCGATTCAATATATCTCGAGCGAAATTTGCTTGGTAACAGTTTTATATTCAGAAGTTGTTTATTCCAATGTATCAATCTGATATGCTAAAATTTAAAAACATTGTATGTCGCGTATCTAAATTAACGTTTTAACTTGACGCGTGCAATGAAGTCATAAAAATAAGATATTGATCTCATTATTGCAAACCGCAGTTCTTCGTGTACTCAAAGATTGGATTTACATTTATCCTTAACTATTCCACACACTTGTTTTAATAGCTATAAAAGCGTTTATTACTTAACTGTAATATCAGGTGAATCGTAGAATCTCATTGTAATTCACTTACTGTTGCATCTGAACCACAATGAATTCAAATCTTAATCAAACTGTAGCTAAGCAGATATTTTGCTGTAAAATTCGTTTTTTTCTTTCGTCATCCATTTAAGTAAATCGTAGCATCTTTATGCTGCTGATTAGGATATCCTCGTCCAATTAATGATGCTAATTTTCTGTTCAATATAAGACTATGAGTCTATAACGCAACCACATGACACGTGGTGTTAATACTGAATGGAATTATTATAGGTTGTATTATACAGGAATATAAACAATATTACGTACGAATTCTTACACAAATCGCAAAGTAAGACGAATAAAAGGCCTTATTAGGAGAAAATTAATCAAACTCATCCAAGAAACAACGAACCCGGATCTAATAACCTTGCAACCAAATTATAATTCAGTCAATTTAACCATGACTTAAACCAATGCTGTAGCATAGATCTCATGAATGTCATAAAGATTAGGCGTTGTTTCAAATGTTCCCTGCTACAGGTAAGATGTGAAGATTCTAAAAGTAGAAAAGACAGAATATTATAAAAAAGATATATTTATTAATTTACTATTCAAAATATTATGTATAACATTTTCTCTACGCTCAAACTTCGCAGGAGGATAAAAATTAGCGAAGAACACCATTGTAGCGCCAAGAAATTCAATTACCGAAACTTTTAATGCCGCCATTAATTAGAATTCGAAATTTCGCCTCGTGCCGCTTCCGCAGGAAAATTCCTTCGACTTCCCCCTCATATGCTCTCCCCTTCACGCTCTCGAAATCCATCTACCTTTTTCCTCTCATCGCATGCCTCTTTCCTCCTCCCTTCGTTATTCTATTCAAAGACCTCTCTCCCTCCACAACCTTTCCACTGAAATATTACCGAACGCCAAAGCGCAGCCATTATAAAAGGTTTTGAGTTAATTCCGCCTAATCTTGCGATTTGAAAACGCCGACCGGTTCCCTTTTCTTCCACCCCTTTCCCTCTCTTCCGATCGCTGTAACTCTATTCTCTTCCTTCCTCGCCATCTTCCATTCCCTTATCTTCCTGCCCTTCCTAACATTTCAAGTATTTCCCCTTTATAACTCATAATTTCTTATTTTAAATATACCTTCAAACCTCTTCCTTCTGTTTCCTTGCAATACATCTTTATTTCTTCTCTTCTACTTTCTTCATCATCTCGCAAGATTCTGTCTCGTACTCATAACAACTTTAAAGATATTTACACTGTGTGCCCAAGATCTATTAGCGTTTCGAGCATCAGATTAAATCGTTTTAATTACGACGCATTTAAAATTAACGCGATAAGATTTACTGATTCGCGGTCACTTTTTACTACGAAGCAAGATTTCTCCTTTACAGGAATGTTTTACACCAACCAACCAATGAAAGATGTTGGGACTCCATTGAAGATATCATACTTGGAGAGATTTTATTAGAATTTTTTGCTCTTTAAGGTGAACTTAATGACGGGTTAATCATCACAAACAACGCCATTGTTATTGATTAAGTCATGTTCATGAGAATATGATTGCTGAATTTAAAACTTAGTAATTGATGATCAATTTAATCGATACTGTGTAAGAGTATATTAAATATTGTATTTAGGTTACCATTCATTAAGAAGAACTGATTTGGGATACAAACGATCAATATATTCGAGATTTTTTCCCCTCTCCCCTTATCAATTTAATTTTTCAAGTACCCCTCCTACCCGTTACTTTCTGCCTCTTATCCCCCCTCTCTCTTCAGGTAGCCCTCTCTTCCTATTTCTTTTCCCCCTCCGACTCCATTCCTATCTTCGTATTCGTGTCCCTCCTCACACCACATCCGCAGAAACCTCGCGAGCTCTCGAGGCGAGCAGGAATGAGTTAAGTCGATTTCATATATTCTCTCTCTTCGGAGGGGGTTGGAGAATTTCGGGGTTTATGCTTCGCTTTAATCCTCCGGAGGCCCTTTTCTGTGTGGAAGGTATGTTTGCTGACGTTTTCGCAATCCGGCGTAAATTGAGGATTTCCGTTGACTCAGGCCTATCTCTCCCCGAATCCTTCGGACACTTTTGTAATTTTCTCGCGCAAAGGGATCGTATTATCGTTTCTAATGGCGCTTGCCCCCGCAGCAAAGTTCCGTTTCCTTCCCGGGACCCTTTTTCGCAAAGCGCGGAGGAATGCGAAAGGCCACGATTTCACCTGAGCCAATAGTGAGAGGGTAACACGAAAATAAAACAATCTGGGCTTCGAATTTTCCTCTTGTAATTGCGTTAACATTTAGGATACGCGACCGCAGGCGTCCGGCAGCGTTGGGCTTTCCTGACTGAACTGTGAGGCTCGTTAAGCCCCAAAGCTTTTGGATATTGTTTTGTTTCGTGTTGTCTATAGTGCTTTCCGTCCGTTTTTTTTATCTTTGGCCAGGAATTCGATGAAGCATCCCGAATATCTACCTTTGACATATGGTTAGCGTTCGTTCCATGACGCATTTCGGTGCCTAATTGACTGCTGGAAAATATTTTGTGAAGCGCATCCAAATGTAAATATTTATAAGCTTACGTTCCGAGCATTCCCACGTTAATGAAATTGGAACCGTCAATGTTTCCACCCTCACTACCTTGGATGTAATGAGTTCATGCGAATAACATTTTTTTGCGATTAGAAGAGACGTATGCACAAACTAGGGTTTTATCTCTAGGTGATGTAACTTTATATCTTATGATTCATGTATGATACAAAGTTAAAATTAGTAATTATGTGCAATATTCATGATTGCGTTGTAATTCTTTGCAAATCGGAATTTCGATGTCAATAATTGAAAGGAACATTTGAAAAAGACCTATTTGATATATATGTGACCTACTTTGACCTGAAGTGTACACACAATTTTCGCCGAAATCACTAATACTTTTTTCTATGTATAAAACTTTTTTCATTAAATCAATGTTATTTCCTAAATTCAGCGTTATTAAATCCGACTTTTTCAAGGCGATTTCATTGAAATAAAACTGTATTATTCCCCTTTTCAATTTATAAAGTAAATCAGTATTTGATATCCTGTTCATATTAAGCAGCATTATTGCAATTTTATAATTTTGAGTCCAGCATATTTATTTATTATTGAGTAAAATAGCGCATTCCGTGTGATTGTAATTTTGCGCTCTTTCCCGTCGGTTGTACTGAAACTTCCTGATCTGATGGTGAAATTCTTAGGAAGTACTTTAGGTGTAACCTATATGATATTGTCACGAAATATTTCAAAGTTGCTTCATCCTCAAGAAGTTTTGACCTACATAGTAGCATCATAGTGCCAGCTGATTTTGCTTTCAAGTTTAGATTGTCGATATGAATAAAAAATCTTTGTAAAAGTACTGATGAAATGTTTGGTTTTAAGTGATCTACCACAATCTTGAAAGCACAACGACCTACAAAACCATAACAACCACACTTTCTGGTACACGCATTTTGATTGTATAAGGTTATCATTCTTACCATGGTGAAGTCTTAGTAGTTTGATTTCGAGCCATGCCTGAGTACTGATAATAACATCAATATCAACATTAAGATACATTAATATCATTGATCTCAATATAACATATAATAATTTGATTAAACTATAATTAGTAATTTTAATTTATAATTGATAATATGATAATCAAATGTGTTCAAATCATCATCTGCATAAGAAAATACTTGTAAAGAATTGGGACATCACTGGCGTTCGACCACCATCTGATTGTAGATGTTCGACTCACCACAATTTTTCCTAATAAACCTTACAAATTACGAGGTATTTTTTCTATAACATTTAGGCGATGGTAGGTGAGAATGTAGAAAGGAGAAAAATAAAACCCTTGGTGCTTATTGCATGACTTATCAATTAAAACTTAATCTTGCATTCATTGGAAAATAACTGGTGCATGACCACGAAAACAAACTCAAAGCTCTTGTTTTTTGACATATTGTTTTTTTTTTTCTTTTAACCGGCAGAATCACGTCCGTCATGGTGCGTTTTTGACAGACGATATTACGATTTCATATTGGGAAAAAACGAATGCGTATTATTCATTTCAATGGGTAGAACGACGATCTCATTTCGGTGATTTTGATAGAACTCATCCCTGTCATTAAAGTTAAATACGGCGGTTGCGCTTCCATGAAATGCATGATATTGAAACAGCGAGTACAAACCTTTCGGTTTGATATTTTGTTTTGGTTGGTAAATATGATTTGTTCTATTCATTTTTGTACGTTATTTTGGCATTTTAGGTCACATTTAAAATTGACATGATATTAAATATGAATTGATTCCATTTGTTATTTATAAGCTAAATATCACCACATAACGGTATCTATTTAAAGATTATTCGATAAATCAATTACAAAAATGTTCATATTAAAGCTTTTCTTTCGGTATAAAACAGATGTAACACATATTCACAGGTTAGTACCAGAATAATTATTGATCAAGTATCCTAAACATATTTCATAAGATTATTAAAGAATCATAAAAATAGTTACTTCTTTTCTGCGCAAAATTATTTAATTAAAGATATTCTAGATAATTTCCTGTAATTATCAAACTCCCAGGCGCAGATACTTCATTACTATAATATTAAACAGTTATAACGATTAAAAACATTCTCATGAACAGATATACCAAAATTGTTTTAATTAAAGTAATTGCAAATCTGGGAATGTTGGTAATTTCTTGTACCTTTCATCTGATCAAAAAACGCAATTGAAATATATATGAATATGGTTACGCAAATATAAACTCACTCAGATATGCGAACTACTTAATTTCGCCCATCTCTCTGATGTTTCCTCGTTCGCCCTTGTTCTTCAAAACAAATTTTAAAGTATATTAAATTAGTCTTCCGACGCTTTTGAAATGACAAAAGCTTCAACGGTGCTTTAAGAAGAATTATGCAAATATTTATCATCATGCATTAATAAATAACCTCATTAAGAACACTATATGCTTTATTTTTATAAAATCATAATTGTACTTTACTGCGGTCACTATTAGTATCAGCTGCCGTTTTAATAAAAATAAAACTTTGCCATAAAGAGAAAATGGTTGAGTCCTTTTAGTATTTATTTTGCATTAAGAATTTGTAAATTCATATTACTCGATTATTGTGAACGACTTATACGATGTATAAGGATGGATAATAAGGAATTATATTTACGTATATTACACATCTATTTGAACTACAGAATTTTGGAAGTGAGACGCAATATAAAAGTTAATCTTTTCAGTACGTATAAAAATTACGTATTCATGCTTTGCGTGAAACCGATTTGAGTGGATAATCCTGATAACAAATATCTGTTGAGCACAAGGGGCTTTGAAGTCTTTATCATTGTTATTATTCAATAACGATGATTTTCTTAAAGTTAATTCTCATTTTATTCCAAGGTTTAGAAAACATAGCTTATGTTCTTTGATGTAATAATTAATTTTATGTATCACTTTTTTTTAACGAGTAGGAATCGAATTTTTGAAAATGCTCGTTATGATCAACTACGATAAGATCTCGAGAGGTTTTAAAATTTTCATTACCACCTAATTTCAGTAATGTAGAATGTTTGAAGCCCACCCGAATGTCGTTTCCATAATTAAAATAATACCTTACAATTATAGAACGTCTTGTGGTCATCTTGTATCTTGAATTCAAAATAAATACTTATAAATACTACGAATTCATGAAGAGCCGTTCATATTCAAAGCTAATACATTTTAATGGATTCCTGCAACTTGCAAGGAGTTGCAAGTCAAATTTCTTTTTCCTCGCGATCAACTGCAAACTTCATCTTTAGAAGGATTTTAAGGAGTTCACTAAATCATTCTAATCCCGTTAGGTCGTTTATAACAACCGCTCAGAGTTGCGGAACATTATGTTCGCCGCTTTTGAAACAAAGAACAGGCGAACATAAATCCCGCCGAAGGAACATAAAGCATGGTATCCGCCGTAGTAGGCAAAGCAATCTGTTATCTTTAACTGCTAATGTATTCCGTCAAAGTAAAATCCAATCCCGCAGAACGAGGCGGAGTTGCATTAATAGCGACTCAAAAGCCTGCATACGGACTCGGGAAGTGTGCATGTGTGAGTGCTCGCTTTTGCATAACCGACAGGGACAAAAAATAAACAAATTGAAAAATCTCCCGTTACCAATCAATTGATTGAAAATCAGCGGCACGACATTGGAAAAGGGGGAAACGAAATAAAAATGCGCGGAGAATGCGATAAAAAACCGCAGCGCCTGAGGAGAGAGAGATGCGGGGAGGAAGGGAATAACCAGGAACGATCCGATTCAATTTGCGAGCGTCGCATCCAGGAAATTAAAAAAAGCGACGATCACTCGCCGATAGTCTTCCACTTTCATTTCGTCCGACCGAGGATACATTTTTTTCTCGTGGGCCGCTCCAATGGCGGAGACGAGGCGACGATGGAAGTTTATAATTTTTATACATTTTTTCACCCCTCGGAGAAGGTGCTCGGATATCGGACGGGAGCAAGGAAAAGACCCGACCACGCATTTATTTTTTCTTTCGAAGATTTTTCATATTCCCGTCTCGCGGCGCTACCATCGATCCGGAGTGGCGGTTTATTAAAAAACATTTCTTTCGGCGCGCGGAGAAGACGGCGGTAAAACGTTCCGTTTTTCCTTTATTCGGAAATCGACAAAGGAGCGAAAGCAAAATGAGATTCGACTGATTCAGACTCGCGGAGCCGCGACTCTTTGGAATGAAAGGGGAGAAATGTTCATGAAGTCTTCTTTCCCGAAAAGAAAAATGAACACGACTCTTTTCGGCGGAATGAAGAGCTAAAAATAGCGATAAAGAAAGGAGTAGTCGATCCGAGTTCTTCATTCACTCGCCCACGTGTCTAGCCGCTTCCTCTGATAAAGAGGTTCTCTTCGAAGAGGGAAAAGAATATATCTAGATTCACTCTGCTACTCTTCCGTTTCAAAAATCTATTTATTCTGGACCCACTCACTGGTGCACAAATAATTCGTGCAGAGGCGTCAACTTCTCCCGCATTTCTATTCCTTAATGTGTTAGTTTCCCTTTGATTTGTAAACGGATTGTCACAAGAGGCAATATCTTCATGTTATGTTTAGTATATCAACATATCTTGATGATCTTAAATCGTTGTAATATTCAAATATCATCTTTGTATTTATATTTATTGTATGGTCAAGTTACTCCATGAGAGCTAAAGATAACAATACTCGTACCCTAATAATACCAATCCTAAAAACAATCCTTACATTTTTATCAGGTATTTGACAACAATTATGATTGAAAGATTTGATAGAATCTAAAAAGGAACCCTCATCTTCCAATATAAATCGATGGAAATAATCTTTCTGCCTTGCGCATTAACAGCAATGTTAAGCAAACATAAACCGAGGACGTTGACAGTGCAAATAATACCATTTCCCTAAACGGAATAACCGGACTCAATCCTAGCCCTAGTGCTGTTCTTTCCGTTTACACTAGAAATTAATTTTATTTATTGAATTTTATGCATGAATTGAACTGATCGTATTGGTCAGTAGCTAATGTGGCCTATCATAAAATCTTTTTCCTTAGTTAATGTTTATGAATGGCCAGCAGCAAAGACTGCATGCACACTGTGTTATTTCCTAGTTCCTTCTAATGGTAATAACTAATGGACGACCGCTTTGAAAACGTTTAGAATTTAAATGAGCTATTATGAGTATTCATATCATGAATGAGCCAAAAATAATTTTTGGCGTGTTGTAAACTAGATCATCTGTAGTTGTTTCAATAAACCTTGAAAGCTGGCCGTCATAAAGTCATCATGCTTTATTTCCTCACCCGGTTAGTACATAATTCATTGGCTTTATATCTAAATCTACAATAAAAGTCCACACGAGAAGAGAGACACATCTTTTAGCATATACAGGATCGTATTCTTCCGATAGGAATTGTAGCTATCCTTCAGATACATCCCTTCAAGATGGAAAGTTTCTTTCTTACTCAGACGCGCTACTATCTTATTTCATCCAATTTCATCTCCTTCCATTCTCATATTCCATCCATTTTCCACTTTCACATTCTCTCCAATCCTAGCTCCTTTGCGTCTTATTTTCTAGCCACTCTTTCCGTGAGAGATAACTGCCTGGAGACTGTTTTTCCTTTCCATTTCACGCCAAAGAAGGATTGGGAAGAGAAACAAAATACTTCTTAAATTTGCTTAGAAAAAAGAATAGATGAAAAATAACGCGGTTGGTTTATTTTTTATTTCTCATTCTCTCATTTCTCATTTCCATTCTCCTCACGTCGTCGGCGTTATTATTTTTATAGCATCCGCAGATATGTGTATTCTTTTATTTTTCTTATTTTATCTTCCGCTTGGCAATGCTGTTACAGTTCTCCATTCTTTTAATTTCCTCTTTCACATTATAAGCTCTCCTAAATCGCTTTCTTGCCTTTGAAATTTTAATTCTTCCTCGAAGAGAATCTTATCCACTTAAGCAGAATGCTAAATTTAAGTTAAGTATTTCTCGTAGACTTATCGCTATGTTTTTTTTAATATCATGAAAATGGCTTCCTTATGTTGTAAATTTTATTCCCATAATCTTTCATTTTTCGTGTAGATTCTCTTACGAGGTACATGCAAAATGTAAGCTTTACATTTCAGACTTGAATTTCATCATATCTTTCTCTATTGATATAAATCGCATTAAAGCAAATATCCATCAACATATTTCACATGAACCTTTAATCAAATAAATCTTGTTTTAGTTACCTCTTCTACGGATTTTATTTGTAAAAATAGTCTAAAACCTTTAGAGAATGTGTCAAGATATATTTCTATTACTTTTGTAGAGCAATTTCAGTCAAGCTTTTGAAAATATAATAGCATATACTGCGTACCTTCTCGAAATAACATCTTGTAGTAGGTAATAGGGTATATTTGAGTCTCAAAAAGGTCTTGATATTGCCTCAGTGGGAGGAAATGGATTCTGTTCTTCATCACTAGCGTTGGCAAGTGCATGCTTGAAAAAATATTCGGCACTAAGCATTTGGATGTTGTGAATCGAGAGAGATTGGAAAAATATGGGAGAATATTTGCTATTCTGACGAATACATTTCAGTAACAATTCACATCCTGAGATGAGAGAAGGATAGAAATGGGGCAGATGTTTCGCGCACACCATTGCGTTTCAATCTACGCGTCGATCCATCAAATATTCGGTTAACGACAGCGGATTACAAGGATTTGGAGGCAGTATTTGGGGGTATGATTCACCGCATGAAAGATGGCTCCCAAAATCGGGAGGATGTTCTGTGTCATTTCATAAGAAACTTCTAGTCGTTTGCAAACATATTTCTTGGATTACGTGATTTTAGCGTCTCAGTGGTTTCGTTATGAACGAAATTAAGTCGAAAAAAAAAACTTCCGCAAAGTCCTTTTTTCCTAACGTTAGATACAGACATGATTCAGTAACATAAATATCGGTATTTATGATTGAAATTATAGATGTTAATCATGCCTTTTGCGCATTTGATATTGTTCTAGGTGAAACTGATTTAAAATTAATATTTTGCTAAAATTTGATGATTAATTACGGAATTGCGTTGTCATTTAGCAAATGTTAATAAAGTGTAATCTGTATAATACATTAATGGTGCGTTTGATTTTTGTTGGGTATTTCTAACTCCAAGTAATTTAGATTAAAATTGCATTCTTGTTTACAATTCTTATAGTATTGTGATTTCCAAACCTCTTATTCATAGACAGCTATTTTCCTAATGATGAAGTCTCAAGTACAGAATTGAATATACTATATATTGTCTTTCCATTGCTTCAGTCGAACCCTCACTTTTGGGATGTTTTAAAATATTATTTCCCTGATGTGAACATAATCTATCACACAAATATCAAGTTATCAACTATTGTTACTCATAGTACAAACATGGCTAATAAAGGTAAATATCTATTTTTAGGTTCACACTCCTTAACTGCTACTTTCGTAGTAAAAATAATGAATGTGAATTGTATTATGTTCTTTCATATTAATATTTCATTTATAATCTTTGATATGAAGCCAGAGTTCAATGAAGCTATGAGTAAAACTATGTGATTGAAATCTCGCTAGTCATACCTTACCCCACAAATTATCGAAGAAACTCGCCTTAAGTTCACTAAACAATAGGTCTAAGAGCTTTAAGACGAAGGACTCCATAACATTATATAGAATAAAATACCTTAAATATTGGGAAGAAAGCTTCTATGATGAATTTTACATGAAAAGGTATAATTTATAGCTTTAGCTTTGAAAAAGCGATATCAATCTCTCTTCAGAATAGCATTTCCATGGGAAGGATGTGACTAATATGGTATCCAGCCAGTCGTATGTTTCAGAGTGGAAGGGATTATATTTATCTTAAATACGTATTTTAGAAAAGTATTTATAACTCCAAAATTATTTCCCTAATGCTGTCCCAGCGAGTAACGGATTCTTCAATCAACTCTATTTATAGCTTCATGAAGAGTTTGCTACTCTAAGAATGAGTGACATAGTATTTAGAATTTCAGATACATATAATAACAAAAGAAGAGTCTCAAGAAAAACAGTCTACTTAATGACTTATTCATCTATTTATTCCTTAAATATTTTCTGCGTAAACTGGATATGACTATTTGTGATCATGAAGTCTGTAGAAGTGTTAGGATTCTTTCACCCTACAGCGTAACTAGAAATCTCTAAGATTCCAGTGCTGTAACACTACGCAACTTCCTATAGAATCCTCTTTTCTGATTTCTTTGAGGAAAAAAACATTTAATTCCGATGGCGAAGAGCGAAATCCGAGAGCACGAGGAAGCAACACATCCTTTAATCCTCCTTTTCCCTTTTTTAGTCGACCGCCTTCGCGTGAAAGGATAAAAAGAGAAAACAGAGCGAGAGAAGGGTAACGCACTCGTAAATCAGAAGCCTCGATCTTCTGATCCCTAGGATTTGAGGGGCCGCGAAACTCTAATGGGCGAGGGAATCAACGGCGCCAAGAAACGCAGGTGTCGTCTCATTGAGGACATCACTCCGGTCCGGCAAAGAGTAGGACGACCTATTTTCGGGTTTGATTTCCGAGGGAAACGAGAAGTGGAAAGCGGATAAAGGGAAAGAAGCGGCGCGACGGGAGTCGTACTCTCTCGCACTTCCCTCCTTACTACGGTGAGGTACGTGTTTGCGTGTGCGTGAAACGAAGTAAGCTTCGAGGCGGCAATATAGTAGCATCAGTGGCAGAAAGAATGCGTTGGAGAGGGGGCAGGATGAAGGAGGGGAGGGAAAAGGGATTAGGGTAGTCCGCAAGGGTATGCGAGGAGGAGGGAGAGTGGATAAGGGAGCGGATGTTTTATGCGTGGGAGAGAATGGGATAAAGAGACGAGCAGAAATAGCAAAGAGGTGTGGATTGGTGGTTGGTTTGGGGAGAGACGGTTTGGGTGTTCTTTGGTTTTTGATTCTACCGGTTTGGAAGAGAGGAAATCCCGAAAGAGATAAAGGAGAAAGAATTAGGAAGGGGAGCAGTAGTAAAGATTGCATTATACGAGCATGGTTTAGCGAGATGATGTTATATACGGCAGACGAAATAAATACTTAAACACTGTACGAATGAGAGAGAAAGAGGTGGAAAAAGTACGGGAGATATATCGAATGCGTGACCGAGAAATGCGGGGTGAATTTCTGAATAAACTTGTATTTTTCATGCCATTGTTTGGGAAGAAGTGTATGCTAGTTGGTTGACCGTATATTTTATAATCAGGTAGTTGATTGAATTAATTATAAATATACATAATTAATACAAAGCAACGATGAATTGCTTAAATCATTGGATATTTGAAGGACGATGAGCAGAAAAATTTCGTGGAGCATTCATGGATGCATTTCCAATTTATCAATATTTAAGGTATTCTTTCATTTTAACCTCTGAAATTAAATTATTTATAAATGATAAAGGTCGGTTTAAGCGAAATTTACCGATACTGCATACTTAAAACTGAATCTTATAAATAATGTAAACAGGATGATCGTTGAAGGAGATGGCATATGAACTAATATTTAATAATTTTCAACGAGAGAAACTATATACTTTACGTAAGTTTATAATTTTTATTCAAAATGTAAGACCCCATTCCCGCGGCAGTTACAGCCACAACTACGATACAAATTTTATCCTCACCAACAGGGTTAACATCAAGAATCCTTGCTCTTGGTAAATTATTTGTAATAAATACTGAATGTTGAAAAAAATTTCATACTAATACTTGTCATTTTAAAATTATATCCATTAATTGAAGACTTCTTTGAAGTTAGTCTTTAATTTCATAGTGTAGAATTTTGATATACTGCCCGGAGAATGTTTATTGAAGGTTTTACCCTTCTAACTAGGTTGAATACGAGGCAATGTTTCGTCCTAGTTGCCTACTTAAATAAAGTCTCGTCATAAAGAATTTCGTGTAAATTTTCTGTGGTTGAATTCGAATTATAGGTAAATTATTTTTGAATCATTGATCTGATTACTGTGAACTGTGGGATGTTTTAATGTTGGACGGGAATAGAATTTTAATTTTCAAGGACAGGTCTTAGAGTTTTATTGGATCATCTTCGAAAACGCATCTTTTGATGATCCCACGATACCATTCCCAAATTTTCGGGGAGCAATCGGAGGGTTGAAAACAATTAAAGAAGTTGGGTAACAGTTTCGAGGAGGAACAAATGGGAATGCGAAGGATGTGACCTGAGAGTAAAGAGGATAGGAGACCTTTATTTGGGTAAGGTATGGGATTCCGCTTAAAGGGAAGATGAGAGAAAAGGATCAAAAGACAGAGAACGTGAGAATGACATTAGGGAAAGGAAGGAATGAACAATTGGATGGAGGCGTAAGAACCGGGAATGTACTGTTTTCTCATATCCGAGTCCGTAAATTCATATTGGAAATGCTATTCTTTGATGTGTGAGAGGGAGCGAAAGGGGCTTTCCTCGTATTCCAGGGGATTCCGTCCGTCCGTTTTTTTAAAGCGTTTGTTATGAATTTACGTTATCCTTTCTCTCTCCGAAAATCCATCCCCGGCGCTCGCTCCAGGAGTAACGAATATCATGTGCTGAAAAATCGACAGTCTCGGATGAATTTGAATCTGGAAGGGGAGATAACATTCGTATAAGATCTATTGCTCGTTATTTCAACTCCGAAATAGGGATTGGTGTTTGCATGCCCCGGATTATATTCGTAGCTTGAATATTGAAAGATTTCCAGAACCTGCGGAGGGGTCCTGCTCGGAGGAATGTTATGTATGGTCCCATAAATAACCTAGAGCATTACACATGCGTTGATACAATAGATTCGATGATACGAGAGCTAGATTTATGCTTACAATTTTTTAGAATGCAAGAGAAGTTTGTAGAGCCATCGGCTTGATGTGATCTGAGAAATTAACAACTTTTCAATTTGTAAATTTTCCTTTACATCCTGTCCTGTTAAATTTTGTTCGCATTTAAGAACAGTTTTATCTAACCTCAAGTGTTATTATTATAAAAAGGGTCACATCGAGCATCGAAACTTGTTGAGACACCCAATGCTCAGTAAACTCACGCCATCAATGATCATATTCATCCAGGTGCTATTATTTAAGAGGATCTCTTAATTTCACATGACCAGCTAAACTTCATTAATTAGCGTTGCTTTACAGATCAGTCACAAAATTGTTTTATGGAGACTTAAAAAGATTGAAAATTTGTTGGAGACAAACCTTTTCGTATGTAAATAATAGAAAATATAAGCTACTACAGCAGAAACCCTTAAAATATATTTACCCATAAAAGTTAAGCTATTAAGCTAATGAATATTCTGAAATTTTTTAATTATGTCGAATAAATGTAGCTTCTAGCCAATAAAAATAGAATATACATGGAGCATATTAAAATCAATACTAATTACTTACAACCACCGTAGGTTTATGAAATGATATAAAGGTGTTTTTTGCCGCAAATCTTCATTACCTTTGGAAAAAGGGTTGGATATTTGTGGAAACGCATTCAGGTCCAAGCATTTCACCGGCCATTCGGAGGAAACTGCTTGTTCGGCGCGACACTCGCATTAAATGCTTCATCAACCTACTCCTGGGATAGCAATAACTCAAAAAAATTACAGCCCGCACCAATGTTTTCCGTCCTCATTACTCGTCCGATAACCACGATTTCCGCCACACACGTCCGCCGCAGGGAGCCACTTTAAATCTTCTTTCCGGGCCAATCATGAGCGAATAATTTATGCCCGCGAGTCTTTCCGCACTTGGCCACGCGATGATTATTTCTGACAGCCCTAATATATATATCTATACGTAGTGTATATATCTCTCCCTTTTCTCATGATCCGGGAGTCGCAATTATCGAAACACATTTGTCCCCGGAGCATGGGAAAAGAACAACTGATGCACCAGACCATACATCACGGGCCTCGAGAGAGGGGAAAAAAGGAAATCATTCATGCGAACCGTAAAAGAGTCGCGTATAATGTTATATATGGAAGAGGGGGATCTCCATGCGAGATCGAGTGGGTATTACTATTCTCGCCCCCTTCCTAGTGTGTGCGCCTGACGCGTAAAATGCCCATTGGACGAATAACGCGGGGCAATTACGGACGTCACGCAGAAGGATCTCTCTCTATTCTTTTCCACCACACTTCTCTCCAGAAGACCGCTCTCCCATATTGCTCACCAATAACCCTCATAGCGACCCCCAAAAACCACCCCTTGCGGCACTCGCCCACCCTTCGAATCATCCCTATAATCTCCCCCTTTCTCGCCTTTGGAATCCATTTCGGGTAGTGATTCGGCACCTTGGAAATGCGGACGAGGTCTTAAGGGGAAGGGTACCAATTCGGATCCTTCGGAGGCGTGCTTCCTCACCGTTTAAACATGTGTTCAGCGTCCGGAATCGGATATAGCGGCAAGCGGAGGTTCGTCATCGATCAACTTTGTGGGGGCGAATGAGGGTGCGATGCAGCGGAAGGAGTTTTTATGGGGGTTGGAGTGGGGGTCGTCTCGAGGTTTCCTAGGGGGTGCGGGGGTCCTGGAATTGAGAAGCATCGAAATGGGGGTGTAACCACTGCGGAAATGCACTTTTTCCGTCCCTTTGCAATCGAATTTGAGAAGGGAAGTGTTTTTCCGGGGACGCTAAACTCGATCTTTGTAGCTGGTTTTCTTTCGAAGAGAAAATTGTTCGTTCACCCTACCCTACTCTGAGATGCATATAGATGGCATTTCTTCTAATCTGCGAGGTGAATCATGATCGTGTTTCTACATGCTTTAAATAATTGATGCTGAGCGTCATTATGGCTGTTTATACATTTATGAAAGGCATTATCTAACTACGTACATTCTCCACTCCATAATAGGAACAAGCCTTGTGACGCACAAGAAAAGTATTGGGTCTCCAGAAACTTTGTCTCTTTTTCTTTTTGAGTCGTTTCATAATTAGATATTATGTGTGAGTTTCTGGAAATATTTAAGTGGATTTGCTTATGACGTCTACGTGGGCAAGTTTTTCTATCCTTGCGGAGGTCACTATGTCACTGTTGATCGTAACACGCCAAATAATAGTACAACAGATGTCACTCAGATTAATTTATCCCGGTAGTTGCAGATCGGAAATAGAAGTGTCGTTGTGTTGTTTGTAAACGCTGGTATTAGGACGTGTTTCCGTGTTTGTGTTCCATATCAATTTGCCAAATCTAATGCTCATTACTTGATAGTTAACTCGTCCCTTTTAAATCATAAAATTAGCTTTTGCCCTTGTTTTCCTCATCCTTTTGCACTCACATAGACATCTTAAATTATTCCATTTTCGTCTTGCAAATATTTGTTCTAGTCTTATGGTTATATTTTGAATCGATGTTTTCCTTTAAATTTGCAAGAATGGGATCTCCTATTAAATTGCAGAATAAGAGGATATTTAGAAAGGCCAAACTTCACAGACTGAGAAATTTAGTCTGCTTTGAATCGGTACTCGGAATTTTTCCTTTTTAGAGTTAAGGCTTTTTTAAGTCTCATTCGGAACTGCGAGGCTAATATATAGGAATGAATAATATTAATACTTTCTAATTGGGAAGATATGCAGTTAAACCAAATGAGAAGAATGGAGAAGGATGAGAATACGTCTACGCAAAGGAATGTTTTCAGAGCCATTAACTCTAAAGCGTGTTACGAGGTCGATTAAGACGGGACCCATTGAACGATTTTCAAATTGCGGAGAAATGACACGGAAAAGCAACG
This sequence comes from Sympetrum striolatum, assembly GCA_947579665.1. NCBI lineage: Eukaryota > Metazoa > Arthropoda > Insecta > Odonata > Libellulidae > Sympetrum > Sympetrum striolatum. Next base: position 97,248,011 of record OX388341.1, on the reverse strand, counting down.
GAGGAGCGAGGAATTATGCCAAGGAATGAGAGAGAGAAATAAAACGGAAGAAGGGCGGAATGCGAGTGTGAGCAAGCGGATTGCACTTCGGAGGAAGTATGCAGTAAAAGGGATAGATGGGGATTTGAGCGGGCGTCATCTATAGAGGCGGAGCTGCGAACAAATGGGAAAAGAGGTCCGATTCGGAAATGATTCACCGGCATTCGGGATGTAGCTCGAATAGCAATGAGGTAATCATGGCGCCTTGAATCATCGATGGGATTCCAATTTGGGCATTCCGCCGGTTGGGCGCACCGGACAATGGGAGCTGCGGGGGCCAGTTTGCGCGGAGGGGACACTGTGTATGGATTCCTGAACCCTTCCCTGCAAACTTTCTCTTCCCTCTTCGCCGAGGTATCTCTTTCACCCCCTCTCTCTCTCTTTCAGCGCGTTCCGCCCATTTCTGCTGCCCGTTGTTCGTTACGGGCCTTGTTTGGTGGATTCAGACAGCGGCGGGGGTGGCCGTTTCGAGTGGTCCTGCTTTGGCTGGAGGCACGGATGAGACCGCTTGGGTCACCAAACTTTGTTACGCACATTTCCTCCCCGGAATCCGCCCCTCCCCTTCGGAACGACCGAAATAAACAAAAAAGATGCGAAAGAGCGACGCTCCGAATTTTATTTCCCGTTTGATTTTTCGACCGCTGTTCCGGATCACTCGCGTACTTGTGGAAAAATGTTATTATTCCCGTATAATCCGCCCGGTTTGTTTGTCGCGATTGATTTTTTTCCCTCGGCGTATGATCAGGTGATCAATAAGGATTACAGGAGGCAGGGGAAATCGAATGGGAAAGATTGGAACGAAACGCGAGATGGGGAGAAAAAGGATAAAGTTCGCGAAACAACGAGGCGGAGTGCGCTGCTAATAATTCACGCGAGTTGCAAAATTTGATTAACTTTTTATTCGCCGCGAGTATTCGTGCGTATCCTTCCTCTATTAAGTGACATTAAATATTCGTTCGAAATCGGCGTGTGTGTGTTCGAGGATGTGTCAGGGGAGTTTCCTTCTGATGATTTTCGTAAATTAAAACGAGCTCCCTTTGACAAGACTGGAATTTTTTAATTATCCGAGGAATAAATATTTTCATTGTGCTCGAGCTCAAATTATCCTTAAAGGGAGATTTTCAGCTTATGCAACTTAAGTAAGTTTCACCGCACTTTTTATCGAAAATATTTTGAATGCTCTGGGGGGCTGTGATGTACGGTAGCAATTTTTTATTGTTGGTCATTATCTTCAGAAGGTCATCAGTAAATTAACGTACTTCCCTTACTTTAGAACTCTGGAAATTACAACAGAAACAAAAGGTAAGAACTACTAACTATCCAAGGGGATAGCTTTACATGTAATGTGAGTCTTGTTAAATTTTGTTACAAAATAGTATCTTCTTGAAAGTTTTGACGAGTATGATCGTATCAAAATTCAAATTACCCTTTTTATAAATCTGTCCAAAGAATTTAATATTATTATGTATTTATTAGTATTCATAATGTAACAGAACTTTCTCAATGACTATAGACGTATAAACTATAACCAGGGAGAGTATAAAATATTTTAAAGTGGAAATTTGGTAATAACACATTGATTCAACTCACATTTATAACCAGTTTTCTCAACCTTTTGCCGAATATCGCCTAAAAATGTTTATTTAGCGTAAAACATAACGTCTTATTATCAGCGAAGCACAATCTTTGGATCTTTTGAGTTATGAGCGGATTCTTGTGATTTATTTGTTTCCTAGTAAGTTGTTTTATCATCCCGTTCGCAACTCTCTGCCAGCAGAAAGTGATTTAAATCGATTTTATGATCGCATAGGGTGACTAAATTTTGAAAACATTTTTATCAGGATGACCAAAGGGTAACAAATTTAAGTCATCTCAGTAAATCATTATTCATTATCTAGTATAATTTTGCCTGTTTTTTGCAAAGAGTTAAAAGAAATCAACTAATTAAGAGCGGCACAAAAATTAAATTAAGTACCTGCCTTTATGCAATTTTGCCTCATCTTTGATTGCTATTATCTCATGTAATCCAGTTAGCCCTTACTTTATTTCAAGAAACTTATCTAGTATATTTAATGGAGGAATAATTATGCTAATATATTGAGAGTGAAGTGATGTCAAGTGAATTTACACTAAATCCTAAACATTAAAGTAATGCGTCCAATATTTTCAAGCATAGTCTAAAATGTTAGCCTCCGTTTTATTTGAATATACAAGGGAACTCCTCCCCAATAAATATTTAGACAGAGATGGATCTCACGAAATGTAAAAAAATAAGATTTTAGTTTAATTTTCAGATATTTAATAGAATTGAGCTCCAAATTTATCTAAAATCAACACCATAATAGAATTTTAGAATACTGATCATAACCAACTATACGTACATCGAAGAATGTCAAGTTTAGGTTCGCGAAAAACTCGAAGAAACAGTAAAATCACAGCCACACTTTCAATTCATGGGAATTTTGGTAGAATGGCGTTGGACATACTCATGCATTAATCAATTCCGAAAGAAAAAAGGCAACCACTTTGCTACGTGACGCAGTGTAGACCGCCCCGGGCGATTCGCCCCTCTCCCGCCCCTTCGCCACCCCCTGCCTCCCACCTGCGCCATAGCCGCAACGTATGAACGTTATTCATACTACAATGTATTATTTTGCGAAGTGAAGGGGGTGGCGGAAGGGAGTTTTTAAGGAAAAGGGTCACCGCCGGGAATTCTGGGAAACGCGTGGGGCCTCGCGAAAGGCCAAGTGAAGGATTGCTCCCCACGTTCGTGACTGCGAAGCGAGTCATAGACGCGTTATAATTGTTATCCGGGACAAAGCTCCTAATAATGCTCGTAATTCTAATCCGCACCCCCAATTAAAATGCAAATATATTGGAGTGGCATTTGAAAATTCCGGTTTAAAGCTCTTGAAACGATTGCCTGCCTCCCTTCATTCCGCTCACATTTTTGAACAAACATGAATAAAGATGATAATCGCACCAGCCGGATTTATTCGTTTTTGCCATCATTAAAAGCTGATGCGGACCCAAATCCATGCAGGGTTTTTTAATACAATGATATATACAATGTGATAAATTTTATTTTTTGGGTGAGCATGGTCTCATAACCCAGAAAGGGTTCTCTTGAACTCTAATACATTTTATCGAATGAAGTAAATTGTATTTCGACGATGGTTCCCATTGATATCTATTTGCTCTTCTGGTTTGTAGTTCACATTTTCAACTCGTGCTTCAATTTTATACGTTCTAGAAAAAACTGAAATGTTTGCCTTCAAGCAGCCCCACGGTTATTCGTGAAATATCTGCAAAATGGAATTGAATTCGTTTGAACACATCTTTGGCCATTTGATAGCATCGGAATAATGTTTGTATTTTCCAGCTCACGGCATAGAAGAATCTAGACAAGGATGTGGAAATAGTAGTCAGGTTATCAAAAGGACCATATTTAAAATCTTTGACTAATTAAACTGGAAACGTTCTTGTTTTTATTTATTTCATCATACCCATTTTCATGGAAAATAGCGTCAAAATGTTTTGCATTTGCGGACTTCAAAGGAGATAAAGAATTGGTACGATGTCCCAGAGGTGTGTGACAGAGTAGTTTTATTCGAAATGAAACAGTTATAAATGTTAGATTCTTTGATAACAGTGAAATTAATTTTAGGTGCATGATGGGCTGTTTTTGCTACGTTTAACTTTGGTTGCCACATATCAGTTTTGTATGTGTAAGAAAGAAACTACAGATTGGATGTTGGAATTCATTATTTTGTACATTGAAGATAAACTGCACAACACACATAATATGCACAGATTTTGTACTGCTTACCTGTGATTCCATTTCTTTTTCAGGCTCTGCATGTGAATAAAATATAGTGATAGAATTCTCTTGCGGCATCGACATCGTTTTATAATAAAGATAAAAATGATTCACAAAGATAAAATAGTTGACTTTCTATTTATGAACAATTGGTAATTCAATTTCAGTCATTCAATTATATATAGCTGTGCTCTATTTAACAGAATGTATCCGAAAGCATTGCCATAAACTTGAAAACTAATTATATCTTACTAGCCCTCAATAGATTTATTGGTAATCGCTCTATTTTCTCCTCCATTGAAGTATAATAGTATTCATTTTCAACATGAAGAAAAAATATTTGTAAAAAAATGAATTCGAAGATCTGTCAATTTCCGGATAAATTTATTGCGAAATTCCTATTTGGTTATGTGAAATTAATAAATATCCCCATAATTCATGAAAAATATTAGCCGTCTTGCTCGCCAGCAATAATTCTTTCATAGTCTTATCTAAACGTCGGGGCAACAAACGGTAATTGCGTGCCAATAATTCACTTAGATCTCTCACTCAAGGGCGACACAAAAATTTTAAACTTTTTTCCCCCTTTCTCGCGGCCAGAAGGGCTCTAAAGACCTCTATTGGGAGTGATCAATCATTTCTCCATCCCATGTTCCACATCGAAATAGTAGGGAGTCTTGTACCAAAGGCTTTTCAATTCATCACGCGTCTTGCTCATCTTAAGCCCGACTTTTTTCTCCTCCACAGGATGACAATTATATATCCCCCTCATATGACAACGATTAGTATATCCTAGGAATAAGATCTAATGAGTTAGAATGTCTTATAAACTTAATGTCCTTGTATTATTGGTAGTGTATGAGTTCCTTTAACAATTTTCTGATAATTTAGGAGCCTAATTTTGGCATGTAGTATATTTTTTTGAATTTTATTGGATTATCATGGTAATAACTACACAAAGTTAAGAGAAATTAAATTTGTTCATTCCTGAATTCTTGCTTATGTTCCCAACCGAATGGACGACTCTCATTGATATTTCAGTGTTTAATGTTAATTTTAAACATTAGATCATTAAATAACGTTTTAGTATATGATTACACTATCACTGCCACCATTGTAATTTTATCCGTGAGACTTATTAACATTTTATCTTATTTGAGGTATTTCATTTTTTCCTCCAAGGTAATCCAAAGTAAGTCATGCATCCCAATGCCAAATATATTTAAGATTCATACATTTAGAAAAAAACTAGTCCTTACCTAATTTTCCCTGAAGTAGATTCAATACCGCATACTGAGGTGATTGGTAGCTCGAGATGCTGGAAGGGATGTCGGGCGTCCGATCGTGGGGTTGGGGAAGGATGATTTAGTGTAAGCAATAACGCTGTATCGATCGCATCGTGGAAAGCTACGTCCTCCCCAAACCACTTATGAGACATCGTTCTTTCCAAATGTGCAATGGGAAATGTAAGACAGGCCATATCTTGCACACCAAACATCCACTCCGCTACTCGGTAGGCGAATTATTATCCATTTATTTCGCCAAAAATTTTGTGAAACGTATCGCAGATCCTAAATCTCTTCGGCGAATATTTTCACTCCAATGTTTAATTCGCGGCCGAATATCGGCGAACGTTATAACCGCCAGGAATATTTTGAAATAATTCTGTAAAACAGTTTTTATTTAAAATGCAGCGGTTTTTATGAAGTGTAAATATTTGAAAACATGCCTCTCATATTCATACGGCTCATCGGATAGCATCGGAAATGTCCAGAGTCAGCGTTTAATAGCGGTCGTTGATTACCTTCAATTTGTATTTTACCAACCAAATCGTTTCAATTCGATATTATCGAGGGTATAAAGATTCTGTGTCGGTGGATATTATTTTTGTGAGCGGAATTAATCGTCGTCATACGATAAATTGATACAATATTTCCATATGCTGGGATTAAACAAACTATTTGATAACTATGAGACTGCGAGGAAGTTCCAGTTTTCCGAGATATTCAGTGATCACAAATTTTCATTTGTAGAGATTTTCAATAATCAATGGTAGAAATTGCATTGCACTTATATCTAGTTATTGCATTTTTATAAAATTTACTTAAGCTTATCCATCACCCAATTATGATCTTGACCAAATCATTGATTGTAATCTCTCCCAAAGCTATTTAAATTATATTACAATTTTCATTAGATTCATAAAATAATTTTTAATGGGTAATTGCAATCATTAAAGAAATACCTGCTAGGAATCTTTATTCAAAATTTTTAAATTAACTATTTTAATAATTGCTGTTGATTCAATATAGTCCCAGATGATTACAACTATTCTCTCTGTCAAAGCCGAGCTGGTGAATGATGAAATAAGTCTTCCGTTAATTTTCTCCAATGTCGCAACAAGTATAGATTATTCTGAAATATTTTTGCTATATTTAATGTGCTTTGACGGCTTAGATAATTAAATTTGTGGATTATCTCAAGTTATTATGTACTGTAAGTTCTGATTAGACTCTGAAGATTGTTTTGGTTATCACTTCACTTACTAACTAACTTTGCTTGCATTGATCAACGATATGCCATCTAAAAGGCCTTACCATGGCACACATCGAATTGATACCTAGACACACCACTGGGAGGCATTTACTACTATAATTTATTTATAATTACGCTTGTTTTATTAGGTTTTCATTCTTTTATTGAAATGCATATAGTATTTTTTAAACTTAATCTAACTTCGAGTGTATTTAGTTGCTAAGAAATGAAATCGTTGTTTCTTTATAACTTGCCCACTCCAGACACATGCATTTCATTAATGGCTATTATCCTCAGAAACTATCGGCACACCTTGTTAATGTCACCAGCATTGAATGAAACGGTTTTTTAAGTATAAGGAAAGGGTTGAGGTGACTTTGCACATAAGGGCGTGCACCCAGGAAAATTCCAAAGGAAACACGGACTTGAAAAAAGTCTGTTCCCGGCCCTATCAGAATGTTTTCAAGTCCGTTTTTCCTTGGGAATGTTTTTTAAGTAATTTTATATATTTATACCATTAAATAGTACTTTCAAGGTCTCTTGGTTAATTCTTTGTTATTTTAAGCTAGACTAACTTCTGTAGACACCTTACAGTAAATGAATGAGAATGTATAAATGTACTTTTTCATTTTAAATAAGCGTTATTCACAAATAATCGTTCTGGGCAGAAATAAGATCAGAAGGTTTCATATCCACAAATCTTCGTATATCTATAAACTGATTCGAATGAAATTTTCATTATAATTACATAATTTATATAATGCTTAATAATGGCATGAAGATGACTTAGAATTTCTTAGCGAATGATGGCCCAATAAGGTAACACTAGAAGTGCGCACGTCTGTGAAGGGGGAAGGAGGAAGATCGCACGGGGGAAAAGGGGTCCGTAAGATTCGTTCATTTGGGAATAAAGTAAGTCTCGAGACCGTGAATGATGAAAGATGTTCGGTCTCATAGGGAGAGGCCATTGCATTAGATGAAAATGTATCGGCAGGAGAGGCGAGGCCGTGGAAAGGGACACTGTTTGTCGAAATCCAAAACTCTGTAACAAAGCAGACGCTATGAGCCCTTCTTTTAAAGGGCAACCGGGTATGAAAGGACTGTTTACTTTTCTTATCCCTTTTACTCGCCATTCCAAGAATTTATTGGAAATATCAACTTGGGGAAATTTGCTGGAGCGAGTAATATTAGGGTCCTTACAAATTCTGTGGCAAAATATATATAGAAAAATTCGATTCAGGATCGTTGCTGTCTTATATTTGAGTAAAATTGATTAAAATTACTCTCTTCACGATATCTTATAAAGTTATATGCTATTTGATTTATGGGGAAATCGTTTACTTCATATATACACTATTAATATAAAAGAATAATTAGAAAATATTAGATTTTAAAATAGAATTATTGGAGTATAACCTGTTAAGTATGAACGGCGTAGGTCAGAGAATCTGCTCCTATTACCCTTTAACCAATAAGCTACTCATTTTACTCTGTCTCTATTAAACAATTATTCTTCAATAAACAATATCCTGAGTTTTATGCTCAATTTTTCTTACCTATCTTCTTTAGCATTAGCCTTGCCTAGTCTGTATCCTCAAAAAAATCACCCATAAAATATTTAAAATGTTCTTGAATGAGATTGATGTTAACTAATGATATGGTCCTTCAGATTAAACCTGCTCTTTGATGGATACATCTAATCATTAACTTAAATAATCTCAAAATAATAAATATTTTAACCCTATGGTACTTGATCGTTTCGATCGCAAAGTAGGATTTTTGATTCATTAATGAGCTCACCTGCGAATATGAGATGTCCAGCTTTCAGTTATTTATTGCCCCTTTACAGTCGAAGTCATATTTATTATATAAATGAAAAAAATCACCCATTTTCTTCACAGGACGTCCATTTTATCGCTTTCAGTCAAATGATAATTAACATCGTAGTTTGATAAATACCCTAGGAGGGCATAACACTGGGAACACACCTCAAATGTTTACGACCTGCATCCAAACACTCGATCATCTCCACGCTCATTTAAATTTTTCGAACTCGGAACTGCGTTTCGTTTGAAAAAAAAAAGAAGCGCGACGATCCTTCACGCGCTCCCACCGTGTTTGTTTCTTAATGGCATAATGCGACAAGAGAAACCGATTATAGCCTAGCTCGCCGAAATGCTTTCCCCCTTTCCGACATGTCCATTAGAGTTTGCCTAGGTGGAGCCGTAAAGATCCCCTTAAAAGCACGGGATGCCACGTGACGGGCACTCAACAGAGTGTAACGCATGCGCGCTCCGCCATATTAGAATTAATAATCTCCCGTCGAGCGCCCATAAATAATGCGACTGCAGCCGAGAGGGACTCCCTCTCTCGGTGGGGGCGGGAAATATTTTCGGGTTTCCCGCGGCGAGGGACGTGGAAGGGCACACCGTGGAAAACACACTCGTGTGAAAGACATATTTTACGCGCCACGGGACTAGCTGTATACTCGTTGACGACCTAGAAATTTTTTTATTACCTTATGGAAAGAAGCAGTTTCAAGTTGAGCAACAGTCGTTAATAGGAAGGCTCGGATGGAAGCTTGTATAAATCGTCAGCTTTTGAGCAAAATTATTTTCTATTTAGCGCTATTCGCTTAAATTAGACATTAACTTTGGAACTGCTAAATAAACTAATTAATAATTCAGACAAGGTAAATAAAGGGTACAAATTTTAAGGTTAAAGTTATAATCCTCCGCATTGTGTTCGGGCTTGATGATTATGACGAAACATATCTTTAATCACTTCAGGGTCACATAATTTTGCTTATGCATCCTGGTCTCTTTGTTTTAATGATTTTGTTTCATAAAATTTCATGTTGTTAATACCTTAAACGGAGAGAAAGCTAGCAAGGATGCTAAATGAAATAATTGAATTAACTCTAGTTAGTTCTGATTTATATTTACATTTTGTTTTGAACATATATCAATAGAGTAATACTGATCGGAATCAATAAACTCTATGTACATGTTACTTAATTAAGGAAGAAAGGTAGGATTTTGGAGAAGTTTCTCTCCTGTCTTTGGGCAAATGCCAGGCTATTTAAACAACTAAAGTGTTCTATTTTAAACGTTGCTACCTGGCTACTAGGCCAACTAACAGCGAAATTTTAAATTAATTAATGACAGGGCCGTCACGAAAATGAATGCGAATCGAGAAAACGTTTTCCGTTCCAATGCCTACAGACGAAAATTAGAAATATTATCGACGGGTGACAGGGTTTAGCAGGCATCTATAAGAAATCGTCTCAAAATAAAGATTTGATGGAAATTGTAAGAACATAAATATTAAATCAGACTTGAAATTTTCTAGTCTTCAGACACATTTCATATCACTAAAAGGTCCGTTGTATAGGTGCAACCGAATAGTAGAACGTAGCTTCCGTTTAACTTTGATTTGGGACCTTTTGAGATAGAGAGAGAGTCACTTTAAAGTATGATTATTGTTAGAAAATTTTATATTTTTATTTGTTATATAATTTATCGGTAAGGCCGTCGAAGGAGCTCCTCGATTAAGAGGCCATATCCCATAACATACTATTTTGGGATATCATTAGTGAATTTCAATTCTCTTCAAAACTAGTATGTTATGTACGTTATTAATACGAAGAATAATGCTCCAAAATACCAGAAGTTACGTCATTGACAAAAATTTAATGTTTGAATGGTACCAAGAAAAAGAATTAAATAAATATGTGACCTTCATTGATTGATATAATTTTTTTCGATATTTAATTTGAATCCGTAAGTTTCGATATCTTTGCACATTTTGAATAATATCGTATAATTGAAACGCGTTCTTTGATGCATAATTTTCAAAATATAGACTATATAGAGAGAGGTCCTAGTACTTAGATATCTGAATGTTTAGTATTTTAAGGAAAGGATGACTGGGCAAAAGATAATAATGCCGTTCGGGTCACCCAGGAATTAAACATGGGATAATGCCGGCTCTTACGCAATCGGATGATGTTTAAATTGTGTAAAAAGGCCACACATGTTAGATGTGTGTTAAATGATGGAGGAAAGAAGTATATTGCAAACAGTATGTTAAATGAGGGCTACTAGCGTTTAAAATAGGTGTTTTTCAACATAAATATAGTCTTGGAAAGAATTCGTTGACACGCTGGGTAGTAGAGCATAACAAATTGTTTCCATAATATCGTTATTAAATATATTACAAAGAGTAGAAGCACTTCTAATCAGGCGAATGAAATAGACAGCCAACATCCATTCCATTTTAGTGTTTAGTCTCCGTTACTTCTTCAAGTGTGCTATTTCATCTTTAACGCACAACCAGGCTTTGAAGCCATGAGACTGAAAATTAAGACAATGTGGGTCCTCCATTGGGTATTTCTCTGACGGAGAGATATCAGGGCACAAAGGTAAGCTGCCTCGGAGATCCCTTTGTGCCGCAGACAAGGGTTTAGTGCCGCGTGAAGTCCGGAAAAGAAAACGGATCGAGCGTCTTCGTGCTCGCGGAGTTTTGATTGCGATCTCATCCAGCTGCATGAAAAAATGTCCCCCGTCCTTTGTTCCGAACTTAATTCATTTCAGATTGGTCTGACGATACTAAACTTTGGTTATAAAAAGGATCGTTGGAGCATCAAACGGGTTCAAAGGAAATAATGGAGATAAAAGACTAGAGATGCAGGTAGTGAGAGGAAGCTCCGAATGGATCACTTTACTAAACGTGTTAATTTTTGTTACCTTTTTGCACCGCGTCTGTCTGGCGACTGAGCACGGAGAGCATTTAATTGCTTGTTTGCACGTAATAATATGCTATAACGGCTCCGTCGATTATTTTTCGTCAGTCGATTGAACAGAGCTTGATTACACAAAGATATCGAGGGAGTTGAACGTCCTTTGTCTTTCGGATTCGCTATGAGCTATTGGGAATTAATCAAGCGGTATTAACTGAAGTTAATTCGATAAGGATGAAATGCTATTTATTTTTCAATCGCTTTTAAGAATTAATGTTCGCATTGATAATCTCAAAGGAGTGACACATGCAACTACTCGAATTATATTTATCAATGTGTTTGAATTTTATTGTTAATTAAGTCATATTGTATCAGGAAACACGGTTTGGCACACTTGTTTTTTAACTAAGCCTATTTGAGTGCTAATTGTATTTAATACTTTTAATATTTAATACTTTTTAACAAATTAATAAAACAAAATTATTAGACTTGAAATGGCTAAATGATATTAGTTTAATATATAGGTATGTGTACTTCATAATGCGTCGTCTACGATATTAAGTATTTAATTTAATGGTTTAACCGAATCAATTGCCGCTCCAAACGACCCGATCGGAAAAGTCGTAAACACGAAATCCGTTTCCGCGATTACGGCATTAAAATTCATGGATTCTCCGAACGCAAAACTTTGCCCACTCTGTTGAAACCAAACCGCACAATTCCCGCATAACTTCTCCCTCGGCTGTGTCGGAGGGAAATCTGATGGATGGCGAAGCATTGCGGGGATATCTAAATGCACACATTCTAAAGAGTTGAAATTCCGAAGTCATTCGAGGTCTCTAGTTGGATTATGCCTCCTCTCTTTAAACTTCCGATCGCATTGCCACTTCCAAGCACATTTCCCCCTCTTCTTTCTTCGCTCCTTCCTCGCTGTCTCCCCACAACCCTTTTAACCCTTATCGCCGTCCATTTCCTTTCTCCAGAAGAGAACTGGCATAGGAGGAATAGGCATTGTTCGAGCCGTAAGCAGTAAGTGGCATCTCTGTAAAGTGAAAAGAAAATCGCTCCTTAATAGCTTCTCTCTAACACGCCTTCTCGCTCCCTTTTGCAGAAGTGTTTGCCCTTTCTCTCTCCTCATCGCTTCTCCCTCGTATAGATTCCACAGACGAAGAGGAGATCTGGTATCGTTTCAGCAACTAAACAGTCAATTTTAGTCGATATAAAGGGTTGCCTGCTGCAAATCAGTTCGTTCTACTGCTCCTTCATGCCTCATAAAAGCCATTTCCAAGAGCGTCACACCGCTCCTCCTTGCGCACATTAGCTGTTAATGTCACGATTTTATTCGTTTCGAAAATGAAAATAGCATCTTCTCTCCTTACTATCTGTTTCACGCTCGAGAAGCTTTGAAGTTTAGAGTGAGGGCTCGAAAGATAATGAAGTTCACATTGTTATTATGGCTTGGGAATTTCATAAATAAAAAAATCTGATGTGGCCAGCACATAACTTTCTCCATATATAAGATGTAAATATTTATCTACGACAGTATTTTCGAACTCTATGCTCAATCTAAACTTGGAAGATAAGTGGTTAATCTACATCATATTATCTTTTACATCACAAACATTATAAATAATGTTTTTTGGGACATTTTCGATGAAAAACGACGAAATTGGCCTTTCGCCCACAGAGCCCAGAGCGAGCGCCCACAAAGTACATAATCAGCAACTTCCGGTTTATCAGTATTTCATGAACAACTCCTAAAAAATCAGTTATAGAAAAATATGTTCTATACAAAAGTTATAGTAAATTAAATTTTATAAAACTTTTATAAATAATATTATATACCTAAATACAAAATTAATGGAGATATTTTGCAAAAACGGAAACAAATTAATCATCGAACATGTATTTATCTAGATTGAGTCCTATTGTTCATTTTTGCACCTCAGCTGTTTCTTTTAATCATGAGCAATACTTCGATGCTATTTTGATTTCATTGCAAGGAGTATTCCCAGTGTCATTTTCTTTCCTGCCATTAATGAATGATTCTGTCCATCAGGCGACTCTGGGATATTAAAATGTCTATTCCTTACATTTTTAAGGTAAATGGCCATGTTTTATTACGCAAAATGATTTTTTTTAACCTTGAAGAACTATGCCAACCAATTCTTGTTTTTTTAAGCATTTACAAAGACAGTAGTTCCGTAACGTTTCCGAAGTAATACCGTAATGCAGTTACGTATTTGAGGAAGGAATATAACTGCTCTAGACACTGCAACATATCTTGAGTTATCCTCAAGAGATCTTCACGAATAATTTAACATGGGGTGTCTTATGCAACGAGATGAATAACCTTCGTGATTCTAATGAAAATTTTTATGCAGAACTAGTTTCGACTAAAATGCACATTTTCTTGCATTGTGTACGCCATGGAGAAATGATGAATTGTAGAGGAAAAATACAAACGTTGCCTCTCTCGTCTCATTCCTCTTGAATGATATAGAGTAGATCTCGCATGTATCTAAATCATATTATGGAGCGCCTTTATTCCAAAGATTTGGGAAGGGAAATTAAGGCACTAGTTTTCGTCAAATTTATTCTCGGAGACGCGACGTTAAGAGTGAAGAAAAAGATTTTCAACTTTTCATCTTACCCAAGTTTGATCTTATATTCACTATTCATGTAAGGCATGTGACAATATCGGACAGATCTGCGTTCAAAAATCAGTATGTGTTCACCGATATGTGATGCGTTTCGGTAAGAAGCGTTATTCCAAATCTGTCTGATCAGGGTTCATGACGTGGGATGTAAATCGTAAGATAGAAAAGGATATAAACTTGATCTTAAGTTATCGAATATATTTAGATAAAAATTTCAGACGTTGGAGGTCAGCCTATTGAAAAATGCTGATTATATCCCACGAAAATATAAGGAAACTGAGGTTAAGATTAATCATTCGAAAAACTCGTTTTTCCGCGGAGTTTCGCGGCATTAACCAATTTCAGGCTCTATCTGTATGCTTAATAAAATCTCTTTTAGATATTGAATGTTTATAAATACATAAAGAGGTATTTATATAAACCCTTACATATACAGGCTGCATGCCACAGAGACTATCAATAAACGTGCTTACGTAAAGACTAAATTTTACATATGTATGTGCCACTTAGTTATTACCAAAAACATTTTATCTTCCATTTTAAAAATTTCAGAAGAATAAGTTCTGATTTGGAGAATGTCTTGCAACTTTGAACTAGAAGTAAAGATTGCTGGCCTGCCACCTGGTACAACATCCTGAGATCATTATTTTCTCCTCAGCTTCCTCCCAGTTGAAATTTTAATATATTTTATAAACGGCAGTTTATTTAAAACGGAATAAATTAAACTGAATTCAGGGGTACAGTGAATACCCAGGAATCGTGTATTTGTGCGATACATTTTTAAGATTCAGCTTCATCACAGAATCAGATAGTCGTATGACTCCAGAAATCCTCAATTTGATTAATTTGTAACGAAGCATATTTTAATATTCATTAGGTGGGAGGGACAAACATATCGCAAAATGTATTGCAATAAATTTAGCATATGCAAAAATGCGATAGAATCTAGGTTCTCTTGACAAAAATTTGAGTATGACTCTACCTGTATGATATTGACTCAATAAATGCTCGTAAAGTACGAATTTAACCTTAATCGAACAAGTTCATTTAAGATTTATGGATCCACATATTCTCATTAATTCTTTAATATTACACAAAGCTATACACAAATATATCTATTTATAACGTGTTCGCCATTGTGGACTGATGTTAATGTTGATGATTGGGAAAGTATCATTCTATCATTACAATCAATCTTGATTTTTATTCCCTTGCTTATGATATCACAAATTTTAGCATTTGAATATCATTACTACTAGTTCCTCATTTAAAATATTAAGCTACCCGTTAGAAATGTAATAACATTCATTCATATTTTCTCGCATAAGACCATCAATCACGAAGAGAGCAGTCGTTCGCCTTTGGAAACCCGACGGTGATGAGATCTTGTTTGATTGATAAACCCATAAGACAACTGCGCCCGTGTTTCATTTGAGTGTCATCATAACGCGTGAACGATCGTGTAACACTGAGTTCAGCTGGAGATGCACAAAAGACGTTCGACTCAACTGTCATAAATCGCTTCGTTTCTGCTCCACGGAGTACTTCTTGAGAGATTCAGACAACTTGATGACTACTACGGAAAATCTTTGCTGATACTCAGCGTCAATTTTGCGAGCTCTTCGAATCAAGCAAACAGAGGAAGAGCTAAACTGCGAATCTTAGCAAAGCGAAAATAAACAAGCCGCTCCAGCTCATACCAGGAGCACTTTTCCACGGTTAACCTACTCCGTTATTTTCCTGGGGAAGATTTCATACTATTTATTGATCGCAATGCATTGCCAAGTTCACTCCTGGATAGGAATACAGACTTAAAACCTTGATTTTAAAATTTTATTTTTGAGGGAAAAACCACATGTCAGATCGAAATCCAACAGTATGATGAGGATTTTTGAATTTATTTTAAGAAATGAAATTCCTCTTTATCGGTATGAAATTGGATATCTAGACGTTAAACTTTTTCGTGTTTGATGTCATCAAAGATTGTATATGAATTATTTTTTGTTTCAAAATATTCTCTAAAAGAATTTGCAGATTTAAAAAAAATATGTTTCCTTCGCTTCATAAGAACTAATCAAATTAAAGAAATACTGCATAATGTAGCGACGATATCTGCGAGAATCGCTAATTTTTTTTAATGCTTTTGGGTTGTATTCCATGGTTTTATCGATACTCGACACAGCTGGACTTGAGTGAAAAATGGAGGGGGGGGGGAAAGGTGAGAGGAAAATGTGGAAGCAGAGGAGTTGAGAGAATAAGCGAGACAGTCCCTGTTTCCTCCATTGAGTATGAATATCACTGGTTTGAAGTCATTCGCAAGTTTTCTCCATTCCCCTCCAACCAAAGACCGAGGCGGTATTGTAGAGGCCTTTTCTTGTTCTTCGTTCCAGAAACCTCCACATCCCAAGCAAACCTCCCTTCCCTTCATCCATCTCCCCGTTGAATAATGAATTCGAAATTTCGCAAGAGCCGGGTAGTTTTCGAGATAAAAAAGAGAGAAACGCGGTGGTGATGGAAAAGGAAGGGGAAAGTTGAAGATATGAGAAGGCGTAACAGTAGTTAATGGCCGAGCATAAAGGGCCCCGCGACTGCAGAAGGCAAAGAGACAATGACTGTTAAGGCCCTCCTCCTGTCATTCTTTCGAGACCGAGAGGCGAGCAACGGATGGATTTCGGAAGCGGAAATGAGCGGGGGGCGGTTCCCTTTCGCACTTGACGGGTTTGAATGATAATAAAGATTTTCGCCGACGGTAAGGAATAAGGGGTTTTCGGGAGAGACGGATCGAAAAAGGAAACTTCTATTTCAACTATCTCTTTCTCTTCCCGCCGATGAATTCCTTCTCGCCCTCTCTCGAACAATTCCAATCTCTTTCTTTTTCCTCTTGCAATACAGCCCTGCACCGAGGGAGGGTGCGGTTAGCAGTGGCAGTTTTTATTGTCTCTATCCGTGGCGACTATTGAGGGAATATGAAGAAAGGGTGAGAAACCATCGAGGAAAAGGAAAGTTGGTAACTCCAGACAGTATCCCTTTGCATATGAAAGGAGTGTACGCTCGCTCTTTCTCTTCTCTTAGTAAGGGTATGGTTATAATCCTTTCGCGAGTCCCCTCCCCAGCACCTCAAGGCATATCTCTAGGGCCTTTCCATCTTCATCTACCTTTTTATACCGTTTTTTTGTCCGAATGTTAAATTCCCTGGTGTTCAATTAAGTCTTCGCGGGAAAAAAGGGAGGAAGTTTTCATTGTGACGTCAAACGTCCGACGGGGTCATTAATCATTTTGTGTTTGAGCGAATATAAAAAAGACGCCATCGCATAGAGGGGGGAGGTGTTTGATTTTTGTAATGAATGTGAGGCAATAGGGTCCATTAATTCTTGCGGCGGGGAGGGGAGGGATAGGTGAGTTAGATTATTCGTTTTATCAAGATTTTAATTCCGAAATCTTTATTAATGATGTCTGTGTTTTTTTTTCAGACTGCCAAGTCGTGGATTAATTTTATTTCTCAAAATGGTCTGGTACGCGGGATGTACGGCGCAAGAGGGAAAGGGGAGAGATTTAGGAGTCCGTATTTCTTTAGGCCTTCAAATGATGGACGATATTTGATTGGATTTAGTAAGCTTCGGGTGGTGACTAGTCGCTATTTATCATCGCAGCCGTATTGAGTCAGTCTGTGCAAGCGGAGATAAGGAATCTGCTGCCATGATTTACGGCAGATTTAGGTTAGTTTTCTTACGCCCCTCTTGCGGATTTTCTCGGGGTCTGCTCTATTTGTGGAAATAATGTTACATACATTGGCTTTATCAGTCTTCTTTCACGATATAATACTATTTGGCAGAGTATAAAAGTGCTGCCAACACTTTAAGTAACGTAGGATTCTTTGAATTTCTCTGTTTCAGCAGTACGAGTATTGATTATTCTTCCAGTTCTGATTTTTTTAATTTCATTGGTCACATTCAACGGCGTAGTTATTGTGCAAGAACCCCCCTGAAAAGGAATTCTTACACTTCCGTCCTATAATTAAACAGCCACACGCTAATGCATAATTTCAAATAAAATATCGAGCATTAACAGACAATTATAGTATTGATGGTGTCCGAATAGAAAATTGGGTAGCACTTTCGGTTTTGGTAAAAGCGGTCCCGGGTTCGATTCCTTGCGGGATCCAATGTACGAAATAATATAAGCTTTGGAAGCTCTTTTAACAATCCTTCTACTACATTGTAGATATTTCAAACAACAATGCTGATTAATCAACAACTTCACGTGATATAGTTCTCGCCCTTTATTATGTCGGCAGGAAAAAATTAAGAGACTCTGTAATAATACCTCCTCCATTTCTATTCTTCCTGAGTATTAAGTTAACTACAACATCCTAAAAATTTCGAAGAAATGTATCTATACCAATATATTACATTCACATTATTCAAATTACAAAATCGCGCTCTTCTTTAAGAGCGGTTCTGTGTCTCTATATACTCCACACCTCTGACAACTCAGCGCACCCTTTGAAAGAGACTTCGGAACATCTTCCTCCGCCATCCCCCGTTAATCCGGCGTGGGACCTCGTGGCAACAGTTTTGAACGGATAATTGTGTGCATCGGAAGTCTGTCCTGGCGCTACTTTTTCATCACGCCGATCGCACGCAAGCGCGAAAACATCAAACCGCGGACAAAGCATCCAACTGATTAATTGTCCGAGAGAGCCGCTCTTTACGTGTGCGTTGATGCGGCGGAGCGGTTTTGGAGCGCTCGTGATCTGCTGTCAGTCAGAAGGGGTTCCGAAGATGAGATTTTGATGGAACGTGCATAAATACCCATCAACCGCAATCCCACCTCGGCCCCACTATCTGGATCCCAACACTCCTCACCCTCGATACTCTCTTCATCATCTGAGGAGCGTGCATTGCTCGGAGGAGCACGCGAAGGGGAGCGCGTGTACATGGCTGCAAATGCTCATCGCGTGTTGAATTTAGCCAGCGTGGCGGAGGTATGCAGAACGGGTGAAGGAAGACCATGAAAGGAGAATGGAAGGGAAGATAGAGAACTACTGATTTGAGATACAACATAAAGCGAATATAAGCCCAAATTAAATCAGCTTAAATATGAGAAAGCATTTTCCTAACAAAATGATTGCCTTGTGCTACTCTGATTATCCAAAACTTTAAACCATCGTTAAGAAACACTTAGTAACTTCCACAATTTTATTTGAAACGACCGGTTTCGTCAACGATTTGACATCATCAGGTGATGTCAACCTGATGATGTCAACTCGTTGACGAAACCGGTCGTTTCAAATAAAATTGTGGAAGTTACTATGAGTTTCTTTACGATGGTTTGTACTGAGTTCCACCAAGTGAGGATTGAACATATTAATTATATCCAAAACTTTCCTTTGGATTACTCAGCGATAGATTACCCTTAGTCATTGGTTGCTGTTCATTGGAAGAAAATGTGTACTACTGTAATTAGTCTTACGAAACTCAAACTTGAGATGTGTTGGTGTTCCATTGGCATCCGAGAAGAAGATATTGTGACTTAATGTGACGAAAGGAATGCGAAATATAGATATGCATAAAAGGGTAAACGACCACAAAATATTAGCGAAGAACAGGTGCTTGGCAGAATCGACGGTGATGATTTGGTTGTCAAGGAATATTATATTGCAAATGTCCGAAGACTGAACGAATAGTATTAATATTGCATAAATTATACTGTAGTACCCGTCCCTTAATAATATAAGCAACCATTCATATTCTCAAAATTTCAAGAGAAATAGTTGAAAGTTCCTAATCCAGATAATAAATGTTACTTGTATCCTGAAACTTTTAAAATACAAATGGATTTAGCATATGACACGATAGATCTGTCACAGAAAACACTGTTTGGACGTAATGCCTTGTATAAAGTGCTCAAATCCACTCACAAGAGAAGTTTTTTCCAAATTTAGTTTTGTTAATAATAATTGATAGTAAAAAAATTTCCAAATCCTAAGAAGACGGACAACCTTAAAGCATCACTTATTGTTTCGAAAGTTAAATGTCGAATTGTTAATTGAAAGAGGTCATCTAAGATACCTTCAATATTTTCTGCCCAGCCTTGTAGAGGTTTGATCCAGATCTCACGGTGACTATATGTCTGAGAAGGTCGATGAAGTCCATTTCGATATTCGTTCGAAGTAAACCTTGGGATTTTTAAGATGATTCAAATATTTCCCTAATTTCAATCCTTAGAATCATCGTAGAGTAATAGGAATAATTTCGAATTTAATTGTTATTTATTTTGCTGGAATTAAGGTGAAATTCAGCTTTAAAATACCTTGCATATATCTCTCTCTGTAATAAACAATGGTGGTTTTTCAATTTTAACAATTTTAAGTCGATGGCTCAGTTTAAACTATTTAGACGCTTCATCATCCTCCGTTAAACGCGTCGTTATCTGCTATTGATTATCATTGTTACTTCATCGATTGACGGCCGTACTCGGCGCTAATTGTGAGGTCTGCTGTCGATGATCAACTGCGAAACAGCCGAATATCGCCTTCCGTGGCATTATCGAAATGCTTCGAATGCTTTGTGCATCCAGATGGACAGATATTACTAATCTTCCGCTGTCAAGGGACCTGCCGCGTTGAATACACAGGTTCACGTCCGGTCATCGCGGTTGATCAACAGCCGGCGAGCAGACTACCGTTACGGATTGGCATCATCAAGAAAGTATTTTCATCATCGGTATCATTTACCTTGAAACTTAGATGTAGATGCGGATATATATTGAAAAATGCTGTCCGTTAATAGAACAAGATATCGTAGGTATTTTAAATAGTATTCTCGAATTCATTATCATGACGATTAATAAACCAAGCTACCAAAAAGAGTTTAAATTATCATTGCTTAGATCTTTTGTTTTAAATTGAAAAGATAGAGATTTTTCATATTATTATTTGAGATATAAATAATCTACTTGATTATTAGAATCCGTTTTCCTATTGAACATCATAATAATAAGAAATACTATCCAAAGACAGTAATTACATTAATTTGATTTAGATTTACATACTTGATTATTTCATCGGGAGGGATTAATATCGGAAATATATCGGAAAAAAGCCATTTAATTCCTAATAGCTGGCCGAAGAAAAGAATAACAGCCATCCTCATTAAAGTCAACCCGTATGTGGACTATTGATTTATACAAAATGTAGACACATATGTACTGCCAGTAAATTAAAATCTAAGTATGTTTTTCATTATTTTTTTCGTTAGTTCAGAGATAGATGACTAGATAGACTCTTTGCAAAAAATGTTTTTAGTATAAAACTATACTTTGTTTTTAAGGCAAAACTTTCAGAAAAAATTAATTCGGAGTGATTAATAAAGGAAAATAACATTGGTACTTAAAATGTTAGTTCAGGCACAGGATAGCACACAAGCAGCAGTGTTATGAGCAATGCCTTCAATACTTCTAATTTGAAAAACCGAACCAAATAACATTATTATGCATGGAGGAAAAGAGCGAGAAAATATAAATGATCCTATAGTTTTTAAATCACTTCTAAGCACTATATTTGCGATTTTAAATTCTATGAGAATTCATCTGCATTTTTCTACTTTGATTTCATAACTGTTACCTACTACTGAAAATGCGATTTTGCGTATGAAATCGTCACCATAAAAAATAAGCTTTAGAGGCTCTATACTATCCTTTAAATGATAGTTTATGAGATTTTGGCCTTGAAGTCTCGAGCAGCTGTCAATCAAAATTATCGAGAATTTCAGTTTCCATTAGGGTATAACGCTTATTTTTACATTAAGCTTCGGAATAATTATTTATGATATAAAATCTCCCTTTACAATGTAAGTATTTGCAAAAACATCGAATGTGCACAAGTTCAAAGATAACATTTTTTTAATATGAAGTTGTCTTAAATTAAACCCGGAAGGGGCACAGCCTATTGAGAATGATTCTAGGACGAAATAAATTCTTTCTTTAATTTTCAAAACGAATGAGTCTGCGTATGTTATCCTCATTGTTTATATATCCCAATTCTATATGATTAAGGAATATTTTTAATTTTTCCTTTAATTATAGATATCTACCAATCTCTTCAGTTTCTATTGATCGTATATCATTTTTGAATTTACCAATTATTTGGAAACTCTCCGAACCAGTTTACTTCCTCATATCTGATCATGCGCTCCAATTGCCAGATTAAATTAATTTTGTTAACTTTTATTTTAATTCGTGCTTGATACTATTAAATATTGGTCTCAATATAGATAAAGAATTTAGTAAAATACTGAAAAACCCTTCAAAAGTTATTTAAAAAGAATTCTTATTTCCAATTTATTCTTTACTTTTGCAATTTTTCAACAAATATTAGTCTACGAATGAGATTCAATGGTTATCACTAATAGAAATGCGATTAATTATGGAGACGGTACTCTACATGAATAACTGAATAGGAAACTTCAGTAGTAGAGGAAAAATATTCATCATTTGGTTACCATAAATTTATATTGAGTTATGATTGTAGTTAATATGAATTCACTATTGTACCAAAGTTTCCTTGAATAAACATTGAAATATGGACAATGACATTTATAGGATACTAAGAACAGAAAAACTGTCCGCGAAAATATTTTTTCCATTTAAACATAGCATATTCCTTTTCATCAGAGATACATTTTTCAAATTTATAAATATATTATCTTTATTATTATTATAATGATTTATCACGGTTAAATATTTGACCTTTAATTTTAAAAAGCTCTACCAAAAATGTAGATGTTGAAAATTTTGATATATCCTGGACATCATATGTCACAAGGTAAAACTTAGACATGTTGGTGGTTTATCCACGTAATTTTAGTCTAGAATAAAAAAAATCATGCTCAATTGCAACAAAAGAGAATAAGTAATAAATTCAGACGCAGTCTCACGGAAACGCGTTTTGATTATGTAAACAAGCTTACTGGCCGCTTATAGATACTTTGATATATTTGTTCAATGCATGAGTCTAAGTTACTATAAATAATGAATACCCATTGAAGTAGCTCTTTGGAGGGCTAGTGGACATTGTTTTGCTTGTCTCTCTTTCATTATTGAAGATTTGGTACAGAACATGACAAATATCGGAATGGCAGAAATACTATCGAAAAACTATTTAAAGGAAGTAGGGAAGAGTTTGGAAAAGACGGAGGAGGCGCATGGAAGGATGACTTACATTTGTTCGTCGCTGAGAATTTGAGGTGTTGCAGATGGGATTGGATGCAGAGTAATCTCTTGCCCCCGGTGCATGAGTCATTTACAGACGAGACTTACTAGGGTATGCGGTTCAAACGCTCTCTAGTGGAATGCTAGTGAATTAGGAACGGGAAGGGGTTCACTGAGAGCATCTACTCACATTACGCTTCTTGCGCCAAGTAATTTTTCTCTTACGGCAGGCGTTACTTCTGAAGAGACATTTTATAAATTAGTTCAATCCCTCTCCTTAAGGGCAACATTCTGTCATTTGTTTCTGTCTAGTTGAAAATGAAATGTTGGATGAATCTGTAATATTAGCTGAATCATCTTCCAAATAAAACAATATCATATTTTTCATTGTAATTCCTTAGATAATGTGTTAATAAATAAAATCCACGTCTATTACATGTTGATCATTCGAGATACTTCAATCAGAACCTATTGAAAGGCCACCTTAATGTAAAGCAATCTCTTAATGTAATATATCTTGAAATTAAAACTAGAGACTGTAATCTGTGCTCTGTACAAATGAGGATTTCTGTAAAGCCAAAATACATTTTTTTAACAAACGAAGTATTTAGGCTCTAAACATTTTGAAAGAACCTCCAACAGCATTTTAGGAATTTGTCTGATTTATGTAAAAGAATTTTTTCAACAAAGGAATACATTTTCAAATTCGGTTCACCTAGGAGCAGCTAGAACAGAGAGATTAATTGGTGTAGCCGATGATTGATCTCTAGTTATATGGGTTGCTGCATTGTAACTTTTGGAATGAACAATGGGATTATCTGCAATCTTAACACGCCATGATAAAGCAGGTATTCTGTCGCTCATGAATAACATCAAGGTCGTTGTGTTATGTCCATTAATACTTTACCTCATAGTATGCTGAAGGTTCTTGGATTTCTCAGCGAGCCTAATTTCTTCGAAAATCTTAAGACTATTAACACCATCTTCTATTGTTTCAATTATAGATTGATCTATCTATAAATAAGAGATATTGAGTATTGAGCCGAAGTATTTTGGATGTCCGACTTCAAGCAACAGAACGCTAAGAGCAATACTTATTGGCTTATTTTTTAGTTTAAAATATAATTCAAAGCAAGTTATATAGGCAAATTCCAATTAGAAGTCGAGCAAGCGGATTTTTATTCCATTGGGCCAAAAACTTTGATACTAAATCAATTATCAAAGCAATGAAAATCGTACATATTGCCTTAGCTTTAAGATTATTAGCTCTGGTTGTTAATATGGAAATAGAGTAACTATTTTTTAGAGATATGATATTTTGGGAAAGTTATTTGAATTCAAGGGAGAAAGATTTATAATTCAATGAAGAGGCGAAGGTGTTGTGGTAATGCACTAAATATAACGAGAATAAATGGACTTCGTAGCAATTAGAAAATTGACAGTTTTCAAATTAGATTATTTTGTTTTACTGCCACCATATTTTGATGAATGGAATATTTATCGTTTACGTATTGGCAAAAGACAGAAAAAATACGTTGTTAATTTTCTTTTGCTTAATTAAGTCTAGTAGCAGAAATAAAACAGAGATATGCTGAGGTATGAGTGATACTTAATGATGGAATTTATCAGATCTCTCCATATATAATACCATGAATAGCTGTTTCTCGTGAAGTATATAGATTGCACCTACGTCTCCACTTTCGCAATAAGAAGCATCTGATGTCCTAGAGAAACAAAACATACTTCGGGCTCGTATGCTTGCGTAGTGAAAGGACTAGAAGACAAAAGGCATCGACGTGAAGCGGAGAAAGGTTGTCATGGCTGTTTCTCGCTCTTGAAGAGGAATTGAAGGACGGATTTTGCGCTCGAACTGATGAGATATACTCAAAGCATAGAGAACTGATACGGAGACTAGTGATAGGAGAATGTAAAGGAGATCGACGCAAAGAGAAACGGTGTCGTCGGTGGAAGAGGCCCGGAGGTGAGGGGGAGGACGCGTGCGATTGCTGGGGTTGGAAATCAATGGCGCCTGTTTCCATTCAATCGAGGATTAATTAAGCCCAAAGCACATACGGGCGTGCTTGGACAACATACAGAGAACACGGGAGTGGGAGGGAATGAGGAGCAGAAAGGAATGAAGCGGGAGATGGGGGTTCGGATGAGAATGGGGCGTATTCCGAATGCCAAAGAGAATGGTTAATAATGTTGTTTGAATGCATAATTCATGGCAGAATAACCGGTTTAAGTATTCCGGTAAAAATAACAAGGGAGCGATATTGGAATTATCCTAAAGCGGCCTCCTAATCCATTTGGGATTACTTTCATTCGCATAATGGCGCTGGAATGAATTGCCCTCTTTTATCGCGTGCACAACGCTATGACATTGATCCAGGAAATAGATATCTACAGATGACTGCGCTAGAGCATCTGTGTTGAAATGGTGAATAAGCATGCGAAATCAAAATTGCAATGTCCGTTCCATTCTCCTTTCGAAACTGTGGTGTCCATATGCTCAGTTCCTATTAATCTTCATATATTCAACAGAAACAAGGAAATCAAAGTCTCATTAATTCCGAATAACTAATCATGACATACGAGGAAATGGTATTCTTAATTTTGCTTGTGTGTATTAAATGTAATTAGCAAGAATTAATATTTCCATTGATTCTAAAATAGTTGGTTGTGGCCAGTATGATATCAAACCATATATGTCCTTGAATTAAACAAAACTAGAAACTTTTGTAGATATTGTAGCCATTTTGGGGTATCTGAGTTATAATGATATTTTTGAGCCTCATAAATGTCGATAAAAGTAAAGGTATTATAAAATTTAAGAAATCATTATGATACGAGATGGAAATGAAGGAGAAAAATCTTCATCCTTGTTCAAATCATTATGAATTTTAAAAAATAATGTAAATATTAACATAATGCAAAGGGTTGAGCATACATTGTTGAACTAAAGGATTTTGAGAAGAAAATTATACGTGCAATTTCCTATGAGTATACATATTTGGGTCTCAGTATTTCTTTCCCATCTTGCGTTATTGAACAAATTATTGAGTATATCTTCAAATTTGGCATATTGAGGGAACCGCATAAGTTGGTTAATAACCCCCAACATTATAATTAGAGCATGCTTTCTTTGCTTGATGTATAGTATTATAAAATTTTAATATTAATATTCTATACCGAAGGACTACCTCTAATAGAGTCACAAGCATATATTTACGGGATTACTGCATTAAAAAAATATTTATGCAATAACGATTGATCGGTAATTGCTCGATTAAATATATTTTACAATAATATTTATCATGTCATAAGATGTATTCCTTGTTCTCAAAATAATCGCACATGTTACAAAAAATTGGCTAACATAAAGCACATTCGAGATCTATCAGATTTGAGCAAAATAAATTGTGAAGGTACGGAAAATGAGGTTGACTCCGATTATTCCCAATTGAACGAAAGATTTAAGCATACTGAGTGGTATCGGTGGATAGTTTTCTGATTTGTATCTCTCACTATTTATCACCGTTATAAGATAAAGATATTATCTATCCTTGTGGTTTTAAGTAAATAATATAACGTTTTTGTTTTGGGAAATATATCGTAATGAATAGGAAGAGTAATTCTTTTTCACTTTTATAATTGATATTTTTCAGGAATATGATGCAGGACTACGCTTTTTCTGCGAATTTATCCTCCAATTGTAAATCTTACAACTAACAGTGTGCTCATCTTAGATGAGGAAATACTCTATCCACTCCATTGCAGACTTTAAAAGAGTAAAGAGATTTCGTTCAATAAAACCTCTTACGAGAATGCTATTATAACCAAAAAACAATCTCTGAACAGTCTTACCTTAATCATGTTATGCTCAGTATTTGAGGACACATGTATTAGAAACCTTCCTGGGATGTGTTCTACTATTAGAAACCTTGTGTAGGTTTAAGACGTCCTTTACTTTGAAGAAACTTTAGTAGTTGATAGTGACCAAATAGCCAAGAGTTACAGAGCCTCTATCATTTATTTAATATATTACTTTACAAGCCTATTTTAAATTCAACTTAAAATAGGATAATTACTAGGAAGGTTGATTGCTGGTAATAAATGAGAGGTGATAGTATATAACATATATCACAGAAGCAAAGTTTAATTATACTTTTTTTTTAATTGTGACAGTTCAAACTAAAATAAATCATTGATCTGTCATCTAATTGCTGTTGGTAAACAAGCTGTGTATGCTTCAACTAATCAATTATATGAGAATGCTTCACAAATTTATCCCAAGCGAGGAAATATTACTATTTAAGAATTTAGGATAGGCTTCAGTTAATAATTTATGATATAAAACTCTTTTCTTTAATGTTGAAGTTTCAATAACTTTACAACGCTGTATCATACCGACGTGTATTTTCATATATTTTCATTGCAAACTGATGGAGTTTGAGCTCATGATTTACTGCGGAATAATAATTTAATTACGCAAGCCATTATCCATTATTATTAACAATATTCATAGAATGAACGCCTCTAATTCTGAAAGAAATAAGACAAATTATTCTAAGGAAAAGGTTTTCCTACTCTTAAATTTAACTATTGACACTATTGGTCTCTCACATTCTATAAATCACTGAACTTCGGTAAAATTTGCCGACAAATATTGGAGAAACTTGTTGCTTTGAGAGTTTATGGTATCTTAAATGACTGAAAGCCAACTTCGATTAATTACGTGCACCACCAAAGTTCTATCAACACATTTTATTACTGATGATTTCCCTTTGTTAGTTGCTACTCGGCACAATGTCAACAAAGACCTAGTTTTTGTAAAATAGTTTTCTAGATCTCATCTGCCTGAAGGATATTTTAAGAAAATTTTATCAAAATATAATATTTATCACGAACTGGGAAGCTTAAAGAATAAGAGAGTCGAATAATATTTTATTAACAATTATTTCAGGCTGCTTATAAGCGATCTCATTTAGCAGCGCCTCTTCAACGTTGAAAGTATAACCCTTAACATGCCGGTGAGAATTTCCTTTGAAGTTTCGCTTAATAAGAGCAACGTTAGTGAAAATAATTGGCTACAATACTCTTAAATTGAGATTGTTATTTTTAATGGTATTATATCATAATGTGTATTTATCTCTGCTATCTGTCTAGTAGAAAAGTACGTAGGACAATCAAACGGTAGAGAAGCAAGTTTCATTTTTGTGTGACTCGCCAGCACTCCCTTCAAGATATCAGAGAGGACTCAAAGATGCGATGGAGCCCTCCTCTGTCCTTCGGTGACGCACGCATCCGCCGTGACCCTTCTCCTCCCCTCCCATTGTCTCCCCGAGTATTAGAGCGGGGGAGGCTGACGCGGTGCCCAGATGCAAAGCTCCAAGAAATCAAGTTAACCAGTTTGCCTTTCCGCAAACAACAGCAGATGCTTTATTGATTAATTTTGCCGGCATTCTCGTGTATACCGCACTCATGAGCCCAGGTTTGGTGAGGGGTCAGAAAGAAGGGGAATTATGGAAAACGCGTCCATTGGAGAAAAGGGAATTGTTATTCCTAGCTACAAATTGAAATTTGTTGTTTTACGAAGACTGGAATAGGAAGGGATAGAGAACATAAAAGAGAAGGGAAAAGTAGATGGAATCGGGGGGACTGAGGTATGGTGACGACTAGAATCGCTCTCACTTTCCGACTAGATTAAGATAAGGTAGCCTTTCGGGATGGTTTTGTTCGGTCAACCCATTGATTTTCCTTGCTTTATCTCGTTTCTTTCCGAATCCATTCTAATCTACCTGCTTGTCGTATTTTCCTCTTCTCCATTCCAGTCTTCCCAAATTCTCACCTTACTATACTCCGCGTTCTAACAGACGCAATATAAAAAGTTTTCAATTATTTATCATGGTACTACGTAACCTCTCTTATAATTATTTATACTACATTCAAGGTGTTTCCTATTACATATAAACGCGTACCTAAGTAGCATACGTCTTTACCAACAGAACCTTAAGAACAATGGAATATCTTAGAGTATATCACAGTTATAGTTACTATTTATGTTTATCTATAAAATATAGTTAAAAAATTTTTGACAAACAAGTTTAAAAACGAATATTAATCGTTTAATCCTCAGAATCGAACAATTTAAAATTTTTGTTTTTGGTAGACAAATACTATCTCGAAATTTTTTTTCCCTTACGCAGACATATTAGTGATAAAGAACAATTTTATCAAAAATATTTCTAAAATCAATGGCAGGAAATCGCTCCAATGCAAAATTACTATTTTGACTGTTCTAGTTAACTTATCTGTGATCTATTGTAAGGACTATCATCCAACAATGAATTATTCTAAAGGTTAATAAAAGTTATTTATAAAATATGGAACCCAATTTGATTGAGGTGTATTCTCAAATTAACTTCTACAGTATTATTCTTAGAGTCGTCCTTTTACTTCTTGGTTAAAGGACCCAACCAGTTTCTGTAAATGGTTAGAAAACGGCTTGAAATTTTATGCTACCTGTCTCTACCGTTCCGTTTGAAAAGGATTTATGGTAGTAAAAATAACGAATTACCACATCATATTTGAAGGAAAAAATAGATATATGATCATATTATGTACAGATCGTATTTTCACATAACTTCTATTTCTCAAAGAGGTAACAAAAGGCTCCAAAATGCTCTTCTTTCGTATTAAAAAATTATTGTATGTAATTATGATTTTTTTATATTCCTTCAATACATATTATCTAATAATAAATCGAATAGAGTCTTATTTGGAATAAGCGAGATAAGGAAATCAGATTTTCTTCTTTCTTCGCATTTTCTTATCACGCATCCATTCTAAATGACAATAATGAGCTACACTCAGACGTTGACGAGGCTATGCATGGAATTTGACTTAGACGAGATTGGTTAGTAAGATTGCACACACAAGCTTGTATTTTTTTAAAATACATTCAAATGTTTAAAAAGTTATCTAGAGGATGTACGAATTGAATCTGACTGGTGAATGGCTATTGTACCGTATAAGGCTTTAAATATCCGCAGTGTTTGCAATGATATTTTGAAGTTTGTTAAAAGATAACAATGGAGTTCTAATTAATTTGTAACAATTACAAGTTTTAATATTTATGTAACTGTAGCAGGCTCATTATGTATATTCCTCATTCATTAAATATTTCGTTTTTAGTAAAAAGATCTTTACAAACAGTCAGTTTTGGAGAATACTCAATTTAAAATGTAACCAATGAATTTCTACCCAATTTAAACCAATTCATCGAATTTTTAACGTTGTCTTACTTCAAAGGGAATAATTCATCCAGTTTCCTCTCCTCCAACTTCCACAGATGGAGAATAGAGCTTATCCCCTGCGAAAAAAAGTGTTGTAAATGAGAAAAGACGGTTTCTCTGTGTTGTCAGGAAGGACGAATTGGCCCAAGGAGCAAGACGAAGAGGAGAATGGACAGCAGTGGACACGAGCAGCGGTAGTCACGGATTGCTTCATTAATCAAACGTCCTCTTCCCCATACACGGTGTGCGCGTGTGTTCGCCGCGGTTGTTTACCCTTTCCTTTCTTACGCTTCTCTTTTTTTGCTACGTAATCAATTTCTGTCTGAGCAGCACACATTGTCCTAGGAACGTATTTGAACAAGCGAGATTTCGTAAACAAGAAAGCTTTTTTGCAGCGTTTTTTATTTTTATGGGACATAATTTTCCTCCATTTATAATTAAGAGCACTACATCTTCCTTCACAAACGGTTTACATTTAGAAACGGAATCTCCCGTTATATTAAAAGTTCACCCTCCTCCACCATCCTTATTTTCTTGAGTTCATATAAGTACGAGGTATAATTAAAATTTTATTAATGTGAGTCACAAGTAAAATATGACAGGCATTATATGTAGTCTGTGAAGGCATAGGTAACGAGAGTTGTAAAATAAAAACGTAATTTTTATTACATGCCATTAGAACGAAATCAAATAGGAAATTGTAATGCTATTTTTACCTACATTTTCAGTCAAAATGACGTTTTGCATTCAGACCAACTTTCCTAGGGAGTTGTTATCTTATAAAGGCAATAGGATTGAAATCGATAAAATCATTTTTGGGAAATAAAAATATTAGAGAAAATGTTCAAAAGCAGTTTTTGGGTATAAAATCTATGATTATACAGATGATCTATAAAAGTAACGACTTGTGTGATTTTTCTTTGGGAGTTTTTATTAATAATACTCCTGAAATGAATTACATTTATAGCAAAATGAGCTCGTAGATAAGAAATCCATTTATTTACTAATGCTAACTGATGTTATTCCACCATTTTTATAATCTATTACTGCTCTATACCGATACTTTCTTATTCGTCAAAAGTTCTTCCAGATCATCATAACTACTTCTTTCTCTGTCCGAGTACTCCATAAATTATTTCTCTTCCTCCGATTTCCTGGTATTCTTTCCCTTTTCAAACAATTCTATTTATTTCTGCCCATTCTCTTTCCTCGCCACCACTTCTCATGAGTATCTAATTCCTAGCATTCGCCAGGAGTTGCTTATTTTTTTCAATACGTTTAGATTTTTAAGCACTTTGAAGGTAAGTTTTGTGCCAGGTTTAATATTAGCATCTTACAATTGCGAACAGGGGTACTTATTTTCCCTATTTGAATATTTCCTGAGAAAAAATATCCAGCAATTTTAAGTCAAATTTGCCTGATGTGTGAAATTTTTAGTGAAGAATTATATTTTCAAGGAATTATAAGGAAACCTAGAAAATGAATTGATATACATCATAAAGGAAAGGAGTTGAAATAGAGATGTAAATAAGGAAGGATGTTGTGAATGAGCAAGTCTAGTAGTTTGCTAATCCAGAAGATGAATTAATAACAGGATATGCATGGAAGTGTTTATTTATGTCTTCTAGAATATTTTTAATGAATTTCTGCGTCTAATATCCTCTGTGTAAAATGTTGCTCTCTTCCTTTCTGAGTAAAATGAATAACAATGATGAAATTTTCGTGAACTGTAAACATAATTTTGAATTTGTGAATAAAAAAATGATTTTATTGTTGTGGATCTCTCAGCATTAGATTTTCATTGTTCATAAGAGCAATGAACAATGAATTTAGGTCAGTTTAAAAATTCTGCACGATATGTAATTAATATCCTTCAAAGTGGCCTAGTGCATAAAAGAACAATTTTTTATAAAATAAACTAGGAGCTTCCACGAAAGAACTTCTCATATATCTTTCGGATGAATCGCTAAGTATATCTTTTAGATGATTTTTGACTACCTTCAAGCTTAACCTTCTTATTATAATTTAAATCATGAATGGATAATATTATATACTTTATTGGCAACTGAAATTTCACTTCACTTGGGAATTGATTTGAGTTCTGATGGAATAAATAGATAAAATAATAATAAAGTCATAAAATATTTGCAAATGAATAATTTTTTACCAAAAATATCCTGTTCTCAGTCATTTCAAAGGGAACTAATTTTCACGTAACCTCCAGTGGTTTCCACACGTGCGAGAAAACTAATGAAATTAAATTTGCAAAGGCCATCTCTTTATGTCACCGTATCCGATCTCGGTATTTTTTTCTCTTCCGATAATACGCTTTTTGTAAATTCTCTCAGGCGATTAACTTTTTAAATCTTGCTCCACCGCAATGTACCCTATCGAAAAAATGTGGTTTGAATTAATAAAAGAGAGGAATTTTTATAACTTATTACCGGAAAACTGTATGCAGGCAAAATGAAAGAGGCAGTTGATGGCGAGGGGGAAAGGCTATTTGGTTTCCAGTAACCCTCAATTCTCCTCAGGGGAAAAATCTCTCCAGGGTCCATCGCCTCGGAACGAACGGGAAATCATTTTCTGAACTTCTGTTGCCTTTGGGAGAGAGAAGTTGGCCTAGGGGTTGCTGCGCTCCTACTTTTCCCTCCATATCTTTCTCTCCCAAACCCTCCTTTATCGTAGAACTCCGTTGCAAACCACCTTGCACCGTCCATCAATCCATCCTACCATACAACCCGATCCAATTCCCTTCGGGTATTAAAGTTCAATCAAAAACTAGTTTGTTTCACTTTCTTATCTTTTTTTAAATTATATGCGCCAATCTTTTTTGTTTTCTGGGTCTTCTCAAAATACTGAAACTTCTGTTACCTAAGATTGATTGGCATATCGATTTAAGGAGTTGAAAAAGTTTTAGGAACGTGTAAGTTTATTTACTTCACATTGCTTAAATCAACTTCGTTTGAATGGAAAAAGGAAAAACTCACTTTGTAAAATTCCACAAAAATATATTTCTCTACTGCGACATGTTTCAAATCACAGAGTTATCATCATTTATCATCAACTTCGTTTAATGAATGGTTTGAACGGGCCAGATATAGGTCAGGATACAATGTAGGAAGAACTCTGATTTTTGCCTACAGTAAGATTTTCGTTACGTCAATACCGCTATGATACTTTAGTAAAGCCAAAAATCATATTTATTTGAACTTACACTCTTATTGCTAAAATTTTATGATGACAATGTCTGCTTAAAAAATGTCATCAGTTAATACTCTGATCCGAATTCATTTGCAAAAGAGTTTAATATTACCTACTGGAATAAAATATGCCATCATTATTTCCATTTTCAAAAACTGAATTATGATCGACTCATACCTTAGAAAACGACACACAGACTCCCACCAATTAGTTAATGGCACACATATATATCAGAATATGCCGATTGTACGCATTTGTGGGAAAACGTTTCTATTCAACAGAGCACACCAGGATCGTAGAATTACCATGGCCCAGAGAAATTTTTGTCTTACTTTTATTATTCCATCCATCCATATTCCATTATTATAAATCCATTATCATGCACATCCTTCCCTCTTTATTTCTATCTCAAAATGACGAAAGGGTTTAAAACCCTAACCACTCATCTTAACCTGCTCGCCCTCTTTCATCAAACATCTTGCTAACTTCTTCATTCCCTCTTCGGCCATATAAATACATATGCGGCCCTACGACTGTCCCTTACCAAACAACTCCCTTCTCATCCGTCTTCCCGCATCTGCATCCCCAGACTCCCTTGGGACACTATCCCCTATCTATCTCCCGATTATTCCTCCACCCTTTCCCTCCGCTAATCATAGCAAGAGCCCCAAAGTGATCGCTCAACATCAAACCCCTTCTCCTCGGACCTTCCCTCCGTGCTGAACACAAAGCTTGGAGAGTAAAGTGCCTCGAACACGGATCCAGAATTTTCTCGCCCCGCCTTCTTTCTCCCTCTTGTTTACACTGCCACGTCTTGTTTACCGTGCATAAGGAACACCAGCTTCCGTAAACGGAACGATATATCCGAGTTCTTACGAAGGTTTGTTATGTTAACCTTTTAACAATCCTGCATGTTACGGGGATGCTTTGAAATATCAGCAAATACGAATATAAATAAAAAATCGTATTTGGTTAACTAAACATACAAAAATTTGAAAAGCTTCATAATTGAAAAAGTATTCATTCTTCTATTGGATTTGTTTTTTTACGAAAAAATTTGCCTATTTTCATAGGAACGTATTACTTATTTATAAGTAATTTAGGTTGAACAAAAGAATTATGTAACCGTTAGGCGTAAATGCATCCGTTTTATGAGGATTATGATTTAGTGGCTCTATTTAACATCTCAGCATCATCAGACCCACAATTACGTATGGCGTTATTTTAACTTCTTCATCTTATTGAAGCTTTATCTTCGTATAATGTTACTTAATATACATATATTATCATTAAAGAATAGTTGTTATTTGCGTATGTGTGTGTTTTGTATTAAATTATTATGCCGATTATATCAGCTTAAAGTTAAAAAAAATTAACCCAAATTTTCATCCGTGATAAAACTGCTGATACTCTCTACTATTTCAATATAATATTCTGGTTTACTCCCTCTCTTGCTCTTTGTATCATTAGCTCGAATACAAATCAGATGCGTTTTAGTTTAAAGAAACCAAAACTTGGCAAAATAAAGGTTGTTATTCTTACGGGTAAAGTCTTGTTTCGAAATATTTTACTCAATTCTAATGTACCTTCGATGTTTAGATCTATGTTCCGTTAAGTACTCATCGACAAATTCATAGAGGAAGAGAAAGAAGAGTCCGAGAAAAAGAATAATAGGCTTAAAATGATTATCCGTCCAGATAAGCATAGACAACATGAAAAGGGTTTCTGTTCCAGTTTCTTCTGTCAAATGAGATGAGTAAAAGTAATACACTCCTTTTGAAACTGCTCTTGTGACTAGAATCTACAATGTAGTTTGTCTTATCTCTCGTATACAACCATGAGATATTGAATTATCTATCAGTAGGATTGTCGGCTTGGGAAATGTTACAGGAATAAATGGGGTAGCGAAGGATGAAATAAGCAATGAGCGTGACTTTTAATTCAGATGAGGAGAAGCTGGTCGGAAGGAATGTACAGAAGGAGATTGGGGGCTCGGTGAAGCGTAGGTCTGTGATAATGATCCATCAACATCTCCCGGATATTTGATGTACCTAAGTGAATTAAGCATCAGAGGGCTTTCGATATAAGCAGAGCCGCGGGGAATATCTGTTACCCAAAGCGTTGTGTCAACCCCGTCTGCCCACCCAACGTTTCGCTCCGACTTCCATTAGTAACAGAAGTAGTGAGGAAAGGTTTTGCAAGCTTTCGGTTAATCATGGAAATTAAAACTCATCATGAAGATTAACCTGGAATGAACATCAATCGCGAGTATATAAAGCGTTTATCATCAACTTAATCTTAATTATCTTAAGTAAGAAAGGTATCGGTCGTATAATCTTCTGAGGGATAGGTAGAGGCTAATTTTGATTGAGCTGAATCAAATTAATCCGAATTAGACCAAAAGTTAGTCTCCCGGAGGAAAGTAGTGCTTCTATAGGATAATTTAGTGGAAATAATCACAGGAATTTTTTCATTTCTTTCTAATCGTTTAATTTCAAATGATGAATTGACCCAAAGCCAAGGGCTCCCCTCGACAAACCCAAAAAAATATCCCAACGGTTTATCTTAGAACCAGAAGGCTGTCGAAACGATCTGTGTTAACAAGGGTACCGTATCAATATTTCATTCAATATTAATCCTGAAAAGTAAATCCTAGTCTTGAACTCAAATATCATCACCACCGACTTAGCTAACCCAAATTGAAATATAGCTGCGCCTTTCCCATCGGATCATCGTAGGGAAAGAACTACCGAAAGAGACCTTCTTGGCATGATTATTAAGGAGAATACACCCAAACAACCTGCTCGTAGATCAGACGGGGCAAAGCTAGGAATGATGGGAAGAATATGGATGTACGGTCCAAGAAAAAGGTAAGCGGGAGAAAGACGGGTGGGAGAACGGGAACAGACGTGAATGTCGCAGGGGAAAGGGATTATGGATCTGGCCCGTAGGGAAGATATATCACGTTGACTCAAGTCATCAGAATTGCGGCCTCGGTGATTAACGACACGGAATGGAGGGGGGAGGATATGACGACGGTTAGGGGCCTTTTCCATCCTCCGCACCCTTCTCAGCCCCGTCTCTGCATGTATTATCATTCCCCCCTCCACCCCCTCGGTCCATCAGCCCACGGCCCCCTCCTCTCAATTGGCATCCATTCCTCGAGTGTAAACACGCAGGCAGCCTTAGATTAGATTCCAACGTGATTCACCTCAATTTTCATGGGTCGTTATGAAACTAATTTGCAAAGATGGTCGCTCATTCTCTAAACACATTTGGAATTCTTATGCACCTTCCAGAGTTTAGCGAGATGGGCTTCCAGTCCTCGCTGATGGGGAATTATGGCCTCTGGTGGCTCCTTTTTACGAGTCACTTTAATTGGTTATTGTGTATTGCCCGTGATGAATATTTCACTCCATACGTGTTCGTTATTTCTGTCTTGGATGTATAAATGAGATTTATAGCTTTTACGTGTCAGAAGAGATTGAAAAATTCCAAAGGAGATTTTTTATGAGTAATCCATGTAATAATTTCCTAGGGTTATTTGAAATAAAACCGTGAAAAAATATATGATAGTTGATTTTAAGTTTCATTTTGATCGAGTAAGGATAATAAGTTACTAATGAAAGAAAAATAAAAAATTCAATTTTTGTACAAGTATACACATCTGAAAAACAATTTATTGTCTGTTAGGGAATAACTCATTACTTTTTCTACTAATATTAAAAATGTTTTAGAGACTCTTGAATAGCATGGATTTAAAACCTTGCCGAAATTCTTAAAAAAAGGTCTTTCTGCATTTTCCGTAAGCATTCCATTCCATCAAATTGGAAGGGGCTTCTTCATAAGAATACTAAACTCAAGCTAAATCTCCCAGTTAGTTCTATAGAAGCTTTAATTGCGTAAACATTTCACGGCCGTGATTCCACGATGACATTATTTTACAATAGAGATATAAATCATTATATTTGTGTCAATGAAGGCAGGGTCTCTGATTCGTCTGGCAGACTCTGAATATTGTGAATTGATAGCATTTTAATCATTATTTTAAATGAAAAGTAGATTCCTTAAGACTTTAATCAGGAAAGCCATAGAATATTCCATTAGTGAGTTATTTATTCAAATAAATATAGTAATTGATGGTCAAGAGAATTAAAAATGTTAAAATGCATCAGGAAAATTAAATTTTTTGGACTTACTATAAGAATGAGATCTAAGATGATGACTGTTGGGGAAAAATATAATAGTTGGATCAGTTGCCTTGATACTAATGTCTTTATACTTTTAAGGGATGGAGAAGACCGATTCGAAAAATGGAGAAAAGGAGAGTCATACAAGTTAGTTAAAATCGTTGTAAGAAATCATGCTTTCCTCGAACGATATGCAATAATATCAAACCCTAAAGAGATATTTCAAGCGTTTACTCTACACTTGGTGTTTAAACTACACTTTCACTGGCTGAAATGCGGCTTATATGGAATTAATAAACAGGTCCCTCTCCATAAATTTGAATACAAATTAGAAGTTAGGGTGACCGATGGAAAATTAATGAGCTCGATTAAGTTTCTATGCTTAAGGGAACTTTCTTTCCGAAGAAAAAAAAATAGTAGTACTACTCTAAATTAGTTTCAATCTGTTCCCACGTGACCTCATCTTTAAAGTAAAGGAAAATGTTTCAGTTCCATCAGACATCGGGCGGGATCTCATTTACTTTGATATAATATGTGATACTTTGTTTGAATTGATTTCGACTTAACGATTCCTTTGTATCGACGGTGACCAGCAAAACTTTTGAAAAACATGGCTGGCATAAATTCGGATTTTAATCAGATTTTCGGCTTCAAACATCATTCAAGGAGATTTAAACGCATTTATCCATATTTATGCAAAATTGTCTCTTAATGTAAACAAAAACAGGAAAAAAATTTTCATCAGAATTAATCGTGGGATATAATAAATACTTGTAAGAAAACAGGAATAGTCGGTCGTGGCAACCTAATAATACAAAATTTCGAAAATTTTAATGAATATTTATACTGAAATCGATGAAAATCAAGAGTAAGCAAGTGATGCCCAAATTTCTTTTTTTCAAGCAGATATTTGATATTTATCAGCCATAGTTCGTACCTGTCCATGGCATTAAAAAACAGTACTTATACTTAAGGTACTAATTACTAAAAAACTAAAAGTTCCGATATTTTAAAAGATTACGTAATATTTGATCGTGCCGTTCGCGTCACTGCAAACGCTGCATTCAGCTCGGGCTTACCTTTAATAACAAGCATTCTTATTTCGATTCTTATAAAATAGAGTCTTCACATTTTTTGCGAATCTAATTGGATTTAATGATCATCGGTCCAAACACCATAGATCCTAATTTTATAATCACCACTTAAAATTTCTTGCCTGTCCATGGCCGTAGAATACAGTACTTGTCCTAATTTTAATTAGTTTATATTTTATTTTGTATTTCTATCCATGCAGTCTTTGAAAGTATGAATTTCCTCTCATTTCTATAAGGCTCCGGCGTATGGGTCACTCATTTCAACGGAGAATGAGCACCACCACGGAGGAGTTACGGGCACGAAGTCGTCCAGATAACGTAATTAAGGTAAAAAGACTTTACACTTGTATCTTTATCGTATTTCATTGTATGAATTTTGCGAGGAAATGGTATTTCTTTTACATTGTGTTATTCAAATCAAAGAAGACTTAGTATAAAATATATCGTACATCGTCCCGATGTTTGAGAAGAACTGTGCGTAATTTATTCAATGATTCAATAGATGACTTGTGGTAAATGGTCGGTTAAAGT
Source organism: Sympetrum striolatum (assembly GCA_947579665.1). Lineage (NCBI taxonomy): Eukaryota > Metazoa > Arthropoda > Insecta > Odonata > Libellulidae > Sympetrum > Sympetrum striolatum. Next base: position 97,208,689 of record OX388341.1, on the reverse strand, counting down.
TGCTGTGTCAACAGTAGCTGAATTTCGAATGTTACAGTTAAGATAGGGAAAGAAAATCACCGTCTATCAATCAATAACCTCTCTTTTGAAATGAGGCAATGTTATGGTTACCGTGCAACGTAATATGTAATGATTTGAATGCTCTTCCGCTTCGATAAAATGTTTTTAATTCGAGTATAGAGCTCGTATTATTCAGGAGTATTACAAGAAATTAGATTGCACCTATAGTTTAAGTTACTGCGTATGATAAAAGACGACATGTCTCACAGTAAACCATCGAGATTATCAAGTTAACACATACTTCTCCAATCTTCATCCGTTTTTCTATGCCAAATTAAGGGATTATGTGAAACCATGCATGACTATAGTGTTGAGAAATTTTGAGATCACATGATTCTCGATTCTTCGAATTAAATTAAAGTAATTTTGTATCACGTATATACTTTTTGAATTCTGAAATATACGTTATCCATGACCTATGGTTGGTTCCTCTTGGCTGTAAGGTACTAAAAGGCGAATCGTGTGTTGTTAACATATGAATTGAGATATATTTATATACTCTAGTTATACGGATCATCTATCTCGCCTTTCGTTTTTCACCATCGACCGTGCAAAGCATAAAATTACAGTGTTGTATATACACTATGATGTGACATCCTAATAGCCTCTTCGGTGGCTGATATTCTTCATCTATCCTTAGCTTATATCCCTTGAGTGACTTGAAAGAGTGAGCCCAAACTCAAAGGCATTTCTCTTCGTTTTTATACATCAGCCCCGATCGCTAACGTTATTATCTTATTCAACAGTGGGTGTTCTCGTAACGCTTTTTTAAATTTTATCAGTTTTGATAATATATCCGTCATCATATTCTTTATTTTTCCATTTATTTTATAAAATATATTGAATCGTCTTTCAAGGTCAAGTGGAAAAGAGGCCCAATATAGTTAAACTCCACCAAATAACGGATCAGTTTAATCTATTCCAATCGAACTAGCAGAAAGGTTGAATTTTTTGTATACCTACGGTCAGAATAATAAATTAAGCTAAATTGAAAGCATCTTCATTACCTTAATTCTTTTACCAACTTCACTAACATCGGTATCTAATATGTAAATTTGCCTGTGATGGCGCCAGAGTCTGCTACTCATTTGAATACAAATGCGAGCTTAAACTGCTGTATATTTATGCGTGTGGTATAATTACCTCACCAGGTTATTCATTCAAATTGAAAGACTCCCTATCATAAAAATTGACTCAGTAGTTATCCTAGTATATCTAAGAAATCAACATGGTCGGATTAAGAAAATCTATTACCTAACAGATTCAACTTCTCCGGAAATGTTTCACGATGAAATGAAGAAAGAATGGGCTAAGAGTGGCTGGGACATTTTGGAAATATTTAGTTCAATAATTCAACCGTAGGCAAAAATTGTTTTGCGCCCAAAAAAATACTGAAAAAATGCTAGTGAAGGTTCTAAAAAGCGAGCAAAAGGAAGGTAAACTCGACTCTGAATAAAAAATGGTAATGCCAGACAGGTTGCAAACAAACCGAAGAGAGAAAAATTGCTCAGCGTCCCCAAAGAGCTCAGCGCGGCACTCTTGGAAGTGACGGGAATGAAAGAAATTAAGATCGATTGGAGGGGGTATGCGCCTCACTGGATGAGATATTTCTTGTTTGCCTTTTGATCCAGACTGTCGAGGTAAGCATGAATGTTGCTTTAAAATGAATTCCTCGGCTACTGACTGTTTCCTCTATTAATGGAAAACTAAGGTCGAGAATTTAGTTAAGGCCTCGAATTAGGAAAATTAAGTATATAAATTTCATATTTTAAATCCTATTAAGCAATGCGTCACATCTGAGAGGAAGATGTTTATAAATGACATATTCAAGAATTGTAAAATATTAGGACCACGTAAATGATTATTTTCTTTTCAGTTTTTAGTTTCGTACACTGAAATTAGGTTTGAGCTATCGCGATTCTGTAGACAAACGTTGTTTAAATACAATTTTGAAAGGGTACCTTATGAATAGTATTTGAACAGAATAATTTCCATAGTATCAGGTTATTTAAAAGTGATGTAAATTAATATATGCGCAATATTAAAATATATTGAAGATTTATCGGGTAAATATTTTTTATTTGTACTCCATTAGAAACAGCGAATAATTTCAACCATCCTGAAAAGGAGCTTTGATGTGAATCTTCCTTAAAAACATTACAGTTCCGGAATTATTTTAAAATGTATTATTCACTCTTTACCTTTCGTCACTTTTATGAATGATTATTTTAGAAGTATGATTATAGTGCCAATTGTAGTTAACTCTAGCCAATTCTTATAATTAATGATTTTATAAGGCCATAAAGAAACTTTAGGAATGCATCGACAGTTTGCATAAAGGTATTCTTTATTATCTCATGATAGAATTCAACCAGCAAAATGAATGTAAATTTACCATAGCAAAATATAAAACCCAGAACAAATTCCTAATAAGATATAAAATGGTGTAAAACTATTTACGTCTTATTAGAGAATTATTTTATATTATTATTATTATTGCATACATACGTTGCAATTGGACAACGGTCCGGTGGCAACATCATTGCAGTTCCATACATAACTGTACCTCATAACATCATTCATTACATTTCGTCTGACATAATAACCAGAAATCATTACATTCTACATAATATCCAAGAATCATTTATTGACAAATCATTTTACACTTATATTATTACATTCTAATCTGTAACTTAATCCATCCATGCTTCGCCAGCGTTTTTTACTGGAAAAATCCCTACTAATCTATTCAGCTTCCTCATCTTTTCTCAAGTTTCCCACCCAAGAAATTCTAGTATTTCCATTACGCTTTCCTCCCTATCGTGTCCATTTAAAACATATCTAGCTGCTTTCCGTTGCACTTTTTTAATTTTCTTTATATTAGTTTTGCTGTGTGGATCCCAGACGATTGTCGCATATTCCAATATAGGCCGTACTATTGCTTAATATCAAGTCTTTCGCTTCCCTACTAGCTCCCTATAAGTTCCTTATCACGTAATGGAGATTTTAAAACGCTTTATTATTCAGTCGTATGTATGATAGAATGGAAAGTAACTCCGAACTCTAACGAACGAGGTATTAGACGAAGATATTGATATGAATCTAAATTCATAAGTCTCCTCGTAAAAGGATATCGAAAGCTAATTTTATTTTACAATTCAAATTAATGCGAGAAAGATGGATACAAACTATCGGGGCCCATGGAGCTCATTTTTTTAGAAATACAAACAAGGCTCATTTCCCCATAATTTTATGCATCCCTGGGGTAAAATTCTAATTTAAAAACTGCAGCATCCTGCATTTTCCACGAAACATATTTTTTCCGGGATCCCGCAAATTAATTCGATCCCCAGACGAAATTTATAAAAGCAACAAACTCCCCTCGCAGCGCCATCTTATTTTGCGCTGCGCATTTGTTTCTTTTTTCCCGTGCGAGAATAGCGAGGGTCTTGCATCTTCTTAAATTAGACCAATGGCGCGATCTTTCCTCGGACCCTTTCCTTTGGTCTATTTTTGAGTGCATTTCCATTACTCCGAGCACTCACACTTACGACCTCACGGCCATTTCTTTCCCCTTCTTTATTCGTCTCATCTATGCCTTTCTTCTTATTTCCATGAATAATTCCTCTCTTCGAACGGTCTTGATACTCAGAATAGAGACAGCGGCGTAGAGAAAGGCCAAACAGAGTCGACAGAATACATTATTAGGGCTTGATGTGAGAAAATGGGGCGGGAGTGAAAGACTTCGTAAGTACATTGAAATCAAGGAGAGATGAGGGGAAAGAGAGGAAAGCACGAAGAAAAAGTTGATGTTCTGCCACAGTGAGCATAGAATGTGCGAGAGAAAAAACAAATCCCGAGTTTCCGCCCAAATTCCAACGTTTTTATTTTTTCGCGTCGTCTCTCGGTTCCTTAAGTTTTCCGATGATTTCTCGGAAGAAGCTTCTCCAAGGCAACTCGCAATTTCTTGACTCGACAATCTTTTCTTCCTTTGGCGGAGTGTAATTCAGTGTGAATTTTTCTATTTCATGCCCCGTTAAAGAAGAAAATAACAAGTAATCCTTTTTAATCATTTATCCGGGTAAGTTAATTTCTTAAAACTTTCTCAGAAAAAATGTTCTCCGGATGAAGAGTTTTAAAACTTAATGTACCTCGTAACTGAAACGATAATGGATGATATTTAATTTATTGAGAATCCTTTTATAGACTAAAATGTAAATAAGCTATTTTTCCTTCGAACTTTGATGATTTTCTTGAAGCTAATCAAATCCATCATTAAACAGTCTTCAAAGCTATGGCTCGAAATTACCTCCCGTAATCAGTTCGGGGCTGTAATCTTATTTTAATACCCAAAAGAATTTTAACCCAATATGTAAAAGAAAATAATCTTTGAAAATGAGGTTATCTCCGCCTGCATCTACGAATATATTGGATTTGATCGGTAGTAAAAAATTAAGTCTTTTTAAGTAATAGGATTTTGGAAGATTAATTCATGTGACAAAAAGCGTAAATTCGGTGCATAAAGCGTGGAATCACAATCAAAGCAGACGTGATTAATTTCGTCATATTCTTTCTGATCTCGAATTTTAAACCATCCTTCACTTAAGCTAATTGGATGAAGTTATTAATAATACATTTTATATTATAGTAGCATGAACTACACTAATTTGATTAATATTGTGGCGATTATTTGGATATCTTTGCTTTTATCGGCGATATGGAACTAACCAGAATATACAAGTTTATTTATTTATTTAATACACCATTGCAATTTGGTCAGAGGATCAGGTGGCAACGGTCAAAGGGAATAAAATAAATGTGGGTGCCAAGAAATAATTATAATAAACTTTATTACGGGTATATTCAATCTTATATTTTACAAACAAATATTATGTAAGGTAGAATTGGAAGAAAAGGTAATTTGTTCCGATATTAATCTCTTAACAACCCCATTATAAAGATTATCCATTGAAAACTACTTTCTCTATAACGTTTAACTCGATTAACATAGAGTTTAAGCATTGCAAGCGAAGGCAATGGACTCAACCTTCCGAATAAAACTCGTGCGATAATTTTATCATGTCTATCCGTCACTTAAGTCTCTCGAATCTCAGCTTCCTCGCAAAGTTTACAAACCCATTGGTAAATAATATAACACGCTCCTCGAGGTCTCTTGTTAATTCACGCTCCGTTGGAACGGAAAACTTCCCCTCAGTCCTGGAAGTCCCACTCCGATGTCATCAAGTCTTAACCCGATATGCCGGAAGTTACTCGGATGAAGGATTCCCTATCTCATGGGCTTTCGGAAAGGAAGACTTGAGTTTAAAGGTGCATCTGGAAAACGAGGGAGGAGACGTGTGCCAAAAGAGGAGGATTCTAAGAGGGTGGTGGAGTAAGAGGTGTCCTTTGGAAGCCGAGAACTCCACCGAAGATTTTAATATGCGAGTTCCCTCGCTCTACCACTTTTCTACACGTCATCCTCCCTTTAGCTCCATTCACCTCCTATTCACAGTCCCACTTTTTTGCTCGTCCTCGCCGACATGTAACATACATGAGAGACGGTGGTGATAGTAGTCTATCGCGAGGTAACCCCGCCTGCAGAGACCTCATGGGAGCAGCCACTCCTTGGCTTAGACCCCTCAGGAGGCCTCGCACCTTTCCCATTCTTCCTCTTTAATCTCTCCCTTCTATTTCGCTTCGCTTCGGCGAATAATCTTACCTTTCGAAAAACCACTCTAGCACCTCTTTAAGCGCACGCTTGTTTTACCACCGCTCTGCATTAGCGGGGCCTTTCCGTCTCGCCACGTTTAAATCTTCACAACGTTCGCTTTAAATTCTCCAAGCGTCCATTCCCTCACTCGTCTCTAAGAACCTGCCTTTTTTTGCCGGCTCTCAAGCCGCTGCATTAAAATTTTCGTGGGATTGGCGCATGCGATTTCGTTGCATCCATTTATTCATATGCGGAATGAATTTATGTGACGCGAATGAGCTTCTTTTCGCAGATGTAAATATTCTTTGGGAGTTCCGCGGAAGAAGAGGGAGTAATTAAGGGAATTTGCTGGGAAGGAGTGTCCGCAAGAAAGGATAAACTGAAATACAAAGTATTTCGAGAGAAAAAGAGACTAAACTCGATTACGATACTTCTTAGATGTAGCATTTGCTGAAAGTCGTGGGATAAAAAGAATTTCGGGTGAAAATTGCTAGCCTGAATCCACACGAAAGAGCTTCTGTGGAAGAAATCTCAAATCGTCAGTTTTTCAAAGAATACGAATTACAAATGAAGTCTGAAACAATAGTTAGAGAATTTTGATTTTTTATTGATTATTAAAAGTATCCAGTTCTATATCTATGTATATTGTTGTATTTCTGTGTATATTGTTTCTTGTAAAAGTAACATTTTTGTTACTAATGCGTTGATTTATTCTTGTATTTAATTAAAGAAATATATAATACAATTCCGTAATTCAGAGTAGAAGATCGTTGATGAGATGTAAAAAAAATGAGGTGATGCTAATTATTTCTTTTCTTATAGTGACGAATCAGTGTACATGTGGTTAGATAAATTGATACCAATTTCTGTAGCCATCGGTCGAACCTCTTCTCACTGATAATATGATAAGGTTCATTGGAATAATACCTATTCAAGAATAGAGTTGATTATTATCATTGACTAGCATAATTTAATAAATGTATTCATACAGTTTTAAAGCTAAATTTCATTTAAGAAATCGATTTTAGATTAGTGGAATGACGTAATATGAAAAATTGCTGAACACCCGTAAACATCTATAATGTATGAGGATTAATTATTGCTCTGTTTTATCTCAAAAAGAAACAATTTTCTGAAACTAAATGCAGCCTCAAAATATATTACATATTTAATAACACCGTCTTCATTATGCTTCAGTAATAGTCATATTGAATTCCAATTTCGATTTAATAGAGTATCTAGATTTTTTAATTTATACGTTTTCTATTTTAGAAGTATCTTATATGATTCCCTAGTTATATTAAAAGTTTATAGTACTCTTTCTTAAGTTATGTACGAATTCTTCCAAAGCAAATTCCTCTTAAATCTGCCCCTTTTGCATAATTAGTCGTTAGTTTAAATCATCTTGTTTCCATCCTCGCATACATTTTTATTATTCCGTTTTCATTACGGCTGCTTGCTCTAGAAAGGCGTCACTTCCATTCTCTTTGACCACTCCCAGCATCTACTTTCTTCCGTTGATGCAAAAAGGCGCCAAAAGTCTCCAACCCTTCTTTCCGTTGCACCGCCGACTTCCTAAATTCTTACTACGCCTTTTGATCTCACTCCGGAAACGGTGCGGCGGAAGGGAGCCACTGACTGTAGGCCAATGGAGTGCTACTGCGGTTTTTCCTACGGCGATTTCCTCTCGAAGTAATGCAGAGAAATATCAACCCAAAGGAAATAAAAATTTGGGTAGGAAGAGCACATTCAGATGCATTTGTCGTAAAATGGCATCCGTTAAATTCCTACTTCCTTGATTCATATTCCTGCCGCATGAAATGGAAAATAATTAAAGATGTTCATTATTTTTATACGGCGTAGGATATCTAGTGAAAAATCAGTTTTGAAAACTGCCATGCCAATTGGGCCTCCTGATAGTCAAGTGGGTAGCGAATTTGCCTATGGAAAAAACAATTCCTGGTTCGATTCACTGTGGGAACCCAGCATTCTGTAAAAGGAAAATAAAGTGTAAAAAGATCTTAAAAATACATAAATGATACCCTTAGTGAAATCCACCTATTTAGGCCATATCTTTCAAAGGGACGTCGCACCATAGACTTTACCTTTATCATGCCAACTTCTCCCTAACATCTGTGTTGAAATGCGTTTGACTGCACCGTTTCTAGCAATCGCTTCATCCCCTCGCCATCCCTTACTTTAATACTAAACCTCCGACTTCCTTAATCCAACCTAGGTATTCCTCTATGATTCCCCCCTTCTTCCTTATTTCATTCCAATTTTCTCTTCAGAAGACCGTCTACTCATAGTGTGAGTCCAATTAAATTTACATTTGTTTTACCAATATTTACAGACTCTTCCATTCATTTGCACTTCTAATTACATCATTTTCTACCGGTTACCGTAAAATTTGCACCTTTTCGTAATTATAGTACCCTGCTAGCATCACCTAGTCGCACATAAAGGTTACGAAGTATTTTGAGTACTTTTATTCAATTATTGCCATTCGATGACTTTTGCTGGAACAGGAATATTATATTACAGGCAGATTGGTTATATATACACATATGATATATCTTTCCTACAATATGAAGATTTAAATCATTTTAGCCAAGTGAAACTTGTTAATACCTTCTGCCAGTATTTTAATTATCGTGGAAATACTGAAAACGATCTTAGATACTGGCAAATGCGTTGTGAATGTGAAATATTTTCAGCAATAAACAAGATAATTTCTTGAGAATTTCTGTAAGGAAATAAATATATCATTGATGCGTAACCTGAACCAATCAAATGGAAAGTTAATGGATTTTTAATCCCTACTTAGCAAACTAAGGACAAGAAAGTATTCACAGCATGAGTACTAAGCTTTGCTGGAGAAATGATTCGATTATGACCACAAATTTTGTAAAATTCATTGCTATCGGTAGGTCACAGGAAGCTGCAAAGGGAGTAGTACATGTGCCAATTTGAATAAAAGCAATTCTAGACAGATTCCAGGTATGGACGTGGAGATACTTCGTTATACAGTTCTAGGTATCCTACTTTCTGGCCCTTTTTTTCTTTCCTGTGGAAGAAAGTATTTCAAAGAATTCCCGGAAATCTCTCTCAACATGCCTCTCAACTCAATATTTTAGATAAGTTATATTGAATTATTTCATAAGAAACCTATTGTGAATATTTTGCTTATGGAATGTTAATTGCAAAATGGGAGCACCGTTGATCTAGATCCAAAATTAGTATTTTAGATAAATTATATTGAATTATTCCATTTACATTTTGGATCTAGATCAACGGTGCTTTCATGTTGCAATTAACATTCCATAAGCAAAATATTCACAAAAGATTTCTTTTATGACATTAAATTTCAGTGATCGGAAAACGCTGTAAAATAGTATTAGTTGGGTATAATTTCTTTAGCGAGCTTATTAAATAAATATTTGCATTCCTTACTTTACTTCTTAAAATTTATGCTCAATTTATTCTATCATAATTTCAGGTTAACAATAAAATACGGATTATATAATCAGTAAGTTTCCATCACACCCGGTTGAAGGCCGAATAAAATTTAAAATCAAGGTAACCTCAATCAAATGTATAAATTTACAATAAATTTAAAACTTCCTAATTCACATGTTTTATAACTTACAGCAGGCAGATATATTCACAGGTTAGTGGCAACAAATAATAAATAAATAAAGAATAAAATTTAAAAATAAAACTAATATATATTTTAATAAGGAATTTTCAATTCAATTTTTTTTTGCCATTTCAAATCCTCGTGTATTTAATTAACAATCTTTTCGGGTCACAAACTTTGCTTCCTATAGTCATTGGTTCATTTAATTTCCAGCATTATTTCTTTCCCTCGGAGATGCAATTCTAAATCAGGCATCCTTTAGCACTCTTCAGGGATGTAAACAACGCTATTCGAAATCGATGGAATAAAGGGCGAAGAATCCCTCTTTTTATCGCTAACAGCTTTGTATAAAAATTAAACACTCTCCGTTGACGAAGGCGTGGGATTCTCGAGTCGTAATGAACTCCTTCGGATACCAATCGTAAGAAAGCGAGTGGAGTGGAAGCAAAGGGAATGAAGGAGGGCGAGAAGGAAGAAGAAGGATAAAAAAGGGGAGGGGGGAGTTTAGTTTGGCGCCCATTTACCCCGAAATAGAGAGGGGAGGCAGAATTAGAGGGACGAATGGATAGAGAAAAAAGTGTGGGTTTTAGGGGATGAAGGGCAAGGGGGTGCTAAGAGTTGAAGGGCTTTTCGAGCGTGCTCTAACCCTTGCTTCGTGTTACTTCCGGTTCTGTGACTTCCCGCTCCCGGTATATCCCCTCTCATCCCTTGGCGCACGGTGGCGCCACCCTTCGGGAGGGGCGGGGGATATTGGAACCACATAGCCCCTGAGGAATGCGTGGAATTCAAGGAGGAGGGGAATTCGAATGGGGGAAGTCCCGTCCGAGGGTCAAAGCGAATTACACTCAGCTTGTGAGGAAAATGTTCGACTCGAAGGGGTACTTCTTTTTTATTTCTAATGAAGCCGGAGGGTAAAAAGAGGATGAAATTCAGATGGAATGTTTGTTTCGAGCGGAAGTTATCCCTGAATGATTTTCGATTCTTTCGCTACGGGCTTTAGTTTCAAGAGATCAACCGAGAAGCGAAACTCGAGTTCTTTTCACCTTCCGATAGAATAAGTAAGTTGTCGATTCGTAGAGACCCTAAGAAACATGCATTAATTTTGTGGTATAAAATATGTCGATGGTAATACCGCTCTTAAGTCTAACTATCATTCTGAACAACATTTCAAGAAATATTTCACTTATTATTCAATATAGGATGCAGTGAACGAGGGAGAAATTTTCATACTTCCTTCCAAAACTTCCTTCTATTCGATGCTTTGTAGTTGTAAGATGTTGAATTAATGCAATAAATATTGAAAATAAACGCTAAGATTATCCCTTATTAATATTTTTAGAGATGGTAGTACCTACAATTATTATGTAATTAATACAGAAAATTAATAAATACATAAAATTTTAATAATTGATATCTTGTTTATTATCACGTAATGAAATAGGATCATGGAGACGTATCTTTCATACTAACTTTATCATTTATTTAATTGAGTATTCAGTATCATAACTACCCAAATGATGACATATTTAAGGAGTTTATTATACAAATTGAAAAGTTTTGCTTCATAGGGAAATATTTAATAATTTATCTTGACTGGTGATTAATTCATTTATTGTAGCCTAAAGAGGGAATGCATACTCCAATTACTAATCTGGTGTCTTTTCATCGACTAAAAACAGTACAAAATAAGGCAGGCAGCCAGGCTAAATTACCTTCAATCTTTATAATTGTTGATACATCCATATTAGGTATTTCATATTAAGTGCTTTGCTCATTAATTCTGTTCATAAACACAAATGATTTATGATATATTCAGGTTAGACCAATCCCCCATTTCAAATAAATTAACAGAAATTATTAGAGCTAACCCTCCTGCCTCGAATATTACGAGAAGTATTAAAATAGAGTCCCTCAATAAACTTCTTCATTTGATACAAATCCTCCCAAGGGCTTTTGCAATTGATTAATTGGAGTTTGCAGTTCCTATAAGGGCATCTTACAGTTTAAGCTCACTGAGGCTGCAAATAAGCGGGAGAGATTCATTGGGGAAACCATAAGGCGTCACTTCTTAAGCATCGGTTTCCCCTCAGGACGCTTCCATTATCTCTTAGGAGCGCGTGTCCGGCAAACTCTGGAGTTGGACCTTATGACCCCCAAAACCCTCCCTTATTTGGGCCCTCTCACAAACTTCCTCGATCAAAACCCTCCTCTCCTACACTCCCTACCTCTCTCTCCTCTCCTCCGGAATAAATTTGTGAGCGATATAATGTCCTATTCTCAATTCAATCTGTTTATCTCAACCTTGAGTATAGATGGATTCACCAACCTATTGATTTTTCCTTCCTTTCCCTGTACTATGCACTAAAGTACGAGAACATTATCTATAGAATAATCTAGTATCATCATTGGTATTTTGTCTTTTGATAGATCTAAGATGACGTATTTTAAATAGTTCTACATCACCCCTATGATTTATAAATTCCTACTTAGATAAAAATTACGAAATTTACTTTCATGTTATAATGGCATAGAAGAAGGTGAAATCTTTTTCTTCCGTCCCTTTCTCTTTATGATCTCAGTTATTGTCTTTAATATGGTCTAGATGGAATAAGAGACTTTTAAGTCCTAATCTCGCCCAAATAAATACGATTTATTATTATTATTATTATACCATATTTGATCATATATCATATGGTCAGTGTCAATGGCTACTACTCTTTGATTGTTTTCAGTTTACCACTCTTCCTATACATGGTTTATATTGAAGAAGATACTTCAAATTTCAAATTGACAAAAAATACATAATTACAACCTGTTTTTATTCTTGCCACCAATATATATTTATACTTGGTACCATCTACTTGCTTCTAATGTCCATCAATGCAAATTTCTGTATTCTAATTTAACTCTTCTAAACTCTTTTTCATAATTTATTTAGTATCTTCATTATCATTTGAAATCCAATTATTTTTCTAGTTTTGGCGTGAATAAATATGAAGAATTTTTGCGATTTGGTGGTTTTTGAATGGGAATCTGAGGGTAATAGTCGCGACCATAAGAGGAAGAGAGCTGGGAAGGTTTCCTTGTAGTTTCGTTTCGGAGGTTTGGTAAATCCGAATGGAATTTGGAAGGTGGAATAGGAGTTTTGGAAGTAGAGAATCGGATGAGGAATGGAAACCCTTGAGAGTAGGAATAAAGGAAAGCGATAGAAATTTGAGGAATATAGTGGGACGCGATAAGTGGAGGGACCGTTATTTGAGAGAATGTGGAAATACCACGAGATAAGAGAAATGATAGAAGTTAGGAGGGGAAAGGAAGCTTATGGACATGAATCGCAGGAAATGGATTTTCAATAGAATCTGGAAATTGTAAGGATGAGCGTGTGAAGGGGATATTTTATGCTATGTAGATTGAATGATAGGCGATGAGAGAAAAGTGTAATGTAATTTCCGTTAGGGTATGAAGACAGTTCATAAGGGAAACTACAATTTTTGGGAATTTGGAATGTAATTTCCTTGCGCCAATATACCATTGAAGTGATCTAAACAGGAAATTATAAGGAAAATCCATCTAAAATATTTCATATTATCGTGTACCCTACGTGCATTTTACGATATTCGCTTGCCTCGAAGCTTAATCCTTGTATTTAATAGGAAATAAAAGATGGAAAATCGCAGCTTTTTTTGTCAAAATAGTAGCAGACTTTATTGTCGGGAATTAGGAAATTTATCTTCTTTTATGTCCTATGAACGGTAATTTGTTCGTGAATTATGCTCCAGCGCAATAGAAAATATTAATAATATTCAAAATACAGAATTTCAGGCCCTCAAAGAAGCCTTATGTGTTGTGTAACTTACTTAAGGATATAGAATTCAAAATTGTCCATGTCTATGTAAGAATCCTGCAAGCCGCCTTTCGGCGTATGGCAGGGGGTGCAATCAGCTTGACTCTATTTTACTAAACGGTTGCTTTTGAATATACTTCGCGGAAAATATGAATTTTTTAAACGATTCATTTTAGCATCTATTTCCCTAGTCTTCCTTGCAGTATCAGAACGGCCCATATAACAGGGGGTCGCATTATATCGGTTACATCATCTGAGAACGTAATTTCTCTGAACTTATTTAATAAATTTATCCTTCCCAATTCCCAATATTCCCAGTGTCTGTAACATATTAATGTTACAGCTTAACCTGAGAAGAGTTATGAAAAATATATAACGATTATACATAATAAAACTTTATTTATTCTCCTCTTTGGGGAAGTAGAATTAATTTCTATTTACTCAGCTCTACTTGAAAAATCTGCATCCATCTCTCATTAGTTTCTATATATTCGAGTTATAAATTAAACGCGATTTTCTCTCATCGCTTTCAAATTTACTTGCTTCAAAAACTTATTAGACGCATTTGGTAAACCATTAACCTGATTATCGAATTCGATACACCTTTTATTGAGCTTGAGTTCTGGATTAATATAAAAATGTATTAAAAATGTCAGTCGGCTCTAGCCGATACTGTTACAAAATAGTTTCCGGGTATTGATAAAATAAACTAATACCGCATGTAAATCATTTGATATTTACTCAGGTGTATCATCTATCTTACCATGAAGACATTCAAAATAGCAAATATGTTTTTCTAATCTACATTTTTTTTATTTTGTTGACACCAAATTTTACAATCGAGAATGGGTTTACAGTTAAAAGATGCACAATTGGCGCCTTGAGCTTCGTTCCTGTTAAACTCCCCTGAGAATCAACATCAGAGGTAAATAGGATATAGAAAGGCATGGAAAGAGTTAACTGAGGTGAATCATAGCGGAAATTTAGCGCGGAAAGATATTAGAAAATGGCGTTAAAAAGCGGCGCATCAGATGAATAAATTCCTATCGTTACAATTTCTATTACATGTTTCGAAAAACATTTTATTTTTTAACTCATTTAATAGCTAATATTTAATCTCCATCAGACCGTTACGCAATATGATATTTTTGCTTCGAAATTTACCCTCAATAAATGATTTGGAGTGTAAATCAGTTAAAGTTTTCTAGTCTTTAAGCAGCTTAATAAAGCCCTCATGAATTGTATCACTTCTTTTACGTACGCCATCAAATGAACATCCATCTACCACGGATAATTACAATTCCGGTTTAACCTAAAATTCATTTTTGATTTTGATTCATCTTTCATTCGTTCCGGGGCCCTTCGCAGGAAAAAGTCAAATCTCCTCCACACTTCCAGGAATACTTTATTGAAGTTGTACATCGGAAATGATATAAACACATTTTTTGTTACACTATATGAAACTTTTTATTCACTAAAATCCAATGACAAATTCAAGCAAATTTAATATCTAAGAAAGGCTCCCGGATAGTCATGTGGACATCGCGTTTGCCTTTGGTGAAAGTGGTCCCGGGTTCGATTCCCGGTGGGAGCCAATGTGCGAAATGACCTAAGCTGTCGAAGCACTTTTAACAATAATACTACTACAATATCTAAGAAATAAGCAAATTTACGGAAAATTGAGAGCAGAATATCATTTCAAATCATACTTCTTAATACCACTAATTAAACTGATGAATGTTGTATAGCTTAATTGAAATATAGTTTTTCATTTCAACCAACGGTCGGTGAGCGAAAATTATATTTGTGTAAATTCTATTTTACCATCGAATTCAATGATTGCACTTTTACAGAGCAAATTAAATAGAAAAAAGAATATCTTCAAGATAGAAAGCTGATTGGCGGAGAAATTTTTAGGATATTATTAAGCGATAGCAATAAAGATTTCGGAGCCTTATAAGATGTAAAACTTAGGATCTTTGAATCGTACATTTGCAATCTTTACGATGCTTTAGCTATTATTCCTTCCAAAAATTCATATGTTATAAATAATAGTTTTTCCATATTAGTTTAGTAAAATTTAATCCAATTTAAGAGTTTAAACATTTCCTGGGTGTACGCCCTTACTTGTAAAGTTACCTCACCCCTTTTTCCATGTATTTCCTTGAAGGGGGGGTTTCTCCTTACCTATCCTTTCTCTCCTTTGCGTTGCCGGTGCCTCGATGAGGCCGTGGACGATGCCGCACAGTCAGACGAAACCACACTTGCCCATACTCACTAAGTCCCCAAAACTGCTTGTCAAAATGTTTTGACCTGGTAGTCTAGATGGTTAAAGCAGCCTCCCTGATCCCGGGTCCGATTCCAGGCCCTGTTAGACTTTTTTCAAGTCCGTTTTTCTGCCGCAAACAAATAACTTGGGATCAAGTTATTTGTTTACGGCAAGGATTACTCATCCAATCGCTCAATTGTGATACGCATATTGGTATGATTCTCAGAGTTGATCATGCAAGCAAATTCAAAATTTTACTTCCCTTGTTCTTTAAGTTCAGATATTTAATAGATAGAACTATATTACCAAAGAATAAAATACATTAATTGACTTCTCTAATAACGTTACATTTTTTGCTAAAATTTCGCTTCATCCTTGATCATTTTCTATTTTATTGTTAGCAGAAATGTAATCTCGATTAGACATTTCTTCGTCTAACATCGCTTTGTGCCACCTTAGATGTTTGAGTAAATTCGATTTTAAATACGTAAGAAGTAAAATTGTTTGTCCTAGTATATAGATATTTTGTAGTTCGTCAAAGTCAAAAAAGGCTCTCATTACACTCACTTCCAGACAAAGGAGCAAAACTCTCATATTTTTCTTACGTTTCAAACAAAGACATTGGGTTAACTGCAGTGAAGGTACACACTAAGATATTTAAAAAAAACATCTAAGGAGCATAATTTCCATTGTTTTATAGTTACACTGTTATGTTGAAATAAATTATGTTTTCATATGCGTAATGTAGGGGAGACCGGGGCTGGTTGGCCATAGGAGCTGGTTGGCCCAGTCGAGTTATTTAATACAATAAACGCTAGATCGTGCTAGGAATCAATCAGTAGGTTGTTAGTACTGTCCCCCTCCATCTACAGGACCAATATTGCCGGCGGAGCAGTTTTGAACAAGTGTAGTGATTAATTGTTTTTTGCATACTTCAGTAAAATTCTACTCGTCGGTTAAATGTGTTTTATTTAACTTTTGCTTACTTTAGGCGCCACAGGTGAGTAGTATAATTAAAGGTCATAGCTTAAGGATAATTTCTGTATGGCATACATTAGAAAAAGCTTCAGTGGTTTTTTTCACTAATAGAATCTATTGTAAACATGGCGATGGGGCAGGTTGGCCCAGAAACGACGGGGCGTGATTGCCAGCCGGGCCAACCTGCCCCATCCTATATATTTTTTTAAACTCGATGAAAGGTTAATTTTAATGATAATAATATGTATAATTCGTCCAGTTTATTCAATTATTAATATCATTTTCGAAGTTAACCATATTTGGATACATTACAAAGGTCAAAAGATCGTCATAATCACGATATAAAAAGCATTTCAAAAGAAAACATGAACCTGTAAAATTTGTTATAATCTTAAATAATAATATTTTTTTATATCCAACGACATACATATGCATGTTTAAGACATGTCAATAATATACAATCAATCAGATCAACACAACACAGTCAAACTTTACATTATAATCACATTATAACTTACACTAGAGTAATGATACAGCAAAAAAATTGTTCTTAACCGTTTTCGATAGGTCGAGGTTGCATCAAAGTCATAATCGATCGACAATCGACCTAAACTGCAAGCCATCAACGAAGGGCAGTCTTCCACGGTTAGTTGCTTTGAGTCATTGTTAAATTATTTCTTTTCTGACGCATTATATTAATTTCCATATTTTACTAGTTTTTTACTACATAGCTTGTTGTTTATAGTCACACACTGATATCTGCCTCTCAATTAACTTTCTAAGAGTCTCAAAGTCTCAAATTTCCTTATGCCATAGGAGTATAATTTTGAAAGAAGTTTTTTTATGGGAAACACTGTCGAATGCCTTACACAAGTCACTGAAGGAAACTAGAGTAGTTTCATTGCTTTCAAAGGAACAATGTATATGACTGATCATTGACATGAGACATTCTATGGCACCTCTGCCTTTCAGGAAACCAAATTGTGTGGGACTTATTAGATTGTTCTTTTCAAAGTAATTACATATTCTTGAAAAGAATGATTGAAAGAATTCTTGAATAATCTATTATTTTAGAAAAGACAGGAATTATTGATATGGGCATGTAGCTTGAGGGGTAATTTTTCTCACCTTTTTTGGGTATTGGGATAACTTTTGTGATTTTTAATTGTTCTGGATAATTACCAGATTCAAATATCTGATTAATAACTTTGGTTAGAGGATATGCTATAGCATGTGCTGTGCCTTTTAACAGCTTTGAATTCATCCCATATATATCACAGCAGTTACTGGTTTTTAACCAGGAAATCATATTGAATATTTCTTTTTCAGTTACAGGCGCTACGTAAAATGACTTTGAGTTGGATCAATTAAACTATTAGATATATTATACTATAATACATTGTGGTGTTTTGTGTTAGAGCCTTCAATTAACTTTTCAATTACATTGGTGAAGTAATCATTAAAGTTATAAGGTGACATATTTGTTAAGCAGCTTTCAGACTTAAGTTAAGTCTCAGCCTTGAATACTTTCCATAAAGCTTATGATTTATTATTAGATGTGGCAATGTATTTATTGTTTGCTTCCATTTTTGCTCGCCTAATCCTGTAGCCTTTTAAGATCTTTACTGATAACCATTAGTTTTATTTTGATTTCCTAAAGTTATACTAGTTTAACTTATCAAAAGATTGTATGGGTCAATGTGCTCCAGCCTCTGGGCAAACTTACCCCGATGTAGGGGCTGATTGGCCCACTCGACATACATCCAGTAATTATTATATTTTTTAATTTTTAACTCATAATTTCAAGTTAAATAATTGCCATCCAGATTCAGTAAGAATGCATCTAAAATTTAGCAATAATTTCATAATTTTAAATATCTACAAAAAAATAATATAAAATAAATAAAAAAACCGGGCCAACCAGCCCCGGTCTCCCCTATAGATCTTCTAATGGTTAACACATACAGTTTTTATTCAGAGAATAAAATATAACATTAGAGGAATAAAGTAGTTGAATTATATTAATCATCTAGTAATAAAAAATCAATGGTCGTAGGCTTGACTATGTAGAATTCCATAGAAATATATAGAAGAAATAAAATTTTCACTTGTACTATTTTCCACCGTATATTTTACACATAATAGTGATAACTATTATGTGTAAAACAGATATGTTATATATTATGTGAGATAACTTACATCTTCAGGTCACCTGAAGATGTAAGTTATCTTACTTATTTTTTCAATTTATTTTGATCATCTAGCTCTTATGATTACTCTTCAAGTCTTATTTCTATTTTTTAACTGGCTTCTTTATCTCATGCTAATTTTCTGTAACACATTGAACTTTAATTCCTCGTAATTAATAGCAATACAGATTGTGTCGCTGTGCTACAAAAACCGCCGTATAAGGGCATATAGTTTGGTAGTATACAGTATTATATTCTCAATATATTGCGAATTCATTTAAAAAAAAATTAGTTCGTTATTTCATTTCATATCTCCTGCAAGTTTTACGTCATTATACTTCAACGAAACTTATTGTGGTTTGTTTAATTCTGACATTAAATATTTATCTCGCATAAAATAACCAAAATTTTAATCTAACTCGTGTACATATGAATCTTGAAAAGAGGGAAAGAGTAAAACCATGCGTCTTAATTTTATTAAGAGCAATAGCCACGGTGAAATACTACGCAATTCACGTTAAATCCTCAGTAATCAATGTTTCCGCCCACGTAATCCCGCGAGGAAGCAATTACCGCGCGGCGAATTCCTTCCAGAAGATATTCGAATCCCGCGGAATAAGGAAATAGGCTGGAAAACAACGCAGCGTCACGCAGCCAGAACCTATCTTATTCGATTAGCGAGGCATTATTACCCGCCGTAAATACGCGTTTCGGACTGCCGTAATTCCGAGGGCCATCTCATCCGTACTCAAGCCGCCGCATATATATTTCAGGTGCACTATCCGCGCGTGACGCAATCTCTAGATTACGGATGGCAACCATGGAACGAAAGTCACTCACACGCTCATCTTTCTTCGCCCTTTCCCTCCCACCAACGCATGGCGAAATGTGGAATAGGTTGGAGCTAAAAAAGGAGAGAAACCAAGAGGGGAAAGAGACTGCGACGACTAAAGAAAGACCTGAAAAAAGTGGGGGAGAAAGAAATTTCCTACTTGCGTCACTTTACCTGTGTGCGAAGACTCCAAGGAGAGAAATGGAAAGAAAGGGTTTGATAGAGGGAGAAGGCGTCTCCGGGGAATCCCGCGGCACTTAGGGCCCGATTCAACGGCACTCTGTTATGCGCGGTGTGTAGCGGGGCCGGAGCGAAAGGCACTCGGCACGGTAGGCCATAAAGCCAGCTGCCTAATCCCCAGGTGCCCCAACACCCAGCTACAGTGTTTTACACTAATTATTAAAAGGGTTGAGTGGAAGATACGCCGGGAAGAGGAAATAGGAATGGGCGCAGAAATTGATGGGCCGGTCCGGGATAAATGGAAAAAAAGGCCTTTGAAATAGACGACGCGAGGTAATAAAATAAAAAGGCGCGGGTAATTTTAACGCACTCGCGCCGTTCTTGTTTGTGTGATCTGTGAGAGGAAAGAGAGAGGGTTTGGAAAAGTCGAGATCTACTCACAGACCGGCAGAATTTGTAATTTTTCCATCTTCGCCGAACAAAAATATACAATGTAAAACCGAATGCCTATTTTGAATTACTATAATTTATATATAAGACCATTTTCTGAATAGCTTAGTAACTTAGCTCATTTTAGAATTCCACCGACTACAATTACGAATTTCTTGCTCAAAATTTTAAGCTGTGCTTTGCATAACATAACTAATAAAATATTATGTATTCAGTTTGTTATTTTTCATAAGTTTGTTGAAATTAATAACTGAGACAAAACTGTCCATTAAATGGTGCATAATAATATCTAATATCAAACATTAGTTTTATGGTTTAAAAATGTGAACGTTATTAAAATAATATTTGTAGGCGGAGGCATATACTCGTATAGTTCTAGACGGGTTAGAAGACCATCTTTGGCCTTGCAATTGTTTTGGGAAATGCGTGACTAAGGTTTGCATGGAATATGGTAAATAGAGAACTTATTTCGAACATTAAAATTCAGGTTCGTCGAAGATAGCAATCATTTAAATCTCAGTTAGAGCCTCTCTCTTTATTATGATAGGAAAATAAGAATAATATTTGAATTGTGCAATTTTAATTATAGCAGTCAAGAATATCAACTCTCTGGATTATCCTCTCTTTTAAACAAATTTACTACTCGGAGGATTAGAAAAATCGAAATACAAACATGTTGGTCATTCAAGCAATAACGATTATTATTCCTAAATTGCTATTTGTGGATGTGTAAGCTTGAACCAACAAGGAACACTGTCACAAATAAATTAGTGACCAAATCATGATTGACTTAAACAGTTCGTCATTAATTTAGTGGATCTCAATGTATCTGATTGTTGAAAGCTATTTGTATGAATTAGACATAAATAGGAATAACTTTATACTGTTTTGACTGTGTTTAAGATGTCAACGCGGTTTTGATACTTACGTAATAGTAATTCTACGGACTACAAACTCCTATCGTTCTTTATCTCTCTGTCCTTACGTTATTTGAAATAGGATACGTAGAAATATGGAACTAATTGGATCTCAACATATAGTTTACTTCAGTATCTAGTTTATTTTAATCTTATCTTAAGAAAGATATATTTCACATACGTTACCCTAGTCAAGAAATTTCCATCATTGAGAAGACAGAGCAGTCTTCCTTCCATTGGAAGGAAATATTATTTCCCTGGGACTCCTAGGAAATATTTCCCTTGCAAACGAAATCTGTCAGAACATGTAATCACAGTATGCTGTCGTTCCTTGTTTATCCTACATACTCGTTTCCCTTATTCAATTATTTCTTCGTAGAAAGAAGGAACAGATTTTTATGCTCGTTTAAGCCTTTCGAGGTGGAAATGAAGCTCAAAATAATTTCCAGTGCAATTAGCCTTTGTGAAATTTAATACGCAGGTCGACACTCGCTCAGTAAATAAGAGGAAAGACATGTGTTCTATCGCATCTGAATTTTTTCTCCGACGTAGCTCTGGGGTTAGAAGGTCGCCGAAAATGGTTGTGTTACGGTGGATGAAGGGCTTCCGGCGCGTTTAGGAAGAGGTGACTAATAGCTTCAGAGGATTCCCTTACTACGCCCACGCTTCTAGAAGAGGTGCTCTAAGACCTGCACCGCATAAGGGAATTAGGAAAAACGTAAGCCCGTCAAACGATCTTGGAAGAGTATTTTTAATAGGCCGAGGTATCGATTTATGCGAACCGCCCTTCGCATCAGCTGCTGTGCGTTTTGAAGGGATTAAGACGGGGCTCGTAAATTTCTTGGTTTTATCACTGTTCCACTCAAGGGTTTGACGTTAAGGACCGGTAAATCATAAATATTAATTGGGTCTATTTCCAAGGACATTACGATCACCGTCTTTTTTTCTAGCAATAAATAATGACTTCAGTTTTCGGGGAAAATACTACAGCAACAACATAATTTGAACCAACTGCCCTACACCTATATATTTTCAGGGTTTAAAATATAATCCCGTAAGTGGTAATGCTCTTGTCAAAACATTGGCACACGAATGCGACTAAAGAGATTTCCTAATTTATGGCTATGGTTTCTAAATGAGTAAACTAGGGTGTTTAGTTGTTGGTAGATTTAGATAGGTTAGCGAAGAAATACAGTCGTAATTATGATTAGAGTTACTTCAGTAACTGTCGCAAGAACAGCTTTTACAATCCCAAGGAAATGTGGAATTGAAAACATTTTCTTATTTATTTAAATTTATTTTGTCGCATTAATTTACATTAACATAGTGACTAATAATTCAAAAGTAAATGTAAGATGCATTATATATTAGTCATCGTAAAGACCAAAACGTAATAAATGCCGGCCGGTCAAAGAACTGAAGTAGATTAATAATAAGCAAAAATTGTATGCCTAGTTCATACAAATAATATGATGCTTCGATGAAATTTTCAGAATTCTTGCCATGTATAAAGTGAGTAAATGTTTAGTTTTGTAAAATGAACATCGAGCTATGGGATGAATTGGTTATACGGATTAACGAGAAAAACATTTTCAATTAAAGTGAGTATCCGAAGGAACGAATCGTCAGAATATTAATTATCTAAAGTAATAGCAGCGGCAGCAGCTACAAGGGATAGATTTCTTAGAATGCATTAAATTTCTCTCTAATAGGACTCATCTCTATCGATCGGTAATAAAGATATTAATTCCCTTCCGAGCGGACTTTATCCTCACCAGATTATTTCCGCGATCCCTCTTGAAAGCATCCTTGAATCGAGAAAACATTTGCAATAAAATTGAAGGATTTACTCTCCAATTTAGGTAATGATTTTTTTGAAAAATCGTCTCCGGGAAGTTTATGGATCCCAAATTCGGGTAATGGGTAAAAAGCCCCCGTATGAGCCGGTGAATCCATTAAGAAATAAAAGATATATGCCTCGCGACATGAATATGGGAGCGATTTTCCTCTGAAAATTCTCTCAGTCGGGGCGAAGCTAATTGAAAGAAGTATGACCCATCCCATTTGCGCTCTCTCGCGTTTTACGCGCGCCCAATACATTGAGATTCATCAGTACCCTCTTCTCTCTCACGCCCGGCAATCGACCTCTCTTCCTGAATAACGTGGGTTTTTCGGATAGTTCCTTTCGAAGAAGAATGGTTGCGATTTCGCAAACTCCATCGAGAAGGGGAATGTAAGAGACAACGTGGAAGTTTCTTCCGGAAGAAAGGGGAGAGAAAGGGAAGGACGTGAAGTACGGCGGGTTGAGGGAAAGGGGGCGGTGGTCACCAGCTGTGGCTGTGTACACGGGCAAATTAGTTGCATTTCTCTTTAGCGGGTAGTAATGGAATGGTGGGTGGGTGAGGGGTGGTCCCGCTTTGGAAGGGGGTCGTAAATGAAAGGAGAAACGAATGCCGACCTACACCTGAGACTCGGTGAACGACGAAGCGAAATAATCAGATTAATAACAGAGGCAGTGGGAGGCGAAGAATTGGGAGGCGGATATTTCAGGAATCGATTGAGCAGAGAGTTGGAATAAATAAAGTGGAGTAAGGAAGAGTTCCCAGCCGTGTTTTAAACCCAATTACCATACGAGATGCGGATCGGAATACTTGAATGGATGCTACTTGTAATGCAGGTCGTATAAACTTATTTGCGCTCTCTAATTTTTTGTTATATGTTTTGCACTATACTGTTATTTCATTTTTTATTTCTGTATTGTTTCATTACTATAAAAGATTTCTCCATTTTTCCATAATACGGTCAGATGTTAAAAACACTAATTTTCGTGCAAGTATTCTTGATAACTAATGAATTATTGAATAAGGACGCAATTGGTTTGAAAGGCAAATGTGAATTTAAATTCAACCTTCATGCTTTCAATATCTATCGGGAAAGTTTTGCCGTACTGTTTCTCCTAACTGGATTAATACACAAAACAGCTCATAAATGTAAACATTTCATATTTTCAAAGGTATTGCATTTAGATACGATATCTTTGTTTATATGCAAAATATTTTAAATAAAGTTAAGTTTTGTATAAGGATTTCTTTTCCAAAGCAATGAAAGTTCACATTTTGCAATGTGTAATTTTAAGTGCCGTAATGCAACGGTAATCACCACTTTCAAATGCAAAACTGCAATGCAAAGGATTGTGATTCAGGAATTTTATTTTTGATTAAAATTAAGATATTAATCTTAGGAAGAGTGGACTTGTTAAACTTTAGACATGACTTTAAATGAGACTCAAACTAAACAATCCAGTAAATATTAGCCGGCTCAAACAATTTTTTAGGTTTACGCTTCATCGTGCAGAGCTATTCGCTTCCAAAGTTAGATACCGTTTTCCAATTTTGTTCTAATTTCTTTAATAAAATTATATTTTTTAATGTTTTAAAGTACACATTATGTATCAGTTATCTTATTTCTGGTAACAGTTTGGCATTTTTCATTGCTCAAAGCGCACCACAATTTTCAAGTTCTACAGCAACACGGAAATTCTTCCATTTACACCCTAGAGACGGCCTAAATTCAAAATCAATCTCGACATTCCTGGTACAAGCTACTATTATGTAAAATGGGAAGAAAAACTGGATGAAAAATTCGAGGAAGTTAATAAACCATTTTTGACTCTCGTACTACGTATGACAGTTAACATTCCGTTTTGGATCTTTGAGTACGTTCATGATCACCACTGATGAGAAGCACCATTTATACGGTGGAAAATTTTATCAATTTATTTTTTAAATCTTCGGTCGACTGCATACCATCTTTTCCAAAGATATTCGTAAGAAGTTCCAGATCTAATCTCTCTAAAGGAAAATATTCCTCCCCATCCGAGCGAGGGAACAGTTTCTCTTCCTTCGCCGATTTTTTCCGTCAAAAAGGAAAGAGAACACGTCTATTAAGTAATCATACCGTGTCTGCAGAATGTGCTCCCCTGAGCAAAAAAATAAACTCTGTCCCTCTCCCTCTGGTTTAGGTCCTTCACTACGCTACGCTAACCTTACCCGGGGAAAGCACATTCATGAGTTCCCACCCATTAGAAAAATGCGTTTTTCTCGGAGTATCTAATTTCTAAAAATCTTCCACCCCTCACAAAATGCCCTCAATCTCTTGTATCTCCGTCGCAACTGGCGCTCTACATCTAATCCATCTCCGGCTAAAACTTGCCCTTTCCACATCCTCTTGTCTTATCCCCCATCTTGTCTTCTGGTCCCGCTTCCGGAGGTCCCTTAAAGGAAGGATTAGCCGTTGACCCCAGTTAGCTCGACATCTGGTCATGAAAATGAAGCCGCAAGTGCTGTCCGAAAGGGAGGATGGTCCTTCGGGGATGTAGGCTTCCGTGGAGCATTGCTATAAGGAATAAGGGAAGGGTAGAGGGTAATAATGGGAGTCGGAAGGAAGAGATGATGAGAAAGCGCCGAAGAAATTGTTCCGGGATAGTTTCAGAGAGGCCGGAGAGGATATGATGAATTTAAGGCAGTTCCTTGGATGCTGGGGGTACTTCAATTAGGCAAAACCATGGGGAGTGATGAAATCAGAAAACATAATGGAGTCAATCTAGACGATTTGAATTCATTTCCCAGATTGATAATTTTTATCCATCATTTATTACTTTGAATTCATTTTTCTACCACGAAAGGTTGATATAATAAATCTAGCTATTGATCTCATTTAGTTCTTCAAACGATAATGAAATCCATTTTTTATACTCCACGGTTTTATTACAAATTTAATTAAAGACTAAATCCAATCAACGATTAAATTAGTAGATTAAAAACTTTTAGATAATGAGAGATTTTATTCGCAGAAGTATTTGAATGCACAAGAGCATTTTTTCACTGAAGTAACAGCAAATACCTACTTCCTCTTTAATGTCTCTCGAAGTCCCACCAATTTCATCAATTTCTATGTGCATACACCAAATCCCTTGATTAAAGTCAATATAAAACCCAAATGTGAGTTGTTAGGAGTAGGTTCCACATTTTTTCCTGATTATAATAATAGATGCTTTTCGTGTTTGTCAATGTCAATTTTCGACTATCCCTGTATATTTTCTTTGACCCTTAGGAGTGGTTAGGTTTTAGATATTCATCGATATACATTAAAGGGAAATATTTTCAAATTACTCCTCTTCAATGAGGTATTTAATATGAGGCTCCTCATACAATGACTGCCCTAATGACACACAGCGTCGTCCTTCGACTCAACCGCCTTCGAAATTTCTCTGAGACAAGCGATTCGAGATCATTTAGTAAACCGTCTTGAGTAATTCGATGCCAACGCTGGTTGGCTGAGATGGGAGGTAGAGGACAGAGGGGAGAGATCGATGTAAAGGGATGATCACAGGGGAGAAGGCGGAAGATGAATGGCGGGCGAAAACACGAAGAGACAGGACGATTTCGTAAGAAGCAACGAGAGTAATTAAGAGCACTAGTGATGAAATTAAGAGGAGGGCAAGTGGGAGTAAATGATTTAAAGTGCAAAGATGGCCACAGCTATTTTGCGCCTCACGAGAAGCGAAAGGATTGATGTAATTGATAAGGAGAGGGATGTTATGAGGGAGAGCGGGAGGGGAGCTGCTTTCGTCAGGGAATGGTTTTCCGCACTAAAAGACTTAGATGATTAATTGCCTTTGAGCGTGATTGATAGTCTAATCCCGAAATATGTTTATGGATCACTGGGTCCCTGTGTTGTGCCCTTTTTGTACCTGTGCGTGGCACGTACCAAATAGTTCAGCTTACTCGGAGGATTGGAGCTGCTTCGTTGATAAATATTTCTTCGCCTTCGTGTCAAAAATTAATGCCCTCCTAAATAATGATGCTGTGCACTTTTGGTTGGAAATTTTTGCCTTACTTTTGGCTAAATTCTCCGTTGGAGGACTTTCCGAACAAGTACTTCCATGTAACTCTTCATACCTCCGAAGATGAACTCTCTTTAATTACACCTTTGAGGACATTAATCCATATAGCTTTAATGTGGTAGTTTACTTTTGGAAGCAAGCTGAAGTTGGGGCGCCATTAATCATACGTTGAGCATTAGTTACTGTGTCCTCTCGTGCTGTTAAGTAGTTTTGTTTACGGGTATAACCTTACACAATTTTAAGCAATTGCTCTTTCTCATTCATTAAATTTTAAACTTCTGTTTTTTAATAATAATTTTTATTAATATAATACCGAGAAAAATCTGAGGTTAATCGATAGAGCATAATGTGTTTAATTGAAATATTCTGCACCCACCTCTAAGTGTATAATGTTTTAATATATTTCAATAATTCTCTATCTACAATAAATTTTCATCTATTTGAATATACCATATTTAATTTATAACCATAGAACATGTTGGTATTTTATTGTATTTATAATTAACGAATGGAACTTTTTCGCGAGGATATTTGTTAATAAAAACTAACATAATCTTTTATTGCATATAATTAATCAATTGCCAAAAATGATATATTTCTCGAGAACCATTTATGGGATAAACTTGTATTATGCAAAGTATTTAAATTAACTTCCCATTTACGGATCTCTCATAGGGACGAAAGTTAGTCGAATCATTACGAAAAGGGTTATGAAAAATGTAACATGGTGTTTCAATATCTAGATTGCGATATAACACCTGGGAAAGTTTGTTTCAGCGAAACAGGTAAAATAACATTACGATCGTACCACCTTTATGAAAATCCTACCTGTCTTGTTGAAGAAATTAATTCAGATCGACAATAACGTAAGTGCCATTCTTATCATACTTCCGGCAATGATGGGCGCTTTCAAATTAAAGACAAGCAATCTCACCCGTCTCACCGGTCTCACCCGATCTAACAAATGAATTCCGTTAATTTCTTCCGCATCTCTGCTCCTTAATAGTCCATGGCCGATATTTTACCTCTTCATAACATCGGCGATTAATTGTTGAAAAAGGGGCGCTCGCAGCGCCAAGAGTTAAAAGCTTCTCTTCCGAAGCACGCACGGAAATTCAATATTTTCGGATTGAATTACCCTAACTGCGTTTAGGGAGACGGAAGCTGGTAGTTTACACCAAATTGGATCGGGGAGACGTCATTTCGAGCAATTACGGCGAATTTTCTCGGCGGAAGTCATTCCGAAAAATGGCGGGAAGGGAGTGTCACAGAGCTGCCTGAATGTATAAATAGCTCCAAACTTCCCTTTTTCTTCCTTCTCCCTCGATGGGAATAAGATGGTGGAGAATAATGTCCGGATATAATTTGGCCGTGGACGTTACAGTCAAACGGAAGGGGTTTGTTACGAAAAAAGGGGGGGAAATAGAGACTTAAGGGAAGCCTGCAGATGATGGGAAAAGTGGAAAACGTCTGTGAGTCGCAGGACGAAAATTAAATTAAATCAAAAATTCCTCCTTCCGTTAAACCTTCCTATTTACTTCCTCAGCGTCTCCTCCGACGTATTTTATTTCGCTTTCTCTTTTCTTCCTCCAGAGAGTCTCCGGGACCATCTTTAGGTTGTCTTCCTTATCTCATTTTCTGTCTTCCTTTGAGGCATGTTTTAATTCCTTTGCTTGTTTCTTATCGTTTCACTTGTCTTGCTTATGTTATTTGCTCACCTTACCCGTTTTTTTTCTTTTATTCTACTCTATCGTGACCAATTTGGTCTTATCACCAGAATGTCTGTATTATCATGATATTGGTGTAGAGTACCATCTACATTTGTGTACTACTTTTAGTTGGAAATGATTAAATTATGAACTAAAAATGAAACGCCATTATAATACACAAAAAAAGCTCCAGGCCACGTAGATTTTTTAATTTCAATTATATATCTTCTAAGATACATTTTCGATCTGTATTTTGCCATTAAAAAGCCGAAGCTAACATACATTGACATTTCCTCATACAAAATCTGCGAATAAAATATTATCCTCAAACTTAAAAAACAATTAATAGTAAAGTATCAATCGTTGTTTGATTTCATTATCTGATGAACGAGAACGGATAAATATTTACAGATCCTTTAATTCATGCCCAAGGGAATTTTTTCATGATTATTTCTTTATATAAAATCATGTCGAGGCAAAATTGTTCTGTTAAAACCGAAACAAATTATAAAAAGCTTATACTTCACTAATGTTCTAAGTAAAGTATTGAGTTACAATGTAATGAATAACTCCCAAGGAAAAACGGACTTGAAAAAAGTCTGACAGAGCCGGGAATCGAACCCGGGATCTTCCTCTAACCGGGAGGCTGATGACTGAAGATCCCGGGTTCGATTCCCGGCTCTGTCAGACTTTTTTCAAGTCCGTTTTTCCTTGGGAAATTTCCTGGGTGCACGCCCTTATGTGCAAAGTCACCTTAACCCTTTCCTTATTTGTAATGAATAACATTCCGCGATACTTGGTGGAAAATAATTTAAGTTAGTCTTTATAAACAAAACTTGTATAAATTTCACGATACGTTTTGTTAGTAAATGCTTTCATTTCATTGAGTAACCGCTAAAGTCGATTTGGAGCAATCTTCACTTTCATTCTTATGTTGTTTCAGAAATTCATGCAAATCGACTTTTCTTTAATGAATAGTATAAGGCCATGGTATGACACACTTTTAGCTGTGTCATTTGTTAATCTATACTGATACCATGGGAGAACTAATATAATAACATTCCTGTTAAGTTTCAATAGATAGAAAAATGATGTAAATTGTCTCATTTAATTTCTTCCTTTGACTAAGGATTGGAGTTTTGTTTAAGAAAGTTTTTTACATACTGAATTTTGATTAAACATCATATTAAACAATCAACGTGTAATAAAAAACAGCAGTTACTGATTTATAAAAACTCATCCTTTAATTGATAAACAATTTTTCATTAACATAAAATATTGAATTTGTTAGTACCGTTCCAAAATTTGACTGCACGATCAAAAATTTATCAAATTGAAAATTAAATCAGTTATAAACCAATAAAAAGTGACAAATGACATTAGATAATAAAAAATGAATCGAAATGAATGAATGAATTAATAATTAAATTTTGTAGGGATGAAATCAAAACTCATTTAATAATTTAATAACATTTTACTTGATTCTAAACCACAACGCGTCCTAATGTTATCATTGAATGTATTTTTATAATAATTGATATTTACCGTTAAATATTAAACTTTTCACTGAATAATTCCCAGAAAGATTTTTAATCAATCAATCTAAATTTAAATGCATCATATATGCGTTTGCATTAACGAGAGTATGAGTATTCTAGAATGTATAGGAGGATGAATTCTAAAACATCTATCTTCATCAGAAAAGATGGCATTCGATCTTACTCAAGCCATTTACAGTTTATTATATTCCCAAGGGTATTTATTTGTATTTTACTCATGCTCCATATCAATCATATTTTCGGATCTTACCACTACCCAATGTTTGCGAATTACTTAATGCTACATTTTACTGGTCTTAGTGTTGGGGATCCGTTCTGCATATTTCTTCCTGTTTATTCCCGTATCTCCCCATTCATCAAGCCATTTCATCACCCGCCAGTCTGTTTTCATCCATTTATTTTTCTCATTTCATTCCGCATCCCCTTTATCGTAATTTTCGTCCAGAACCATCTCCTGCAAACTATTTGCCTCTCTCCAACGGCAGCTTTGCCTAAGGTCATGTTTTCCCCAGCAACCCTCTTCCCCTTTCAATTTTCTTCCTTTTCAGCTACCATCTATCTTTTTTCTTCCCAACATTCTCATATTCATCTTCTTCTCTTTTCAAATCCCATACTGTACTTTCATTGCATTTAGGAATTCATTTTAATACATATTGTCAGAGAGGAATCTTGCAATAAATAGAATCAGTATAGCATTATATCCTGCTACGATAGTGAAAAGTCATAAATCAAATTGAAATATTTACATTAAAAAATTCCTGTAACATAGAATTCAATAATTTTCTTTATCCAAGGTGCAAATCAAAAACTGTTGTTATCATCATTGTTTGTTTTTAACCAATTGTGTAGCTTCTTATATTTCTGTGTTTTCCATTTCCTACTCACAGCACTTTAAAATATTAAAGCGTTTTCATTCCCTTCCAGCACACAGGTCATTAAATATTTGAGTAGTAAATAAATATTTACCAATTGAAGGATTAATTGCATTATTCTATAGCATAGGTGAAACTATTTTGCTTATATCCTTGAATGCTTGATGGCTGACATTTCTTTGCTGAATCTATATAGAAATATTAGTCTCTCTTAGGTTCCATGTATATTGTATATATTTCCTCTCTTGGATATATTTCCGTCAGAGTGTATGCCAATAGAGTTTTTATTTTAAATTCAATTCCCTTTCAGTATCTTTCTATTTTGTGTTTCCGAAACATGCCGAGGAAAAGAAAGGAATTTAAGATTTAACATGTTCAATTCATTTCCGTTCTTTTCCCTCATTCTCGGAACTTTATCTCAATTTACTTCGCTTTATTTTATCTCCCTTCTTCGTTTATTTTTAACAATGCCTCTTAACCCCTCTTGCCCTATAGACATTCTTCCATATGACAGGAATCGTCCGCCCTTCCTAGAAAAGTTTGAGGAAGTTGACGAAGGGATCGGTAGCATGAGGAGATACCCGTCAGGTGACTAGATGCAGGGAAAATGATTGCGAGAAAGGTTAATGAAAAATATGAATTGATGCTCGGAAGCTTTGACGCTCCTTGTTTTCTTCTCTTTCAGCGTCTAATACACATTCAATGAGGATTAAGCTCTTTTCTCTCAGCCCTAAACTAAAGTGAGTTCAGCTGATTCGCCCTTCCTTTCCTTGCCAATAAAGACCCCCTTCCTCTCCATGGAGGAAAGACGTGGTGTCCCTGAAAATATGACATTTAATTTCGCTAGCAGTTTGATTTAATTCCAGCGGAGGAAAGTTCGTCCTTCTCTCGAAGCACACCGTGGAATTCTCTTTTGTTTCACAATATTTCAAGAATCGGGAAGATAAAGAAAATTTTCGCAAAGGCTTCCCGCCTAAGAATTTGGAAGCCTTTTAATTGCGAAATTCTAATATTTAGGATTCGGCTCCGTGGAAACGCACGTTTGATTGAATGGGAGATGGAACAATCACGCCGAGTTTTCAACCTTTTGTATCGTTAATTTCGGCCCTTTAATAGGATAATGAAAGTGAAAGGACGACAATGGAGGGAACTTCTAGAAAAAGCTTTCATTCTTCAAACAACGGTCTTTTAAAAGTATTTTTTTGATAGACACTGATATTATTTTGCCATTCCTTTTCTCCACAATCTGCTGTTTAGGCATCGTTCGCTTCCGTATTGCCCGTGGCTGTTTTCGAAAGAATTTTAAATGAAATGTTCTGTTTATTTCTTTTCTGCCCATTCTTTCTCCCTTCCATCAGAGACATTTCTGGAACACAATTACAGATCTTGAACTCTAATCTCTTTTCCTTTTGCTCTCATTCCTCAACCTTTCTTTTCATGCCAGTGGACGTCGCGCGTGGTTTCTGCAAGGAACCAGGGACTCTCAAATTCAAGAGAAAATATATTTCATATAAGATTTTGTGACACTTCACTTAAATGCAATATATGGGGCGAAAGAGGAAATAAGGGTTATAATATGTGTTATGTTTGTGTTACATTGCATGCATGTTTGCATTGCCATCTTGCATGAATTTTCATCTTTTTTAAATATTTTCCATCCCACCATAATTTAAAATGCTCAACATAATCTGTCATACTACCTTTTAGTGTCTGATTTATGTAATTATCTTTATTTGCAAATCTTTCTTCTCTTTATTGATTATCCTCACGGTGAAATTAGAATTTTGGACATTATTTTCCAATTTCTTGTCTGTTTTGCCCAATTTCCTTAGTTGTTGCTCTGTTTATCATAGAAATTAAATTAATTTAATCGCAACAGTTTTCCTCATTGAAATTATTCTGAAAATATTTTATACGCCTGCCCTGCAAGCGTGTTTATATTTTCATTATTATAACAAATTAGTTGAAATTCACATTTTAATTCTCAACTGTATACATTCATATTAATTTTGCACAAAGTAATCCAATATATTACTATCTATTTAATGTAAATGTTACGGCTGATTGAAGTTTACCAGGTTTGATTGCCTGATTGATTATGATTGTCATTTTATTTTTCCAACATCATTGACAAATAAAACTTTTAAAATCATATTAAAAAAGGGAATGTAATTCTTAAGTTGACTGACACATTGAATATCTTTCAGCGTAAAGGGAAGTCACACATAAAAAACCTTAATTTAATACCCATTAAATATTCTGAGTATCTTTTATGCTTACATTTTTAAGCAGTTTGGACGCTGTTAAATCAAATAGAGTTAATTAAATCATATTTATTTAGCTATAATATATTGTATGTTTAAGATCTTATTCGCGTACTAACTCTGATAGCCACCAATAGAGTGTAGTATGAGATATAAACACATCAATATCCTTATCTAACTCTAATTGCCTCTCTAATGCTCCCCAAAGAAAGCTACCAAAGGGTTTTTGGTCTTTAAAATGATTTATGCGACGCTTTATTACTTCCATCTCTTATCTCGTAAGCATTGTTAACTGGTAAAAGAAAATCAGCAATCCCGTTGACCAAATCAATCTAAGCTTTTCTAAAACCTATAAATACAGTGTCTATTCTAATAGACCGATCTCCTGCACATTTATGAAAGTTTACTTTTCCAAAATTTTTCGATCCACATTGAATTCACCAAGAACTTGACATCCGCTAAGTATACTCCAGAGATTTTTTAACGGTTAACATTTCTTACTTTTTCTTTAAGTATTCGTTTTGATTGTATCATTTTATATCGTTCATAGGTAGATCAAAGTTATTAATTTATATCTCACGAACTAATTTTTGTGCTCTTCTGTAGTAAAAAGAATTTTACCTACATTTAACTTAACGCTCTCATACATTCTGTTACGTTCAAAAAGTATTTTCTTTTTCGATGTTCAAGTTCCATCACCCAGGGTCCATCACTTTATACGATTTATAGCCATTTTCCAAGTAACAAGAAGCTAACAAAGTTTATTCATTTTTCAAGATTATCATTGTCCGTCAGTATGTCACAGTAGATGGGAAAGGATAATGGAAATGATGAGTCGTAGTCGTGGTTATTCTGTTTTGTTGTTCAATGCCGATAGAATTACATGTATTTCGTTAATATTCATCGATGCTTTGAGAGACATTTAGCCTCGGTCATAACTGACTCATTATTATTCATCAATGTGATGTATTCGACATCGGCACGGATTATTGATGGAATAATTTATTATTGCCGCAATTTTCTGCAATTTGACATCGAGTCAGGTTGCCCTCCCTCTCTTGTTCATTGTCAGAGAAAAATAAAGGTTAAAGGTAGGCCAAAAATATTTTGTAAGGGAAAACGATAAATAAATCTTTAGAATCTGGTAAAAATAAATTAGCTTTTAAAATGTTCGTTCGTTAATTAAAATCATCAATGTAAAATTTTCTTTCAATACGGAATTTTTAGTTGTGGGGGGTATGAACTTTAACACACTTGGCTCCTTCGCATATTCAGCTATTCTGCTCATCAAAACACACTTTGCGATAAAAATCATTTTACCATCGAGATTTATTTCACCTGTATCATGTCTCTGGTGGAATGGGATGCTGTAGGGATCATTTTACCGTTGGTTACGCCTGAGGCATAAACATGAAAAGCATTCTCTAACGAAGCGTTTACAAGGAACGTTGAAGGAAACCTTTAATTCAAGTATATCCATGTGCATCTGCGTATTGTATTCTATACATATCATTATTAATTTGCTTTCCTTTCATCTTAATTACAGTGGATGTTGGTGTATGTAAATTTTAATTGATATAATCGAAACCAAAATTTCTAATTAATCGCGACTCGACGTAATAATGCTATAAATTGACGTAGTAGCTCGCTCTAAAGGAATTCCGATGGTATTAATTAAATATTATCAATCTATTAATTATGGGAGATAAATACCTAACGAGGATTAAATGATAGTCGCATATTTCATTTTAAATAATTACTTTCTTCGAATTGCATGCATAGCATTCAATATATGTACTTACCCTATGTTAAAAACTACTCGGTGGATAGTACATTTGGTAAGTAATGTAGGTACCTAATCTTAACATTGATATCCTTGATTTTTCCAATTATATGTATGAAAGACAAGGAAGTAAATCTAAATTAGTTTAACGAAAGGCTTAAAGGAAGGCATATTTTAAATTATTTCGTCCTTAGAAAAAACGATAAGCTTAAATAATCCGGTAGAAATCACTAGGAATACTATAGAATAACGAAATTTATTTTTTGTTAGACAAAACCCTAGCAGATTTACCCGAAGCCAACTTTATTTCAATATATGCATACTAAATAATGCTTTGAACTAAGAGAAAATCGGGTAATTTTCTTCGGTCGGTCACGTATATACCGCATTTTAGATTCAAGTTCAGGTGCCTCTTATTCAAAACGATATATCCCAGAGCAAGGAAGGAAAGCGCTATACTGTGTATTGGGATGAGACGCTTTAAAGGAAATTTTATCTTCCCTTGTCACGCATTTCCCAGCATCCTCTTCGCGGTACGGGGCTTTATTTCCCTCTCGTCACGCTAACAATACGCGCCGCCATAAACTTCACCCGAGACGCGATCAATTCATTAAAAACCACGTTTTATTTCGGTGGAACTACTACCGGGAAACATGCCTGAAATATTTCCATATTTTCTAATGAGTCTTTTTCCTCGTGACCCTTTCCGTGGAAATATACATAAATAAAGGAGAACGTTGAACCCAGTTGCATGGATGCGTGTTTTTTTCAAAGGCTCCTTTTCCAAGTGCGACAACACCCCCGCAGAGTCTCGAAGGCCACCGTCAAACATACTTACGGACTGGAAAAGGCGCTCAATGTCCGGAATATTCCTTATTTTATTGTATTGCCCTTTCCGTCCCGTGTTAGGAGGGCGAGGAAAAAGACATCGTATTTTTCCTTCTTTTGGGGACATTAGTGTCCCTTGGTGACGGCTAAACAAGCCTGATAAGAGGCGCTGCGATGGGTGGTCCACGGTATCCATCTTTTGAAGAAGAGTGTATTATGTTTCGAAGAAAGGGGATTGGGAAGATGATTTGAATGGATGAGGGGGCTCTCGGTCAAAGGATAGAAAGACCTTGAGTCGGTGTGTGTCATAGACTGGGATTTCAAGGTATGCTTAAGGGGAGTCGAATGGGAGAATGTCGAAATTGGACTTTGTTGAACGAGGAGAGATATTCCCAGGTGCTTGGAGACGGTTACTAAGCAACGAAAGGGATGGCGTCATTAACTATTTTAATGGCTACACGCCATGCAGTAGAAATGCTTACTTTTTGTTACATTTTTTTCATGGAATACCTTTATACTGTAAGGATGCCCGATCCAAATATTTCTTCTTTCCGAAGACCCAGTTGAGGACGGTGTTCAGGCTTAAAGGAATGAGGAGGTGAGGATAATTAAGTAGATCCTGCGTTAAGTAGGACAGCGGACAAGATAGTAATCTCTGAGGGAGATAATGAGGCATTCTTTGTTTTCTCTTTTCCTTCGGTACCGAATCACAATACAAAACTATTTAGATAAAGGAATTTTTCTTCCTTTTTAAGGAGAGATTTGATCTCAAGAGCTACTATCCTTGCGATTAAAATTAAAAAGTAAGGCGTGAATAATAAGTCTGTCAACATGAGATTTTAGGATTAGTGAATTTCCAAAATCATGATTTGAAATTTATTCTTTGGTTTAATAAAAAACTCACGGAAGCATAAAGCCAAAACATGATGAAGAAAGCGTCCAGTAATTAAACTCCATCATCAAAATTATGGTAAATAAACGAATGACACTTAGTAACTCTCACAGAAAAATTCTACCGGCGACTAGTTTCATCCATACATCGACATCATCGGGCACATCGGAAACAGAAGTGAAACATTGTTTGCATCACGCTACTCCTAAACTAAATATTCTTCAACTGTGAATGCATCCAAAATAATATATATTGCCACTCATTGTCATGATGTTGAATAAGAAGGGTAATTTAATAGGAGAAGAACAAGTTACAAGTATTTGTCTAATGCGTGAGATATTCAGGAATAGAGGTAATTAAAAGTGAAAATATAAAAGAGTACCGACTAAGGAAATCGAGGGAGAAAAGGTATGCAATAAACAAAGAAAAAGGACTGAGGCAGTTATATAACCGTAGACGTTATTGAAAAATTGGAAGGCAAAGTAAGTCTCTTTCAGGGAATGGATAGGGGGTCCAATGAATAAAAAGAGAGAAATTCTCCCCCACTCAGATCTGGCCCTTCTTATACTATAAGGGCAATTAATATGGATACGTTTTCTCGAGTTAAATATTTTGATACGAGTGATCTCATTTAACGTATCAGTTTCAGAAAAATAGAGGTTATCATCCCTACTCTGATCATTAACAATGGCACGGGGATGGAATTCAGGGGCCAAAACTAATATAGGGGATCATTGTAGCCACGATGATCTTCCTTCCGATTATTTTCCCTCGACGAAAACTGCGACAGGTATTAGGGGGCCATATTGTTCGAAGCGAATCCGAACAAAAATTGAAGGGCGATTAACTCCTATGAACTGTCGCTTTGTGATAGGCTGCCACGAGCAAGCGACCTAGAGGAGAACGTCATTAACCGTCGCACGAGGACTTTAACGGTACGTCGTCGATGTTGATTTTCCGACGAAAAAAAGGAGCCATTCTAATCGAGTGACACACGGCGGACGAGGCTCTTCACCTTTCCCCCAACCCCTTTCCCATTCAATCCGTCCGCATAACCCCTTCCCTTCGTAAATGCCAGAGATGCTAATGAGCCGTCGTCGTCTGTCGCCCGCTTCGATTCTGCTTTCCTCTTTTTAAATCGTCGTTTTGTTCGATGTGATATTAGAGCTGACCCTGGCGGTGACAGTCTCCCGGGATGCGGATGGGGTGGGCCAACAATGGCCGACCTATCAGCTCCGTGGAAACGTGATCAAAGGGTCCTAAACTCAAACGGGCGGTCTCTTTTATGGAAAATGATTAATAAGACGCGCGTGCGCCATTCATCGGCCAAGGAAAGCGCATTAAAGGTAGTCCATGAACTTTTTAGGACCCCCCTTTCTTCTCGTACATCCATTAAAAATGTTCAGTTTTCTCTTTTATTTCGAAATTACCGAGGGATTCGATAAAAAAGTTTGTTGTTTTACACTGCTGTAAAAACAAACGGATGACGTAATCATCCTTCGTAACTGATGTGTAATTAATTATTCATAATTTCATAAAACGTTTATTTCCATTAACGAGATAATACTGACGTAGAAAAATCTCATTATCTCGCTCACGGATGACTTTTCAAGCGGAAAAAAGTAGAACGCACGGATATAAATCTTATCGCTCCGATAAATCTCGGTGTTTCAAATACTACCGCTCGCTTATTCTAAATGCATCTGTGGATAATAAAACTGGCAGATTATTTTTGTGATAAATGAGTTGTACGCCAATGCCAAATTAAATTGTTGGCTCTCATATCATTCAATTAATGTTCAGAGGCTATATATCATAATATTTACTTTTCTAGGATCATGTTCCAAATATTTCCCCCTTCTCTCGTCGTCCACCCATTCCTATAAATCATACTACTCTTTTACATCATTAGTTACATAAGTTTGAAATAAATTACTGAGCTTGTGTGACTGTTTATAATTATCTCATAGCTATGTCAGTATTTAATGGATTCAACGGCACAGATAAGGATTTTATTCTTCCTTTTAATATTCACTTGTTATTCATACAAACTGAGGTGAATATTTTACCCATAAATAAATGCTAACATGTTAAATACACCCATCCTTTTGATTTAAACAAACAATACGTGGAAAATATATCATTATTTAATCTACCACTATTTAATCTGTCAGTATTTGATCTATAATTATTGATTATTACCAAACAAGGTCATTGGTTAAGCTATGCCCTATTAATAATTAGTGAGTAATTTTAAGTTTTATTAAGT
Organism: Sympetrum striolatum; assembly: GCA_947579665.1. NCBI lineage: Eukaryota > Metazoa > Arthropoda > Insecta > Odonata > Libellulidae > Sympetrum > Sympetrum striolatum. The sequence goes on along the minus strand of OX388341.1, from coordinate 97,169,539 downwards.
GAATAGGTTTCAATTTTTAAATTCAAGTTTCCAACTTTCGTACTTTAAGAATCCTTATGAAAAATAAGGCGATGCATAACCAAAAGTTGAATTTTTCACTTTGTGGGAGAAAGACATGACAAAATGAATACAAGTTATAAAGTATGTTTTAATCTAAATAATGCATACTCAATGTGTCGGAGCTGCTCTGTTTAAGTTTAATTTCTCCCAAATTTAAACTAAAGATATTTGATAGCATAATTCTCACTATTAGTTCCTTATCTGCTGAAGCGTTCTACTTTTCTGAAACAAGGAATTATTCACATTGCAAGCTTCGTGAAAATTGACTTTCGAAGCAATCTTCACGAACTCGCAAGGCAAGAGATTAAATTATGCACTCGCAATGATTAAGGAAAGGTGCCTAGATTTTAGAAACTGCGATTTTCTTAGCCCCGAAAAAAAATCGCCATGTAGTAAGATGTAACCGGTATCAATTACGGAAATCTTGGCCTCGATAAGAAAGGAAAAAAGGTCCCTTTCGAGTGATTCTCCCAAAAATCAATTATTTATACCGTAGTTCTCCCGAGGACTCAGACGCACTCGATCACTTTCGAGCAATCGAACTCCGCGTGGGAAAACGGTCCCGACAAAAGGCAAGAGAGAGCAAAATCCCTTCTCGCGATAAAAAAGGCAGACTTAGTGACAAGCAGAGAGCAAAGGGAGTGGAGCAAAGTGGGGCGAGTTTGCAAAAGCAAATGAGTCGGGGGCGGAAGGACGGGTCCAGAAGGAGGCTGAGAATGGACAGCGAAAACTTCGGTGAAAGGATTGAAAAAGGGAAGGAGTGGGAACGGAGGAATTTTTCCTTGGAGGAGATACGCTGCTAAGGTTTGGTCACATTCATATCCCTCCCCACCTGTGTCTCGCTATCTCCCGATAGACCCTCCCTCTGCTTCCTCTACTTTCCCTTGAGCCGGCGACAAAAGATTTAGGGCTGATCTGTTGACACGGTAACCGAAGTCCCGACTGAATTACTACCAAGGTAGGCGCAAAAAAGGATGGAGAGGGTTGAGGGAAAGAAATGGATGGGGAAGAAAAGGTTAAACCGGAGTCTCACGCCGGATAGGAGAAAAGGGAGTGTTTTTTCAGCCGAAAATGTATGGATCGTTCCAAAAACCGCAGTTAATTTCGCCTTATTGTTTTATTCATCGAATCCTGTTTGCTTGCGCAAAAGGTATCCCACATACGCCCCTGATTTAAAATTTATCGTTCTTTTTCCGAACATTGTTTTGTAATTGTTTACTATTTTGCATGTTTGTTTCTCTAGATGCGGCTGTTTTTTTTCTGGTCCCTCGTAAACAACTTTGTTGGCGTTCCCATCGAATCATATTTCTCGAATTCATCCCTGACGTTAATAATTGAATGCTCTTGTTAGTAACATATTCATGCCTCAATATTTATTTATCGTTAGGGAATTAATTGGAATATTTAGTAAGCTTATATATAATATAGTTATTCGTTGCGCTCGTAAGCGGGCATTCATACCGGCGTGTGATTCCAAATACACATTTTCAGAGGACAACGATAAAACCCACTAAAACATTTACAGATGTTCAAATGGATTAATATTTCATCTGTAAATAACGCGTCAGCGAGTGGATTACCTCGTTTTTAAATTATGTCTCGGATAATAGCATCGGGTTAATTAATTGATTACTAGCGGCTACACGTTCTGTAAACTTTGTAAATCCATACAGTCATAACTGCGCTGCGACATCAAGGCAGGCTAATGGAACGGATCAATAATTGGGACCGCTATTTCACTTAGTACTCCGCAACTTTAAAATTTTAATAAAATCAATTAACAAATGGTTCAAATTTGCGTATTATTACATAAAATCGGCCATATCTTCTCAGGATTCTCAATATTTATCCAATGAATGTTAATCACAAGATACTATCGTATTTGTGGTATAGTAGTGCTTTCAACTCGAATGTTATCGCGTAATGCCAAGTTAATATTTAACTAATCTTTATACGAAATATACGGTAAGGTAAGAGAATTTCAAGCTGTATGTGATAGTCACTTCCTGAATAGGTAGTTAAGGTTCGACCGGGTATAAATTTCGCGAAAAATTTCGCAATGGAATTTAAGGATTTATCTCCGAAGTTCCGATACCGAGCGGAAATCTATCTTATCACCAAGCGCCATGCTCCCGAAAATAAAAGTGTTTTAATTTCGGAGGAATTGGAACGGACGCAATAGTTCCCCTATAATTACAACGACCATTAAGGATTTTTAAGGCCGTTTTTTCTCCCTCCAAACGACCCATGAAATTTTGATTTCGTCCTCCGGAATGCGAGGCGTGAAACCCCATTAAAAGAGTTTCCTCCCAGGTGATTGATGACTCCCGAACACCTGAACTGTAAAAGGCACGACGATATATAGTCCCAGATCATATCCTCCTCCTCTGCGGCTGAGAGATACGATTTTCGCAATCAATGAGCGCGCGTACCGGGAAATTTGTCGGAGGTCGATAAGGGACGCGAAGACGAAAGGTTTTTCCTGTTTACTTTCGATCCAATACTTCCCTAACAAGAAAAATCCGCCCTTTTTGGGGACAAATCCTCGGTCGACTTTAACAGGGAAATGGGGCCCGAAATAGAATGGGTATACCGCCGTTTGAAATGGGGAATATGGGTTTGAAGAAAAAGGGTGTGAGGTTCTCAGGTGTGCGAAAAGAGATCCGCTGGAGCCAAAAGTTTCTTTTTGACCGCGTGCCAAAGACGGGTTCGCTTTGGGTACTTTATGCGGTTAGTCGGATCCGCTTCGTTACCGATTAAACCAATGCGAACTGAAGAAAATTCTTCAAAGCCAACTACCGACTCGTCCAAGCGACTGCGAAAATAAATTCTCTTTAATATCCCTCAAAGTCGAGTTGGATTAACAAACGCATTTATGAAGAAAACATTATTTCTCTCTTCCGGTGAAATGTTTTTTGACATTAAATGCCGCTAAAATATTTTTGGGAGGAGCTTACTACTTATAATAAGAAAGGACACCCGATTTGTCGCAACTACTTAAGGAATTAAAGAGTCTCTCTTTATGCCCTAAGAACGTTAACTGCCAAATTATACATAATGTCATTGTAATAGACTACTACTTATTTTGTCATTAATATGTAGTTTATATCCCATTATAAGCGTAAGAATATCCCTGCGCTTGTAATTGATTCCAAATAATTCAAAATTAATGCATTTTCGAAATAATTCTTCATATACATGGACGAAACTTGCACATTTATATCTATGATAATAATTTAGCTAATATTACCAACATGTTTTAGGGAATCTACCTCTTAGGCATAAATTCTTCGAGAACGCACTACATCCAATTCCTTGGGTAGTTTTTACGTTTTAAATGTTTTTTATCGTAAATTAATCAATCATTAAGACTTACATTATTCCTCACTATTTCCTTCTTTCCTTGGTATTCCAAATACAAAATGAAAGATAAACCTTCGCTACTATACATCAACATTTATTGTTACCCTTGTGTTGTTCTGCTTCCGCAAATAAAGATTTAAATGTTTTCTATTCTTAAATTATCTCTCCTTTTTTCGATTCCGTAATTATTATTTGTCCCCATCAACGAAGAGATTTAGGTATCATAAATAGCAAATACTTCAATATACAAGGAAATATATTCGTTTTGATATGTGAAATATAATACAAAATAATATTTTTATGAATATTCAGTTTGATGTTTCCTCGCTTCATTTTACCAGAGGATTTATTTCAGTTCTGGTATGGAATTAAATCTGTTATTTCGAAAGAATGGTTATTCTAGTGCCATTATTTTTACGTAAAATCTGTTTTAATTTGGCACATATTATGAAATACTGAAGTTGTGTTTCAAAGATCATAGCGTGAAAATATGCGAACTTATGGAACTGAATTACTTGCGATTCTCATTTTTTGTTTCTCATGTATTTTTCAGGCTCAGTTGTTTGATTAACGTCGGTTGAAGTGCTACCTATAAATACGCATAATATCAAAATAGTGGCAATATTACTAGAAATTTAGAAGGTCGAATGATATAGGCGATTCCAAACGTATAATGTTTGAATTATTAGCCGAATTTTCAAACAAATATATTTCTGCGACATTTCGATCGATATTTGCATGGCGTTTCAATTTTTTTTTTCCATTCTCATGGAATATCAACTCAGAGGCTTTAACTACTATTAAAATTGATTATTTACATTTAAGCTTAATATAACTTGATGTGTGTATAACTTGAAATTTGCTTTGTTGACAAATTTGTAAAGTATTTCCGCATCAGTCATAAAAAAACCGAAATTTGATGCCATACGAAAATTGAACATAATTTATCAAATATTAGTGATTTAATATCTAAACTCCCTAAATTATACAAAGCATTCCAATAATTGATAAATAATTCCCATACGGAAGTAAATTAATCACATATGAGTATCCGACCTCAAACTAGTGTGTATGAAGCTCTTCCTGATAGATCTATATTTAACCTAATGATTTGCTGTACAACGTTCATTTAACAAATGAATACTTTGTTCGTTTTATTTCCTAATAAATCTATCAGAAAGCAAAAATAAGCAACCTGAGTAATCAGAAATGTCGGAATTAAGCGGAATACTCAGAGAGTCATTTAATAAATCACCAATTCATGACTATCACTAAGCTATAATAAAATTGTTGACAAATGCCCAAATTTTGAATTCACCTACACTGTATACAATTCTTTCAGAGACAAGAGTAAAGATGTGTAATTTTCGGTAAGGAAAGAAAATTTAGAACACGGCTTTCAGTGACTTATAGTTTTAAATCTTTAATAAATTTTTCATTCGAATTTTTTAGTAAAACGTGTTCTGCTATCCTAAACGACTTCTCTGTACTTTTCTCCATGATTTTGTGACTCAAAGAGTTCATGGAATTTGTCCTAAGAGAAGCTTGAATCTATTCCGAGAAATGAAATCTCTATAAAATACGAACTTACAACCTGTAATTATATACACTGTTGATTAATAACGTAACTTTAAATGGTTCGTTTTCTTTTTTGGAATGAATATAAAAAGGTATTATATAGATGTTATTATATTTGTTCTTTTACCGAGACAATATTTGTTCAGTTGTTATTGGTTTAAAATCTGGTTTTAATATCATGGATCTTTTTTCTCTGCTTTGACTAATTAACGTAAGGTAACTCTTTGCGACATTTATGGCGTAAAATAAATCCCAATTTTCTATATTATTTCCATAAAATTTCCTTGCCGGTTAGGTAAATATAAAAAATGTAATTATACATCCATTCTGATAGAAACAAAAGACACAGTGCATATCCGATTCATACAATTACGGTTCTGATTTAGCTTTTTATATGAGACGTTAAATCGAATAAAATATTAATATTTCTTAAAATTTACATTTAGTTCCTCAATGCCACTTCTTCTTCTCTTCCACAAAAGACTGATCAAAATATTAATCTGAAGTTGATAGGATAATTCACTGAAAAGAGTTCTTGGTTCTTAAAATTCAAAAACTATTATTTTATTCAACTTAAATGTACCCCAGTTAACCGGATTATCCTTTTAATGTTTGGGGTGATTTTCACGACGAATTAGTAACAATATGATGTTTTCAAACACTACTTATCCTCTTTAGATGAATACTAAGCATTAAATAAACACAGCATTTGCTTTTTTAATGGGATAAAATCACATTTGAATGACACAGCTTTTTGAAACACCATTAAAACCTTCTTTGAAGGGATGTATGACGGACATCATGGTATACGTTTCGCATCAAGGATGTCTAATCAGTCATGATAATTGAATTCTCTTTTTTGTTCAAAAATGGCACTCGCTTCAAAGCACAGAGAAACGATCGTTACTTCTCTAAAGATCTATTTAATCTTAGAATGGAGGGACATTTTTTCATTACGCGTAACAAACCGTAAATGCAAAGATACGATGCGGAGCTTATCCTCATATCGTGACAGACTTAAACACGTTGGCAAAACAACAATGCCGCATAAGCTTCGTAACATTGAACTTAAAGATATTAAACTTCTCGGCCGTATCATTTTTCACCTCCGGCGCATATCGAATCGTCGAGAATTGCCACGGGAGATTTCGAATGGGTATAATCCATTAGAGAGTCGAGGAGAACAAAAAAAGGCTGACGTTAAGACAGTCATGTCCCGGAAACAGCATGTGGGTGAGAGAAAAGGTCCTTTATTCCGCTCCATGTTATGCATTCTTAAATGACGGCTGCGGCACAACAATGACACTCGTGGAGCGGAGGCTGGGAGACGGCATCCCCGCCGAGCGGTCACCGAAATGGCGGAGAGGGAGACCGTTGAAAGCCGTCTGACTTATGACCGCCGAGGAGAGCTGTGCATTTCAATCCATTCGTTCCGGAAGTCCTGCGTTGACGACTTGCATCGAAAAAAAATCCAATTCGAATTGAGGATGTTTAGGGTTTGCAACGGAGATGCAGGGGTGATTTATTCCTAGCCACTGCGTCAAATGCCTTTTTCTAAAACATCGCGCTTTAACCTGTGAGAGAACGCTGAAGCAAGAATACTAGCAGTTTTAAAATGACCTCCCGATCTGTCTGCAGCTAATTAACGGCGCTTTATGCCGTGTTGTTTTCAAGAAGCCGGTTAGATGAAAAGAGAAAATCGGAGAGCTTGTGGAAATCTAATTTATGCAAATTTCATTTGTTGAATTTTTTGTTAAGCAATCAAACTGCGGTAAGATTTTCAATTAGCGCTATTTATATAGTTTATGCAATCGAAATTACGTAGAATATAAGTCAATTTACGATTCTATTTCGAATGTTATGTTATAAAAGCCTGCAGACGTTGTTCGCAGTTCTATTTCGTCGGTTAAGCTCTGAAGATGCTCCCGCAGAAAGCAAAATGTATATCATTAGTACTGTCTATTTTTTATTGTTTTTGGTGTATTTACTTATTATTATTTAATTAAATTTTTCACTGTTTGACGGGTTAAACTTCGTCTAATATATTATATTAATGTCTTAAGAAAATGTTTTGCATATAAGTTTATCCTTTAAAGCTATTATTACTTTAAACTAAATGTTTCATATATTTTTGGGTTAAAGTGATTGTTTAAAAACGAAGATATCGGCGAATTTTTATTGTTCACAATTTTTTACTGTAAATATTTTTATTAATACCTTTTAGTTATTAAATTCTTGAGCATCTTGTTGGAAAGTAACCAAAATCGAAACATATTGTCTCCTGTCATATATTCTAGTAGTAGTAGTAGTATTATTGAAAGTGCTTCGACAACTTAGGTCATTTCGCACATTGGCTCCCACCGGGATTCGAACCCGGGACCGTTTTCACCAAAGGCAAACGCGCTGTCCACATGACTATCCGGGAGCCTCATGTATGCTAATTGATAGAAATAATGTATTAATTTAACTGAAGTAAACATTATATATTTTCAAAGATTACTCTTACTAAATATGCTCATTCTATACTCGGTATTTGATTTGCAGAATTTCCGAAGCATTACTTATTTGTTTCACGTTAATGTTTATAGTATATTTTTGTGAGTTCATTTCCATAAAACTTGGACACCAACATTTTGATTATTAGATTCTTAGACGAAATCATATTATTTTAAGTTTTTTTTGGATCACAGCTATACAAGGAATTAGACTTTGACTCCAACCGTTTTCTCCTCGCATATGGGAATAGTTTATTGTGGTTAAGTATATATCCTCCAACTTCCAATGCCTTTCGCATGCGCTCAATTTCTACAGGAAAAAATCCTTCATTTGTAGTGAAATTCATTTGCATGCAATTTTTACATCTTTTAGATAATCCGTACGCAAGAGCGACATTTTTTGGGTTTTCAACTATACCAGTAATTTACATGCTAAGCCAAGTAGGTCTCCCTACGTTTTCTGCGAGTGCACCTTGGAATTCCCTCGCTAATGCTCGTTTTAAATTACCAGCAAGATCTTAAAGGGACCTGTTGACCTACATCTTAAGACACGCTTAACTCTTAATTAGGCAAGGGGAATTTAAAAGTAGAATAAATCTGCTTATAAGTCTGGATAAATCCTTTCCTGAAGCTTTTCTTTTAGCTCTAAGCGACGCTTTAATATAGTGTAAAGGGAATATCAGCGTTAGTTTCATTTGACGGATTCTTTTGATATTTTCGCCGTGCTTGTTTGCATCAGAAAGGATTTAGGGGAGATTATTAAAATTTAGTATTTACATTTGCCGAAATAGGAGTAGTAGAAGAAACTATTTCTGAGCGATGCTTCTAGACTTGTAATAATTTATATATCGTATATACTCGAGTATAAACTGACCCAAATATAAGCCGAGACACTATATTTTATAAAAGAACTAGGAAAACTCGAAAAGACTCGAGTATAAGCCTAGGGTGGAAAATCCGACGATACCCAGCGTCTCCCAATCAGGACATATTATCAAGTATGATTGTTTTGAATCCGAGATGTTTCATTGTTTACGCCGCGGGGGAGGAGGGTGGCTTTTTCAACATAAAAATGATCCGAATGTGCTGAAATCTGCTTATACTATAACTATACGTGTATAATAATAATAATTCATTTTTATTTTTGGGCGTATTTTAGTCAATAATGACCATTCTTACGATAAACTCAGTTTTTTTACACACACAACTATGGCCTAACCAGGATCCCAACCCGGAACCTCTCGTTGCAAGACTAGCGCGCTAACCACTACGCCACCGAGGTCGGCATATGATGGAATTATTTATCACTTTGGTTCTCCGTAAGAAAAAATCCATCAACGGTATATCTTCAAAAACATTTCATGGATTAGTGTCACTTAAATTCCACACAAACAAATCTCAGATGTCAATGGAAAGGAATCTATGAGCCGTGTAGGTGATCACACGGTCTGAGGTGTTCTAAAAAAATTCAATAATCCCTAAAGTTCTATATCATGTGAACGGCCTTTTCTCCGCCTGTCAGTCTGAATCTAAACGCATTCTCATTTCCCATCTTCTCTTTCCCTCAAAACCCCAGACAAGGGGCAACTCCCCCTAAATTCTCATCGACTGTCTCTGCTAGACGTTAACAAAAGCCGCTCCTATTGTCCCACAGACAGTTGAAGAACGTCCGGCTCATCCTCTCCCCTTTCTCCCGAGCACCGTTCAATCCTCGACTTCCTCCTGATGCCTGGCACACGACCCTCATTACTGCTATCCCACACACATGGAAAAAGTCTGCCCTTTTCATCCCTTTCTCCCCTAAGATGTGATTCATATTAATTAGTGGGAATAATTACGCGGCTGGCATAAACAAATAAAACTGCAAAATTTTGAATACGTATTTTGCAATAACCATATATGCTCGTGTATAATACGAGTTTTCAGCATCTGTTTTATCCGGAAAAAGCCCTACCTGGCTTATACTCGAGTGAGGGTACCACCTACCTGTTCTCCGCTTAAAGAAGTCTGCTATAGTCGGAAATCGGCAGGTTAATTCCCTAGTTGCTCAATTAACAATTCTTAGTCAATTTGCTTTTACCAATCTACTTAACCATCCATTATTGTAACTTTATTGGTAGTTATCTATTTCTATTTTGAATTTCACCAGTGGCTGCAGCAATTCCAACCCTAGACTTGTAATCGAGTTAATTAGTTTTCCCAGTTTTTGTGGTAAAATTAGATGCGTCGGCCTAAATTCAGGTTCGGCTTATACTCGAGTATAGGCTACGCGTAGTGAGAAGTAGCAGCGTATTGCTGTAACATTTATCATAAAATAATCAATTTGCAAAAAAAATAAATCCTTGTCCATACTTCCGTTTTTTATAATAACTGATCAGTCGATGAAACTAATTCAAACGGATTTAATTGAACTGAATCATTCGTCTATATTTGCTGTCATTGACTAGAAGTTGCCAAGGAAAGGAAAGTTACAAAAATATCCTGTGTTACTGTCATTGGTAATAAAATATCAAAACTACTATGTCCGTGAAATTTTAAGGCGTTCCGAAATATTACTGATATGAGCCAATGCAGAGTTCGATCGCCAGCGGCTCCGAGGCGAGTTGAACTGTAATTGCTTTTCGAATCATCCGCGGCTTTATACATGTAAAGTGACACCAAACGAAGGCATCGATTGAAAGGTCACTAGGTCATATCAATGCAATAGCATGATGCTTCTTTGAATTTATCTATCCCTTCTTGATCACGAAAATAGAAATACAATCCACTCATATAATGTCAAAGATACAAGTTCTCAAGTTCCTCTCGTCGCTAAAAAGTTTGACAACTATTGAGGTGCTACGAATATTTCATTTTGCCGTTGGATTTTTTCTGAAATATACAGAACGAATGAAGCATCTCGACAAGGAGACTCTGATATATTTATTCATTTATCAATGCCGGTAATATTTTGAGATTTTTGAAAACGACTAAGTGTCGTGCCAAACTTCTTTACTATCTTTACTGCCTTTTCCCCAATCACTCCTCTTCTGATTAAGGACGATTTATTATTATTACTTATGGAGGTAGACTTTGAAATACACTTGGGTATGACAAAGATTTGGATAAAGCTGAGCGGCAATCATATTGGATTGTTCTTACCTTTCATGGTTCATAAAAATTAGCCTCTGATTTAATAAATCATGAACTCTTTACCATTATATTATTTTGGAATTTATGTGATTTATAAGGTAGGAGAATGGTAACCGGCGAGGGTGTTCTGACAGAAGGAAACAGGGGTCACAATATCCACCTATGCTTAATTATATAAAAACAAGATAAACGGAGCTGAAAAATATCAGAAAAACGATTCTAAATTTACATTCTCCCAACTGCCACCTTCTACCTGTATATCTGCCAAAAATGGACCAGTACAAACTATGGTATTTCAAATTTATACTGAAAAATATAGCACAAGTTCCAAGAGATGCTGAGCAGAAAATATCATTACAGTATTACCTGTCAACACAAGAGTGAGAGATTGAGAAGTTGCTTCTCAATAATCCATCCATAATCTACTAATTTTTGTCTATACAACTAATATATATAGAACTTTTATATATGGCCTTATATCTGACCTCACAAAAATCTTTAATGTGCTACATCCACCTAGCGATCCGAAATCTGTGGTAAAGGTGTGGAATTTTCTTCTCGAAAAGAAATAGAGTAAAGGAGATATTATATAGTCATTAAGATGCGTACTTGCTAGTTTCTTTTGTTTTATATTTCCAAAATTACAAAAGTAAATTCAAAATGGCCGCCTATAGATGATCATTTTTCTTTTAAACGTTCCGCAGTAGACTTTCTCCTGCTTAAACGGTGAATCCGAATTTAAAAATAAAAATTAATTATTGATTTTGACAACACAACAGTTCTTGAGGATCGCAAAATTTCATGGTAGATCTTTTCGTATATTGTAGATATTTTATAATAATATTTAATATACAATGAACGGTTTTGGAGATAAGATGTCCGCCATTACAGAAAACAATTTTTCGAGAAAAACGCGTTCAAAGAATGATTTTAAACTATTTTAGTTAAGTCAAATAATTTTAACTTAACAATTAGCTGTCAATGCTAAATTGCTAATGAAGATGTGAAGAACAGAAACACCCTTACAGTAATAAATCATAGAATGCAGCGGTACACCATAACACTTAGGAAATTACTTTGACTACATTTACTAAGTAAATTTACCCCTACGACTTCGTCAATTTTAAATAGATCTCTATTAACTTGCCAGGGTATATTCTTAACATTTAATAAATTTATAAAATGTACTAAAAATTACGAAAAACACTAAAGGCCTTGGTTGACATCCCCTTAGCAAGGCCAATTTTAATTTGATTCAGAATTGAGTTGTAGAACTGTATTTTTAGAAAGCTGTTCATCATATAACAGTTAAAATGTTCTTACTTGATCAAAAAATCTGATGTGTCCAGCACATGACTTTCTCCATATATAAAATGCAAATATTTATCTACGACAGTAATTTCGAACTCTATATTCCATCTAAACTTGGAAGATGAGTGATTAATTTATATATTATTATCTTTGACGTCACAAACATTATAAATCAATATATTATAAACATTATAATCATTCCGAAAATGGTCAAAACGTGTTCTAGGGACCCCAAAACATGTATTTCCGTTGAAATCTCGAAGTCGAATTTTTTCATGAAAACAATACTTTCTCTATACTTCGTATATGGAGAAAGTAAAAAATTAGATTTTCATCGGCACATTTGAAGAATTAAAGTGATATAAGCTTAGCGGTAAGTCCGCGCGATGATTTCTTCCGAAGTAAGCAGCGTACTCTTCTTGATTAAACGCCACATTTCGTCGTCCATGCCGCCTTCTTCTTCAGATGAGTGCTAGATTCTAGGAAGACAATCTTCTCTGTAACAGATACTACCTGATTCTAAGAACTAATTTCTTCTCGAGTTTAATGTGTATTCGAAGTTCATGATTTATTTACGTACTGTTTACTAGGGAAACAAATTAATTTTTAATGAATATCTAAGCTCAGAGGAGAAAAAAGAAAGTGGAGTTGGAAATATATAAACAATTGTAGAAATAATTATCAGCTATAGAATGACTTAAGAGAAATCTGATGTGTGTAATATGTGACATTCTACCTAAGTTTTTACAAGTATTTAGAGTATAAAAGGATTTCAGGATTTGATGGTCTATAAAACATATAGGCATATTCTTTATATCAAAGTTTGTGTAATATTGCGTGCCTGATAATAATAATCAAAGCTCTTCGGAAAAAAATACTCGACTTATTTGAATTCAATTTAGCAATTTCCTTTAGAAAAATTGGAGCGGGTTGCAATTCTAGTCACATTATATACCAAATAAGTAATGTATATAATACATAACATGCAGTTTCTCCTTGCGAGTCTAAAATAATTGATGATGGGAAAAATGGGAGGTCTTACATTTTTTTGCATTTATTTGCCGTTGCAATGATTCTCGGTGTTTTAATTCACAATTTCGAACTAATTGTTAATCGCAGAGGTAAGTGCGGATGCTCTCAGCTATGATCTAAGAATTTCATCCCTTAAAAATTGATTTTCATCTTGAATGTATATTAATGCTATAAATATTAATATAGCTGACTAGCACCGTTGGGTATAAAAGCTTGTCTTAATACTTCCGTATTTTTCTTCTTGAGAGAAAAAAGATTTAACTCTCTGAAATACCATTCCTAAGTTATTAAAATCAGTGTTAACTTTATAATTAATGTTCTATCATTCTGAAATCGACGTTCGTTTTTTTAAGACCTTGTAAAGCATTTACAATAAAACATTATTGTTAAAAAGGTTTAAATTGGTAACAGATAAGTATATTAACTTAAAAAATCGTTTCCTGTAACATGATTACATAAAGAAAGGCTCGCTAGGTAAATGATAAGCGAATTACGTTGCTGAAGCAGTAATATCGCTTCATACAAATTTGTAGCGAGTTGCCATGTTTTGGGCAACTGTGGTCCTTTCGTAGTTTCAAAGGTCTCAGGGAGATGGCAGCAAATACCGCAGTCGATAAGATCACCGGTATGAGAGGTAGTTCGGCAATACTGGGGAAGAGGTCAGTACGTGTCAAGCCCGAACAAATTGGTACATGATTTCTCACATAGGTGGCATCAGAGTTAGAAGGAAAGCCCGGGATTATTGAATTTTCAAATATCATACACCCAATGTGAACGAAATACTGCTAAGATAAAATCCAATTAGATATAAGAGATAATATGATCAATAAAAAATCGATATTTTTGCTGTGTAACTTGGATTCAGTACGTTTTTATTCTAGAAATCTTAGGATTGCATCTATTGCAATTGATAAATGTTTTTTCAACAGGAAGTAATCAATTTTATAGCATTTTACTCTTTCGGTTATACTTATTTGATACATATACATCTAAGAAGAAAATATATCAAAGAATTTTAAAGGAGACGGGTGGATGGAATATATATTTACTCATAGTTACTCGATGTTGTAAGTTGAGAAATCTTTCTTAAGTTACCAAAAACTTGTTATTTAAGTCGAACTTCGTGGTTGTAAAGAGCAGAAGCTTGGATAATTATACTGTTACATGATTCCCATCCACTGGAAGATCGATTTCCTTCGTTTTCGAAAGGAACCTACGGCTTTCTGAAACGAAAAATCTCGGGTGAAAGTCTAAAATGTGGTTAACCAATGAAATGGGATTCCCTATTATTACGGTCTCGGATTATTTCGGTGCGACCTTAAGGAAATGCCGAAAACGAAAGGAATATTGAACGAAACAGAAATTTCGGGCTCAAGGGTCAGGTTGCCGGTCTTCGGCGAAACGCTCTATTGTTGCGGTCTGCAGGTAACCTTTGGATTTGACAAAGCTTTCCAGAAAACGTGGCGGCGGAGAAAGAAAGGCAATGGAACCCCATGTTGCAATTCGTCACGAGAGTCTATTGTGAACCTCAAAAAAAAAAGGCTCGCTATTTTACCTCAACACCTTTCACCAAATGGGATTTTGGAAGCAAAATAAGCTTGGGGTTTGTAATATTACCTAGATAATGAATTCAACGAATTGTAAAATTAGGTAATTTGAGCAAATACTAACAAAATAGCAACTCTACAGCTCTCATAGCTGTATTTATAGTATTAGTTGCGTAACCAAAATCATAATAACAAGCGATTATTTTTTCCAGCAGATTCTATCAAAAATTAAATTCGAGATTTATTAAATCCATGCTGAGAACTTAGTTGTTTCAAGGAAGTTCTTCAAGTTCCTTTCAGTTTCCTTCAATATGCTTAAAAACACTGAGATGGAAAGTGAGGCCAGGATTAATAAATTGTTATAGAATTGAATTAAAATTATGCCTGTAGATATCAGCGGAATTCTTGATTTCAAAATACATTTTTATCCAATTCATGCTCACATTCCTTGGTATTTAGATTACTTTTCGTTCAGTTTCTTCCATAATTAACATTTTAACGATTTATTTTACTTGGTATCGGAAAAGTATTGAACATTATTACTGTTAGCATAAGTTGAAGTAAATAAAAATTATCAAGTCACGGTCAGACTGAGTCATATGTATAAATTTATTCATCTATTGGTGAATATCTTTTTAAGTATCTTGCATCTTCCGTTGTAAACACGCTTTTGAGAACATGGTCTACTAGTTGCCAAGATGTGTTGGAGTGAAAGTAGATTTTGTTAGGAAGATTGAATGTCATTGAAAACAAATGTGTCCAGACAAAATTAATTTCGAAATAATACACCCAAAATATAAACAGACAAAGTGGCAACTTTTTCGTAACAGGGAAAAGAAATTCATCTAATCTTTCCTTTACGTGAATTCGGATTCCTGAAGAAGGAGCACTAAAAAAATTAACCGGTCTTTACATGTCACTCCTTTTATTTCGTGACCTTGTTTTTTCGGGGTCTTTTGTCATACATTAAGATAACTCTCTTAGTTTTTTGGTATTTTGATAGTATTTCTTCATTATATATCGTTTTAGGTATGAGTAGACGATAAATACTAAAGGAATTAGATGTATGAAGAATGAACTCTATGTTCAGTTTCATAAAGGACAAGTAATTTAGAAACACTGTTAGTATTATAACTGGCATTCTCAAGTGATATTCGGAAAGCAGGAGTTGTGTGAATTAATTCTCTTTGGAATCAGTAGCATTACGTATTTTTTGAAGTAATTTTTGTATTCAGAAAAGCGTATCATTACATCTTCTGAGAATACCGTTTCAGGAGAAAAGAATGATTGCGGTTAGGAGGTTAACGAATTTTTGGGTAGCACAAGCAATTTTCTCAAATTGATTTCCTGAGATATGAGATACTAAGCCATGTTTTTCTCCCATTCCTCGGTCGTTTTCTTTCTAATTTCCGTGAATAGAAGTAAAACTCACCTGTTTCGAAAAGGGTCAGACCTTTATCTCTGTAAGGTGTCAAGGCGAAGATGGCCATCGCAGGTCGAAAATTTCCCGCTCTAGAGTTTCACACCACCGCCTTCATTTGCCCTAACGTGTTTTAGTGCAGGTTTAGCCAGCCGTAAAGTTTTCTCTCGTTAGTGGAGTGTCCTCGGGAATTCTCTCTCCAATACATCACTCAGGAATAGCATCATTATCCAAATCTTTCAATGTGTCTTTCAAGTTAGTTTATGCTCAAACCTTTTTTAGAAGGATCGGTAGTTGAGGATGAGGAAGTCTTGTGTTTCCCAGAGAGTTATTCGTTTGTTTCACGTGGTCGGATTTATCTACTTAACCATCCAAAGGACAAAATTTGCCGCAGTTGCTTATCGAGGGGCAAGCGATACATTTTAGTCTGTTAGTTTACAGTTCACACCTTAGTCCGTTATTGAGAGTAAATTGGAATTTTATCATACAAATTAAAGAAACTGGTAGAATGTTTACTTCTTCTATAAAAGCCAGAAAAATGCCTTCTTCGTAATTTATAGTTAAGCAAACACGCTGAAGTACGCGCAGAAGTGAAAATCCTACTTCTGTAAAGGTTGATGTAGCCGAGAAAAGTTTTCATAGTCAGGGTAAATTTTTATAATTTTTATAAGCGAGTTCTTATCACCGTATGCTTATTTAAAACATTAAGTTTGAGAGATATATTTTGTTAAAATATTTCTAAGTGACTTCAAAATGAACGATAATTACTTTGTATTATATATTTTACCTCAGTTTAGAGCTTTTTCTTCCCTGTTTGGGCATATTTAATGTGTTAGTTGGTATTTATTTGTTCAAGAAACTCTCGAGTACAGCAATATTCTCAACATCAGCTTACAGTCTATTTCTGTTTCATATTCAATTATTTATTTTACATAAATGTCAATGAATTCTGACAGCCGTGGCAGAGTGGTTATCATATTTGTTCTCCAATCCCGAGACCCGTTTTCGATTTCCTTTAATAACGATGGTTATGTATTGGCTGCGGTCTTCGTGTTTCCATTTAAGGAATTATTATTAAGGAAATGATCTTCTGAGAGAAACATCAAAGTCTCAACATATTTGGTTGGAAGTGTTTTTCATATTTATGCCGTGTCTAATTTAAAAAAATCTTACAATATTCGCTTTAGAAAATAGTACCAACTTTGGGTCCTTCATCGTAAAAAAATAATTTTTCGACAATAACCTTCTTTCCTGCAGCCCAAATACTACAGGCATGTTTTAGTCCACTTACCTTCTGTTACCCCAGTCCTCTCCCCAATGGCCGTTCCTTATCTTGAATCTTTCCTTTACACTTCTCTAGCCCTCCAGTGCTACGAAGGATCAACTTACCCCCAAAAACATCTCTTAAGTTGGAATTCCTGTGGAATGTAAAGGAAGTATCTCCCTTTCTTCTTTCCGGATCGTTATCCACGTTCATAGTGTACCCAACCATATAAAGATTAGGATCATCAGTAACTGTAAACGAATTCTCAAGATTTTCCAATCCTCTAAAATCTCTAGTATATTATGGTTATTAGCTATCCCAAACAATAAAAATAGCTAATTGTAAAAAATGGGACTCATGAATTGATGTTTCTCCTAAGCTTTATTTTTGGTTACTATTTCATGATCTGAATACATAAATATTCGGAATATAAAAGATGCAATGGATCTTGAAAGTTCAACCGAAGAATCATAAAACCGTATAAAAATACAATCATTTAAGTTTTGAAAATTCCAGGTTACAACTATTTGTAAAAGGTTGTTCTATTCAGAAATTCCATATCATAAAATCACTCAACAATGTCGCATGAAAAGAAATGTTAGCAGTAGGCTTCTGCGTAATGAATGATTAGTGTGTCCTTGATTTACGTTATTCACAAAAGTCTTAAAAAAAGGCTTCTGTCTCTATACTTTCTCCTTGTAACCTGGACCATAAATAAGCTGAAAATTATACATCTATTTTCACCAACTTCTTCGTTCCCTATCGATTTCATGTTAAAATACCAGTTTCTTAAGAGCATCAATTTGATATGAGACAATATGTTAAAGTAATAGTTCTTTCTCCTGTATTTCATCTGTACATTCTTGTATTTTAAAGTATCTTCCACCTTGTACGTGAAGAAACTAATACCTTGTCAAAAAATTTTCATTGCGGCGCTTAAATTTATAAAATAATGGAACTTATCACTCGCATTAATGTTCACTAATCTTTATAGACCTCTAAGTGCTATTATTTTGTGAGAATGACACAGAAGATAACACTTGAGTGCTAAAGTATTTTATGTAAATAATCTCTCAGAATCTTGACCGTTGCCACATAATATAGATAATGGACACGACTCCTTGCGTTCACGTTGTTATAAAAAAGTCACTTCCAAGATTGGGTATTTCACAACCCAAGTTTTATCTACACGCAATATCTATGGGAGGACTTTTATTAATAATTTGGCGTCATTACAGAAATGGAAAACAGTTTTCATATAGATTGTTTATTTTGTAATTTTGAAAACCCTCACGTGTTCCGATCAGGTTGGATATAAAAAAATTACTCAGTTTTTACTTTTATTCCCCCATCATTAATAATACCATTCGTTATGAGCGCACGTTTTCTATATTCTGTATGAAAAATCGTACAGGTAGACTAAAATACTATGTGAAATATGCCGACTTTCAGTAGGTAAGTCTATTTATCTCGAGTGTTAACAATAAAAGCCCTCGAAATGTTTCCTGATGTTGTTAAATCCTGTATATTTTTATACGAAATATGTTTTATTTAACACACAACTGAATTGTGTTTCTGTGGTACTAGTTGTTTTGCGAATTTGACCGAATTCGGTGATGCTTAGTCATGACGTCGATTACTTAGAACGAGCTGACTACTGCAGGATAATGAGAAAGAAGTTATGATTGTGTTTGAGTCACTCAACTCCAAGAAAATTTATATCGGACTCTAGAAAATCTCATTCTTCTATGATAGTTCTAAGGGAAGGCGCCTCTCATTTCCGAGAAGGCGATAAAGGCTATTTCCATCGCTCGTAATGGAGTTTTACCGCTGAGTCACACCGGTCTTCTTTCATCTTCTTGCATGATCACACCCGAACGCAGAATTTTGATAAAATACGAGTTTTCGATTTTTGGAGCAGCCTTTGCTCAAAAATAATTATAAGAACTACTCGCCTTCACTCAAGTCATAATACTCTAGTAACTTATCTTCTAGATCTTTTTTACTCTACCTCTGTTTTATATCTATTATTAGCGTATTAATATCTTTCTTACAACCATCGTGATTTTTTTCTGTATTGCTGAATTCGTATGAAAATTGGTTTGTCACCGTCTCATTTAGCAAATCATAAATCGCTATTATTTATTATCAAAACTCCCAATAATACTTTCAGTCTTGCTAAAGATATCACTATGCAGGCAATGGGTCAGCAGGAGAATCAAAATAAGAATCCAACCACTGTAAATTAACAGGCAGCTGTATGATAAAGTTGAATCTCTACAAACATGCTTTATTATCTGTCATTGGTATGTGCATATGTACATTATTTACGGGGGTAGGGAACTACTCACCTTATATATTTAGCAAATGTGATTATTAAATAAATTCTGCATCATATTTTGAACATTATCTATACATACGTGCACATGGTGTATATTTATATCGATTTTTTACTTGATGCATGTATATGGAAGCTGTATCGATTATCTGAGTACGAATGTGAATGCTTCAGTAATTATTTATTTGATTCATGTAATATTATCAATGTTTATACCGCTTAATATAGACATTAATAGTTCTTCTATAACATTCCGTGTGGTTGATCCTAAAACCCCGGTTATGGGGGCATTTTTCCTGGAGGCTTTCATATGCCCAAAATTCATTTTTATAGTTTTTCAAAAAATTAACTATTTCTGTTATTTTTCTATAAATATATATTTTTATAGTGTAGATCACCGTTTTCCTTTTTCCAAACTCAATTTTTATGGTTTGGTGAAACTGATTATGATAAGGTTATGCAGAAATTCTATTCCGGAATAATCAGTTATTTTGCTTCAGACTACTCATTTAGGAGTTTTTCCTTCCTTTATAACTAATATTCGAATCCTAAACAATTTATTATATTTTCTAAAAAGTTGTGGTAAATTTACATAGTATGATAATTTTATTGATCATTTTTAAATCCTAAGACAAATTGCAATAGTTACTAAAATTTTACCCTGTCTCATTTTAGCTGACTTTTAGAAGATTAAAATCTCAAAGAGACTGCATAATAATCATTAATTATAACATAATCTCAAGTATCGATTAATTTTTATTAAGGAAAGGGGTGTGTAAATAAGACGGAAGTTTAAAAAAAAGCAGAACATTTATTATATTCACCTTTTGAAAACACGCAGTCATTCATTTTATTTGACCCAATGAAGGTGATAAGGAATTGGTACAACAATTCTGCCAGTGATTCAATAATAATGGTGATATGTAATTTTTCCGCGCCAAACTGATGTACACAACTTTCAATCACCATTCCAAAAGTTGCACCTTTTCTATTAAATACAACACAACCGCAGCTCAATCCTTTCTAAAAAATAAACGAAAAACATATTCTAACCACAGCCCGTCTCCACAGAACTCATAATTTTCAATAAATTTTATACACACTTAAATAATCTCCAGCACGCGTGAAGTTTCAAGCTTCACGCAATGGTTCGAAGAGGGTAGGAGAAACTCTTTACGTTCGATGACAATTCGAGTGAAGTTTCCTTACTTAAATGGATACATGTAGATTGCATACTTTTGGCGAAAAATTTACACTGCAGGCAGTCACTATGCCCTTCTGATAGGCTTAACACAACACTGTAGTCCGGGCAATGTTGATAGCTCCCAATTATTTGTATAAGAAATATGGGTTATATCACCAAGCAGTGGATATTTATTGTTAGCTGTCACTTTGTTCGAATGCATCGGCGATATTGAGACTGGTGTCGATGCACTTTATCTACTCATTATCGATACAATTTAGAACCTAAAGTAATGAAAGAATAGTTTTTAGCTTTTCTGAGAAAATGTTCACTTTGTGGAAAGAAATTTTGATCGCCCTACATGAGAAAATTGCAACTACGATGGTAAAAGAAACGCGATTTCTCAGTCCTGTCATCGGACATAAGAAATTTCATCTTTGACTAGTATACCCCCTATAAAATTTTCAGCTCTTAAAAAAAATCTCTTCCTCCTCTCAATGCATTAAATAGAAACTACGTTTCACTACGGAATAATCTTTCTCACTTAAAGTTATTTACACTTACATTGATTGTTCCATACGTTTTGTTTCCCTTTCAAAACTGTGGAGTACATTACCATAAGAAAGCGTTAGAAACACATCGATCGGCGATAATATGTTAATCTCTTCGGTTGTATTTTTGGGGAGTGAAATTTACTTGAGGGAATCAATCAGTTTGAGGGGCATTGAGTTGGACCTACGATAGAAAATATATTTGCACGGTAAAGGCAGTCATTGAGAAACACACCCACGCTCTCACGCACACACGCTTGATTTTTCTCTCTACTTTACATCAGTTTACGATTAAATGTACACACGAACTGGCGTTCTACTATCCGGAAGTAGCTTTCTCCGGAAGTAAACCCACAGTTCTTATTTTCTCATACTTCTGAAAGAAAACTGGGCTAGAGAGTGAGCACATATTACTTCACTATGTATCGCAGGATTTTTAAGTTTACACAAGTGTTCATTTCTTATTTTAAATGTATCACAAGTTAGAAAAAGTAGTTCTTCACACACTAAACGCTTTGCGTGATCAACCAATAATAAATGTCTTCTTCGTTGTCGAATAAAAACGATCCTTTTTTTCACCAAATATAACTATCTCATTTTTTTCTCAATTCATTGGTCGATCCCCCATTTTATCAGTTTTATCAACAACGAGAGGATATAATTTCTTATTTATTTATTTGCTATCATACACGCGTTGTGCACCCTGTAGAAAAGCTTACTGTGTCGTTGATTCGACTTTCCTGCCGGTCGGGGCAAACGCAGCCACTCCGAGAAGACGTGGCTTTTTGCTTCCCCAACTCGAAAAAATATATACACGCATATCTTACTAACTCCTTCGTAAAAGAACTCGTCTAGAGGAAAGAAAAATCTCTTTTATAATAACTAACTACATTATTAGTATTATTATCCGAGATGTATCCGATTCCCAACCTCTACGCAAGTCAGGAGCATCTTAATATCCTATACACCCCCAGACTCCTTCTGAAATAATAAATGTATAATTAAAGAAATAAATAACTCCATAGTCTTCCATTTCGTTTTGAAACGCATACAGGAACTTAAACTTAGATGAAGTCTTACAGCACTACGAGACCAACGGCCACAGCAAGTAAGGGTGACATTTCATAAGTGACGAAATGAAAATAATGCCTTCATTATTTACACAAAAAACCCTCCACTTGCGTGATTTTTCTACAGGTAAACAAGACAATCTGGAGGTCAGCTCTGTCGATATCACACACTCACTCACTCACTCACACACTGATTTAGATGATTATCAATATCCATTATTACTACACATCTGTCCGCCAAGGAAGCGTTTCTCAAAAAAGTGATTGTCCACGTGTGACTTTTTTTAAAGCGTAGTTTCTCTCTCTATCTAACATCCCAAATGTACAGCGGTAAACTTTGCTTTATCATTATAAATACATTATTTTCATTGTTTCCTCGAGCCTATGTGGGAGCGTATCCGAGATTTTTCCTTTGCAGGAAGAGATGTATCTCCCTGAAAGAAGGCCTCTCCACGTCGTTTCGCCTCCAGCACTCTCCCATGAGATCCGCAATGTCCTTGGAGCAGCTTGGAGGTCGCGGCAGAGGCACGAACTGAGCATCGTTCTCGACCAGTTGATGAAGGTGCTCGACTACCTGGCAGTCCGTCAGACCTTCGTAAGGCCTCCTCCTGGCCAGAGTCAGGATCTCCCAGAGGAGAACTGCATACGCCCACACGTCACTCTTTGTGGTGTATTTTCCCTAAAAAGATAAGAAAAGAGGGGTTGGGTGGGGTAACTCGAAAAGACCGACCACATTCAATACTAGATCCTAGCGGTAAGCGTTGTAATTGGACGATTGGAAAATTCATCTTTAATGTCATACAAGGAATTCTTTGAGATTTATGATTCGAGATTAAGCAAAAAACTTCATCGGGCAATTATAATCAATAGATTTTCACCAATTTAGCCACATAAGGCTTTAATCAGCAATAAAATAAATCAAATTGGGATACTTTGGTAAAATATGGACATTTTTTAAATTCCATGCTAATATGAAATAGCTCAAATTCCGAATCAAGGAATAAAAAAGGTTGATCAATTTAGCTAACATGACGTGCGGTTCTTAATTCATACACAAACAGATTTTGGTATTTTATAACTTATGAGTCTGGTATTCTAGTAGCTTTGAATAGTTTAATTAATTTGATGAAAATATTTAGCTCAGTGGTATTTAAATTATCATTATCCAAAGTATGAACAGTATTTGAAGTAGCTAGATCTCCTTTACATAGTCAGAAATTTAATTCGATATATACATTGTAGAATTCCAGTTTTCTCCTCAATAATTTTGAAGCTAAAATAATGCAATCAATGTAAGTTACTTAAATAGAAAATATTATAAAAATTCATAATCACAACAAAGTTGTAAAGATAAACATATTTCAGAGAATATTATGAGACTATTCGATAATTAATTAAGAATTGAAATACTAAGCTCCATTAATTAGTTATATTTCTACATTATTTCTTTAGCTTACCAGGAAAATCGACTCCCAAGCCATCCATCGTATTGGTATTGCCATTTTTCCGTCTACTTTGTAGTAGTCACCGCTGTAGATTTCGTTGTCCGTTCCGAAATCCGATATTTTAATCTGGTAAGCTTTCCCGACCAAGCAATTCCTGAAACAAAAACAAAACAAGAATGAGAATACATCGACATCATTTATACGGATGATCAAGAAGGATGGCAATATCAAGTAATTGCTAGAGCAGCGAAAGAGAATGAAATGAGGCTCATATAGCTCAGGCTCAATAGTTCCCATTTGACGCGTTTTCAAGGGCACAAATTTGGCCGGAAACATTCTGTGGATTAATGGAAAGTTATTAAATAGATCCGTTTTTACACGCCACATAAGCGGCCGTAATTCCATAATAGTGCACGTCAGAGAGAACGTTTTATCAATTAGACGCTCCAAATTAATTGGTATCCCTTTGAGTGGGAATGAGGACTTATAGCATTTAAGCCAGTCGATGAAAGCATCGCTCGAGAGTGTCAAGAGCGAGTCAATAAGAATATCCCAGGAGAGAGAGAGGCGGCTGACCAAAGAAACGGCATCCCCTATAATCATCCTATTACCGCTGATTGGACCAAACGGCGAGGAATAAAAGGGTAACCGGACGGTGGACTCCCCATAACGTCCCATTTCTCACGAAGCAATGCCCTCCCTCATTTCTCAGTAACCCGGTCCAGGTCATGTCTCCTGCATCTCTTTGATACTCTGCGGTCTCAAACAAGGAACTGGGTTTGTCTCGTCATGCCCCGTTGTAAATGTGAATCATATTTCAATGAATAATGTGCTTGTCGCTGATCACATTTTATGTACGCAATATATTAAATTTTGAGGGGTATTTAGTCAAAAGCGATTAGCAAATCCGCCGAAAATCTTCAATTTTAAATATTAAATATTTTATCCTATGATTTCAGTATCAAGGATATTTTGATTGCAATTTAATATGCTGTTTCAAATAAATATACGCGTGTATTTTTAAAGTTCAGCCATCTAAAAAAATTGAAATCCGTTCTTTTTCCTACTTTACAGCCTGTATTAAAGTTTATTTCATAAGTTTTTAACTACCTCTTGATTAATTTTGTACAAAGCTTTAAATGATTTGCATGGCCCACAGCAAAAAAATAATGCTATTTCAAACCATATGTAGACATGCACAACAAGAAATATTTTCTTAAAGCAAACTAAAAAACGGCTACAATGTATGTTAAATTCAATTCAGATGGATAATACAATACAAAATCACTCTGAATAAGTAATATATAATAATATATTTTAAATAACAAAGTTGAAATTTAGGATACAAAGCTGGCGCATAAGCATAATGGCCATTAGGTTTATACTATCCATAATTATTTTTGATATTTTAATGGGTATTCAACATTTATGCCTGAAGCATTTAATTAATGAAACAAAAATTCCAGAAAATCTCACTATTTTCTTTAATCTGAAATATTTTGTCAGCGTTCGATGATAATTTTTTTTTGCATCTCCACTTCGGGAGGCAAGAAAATAAAAGAAAATGAGTAATTCATGAATTCACTCATTAAGGTGTGTAATTCATAAATTTAAATCATCTACAAAGAAGAGTATTTTTATGTTCAGAGGGAATAAATTTACATTGGGTCAAATTTTGCGAATGTGACTTGGAATGAGAATGTTCAATTTTGAAAGTAGTGAGTTTTAAATGTCTTTATTTGATTGTTAATAAATATTCTTCTTTCACTGATTATTCACTACTATTTGGTAAAAGACGACATACAATTTTTTTAGAATACCCCGTTGCTTTCCCTCTTAAGTAAAGATATATTCATTGATTATATACTCCCTCTTCATTTTAAATACACCTTCATCGTTTTATGTATTCTCTTTACGTAAAATACCATTTCCCATAGCTTCTAAAAGCATACCTGGCTAAGCCCTTTCTCGAAGTATAGTTTATGTTTTTTTGCACATTTCGGAGCCCAGGAGCTAATTAGCCCCAGGCCATTGTACACACCCCCGAGAATCCGAGGAAAATACAACATCAATTAATTCCCCTCTGTGCTTCCTACCGATGCGTGGATTCGTACGCTTTCGCAAACTGGCTATGGCGGGGAATTCCTCTGGGCGTTGCTCAGCTCCGTTTCTTTGCTGCAGAGCCCCATATATTTCAGGGAACGGATACGTCTTTGTTTTCATTCGCATAGCAGACTTCTGCAGAATTATTCTCCACCGAATTCCTTTTTGGGAAGCGAAACATTCCTAATGCTTGCACAGGGACTGTCTTTGTATGAGACTAACGTTTAAGCTGTTATTTATGGCGATATGAGAATGTTATGATTCGAATTGCAGAGCTTTGCTTGTTTTTGAGCTCGGCCTTTCAAACTTTCATTTTTAAATTTAGCCCATAAGCATTTAAGTTCCGTTTTCTACTTTTCATTCCTCAGTTGTCACTCAAATGAGAAATTGGAGTTTTATTTATGTTGTACCGTCTCAAGGAATGAAATAGAAATAAAAGAATATATCATAGGATGTCAGTTCAAAAATCTATATGCTATATTTTATCTGCTGAAGAACTAGTTCTAAAACGAAATTTCTGAATCACTCAGGTTAATTAAAAATATCCAACCTTCAAAGTGTGGAGATGACTAAGTATTTATGTTAATTCCTTCTGTTTATAAACTTGTGACATTGCCACCACTGGAAATTTATTTCTAGATATACGAGATTATATTATATTATGCATAGATTATTTCAATCTCTTTCAAAAGATTAAATGCCAAGTTAGTGTTGAAACAATTCGTTTATATCTAAAGATAACAGTGATGTTTTATCTGAGGAATATTGGATGTTGAAATTCTTCCTATTCTGTATATCTTGTAATTCGGATATAATAGAAAATTAAGTGAATATACGAGTAATAAAGATGAGCGCCGTAAGGAATGGAATAACTCCATATGAACGCAGTAATTTTGAAACCATGAAGGCAATTTCATATCCAACAGGTTTATGAATTCTCTCTCAGAGAACACTCAGCAGCAAGTGCTCGCATATTTAAGCAAAGGGACCTCCATGATATTTTTTAAAGTGGAGGCCCTTCTTTGGGTAAGAGGCTCCTCCGATGCGTTCGCATCCCCAAGCACTCGATATTCAACGACTTACAGCGAAGTCTAGGAAATCTATTAGCGAAGGTCTTTTCACGGGAGGCCCATAACGAGTGATCATGTACATTCCGCCTCCCATCAATGATTCACTCCACACGGTACGGGAATGAATGAAATTTCCTCCAGAACTTTACAATCGCCATAACTTTTTCTTTATAATCCCACGCGATGCGAGCAATTTTACTCCACCTCGAGCACGGTAGTGAGGCGAAATGCCCTTGGAAGGCTCTACGCGCACCGGGACGATCTTATTCTCTTTACGGCGCCCTTGGGCTCTTGCCTACCCTAAAAAACCATGAAAGCCAAGACCCCTTTTTCCTACCTTACAAGAAACCCCCTAATGGTGCCTCGTGGTCAATATTTTAAAACCCCTCCCCCGTACCGTACTTCCTCCTCTTCCTGCGACTTTAAACATACCACTATGCAGAGGGCGATAAAAAAGAATGGAATACGTGCGTGGGAGGACCTGTATCCGGTTCGATGTTCGTATGGAGAGACTATCGCCCGCTACCTTTCTCGGCCCCTCCCTTTTCTCGGGACGAGTTTATTTCTATTTTCCATTCCTTCGTTTCTCTCTTCTCCACTACCTTTGTGAGCAATAAGGAGCGAGTAGGAAATTTCTCCTTACCTGGTTGCTAGGTCACGATGCACGAAGTTGAGCGTCTCTAGGTATCGCATGCCGGAGGCAATTTGTGCGGCCATGTAGAGCAGACAATTGAAGCTGAAATGGAAAGAACGATCTCGTTTTAACCCTTCTCTTACTTTATAATTGCAGTTCGCGGGAGTTCTGCTTCGGACGTTAAATGGAGTTTTTTACTATAAATCGTTCCTTTGATATTGCCCTTCGATTACAAAAAAGAAAAGTAGCATGATACGTCGAGAAATGAGAAGGGATGTGATATTTCCAGTTGGAGAACTTCGTGTCAGTTATTCAGGAGTACATTCAAACGGGCTTTATTTTCCAAAGGTAATAAAAAAATGATTGGAAAAATTCTCCATCAGTTTATAGTTGAGAAATAGTTAAGTTAATATTCTCCATTTTCAAATTATATAAATAGAACGAACTATCATTTGTTATGTTCAACATGCCAGAGTTTACACGATTTGCATTTTTAGTTAGCAATTCTCATATTTATATAAAAATGAAAAAAATTAAAATGAAAATGTGACAGAAAAGTGAACATGAAAAATAAGATCTTACTGTAATCCACTTTTAATAAAATTCAGTTTGCTTGTCCGAGCATACCTAAGTGTTTTCACTCCAGCCATGTGATGCGATGGCGGCAGTGTCTTGGCAGCCGATCCTTCGGCTGGAACGTGCGTCTTTAGGAATTGGTTCAAGTCTCCGTGGTCCAGGTATTCCATGATGACGCAGAGGGGCTCTTCACGGGCGCAGGCGCCGAGCACACGGGCAATGTTGGGGTCTTCGAGGGCTGCCAGTATGCGGACTTCTCGTTGAAAGTCAGACCTGAAAGATAAACAAAAAATAATCATGCTATCTTTATTTCTAACATTGGAGGATTTCAAAAATGAATTTTAATGTATTTATTAGATATCGGCGATTTAATAGACAAAATTATGGATCATGCTTTCTTTATTTCTGATGTTGAAGTTGGAGTAGTAGTATTGTTAAAAGTGCAATCAAATAATTACCTACACTTACAGATTTGTTAGATTTAACCTAACAAGTATTTTACGAGGAAAAGTTACGGAGAAGTTTAGAAAATTATCAATTTATCCTACAGGGGTTATTTTCCTTGCAATGTTTTATTCTACGATATGCACTATTCACTATTCACCAGACCGAAGCTGAAATGCCTACATTTTGATATAAACATGTTAAAACACAGATAGGTGTATCGGGTACCTGGCAAACAAATTTTGTTAGTATTATTCTTTGCTGAAATGCTATTTGATACATAGATATCCAACAGCACAATTGATTTCTTTTTATGAGTTTTTTCTAGTTTAGTGAGTTTCTCAAAAATTTTAAAACACTCGGAGTTTTCAGAATGTAATTTATAAATGTATCGTGATAATAATAAGAATAAGATAATAAAAAATAAATTTTAAAATATTGAATTCAAACTTTATATTTCTGTAGAATTAACGGTATGAAAAAATCGGAACACAAATTACAAACAAAAATGAAAGCAGATGTGAAATACACTTATGTATCGTATAATGCCAATGTTTAAGAAGACATACATGATTGTAGAAGATATGTATGATTGTATAAGATGGTGTGTGATAGCATTATTGCCTTAATTTTGCAATCAGAAACCTGCTAAAAACTACCAATAGGCTATTAAAGTCTTTAATCTAAGGATTTTCTTGAGGCTATCAGAGTATAAAAATATCGATTTCGAATTTAGGGCCTAATTGAAAGAGAAAACGAGCGGAAAATAGATTTGGAGAAAAATTAAAAGCACTTAGTCACGCCCCCATTATCTTTTACGCCGATTCCTCGATATTACGCCTCGGAATTTAAACGGATGACCGCTCGATAACTTCGAAAGAAAATAAGAAAGAGACGCCGGATACTCCTTGGAAACTTTTCTAGCGAGAAGAATTCCACCGGTTTCATTCCGTTGGGAAAGAAACTTCTCCGCCCTTTTTCTCACCTCAACCCTTTTATTTCCAGCAGAAATTCAATCTCCGCCGATTCGATCTCATATTTTCCCTCACCCTAACCCTCGCCGACCGCTAATTTTTATTCCCCACTCGTTACCCCCGAGAAAATCGTAACCCCGCGCGAAATGCTTTTCAGGGAAATTTAGCATTTGGGGAATTATCGCTTTACCCAACGCCCGCCTTACTACATTAAACCCTTTCCATCGCGACGTAAAAGCCCCATTCCCTTACTTCTCGAATCGGTCTGGAGAGGGAGTCTTTATGAATTCGTCCCGACGTGAATAATGAAGCCGGGCCCTGCGCCATTAATTTACCCGATCGCTGTAACTCCGAAGCGAGTCTTAAATTCTAGCGACCGTCTCCACTTAGGGAAGGGGCAAACGGTAGCCAAGGAGGCGGCTGTAGCTGGGAGGCGACATCGCACCTTCTCTCCCTGTGTTTATGAAAAATCCTCTATTTCGGAATTGTCTCTCCTTATTTCCTCCTAATAATACGGCGTGCCGTCGGGAGTACAAGGATGGAGTTTACGGGTCGGAGATGTTAATTAGTTTTGGGTGAAGGCTGATAATGGAAGATCAGAGGAGGAACGGGATAAGGGTCACGCCTTCTCACCCACGGCCCTCCTTAACATTCGAGACCGTCTCCTTATTACGACTCCAATTTCACTCCGGTTGTCATGCAAATCAAACTGTTTAAAACGACCCCGTTTGAGAGGGCGTGAAATGAGTAACGGCAATCAACGACGAATCGCTATCTGGTCGGAAAATTAAAATTTAATTGCTCTCCATTGAGAAAATGATTTTTATTTCTCCTCCCATTAGAATACCATATTCCGAGACAATAAAACCATCCCAAACGACCGAAAATGGCTATGTCTATTTAAATAGTAGCTGGATAACTTATGCAGGGAGAAGAAAGGGAAGAAAATTGGAGTTTTAGCTAAATTAAAGGGGGGGAGAATACGGATGTTTTG
Source organism: Sympetrum striolatum (assembly GCA_947579665.1). Lineage (NCBI taxonomy): Eukaryota > Metazoa > Arthropoda > Insecta > Odonata > Libellulidae > Sympetrum > Sympetrum striolatum. The sequence continues at coordinate 97,138,955 of OX388341.1, read as the reverse complement.
GGCTGCATTAATTCGAGGAATAGTTTCTAAGATTTAATTGGCTCCGGAATGAGGAAAGGGGAAGATTTGGTGTCGGTGCCCTCATAGGAACCTTAGCAAAAATGTAGGGTCGGGAAGTTGTTTGGGGACGTATCGATATCTTCCAGCGGAGAGTTTTAATTGGAGCCCCCCTTTGGATCTTAGCTCACTTCCCTGCCGGCAAATAGAAAATGGCCCCTCGCAAAACCCTTAGGAGTGAATGGGACCGAGAGATAGACGTGCGGGAGAAAAGGAAGGATCGCGCGGGGGCGACCATTGGAGGACTATTTGAAGCCCACCGAAGCGGAAGCTCGGGAAACACGTCACAGGTGGTTGACGCTGCCGTAAATCAGATTCCCGTTAATTGGGTACTGCTTCTGAACACGTGCGACGGCTTCTGATATCCCAGAGGGATCCGCGAGGCGTTGATTGCGCTATCAAAGCACGCTGTTGTACTGTTTTTAATTAAACCGCCCTCCCTTGATTAAGACTCCCATCGAACCCTTAAAACTCGCGCCGTTTCCAGTCACGTCCACCGGAGGCAAACTTGGAGGAGTTTCCATTCGATGCGTGCCGTTGCAACGGAACGGAATATGAGAGGATGATGATGGATGGCGAGGACCTAACTTTGGTATGGAAACTAGATCTCGTATTTTCCGTTGAGATCTTCCATTCTCCCAAAGTTTCTTGCGTAATATTTTTGCACTTCTGTGGAAATGGTATTTTAATCTCTTAAAGTGAGCGATAGCGCCTTTTTGTTATTCGCATTACTTGGAGTGACTCGGAGGTCACGGGAGACACCGGGAGTTCTGGCGTTATGTAACTACTATTTAAATGAATTTGAAAGGAAGTGTTCCTCAAGAAATTTTCCGGCAAAGGAATCATAAATCCAAGAGAGTTAAGTGAAATTGGATTATAAAGAAGAGAAATGGCTTCAAGTTCCACATTTCGGTATTTCCCATGATATACGGAATTTCCGAACTCTTGAGTCTATCATAGTTATGCATATCTAAAGTAAGAATAATATTTTATAATGCTCAGTAAAATGACTGTTTGAGCGAATACGTATGCTTCAAATAATAGTAAACGCCTTTGCCTTCAGTCTTAACGCTTTTATTTCAATTTAAATTATTTCAAGTGATTTTAAAAACAGGCGCAGTATCAAAAAATTAGGATTACCTAGGTTTACTCAGTGAGATTAACTACGTTTACTGCCTTTCTTGCTAGCCACTTCTAAGGCTGTCCGTTCCGATGGCACGGAAACCTTTGTGCACCGTGTCAAACATGCTATTTTCCCCAACAAGAAACTCAATGTAGAAGAATCAGACCGTATGATTAAATCAACACATTTGAAGAGCTTCAACCCTATAAGAACAGTTTGGAGATTTTTCCACAAGGAAGTTGTAACACAACATCTCCCTTTTCGTAGCAATACCGGCTCTTGAATACCCTCAAAGAAATCCTTCCTTTCCATCCACATGAGCTTGTGAAAGCATTCTGGGAGAAGAGAGAAAGAAAATCTCTATTCTCCCGTCTTCTCTTTGAAAGCCTTTATACCTTCTTTTACATTTCCTTTCAATCCTCGCTTGCAAGCTTTATACTGCTTTATTTACTGGGAATAGGAGGAAGATTTAAATTATTAGTAAGGGGAGATTGGCATTTATAAAAGAAGGCAGAGGGGATTGCAAATGCACGTCCTAAGAAAGAGTTAGATAAAAGTGTTATATATGATAGGAGCAGGATATCTTCTTAATCTTTTTCCTCTTTGAGATCACGAGTTGTCCCATGGACCTCATTCTATTAAAGGGGACAAGTAAGGGCGCACGTTAGGCCTTCCACCTCGCCCTCGTCTGGTTTTGGTTCTTCATTCCTTTTATCTTACTCTCTCCATTCTAATCTTTTTGCCCACCCACCTGTCTTCCTCGCTCCAAGCTCAAATCTCCAACCGGCTTGAAAGCAACACGGCTGGATTTTATGGGAAATGGATACGCATATAAAAGTGAGAAATAAGTATAAATGGTTCATTGGGGATTTTTAGCGGCGACGGTGACATATGGAGCCCCATGAGAGGCTAAGGAAAGAAGGGATGCAGCTGAAATGGTAAGGGATATCTTAGTTTTTGTTTGCGAGCTAGTCCATGGAGTAACATTGCTTCACATTCAATGTAAAGATACTCAAAAACAAATAATTTTAATTCTAAGAGAATATAATACCGTTTACTATTTCACTCTTTGTAAACGGATAATTCCGCTAAAGCTTAGGATTTTTATTGTGATTCGATGCTAAGATGCAGCGGAAAGATATCAACAGGAAGATATATAGAGAGATCAAAAATCCTTATTGAAAAATAAATTATTCAAATTAGGACGAACTGAAAAACCACTTCTATATTCTAAAAACGGTAATTTGGGGATTAATATGTAACATGTTTTGTTATTTTTCGTAAAAGTATCACAATATATGGACTTTTTAGACAATGGTTTATCAGAGCTCGAGTGGCAGTTTATACAGTACAGTAAAATGAAATAAGAAACCGATAGCTGTGAAAATCATTGTTCTTGTCTATAATCTAATGCTCAATTTAGAATGCAATACCAGTAGAAAACGGCTTCATGATAAAATACTTTTACTACACCACAATAAAATTAGAAACACGACCAGGTTTCGTAGCCAAGCTACATCTTCAGGTGGCATGAAAAAAAAATCAACAACATTATATAGGAAACATCGAGGCAGGGGGTAATTTTATTGCGGTGTAGTAAAAGTATTTTATTATGAAGCCGTTTTTTATTTATGAATACCACGAAGTAAAACTTGAGTCTTTGTTGTCAGTACCAGTAGGTTTTGCTTCAGAGATTCACTTTTAGGCAGTTGAAATGAATAACCCATTATCTTATGCTTGATAACAGCACTATTTGCGATATGATAATCCGTTGATGTAAGCTACCGCATAACACGTTCACTACTACTTGTATCCACGATCCATGAATTTACCGATCATAGTTTTGACGAACGACATCATCATCTGTCCAGCTGCCATAAATCACGGGTAGCAATGAGTAAATGACTGCGATATGTCAGAAGTTGCGGCTTCAACGACCATCACGGTCTCTTCCGTCACCGCTCGAGCTTATGATCCCACAAATCATATGTCAACTCCCTCTTCTCAACGGAATACCCTAAGAGGCTCTTATTATTCTCTTCACTTATGCACATGTGTCTTACATTACCTCTAGTAGTCTCCTCAAGTTCCTATCATTAACGCATTCTCTGCTTCACAAATATTTATGCCCTTGGTGCTTGTCCTTCTAATGTATCTCTATTTTGTAATGACTTTGGGCATAATATTTCATGAAGAGAATATACATTAAATAAAATTTAATGAGATTCCTTCTTTGACTATTCACATCCTCTGCAGAAGGCTGTTCTATAAATTGCCTTAAATATGAATATACTCCGGAGAGAATCTCAAGTTTGATGAAATGTAACAGAATATCTTCAGTTAAATTAATCGTATTAAAATACTGATGTTAGGTAAATATGATTTTTTACGATAGAAAATAACATTTCTGTAATGATAGCTTTATAAGTGGTAAACTATTTCAAACTATAGTTATGTATTTAAAATTGCCTTGTCAAGAGAGGGCATTTCGCAAAAATGTGCTACCATTGTGAATCGAACCCAGGACCAACATCACCAAAACTTTCTAACGCGCTGCCCTACCCTACCTACCATATTAGATCCTTACTCATACACTGATGATGTGAGAACACCTATACCGATGGAAATGGATTACGCACTTTCCGTAATGATTACTAGCTATTTCAATATCTAATCAAATCTTTTCCTTGTTTGTATTGCCCCCTGGTTGAAATTTTCTATTTTGAACTCACTTTCCTAAATATAAAACTGATTTTTAAAGGATTGAAGTTGATTTTTAAATACGTTGTAATTTATTGGAGCTGTAATTAAAGTTTATAAAGCTGAGGTATAAATATCGCCAAGATAAAACTTAAAGTAGACGAAAAAATCGTAATCCCAATACTTTCGCTGAGCCTTCATAGAAACAGTAAGTACACGTGATCGCAGTGAAAGGACTACAGAATTGAAGAGCCTAGCATAGAATTCTCACAATACAATGGATTCCCGTGTAAAAGAATGTGTAAAAGTAGAGACGTCTGCTCTTAATATTGATCGTTCCAGCATTTATGCTGTGTGAGAGTAGCTTCTGATTGTTTACCGTATTTGCTTATTCTGAAAAGGAAATGACGGTATGCGCAATGGTACACGATAAACAAATCCACGTGTTTTGTCCCCCACCCCCTCAGCCGGATGGACAAACGTTTGAATGGCGGAGGGATGCTGAATCCACTCGGCAGACGCACGGACGCAGAACAAATAGTTTTTGTGTGATGCTCGGGCAATATTGCGTCCCAAGGGTTGACGTCCCTTTCTTATTTTTCCCCCGACAAAGCGCTCCTGTTCTCTTTTTATTTCCACGGGACATTTGTATAACTCCAGGCCCATTGTTGCTCCGGAGCGAGGATAGGTGCACGCCACTGATGTCTGAGACGTCCCGTACTGCAGAAAAGGGAGGGAGCTTCAAGGCAAATGGATTCTGCCTTGCGAGAGATAGCAAATTACGTTTTCCGTTGAGACATGCGGGCAGCCTATTAATGAAATGCTCTCGGTGACAAAAAAGACCCCAAAAAAGGAACGAGGGGGAATATTTCAGCGACCGCACCGTATACAATGGATTATACGATGAAGAAATTGAAACTAATCCGCTACTGCTGCAATATTTCGTGGGGGAAATATTTCACCACAGATTCACCTACAGCAAGGACGGATGAAATATTTTGGTAGTCTAAAAGCTAGACCTTATTTGACGGGTCTTATGAATGACTTTTTTTAGCTTGTCAACTTTATTCAATAGGCCTGGCAAAAGTTGATGTTTTGATTCTTAGAAATAGGAGATAGCTAGGTAGAATGTTCTCGATTAAAGCCATCAATGTGTTTCAATGTACGCGGAATTTCCTGTGGGATATTCTTCAATTTGCGTATTATAATAGGTTTTGGAAGGATCGAATCTTTACTTGAAGTAAGATTGTGAATAAAGCAGTACGATGCGGAAATCTGTTTATTTGAATGCAACGATGCTAAGTTTATATTCTCAGGAAAAATATGAATTTAGTAAAAACTTCAAGTGACGATACATATTCGATTGTATGCTTAGACTGTAAAAGTGCCATTCACAACAATTTTCCAGAAACCCCGTTACTTCGTAACACGCCATTTTTCTCCCTCCGATTAAAAAATTCATTAACGGAAATCGTAGATCTCGCAAATCAAGCTTCCGCCGCTCTCACTTCCGGCAATTTATTATTTACGTCCCGTCCGCCGTTCTTTCACTCTCGTTTTCATTTATCCATTTTATTTTTATCTATCTCTCCCATTTCGCGTTTCCTCTCTTCATCCCAATCTCAACTCAGAAAGAGAGGCACCGCATTTATAAAATAGGTCTTTCTTTCGCATCTAAAGTCACGCAGAACTTCTTGTCAACGGGCCGAAGATGAACGGGACAGTAATTATCAGGAGTCCAGATTTATATGCAGATCGAGAGTACGTGAGCTTGAATATAATTTCTTCTCTCACCCCTTAGAACCAACTCGGCAGCTTTACTTATAGCCCCTCCAAGGCACGGAGGAAAGTGGCCCCATATTATCTCTTCTATCCCCTCCGAGTTTTATCATTCGCATCTTTCTACCAACACTCTTCGCCCTAATACATTTCTTCCTCTCATTATTTCACCTTTTTCCATCCTCCATCCATTCTGAGATAGCTTCTCTACTTCGTATAATGTGCCGCCGACTAGTGTAGTAAATCTCGAGTCCCTTTGCAGACTCGTCAAACCAGAATTCCTACCGCTTTTCATTCAGCTTTGACCCGTGGAGTCATACGACACGGTCTTTGCTTCACTACACTTTTTCTTCTGCCGAGGTATGTGTGTGAGTGCGCAATAACGCATTCGAGATTTTTCTAAGAGCACAAATACCGGTTGTGCAACAAACGTGATACGTGTGCTTCCCGTAGTGCAGCTGCTCGTCTTCGGAATCGTGAGAGACGTCGGTGAGGAAGTGAAACGGAAGCTGAAAATTCTTATCTTTTTACTTCTCCATCCGGTTGTAGAACGGGTTCTCAATCAAGTTACGAGAATTGCGAAAGATGTATTATTCTCAGTGTTATTGCCTGAGACGACTTTTTTATCTCGATGTTCCATGGTGAAAAAAGAGAGAAGCAATTCTGAGCGTTATTTAGTGATAATCTAAGTTTGAATTGTGGAATTATTTTCTAAACTGAACGTAAACTTTTTCAGTATATTCGACTTAGATGATAGTGCTCCTTTTCGTCATGAAAGACTTCTTGCTATTCTTGACACAAGTATTTGATTAAAATGACAACTGACAGAATTGTATGTCAAAAGAGTCTCTGTACTGATGATGCAATTAAAGTTTTCTATGAGTAATTCCAATTCTAATGGAGTATCAGGTCTGAATCATTTAAATCCTCGTATGATATTTAGTAAACTTCTTCAAGAAGATTAGGTGAATATATAAAGCATGGTATCAGACATGGGATTTTGAGAATCATTTAACTTAGCTCTCTAATCCCGCTGGAAATGAAGAGGAAATAATTCTAACGAATGACTAGATAAACTGTTAATATCATAACCAATTTCTTTGGAGGCATTGTTGAGGTTTAATCAATGAAAATGATTTAAATAGTAGTTCACTATGAGAAAAATCTCCGAACTAAATTTGAAGCCGTATCAAAAGGCAGTCAGTAATATTTTCTGTAATCTAGAAGACACTCTTCCCAACAGTAATGGACGTTTTAAATGAGGATGCCAGGTAAATCTAGGAGTCAGACAAAAAAGGATAGAAGAGCTAGAGGAAATTGACCGGCTGCAAACGGTTAGCGCCGTAAATCACAGCGATATTCCTCCGAAGAGAGCATTGAGTTGTGAGATTTTATCGCTACCGTGATCAAATGCCATTATAAGAGGCCATGCAATGGAGTAGAGACGCTAATGGAACTTCTGAGGGCGATGAATTATCGCTGGCAAAAGCACGGAGACCGTTTAATGAGAAGTCTCATTAAACGGGAGCGAAGTTAATCCAGATGGAATTGAAAATATTTTGAAGGTTTTAGTGGATAATGATGGCGGAACACCATAACAGTCTGCAGATAATCGAGGATTCGATAATTTTATCGATACGCTCATTAGCGTGATATTAAGCGTGGTTAAACTCGTTATGTGGGATCTGCTAGCAATGATCGACTCCATAAGCAAATATATGATCGTATATCGCTTGATGCACCTTCAAACGTAGGTTCAGGTAGCATTTTGAGAACGACAGCCTTTTGTATATTGAAGGTCCTTATTTTGGATACAACAAATGTTATTGTGCTTTAAAGAATTGCTGATTTGTTAATTAAAATCATTACACTAGTCGTATCTATCGTAAAGTACAAATTCTTCAACGTTCTAGATTAATGACTAAGACCTGCAGAATAGTGCTATATTACCTAGAGCCCATTGCAGTAATAGCTGGGAAACATAAAATATAAACCTCATTAATTGGCTGGAAATACAAACGACATTAATCTTTTTGGTCTATATAAACGGTTCCACGGATAGATTAACAGTTGTTTAGCCGTAAAAGTTTCCAACCGAGCCCTTAGCAGAAGAAAATGGAAGCACAGGATATCTCGACGGAGCCCGGCCTCGATTTGAAAACACATTACTTAAAAGGCTAATGCATTTACTCTTGCTGCGGTACTAAAGCAAGGTCTTGAACCCCTTTGAGGCCGAGAAACATTAAAAAAGAAAAGGAGTGAGAGGGACCCTTAGCTGAAAGCAAAGGAGGAGAAAGAGAAATGGAAAGACAGCGAGAGGGCCCTCGACTCTTTCACAGTCCTTCGAATTCCATTAACAGACCGCTAACTCTTGAACTCCGCGCAAAGTGCAGCAAAGAAGCGAGGAAAGGGAAAAGGCCCCGACAGACATTACACTCCAACCCTCAAGAACGAGAAATTTTCAGGGCGAAAAAATAAATTGAGGGAAACCCCCAAAAAAATATGAAAAGGGGAAACGTTTTGCAGAGGCAAAAATACTTCGCGGCTCCCTCATTTTTCCATCTCGACCGAGTGGTATTCTTTCAACTTAAGTGGGGGAAAAGTTGTGTAGAGTAAACTTTCCAGGGAAAAATAGAGAAAAAACAATGTGGTACACGTTGCGGTTATTCCTTCAGTTCGTTGCTAAAAATTTTTGGTTTCCCTTTCACAGGTCAGAATTTTCGTGGGTTAAGGAAACACATCACTATTTATTTAATAATCTAACAATAAATAATTTCATCAACGTCTAAGAGATGGGAACTTGGGAGTGGAGAACAAACATGAGGTATTTATTCAATCGACGGATATACGAGTAACTTTGGGGTAATCCATGACGAAAGAACAGAAAACAGGAAAAAAATATCCACAGGAAAATAATTCCTACTTTTATTGAACTTCTGAAAAAAATTACTATCTTATTGTAAAATATTTATTCTATCTTTTGGCCAGTTAGACCTGAGACGGTACTTTTTAGAACCCAAATTAGCAAGTAATCGACTTGTACTACTAAATTTCGGTAATTTACTCTTCATATCCTTAATATTAGAGGATGTATAAACGTTTTACATGATAATTGTATTGATACTGAAGGTGGAAGATGAAAGTGAATTTGGTCCAGGCATCCAGTTGACGTAGAAAAGCTTGATTCCCCTTCTTAATTATTTCCGAGGGTGATGCCAGCAGCAGCTGGCTACTTAACTGAGCACACATAAGAGCGACGTCGGACACTTGAATCCCAATGCGTGCGCGCTGTACTCACGAAAGTAAGTCGCCAGGACCTTTATGTATGTATATGAACCCTCTCTTCACGGGTGCCATTTTCCCTAAGTGAGGACCTTTCTCCATTTCTCTCCATCCTAGCTCACTCACCGGATGGAGAGAGAGAAGAAGTTGATGGAAAATAAACTCACCTTTCGAAAAAGTTCAATATTTTAAGCCTCTCAAGCTGCCTCGACACTCACACGGTTTTTAACTGGCGAAAGGCGCGTGCGCGTGTGTACATATTGGATGAGGAAGGCTCTTATGGTGAGGTAAAGCGTTGGTGTTTTATCTTAAGAAACGTATAAAATCATGCGGGAAAGCCGAGGCGTTCTCTTGAAATATAAAGCAGTATGCGGCCTGTTCCAACGTTTGATACTATATTATTAATAAATGAAACATTTATAAAATCATGCATCCTGTATAGAAAAATTAATAATATCTATTTTCGACCTCACGTTATATCCATTTCAAATTTAATTCATAGTTCCTTTAGAATTGTTTTAGCTCAAACTTGGATGTCAACTATATTCCCATGTTAATGTATCATTTCAATAATTTAATTTATCGGTTAGCTTGTACACACATTAATCTATAAGAAAATACTTGAGTGTAACTTGTAGTTCATTCGAAATAACATCTTTGAACTAGAGATGGGCGCCGCGCCGATTACGCCAGCCGCCGACAATATCGGGCTCGCCGCCGCCGCCGAAGAAATAACTACGGCGCGCCGCCGCGCCGCCGCCGGAAATTTTATCGGCGGCGGCGCGGCGTGGCTTGGATTTAAAAACAAGGTCCCACAGTCGAAAATATGCTGACAAGTAGTTCGAAGAGATACGCTTTGAACTGATAGATTACATCTCTGGTTTTCCACGAGCGCGCTGAGTTATACGTGATATTGATACGTGTTACGATTAGGCCGTTTGCACACGTGCCGGCAAAATAGGTGCCGGTGTAGGAGTCGAGGAGCACTTGACGGGCAGGAGTCACTGTACAGTGAGCCCCACCAGAAAGTGGCGTTCACTTGACAAGTGTGCCTTGCCCGGGCGGGGTACACTTTACTCAGGCGGCTATCACTTAACGCATAGTTTTCCTCACATATTTGTAGTTTTTTGTCTTAAAAATTTGCGGAAACTTGTTTCTAATTATCAGACATAAGTTTTCAAGGAATTATAAATTATTATATCATATCTTATTAGTAAACAAAGTTATTAATTTTAAATAAATGAAAAAACTATTTATTGCGGGTCTTTACATTATAGTTACTTGAGTTTTGAGTTGAATAAAACTTAAACAAGAATGTCCACAGAAAAACAAGTTTTACCAAATTTTAGCTTGATACGAGTAAAATGCTGCTTGCATTCTGCAAGCATTTTGATAACACAAATTTTAAGTCGACAACATATCGAGAGGGTCATCAAAAGTAGAAAAAGTATTGAAATTATTCATAAAATTCGCTGAACTTTCTCCGTCCGACATCGAACCCGGGTCTTCCTGGTGATAAATACTATGCAGAACAACAAAGGATTACCGTCTCTAACTATGTGTGAAAACTCAAGCAGAAATATTTGCTGCAACTGCCTCAAATGACGTCCTACTTTTCCCATATATTCCTTTAGATCTATTATCGATATGATAGGAAGTTCTAGCTTAGATAGAAGATGTATATCAAGACTTGGTTTATGAAAAAAAATAGATTAGACCATGCTGTTTCTGGGTTCGATGCCAGAACACATTACAAATTCTAATCTAATTCTAATCGAAAGCTTAGTTACGCCGCGGCTCCCAACAATCGTCCGTACATTGTAGTACTCTCGAAGGGTATTGTTGTTGATTAAAGCAAGTAATAAGGGAAGAGGGTGTTTTAACTTACCGCGGAAGAGTGCCACAGCCATGTTAAATGGCAAAACGTTTTCTTTTTTCGATAATCAAACACATTAATGACTCCAGTTTAAGGTTTAAAGAGGCTTTGACTTGTTTGTTTGAACTGGGAATCATCGACTTACTATGTTTCGAATCAAATTTTAGGTATGATGCCGTAAAGATAACCCAACAAAATTTACGTGGTAAATAGCTGATGCATTGAAAAAGTTTTTTAAGATACGTGACAAAATTTTTTTTATTATGAATTTGTTTTAAATTGCCCTCAAAGATTTTGTCAAAGTTCGGAATTTTGAGAATTTAAGAATTTGAAATTTTATTTTGGCTAAACGGTATGAGTAAGGGTAAAAAATATTCTCTTGTGAGTTACAACAACTATTTAGCATTTTTAGAGAAAACATTAAACGATACATCTCAAATACTTACGTAACCATGACTACAAATGTCTGGAAAGTCATGGTTTTCTCAGAAAATACGAAAAAAATTTGTAGCTCGAAAACAAAAGAAGATTGGACAACAAAATGAATTGCAAACCTGTAGCCCATGTAATGTTCTACCTCTGTGTTTCGTTTGGTCCATGACTTTTGGGACACCCTGAATAGATATTGAATGTGTAATGTGTAACTATGTAATAGAAATTCTTTTGTTTTTATCTTTTTGGTACTTTATCGCAGTCAGAAATAAATAAGTTCCCGATTTTTCACGCTCTAAAACAGACCGCTCAATTTGAAAATGATATCGCAAAAAATATTAATTTAATTAACACAAAATTTTAACACATTATTGCGGTATATATTTTAAATCAAAATTAAAAATTTTAATATATTTCCTAGCCACCAGAAAAAATTATTACCGATTATGTAAAACAACTTTTTCTCAGCAATGAAAGTAGGTACGATTGCAAACTTGATTTCGTTACCAAGCTCTTGGTAGAATATTTCATAATACATATATATAATAATATATTTCATACGTAATATAATTCATAGAATACATTGCGGAAGATGTAACTTCCGCAATGTATGTTCGTTTTCGAATGTTTATGTAGAAAATAGGGATTTAAAATAACACAAATAAAATTCAGTCTTTTCTCAGAATACTATTTCGCTGGATGTTTTTAATGAATGAAGTATAGCGAAAAGTAGTAGGCAGCTACTTTTTTGAACGCATTTTTCTCAAACCTCTCGACATTCCCTTCAAAATTTTCAGATGTATTTTCCCAGAATATTTACCAGGAAATTTAAAAGTATCGGAAAAAGATCATAAAAGGAAGCAAATTATCAAGAATAAGAACTTCTTCGTTTCTGAAATGAGAGTGAGTATTAAAGAACAAGTACAAACAAATTCGCTACGATTTTCCAAATTTTTCAATTAAATATTTTTCTTTTATTATTTTTCCTTGTAAATATGATAATAATTAATTATAATTAAACTTCACTGAACAGCTTTCAATTACTTATCTCCATGTGGTATAATATTAAAATTAATTTAGGCTAACTTTCTCTTTCATCGCGTATATTTCTACTACGTGCATCAATCTCTCTTATGAACATGGGGCCGTTTGAGATACGTTGGGCTTTTTAGTAGTGGCAAGCAGGGCCGGCTTTAAGGGAAGGCGAATAAGGCGGTCGCCTGGGGCCTCCAAATTATTACATTACAAGATTATTATTATTAATTGACTCTCAAATAACTCACAAAAAATTAGATAGAAAGAATCTTAATAATTTAGTTTATTATTCAATGTAAAAGAGCCTGTTGTTATATTTTGTCAGGTTTACACCATTATTCAATTTGCAATATTACAAACGGGAGAGCCGCCAAATGCGTTCTGCCTGGGGCAGCCAATTGTCAAAAGCCGGCCCTGATGGCAAGTAATGTGCATTCATTACGTATCATAATTTATGTGAATACTTTGATAAAAACCATCTTGAACATATATGTAAACCAAAATGTTAACTCCAATAAGAGAATTTTCTTCATAGGGTACAACAGTATCTTCCTGGATTAACTTCAATTCCTAATAATTGAAGCATCTTTTGATTTATAAAAAACGTCTAATCCAGGGTTCTTAAACATTATAATCGGTTTGAATATCTTTATTAGAACATAGTGTATTCCCGCAACCAGCACTCCCATTGAGAGGAGTTTTAGTATATGAGGGCTCACTCTCAACGATAAGAAAAGCAGACTAGAGCCACAGAGATTGAATAAAATGGTATTCATCCATGACAACTTTGCGTTGTGCAATGGTTTTGTTGACAGAGTGTAACCTACTGATGAATTTTATAAATATATTTATTTTAAACTCCTCTCATTCATTCATTTGCTTATTATTCTTTTAGTTTGTTTAAACTTAAATGTTTTGATTTGCGTTCACCACTTATACATTTCTTTTGTTTTCTGGAAATTTCAATAGAACGTCTATTCCTGGATTCCATACTTGAAAAATGTGATGTTAAACTAATTCACAACAATAGTACATCCATTGCTCGACATTCTACTGGCTATTTGTGCCCAATTTGTGATACCACTCTTTAAACGTTCTTAAAGTAATGTAGCGTAATTATAAGAAGAATGCTTTTGTGAAAATAAGGAAAGCAACGTATTGCCAAATTAACCCCTTTACGGTGCAGAGCGAGCTAGAATCGAAAAATGCTAGCCAAGAATAAGGAAATATTTTTTGAGTGTGAACTTTGAATCTTCGCATTTCCATACCTCAATAAGTTCTGCATATAATATTCCCAGACAGCGTCTTATTTGAGCTCTTTTTCCTTAAATCGGAGGGTCCGAGAGAGGACAAGAGAAAGAAATATAACTTAAAAGACATGTTGCATGAAGTGAGTATTTCACCAAAAGAAGCTAATTCAGAGATCTGATGGAAGTGTGCAATAATTCAAATATTCAACTGTGATCACTTAAAAAATCATAATTAAGCTTAAGGGTTGATTATTTAACACTGTATTGATTTTTCCCAATGATTCTGCTAATTTGTGTTTGGTTTGAGGCTGAAGAATTTTGCGAAAATCTAAACATGACATTATTCGTGAATTTTGGACAATTTTGACCACCTTCAGAATTTTAATAGGTAGAAATCAGTGTAAATAATTTGGTAGTAATAGGCAGGATTTATTCGAGAATTGCCAGTACTAAAGTCCGCACGCAAGAAAAGGATTTTTTGCCAGGTTTTTTCGATTGTAGCCCATTGTGCTGCGTATTCAAGATAGCTCTACTTTGTCTTTATTGATATGATATAATTGTAATAATGTACTCTCAGATATTCTAGTTATTCGCCTTTTTTCCTGCCGTATACGAACGAAATTTTACTCGCCGCCGGTTACGCCGCGCCGCCGCCGACGATTAAGCAGTCAGCGTTCACGCCGTTACGCCGCCGCCGCCGGCTTCATATTCCCTCTACGCCGCCGCTGACAAAAATCATAACGGCGCCCATGTCTACTTTGAACTCTAATTTATGCAACTTTGGCCAAAAGAGGACTCGAAAAGAAAATACTAGTTACACACTTGATTATCGAAGCACTTCTTAAAGAAAGGAAAATTACATATCTTTAGCAAACAACGAAACTAGCTGCAGATATTTAAATATTCATCGCGAAATCGTCGTACGGTTAACTAATACAGATTCTTGCACATTAAATTACTATAATAAAATAGGAAAGCAAGCACCGTCTAGCAACCTCTTCTAGATATCTTTGTGAGCTGGGTCAACTTTGATGTTGTATATACCATAATTAAAAAGAAAACAGCAATTTGAAAGGAGCAGCTTTGTAAGATTTGTGAAAGAGTTAACTCATTAACCTACCCGCTTGAAAGAAATATACTCTCTTAACACAGTTTTAGTTAAGAACGCGAAGCCAAGCATGAATAGTTGTTATGAGCGCTGCTGTAGTTTCCGTAGCTGCATCTTTCGCTAAATAACCACGATGCCCTTGCAAAAGTTCATCGACACTCCACAAGCAGACCGCCGAGAAAAACTTCCCCAGGTATACGAATCCCACAGTAACCATCACAACGCAAGAAACTCTAAATTCATTTTCATCTCACGCCGCAAATCCAGGAAATTTTCCGCTGCAGTGACGTCAGAGGGCGTGTTTGCAGGCCTTTCCCTACCATCATAATTTTCTCCTCGAATTTTAGGCCGAACAACAACATCCTCTCGGCTCCTGTGCGAGATTGGTAACGCGTAAATTGCTTCGCATCCTTGAGCGGCCGCGGATCCGAAATTCTCGGCGGTCACGCGTTGATTACACGCCGGGAAAGAATGAAAGGCGACCGCAATCGGCGTTCGATCGGAGTGATTGGGATAAGATGAGAGATGCGGAAAAAGTGCGCGGTGACTCACGGAGGGGTTATTGTGATTCAATCGAATGAAATGCCACCGTTCTTCCCAGACGCATCATATATTGGTCGATGGCCGTTCCGGATAGGTTACCGCCGTCGAATATCACGAACTTAATTGGTTTTCCAATTGGAAGTTACATCTTAGAACGCCCTGTTTATTTTTTTTCTTCGAGACGACGGAGAAATTCGATTTCGTTTTTCATTGCATCGTAGGAAATGCGCAGTAGCGGTATCGCGAATTATTTGCGGTCGAATTTCTTCTCGTGCTCGCTCTCCGCGTGTTCAACCCGTAAAGATAGAAATAACCACTCAGGAACACAGCGGTTACGGATTGCATTGGACGCGCCGTGGAAACTAAAACATTACTCTGCTTGACTGTACGAGTAAGCCAAACGTTAAGAAAAGCTCTCATTTATGACATAACTGTCCGAGATGGCAAGGGGCGGCACCCTTAACTAGCATTTCTTTATCGACATCATCGTCTTACAACATTTCCCTTCTAGCGTGATTGTCTCTAAATCACGTTCAAACGAGAATTATTTCGCTTAAGTGCTGTTTGAGCAAAGGAACTCTTCCCTTAGGTACATCACCGCGGGTCGTCGTTTCTAAAACATCACAAGACGTACTTTAAAACTGTCACCATCCACTCTGCCTTTCAGCTTAGCAGATTAAAGGCACTTTTCCTTGCATTCGAAGAAAGAATAGAATTTTAATAAGGATCTTCCGCCTTCTCGAATGACGGCGCGGTGAAAAATTCATAGAGAGGAGAATGGGCTTGTGCACTTACTGCTCCTTCTCCGTAGCGTTGTGGAGGAGGAACTTGACGGCCACGAGTCGTTTCCCGAGAGAAGTTGGGCTCCCGTACTCCGGAATTCCATCTGCTTCCGCTACGTACACCTGCAAAGAAAGAGAAATGCAATAAGAAATGAGAAAATCCACTCCGGCGAGATTATTTTTCCATAAGAATGACCACGGAAGGAAATGATTATTCAACAGTAGCGAAGGGACATTTCTCCGCATACAGATTTTTTTACCACTGGATATCGTGTGTATGTATGGATAAATTGTGTGCGGGTGAGTTACGTGATTGCATGTGGTTCTTGTGCGTATTCTATGATCCATTAATGCTCGGCGCGACTCCATCAAATTCCTCTGTTTCCAGGATTAGAAAGGAGGCCTTTTTATCGGTCGATTACGCTGCACGCAGGTGTGCTATTTTAATTACTTTTGCCATTGTCGAGGAATTCCAATAAAGAAATTTCTTCCTATAGAGGAAAATCTCAATGTGCGGGTCATTAAACCTGAAAGTTATTTCCAGCAGCAGACCTGATTCAGCGCTCAATATGAACGGAGTAATGTTATGAAATCGGTTACGAACTCATTAAATATTCCTATTAACGGAATATCTCATTAAATATTCAATTACTGGCGGGTGACATGCGTGTTAATTAAAGGCTTAATGTGGATTACGAAATCTTTGGAATACGATCGCCATTTTAGAAATGCACCGTTCTCGTGAATAAAATTTTCATGAAAGAATAGAATGAAAAACTGATCAAATTTTTCGACATTTTATCATATTTTTTTAAATCATAATATGATAAATATAAATTTTATGAGGAATATGACATAATCATGATAAAGTTATTATCTTTTATTGAAAATTTGACATTAAATAATTTGAATGGAGAATGCTTTCCAGGAGTTGAAAATGAAATAGCATCATCTCATTCGTCTCTAAAATTAAATCTTATATCAATAAAGACACCAAATGATATGAGGAGCGCTTCAATGAAAAATATTGAACTTAAACTATCCCTATCATTGCAAAAGAATTGCAGTAGGACAAATAATTCGGAAATTTAGCTTTTGATAGTTAGGTGTTTTGTTTCATTGCTGTTGGTAAGTATTTCTTCTCCATGACCGTTTTTTAGTCACCGTCATTTTGATCAGTATATTGAATTCATTGAATCCGTGATAGATACAGAATGTTAAATTTGGTGAATTTCTATTCCTGCAGAAGTAACAAAGAAGGAGATGTGATTCTCAGCACAGTTTAACGGCATTCGGTTTTTTACAGTCCGTATCATAAGCATAGATAGTTACTCATTTCATTAAATTTATACATTGACATCTTAATTAATGTTTGTAAACCCACCAGGTATTTTAAGTCATGCGTTAAAAGTTTCAAAGTTTTCATATTTTTCAGTGCAATTTGAAAGCTTAAATTCCGTAAAATTGTAACAGATGTTTTATTTGAAGGATCTTTACTATATGATGTTGTATGGTATGGAATGGAATGCTGTTTGAGGCTACGAGAAATCTCTTTCAATATATTCTTCTTTACGCAATTTCTCATTTGTAAATGTTTAGCAACCCTTAAGTACGACATAATAAAATTCAAATTTGCACTGCAGAAACAAGCGAGGCAATCTCCTGCTAAGAAAACGCCGTATACTTCCGCAGGCGTTAACCGCTTTCCTGAAGAGCCATCCCTCCTCTTTTACCCTTTACCTCAACAACCCCCGGTGCAATTAAGCTCCCATTATCTTTTATCGCTGCTCTTTTTTACGCCCTCCACACATCATTTAGTTCATGCGCTACCCGCAAAGACCTTTTAGAGCCCACTGCTTCTTCGCAAGTCTCGGCCAATGACTGAATCCTACGCTTTTTTCTTCAAAACATATTACTCGCTCCATTATCTCTCCGCGCCCCTTGTAAGCGTCGATTCTCTCCGCATACTTCGCATAATAAAAGTCCCACCCAATCCACGTCTCTGCTTTCCTTCTTTACGAACACTACACGTATATCTATGCCTACCCTATTCCCACCTATGGTGAACCTACCCACGAGAGATTCCTCCTTCGTACCCCGTGGCGCCTTTAAAACCCCTAGGGAATTGTGTGTGGAGGAGGGGCTTGATATCAGGACGTGGGAGTCAGCCGTGGCAGCGACCAAGTGGAAGCATTTTTTTCGTGGTGCGGATGGTTAAGGGCAAACAGACGAGACGGCCTTTTTGATTCCTGTTTATGTAGAAGGGATGGGCAAAGAGATAAGGAAAACATCAGGCGCCTCGTTTTATTTTTTATTTCCCTCTGTAATTTAGGAAAAAAGAAGCGCGCGGGCCGGATGCCACGCGGTCGGCATGGGAAGGGGTGACGATAGGTGTGGGAAGGGTTTGTTGAAGCCGACGTGATATCAAGAAGGGGTAAATAAAATAGTTTATCCTGTTAGGGAAGTGTATCTTTCCCCCTTTTATCATTCCGACTTTTTCCTCATCGACTTGAGTTATGAATCGAGGAAAACAATTTCGTTTCGGTTAGACGGAAGAAATGCGCATGCTCTTGATTGAAAAGTGTTTTAAATGCATTTTAAGTCTCTGCCTTAGGATTCTTGAGTTTAATATATAGTTATTCCCAAAATTGGATAAACGTATCTGTTTTACGCGCTTGCTTATTCCCCCAATGGTTTTTGTAGCTTAAGTCAAAATTCCATTTATATCTACTTGAAATGTTTATTTTAGAATATTTACTTTGTAATTTTCGTTGATTTTCCTACATCTCCTTGGGTTAAGAAAGTAATGCTGTTATCAATCACACAAAAATCTTGTCTATTCCTAAATTCCTATCGAATCCCAGATATTCGGCGCAGGGGCATAATCTGCTACCCACGATATTCATAAACAGACCAACTCTACGATAGATTCATCAACACAATAGGCTGTAAAAAGGTAGAAAATATTGTGAAAACAAGATAAATAAGTCTATTGGTTAATATGTGTCGAACTAGAACCAGACGAGTGCCATGTGTAGGATGCGATCCGACAAGATTCTTTTCATATTTCTACGTGGTTTTCCTGCTTTCATAAAAGGAAAGTATGCCGCCAGACTATTTTAGAGAGAGATCAAGGGATAAGACGTTTTTATCTGTCTCCCGTTTGGTGTGGGCGTTCGATAAAAGAGATAAAGGAATGGTTATGTGCAATTGGGCGTTTCCCTTCTCCGAAGAAACCGTTCCCTCACTTAAAGTGGCTGATGGCAAACGGGTGTGGTGCTCAGGGGTCGCGCTTTCCTCCAGGCGGCGGAGCCAAAAGTTAGGATATTACTGAAAAAGGATTTGGAGCTCGAAAAAAACCTACGGTTTCGCTATCGTCGTACAGGAATTCAACCGCGTGATCCAGCTTTAGAAAATGTTTCAACCTTTTTGCTCCTTCACTTGGATTTTCCCGAAATTTGGAAAGTTTTCGCAAAAATTTTTCAAAGTAGGTAATGAAAAAGAGGATGTAGAGAGTAAATTGTTAAATAAACATGTGGTACCAAAAAGAAACAATTAACACATTTTTTTAGATCAATATAAATTTGAATAAGATAAATATATATTTATGTATCAATTTCGTCAATTTCGCCAATGATCTTTAATCCACCGAATCTCGTTTCAATCCATAGTTATATTTAGACACTAGATATTTCCATGTGATTCCTTGTTTGACTATATACATAATTTAGAAATTATTTATGACATATCGAAGATGAGATCTTTATACTTTTATTATTTGAATTTATTTTTCAAGAATTTTGAAAGTTATAGTAGTTAAAATGCTGATACGGGCGAATCGCAAAGAGGATTTGTATGTAATTGTCATATGAGCTTCCAACCTACGAGTCTACTGTATATATAAATATGGAAAGCAGTGATAGGCATTGATCATGGTGGTTTATTTTTAAAGGTATCATTCTGAGACATAAACTACTTCCATCATCATTAACATAGTGAAGGAATTTAGAAGGTTGTAATAACGTCAGTGTATTGATTCCGCTTCAAAATTTTAATTCATAAAACTAAATACTTTTTCTATGCATATTCAGAATGAGCATTTAATTGATTTTCAGAATACATTCATTGAAAAAATCATGACGGGACCTATTTAAATATACCAAATACAGTGAAACTGTTATGCCTTCCTTTTATTCATATCAATAGGCTTAGCTATTGACTTTCAATTTATTGTATGAAGATTTTGCATAAGTTTGTTTAATGAAATATGTTATTAACCTTGTATAATGTAAGCTTTGAGAAATGTCTGTCCCGTTAGTCGATAAATATTTTCAAACTGTAGGTGGAGGTTAAGCCAAAGGATATTACAGGAATGAAACAAAATGAGCAGCAATATTGCTTACCGTTCCGAAGGCGCCGTCTGCAAGTTTGGAGAGCATTCTCAGCCTGTGCCTCGGAAACTCAGGAACCGTCGTTTGCTCCAATCGCCGTTTGAGGGCACTCAAAACTTCTTGCTGACTTGGAGACTGAAGAGACATGGGATACATTAACCTTAGAGATGCTTCAAAGAAACTTTCAGAAAAGTGTGTTTAAAAATTTTTATTCGGATGGACGTTTTGAAATTTAATCTCCATACTTTTTGATGGATAACTTACTACCATATGAAAATGAATCGATAATATTTCAATGTAGTCGGCGAAAACAAACTCCAGTTTCTTTTCATGATTAAATGCACATCTTAAAGTAATTATTAAATAAATATTGATAAAGTTATGTTTAAAAGTATGCCGTTAGGATTAATATGTATGTGTTAATATTATTTGTTACCAAGCCTGTCATCACCAAGTCTTTGACGCTTGCCAATATCACATAAGTTTTACATATGAACCGAATTTCAGACATACAATGATACAAAAGTAGAAAGTAAAACCTTAATTGAAGACGAGGAAGATATAATGATTAGAATTATTTTTTCAATTTGAAGTTCATATAAGTATGCTAAAGCGAAGTAAAGAGCCAATAGATTTTTTTTGCAAAAGTATCGCTTAACAAGATACGAGTGCAATAATGGGGCTCATAAGAAACACATAAACTACGCGAATCATTGCAAACACCTTCATTAAAAACGGCGTCTGTTACTTGTTCTTCAGTCATATCCCTCGGCAAATTCTTTTGCATACTTGCGAAAGATTTGATGAGTTTAAAAGGTAAGGACGCATTCCCAATGAAGAACGGATATGAAAACAATCTGACAAGACCGGGACTCGAACCCGGACCTCCCGATTGCCGGTTAGTTGATCTGCCAATTAGCTATTGAGCCAGAACTTCGCGTTCGCAGAGGATGCGTCTTCTAACTTCGACAAAATACACGATAATCAGATCGCAGAATAAAGATAAAGGCATCTTATCAGTATATACTTGAGCAACTCCGCATCAAGAGGGTCCAAATCAGTTCCCCAAACATTTGTCTCTACCTCTTCGTCCATCAGAGAAGCATTCCCATTAAATGGCGTGTGATCATCCTTTTTATGCGTGGCTGAGTTCGGGGGAATTCCCATCAACGCGCCAGAGGAGCAATGTGAAAAGATGGCACTTGTTTAGCCACATCATTACTGTCATTAACGCCATGACTTCTCCCCTAAAGTAATGACACCCTACGCCTGATTCGTAATGGTTTAAGAAGGCCCACAAAAATTTGAATTTTTTGCGAAACATCAACAATAAAAAGATCATTCGCCCCGTCGTCTTTTTGCTTGGGGATAAAAGAAAAGTCTGCTTCAGTCGCATTCACCAATGATCTCGAAAGCGCCCTCCGCGTCATTTTTGTTGGATTATATTCACCCACCGAAACCAAATTCCTTCCGCTCTTTCTTTCTCCATTTCTCCCCTTTTCTCTCCCGCATGGATCTGACGTCTTTCTTTCTACCCTTTGGCAGCTTTTTTTCTCCTTTGAATCCCTCCTCCCCTTGACCCCTTCCTCAACTTCCGCCATTCCACCCCTCATCCCCAACTTCCTCCACCCTTTCTGCAATTTTAATTACAGGGCTTTTATGCGGACTTATAACTTCACTCCCCAACGCCCTCTCTCTCCCCCGGCTTCCATAACTTCTTCATACCCTCAAAAACCCTTCGCTATTTCCTATTCACTTTCCTCCACCTCCTAAACCCATTCCGACTCCCACGCTAAATCCTTTCTGTCCATTTTAACTCTTAAGCTCGTCCTCCCACCTTCCCCAGCCTCTTACGTACGTCTCGTCGGTCCATGCTAGAAATAGCGTTATCATGAGGAAGGCGCAAGACTTGAAGCGAGGAAATGGAGAGAGTAAATGTAAGTGGAAGGAATTTGCCTTGAAATGCATTCCCTGCACGAGATTTTAATATTTGCTTCTTTTGCCTTTCTAAATGCTCAAGAAAAATGCCAAAGGATTACGTAAGAGAGGCATTAAAAATTTCGCTCGAGTTTATGTGCAGCATTTACACCAAAGCTGTTCCACATAAAAATGTAAAGATACGTTTCTTTTAATTTCGCTCTCGTATGGATATCCTTGAAACCCCATTTTTTAATACAATAAACAAAAACTGGGAAAATGAAGCTTTGATTAAATGTAATTCCTGTGGATTTATGCGGGGTAGCTGGATTTAATTCCATACTCCATTCTCCCGTATCATTATGAATGTCCTCGACCCTTGCTTGTGTGCTTTTCATAGATTTCACTCGCTCCTTCGCCTCCAAACATTTTCCCTTTCCCTTCCACCTTCGTTAACGTCTACCACTCGCAAATTTCCTTCTTAACACCAATATTTCGCAGGAGTAAGGACGTGACCTGCGCAGCCATTTGTCATCCCAACGACAGAGAAGGAGACAAAATAAATTCGGGCGAAACGTAGCAGTCGGGGAGATAATCTTTTTCTCGGACCTTCGCGTCCGCAACATTTCCTTCCTTTCCGTAATTTTCCAACCAAACCCTCCGCCCCTTCCCAAACCGGCGCTCACTACCGGAGTTGGTTCCTCGGCCCACTCCCCTCATAACCACCTCCAGCCCTCTGTGAAACCTCGGTTAAAACTCCCTCTGCTGCACCCACTCCCATATCCCTCGCCGCGCACAAAACCCTCATAAATAATATCGCAGAGGATCCAGTGAGTAGTATAATTCCGGCGAGCCGAAACTCTCCCTTTCCTCCTCCTCTCGCACTCCTGCGACTCTGTCCCTGTTTCTCTCATTTCCTCCATTCCCTCGGGAGAAACAAGCTCCGGAGCATTCCCGTGGCCATATTCCCACCTTTAACATGTCCATTTACCCTTTTTTCTTTCGCCCTCAATTTCTGTTCGTTGCGGTCCGAGGAGGACTTCCATGGGTATTCCAGCGTAACTAAGGTAACCAATGTGACATTCACACCTTTCGGATATTTTTTTAATGAAGAAAGTTGCAAGACGGGAATTATTCAGTCGTGTCGATGGTAGAAGAGGGTTGCAAGGACAGGAAATGATATCGATAAGTGGTGCGGTCACAAGGAGACATTCATGCATGTTGCAATCAGGAGATTCTATCGACAATCTAGGACTTGAAGAAAAAATTGTGTACCTCATATTATTTCCGCTGTCATCCGGGTAGATATATAATAACTTCTCAAAACTACATGACCTAATATTTTATTTTTTTTTATTTTTGGGTAAAATACGATTTGCTTCCAGTTAACTCTTTAGAGTAAGCAAGGAACTACTTTATAAAGTCATAGTTTACGTATAACTTCTTAGAAAAACTGTGAATCAATACAAAATATATATAAGTATTTTAGGGGTGAAACATACCTTACCTATGCTAACATTCCAGAATAAGTGAGGAATTCATTTATAAAGACAGAGTTCGCATAATTTTTTTTTCCACAGAAAATCGGTGTAATTAAAGAAATGAATCACTTTTATTATGTTTAAATCTATTATCAAATCTTTTCCAGAGCAAAAGTAATGGTGAAAACTAAGTGAAATTTAAGAATCAAGAAAATCATAATTGGAACTCCAAAAATCCCATTTACATGTAATCAGATCCCAATTCCTAACCTTCAAAATCTCCTGCATTTTCTGACGCCAATAAATCATTAACTTGCCACATCACATTTAGCGTGTTACCTTCGTAATCCCAATCCAATTACCTTTATCAGGCAGCGAACGTTTTGATTGGCATTTCGAATGTCCAAAATGGGATTAATTCTTTATCTGCGGCTTCCTTTCTACGGCAATGAGATTGAATCTCGCTTCCGCTGCGCACCTTCCCATTAATTAGGATTTCGGCGAAACCTAGGCAGCAAATGAGACAACGAAATTAATGCGAGGCAGCTCTTTTTCCGCTCCGTCCCTTTTTCCTGGCATTGAAATCCTTATAGCAAAAGGATAGGAGAAAAATCCCTCTTGCGAGCCGCTCCGTAATGTCCGTTTACCCTCGCTATTCCTCTCTCGTTTTCCATCTCCCGCGGGAAGAGACGCAGTGGGTAGGCGTAAAGGGTTGTACTTTTCGGTGTGAAGAGGAGGAATGGAAGAGGTTCGTTTGCGGAGAAGGAGTCGGAGTGGAAGGAGAGAGAAATTAGCAGGAGCCGACCCGCGCGAAATTTATCATCATTAGCCTAACGGTCCGCCAGTTCTATTAATTGCGCACGGTTTCCATAGAGGGAGAGTGTGAGGGGTAACGGAAAGAGATAGGAACTGAGATGGAAGAGAAACGTGTCTCCAGCGAAGTTCCCTCCTCGTGCAGTGTAAACCTCGGCTATGACGAGATCCGAAAAATGAAATAGTCCGGAAACTGGCTCTCCGAGAGTGTGTTGTGCGACGTAGGTGGAGGCGCGTCTCTTTCTCTAGGTGTGAGTCGGAAACCGAAGGGGACAGAGTTTGAGCAGATGAGGTCGAGCGAATGGAGGCAAACAGCTTCCTCTCGGCAGACAAAGTTCGTGCCCGTGGTGTCTTTTCTCGCGTGTGTATCTCTCGCCTGTTGTTGAAACATTTAAGGGGAGGAGTTAGTTAAGGGAGTCCCGTCCTTGCCCTAACCTTTGTCGGCAAACTCGTTCCCAAACAAGAGTGTCGTCTCTCACGTTTCGCGGGAAGACTAAAAAGACAAATAGTGAGTGTGCTCTATAAACAAATGGAGTGAACTGCTTTTCCCTGGCATTGAAATATTTCCCTGATAAAGCTCAGCAGCGGCCACTCCATTCCAAAAATCTGAGCATATAGGAATGCATGCTAAGCTTGATTCTTCAGGCATTAAATTATGGGTAGTTTTCCTAAAACTTCAAATAATTCAAGCTTTTCAATAAGACTTAAGCTATTTAAAGTAACATGAACATGCTAAAATAAGGAGAAATTTCTTTAATTGAAAGATTAAGCTAGATAAAATGCGACGCAATTCCTAGGAAAGGGTTTCATGTGTACGATTATTGCTCAATAACTTTTTATATAATTTACTTTCTCAATCGATTGAGGCATAAATCTATAATTTACAAGTTTGAATAAGTTCTATCAACACCACTATATCTTTTCATATAATTATAAAAATTCGAAGAAGACATAATACCTAATTTCATTTTTGATACATATATGGCACATTTAGAAACATTTTATTTAAAGGAGATCATTAGAAGCTTCAAATATCTTAATTGTAATGTTTAAGAAAGGGCTATAAGTATAAATATTTGAAAATATTTAAAACTAATCACAGAAAGATTGTTTATTTTTACATGAAAGAAACACTTAAGTATCATATTTTAGGAATATGTTTTTAATAATTTATATTGAAATCGCTGAGAGAAAAATGGAAACTATTTTTCTTTAAAAACTTTAAATTAATTCTTTGATGTAAACAAGTTAGAAGAACTTTCGGAGTAGAAAGTGTATTCTCTAGCTTAACAGATCATTCTGCATACCTTCTTCCCCTTTGGTTCATCAGTTGAGCGGCTGCACTTTGAAGATGATCCCTTTGAGAAAATGCTCTCTCTATCACTGGGCATCGTTGCCACTGGAAGCGTCGCTGTACCAGCTTCTGGGCTCAATAGCGGCATGTTTCCTAACTCTGGAACTGCGTAGTCATACGAAGTGTCTAAAATTAGAAGAGAGATATTTTTATAAATTAGAGATTTTCATCAAATATATTACAGTAACAGCTGAAGACATTCAAACTCAGAAGAGAGATTTTAAATTATAAAAAAAATATTTTAATTTCATATTCTTGAGATGAACCACTTCAATTGTGAGAGCGAATTGCATGAAAGTGGCGTGTTATTGTGTAATCTTCGCTACTTATCTGAAAAAAGTCCAGAACACTGTTTACGTGAAAATACCACACCAATAGTGACACTAACAGATATCGCAGCCATCATTGTAAACATATTTCTCCCATACCTCATTATTTTATAACTTTACATATCTACCCGATCTTCATTATTTGTTGCCATATTCATATTGATATGTTAGTTCGTTAGTACGAACCTATTCTTCGATTACGAAAAAAACTAAGATTTATCCCTTTAGATTGATATTATTCACCATAATATATAATAGAGCAAGCTAGATCATTTTTATACCTTCCAGAAGTCGAATCATCAAATCAAAGACTTAAAGATGAATGACGTCCATCTTTCAACTTTTTCTTTGGACGTTGTTGTCCTAAATAGACGGTATAAACAGGGGATATTGAACATCCGAGGCTATCTGAAATATCTACCCCCATGAGGTCGCTGAGCTACTTTTAGGATGGTCCTAAAAATGGAAGAGGGAGGGGTTCATTATCCATTTTCTAAATTATTCGGCCCATCAAGAAGGGGAGAGTAGATTATACCCAAGGGAGAGATAAAGGATCTCCTCCTAGCCATACAGAAGGGGAGAGAGTGGGGCGTAATCGTGAGGAAGGAAAGACTCCGTATATGGACGATGAATGACATTTCAATAGCTGCTGCAGAATCCATCACCGTTTCACGTTGGACGTGTAATTACGTTATGATAGGCGGAGATGGCTTCCTCGCTCGCGTGAGCCGGCATGGTTAAGCACGCGTGCTTAGCGGAAGTCGGCGTGCGGAAGACGGCTTGAGCCGCTCAAGGTGAGCAGCCCTTTGATGTGTGTCTCCCTTCGTATCTCGGCGGGGGACCCGGTGATCTCGCGGTGAGCGAAGCAGGTTGCGGCGGTAGTCACGGCCGACGCGGACGGCTTCACGATTAATCCTCTTTGTCGCTCGGCCAAGCCGATTACACCGATGGAGAGGGATACTTTCCGAGAACGTTAGCCGTCATAAAGTCGTCATGGAGATCGGGGTTGTGTTGAAAAGGAATTATGAATTTCACTTTGCATTAAGTCAAGGGAGGACAATTCTGTAGGGGACTCTGACGGGCTTAAAGAGGAGTTTATTTTTCCTTAGCTTCTTGTTGAGGGGGAATCATTGGCGTTGCTGAAATTGGAGGTTTATGGAGAACATTTGAATCACTGAAACTATGGATTTAAGGAAAATCGAAGTTGATCGTCGTTATAAATTGAATCAATGAAAAATGTAGGTGAATGACATTCAATGTCCTGCATTTTATATTTTATGCCCAATAATGAAAAGCGATCTTGATATGAAGGTGATGAATATTTAAAGTCTAACGTAACGTATGTAAATACGAAGGCAAGAAAACAAACTGACATATTTTCACGATTCTAGGAAATAAAGTGACTCGCATCTTGAGCTAAAGGAGACGAGTTGAAGTGAACATAAATCTTCGAAATAATTATGGTACATCTAGGTAGTCCCTCTTTTACTTTTCAACGTTTCTCATGTACCTCTGACTTATTTAACCTTAAATTAGGCGTAGGTCCATATTTCAAGGAGAGACTTTCTCGGAAAGAGGTAAAATCCCACAGTATGAAGAGTATGTTTAACTTTCTGATGTCATTGTTTACACCCTAGGGGATGTAATATGTCACCACTAGCGCAGAAAAACAAGACAGTGCTACGCATACATCAACATCTAACTAAAATTATGTTGTAAACATTTTAACGAGCTCCTGATCCTGAATTGTTTGATGTTATTTCCAGATAAATTACATCACTTCATTGAGAAGTTATCATCGTTAGGCCGATATCTACTATCATATTTACTCATTGTAGTCTATCATAGGTTCGTCTTACCCAATAACGATTTCTTTCCGGATGATACAATTTCCGAGAAGTCCGCTCTCGCCACACCCTTCTTGCCTATCAGAAGACAAACAAGGAGAACTCTCCAACTCGTTTAGAATGAAAAATGCTTTATTACAAAGCCTTGAGTCTTGGGGGAAGAGTTTCAAAAATAAGTTTTCGTCCTCATCGTAGAGGGAAAAGAGTGTGTCTCCCATTAATAAGGATGAATAACGGTACAGAGGAGAGCCAGAAGTAAATTGAACGTCACTCACGGAGCATTAATGGAAGAAAAACAGAAGCGAACGCAAGTGCTCGTTGGAGAACATTGATGGATTAATCACCTTGTTTGAACTACCGTTTTGTTGGCGTTATATATAAAAGGTTCGGTCGTCACCTTATGCTTCCTCACACACACACTTCAACACCGGTAGGGTAAAAAGAGAAGACATCGGCGGCTTCCGACCGTTCGGGAGTGGTCATGGGAAAAGTGCGATCAACCCTGTCCTGCCCCGCCCCTTTATCTCATGGGGAGCGATGCCATTAGCATTTTAAATGGGTTACCTTATCGGGAGCATATCCTAAAAAGGTCGGATTGATTGGAGTCATCTCGAACCGTTTAAGCGTTTTCAATAGGTCTGGAGGGGGAGGGGCATTTGGGGTGGAGTCGAGTATCTGTTGAGAGGAAGATCCGCCTCGATGCACAGTTTTTTAATTGAATGCATATGTATAAGTATTTCAAGGTAGTTAATACCTAATTTAAAAATAAAATTTAAATAGCTAGTTTCCGATACGCGAGAAACTTGAAAATAGTGATTACCAAATGAGATACTACAGCCGGAGACGATCTGATAATGGTTAGGAGTCAATTTTTTTTAGGAAAGAGTTCTTAAGTTTCATTAATTGCTAGATCGGAAAGTAGCATTTTTAGAAGTTAGCCGCTAAGTAATAGCTCACAAAATCTTTCGATAGACTAACTCTACTATTAGTGTTGAAATTTTGTTTTAGGCTAGATAGGAATCCTTCTAAATACATACGAATTGTTAGGTAAAGGCTTAAATGATCCTTTAAATGGAAAATTTCTGTATGTAAAATAATTCATCGTTTTTCCGGACTAAGAATATTTAATTTTGATTATTGCAAGTAGTTTATTATATAAAATGTTTTACTATTAACACATCATTTGTTCATGAGGGCAGAAATTAGAAAATAATTATTTAATATTTACTGCCTCTACAGTATACTCATGCATTTTCTTATGGGAGTAGAAAAGCATCGGTGTAATTAAGGAAATGATATTTAGATAAAATACCACATAGTTGCTCCCTAACGAAGAGTGATTTGAAAATACTACTCTACTGCAACTAAACATATGGAAATTACTAACCTGATAAAGGAGCAGTAGCTTTGTTGAGCATATCCTTCATCTCCATAACGACCGTGCTGTAACTGTAGTAAGGCGCATATTTCAATGCCTGATATGGCTCTTGGTAATCATCCAACTTGTCCATCAAATCTACAACAACTCCTCCAGCGCTTACACGAGGAAGTGTAGAAGTGCTGGAGGTGGCCGTGGTCAAGGCGCTGCCCCTTGGCTGGTTGTAGTTGTCGTCCATGAGGACAAGGTCTTTGATTCCATAAGGCCCCGTTTGAGCAGCAGCGGCGGCCGCGGCGGCACATGCAGACGCCGAGGACGCCGAGGCCAAAGACCCTCCCTTCTCGACTCCCGGTAATTGGTGGTGGAGGGGCATGGGGTAGCCGGCCCCGGTAGGCAAGGGTGGAGGCAGGGCCACCGGAGGCGGAGGCGGTGCCTGCGAAGATGGAGGAGGAGGCGGTTTGGAGGCCAGTGGGCTGGCGAAGCATTTCCTCTGCCTGTGTCTCCTGACGATGAGGAAGATAGCCACGGCGAGTGTGAGAATAACTGCTGTCAGCACTCCTATGATGACTGCCATATATGTCTGGTCATCTTGCCTTGCGGTGGATACTGTGAGAAAAAAAAGAGATGAGATTTTATTATAAAATATCCCTCATGGGTACGATGTTTTGGGTTACAATTGGTTGGTAACAGAGGTCGTTGCCAGTGAATGATGGGGTTAATTAATGTTATGTCATATTGTTGTATGTAACCGATAGATTATCAACATGTATTGAAGATATGACCTTAGAATATTATCTTATCATGAATGCTGCCGTAAATTTAATATTTATATTCAGTGTTATATTTATCGTGTATTTAAATCTGTCACTTTCCAACACAAAAGAAGTTAAAGGAGACTATAATATTATGATTATCCTGTTTTTATCAATATGCTGCATTCCAAATCAATACAATTACATATTTCAATTTTTATCGATCTAAAATTAACAAATCTTAATATGCCTGTCAAACCATTCACCTGAACGATCTACAGCGAAAATCCACGAAAATAAATTGGGGAAGCAGAATTTAAATCGGAACCCTTATCTTTTCTGTTAAATTCAAAAACTGATGAGTGAACACGCCAGATTGACGCTCCTTTGTACTTCCATCCGATGCAGACTTCTGTAAACAAACTCCAATTCCTCGCATCATTTGGCATCTCTCCGCGTTTAAGTCTCCACAGTGGTTTTTAATTTCTCGCTCAGTCGCACCGTTACGTCGGCATATCTAAAACATATTAATCCGTCGGGCAACTCTTTGTTTGTCGCGCGCTCGCGCAATACAACGTCAAAAGAAAAAAAGGCGATAAAAAGTACGGCGGAAAAACGCGGAACAAAGCGATGCGGTTCTGCTGTTTGACTTTTCCAGCGCATGCCTAGGCAAAAGAGGCCACAAACAAAGGATTATATTGACCGGTGACGGGGGCCTTTCGAGTCAACCTCCGAGTCGTGTTGTGGCGAAAAAGGGGGAAATAACAGCTGCCCCTGACACCCGCCAACCCTTTTACCTTTCGTAAACTCCGTGCATAAAGCGCACAGTTGCCGTCCAAAAATCCATTCGCTCATCCTTCCATATCCGTCCCTCCACGAAATTCCCCCTCCGAGGTCGTTTTCATAATGCCCCCGTAATTGAATTCCATAGTTACCCACACCAGCGGCACCGCGTCGTTACAACCCTCCCCCGCACCCCTATTATTACCTCCGCTCTCGGCCACTACACCCCCGCATTCCCTCCATTGTGTCCCTTCACCGATTGAACCCTTTCCGAACCATTTACAATGGATTCGACCGGCGATTTCAGTCTTTTCATTTTAAGTGCAATTTTTCGACGAAAGTGCCAGTTGCCGTAGTAACTTTAGTTCATTGCCGCCGCGGAGTCTCCCTCCGGAGGAGAAAGGCAGGGCAATAGGGAAATCGATATTTAGTTGATGCCTCCTTTTCGCGGAGGAAAACGTGTAAAGGTAGGCACTCTGCGGATGGCGCTCAGACCACCTGGGGATCTTCTTAAGGGCCTCCGGGAGAGACCTCCCTTTTGCGAAGGAGAGCAGATGGAGTGGATATGGGGACAAGGCCGCAGAATAGAGAAAAGGCGAGTGGCGTTGGAAGGAAAACGCTAAGGGATTTCCAGGGAAGGTGGGAAAGGGTTTTAGGAGAGAATATGGGGCTTTTCGCTATAAAATGCTCGGATGCATATGCCACGGAAAGGGATAGTAAAATGCGGAGGTCGAAAGGGTCGAGGCACTCCGTACACGCGAATTTCCCTTTTACGATGTCCCGGAATGTATTCCAGTGGGACTAAGGAATGCCGCAAGTGGAGTATGGAGAAGATTGCGGGAAGAATGTTCAGGGGGGAAAGATGGGTTTTTGAGTAATGCTTGGCATTTTTCGTTGGTTAGTGTCTTACCTGGAAGTTCCTCTTGGGCACTGTTCGATTCCTTCTCCACGTAGACATCGCTCTGCACGGGAGTGTCAGGCTCCGGAAGGGATTCCACCGAGAAGTTTCCATGAGCCACCTCTGAAAGAAAATAATTCAATAATTAGGGCCTTTAGCAATCCTTGAATAACTCACTGAAGTAATATTTCAGGGTTTGATTTTTTATGCTGTCTTCAGATTTAATATCAATAAGTGATTGATTTCTTATGACTCAATATAAAAAAGGTTTAATCCCCTTCATGACCTCTTAAGGAAAAATATCACAGTTAAATCAGAAGGAACAAGCAGAAAAAATATTAATAGTTTAGAAGAAATGAAAAAGTTAAATTAAGTATAATCGCAAATAAGCTACAATTACACACAATGAGAGCACTTATTACTTTAGACAAATGAATAAAGATCATATTGAAATATTAATGCGAAATTAGAAAACGTGTACATGTTTCTTAGCTGATTTTGGTGAACTTTTGCATACTAAAAAGAAAATGAATTCAAACTAAACATCATGCTCAGAAAGGGCTTCAATACCTCAAATTATAATAATTCTTTTCCTAAATCGTTTTCGCCTCAATAGTATGCAGATGTAAAGAAATTTGTGTAATAATAATCTTTTTCTTTCTTGAGTAGAAAAATTAAAATTTCGTCAATTACACTTCAGTTTCATCGTAAATAAGCGGGTATGCAAATTTAACCGGCGAAATTGTACATCGACATAAGTTTTGAGTGTATGCAAATTGCGAGTTCCGTCAGTAGTATCGTTACAATTAGTCACGTGTACAAATAGGTAAGTTGATGAGGAATGTACAACGCACACTTCCTCCGCTAAAGCGTAATTTTATTATTTAACAACGCTTAAGCACGTCAGCCAGCTTTACTCCCCATTATTATGCAAATTTTCCGCACCGAATTTACAACCCCGAGCGCATACAATAAATTAATTATAACCCAGCCACCGAGCGAGCTTTCCCTTTCCGAACCCCCGGACGCCGACAAAAATAAACAGGATATGATTATAATAAGAGGCCGAAGAAGTTGACTGACACTCGAGGGAGGACGGAGAGGGTAATTGTTAAAACACTCCGCAAAGAGTGGCCTTCTTTTGTGCCAGAGAAGAATGGGGAACGGCTTAAAAGGTGAAGCGAGGAAAGGAGTAGAAATAATGGGGAGAATAAGGAAATGGGGAAAAGAAAGGAGGAGAAAGAATAAGAGGGCGCCGGCTTCAAATCGATCCCAAGGCGCCAGCGGAGGGCCCGAGGACGAGAGGGAGGTCAACGAGTTGTAGAGAGGCCAAAGGTATACATGCAGGAGCAATACGTGTTTGAAGGGAGTCAAATGAGGGATGGAAAAAGAGGGGGTGGAAAAGGGAGGGGGTGGAAAGGGGAGGGGGAAAGTCAAACAATTCAGTTTCTCTCGCTTCGAAGAGAGCCTCTTAACTCCCTCTTCAGCAAGCGGGGGTGGAAATGTTTAAAAAGTTGAGACAAAGATCGGCGTAGGGTTGCGATCGGAATTTATGCCTGAGAAAGTGGGTTGGTAGGTACGGTGGAGAGGCGCAGTACAAATCGCGAAGTTATTTCGCCCACTTGAATTTTCAAAACTCCTCAGAATGTGGATTTGAAACGGTAACTCACGACTGAGACGGAAGTATGCCACAATGAGAAATTGCAGTCGCGATAAAAATAATTTTCATGCACAATCCTTGCGTTCATGATTGCTGAAAAAATGGAATTTTTATATTTATTTCCCCAGCAGCAAATTGGTAGAATTAAATTGCATTGGTTAACAGACAATCACTGGTAAATTCTTGAAAGTTGGTTGCGTTTAAAATGGAAATATTAACTTAATTAGATCTGATTCTAAAACAATACTTAGGCATAATATTAAGAATGAAGCATCTCCCTGGAGACTTTTGACAAAATGTCCATAAACATTGAACAATATCAAAGTATTGATATTAAATAGTTGAACGCATTGGGGGATAAAAATATCATAAAGTTTAAAGTTAATCTTTCATTATTAATTTCAAAGAGGAAAACAACAACGCTTTTCTATATTAAGCATTGATTTCAAATAACTAGTAATACTAGTAAAAATTCTACAAGCACTCATAATCATTGCTATCCATCAGAGAATAATCACTTTTTCTTTTTGAATAACTTTCTTAAGAAACAATATGTTTTAGAAAAAGGACGTTTTCTTACTAACGCGGTTGGCAAAGAAAAAATGAAACGCACGAATGTCAGAATCAGATGAGCCGAATGGTTAATTAATGGAATCAAAATGTCCTGAATTTTCTTTGAAATCGGTTCCAAACCCGAAGTGAAAACATTTTCATCCATTTTACACCCAGAAAATGCTGATAAAGCCGAGGGACTCGAATGAAAGAAGAAGTAATATAAAGGTCTCTAAGAGACGACTCATTTGCTCCTTCATAATTATCCCTCGGGGGAAATCGGCGCAAAGAAGCGAAAGTAGGGGAGAAAAGAAATTCCCCCCTCATTTACACTCGCTCAGATTACTATATAAAAGTGGCGATCCGGCGGGGGAAGCAAATATTTAAAAAGCTCAGGGAATGGCATTTAGAGCTGCAGAAAATAAAAATTGACGGAGTAAGTATTCTCCTCCACGTGCCGTCAAAATACCTTGCGCGGAAGTAGCGCGGGAGAGGGAGAGGAAGTTTACGAGGGTTAAGAGGAAGGGTTAGAAGGAGAGGGGTTTCGGTAAAGGGTGATGCCGTCGAGAGAATTTCACCTGAGGAAGGCCCCAAAGGGTGCACCCAAAGACTGGATGCCGCATTGGAAAATTGTACTTTGGAGTTAAGTATGCGGGAGGTTTAGGGAGAAGAAGTCAAAGGGTTTTCCTCGCATAAGAAGGGCGTATAAGAAGCATAAGGAAGCAAGATGAGATAAGGGGAGGGTGTGGGGAATGTGAGTGTAGAAGGGAATGCGGAAAAGAAAATTTAGAGGGTATCAAAGAGGATAGGAGAGTCGCCCTTGACGTAGAAAGAGGAAGAAAACGGTTGAATTTTGAGTACTGCTATAGCATTTCCTCATGATATTTGGGTGTATTTTCGTTTATTATCGAAGCTTCCGACAAATTTAAGTTTGTGAAGGGGATAACTCGAAGAAATTATTTCTCAACAAGAAAATTACCAACAGATGCTGCACTATTATAACCTTTGAGGGTAGAAACAAGAAAGGTCCAATTAAAGCTATTTTTTTCAAAAATATCTTTCTCGTTAATAACTGTCTTTCTTAGATTTCATGAGGTAAGAAACAAACATTTTTTATAGAGATTTCACGATATCGCGGTCTTAATATTAAAAACGTGTATTTTTAATGAAAAATTATTGTATAGATTCACCTCGATTGGAGATCACTGATATGATAGCAAGTATACCCAAAGATCAAGGGAGGTTAGGAACATATTGATATTTTTCAGTAATTTCCAACTATTTTCTTTCCAGAAATCAATTCTTCACGTTTGGCTCCAGCTTTTTCAATTATAGCTTCAGCTCATTTTAAAAGGATCTTCTTCTACTTATATTTTTTTACAATTTTATTCTTTCCATTTTGCATCACCATTCAAGAATAATGCCTTTTTCTTTCACGTCTCATAAAGGTGGCTGTATTTTTTTAGTAAAAGAGCAATAACATTACTAAAAGGATTAAACCATTGCTTAGAGCAAACGGATTCTAAGGGAAAACATCATATTTGTGTATGCCATAAGTGCCGAAGATAACAACGGATAGAGCAAAAAGTATTATAGTTGTTAACATATCATACTTTTCATATTCTTGGAAACAATTCGGAAGGATTTGCTTGAAACAGAGTTGGTATGAGTACGTGGTGTGAGAGAGTTTATAAAGGACCAGAGACAAAAGAAAAGCTTTGTTCGGCATGAAGGAAAGGAAGTGGGAAAGGGAATTGTTTTTGGAATGAGAGGAAGGAAAGAGAGGAATGAAAAAGAAAGAACAGAGGATTGGGCCGGCTAAGTTCCTTTGACTGCGGTAGAGCGTGGACGAAAAAATTCCTCTCAACGCGGTTTTCCCATTTTATTATTAATATTAATATATTTTCCACCCGTGTAAATGTAAGGTCAGGAGAAACAACGATTTCAAAGCCATAACCAATAGAGATGAGGGTGGATGGGATTAACAAGTAGAATATGGAATTTTTAGCAAAAGCAACCTTTGCGGTCTTCGGATAATGGATAAAATTTGAGCAAAATATAATTTTATTCGCTCTTAGTGAGATATCACAATAAACGTAATTCTTTATTTCTAGTGATAATCGAAATTGATACAAAAACCATATTTTTTCTTAACGGTGCTACCAAACAGGAGTTTTGTTGTGAAACACATTGGTTTTTTGGGCTGTTTGCGGTCAAAGATATTTTCGTTTATATGAATGGATGTCTCCCTCTTTGTAGAGCACTAAAAAATTTAATGCGGCAAAAAAACTAGTAAACCCATTTGTGCTTGTCGGTTTTGCCACAATGTATTTTTTGCTGCGGTTTTAAAGGTTATACGACCGCCTGAATAAAGTTTTCCTTTGCCAATCCGCCATGCCGGACAGATGCCACTGGAAGAATTTTAATCATTTTATCAAAACACATTGGTCAATTTCACGGTTTTCTATTTATGTGACAAAGTCAGCAGCGCGTGTCGCGGTGCCTCATGTCATGAAATAATAATTCAATTCGAAAATTAGAGCATCCGCTGAAAATTCGTCCGTCATTGAACGGGCGTCCCATAAATGTGGTCCGATCAATAATTCATAAAGCAGTTGGACATGCTCCGGGAACTTTCTGTCTGACTTCCAAAAAGACGTTTTAGGATCGTCGGCTTGCAGCGAAACGGTTAAAAAATATCGTATTTCCCTTTTAGAGTTTCAAAAATTATTTTGGTTATTTATATCCCATGAGAGTTACTTCACGTGAGTTTAATCGTTCAATTAATATCCTACGGATTCTAAAGTGAATTAGTAATTTCATTTGAGATACAAAAGCTATTCATTTACTGTTAGTTTGATAGTTGATTCAACACCGATCTTTTACACTTTGGCGAATTTGTTTAATTCATGAACTATCCTTGTCATTTCATTGTGAATGCACATATTGCATTAATAACGCAACAAATAATATTAATTTCGCCAGATAAATTCCTAATGTCGATTGATCAATTGCTTATGATGTAATCGTTACGTTAGGCGTTATTCAAATTTATTTTAGCTTTCAAAGCATAAGAAGATAATGTTAACCGAAGAGTGCACATGCAACGATGATTTGGTATATTGAAGCGAAATCGAAAACCTGAGACTGGCTGATTTATTGATTTTAGTAAAATCAAATGAATATTGAAGACATAGATGAGCGAGAAGGATTACAAATTCTGCGATGTTGTTCGGCGTAGTGTTTAGGGTAGTAATTCTCTAAGAGAAATGCGTAGTAAGAAGTTGGGTGAGAAAGTGTAAAGACGTAAAGAACTGAAGGAGTGGTGGAAATGAGGACAGAGTCAAAGTGAAACTCAGATAGAAATGAAGAAACGCAGAAGGGTTGAGGATGGCTCATGGGGAAGGGGCGATAGGGGGTTCAGATAGGGACCTCCGGAGGATCTCATGGAAGTAGGGTTAGAAGGATGCTGGGTGATATTTGGTGAGGAAGATAAGAGGGTGTGGTGGTTTCCTCGTTCTCCGACCCTTCCGAGAGGGGGCTGGGAATTTCTTTCAGCAGACCCTATCTCAAGGAAGCGAGATACACAGTCCACCTTATTAAAGATGAGGTTGTCGACAGGAGACGGGTTATGTAGACTCCGAAGAAAATCGGAAGTGAAAAATGCGGAGGGGACTTCATCAAAGGTAGTGGAGGGGTTGCCGAAGTATTTGCAAAGGAAAAAAGATTGAGCGCAGAGGAAAAATTGACTCCAAGAGATGCGAACAGTCATTAGACGAGGATAGGGGGCGGAGACTAATTGTATGACTGAAGGGAACATGTGGGCTTGAGTGATAAGGCGGCAATAAAGTTTCGGCGAAACGCGGCGATTTAATGGAATGCTAAGGGAACGTGCTTACGCAATAAAGTTTTGAGCGAAGTTCTCAAGAGGTGCGGTGGCACCCGTGCCATTGGAAGGAATTTAAGATACGTTTTCATTGCGGTAGTTTGCTTTCGCTAACAGTTAAGCGTGCCCAAATTAAGCTCGTTTAGGCATAATGCGTCAAACTTTAAATTAATTAAACTTTTACATTGACATAGAAGCTTTGAGTCGATCATTTTCATTAAAGCTGAAGTTTATTGCTAATCTGAACCCGAATGTGTACCTCTTTTAGCTCTTTATGGAATTTCATTGAAAATGTGACTCTTGACAGCATTAGAAATTATGTATCGGGAGTTTCATGCCTGAAAATTGGTTCTAAAATAATCCCTTACGAAGAAAACAGGAACAATGTGTACACATAATTAGAGTCCAAAACTATATTACATAGGATTAGAGTTTGCTGAAAAACTCGGAGATATGATAATCCATGAGAAATCGCTGACAGTTTTTCCTTTGATCTATTTTGGAAAATTGTATCAATAAATATTGCTACTTCGCTGTTCTTCTGAACAGATCAATTCGTAATAAATGCCATATGTAAATATGGCTATGGATAACTGTATAGGACGCTACAGATTTATACATTTTAGATATATGCTGACTTGTGACCGTTAATACACCAGGTGGATAAAATGTGCTTAAAATCACACAAGGACATAGTGATTCTATCAAACTTTCAAAAAAATAAGATTTTGGAAATAAAAATCATAAAGAAATATTTTTGAGGTTGTGATATTTTGATAAATTTGTCTATCGTCACTAAATTTATTGTGATCTTAAATTTTTAATATTTAACGTTCATTTTTTTACAGAAAAGCGTAACATTTTCTCAGTTTAAAACCTATTCAACATCTTAAATCCACGTTCCACTTTGTTTTGACCACGGTGGAAAGAAATGACAAAGCAAAACAATTCTTCCAATTTTCTGGTAAAAACACGCACGGTCTTTTAATAGAATTATGACTAGCGATCTTTATGGGCTGATGATGCGGTGTATGTCTCACATGCTTAATATATAGGAAAACTAGAAGCCAAGGAAAGAGTGAGATATGTATACACAAGTAAAGGGACTAGGAAAGAGAAAGGGGGCAACTGAAAGATCAAAAAGGATGGAAGAAAAAGGTCGATGAATAATTTCGAACGGAGAGCAGAGCGAGAGAGCAAAGGAGCGTCTATAAATAAAGAAAATACGAAAGCAAGAAGATTAGAAAATATGGGGGATGAAACGGAATACGAAATCAAGATAGACCAGGGGAAAATCTGTGAGAGAGCATACAAACAATGGGTTGAGTGGCAATTCATCTAAAGCGATGGATAGGAGAAAATCTAGAAATGGGAAAATTCACGACATTCTAAAAGAAAAGGAAGCATCAGAGATAATGGGAGAATTAAGCAAAACTTTGTCTGATTTGTGAGAATAACTGCGTCGCATAGATAGAGAGAAAGAGTAAGAGTAAGGATATTCAGAATAGGGAATAGCTATTAGTCATATGAAAAAAAGAGGGACTCCATTCCCTAATACATGTTCATTGCTTTATTCTTTATTTCAAGTGAGGGAGCATTTTTCTTAATTAATTCACAATTGCTAAATTATTTTCGACTCTGTAGACTTCAATTCAATTTCCGTTTTTCTTTTACACTGCCGTATCATTTGCTAAATTTTTACCCTAAAGAAGCAAAAAATAAGAGATCTATCTAAAGAAAAAATATTATGAAGACGAAAATTGAGAAATTAACGAGATGATCACTTTTCCTACTCTAAGATAGATTCATATTTTACAAATTCGTGATAACTTTAAGTAGAACAAAATCTATCTTCATGTCTGAAAGATAGTCCTTAAAATTCAACTTTAGTTCTCAAAGAGCTTGGAGAACTCGAAGACCAGAAAATACCGTATAGGAAGCTAAGATAAAAAAATGTGAGATTCAACCAATTTGAGGCTTTACGGATTGACGCCAGATCATATCCGATTACCAATGTAATATTTAAAAGATTTTATCCAGTAAAGGATTCTCTTGACTTTTTAGATTAATGAATTAGGATAAAGAATAAGAAAAGTTTGATACAATTGTGGTACCTTGAATGTGTATTCAGGTGCCACATAATACTAATTATATGTCTTGAGGAAATTTGCGGAAAATTAAAATGGAGGCATTGGTCGAGAGTTACGGCCAAAGACTGGAGTGGATTGAATTAGAGTAAGGAAGTGAAAGAGGAGACGTTTGTTAGTTAAAAATAAGAGCTGGAGAGAAGGGCCGTAAAGTGTCGTAGAGAAGAAATGAAGTAAAGAAGAAAGCTATAAAGGTACAGAAGGACCCTTAACAGCATGCAAGAGTAGGTTCTGCGAAAGAGTCACGGGAATTTAGAATAAGAGAGGAAGAGAAAATAGAAAGGAAACTTTTCCGCTGAGAGGGAAAGTGGATGAGGCGTAGCATGAATAAAAGGGAGAATTTTGTGGAAGCGAAGCAGGTTGGGAGATCAGAGGTAACTGTAAACACAATCCTCTGTATTGAAACTGGTAAAGGTAACGCCGAAATTAACAAAGTAGAAGGAAAGAAGTAAAATAAATGTGGCGCCGAAGAGTTAGAACAGATTTAAAGGGGAAGCTAAACCATTCCAGAGAAGTCAAGATAAATTGCCATGATTTTCAAAGATGACTATTTTATTTGAAACTAAAATATTTTAAAATCCAATGTGAGGAATCATGGGCACTTTTAAAGCGGTATATTTTTCTCTCTCTCTTCGATCAAATGTGTAGATATTGTCGTTGAATGAAACAATAGCTGCTCAAGGTTACTAAAACCTTTTTTTTATTTTCATTTAAGATTATAGTGGATTCATTAACGCTAGAAAGTTTAAATATTTTAAAATATAGATAAAAATTGAGCTGAATATATAAACATTTTAGATTCTGTTCTACTGTTTTCTTCCATGAATTAAACAACTACTTGATAATGAAATTCGTTCTAAATTAATAATTTCAACATTATACGATTAAATATTCCGAAGATACATAAAGTACCTCGAGTAGGATTTTTGTTCCCGTATCTAGGAGATAGGTGGAAAGTTCTTATCGATCGCATATCCATGCATTTCCTTGAAATGGGATTTTCTGGGGAATCCATTAACTTCTTGAATCATGAATGAGATGCATACCATGGCCTCTAAAGCCTCACTTTTAATTACGCCGCTAAATTCTTTTCTTTAATAGGTCATTTTAGTCGA
Organism: Sympetrum striolatum; assembly: GCA_947579665.1. Taxonomy (NCBI): domain Eukaryota; kingdom Metazoa; phylum Arthropoda; class Insecta; order Odonata; family Libellulidae; genus Sympetrum; species Sympetrum striolatum. The sequence goes on along the minus strand of OX388341.1, from coordinate 97,097,685 downwards.
AGAAGAATTCCCGCGGCCTTATAAATCACAAGTGATGCTCATCGCAAATTCCCATAAAAACCTTAAGGGCCAAAAAATATCTCAAGCGATGAATGAAAAAGATAGGTGAAAATGATATTCCTATGGTGGCTAGATTAAAAATTGAGTTAACCAATGAGTGATAATGGCTTGAGTACGTGATAAAAGGTTTAAGTCATAAAGAAAAGTGGGCATTAAAGAGTGGGCAGTGATGAACTTTTCAAGATTAAAGATAAAAAGTGGTTTTCCACGCAATCGTTCCTACTATTTTAATATCGTTCTATTATATGCCATCTTATGTTTCGTCAAAAATAATCAGAATTCGTCAAAAAATCATTGTTAAGAGACGTGAGCGTAATTATTATTCGGGATGACATATTTTATCGAGTGCATATTTATAACAAAAGAAAGTAGATTATTTTAATACGTTATTTTTATTGTTAATGAGAGAGGTCACCGGAAACCTCGTTGAGATGAAGTTATGAAGAGTGATGTAAAGAGGAATTTTAAAAATAAATTGGGAAGGAAATAATTGGGCAATCAAGAACTAACCAGAGTCGAACGTGACTTCGCTTATCATAATCCACTTAGCAGCGAAGTGGAGAGTTAGCTTGACGAATCGCCCGACACGGTGGTGGAGCTTTATCGAGATGTTCCGGGAGTTTTCGAAGATTCGGTCCTCGATGTAAGTATAGGTGATTGGCTCTCCTGGGAAGTGCCGTCCTCCAATGCTGAAAGCCACTGTTGCCTCCGAGAACACCTTTCGGGAAATAAAAGACAATTTTGGAGTTAAAATTCCATGCTATTAATTCTCCTCTATAGAAATGGATTACATCTTATAGAAGTGGAATAAAATGATGCATACATACACACATTCATAAAATATCTTGAATGATATACTGTAAAAAAATAATGTTTAAATCTCTAATTGCACAATAAATCAGCATAAATTAAATGCAATGAAAACTTTAACTTCCATCCTTTGATTTTCAAAATGTTTCCTATTTCAGGTTTATCTATGATAAGCAAATGCGAATTTCAAATAAAAGAATTTTTTGAAATTGAATTCTGTCATATACTGAATAGTGCAGTTATGTGGTACAAAAAATGTGTATCGTATCAGTATTTTATCAGAAGAAATTAAACTGTGAACAACAGTCTAATCTCTCCAGTCTTAAGTTGATTTTAGGAAACATCAGGTCATTAGTAAAAATATGTACAAGCGAATTAACGGATTTCACAAAGAAATCATATAATAAAAAAATACAATCAAAGAAGAATATTTAATCCATAATGGAAAAGTAGCATACTATTGACATAATGCTAATGATTTATCTATATTTGTCATATGTCATGCGGTATATTTGATTGACTGATTCCAAAAATTAACGAAGTTATCTGAAAAAAAAACTTTAAAATTAAAATTCTGCTTATGGAACTATAAGAGCGTGCTTGTAGAAGGAAAGAAATAAATCGAGTTGATCTATGAAATATTTGAGCATAGAAATGAGTTGTCACAACAACAGTCGCGGCTGATTATCAAATTCAGTTCGGCGAAAGATTATGCTTTAAATATGTAAATGATCTCCTCCCTTAGAAACGGTGACAGTTATATACATCACGAGGAGAGAATCAGGGAAGAGCTAAGGTTCTACTCAACGAAAACGAGACGTCAAAACAAATCATCTTAAGAAACCGTGAGCAATTTCCTCCCAGTCTCTGCATTTTACGGCTGCGACAACAAACTTTCCGCCTTTCAAAAGCAATCTTTTGATGTCTTTCGGAAATGAAACTTTTGAAGAATGAGAATTAAATGCTCAGATCGGAGAAGTAGTCGTTTTATTTTGAATTCGTGGACGAACTTGCTGCTGTGAGATTTGAATTGGGACGTGAGTTAAGAAGAAAAGATTCCAGCAGCCCGCATTACAGCCTTGCATAGCAAAAAACGTGTTTACAGGGGCTCACAAAGTTCCCTCTTTTTATAAGCTGGAAAACTGAGGGATAACTCCTCTGACACATTTCTTTTATTTTATATTTTCCATTTCTGTACTTAGTTTAATTTCTTACGGCATAGAAATATTGATTTTACTCCGATATAGTTCAAAATTGTGTAAGTTGGAGGATTCTTTTGCATATCTTCTCAATGGACTCCGTAGATTTCTTCCTAGTCAACTAAATATGTATGCGAAAATTTAACTCTATCCCAATATTTTAACTCAGGTAACTGATTATAAGAATTGTAAAACATCTTAAATTCTTATACTTGGCAAAATCTTTGCAGCTGTTTGAAGGAACGGTAATCAATATCTCTGTCCCGAATTTACGGCGTTCATATTGAACCAGTTCGGCATACAAGTTACGCTTTTCGTTATTCTTGATTATTCGACTTACTACCCAAGATCGATGGATAGAACCGAAATATTTCGATTATTTTTGCGTCTTTCTTAGTTCATCTCAGATCAATTCAAATATAGATATACATATATGGTGAAATAATCATTTACAAGTTATATGAATTATTCTTATAACCCAACCCTAAAACGATGTTGAAGAAGACTTTATGAATATTCCTCTCTCCCATCTTCAGCGCATCCTGGCAACTTTACAGGGCAGTGATTCATCCGGGTATTCCTGGATCTGAGCGGGAAAAAATTTGGTAGGCATTCCAGGAGAGCAGAAGGCGATAATAAGCAGGCGTCAAATTAGCGAGCGAAGGAGTAAAAGAGGAGAGAAAAAACGAGTGACCCTGTCAACCCCTTGTCGCCTGGCAACTCTCGCTCGCCGTAAAATGAGCTCCACTTTTTTTCTTTGTTTCGCTTATTTCTTCTTGTTTACGTCGTCCTGACAACTTAATTACTATCTTGAACGATGACTTAGGCGATGAATCCTTTCGCAAATGCAAGGAAGGAAGGGACGAAGAAAAAATTTAAGGAGTTTGAAAATTAGAGCGAAGTTTTGAGTTGCGTAAATTTATGCCTCTCATATGGAACGTTACGAAATTTCTAATTCCGCGATCTACGGCACAGCGTCTTCGCCATGTTACCTTAAGGACAACTGGGAGCTCAAAGCGATACGCTTGAGGTTTAAATTACTGTTTCTATATCTTACTCCTTACATGCCTTACTCCTCACATGTCAATTTTCATTTAAAGAAGTTTATTAATATTCTGTATTTTGGCATACCTCCATTTTCATTTAAACTAAACTTAATATTGTACACATAATCGTGTGATAAGAGGTTATCTGCTTTCATTCTTATGGAACCAATAATTTATAATTAAACACCTATGAGAATGCTACAATCACTTTTTACAAAGTCTTTAATAGAGATTTAAATGCGAAACGTTCCAATACTCGTATATTGATTATATTACAGTTCAATAAACCAACAAATATAAAATATTTATATTAAAATATAACTTCTTACAATTCCGTGCCAGATCAAAATTTTAGTTAGTGTCGAGTCATTAATGTGATATGGACTTTTTTCCACTGTGGTCTTGTTTCTACACCAATTGATAAATAGCTATGTATCTCCTTAAGGATCCAAATTACTTTCATTTGAATTATATAATGACAGTTTATCAATTTTAATAACGTTTCTACTGAACCACAAAATGCTATTTGCGGACGGAGTGTCCTCGAGTTTCCCCGAATCCGATAAATCAATGAATGAGAGAAATTTCCCAGCCCTCCATACCCCCTAACTTGATTAATGAACGTAACTTGTTTTAAAGCTTAATTGACCGATGTTTTAAGTGCTCCAGGATTATATATTACAGTTAAAGTGCAAAGGAATCGCATTCATCATGGGATTCATTTAAATAGAACCGACTGTTATGTTCGTAACTTCTAGATAGGTAGATAGGGATAAATTATAACTGGTAATATGATCGACCCTCTTGTTCCGAATCTGTTACGGGCGTAATCGTGAAATGGAAATGTAATTGAGTTATCTCTGTCGATGATTTTTATAGAATAATATGTTATTATAATAGCCAAGATACAAAAAAATAATAAGTTATAAAATTTCAATTGCACCGGATAGAATGGGTAAAACATCCGTCTTTACAACTCCAAATGTTTCCTAAATAAAATATTGCAATTCAGTGAGAGAAGTTCATCATTTATTTTCAGAAAATTATTTTGAAACTCTTACCTTATATCCATTTCGAAAAATTCAAATTAAAACCCGTTTCTACGGTAAAATATAACGAACTTCATTACTCTCCCATCGAACGGAGATAGCGTGTCTTTTAAGACTCGTTATTCGACTATTATAAGGAACTGTTATATCCAGTCTCCACCTGTCCTTGGCGGATCAAAACATGACAATCCGTCACCCCTAGAGAGATGCTTCTATCTCACTCTCCCGTCTCAATCGCTATTCCCCTCTTTCGGAATGAATTGAGCGCGAAACCAGGTCCATGAATCCTAACGGCGAGTGGAACTAGAAAAGTCGTCAACGCCGGTATGCGAAAGAGCAAAACCTGTCGCACTCCGCCGTGCAGTCAGACTACCTCGATATAATCATCCATTCACTCCCCACAGCGAGAGCAACGTCACTCCGTTTGGCGGATCCCAGTTCGATGACATTTCCTCCCCCCTTCTCCCCCTCCTCATTCCATCAGTGCATTGTGTTCCTCGTAATGGGAGCTCAGGCTTGTGAAGAGTGAGGATTCCCCACCAAATGGCCGCCGGTAATCACCCCTCTTTCTCTCTCCCCCCCTTTCCCCCCTCCGGCCCCTTTTCAAAGAGCCCGAGGCCGGATGCGAGCTTCTACACAAAATCGCGTCCACCCATCGGCAAGGCCTCACGGCGCCCCGCATTAGCGCCTCCCATTAAGTTCCCATTCAATACTTCAATGGGAGTTTTGTGTGTTCCGAAAGGGAGCAAGGGTACCACTCTCTGTAGTTGCAGTCTGAGTGAGGGTGGGAGGGAAAACCCACCCTTGACCCGGAACCAGAAAACCACCTCTGCCCAACCCACCGAAGCCTCGCCCAACCCACCGTTCGGACTCCCCCCTTCGTTTCTCCATCGCCACTCATTCAAACGCGAATCATCTAACTGAACCCATAAAAAACGGTCTTTTAGCAAATCGCCCGTTTTGCGCATAACTCCCCTCCTGCTTTGGTTTTAGATTTGGTAGACGGGACAGAGCGGTGCAGCGAAACAATTTACGTTCGAAATGCATATAATAGTCAACTTTCTTTAAGAATATTTATGAAAAAGGCCAATTTTTCGTTAATTTTATATTTTGCTTAACAACAGTTTAAAGAACGCTAATTTTCGAGTAAAAATGATTAACCAATCAATCGTTCCTTTTTTCAAATTCTCTCTTTTTCTTATGCTCCTAAAAAGCTGTATTTGTAATTTGTTTATCCGTAAATAAACTCGGATTGCTCTACCGCTAGTGCAGTAATTTTATCAGATGAAACAAAATTAAGGTAATAGAATCACGATAATTTACCCATTTCCAGTTTCATTGGACATTTAAATAAGTTAAAGATTAAAACAAGAAGCAAAAATTAACTAGTGAAATGTTACCATAGTTTCACAAATATATTTCTTCAAGAAAGAGGTATCAATTTGTTTGACTTGAAATGCATATGTATAATTTTACGTTAAATTAATTTAACAGCTCATAAAGGAAATAGATATATAATGTGTACATTTCCGAGCATGGCGAAGTAAAGAGGTGAGGTAAAGTCACGGTAACCATTCCCTCTCCAATACTTTCTCTGCACTCACGCGCACACCGCCGCAACTTGAACTAGAGAGAAAAAACCGTTTCCCCTTCCTCACCTTCCGTCTAAAATTCCTCCACTTTCTCCATTTCCGTTTTACTCCGTGTTCAACGCGGTACACTTCCACCCCTTCCCTTTCAATCTACCGACAGTACACAGCAGTCGTGGGACTCGTGACGGCTGCGTGATGGGCTAACGGGAGTGATAGATGGTTGTACAGTGTTCTCCCTCAGTATTGGTTTTGCCTGTATCGCTCTGCATGTAGCGACGAGAAAAGCATGATTTCTCATCGAGTGCCACCTATTAAACTCATGAGGCGCAGAATAAAGAAGCGGGCCCAGCACCCGAATTCGAGCTTCAACCAATGATTTATGTCAGTTCTTTCTCTTGTACTAGTTTAATTAATCAATATATACCCCCTATGACAATATGTGGTACGTCCGGAAATGATGTCTGCATTACATTGCCCTCACTTGTTCCTCAACCTTTCTACGTTGACAACTAGGCAACCAAAGATTTTCGATATTACTTTTCTTGGCAACAATCTTCTACTTCTGTAGGGTTACTTTTATATTAAAACTATCCCTATTAAATTATAATATATTGAATTATACCAAAATACTCTTATTTGCACAAAAACGGGCAATATGGTCAAAATTACTCTTTAATGGTTTTCATTTTTGAGTTCGCAAACATACTCTTACATATCTTATACACTCGTCTGAAAAAGACAATGATATAACATAGTAAAAATTTGTTTAGCATACATTTAAATTATTAAGCCATTGTTTTTTTCTTTTCGAGACGAATAAGGAGCAAAATATTTGCGCTAATATTGAAAGGTATTAAGGTATATTGAAATAAGTATTAAGGATAGAATGTTTGATAACATGCTCATCACCAAAAATATATGGTGGTCTTCGATATATAATCTACCTATCCGTTCATTTGAACTATTATCGACTATAAGTTGACAAATTTAGATAATACTTGCTTACTTTTTATGGAATCTTTAAGTGAAATTTATGAATGCTGCCAGAAGAATCTGGTCTGAAACTCAAAGAATACCACATTAAGAGTTAAGATTTCTATCGATAAAGGTTCCTGTTTCTTTCTGTATCCTAGACTAAATATACATCGTAATAAAGGAATACGCGTCATTTCAGGCGAATGCCGCGAGGAAAATGATTGGATTTTGGCGAGTATAAAGGAGCGAGTTAAAGAGTGATGGGAATAAATTGAGGAGGTTAAAATGGGTGTCCTTCGAGGGCCTCCGCTTCTTCCTAACGGCCTTAATGACTCCGGACTCCTTCTAACGTCGTTTCCTTCTCCTCCACACGCCTATCCCTCTCTTCCTTTTTTAATTTGGTTTATTTGCTTCCTTCCCTCCCGCGTTCCTAACCCTATAAGGAGTTCCCTGTCTCCCTTCACTTAAACCGTACTTTTCCTTCTTGGCCATTACAAATCCACTCGGAGATCCATAGAAATAGGAAATCTTTGGAAAGACCTTTCTCCGAAATTGAACTCTATCCTTAGCCCATACCGTTCAGGGAGGAGAAAAGGATAAGGGTGGAAATGCCGTAGCCTGGATTGCTTGCCAGACCGTGGAGTGGTATCGTTCCATTTGATGCTATTCTTTTATTTTCCTCCATAATAGTGTCTCCTTTTACTACGTCTGATCACATACAATGTTTTTCAAAGTCAAAAGCATTGCAGGATGTTCTACATTTCAGCCATGGAGATTTTTACTCGTTTTACGGATGGATTCGTATCTTATTCGTATATATCACAAGTTATTATTTCTTTTTTTACGATTATTGGGCTATTAGAAAGGAAATAATTGTTGAATATTTTATAGATTTTGCGATCACTTGGGACTTCATAATTATTTGTCACCTCAAGTAGATAAATAATATATTTCTCTATTTTGTATTATGATTTTAAAAATTACTCTGTTTTACGCAAGGTTGTAGATATATCTAAATCCACTTACATTTTATTTTTAAATATGTTGGTCACACAATTACCAAGATCACTTGTGAGTAAAAAATGCTGATACTTTTACGCTTGCTTTAAAGGATTCCTTATCTTTAAAACAAACCAATAGTTGCACAAAAATTTCACCCATTATTTAAATGAAGGTATTGCACGAACTATGGCGTTGACAAAACTTCTGTTAACAAGCATTTTTTACTGATTCATTCCCAAATTATTCGAGAAATCAGTATGAAAAATTAGGAGAGTTAAAATTTAGATTGTGAATTTGCTAACATTTTGAAATTTATTTGCACTTCATTTTGTAGAGAATAAAACGAGACTTTTAGTAGAATTAAACATATGCCAATTATAATTCAAATTGAGGTAAATATTATTGTATTTGAATAATTCCTTGTAATAATACAATCTGTAACTGTAGTTTTGCAGTCTATTCAGACCGAAAGAGTCACCCAATCGTTAGTGTTGATTCGGTGAGCCAATCATGGTCTGTTTGATTAGCTGCTCTGTCGCAGTATGGATTAATTATTTAATTAACAATATTTGTGGGACCCTCCAGTTCGTGAAATTTATTTGGTGGTCACACGGCGTGAATATTGGAGTAGCGGTGAGTCGCTAATTCAAATCCGCCTGAAGCAAGATCTCGAATGAAAAATTAAAACAGCAATGAAAATATTCACGTGAAATGCACACCTAAAACATATAGGGGATTCAAACTTTGACAAGTGATACTTCCGTATTTTTTGCTTCTCATCCGTCCAATTATGGAAGTGTGCTTGGCTGTTAAATTTTAAATTTAGTCTGCGAGAGATTCATAAATATATACGAAGCCGCCATACAATTAATTCGTGATGTAGATGAATCAATACCGTTGATTGAACAAAAAATTACTGTCTATCCTCAAAGGATGGATACTTGCGATGCATAAAAATCAAGCAGATTTATTTGCTTATATCCTTTATATTATAATGGTAATAAACATCTTTTGATTTAAGTTTCATACATGGCAAGATTTAGGTTCGCTTAAACGGAGACACTACCGTTGTTCCATGAGGCGTGGTTTGTTATGACTAGCTTCTCATTAGATATAGCATGCCAAAATGTGTAAAATATTCAACAAATACATATTATATATTAGATACTGTGGGCCAGAAGAATTGCTCCAAAGAACTCAGTTGTAGCTAAACAATTATATTCAACATTTTAAATCAATCATTTATTATTGACAGAAATGAGGCTATATCTTATGATTCATGCATTGAAAATTATAGTATTAGATACGATTTCTAAATTAATCATCCCTACGCAAAGTTGGAGGAGGCGTAATTAAATACAGACGATCCTAATTTGACCTTCTCTATTGCGGAGGTAACTTTATTATGACTAATGATATTTTACATGTATGTTAAAAGCCCTCATTGCGCCAAACGTAACCGAAAAATAAGTGGAGGGTAAGTTAAAGAAATTCCCCAGAAGTCATAGCATTAATTCTAATCGACAACATGAAAAATCACCATGGTGGACGTTCTTTTCCTTTAAACCGCACTAATTATTTTATTCCTGATTTAGAACACTTTTAATTTGCGAGAAAGATTACGCTATGGAGAGGAAATATTGGAAGAATCTGGGTAGAATTTCCAGATCATCACCTGTGAACTTTTCCTATCTCTATTCCACCATTCCTAGGATTTCTTCACCCTCTTTCAGTTAATTCCCCCACTTCCTCCTCCAACTTCACGCCATTCTTTTTTCTGCTCTCCTCATCTATTAAACCCTTAGACCGACGGACGGAAAGGGAGGAATTCCTTTTCCAGGAAAGAGAGTGCTATTCATTTCCATTTACCGCCTTGGAACTGAAATTGGGTTACACGGAAGAGTAAGGAAGGGACATTAGACTTAGTGGATGAGAGAGCGAACGAGATTCCACTGAGAAACGGAAAGAACAGAGGGACGTAAGAAATATGAGATATCAGAGGAACGGAAATAAATATCATCAGGAGCAAATAAATATGCGTAATACAAAGTTATGCCTAAGACAGATGCGTAAAAATATTTGCTTATCTTAATATACAACTAATTCGAATTTGTAAAGGTGCCAGAATGACGTCTATGTATATCGTGTGAGTCGGAAGTAGCACATCTATAATTGGAGTGAGGAGATCCGAGTGGGATTATAACTTACGAGATCATAAAAACTGTAAATTAAAATCGACGTATGAAAAAATGTAAAAATTTTATCGTGAAAATAATTTCATAGAGTATGGCGATTTTCACTTCTTTGGTTGGAAACACATTCGGCGGATTTATTTTCACTATGGCCGATGTACCTACGTTAAACAAAGTGAAAGCTGAGGTTACCTATTGAAACAAATTCCGATGAAAATAGAAAATCAAATAAATACAAAAACATAAATAAATGGAAACACCAACTACATCAGGTTGATAAACTGGATATTCCATGAGCACTATCACGCTATAATTGATATCTTCAAGCAGAACTTTGTGAAATGAGTAAACACCTACAAAAAACTCTAACCCAAGGGTAAACTAGAGAGTTTTAATTTAACCGGTTTTTTGACTCTTTTTTTGTCTTATTAAGGTGCGCAGTGACAAGCTTCAAATCTTTATATTATTTTATTTTCATTTCCTATTATTAGTAACAGAAAGCAAACATTTCTTCACTGATATGTTACGATTTTGTCTCAAAGCATCAAGTTGAGACAATAGATTGCAATGAATTGAGGAATCAAGGCGTTGTTGCGGAGGTGGAATTTGGTGCATATATTCAATGAGAGACCAGAGGATGAAGAGCAGTGGAGAGGCTTAAGAAGGATGGAATAAAGGGAGGTGATAGGAGCCGAAAACCCTCAACTAACCACTTTTGGGTTCCCGCATTGACCTTCTCCGTTGCGGTTTCTAGGGAGTATCTCTTGTGGATGACCCGCCCCACGCTAATGAGGATTCATGGGAACTCGATCGCCATCGTTGTCGTCTCTTACCATTCCACCTTTCCTCCCTCCGCACTAAGGAGAAGTTCTTATCTCGCCGGTACAGGGATCGGCGAATCTCTCCAAGGATTTCGTTACGCTTCCGTGGAGCGAGAGAACATATCTCTAGCGGGAAGATTAAACAGCGAAACGCCTTAGACTCTCTCTCATTCGCCTTATCTCCTTCCGTGTACACATTTCCTTCCCTTCATCTATTCAGGATAGGGTGATATGATAATAACCCCGTGCCTTCCCCAGTCCACCTCGTGGGTTTGTCGGATTAATGAAGATGGAAATGATTATTCGAAGATGACCGCAGATGAAATTCCAACTGATGCGAATGGCTTTTGAGCTAAAATACCAGCAGTTAGTATAATTCATGAAAAAATATGACAAATGGTAAAAAAATGCTCAGATATACTTTCAAATAACACAATAATCAAACATGATAAATTTTGTATCATTTGATTGCACCAAACGATTCGATTATGAATTATCATTACTTAAAATTCCAAGAATTTTCATACATTTGTACTTCAGTGTTAATTTCATTCACCTTCATTTTTTTATTTATTTTCAAATACTACGATTCACTAATTGCAAGCAATAATTATCTTAACATTGATAACTTTACATGCTATCATTTCCATTCATCATGTCATAACCAATAGGCACACACATGAAATGATGCATACGGACGAAGCTATTATAATCCGACCAATCTCAAGCCATAATTAAGTAGGACATTAATTCAGACATCCAGCCTTTCATTAAAAAAGAAATTGTATCGATTATCACTCTCTTTTCTTGTTTCTCATTCACGTAAGTTTAAGTAAGTTAGAAGTTTAGAATTTTTCTAATTAGCTTGAAAGACTTGCGAAAATCGTGAATCCTAATTGTCTTTTTAACTAAGACTCTATGCGAGTCAACTCTCAAGGAGAACTTTAAAATTTCAAACATACCCAACAATTTTACGGGCACACCAAATAATACGATTGCATTTAACAGAGAATGACAGAGGAATATGGTTGTTTTTAGGAATTCCCTAATTATACTTTTAGAATATTGACATTTAAGCAAATCAGATGTATTGCCGTATATTTTCCTTATGAATAGTAATAATTAAAAGAAAAAATTATGTGACTAGTTTACGTTGTAAAGAGGCAAACCCATTAATTAACAGGACGATTTATGGAGACGATACATTGATAAATCATAATGAATTCAGTCGATTTCAAAGTGTCGTAAAATTGAGGAAGAATTTAAATAAATTCAAGCTAAGAATAGAAGGAACCTATTAATAAAGCACTATATACGATCGCCGTCTATATTATGGAGGGGAGAGATGATTTGAAGCATCATTAAGCAGAGTTAATGAGCTCTATTCGTGGAGGAAAACTTGAAGGACCACGGAAACATCAAATTAAACTTTAGCGACAACTATAACGATCTTTTTTAGCCTAAAACAGCGATTACGTGATAAAGAAGAATTATTCAATTTAAATAAATGAATAATAATAAAGATATCTAAAAGTGTCGAGGTTTTAAAATTGTTTCTGCTACTTGGGTGATAACGAAAGTTTTGTTGATCCTCTATTCGTCTGGAAAAGTAAATTCTGAGGTAATAACAAAGATGATAATGCTTCTTCTTATTCTATATCATATTTGGTTCAATAAAATAAACTTACTGGGAGCTATATGTAACTTGCAAAAAGGTTAAAAGAAATCTCGAAATATAGTTGAAATTTTCACGCAGATAATATTGATATCTAATGAGTAAGTCGTAAACTAAAGCATAACTCGAGCAGCATATACGAGTTTTAATATTTTTCGTTAATTTGAATGCGTTTTCTATTTATTCTCTTATATATATCTGCAATTACGGAATTTTAAAACTCAAAGTTTTTTGTTTAATTAGTCAATTTTAATGGAAATTATATTCTATAACTACTTATAAATTTTCTCAGAACTCGAATTTTTGATTTATGTCATCTACATGAAAAAATGTGAAGTCATTTGCTACGAAAAGCTTCCAAATAAACCAGCGTTTTTCCAAAGCAGTTATCAACTTCAATTTTATAGATCGTTTTCGAGCAATAAATACTCGAGATTAGGATATCTATCCCACAAACACATACTTTATCAAAACAAAATCCCTTTTTTATCGTAGCGATTCGTGCGTAATAAATCTCTCGAACGGAGAGTTTCGTACCCTCTCGAAACTTATTCCGAATCGTGATCTCTTATCACCGCGTGAACATAAAAATAGATCGGAAGTTGTTTTTACGGTCGGGCAGAGAAAATTACTCCGACCTATTTAACCTCGGAAGGATTTTTCAGCCTCTTGAAATGCGATCGCCGAATCGTGCCCAGAGTGTGTGCTTCTCAAACCTAAAGACGATCGGCGCGTGCATGGCTAAAAGGGTAAAAGATCACGGACAAAAGTCACGAACCCTGGATGCCCCTCCTAACTCATTCCGTTAATGTGACTAACATTTCCTTCTCGAAGATGCGACCCCAAGCCCTGAAATGATACTCGGGACTGCGTGATCTTTGCATCTCGCAGAGGTCAGGCACGACCAAATGGAGCCTCTTCGAAAAAAGCGATGCGCCAAGGTGCGCGGAATGCGATAAATCACGCCGTTCTGTTCGAAGTGGGGCGAATTTTAATCCGCGTGAGGCGGAAGGTTAACCTATCCAATGAACCGAGTCGCTAACCTTCTCGAAGCGTGCGATTTTGGTCTTCGAAATTTAAAAAAACATCGTAAATTATAACTGCGAAAAAATGAAGAGACCCTAGGCCTCCGAGTAACGATAACCTTCTCGCCTTTAGTTAAAGAGGTCATGAGTTTGATATCCGGTGTTTTAAAAAGTAGAATCAACACGTAAAAAAAATTTGGATATAATTTGAATTCATTCGTAGCGAAAAAGATCTTGCGTAGTGATATGGGCAAAAGTGGTAATATTACGTGATTTTTTCACGTAGAGAATGTTACGTCAGCTTCTTAGTTACTAGAACAATAATTCTTCGGGTGGAAAGGTATGCTAGCAAATTGGTTCGAAATCAATCGTGTATGGGAATGCTCTGTATGATTTAAGTGGTTTAATGTTAGAATGCTCATCATTGGATAAAATACCACCATCAATAAAGATGAATTAATATTATTCATAAAAAGAACCCTCGCCATTTAATGGGGGTATAGCATCGAAATTGAAGGTGCTATGTTTATTAAATTTTCAACAGAACAAGTGTTGTCACAAGAATAATCATACTGCTAAAATGAAACGTACTGTGTCAATTAAAAGAGGGTCATATTCTCAAAATATCCCATTTAGTTACAACAGGGATGCTTTAACAAATTTTAAAATAAAGTTATATACGGGCCATTTAAAGAATTTTCCTCATTTAAATACATCCAGCACGGCACGTAAACATTGAAAAAGTCGGCAGACGAATCCTAAACGCAGTCCTGGAAAAATTTCTCGGTTAATTCATTCATTCGTTATTTAAAACACGATGTTGTTGACTTTTAAATATTTATAAGGCCATCTTACACGAAACGTTGTGGGTCGGAAATTTTATTGCTCGTATTCGGTAGTATTTATGCAAATTACTTTTCCCGCTGAGAATATTCAAGCTTTTAAGGCTAAGTTGTTTTCAATTATTCGAGCATGCATAAAACAGGGAGTCATGCGGTGTTGTTATTTATTTAATACATTCAAGATGGTTTACTATCGGGTAAAACTTTGAAAACAGTCACGTTTTTCTCAGGTATAGCATACCTTATCGGACATAACAATTTGGGGTATTATCATGAGTATTATTTTTTAAACAATGGGATAATTTTCGACAAATTAACGAGGGATATTAAATATGGGAACTTTTATTGGACGATAAATTGAGTTCCATATACAAGACCACCCTCACGTTCCAAATGAAAATGACAAAAGTTAGTCAAATACCAGTGACTGTATTTGTTTACATTATAATATTTTCGATAACTGTACAAGATTTTTAAATTCAAAGAACAGGTTATTAACATAAGAAAGACAGTACGTATTGGGAACATTTACTATAAATTGTTCAATATTTTGTGATTTTGTCAGAACTTGTAGTTTAGTATGCGTTAGGATCGTAATGCTATAAAACCTTGGAAGGATGCAAGCCATGGGCAGTGAGCTTGCGGCCACGGAGATAGTGCCCGGCCGAATCCCATTAAGAATTACCCTCGCAGCGTATCTCCCGCCATCTCGCGAGGGACAAAAAAGTAAAGTAGACGCAAGCTGGGATAGTAGTAGCACTTGGAGGAGCACCGCTCTTGGGCCGCTTCCATCTCCCGTGTTTTTTGAAATCCCTTTTCCTCTCGACCTCTTCTATATTCCACCTCTCCCCACGACAGCGCTTCCCCCCCGCGGCGAGGGTCTTAACTACCCTTCGTCAGTATATCACTTT
Organism: Sympetrum striolatum; assembly: GCA_947579665.1. Taxonomy (NCBI): domain Eukaryota; kingdom Metazoa; phylum Arthropoda; class Insecta; order Odonata; family Libellulidae; genus Sympetrum; species Sympetrum striolatum. The sequence goes on along the minus strand of OX388341.1, from coordinate 97,082,486 downwards.
AATACCATCACAAGCTCTTTTTTTCCGAGGGCACGATTCGGCTCCGTTTTTCCGTCGTCTCCATATATTTCTCTCCCTCTCTCCACCTGCAACTTCGCTCCCCGCGGATTCCAAAAGTTACACTCACTACACATAAAACTCAGTCTAAGATTCCGCCGTTGCACTAAATCTTGACGAAAATAAACGTACGGAAGGAGCTATTCGTGCGGAGGGGGAAAGAGGTGAGGTTATAGGAGCGTTATTATGATGGCTGTTGTAAATGCGAAGGAAGGAAATGGGAATCGAAAATGCCAAGTCCTTACCGCAAATAACGTGGTTGTTAGATAAGCTAATTGCTGATAGACATAAAATGTCATGAAATCCTGAGTATATTCAGGCTTTAAATACCTAATTAGGTGTATTATATTACTGGGAAATGGATTTAAACCGATAAAAATATGCTAATGAATTATCGTCAGTGGTTTTTATTGGCTCCGAAACTGTTTCATTAGCCTTGAATAATTAATTTGGAATTTCAAATTGCAGTTCATGTTCTTTATGCGAAAATCTTTTAAAAGAACTCACTCATCCTCTCTATATATCATCCGTGGCTTCATTTCAGCCATCATGGGTCTGTATTTCACTACAAAATTTGACAGATTTAGAGGCTCTTACACGTGAAACGCTTGGTTACGCTGGCTTGATTTTTAGTACCGCAAAATCCGATTTTTTACCAGCTCTGGCATAGACGTAGCATGAAAACTAAGGAAACCTAGAGTTAAAAATAAATGATACTTCACGCCATTATTTACGAACCGGCGACGTATTTCTCTTAGATAATTACTGTTTGAAATTCTTTAATCCAGAAACAAAATTCTTCCTTTGTGTGGGGAAACATTTGGCCGAGAAAAATACAACGGCTTCCCACAATGAAGAGACATATTTCTAACTCGACTGTGAGATGTTTATCCAAACAATGGTTATTTCAGACCGCACGCAATGGGGCGAATCACAGTAAAAAGTAGCAAACCTCTCCCACAAACGTCTCCCAAAGAAAGCAAGACGTTTGAGGAAATTTTGAATTAATTTCCTTACCTCGCATTATCATCATTATCCTTTCCCAGCGATGCAAGAGGTATCGTCTTCCCACTTTAATGCGCTCAATCCCATTACGCTTTCCCATCCTTTAGTCTCTTCCCGTTCCTCCCTCTTTGGAAACGACCTTTGGGCCCATTTGTACGCTCCTTCCCTATTTTAAAACTCTTCTGGATGTTTTGAAAACTGTTATTTTATTGGGACGCTTAGCAGCTTCTTTTTTACTCTCACGATCAGAAGGTCCTTGGAGAATGATACCGGATGGGTTTCAAAGTAGAAAGAGAGGTTTAGAAAATAGAAGCGAAATAGTTGAAAATAATTAGCAGCATCAAAAAGGTTAGGTTAGGTTAAAAAAAAAGGAGGGCGAGTTCGAGATAATTTATTTACACGTGATGTTATATATGTTATTATTATGTACCTTATACCTATAATATTATATATCTTTAAAAAATTTCGTCTTTATAACTAAGAAAGGTATTTGTGTGTTGGAACCCGATTTAGCTCAATATGCTGCTGAATGAATGAAGTACACTCAGGATAATGATGGCCGTCGTTGACCGAAACCAGTTGAAATAAAAAATATTAATATACAAATTTTAGTTTCCTCATTCGTTTACTCTGAGGATTTTGCATCGTCTCTTAAAAAGAATTGTATGACTTCTTGTGCATGATATCAGAATTGCTCATGCTATTTATGACGAATCACAGATAATTTATTTCATACATATTTGTTAGCTGTTGCGTCACTTTATCATCATCATATTTTCCATAGTGTGCCTTTTTAAGAACAACGAGAATATATGGTTAATGATACAACTATTTTAAGGCATAAAAACTTGGTATTGAAAGAACAAGAGTCAGAAAAAGCTACTAAGGCATCTTTGGCTACGATATTTATGCTAATGTTTTTTAAAGTCACAGTAAATACGTACGCCGTGAATTTAGTAGATACAAATCTCAATTATATAACGAATGAAGGAATTTAGTGTTGCATTTGTGTCACTGCGAAATAAGAATTCTGATGAATTACTGAAAAGAAAGCATTAAAAAGTATGGAAATTAAATAGTTTTATAGCGTTTTCAAAAATGGCGGAGACATTAAGTGATAAAAGATAATTCACACAACTTTAAAAGCGGAAGTTAATTTAACGGCGCGTGTCGAAAATTTCCATAAATACCAGCGTTCGGTTTCGGAGCGGAAAGATAGCCGAGTAGAGCACGGAAGGGAGAGGGAAAACGAGAGCAGGAAGTATCGAAATATTGAACTTGGGCGATGTGTAACTCTGGGGAGAGATAGCTACAGGAGTAGTAACAACCGACGCGCATTTTAAATAAAAGGGGAAATATCCCGCCTACGGATTCGGAATAACTCCCCTTTCCACTTTTATACCTCGCATCCCCTTCTCCAGACACTCCAAAAAGCTGAGGTGTTTCTTATTTCCCTGATCCCTCCGCAAAAGCGGGCATTCTTATTTCGAAAAATCCATTATGTTTTATTGGAAAACGTGATTTACATCTGACGTCTTCCAAGATGGTGGCCCGTTCTTAAAGGTGTGGGGAGGAACCGGGTCCATGAGGGGCGGTTTGCTGGGGATATAAGGAGGGAAGTTAGAACGGGACGAATACCCTTTCTGGAACACGGCGAATTTCCAGGGGTTGGGAATTTTTCCTTTTGTGGCTGTGGAAGGGGGTGCATGAATGGGGTAGCGGAAGGGAGATTTTTAAAGGGAAATATTGATGTAGGCGTTGGGAAAAAAGAGGATGGATATCTCGATGAAAAAGACGGCAAACCCTGAACGCGTATCATAAGTTTTTCACAGCTCGATGGACGCATGTAACGGCAAGATATTTGCTAATGCAGATATTCTGAGTGCGGCGCAGGTGATGGCGTTGACTTCTGCACGAGCGACCATGATTCACGCTTGATTTGAGACGTGGATTTGACTATTTGAAGAGCTATTTTATATTCCATGTATGCCTCTGTAGGAATGACTAATGCACATTTTGACATTTTTTAGCCTTCTGAATTTTAACGTGAATATCGGGGTATGCTAAAGCTCACAGAAGTCTCAAATAACCAATATTTAAGCGATATTGGATACTTATCTTAAAAATGGAACGTAATTCTTGACGTACCAAGTTACTTAGTAAAATCTAATTGAATGAATTTCTGTTAATGCTAGGAGTAAGTTGGAAAATAATTTGAATTAATTATTTAAATTTCGCTGAAAATATATTTGAGTATGAATTTTATGGTCTTATATTCATTCTTTGGAATCTTTTACGTAGTTTTTACTATATTTTATATATTTAAATTATACCTGATTTAAAATGAATCTATTACGCAGCATCGCTGAAAGTATCAAATTATTAGATTTCTGTTAAATCTTTGATATTAATTCAATACTTCGTGTTTTAACATGATTGCAGATTTAGTCAAATGAACTACTTCAGAATACTCTGTCTTGAAAAAATCTTCACAAACTTAATCGACATTTACCCTAAAATGGCAACGCATAAAGTCTGAAAACCTATTTCCCTAGGATCGAGAGAAGAAGAACGAGCACCCGCAGGCGCCCGGAGATACTTGAATCTCATCTCCCCGTAAAATATGATGTTTGACTCCGTTCCTAGAGTTCGTCAGCCTCCGAAAAAGTTACAGGCGTTTATTTTGTATCGCAACTAAGCATCTGCCTTGCAAAATGGCATCTGTTTAAAAAATCGTTTTGAGAGAAGAGAGATGCATTGCCTCGTAAAAGGGGGACGTGCGGGGGTGCAGGCGGAAGCTGGGAGCAGGAGAGTGATGGCTCCCTGCCATATCAGCAACACGGCAGCAGAAGGGAAAAAAATGCGACGGGAAGACGTTCGGAAAAGGCGGAGCGGTAAAGAGGGTCGCAGGAGTAAAAATATTACATAAATATTTCCCTTGAGAGATGGGCTTCGGAGGTGACACGAAGAGACGCGTGTTTTCCTTTGCTCCGATGGCTGTGCTCGCGGTTTCGGTCTTTCGGAAGCGACGACTTGAAAAATTCACTGAACTCTTCTTCCGCTTTCGCTTTCATCCACTTCATGAGATCAGAAACGATTATTACGGGTGACTTTTCAGCTTTTTCCATTTTATGCCACAGGTGATCTCACAAGAAGGAAATCAATTCGATACGAAATCAGCAATGTGAAATAGCACAAAATATAAATTTGCATAACATAACTGTTTGATCAATCAAATATAACTTATAAACTTAATCGTTATTTAAAAATAAAGATAGAGATCTGATACGCATGGCAATTAATATGGAATACTTACTAGCTCAAAATATACCCACTGTAATCACATAGCAGTGAAAAGTGAAAAGGTAAGTATTTCATTCGTACTTAAGTACACTCTAAGATGTTTGTTGACTACTCGAATCAGCACCGTAATAAAAAACTTAAATTTATGGAGAGGTTGTGTTTGCCTCCAATTTATTTTACAACATGGAAGAATTATTAAAAAGTTATCTTTCTGGGTCAGTAGAATAAGGGAATCAATGTCCCGTAAGAGCTTTCTGCCCTGCTTTCATGTTGATATCATGTCTCATGTCTCCGCCCCTTTTGAATTCCGATGTCTCAAAAGAAGAGCGGCTGAACCAAAGTGTGTTATAAGCAAGCAGTTGGAGGGGGAAAGACACCCCAAGAAAACTTCTTCCCCCTGACTACTGTATTTTTGAAGACTAACATCTACATCAACTATTATATATTTAAAGGGTAATCTGAGTTCTAGTGAAAGGGAGAGCAACGACTCACTTCACGAGTACCATTAATGAGGTAAAATCAATTTTAATCTACGATATACATAGATATTAATGGAGGAGTATGGCAACATTAACTAGAAATTCTAGATGATAGCCGGAAGGAGATGTGAAATGGGTGTTTAAAATTTGGGGCATAGGGAAAAGTATATTTCTATTGAACCGCTGCTGAAAAAGAAGAGCGGACCTAAGATAAATACTTACTAAGAAAATTTCAACAGATTTATTTGTATGTAAAGGGCCAATACCTACTTATGGTAAATGCAAACAAATTTATTTAGTATGATGAATAATAATCTGAATTTACTGTTGCTCTAATTCCTAATCTCTCATGAAAAGAGGAAATAGCTCTTATAAGCACTGATTAAAATGTAATAAATAACTAAGTAAGACTAAAGAAGCCAACTAAATTCTTTTTCATGTATTTACACATCCTGGTATTCATTTCTGCGTAAAAATACATATATTTAATGTAAAAAGGCAACTAGTAATTATCTATAATTTTGACAAGTTTACGGCTGTAATACTTATCAATTCATGTGAATTAGTTATAAAGAATTTCAAGAAAATCTTAGATAATGAAGAAAAACAATGTAATTTTCCACACTTTTATTTTACTGACGACTGGTTCCGCTACCGGAGTAGCATCTTTTGGAACCCAGAAGATAGCGAAACCGGTCGTCAGTAAAATAAAAGTGTGGAAAATTTCATTGTTTTTCTTCATTATCTAAAATGGCTTTCCACAAAGTAACGCCTGATCATCTAGATTTCAAAAATCTTAATATTAATAATTAAAAAAAAGATATTTCTGGATATAACGAATTTCATAATGCCGACTTTGCATAATTATTCAAAGGTTTCTTTCCGAAGTTCTTCGTATTCTTCGTTGAAATCTTACCGAAACGGCTAATACAGCACCACCCACTCCATTGCATATTAATCCCACCAACCCTCTGACGCATTAAGAAGGATCCGTCCAAAAGTTTCCGTTTGACTAACGTCTCGGATATTCACGGCGATGCAAGAGAATGGAGGAGAGTTTTTCGAGGAAAACACCGCTTTGGGCATATTGGAGCAGCACGTGTGAAGCAAAGGGTCTGAAGCGGGGGTGGCCGTCTTTTTTATTGCCGGGCGAATACACGCGCGCAGCCGGGTTCCAACACAACCCCTCCTCGGGCGAACTCAGCTAATTTCCGCTTCTCCACCCTCTCGCTGCCAACCCACTGCACAATCACCCTCGCAGACCCTCGATGAATATATATCCCAGCCCTGCCACTCACCTCCCTCTATCAATACGCCCGCCGATATTACATATTCCCTTTCTCCATCTGATATACCCGATTCCTATCCCTCCCATTCTATCGCTCCTTTTTTATAGTACATACCTTTCCGGGAGGAAAAAGGCCCGAACTTATATACTTCCCATCTTTCTTCCTCGATAACCGATTGGGTCGAGTTTCTCGCACGGAGAAGCCTTTCCAAATCATCCGAAGCTCATTCGAGGATCGCGTTGGATTCCCGAAGCCACCGAAAATGATGAGAAAGAGAGGAAAGGGGGAAATATGTGAGGGAAGCGCCACCGTGCGTTACATTTCTTCCCTAAAAATCACATCTACCCCTTTTTCCGCTTTTTTATGCCTCTGCCAACTTCGTTCCCCGCATTCCAATCTGGCATTGCGGGTTCGTTACTCCCTTCCCTAGTGCCTCTTCATTTTGCCTCCCCTCTTCTCAAGAACGTACTTGACGCGTCAATATGTGGAAAGTTGAAAAGGGAGGGGAGGCTGCATGTCCTTTTGGTGTTGGTCCGAAGGCCCCACTTGTGATGGTCGCCAAGGGAGACGGCACTGGAACGCGGGATCAAAAGGGACGGAGTCTTCTTCGCAATTTCCAAATCCACTCTGCCCGGCTCTACTTCCAAACCACTCGTCCGTCTTTCTTTTTATATCTGTGTTACGCGGAACTAGGAAATAAAACTAGACCTCGGATAGGTACGCTCATCTTTCAACTTTTTAAATAACGCATCGTGATGAATTTTTTCATTAAAAGTCGGAATCTGCATCCTCGATTTTCGACCTCTGGAGTTTTAATTTTTTTTTCAATTTCTTTTGATCCTCGGCGTGTGTGATTTGCGCTATCGCTATGTTTCATGCGTTGCTTTGGGTGTATCTACTTATTCTGTTTCTCCCCTGCACTTCGGCAGGTCGATTTGGGAATAGTGTCATTGAACTTGAAGAAAGAGAGTTATTGAATTTCGGATGGGTGTATGAGCGCAACGTTTTTACGATTTCTCGAAAAATCCGTGGATTTATGTTATATACATACATGAATATTGATATTGAAATATTATAAATTCAAGTGACTAACTGTAGGATCTTAGGAAAATTAAAAAAATGGTTGACGGATCAAAGTTCCGCTAAAATGTTATGATTAAAAAAAGTAGAATGAAGACATTTTTGCACATAGAGAATCTGATTGTGAAATACGACGGTAGGTGATTGCTGAAAACTAGATAACCATGATAGAAAGACATATTGATAAATGTAAGACCAATAATTCAGCCAGAATGCGTTTACAGGGAGTTTATGCATATTATGTCGACCAAATTTTCATTTTGGCTAATTCATGCTTTTTCCTGTAATGCCGATGAAGAACCGAAACCAATTGAGTAGCAGATGTTAAATCATTCTGTTTTCATTTCCTCTAGTTTTTGGCAGCCGTTGAAGTGAACTTAATTTCCAGGAAAATTCCGCTTCCTCGTCAAATTATTATCCCTCCCTCTTAAGTCCTCCACGAACTCTTAAGGATTTTGACCTGGATGCAAACGGATATTGCGATATTTGGCAGTGCTCCGGAATTGCTTTTAGCGAGTCGACACGTAATGTTTTTAGCTGAGCTAAAAACATAGAGTTTTTCTGCTTCTCTCGCGCAGAAATTAATTAGTCTGGGAAAAGTACCTTCGTAAAGAACGGGAAGCCATCATTTGAATTCACTCCACAATAAAGTGGTAACACTTTATAAAAGCTAATTTCAACAAGGAAAACAAGACCTATTCATTAATTTTCCTACGGTTACTTTCTCGGAGGTTTCCCTCTTAGAAAATAATATCAGACTACCTGTACCAGAACTTGCCACTTGAGAATTTAGTGTGCCGTAAATCATTTCAAAAGAGCTGAACACTTAGATCAAGGAACATTCTCGTCTGGCTTTACCTCGCCAAGAAATTCGTGGGGCATAAAGGGGTTTTAGGTTGGCCAGGAGGAGGTTGTCTGGAGGTCATATGCAAGACACAGTATAGGTCATTGAGCCTCAAATAGGAGAAAGGGTTTTCCTTAGGAATTGGGATGAAAGATTCTTTGTGAAAGGAATACAAAAGAATGAACGAATAATGGTGCATAGGACGAAGGTATAGGAGTATGCCTAAGTGGAATCAAGCATTGGGATAGGGCTAAGAAGGAAAAGACTTCCATATTAGGACACGCCTTCCAGGAACGTCGATGGAACGAGGTCTTCCCGCGGTGAAGAAAAGACTATCGACGGTGCACTCTTTGAATAATGGCCTACATTTGTGTAGGCGTGTCCTCCTCTCACCTGAGCAATGGAATTTCTTACTTTGGTGGTCGCACTTCACTTGATTGATAACGTGAGTCGGTGACTACCCTCGTTCAGTTGAATGGCCGATGTTCAGAAGTAAATTAAGATTAGATTATTCACGGGTAACTCTTGTTTAGTCTGGGTGGACAAAAGATTGATTGCCCACCCATTACTCTTTCTCAAAGAAAGGGGGCGGGGCTCAGCCGTGCTGTTTCTCCTTTGAGCCGGGAGGTGAAGCTTGCGAGAAGAATGTTTTACCAATAAAAGCTTTTATTCCTTTAGAAGTGGACTTGAGTGATTGGCCGGCACGATTCTGATCTGAATACATTGGTAAAAAACGTTCTGACCGTACATTTTTTATTTCTTTTACTACAACAATAAGAAAGAATTCGCGTCCGGAAAATTTCATCATAAGGGGCGTTTCCTTCTTCTGCAGCCGAAATTAATAATTTTACTCTTAAAAGTAATTTCGCCCGAACGAAAAAATTGCTTCTACCATAACATTCTACTAATATTCTAAGTACTCGACTGTTTATTGGCTAAATCAAAGGCGTATTTCCCTACAGCGTCAAAATCTAGTTTATGACAAATTTGCGCGTACAAATACTAAATTATTCTATAGATATGAAGGCAGAAAGAAATTCCGTAATTTTGAGTTTCTTCTCCATAAATTATTTTCACTCACCTGTACATCTCTGGTGAACTGATTGTTGCAGTAGATGTGGACAGCAGTAAACTCTCTTATTCTATCGAATTCGAACTTTATTTCAATCGGTTGACCGCCTCGAGTGTCATTCCTCCAGCCAACCCATCCTTGACCTGAAAGTAACAAAATATACACAATAAAACTGTCAACTAAACATTTGAAAATTCATCATAAACATCCCGAAAATGCGGATTTAGACATTGGATGAAGCTTATAAAGTATCTAGCGCATAGTGTGATTTGATAGGGATTTATTTCATGTTACCATAGGATACTTTGAACTTGGAAATCTCTCTGAAGGCGCATTATTACGTTAAAATATATTTTCTTAGTACGGTTCTATACACTACTCATATATCATCAATTAAGTGTACGACAAGCTGATTTCGTGGAAATTCATAAAAAAACTATCCAATCTGCCTGACTTCTTATGTGAGGAAGACTAAAAACAAATTCGAAATGTAATATCAAGGTGAAAAATGTAATGTCTCGTCGTGTTAAAGGGTCAAGTCTCTGTTAGGCTTAACCTTGGCTAAGCATTTGGACATCAAAGAAAGGGTTAAAGGTACTTTGCACATAAGGGCGTGCACCCAGGAAAAATCCCACGAAAAAACGGACTTGAAAGAAGTCTGACAGTGCTGGGAATCAAACCCGGGATCTTTCTCTATCCGGGAGGCTGCCATAAACATCTAGGCTACCCGGCCAGAACATTTTAACAAGCCGTTTCACAAGCTTGCTCACAAAGTTCCCTAAACGGCTTATTAAAATGTTCTGGCCTATAGGGTAGCCTAGATAGTTAAGGCAGCCTCCCAGATAGAGGATGATCCCAGGTTCGATTCCCGGCCCTGTCAGACATTTTTCAATTCCGGATTTCCTTGGCATTTGGGCATCCTTGACTCCCTATTGCCAACAAAATTTGAATTTCCGATGATTATATAGTCGTTAATTTAAAATTTCATCAAGTAATCTTAATCCACGAAGTGATTTATTTCAAAAATGGTGAGATGTTTGAACGTATGCAAATGAAAATGTACTGATTATGAGCAACCACTATAGAAAAAAGATTTATAAATGTACACGTAAATCTTAAACCACGTACGAGATTATACACTCATAAGTCAGGCTAAATAGTAGACAAATTATGTGCTCAGCAAGCCTGAATGGTTGTAAAAAAAACAAAAATAATCAACTAACTCTTTTCGAGAGGGAAAGTGTGAAGAGAAAATGGGACAAACTCGTTTCAAATTCTCCTAGAGCAACCTCCTTTATTCGCCATCAAGTGCGCTCCAGATTCTAAGGCAAAGAGGCTTCGAAGCATGTGAGTCAATGTTGAATTATTGGCTTTCCCGCCTTCTTCCCAAGTCCCACGGGAGACCTTTCAGCTCCTCTCCCTTTAGCTACCACAAAAGGGTTTTCGGATTCTTGAAGGAAGGATGAGGACTCTCTCGAATCAGAATGAAAGAGGCCTATTCACGTGTCTTCTCATTCCCCTCTAAGAAAACGCGGTCGTTTATCTGCCAACGTGTAAAGAATCCAATTAAGGGGCTTTATCACCCATTATTTATCGAGGTTTCCATGTTACTTCAGCCACGTTTTGTGCCGTAACTGTGCAGCCATAATTAGTGTTTGCCATGACATACATCCAAGTTCGAGTAATTACCACTCTTAATCCTACTGCTAAGAATGAAAAGGACAAATTGTATGCAAGGGGTTTTGGGGTAAGCATGGATGGTTTTTATTCCAGTATTTGCTTGTGGTGATGATTTGCTTCTTTTGATAACGATATGGCGAAGGAGAGATATTAAACACTAGCAAAATATTGAATGGAAATACTTTTAGTGTAGTGCAATATTGTATATAATTAATTTTTAACCATAGTGTTAATGGAGTATTTAGATTTAGCAATGAAGATACCATTTCTATTTTTGAAATAAGGAAAAAATAAGCATCTTATTTATGACATCCATCAGAAACACTACCGAAAATCATTTTCTCTAAAAACACCGAAAGTAAGATTTCATTGATATTACAATTCAGTAATCGTGGAGCACATCTTGAAATTTTTAACGAACTCATCTTTGTCATTAGTTCATTATTTAGTCCTTACATATAATGAAACATGATTTAAATGTGCGATTTACGGACTAAGAAATGTGATTTTCTAAGCCAATTTATATTAATTGACTTGGAAATTGGTAAATGCGCTGAAATGGAATTTAGTATCAGGTTTTGTTATCCTTACCTCTTTCGTAGTCATAATATCCCATTTTAAAGTTTTCCGGGCCGATTTTCCCGTCTGTGAGTTGCCCGAGGCCGCGTCGCAGGAGTTCTCCGTCCCAGAATCCGTCGTAAGTTGCATCGAAGAACTCCCAGCCAGATCCTCGCTTGTCGCCCTGAGGCATAGTGTAGCTTACGATTCCATCTGTGGTGAAGATTAACGGAGATGAATCATATCAGAGATGGGTATTTCTCAGTGTCAGAATTAACAAGTTGAGACAACAGCAATCCATTACCTTAACATCATAAGTAGTATTAGCATGAGCGGGGATTAAACTATCAGCGAGGATACAAAGTGTCTGACACAGAAGCCACGAGAGCTCTTCTTAATCAATAACACGTAGTTATTCTTCATCAATTTTTATCATGAATGTAACTGAGTCAAGGCTCATATGTACATGCTAAGATAGCTACAATATATGTAGACTAAAAATCAGAACATCTTTAAAAGCTGATTTTCAACGTTAACAATTTTCAACAATTGGAAGTTTTAGATTTTGTCTCCCAATTTTAATGTGGAGATATGGTATACTTCTAGGCTCTTAAATTTTTTCATTGAATCAAAATTAAATGCCTTTGTATCCAATTAATTATTCCCTTGCTGAAGAGACTATGCATATAACACAAATTTATTTATCACTTTATCAATTACTAATTGACAATTTATTTGAATTGATATTTACCATTCCAGTAGCATCCATATATTTCGACTCTCATGCACACTGTCCTTCGATGATAGCTGTACGGAAGGAATCGAACCCGGCTTGCCCAAACTGGAGGATCAAGCGTTCTTTTAGCCTCAAGGTAGGTATTTGCGTTTCCTTGGATCACCTGCAAGATACAAAAAAAACATATTTAAGACATTTTTATAGATTTATTTCATATATTTAAGCTGTTGGATAGCAGCTGTGACATTAAAAATGAATATATATTCCTTATAATACTTCGAAAAACATATTTTCCTAAAATGTAAACATTCTGGAAGAGCTGTCATCTCCGTAATAATTTGAAGCCGTAAAATATGAATTATTTTGCTGTGCCATATTAAAGAACCATACCTATACGCTCGTTTTAGGCAACGCGATTTTAAAGATTCATCTTTAAGTTTCCCTTAAGCTGTTACGGGACCAATAAAGGACCCTCTTTTTACGAAATAGTGAGAAATTCTTAAAGCAGCTGAATCATATACATTCTGAAACTTCGTTCACCCACAGCGCCGTAAATATATCGTTTTTTATGGCACCCAGCCGCTGATGGTATATAAAGTGTTGCGGTAAAACTCGATCCATCCAGAAATAAAAAGTCCCTTTTTTAAGATCCTCGATCCTTTACTACGTCTATGTATCGCAACATCCCGGAACGCTTGGATGTCTGTAGTGATATAATCTGACCTCATATTACCCCCTTTAAATATGCATAAACACGGGCGCATGGGGTAGTGAATCCATCTCACCGCCCTTAAATAATGGCGGTGAAATATATTTCGTCATTATTTATTTTTCTCCTTCCGACTGTACCGTACCGTATCCTTCTCCCCATCGCAGCCCCGTCCCATAGACCAACTAGATACGTCCAACTCCCCCCATCCTCACCCCTTGCCACTGAAGCACTCCTTCCTCTTTTTAATATCTTCCCTCTTCACATTTTCCCTCTTCCCAGTTCAGGCCATCAGTGTCCCCCTCTATCCACTGCTCCCACAAACAAACTCTCGCAAGTTCTGCCAAAGACCCACACACGCACTCGTTGGCCATAATTCATTCCAGGAGTCACGCAACACCGTGCTTTTCTTTTAACCGATCCGTGGCAGGAAAAATTTTGGAATAGATTTCGAGGGAGAGCCTCGGGGAATATATCAAGCAAATGTTATTGTTTTCTTACTTTTAATGCACGGTTATAAATCACGAGGACTAAAAGTGTTGCGTTTCCGTGGTTAGTCCTTTCCTGATAGTATTCCGTCACACCGCAAACTGTACTATACATTACTGCTTCTCCAGTTTTCGATTAAAAGGCAAAATTTTATTTCTGCTTCCGGCATTCATTCAGGGAAGTTTGTCGTCATTGCAAAATTCTAATAAATTTATATTTGAGCGGCCTCACGGCAAATTCAATATGAGGTAAATTTGAAGATGTACATTGCTGCGCAAGTGAGAATAGCGTGTTACAAATAAATTCATATTTTGGGCCATATATTAAAATTTATATTGCTGTAAATAATCTAATCATAAAAAATATATGTTGTTATGTGATGTATATCTCAAATATTATTGAAATATTTTAAATCATAAGAGGTTTAAGGTGTGTTAAAACGCTTCCGTTAGGAAAGACAATTTTTAAATGACCTTTAACGATAAGAAGTAATTGGAAGTTTAAAACTAAATCTTGTGATATTATCTTATCCTGAATCGTAAGCTAAATTAATAACCGATACGACTTGTCGTGATGCGCTGAGTTAAAATTTTCGAAAATGCTGAGAGAAATAGAGTTTGATATTCGAATTATTAGTACGAAGTAGAATAAATGTCGAGTAAAAATAAATTTGCCTTGACATTTTAGGGAGCTTTTAATATTACTGAGGGTTGTTCACTCGAGTAAAAATTTTGACGTTGTGTCGTTCTTATTACAAGGCGTTCTCAATTCTTCTCAAATTTTTGGTGAATGAGAATGTCTATAGCAATAAAAATGGCAAAGATATTATATTTAAATTAAATATTTAAACAATCTTTAAATTGTCATTTTCTATTTAAATAGCGTTTTCATAAATTTTGCAATGAAAATTTATATTAAAGCTAAGATGCCCGTATACACTAAAACACACGACATGGCTTTGATTTACGTTCCAAGATTTACAATGTATCATGGAATCACGACGTACGACTGGCTTTTCATTGCCCAAAGGAATTTGCTTAGGATTTTCTTTGGAGAATTTGAGAATAAATTTCTTGTTAACATGTATGTTGAAGAGATATTTTTAAAAATGCCTACCTAGATCTATATGTTCATCTAAATTCATCACTTAAAAACCATTTAAAAGAAGAGCAAAAATGCATTAACCCTCGCTCTTGCGAAAGCAAAAATGTTAAGGTGGAGACCGGCTCTTACGTACTTCCTGGTGAAGTAATTTCGAGATAAAATTCAAAATGCATATTTTTACAAAAATCCGCTTTTCGAGGAGAGTTCCAGGAATTCCTTTTTTGGCTCTATGGCCACCCCTTCCACCCCTCACAACGTCTCCACGTCAATACGACCTGCGCCGCATATTTCAGCAGTTTCCCTCGCACTAACCCCTTCACATCATTTATTTCGGCTCTGCACACACCTGATAATTTTTCAAACGAGGACGACGTTGAGTCAACGTCCAGCGGCACAGTCCTCCGTCCATTTGACTGGGGACACGCGGTGACAGAGGACCTCCCTCCATTTTACCTTCACGAAGGTAGAAATCTTTTTCCTATCCCACTCAAAAAATAGTTAAGCAGAAGAATACGGTCAGAACTCCGTCAAAATAAAATTTCGAATGAATGCATTTTATACTCAGGAGGATCAAGGAAGGAGGATTCGCGAATACACTCCCATCGTTTTGATTGCTCGTTCATTGGTCCTTCGTGCTTCAAACCTGATTGTGAGTTTCACGTGAAGATGAAAGTGGGGATTCACAATCGTCAAAGAAAGTTAGTTTGGTTTAACTATTCGATCTCATAGAAAAAGTAACTTTTTAGTTTAATCTTCCTAAATATGAGCACATAAGATCTTCGCCATTTCCGGGCACCACTCATTTCTATGACCGAGACTGATACTGGGTTCACAAATTAGAAAAAAATATGATATTTACTTGCTATTTATTTAATTAGAAAAAGATCTATTTATTCACCAATTTTCTGAGAAGTGAGAAAATTTTAATCAATATGTTGTTTCCGTTAACATAGCTAGAAACATTACCTTATCGAGGAAACTATTTATTCATTTATACTCCTATAAGTAATCTTGGTCTCTGACAGTTTTATTTTTCAAATATTACATTCCCATAGGACTTAAAGATATATTTAAATTTAGGACTGCATTAAAAGAGTTAGATATATTTTAGCAATACTTTTAGGGATCCCAGAATACCGTGGTATTCTCGATTTACAGTCCCTAGTCTTGCGCTATTTAATTTTTGATTGCACCATTTTTCTGCCCATTTAATGAAATTATTTAACCGATATTTTTAATTTTCCTAGAAATTTAGTACATTGGTTTACAGCATTAATGCCATTGAAAATTCAGTGATTGTTGAAATCTATTATCTTTAGAAAAGGCGTCTTCATAACTTTAGAAAATAAGTAGATAAAGTGATTTCGATGATTATTTGAGTAGTTAAATGTCGAATACATTCTTCCAAACCGCCCAAGCGTTCGCTCTTCGGGCTTTAGGGGCCTCCCTCAACAATTTGTGACCACCGCATTAATTTTCTGTAGGGGCGCTGTGGAACACGCCTACAATAGTGCCATCCTCCCATCCGTCGATGCATCCCATCTTAAATAACCAATCAGCAATTCTCTCACGCGATACTTGTTCTTCAATGCAACACGTCCATTCAAATGGGTTCGGCCGTTTGGCAGTTAAGTCTAGGCAATAAGAGGAGCAATTTGAACTACGGCTGCTAGGCATGCGAGTCTCTGCTTTTAATCTCTATTTTCCCATCACCGCCTGAAGTTGATGAGTTACCCTCCCAAAACAAATTAAATAATACACGGTTTGATAGAGTTTTTTCTTCACTATGCATCAAAAGGAATACAGGCCCGTGACTGTGATTGATGTGACAGTAATCACTTGTTTTCATTAGTGCTAGGACACAAAAGCTGTATACTTTTTAATTAAATTAATGTAGGCAGATTACTCTCCGGAGCTATAAGGTTTGACGATTTTCAAACAATTCCTTCATTGAGGAAATAATGTTTAGTAACTGCTGGCGTAACTTTTATTTACTAAGAAAATATAATTCAAATGGCACTAAAAGATAATCTAAAAAATAGTAGGTCTCATTTTCGTCATGAGAGTAGGTTGATAGATTGATAGAACGAATCTGTTTTTAAAGTAAATTTAAAGTATGAGTAAAGTATTAAAAAGTGATCTATGTACTAATAAAGAATGTAAATATTTGATTTATCTATGTATACATTAATACCTTACCAGCTGCCTCTCAACGTGTGGTAGTAGGAGGTGATAAGAAGCTATTGAGTTTTATTTTGCAAAATGTAAATAAAAATATAACACGGATTTATTATAAAGTCTAAGAACTTCGATGAATTTTATGAAAAAAGTAAATTTTTAGCTGATACAATAACCAGTAAAAGAATAGTTATTCGGTATTTTATAATCCATAATAGATTTGAATGATCGACAGGGAATTAATGATATCCAGTCTGGATTATTTCTGCTAGATGGGAATTTATTCATATCCATATCAATGTCGTACTAGTAATAAGTAGATGTAAATACATGGTATAGATACCTTCCTAAATTTTGTCTGAACACTAAACTGGACTCGAGTTGTCAAGAGATAGAAACTTTAAAATTTTGACATGTCTCGCGGAGCAAGGTAAATAACTTGATCCATCCAAATAACATTTTATCATTTATTATGACACGTTTTGGACCATTTATCCTTCTCCCTATCGTACGCTCGGATTGCTGTTTGTTTTTTTGTCTCTAACATAGGAAGAACATAAACCTTCTCCTCTTTGGTATCATGGCAGAGGGGACCTACCCAACCTGTCAACCCGATTTCCGTCTATCCTCTTACCTTCCGCTTCTCCCCAAAACTTCCCCTACTCCCCCTTTGAGACCCTCCACTTTCGAAACACGTTTCCATCGCTCATCTGGCTGGCGTGCGGTCTCGTGCGAAGAAGCACGGATGGCGTATGCGAGGATGGTTGGGAAGGAAGTGGAATATGAGGGGGGCGCTTTGGGGGGGGGGGGGGAAATCGTGGCATTGGTATGATTAATGCTTGGGAGTGGAGACGGAGATTGGGAGGGTGGATGTTGGCGATCCCTCCTTCTGACGTTTCCTCAAAGTCGAGGGTGACGTCGTCGTTCTTGGGAGTAAAGCGCCCTCCCCTGTCCTCTCGTTTTTTCTGAAGGATAGGTAAGCGGTGGATGAAGGACGGTGCTTGTCAGATAATTTTCTCCTAATCGGGGGATGCCGTGTGAGAAAGGTACGGCCAGATACGGCCCTTTCGGATGGGCACAGTCCCGGATATTTCCATTCCACAGAAATCAAAATAAATTTAGCGACGACGAATTATCAAAAACGTATAAATCATGCGGACAAAAGAGCGAATTTTCCGAGGGAATGAATTTCCTCCAGATTTTTCCTGACATTCCAATCAACTAGAAGAAATTGGATGGCTCTTTATCTTATTTTTTTAGTCTTTTTCTCTTTGAAGTTTTTCTGAGTCCTATGTAACCAGTTTAAATATTAAAAACAGAAAATAAAATTGTATTATTAATAATCGACCCCATTCATCGATTGAGGCAGGAAATCCGAAAATACCTTTTTCGGGGATGTTTTGCAACGTAATCAATGAGTCGGTTGAAGCAAAAGAAACAGGAAATGTTTGGAAATGTCAATGTCTTTTTCATAGAGATGTATTATGCATAAAAAATGTTTCATCATCCACAAAAGGTAGATTAATCCGTGAAACATTTAATTTACTCAATTATCAAAATTCATTTTTGATCGAAATGTACGTACTTACTACAAATCATTCTTAGCTATAACTCGTATCTTAACCAAAAGCGTACATCGAAATTGAAATATAACTTCCAGTTAATTATTTTACTAGTTTTCGTCTCTATCTACTCCTTAAATAAAAATTCAATAGTTAGTGTACTCCAACTAAAACTGTAATCATTATCAAATAGTCTTATCTTGCGAAGAAATTGAGAATTCTCCACAGCAGGATCCAAACGAGAATTGTTAACTCTCAAAAGTAGAGTTAGGATTCCCTCTAAGTACAACCGCTAAAGCATGATCCTACCACTTACGCTTGGCGGTCGCCGCGTCTTGAACTCCGATCCACGGTGAAAGAGCATCGGAACGAATCAACTCCCGACTTAATCCCTGAACATCTGATGAGCATCCGCCCCTCTACCACTAGCAATGCAATCAGTGCCCTTTTGTCTCCTTTCATTTTCCCTTTACTCCTTTAATCCGCTAATCCTCACTTCACGCAAGCCCTCCTTTTTTATCGGGAAAAAATCCTCTAACAATCAATTCCCATCCACTTCCACGGATTCCGCGCTCTTTTAAAACCTTCTCCAGTTGAGACGTAATCAACCGCCGATACTCTTAAGGCGCGATGAGGTCTCTTCCGAATCCACAAAGGGAATGAGGCCATTCCTTGAATTTCCTCACGGCAAGAGCGAAAGAAGAGGCAAATGAGGGAGAATGGTACTAATACGGAAAGCAGTGCGAATATCAAGAGAAAAAAAGATATAGTCGTATCGCGACGTCTGGACTACGCGAGGCTGACCTTCGGGTCAAGGAGGTATATTCCACATCGAGTTGAGGTTAGAAGGGGAAGGTAAGACTGTATAGGATCCACTAACGAGGGCGCTCTTGGCTTAAACTGTCTGGCAAATTCCCTTTCGGAGAGTTCGAAGATGAGAGGACGCATAAACAGGTGAATCACGACGAGGCGTCCATTGTTTTGTGTAATATTTCCGATGCGTGAGCTCTTTGGAAATGTTGCAAAGATTATGTAAGGACAGCTATTGTGTCTTGAGTGGAAGTATTTATAAACAGAGACAAGAGCACTTGAAAGAGATTCTACGCCTAGCTGATCTATGAGGCATACTCTCTGCTTTTAACGTTCACTTTTATCTTACACCTCACCAGTGGAAGAAATCCCAATTGGATATTTTGACCATGAAGATTAAAAAGACTTATTACAAATAACATATTAAAAATGTAAAAACTATGCAATATTGGGGCAGATCACAAAATTGTGCAACATTTTTATTTTCTTAAATTTATTATCTTACTTTAGGTTATAATCGGATTCCACAGAATATTTCTGTTATTTGGAGATTAGAACCTATGATATAATGCATTACAAAATGAATTTCACAGGATCTGCGGGCAGTATATACATTGAACTTAATAAAGCAAAAGAGCAAAATAATTCATAAAAGGAAATCGATTGGAATTTTTAAACCTATCACTCTTTTGACAAATATTAGGATAAACGGATCAGTTCACTAAGCATTACATCGCTTCCAGAGGTTGAATGATTTGTATTCCATCTACTGAATAGAATAAAAACTACCTGTGGTTTTTCATTATTTAAATTCGTTACTCAACGATGGAGACATTTTCTACTCAATAAGAAAGTCTAACTATTGTTACGGGAAGAAAATACCTCCTGTGAAAACATTTTAATACATTTTAAATACTCATTACACAACAATTAATTTCTCTCATGAAATGAATTTTATAAATTACATTCATAGCGATAAAAATTCAAGAGGGCTGAATCTGTGAGATATTTTGAAAATTCGAGCCAAAAGAACAATTAAAGTCTGTTAAACGATAAAAAGACATCCGATCAGAGGAGATAACGACGCTTGGAAAATCTTGGTCCACAGACAAAGTACGAGAGAGAGAGATCGTCAGTCTGAAAAATTGCCTTGCGTTTACTTTGCAAACTTAATAATTATATATGATGAAAAGCTTCTGAGAAATCTGCCAACATCGCGACAGAATAGAATTGTCCTTTCCAACAGATAGCTGCTCATTTTCCATTCAGCCCTTATTCCCTCGTCATGGCTAAAATTATTCATTAGGCTCCGCATCCATTCAAAATCCTCACAAATCATATCCCGACTCCTCTTCCCCAGAGCTCGATGCGTTTTTTGAACACGCAGCAGGAAACGAAATGTCGGCTTCCAGGCCTTTCGAATTCTTTTGCCTCTCATTCCCCTAATTAGCGGTCGGAATGGAATCCTCCCCTTCCTTTGCCAGCTCAGCCTTATGTCCTCGGAGATAACCCTCCTTCCCGACACCGAATCCGGACACCCCTTTCCTACGATTCCTTATTTTCCCTTCTTCATCTCGCAGATGTTTCATTTTCCTTTCTATTTTCACTCTACTACACGTACTTTCACGTGCACTCATCCTCCTATTTCAGATTTTTAGCCCTTCTTCATCTTTTCAGCAGCAAACATACCTCGAAGGAAGGAGTAACCGAGCTAAAAATATAAAAACATCTAGTATTTGAGGAATATTTAGATTTGAGCCGCAATATGGTAAAATATAGTACGTAGCTGAAGAGTATCTATATATAGAGGGATTTCTCGTTTTATTTCTTTGGTATCCGTTATGTTTAAAATAAATTCATTTGTTATTTCACAAGTGAATCATGTGGGAGGTTAACCTGACAGGTGTGTTTCCTTTCGTCATGTTTATTTTCCAATCGATTGGAACTATTCCATTTGATTTATTCAGATAAATTCCAGTAATAATTATTTACGTAGACAATAAAACTACCTAAAAATAAATAATAAATTACCTATACTTCTATTTTTCTGTTGCCTTTTTTTCAATGTCTCCGGTCATCATCAGCCCTAATGATTGCGCGTCGAATGTAAACTCAGACTATAGAATAAAATATCGTGGTATTATGAGATATTTGTTGCATTTTTTCATTCTTTAAGTAGTAGATTCCTACCATAAAGTCGTGTATGATGCAGTTTTTGGTAACGGGTAATGTATAATCAATAAAAAAGTCAATTCTCGATGTGATTTTTGTTGCACTATGTATGTACTTAATGTTTTTGATTTACAGAAAGGACAGAATTTTCAGAAATAATTCTAAGATATTTCAATTTTTAATTTAAAGCATTGAAGTAAATACAACTTCAAAAGATATCACCTAATTTTTGGCGGTTTTATAACATTATCTTCAAAAATACATTGGCCTTTTGTTCCAAAATTGCAAGAATACCTGTAGGTACCCAATATTTCTATGATGAAATACTGGAAAACAAAATTTTATTGCGCGGTAATATTAACAGAAAAAGGTTTCTCTAAATCTCAAAATTGATTGCAATTCAAAACTCACGGAAGTGATTTCCTGTCTAAAGAGTAAATTTCAGGAAAACTCTTCGTGGTGGTGATTTCTTACCATTACTCATTAATTTTCCGCGCGACTGATTACATTTGAGTCCGTACAGCAGTATCCTTTTCTCATTTAATTTTTCCTCTGAGATTTGTTCTCGAAGATCAGGAAGGGATCAAGGAATAAGAAAGAGCTGAAGAAGAAGTCGGGATGATTTCCGTTTTGGATTGGGGTTAAGAAGAATGAAGAGGTGAGATGGGAAAAATCGGAAAATAAACAGACGTCTTCGTGTGATAGGCGGGGAAGATTGGATATGAGATATCTTCTGATTTTTTAGCGGAAGGAGATATAATAAAGGAAGACCGGTGGTGCCCCCTGCAGAATCGGAAATGGAATGAAAGCGGATAACTTGGAAGTGGCGGGAAATCGAGAATGACAAACGATACGACATCTCGTGCCTTGGTTTTTAATATAGAACACAAGGATGGCAACTAATAAGGATGTAAGAGAGGGAATAAATGATGCGCTAAGGGTATGCGATTGTTCGGCGATGCAATTTAAAAAGATGGGAGAATATCTTATGAGTGACGTGGACATTTTTAGGGGGAAAAGACGGATTAATTACGTCTTCTAAACGAGATCTGATGTTTTGGATTGATTTGAATAGGTTTAAAAAATCGGAAAATATGAGCGTTTTTAAATTACATCCGGACCCTTTTCCATCTACTCGACAGTCGGAATGAGGAGAATAGAATTTATGATTAATTCATCATTAAATGAGCTTGTCAGCTGGTTTTTTGAAGTGAGCCACGTTGATAAATATGTAATCAAGGCTAATATTAATATTTCAGTCTTTTATTGTGTCATTTTGTTAAGGAGCGTAGTATTTCCTAAGAGGTTTCATTAATATCATTCCGTTAGTCCACAAGTTTACTTTTATCTGTTCAGCAGGAGAGGTTGTAAAAATAACACTATAGTTCTTTGATACTAAATGAATATATGCGCCTCAAATACAGTCGTCTATAACATTTATGAAAATTACATGTAGTACATTTGGCAATATTTCATGGTTATCAATGTAATTCATTAATTTAAAAATTATATCAAATTAATTTAAATAATTTTTTATCATTCAACGGAGGAGCATAATTAAGGTAATTTTCTAAAATAAAAATGTTTAACAGAAAATTAATATTAAATAACCATTGATGAGAAAATTTAACAGAATACATTCCGTTTTACATAAAGTAAATTAAGATATTTTTAGTTCTCATTTTAGGTTAAAAAAGTAGCTATTCATTGATTAACTTCCTCCTAAACATGTCACAAGTGTAACAATAAATGAACGTTAGCAAGTTTTCATGAACTGTATTTAAGCAACATATAACATCTACCTTTCCTTCCTATTAATAGGAATTGAAGAGATGACTAGACTTTCAAAAGAGAAATTTAGGAGAAACAGCATGTGTTAATATTGCTCATGAGGGTGGAGAAGATAAGATATAAACTTATCGTAAAATAGAAATGGATTTCCGCTTTTCGGTGTGGAAGGAGTCAGAAAGGAAAAGGATTAGAGAAGGAAGGAAGGGAATGGTTGAGGGAGTGAGAAAGAACTGAAGGAATCACACCAAATGAGAGAGTTTAGATGTTAAAAGATGAGTTAATGTTTCCAAACTTCGCTTACCCAGAAAATTGATTCCGGAATCAAAGATTTTAACCAAAAATTTCTTTCCCACAGTGTCTCAAAATATAGTAACAGAAACAAAAATACTACAGCACCTTTTGTATACATAGCAAAAAGTGGACTCCATTCAATGAGCATGAGTATAAGTACGTACGAACCCCATGAAATATTTGTTAGCTGAATCAATAGTCGAATTCGGACAGCAGAAAATTCCACTAAATAAATCATCATTGGCATTGGTTACTCCTTTAATCAAGCCATCAGCTTACTAAAATGAAGTTTTTGATTTTCAGTGACTGAAATTGACCTTAATCGATTTACGAATAACTAAGGAGGAGAAGGTGAAAGATCAGAGAAAGGAGAAAATGTGGAGTAGATGGAAGAGTGATAAAGAATAAGTTGGAGAAGTGGATAAAGGAGAGGAGAGATGTATGAGAGAATGGTAGAGCAAGAGAAATGGTATGGGAACAGTCGTGGGAGGTTTGACGCCTGTCCCCGCGAAAGAGGATCACGGCCTGGATGCAGTGCCTCTGCTCCCACGGTTGGGTGGCCGGATGCGATAGGGCGCCATCTACAGCCCTCAAGGGGCTTTGAATCGAAGCTATAGTGGGGTCGGCGTTCACTTCCCATTCTTTTGTTTCGACTCGAACGCTGTGCGAGTTGCTTCCGCTCCTTTATCTCCCCTCTCCTTTCGCGTTCTATTTTCTCTTTCGGAAGAGTCGAAAAAGGAAAGGGCCGATTGGAGGATCATTGCGCTTCAAGACGCATGGAGACACGAAAGGGCTTTTACTTGAGTCGCGGGTGGGAGTTTTAGTTATTGTGCGGTGTCGAGATGCGGACAAAGATGGAGAAGAGGTGTTTTGGCTGATGCGCGTTGGTGCGTCTTCGCTGGAGTCGAAAGACGCTCCGAATCGGATGATGGTCCATAGACTTCTTCGGGGAAATGTTACGCGGTTCTAGATTTTAGCTTTGGAAGAGAGACGACTATACGAGATCGTAAAATGGATTTCCTTTCGGGAGAAAGGAATCGCTTCGGGGTGCGCGATCCCTCCACTGCTTTTACGGAGTTTCTTCCGTAAGACGAGGCAGTTACGCCGTTTTTTATTCTTGTATATATGTTTTGTATTCAGATTGATGCAAAGAACATAGAATTTTCAGAGTGAATCTTAAAAAACGAATACATTTTTGAAATTATTTTAACGAAGTTTTTTTTTTTCCTCAGTGTGGACTTAACGCTGTTCCACATACATGGGAAATTGAATTTAATTTAAATAATGCAATGGCAACATAATCACTAATGATTTTTTCTTAGAAAACGTATAAGCGACCTGATATTACGGTTACTTCTTTCTAATTTCTGTTATGTGTGACTCCTTTTAAACCTCAATACATACTTTTACAGATATGTAAATCATTTCCCATAACATACGAATAAAAACTGAATATTTTTTTTTTTAATTTTCCTAGTAAGGCAAACGTATTCCATTAACAATTTTCAGCATAGCGACGTAGTGATCCATAAATAACCAACTTTAAACATGATTTTTCGTCCAAAAGGAAGTATAAACTTCACTGTGGGAAATTTGGTGGTCATATAACCATGTTATACAACAGAAAACATTTTTACGATAGCTCTTGATCTCGTTACAAATACACCATAAATTCCAAAGTAAGCCTTATATCGTCCTTTAAATCGTTTACAAAACCCTTTCATAAAGCGTTGAATTCAGCGATTCCTCTGCCTTAATACGAGACATTAACTTGGGAAAAGAATAGCCTTCGGAAACATCCTCGAGGGAGAAAGTGTCCTATAGCTTCATTTCCGATATGAGACACAAATCCTCGTTTTTGCGTGGCATTTGATTTTGTTTTTGTCGATGAGCGGACTGCCGATGGTGGCTTCGCCAATGCCTCCTATTAAATTGCTTTCTCTTTCAACTCTAAAATGATTGCAGGGTTTCAATATCCACCGTAGTTCCGAAAATACGGAGTGATTCTGGCGAAATGACGCCGTTTGCCGCGAGTGCCTTTGATAGTCCGTAACGACGCAAAAATTCTTTCATTTGATTCCCTCCGGATTTCAAGGATAAGGGAATGATTTCCTTTTTACTCCGGTGGCGGTATTATTTCTGATTAGATGCAGACCGGGTCATTTAAGGGCACAGACGTATTGTTTCACTACGGGCAGTAAAAGGTTTCCAATTTGTTTATTTATAGATTGAAGTATATTATTAACTTTCAGCTATGCCATTCACTATTTTAATAAGAAAAAAATCAAATGATCTTCACCTACATTAGCAAATGTCGCGCGCTAGCTAATAAGGGAATTAAAGTCCATTTGTTTAAACTAATTGATTATAAAGATTTTTAAGAGTTCTCTTGAAATAATGAACTCTCGTGAGCTCCAAAATTTTTTTATTTGAACTATATACAATGAAAAACGAGTAATGCAACTTGCTTAATGATTTTAATAGTTATTTTTAATAATTGTAGTCGTTTAACTGAGTTTTTATATACCTCCAAGGTTCCATTTCAGTAATGATTGGGAAATGGAAGTATAATTAGGGCTGTTATAAATAAGTTAACATGTATTGAGTTCTTATTATGAAAATGTATTTTTAATATGTGCTTTTTATCATTAGGAATTTATTTTTAACATATTTTATGCTAATCATATTGTAAATGGCATCAATAAAAAGAAAAAAATTGCCTTTAATGCCAGGAGAAACGATGCAGACATCAGAAGTTCTGCTTTTGGACGAGCTATTGAAAAAAATATATTTGAATTCAAGCAGCATTCATTACGTACGATGTTATATCGTATATGATTCCATATTGATGTTCTTGACAGTTATAAACTTTTGCTTTTAACTCTATAAAAGTTTTAGTTATTCTACCTAGAACAGAAGTCGTAATATTTTAATCATTTTAAGTAAATCGAATGAGTCTATTAATTTAAAACAAAATGACAACGGATAATGCGAAGCAAGTATCTTTTAAGAATTATGTAGTGAACATCCTCAGATATGAATAAAATGATCAGTCGCACTGGAAGTAAAGATTTATGCATAAAATGTGTTAGTTCCTCTATTCAAACGGCTAGCAAGAGAGATGAGTGGCAATTTGCGTTATCAGTCCAATTGGCCTACATTCACTCTCCACGAGAACAGACGGCGTTTCATCATAATCTTTTATAGAGACGAATCGTCACATTTCCTCGAAATTATCAGTCTGGAGATGGCATTATTATGCATTCACATCGCGTTCTTTTTCCCTTTCGACACTTAATCGGAAGTTCAGCGCTGCGAACTGAAGCGAGAGGCGACAGATAATGAAAGTCTGGAAATAAAATGCGATGAAAGTAGTACTCCGAAAAGAGAAAAATTTCGTCGCCTCTCTTCCCCCGCTCCGTTCCTGCGTAAAATGGTTGTCTCTCAATTTAGAGAAGCTCTCTCCGTCTCATTTCACACTTAAAGATGTCCAAAAACTCTTTTTCGACGCCGGAAGTAGCGAGTCTTCCCTCGTCACAACTGTGATGTTTTATAAAAGAGAAATTCCCATTAGGAGTGTCAAGAGGCATTTCAAAGGGTTGGGAGACGTATCCTTTGGTAATGATGCTCTTCTCCATTCCCACTCATGATTCTACACTCCGTTCTGCATTTCCATCCCTCTCATAAGGCTTTATCTTCATTTCACTATCTAGTATCATAATCTTATAATATACTTTATCTTCCGCTCCTATTTTTCTACTCTCCTATGATTTTTCAAATTCTCTAATGTTTTTCATTTCCTCATCACATTTCTTCCCTCCTAATCTGTCCGCAGCAACTCCTCCATTATTATTATATTTTCCTTCATTTTTATTTTTTTGTTTGTGCCTCTTTATCAACAGTTAACTTAGGCTACTTTCGCCTTACCTTTTCCTATTTCTATCTCATCTCATTCCTTCAATCTCTACTTTCTCTTTCTATCTCATTCTCATTTCATTGTAATTTTCCTTCTCTTTCTCTTCCCACATGTTTTCTTTTATATACTCTTAATATACTCTCATGTATGTACTTAGTACACTCTTCCTTTTCCTTAATTAAATAACTTTCTTTTTATGTATTTTGTAAATACGTATGGGGTGATGTGGATTCCCACTAGCGTCAGACCTCATCCATAAAGCGTCAATATATTCATTGTTCTCTCTCTCCATCTCTTTTGGTAGCTCTCTTCTTCTCCGTTCTCCTCCTCCACCCCCTGAGTTCCTCCCTTTCTCACCCCGACTGTAAGTGAATGGTTGACGTCCGCTGTCTTCGCACTCCACGGCTTCAGCCCTTCTCAACCCTAATTCCCCACGTAAACAAACACATTCCCACACCCCTCCCGAAACCCTTTTTTCTCTTATTCTCGCGCCGAGGCAATAAGGGAGCAAGAAACGAGAAGAGAAAAGATACATATAATCTCTCACGCTATCTTCCCTATAACACTCGAACGAGTGTGCCTTCTTTCTTTGCTAATCTTCTTTCTTCGTTTCGGGTTTTTCTTTGGCTGTTTTGCACTCATAGAGTGATTAG
This sequence comes from Sympetrum striolatum, assembly GCA_947579665.1. Lineage (NCBI taxonomy): Eukaryota > Metazoa > Arthropoda > Insecta > Odonata > Libellulidae > Sympetrum > Sympetrum striolatum. The sequence goes on along the minus strand of OX388341.1, from coordinate 97,054,708 downwards.
ACTTTCGGTTTAACTTTTCCAGTTCAAACTCTATTTCAGTATGGAATCATTATAATTAATACCAATTACTTTGATAATTGATTCATTTACGGTGTAATGGTTCATTCCAATCGAATGTAAAAATGTTCAAGTTGTTTTGTGCTTTATCATTTGAAATACCTATAATACGTATGCAATCTGTACTATATTTCAAAGAGAAATTGCACAAAAGAGTAGCTCACAAAGCGAGAGTACTTTGCACACACGGAGTGATATCATATGGTATTTAGTATTGAAATTTAGGGGAAGGACAAATACGTACATTTCAATATTGAGCATAACTTACTATTTTGTATCTCTTAATTTAATACATTCAGTACCAATTATGTACCAGTATTCTTTTTCATTCTAAATTTAAGTTCAGTCAAAAATTCAATTGAAAGACTTAGGAATTTGTTTTCATACTCATCCAGTATGGATAGATAAAATCATGATTGATCATGATTCATTATGACTGATGTATTGCACAAAAACGTTTTGCGAGTGGCAGAGGCAAATCCTCCGGTCCGAGTCGCCGTTTGTTTTTATCCTCTGAATCCGTGGCTGCGATTTCTTTTTATCATTTCTTCATTCTCTCCCTTCTCGCCATATATATCTCTCTTGGAAATGGCTTCATCCACTTTACGAAAGAAGCGTAAACCCCAATCCTCTTCCAATTCTTCGTTCCACAGACGTGATCTCCGGCAATTCATACCATCTCGCCCGTCCCGCTATTACTCAATCTCTATCTATCCGAGGTTGGGAAATAAAAAATTCCAGTCCGCGATCCATTCTATATATTTTTTCGCATTTGCCTCGAATCTCATCTTCCACTAGTTTTATTTCCACGGAATTCTACTTTACCTCCAAATTTAGCTTTCCTCTAGCCTTCACCGTAACTTTCTCTTCGGCCTTTCTCATGTGCCTAAAGCCATTCTTTCAGGAAAACCTTCTCATGTACTCAGCCAGGGATTTGCGTAATTCACTTCCCTCACTATTGCTGTCAGATTTGTGGAATCAGTAACGCTTTATGTTCTGATATTCTAAGATTTTGTCTCTGCTTAAAGGTTCTGTTTCCGTGATACGGCGATGTAGAACATATATTTTCGATAATCGGATAACAATGTTTTCAATATGATTATGTGTCCTCTAAAAACGCGTATTCTCGCATTTAAATATAAAATTAAAATATTTTTACGTTTTTCAATTGTCATAAAAAATTTCCAGGGGTACTTTAGACTGAATATGACTCGATTATCTCTATAATTTCTGGTCGTATATCGTGGAAATACTATGAAATAAGAATAAATTAATAAAGTAAAAGAATTACGAAGAGTTTTTTCCTATTTTATGAGGTATCTGTATCAGCAATAACTGAGTACATGACAGGGATGTATTATTAAATTTTGTGCAATATGATGAATACAAATCCGTATTGCAGAAGTTCAATTTTTAATTCGATTTCTTATGCACCAGCATTATTATTGTCCCGGTTCACTTTTCAATTAGTTTTTCGTATTTTTCAAATTACTCATGTACATATTTCCATACTGCAATAAATGTATCAGTTCTAATTAAGATCTAAAAACTCCTGTCTGGATTGAATAAAATATCATCTCGCGTGATAATTATTCAACTTAATTTATTAGAATATGCTATAAGGAATATATTTGTATGTGCAAAAAATCGATAAGATGAACAAAACGAGTGCAGCCTATTTCAGAGGCAATCAAAAAACTCGCATGCAAAAACTTTTTTCTTATTTACACGCAGTGATACGCCCGATCCCCCTTATGCTCTCTATAATTGGATCAACAGGCAATACAATCGTCCCTTTCCTCTATTTTTCCGCTGGTCCATTTTCTGCAGCCCTCCTTGGCTCTGTTTTCACGCACGAAGTGTCCGGGGGAAGAGATCTCAAGCACGAACTGGATGGAGGGTCCATCTCAAGAGTACGCATCCGGAAGGAATTCGAAGAATCTTTTAAAACACTCACGAATCTCTTTCAGCCTCGATCTCGAGTGGATTAGACGGATAGGGAACAGAGATTGGGGTTCTCGGATACGGGATATCGAATCATTTATTCCGAATCCAGATGATCGAGAACTTCCTCAAATAAAGTACTATTATAGAACTGAGATATCCTATGAATATGCTTTTGATATTTTCTTTCCTATCTTTCCGGAGTCATTTATTATGATTTGAAAGGCAGTAACCGAGTTATTTATCAAGTTAAAAATGAAATTTATGATATAGATAGGTGGAGGTAGAAGATAATATTTTCTTCTGATGCAGGGAAAATATGTGGATACTCAGTTGAAAACATGAAATATCGTTTGCCTTGTTTCATTCAGTTATTATATTCAAGACAATAAGCATCAATAATATTAATTGCATATTGGAACGCATGCGTTGAATGAAGGCGGAGTGATTAATTGCAAAATTCGGCTTCGTAATCTTTCTGTGTCTTATGTAGTATCTAAAATTGGAATTAGCCTCATTTATTCACCGGCCGTGGTGGCCGAGTGGTTAACGTTCTCGCATGGTATCGCTCCAACCCCCGTGGTTGTCCCGGGTTCGAGTCCCAGCTAGTCGGGAATTTTATTGATTAGGGAGTGGTATTGTTTGATTGTTAATTTTAATACCTATCATTGTTTACGTCGATGGAAGAAAGAAAGAGTACACGGCTGTTAGTAATTAATTTAAAAAATTAATTTAAAAAGAAAAAACCGGTGTTCCCCTGCAACGTTGGACTCTCCAGATGAAGCAGTGGAACCACCCCAAGGTAAGTCACAGTGTTTTCTTACTTGGTTGAATTACGGCAATAGGAGTTTTTTCTTTTTAAATTAATTTTTTAAATTAATTGTTTACGTCCAGAAAATGGATGTTTGCGGGGTATATGAAATAAATAAAAATGATTATACTCCGACCAGCAAAAGAAGACAGTAAAATTCTGATTTTGAAAAATATTTCTAGATCGTTCTAGGAAATAATTATTTAATCGAGGAATGTTAGAAAAGTGATGATATTATCCTAAAAGAATAGTTTGGATTCGATTGTCCTTGGCAATCCCTTCCATTGGGACAATTATAGTTAGGAACAGAGATAATTATTCATTTACCTATATCTAAGGGAAGAAATTTAAAGAAGAATTCAACCTCAATAAAGATCATCTCCGCGTAATACTTCCCTCAAACGTACTTCCCTTAGTGCTGTTGCAAATGGCGCGAAATTCCCTAGTTTCCCAGACGAAAAAACCAAGGTGGTATAGGGTGACGTATGTGAGACCCTATTCCCATTTGCCTGCCATTCACCTGGTCCCATCACTCCTTGAACCCGCAGGCTCTTGCTCTGGGCACCTTAGGTTACAGCCGAAAGCGATTCCATTGACTAACTGAACGTGCATTACTAAAAGGAGGGAATTTCTCTGATTTGCTTCCTCACACATTTATATTCCAAGTTTCTCCTTCTTATGAAACTAAGAGCCATTCGCCCAAATTACGTGTTTGCCTGACGAATAATCGACTACTCCATCGTCGAATAGTTAGATACGAGTGGCAAATGATAAAAGAAAGGACTTAGAGGGAGCGCTGCGTGACGGAAATAAACCAAAGCTCGGAGAATGGCATCGGTGCAAATGGAGAGAAGGTGTCTTAGAAACAATGGTGCGTGAGAATGGCATGGAAGCAGTAGCGCCGTGGAAGATGAATTGGAGAGCGGGAAAAGGGGGAACTAGGGGTGAAGGGGAAGGATAAGAGGGAAGAGTTAAGGAGTTTGAGGGCTAAAGAGAAGCTTAGCGGTGGAGGGTGCGTGAGAAAGAGAGAAGTTGGTCAATGAGGAAGGAGATTAGAAAGGAACAGATGAAAGGTGAGACAGAAACTTTATGTTAGAGAGTTATAATGGATAGGCAGTGGGAAGAAGGAAATTAAAAGAAGTTCGGGATGTTTGAGGAAAGAAATGGAGGCAGTTACGGAGTTGGAGAGGCTGTGAAAGATGGTGGTAAATTGTGTGCAGAAAAGACTAACCGGCATCAAAGTGGCTGTTGTTCAATATAAATGTATATAAATAGCGACATTGTCACTTAGTTTAAAATTCATAGTTTCTTCTCAGTAATATTTCAAGAAATATCTAAGTGTAAATTAATATGTTTTTCATGAAATTAGAAGCAAAGAGAAAATAATCTCAAACGAAAAATACCAACCATTGTGGAAATAGACTTACAACAATATTCATTTGTAAAATTTACATTAAAAAAATTTCCAAATAATATGTTAACTCGATTATAACCTGAAAGTGTATGTTACGGGTGGTTTTTTTACCATTTTCACCATTTTTTATGTTTGAATATCTCACTTATTAAAACTCTTTCGAGATAAAAACATTATACTTCTAATTCTCGAATTAACCCAAATCAAGTCAACAAGGCATCAATTTTTCCTCATATAAACCATTGCATTCGGGAATTCTTTTAAATAAAAAGAGAGTAATCGCACGTTAAGTTAATCCAATAGGAGATTCAACTTTGGGCAAAAAGAGGCGAAAAGTTCCCTTTACCAAGTTAAGCGGCGAAAGAAAGATCCCGAAATACCTCAGCGAGAGACAAAGAGCGGGAATTAGAAATGAGTGAAGAGATGCTGAGGGCAGGTGGCTCGATATATACGAGGAGAGATGAGATAAAGAGACAGAGAGGAGAAACTGAGGGAATCGAGGAGTTAGGGGAGAGTTTTGATGAAGTTGAAGGAACAGCAGAATAGAACAGCGGGGTCGCGGAGGATTGGAATGAAAGGCTCAAAGGGAATGAGAGTAATTGATAAAGGAGGCACTGAAGGAGATCCGGGATAAGAAGGGCGATGGAAGAGGAAGATCACAGGACTGTAATTTGCACACTCGGAATGGAGCAAAAGAGGGGGTTTATCTCGAAGGAATAACAGCCTTGGCAAGATTATTCTAGCGAAATGAGTGGCACCAAATATTGTCATCGCTCTTACTCGATGTTTTAGCCTCCCTCGTTATGCTTTTGCAGCGCCCAAAATGTTTAGCGAGCGTGTGTAATATCTGTGGAGCGATTCGGGGCCTTGGCGCATTCTCCAAGCGATAAGACCGTATAAATGAAAAGGAAGCGTATTTGGTGTTTGGAGAGAGAGAGAGAAATGGAGGTAAAGGTTTCACGCGAACAACCGCACGTATGGCCTTTTATGGGTGCGTTAAGAGAAGTTTGGGCGATGAAAATAATGAGGGAGAGGATATGAAGAGAATAAAATCCACAGAGGGAGAGAAAGAGGTGGAGATGCATGGGATACGAGAACGAACAAAGTGCGGTTTTCAAAAGTGGATGGCTGAGTTTCGGGCACTTTTAATGGCTCTCTTGAGTTCTTTATCGATCGTTTTATATTCCTGTGTTTAAATCCCTCGAGGTGGCCTGTTTCTTGACGCTTAAATCCTCTGGGTAAAACCTTCGCAAAACTTGCTCGACGTAAATCGCTCTTTACTAGAGAAAATTTCCTCGTTCGTTGATCAAGGAGTTTGCACTTCCTCATTCGTCCTACGTGAGGCCAATTCCGTCAGAAAATATTTTTGGGTCTCTTTTACCTCGGAAAGTTATCGTTTGATTGGCACTTTCAAAGGATTGTAAACATCAAATTCAAATGTCCATTTTCTGCATTATCGAATTGATATCATTTTTATATATGTATTTTAGTTAACGAGCTAGTCTTATGGTATTATAAACATTGATATTTTTCCCTCAAGTTTATTTTCCTTAGCCAATATCTTGATTCCGACATTTTGCCAATATATTTATATTTAAATGTGCTTCTTTGTTAAGTTAATTAAAGAATACATCATCCACGGAGGTTGATTAGAGGTGACAATGCAGAAATTGTAAGTAATATCATACCAGATTTGAAATCATCATAACTCATTGTCTACTAATGAAATCACTTGTAAATAATTTTTCACCGCTTGTTATCGTCCCACTCTGGTAAGTGGTGATAATTGCCTTTAAAGCACGCTAAAGATTAGGTTAAAGTTAGAAATATCAAGAATATTCACAAAGGGATTATTTTTAGTGACTTTTTGGAGCGTTGTGGAAGAATGTGTAATCGTGTCGACGTTCAGATTTTGTTGATGATGCCAAATTCTATAAATATTTACCGATATAATTCAGACCGAGATCATGCAGATTTCTTCATACACCTTGCAGGAACAATTTTCGCAGTAAATTAAGCATGAGCATACGGTTTATAATAACTGACGACTGATAAATGAGCTCATCGTAAATAAGGGAAATAAGGGAATGGCGAGGAGGGTTGCGGGTGACGGAAGGGGCAGGAAATCGGCGGTGGAGTGATCGATATATATTTAGTGCTGGACGGCAGCCCGTGCCCCTCCCCTATCTCCTTCCCACGCGTCCAAATCACATTATCCCATACCCACGCCTTCTCCCCACCTTCCGCTGTCTCCTCTTCTCATGCTTTGATCGACGTTTCCTATTTCTTCTCCAAAGGGAATGAAACATGGCTAAAGTACTGCCTGGATCTCGCAGATGTATCAGTTCCTGCGTCCAGTAATTGATGGATTGTTTTTAGCATCGCCAAATTACCTCCAAGTATCTTCTATGTCATAACTTTCAGGATATTTTGATAAAAGGGAAGTTAGTCTCCTGTCGAAAATAAGCTCCTCTTTCCGTTGAATCGAATTCATGAATTTTCCGGTATTTTATCGACTGTCATCGATTTTTTAGAGTCCAATATTCATCAGTATTCACGAAAACACTTTTTGGTGATTAATCAGAGAGAGAAAGGTGTATGAATTTTGAACTAAGACGGTTCCACCACTTCCTCTGGAGAATTCAACTATACATTATAGTATGCACATACTAATTAATACTATACTCATTATTTATCAACATACTTATTTACAGTTTCTCTAATTTTCGTTGACGACTCCCCAAATAATCAAAAAGGTAGAATCGTACAATACAATCGTGTATAAAATAGGACAATACACGTGACACAAGTTAATATCTTCTTCATTAACTTTGTGATTCGCTTTTAGTGTTAAATTTTCTAATGCTCTACGGATATTCGTATTGAATTAATTCCTGTTTTCTCCTGGGAGCATAACTTCAACAATAAAAAAACATCAGCATTGAGGTAACGCTGCATTTGAGCTTTGCTTTGAGAAGTCACGTAGTACTTGACTTTTATGCTATTAAAATCAAAAGACTGCAGGTAAGCATAAAAAACTAACTAAAAATATGAATTACATGAAATAACAAATATCTCCTATGTAAAAAAGTAATGATATTCATAAAGCCAGTAGCTCTTTCTCAGAGCAGAGTAAACAAGCATATTCCATCCATCTCGATAGCTCGATAAAGAAATTATAGACATAATTGACTGATAAAGCAAACAGTCAATTACACAAATTCCAAAGAGCAATGTCTAACTTGTACTAATAGAATAAGTGCACACAATACAATTCTATTGTGGCAAAAGACGAATGTTTTGAAACATTTTTGACGTAAAGATATATGTTCCGGCCGTAAATCACGATTGCGTCAGGTCCAATCTGTGGTCTTGAAGTGGATAAAATCCGGAGTTGTATAAGGGGACGCACTTCGAACGGAGAGACAAATGGTTAAGCCATTGTTTTCGATTTCCACGACCTCTAGCCTCGGTTTCGTGATTCCCCTTCCTTTTCTTCCACCCCCTAAGGTGTATTCCACTCTCAGACTTCGTATTGATTACTACTCGGCTTCCCCTAAGCCCATCCCTCACTCTTACCGTAAAGAAGCTTTCGCTAAAGCTAAAGTAAACCCTCCGTTACACTTGCGAGTCCGCCTAAATTATTCGTGAAAAGAAAGATTTGCCCCGAGCTAATTCAAGCTACAAACTTCGAATCTAAGATGTTGGAGATCCATTAAGTCCTCGAGGGAGAATTTCTTTCCTTGTTAAATGTACTGCTGGCTATAATACACCAAATCTTTTCATTTTACTTTTATCCTTTGAATGTTACTTAATATTGTGAATCTTTCTAATGGTATGTATGTTCTTGATATTATTATTGCAATAGTACAAGAAGAATGGAAAGTGGAAGCCTTCTGTATTATGTCAGATTGAACGAGAAAACTTCAGTTAAAATTAATCAAATTGTCCAGGAAGCGTGTATCATTCATCGCTTATTTTTTATCGTGTTTATTTAGAAGATAACTTATTGTTCCTCTAAACCTTAGCACCGAATGGAAACATCGATCCCAAGATCATACAGATCTTCAAGCCTTTTTTTCCTTTCCCATTTAGTCTCTTTCTTTACGTTTACCATCGATACAAATCTCATTTTCATAACAACGCCGATGGAACACTTGTTATTCGTAGCCGCCCAAAACGGCCACCCGTGGCGCTGATAGGCAACGGCTCCCGATAGGACAGAGAGTGGAAAATGGAGGAAAGGGTAGAACAGATGGGATGGAAACACATATATGAGAAATGAGAGAGAAATAATCGAAGGAGGGCTGCAATGGAGCGTAACACAGTCTACGGTGGGGAGTTTGAGAGGAGACTATGAAAAATTTGGTTGGTTATTTGGTGGAGTGAGGATAGATGTGGTGGAGCAATGGGGAGGTTAAAGGGGTGGTAAACGGTGGAGTGCGGAAGAGGGTAGAAATAAAGTGGATGACAAATTATTCCTATTACTTTGTCGACCCCGCCTACATTCGATTCCCGATTTGCTTCCCTTAGAATAGGAGAGAGATGGAGAGTGAAATATTGATGTATCAAGAGGAAAGGGAAAATAAGGTGGGGTGGAAAGTAGGAGTGGATTGAACCAATGCGCCGCTTTAGCCCGGCGTGGGGAATGTTGATGTTTGATGGCGGGCCCTTTTTGAGGTGCCTTATTGTCGCGATCCATTGTCATGTGTTCCAGACGTGTATATTTTATCATAAAAAACAGGATATTTCGTGTCCCTTCGCTTTCAGCAATTTATGACTCTTTGAAAGAGGAACGATAACATTTTCATCCCAAATATTTACCTTCGAGTAGCTTTTTGTGAGACCTTGTGTACATTAAATTTTCGAGCGTTCTAATAACGTTGCCGGAATTTGCGCAAACGGGAAAATAACGTTTTTCTCCGGCGCCGTTAAAATTCATTAATTAATCCTCGTCAAAAACTTAATTAAATATTGGCAAGCTATTAAAAATTTTGCGTCGCCACCCTAGCTTTGCATATGACTTCGTGACAAGCAATTATTTAGCGGATGGTAAACAAATCAGACGGCAAGGAAAAAGCTCTTTAAAAATTTGCACGTTCTGTTTTGCCGAGTAATAATTTGGGGCTTCGTTGGAATTTTCGATCATTTTCCATATTTATCGCGAAAGAAGGTTAATTGCTAAAAACGGGCTAATTGCTTCCTCGTGGTTCCATTATTGACGCCAAACTTTCAAATATTTATCTGGGCAATTTCTTAAGCAAATTTCAATGCATCCCTGTTCAGTTATTGCTTTCGTTTTATAATGAAATTGATTTCGCATCACCTTTAGCTGCTGTATGCCGTAGAGTTATGCATTTATTGGATACATACATAGTTAATTATCATCAGTCGCAGTTATTAACTTCTATGAATGTACATAAATTCGCTACAAACAATTTCTACTGCGGATAGCTGCATTCATATATAAACGTATAACTCATAAGAAAGTTAATATATTTAATCGCAAACCTTAACGTCTATAGAACGAAATCTTATGTTTTATTGATATGCAGCATTATCAATTGTTTATAATAATTTCGTTACAGTACATAGTGTTCAATTATTAATGAAATAAGATGTACACCTGGCCAAAATTAACGCAGCACCTCCCTAGCGATCCTTACGGCCGGTGCTACGTTAATTTTGGCCAGGACTGTACCTCAGTAGTTGAAACATATCAAGTCCTAAAGGTCCTTTTTTATAAAAAAATATAAAAGAGGTTTTCCGATAAGGACGCGTAATTTCAAATAATATGCCACGAATTAGCTGCTCAAAAGTAACATGCTCTTCGTGAAAAGTTTATTTTCTACATTTTTTGTGAAAATTCTCCGATTCTCCTCCTCAGAATTTGTTTGAATCTATCGCTAAAAAGCATGGTATTATTAAAATTCGATAAGTAATAAAAATAATATTATATTTATAAAATAATTCCAACATTTAAATATAAAAATTAATAGATATCATAGCTTGAGATTCAAATTTTTCACTCAAATGAGACACAATTACAAAATAGTTTCAATAGTAAATAGAAAACACTACACCTTGAAAATGGAAATAAAGTGAATTAGCCGGAGCCTACTTTGACTAAACGAGTTCTTTCAGTCGAATAAATTTTGTATAAAAGTTTTGTGAGCTTCTGCAAAACCTTATCGTCTAACGTAAAGAATGAGAGGAGATTCAGTGGAGGCAGATTGAAATCAAATAGAGAGAATAACGGTCTATAGTTACTCTCTTTTTACCTTGTTGGTTATAAATCTTCCCTTGTTTACATGTCCAATCACATTTACTGAACTTAAATTTGTTAATAATCATCCCCTTGCACATTTCAAATCACCCCATTGCTTCTTTCCACTCGAATCATCACCTCCAAAATATCAGCGGGATAAACCTTTTTTTTCTTTTTGTTCTTTTTCCATATACTTGCTCCGCTTGCAATCAATTTCCGCGCAGGGGTAGAATATGAGAGAATCAATATTCTCGGCCTCCAAAAGAAAAACGGTGCAAGTTCATCGCGTGACGAAGGCTTTTCCTTCAGCGGACTACTTGTCTGCCGCTGGTCATCGGCAGAGTTCGGCGACGACAGGTCTGCGCCCCGTTCGTTTCCCTGGCAACCAAATTAGAGTTCGGGGGTTTTCCCTAAATTCAGTGGCTGTTTCTGAAAGCCTCTTCACCTTTTCGGACCTCTCGCTATTCCCTCAAGAGCGAATGGAATCATTCTTTCCGAATTAACCCTGCGCGTCGCTAATTTTATTTCCTCTAAACCGATTTCCTTCTTTTCGCTTCCGAGAGAAATATACATCACCTGTCACTTTCATTTCGACCTTTATCCAACACGGATCGATTCGAAGATGAATGATATCCAACTTTTCTTTCCAAAAATATGTAAGGCTTTGCGTGATATTTACTATAACTTACATTTCCCTCGGTATCAATAAGCCACCATTTATAATTAGAATACGGCGGAACTCATCTAAACGAGGTGCTCGATTCGGGCAGAATTACTTGGCGGAATAATTTAATTTTAATATGAAGGAATATGGAAACGGTCGTTGAATAACTACTCGAAATTTCCTGGAAATTTTGGGAGTGGCACAAAGAAACCTCATTCCCAGTTTCCTTTCCTTTCTGCATTCTTGCCTCCATTTTCGACCTCTCGCAGATTGAAACTAATGAAATTCGTGTATATTGGTGGACGGCGTAGAGGAAGAAGGTTTCGGTTGAGAGGAAAGAGAGAGCGGGGAAGTTGTCTGAAGTGGTTATTTGGGCGTTGTTAAGAGAGAGAACGGCAAGAGAAGGGTTCGGGGCCCCCCAAGGGTTCTTCAGATACAAATGTGGTTGAAATGCGACGAAGCGATCACAATTTTCTGCGGACTCGGTTCGTATCAGAAAGATATCCCACACAGAGTAAAAGAATTATTTGAATAGGAAACATCGCCAAGGATTAATCAACTGAACTGGAAATGGAGTATCAGAGAATGAAGTCCTTGTGAGGTTGGAGGCTTAATTCAAAGAAATCACACGGAATAATGTATCTATAAAACTTCACAATGACGAGGAAGTCTTTCTAAAATGAGTAAAGTATTCAAAGATAAATGACTAGTGGAATAATAAATAGATAATAGAAAGATCCTTATGCGCAAGCAAACGTATGATCTTAAAGAAAACATATACATTCGAGTTTTGTCCTTCAGATATTTCGACAGAAAGTAAGTATTCAGAAAATTACTAGAGTTTTTTGGTGATATGGTAGCTATTTCAGCACTATTTCAAGCATTAGTCGTTCAATTTTATTAATAATTAAATTTTATAAATAAAAATATGAAAGAGATTATGGTTCGGATGAAATTTTGCTCTCTCTTTTTATTCCATTTCCATTCCCTTTAATCAGCAACTAACGAGAAATATAACACATATTCGCATAAAGAATACTGTGATGAATTAGAAGCAACACTGTTAACAATATACTGTAAGGTATATTATGAAAGATTCTGCTCAATGTAAATAATGACTTCTGTAAATGCAAGAACGAAACCTGTGAAGGAATTTTCCTTATACATTTCTTTCATCTCATCAAGGGAGTGCGCAAATGTTTAAACAAGTATAGTGCTTACCTCTTCTCCTTTGATGTCCCGATATCGCACCCATTTTCCTAGTTTGGGCCTCCAGTACTCCAGAAGATAGGCTTCAGCGAATTCCTGTCCTTGACCATTGCCGAATCGACCCTGAGTCTCTGCAGCCGTGAGGACGTGCACTGAATGCAGGTCGATCTCAAGCCATTCCTTCGGCTCTTTAGTGACCTGCTGCTTCGGACACCAGGCACCACCGTTACTCTCTGTTCGTATCCTAAGGGAGAAAAGAAAATTAATTGATTAAACACTGCAGAAAAGTATCACGTATCACAAAAAAAATATCAATAGTATGATTACTGCTAAATGTCTCACTATAACTGAGGTAATTTTGCACATTTTTTGAGTAATTCCGTCTTTTGTCCTCTGATACTATTAGAAAAGTAGGCCACAGATTAGTTACTATTATTTCATGGCGTATTCATCTGATATCCATACATTATACACTCATATTTCATCCTAGCATTTTCGAGAACGACTACTTATATAATGAGTTTCATTAGGGATTTATATGTCCTGTTACAAAACACCCAACTTCCTCCCTCAACGCAACTGCTCTTAAACGCCCCAGCGACTGCCCACAAATACTTTTGCCCTCACCCCTTCGTCTGACACCTTGACCCGAACTCCCACACCGCACCTCTTCCGTCCTCTAGCAGTCTTTCCGCGCCCGACCGATGTCCGCGGCAGTAAGGAAACCCCTGATGCGTGAACTAAGGGCTGCGTTAATTGTGTTGCATATGTAACAAGGGGCGGGTGTCGGGGGCAGAGTAGGCCGCCCGCCGTCACGAAACTCTGCTCCTGACGCCTGGTTTGTTTAAGGGAGCAATAAAAATGTTCTGACTGGTGGGAGTATGTTATTTTACTCGCTCATGGGGAGTTACATCAAAGTTAGGAGATTTAGCTACGGTCGCCGACGAGTAGAATATGAAATTATTAAAATCACCACCGGCGGAGTTAAATTATAATTCCGTATTGACTCAAGTAAGTTCTGAATGCCATGTTTGCCAACAATAAGAGAGAAATACTATTAATGCGACGTAAGAGGATTCTCACCCCTTCGTCTGACACCTTGACCCAAACACCCTCACCGCGCCTCTTCCGTCCTCTAGCAGTCTTTCTGCGCCAGACCTATGTCCGCGGCAATAATGAAACCTCTGATACGAGAAATAAAGGCAGCGTTAATTGTGTTGCATATGTAACAAGGGGCGGGTGTCAAGGGAAGAGTAGGCCGCCCGCCGTCACGAAACTCTTGACGCTCGGTTTGTTTAAGGGAGCAATAAAAATGTGCTGACTGGTGGGAGTATGTTATTTTACACGATCATTGAGACTTTAATCAAAGTTAGGAGATCGAGCCACGGTCGCCGACGAGTAGACGATGAAATTATTAAAATCACCACCATATGAGTTAGATTGTAATTCCGTATTGACTCAAGTAAGTTCCGAATGCCACGTTTGCCAACAATAAGAGAGGAATACTATTAATGCGACGTAAGAGGATTCTCACCCCTTCGTCTGACACCTTGACCCGAACTCCCACACCGCGCCTCTTCCGTCCTCTAGCAGTCTTTCAGCGCCAGACCTATGTCCGCGGCAATAATGAAACCTCTGATGCGAGAAATAAAAGCTGCGTTTATTGTGTTGCATACGTAACAAGGGGTGGGTGTCGGGGGAAGAGTAGGCCGCCCGCCGTCACGAAACTCTTGACGCTCGGTTTGTTTAAGGGAGCAATTAAAATGTGCTGACTGGTGGGAGTACGTTATTTTACACGATCATTGGGACTTTAATCAAAGTTAGGAGATCGAGCCACGGTCGCCGACGAGTAGACGATGAAATTATTAAAATCACCACCGGCGGAGTTAGATTGTAATTCCGTATTGACTCAAGTAAGTTCCGAATGCCACGTTTGCCAACAAGAAGCGAGGAATAATATTAAAGCGACGTAAGTGAATTCTCACCATAACCTTATAAAGGACTTCGTCGAAAATGCAAATTAAAAAGTAGCTTTCAGACGGCATATTTATGTTCCCTTTCTGCAACTCCATATGATAAAGAGAACTATATTATATCCAGAGGAAAATTTTTATTAGGTCGACCTTAATTAGAAATGTTATTCATTTAAATATAACAATCACGATAGAACTCATAATAATTATTTGATTTGAAGAGATATAACAATGCTCGTAATTCTAGGAATTTACTAAGAGCCAAGGACAAAGGATCAAAAGAAAAGTGAGATGTTATTAAAAGAAACGGGATCCTGCGTTATTTGCAAAACATCTGCGTGCTGGTTATTTTTCAGTGATGTTTAGCGTTTCTTATTTCTGAGGAAAGGAAATCCCTTTGATTAATTTGGATCCTTGGGAAAGGAGCGCATCTGGTGCTACCAAAAAGGACCATTTATTATAGTTTCAATCTTCCCGCTCCTCCTCTTCCTGGACCAGACATCACTTCTCTCGACTCAAGGTCTTTGTCTTTGGAGAGTTTCAGATATTAACATCGGCAGCTTTTGTGCCAAAAGTTCCAGGAAAAATAAAACAATTTCTTCTCAGCTTTTATTATCGTGGCATGTACATCATTAATACCTTTCTGTGAAAGGGATATGACGAATTTTCTGTTAGGTTGATTAGTACGAAATGGAAAGGTGGGTAAAACATCCCAAGAATTTACTGGAGAGTTCTTATTAATAGAGGTAATTTTAATAGAAAATTACCTATTGCTGCTTAAATTGTATATTGCTCTTTTTTGTAATTTCTATGAAAAAAGAAACTGGCGAATCTGCCACTCATAGCTTCACCTTAGTTACCTTTCCATTTCATTAGAATGAAAATAATAAATTATAATACGAATGGTAAAAACAGTTAAAGTGAAATGTTTTGACTGAGAATCACAACATATTTGCTTCTAGAAAATACATTTCCTTTCGTTTTGTAGATAGATAACAATATTTAATACTTGGAAGCGATTTTCTTAGCGATCTTCAATCAATCTACATCCGTTAACCCTTTATCTTCCCTTTGTCTCCCCATATCTCGCTTGCTCTGTAATATGACGTATCAAGAAGGTCCCGCAGCATCTTCCTTATGCCGCGCATTTCTCAGGAACTACCCCTTCCATCACCGCATCCTCCGAGCTAGCTACCTCCTTAGATTAAGAGAGAGGGAGGTGGGAGAGAGATTTATCACAAGGGAATTGATTCCACCCATCAAGTGAGGGAGGGTGCGAGAGGGTCGAAGCCCCCTTGGGGAAGATTGCGATGTGGAAAAACTACGCTAGGGAGAGAGAATCGAGAGTTATCGTAGGCGTGAGGAAGGATTCTAGACATCAACACAGGGGGTGAAAAAAGGAGAAAATAGGGGCTGGAAGTATGAAGGTATATGTGGGGGAGGGAATTTAGGAGTGGGATTGATGACCATAATGGCAGTGGATGGATGGAAGGCCTTAAGGGTAAGGAATCTTCGCGTAAGGGGAATGTCGTGAAAGGGTTGTCGGAAAAAAATTGGGTGATGGAGGGGGTTGGAGACAGGATAGAGCGCACTATATCCGTGGTTTTTCCACGCTTTCCACCCACGCATCTCTATCAACAATCCCAGCGCCATAGTCTGCTATTTCCTTCCTTTAGCTCCTGCTTGATTTTGTTCCCCCTTTACGCACCGCTGACGGGTCGCCATTATTAATGAAAGGAGGTGCTTGTTGTCTAGCTCTCGTTTTCACGGTGGTTGACTTCCCAGAATTCCTCGAGGGGCTTTTGATGCGGTAACAAAAAAGCCAAATCCTTATCAATAATATGTCTCCTTTTTATTTATAACTGCCAGATTCTGAATGACTGAGTATAAGCGATTTGTTTCACGAGGTTAATAAAGGATTCTTACGAAAGTGAGGCCTTACAAATACAATAAGGGGGGAAATACATTCTGAAGTTAGATTCCCAAAAGACAGAAAAATTTATCATTAATTTTTGGTTACTGTGATTAAAGAAAATTATGTATCAACTGAAACTTAAAAGAATTACTTAGAAAAAAACATAATTCAGGAATTCAACAGCATTTAATGCATTTACAAACTAAATGGTAATAAATTAAAATAAAGTTACTCCTATAATGATAATTACATGAACTTAAAACTTCTTACCAATATTGGAAAAAGTCAAAGTAATAAAAGTTTATCCAAATGAAACTAGTATTTTTTTCATTTCTCAGCTGTATTTTCCGCAGTTTTTCTGTAAAAAAATACGAATTTCAGACAGCGTTCGAATGTGGCGTTTTTCGGAAAGGTGCTGGAATGCAGCATTATTTAAAAAGCTTTCCAGTGTAATTGAAGCGAGCTTTAATTTTTTTCAGAAACTTCAATTAGAATGAATGGCGATAAATATTTTTGCCGTGGAAAATCAAAGGATGGAGCTTTAGAAAAATTTCATAAATGGCAACGTAAACCGAATCGGCATATTGCCAGATACCCGCCGCCGCCATTTCGGGACGCGGAAAAAACAGCCGTTTTAATTTCAGATTTTTGCCGATTCCAATCAAGCGAGACTTCTATTTTAAGTGGTGGGATTCGTGGATTGAATAGAAGCTTACAAACAACTGCAATACGCATTCGCTTGCTCCAAAATGAAAAATACTCTCAGAATCCAATAGTAACATTTATATTAATTTCGAGCGAAAACAAATTTTCTTTAATGACGTGGGTTTTAATTTTGGCTTGCCTCGATCAAATTTATTTCTTGATGAGTGTAATTAAACCGATTCGACCAAAACATTGATGGGGTTGAAAAAGTGCAACACTTTCTCTGTACTTGGATTGATAAAAACAGCAAATTTCAAATGTTTAAGCAACAAAGAAACTGATTCTCTATCCCAATTTTTCGACATTTGAAACCAACAACTTTCATCGCGTAACTTTAGCAGCAATATTATCACACATTAATTCGTTACCCCTATCCTCCAAAACAGTTGTCTAACGTATCTAGTTTTACCAATGCGCTCGAATTGATTTCATCTTCCAAACAGGGATCCCGTACACACCGTGACCTAATCTCCGAGAACGGCAAAATACTAACCTGCTAACATCGATATTTAATCACAGGTACCAACCCAGGGCCTACGCTACTTCTTCCGCCCCCTAGACCCACCCTGCGGCTGGCTTGAGTCCTGAATTCTCCTCATTCCCCCACACCCACAAACACGCAGATTAATATTATCCATGACGACCCGTGGATATTAACGTACCTCCGTGCCAAGCGCTCGGAGAGCACAGAAGTGCCGTCATTGGCCACTGCATAAATCATACCCTCTCACTATTCCACGTCTCTCTCTCTCTGCTTTGACTTCATCCCGTCATACGTATCAACGTCTCCTTGCTCTTTCCTACTTGTAAGACTCACTGATAAACTGGACTTGAAGAATCAAGAAGCCTATAACTCAAAATCGAAGACAAGAGAAAATGATGGAAGCTCCTTTGAAAAATAGCAATATTCATTGATGTGAAGAATGATCACCCCAATGACCTAGATTGATTATTTAAGGTGAAGAATTATTATGCATTAAAAAATTATAAAAGTGAAGAACTCTACAGGTTTCATTGGTGTCAAAGATCTTGTTGCCACTAACGCAAAACGAAACGACGATAAAAATGGTGACCTATATGGAACAATTAGAGAGAAACTTCTTAAGAACCTGATTTGACAAAAAATAGGTATCGTATCAGTAATTTACAGGAATTCCAATTATAACTTATATATTTTTTTCATGAAATTTCAAAGTGCCAGTCAACAAATAATTGTATTAATTTTAATTAATTTTATTACTTTTCTTTATTAGTATAAATTATTCCATCGCAAAAGCTTTCGTTAGATAATTTATCTGTTTTGTTGAGAAGAAATGACTAACCTTTGTGCTGAAATCTTGAGACAGACAAGGTATAAAAAACGACTTCTTGTCCCGAATGAATGCAAACGGACGAGAGTCATTAATAAATGTGTGTTAAACAATAAGTATTGTTAAAAATCAGTGGTTATAAATCCTTGGCCAAAACTCTAGTAGAGGTAAGATCACAGTTCGTGAATCAATGCAAAAGCCTTCTCGAGCAAGGTAAGATGGTGTATTAAATATTAGTTGTTTACCAAAGGACCGGCGTAAGCTTAGAGAAACTGAAGAGATGAGAAATTCTGACTAAAAAAGTTTTGCGAACGACGTGTGGTAACAACTAACAGAGTAAATTGTAAAAATATTGTTCATATGCTGGCATACCGTCTTCCAAATGACAAACATGTAGTCACTAAAAGTATAACAGAACTCGAGATCTTAAAGGACGGTAACTCTACTTCGGAGATAGACTAGTTACAGATACACGTCTATTTCATGGGACAGAGATAACGAAGTAAATTACCTTCTACAGGAGACAAGACAAGTTTCTTTTGTTTGTTAGTTCATGAGAATAAAAGTGATTAGTTAGTGAAGACGAAGAAAAATAAGAAAAGTAAACTGGAAAGGGAAATAAACTTCCTCGGGATGCGCGTCAAGCCTGAGAGCGTAAATTACTACGTCAAGTAGTTTTTTGCGACTTCGATGAAGCTGCCCGCCGGCGCTAGTATCAATCACTTTCGTTTAAAGGATGCCTGGTTATATTAAGCATTACACTTATGAAAGATGCGAGCCTAACAAATAAAAGAAGACTTGATATTTCCTCCTGCAAAAACAGGTGGAAGTAAATATTATGATATATCGATGTTCGTGAAGCGTCTCGCTGCTGTGAATGGAAAGATGCCAAAAAGGTTACGCGCAATTTTTTAACTTGCTAAGGAGGAAGCCATCAATATGACTGAAAAGGATGGGTGGATCGTTTTTTTGGCTTTAGATTACATCGGCTAACTAAATCCACAGCAAAAAGCATAATATATAACGGTTAACAGAATATAACCGAGAGAATCAACTACCGAGTTAAATTTATGCAAAAGATTTGTTTCCAACTTCGTCTTATGCATCCTGAACGATTCAATACTAAAAGATCCAATTTTTATTATTTAATTAATCTGATTAATATTTATTGATATTTAATAATCTAATTTCTTATTCCTGTTAGTCGTAAAATCGACATTTAAAGTTTAGCTCAATAATGATAAAGTTATCTTTTTAAAGATACTCTACTCTTAGGATTCAATTTTTCTGTTTCTTAGAATAATTGGAGATGTGTATTGAAAGATCTCTGGTCTTCTGACTAAACATTTGCAAAGTTTCTAAGTTTTCAATTAGCATCTGGTCTCCTTCTTCTGTCATTCAAAGACAACATTTTATATGTTTCTTTGCTCTCTTAATTTTTTTAACTTCAAGCAATACAATAAATTGAATCCTACATGATCCTATAAAGCTTAAAGTATATATAAAGGCTTTTAAAGTAAAGTATATATAAGTATATATATATATATATATATATATATATATATATATATATATATATATATATATATATATATATATATATATATATATATATAAACTGATAAACAAGGCACCAAAGCATTGTAGGAACTTAGGAACTGCATTTCATTTACAGCTCATCGACCGCGACACAAGAGGACGTAGAATGCTTTATTTCATGGTTAAAGGGATATCATTTTGTATACAAAGTAATATTGTATCGTAAGTTCAAATGTCCTCGGGTTTATTATCAACATTTCCGCATCATTCCCGCTTTTTATTATTTCAAAACATTATTTTTTAACCAGCATCTTCAACATTTTCAACCATATGGTTTTTATTTACGATTTCGAAAGAATCGTTCTTTCAATTAATTTTCTTCAAGACGCCATCCTCTTAAAGGAAAACGCGGAATTTCCGGCGGAAAACATAGTTTCACTTTCGACCCACGTTTTAAAGTGATAATCACAATTTGCGGTGCTTCATCTTATTTAAAGCTCTCGGATGCTTTCAAAGATACGTCAGCAAACGGTCATCTCAATGTGGCCATCCCGCATCCATTTCCTTTCGCCGAAGAATTTCGGAGATTTTAGCTGTCGTGGGCGACTTCAGAGGGTTCTAAGAGAGCGAGAAGTCCATTCTGAAGAGATATTAAGAGAGGACCGATCTGTCGGTGGGTTGCAAGAAGTCCGGAGAGGGATTGGAAGCCTGCTCGAAAGAGAGGCAAAGATAAGGGAGAGAGAGGGGCCTCTCTTGGGAAGTCGAAACTAATCACAACTCACTGGAGAACGCAAATCCTGTTGCGAAGCACTCTCTCTCTCTCTTTCCCTCGAAGGCCAAACCCTGCTTTCACTGACGTGGAAGGGATGGTCCGATGCCATCTTGTGAGAGACCCTGATCGCTAGCTATGGCTTCTCAGCAAAATTTCTCCGTTAACCTTTTCAAGTGGAGACGGTTTCAGTCAAGATTACGAGGGGAATAAGTGGGCTCTCAGGATATATTACGGATTTCTGGGATAATTTAGAGGCAGGTATGTTAAATTTGAATATTTATCTAAAAAATATTGGGATGCGACGATTTTGAACAATAATTAGTATTAGATGAAGTATGAACATAATCTCGAAAATAAATGACATTGAAATGAAGAACTTTCTGAGTTTGTGCCATCGACAGAGCGTAAGCTAATATCTTCACAGTTCGAACTATGTCAGTACCGCACCGTTACATAAGTATTTTATATTTCTATTCTACGTTAATTGAGGTAATCATCGGAAAATGCCTCTGAAGTGTATTTTACAAACTTTCATTTCTCGTCTTAATGGAAATTCAAAGGGTAGTAAAAGTAAACGACTCATTATCAATCTCCTTTCAACTCTACCCATGGTCATTACTCTAGCATATATACAGTTAATACACGTTTTTTTCACATATACCTGGTGTTTCATTCGTAGCAATTGTCCATGTAAACAGAATTTCACAAAATTCCTAGGTGAAATACAAATTAGATTCTTCAAGATATACACTCAATCCAAACTCAACTATACACAAATCCAATACAAAATCATAAACTCAATATTTGTACAAGATAAGCATTGATGGAAATTCTCAAAAATATTCCTCGCGAGTATTCCGCATTTAATTCTTGAGCAGATTTTTCATCCTCACATTATTCCTTAAACCGATTTCAACTAAATCCTATATTTTGTAAGAAATTAAAGCTACCAATCAAGCAATCAAAATCCTCACAAGGGAGTAACGGACCGAATAATTTGAAATTATTCTTCAATCTTTCGCTCCTCTCGGATTAATGAAGTGGCAAAAAATTAAGAGAATTCACGTTAATTAGAGACGTTGAGCGCATGAAAAAGTCCCACTTCAAGCGGCCCTTAGGAATTCGTCCTGAATTATATCATTCTGACGAATGCTCTCAATCCGAGGTCAGTAGTAATTAGGAGCCAATCAGGCCTCCCCTTCCTCACGCCCTCTCATTTGATTGGAATTCGACGTATTGCCTCCCTTTTCCCTCCGTCTATCATCAGCCACGACATTCCTGCTCCTTGATGCATGCAGAGCCCATCCTGGACGCGGGATATTTCATCCCGCAACTATTTCGACTCAGCAGCGTACCATGCGATGCTGGATTGCCACTCAGGATTTCTCGTTACCCAAGCATCTCTCCTCTGAGAGGTATAGGACTTTACTCTATCCTCGACTCCCTGGTTTGCAATCCATCAATACGCACAGATCTTCTTATTTGTTTGTAAAATGTCAAATAGCTCACTTTTAGGAAACTTCTCATCAAACTTTTCCGTCATATATTGCATGCGATCGGTCACGACTGAATATTCCTCGAAAAATGTGTTTTCTTGCGTATTTTTTTATATATATGATAGTAATTAACTGTAATAGCGATGGAGACATCAATCTTACTCTTCGGTTATACATACCGTTCACAATCTTAATATCCAATGGAAATTAATGGAAAAAGGCTTTACCGTGCGGATATCCTTGACGCAGACATGAATTAAAAAATACACTTTCATATATTTTCCACTATATGTATTTAAAGCGACCTATTTTTGACAAACTGGCAAGAATTTACATTAACAATAAGTTAATGAATATAAGATATCCTTCTTTTCCTTCACCTTGCGAGACATCTTAACCTCTCCCGCTCCTTTTTCTTTCCACCTCTTTAATTTTTCTTGAAATTCTATATATCCACTATATAGGGCCAGAAATAAACATCTTGGAACAAATTTTGGTCTCTATAATTACTTCGGAGAATTTAGTCTTAAAATTTATTCCCGCGCCATACTCTTCATTCTTCATCCCTTTGCTCTTTTCCGAAAAAAATTCTCCATAAGCTCAACCTTTACCTCCCCGAAATATCCCTTAAGTAGTATTCCTTAAACCTCTGAACCATTGACTGCCGCTTTCTATGACCTTTCCTCCTGCATTTTTGGTTTCATACGAGCCTTGCGAAATCCCCATTTTTCTTGTGTAAATATTTTTATTTATAATTCCTCACTTAATGATGGGTGATTTTTTCCGAAATTGGTCGTTATAAATAAATCCTTTGGAAATGGGTATTTTTTCATCATTTACTTTAATATCCAATTTGAATAAACAGAGCAAAATCTTAAATGCTGTTCAATGTAGCATGAGTTTTTTAATCAATTAATAATTTAAAATCGTAGGATACGTAACAGTGATTTAAATTCGTTAATTTATGCAGAAGATTGATCATAAATGATGATTGATGGAGTATGATGAATACTTTCTTTAACCCTTTTAGAGTAATAGTGTTTGCTGCTTAAAAATAAAAGTTTTAATTAATCGTAAAGGGATTACCTTGCATTTGTAAACCGTCTAATAATGATAAAGTGTCCATTGGTTATCATGTAAATTATTTTGTGATCTACGGAACCTCCGGAAGGATTTTCCCAACGTGATAACACTGTTCTGAATTTATGCGATGCTTGAATTTAGTTGTAAAAGGGCTTATGGACTGCGTCGCGCAGAATGCTATTAACAAAAACCTATTTCTGTGTCTCCAACTTTTAATGGACAACCTTGACTATTTTTGAGCGTTATAATTTTCTCATATTTTCAAACGTCTGTAGATCTCATTTCGCTCGGCATAATTTCATATATTTTATCCCTTTCCATTGATAAAAACGTGAATTTATAATTACTTACTTCTCACAGAAAGACAAAGTTTAAATTGTAGCTCTCGTGTGCAGTTGAAGTTCAAACAACGGCTGGTTTATTTCCGCTTCATCCACGCGCTAAATGACATTTTTTACGGCCCTTATTTCGTTCGGATGACATCTCTCTCTCGCGAATTCGGGACCGTCTAACGAAACTTTTAAATTATTTACAAAACTCTCGCGAAAAAAATAAGGAATAGATCCCTTCAAAACGGGACCTAAATTTCGCTCCCTTTAATAAACACGTCTGGGGAAAAATTATTCCCTCTCGGAATTCCCGCTCTGTGTAGGTGTTCTTCTATTCCTAGACCCTTTTCCTACGTTTATTTCCGCGACTTCAAAAGGACTGTCGTTATCTTTCTTTTTCCACTGCTCCTTTTTCATATAATCAAATTTTTCATTTTTATTTCGCCTGTTTCGGAGGGCAGGGCAGTGGGGAGGGAAAGGGGGGAGGGGAGGGCAAGATAGAGGAAGAAATAGAAAAAGAAACAACCAGAGAGAGAGATAGAGGAAAGGAGAGGGACAAGCATTTTTAAAATTAGGTTTCCCCTCCTCCGCTCGCTCTCCCTGGCTTCAATTTATGACGTGGACATTCTTCCTCATTCCCCCAACTGCCTTTTTTCATGCCCGTGTTCCATAATTTCTTTCGTTTTTATTTCCCTTTCCTCGTTTTTCCCCAACTCTGTTTCTCTCGCTCTCTCTCATATTCCGTGTTCTCTCATAACGGTATTTCATTTTCTGCCGAGCTCGCTTGTTTAGTCTGGGACTAAATGTAAAATACGTGGATGAAGTCGGATTATAGCGAGAAGAGCACGTATGGTTAAACTTTCCCAAAGCCCTCCGCGGGTTTTCGTTTTATTTTTCAAGGATATCCCCACTCTCACGCGTGCTTGTGTGTGTATTCATCATTTTCGTTTTGTGATCGAAATCACGGTGTCGTTGGGATTGCAGAAGAGAAGCGTTACTACGTTACGGTGCTCGTTCGTTTTTGCGACGAACCGCCCAAAAAAGTTAACATTTGTTTCTGTTTTGCACCATCCGTCCCATTGATTACCGTCGCGCACGTTTTGTGGTCACGTTTTCACTGTGGCGGATTTTTGCGGTCTGTATAACGTAATTTCTATGGAAAGGAAAATTTACTCTTATCTGGTGCGATTTGAATTATTTCGCGAGATCTGAAGTTAGTGACTCACTTTTTAGTAAGTTTATTTTGGAGTTGCACCATTACGATTCTAACAATTCGAATTTTTTTATAGTATCTTGAATGATGGGGTAATAGCGTGATGTTATTCTCCCTACGTCCCTACCTTAGATCTTTTTGAACATAAACATAAAAATTTATATAATTTTCCACCCAAAATATAAACTCTTTACAAAATATTATTTCGCTAATATATTTCCAGAGAAATAAAAAGAATGATTTGTTTCTGTAAGTAATCATCAACAAATTTATAATAAAGATCTTTGGTTATCTTCAATGTCAAGTAGATAATCTACATTTAATTCCTCAAGGGTCACTAAAAACAATCCCATTTACTAAAATTCATTCTTATAACTCCCATAGAAATTTTATTAATTAATTTAGGTTATACATCTAATGCTCAGCCGCTTAGAAAGAGGCCAAACCTTAATTCTGGCTACTATACGAGGCAATTATCTTAATTTTATTTGGCTCGAGAACGTCTCCACAAAGTGGCACAAAAGCTCGAGTGGACCTCGGAATGCCTTATTAGCGAAATGAGTCGCCCATCTCCCTTATATAAAACGACCGGTCAGAGAAAACATGTAGAGGAAACAGAAGAGGCAGCAGGAAGAGATGAAAAAAATAACTCCATTCGAGGAGGAGAAATAAATAGTTACCTTGCATAAGAGATTGGATATTTGAGAGTTATTAAGAGCGAATCGGAAAAGGAGAAAGTAAATGTTATTGAGGTTTGAATGTATAGAATTGGGCATAAGGTGGCTGTGTTTCGGGTCGATCTTTGGGTGGTTGACAAAAAATCATCTGGGATAAAAAACAAGGGATGGGTTGGGATGAATTTAACGTGAAAAAGAGGAAACCTTCCGATCGAGAGGAGGCGTGTGCCTAGGGGTCGAATTCCTTTTCCGAGCTTAACTATCACATAGCTCTGGTTCGGTCCATATACGGAACGTGTTGTGGAGGAAAAGGCGCGGATGAGATGAAAAAGCTCACGGTGATAACGATCCCACCAGAACGAAAGCATCCCACGTCATCCTACTTCACAATCTTTGAGCGTCGGGTTCTTTAGGAAGTGTTATTAGTAACGTCTGAATGAAAATTTGGGTCGTATTCCCGCCTTGATGCTGGGGCATAAAGAAATAAAATATACGTATATTTATTTGGAAATCGTTCTTAAAAATGATTCACTATATTTGACTCGCTTCAATTCAAATTAGGTGCGCATAATCAGCTATCGGTACCGACTACCGAAACGTGATCGATTTTATTAGTGACGATGAATTCCTTTCTTGTAATATTCCATATATAATTAGGACCCCTTATATCTTTTTTTAAGAACCCTTGTTAGAAGTGACGTAAATAAAATTCATAGCCGTCGTTACTTTAAAATTCATCCGTAAATTTATTTCCCTCGGTAATAACTGATTTTTTGGTCACTTTGATCCCGCGAGGTGTCTTCCAAACTCGTATATACATGGTAATTGCGCGAGAGCTGGACGAAGACCTTACAGGGAGATCTTGCTGTGTGTATTTAACAAGCTTCCACCTGCTTGAGAAACCTTGACTTGAGTAATTGCGTACTCTCCTAACCAACAAACATTTTCATCAACGTTACTCCTTGGTTCGAATACTATAAAAACCACTCGATACCAGCGGTCCGACCGGTTTACGAAACCGCAATCCCATTCAAGAAAAGAAAAAGGAGAAAATCGTGAGGATAACTACCTGGAGGTAATCTAACGTACGTCGTCCTTTCTTGGTATAAAATTCTCGGCTCGGAAGTTATTCCCTAATGAACTTGGCCTAACAACACGATAGACCGTGTCAACTCGCTCTTCGCCGTTTATTCCACGAACCAAAGGAATAAAAAATCAGCTAAACATGGTATAAAATCGGGGGATAAATTCTTACATATTTTCAATGGAATTTTAATCTTTTTTACCTTTTCTCTCCCAATATTTTGAGGATGTAAAGAAACCACAGTGGCAACAGGGAAATCATTAGTAGTAAAAATGCTAGAACTGTCAATAGTCTGAGCACGGAGTAGGCAGCTAGACTTTTTCTAAATTCTAGTAGTTTAAATCCGCTCTAAATTCCGTTCCTAAAATGTAATAACTGTAACTGAATTGCAGAATCCAATGTTTTAAACGAGCTGGTGATGAATAATTTATTTTTCAGAAACCCTTCGCATAGAATAGACTGAGAGTTATGCTGCTAAACATTCAATACACGACTCTTCATAGATTCCTTTATATTTATGCTGAAGCATATATCAAAACTGGGTATTTCAAGCGCTGAATTAAACTGAGTTACAAAATAATTCTTCACAGAAATAAAGATAGATATATTTAGTAATGCGATGTATAAATTTTTATTTTAATGTAAGGATTGTTTTTGGATGTTTTTTCATTACTCAATCATGGAATTTGACATTGTATATCGTTTCATTCAAGGCGTGATAGTTTTCGCTCAATAGTGAACGGGTTTGCCTAAAATATCAAATAAAGTTGACTGCAAATTGAAGGGAAATGTTGACAGATAACGAAACATACAATAGCTTTTGTGTTGAGACCGAAATAGTGAATATTGACACACGAATATTGATTTTTTATATTAGTTAATATAAATACTTCAATAGCGATTTTCACTTTAGTGAATTTTAAAGATTTTATTCGCAATTAGTAGCTTTTTATTACAAGAATGATTGCGATATCCTTTGGGGGAGAATTTAAATATTTGAGATTGCCAAAGTAGACAGGAAACTCCTGATATTTTTGCAAAAAATAAAACACCTGTGCCATCTGATAACTTCTAAGATACAGCGTCTGAGTATCTAAGGGCGATAAATTGAGAATTCGATTGATTAATTAAATGAGCTTATCTTGAATAACAGTGTGCTAAAGAGCCTTGGGGGAGACAGGTGACCAACGCGGGCATATCTCGTGCTGGTTTTTCCGACCTCTTCTTTTTGGAACGGTAGCTCCGTAACTTCCTCTTGCTTTCCGATATCCTGCTTTTCTCCGACCCAACGTTAAAGGGCCTTCCTTTGCTTAATGAACGGACCCTTCACACACAAAACGAGTTTCGCGTTCGTTATCTGAACAAGACTCGTCCCGAGGTCAAATGACTAAGGTGGGCAAGCGGAGAGGGGACCAAGAGAGAGATAGAACGGGAGATGAGGAATGCTTGGAAAATTGAAGAGAATTATATGGGTGCGATGCGGGGTTCTTGCAGTCCAGGGAAAGGACAACGGGCGACCTACCTGTTTGACGGCTGGTTGGCAAACCATTACTTCTGCGTACGGTTTTGTGAGGGCAAAAAATTAATTATCTTGTCGACTGATTTGTTTTTTCTTCGCATGCTAAGTGTGCTCTTTCTTATGCAGCAGTGAACGGAATCTCGAATAACATTCTGTTCACTTTTTTCAATTCGAGAAAACATAGATACGCGGAGCCTGCTAATTAAACGCCGGAAAAACAGTTTACATTCATTAACTTTGATGACACGAGAAATAAAAATCAATCGACGGGATAGAAAAAGCAAACAGTTCAAAGCATAGAATTATTTTTTTATGACTTGTTGCAATAAAACAAGATGTAATTGATCTATGGAATGTTCTCTTGGCCGTAAGGGAAGGGAACATTCAATTAATGGCCGGACGACTGTTCGAATGGAGACGCGCAACTGTTTTTTATCGACTTAACTGCATCTCGAGACTAGTTTGCGAAGTATGATTAAGGGGATTAATTTGCCACTGGATATTGCGAGAATGAATCTCTTTCTTTGAGAAGTGCATATTCCAAAGATCGAATCTTTCCCACCAACTAGGAGATGAACAAGGCCAATGACTGTGTCCCGGAGAGTATCCAATTACAGTCGAAGAGAAAGGAAGCGGTGGTCGGCGGGAAAAAAGAAAGGAAAAGGAATGATTTAAAGAAAAGAAACTGGTCGCGGAATACCTAACATGAGAATGGAAATTAATAATCTCCCTAGAGTTAATGCGAAGATTTTCACCTTCTCGATGAGATTGGATTTGGACTTTTTGGGAGATGAAGGATATAAGTAGTATTATTGATTATTCTAAAATTGTCTCTGCTTTTGAATGAATATATATATTATAAAGTAATAGATTTATAGATGAAATACTGTTGCTGCAAGCGCTATATTTTATTAAGCTGTGCATATTATTTCGCCAAACTGAAATGTTAATCAGAATGAAGGAAATGGATATAATTATCTTTTAGCACGAGAGAAGGCTATCAGAGATTGGCGGATTCCTAATAAGCAAGAGAATTATTAAATTATACTTATTATGACAATGAAGTGAATAAATAAACTTCAAAAACGCATCCTTCGATATCAGATGCTAACATGCACTGCCTCCCCAACACATTAAAAAAAGAAAGTCGGTTGTGAAACCTTACCTTAAATCTTAATAAATCAGTTTTCAATCAAGACAATTTTTGATAGAACTGAATCATTCATAAACACAGTTGCTATTCTAAATTAAGCTAAATTGTATTTGAGCTAACATCGAGCCACATCAAGGAAAAAATAACTGCTTGTAAGAATCGTGATTTTACGATGCAAATGCCCAAAGCATTGGGGTTGCCTCTCTGTTCAGCGGGATCAGTCAAATCAGAGAGAATCACTGCAGAAACCTGTTTGCCCGAATGACGCGTGAAAATTGATGAAGCTCATCGTCACTTTCGGTTTGATTCTCGTTCTGTGTCCTAAGACTATAATTAGCTCTGATGCAAAATAGCCGACGGTGGATCGATTGTGGAGGATGACACCGAACAAATGGACCCCTCCTCTCATAATTACTACCATGCCAATTAGCACTTAGGAGCTTATTAAAATATTCAAACTTTGCAGAGGATCGTTCCGATTAAAGATAAAGAAGAAAAGCACTTTTAATGCCGTTGATTAATGATTTAAGTATACCCCGGTCAATAGAAAACAGCTGCTTCTCGTTGCGAAAATAAACGTTGGAATTAGCACCTGTTTTGCACAATTATCTTAACGCTTCGTGAGGTTTGAACGCTGGGCGTTCAAGATTTCATGACACCCTAACGTGGTTATCCACGACTATTCACAGAAAAATTCAGTTTAGCTACTGCAAATAATAGAAATTATGAAATTGCTTTGCAATGAACTTATAGGAATTTATCAATTCATTTTTATTACTTTCTCCCTGTACGCAGTATAGAGAAAGTATTGTATTCGCAAAAAAATTCGACCTCCAGATTTCGACGGAAATAGATGTTTTTGGGCCCATAGAGAATGTTTTAGCTATTTTCCCGAACATGTCTGTCTGTGTGTCTGTCTGTCTGTGGTTAAAAAGTTTGTATGCGCTCTATTAAAAAGTAATTATCCGATCATTTTCAAAATTCATATTTAGAATTTTCCTAACAATGCCAAGAGTTGATTCGTTTTTGGAGAATATCGCTTAACCGGAAGTTACGGTTTATCCGGAACAAACTTTAGTTTCTTAAATATCTCTGTAAGAATGCAATATAGGTATACACATTTACATACAAAAGTTGTAGATAATGTACTTTACTACAACTTTTGTATAAAACATTTTTTCGTAACACTGATTGTTTAGGAGTTATTCTTCAATAATGGTTAACCGGAAGTTGTTGTTTATCCAGAAATTGAAGTTTTTCATACTTATCTCTGTCAGAATGCAATTTAGGTACATAAAATAATGTACCAAAGTTGTTGATAATGTTTTTTACTACAAAGCTTGTATGAAACATTTTCCTGTAACACTCATTGTTTTGGAGTTATTTATATAATACCGGCATAGGCTTATGTTTTCAATAAATACGGAGAAAGTCATGTGTTGGCCACATCAGATTTTTTTTCATTGTTACTTTGCTAATAAAAAGTAATCCTGAAATTAAAATAACGTGAGTTATTCTGCTTATTAGGCATGCAGAAGTTTTTGCATTTTCCATATACTTTAATTCGATTTTAAATTATTCTAACATCGTCTTCAGGTACAGTTAACAAGATAAATAAATCGGTTGTTCTACTGCAACATACCCCAGAACTGGCATTCAACTTTTCTTGCGATGAACTGCGAGGAATATTGCCGCGACGCCCCTCGCTTAGTCCCCGCAGTAAATTCCTGTAAATGCCCCGCATTACCAACACACCCAAACAGTAAAATGTTCCCGTTTCAAATCGTCTCGAATCGCATCTCCCGCAAAGCGAATGCGTTCCGCTCGCCATTACGCTGCCATCAATGACAGAGAGCCTTTGGAAAACGATCGCCTCGAAGCTTAAAACACCAGATGGCCTCCTCCGGAAAATAGGGGCAAATGAAAGGGAAAGAGCGAACTAAACATTTACTCCTGCATCTCGCCATATAAAAAAAGGCATTCCTCCTGACCCCGTACCCACCTGATCTCACCCCGATCGAAATTGACCTCGGACCCAGACACCCATTCGGATAGCGGTCCAATGTCTCGAGCACCGCTTAACTCGCTCCTTTTATTTCGTGGAAAAATACGGCGTGTAAATTGTCCGGGTTTACGTTCGGTTTGGTCGCCGCCGGGAGCGCGGATCCCTTTTTTGTGACCCGAAAAAAGGGGTATTTCCTAAAAGGGGCGGATGGCGTGGGCAGCGATCGCATGCCGGCCGTCACCGGGGGCATGCCCTCCCCCGCGCGAAGAAGAGAGCCACGCCTCCTCCCCCATCTTCGCCTTGATCCCAGAGTCATGGTAATGAGGAGGTGCGTCGCCGCCGCCAGAAATTACAGGCCGGAAAAGGAGTCTCCTCCCCCACGCCCCCCTCCGGCCACGAGGGCAGTTGAGGAAAGTTTTGGGCGTGGGCAAAGAGAGTGTGAGGGTGCGTTCGCGATTTGGGCTGCGTGTGATTACGTGCGGGAAAGGATAACTACGGCGGATGATTACGTAATAAAAGCGGGGGTGAGTAATTTGAGGACGGACTGGTTAAATTCGGTGGAAATCGTTTCGGAGGATGGATTGGGTGGAGCGACGGTGCAGCCGAACTGTTTCTGAGGGCGAACGAAAGCAACTCTTCTCGCCTTTTGGTGATTTATCAGCCCGGTGCACACGTCTAAACTACCGCTTTCCCCCTACTATGGTTAACGCGAGTTCCATATTTTATCGAACAATTTCAGATTCTTATTTCGTCCATTTGATGGAGAGCAGTAAGTCAGAGCTTGTCAACCTTTTTTCTCCCCGGCATTTATGCGTACAATTCAAACTTAGTGCCTTCATAGGTGTATACGTTATGGTCACAAAGAATTTGAATTTTTGAAGAGGAAATAAATAAACATAGGTGAATTTAATGTATTACAATAAATTATGAACAATCGTATTCATTCCATTACGTTATACTTCCTGAATTTCTATTTCATTTAGTAGGTATGTAATTGTTCCAGCATACATTTTAAATCGTAAATGGCAACTTAGTATCAGTCTTACGGTATATACAAATTTGGTAATGCCTGCAAAGCCGATCGATATTTATAACGCTATTACTTTTATATTTTTATTTATTTTTTACCATATTTCTATATATTTCTATATTATTCTTATTTATGATGATTTTATGGTGAGTGATATTCTTTTGCTCCATATATTTACACTTATCGTATAGTTTAATTTGGAGAACAACAACTTCAATGTATCTAACTATTAGAACCATCAGGGATGATACCAAAGAACTTTCCTGCGTGTCATTAGGGTGTTGAGGCAAACCGGTTGAGAAGCCTTCATATAAGCTCGGTACAACGAAAGCGGTATACTCTAAGGGATATAGACTGCAGTACAGTAAGATCTGTTTAGGATTTGACTTTGTTAAAGACCTTCCTGCGAAAGAGTTCGGAGAGGCTTAATCCTCGGTGATTTTTAAATGAATTCGATTTCATATTCTCAGTTCTCGCCCCAAGGGTTTGGAAGAATGCACTTTTTGTCGTCTTCGGGGGATAAGTATTTTTTGTGGCCCAACTTTAAATTGGGTTAATGCTTCGATTCTTGGAGCAGAACTTCCGGATTGTTCGACGAAGGAGTTTTCGAATTCGAAAGTTTCCGGAAACGCTACTTTGTTTTCCTCGGCGACAAATGCGATTTCGCCGAGAAAATTTTTCACAAAAGGAGTTGACCGTTTGATGGACGAAACTTTGGCTGGAAGAGCTGAGGGAAAAAGTGAAAAATACATTTGAATTTGAGATTTTAGGTAGAAAAATTTCCGAATGTCTGGTTCGTGGAGATATGTAAATTTTAATGTTAATATTCTCAAAAGATACCCCTTTTGTTCTAATGCCAACTTTTTTAATGTAATTAAACCAACTTCTTTCATATGTGTTATAAAATTTGTTAAAGCTGAATTCAGGTCAAATAAAAATACAGAAACAAAACATTAGTATCTGGTAACTCCAGTAGACACTTGTTAATATATCAATGGAAGATTGTGATTGTTCATTGTGAGGGAAAAAAACTCTTTTTGGCCAGTTCGTAAACTCCTACTACTGCCAATAAATAAAAGAAGAGGGAATAAAGATTTTCACGCAGAATTCATTGAAAGTGACAAGAATGAGTTCTATTTTACGACAGCCATAAAAAGGCACTTTGAGATGAGCAGAAATACGTTTGGGCTTCCTTTTTATAGATTTACACATGTACTTCGAGAAATTAAGGCTAAACCTTCACACATTATCTTTCTGTCTCCAAATCTTCGGGCAGATGGAGAGAGGGTTGTTTAATCTGAACAGCATTGGAAGAAAAGTTCAGAATGAGCCCCCCCAGCTAATTTCTCGCAATATATGTCTCAGAGGTTATAAGTTAGAAAAGGTGGTTATAATGGTTTGTTTGTGAGTTTAATTTCGTATCCAAAATCACTACGGAACTTTTACCTAATTTAAATATATATATTTAAAAATTACAATCCGAAATTTGAAGCAGAGAAATTTGTGTTTAAGATAGGACTGTTTTCTCTCTCATTGAATCTCTCTTTTATATACGTTTTAAGATAAAGAAAATGTACCTGTTAGTTAATATCGAGTAAAAAGATGTATATTTTTTCCTAATTTTTCTCACGTTCTTCCATTAGAAAAGCAAACCTTGGAAGAAAAAAAAGCTTAAGAGGAATAAATCAGGAAATAAATAATAAAAGGGATTCTTTTTAATAATTTTGTAGTTAGTGATAAAGGTATATTTCTTATATATAATAAAATGAACATTTCCTAATAGAAAAAAAATAAAAGGAATAAGGAAAGAAATGCTAATGATCATTCCACATAAAGACTGCCACAAGCATCATCATCATATATATCCAAGTCAGATGAACACTAATTCAGCTCAAAAGGATTGATTAAAACCACAGCGAAGAGTGCACTTCAGAAGGGGGTGTGCATTTTGAGGGTGGGAGGGAATTAGATAATGGATATAGACAGTAAAAGCAAAGGAAGAAAAAGCAGAAATGGATAAAGATAAAAGCTAGCGAAGAAGAAAAGAAGGTTTAAGGATCGAATGAACTGAAGTGTACAAATCCAACCCCTTTCCATTATCCTTTCTCCTCCCCCTTCCTCACCCCCATTCCACCGTTCCCTCGATAAAACACGGAAGTTTCATTACAAAGCGAAGGCTAAGAGGAGCCTTGAGGGGACCGATACGACTGCAAGCGATGAAATGGACAGTGGATTGGGGGAATAGCACATCCAGAGGGGAAATAAACAGGGTAAGCGAAAAGGAGAGTGAGAACAAAAGATTGCGAGTGAAACGATAAGCGAAGGAAACACCCAAAATATAAAGGGATCGCATAAGACGACGTGTGTTCTGAAAATCATCCCGGGGTATCGCCTTTCTAAAATCAAGGAGCACGGGAATGCAATCACAGTGTATATATATATATTTGTCGCATTTGGTAGCAGAATATTATTTTTAATGCCCTCAAATTGCTTCGTTGCTGAATGTTATTGATTAATTAACGGCGTCGCAACATAATTAGCTGACAATTAACTTTTTGATGTAGATTTTAATGGGGAAATGTTTGATTATAGCTTAGTCAGGTATAGAAAAATTTTAAATTCACGGAGGAGACCGTAACTTTATGGATTTCCAACATAACTCCAATGTTAAATAAAACGAAATTTTAGAAACAATACAAATAACTTTTATTAACCCATATAGTCGTTTCATAGGTGACTAGTTTCAACTCAGGATTCAACTCATTCTTGAAGGATTAGGTCTTGAAAGAAAAAAAAAAGGCTTGAAGATGACTATAATTAGTCAAAACTAGTTGCCATTGAAAATTTATGCGTATCAGTGAAAGTTATTTGTATTTCTTATAAAACTTCGTTTTAGTCAACAATTGGAGTTCGAAAAATTTGGTTGTAAAAGAGTTGTTAGCGTAATGTTGACTTCTATGGACAAGTCTTAAGACTTTGAGGTACATTGTTTTTCATTATTCGTTTCATCTTCGCTCCAGTGATCGCGGATGGGCCTCTCAGGTTGAAAATGAAAGAGATTTCGTCAAAAATTGAATTACTTCCGAGCTGAAACGTTCGACAAAAATCGCAGCCGGAGGCTGCATCCAAAGAGGAAACCGCCGCCTGGAGTAACAGCCAATTATCCTAATTATTCGCCTCTTTAACTCTCTCATTTTCGTTTTCTTTGTAATAAGACCAATGGGGGCTGAGAGGAT
Organism: Sympetrum striolatum; assembly: GCA_947579665.1. NCBI lineage: Eukaryota > Metazoa > Arthropoda > Insecta > Odonata > Libellulidae > Sympetrum > Sympetrum striolatum. The sequence goes on along the minus strand of OX388341.1, from coordinate 97,019,302 downwards.
TCAAAATAGCTCCTTAAATACGAATCGAAAGGTAATTCTTTGGTTTTCTTTTTTATATATCTCGAGTATTCCATTTTACCCCACGTCGGCCCTTTTGAAACTCCTCCCGACATAAACTCTTCTTCACTCGCATCAAGGAAAAGCAAAAATTTAAAGGGAAACCGACCGACAAATTCCCTCCTTTGATAAAACCGAAACAGTAAATTAAGAAGGGAGAAATCCAGACACTGTTGCACGCTCTTACGTGCAAGACCTGAAGAGGGGAAAAAGAAAAGGAAATCGGGGCGGAAGGAGAGGGTGGAGATAAAAAAGGAGACGAGGAAACGAGAGAAAGAAGCGGGAATAAAGGGGAGGTAAGTGGAGGAGAAGAGGGGATGAAAGATCGAAAATGGTGGGAAAAAGAGTGGGAATTGAAATGGAAAAGGGAGGGAAAAATCATTTCACGGCTGTGAACACGAGAACTTGGAGGGGACGCGGGAGGAGTGAAAGAAAGCCGTGATGTCGAGTAGAGGATGAGGAAATATAAGGGAAAGAAGAAAAAGAGAGATCTGGAAGAAAAATGGGGTTTAAAGCAGGAAGGGATCTGCAGGTTCGCTGAGGTCGTCGGAAGGGTTCGCTGGAGGGACGCGGAGGACATCCGGAGGCTCACTGCGGACGATTGAAGAAAAGGTAAAGGGACATTATGAGGAGGAAGATGGCCTGCTTTTTGTCTCTCTCTTGGAGGCAGGTGGAGAGCGGAAAGAAAAGGTTCAGATTTCTTATATTTTTTTAGCGAAAAGGGCGTTGGGTCGCGGAAAAGTGAGATAAGAGGTGAAAATTTTAAAAGGGAGCAGATGGTCGCCGTGTCAAAATTCGCTAAGACAAAGGTAATAAGTATGTTGGCAGGATAAATTGGATAATGATGCGTTAGAACTGGCAGCCTATGTCTCTGTTAAGGATTCGGTATAGCTTTCGGATGTGGAAAAACACTGCATTATATGCTGCATAGGAGAAAAAGGAGGAAGTTTTAAAGAAACGAAGAACACTCAACAGATCGTGTTGACAGCTAATGCCTTATGATTGTCTTTAAATGTAAGATTTTGATTGATGCATTAATTTTAGACACTAAAATGTCTGTATTTCTTAAAGGAAATGAGCCAAAAATTGGATTCGGAGCAAGTATAACCTGAGCAGTTCAAACAGTTCAGTTTGCGCATCATAAATAGCCAGCCAATTTACACTGTTTAGAAGAGAGAGAGACATCTTTTATCGCACATCAACCTGCAAACTAACTCATATGTACCTCTTCTATAAAGCCAGAGATGAAGTTAAGGCAAAAATACCAGTCCCACCAAACCCCCAAACTAACTCATAACTTTCTTTTGTCGGTACGGAGCAATATAGCTCTTCTGAAAACACTTGCTTAACTATTTTAGTCAAGCGTATATCAGAATCTATATAATCCAAGCCCCTATAAGTAAAAAGTGATATGGTTGAAAGGCTGAATACATCATACAAAGACAATTTTATAATGTCAAAATAGACACTCTTGCCATGAACTAAAAAAACTATGAAAATAATGCAAAAACGTGCTGAAACACGAAGAATATAAGCAAAATAATGTATTTATAGGTGTTGCAGAATGGAAATAAATGAAAACCTATGAGACCAATCCATTCTCTTAAATAAGCGAAATCGAGGCGAGAGTGTGCTAGGGATTAGATAATGAGTAGGGAGACATTTTAAGCACAAAAGTAATGAGGGGAAAATGAAGGAACGCATGGCTGTGCAGAAAAGAGGGAGAACGGATTTAAAGAGGGCATTCGGTTGGTGTGGATGGCGATTAAGATATTGGAAGATGTGGGGTCGCAGACCGGATCCGAGATTGCAGGTGGGAGGGATTGTCGCGGAGGGAGATAAGAGGGATAGTGAGAAACTTTACCCGGCGGATTTCAGGAAAAGGGAAATTGAGTGAGGCCGTCGTTCCTTCAAATTACGATGCCGTGGTACGGTTTGAGGAGATAGGGGAGCAAAGGATGATGGGAATATGGACGAGTTGAAAATGTGAGAAACTTTTTGGAGGAATGCTCGGGAGGCATGGGGATAAAAGTTAATACAGTCGGCGAAAGACTGATTAGGAAAACTTTTTAAAATGGCACTGTTTTAATTAATTTTTCATTTAAATTACGACGTGGAGAAAAAAGTTGCAAAGTTCGAAGAGAATGAGTTCCTTTGAGATCAAAAGATGGGAGAAGTCTTAGGGAATATCCGCAACGGATTTCGATTACTTCATCTGATGAATCTGGAAGCGAGTGAATGAGATGAAAGAGACTAACGACATATCTCTCGTGGAGTTCAGAGGCCAACTTTGCGCTCATAAATCTCTTTTGGTAATCTAAGATATTCTGATTTTAAAGAATACCTTCGGTTTTTAAAATGCTCTTCTTGAAAATGGAAAGCTCATTAAATTCTGCGTATTTTTTAACCAAAGGTTACGTAAAATTTTGAAGAATTTTGTTTAATATTATGAAAATACGTATAATGAATAGTGTATACATACTTTCAATTATGAGCATTTACGAGTACGCCGTTATTTTTCTAAAATTTAACACTACTTGATTAATCTAATAATTATGTATTCGATGAAGCAGAGAATATGCCTCGGTATCAACAAATGCGATCAAATCGAAATAGAATTTTCATTTGCTACACTTGTTTTGTCTCTTCTTACTAAAATCACATTGCTTAAATGAGCATTTTTATCAGCTAACAGAGAAAAATATCGTTTAGTTTCAGTGTATTTATAGCTTCACTAAATACATCATATTTTATGTTAATGGTATCATCAGAATCTTATTAATCATTCGAAGAACCTTTATTTTTTATAAAACTTACAGGTTTTTTTTAATAATTGCAAAACAGAAACAAAGCGATTGTAGTGCTTTATGCAGACCTTTGTAGTCACAAGAGTTAAAAAGTTTCCCTCCCACGCCGTTTGGAATACAAAATACCGAATGATAATCAACCTGCATTCAATCCTAATCAGACTCCGACACTATTCTGCCCACGCCTTAATCCTGACACACCTTCCAAATGGCTCTTTCCTAGCAAATAATGACTCGGGAACTGAAAAGCCAGAAGTGCTTTCCCCTCCAGACTATCTTCGCGTGGAGAAGCGGCGAATCAAAGAAATCCCTCTCTCTCAACAATTAACGTGAAGTGCATTTCCGCAATTTTTCTGCAGGTGGCACACCTTAACCTCAGCTGAACCGGAGTCTGTTTTTTAAAACCCATTCCTTGCGCTGCCGCCGAGTATCTGGGTGGTTTTTAAGGTAAAGAGCGGGGACGTGCGAGGGAAATAGGGAATCCACGGGGTCGTGGAAGGAAAGCACTGAGAAATGAACTCTCCCGGAGAAGGAATCCCAGACTATATATCTCGAGGAGTACATTTCCGTACGTCCGACGATTCCTCTTCCCCTCATTCCCTATCTTTCCCCCTCCCCTCCCCTCTCCCTTCCCTCCCCCTCTCCCGCGGTGTGCCTACACCAGAAAGGACTATTTCCACCCTGCCTTCAACTCACCTCTCCCACAATGCACTCCTCCGTGGACTGTCTTCCCTTTGCAACTTTTTTTTTCTCCTCACCTATTCCACCGTCTAGCTACGCCTGCTACCTTTCCGATAAACTTTTGCGCCGTGAGTTATTGCGAAGGGAGCATTGATTTCGAAACTTTAGGATTTATCTCGAAGTAATTAGTGGAGCCCGGGCGTGATTCCCGCCTCGACCTTCCTGTCTTTGTGAATTTAACGGATTATCTGCAAGGAAATGTATCCTCGAGAGGTAAACTAGGTTGGGTGAACTGCTTGAAATAAATTACCCTTATGCGCTGCTTTAGATAGTGAAAGAATACGAGGACCTGTGTTAATAGGAAGAGTAAATTTTACTAAGATAAGCTTTAAACGAAGAAATATTTGGGTTCATAGGATATCTTGAACTGAAACTTTAACAAGAAGAAAATTTACATGAAATTCAGATTGAATCGTTCATGGACCTGTACTTTCGATTGAGAGAATAATACCCAACGTATTATTGGTACATTTTTGATAAGTCTTTGATCTCAACTTCGATAGTTGTTGTAATTTATCAGATTATCAGAATGAAACGACAAATGTCCTATGCTGGTTAATTAACCAGCAAATGGGTAACGGAATGACTGCTAAGAAATAAAAAAGGTTCAACCGTATTACAGTAATATTATGATTAATTCGAAAGGTAACCAAACCTATGTTTTCCTTAAAAACAACTCAAGTAAATTTTTTTTCAATTTCAGATTACAGATATTTTTAAATAATGATCTTAAACTCCATTTGAAAGCCTCCAAAAATCATAAATAAAAATTCGAAATTACTTCTTGAATTAAACCCTATTATTATTTATATTTTATAGCTAGATAAAAAAGTACCGTACAAGAAAATTGAAGACTTTAGCTACCATTCGAGTTGAATAACAGAACAGATCCTTCCCCTTAATTTCCCTGTAGACCACTTACTTCCCTAGGTTGAAATCGTCACGAATTGATGAAGATGGGAAACAGCCTTTGGATCGGTTGGAATCCATTTGGTGCTTCGCTCTATTACAATGTACACAAACACTTTACCCTTCCGGAATTTTCCCCTCTCGAGCTCAAACGCTTTGCCACCTGTCCGCACAAATGCACAGCCTCTCTGAAAACGGCCAATTCCCAAGCCCTTTAACTGTCAGCCAACTCACATACAAGAGGTTTAAAAGAGAGTCTGGTCATGAGAGTGCATCCAGGGGTGTCCTAACATGCGTTCGCTGAAAAAAGAGGGGTCTCCTCCCTCCCTTTTTAAAAGCGATTGATGAAATTAGCGCAATCGAAGGGAAGCTGGAAACGAGCGTGAACGGAAAAGTGTTTCGCACAAAAGATCTTTAAACGGCGAAATTAATGTGGATGCTCCCCCTGTTTTCCTGCTGTGGATGAAAGGCTAAAGTGATTTCGAAAGATTGAAAAGTAATTGAATTTGAGAAAGGAATCAGGTATAAATAAGGTTAATTGATTAGCTATAATTCCAATTCATTGAAAATACCTTTAATATTAAATTAAGAGATAAGATGTACCACTACCTCCGTCCTTTCACAATGTTACCAGTTTTTGTCATTTTCCATTAGAAAAGCTCTAATAAAGGTAAGCCTTAACGTGGGGAATACCAGTCTGCCGTTGCGTCTCTTCAGAATTAAAGGTCCACTAAGGCTAATGATTCACTTCTTAATTCATCACTAGTGGAGCATTACGAAGTGGTCATTTATAAATAACCCGTCGAGAGTAATTGAATAACAATACAATCCATGAAAAACGTATAAAACGTCCCCAGGATTCTTACTAGTAGAAGTAGTCTCTGTATTATTGAGCCGGCATTACTTATACGATCCTTACCAAAGCATTCCGGTACAGAGAACCATCTCCCGACGCAATCTTAAATGTTTTATGATCCAATTAAGACGAAATCCTTCCCCAAAACGATAAAATAAAACCGTCGAAACTGCCTCCCCAAGAACATCCTTCTTGATGATGTCTCCACACTTCGCGGCTCGAAAAAGATATCCGTTAAACTTTCACCTTTCACCTCCCTTCGCTCCTCTTCCGAATAAAAACTTTGCACATTTCCCATCGCGTGCTTCCATTAAATCGTCGGGAGCGTCGATTCCGCTCTGCTCGATTTTTTGCAATTCTTCCGCAGTCTAAATGGAGGCGAATCCGATTTTCGCTCACTCTTGTCTGTCGGAAGTTTGCACTCAACCGTTTTCTGAGGGAAAACTTAACCGCGGGCTATTTTTTCCGTGTGTTTTAACTCTCCGATGAAGGTGATCGGAATGATAGCTCCCCGACGCGTCTTTTTTACGACCCTAATCTTGTCGTTAAAAAGAATACCTCGCCCATGTTTGAGGGCTCCATATTCTTGGCGCTTTTCGGCCGATCTCTTGTTTACTCCTCTGAAAAACCCTTCTCGCTTCTTTGGAATGATCGTCTGGTTACTACTTCTCCTTCCCCGACTTCATTTTTGACGGCTCAGATTCTCATCTTTAGTGCATTACCTGCGTTTGTGAGATCACTCTCTCTTTAGTGAACTATGATCGATGCTTGTCAGTGTTGATATATACATCATAGACCATTGACGTGTCCTATGGCCACGTCTGTTGGAGTTCCTAAGAAAATTTTAGGCTTCTGGCTGAAGTTAATATGTAGATAACTCATCTACATTTGTTGGAGGATTATTAAAAGGATGAAATATTTTGAAAAATAATGATCGAAAACAAACTTTTTGCGGCAATACGATGATGAATCTAAATCTTACGAAATTGATATATTGGGTTTTGACTTTGTTTAAGAAAATTCTTTAATAACTTGCAATTTTTTGCACGAAAAATTTATATTCTTCAACTAAGGATATCACAGTCTTATAACGTGCCGTCCTATTTCCGGTTCATTTAGATGGCATCTAGTTCGATAATTTTATTTTGTTTCAAAACTTGACTTTGAATGATTATTTATCTCGTTCTAGAGTTCTGATTAAGAATAATATCGAGTACCATCATAACGTTGATCTCTGAATGTCATTTATTAGGGACACATAAAAAGGCAATTACTTTTAGAAAACTTGATACAGCTACTAAAGGGATTGTCCAATTTAAAAGCTATAGATCCCAGTTTAATGCAGCAGTAATAATGTTGGTACCTATAATTCGTTCACTTTACATACAGTAACCTAACAAATCCATTACATGTGGTCAAAAACCATTTTAGAATTCATTTAAATCCAAAGGGATAACTTCAATTTCTTTATCTAATAAATATATCTAACTTTATCTAATTTAGCTAAAGGACATTTTCAGTTTTTTCCTCGGAAATAAATGATTCTGTGGGATACAGACAGACACTTTAAACTAAACCCATTGCTTATTCCTGTCCTCTATCCTTCGAATACCACTACGATGATTCGCTATTGATTTTTCTCTCGAAACCCCCACATCACCTACATCTTATACATACCCACGACTGCCTCAACCCCATTCTTCATGCCCAACCTTTCTATTTAATTTCTTATTTCCCTTCTTCCGTAAACTCTCCATCCACGTATGCTTACATAGAATTCTCCACCCCTCCCTTCCTTTCTCCTATCTCCATCCCCGCTATCCTTCAAACACTCCCACTCCTTTCTCCGCACAGATCTTATCCTCTCCCTGACAAAGCGCGCCCTCTGCGACAGGTGGAGAGGTATATGGCCCTCCTTCCTTTGGCATCCCCTTTAGCAGTATATCTCCTCCAACTTCCATCGAGTGATTCCTACAGCAAAGTGAAATGGAGTAAGGGTAAGGTGTATTGCAGGAGGGAACAATAATAGAGAAGGAACGAGTGGATAGTTTTCTTTCCTCGTGGCGAGAGCTTAGGTCCAGCTGCTTCGAACAGTTTTCTCAGGAGTTCCCCATTGGCCCCCTGGTGATATAATTCCTCCCTTTCCGAGGTCGTAACCGTTGTCCATGCGACGCAGGCCTCTCTAGCAGCCATTAAAAGAAGGCAGAGGGGGGAGGTGCTGAGGGATTGTGCAGCGAGGATAACTACGAGTCTGGATCGAAGAGGTGAAGACGAGTCTCGTTAGACTGCTGCGGAAACACGGAGGTTCCGAAATTATTAAGTGCGCGGAAAAGCATCGTAGGCGGAATATTTCCATCAAGGTGTCGTGGTAATTATCCTCGCCGAGGTAATATATACGCCTCGTGAAGAGAGCCTTACCCCCGAAGTAATGTATGGCGCAATTCCGTTGAAGTTAAATTAACCCATAAATATGTCGCCTCGTTTCTCATTTTTGTAGTGCAACTGCTGCGGCAAAAATTAAATCGACCTCTTTCTTAATGTAAAAAAGTTGCAAAAAAGAATTTTCCTGAATAGCACCGTCTCCAGCATCGACGTTGACTACCCTTCAATGATGATATCAGCTAAATAAATATCAATAATGGGATTATTTGGAAAATCAAGTTTCCGTTAAAATCAAAAGTCTCAAGGTAAACCTTAAGAAAAAAGGAAAGCCGAAGAAAACAAATTCCATGTCTAAAACTAATTACTACTTCGATCTCATAATGATGTGAATTTCAAGCAGTCTGTAATGATATTACATTTTAATCATACTAAGAGAACATATATTCAAGGTCGAATAGTAAACATAAGGAACGGTGGAGCCTTATAATCACCAATTTAAATCAAACGAAGCTTGGAACGCGGCTTTTAGCCCTCGCCGATCACAGCGAAGGATTAGTTTTGCATACGGCTTTCGCGTACATCCTTCGTCACCTCGCTACAGACAAGAACACTTGATGAGCTAATCAAGGGAGTTGCTCGGCAGATTTTTCTTGCCTTCCCCTGTTCCCGGAGACTTGGACGCAACCCAAGAAACACCAGAGTGGGAAAAGAGCGATGGTAAGGGGAAACAAATGGAGAGAAAGGGGTCGAAAAGAGGTGAATGCTTTAAAGGGAAAGAGACGGCAGATAAAGAGGATTGGTCAATGCTCGCACCACGGGAGGAGGCGAAAAGGTCGTGGAAGATAAATGGAAACAAAAGAAAGTGGCGATGTCTATGGATATTTTTAAAGGGGACCTCGCCCCTCTCAAACCAGCCGAAGACCTCCGCCGTCGTTTCTTTGCCCACCTCCACGATCCCGGAATCGTTTCCTATTTCTTTCCATCCAGCGGCGTGCGCAGTCGGCACCAACCTACATCATGAATATCTAATGTCTTTCTCTCTATCTTTTCTCCTCCGGAGCCTTCATTAGCATCCCTCGCGAGAGGAATGGGATTGACATAAAAGGGATGGGAGGGGAATTCAAAAAAATATCCCCCGGTACAAATTGGTCCGAAAATTTTCTCGCCACGAATAATTTATCCGTCATCAGCCACGAATCCAGTGGGCCACATTCCGTACCGAATTTGCCACACTTTCTGGGCTTTTGAGCCGAGATCGTTTCAGACGTGTTTTTTATATTTTTTGCTCCCATGCCAGCCGTATTTTCGAGTAGGCGCCCGTCTTTGGTTCCGGGACATCGCTGGCGTAAGGAGAACCGCGTCTAATGTGGAGCTATGCATTTATGCCTCCAAAAGGAGGGATTAAGGTGGAGGAAAAGGGAAGGAGAAGAGTTCCTCGTCTGATATTCCCCGCGATATTTTTCATCTTCTCAGCTTTTTTTCTCCTTAAGAAGACGGCAAAGTCAGCGAATTGGGAGATCCTTCTTTTTCGTCCGAAGCGCAAATCCTTCGGAAGGGAATCGTGCTGAATTACAGCGCGGCAAGTCCGTGATTTATGCATCCGTGACTATTTTCTTCCTTGTCAAATCTGTGAGTGAGTTATTTCCCGCTTCGTTGAGACGTCGTCTTGCAGTAAGAAAGAGGTGCGATATCGCGAGCGGAGGATCCGTTTGGAAATTCGGTTGACATTTTGAACACTTCGATCGAAAATATGGAGAGGTTGCAAAAAATATCCAGTTCCTTAAGGGAGTGGAGTGGAGTCGTCTAGCTTTGTTTATCGGATGGCACGTAGGACTGGAGGTAAGAATAAATAGTGCTGTCAAACTGAACGTTGTGCAACTACAGAATGATCGGGGGAAATATTCAGTAAGATATATAAGAATACAGGAGGAATAAGTTTTCCTCTTCTGAAAAATAAATGGAAGCAATTTTCTATGAAAGTTTGTGGAATAATCGAATAAATTGCAGAATGGGATATTGCCCTCAGAAAAGATTGAAAACTTTGTATTTTAGTACACATAATTGCTTGTTCTTTCCTATGTTAATACGCGGAAACCATAGAGAAAGCTTAGTTTCTTTTTCTGAGAAGCTAGTTAATTGCCTCTTTTCTTGCTACCTTTCTTAAATATACACTGTAGTGTATATGCATAGTGTATGAATTATTTATAGCGTGGGATAGTTTTGAAACTATGGAATACTTAGCAGAGCCTCAATGAATAACCCCGGGATAAAAGAAAGTGGTCTAGAAGAATATATTCAACAGCAAAAGTCTCGATAAAATTCCTTGTCGATGTATTTACCAAGATTTACATACCTCAAATACCCTCTCTCAAAAAAGAGCATTCCCTTTTCTGTAAAATTAAGGATTTTTTCTCAATATCTCAATTGATGCAATCCGTAGGAGCAATCGATATAGATTTTTGTCTGTTCACTATTTGACTATTAATTCTCTATATTTCATTGAGAGGCACGACCCAAAAGTGAAGAAAACAAATCCTCCGGTCCTTTCTTCTTAAGCAACCAATCTCAAAACTCATTTCCCGTATTACAATACTCCCCCAGAATACATCTCGCTTGCACACACGCTCTCCTTTCCGTCTCCCTTCGACGCCAGCGATTTCGACGACCGGCCACTGCCATATACGACTCCATCTTTCTCCCTCTGCCCTTTATTGTTTTCTCATTCTCTTTAGCCGAATACACCGAAGGGGGAGAAACAGAAGGGGAGCAGAAATGAGAGCGAGAATCTGACCGAAAGTGACGACGTATGAGAGCGAAAACGAGAAAGAATGGGGAGGATGAAAGGGTAAAAAGAATAAAAACGCGTAATGGGCTCGAGGATGGAAAAATGGCGCGCCCATGGAAATGGAGAATAACAATAAAGAATGGATGCGATGGAAGCAAAAGAATAAGAAGAATGAAACTGAGAAAGTGGAATGGGAGAAGGAGTGACTGAAGCAAATGATATATGTGCCCGAAATAGAACTACACATACAATACAGAAAGTAAGAGTCAGTCTTTCATATGCATGATGATGGTAGATAAAGAAGCAGCCCCTATGAATGAATTCTGTAGAAAGATACGAGTAATAAAACACGGCAGCCAATATGGGCCAATATACCGGAAATTCTATAACAAGATATTCTCCTTGAAGAACGTTTGGTGAAAACTTCATAGCATTACTTATTTTGCAACCCAGTATCCCAATAAAACTTCCTCGGTAACGTGGTTGAAAAATATATGGCATAATAAAATTGTTTTTGGAATAGCATATTATAACCAAAGAATTTCATGAGGTAATTAAATTATCTTTGCAAATTATATGTTTTATTTTGCTATATTTACCCGATAGCGACGTAAGCTAAATCTTAAATATTGTATTTCATTCTTTGGTTACTAACTTGAGAATTACTGCTTCAACGTGTTAAAGTATAATAAGTAATTTATTATTTAGTAAGCATTTATTATTTTGGTTTTAGAGCGGCAAATATAAATGTAGATCGAATGATCTTTATTTCGACCTAATGTTTACCTTTTCACTCTAGGAGCAAAAAACTTGCATTTCAATTAAATCATGGAATTTTAAATTAGCTTAAAAGAAGTAAAATATTATCTTTCATTTTCAATATCTGAACTTGTAAAAGAAATCGATACTTCACTTGCGCAGACACAATGAACCCATGCATTGGAATCAATGATAAACTCGGAGGAAAATCCATCAAATCGTAAAAGGAGGAAAACGAAAAGGAGAGAAGAAAAAGAATGAAGCGAGAGAAAATGGAAATAAGACATTAGGAAGGATACGGCTGTGAGGGATAGATATGAAGGGGGGATATGATGGAGGCAGTGATAAAGGGAAGAAATCGGGGAAAAGAGTGTAACCCGAGGCCTTATAGAGCGCTGTGGGTGGGTGTGAAAATGAGAAAATAGAGATAAGGGAGAGATGACGGCTATTTTCCTATTCTTGGGAGGTGCGTGCTGATGGGAGAGGACCGTAAAAAGGGTGAGGCGTGACCATCTTGCTCCTCGTTCCCACGTTATGATTATGTCTCATTCGTTTCTTTCCCTCCTTTGTCTATTTCTCCGTTTCTTCGAGGGACTCGCCCAAGACAATAAAATGAGTGAAATCTATCGGCAGTAGAACTGGGCGTCCCCGGAAGCGGAATTCCTATCATGCGATGTATCTCCTTAACATATGAATGATTTTTAGGAATGCTAGTGGCCAGTTCTGCGGCGTTGCCGGCAAACAACTGTCAAATGTTATACGTGGGCGTTAATTACTCCCAGATGGGCTAACCGTTTGTTCTGATTTTGATAGGTTGAAAAATAAAAAAATAAATGAAAAAAATATCCCTATATATTCTTGCTGTTACTGAGATCGAATCATTTGTGGTCATATTTATTAATCCATGATATTTACGGTTATAGATGTTATATTATCAATGAAAATGTCATAGTAAGCTTATGATAACCTCCCAAAACACTTCAAACGAAATCGCTCCTTTTTCCAAATCATGTATCAAAGCATATTCAAGAGTGCGTACGCTTACACATATAGCTAAAACTAATTTGTATTGTCCGCCTTTAAGGTAGTCAAAGACCAATTGGAAACTCACCGTTGACTACCAAGGAATAGTGGTGGAGAATCAGGATTACCAGGCAAGATGAGGAGTGGGTTAAATTTCCCTTGTTCATCAAATTTATGTGAATGGTTCGAATAAATAATGCGTCATACATTTGCAAAATCAGTTTTAAAACTTATCAACATTTTTAACGACTTTTCTTAAAAAAACAGCATTTTTACACCAGAACAACATTCTGTCCTTACCTTCAGTCCCATTTCAAAGAAATTCATCCATGTGGTTTAGATACAGACAGAAATGCACGATTTTTGTTATTCATTTATATTTTAGTCTCCCAACTTGAAAGACGTACGATTTGTTTCAGCTCAGCCGAAATTTTTTTCTCAGACGCAGAACTTCTAAAAGGCGAATCTCTACCGAAATTTAAAGCGTCTGGCTTGATAAACGGAAATAAAGCACTTCCTGGAGTTGCATCGTCGGTTCAGTGAGTTGGAAAGACTTTTCTCATTTTAAAACTTTACATAGAAACAGGCATCCGCGAACGGAACATATCAAATTTTTGTAGATGCATCCGGGAATTCTCTCTGAATTCCAGCGACGCGGACACGTGATACAGCCGAAGTTTGCCAATTAACTCTTGTTTCCTTTTATTTCGTAGATTTGCTTACGGGAGAATAAAATGTTCCTCCGAAGTTTTCCATTTCTAATTTCTCCATGCGACCCCTCCTTATTCCCTCTCCGGTCTGCAAGGAGGGATTTCGCCCAAGACCTCATTAAGTGACCTAATGAACTGATTGTACTCGAAAAGGGTTGAGTGGATGCGGTAGAGAAGCAGTGGTTGGGACTTCTCCTCTTCTGCAGACGAAGGCAGACGAAGAGAGGAAACAAAGGCGGGGCGAAAATGAGTGAGAGATGGAGAGAGTGTTTAGAGGAAGTTCTGGAGTAGTTTATTAACGTAGAAATTCGATATGTCGGAAGCCCTATGGATATGGATGGACACTATTTAATCAGGCGAAATCTAATTATGTGCTCCGGTTTAGTTAAGGAGATAATTCAAAAGTCGCAACTTCGTCCTTGAGGTGAGCTGTCTGAAGTAGGAGGGAATTTCATAGAGATTTTATCGAGGAAAAAGATAGAGATTCAGGGAAAGGATAACTTGTTATATAAATCCCTACCAATCTATCATTCCGTTTTCATGCTGGTGTTGTCTTATTCGATGTCTTTGGAAGCTGCTACTTCGACAAGCAAGTTTCCAAAAACTAAATTGGGTTTATTGACCATTTGCAACAGGAGGATAGAACTTGAGTTAATCTTAAAGTAGTAAAATTTTCCTTGAATTTCAACAATTTTAAATATTTCTCATGGGAAGTATTAAATGAAATAATTGATATTAGAATGCAATTAAGATTTGAGGTGGATTTATGATTTATTTCCTGAAATATTGTGAAATTAGCATTGCCGTCATCATATTTATACAAACATAGGTGTTTTGCTAATTAAAGAGATGTAAGTTAAAGAGTCTTGCTAAATATCTATGTCATACGTCAACAGTCAAACTGTATAATTAATTATAATCAATAATAGAACAGTGATCTTTCATAAAAAAGTTGAAAACAAAATAAATCTTTAAAATTTCAGAAATTACTGTCGATTTTTCAGAATTCACTTCGCAACGTGAAGCAATGGATCCGAAAGAATAGAATTTTTATTCATCGAGGATCGATAAGCTATTTTTACTTCCTCTAAAAGAATTTTGTGGGAAAGAATTTTCAATGTTCATCAATGCGAAACAAAAACTGCCGTAAAACTTTGGAAACCTCGCGATGTAATGGTGAGTAATTGTTGTCGGAGTTGGGCGGAGGAAAATTCTAATAATGGCTCGGCAATAAGGAAGAAGAAATGATTTCTAGCGATCCGAGACCAAGTGGACGAGTAGATCGGCAAATAGGAGTTTTGGAAACTTACTGAGAGCCATAGAATAGGACGGGAGGGAATTACAGGAAGTATACGGGGTGAGTTAGTTTGGGCGGTTGGGAATAATCGGCAGACGGGTGGAATTCATCGGATTGGTGCGTTTTCTAGTGGCAATTGCAGTTGAAGGGGAATCGAAGTGATTGGGAAGAAAATACTGCGGAGAAAGTTTGTGGAAACTTTAAAAGGGATCGGAGAAAAGAGTATTTCCGGTGAGGCAGTTGGGGAGGATTAGAGGAAAGCACATCGAAACAAGTGTTGTGGAATGCGGAGAAGATTCTGCCGCGAAAATCCGAAGCTAAAGCGAACGGAACGAAGTTGGAGGAAGTTGGAGGAGAGAAAGACGAGAGAAAACGTGTTAATTGATAAACTGCGAGATTAGCTTCAGCCCTAATGCAATTAAAGAGGTTGTAGGAGACTTTGAACAATATTAGGAATTAGAGTTTATTAGGTGAAGGATAAGATGAGGGAATCGGATACGGTACAGTTGAAGCATAATTTCGAAATAAATAGACAGCGGATCTCTCATTTGGCTGCAGTTATTTGTCAATAAACAGTACAGGTAAATAAATTGAAACTAAATGTCTTGGTTACGTCAAATGTGGTTTTCAAGGTTGAGCTATTTATCGAGCTATTGCATCATCAATTCGCTTAGCATTGCTGTTGAAATGAAATTTAAAGTTTTCAGCGCACGTAAACGCTTTAAAAGTAGATGAGAAGTTTAGCCAGTTATATCAAAGCTTGGCCAACTACAATTTGAAAATCTACTAGCATGATAAGGTTCTGATCGGAACGATTTTTGCCAGCAAAAACAATTTGGGAATAAATAAATAATTTTTATTTTATGTAATTCAACAATATATTGCCTGTTTCTGTAGCAAACATATTTATTTTTCATTGAAGTATCGACGCTATTTTCACCCTAATCGTTTTGTGCACGTGAGCTTTACAAAAACAATTATTATACTCTTATTAATCGTATATTAATATTTAGTATCCCGTATTTATTAAACACACTGTTTAAAATTAAATAAAACTTCTTTTAAATATAAAATTACCAGTTTTGCTCCATCATTTACAAGGCGCTTAGATACACCCAAAATATTCCTCTAATTACATTTTTGACCCATTTTTCAAGCATTCCCTTTGAGAAATCTACCCCGCTCCTTACATTTCTAGCGCTTTACTGGCTATCATAAAAAAGGAGATCTCGACTCAGTCTCCTTGCGCAGCTGATACATCTACATCTTCCAGTACCATCTCGAACACGGCTGCCATTCGATAAGATCTAGACCTTATTAAACCATCCTCTTCGCTCGAGAATCTCAAAAATGCATATCTCCTTCGCGCGAATTCAATCCTTGACGAAATAATACCGAAAGGGTAAATGAAACACGCAGTTTCCCGCAGACAACCATGCCTTTTGAAATTTCAGCTGGGAGTTAAACGCCAAAAAAATGAGGCAACGAATCTCTTCGGAGGATCTAAGAGACAGACAATTAACTCCGCAAACACCGCCGCGGCTCCTGACTCCGAGGAAAACTCCTGAACCTCAAAAGACTCCCGTTAATCTCCGAAAGCAAGCGTTGCGTCTCCTTACCACCTCTACGTACCGGATTGCAAAAAAGGAGCAAGTCGTCGTCGGAAGGGAAACGCTGCCAGATAATGAGCCCCGACATTCATTTCGAGGGCATTGCGGAGATAGAGCACGGAGAGATTAAGTTCAAACGAGAGAATGTATATTAGAGGGAGGGAAGGCTATGAAAAAGAACAGTAGGTGAGGGACGCCAGCGGTAACGAGAGAATAAAAGTGGGCGTTAATAAAGAGGCAGATTCTGCGGCGATAAAAACGGGGACAAAAAGTGCGCCCCGTTAATAGAATTCCAGGGAATGCCTCATTAAAAATCTGGAATCGAGATAACCGTTTGTCATAATAAAGTTGTTTAGACGGGAAATAATGTGTTGAGAAATACAATAACATGATTGTTTCGTTTAAAATATATTTTCATTGCAATTTAGTGTATAACTATAGAAGTCAGTACGTTAATTGTAGTTGTAAGTACGGAGGCAGAATTTACAGAGATAATATTTCTTGGCAGCTACCTCAAATACCACTTTTTCAACTTTTTAGGTTTATTTTGAACTATCTTGGTGAAAGTTCTTACGTCAATATATCCTTATTTTCGTTATGTATTGTTTTAATTCAGACGTCATATTTTCGTTTTCACTCTCGAAAGCTATAAATTGAGAGTATGCAATATATTATCATAACCAACAAAATACTAGATCTATGGAATAAAAGGTGATTAAAGTTTATTGATTTGTCATCTATGTCTAACAATTGAAATATATTGAAGACAAGATGACAAATTATTTGTGAAATTAGTTAAATGAATATCATTAGATAGTTCAGGAATAGCGAATAGAAAGAATTTCCCATCCAAGAAATTTAAACAGCCAGAATCGTAATATGGATTTTTTTCCCATTCCGAATACCTTCCTCACGATGATGAGGCAAACAAGCTTAGAAATTCATAGTAAGCCTCCGTATCGTTCATCAAGGGTATTGCATGAGAAGGGCAGGCCAAAGATAAGCATATAAAAAGGACAGCACGTAAGAAACAGCAGCGGTAACGAGTGTACGGCGCTGGGGCTAATAAAGAAGCTTTAGTATAAGGACGGAGTTTATTTTATTCGGAGGGCAGGCGGAAGAATAGGACGGAAGAAGAAGGGAGAGAGTGAACACAAAAGCCTTTGATATCGATTTAGCTCGACTTGGAAGGGAGACGGAAGGAACCGGAGAAAGAGGAGGGAATGAGGGCTTAAAGAAGGGAGTGGGGAATCGAAGAGGGAGTGAATTCTCTCAGTGCGATCTCGCTTTGATTGCACCGTAGAATCGGCATCAGGTCGTTTTCTCCCTGTGCCCTCCCCCTTCTGCATCCCTGCCATACATCCTCCTTGGAATCGATAGGAGACTCGGAAGGGGTATGGGGGTGAAGCGTTGGGAGCATGGCGGGAAAGAAAGGGTATCGGTGGGATGCGTATTAGGGGAGGAGAGGGAACCTGAATAACACGCAGAACGGTCGCTAAAGGGCAGATGATCCGGAGAGAGTCGGTGGAAAGTGAGAATAGATGTGTGGGGAGAAAGGAAGATGGGCGACGAAAGAGGGATGGTTGGGTGGAGACGGCGCAAACAATGAGTGTAAAGAAAGGATTATGAGTTCGGAATTGAGGGAAATGTTAAGCACGTGTTTCGGGAGGGCATCCCGGGAGACGGGATTTTAGCAAGGAATGAAATGATTAAAAAAGTAGGAAGAGGTTAGAGTGTGGCATTTGCTGCGAGGATGGATTTACGCGAGAGTAATGAACCTGGAAATTCCAAGGCGTGCATCAAGAGGATGGACTCCTATTTTTAGCTAATGATCACGTTTATTTTTTTGCGCTCGTGAATGGGTATCTGGAGTTAACCTAAAGGGCAACTGATGTAAAGATATTCGTTCCTCCGACCTCGATATTAAAGAGACATTTACCAATGAGGTCATTTGGCTCTCTCTCTCTTTGTTAAGGGCAGGGGAAATGAAGCCAAAGCCAAAACAATGAGGCAGTGAATGTCCACCGCTGAGGCCACTATAAAATCTTTGTCGAACCACCTTTAGGTATATGTGATGTGTATACTGTAGTGCATCATTATCTTCGTAATGCTTATGGTATACACCATGCAGGAGATTATGTTCACTCAACATTTCATTTATTTACGTTCGGGAGTATTATTGCATAGGATGACTTAGAGATGAACTATAAAACATACTTAAGTCTTAAAATGAAAGGCATAGGTTTATGAATGTATGTTCCTTGTCAAATGTACGTGAGTATATCTGAGTAAGAATATATTAATCTATAAAGAAGCAATAATTTTAAAATCGTACTCGCTATATCCTAATTTACTTATTTATAGTTTAATTATGCAGTATCTTCATCTAGTTATCGGTAAAAAATATGAAAATGCATTTTTTGGAATTTAAAACGAAAAGTTCATGTAAGCAAGTTTTCTGGTGAAATGCTGAACGTCGCCCAATTATCAAATATTGGAATATGGAGTAAAGATTTTCCAGATTCTGTCTGAGATTCAATCTACTGATATCGGGAACTCATTCTACAGGAATTTCGCGAATCTATCTTTCCTATCCCATTCTAGCTTTATATATTTTCCTGGAGAGCTTAGATTCGATTGAATTTTCAATTTTTAATTTCCTGTTGGCTTGTTGAAAATATACCAAGAAGGATTTGATAGCACATCTATATACATTTTAATGGAATTAGCATCTATAATATTTATATGATATATAATCAGCGAGATAAAATAATGATGAGATCGATGAGAAAGAAAAAATCCAACATAATTTTAAAATAGCTCAGCATTAATAATGGAAACCACCACAACCATGATTTAACAACCTTTTGGATCAATTAATTTTACCATTTCTCTGATAAATTAAACCATGTAACCCATTTATAACTGAATTTAGATTCATAAATAAAAATAACATAATTTTCAATACATGAAAATTTTCCAAAATTGATCATGTACTTGGCTCATTGCAGAAATAATTCTTGTTGCTTACTAGGGAAGATAATACGGTAGATTTTCTTTTTGAGTTATCAAAAACGAGCAGAGAAATTGCTTTATAATTAAAAAGGTATTGTTGACGGGAATCTATTAAAATATTAGGTCTAAAAATTGAAGTAAAACACTGAGAGTAATCAAGGCAAAAACGTAGATCATACATAGAAATTATTTGAAAGTAAAAGCAATGCTGCCAAATATTTCACTCACCATTTTCCCTCCGGAAATTGCCGTCAAATGCGATTGATCCTATTAAACGTGCGGGGATTATTTTCTCGTTAATTACCAGTCTTATCGAAAACGATTTGGGTTCAGCCGTATATTCTACGCAACTCCACACGGCTTTTAGTCCGTACTGCGGATTTAGTCTTTTTTAGACCTTTGTTCCGCGTTGCCGTGTATGGAAAATTGAAAGGTTTATCCAAGCGTCTGGCATACATGCACACTCGCTGCGTTATGCTCCAGATTACAGCGAGCCGAAACTTTTTAATGGGATACTCGGCATCTACGGGCTCATTATCCATCAAGTATGCAGGTATGATGTCCTTCCGCTCACTCTTTGTTCTCTAACTCTTCGTTCGGTCTACATCCACTTTTTACGGCATCGCTGAAAAAATCATCTCTTCACACGGTGTCTCTCGATTCACGGTCACATAAGGATAATGATGGCGAACAAAGCGGATGATTGAAGCACAGAGGAGCGCCGAAAGAAAAGTGGATGAAGGATTCCTGTTGCAGCAAAAAAAACACTAAGCCTACATAGAGCAATTTTATGAAAATGAATCTCAATGGAGGATCCCCTCTCGTGTGAAGAGGAGCGGCGATGAAAAAATAACTCATTTGTTTAAAGTATGTTGTTTTAACGAGGAAGAGTTTTAAAAGCGAGTAAACTCTTTTAACTTTGATGGCTCGCTGAAAAATTAAAAATAAGCGCTTTTAATAATGTATGTTATTTTTGTATCAGAACCTCTCTCGGGGTGGTTATTCAATGTAAATGGATGTAAACCAAAGTGCTGCATTTTAGCGGTCGATATGTCTGCAATATCTCATCCTAGCTCAATCATTTTGGTTGTCTAAAAAACAACAGCGATTATAATAATGAAATAACCGCAAAGAGGTGTTCCCCTAAATGTTTAAAATATTCAATTCATTAATATCGTTTAAAAATAAACAACGAGCTTTAGCTTTTAATTTTAATTTAGCTCGGAAACATCGGCTTTAATCAAAAAGCGTGAGCGGTACCGCGTTCGATTTGGTGTTGGCGCGCAGAGTTTTATTGAAAAAATACTGCGAGAGAAGTGGTAACAGAATGTATCTCGCAGCTGCAAATATGCTTATCAAATTAATAAAGATAAATATGTAGAAAAGTTGAGAAATGTGTTTAATCACAGTTCAATTTTTTTCCCTTTAACCATCAAGTGATGACATAGAGAACAATTAGATAGGTAATGAATGAGGAATCTAATCAGAAAAAATTAGCGGGAATACTTCCATATAACTAGGCAAGTAAACTATCTGTATCGTTAGAAACTCATATTTAACTCTTAGCGTTTATTTTAATGGACAAATGAAACGGCACTTATAAATAAAATCATAGGTTATATCTATCTTTATTAAAAAGAATCGGCTAGAAATTACGATTGGTTTATTACTGTTTGAAACTTTGCATCTGTCATACTTTACTTTTGGTACATCGTTTCTTCAATTAAATGTTTATGACAAATCTCGTAGAATTGAACTTTAAACAAATCCATCTTCCATTTATGCGCTTTCCCAAAATTTCAATTACAGGCCCATGGAGATGAAACCTTTCGGACTGAAAGTGGCCCAACGTATATTGAAGCCGGAATCTTGGCGTATGCAAACATGGCCATATTTATGCAAGAGAAAGATTACTTCGTATGGTTTCGCCCTTCCTGAATCCCCTTGTGTATCCTCACCGCCAATCCGTGGACGAGTGACCCAAACGGAAAGTGTTGACAATCGCACGCTTCCCTTCCCTCATTTCAGCGGTGGATTCCCTCTGTATTTCCGGTAGTTTTCCGCCTCGCGGTGTGGTCTCCACGAATTTGTCCGCCAGATTTAATGGCGAATTCCTGGAAGCAGACTTCAGAAACGCGTTTTATTTTTCACGCCGCGCCTTCCTCTCACCTATGTTCCACTCCCATCGGAACTGCAATTCCTCACGGGGAGAGAGGCGGAGGGAAGATGTAGAGGCTAAGAGGTCCATAAGTTGCCACCCCTACGTCTGATCTTCCACCGAGGGCATTACTCACGGGCGCAAAGCGACTGGTAAGAGAAGGTTGGAATGTCCATGAGAGTAACTCGGGAGGGCGTGAAGGATTTAGTGGGAGCGAAAGGTAGTCTGAGCCCGGAAACGACGAAAGGGAGAATAGTGTTGACGGGGAGACATAATGAAGCAGTCCGCGCGTTATTCGTTATTTCTCTTCTGGAGATAGCAATGCAGAAATGGAAGTTTTACGCGGATTTATGAGCTATTTCTGCGGAACGTACAATTTAAAATTCTAGTTTGGTGGCTTTCATTCCCTTCTAATTTTGAGCCTTAAATATTTTTTCGCAACTGGAAAATGGGTGAGAGATTATAGATCAAACTAAATTTATTAGAATCCAGAACAGAAATATTATAGAGGCGAGAACTAACTGCTGAAATAGAAACGATTTAAATAATTCACTACACCTCGCAATAATAATAGTAGATAGACGTCCAATTTCGAAGTGATCCTGATTGGGTTTAAATGTTATTTGACCATCATGTATTTTTAATTTCTATTATTATATGAATTAATAAGTGAGAAAATTGTACAAGATGTTCATTAAATCACAAAAAAACATCTTATTCAGGTCAATCATATAAATTATAACATGAAAATTATAAGACAACGTTTGTATCATGGGAAAAGGATTTATTGGATTGAGATCTGTTTCCTCAACTTCAAAGTCCTAATTATGATGAACATTGTTTTTCATTAAAATGTTGCGCGGTAAATTCATTCTCTCCGCCAGAACCTCGTATCAATCGTGAAATTGATATTAAAGTAGAGACGATCAGTGTAAATAAAAACTAAATCAAACATATAACCACTATTCTGTAAATTATATATTTATTTGTCGAGTAATTTTTGAAACCATATAACCAATAATTATGTTTACGCTTCCTTGTGAATGCATAATAGCTATATATCAAACGCAACAAACATCCCTAAGAAAAGAAGGAGAAAAACTGCTTCAATTTTCTTCGGATCAATTATGTGGGAGAAATTGATGGACTTCCCCTTTTTATAAATTTTAACCTCCGACTTTTATTTTTAAGATGTCGCAACAAAAAATACCAAGCAACAAATACTATCTCTGGCATTCCGACTATGCCCGCATGTTATTCAAATAACTCCTGCGCAGGGAACGCGTATAATGCCGTGGACGCCAAACAAACGAATCCAGCCCATTCTTATCTCCGGAGCCTGATTTACGACCCACCGAGTGTTACTCCCTGCACATCCCTTCTTTCGGGACCTCGCTCTCTCGCGGAGCTTCGGATTTAGTGCTCCACGGACATCCGCGGTAGGCCACAATGGTGACGGCCATGTCTTAGAGGAGTTTTAGGGACGTCCTAGGCTCTTCGTTTTTATCTCTGCAGAAACTATGTCGTAATGGCCTCGACCACGCGATGGTAAATCTCATTCATTTTCCATGAGGTCGACCCGACGTCGCCTCGCCATGGCGTCTCTTAAGGAGACTCTCACTATCTTTCTCCTTATTCTCCCTTTCTTTCATTCCGCTCTCCCTTTTGCCTAATATCCTATCGCTGGGATTCCCGGCCTCTGCTTCCCCGACTGATTCGCACACGCACCATCTTCCATTCCCTCTCGCTATCTCGACCCGATGCCGATGCCCGCCGCATCCTCCCGTTACACATTCTTTCGAACGATAAGAACGATGACAGATTTGAGGGACCTGGAGGTCTGATAAAACCCAGCATCTTGTCTCCTCGTCAGTCACGAAATGATCCGATAGGTGGATAATTTTGACAGTTTATGCCACAAAGCGATGCTGAGTGTCAAAGGTTGGTAAGTTACAGACGTGCATTTATGTGTATGTTCCAACCATCAGCAAATCCCTATACAATGTAATGTAGAATACTGGTTTCGTAGAATTTCAACATTTCACAGCTTAAAAGTAAAATATTAATGGCCAATAATTGAGTATTTTTAATAAAACAATGCAACTTCCTTACGTGAATTCCTTTTTTACTTCATTTTATATTTTTCGCAAAATTATAAACCCGCTGGCATCACATCGGTTTTTCATATGTGAATCTTAAATGAGAAGTTTGACGTAATATTATTTCACTTTTCTTGTAGAATTCATTATGCTACACTAGCTATTAGCTTTTCTGATGATATTGGAGGATTCTCTCTTACAAATATCACTCTCTATAAGTATTCATAGCTTCCACCTCATTAAAAGACATTGTGTACGTCCTAATATCGTTATGATAAATTGGTGAAAGAGGTTGCATTTGTTACATTAAAACTTACGTACCAACTCGTTTTTTATTATAACTATTCTTTCTATTGAAAATAACATTTTAATGAAACACAATATCCTCACTGAAATTTCGTATTTTCCGAATGTATAGAATGAATTTTCAGTATCTCAGGTTAGCTATTATTGGAATAGGAAAGGCTGAGATAGATGGGTACTTCTCCACCGCTAAAGATAGAGAGAAGCGAGAGTTACAGCCCAAAGATGAGGGGACGTTATTACACGCTCATAAAGTTCCAAGGTTGATCGCCAGGTCATTTTGTTTTACTTTTTTATTTCTTTTTTTATCGTCGATGCCGCCGACGGTTTTTGGTTGAAAGTAAAGACAACCAAACGTCTGGGATTATATGGGTGAGATTAAATGGCCCTGGTATTATTTCGGCAATATTTTTATATGGGAAGATTAAAAGTTAATATTGCAGTTACCTCAATCATCGAGCCATTTTTATTCTTTTCCTGAGGGAGAAATAGGAAATGTTCTCCGAAAGAAGTCCTTCTTCGATGGAAGGAAGGAAGATGATATCAAATGCCTTCACTAAAAAATTAAAAACGTAGCAAGAACGAAAAATTTAACACGTAGCAAGAAAGAAAATGATTCTGGGACGAAAATCCCATGTATAAATTTATATTCGTGCCGATAAAATAAGAATGAAATAATTCACTCAGAAACTCAGCTACAATCCTGATACTTAGAGCAAATATAACAAGATAGCAATATAATATATAGCAAGTGTAATTTTAGGGCTGATCAAATTTGAAAAATAATCATTTTTTTAATAAGCAATACTTAAAATCGAATGGATATTAAGTTATCAGATAAAGATTTTCTCTACTTCTGACACAAAGATTTGATTACGGTTGGTTTTAATGAATACAAAGTTTCACATCTACTACTAAAAAGGCTACTCTTGTAACTCCAAAGTGAAATTCTGGCAAACGATAGGAGGCGTAATTAACTCTCTTTCTTAAGAAATCCGGAGCCAAATTGCGTGCTGGGATACGCTCACGCTTCAAACTTAGCGGAATGATCGACGCCCACCTCAACTTCAAAATTAGCCCCGTATATACGGCCGTCGTTTCCAATACTAAACGTCAATGAAGGTAACAAGTTGCCGTGCATATTCACTCCTTTGCACTCAGCCCACTAGATATTCCCCACCCTCGCTTATAAGACGGATCGTGATGCTCCAATTCGGCTTATCTTCCTCTCCCGCACCGCGGATCTTCCGTTTTCCACCCTTCGTGACTATATCTGGTCTTACGTATACCCATCTGTCTCCTCCCCGTGACTCACATCCCGATGCCTCCTTTTGTTTCCCTATCGTAAAAGGCACGAACCGTCTCTATGGGAAGGTAAAATCCCTATTGCTATCCTCGAGATGGCACAGTCACTTTTTTCCCTTCTTTTCGTCATGTTTTATGAATCGAAGAGTTGGTCACGTCCGCTCTCCTTTCGCCTTATAAGGGATCCCGGTTCCCTTTAGCGAGAGCGTGACTCGCTCCTTGGTGCACGCCGGCGAATAAAAAGGGGCCATTTTCTTGTTTCTCTTCTTGCGCGGAGAGCGAGAAACTAGACGCGTGTCTTTAAAGGTGGCCGTCCTTACGTGACGTGCCTTTTATTCCGCTCTTAAAATCCGAATGTGTTCCTCACCTTCCGTTCTGTGGTCCGACATTGCCGCTGTCGAAGGAGGAGCTGGCGGAGATGTCTTCATCCCGGATTGCTCCGGATTCCATGCCGAGAGCCGCCGAGCATTGTGCTGTGGAAGAAAAGAGAGACATCGGTTAGAGATGAAAGTGATGGATAGAAGATCGTTACCGGGAAATGCACCTTGCGAAAGGATTTCATAAACAGGCGTCGGTAGCTGGATAAAGGATTAGTAGTTTAAGAAACTTTAGAAGTGAAAGATTTTGGAGCTTAAGAGCAGTAAGGAATAGAATTTTAATTTCTCGAATGATAAACTGCTTCAGCTGTTTATCTTTTACTCTTAATTTTCTTGGATTTAACGTCTTCAAAGTTAAAATTTTGTTAAAGGAGGCGCTTTCAATGCACCAGGTGGCTCGTAAATCATAAAGGAGAGTAATGTTGAACCAGTTGATAATTCGAGAAATTAGAAATCTATTACATCTATTTTATGCTAAAAGCACCTTCAAGACATAAATTCTAACCTTTTAAATTTTATAAAAACATTTGATAGAGCAGGAAAGGTTTTCAGTGCTAAATGCTGGAAAGATAAATTACACATTCAAGCAATCAATTGGTTTAGTAGAGTGATAGTGCATTCACCCCTAGCCACACGCCGAAATGCGGCTTGCAGGGTTAATATGTAGATTATATATATATATATATATATATATATATATATATATATGCAGGGTTAATATGTAGATTATATATATATATATATATATATATATATATATATATATATATATATATCAAGGTAAGATCACTGAAATGGAGGTGGGCCGGCCATATTGCAAGAAGAAACGACAACCGTTGGACATCTGCAGTTCTCAACTGGATACCAAGAGATGTGAAGAGACCAAGAAGACGACCTATGGACAGGTGGAACAGAGACATCATCAAGTACTTAGGTGTAACGTGGCAACGAGAAGCTCAGGACAGAGAAAATTGGAAAGTACTTGGGGAGGCCTACATCCGACGTCGGATTGAAAATGGCTGATGATGATGATGATGATATATATATCAGTGTTTATGTCCATACACAGTTCTTCAATCATGCAATGTAGATATAGATTGTATTATATGTTAGTTATCGTAAATATTTCTGAGAAAAATAAATTAGAGACGAGGTGAGGAAGAGTGAAATGATTTTTTGCATTGAACATTCTGATGGACTATCTAAATTTAAATTTTCTTGGGATCCAATATTGTATGTTGCATAATTAAATCGCAATTAAAGCATTTCTTAAGCTACAGCTAATATACTTAATCAAACAAAATATAGTAACATACCTAGTCTCGTAATTTAACCGTGCATTTATTGCAATACAAGCAAGTTAAGTTTACGCAAACGTGTTCTAAGATCAACCCAATTTGATTAGAATTAAGTTAAAATATGTAGTTTACTTTCGTTTCCCTCATTGAAAGGAGGAATAATGTAATTACAGACCAATCTTCTCCAGCAGAAAATATTCTCGTAACCATTTTACATTTGATTTGTACCCAGTGTACTAAATAAGCCCCTAACCAATATACTTCTTCGACGACACGGGAACCGAGCCCTGAAGGGAGTGAAGCGAACGTTCCCTCCAACGTGATTCCCAGTTTCTACTCTCACTGTCGACCCGATCGCGGTTGTCTCTCCCCCTGCGAGTCCACCTTCGACTCGAAGAATAAGAAAGCCCTATGTCAATTTGTCTTCCTAGCTATACTCCCTCAGCCAATCCGCCATCATTTCTCATTCCCATTTTTTACGACTCGCGAAGACACGCGATCACGCCACGTACCATGGACAAAGTGTCTCGGAGGAGACGGAAATGTAAGGCATTTGTTTTTCCGAAGCGATCTGTGACATAAATTTCCCGGTCAGCCTTCGTTAAAAGGCGGATGGAATTTTTTCCCCTACGTTCGTGAGCAGTAAAAGAGAGGGAAAACATTCGGGAGTTTATAAATTGGATTTTCTCACCACCGAGTATTTTTTCTTTCGCATTTTTACCAGCGCTCAACGTTTGTCAGTCCAATAATAATGCGGAATGATGGATGGACTCGTGGCCCCGACCGTGGAGAAGTATTAATTTCCTGTCAAAACTGGAATAACGTGTTTCAGCTTTTGCATAAAAAGGGATATAAATTCGAAAAGATGTATCCATGAACTGCAGAGGCATCACACGGCGTATGGAGAAACAAAAGCCCGCTTTCCGCGCGATGTGATCTGAAAGGGCTCGATATGGAATATATTTGAATTTTATCTCTCTGGATGTTCCCAGGAGCGAAATTGACCCATTTAAATCCCTACATATTCATTTTTGGCAACAGGTTAAATCTGAATATCCGGAAGGAATGATTATTTAAAATCCGACGAAGAATTTCGTTAAAAATGAAGATACAACAGCGGTAAGCGCAAATAATTACATTTTGTCTCTTTTGGGGTGAAGGAGAATGTGATATTAAATTTATAAGGCTAGTTATAACCCATTGGTATTTGCAAGAGCTTGTCTTCAATAATATCTTAGGCTCGTTTATAATTTGCCTTCTTTCATACACGAATTCCTCTTCGAAGTTTTTTCTAAACCAGTCTGAATTTCTCTACTGTCGTATATATCACTATATTGCAATATTGACCTAAAAATCGAAATATAATAGCAGTATTTTCAATTACAGCTTAATACTACAAATCAATCCGGAAAGATATGGTTCATTTTGGATGAAAAGTTATGATTTAACTTTGTAGAAAATTTAATAATTGAATGATGACATTTTAATGTTAAAAGCTCCTTCCGAGATGTAAATTTCTTTCAAAGACGTTGTAGAGGGATATACATAACATTATGATTATTGGCTCGATTAATTTTCTTTCCGAACATCAATCCCTTTAAAAATACTTTCGAAGCACATTCACCGATCAAAAATTTTCAAAGTCAATATTTATGATATCTGTAGCTCAACACCTCCCTTCCTTGAAATGGATTCGATCGCTTGTACCTAGCGACTCCCATGGGGTTAGAGGTCACCCTTATCGACTGCTCATCTCCGCCGCAATGGTTTTGAGAAAATCGATAAGAAGGCCAGTGCGTGTATCAGCGTGTACGCTTTAAGGTTTAGCGAGCGGAGAAGGGGCATTTGAGCGAAAGATTCGGAGCAAAGGGACGGAAATGTTAGAGACCTTCTTACACACCCCCACTTTTTGCCTCCACGGATTCGGGAGACGCCAACTTCTGCACAAGTGTTGCTCCCCTCGAAGTTTATCCCCCTCAACATCGATTACCCTTATCCTAATCTATGTCACTGCCTCACCTCAATATCACCTCTCTCTTAATTGAAAATGAATGGCCGAGAATTTTAGGGGATTGACCCAATTCGATAAGGAGGGAACGGAAAGGAAGAGATATTTCCAATCCCTGATAAGGGATTCGATATTTCCCGAAATGTGGCTAACTTCTTAGTCTCTCGATTGAAACTACCTCGTATCCGGAGGATTAAGGAATCAGCTTCTTGAACACACAATTATGAAAGTATAATGAACAATTAGAATCTCAAAATTTTAATAAATTTATTTTTCGTAAATTATGCCGCGATCTTCCTTTCACAGTCCAGTAAATATCATGACTATTATTGATTCTAAAGATGTTTTAGTAAGAATGATTGCACTAGATATAAATTGTAAAATAGATAGCATACAGATATAAATTGTACAATAATTATGTAAAGATAATAAAGGCCACGAAGTGGCAGTAATTAGGCAATTTTAGCAAT
Organism: Sympetrum striolatum; assembly: GCA_947579665.1. NCBI lineage: Eukaryota > Metazoa > Arthropoda > Insecta > Odonata > Libellulidae > Sympetrum > Sympetrum striolatum. The sequence goes on along the minus strand of OX388341.1, from coordinate 96,990,333 downwards.
GAGAAAGAATACATTCGGTGAGGAATATAATAATCAATATTGATGAAAGTAAGAATATTTTGCGGCTTCTTAAACTAATACGTAAGATTTACTTTAATTTAATAGAGAATTGAAGTAATACAAATTGATGAATCGCTGGTCCAATCAAATCTGGGGTCCTTTCCATGTTCATTTAAAAACAGTTACTTTTTCGTTTAAACATTTGATAAAAATGATTTCCCTCGCTACGCTTAAGAAAAGACTAGATCAAGAAGAGTTATGAACTGTCAATAACTTAGGAGGTAAATTAACGTCCGATAGCCAAACTCATATCAAATTTGAGTCAAACTCCCCTCAAAGATATTTCAAATAAAGTAATTATCTTAAAAGCTTTATATGAAATAAAATTTAGCATACATATAAAGCTATAGTATGTATAAATGCTAAATTTATCTTATCGATAACATGAGAAAAATATTTTGTCGTTTTTTATCGAATAAGAAGGAAATATCGTAAGATAAAATCCAAAAAGAGCAGAGCAAGATATTATTCGTTTCGGTAGATCAAATCAACGTCTCTTACCAGACGTTTAACAAGTGAAAGAAAGTGTCGCTGTCAGCCTTCCCAGGAATGAAATATATGTAAATAAATGCGCAAGAGATATCGCTTTTTAACATGGGTACGTCTTGAAAATGTTTTCGGAAACAGCGCACATGAAGTCGCCAGACCGGCCTCTTATTTAGTTGTCGCTCTCCATCTTCTCTTTTGGCCAACATCCAGTCACACCGCTGACGCCGCCGGCATTGTGATTTACCATGACTTCCTCATTACATTCCACATTTGTAATACATGAGTATTTTTGACTCGCTTCAATGGTTTTGGGTAAAGTGGCGAACATGATAAACATCTCGGTTTGATGAAAATAAAAGATGTAAAAGATATACGACGTGTCGAAGTAGGCGGAAGTTCCAATGCAAGGAGAATCTCTCAAGTTTTACGACTCTTTGTCACAGTTGGCAAGGAAGAATCAGTAAATCAAATGGCTGCCTTTAGCAAGGAAAGTTTCAATGGAATATCTTAGAAATGAAATATTTCAACCCCCATATTTTAATAAAAATCGAAATCAATAATAATCCTTACTGACGCCTGTATGATTCTCCGAAGATGATACTAAAATATTTTAGTGATTGGAAATATAATATTTTCTCTTGGTAAAACCTCCGCATTCTAAGTTTGTTTTGCGACTTAACGAAGTCAATAAACACTATATGCAGCAATGAGTCTAGAGTACTTTGATGTACAATTTCTCATTTAGCGAAATATATTTTCTCTTAATGCACTCAGCTACAACAGATTGGCATGATCTTGGTAGTTAGCCATGTTTTTTCCAGAATCATTAGAAATTAGGGTTTACTCCATTGAATGAATGATTAATGATATAACAATGAATTTAACAGGAAGATGAAGTATCGCTGAACAGGAACATCCAAATTTTGTTCAGATTTTAATATATCACTCAAGGAAGCCAAAGTGAGCTTCATATATTCTCTTTGGCGTACGGAGGAGGTTACTCGCCCGTAACTTCCTGATGTATGATTAAATGAAAATTGACAACTGTGAAACAAGGCGCGGCCTTTGAGTCAACTTCCTCGGCAGCCTATTGTTAAAACTACACCCGTTCGTTCATTAATCTTCCCGCATCAAAATTTCACCGGCAAAGACTTCGTTAAGACTTGTTAAAGGAAATAAAGTAAGCAAGAGAACGTTGCGAGGAGAAACGCATGTGAAGACGTGCCATGGTGGCCGACAAAGGCAACAAAGGGAATATCCGAAAGGGTGAAGGAACACCTTGAATCCCTCCCTTTTCTGCAAATGGCGTCGTTGGCATCTGCGACTCAATGTCTGCCCCAACCCGAGTGGAAACTCGAACGTACTGCAAAGAAGTAATTTGAACCCTATTTCCTATTTCTCCATCTTTATCTCTAACTCCCACTACCAAATTGCCCGTCTTGCATGGAGAGAGATCCCCAGCCCTTTGCGCTCCATACCTCTTTATTTTATCGACGTTAACGAAACGGCGATCTAGAAACGTAGATTGGGACATCTACGTGCATCGAGTCAGGAACTTCCATTTTCTTTAATCAAATTTGCTCGGCACGTAGGGTCAGGGGTAAGGAATAAAAAGGTTTCTTTCTCTTATAACAAGGATTTAAATCTGTTTCAGTCATTTCAAGACATTTCAGAGAAGGATTTCTTCCATTGGCTGGAAGATTGAAAACTGTTCTATGCGATGTTTACCGGAAGGAATGAGAATCATAAACCTGTCCGCATTTAAAGCGGATTCAAAATCGTTATTTTTTGAGTTTTTCGAATCGAATAAAGTTTCGTGATGGCCTGTTAAATGAGATGTAAGGAGAAGAGATTCGCTGAGAAGGAAATCGAGACAAAGGGCGTGTGAAATCAAGAGTGATAAGATAGGGGGAGCTGGAAGGAAGGGATGTTGACAAGTGGGATGGAACCTTGAATATATCAGAGAGAAATAGAGGGACGAGAGATATTTCCAAAAATTTGCATGAGTTATATTTTTGATAAAATCTTCCGAAAGGTAGGCTTCCGAAATATATCTGCAGAGAACATTCCGTTGCTAGTGCTCCTCTGAGAAGTCGCCAGATGGTACGAAACTAAGTTCGATATATCTCCCTCTGTAGCATCTCTCATGTGCAGTCAACGCGACAAGCTACTTGCTAACATCTTATTTCTAACGGTAGTACACAAAGTATTTCCGGAATGTGAATTTGATCGTGCACATTTATTTTCGGGTCTCTTTACTTGTTTCTCTGAGGTAAATTGTTTTGATATTGAATCTCAGGAAGGGAAAAAACAAACTGCTGTTTCTAGGCATTTATCTTTACCATAATGTAGCCTTAGAGACGTAGTAAAACGAAAACGAAGTATCTGAAAACTGAAATTATTTTATCATCTCATCCTAAACTTGAACCAATTCATGAGATTTTTTACATGTTTCTATATCAATTCGTTGGTCGTCTTGCATATTAGATTAGGCAAGCAAATTCCGGTTATAAAAAATAGTCTAAAAGAGAGAGATATATGTACGTGGGGAAAGTTGTAAAAATGTCGATTGGAAGATATTCGTCGGGTTTTTCTTTCGTAGATCAGAGAAAGGGGACGTAAAAAAATAGACGGGCAGAAATTATAGGGCTCCGCTTCTCCTCCCAACCGTCCCCTCATAAGAATACCCTCATCGCCGTCGATTTCCTTTATTTGCCGCGGAAGGGGTGCCCCTTCGGCCGGCGACTTCGGGAGCGGCGGTAAATGAAGCGGAAAGATCCGATGCGGCGATGCTCGAGAAAATTTATAACTTCCCTAGGACGGGGAGATGTTTGTTTCAGCGGAGGAAAGAATGGAGAGTAAGCGGAATAGGGAAGTGAGGAAGAAGCGGTGAAGAAGGAAACCCGCGATAGGTACCTGAGAAGGCACGTAAAGTACGAGACAAGGAGTCTTTGAAGCTCCTTAGGTCGTGCGTCGGATGCTGAAGGACGCCAACAGTAAAGGGGATTTGATAAAAGATCCTCTTCTCAGTGTCGAATTATTTGGAAATCCCCAGCTTACTCGTGGCACATCGTATCGTCGGAGAACTTTCTATGACGAAACAAGTGAAATACAAGCATCGATGCCCGTACGAGATAGCTCTGCTCAAATTGAATTCTGAGGTACATGAGGAGTAAAAACCACGGGCCTATTATTTCCTCAGATTGCTCTTTGCAGGTGGGTTAGACTCATTTACTCGGGAATTCGTAATATAATCCAGCTTTGAGTCTCAATTTATGCAGCGCAAACCTCTGTTGCTTGCTGGAGATATGAGTGTTACAGTAAGCGAGGAAGGATTATCTTAGGCTGATAAGTGAGCCCTCCGAATACAGCTATTTATAGAGATGAGGTACTCTTAGATACCCCCTGAGTTCCCTTCGCTATCGAATTTATTCGCGTTGGTTTCATTATATTAGATTTCTTGACCTGATTTCAACGCGGAGGAAGGCAATTATATTTCACCACCAACAAAAAACTGACAAAAAACTAGCAAAAACTCGGAGGAAATTAAGTTCAATTTGGGCCTCAGTCGAAAATGCAAATTAAACTTCCCCCGCTGGAGATTTCTTTTTCCTCAACACCGTGTCCGAGATCTTTATAAATCTTCAAAGGTCTTATAATTAATTCTTCATTTTCATAATTCCTCGAGCACGTGGCGCCAGTCCTCCGCCACGGCCAACTTCTTAATTAATCGCCAAAAAAACTTCGTCTTACTTATCCAGGTGAGGAAAGGGAACCTTCTCCGAGTCCCTCTCTCTCCACTGAACAAGTGCAGATTGTCCGTCTATTACATTCAATAGAAGTTTAAAGGTACTCGATGATTCCCTCACTTCTGGTGAAACTTTGGATAGGGATACTTGGACGAGGAAAGAGAAAAAAATGAAACTTTTTTCTTCCCGCCTTTTATTCTTTAGTTTGAGATGGAGAAAGGAATTTTTGGCTCTAAACTCGAAAAACTTCGCAAAAATGCCTCGACTCCGATGGAATTTTAAAGACGAACGGCCTTCCTCATTTAATTTTATTCCTTATAAGACTGTGTTTTTGCAATATTCAACAAATGTCGCCGAGTTGAAATTGAGATTCTCGGCACATACACATTCTCACTCTCACAACTCAAATCCACCGAAGCTTCTGTCACGCGACACTGAAAAAGGAAGGAAAAAAAATAAAGGGAGAGAGATCTCTCAGAAGCAAAACCAAAACCCCCTCCTTTTCCTAAAACTTTTACAAACTGATTTTCTCAGTGAGCATTGGATAGGGTAACAATAAGAGAACTCGTTTCATTTTATACACTTTCCGCATTTTCTTAGCCGCAGAAATAAAACGAAAAGCAAAGAACGAGGATTAAAGGAGAGGGACGAGATTTAATGAAGAAAGGGGGTTACGAATTGGGGTAGCACTTTGATAGCGCATAGACAAAGAAACGTTAAGAAATGGAATATGACACACTTAGGATAGCAAAGAAAAAAGGTTTAAATCATCTGAGATCCATAATGTAACGAATGAATAAATGCAAAAGTATACCTGAGGTATACATATATTTTGCAAAAGGTAAGCGATAGATCATTTTGCTTAATGATCCAAGCTAAACTCTTATATATTTATCGTAAATTAGAGTCTAGTAATCAATGAATTATCTGATTATAGTCTGCAACGTAAAGAATAAAACAATCCTTTGTCAACTATAACACCCTAACATCATAACATAAGCATAAAATTCAGAAATTTGTTTGAAAGTTTAACCGAAAAAGCATCGTACGAATATTAAAATATGCAAAAGGGTAATAAATATGTTTCGCAACTTCATCTTCTCATGCTTCAATCTTTAAAACGATATAAAGTTAGTAGAATACAACCAAAAGAATTTGTAAAGTAACTGTTACGTTTTAGACACGCAGAAAGTGATTTTTTGGCCTAATATATAATTAATTGTGTTAAAGATAAAATTATAACTGTAAAGTAAACAAAATATTTCCTATGTTTTAGTTGAGAAAATACGAAACAGTTCTTTTTTAAAAGTCGGTTTACAAATACATTACACTCGTTATAATTGGCTTCGTTTCCATGTCCAATACGAAAGGGCAACACCCCTAACATTTCCATAAGACAATGATTCATCATTTTTTCTCAGCATATTGCTCTCCGGTGCCGTTCACTCCACCTCCTTAGCACATCAGCTTCGGCAAAGACGTCAACCCATGACATTCGGACAAGACTGGCAAAAAAACGCGCCGGTATTAGGCTGAGGTTCTTTCCAAGAAGGCAAGACGGTTCTTTGAGAGAGAGAAAAAAAGATGAATGAAAAAGAAGAGTTTCTCTGAGAGCATGGGAATGAGCAGGTGTTCCGTGGAGGAATCCTTCGCATAAGAGAGCCCACGCCCACCTTGAGACCCAGAAACCTTCACCGGTTTAACGCTTTCATTATTATCCCATCTCATCATTTTTACGAGGCAAATTTTTCAGTTAAGTAAGTGAGATCAGTTATCATCGAGTATATCTTGCGTCGAATTTTCATCTACAGCTAGGTAGGAATGGATAAATGATCCGTTAAAAGGCTTAGGATATTGGCACGAAAATATCTGCGAATTTTAATTACATTTCGCCAGTAAACCATCGAATAGAACCTATTGAAAACAAAAATTTTCTCATTATCGCATTTCTCATTTATGTTTCGTCATTTTTTAGAGAAACTCGACAGATTACTCGGAAATTTTCAATTAGGCAGATTTGATATCTAATTTTATCGATGATGATGGAATGGATAGATTCCTTGCTGAGATCAAATACAGCTCTGTCATTGAAGAAAAATCTTTAAATTGGATGAATGATAACGAATGTAGATAATAATTGTGTATATGTATGTATTAAATGCTCATTAAACTCACTAAATTAAGGATTTCAGCAATGAAATGGCTTGTTGCTCTGAAGATTTTAGTCCTATGATTGCTTACAGTGAATCATAGACATTATTATGCAAGGAAAAAGATACACTTTACTTTAATTAATTCTTAATAGCTTATTTTTACTTGATTGTTTTTGGTAAATACAAATTATGAGCAACTATGTTTTAGCAACACAAACTTCGAAGCTGTATGTAATGAAAAGTTGACATATTTTTTATACTGCACTGATAACGGTTTGGAATGATATGACTCATATTACTTATTTATTTATCTTATATTTAATTTCAGCTACGGAAAGATTTATTGCTATCCTGATACGTGCTAAGGTTCTGGTAAAATCTGTATCACATTCCCATGGTTATAAAAATTCATATGGAGGCTGAAACGTCCCTTCCCTCCAAAGATGCTCTCAAATTCCCTCTTAGCCCCATCCACTCCACCCCAAGACATCGATCCAAATTTTGGAGCCCATTAGGGAGTCCATAAGCTTTTAAACATTTTTCATAAATAATTCGTTTACGTGGAGAGAGCGTGAGAGAACGTGTGCGAAGCATTTAACTAATTTACGACCGCGTGCCTCGGAGGCGTCGAGGGAGGAAAAAAACACGTCGCAAGCCGACCCATTACTACCCATCGAAGTTCCCGAGAGGGGAAAATTAGCGAAAAGGAGTGATAGTGTCTCTGAAATGCATTTACCGCCCTTGTAAGCGACCCCGTTGCCGCTAAAGGAAAGACGGTGGAGGTCGTAATGGAAGGTCGTGAGGGAACGTGATAAAGGACGGTGTTGGTGGGTGGAACACATGGGAGGTTCGAACCCAAGGGAGAAGAAGGGGGACGTCAAATTCCCTTTCATCTTTCTCTCTCCTACTCTCTTCATTTCCACCACCCCACAGGCCCTCTTAGAAGATCCCATTCTGCAGTGGTATCGCGGAACTTAATCATGACCTCAGATCTCTTTCGACTTCCGTGCTAAAGAGCCTGTGACCTTCCCCTCCTGGGGAACCGCGATCGACTTGACCGTAATGGCATAAGGGAGGCGTGCAAGAGATGGATGCCATCAAGAAAGGGATGATGGTTATAGATAAGAGGAGCATCTCCATCGATGGAAAGGGAAGGCAGAAAACGGATGGCTCCGAGAGAAGGAAAAGGAAGGACATGTGTATGTACAGGGGAATATGAAAGGAATAATTTGTCCTGTGCGCGAAATAGGAAGAAAGGGCATGTATGCATATGCATGAAGATTAGGAATAGACGTTGCGACCACGTACACAAGTAAACACATTCATATACTTGGATGGAAAACCAGCAATTCTCAGTTCCATACCAATCTCGTAACAGGCATACTTGAAACAACATTTCAGTGATTTAATTTTGATCTTAATGAAATTCATGGACGAAATTCAATTCAACTAGACCAATTAAAGGTAAAGGGCTGGTCATGAGACCTGTAATTGAGCCTGCTCCGATTATTTACTAAAATATCGTCAATGGAATACTCAATTTCAAGCGACTAAGTTAATAAATCCCTAAGTATGGTGTAGAATAATGCACATAGCACATCATGTAAATGGAAGCTCTGGAATGTTATCCCCAGATAGGGCTACAGTATTAAATAAGCATGGCTATGAAAAATGTATCCATCCTGAAAGGCACGCTACCTACAATGCAATTTCAAAATGAAAAATTTTCCTAAAAAATCCAAAGAGGCTGATCTAAATATGTATATCCAAACACCGAATTTCCTACCAATTTCATCGCCATCCGATACTGCTCAAAATTTAATCGAGCTCTCAGATCCGCCCGTTTAATGCTGAAACGATATCCTATTTTTCCTCTCTCCTCTTGGATGAATTTTATATCCGTACGCTCGCTCTTCAGGATAGCTTTTAAATCGTCAAGCTTTTACGCATGGAAACATTGATGCAACACTCACTTATTCTTCTCCGCGATGGTGGATTATGCTCCGAGCACTTTTGCGAAAGAAGACACCGGCGAACGGAAAAAAGGCGAACTACTCGGCCCACGGGAGAGAGTGCATAATATATTCGGAATCTGATGGCTATGAAAGGGAACACACCGCTCTTTCAGAAACACTTTTCGGTCCGAAGACGTCCGACTCGGATTACACATCCGCAAACACGCGGGGGCGGAAGCGCGATTTTGATAGTCGAAAGGGAAAATAATACGTAAAATACGCGAAAACGAATACGTAAAAAGGTACGCTCCTTCGGGAGAGGAGAGATGTATCCAAGGCTCGCTCTAACTATTTCCTTACATGAAAAATTATGTAACGAAAACTTTGAATGATGGACCAAGGGATCGTAACCAGGGTCATCCGATGAAACATTTTGTGGCTAAGGTAGAATTGTTTTATTCTTATTCATGATGGAAACCTGCTGCAAAGTTAAAGCCGAGTTGTTAGATTCCGCTTATTTTTAATTCAATATTACTATCAAAATTATAAGCAAACTCTAGATTTGAAATATTTTATACTATAATTTATTACCGTTTGAATATCCATGGACTAGTGTTGGTCGCGAGAATCTTGAAAAAAAACAAGCTATTTAGCCAGAAATATGTATTTACGAGGACATATTATGCAATTTCAAATTATTTAGAAGGAAGAATTTTACTTGATTCCCAAGCTCTGTACATAGAAATGAATAGCAGTGTCAATAATTAACTATTTTAGGTTTACCAAAATAGAATATAAATAAAAAAAAGCATTCTTCATTCTATGAGTTGGTTGTATTAGAACAAACTAAACCGGTTTATTCTTGAAAATCGAATAAAAGATATTTCATTCCTCTCCGAGTTAATTTATACGCTATATTAATTTTTTTGCCAATGCTCTCCATGATTCCTGTTGTCACGTAATATTCAATGGTGAAATTCTGAGCACGGTAAATGATAAATTCTAAAGATATTTCCTCCATGCCTACTTGTAACGTCATAAAACTGCGTAATTCGAAAGAAATGTTTATATCCTTATTTATCATTCTATGTAAACGAGGGATTACACGCTTCAAATTTGCAAAATAACTTTCGAGTTGAATGGCCATCTTTAGTTCAACTTATTTGGCATCCTGTAATGCAAACATGCGAACCATATTATTTGCTCATTCCATAAAATTTACTCTTATTGTTGAGAGATTTTTCTCTTTCCTTTACGGTTTTTCCTTTCATCCTTCTTCAGCACCTCTTCTAATCCCTATTTCCTCCCTTTTGTCTTTCTTCTCCCTTCGCCACTCAGCCTGTTTATGTTCTCCTGTCTCTTTCGCCTCCTCCCACTATGTTTCCTCCTTTTTCTTCCACTATGCCCGTCTGCACTTAGGACCATTCCTACTGGAATTCTTTCGGAATATGTGTGTTGGGTAGAGCGAGGGCGGAGTGAGGAGGATGATGCGAGGATTTTTAGATGCGGAATGGATATTCTGTCGGGAGGAGTCTCCGAAGAGAAAAAAGTGCTGTACAGAAGAAGAGGTATGGGAGCTGACTGCTCACCTACAGACCGTTTCCGTTCGCTATCTCATCGCATCTTGAACTCGTTATTATCCATAATGCGCCACCGATGAATTACACAGCGATTCCAAAGTAAACGTTGTAATCTGAGCCTATTATCGAGTTGTTTGGAGATGCTCATCGGGAGCGCATTTTTTCTATAGAAGTGAAGCGTAAAATGATGTATATTTTCATCCGGGAGTTTTAGAAATTACTAACGCCAATTATTGGACAGAGCTTTAACGATGTCGATTAAACTGGAAGTATGACAGCAATTGAATCGCAAGTGACTTGCATAAATAAGGAAAGTGTAACGTAATTCGACAATATCTAGTACCCTTACCCCATTTCAGAGTAATATAATATCGTAAAATCCACAGAATGAGAATGTCAGACTTTGCGATGAATATCTAAATGAAAAAATGGTGTTAAAATTAATAGCAGAACTGAGTCGTCCAGGGAAGTATACTGTATTTTTTTACGTTCGGAGGATTTGCAGAAATGCACAGCATCTCTGATTTTCAATTACGTTGCCAAAAACCCTCATTTTCGAGGTGCCAGTAAATATAACTCAGGCTGACCCGAAAACGACTGCTTCCAAAATCCGCAAAACGTTCATTTACGTACTCTAACCTCACGCGAACTACTTTTTTCCGCCAGCGGAGAACTTTTCGAGAGGGATGTGTTGGGCTTAGAGAAGTAATGCGCGGTTGGGCCGAATGAGTCTGCTCTCCTTTTTTTGCGTTGTGACGGGGTGTAGGTAAGTGGCAGTGCTAGTGCGAGGGTTTGTAAGTTTATGTGATGCTGAGCGCGTCTCTGACGGGGGGAGGGCTGCTTGATGAGGGCCAGTGGCGCCCGGAAAGTGATGGCGGTCGGTTGGTGAACTTTTATTTTTTTTCTAAAGAGTTTTAAGACAAGTTTATGACTGAGCGTTCCTCGTGGAAATGGTTGATGTAGCGATAATGGATTATGATGGATTAACGTTTTCAGCCGAAAATTCGAGGAAGTAGAGGGAATAACCGCAATATTTCGTTGGGCTTAATCGCGCAATTGCTATCGCACTTTTATTCGGTGTTGAGCTGCCAGTCAGCCTCGAGAGGTGGCTTATGGTAATCAAACACCACTTGCTGGTAGAGGCAAGGGTTATTTTGTATCTTAAAAGTAAAAACAAAGTATACATAGAATTAATTCTTGCAATTCTAAATGTATAATTAGTTTTTTTTATTTTTAAGTTTCTTCTTACAAATATTTTTAGCATTAGATATGGTACGTACTTAATAATTGATAAAATTTTATATTACAATTAGCATTAGATGTGTAAAAAGGTGATCAGAAATGAAAAAAAATAATCAAGGAAAATGGATTTGACTAGGAATAGCAAAGTTGATTTCTCCTATAGAGTTAGATGTAAGAAGAGACTTAAAGGTCTCAATCTCATCCCAATAAAAGACGTTTTAAAATTATTGTTTTTATACGCGGGATCGATAAAAATGCATTATTTGAACAGAATATTATATAATAACGAAGGAAGGAACTGGAACATCGTAAATAATTTCATTCGAAACAACTCTTATCCATTAGCCATAAATTGTGTAGATGGAGGTTCTCGAACTCTTAAATCCTTCAAAACAAATCCCGAAACAAAAAATTGTGGAGCGCTTGAAAGTCCAATGTCGATAAGCAATGAAGCAGAAAATATTTTTCTCCGGAGCGCAGCTGTCGAAGGAGATAAAAATGCTCCGTCTTAAATCTGCGACTTGGAGTCCGAAAGAGTTGGAAGGCGACGGAGAGGAGATTAAAGCATCGAGGCGTCAAAGTACTCTGAAGATACTTCGCAGCGAGGCAGAGAAGTATGAAAGAAAAAATGTGATGAAGCGGCTCGGAAGGAGAAACGGTTGGACAAATAGAGGAAGAAGGAAAGAGACGAACAATGGTAGAGAGGAAATGGAATAGACAAGCAGAAGGAGAAAGATGGAATGGAATACCGTATGAGGATAAGAGAGGAAAACAGGACGAAAAAAGGAAGGCGAAATTCAAGATTGGAGGATAAGCAGGAGGGAGTAAAATAAAATAGTGAAATCAAGGGTTAAGGGAAGGAGGGTAAGTGAAGCGACATCTCCTGGAGTACAGTGAGAAGGACGACATCAGAGGCGGACTCTTTCCGGGCCTTCGCTTCGACTCCTCTGATTCGTCGCTCCTGCCACTTTCCTGCTCTTTACGCCTTCTTAGCCATGTCTTTCATGTTCTTTTTTCACAACTTCCATTACATTAAACATATATATACTCAGTGCTGCAACATTCACGTCCTAGGCATTTTTATGCAACAATTTTTGTAGCTAAATTTCATCCATTAAATTGATAAAATTTGATCTATTCTGGAATGTCAAACTCTTATTAAAAATACTCTTTCTTGCCTGTCTGGCGTTTTTTACTCGAATAATTTGTGTAAATGGAGAAAATTGCATGGTAGACAATGATGATTATTTAGAAAAATATTTTATGATTAGTCCGACATTTATTCCCGTTAAGTTTACCGGAATCTAAGATCTACCGCGTAACTCTATTCCTTCACACTTTCTCAACCAAAAATCCGATAATTTTCTTTCTTTTCATCTAATAATGGAATCCCATTCGACTAATTTTTCGAGGAACTGACTATATTTGATTGTAAACACCTTTTCAATCATACGTTCAAAGTTTGTTTACCAAATTCATACGATCGAAACATTATTTCCTTTCCAAAGTAGAAACATTAACAAGCATGACTTTTCTTCCTTCACTTTTTCAGTTAAGTTGATTGGAACAGCGGATGATCGAAGAATTCAGGCTCTTTTTAATTTTCTTTAGTGATATTTCTATTTAATATTAGAGGGATTTTTAGTTTCACCGTACATTATATTAATCATCCACTATATTTACATGCTTTACACTGGCAAATAATTAATTAAAGATACTGTTTATTTGAAATTTAAAGCAAAATCTACTCGAAAATGCTTATTCTAAATATAAGATCCAAATTTTCCTTATTGTGTGCTACATTAAGGAAGAACCAAGTTCTCGTTTCCCTAATAGTCCCGGGGGCTTAAAAAATCTCAAAACATGGCGACTTGTTTCATTTATTCGTTTTGCATTCTCTTCCAGCTTGTACTCAAAGGAAGATCTTTTTCTTCTTTCATGTTTCACGCCTTGGAAGACGTTTCCTCGTATTGAGCACGAGTGTGCTTACTCGCTCGCTGCCACAATGAGCTGTTTTCTCTCCTAATCCTTTTCGTGTACAGTAATAAAAATTCTTTTCATTATTATGTTTAACTCATTTTTTTTTGTTTTAATAAGGAAGTTTTCTTAATGAGCCACTACAATTTAACCAGAAGTTTCCAACAGATAAAATTTAGGCTGAACATAGTAATAGAATAAAAGTAATTGAGGTACCATAGAGTTTCTAAATCGAAATATTTTCAGCATTTTCATCGTTCCCCGTAAACATAAAATAGCAACGTTTTATGAGACCCTATTTAATTCATGCATTAAAAACAATATACTTGTGCAATAAACACTACCTATTTCGAGGCCTAGCGTAATTTTAATTCAGTGAACAAATTCTAATAGTGTGGGGCTTTCAGACAGCTGAGCGAGTGCCGCGATCGCCTTACAGGATAACGGTACCAGGTTTGATTCTCAGTGGGTGCCCATACGCGAAACGACCTCATATATCATAGCATTTTAACACTGCTACAAAGATATACTTATAAAATGCCTTCGTAAATTTTATCGGTATATGTTATCATAGTAAACCAAAACCTAAGTCCGATATAGTTCTTATTGTATCTTCATAAGAATGACTTTAAAATGGTTTAAAAAATCTCATTGTTATAATTTATTTCCGAGATGCCAAAATTACCTGTGTCGAGCAAGAGAAGCAAATAATAGACCTGATAGATACAAATACATAATAGATACAACACCTTTCACATAAACCCTATAATATCACAACCTTAATCTACCATAATTTCTAGGATGATTCCATTGCCAGAGTACCGTAAGCAATCTGAGACTCAATTCCAGGGCGAAATAGCTTATCTCCACCGAAGACATAAAACAACCCAACCTCGGCCAATTCCAAATCATTGGTCTTTCTCACGCTTTCAAACTTCCCACAACAATATCCGATTTCCTATTGAATGCCTAACTGCTACAATTTACACGCCTCCCGGAATATCACCTTGTATATTAGTTCCATTAGAGAAGCTGGGAACCGTTTCCGTTCGGTAAAAACTTTAAGCAAGTGAGATGGAGCTTGTTCTGGAAGTGAGGGTCTATGCTTATCTTCCCATTCCTCTTTTCCTCTTTGGGTCCAGAATTCTCCGCGGATGGGAAACCGCACCACGGCCGCAGCCCAGTGCAGATTGCCGCAAGAGTTAGCGGTAAAATAAGGGGAATAATGGTTTCCTTTTCCCTAGCGCCACTTTCCGATGGCACCTGTGGGCTTGCTAAATTGCCTAAGCTTCCGACTAAAACCGCACGACTCCAAAAATGTCTTGGGATAAATTTAGCCGGTAATGGCCGAATCATAACGCAATAACTCGGAGTCTTATTTGAGAAAATAAAGAGCTAAGGATTGGCTGGGCTACAACTACCGATTTTAATCAGCCTCCTCCGAGTGTACCTGAAGTTAATAGTCGATTCCAGACTGTTATCCCAAAGTCTGGCGGAGTAAATTCCGTGAGGATTTTGCTATTCGACTATCATACCTTCAAAGAAAACTGACAATATATAACACCGAATGTAACATAAATTTCCGAACGCTATCCAAATGCAATGTTCTAATTTAATGCAGTGATTCAGCAAATCAAACTGCAAGAGTTAAATTCAATAATAATAATACTTAAGTTATTCCAATAGCATTACCGTAATTAAAAGGTTAGCTCCCCATCATTGCTTGAATTGTTCCGCGTTATTTACGCTGCAATGCTAGTGATTGAAAGAGAAATTACACATAAAAATCACTACTTTTTTTCACTGATAGTTTACCACAAGGTTAATAGGAGTAAAGACACAAATTATCATAGAAATATTTGTTATTTATCCGATTTAAAGTTATAATTCATTGCCTAATGTGCAAGATAATTCACTGTTAAAATCATTCGCACCGTATGTAACAGGTTCTACCACGTTCCCTGTTGATGATAATAATAACTAAATTTTTGTTAATTAAATAACAGAAATAGATTATCGTAGTTTTAAAAGGAAAATTTGAATGGCTGGAAGTGGTTGCTCTCAAAATCAACATTAATTCATTACCAGTATAATAAAATGATCGACTTTATAAAATTAATACGATGGATAAAATCAAATCATTTAAGGTATTGTGTCATATTTACTCTGTGAGAAACTACTTTCCTTCACTTTAATCCCTATACGACCGTCATTAAAAAATTTCTATCGAAGATTCAGGTTCATGTCTGCAGCATTTATTTCGATTTAAAACCAGTTTAGTCATTCAATATCCCTTTCAATGAATAGCTGAAACCAGAATATCGATGAAAACAAAAGCAGCAACTTTTGATTTTTTCCCGGCTTCTCTCTTTTATTTGTATAAAACATTCTCTCTGACTTTCCCCCGTTAACCGGTCACTTCCATCGCAAGAACTGATAATTTTTTTCCCATTTCAGAGAAGATAAAACAGACCTCCAGCGACCATAGATTAGCTTCACTTCTCTTGTAAAAATTCGTTCCACACGCAACGTCCGCTTTTCGAAAATGCCACGGGCGATTTTAACGGCAGCGACCGCGATGCGAAAATAATTGTCGCGTTAAAGAATGTCCCGCAATCCATCTTTGCACTCTCTTTTATTGCCTCGGCTAAAAAACGGCCTCCGGACCCAGCTGTGCCATTCGTCGATTACCGAGATATTTCGTCCGCGGCCGTAATTGACTGCACAGCGGGCCCTCACGCACAGACTACGGGCACGCATAGCATTACCAAAGAATGGTCTGATAAACAAATCAATAATTGAACGGACTTCCGGACTCAACTTCATTACGCGAGGGCCGATAGGAAAATATTTCTGCTGGACTCGGTTGATGGATTACGAGCGGGATTGTGGAAAAGGAGTGTGGGGGAGGGAGTTGGGGGGGGGGGTCGTAGAGTATGGGTGGGACTGCTCGTAAATGCAACGAGAGATTACATCTGGAGCAAACGAATTGCTATGTGGAATATCGGCAGCGAGGCTTCGATGTTTGGGAGAAGTACTATTTAATGCAGAGCGTGTGCACGGGTGTGTTTGCTCGCATGCGTGGGCTACGTGCGTGTGTGCTGCAGATCCGATCGTGAATAGTAACTGGTAAACAGACCGCGGGTAGGAAAATTAATGTGTACTAGCGATATAAGTGAAATCGACTGGTTATCGATTTCCTGCGATGAGAGTGGCAAGGGACGGGAGGGTATTGATCGAGTGGAAAATTATTTTTCGAGTGTAACTACGAAATGCTCGTTTCTAGGTCAGGTGATAGCTTCCCGTCGGTTTTTCAATTGCGATGTAAAATATTCATCTTCTAAAATTGGGGATGTAGCGGGATTTCTATCTTATTACTGTGTTAGATGCTTACTCTGATATTTTATCATTGATTCCTGCACTGATATTTATTTATAGAAAGACTGGATTATGAAATGGAAGTACGGAATCATGTGAACGTTGCTTTTCACTAAAATAGGCATGTATGCTTTTATCTATAATCAACGTAAATACGAAAAAATATGTGAGTTGCTGAGAATATGAAAATAAATCGATATAAAATAAATGAAACATCCAATGCGGCTGTACGAATTTAAGGAGATAATCATATTATTGTACATTATATATCTTTTAATATTTTCATTCTTTCTTACTCAATTATTCTTATTTAAGTATCATGCCATGACTTATATAATGAATTATATATTACTAATTCTTCTAATTGTTTCTCGTTCAATAATCTTGAATTTAATTATTCTATATTTAATGATGATGGGTGGATGGTGAAGAGACTTTTAGTCTTAATCTCGCCCAAATAAAGACAATTACTATCATTATTATATATATTATAATTAACCACACAGACCTCCCACCCCTCTCATTTGAATTTAAATTAAAACTTCCGAGGCCAATTTTGGATACAACAAGCCAAATGAAATCCTTAAAACTTAGGTAATAATCTACGGCGAAATTTCGCTGAAAGTCGAGGCTTGCAAACTTTTATCAACGAGGAAGCTATAAAATCGTGACATGAATGGGTAAACATTTGGAAATGAAAGCAAAATAAAGGATTGTATAAGTGAGGACGAGGAATTGAAATAAGAAATACATGTCCCAGTCTGTTTTGAGACCCCGGAAGACATGGGGAAAAATAGCCGTAGATGAATAAAATACGCGATCCGTCCGTGCTCGACGTATTTCCCATTTTTTCATTCCGCGACGTTATGGCTACTTTTTCGAGACTCGTTTTACGACTAGCACTCGCCTCCATCCATTCCCTCCACAAAAAAGAGGATTTCGAAGGCGCTTTCAAGAGAAAAAAATCCCCTCCCCCTCATTTATCAATGAGGAAGGCCGTATTTACATTCGACTCGCTTAAATTATTTTTCGATAGCTTTTTTCGTCTTCTCGGCTTTTGCGGAGATACTTTATCCTCTTAAGAGCACTGTAGGAATTTTCCTTTGCATTTCCATGCCTTCGAAATTTAATTTTTTTAATCCTCGCCTCTTTGCGATCCATTCGCACCTGTCCTATCATTCCCATCACGTAAGCCTACAACTCCTACGCCCGTCTTTCCATACTTTTACGCGACCTTGCGGCTTCGAAGTTGGAAGATACGTGTTCCGCAAGGGCGGCAATATATGCACGCACGGGGTGTCTCTCCAGCATTAAAGGCATGGAGGCGCCCAGGTAGTGAGAATAAGCGTTGGACCCGGCTTTTTGGTCAAGGTTTCAAAGGGAAGAGGATGTGGGAACGGCGAAATTTCACAAACGCACCACCGCGTTATTTCATCTCCCAACCGTTATTTATTCGTCGTCTTTGAAAAGCGGAGAAAGGCGAAGACGTGAGGTGGCAGTGAATTATGGGAAAGGTACGTTTCGCGGTGATGAAAAATAAAAATAAAATTCCTAGTCTTTTCCGCTCGTCTTATGCACGTAGGGCTCATTTTACGCGAAAAAGGGAAACGGCGTATGATTTTTTTTCATTTCGCTCACTCGCGATGAATGTTAAGTAGGTCTCAAGGTGTTTTACCCACCTTCGCGAGAAAATGGGACGCGTTCGCTCCGTCGTAAAATATTTAACATTTACGGCGGTACGTGCGGATACGGTGGATGTACAATTCTACTAGTGAAAAAGACTTATTATCCCAAAAGTATTCAAATAGTCACAAAGCGTTCTCTAATGAACCTCCAACGGTGTAGAATCGCAAGAATTGTAAAAATGCGTCTCGGAGAATTAAATGTTTTTGATTTCATTAATAATTCTCACTTAACAATGTAACTGCTACTGTAAAGTGCTACGAAGTATTTTTCCGTTTAACTTGCATTGATCATGTACGTAGTTGCGTGAATGAAGCTTAAAAAAATAATTCGTATCTTTTCAAAATGAAACCAACATTTTTTATCATACCATTTGTAAGAATGTACTGATCTCACCAGTTGATATTATAAAACTACCATTTAAGGTGAAATTCATTATTTATAGACAACCATTTTGAATTTGAATAAAACTTAATTTCAATAGTTTTTTACTGGAACCCATTCTAGAATCTTTTAAATATGTAAATAGTTTACATTTGTATATGTTAATTCTATGATGGTATAAGCAAAAAGGCATTCCAGTTGTATTTTTAACAGTGGTATTCATCGTTTTTCTCTGAGTGGATTTACTTACCAATATTAATGTATTGTTGTATGGACTCTATTTTCCTTCGAAATTGTGGTTTTATGGGTGTATCACCGAGTGTGATCACTTAACTCACGCCTTAAGAAAGCTTTCCTCGTCTCCTTCGGACTCCTTTGTTCAGTTGGTGTTCAAGGAGAAATTATGCAGTAAGGTGTTGCTGCGAGAGAAATAACTTAAAACTCTGCAATTCAAATTCCTCCTTCAACTTCTGCGCAGTTAGTATTTCGCTGGAGCGAGTTTTCGAGACCTATAAAACGCTGTAGATCAGAAGTTGGATTCCGTTTAAAATAGTCATTCTGTTTTTGTGTGGCATATAGTTTCTCGTATTTGTATAAGTAGAAGAATTCTCCTTTGTTTTTGTTGCATTTACTATGTTAGCATAATGTATCAGATGATGGAACAAGATATGTCGTGCTTAATGTTTCTGACCTGCAATCCTCCAGAAAATGTGAGAACTGAGTGATAGAAAAGATAAGATTATAATATACTAATTAAGATAGACACTGATTTTAAAGGGAAGATAACAGCGGTATTTGCATAGACATTTTCCATTTATTTATAGTTAAGTCTCATTAGCGGCATGGACATCCAAACAGATATGAAACCTCTTTTTTATAATCTTTTCTGGAGATTGTCTGGAAGAAAAATCTGAACTGAAAGCATTACTTATTTTTTGCGGTGCAATTCATATAGCAATCTTAGAAACATAATTCTCCTCAGAATCCTGAGGTCCCCAAGCTATGCGCTCCTGTATCAGACTACTTAGGGAACCCCTAACTCCTCATGTAACGTAATACCTTCTTATCTCTCCCTCTTTCATGTAAAAGCTCAGTCCTTATTTCTAAGCAATCCCTCTTAACAACCCCATTCGGATACTCTCCTCCTATTCCTTTGAAAAACCTCGATATCCCCTCTTTTCCCCTTCTTTTGCAACAACCCTCAACTAATTCTTGCTAACCTCTTCTCCCCTCTTTTTCCTTCCGACACCATCTAATCGATCCTTGCAGTTAGCCACACCCAACGGAGCACGCAAGCCAAACCACCCCTTATCCATATAACACACCAAAAACTCCTACCATCTGCACACCCTCTATCCTTCATCAACCTCCCACCCCCACCTCCCATCCTCTAATATTCAACCCCCATCCCTCCTATTTACTCCACCGCAACCCTCCGCGTTACCCTAAACTCCGAACTTGACTCTCCGCCGCACATACATAACTCTCACTGGCAGAACATTTGCAGATCTTGTGCAAAACTGCGAAGTGAGTGTCGGGGCCCGAGATAGGCAAGGTACAAACGGCTTCAATTTGAAGAGCGTTGAGGTGGCTCATATAATTTTTTCAGTCCATGGCCTTAGACTAAAAGTAAAATGGAAAAAGGAAGCGGCAGTTTTGAAGTCTGACGTGTAGATGACGTAAAACCTGCAGTAAGTAATGCATGAGAAAGAACGTAAGAGGCGAGTGGAATTGCCAGGCAATCTTGACATCTAAAATTCAAATGCACTTACGGCATTCTTAGTTAGACCACTGCAGCATTTTTCCAGAAATGCATCAACCGAAATGCAGAATTTCGAAATAAACCTAAGACCATGAAAGCCTATGAATGTTCTCCGAGTTGATAGAATAAATCTCTGGTAGATAAACGTTCGAGGATGGACCTTGCTGCACGCTATGGAATTTGAAGCAATTATAAATCTTTTGAAATCATCAAAAATTGCTTACTTGTGGAATGTTTTGCATGCATCTCAAAGAGAATATTGAAGTCAGCTGTATATGATTAAGGGGACGTATAAAGTGTAATGTGTAAGGTGTGCTCTAACGAAGGGAAAAGGAGCGATCGTAGTAATTGGGTGACGTGGAAGATGGCTGACGCAGCAATGGAAGAGGAGATATTGATGGTCCAAATTACGTGGATCGCAGGTGCCCAATCTGAAATTGGGGTGGACCTGAAGTAGATGCGAGGGACGTAAAGGATATACACATGCGGAGCAAATGTGAGAATTCGGTTCTGGTGTGGGTTGAATATGGTCAACGTGGGTTGGAGTAGACTGGGGAATATCGGAAGTTTAGCAGATGATAGTTCACGGGGAAAGGGGATGTATCAGGGATTTGGAGAAGGGAACGCAGCATTGGGTTTTCGGTTCAGGGTTCAGAGTGGGAGGTTTATTAGGGGAAGAGAGATGCAAGGAAAGCTGGGATATTCGAGTTGTGCAGATTTGGGGGAAAAAGAAGGGGATTAGATAAGGTTCCCATGGCTTCCAGAATTCGCTGATGAGTTGAAAAAATCTGTTCTGATTTCCGAATGAATGGCAGTTGCTTGGGAATATAAGAAATGTAAAAATCGATGCAAATTTAAAAACCAGGTACTGTTTCATCTATAACTTTTTGTTCGATATTATCGATTGATTGTTTAATGGACAAACCTAGATTTTTATCTTTACAGAATTGAACAATTATAATCGACCGATATTTCCTAATTATACTTTAAGAATAGACTTCAAACATGATTTATGTTAAAATGAATCGATTCTGAATTACAAATATTCCGTATGAAATGTTACAATTTTTATTTGGAGACCTGGATGAGATTTTAGGGAATTCATAAACAGAAATCAACTTTTCTTGTTTATATTGCCGAAAAGAGAAATAAAGGCAAAATATCTGAATATTTACGTGTGACTACAATAGTATGAGAGATAGAATTTAAATACTTCAACTATACATTTCTTTATGGGGTTGGAATCATGAGATTCTAAACAGTATAACCTTCCTCGACTTTTTTCGATCACTCTTTTAGATTTTTCCACAATGTAAATACTTCTTCTTTGACTGATGAACTACGTGGACGTATTATTTTCTATGGGTTATAATATGGTATGAAGCCATTTAAGTACAGACTAACTAAGTGGGAAAAATATTCATTCTTAATTAAATTGAATTTATTTGTCAAGTAGATAATGCATTTCATGAAGAAATAGGTGAATTAGTAGCGCGATTCAACACAGTAGTAAGGCTTCATTGATTTTCAATCCTAGGAAAACATTAGAAAATGACCTAAGCTCTGGAAGCCATAGGACTATGTATACTATTCAAAAATTCTTTAACAAGTATTTTGTTTGAAATCATACAAAATTGTTGAACGCCACTATAATGAAGGAAGATGGGTAACAGCCCTCTATGGTGTTTATTAAGTGCGGTTGCTGGAAACTTTTATTACGGCACTGTGTTAAGATAGGAGAGTGCGAAAGAAGAGTATACAGAGGAGAGGGGAGGGCGAACAGAGGAGATGAGACATCGCAGACGTCAATGTTTACACGATTGTCGTTCCATTCCTGTGTGCGTGTGTGCCGCGGTTGGGTTTTGACATGTGGATTTCGGTAGGTGCAGAAGGGCGTGTGTCTAGTATTAGCGCAGGAGGGTGTTTAGGAGGGCTCGTAGATTGGCACAGAGATTATTTCCGTTGGCCGCACACGTTGCAGATGTACGGGGCCGTGATTTGCTGTGATGTTAGGCTATCGATATCGCCAGGAATGAGTAGTCCACGTTTTAGGAAAGCAGGCAAACAGGAATAGAATGGGTGCGCGATTGAAATTTCCTTCCACGTGAGCCTCTGTGGCGTTGAGGACCAAATTATACCCCGATTAGCGAAAAGAATGAGTGGGCGTGAAAAAACCATGCCGTAGCGTGATCAATCCCTGATAAGTATTTTCCACTTTTTGGGAGCAAAGTTTAATTAAGCGATAACGCCGTTAAATGAAATTTTCGTAAAAGCACGTCAAACAATCCGCGATTTTTCACGCGAATTAACAATTCATTAACGCGCCGAGAAACCTGTTTAAAAAATTTCCGACGCGATATTTTTTGTAACGAGCCTCGTTGGAAACGCTTCCAAAATTCACTAATTTAAAAGCGCTTTTTAAAAATCATTATCTCGCGTTCCCTCGCCTCTTGGCATACATAAATTCTGTCAAAGCCATCACTGGCACTTAATGAACCACGTTACGACCTCTTCGTCGGATTTGCTTAATTCCGAGTTCATCTCTCCGCCGGACAAGGGATGGGATTCGGCGCGGTAATTAGTTGCACAGGTACACACAAACGGCGCGTTTTTAAGCGTAGGAAAGAAGCGGTGAAAAGGGAGGAAAAGGGTGAAATTGAACCTGGATTCGGCTTTGCGTGCGTATTTGCCCGAGTATGTGTATATGGACGCTTTGACGGGCGTGGGAGAGGTTGATGATGCCAGGCGGAAGTCGGGGTTGGAGTTAATAAGGAGACCGTGGCTATCTTAGGGAATAAAAGGGCTCTGGGAACACAGGGACGCCGAAACCGACGACGAGGACGGAAGGAGAGGCCACCCCAAGCGGGGAGGGTAATGAACGTATGCGTAGTAAATCATTATGAGGGGGATCGGGCTCCTTTTATTTTCAAGGGGTTGTGTACGGGGTAGTTTTGAAAGAACTCTTGAAGCGGTGGAGGTGGGAGTAATGAAACAGAATAACGAGGGGAGGAATGACTGGAAAAAATAGGCGGGTATTTTTTAGATGCACCCAATTATGGGTGCGCCTATGAATGAGCGGGGGCAAACGTTGGAGGTTCGTTAAAGTAGGATTACGTAGTGGAAAAAAGGGTATGCCTCGTCAATAGGGGGATTTAAATTTTATTCCATGAGGTATCGATCACTCTTTGGATCGGTAATACATCATTAGGTACGATTTGCAACCATCGCTGAGGGATTTATTGCATTTAATTAAAAATAGGATAGAAAAATGGCAAGAAGAAATGAGGGAGGATAAAATATAAAAAAATAAGAAACTGCTATTTTATCATGGAAAATATTTTCATTTGATTCTAAAAATAAAATATATTTTAATATAATAAGAGCGCTGAAATCGGTCGCAGCGTCCTACGTTGCTGTTTTACTCCGTTCTCTGTTGTAAAGTGTAAGGCTATATTTTATTTTTACCTTAAAATAAAATAATTGCTCCGTAATAATGGAGTCTCACGTGGTAAAGCGTGCTCTTGTTGATCATATGCATTTCTATAAATTTCAATTTATAAATGTTCTAGATGATTTCTTAGATGACCAACCATGCCAAGCATAAGAACTACGGCAGGTAAATTCAATAGGATTCAGTTTTCCATTGCCGTGGTGACCTATCATCAAGCGGAGGCGTATCCAAAATACGACATAATAAATGTTAGAAACATATTTTATGCTCAAATGTGCGTTTAAAAAGCAGGTAAATCACGCTTTTGAGGCCAGGCAATTAGAGTCTGCTTCTTATTTATTTGTTTACATAAGACATTGATTAATGACAACTTATTGCCTAAAACGTTAATAAATAATAAGAAAGGAAACTTTTTCCAAAGGATTTTTCATGATTTACTCCCGGAACCACAGCAAACTTCCTCTGTTACATGTAAGAATACATTTTAAGATTTCTTACAGAAGGAAATCGCTCTCGTGAAAAATATTGCTCCGCTACGTTATTGGGCCCTCCCAAATTATATTCGGCGAGGAAATCCACCACGAAGGTCTCTTTCCGTGGTCTTTGGGGGATGTCAACCCCAAAGAAATGTCACTTCGAGTAATGCTTCACAATACCTTAAAGGCAACGGCTTTCTGATAACTATTTGGTCATGTAATATTTATCTCTTTGTTCTAAATGTGATTTAGGCTCGAGGCGCATGATAAATTGCCGCGCTCATTTGAAAAACCTGTCAAGATTTTTAAAATCGAGCGTGGGTTGCGTGCCGAATCCCCGTATCGTGATGTCGCTGTCCCAAAAGCCCGACCTGGGCGTGGAAAGATACAAGATATATGAAGCCATCCATCATATTTCCCAATAGCACTCATTTCTTCGGCAGCGTCTTAAGTCGGGTTGTTAAGGCGGATTATGCGCATTTATAAGTAAAGTAATTGCACGGACTTTTATTCTCGGTCGATTAGATTCCTCGGAAAATCCCGATTCTGCAATTGAGGTCTCTCGTATTTCAAATTCCATCCGTTCGTTACAATTTACGACATGAATTTTTATAAAGAAGATAGAGGGGGTTGTTTCTTGAAAAA
This sequence comes from Sympetrum striolatum, assembly GCA_947579665.1. NCBI lineage: Eukaryota > Metazoa > Arthropoda > Insecta > Odonata > Libellulidae > Sympetrum > Sympetrum striolatum. The sequence goes on along the minus strand of OX388341.1, from coordinate 96,965,349 downwards.
CGGAGAAATATCGCTAAAAGTTGCCAAAGTTCATATATTGCATTATGTTTTCAAATTAGTTTTGAAAAATAAATACTGGTGAATCACATCACTTTAATTTTCATTTTGAATAATCTGACTGGAAATGTACTTTTGGAATGACATTACCAAAGGACTAAGAGCCAGCGCCATTTCAAATTAAGAATATGAATCCTAAATTTAGACACAGGTGGAAACATGAAACAGAGAAATAGGTAGGGTCTAATTGTATTATACGGAGTATGCTAATTTATTAAATTCCGATTCAAGTCTTCCTTTGTTAAAGTTCTGCTTAAATTCACGTGGAATTCCGCAAAGTAAAAGCCACGTCAGGTAGGTTCTAAATGGTATCCAATTATATACGATCCTGCGTGTTAAATGTAAGAAAAATCTGGATAGTATAAGTTTACTTGATGTCATTTTTTTAGGGAAAACTGCGATCTTCAATGAAATAAGTCGTCTCAATCTAATTTTTTTCCCTTCTGTTAATCAGAATATTGGCCAGTATTCTAGTAAAAATGAATTTGATACTAGTTAGTGAAGCAATAAAGTAGCAGTTCCATACCTTGAAAAAAATAATTGCACAGTAGTAACCGGGGAAAACTTTATATAATTTATATATTTGACTAATTTAAACCACGTAACCATCTATAATATAACGCGCACGAAACCTTAGGTTTTTGGAAACATTACTGTCAAACATGGTCATTTACATGAACCTACTATTTCTTTCCTCGGTTTCATTCCAATTTTGCCTTATCCGAGCAAATATCAGAATCCTGAAAAGCACTTAAATGTTAAGGAAAAAGCAGGGGAAAACGGCCCCAACTTTCTTCCAAGGTTTCCATTGTTTCTCCCTCCCCTTTCGGTAGCATGATGGGGCCCTACTTTTCCTCATCGGGTGTACGACAGATTTCTGACGTTTAATCTAGCGACCCCATCGTCCCTCAATCCCACCGGCGAAAAAAAATCACCCGAAGCAATTCCGAACGTGCCCGGGCGTGTGTGGATGCATGCACGGTGAGAGACCTCCTCGGCTCTTCTGGACACGAAATCTGACAACCTTTTGATGCGTTCCTGTGTAGGACGTCTTATGCCCCTCTCCCTAACTAACAATATTCCCGCAGACGCGTTATAACATCACGTCCCCCTTTAATTCCCGCCCTTGGGTCCGCGCAAATGGGAGGGAGGCATCGTTTAATGTCGAGGGTGGAAAATACGCGGGGGGTGGTAGTCGCACTTAACATCGATCGCTACAGACCGTAATCCACACGCACAGGTCCGATGGCACGCACGCTCTTTGTAGAATTTCTCTTCTCTACCCTCCTTCCTTCCTCTATCCCTCGCCCATTTCCCCATACACCCACCCCATCCCGCTCTTTTCTAGCCCTGCTATTTTCTCTCTCTATTTCGCCGGTCCTACCCACGGCTACAAATTCAATCTGTATCCCTGTGTGTATATGAGTACGGCTCTTCTTCTTGAACGTGCTCTTTCCTCGCTACCATTCTCACCCCCCTTCCCCTCTCACTGTTGCTGTTGGTGGTCTTTCGACCTGTGTCACCTCCCTCGGACTGTTGAGAGGTCTTATCGAAGACGTTCGGAAGGAGGGAATATTGTTTCAGTCTGAGAGATGCTGTAAATATTGTGATGTATTGGTCAACATTTGACGATGTCTTATCAACAGCGATAGTAAATCCATGACCAAGGTGTCTGCCGGTCAAATGTCAAAGGTGAATCTTCACAAAGATCTGAGAATTTATTTTTACCGAGTGTATATAGGACGTTAATTTTGAAGAAAAAGAGTTCTTTCTAAATTTTAGAAAAATATAACTAATCAAGATCCAATTGATTCGGATGTTGCTAAAATATTTGTGAATTGATGACAAAATGAGATAGAAAACCAATATAACTCCTGTTTCATTTCTTCAAAGTTTTATCCTGTATCACGTCTACCTCATGAAAAATTATTTAGTAGATTTTTAAATGCTGTACCTACACGTTAAGCCACGATCGAAAGTATTCTTTATTTACGCAGTTCTATATTTTTTTCTTCGTAATTAAATCAGTAAGATCGAAATATTTGCGAGTATTGATTTCATGCTGTCCTGATGTATGATACATCGAAGTTAATCTAGGTTTACGTGCATAATAACCAGAGTAAACCTTGGGCACTATATTTCCGTTCGACCACATATATAAGAATAGATTAAGGATGTTTCACGCGCTACATAGACAATGATGGAGAATCTAACTGGTGATGGCATGAATGAAGAGAAAGCATACCTCACGAAATACTATTGATATTTAATGTTATATAAAGTATTTTACCTCTGAAGGAGGAAATTCCCCTAAAATAATAAATATTACTCCGACAAAAGTTCTTACCACAGAGAGAATATTTTTTGTGAGAATTAATGGTGCCTCTCGCCTTTCCTCAATACCAAAGGCAAGCGACATGCGAATTTCCCATCAGGTCCTTTCTTTTTCGTTGTGAATGAAGGAAATATATTCTTCGACTGTTAATAAATGACCCCCTCGCCTTCAAATTACCAGAGGAAATTATGATGTGGATACGAGTTTGATAATCCCCAGTAGAGAATAACACGTAACACGTTTCTGCGTGAAATATCTCCTTCAGAAAACGCGTCTGAAATGCAATTCCCAATTTTTTCAACCCCGCAATTTCCGCTAGACGGTATTTCCCGTCGATTATATTTTTTCCACATCCACCCAAATCGCTTTATATTTGACACCCGGGCGTATTTACACATTTTTAAGAGTAATTACCGAGACCGAGAGTATTTTTTTCGTACCGTTTTGAATAAAGAGCGAAAATCCGTAGAAAGCGCGCCCATACGTTATTTATATATTTTTTTGAATCCTTTGCCTTTTCACTTTCCGCTCCCGTAACCCGACTTCCTCCCTCGCGTGAGATTGGAGAGGTGGCGTATGGAGCGCCCTTCTTCTTCCATACCTCCGTTCGCCTCCCAACTTCGATGCTAGGATAATGAGAGGACTGCCGTGTGATTAATGGCTGCGAGATATCGCCCCCTTTCCGACCTTCCACGCACCCGATGGCCTACCAGGATTTGCTCCCTCTGAGCCACAAGTGGTACCCTTCGACGCTCGCTCGCCCGTTAAATAATTTTTACCACGTTTCTCTTTGCGCATCTTTATCGTTCGTCCTCTCTCGCCCGATCCCAGCCACTGATTTCGCTATTTGCTTTCGCCGAGCGGAGGCTTCCCGATATGCGTAGCGCGAGGATTCCCTTTAGCGTGAGATCAGCAGTTTCCTATTTCCTTCCCCTCATTAATAGTTCGGTGGCTCATCCAAGGCCTTCTTTAGCTGCTCTAATAATTCTCAATATTCAATTTCATCTCTCCTGTGCTGAGTTTTGCAAGTTATTATCAATAAACAACACATAAGTTATTACTAATGATTTGTTATAACTGAGTAATATTATTATGCAGGTACATTTCGGCAATTATATTGCTTATTGAAATACCATAAGTACATAAGGCATATACTAAGGATCCATGGGATGTATTTCCCAATACGCAATGTATAGAAGGCTCCCGGATAGTCATGTGGACAGCGCATTTGCCATTGGTGAAAGCGGCCCCGGGTTCGAATCCCGGTGGGAGCCAATGTGCGAAATGATCTTAAGCTGTCGAAGCACTTTTAACAATACTAATACTACTGCAATGTATAGAATAATGTGCCTTATCGTTAATTTGCAATATTTAAGTAGTGTGAATAAACTATCAAGATAATACCACTCAACTGGGTATATTTTGATGGTAAATCAATATTTGTTAGGCTGCACCGATGGACATACGGCAACTTGCAAACTGAAGGCTTTCATCTAAATTTGGAGAAACGTTGACGTTAGTCCGATGATACATATTATAGTGTGATACGACGCTGAACTTTAGTACCAGTCTCTTACTAAATCTTATTTGTAGTAAGATATTACGATTTGCTCTTCAAAATATAATTTATCTATACGTAGCTAAATAGGCGGTGTACTATATTAGAACTTCTTTAAGATATTTATCAGGGATAAGTAAGAATGAATAACTAGCTTATTATAGGAACAAAAGACTAGACATAAAAGTGCTTAGTCGAATAAATAGATATAAAGCCCTATAGAAGTTTGAATTCATCTTGATTCTTTGTTACAGGAATGTATGCATAGCTTTGCTTTACCGCATATAACTGAGGAAAGAAAAGTGTAGAAAAGAGATGTTTTATTCGAATTAATTCAGGGAGTTAAGTTGATAGAGATTATTAACATTTTCCTGCAATGAAACTTAACCGAATCAATGTCGACCTTAATTCAACCGAGCTGACTGTCTGCCCTCGAAATCCATCAAACACCTCGTCATTTTCATTTTTCACTTCTCTCTCCTTTCTTATGAAAATTCTCATCAGCTCACAACACGCGAATCCCTTTTGCCGCTGCTCGACTCACGGCACTTTCTTTTGTTTCCTCGTGATGCGATTCCTTTCTTTGCTTCTGCAAATATCCCTCAACGTCGTCTTGCTATCTATCTCCTTTTTTTGATTTGCCTCGCCTAAGACCTCATTCCCACCCTTTTGATCCAACTCTTTATCTTTCCTTTTCCATCATTTATTACACTCTTACGCCATTTTTTTCTCCTTTTTTTCCAACCTCACGGAAACCTTCACTTGCTCATTTTTCAGTCTTTCCTCTCCCAGTTTTTCACTCTTTCTTGATCATCTCACCGCTGACCTTTTTTTCAGCCGAATCTACCCTTATGTCAAACGCCTTCATTTTCTCTATGTGTTATTCTGTTTTTCTCTCATCTCCATATTCATATTTTCATCGTATTGTATCCTTCAATCAGGATTATACATTGGAAGGGAGACACAGAAAGAGAGAGAAGTTGAAGGAATGGAGAAGAGGAGAAGAAGAGACGAACGCAACACTCCGAAAATGGAAAGTTTTATTTGCGATTGGAATCGGCTGAATCGCAAGGAATAAAATTCAAGGATCTTGATCCTAACCGTGCGCTCACCAAAATAGAAGAGTGGGAATAATTGCTGCGCTCCTATATATAACCCTCGAGCTTTTTCCACTGCATACATAAAAGCAACGAATCGTGTTTCTTTCCTGCACAATGATTGGACGACGAGAAAGATTTTCGTTATTTTCATAGGAATGCATTATAATTATCAATTTGCCTTTCAGACCTTGGGACATGTTTTCATGTAGAATGAAGATAGGCGAGATTTTATTAAATATCGCTGACTGGAATCAGAAAGGGCTGCATATATAATTTGCTTACCTCTTTTTTAAGTTAGGTTTGGTTGGTGTGAAGTTTTATTTTTTTAGAGAAGGCTGATGCGACCGCTTTCTGAGAATTGTGTATGAGATCCGTAACGAATCATATGAAGAATAAGGAAGTACTCACTTGTGTCCAGTGCTTCAGCGTTGGCGATGGAATACAGCACCAGGAGGCAGTACAGCCTAATGGCCGTTTGCGGAGCCATTGCGTCTCGTGGCCACCGCCGATATGGGGGTTTGGAATCTTCGTTTTTCATGACATATCTTCTGAAAACAGAAACAAAGAGCACATTCAATTATTTATATAAAAGAAAGTTATAAATTAAAAATAATAGATTCTACTATTACTTATTATAACAGCATAACTATTGCTATTTTACTGGTCGTTATTTTCATACTACAAACAAAATATAATACCGAAGTAAAGTCCGTTAAAAGAATTATTTTCAAGATTAAAATCAATAACTGTAAGTTTCAAGTATTTAAACAGCAATAAAATCATTTCTGAAATTTAATAATATCTATTTTACTAATTCAGGGAGCTACTGAAAAAAATCTCGGAGATTTCATTATGAAATATTTTTATCAAGCTGAGTTTAAGCACATTCTTTCTCTTTAAATGATTAACACATTTATATTTTTTGATGACGCAGCGTCTTTAAGGGAATTATTTCAGCAATTCGCACCGTAAAATCTATGGTAGTGAAATGTTTAAGAGTAAGAGAATGAAGTAGGAGAGTATAAGTTCGAAATTACGAAGAACACTCTTTTTCTGCAGGTATTTGCTCTCATTCCCCGTAAATAACATCTTCACATGACTCTTCAAGACAAAATTCATCTCCTTTAAGGGAAAACAGTTAATGCTGCAACTTGCATAATCTATCTTAATCAAGGACCTGCCATTTATCTTCAATATTCATAAGGTATTTCATCCGAAGAAGATAGAGCCATTCTAGATCACGTCGAATAGCTATCCCTTCTGTATTGGTGATACCAAATCAAATAAATGGACTGATCTTCGACGGGACTTTAAAGGCATATATACAACACTTTATTTACCTTGTCGAAATCAGTAATCCCAACTGTAGCGAGTTTTCCTTTCCTGACCAAACACATTTCCATCGCCTCCTAATTCGACGCTTCGCTCGCGGCCCGGAATTCATAAATATAACGCCTAAAGACAGGAGCGTTCCTTAAACGCCGGATATTATTCAACTCTATGTATCTGCCGCTCTTGACGCGTCACGGCCGAAATTTTAAAGGGATCCATGCCTCGAGACATTCGTGCACCTCATCACTATCTCGGCCGAGCATACACCTTAAATCGCCAGAACGAGAGCCTCCTCCGCCCATCGCAAAAAGGAACAAACAACGCGAGGAAGAGGTGGTGAGCCGAAAAATAGCGATCTCGGGAGCTTGGCGAGCACGCCGCACGGCGTCACCCCCGTCGGCGGCTACCGGTTAAAGCGTGGGCGTCGGGACTGCATAATTCATGCGAAGTATAACAGATACCTCACTCGCTTTCGAAAGAGATGAGGAGGAAAAAGCACCTAAGGCGGAAGTAGTACGAGGGGGAGAGGGAGACAAATGCGCGCGCAACGAACATTTCATTTACTCGTCCTCAACTTTAAAAACTACTGCCCACACATTCCTCGCAGAGTATGTTAAAGAGCGGGGAAATGAGGGAGATTCCGCACCGAGAGTAATTACAAATCTAATCTCTCCACTCGACACAAACATTCTCGTACGTCTCCCTTTTCGCGTGCGCGGTCCACATATTCCCCTCTCTAAGCTGCACTTTTAATGGCCGTGAGAAAAGGATTGAATCTCTGAAATTGCGGACGCGAAGGGGAGGGATTTCGTTATTTCGCTCGCTCGAACGCTTTCCCTCGGATTGTTTGGAATGGAATTCGTTATGGGATTCTTCTCTGATAAGCTGAAAAAGCGCTCGCCGTTTCTCATAATATCGGGCCATCTTTCCGGTATTGTGTTGGCGTGTTTTTAGGAATCGATGAAATTCCGCGAGAAAATAAGTTTTCGTGATTTCTTGGGTGATTTTTATGGAACGAAGGACAGACGTATAAACAGAGCTCGTGATTTTTCGTTTCCGCCATTTGGTTTAAAAAGTGAGAAAAGTGATGTTTGAGCAACGCCCATCAAACGTCAGTTCACTCTTATGGGAGTAGGTAAATATGTGTAAAGCATAAGATGTATGTACTCCGTTTTTCACTTTTCATTCAAGTTTCGATGGATACCAATTCATGAAAATGTAACTAATAATCTATCATGTAAACTAATACCAATTTATTTTACTGTCAAATTCATTACATAATATTCAATCTTTTAAACTTTATATTCCCAGGTTCGCCTTGATTCTCTCAGCGAGAGATAAATGCTTTTTTCTCAATGAAAAATTATTGCTTAGACTATTTGTAACTTTGTTATTAGAATGCAACATATTTCTTGGGAAATTTTGTTTAGGAATCTTGTAAAAGTATTCGACTTTTAGAAGACATTTTTCAACTAATCATCAAATTAAAATTAACTACAAATCATTTAAATACAAATTTTCCTTGCCAACATTTCTCTACTTAGGCGGCTAAACCTAATATAACTGAAGATATGGAACTATCTAGGACTTTTTAACTAAAACGTGAATTTCTATCAATCTTTACCTTTTATTCGTTACAAGTAGTAGTTATATTATCCCCTGTCCAAATTAGTTATTGCAGTTAAACGAATTACCCCTTTTAATATCTTTGACAATTCAAATAAATATTTTTCTGTTTAAGTAATCACCAGCCCCTTGGAATTATAAAAATATAGGAACTTATGTGTAAGCGCGAATGTCATGTTTTCAAGCATTACCAAGATGGCAAATGCAATTAAGTCAAACTAAGTTATATTAGAAAACTATGCAAAATAAAGTGCTCAACTCATGGTTTACATGAATGGCAAAGAAATGAGTAAATTCATAACCGCTTGTATTTAAAAGAAGAATAATGTATGCTATCGCTGAGAACACGAGTTTTTGCTGGAAAAAATCTCGGGCAGGTTCATTTCGATAAGTAGTGTCGTCTGCCCTTCCTTCAGACATCTTTCCCAAATTAGGCATTTTACATGCCTCCTCGCAGGAAAATTTCTCAAAATTCACCCTTTGCTCCTCCACGGCTAATGGCATCCCACGCGTCGCCCAATTCTTTTTCGGAGACTATTCTACGTAGGAAAAAAGGCGTCCCGCACCATGTGCTGCACCGCCCCTATCTCTGGCAGAAGGCCCTTCGTAATTAGTTGCTTCCCTACGTCTGGAGTAGATACGCGATACCTCGGAAGAAGCACAGATAAGAGAAGAGGCCTATGAGAAGGGCGTAATAGAAATAGTTTTTCCTTCTTTTGTTCCGGAATCCCTTACTCATCAGGGATCGTTGTTTTTTCTCCTCTTCTTCCTCCACTGACAGACCCGTCCTGTGTTTAAAGGAAGCGTAGAGATGCATCCAACAGCTGTTTCAGCGCAACTACGGCAAAGTTCTTTCACAGCCGTGCACTGCTAATTAAGGGACGGGTTGATCCTCGGAAAATCAATTTACGGCGCTATCTAATGGGTGTTAAATAGGGACGTTTCCCTACGCAATTAATAACGCAGCCTTTAAATTGAAAAACTTGCTAGGGTATTATTTTCGGGGGATTTTGTTGTCTAGACTTTTCATCGCATCCCTATTGAAACTGTAGGGTGATGTTTCATCTCCGATGAAAGAGGATATAAATAGGGTGTTTGTTTTGGAGACTGAAAGTTTTAGCCCACTGATAAAAGTGACTCATTATTTAAGGTGGAGTCACGTTATGGTTTTGGTGATTTCTGCAATGTACTTGTATAAATAATTGAGCCCTGCCGTCAATTAGGGCCTAAACAAAAAAATATATTTTATTAAAACTTATCATTTAAACCACTTAAGTTTTAATAATTTTAAAATTATTGTGATTAACTTTTGAGGTTGGTAATGAACTAATACTTGTAATGGTTCGTATCTCTAATCTAGTCTAATATTTGCTTGTTTGCATGTTTTAGTTTATTATTCTAGCCAATTGTTTTTTATGTATTGCTTGACAATTCTCATGCAATACCTTCAGAGATGGAAGAGAGGTAAATAGGCCGAGCCTACCCATGAAGATATAATAATGTACATACTATGTATGTAGTACCTTATTTATAGACTACGGCATGATTCGAGTTGAATGTCGAGTAAGTCAATGTGGGAATTTGACCCTGCGGCGGCGGCCGAATTGTGTAAAAATAATAATAGCGGTTTTCTGTCAAATTTTACTGGTGTGTTCACATTGTTTTAATTATACCGTTCCTTCACATAGATTTTTCAATTTTCATTCAGTTAAGCTACTTTTCTGAGGCGAACAAGGAAAGTTCTCCAAGTGACAGAAGCGAAACTTTTATCTTCAAAATTTGTTACCGACATCCTGAATCTAAAAATAGATACATTTTAGAAAGGAGAGAGATTTTTCCGAAACTTCGTTAGAGGAAAGAAACAAATGTTTTTGACTTTATCTTGTCAATCAAATACAAAGTTCACCTTTTTCAAAAATATTTCCAGTCGTAACTCAGAGGAACCTTTTTATCGATAGATCGACCCTCTAAACATGGACGGGGCAAGGATGTGGAAAGTTTTGGTGGAGCAAGTGACAGGTGACCTCACATGTCAGACCTAGAGAGCGTCATGTGAGTACGGCAGGAGGGTTGCGGTAAGAAGGAAGACCAGGCAAATAGCGTTAACATATGAGGTTTTTGGATCTAGGGGCGTGTGGTAAATTGGCAGTGTCCAGAGTTAGGAGTAAGGTTGCGCCTAATCGAACAATGGGTTTGGAAGCAGGGGGTCCTCTTGCCTCGAACTTTACGCCCTGCTCATTTTTCTGACGTTAAAAAGTAGAAAAAGGGACTCCTTACCGCTGCCTCCGTCCGGTCCTCCCGTGGACACAATAGGAAGAAACTTGAGAGCATTTTGAGTGAGCATCCAGAAGCCATTTATTCCAGGTAATACGGGTGGTCCGATCAGTTAAGGGACTGAATTTTATTAGTTCCGAAGTAGGAGAGCGGGAAGTGGCCTTCAAAGGATTCCTAGAAGACGGCTAATGAGTGTGACTACGCACTTAAAATCTATAAATTGATAGGAACTGCTGCCTAAGAGTAGGTCATAGATATAGAAGCCATATAAAATGGATTCCAGTAGAGCTAGACTATTCAGGGGTCAATGATACCCATATCGATTTAAAACAAAACCTTAGAAAATATCTAGATCGTAAACTCATCGTCATTTTCTCACAGAAATTTAGCAGGCCTGTACTAAACTTAATATCCTCACTCCCAGTTTATTTATTCTAGCAAAAATCAATTCCTTTACAATAAAATTTTGTGGATTTGATTCTAAAAGAATGATCAACTGGCATTAAACTTATAACAGTTTTATATGAAACACTAAGTAGAGCTACGTAAGATATCAAGCGAACACTAATTTTTCAAAATTTCCATTCGCGTTAACGTTTCCAACCGTGGAAGCATTCGTGATAAGTATCGTTTCCTGTATTTGCAACGCATTATTCTAAACATTGATTTCAGGGCGAAACGACCCATATTAGGCATATAAATGAAGTTTTTCTTATTGAATTTATGAGATGAAACTCTAAATACGTTTTTAACCCAAGAACATTGTCTCTGACTGAAAGGTGTAGAAGGAATACGAAATCATTAATGGGATCGGTACGCGAGTCTTTTGTAATGTGTAAATCACGTACACTAAGTGACGAAAGGAAAGAAAGATAAATAACAGTCCTCACACGCAATTTCGGACCTCAAGTTGAAGCGATGATGAGCGATTCGAATATTTAACCAGAATTTATCTCGGGGACGGTTATTTTAAAATCTAATCGCTCCCATTAGCTCAATTTAGGCCGGGCAGGAGACGAAATCACTTATTGATTAACGAACCGTTCATACTGGGATTAAGCGAGCGTCGAATTCCGAGTGAGTAGACGCCTAATAACCTCTCTCCGGACAACCGAATCCTCTAATTGATCGACGGGAGGCGAACAAAAGAAGCGTGATTGCGCAACAATGTGGTGTCGCCGCGAGAGAATGGGAAGACGGGGAAAAATCAGTGAGTTGCCACTCGGAGCATTTTCGGAAGGAAATGGTTTGATGAGAAGGTGCGGGAGGGCGTCGGGGGACGTCTCATCTCCCGCCGATGGAAGGCCATTATTTATTGAATATGGAAAAGGGGAATGAATAAAAAATATTGGGTGGGGCGGGCGGTGATGGAAACCCACCCTCATTCCCACCCGAAAATCCCTCTTAAACTACTCAGCACATCTGGATTGGCCTCCTACTTTTCCTGCTTCTTTGGCATCACTCTTCGTCTCACGCCGCTCACTCTGAGAGGGAATGATTGAGCAGAAAGAAAATGCTCATAAAAAGTGGGATCATGACAATGAGATCTTTTGTTTGGTCCATCTTCTTAGATCTACGATAATTGTTGATTAGGAAGGGAGCTTGGTATCATGATCTGTGTAGTAGTTTAGCCTTTAGAGTTGATGTGAGAACCCTAATGAACTACACTCATGAAAGATGGTTCTCTTGCTTGCTCTTTTAGAAATTTTTGACAAAAGAATTAAACAATGCATTTCTCACAATACTCATTTTCAAATTAGGTTTGAGTTGTCCAGGGTTTCACATCAATTCCAAGATCATCATAATTAGAATTAAATATGAGTAAATTCAAGTGACTATTGCCTTTTTTCCTGTGTAAAATCTTTCAGGAGTCTTAATTAAATACGTAAGTAACCAACACGACTTTAAGACTGCCACTAACCACAATTAATCAGGCTAAATCAATGACGTCAGCCTCAATAATTTCAATACGAAACACTTTACACTAAAAAAAATTTACTGTAGTTATTTTTAAAAATAGTTAGCCTGTGATTGCTCGGACTACCATCACTTACAAATTTCTTGAAATCGTGAGATGGGGCTTTTATACATTACATGTCATAACTTAAATACGCTTTTGCTGAATCCATTAAGCTCTTAAGATGAATTAAACGAGAACCTTTTCTGTAATATCAAGATAATGAAAAGCATACCATACAGATCGTCTCATACCTATAGCATTTATAGCAGTTAGAATGCGTGACAAGCGCAAGCTACGATAACCAGGTGACAATGTTGAATCTGTTCCTCAGCTCGATAATAATTGAGCACGACTAGCCTCCGATCAATCCGATAAACCTAGCGTGACGACAGGACACGCCAGGCAGGTAAATTATTAATCCTCCGATAGGCGTGTGTGTGGGAGAAGCGAGTGTCCGCAACATCCCGAGCATCGACCGAATTGTGGAAGCATTTCGCCGCAAGTGATCAGAAATTTTCCTGATGGACTAACCTCCGAAAAACTCGTCGAGAAGAAAGCATAATACGAGAGATGTCACCCAACCCCAATCCGATGGAGAGGCTATGGGGCTGTGTAGGAATCCCGTCAAGTGATGGTTTGGAGGGGCAATTCAAAAGAAGGGCACGGGGGTTGATTCGTGACGAAGGTTGGCTGCACGGGAGAATGGAAGAGGGGACGATGAATAATACTTATTTCGCAGACGATCCGACCCGCTATTTCCCTTTCCCCCTCGTGTCAGTCATATCGATTTCCCTTTCCCGCATTGCCGCGGGAGATAGGTGGGCTTCATTTCGTCCCATCAATTCGAGACATCGTCGCATGTGGCATCTCCGCTCCATTCTTCTTCATTGTGCACGAAATACGGCGGCCGGGAACGAATAAAAGAATCCTTTTCGTTATTTATTCATTTCGGTCCCCGTGATAAGCGTCTGACATCCGTCCGAACTGGGCACGAGTTTGAAAGCGTTTCCCTCTCGAAAAAAATGGAAGTCGAACTCCGAATTGACGTCTGGATACGTCCCGCGACTGCGGGAAAAGGCTATTGTTTCGTTCGGACGGCGAGTTTACAGGAGTCGGGATTTTTCTTTCGTTTAATCTCGGCCGCGGGGGGGAGATTGGCCGCCCCCTGTTTTGATTTATCTGCCTGCACCGCCGCACATTCATAAAGCCCCAGAATTGGCGAATTCCCGCTTAATTTACCACCGGGGAAGCGTATAACTTAACCGCTTTAATTCGGCAAAAGTTCCGAAATGAACTCGAAAATGCGAGTGGACTATTTTCCGCCGGACAATTTTGTCTTAGTTTAAAATTCATTTAAGCGGCAATCCCACGCGCACTTTTAATTTATCTGCTCCCTTTCCCCCGTTCATTTATAGCTCCAGTTTTTCGCAACTTGTAAGCAGATAACGTTTCTAGCGAGATACACAAGAATTCGGCGAGGGGATAAATCTGCCTGCAAACCCATACATCTTTCTCCGTCCGCCCTCTCTCTCTTCCATATTGCTACTGTCTCTCTCGCTCTCCTAAATTCTCTCCCGTACTCGACCGAACGTCTCCCTTTTCCCCTCGGACTCCATTACATTTCGCATTCTTTCCTGGCATCCCATTTTCTCCTGCCTATTTCTCAATCCGACTTATTTTCCCTTTTTCGCATGTCAGCATTATTTCCAGATTAAAAGCGGGGACGTAAATTCGCACAACTGTGAGAGGATTTGCATTGAAAAAATCTTAATTATTTACTAGACTGCTTATTCTCTCTCTCTCTTGAATTTCATGCAGGCCGTGGATTAATATTTCTACCTGGGTGTAAAATATTTTGCGTTGCATTTATGTTAATTTTGTGGTGCGTTCCTTTTTTTATTCCTGCGGTCCAAGGTGGAATTTAAGCCCGCTTACATTTCCGAAAATTCACGGGTAGAACGCAAAAGTTTTCCATCGCGTATTACGTATTTTATGACTGTAATATTGCTGGTGGTTTCAGCAGAACTTAATTATGAATGTATTTGAAAATGTCTAATTTCTAGTCAAGCAGGAAGTATTTTAGACTACTACTTCAGTAGATACACTTGGAACGTGTATCTACTGAATTCTTAATCGTTTTCAAAATATTTTAACCTAATTTGCATGAATTGATGAGAAATTTTAGTTACCATGTCACGGACTCTTGTGGAGAGAGTTGATTCTGTAAAGTTCGACTGAATAATATAAAGATTATTTATTCTTTATCAATCTCAGGAAATGGCGATATTCTACAATGTTAAATATTTTTCTCTGCATTTTCTGTTAAATGACTTTATAATTTCATTTAAAAACAAATTATAGTCACTAAATAATTTTTGAATTAACTCTAAGAGTAGAATTTAAAGTGTATCTTTTTACAAACACATATGACGAATGGAAATGGAAGGAGGATTTGTCGGAATTCGTCATATTTCGAAGATGTGTTTTACTTTTTACCATAATTAACCATTTCTAAAGGTGTTTATCGAAAATATAATGATTTGACAATTTTCAGTTAGATTCATAATACATAAATATACCAGATAAAAGGTATCTACCTAGCCATATTCAACTGCATAACTTAAGGAAAAAGATAGATGTATAAATTTTCCTGTGTTAATGGTACCAAATAAATTTATTCATTTACTTCTGCGTTGGGCAAAGTAATTTTCTAATTGCCACTGAATTTATCATTTCCCAAGATAGCATTTCCTCTTGTGTCGAAAAGCTATTTCGTTTAACTACGTAAACGAAATAAGTCACGTGCAAGCCGAACGCTCGGACCTCTCATTCCGCAGGCACCTTCGGATTTTCCTCAGAAGCACTTTCTCCTTTAATTCCCATTTCCCTCATCTGCGAACCCTTTTCCTCCTCCGTCCCTCAGCGTTATTTACGAAGGGAACTGATTACGAATGGGTAATGGTCCATTATTCAGAAGCACGTCTGTCCCGAGCTCGAATTAAATCTCTTAAGAGGCGCCGAAAAAGATGTTCGAGGTATGAATATGTGTGGACCCTTCCGTGGAAAAGCCTTTTGCCGACCTCTGCTCTTTCCTCTCTCACTCGAGGCCTTTCCTCCCGAAATGGCTCGGAAGGGAACAAGCTAGCCGTTTCGCGTCGTTTGAATTTACTTTTCCTTTTGCACTTCGATATCTCTTTCTCGCAAGCAAGGATTACAGTGGAAACCTGCTTTCTGGTGCCTTTTAGATAAGGAATTGAAAAAGGACCAGCGACCATGTGTTATTTTGGGTCTGTACTTTGCAAATTCGACGATATTCTTCGACACCCCAAAATACGAAGGAAAATTTTATCATGTAATACTCTTACAGGTAAAAAAATATGTTAAGTAGGTCAACAAAACACCTCTGCTTTGATTGCTATTTCGTAGCTGAAGGAAATTATTTGAAAAACCGCAAGAGGTCAACTCAATTTTCTCCTTTCGGTAATACAGTATTATATTAAAGAATTCAATAATGTTCTCTGCCGATCAGATCAGACTAATATAACACTGTCTGGGAAAGAAATTGAAAAATCACGCTCGCTGTCACGCGAGAAGAGATGATAGAATTTTGCGGTTACATATATTCACAAAAATAATTCGGATTTCGTAAATCATGAAAGAGGTACCGTTACTTTATTTGGCAGGCCATCATCAACAAATCAAGCTTTCCTTTTCATGGCCTTTCTAAAAATTATATTTGGAATCAGTTTTTTATCTTAAAATGAGCAGAATAATCTGTTTTTGGTTTTTAATATGTATTGCAATATCAAATTAGGTGTTTCGTTCAATCAGAAACAAATTTAGCGGGTATTTATCTTATTTTCCAGAAATATTTGAGAAGATTTACCATGCTCCTGGGTACTAAAAATAATCGTTTTAAGATTTTATGAAGAACAGTATTTTTTAAATGAAGGAAAGAGTTTTGGTATTTTTTCCACATTTTTACATTAGAATCACGACCGATTTTGACGAGTTATCGTCATCTTCTGATAATATAAAAAAATTGTAGAAAAAATAACATCTCTCTTTCCTTTATTTTACATGATGGATTTCCACACGGTATCACCTGACTCTGTGAATTTCAGTATTTTCATCTTTCATTGAAAATCATTTTCAAATGAAGAAATTAAAATTCTGAAAAGTTCAAATCTTTTATGGCATAACTTTTGATTACCTTCGGTAGAATGCTTTTTAGAATATTTTCCTTTATTGAAAGAATAGTGAGAAAGGCTCACGTGGTAAGTTGAGCACGGAATGTCTGCAAAATTAATCTTTGCTAACTTCATTTGACTTATTTACTCAGATTGAGAATGCTTAGTAATTAATTAACACCAATTAAGTATTAGTAAAATCAAAATGGAATTTCAAATGTTTTCATAAGGTTTCACTCGAAAAAAACATGGATTGATCAAAATCATCATTCATGTCTAAATTATCCTCAGAATGAATCAGCTTTTGGAAGACGCGACCGAGGCGTATGGGAAAGTAAGAAAAAGAAGGTAACGACAAATGTGGCGGTGCAGTTAATCTGCAGGGAGACTTTCCCAGCGACAGTGTGACATTGCCCCTATTATGAATGGGGTGCGAAGTCGTAAATATTACTACATTGGTCGAGAAACATCGGATCTCGGGAGCTTTAAGAACGGAAGATCCATCCTGAGATGGGAATAGAGTCGGAGAGAAAATATCAATAAAAAATAAGGACGGGATACCGTCTTTGATACGGCTGCAAGGAGATTCTACATCATATTATTTTTTCTTTGCTGCCGCTTGGTGAGAATAACGTTGTCTCATGAATCACGAAACAGGTGAAAAATACACGCGAACTGTAATGATCAAGACGGAGACTTTAAGCCGTGATTTACATTGGCTGCACCTGGGTATGCCGGCTCAAAAAATGGTAATAAAGAGGATAAAAAGATTTATCGGCGAGTATGATTCATTCAGCAAACATGTTACTGGAAATGCCGGACAGATTTATCTCCATTTATATTTTCATTCGGTCGGATTGTGAGGATAACATTACAAGAGCCCAGCCGATCAATGAATCATTCTAGGTATTTTTCGGAAGCCGCTTTGCGCCTAAATAAATACTTAAATAAATTACCCCGGGAAGGATCCCACGTGTGGATACGCTTTCTGCTCCGAATGCAAACGAACCTTGTTGGCGACTTACTTCTGATACCCAATAAGTTTGAATTTGCATATTTTAGGCCCACGCGGGTGTACGCATGCGGAACGTTTTGTTCCGGGATCAGCGCTAATTTCCATCGACGTTCCGCGGCGTAAATTATAATACAAAGCAAATACCTTTGGAGCCGCCCGGTCATGTTACCGCTAAAATAGCCAAGGAATGAATGCATACGTAGTAGCAGATTCAGAAATTGGAAACATAAATCGAAGGGGAATAAGAACGACCTAGGAAAGCAATATCTGGGTAAAGGGATCTTTTAATGAATATTTTACAGGACCATTGTACCATAGCTTCCCTTGTACTGGTGTTTATTTTCAAGATAAATTTATTAGTTACTTTCTTTGAATGGGAGGGTCAATCTTAATTGCATTCTTATGTAACATTATCAGCCTGTCTATTGTATTATGTACTGTGTAACCTAATCTCTCGTTAATTCACTTTAGTTTTCTCGAAATACGCGATTTTCTCGCCTCAATCTTTAAAAGCGACAAAATCTTCGCAGGACTGAGTGATTCTTCTTCCCAGTCAACTCCACCGCGCATTAACTCCATATAAACCCTCATATGGCGCCGTGTTTTATGACTCTGTCTCTCTTTCTCCCGCCATCTCTCTCCCTCTTCCATCTCTTCATCAAGGTTCGTGAATGGTTCTCCTAGTATATTTCCATCCGTTTGTGACCGCTCTAGGGGCCATGATATTTCTAAGGGTTGGGAAAAAAAGGGGCAGAGGATGATGATGCTGCTGGCCTCGGGCTGTTCCCCTGCGCAAGGCGGCGATGAAGGAGAGAAAGCGAGAGACAGATATATATATGTGCGCGCACGCGTGGGGTCCTTGGTCTTTGGAGAGATTCAGACGGCTGACGACGAACAGAGTATTACAGAAACGGGGAAGAAAGGCAAAGAAGTGGAGAGACGGGGAAATGCTACGGCCCAAGTGTATCTGTATTGCGAGGAATAAAAAACAGGCGGAAAACAGCGACAGAAATCGAGTGGCTGGGGAAACAAAAGAACTTCAATAAACGCGATACTTTGTATCTCCGGAGCTTGGTGCATTGCGGATGCTTATTTGAGTTTTTTCCCTGTGCCGTATCCGTCCCGTGCGAGAGAAAGACTATTTATCACGCGTTTTGCGAGAGGAATTATATACTTGATTTAACGGCTTATTTACGGGAGTTGTAAGTGAGCGAGAAATATATTTAACTTCTGGGAGGAAAAACTGGCCAGGGCTCGCTGGTCCAGAGGAGACGATTTTCATGATTCATTGTATACGTTTTGAAGAGACGTGCTACAGATTGTGCATCATTAGGTTAAAATTCGTACATAAGACCTTAATCCATTATTATATTTTAATTATTCACATTCGAAATTAAAACATCGAAAAAAGTAATCATATCAGAAAAATAATTAAGTTTGTAAGGTTGGTGGAGTAAACTTTTTTAAGAATCATAGAAGACTTGGGATAAGAAAGAAAGCACTTCCCAATATAAAATAATCGATTCTGTGATTTGCGTGAATGTAACTTGTAATTCCATCTCTCATCGCTGTATAGGATGTAATAAGTATAGGGAAAGAAAGTATTAATTTTTGTAAGGTTACATCTAAACTGACAAAATATGTAAACATTTGGTCAAAAAGATTTATTTAATGAATTGAAATCAAATTATTTACAATTTTTTTCTTATCAACGCTAAAAATAGCTGAAACAAATGGATTTAGAGGGTATACGACGTATAACAAAAATGTGTGAAGAGAAGCCTACGGAAAAAAACTAATTTAATCGATAAACTAATTAATCTTTACTCAAAATAAAGAAAATACACTACTGTATTCTACTAACAGGTTAATATGAGAAAAGTGTTTCGGTTATTTCACAACAAGTTTTATAGTAACACTAAAAATAATTACCTTCAATTATTTTTATCAGACTGATTATTTATCAGTGAGTAATTGAAAATGTTTACGGTAGAGCTCCATTAGTGTCCTTAGGCTAATTTAAAACATAATTCGTCTCAGAAAAAATCACTGCGATAAAACAGAGGAATAACCCAAATATTTCTAACAAATTGCTTGTAAC
This sequence comes from Sympetrum striolatum, assembly GCA_947579665.1. Lineage (NCBI taxonomy): Eukaryota > Metazoa > Arthropoda > Insecta > Odonata > Libellulidae > Sympetrum > Sympetrum striolatum. Next base: position 96,945,801 of record OX388341.1, on the reverse strand, counting down.
AAGGATTAAACGGGATCTCCACCTGCATCTCAATATTATCGTACTTTCAAAATAGCTAGGTGCTTCGAGACAGATGAAATATATTTAGTGTAAGTTAATCATAAGCACATTAAGTTTTTATGAGGAAGAGAGTCATAAACGGAAAGTATGCAAGCCTCCTTTGAAATACGACGTCGTAACTAATGCCTCGACTTGACCCAAAATTCGAGTTTGATGGCCGAGCGGGTGTTTTAAATGGAAATTTATCGCCGATTGTCTCCTCGGATTCCCAGCCTATTATTTCTGCTAACGCGCAACCGCTGGACGCCCGTATTCCGGCCGCAGTGCCGCTGTATGATTTAGTGTATCTAGACACAAAGCGACAGAGCAATTGTTTTGCCCCTAATGTCACCGGCTTAATGCGAAATTCGCCCGAATGGGAAGAGGATCTCCAGAAAGAGGAATCGGCCGCAAGAAAGGATGGAAATGGAAACGCAGAGGAATAAATGAGGCACGGTAAAGTGAGGGAGAGATGCAGATAAAGCGAGATGAGCGGGAAAAGGGGTTTTAAAGATTTGTGTGGAGATGGTTCGTTGGCTCCATCTTATCTGATGAGAGCTCTCTCCCAGACTCCGCTACTAAGAGATCCTGACACAAGGGCGGCCGCCAAACGATATGAACGCCCTCGGGCATCTGAGAGGACCCCTTCACCATCCCTGCGTCTTTGGTCCCGCAGACGGAGCGGTTCTTTCAGATCGGCATCTTTAGGGTCCACGGAATGAGCCGTGACTGCGGTTATCCACAGCGTGGCTATTGTTAAAGGAGCGAATTCGAGAGAGAGACTCCCGCGAGATAGATAAAGGACCCGAGGAAGGGTAGCGACGTCTGCAGAGGGCAGGCTTAAGATCGGACAGGTTTTTTGGTCCGCGATGGGCGATAGAAGGCGAGTTCCTTTTAAGAAAAGTGCCCCGTAATGGTTGATGCGGTAGTCATGTCTCTTGGAAAGGAAGAGATAGGTCGGAGATGGAAAGGAATATTTGGTCTTATGGGTCGGAGTGAGATGTCGTGAGGTTTCTTAGCCCGTCACGGGAGAGCCGGATGCATGAAGACCTTTGATTGGTCCGTTAAGCGTTAGGTACGAGTGTTGCGAGTGTGTTTGTGTTAAGATATTGGAGGATGATGAGTGGGGACATGACAATTTCCTTCCGCAGTGATTGGCTGTGAAGGATGACAAAGGGATGTGTCACTCTTGAGAGGGAATGGGTGGTTTTACGATGAATTATATATGTTCTCCTTGTATATCTTGTCACCTGAATGTAATGGGCTTGCGAGCGGGGTTGGAAACGAAAGTTTAGAGGTGCTCCTCGGTAGCGTGACTCGTGCGTTTTTGCTGCTCTTTTACAACAAGCAATTAAGAGAGAGAAGGTAGTAAATGGATTTGTGTGCAATTTTTCCTATATGCTTTGCAATCAATCATTTATGGTTAAACTCCTTTCATCGCAACTATTTTTAATCCTAGCATGAACTTACTCTGAATCAATACTTTGCATTCAGTATTGCGATTTCCTTCCCAAGTAAGAACTCAAAAAGAATTTTTAACTAAGATTAACTCTGAATCACGTGATGTGGTAGGTTGAATCCTGTTCAAAATCCCAACTCCCTGGAAGTTAATAAGTTTTTCCGGGGCATTTATAGGATCCTCAAGGCGAGCTCATTTATTTGGCCTCTCCATTAACTCGATAGTGAGATGATAACAACCCCGAGGTTAAACTCTCCATCAGATTGGTCTCTAATTATAACTTAATGAACTGTAATGTTACTACGGAAAAGAATAATGGCGTTAATGTGGTACTCAGAGATGCTGCGCCTTCGACGTCATTTACAGGAGATGATGGATTCTATCTCGTAATGGTCGTAGACGCTTTATGAAGATAACGGTCAAGTCAGGATGCATACTCCAAGGAAAGAATAGGAGGAGGGAGATAATGTTCTTACCAATCTGCGTAATTGAGGAAGTGGCCTTGAACGTATTTTTTTCTTTAATGCGTTTTCTGAACTGTAACATGGCAATTTAGCGATTGATTTATGCACCCTGAAGGCGCTATACGGAGCATATTAATTTATAAAAAGTTGTAAAAATTCTTAAGTACTCAGCACGTCTCTCATATTGCATATTGTAGGATCATTAAGACACTAATGTACCGAAATTTTATTTTTACTATCTCATTGTGTCAATTACTTGGAAATTTAATGAACTGAGCATTTTTTCATGTCCCCTAGTAAATAAGTTGTATAGATCTCCTTTAAGGAGTTATACTACCATGGGTAACCTAAAATTAAAAATAGATGAAAAATATTAACCAATTAAAACTAAGATTTCATCCCCATGTATACGAATTCAGTGATCGACAGAACGATTTACGTTTACATAAACAATAGATGCTGATAATTAAGTTAAAAATATGAAAAAAATATTTTATGTACATTCAATTGCATTCCTCCCCAGTAAAGACAGATCTATCCACGGAGAATTCGGATTTCTTGAGGATTAAAATCATACTCGGGACATAAGGTGTAACAAGTGGGATAAAAGAGCAATGAGTCGAAAGGAAATCTTATATCTTGAGATGCTATTCTAGCTTAGCTTCTGGTCGTTAAAGAAAGAACTGCCCGATAAAACGCAAGACGGTGTCCAGGACATCTTGCAAGGTCACGTAGCAGTCGCCTTGGGTAGCGCTCTCATCTTTGGAGAGGACGTCACGAGGCATCTCTATCGGATGGGAGATCGTCGCAGGAATGATGGATATGCCCTCTTCCGAATAGAAAGAGAAGTGTAACCGCTCTCCTTATGAGCCGCTATCTCCGATCTTTTGGCAATAGGAGCGCGTTCCATTGGCTTTATCAGTCTAAAGGAATCGATGGAGGGCTTTTTTCTTTAAATACAAGCATTAATGAGATGGAAGGCGTATCCTTTTAATTGGCTGTCTTTACATAGTCGTTCAGAGAAAGGCTAAAATACTGGGCCCAAAATATACGGGAACCAAATATTAATACTGATATTATAGGGTAGCAAGAACACCAAAAATAAGTTATTATTTGACATGCTAATTTTAGTTCATTTGGTGCTCCTCGAATTCCGGTCTGATATGCTTGATGATATTTCAACGAGATAAATAACTATTGGATAATTATGGAAGAAAATTTTAGTATAAAATATTATAGAAAATTTTTTTGGGCTCGATCAAAATAATTCTAAGGAGTATATCTAAAAACAAGACCTGTTGAATATTTATTTTACAGTCTTAGTCCGTGTCTTAGTGTTAATATTACCGTAGGTTAAGTATTTATTTTCAATTTTAATACATTTTTCATTAATCCTTATCTAAGTAAATGAAACAATTTGAAAGATAAAAAGGGAATCATTAGTTATACGAGAAGAATTCGTGTAAGTCTTAGGATCTGCTGCTAAATCAGAATGAATATGTTATAAATTGTAAATTTATTGTTGGTTGTAACGTGTACCGATAAATATACTGCACGTTACGATGTTTTCACCAAGATATCTATTTACGGCAAGTGATATTTTCGGAGAAACATGCAGCATTGCAGTGCAATAACTTTGTCCGTACCACGTAAAATATCCAAGAAGAAATTTAACGAAGACCTCACGTAATTATCCTGGCGTACGTTTCCTTTATCTGACTCTAACCCCTGATTTACAAACGAAGTCGTTACTTGGCCGCTGCACTGAAACCCACAATCAGCTCAACGATAAACCGTTAAAAATACGAGTTTGCTACGGAACCGATACGTAGCAAAGCTTATAATTTGAGTGGCTATCATACGTTTCCACCGCGAGTATTGCGTGTTGATTGGCTCTAAGACAAGAGGAATGACCGGGAAAATTACTGTGAAAAAATGAATTCCGATAAAATAGCGGCTAGTTAATGTCATTTCTGGGCTAATCTAAGCATATTCTCCTAACAATGAACTCCTTTGGTCAAGGGAAACGTTCTAAACTGATACGTGGAAAAGCATGCGATGGTATGGGAGACCCCTACGGTTCGATGCGAATACAAGCTTCCGATAACCGCAAGAGATTGAGACTAACCCTTCCAGAAGGTCGAGACTCGGAATGGAGAGTATTAGGAGTAAATGTTCAGTTTCAAAAAAAGAGAATAAATCCAGAATGATATAAAGCGGAGAGGGAGAGGAAAGATATGATGATTATGAGGAAGATAAAGGTTTAGGATTATGCAAATGGCTAAGGCAGGAGGATGTGAGACGTGCAAGCAATCAATCCCACGTGTTGTAATGTGGGGAGATGCGCTTGATGCGGTTTGAACTTAAAGGCAAAGGGTTTGAGGATCGGTGTCGAGGGAGATGAGAAACACATCGGTTTACCATCGCGTAGGAGGAGGCGAGATCAGTGTGTGAGGGATAATGGACTTTGGAGGGACGGAAGTCGCCTCGCTGGGCATCCTCACTTCCGGTTCTCCCTCAGGGAACGGCTGCGATAGGGGATCCTTAAGGATGCTGCTGTGAAAAGGGTTAAGTGGCAAAGATGGCGTCGGAAACCATGTGATGCGTCCAGGGAAGAATTTTCACGTCCTCTGTGATGCATCTCCACGAGATTGAAGCATACGTTCGTGCGTTAAATCGGATCAAGGTTCGAATTAATAGATTCCCCCATGCGAGGTCATGGTATTTCCGAAAACTCATCACTTTTCAATCAAGTGAGATACCTATCCCAATAGATCGCCGAAATGCATTAGGAAAATTTAGGAAAAAGGGATGACACCCACTAAATTTCGCCAATTTGCTTTGTACTGCTCCCCCTTTCCCATCGCCGCTGTTTACTTCAGCTCTCGCCCTTTTATCTCACTCATTAGCCCTCTCGTCCGCCCTTTGAAGCCGACATTCCCCTCGTTTCGACAATACGTATCCACGTATAATCACTCCGTCTATTTGAAATTGAAGTGAAACGTCCAAATCACGGAGGTTTAATAGAAAATAATGGAGTGGTCTTTTTCATGCGATTATGGGTCTGCACCGCCAAATCAGTTTCTCTTCCAAACACTCACATTCTCGCATCCTTTTTGTTAATGCCATCAATAGGTCGCGTATGATCATGAACACGATAATGGAATGCGAGGCATTGTGATGAGGAAATATTTCAATTATTCTCTTTCATTTGCGTATTGAATTATCCGAAGCAACGTTCACACACTCAAAAGTTATCGCAAACATTTTTGACTTTCACTCTATTATAAATACATCAAAGGATTTTCCTATGGATTTCATCGTTTTTGATCCTCGATAAAGAGATAAAGTTTGAAATGTTATTCAGGTACTAAAACGAACAAAACATTTGGTAAATATCCTCATTAGGAAGGACAATGGGTAGAAATGAAGCTGGATGCAGTCAGAAATTAAAGAAGTCATTAAAGTTCTTCCTACTCCCGTATGTTTAATTTAATCCTTTCACTGCCTTCTCCATTGCATCCCGCGACAATGTAGGTACGTTTCGCAAACACATTAAATTTTATGTTCCCTAATTCAGTTGTTTGGCCCTTATTTTATCTAGCCCGAATGTAGAACCTCAGCTAGATCATTAACCGCCTTGAATCCGCTAGAGCAAGAACTAGTGCTTAATACAAACACGCACCGGCAGTAACCGTACTTCCCTTTATCTCCCCGTTTTTCCTAATCTTTCCTCTCTCTCAGATTTCAATAGATTTTCGGTCAAGGAATCGTAAAAGCGTACTAACGGGGGTATCGCAGAGAGAGAGACCATATCGGAGAGCAGACCATTCCGTCGGTGATAAAACCACGCTCGACCGAATCACGGAACGTGATTTGGGGTTTAGAACTCGAGTAATGCGAGCGAACTTCAGATTTATCCGCGCAGTGGGTACGGAGGTGCAGTAAAAAAGAATCATCTCGCACTTCATAATCATGCAGCGCAATTCCCCTCGGTTTTTGCCTATTTCTACAGCCGGTCTGCATCATAGTTCTTGCTGCATAAACTCATAGCTGAATCCCGAAAGCTACCGATTATCTATGAAGGAAGGACTACTAATTCCGATTTTGGTTCTCTCTTTAACACGCGCTCTCTCTTTTGAGGAGTGAACTACAGAAGAGCGTGGAGGAACGTGGAAACCCGTATAGACTAGTGATTTTGATTTTTATTGATGTATACGTGGAATAAATATCTACATTCCGCGTCTCAAGATGGAAATAAACATTTAAGGAGAAATGATTTTATTCACTCGCAAGCACTACTTAGAGGGAAATAATTCCATTATTTCAGATATTTAAGAAAAATTCAAGAGAATATATCACGAAATGAATCCTTTTAAATGCCAGGAAAAAGTTTTATTGGCCGTTTATAAAATCGTTGAGACAAGAGAGATATGTAGCAAATCGCACTTAAATGAATTTATAGTGTCATTTTCGTCGCTCTTTATTTTCTAGTGATACGCTCGGACCAGAACAACCATAAAAATATAATACCCACCGTGATAAGACATCCACCCTTATTTTTTCCAAATTTTTTCCTACAGCCATAAAGTCGAGAAAAAATAAATACCCGAGCAGCACGCTTTTGAAAGCATTCGTTTAATGATCTAATATTTTTGGAGAGGTCATCGGTGAGCCAATCTCACTAACACACTTTTGAAATGGCTCTTGTATAATTTTTCTCGTAGCAATTTCTGCGATAGAAATGAAGGAATACGTGCCTGCTATCAAAAACCGCGTTATAAACTCGTGCGTGTGTGTATACCTCGATCTCTGAAGTGGTGGAAGGCAATGGAAACAAAAATGAGATGTTAATCACGAGAAACCGGGGCTATTTGCCTGACACGCAAACGCATAGGCAGCACGCTAAGGCACGCTTCCAAACTCGTTTTTTTCCACGCAAAAGGTCATTTAAATATCTCGAGAGCAACAAAGGCATTATCGTCCACTTGGGCCGTTCGTCGTAAGTATACTTGCGTTTCCTTAGGTCTCTGAATCTTAGGAATCATAAAGGACAACGCGAATGGACTTTTTTTGTGAAAAACTACAATTTATAATTCCACGTTCCGTGATAAACACGAAGTGTCCCCAAAGAATGACGAGGGGTTTTTATTGCGGAGTAACTTCAATCATAAGAGGAGATTATCACCGAAGATAAAATTTCCAGCATTTCTTGGTTTCGGAATGAGCTCCCTTAATTTGCTTTTAAAGATGTATTGTTACTAATTCTGAGAAAATGAATATGAATAATTTTTGTATACTTAAAATTCAATTTTGGATTGCCGTGAGGAAACACACCGACGAACATTTATGAAAGCTGACTTAATTTTTATATCTTCCCTACCATTCGATTAACTATAAGATAATTAATATTCATGTATTTTTATTTCAGATACTAAATCATGTAGGATTTGAGTTTCGGAAGGGACTAGGATTCGTAAATTACAGGTAATTATTAATGCCAATTCTTTGTAATTATTATGTAGTTGATTATTATTTGTAATTTAATTAGAAATTTTATGAAAAATCATCTACGTATATTAAACTACAAATTAAACGTCTTGTAATGGCATGAACTGTTAAAAAATGTATTAGTAATGTCATGAGGAAAATCTATTGCATGTGCTAAATATTGATTCGCTTAAAAGACATTTGGAGCCATAAATTATTTTTGATGCCCTTTTTGTTGAAATTTAAGCTAATTGAAAATTTTATTAACTGCATAACTTTTGAGACATCTATTTTATCTTCCTCCTCTCCATTTCAATGTTCCTCTAATGCCTTTGTAAGTTGCCAGAAATAATTTGTTATAAAATAACCAGTTTTTGTGAATTTAAATCGACTTCTTAAAATTGTACTACACTGAGCATTTCTTAGTTCTTCTACACCGCCAGTCCGTCTTGCAATTATTTGTGAATGTATGAAATCTGTGGAGGAGGGGGGGATGTAAGCTAGAGGACCATATAAAATGTGGACGAAGAAAATACATTGACATATTTAGTTGGAAGTGATATGACAAGTTACCACCTGGTTGTTATCTGATTGTAACTTTGTATATGATAATAATACAAAATAACTGCGATTAAGAACTGTAAGATCAGAAGAAAAAGTAAAGTTTCAGATAAAAACTAGACGGATTTGCAAGTGAAATGGTGAAGTTATTCATTCTAGTTAGCCCGTAGAAGTTTAATGACGGTCGCTTCTTGCGTGCTGTGCGGCTGTTAGATAAAACTCACAAACTTTTGTTATGTTGCTAGGCATTTGCCTCCTGTCACACAAGAATTCTAGAATGGGAACGAGGCAACCGCAGTTCTGAGATCGTTTTTTTATCCAAAAAGAATCATAAAAATGTTAAAAATGCTAAAGCAACTTCTGGTACATCATGGAGTTCTTGCTTAAGTTGCTTGAGGACACGCAATATTCTCTATCTCATAGCTTTATTTTTTAACTTTCGGGAGTTACATTTGCTCTAAAAACTTGCCTACCTGATAAAGAATTTTTCTTTGCTGCGCTAGGAAAATGTCTTCAGCTCGCTAACCGTAATAACGTTTGGATTTTTTTCTCTTCACAATTGAATTACTCAAAACAATTTCAATGAACTGTGTTGCAAAGCGATTGGGATAAATGATCAAAATTACAACAATTGTTTAAATGATTTTCTTAACATTAAGAATTGTCTCATTCCTTGGCGTGAGAGGTTGTTATAAGTTTAAATTTACAGACAATAATTAATTATTTTCCTTAAGAAATCCCACCAAATCATCATTCATGTTTAAGACAATAGAACAAGCAATATATTAAATTTTTGAAATGCCAATAATAATACAAATTTACTTGAAATTAATTGTCATAAATAATATTTAAAATGTTTAATTTTAGATTGAAAAAGAAAGTTTTTTTAAGAGAAAACAAAATAGATTGGTTTCGCTAATAGATACAAAATGTGTATTTCAATGAAAATTCCAAAAAAAGCTGATAATAAATATTTTGAAAAAGATAAAATGATGGATGAATTTTGGGGAGGGAGGAGAAAAAAGTGTTGCAATCATCCTAATGATAATGTATGCGCACATAAAAAGAACAAAACTATGGAGATTTTCGTAAATTTTAAAATTCTATATTTTTTCAATTTCAGTTTTTAAATTGATGCCTTAATAGTCTTGCAAACGAAGAAAGAAACCGCCTTCCATCAAGCAGTGTTCTTTTCTCTGGCGACATGTCACCGAGAACCGAAAATCCCTCCGTAACCGAGGGACTCCTTTTCCCGCCATTCGAGAGAAAGAAAGGCGGAGATAAAACGAGAATAAAACAAAAATCGGTGCGGAGGCGATAATAACGAGAAAATTACTTAGTGGGTAAGAAGAGTGGATGGGTGTACATAGTTGGAAATCCCAGAAGTTCCCTTCCTTCCAATCAAACGCGTGAGATTCGAAAATCTCTCTCCCCCGTAAGCCTCTCCATTCTCATTTAACCGCACCGCCCCTTCCCGCAACGTCTTTCCCAACGTTCCGCTAGACGTCTTGATACACAACGAACTTTCCTCTTAAATCTCGCTCCATCTCCACTCTCCAGACGCCCTTTTACAACATCCCACAACCGCTTTCGCAGAGGACGCCACATCCGCGAAATAAAAGGTTTACTTCCGAGAAAGAGAAAATCCGCGATGAAAAGGGAATGTGAGGGGAAGGAAATATAAAGTCGGAAAATCGGAGAGGAAAAAGAAAAGAGCGGGATCAAGGTCGGTTTTCCGCCTCTTTCTTGACGCCTTCCGTATAAAAAATAGGCGATTTTCTTCCCCGCGAAGTTCCTTTCTCGGAGCACCATTGTGACTGGGTTTCATTTTATAAGCATCTCTCTACACCTCACAATCTCGGATGTTTTCATAGGAACGAATGAGCGAATCGGAGTTGTTTATGTTTAATGGATAAGGGAGTGAAATGGAAAGTTTCTGTTTGGACGTCTTCTGGAGACGTCGGGAATAAGTGGAATTCAATCTGTGTGCGGTCGGGGAAGTTCTCAGCGGGGGCGGAGAAGTTGGTGCTGTTTCGGGGAGCGTGCCCCCGCGTTAACCTCGCCAATGTAAATTCTTCGTGCGAAAAGGGTTTGCGGTCCGGGGGCGAGAACTGTTAATCACATCTGTTAAGCGAAATGTTCCCTCGAATGGGAACGGGATTTTTCTCCCACTTTCTGATAAGGAAATGAGTTTTCGACATCTTAACTGTTAAAGTATTCATCTTGATAAGACCAATTTAAAGAAAATTCTACGAGTCATTAATTTACTTTTTGATACAAGCTGTTTATACTCACACTATAGAATGGAATCTATTTAATTTTTACTTTTACTTATTGGGTATATTAGTCATTGTAATAATTATCTCCAAGTTACATTTCCCATATTTTTTAAATAATTTGTTTTCGTGATAGTTGGTAACAACTTAGTGGATTAATGTCAATAATTAGATTATTTCTGAGAGATTTTATATATATATTTGGGTAAACATTATTGAGTTCGTGTTTAATTTTATAGCATCCGTTACGCAATTTCTAGTGGTTGTATTGGCTCCGATTCCGCCATAGAGAAGCCTAGTAAATATAAAATTCTCTACTCCAAAATGAATTTAATTTCCCTTTGGAGGTGCAGATTTTGTCGGAAATATATATAGCGATGGTTTTAGACAGCTTAATAACTACAATTAATGTTTACCCAGCGACGAGTAAAATGCAAATATCACTATATTAATAGAAATTTTCTTTCTTAGATATATTGGTGGTAATGCGTCAGAGATGTTTTATGATTTCCATTCAAATACATCTTAAAATAATTTGTGCTCCGCTCCACTTAATCCTACTTTTTTAGGTCAGCGTAGGCGTAGTGTAAAACACAATCTACTTAAATTAAAGCTCTCATCTATTGTTATTGATTTAGGAAGTGCTTCCGGCGATGCTAAGTCAGCTAAATCCTTTCGAGAGAAATAAAATTTGAGATCATATTCCGTAATCTTACTGCTTCACTTGGCATAAAATATATCATCTGTGTAGTTTCATGAAAATTTTATATCTTTTGCTATAGAAAGAAGAAATTGGGGTTACGATGAGTTTAATAAGCTATGTCAAACATCAAAATACTTCGAACCGTCTTATTTCCGTCCCTTGTTTATTCGAGAGATTCTATTTTTATGCTTTATTCATCAGTTTTCTCCGATGAAATTCGCTCTATCTGTAGGGAGAAACAGATTCCTTGCACCACCCGTAGCTTTATGTCACATAAAAAGGCATTTTATTTCTCAATCACAATGTTACTCGTTCTATATATTTGATTCATGGAGCTCCTACCCTACAATTGGAAGATAGCCTGCTTTATTATTTTTATAGCATCATCCCAATGCCTTTCAGCGATATCAATATGATGGGGGATTATTGGCTTCACCCTAGCTTGAGAACTGAGGATTATACAAATGTAAGCCATTCAGTCGAAAATGTTTCCCGGATTGTTTCTTGGGAGGACCTTCTTAAATACATTATTTATTTTATCGAAATCCATTTCATCTTCCTGAAATAAAGTCCCGTATTTCTTATAGTGACGAAATGAAAAGAAATAGGAACTTATTGAATGGTTTTTGTCGACAGTTTTCGTTCTTTTATATCTTCACATACTTTGATCTTAATATTTTAACCCCAACTTAAGGGTTGGGTTCATAACTTTGACCTCAATTTTCAAGTATTTGAATATGTTATCTCTTTATTTAGGTTACCTTTTATGGATTTTGGTTAGTATTTACGAATTACCTATTAAATACAAGGAAAAAACATTAAATCCAAGCACATGCTCAATTGTCCATCTACTGATAGTTGAAGAGGTTGTCTTAGATACAAAAAATAAGTAAGCAATTAGTGATTGTCTTTCTACTCACTTTTTGTTTTGTAATTAAATATATCCGAGTATTGTGAAGTTTTGAATTATATTTACATCAATCTCTGCGATAATCCTATTCAGAAAAGTTCATATATTAGTACAGGAGCGCAACAAAAAGAGGGAAATAATGAGAAAATCAAGCAAAAGCAGTTCATTGAACGTATTTCAAAAGATACAAAACTGAGTTGTGATTTTAAAAAAAAATCTCAACTGTCTAAACAAAATTTATAATTTAGATCTGCATTTTCCAGATACAACAAATTAAAATTATACTATGGCATTCTACATTATATTCTTTCTTCGGAACGAAGTAAAAGCATGAATTTATCATCTTAAAAAAACATCAATTTATCATGAAGTTATTGAATCATCAATATATAGTTATTTTTCTCCTTTTATTGCAGAAGAATTTGGTTAGTATATATAATTCAACTCACCGAAAATTCTTTATGTGATAGCCAAGTATTTACTACTGTGAATCCACGCCCTTTTGTCAATCGCTGGACTAACTATTCCCATTGCTTGGTTACGCTACCACTGCTTCAACCTCTATCCCTTTTCCCAACCTTGACTGCCTCCCAAGCTCTTACCACTTATCCCGTTCATATCCCGCAGTGTGCTGTCTATCTTAGTTTCCTCTTGCTTAAGGTGACTCCACTTTTCGGAAAACTCTAATGCATAAAGATTTCTCGAGGGAGGCCAAGGAGCGACAGAAACTGAGGGAAGAAAAAGCACTCCCTTCAGTGCGCCGGGGATACTTATTTTTCTTCCCGACTTCAGAGGGGAATATCCAAAACTGAGGGCAAATTTTGGGAAATATTAAATGGATGGATGGAGGGGAGCTCAAGTATACAAATTACTTAACGTCAAGTAAATTAATTTCGCTGATTTTTCACTGCCGTTAAATAATTTTATAGGGATAATTATATGCGCCTGATAATCAAATTATGTGCATAATAATATGGGGGAGGCGTCAAAAATGACGTACATTAGTTTATTATACTGCGAAAAAGCTTTTAAATATGGTAGTAAATTAAGTAAAATTTCTATCTAAAGCGATTCTATCTGAAGATAACACATAGATAAACCTTGATACGCAAAATTTCCAATGCTCAATCTCAGAATAACTTTGTATTTTAAACCGTAATACTTTTCATTTTATCTCGTTTCAAGAGATAAACCAGAATTATTATCTCTGCTCTCAAAATAAATTATTTATATGTGTTCTCTGAATTTATCACGGAGCAATCAGTTTCCAAAAGCATTAACTTCCTTTATCCAATTGTTGTGTTCAACATTCGCTAATCTGGATTAACACAATGTGGACTGTTTATCCGAACTCGTTATCTGATCTTTCAGCTCGGGAATAATGGAGTTGACATGCTCCTTTATTCAAATCAAGCTGTACGGAGAGCCAATTAATTATTTTTTCGGCAATTTCTGTTATCCAGACATCAGTTTATCTCGGTACATGTTGCTTAACATAAAACAAAAGCGATATTAACTTTCCCTATATTCGATTCTATTAGGATGTCTGAAAGCGGAATACAAGCTCTCGTTTCAATTTGGGCCTCCATTGTGTGTATCCATTCTATTTGCATGCATGTATAATGAAATTAAAGAATTTAAAAGTAATCACTGAGTTAATTATTCGCCTTTCTGCAATTGCATGCAGATATAGAATCCTAATCTCATTTAAAATCATTTAATTGTATTTATTATCACAGCCTGTAATTTGTTCTGAATCTGGAATAATATATACTTCGTATTCAATGATTTAACATTTTTGTTAAGATTTATTAACATTTTATCATGTTAAACTATTTTTAGCCTCAATGGAATATTCTTTAGCAGCACCTTATAAACATCCTAAAATGACAATTCAAAATTATATTCCTGAAACAATCATTTTTAGGTAGAATTTGTCAATCATAAGCTATTGACCACGGATGAAATTTGCATCATCAGTCAGATACGTGATTCATTTAATATTCTGTAGAGTTAAATGAAATTTCCTCAAGGAAAAGCTACCTTTACGTCCTTCCTGCATCTTCTATTTTCCTTTCCCATCATTCTCCACTTTTCTCCGAATTTTCTTCTTTTTCTCTCCTCTGCCCACTCTTTTCCGTCGTTCTCCACTCGACCATCACGAGAATCGATATTCAATCATGAATAGTGTAGCAGCGAAATGAAAACGGTGCGTATGTTAGTGTGTGGGTGAGGACGGCACTGAAAAGGCTAGAGGATTCTCTATGAAGGAAAGGCAGAATCAACGCGATAGATGTTTGTCTAGGAGCAGTCATTTCGAAAAGAGCAAAAAGGGAGAAAAGAAATTCCGAAGAAGGAAGAAGGAGTTGGTTAGGATGAAAATGGGAGCTGGTTGTTGATGGCGGTTCGGAGGTCTCTGTTTGGGTTATGAATGATCACCTTGCCCTTTCTTCGCTAGGCACACGCTGTTACAACGGCCAAGTGTACAGGAAATGAGTGACTTCGCAGGTATCGCGGCTTCATCCAGAAGATGAGACAGGAAATCTATTGATGAGGTTTGCTCGGCCTCCAATTCCAAACAAAGTAACACATTGACCAGTTTTTCAGCCTTCCTCTGGTTTCGTCTTTTGTGGAACTTTCTGCCACTCAAATTAATACGATCCATTACTATAATCAGTAACATTTGTAACGGTTTCACGTAAGGTCCATTTTTTATGAAAAGAAGAAATTGTACCTCTGACCATGTTACAGTTGTTTGAACTAAGAAAGGTGTAAGCCATCTATTAGAAAAGTGAGATATATTTATAACTACCATTAACGTGTACAATATTTAAGAGCTATCAATAATGTCTCATTGAAAAGAATATTATTTATAAACTGTAAATATTTATGTAGCTATCGCCGCCTACAGTGACATAAATCTCTTTTTTTAGAGGAAAACCATCATATCGACCATTTGAACGTTGAGGTAAAACAAAAATTATTCATTATTTGGAGTTGTGAAGTTATTTCAAAATTTACCTGAAGATTTCAATCCCATTTACTGGCGGATTACTGAATTATTAAATTAAATTCTTCATTCATTTCTTTCACATGAATAATTATCAACATATCTTAGGATCAAACTGCATTTATTCCTGAGTAAATGAGATTTAACTTTGTTCATTTTCTTCTAGTAAAGAGAATAAAAAAGAAAGAGGTTTTTCTTTCTTTCATATAACTTGAAAATACATTCATTCGCTTCAAATCTCTTGGCGGCGGAGCTTGTCATAAAAATATTCCCAGCTCTTATGAATACAAATCAAAAGTTGGATCCCTTCTTTAATCGTCGCAGAACACGGACTCGTTTTCGGCGTCATCCGAGCGCGCTAAAGAAAACGACGACAGTAATCGCGAAACTTTTCCGTTTGGAATGACAAAGCCCAGTACGACTGCCGTTACTTCCCGGAATGGATGCAGTAGCCTTAGGTAGTTATCATCACAGAAGAGAGAGAGAGATACGGCGGAAGGTCGTCTTTCTACCTCTGAGAAGGAGATGACCGGAAGAGGTCAGAGAGCGGCTTAAAGAGCTTAGAGGATGAAAGGTAGGGCAAAGGAAAAGAAAAGGACAGAGATGAAGGGTCAGCGAGAGATTGAGAGAGCGAAGGTACATAAAGAGAAAAAGGAAAGTAGATGAGATTGGGGGTTCGAGAGAAGTCGGATACGGATAGTCGAGAGCTTTTTTCCTCTTTCCACCGAGGAAAAGACAAAAAAGGAAAAGAAGAACGCGACGCATCGGATGATTTGTTTACGCTTTAATGACGTATCGACTAATGAAACGGCGGATGCGAAATGTTATTTTTTCCTTCGCGTTTCTTTCCCTGCGGAAAATGAAAGGAATCTCTGTAGCGGAGGAATCATTTAAGTGGCACTCCGTCTTCTTCTTTTGATCCTCGGGATGGAAATATCGTCTCTTTCGAGCTGGATGCTTTCATTCACCTTCTCCGCCGAGAGTCGAATAAAAGCGACAAGATAAAGGCATCGGATGACAAAGGATTTAATGTTTTTGCGTCCGACGCTCTTGAAAAATTCCTTTGCCGGGCGGTTTTCCACCGGAGAGGGGTACGTATCGGTGTGTTTTAGGGTCAGGTCAGGGGTAAATAACTAAACGGATTATGCCACTATAAAATGTTGACTTACTCCTGTCGGCGTTGTAGAATTTGGGGAGTATTAATTTTTAATAAGAGGTTTTTACGAACGGATTTAATATATACCTACGCGTTTCCTTTTTGTATACCGCTGAAAAATAAAGTAATATTACCTTTATTTTTACTAATTTTATCATGATTCATTTTTTCGCAATGGAGTTGTATGAAATGCCAAGTTTCCACAAGATGAGAATATATTTAATTGTTCTATTGAAAAACGAACAATGTACTAACTGATGAAAAATAATTTCCCCAGTTAATTTAAAAAATTATATTTGAGATGTATTAGTAGTAGGATTAAATTTCTGTATTTAGATTGTAACTTCCCGTGTACCGCGCTGATGGAAAATAGCAGGACGCATTGTGGTTATCGCTCCCCAAAAGAATCTCTACATTGTTTTACATTACATTTTCTTCGGAATGAACCACCAACTACCTTATTGCACCGCTGGTTATTCCTTAACTTTCTCTTTGCCCTCTTCCACCGACTCGATGGACTTTTCAATTTCAATATGATTTTTCCTTGAAAAGAGTTGCGATATTACCAGCATTCCGATAGTATTTTTTTAATTTTCTATTTTGGAATTTCTAAATAAATTATACAAAAAATTAAATAAATAATGAAAAGTTTTCGTTTCTTTCATAAAATATTTTTGATAAAAACCAAATACGTAGCCCCCACAAACTGCCGACATCCAGAAACAATATTCCATTCCTCCGTTACACCCAGACCCGAGCAAGCTTTTACTCCCCCGTAAACACACCCACCGCTGAACCACCCTTCGTTTCCTTCCTGAAATGTTTATACGCATCTCAGCATAAACTCATAGGGGCCACCTTTATTTCCACCTTCCTCCACTTATTCCTCTCTCCACACGAGACTTCCTATTTCCTTTACACTCCAGTATTCACTGTCCCATCCCCCCCTCTTTCGCACGTGTCTCTTCCATTCCATACTTCCTCTCCCCGTGGCAACACCTCGCAATATCCCCACCCCCCGCAACCCTTCTCTAGCAGAACCCTCCTCCCCTCGCGCTGTATCCATTGCCCCCGCCAATTGCACCCCGTGAAATATTCAGCGACCGGAGAAGCGGAAGGGACGTAGGAATGGCGACTCACCCCCCGAGAAAAAAGAAGCCTTCCCCCGAGGTATGCCATGGGATCGCCTTATTTATTCATCCGTCGAAACGCGTCTGCATCCTCGAGAAAACCAATTCCTCCTGACCCCGCGGGGGGTTGGATGGAGCGTGGGAGAGGACAAGGGCACTGGAAAAAGAAGATGGAAGAGTAATACCTCCTTCCCGTTTCTGGATGGTCCGCCAGAGATGTCCCACTCTACAATTCCTCCTAATCCACCACCACCGCCCTCTTTGCCCCCAAGAAAACCTCTTTAACCTCTCTTCCCCAGGTGGCCACTTCCGGTGTCTGTGCGCGCGCTTGTGGCGGGGAGAGTAAAGAAGGGGATGGCGCAAACAATTGAAAAGCAGGAAGCGGGGGAAGGGGTATCGGAATGGTTAAAAAGGAGTCCTTTTAGTCGGAATTGGTAGGGATAGGTGAAAGGGGGAGTCAATGGGGATTGGGAAGCAATAACATAATGGCACGTCTATTTTTGCGTCGATTTATGCCCGATGAAAGATTCAAAAGGGTTCTCTGGGGGAACATTGTGCGAAGGGTTTATTGGATCGGACTGCTTTAGAGGAAAATCAATCGGCCTATTTTATTTCTTTTTATTCTTCCTTTTCATCTTGGGATTTGTGCGTGTCTTCGTGCAATCGCGTGCGCTGGGAAATTACGCAGTGCGGTTGACAAGTTGTCGACGGCGGGGGAATTCGGTGTAAATTCCGTTCTGTTCTGTTTGGTCACGCCTCCGCACTTTTACGCCGAATTTCGAGGGTTGCAAAACGATAGGTCTTTTTTCATCTCGCACAAATATACTTTCTTTCGGAGAAATCAAAACGCACCCAGTTTTAATCCAATTATATTAGAGGACCGTATTTATCAGTTTCTTTTATCAGCTCACAGCGAATAAATTTTCGGATACGAATAGAAACCTTTTCTAATAAAAAGGTCTTTTAAACGATCCCTATTCTCAGAAAAAAATTCTCTTTCTGAGCGCTCTTTTTAAATCATGGAAAAGAATGACAGAAAGATTTATATATAAAATTGTGCCTAACAAAAATCTTCTTGATGAGATTAGATTGCAACGCGAAAGTTACTCTTAATATTTCTCGTACACGTAGCTTTAATGCATAAATGATTGTAATAATATAAATAAATAATACATATTAAATATTCCTTCTTATTTGCTGAATATCATTTGGTGTTGACTAGATACATACATCGCAGTCTTTGTAACTAAATGTATTACGGTAAATATGAATTCTGAATATTGTGCCCGTTTGCTTACCCATATTATCCTTTTTTCATCTAATTTAATTTGACATGTTGTAAAGAATTCATTTAATCCTTCAGCACCAACTATGAGAGTTTTAACAACAGTTATTTTAAGTAGCCAAAATAATCGTTTGAAAGATAAGTACTAGCTGCAAAAAATTTCGAATCGAAGGGAATAGATACAAAAATAATCGTAAAAAATTAAGGATGTGATAAAGAATAGAATGATCCATAATTTGGGGATAATACGGCTGAAAAAGTGGATAAAAAAGCGAAGATTACCCACTTTCCCTCGCCCGCGTTTCCCGTCCACTCAGAAGGTCGTTAAGCGGCGGAGCAAAAAAGAATTGAAGAGAAAACACGCGAAACTCTGGGCGTCCGAACTCGACGGAACCCAAACATCCGTGAATACCGACGCTAATGATCGGCGTAAGCCTTGATGACCCTCTCCGCCTCAAAATGTTTACGCCGCATTGGACGGCGGTGGACACTTCTGCGCGGTTGCGGGCCGGACAAAAAATTGACTACTGTAACAGTTATGCGCATCGCTGGACCACTGTGGTCCTCTTTGCGTCACTAGCTGCCAGCAGAACCATAAAACACCGAAATCTGCATCCGCACCAATTCCCGAATTAAAAACAGCGCTTTGCGCCCTTCTTTCAAACCTTCGCAACCTTTACAAATCCTCCCTTCGAGGTTTCTTCTAATTATGAGCGCGTTATTACCCTTAACCGTCACTGCCATCCACATCAGACTTTGATGGAACGTTTGGTCATGTTTCTCTACCATTTCGCTCGGCGTTAGACTTTTAAAGTCTTCCCGCTCCATTCATGTGGTTTAATCCACATTGTATCCTTAAGCCTTCCATTAATTGCTACTGCTGGAGCTTTAAATGCCCTGAGCCCCGCCATCAATCCTCTAATGTAATTTTTCCCTTCTCTGATAACTGTTTAGACGGGGAATTTGACATGATGCCGTATCCTTCCCGAGAGATGGACCATCCTCTTTTTTTTAGTTACGGAGCTATCCGGTGCGAATAAGCAATCCAAAATCTCCAGTAATATCTTTTATTCTGATCGTATCTCAATACTTACTAATGATATTCATTTAAAGTATTTTCAGGAATGTCTATAAAAATTAAATTCTTTCTTTTCCAATGGATTTAGTTTGAAAACAAATTATCGCGGTTGAGCAGGCAATAAACGAGGAAACGCGATTTTGGAGATAAATAAATATAACTTAAATCAAATCTCTGATTTAAGTTAGTTATTAGAGCAAAACTTATTTCTTTCATATTATTAGAGGACAATTGATGCCTATGAAACTGGTTAATAATATCCACCGAAATTATACATATCAAGAACAACTCCAAAAATAGAAAAGTATGAAGAAGGAAATGTAGCAGCCGTTTAAAATACACACATCCTCTTGTTATGAAAGAATAATTCTATTTTCATAAGAAAACTAAAGATATGCGCTTTGTATAGTCAAGTAGTTATAATTTACTACCGTCCTAAAAGAAAAAAATATTCTTTATTAAAATATATTACGTTTCATTGTGTGAGAGCATTTCAAATTAACTATAGTTTTATTTACTTACATTAGCAGTTTTAATAGAATTTTGTCAATTTTGTGCGGCATATGAATTATTTAAATGCATCATATTCCTACCTATGGGAATATAAATGGGGGGTTGTTTTTTTGCTGGCTGAGAAGCGTTTTGTTATTGAAATAAAAGAGGAATACGCCTCAGATAAACGAGATCTTTGAACCTTTGTTTACAATGACAAAGCCAAGTACAAATGCTATCGCGAGATAGTTGGTCCTTCGGACATTGAACTTGTCTATATGTTTTCACATCCGAGTACTGTCATCGGAAATGGGGTACAGTGGTCATAGAGAACTCTTTACTCTGCAGTAGGCGATGACAAGAATGCCTTGAAGGGTAGTGAACCCGCACATCGCAGTGGTCCAAATGACTTCAATGGCAGCGTTACGAGGACACAGTGAAATGCCGGACGAGCTGCATGGGAAGAAAGGGGAAAATGTAGGACGTTAACGGAAGGGTTATTTTTGTTGTATCCAAAAGTACATACTAAATCTCCCTTCAGTGGCTTTTTTACGACGCTATCCGGAGCACTATGATGCCTTGCGGAGCTGTTTTTGGATTGAAATAGCTGAATGGAAATATCTTCTGTATTTTCATGAATATTGTCTTGAAAGGAGAAATGGCCTGTTTCATTTTCCTATTACTCAAGAGAGCATTCAATTATTGTTTTCAGGCTGATTTAGTGGCAAATGTTTGAATTTAAGTAGTTGATCAAATAGTATTATTTCCTATTAGATATATCATCAAAAGGAAACCATTTAAAAATATATTTCATAATTTAAACTTATTTAACAGTGAAGTGACAATTTTTAAATTATTTATATAAATTACGTATTTATTGTTCATAGGGATTCTCTAAAATACCTGTCATACCTATCATAATCTCTTTCTTTAACTCGTCCTTTTATAGATTTTAATGATTCAATTTTCGTCCTAATAACTCCATGTAGATATTGGATTGTATTGTAGATAAACCACTGAATAGAGTTGATCCATTTATTTGCAGATTCGTAATAAAATGAAAATGTGTATGTATCTGAAATTTTCATTATTTTATTCTTATAAACCTATAACGTAATTTAATATTTCCTTTTTAAAGAGGTAAATTATACGATTCGGGTTTACATTTTTTAATTAAAGTGTTTTCGGAAGAAAATAGTTTTATTTTCCTAATATACGTAGGTAATCAAGGAACAATTTAAAGCTTTATACTTACGTTGCAAGGGCGGGGGGCAATATTTAATACCAACAAGGAAGAATAGACTTGAAAAAGTCCGGGAAACGGGACTTTTTCCCGGATGAGTCCCGGGACTGGGAATCATCGAGAATATGATTTCCCGGTCCCGTCGGACGTTTTTCAAGTCTATTCTTCCTTGTGATTTATCCTGGCTGCACGCCATGACGTGCGAAAAACCTTTACCTGTTTTCCTTATTTAACATCGAACTTATATTTGTGACGAGGAAATAAACGATCATTAAAATTCAATATACAAGGGTTATTGAACTCTTCTTACGATGACAATATCTGCTTAAGTATTCAAATATTCAAATTTACTTAGAAAGGTATTAAAAGTTTGCAAAGATCTTCGCATTAAAGATAATCTTTCTCTAAGCTACTTGAGTATAGTATCCAATCTTAAGATGATTACCCTATTAAAGACATCCTTAATTTCAATTAAGGATATTTTAAGTGCCGGCATTCTTAGGGCGAGGGGAAAGTATTACTTCATATAGATTCTGTATACGTGTTGAGTAGAAAACTATTAAAGTTACCTTAATTGGAATTGGCTGGTATTCTTGTTAAACTTAGTTTTATAGATCAATTTCCTTTTCCACCCAACAAAGAAGGAATCATAACACAGCCTATGAGCCTGTCATTGTTCACATACGTTATCGTTATCTTCGTAATTAAAAAGTTTTGACGTACTCAATTTGACTATAATGTTTATAATATATGTGAAAATTACACCGCTATTAAATTTTTAATGAAACTCCAGAAGCCCAAGGAGGATTCTTCAAACTTTTTAATATTCCATTTAACACATAATAACGTAAAAAATAAAACTTTGGAGCACTCAATATTTTCCCATCTTTGGCAGTTTCGCTTCCAAATCTTAATCCCTCCGTGGGACTACGCTCCATTCCTCCCCCAAATCCTTTTTTACGACCATCTTCAACAAAAGTTCTCACCCTCGTATCTTCATGCCCTACACGCCCTCTCCTTTTACCTTCCTTTCCACCGACAGCCACTACCTCATCTAATACAGCCCCTATGGCTTCCATCCTCATCGTAAGACCCCGACCTTCTTCCCAAGGGTCTCATAACGCACCCCTTCCACCCGCCAAAACTCCTCCTCGGCTCAAGCCTTTAACGCGCCCAAGATATCCCCGGAGGAGCCATGTTTATGTGGCTCCCTAGGAACGCGAAAAGATAAAAGATGGTCTCTTTCTACGCAAAGAGGGGGAGGAGTTAATGGTGAAGATAGAAATCGCAGAAGGCAAATGGGAGGAGAATTAATATATGAGGGGAACTGGGGTGGTAAGGGTAAAGGCAGAAATTGAATAAGAGAGTATGGTCCTGCTCATTGGCTCCTTAGCCATTTGTGAGCACGTAGTAAAAAAACTAAAGAAAACAGGTAATCATCTTACTATTAAACATCCATAAATTAATTATGTGTTCATTAATAAATGTAGCTAATTTAAATTATTAACAAATGTTATCTAAAATCATTAAAATTCTGTAAGATAAAAATAATACGAGTCCAAAATTTCGAACATACCTACTTTTAATCTGAGTTGTATCTTTGATTTCCATTATTTTCAATTGTCCAGTGTTTAAGGGTTAAATTGGATGAAAAGGGTTTAATAACTTGGAAATATGAATTTTCATCATTATGCTACTATCAATTTTCTTCTGTCTGTTTATGTATATTGTAGCAGCGTGGAAAAATTCTCCTAAAATATTTAACTGAGAATTTATAAAATTATTACATTCATTTGTAATAAATATAAAATTTTATATCATACCGACATGACTCCACCAACATTGTAAATTACATACATATCAGTTGTAAATCTAAAATTCATCAAGTTATAAAATTTACGGCCAAGTCTAAGCAGGCAATGATGGACGAATCTTTACAGCACGCATTAAAATTCAATACGGCGCTCATTAAAATCAGAGCCGATCCCTTTCTCGAGAGAGAATATAATTCCGCCGAGGATTTTATCGAGAATCCGACAACAGCCTCCGACCTAAAAATCAGACTGCATAAAAATTTAATCGCATCGGATGGACCATCACGGCGGGCACTAACTATTAAAAGTGCGTTTTCCCTCCGATATAATGGAAGGGCCTCCGCGTCGAGGCGTTGCATAAATCACGCGGAGCGAGGGAGAAGATTTATTTTTAAGACCGCCTTTTTTTTATACAACCCCTCCTCTTATATTACGTGAGATCATGAATAAGGGAGGATGTGTTTTCCCGCTCCCATCCGGTTGATTGAATGACCGTCGGTGGAAAGGGTGAAAGCGACGGACTCCGCAGCTTCCCCAACCTGGATCACCTTACCATAAGGTCCTCCACTACCTTCAGCGGCGCCATCGCTATTGTCCCTCCTCCATCACCTTAAGAAAACCGCTCTCTTCACCTCTCTTCGGAGAGATTTAAATGATCTCGAGACTAATGGGGTGAAGAGTTGGAGGACCGCGGGAGGGAGAGGTGGGCGGGGTCGGGAAAAGGGAATCGGGATCATTGATCGTAAATCTACCTTCTGGACGGAGTTTCAAATTGGCATGGGGTGGTTGTTCCTACAGGGCGGGGATGGTCTCTTCCAACCCCCAAGGGAGAAGGCGGAGAAAAAGGGCGGGGGTGGAGGGAACCCCCGCGGGGTGGCTCCTTTTCCGTGGAGAATAGGCGATGAGGGGGTTGGAAGGATCCCTTTCCGTGGTGGTGACGAGAAGGAGGCGGGAGATAATTAATGCTCCGTCACTTGTGCCGTGAGGGGGTGAGGGAGACTTCTGTAGAGGTGCCCTCACACCACTGGTGATCAAGAGAAAGATTTCCCTAGAGACGAGAAAATGAGGGTGAACGGAAAGAAAATCCTTAATGGCCATAGTGTCGTATCATTTTTAAGGAGCCGAATTATCAGACCAATCGGCATAGGATGCGTTGAAAAATCGATACCTCAGGTGATGTTTTGATAGGAAAACGTTTTTTCTCGAGAGAAAGAATAAGCTACGATGAATTCTGTCTCATATGTCTGGAAAAGTGAGGGAATTGCATCCTTCAACGAAGTCGAGATTTTATACTATGTTGGTTTTGAAAATCCGCAAATTAGAAGTCATTGATTTTATAACATACCAAAGAGGTCCCTTTTGCTTGGCAGATGTCTCTAGAAAATTACCTGAAATAATAAATAAAAAAATCGTTAGATTTTTAGCATAAATATTTCTTACATAACAGCATTAAATATTTTTAATTAACCTGTAACAATACTAATATAAATCAAAATAATATTGTTGATAATTAAAGTTAAATTTAAGCCTACATTCAATGAAAACCAATTGAAATTAGTGTTATTAATGATTATGCTTCAATAATTTGAGGTAAGGCTGTAGTCAAAATCCCAATGTTTCAATTCACTCAAATAGTAGATTTTTTTGCTGAGAATATATATGGTTTTTATGTTCAAACCTTAAATTATTTACCATTTAAATATTAATAACTATCGCTTTACTTAAAATTCTATGAATTGACACGATGGCAACAAGTGAACCAGAGGAAAGTTGTCGGGAAATTCACTTTAAAACTACAAGGCCGATTCCAGTTAAGAATAATACAGGAAGGCCATAGCGTTGTTCTGTTTTAAACGGTAAAAATTTTCTCGTCAAGCATTGAATAAGCATATTTCAAATCTCCGACAGCAAATTTTTATTTTTTCTCTTCTAAAACCCAAGCATCCACTTACTTTATCGACAATATCCCGAGAACGAAGAGAAAAGGTCTTTCTAGAAAACGCTTATTCTTCCCTCTGCTGAATCAAAAAACGGCACTCCGTAAATAACTTCCCACTCGACCGAAATTTGTAAGCGCCTTTCAAACTCTCGTTTCCATCGGCACTCGCCTCATCAAAGAGAGCCGCTGGAAGTAGTTGAAAAACACGGCGACAGAAAGAAAAGCTTTGGGCGTCAACTGTAGTTAAGGTAAAAGAAATATCGCTCGTATATTTTCTCTAAAGGAAGAGAGACCGTGTATAAATAAGTTTCAACTCCTCTCAGCGGGCGACCTAGTGGGAGACCCTCGTTTCCCTCTCGCCACATAAGAGGTCATCTTTCAAACCCAGTAAGTCTCCAAGAGAGCAAAACCCCCTCCGTGCGGTTTTCGTTGCTTACCGCAGGTGTAAGACGCCCGAAG
This sequence comes from Sympetrum striolatum, assembly GCA_947579665.1. Classification (NCBI taxonomy): domain Eukaryota; kingdom Metazoa; phylum Arthropoda; class Insecta; order Odonata; family Libellulidae; genus Sympetrum; species Sympetrum striolatum. Next base: position 96,920,293 of record OX388341.1, on the reverse strand, counting down.
ATTTTGGTAGGATACAGGGTGAAAGTTGAAGGCCCAAACGATTATAAACTGAGAAACATTTGCCGCTTCTTGGACACCTCAGGTGGCGCGTAGGGTATGCTATAAGAACCACAAATTTCAACTCCCTGGACAAATCGTGCCCTTGTACAACTATGGGGAGGATTCATTATCATTGCAGGAGATGGGAAGACCGTGTTAGGATACGGGATAGGTTTGGGAAAACGAGAGCAGGTGCACAACTGGGAAATCTAAGGGATGGGTAAAGGGGTTGGGTTGAGTAGGGTTCAGACCCATTCCTGGAGAGAATCGTTAATTTTTCTGTCCGGTATTCCCTTCCTCTCGCGTGGATAACAAGGATATTGACAAATTAACCGACGAGGATATTTTTCGACCAACTTGACAGCTAACATTAGATAATCCATAGAATTTAAACAAGTTTCCAGTAAAAGTAAAAGTTTTTTTCTCTCAGAATAGGTTTTGAGATTTGCAAACGAAGAAAGAACATAAATTAAAAGGAAAAAATGAATACGAAAGGAGAATATTTCAATTTCAACCTCTGGAAGCCTGTACGAGATCTAAATAAGAGGAGTGTCAACGGAATGCTGCAAAAGTAAATTGAGAATTCAGTTTTCATTTCGAATTTCCAACATAATTCCATTTGATATATTCATTTCATCATCCCCCAACTCAATTCAAGTACAAATTTTTTATTACAGCACAAAAGAGCAAAAAGTTAGGAATGCGCAAAAATTCCATGTACAAACTTGGAAAAACCTGGATTAGCTGGGACCATGGTTTTGGTTGACAAATTAATTTATAGAGTTGAAATTATGAAATGCCTTTTTTATTATTTTCATTAATTCTGATTGATTTAAAAGGTTAATTTCGATATTTTTAAACGGGTACGTGTAATAACGATCATATTCCATCTAGAAAAAAATAAAATTTGGATGACTGTTAGTCTTTCAAAACTGAAAACAAACAACTATAAAATCTAAGAAATAAATTATAGGATATAGAACTTAATTATAACTTATATATAAATTATTATTAAATAAAAACTTCTCATAATTCCTATCTCATCGTCTTTTGTTATTTACACAAAACTTTCCTTCCATTACGCAGTTTTTTAATTTACATAATTAACTTAATCCTTAATGAGAATGAGAGTAAAATAGTAAACTTGCACGCAACGGATCATATGAATTAAACACGATTAAAAAACATATCCGTATCCACTACAGTAGAGTTCGAGAAGGAAACTATATTTAGCAGGCTAAACGTGTAGTCCTGAAGCTGTCTCCTCTTAAAACTGATTATTCTCTGAGAAATCGTCTGAAACATTAAATATTCCTAATACTGCAATGCAAAAATATTCTTAACATTTTTTACGACAACATAAAACAAAAATTTCCCACCAGAAATCCAGTTTATGACCTTTAAATTAATAAAAGCATTAAAAAAAATCTTAATAAAAGCAGGTATTTTTATTTTGCCCGTTATTCATGCCATAAATTTCCGAATTAATAAAGAAACAGGGTGCCGTAAAAATAAAAACGATTATGTAAATCAGTCGTGGGGTATGAAATCCGTTTAATTACCCTGTCACAACTCCCTAACGGACTTGCGCAGGCAGGGAATTTATCTGTACGTAAAACCATTTTATTTATTTACTTCTAACGGGAAATACTTGATGAACCTCTAAAGCAATAAGATCTGGAATCCAGTTTTAATTTCGTTGTAAATTTAGTCTTTCCTCCGTGAGTAATATCGGATACTTGCGTTGTATGAGGGGAAACACATCTCATAAGCGAGAATTTTTGCAGCCTTACAGTCATTTAATTTCTTTACGACAAGTAGCAATTGTAATGTTAACCAAAAATGGTTGATTCGTTCGGAACTTAAAAAATGTATTGCGAATTAGAGAGTACTAGAATAAAATGGTGTGAAAATCTTAATGATCTTAAGATGAAGTCCTGCTGCAAAGTGTTGTGTAGTAAAATTTTGGTTTTGATATGGATTTTCCCCAATCGTTTGTTTTCATTATTATCATGTACAATAAAATTGCAATGGAAGAAACTAAAAAAATCCTTCCTTTGTTTTTCCGAGCTATTTTTTTTAAGAAGGACCTTTGTAATGGCTAGGAAGCCGTCTATCATTAATACGGAGCTAATGATTTTATGATTCAAGTAATGTAATATTCTTTTTGCTAAATCTATGAAGCATGGAATGAAACCCAATCAATGTTGCAGTAAGTACTTCATAGTCTCAGTGGATGGGGAAAAGAGAGAAAACTCGTTATGCACTTAAAAGCGACGTAACATCGAAGCAAATGAAAGACCCCGAAAGAGAACGTCGTAAAAAGTTAAAATCGGTAACGTAGGAGAGAGATAGGGGGAAAATATGACGGAAAAAAACGAATGAAAGGGGTGAGGAATATCACGAGATATAGAACGTGGCCCTGATGGATACTCCAGGTGGAAAGCTAATTGAAAAACAACAGGGGTTTCTCGAAAAGGAAGCCCGGGACCGATGAGGTAAGGGTGGAAAAAAGGTATAGATAGAATGATGGATATATTGAGCTTCTCCCATATAACATCGCCGACTTATGGATTTTTACAACCTAAGAGTTTTTTCCGTTGCCTGAGGGTCACCTTTTCGTTTGGGTGATTCTCCCATCGTCGTCGAAAACTGTGTTCACCGTGAAAGTGAAACGGTGAAACAGTGGGCGAGGAACTATTGATCTTCCTCCACGTTTTGAAGCACCGATGGGGTATGGAGAAGCATAGATGTGGAGCACATCATTAACGATAGTCATTATAAATGACCGCCACAGACTACAAAAAACATCTCAACGATTTCTGAGCCGCTGCGTATTAATATGGTAGGCAGTGGCATTAATATTCATCCATATATATGATGATTTCGAACGCATCCCAGTTAAAAGTGGATATGTTTTTCTTTCGAGGTAGAGCTAATGATTTTATTGATTTTGGGCCAGAGATAATTTGACGCTCACATCTGAATACATATTTTCATTTCAAAAGCTATTCATTTCTCCACGGGGTCCGAGCGAAAGAGTTCTCAACGAAAGAGCTTCAGCATTGGATTTTTCTGCTATCGATCGATTTAAACTAGTAACCTAAAAAGTGTCATCATTACAACCCTAAGGGGAAAGGTTATTGAGAGAGCTAGATGCAGAAATGTTATTTGAATTAGATTTACCATAAAGAATTAGCGATTAATGATTTCAACTGCATCATGAGGTAGATCGCACTCAAAATATATATGTAGAGGTAACTTATTATCGAAAATTACTTAAAAGAGATGGACCTCATCACTAACGTTTCTCTTTAAAGGCAACTATTTGCGTGATAACTTTTCAGATGGTTTGAGGAACAATATAAACGAATTAAATATTTTAATTTTATTGGGAATGCAAGTCATCGCAATATATCTGGTAAAAAATAGCTTTTAATAAAAGAAAACATGTTAAAATATCCATACAGCCTAAATACGTTTTCGAGTGGATTGTATCATTAACAACTATCTTATCCTCAAAATAGAGGCAAAGAAAGAGGTATGGAAGAACAGGAATATAATATTTGTTAAATTATATTACTGTAAGGAGACTAGGTGACATTGATGGGAAACAATTACTTTTCTGATTGAATGAAAGAGCGATCTCCGTAATTACCAAGTTAATTATCGCTGTGAATGCTGCCATCTACATTCACATATATCTCACCTGAAACTCTTTGTAGAATCAAAGCAGACCGTTACCGAAGCAACTAAATCCTTCACCGTTCGAATTCCCATAAATCCTCGATGGTCCAACTCCCGGAAGCAAGCCGATAAGACTCAAAAAGTTCTCTCACATTCCCATTACCATTCAAAGAAGGGCCGACGAAAACCGAAATAGAAAAGCCATCCGTTAAAGAGGTCATTTTGTTTGAAAGCACAGGTAGAATGGGGTTGGAATGAAACTCGGAGGATATGAAGAAGGGAATTCGATAATTCCAGATAAGGGGGGTCGTAAGAAAGTCCAAGAAGCCGAGGAATTGAAAAGGGGTTGGCGGGAAAAACCCTTTGCCCCGTCATCCGATCCTTAATTAGTGAATAAAGACTCGAGAATTATTTCCGGGAAGACCGAAAAGATATAAGACGTCGGCGGTGTTGAAGGAGACGATCTCTCGGGGTTAAATTCGTAATCTCTTTCCGGCTTTGGAAGAAAAAAGAAAAGCGTGGGGATTTGTTGGAAATGAGATCGCTGCGTCGAGAGATAAGGAGAAAGGCGTGGGAGATATCTTTCTCGAGATGAAAGTGGAAAGGGACTCGGTGACGGGTAATATAAGGAGCCCTCCAAGATCTCCGAAGGGATAGGAAAAATTGAGGCCGCCGGAATGGGCTGATTGGTCCGGTGGTCCATTAAATTCGGACGTTCCCTCCGTCTCAAACCACCTATGCAATGGAAGCCTGACTGCTTTACCAAACGGAATTCCTTCCTCATCTATACCATCTCCCCACCGCTCCTACTCTCTTTCCCCGATTGACCCTACTTCTACCGGGAGCAAACACCATCATTCTTTAGCGCTCCTTCCTAACGACTGATTAACTCTTCGTCCATCGGTTCCGCTCCTTGTTCTCTGGAATGGGAGCCATTACCCAATGAAAATCCTTTTACCCGCTCGGTTTCGGTGGCTGAGAGAGAAATGTTATTTCTATTCTTTGATGGTTATTACGAGGGAGTGTCTCACCAGGAGCATGACAGCGTGTTTGAGCAGCGCATCCGCTTGCATTTGCTGAAGATTCGTTTCGGATTCCATTTTAAATGATGCTACGCTTACCGCTTAGCTGACAGACTCCTAATTGCACTCTCCATTTTAACAGTTTATGATGATTTTTTATCGTCTATGACCTCATATTGGTTTTTCTACGATATTTGGATGAATTTATTATTTTTTACAAGTCTTTCGGGATAAGATTGAGAAAAATGTATTTCATTTATATTTATATATTTCTCGTAGCTTTGATTATATGAAATTTACTAAGGTACGAGCAATGCTTGAGATTTATAATGATTTTCGAAGAAACAGAATAATTTATCGTTATTTTATTTCACACTTGAATTTGGATTTTTAAATGAATGTAAGAAAGGGAAGAAAACCCGAAATAAACGGAGATGGGAAATGCTATCACAGCACTTTTCAAAATCGGAGAGAATATGAACATGTATTTACAATTTTTAATGTTAACTGATTTTTAAAAAGTATGGAATTTGATCCAAATTGCAGCAAACGAAAAATAAAGCGGGAAAATTTCAAGCCTTTACCGGGTACAGTTTGTAAAGTACCCGAGGGATTAAGTTAAAATAAAAAGAAAAAACTACTAAAATTTGATACATTTCGAAGAAAATAATGTATCATATGAGTGGATATCCAAAAACGTAAATGAAAATATAACCGTTAAATTATAACGCGTGATTTACTACTCTCTAATTCGCAACGACAAAACAACGCAATGAATTCAATTCCGCAAGAACGCACAATCCTCGTTCAGTTAATAAAATGAAAGGAGTTCTTTTTTCCTACCATTGTAATATAAGTAGAATTCAAATGAAAGACGTATCGGGCAGTATACATTAAGTGACCCCGAGTAAATTCTCACCTCAAACATTATGCTTTCAGCCACTTTGACTGAACTTGAAGTCACACTAAAATTTAAAGGAGCTCCTTCGGAACATCTGGACCGTATTTACAGCGATCCATGAAATGACTTCCATTTCTACTCGTCAATCTCTTAGCCGAACACTTTTCCACACGCGAGCAACAAATAAGAAAACCTCGAGCGATGAAAATCAAACCAGAAGATAAAAACACGCTCGGAAGCTGAATTTTGTGTGGCAGCGGAAGATTTACCTCCAGCATCGCGGCTGAAAAGAGGAATAAAGTGGGAGGAGGGGTCCAGTGTCGCGTCGTCGAGATCGAGGCGATAACTGTAACACGGTCAGTAATGGGAGTTGTCGGAAGGTTAATTGGCTTTCGGGTCATCGTAGCTTAAAGAGGGATACGGAATAAAAAGCCGTGGTACTTGAGAAGGGAGGAAATCCGAGAGTGATAAAAATGAGTGCGGTAGTGGAGAACTTCTCCCATTAAGGAGGTGCTCTTTTAATGATATGCACAGAGGTGGTGGGCCGAGCGGAGGATTTATGCATCGGCCCTATTGCGAAAATCTGCCAAAGGAAATCCTGTAACAATTACCTGCCCTAATCGTCCACTCGAATCTCCTTCCGTATCGGGTATTCTCGAAGAATTTCGGAGCCGTTTAAAATAAAAGCGAAGTGACGGCCAAGGTTTGAGCACTCGTGTTGGCCACATGGCGCTGTTGTTTGCTTCGTTTAATGAGCCATTAAGATTTTTCTGGACGCTCTTTATTGGCACCGTGGTGAGGTAAACATTCCTTTTCTCCCAAAGGGTTTTGTTATTCGGCGTTTTTGTGCCTTTTTCCAACGGAATGCCTAGCGTTAATTCTTTCGTTATTTCACTCTCAAGTGCTTCGGGATGCTTCGAATTTCTTCACGAAACTCGTCGCAGTCGAATAGTTTTATAACACCTTTCCTTTCAAAATATGTTCGGCCTTGCTCTTTCTGATTATTTTCATAGATGGAAAGAACTGATAAACTGCAGCGATAAACTGATGAAATAAAACTACAATGCTTAAATCCTCTATAGTAGTCTTCTTTTCGTTGTAATTTATGAAAAGCACATCCGATCCTCGTATTAAATTGAAATCACCGGAAACATAAATTGGCTTACATTTCTTTGTTTGCTCATACTAAGCTTTAATTAAATTAACGAGGGATTGAACTAGGTCCAAAATAAGACTAGAATCAACGCACGCATGTTCTCATCCAAAAGTATTTAAAATTAGATGAATTTGTGTAAAACTATCCATTTTTCCGTAGCATTTCGTATTTTCACTAGAAGTAGACAGCTAAATTTCTGAAATATCTTCACCGTCATTTTTCCCATCAATCATTCTCTTCTGTCTCATCTTTTCTCCCATCTTAAGTATCCCTTTTCCAGAAAGCTGTCATCCTCTCTCGAACTACCCCATTGGTTTGCGACCCTTTTTTCTCTCACCTGACAAACCTTTCTCCAAAGCGTGTTTCTCTCACGTATCAAACTTTCCGATTCTTTATACTTTCCTTTGACTTTCTAGAGTACGACGGAAAGCATTTTCCTGAACATCTTTCTGCTCTCACAGATACTTATTCCCTGTTCTGTCTAAGCCTCAGAACTTCTGCATCCGTTTTGTAGCAGAAATAAGTCGAGATAAGTGATGTTGCTGAGACAGGTGGGATCGATGGAAGGTAAGAATAAAGGAGAGGTGTGAATGAAGAACTTTAATTGAATAATAGTATGAACATGGAGGCCTGTAATTGGGCTATCATAAACTTAGAAGTAATTAATTATCTTAGATACAAATCAGTGGCTGAAGCCAAAAAGGTTTTCTCTGATGTAACCTTTAGCTTGTCGTGGTTTATTTACGAACAACAAATGAGTATATTTTAAGTAAAACATATTTAGCGTACAATGAGAATAATATTGCTCCATATTGGTGCTACTAGATACCTTTAGTATTGCACGTAAGCCAATGTATATCTTCATTGATTTTAAAGATAAATAATGCGAAATAAAACAAGCTGTAAATAACTTCACATACATATTTTGTAGTTAGTGTATCATACCTCAAAACTCATTCCGTAGATGTTAAGTGAGATCAGTTTCTAAGATTTCCCAGCATGAGATTTTCTTATTCATAAACCAACATACAAGAATAGTCTAGGAACTGTTATTCGTCTTACGACCTCCTTCCTTAGAGATTGGGATCATAGTAGACGAAGGACACACCGGAAGACAAGACGTCCTTTATCTCAAGTGTAGTGCCCCAAACAGTCTCTTAGTGTGCTTGAACGATTGTGGCGGCCCAATTTCCGCCGGAAAGTAATCTCCGTGGTCACAAAGGACACAAGAGGAATTCGGAAATTTCTCTTTTTCTCCGAATTCAACGCGAATAATTAGATGATTTAATTCTAATTAAACTCTTTCAAATTTTATGCAGAATTATTAGGAGCCGCTGCGACACTAACAAAGCAGATCCATAAATTCCCTGAATTAGATTAATGTAAAAAAATATTTATAATGATAACAATAGTCCTAATTTTCTCGGTATAAGGAAATATTTCACTATAAATAAAATAAGCTAATTGAAATTTAAATTGAAATTAGATATTTATTAAAAGATTAAATATTAGCAACATGGAAAACTAGTTTTTTCAAATTTTGAGATACATGGCTGTAAAAAAAGCGCATAATATACCATATATCTATTTCATTCCTATCAGTATAAATACCATTATCCGTAACAAGTAGTATATTTAATATTCATAGTTACGTAAATTTATAAATCGGTAAAGAAGTAAGTTTCAGCAAGAAGATTCACATTTCGTCCGAAAATGGGTGACTCAGACAAAAACTTAGCGATAGAGGGAAAAGAAAGACATCTTTATATGCGGGATGGAAGGTTTACTCCGACCTGTTTCCCAAGAGAGAACCTATACCTTTTTGGCTGTCTGTCTTCATTACTATTGGCAGCACATGCGACAGTTCCAGCAGCGAATAGAAATTCATGGATAACAGAATGAAAAGAACGCTGGAAATAGGAATGCAATTTAGGTCTGGGAGAGGGGTCATCGTTATGGCTATAAATATAGGTATGTCCTTAAAATAGTAATAGTAAAGTAGCAAAGAAAGTAATCTTTGGTACGTAAAATCCTTCCCACGGTTTAATAAAGCACAAAAAATCACATAACCACAAATTCTTCTCAACAAGGGATTTAAATAAAACTAACTAACAGTGACTTGTTTATGAACCTCTTTCGAATGATTGCTATAGTGCCTTGTTATATAGATGAAATTTCCTAAGAAGTAAGTGATGAAAAGGTTCTTTTAATGCCCTTATAAAAAAGAGCAAAATTAACAATGCCAAGTCATTCGGATTCTTCTTAACAATACGTTTTACGACAGCGCAACAATCCCAAGCAGTCGTTCACTTAATTGCGGCCGTAATTTCGAAGCGAAGTGGAGAATATCCCCCTAATTACCATGTCAAACAATCGTCTTGTTGTAGGAGAATGGGAATCGATACGATTGTATCATCTCTCGCTAATTAAATCTGACCAAATTAGTTTCCTTCTGCTCTCGGGACGTCTGCCGCAGTTATTCTTTTGTTGAGCGAATGTTTCTGGTATTTCTTTTACGACCGCGCACCATGCCAACCAATCGTGATACTCCTTCATTAACAGGTTATCGAACGGAATCTCGCATTTGTTAAGCCTCGGAACGATAAGCGCATTTTATTTCAATCTTCGGGTAATAAATGTCAACTACACTCGGCTCAAGCGAGGCTCCGGTATATTCCTTTTATTGCGATTGTAAGATAGGATACGGACGCCAATAAAAAATTATATCGGGAAAGAGGATGGAAGGAAGAGCAATAATAAACAGGAAGAGGAATCTAAACACTGAGGATTAAGCCGCGAGGGATTGGAAGGAAGGCAGTGATCTCCTGTTCCTTCCTACCACTTTGCCAAAACTCTTAACTCGATTTGGGACCATGAGAGTGAGTCGAAGGGAGAAAGAAGAGAAATGCGAGATGGAAGAAGAGTGGAAAATGAAGAACAACAAGGGATGGAAAGTGGAAAATCGAGTAAATAAAATTGGGGCGGAAAAGGAAGAAAATATGGAAGATGGAGGGAAGACGCAGAGAGTGGAAAAAACGGAAGGAAATCGAGATGAATATAGCAAGAAGGAAAGGACTAAGGGATAGCTGGAAATGTACGATGCTGACCAAAGTGGTTGGGAAAATCAAATGGGAAGGATTAGAGAAAAATATAATTAATAAGGTCCTTCTCTTTGCCGAGCTGTTCCGCTTTTGGTAGACATGTTTTGATGAAGAGCTTGGGAAAATTTGGAGGAAATTAAGTGTTATTAGGTATAAAATTAAACAAAAAATAGCGCATTTATTGGAAAGTTGGCAATTGTTTAGCAAATCATGAAACAGATAAATAGAAGCTAATGAAAGAAATGATGACGAGAAAAATATAGTTCATTAACTAAATCTTGAAGAGTTCTTATAGCATTCGAGTGTACGAAATAAGGTCCTGAAAAAGAAGTAGTGAAGAAATATCACACCTAAGAATTTCGAAAAAGTATTGAGAAGCAATAAATTTCCCGATAGCTTTTTCTGAAAGAGCATAAATTTGAGCATCAAAAGTGAATAGTGAGAGCAAAAGATAATAAGGAAAATTATCGCTTCGTTAGATAAACAATTTCACATCCTTTCGGCTTCATCGGAGCTCGAAGATAAAATAACTTCCACTGAAAATGAAAATCAACAAAGGAAAAAAACTTCGGCTTCCTGAAAGGGAAGAACCCGTAGAAATAAGAAAACCTTTGTCGACAAGGGAAACGAAAGGTAAATTAGGGGACGACGTGAAGCGTGAAAGAGTTTAACAATGAGATGATACCGAGGGATATTAATAAGATGAAGAGGAGCGTTATGATTACTTGCAATAATGAGACGTTTTAGAGGAAGAAGGAGAAGTGGGAAGATGAGAGAGATAGAAGAGGGAAAATGAGAGAGAGATGGGAAGCGATCGGAGTAAATGAGCCAGAAATCCTCGCCCGTTACATCTCTCCCTGTCTACCGGGGAGGAGAGACGAGAAAGAACCCTACGAAGCGGCGGTGGTGATATCTTACGCGGCGTTCATATAGAGAGATTTGGAAAGATACGAATGGAAGCAGAGAGGGGAAAATAAGATGGGAAAGGGAATTGGAAGAAAGGGGAGAGATGAAAGTTATGCTCCTCTACTCGCAGTCCATTTCGCTGAACGATACGTCTTTTGTGTATGAGGAGCTTGAGATTGAGGCACTGAGAGGAGAAGATCGATTGATTCGGAGAAATTCTTACTGCTTCCGCGTCTGTGAGAGACGGAGCGGAAAAAAAGTCTCTTGCGTGGCCTAGAAAGGGAGTGGGGAAAAACCTTTGTCGTGATGAACGCGGAGTCGGATTGGGTTTGTGTATAAATGATGGCTGCTCGAATAAATTAGATTAAGTCTGCGAGAAATCTTGTACACGTAGCATTCCGTCTGGAAAAAGATGGACGGGGGAGGAAGTTGATTACGTGCGAAAGAGGGTAACTGAGTCTTCTCTCGAGATTGCATTAACGAATGATTAGTTTTTTTAAGCTCAATCCCAGTGGAGGATTGAGAGAAAGGGTTTTCTTGCTAATTTGGCTGCCGATTCCTGTTTGGTGTGCATTCGAGGCGCAAAACGCACTTACGGTGATGATTGTTTTAACTAAATTCCTCCCCTCTTGGAAATCATCACTCAATTTTCTTGTCTTTAGAATTAAATGGTTCATAAAAACATTATTTTACCCCTACTATAGGGAGAATATGATGCTAATTTGGCAGGAAGCGATCTCGTAATAAATGGAAAAATACTACCAAATATGCAATATTAAGTAAAATAAATAATCTGATCAATCGTAGTTTTGTGGAATTTCGCACACATTTCCAATGAAAGAAAGCTGAGTAAATTCCACATAAGGTAAGATGTGGATATACCAAGTGGTGTTTCTTTGGAAATAAGACTAATAACTGGTCTTAAAAATAATTATTAATTAATTAAAAACAATAATGCATAGTCCATTGTTTAACTCAAGGGTTTTTAATTTTCGCTACATTTCATTCAAAATTGTCGAATTACATTAAGGTTATTTACAAGTGTGAATGGACAATTTTAAAATCATCATACCAAAATCAAAATCATACATCATATCAAATATCATTTAAACTACCAATATCACTCATCTGTGCTCTATTAACGCTTCCAAGCGTATATTAGTACGTTATATAGCCTCTCTCTCCCTCTCTGTCTACAAATCTGTACAGATGGAAGGGGAGTAGGGTTTGCTAGTCTTCTCTCCGTAGTAATGTTACCCTTCATCCTTGCACCCAGGCGCCCTTTTGTTTTCCAAAAGGAAACTCGTTATAGATGTCGCCATTAGTGCCTCTCCCACGCATCCACTTCTCCATCCCCTGACCCTTATTTTCATCTCCTACTTATTAGGCTGTTTGATGGTGTCGTTCGTTTTCATAACGATCTGAGAAGAACAATATCTCCGCCGGAAGACCAAAACCCTTCGCCCTCTTCCGGAACTCCCTCTCGACACACTTTCCGTATATTCTTCTTGATTCCCCCTCCATCCGGAAACGCACGCAAAGAAGCAAAAAGCGAGACATGATTTAAGTTTTGAGTCGGAAGCGAGGATAAGGGCAAAAGAGGAACGGGAAGGAATGGCTGAAAGTGGTGCATCTCGGAAATTTGAAACATGGAGGAATTAATGGAATGCGCTACGAATAAGTATTAGTTTTGGGCAAAAGGGAATGGAGATATTTAAGAAATGCTTTTCATTTTGGGAGTCGGCGGAGGCAAGTATGTGAGAAAGAGATATTTTGGCTTTGGAATGAAGCGAACTGCGCGCAGATTTGCGAGGAATGGGACTTTGAGACGTTCTGGAGAGCGACATTTTCGAGTTTTATGAAGGATAAGAATGTAGAAGAACAATTCAAAGCTCATTCTTTAGATTTTATACAGCAAACTTTACTAAGAATAAAAAGAGAGAAATGTATAATGCGGATTCTCATTCAAGTCTCTAGATAAGAAATAATACCATAAAATGAATATCCTATATCTTAGTTGGTACTGATACGAAATGTGTGAAAAATTTTCAAAGGCGCAAAATTCTACTTGAAAATTGAACAAGAAATTTTATTCATTATTTCCCTCTCCTAGTGGGAGGTGAATTAACTAAAGTCTTAACGTATGCCGTTTTAAAGTTGGGAGTTTGAACAACAGCTTATATTCACAGATTATTATTTATCGAAATATTCTCACGTGATTTAAGTGGAATTTCCGTTAAAAAATGTTGACTGAAATGGGAAAATGAGGTTTTATCACAATTTGAAAAGTATATTATGAAACGTAGCATAATAGCATCTTTGATTCAAAATCACTGGAAGTATTTTCTGAAATGCTTTAAAGAAACATTTTATTCATTGAAATTCTGGATGAAAATTTTAAAGTTATTTACAACTTTAATTTATGTCTTTTATTATTCCCCTGGGATGTCCATACTAAAAATTCCTATATACTGGAATGAATACTCAACAGAATAATTCACCGCAACAATTTGCGGGAAATTATTTCTTTTTAGTCCACTAATAGCTTTTCACAAAATTACGCCAACCCGCGTCGATTATAATACAATTTGGATAACAGGAAACATAAATTACACCTCCAGTTTTAATCCTTTCACTTTTGAACCTCAGAAATGAGATTTTCAGCAGCAAATTCCGACTTTTCAATAAACTCCGCGTAATATATTTTTTTAAATATTAGAGGCCTCCCATAACAGGGAAAGTGCCCTCGAGGTTAATTCTATGGGCGGAGTCCACGCCTCTGAAGTTTCAGTCGGTTGGGAGTGGCAGAAAAGAGGGTGGCAAATGGGAAAAGGTGGGAAAGATGTGGGAGGAAGGCACGGAAGATATACTAAGAAGCTTTTGTGTTTCTCCCGGAGACGACGGGGTGAAATTTACTGGACTGGAGAGGAAAGGGGCGGAGAAAACAGGGTTTTTCGGGCCTTTCGGGGCGAAATATGTTTGTAGATGAGGACTACCCAATAACTGATAGGGAGGTAAACTAGAAAAAAAAGGTTCCGGAAAAAAGATACTTTCCTGATTTATCGCAAATACAAGAACGGAAAGGTGCGACAGGAAGCGTGGGGATTACCCGAAAGCAGACAAGTAATCGTAAACATCGTGTTCCCTTATCGACGGAACTCGGATTTCGAAATCCTCTCGCATACAGTGATAAGATAGTTGCGTCTTTCCTACCCTGCGTATGACTTTGAGCCTCTGTTTCCGGAAGAAATGGAATAAGGCTTCACAAATTCCTGTCCTCCGACAGCAGTCTATAAACACGCGTACATATCTCCAGACTATTCCTCCGCATTTTTGTCCTCAGACCGAGATCCCTAAGGCGGGGAAATGACGGGGGTTAGGGAATTACCTGGAGGAACAAAGGCGTACCCTCAGAAATCCTCTCTTCCCTCGCCGCATACCTTCCCTTTTCTATTCCCCTACGTCCAACTCCACGCCCCCGCTAAGACCTCTCACCCTCTACGCTTTTACTCACCCCAACTATAAAAATCCCTTACGAACTCGCTCTCTCTTTCATAGTGTGAGGGAAGATGGGAATGCCGCAAACAACGGAATCATCCCAACCCCCAGAAAGCAGGGGTTGAAGTTATACCCGTATTTCGCCCGAGGGTTCTCCGCTCACCCCCTATTCTTATCCCTCTCCGTCATATATTTCCATTCCCGATTGTGGTTCATATGCCTTCCTTACGCCTACCTTACCGAAACTCTCATCAAACATATAAATATCTTCTTATACAATCCCTGTGGGTGCTCCATAACACCCCTTCTTAGCACATGGCACAACCTTCAGCATACAAATTCTTATATCAGAGTTCGAGAAGCAAGCGAGAAGAAGTGTCCTCCTCTGAAATAACGAAAACATTTTTCTTCACGTAACTAATAAAAACCAATATTCTCTTTGTTTCAATTCATCTAATTTAACCAAGTTAATGAACACTATTGCCACAAAACCAGTATAAAAATTATTTTTTATTCTGTTTATGCATTAAATTTTCCATTCCATTTCTTTTAATCTACTCAATTTCTTAGAAACTTGGGATGTTTTATTCACAGCAGAAATTTCTAAAGAGTACAGAATTAGATAAATAATTCACCCTTTTCCGCCTTCACTATTTAACATCTGTTTGTTATTAATAAATAAATCCTCATACTTTCTCGTTTTGAAGTTCTTTTTTTAGTAAAAAATTGTAGAGGAAATATTTTTGATCGAATATAACATAATTGAGATGATGTATCGTATCAAAAATGATACCCTTAGAACTGAGAAAATGATTATAATTTTTATATTGAGGCGGATTTGTGAACACTGACAGATATTGAAAAACGTAGTGAATTTAAGTTCGCCCTGCTCTTATTAAGCTGTATATTGAGGTTTTGTGTATTATTTTTGCAGTTTGTTGAACAAGCAATAAGGGACGCTCTTAAATCCTTTTATGCAGTTCGCAGTCATTGAAAGAATTACGAGTGAGTTATTTTACAGCCATTTCAGTTAAATAAGGAAGGTGGTAAGAAAAATCTTTCTGGCGGCATAATTAAATAAAAAATAATTTGTTTCAAAGCTTTTGAAATTTTTTACTATTTTATTAAGCTTCCCAGTAATATAGTTTCATCATTATAAAATAACAAATGAAGGTTTCGCTACATTTAAACAGCATAGTATTCATGCGATCACTGCTAGTGAACACACGTTAACAGTCATTTTCCTGACCACAAACTCGGCGATCCCATCTATATAATGAGATAATGTCATCTTTACCTAAAGTTTGGATATCTCTCTTGCCCTCAACTTTCACCCATTCCTTGCTCTTTTCATCAAGACCGATATACCTTTTTCAATCAATTTTTTCTCTGTCCCCCTTTCACCCGTTCAATCTCTTTCCTCTTTTCCGAATGAAAGAACGTGCAAACAGCTTTTCAGGAGTATGTTTGCGGAGACCAAAATCGACTCCAATAACCAGAGAGCAAGATGATAGAGGAGGATCTCTGGTAAGAATTTTTATGTGAAAATAATCTTATAAGAAGGAGAAGAGAAATGTACCAGAAAATTAAAACAAACAAGCCAACTCTGTTTGATGAATCTAAGATTCTTTCATCGTCCTCCGGACGGTCTTTTACACATTTAATGTTTACTCAGTAGTTATCACTTAAGGAGGATGTACCGATGAAAGTTACCTAGAAATAGTGATGTCTAATATTTTTAAATTTTAACTCTAAGCAAACGCTCCCCACGGTTTAGGAATTTTTTCTTTATCACCATGTATGCAGTTAATTACTGCGTTATCAATCGAGTTTCCACGTTTTTCAATTAAAAGAAAGGTTAAACTTATAGGTTATTAGCAATGTTAAATTAGGCAGTATAATTTTAAGAAGGGTAAAATTGATTAAATTCTACGTACGGAGGAGGCCGTTACTGAGCTATACTTCAAAGAAATGTAAAAAATGACAATTAACTGTTTCCATAGAAGGTTTAAATGGTGCAATACGTTTCGGAAATTAATAGCCAATATCAGATAAATAAGAAACATTACACAAGATCTTAGAAACTAGGCTGTTCGCTTTATTAATACAATTATTATTAAAACTCCAGGGAAAGTGCGTTTTTTGAATACGGCCTTTGCTGCTACATTTTTCCTATATTGAGTTTAATATAAGAGATATAGGGGGAAAAAAATTATAATATTCAGCCATTCAACGAATGACGAACGTTAGCAATTAAGGAAAAAAATAATTTTAAGCGACTTGGCTTAGCTTGTAAAGAGTATTAATGTAGATGTAGAATAGCTAGAAAGTAGGGGATGATAGGAAGAGATAAAGGAAAGGGGAACATAGAAAACGAAGAACAAACTAAGGATATTATCATTTTGACTGAATTTTTTACATATTTTTGATTTTACTCTTCTCGTTTTAACCATATTTTTGAATCCAAATTTATATAAGTAAAACTTTTACCTGCCATTGCTTTCAAGATCTCATCATACATATATTCCTAACTACAATCCTTAAGCAGAACTGTAAAATTAGATTTTTCGAAAAACCATTTTCAACTAAGACCTTACCGAACTGATTTAAGCCAAAGGATTCCTTGAAATTTCAACCGATAAATAATGTCCCATTCGATTCAATGGATGTCTGCATGATAAGGGATTTTCAGCTCGGATATTTAGGATTCAAACTCTGAAGAAGGAACGTCATGTCCGATATGAGCACGCATAATTAGACACGTTAGCGAGACGCGTGCAATACCGAAATTAATGAACCACGCAACTCCATTACCCATTAAAATGTTTGTAACTCAGGGATCGTGTATTGAGGATGAGCCAAGTCACTAAGTCAATGTTGCAGTTAATGCCTGTTATCGGTAGCCCTTCCTTTCTGCACGCCTCAGTGATCGCTGCATAGTGATCCAGACGGATAATTGACGTTAATTGAACAGGGGCAACAGCTATTTCTCGCAAATTTTATATTTGAACAGTCGAGCGACCGTCCGAATTATCGGAGGCTGTGTTGGTAACCTATTATTTAACTGTCATTTTCCAAATAAAACCTTTAATTTTATTACCTTTAATGTAAGAGAACAAATTTTATCCGTCAAAAGTTCTCTTTAGTTGGGAATGTAAAAAGAGGGAACAGCATATGAAAACAACATAAAATTAAAGCAACGCATCATGGATAAAAATCAACATGGGACAGTTGAAGCTTAAAGTAATCTAAAAAGAGCACATCTCCGTTTTCCATTTAAGACTGTTCTCTCGCAACCGGGGAGACTTTTCTTCCGAGAGTAATGAGGGAAGAAAATCAGTCGATATCTGAAACTCAGTGAATATGTCGAGGGAAAGAAAAATAGACAGCGGACGTTTCGCTGCGTCCCGCGCATAATTTTCACCTCACAAACCCGAATCCCATTACGCCCGCTTTATTTTCTTCGCACACTGACTATTCTTCGCGATAAAAAAGTTTTCAATTCAACGCCTTATCTCTTATCCCATCTTCGACTTCACAACGATAACCAACTCTAAACCTCGCTTCCTTTCCCCTTCTGTTATACGTGCGTAGTAAGGAATGATTTCCTCCCACCTCAATCTTCTCCCTCCAATACTAAGCAATACATCCCTCCCACCTGCCTCTCTCCGTTTCTCCATCTCCTCCCATTCTCTCGATATATCCCCGTTTCCTCCTTGTTACTCTCCTCGCGTCCTACTTAATTCTCTCTCTCCCCATTCTTCCCTCCTGGTCACGTGGTTTCACCTCGAGGGGTTCAACGGAGAAGGAAGAGAAGGGATGAAAACGAGGGAAGGTCGCCACTCCTGCTCTGCGCGATATCTTTCTGCTGACTCTCACAATGCCTCCTTACCCGAAAAAAGCAGGGATCCCGGCCCCCATAACCCATTCCCCTAATACACTCCCCTTCTCTCCTTTTAATCCTTATCAATATCTCGCTCCCTTTATTTTTTCCCGTTCCCGACGCCCCGCAGTATTTCTTCACTGCTTTTTCAATCGACTTCCAGATAACCGCGTATGCGTGAGATATTTCACTCGAGAAAGAGCATTAAAGTCTCTGATTTTAATGCAGAACGTTGCGTAGCGCGGATTATGGTAATTTGTTACTCTCAAGCCCGTCATCGTCATATACATTTTTCCAGGACGTGTTTTCAATCCGAGCGATCTTAAGCCGTCAATTGATTGGCACAAAACCCTTTCCGTTAAGCTCGTAATGGAACGAATTTTCTCTTTACGTTGGCACGCGCGATATTCATCGTCGATGGAAAAGCTATTTGCGAACGACGATGATTTGATGCGGAGTCAATTTTTACGCTCATAATCGTCATCTTAAAGACATTTACTGCCGCTCCCGAGCGAATATCGTCGCGAAAGATAAACTAAAAATACAAGGGAACTCGTTCACGGGGCGCAGCGCAAAATTTAAGCTATAAACGCATCGGGATAAACTAACGATAGGGATTCGACGATTAGTATTGGAAGGCTCATGCGCGCTCGTAATTTTCCTCCGAGACTTCGCGTCTCCCTGTTTTCGTTTTTTTCCTTCCTTTCTTCTTTTCACAGAGCGAGAGGGATCGCCCACACGCGTGCAGTAAAGTCTCTCTTATCTGATCAAACGTCTGGTGGCGGGTAACCGAGACAATTCTCGCAGTCTCCCTTCCTTTTCTCGTACTCTGCGCGTTTCTTCCATTCCTCCCACAAACCCCACCCCACCAAATGTCCCTTTTCGCAGCCGTCCTCGACAATTCCGTTCCTTTCAAGTTCTCTTCACAATCACGCATATCTCTCCCCTCAATAGTTTCGCCGATGTGAATTTTAGAATAACTGTGAACATTTTTAAGAGAGCATGTTTGCGTTGAGAATCCAAGACTGGTTATCGTGAAATGGAGGTGGAAGCAATCCCAACAGAAAAAGGACAGTTTTAAAGAGAAACATTAACGTCAACTCTCAC
This sequence comes from Sympetrum striolatum, assembly GCA_947579665.1. Classification (NCBI taxonomy): domain Eukaryota; kingdom Metazoa; phylum Arthropoda; class Insecta; order Odonata; family Libellulidae; genus Sympetrum; species Sympetrum striolatum. The sequence continues at coordinate 96,900,993 of OX388341.1, read as the reverse complement.
CGTATATGTAGGATGCAGCACTCCTCTGAACTCAGATAAGCTTTCGTGAATTTACCAAGTAAGACGTTAGTATTTATAAGGGGAGACTCAAAACAAGTTTATTTGTTACTATAACACCCGTAATTATTGATATCAGAACGTTTCTCTTGCGGTGTTGTATGTCTGTTCTATAGGAAACCTTTTTTCCAAAGGAAATGAATTTCTGTCGAGCTTTTATTTCTATGACTAGTTAATACCCTTGATAATGCGTAATAAAGAGTACAGAATAGTTGTTTATATAGACCTCCAATTAGTCCCTTCCATAAGAAATATTACCCACAATTCACGTAATATTTGATATAAGATATATCCATTATAGATTTTAGATAGTGTACTGCTATTAATAGGTTGGTGTTAAATGTGGTGATCATTACGGTTACATATGGAATTTTATGATATATCGCTTAAATATTTAAAATTTTTTTCCTATATTTATCCTCCTATCTGATTGGAATGCCATAATTAACTTAGCATGTTGTTCGTCTTTAGAGTAAATATAATAAAATAGGTTTCCTCGCTTTTGAAACACACGTTAAATTTAATTACTTTATTTTTCGTCAACAAATACACAAATGTTTACAAGGAGTACATTCCAGATCCTGATAGGGTAAAACCCGTTTGACTTCCTCGTCCACTCTTCCCATTCTAGCAGTTTGGTCGTATGAGAATTGGCCTTTCCACAAACACGCGCCCTCTCGGTGTACTAACGAGACAAACCTTTGTATGGGCAGCCGTACAAAACAAAAACCCAAGGGCTTCCTTCCACGCTCGTTCGTTACGGCGTAGACTTATACCCAAAACTTTCATCTTCACTACCTTTTTTATACTCGTATAGTCGTCTGGCTTCCTAGGCGTATTGAATTACGCATTGATCCCAAACTACCCCTATAAATTGGGAATGAAGCGCGCGCGTCGTTCGGAAACTGGATCACGGAGAAACAGACTGGATCGATGGGAAGAGAGCCAAACGCCCCACGCTTAAGACGAATGAAACTGATAATTCCACTAATTTATGGCACCAACTTGCTGCCGTATGCCGAAAGACTTTCCTCTCTATTCCTAATGTGAGAATAAAATTCGGAATCTATGAATAGACCTCTTAAGGCCTGCGCCCTTACTCGTATCTCTTATGACTTATGCGTCTATCTCATACTGCTCAACGTAAAGAAACGATATTTTTAAGTCGATAGAGACAAACATAGAATTATCACTACAATGTTCTATAAATATTCCTTTTCCTTACAAAAATATAAATATTTACAGTATGCAGTTATAATGATAAATGTTTCACAAAAGATGTATGTACTTTCAATTATTTTACTTATAAATACTGTAAACCAATAATTTTATTATAAATAAATTTTGTACATAAAAAATAAGCTACAATAAATAAATGTTTAGAAAAGACTTATGAGAAAATTTACAGATTTTCCAGTTAATCAAAACGATTATACTAGTTACAGTTCGTGGTCCCTAAGTTCTTTTCATCCTATTAACAGTATCTCGCTTCATGTTTAGAAAAGAATTATTATTTGCTAATTCAAATATATTTTACATAACTACCACGCAGTAAAACAATTAATTTGTCAACGGGAATTCACAAGAAAATAAACTGAATCCACAAGTTTCCTTGACAAATTCTTCAAAACTTTATTTGTGTAAACAAACATGATTATTGACCAAATATTGCATTACTAATTGAATTAGAGTGTACTACGGCCACTAATTGAATTAATCCCATTAAATGACCCAACAAAATCATTCTGAAATCCGTCCCGTGTCTCATAATAAAGGGACATCCCAGCACAGTACGCTTCCTCGTTCTTCTTGGAAACTTAGAGAGGAATAAAAAATCCCTTTGAGCAATTTCCATCGCCAGATGATTCAAAGGACCTTTTTATATCGCCTCGAAAAAAATCTCGCGTACTTTATCCGCCGGGTCCGCCGTGCGAAGGAAGGAGCGGCCGCACAATCGGACTCCCAATTTCCGGGCAGCTCATTTTCGACGGCCGTAGCACACACCCACGCATTGACACCCGAACTCCGACTGTATCGAGCCTCCCCCCGAACCCTTTGAATACTAAAAATCGCGCTTCCGCCCCCACCCTACGCCCCGGGGGTCATCCTCTGCTCACCTATCTCGCATCAAAAACCAACGGTCTACTCTCCTATCTCCCACCCCTTCTCACAACCCTCCCCACACTCCCCTTCCGAGTTCTCTTGATTTCAAAGAGATTCACGCGAGGCTGGAACTCGCCGGAATGATGCGATTATTACGGTAGCGTTGCCCCTGGCAGCCAGACTACCCTTCCACACTCCGGTATATCCCCGATTATGAATCTTTTTTTTAATTTTCCTCTCTTTGCCATTATTTACATACAGTGTAACTGGCCAAGTAGGGATAACAAGGGAGAATGCCGCTCGAATATATTTTTATTTTGGGTGCCCCGGATAAGTGGGCGTTAGGTATTGGTCGTTTTGAATGGGGCTGATGGATAGAGTTTTTGGGCCGATAGATTCCAATCCTGGCGATCTTCCCCGAATTGGGGAGCGAGGAATGCGTCGGTGTGCGTGTCTGTTTGCTCGTGAAATTGAGTGAGCGGCGAAATTAAACGGTGCGCGCCATTGTGGAGGGCGCTCTCAATGGGCTGATTGAGGCATTTTTCCTCGCTTGAAAGGAAGGTTACAAACTCCCCATTTAGCCGCGATTGTCATTTTTTACGCCGTATTAACCCACTCGATGCATTCCTCTCCCGTTAATATTTTTCCGCGAATTCCTATTTCCTTCCTCGTCAATCTGAGGCATTTGTTTCCGATTTTCGGGGGACCGACAAAGTCGCGATCCCTGAAATAATTACAGCGCGAATTCGATCTTTCCATAAACAAGCAATGCGCTAGGAATTGTCGGGATACTCGTCGTTAGAAATACCCGTCGGATCGGGTTACGCTCGTAATTGCGTCAAAATCTCTTTGGAGCCCAAACACTCGTTTAATTAACGGAAGCCGATATTATATTTTTTGTGGAATAATTTCGCCGAAAACGGTTTCGCCGCTCGGCAAACTCCCTGCTTCCCTTTTAAACGGATTCGATCCCACGAAAACAGCATCACGAGCCTGCCCCGCAATTTATACATCCAGTAAGAGAAAAAAGTCTCTCGTTAATTATTCTCCCGGGATAGGTTCGGTTGTCAAGTCGACAGATCAGACTGCAATTACTTTTACACGGCGAGCATGTGTCTTTTTTTAGTGCAGCCCTAATGAAAACCCCTATTTAATTAAAATGGCTTATTCCATTGAAGCCTTGCGTCAAGTCCACAAAATCAGCAGCTCTCTCTATATCGGGAGCGAGATTCGTATCAAATTTCCCATTTCCCCTCCACCCCCTTCTTCTCTCTCTCTCTCTTCACCCCTTTATATCTCTCTTTTGCTCCCTTCTTCGCCTTTTTACCTAACCTCGTATCTCCGGTATCCCTTTGACAGGCACCCACCCCTGTACCAGCTTCCTATAATTGAAGTATCATCCCGATATATCGCTGGGCCATCAACGCTATCGGTTGGCGCGTGGTGTGTAGGCCCAACCTCCACCTCGAGGCTACATTTGGTACACCGAGTGACGTGGTTTGGGCCATGGTAGCGGGACGCCTTGGGTGAGAGGGATGCGGGTTTGCCCCCACGAGGATTCTCTGTCCCCACTGGGATGCCCACAGGGAGGTTTATGTCATCTCCCCGTTTGCGCTTTCGTAGAGGTGCTATGTTCTCTTTGAGAGTTGCGGGTATAGATTGTCGTTCGGCGGTGGGAACTTCATTTGATATTGAGAGTTGGTCAAGGATACAGGATTATATGGCGGATCAGAGTTCTGGAGAGCAAGAAGCATTGACTGATATATTCCATAAAGAGATTTGCTAAAGGAGGTTTATATGAAGGCTCGGGAATTTCCGCGTTCGCCAATTGGATTTTTCCTAAGAGCTAAAATATCTTCAGTAGCGATTCAGTCAAGTATTCAAAATAATCATAAGCTTTGCATCAAACAGTGCCTCAGAGGAGTTAAGGTCCTCTCTGGCAAACGAAATGAAAGAAACATTAATTATGTATACCAAGACTAGTTTATCAACTATTTTCTTAAAATACCTTGAATTAGACGATGATATTTTGGAAAGGAATCTAAAATAGGTATTATATAATTGAGAAGAGAATTATTTCAGCTACTGTCCATTTTTTGTGAATATTCCTTAACCTTAAAGCTATTTTTTAATATTCACTGGCATACAGAGATAAAAACAGACAATCATATATTTTAAACTGTATCAGTGGAACAGTCATTCATCGGAAAGGATGGTTTGGTAACATTAAGAAGATATCAACGACTGCTATAGCTTAATTACATTGAATGCCATGTAAAAGATCAATAAATTATAAAAAATATAATAATAAAAAAGGTATGAAGTAAGGTTTTTTAGCGCCTGGTGTTAAATTAATGACGTTTCTTGCAAGACCTCCAACAAGAACGAACAGCAATTCAATTCTGATCCCTCCAAACCGGTGGATCATCCGTCATGCGAGATATCGTGGATTAGCCTTTAAAGTCGCTTTCCAGTCACAAAAGCTTTAACCTCTCGCTTTGGAAAGACGCTGAATGGCGTTTACCTTTTAAAAGGGCGTTGAAGTTGGTCTCTTCACTGCTCTTCCTCGCGCCGTTGTCTCCCTCAGACGGAGGATCGTCTTTCTTCGGCCCTGCGCTGCATCCACGCCCAATCTCTCTGAAATGAAGATCATAAGGCGCAAGTGAGAACTCGCATCCGAAATGGAGTGGAAATGGAGACAAAAGGATGTCTCTTTCATTTTCAGACGCACTTGGGCACGGCCTTACGGAGAAGGCCACTCGAGAATCTGTTGAGGACACGCCTTTTTCCATTGGGAGGGTGATGGATTGAAATAACACCCTCTCACTCATTGTATTCATTCTCATTTGTTTTCCGTTCATTTCCTTATTCGATTAAGCATTTCCGAGGCGTATCCTCTTCTCGAATTTATTTTTCGAGTGTTGGAGGCGCATGTTAAACGCAAGGGAAAATTGCTTGACTCAGATACGTTTTTACTTCTAATGATTAATGCATTCCCTTACATCTTCACCTTGTGATTCATTCGTTAGTCTATAAGGTAATTGCTGGAAGGTAATGGGAAACTTCTTTAGTGAAGGCGATAAACAAAATTCATAGGAATAGAGGTGAACAACTTTGCTCGGAGACTAATTAGCTTAAATGGATTAGGCTAATTATTTATTAATTTTCTCTAAGTATGGAAAGCATCTTACCAAAAATACTCTGCAATGAATTGGTTGATCAGATTTCAAAGAAAAATTACTGACATATACGATTGCTTTCAAAATATAAAAAATAATTACATATAAAATTAGGTTTATATGCAGCAGAAAATCTTGGTTATCATAAGATGTTTTCGCCTGATATTATTCTTTGTAAAAGTCATCGCCGATAATTGTGAATGGATTTGAGACAATGGATGAACTTTATCAAGTACCCAGTAATATTGTGCTTTGCGATTAAAGTACTGGCCACGAGGAGAGGTCTCTATCAAGAGTACACAGAATTAAAGGTTGCTCTTTAGGTTTAGTTTGAAAATGTTAGCATATTAATCAAAGTAAGAATCTGAATATTAAACTGAAAACTATTTTATGTTTGTAAAATGTATCGAAAACAAAGGAATTTCTTATCAGAATCAAGGAGAAATAAATATGTTAATCTTTTTCTTTTTTACTACAGCAAAGATTGTGACAAAAAAATTAACTTAAAATTTCACAAAAAAGTTCAACCTGAAGCACCCGAAGTAAAAGCAAACAGTGTTGAATTCCAAAAAAATTAACAATAAAAGTGCTTTGATCTTCATACAGATTTGATTTTCAGACTTCTTTTCATAAAATAATTTTCATGCTTATCTTAAAAAACGACAAGTAACCACACACTTAAAATTTTGCAAATTCAAGTATCTAATTACTCCTTTCTCGAAATGGAAATTAAATCCAGCCTTCTTTCGACAAAACCTTTTTTCTAATTACATTAAAAAAATAAGTAGTCGCGCATAGGTTTAGCAAATTTTAAATTACCAAATAGTCAGCACGAAGAACGTGCTATCAAGCCACACCATAACCCCTATCAAACCACAAATTAAAAAGAAAACATTTTTGCAGAAATCGTTGACCTCCTTCTACCGGCAAGAAATCAATGTCGTGAAAAAGTGACCTGAGCAAGGATGGCGTGCACAGTGCCATTCGAGTGATTCCGGTGCCATGATGTCGGCTCTGAGGAACGAGGCCAAGTCGTAGAGGGAAAAATAACGAAAAAATGAATAAGAATAACGCTGCGGAAGGGATTTTCAAAGGCAGGCGCCGCCGAGAGGGGATGGCATTTCGGGCGACGAATTGGCCGCCGCAATTACGCATTTGAGCCGAGGATTCGAGGCGCTCTCCCCATTCCACTGTCTCTCCACTTATCTATTTTTTCTTCTATATTTACTTAGGTGTAATTTCTGCTGGAAAAATCGAGGCTATCTTATTTTTTTCTTTCGCGGTGAGCCTTCGATCGGAGAAGGAATATTTACACACAGCATGAAACCAACGCTCAAGCTTGACATAGGACAGGGTCGCCAGACATACCGGAAGTTTGATCTTGGCTCACCAAGGATGATTTTAGGAGGTATGCTATAGACAGTTAATCGTTTTCTCATCGGAAAACACGGCCTTCAGTTTCGAACTATGGAAATTAAATTTTAGTTTTATATCGCATAAATCGAAATTCGAGTATATGTTATGAGTACCTGAAGAGATGTCAATTTTTTTTCAATTTTTTCAATTTTTATAATGATTACAATGCACAATGTTAAACAATTTATCGAGAAAAGTATTTAAATCCAATTTATATGAATTTAAACGAAAGCTGATCTTATTAAATTATTTTTAGACTTAATCTAGTCGAATTTAAATTTGTTCAAGGATGAGTATACAATATATTGCCATTTTGCCTGAGTCTCAAGATTGTTTCAAAAGTAATTCTAATTTAACATCATAGTTGAGAATAATATCACATCCATCTAATAATCCCATACAGAACTAAAATTTGAGTAAACTAATTATTCCAACCTACATTCCATTATGTTTTAAATATTTCACGATTATTAATCCCAAATATTTTATGATATCCTATTTCTTTGTGACAGCAAGTTTTGCCCTGAGCTATTTCAATCAAGACAGTATGGTCAACGACTGCAATGAGACCATTGAGGTCATATTCTTAGAGTAAGGGCTTCCCTCTGAACGAGGTCTGCTATTTTTGTCTCCATCCATTCTACCCTTCATAATGTCCTAGCCTTCGGCAAAGGATTGCTGGAGACGATGTGATGTTCAGGATCGTCCCTGACCCACAGAATTTCCTGAAAATTACTCTGAGTGGTGAGTCTTCCGTATCGCAATCAATCATTCATTATATATGCAAAAAAGTTTTTCGAGCTCAAAGCAAACGATAACAATCTGATATTATCGATAATTTCATCAAAGTACATTAAAGCTCCAACTCACTCGTTAACATAAATTACTATTTAAATAAGTTTTTTCAATATTTAATTCCAGCATTACCAATGGTATATGGTATATTATAAAGTAGATTAAACTAAAAAAATTAAAGGATTCCGAAAAAATTATCGAAAATCCCATGAATCCTTTCCGAGACTCGAGGAACTGGTAAAAATATAAAGGTTACACCATCATTAATACCGTAATAATTTGGCTTTCTGTCGTCAATTAGTCAACAATTAGCTAATCAAATAACTCCATTTATCGATAAACGATTATGAAATACGCTACTTTATGTGACTTGCTACCTTGAAATTCAAACGAATTAAAGAACTATAATTAAGTTACGTATCTGCCAAATGCTTCACCACGTGCATGCTATAAAAAACACCTATAAAATGATCGACAATAACCTTTTTCCTAGTAAAACTAAACCAAGGCATCATTTGTTTTAGAGTTATTCGTACCTATTCTAGTTCGATAGGTACAGGTAAAGTCCATTTCCATCCCTAAAAGGTTAGACACGATGATAGATAGACAGATTGGTAAAACTGCCGAAACACATCAAAAGGGCATTCCTCATAAATGGCTATATTCCGATAACGACCGCAATTTCCGCTCACTTTGGGTCCGCCTTCCAACGGGATTAAGGCCTTCCCGGGGCGGCGCCATAAGGAGCAATCTCGGAGATACTCAAAGCGATTATTAAAGCGCTAACATCTAGAGACGCGCGACATTTCCACCGGCTAGATTTGCAAGAGAGATATCTCTTCCAAATTAATTCCCTTTTCAGTCCGCGCAACCCATAAATTCTCGTCGAGAGAGACAAACGATAGCTCCATTCTGAGCAATATACACTCACGCACACACACATGGATGCTCCGGATCTCTCTGAATCCGCAGGAGTTTATCCAATCCCTCAGCCTTAAGCTCCTTCTTCCCTCCCTCCTTTATCACATCCTCAAATACTCCCAAACACTCTATCTCCCAATCTCCTCAAATATTCATAGCTATGCGAAACGTCCCGAAATCTCAGCCGGGAGCCTCGGATTCATTCGAGATTTCTTTTCGGAATGCATGAAATTTGATGTAACGAACTGCGAACGGGAGAGAAAGTGCATGCGAACCTTTTGGAAGGGTTTTTGGAACGACAAAGAGATTTGATGAGTCGGGCAAAAGGGGAAACAGGACGCGTCCAAACATTCGAATGACAAAGGAATATGATGACCGAACAAGGGTAATGATGAATGATGTCGCTCTCTCCGCATTTTTTTTCGCGTTGTCATTTGCCCCATCCTCAATCCGCGGCCCTCCGTACGGAGAAAATCAAATGAAAATAACGCCGCCACTTCCCGTCCTTTGAGCCTCCAAGTCACCGACCCAAGAATACAGAGTTGTTAAAATGTGATATATTTATCCGCTTTTCAGGAAGTGCCCTAAAATTGGCCGTAATATTTCAATTTATATTTCCTTTATGAACGAAACGTTATTACAGAAAGGATTGTTAAATAAAAAAATTTTTATAAAGCACCAAAGTAACTTTTACTGTTCCACATACAGAGGTTACAGTGGCGACTAGTTTCGGCTAGTAATAGCCATCTTCAGGCTTCTTTAAAACCTGTTTTATTTAACTATCCTTTCGATTATGTCGGAATTCCACTATATTTCGGCCTCCTCCGTGAATTTTAAACGTTATTAGATTTTGGTTTTTCATAATTATCGCTTAAGATGTTTAGGCCAGGCCAGTGGTTTTGAATTAACGCATGAGATAATAATATGTATTGATCTCTGCGGTAAGACAATTTATCTCCAATATGAAATTACATACTACTACCTACTATATTTTATTCGCTCAATATATATTTATTATTATTACATATTTACATTAATTTGTATTTTTATCAAATAAACGCTGCAATTTATATCTGTAGTCTATATAGAAATAGTTTCAACCTTGATACATTATTAAAAAGCATGATAATATCTATATGCTGCTATTGTTTATGTTTTATCTTTTCATTGGAAAAATATTGCAATATTTTATATATTCCATGCATTTGGAAGTACGTCATATATATTTAAGGAATAAAATTGGTAAAATCCTCAGAAATTTAATGGGACAGGTTTCGTAGATGAGATAAGATCTTCAGTTTCAATGCATAGGATATGTAAGCTTTATAAATACGAACTCGATTGTTTTTTTAGAATGTTTGCCGCGATCTACGAAGTCTTGCTTGAATAGGTATGTGTATAATATGCCATAACTTACCTACTTTAATAAAACCATAGATTATAAAGAATATTTTAAATAGGTTTAATCGGTAATTGTAAGCCTCATATGACGGTTAAAGAATGATATTAAAGAATATGTCTACTAAATAAATCATTTGATTCCCAATTTATGCAGAAACTATTGCTAAAACTGTACTTATTTCGACGTCAGATTGTAGCTAACCACAGAGTAGAGACATAGAGAAGTTCAAGTGAGCAGTTTAGCGCCCATATCTCACGCAATCCGTTAGCGATCCCTTTAAAATTTCCCGAGTTCCAAAACCGTGACACAACTTCGTAATTGGCATCGCGTCTAAACTGCGGGCCGTTGATTAATGCTTAAACACCAAGCGAACTGAACACGAACTCAATCTGAAATGCAGTGGACGTGTGGTACCATCTTGCCACTCATTCCCAGATTCTTGCACGGACCACCTTTTGTGTGTGTGTGTGTCTATATCCTATTGCCTTCACTCGGTATTTCCTGCCGAGACAGATGCTTGCTATCCCATGGCCATGGCGCAAAGCGGCGGTCGTTTGCCTTGTTCTTGAATTTGTGTCGAGAAGGCGAGAGATGTTGGCGAATTACAAGAGAGGGGGAGATTTAGAACGGGGATGCGGACCGGATGGGCCAAGTTGGGAAATAATGAGAGCCATTATTGCCGCTTCTATACCACGTCATTCTTCAAAAATACTAGTAATGCCATTTCTTCAATTTCTCAAATCTGCCCTCAGAGTAAATACATGATAACGAAGGTCGTAGCAGAAAGAATATTTTAAGAAATAAGAAATTAATAGAAACTGATTTTGATAATTACAGGAAGATCTCAACAAACAAAATTTAATCAGCTAAGTACTCTTTGGTGTAAAAATAGGTCCCATAGGAAATAATCCAATTATTAAAAAACAAATTACAGTAAATGTGGCTTAATAAGAAACTAAAGTACTTTAAGCCTTCTTCTAAAATAACATCAGTAGTTTTAAAATGTAGATGATCAGGCGTTACTTTGTGGAAAGCCATTTTAGATAATGAATAAAAACAATGTAATTTTCCGCACTTTTAAGTGTGGAAAATTACATTGTTTTTTTTTCATTATCTATCAGTAGTTGTATCAGTCACATAATGCTTATTTCCAATTCACTTCGAATCCTACAGTCTTCGCAGAAGTATTCTTAATTGCCAACTTAACCGTCTACGTAATTCCTGCAACAAATGAGGTATAAAAAGAGAATCTATGGATATTGAAATGATTATTCTTATTATTTCTAGGTAGTTTACGTAATACATCAGTCTACTTCTACAGTGTTGGTGTCGTTGGGGTTATAGAGTACATCCAGCGACTCAGTTATCGGTTTCGAATCAAGGTTAGAACATGGTTCCTTTTGATATGATTTTGGAGGGTTAATAGTAAGATTGGTCTTGCGAGGCTAAAAGTCTCCCAAATAAAGTCGAGGTTTAGGTACTACATCTCGAAGCTCAGCCGGAGAAACTAACTCGATATTTTTATCCAAATCGCGAAAAATCCTTTCTAAAGATGCTCTTTGGGCGGTCGCCTTGGAGAAATAAAAACGAAAAATATAAAGAAATAAAGCAAAGGCGTGAAGTTATTTATAAGAAAAAAAGAGTTCTTTTGGTCGTCTCGCCTCATGTGGGGGCGACCGGCAATCATGACCTCTCCTCGACCTCAACGCCATCTCGTTTTTGCTCACTCCTGCTTTTCCACTCGCGCACTCCCTTCTTATCAGCGAAAGAACGTCATGGAGTAATCGTCCCACACACATCGTCGAGATCTCTCATTTACTCTCCTTCTCTTATTGCCATTCCTTTCGTCTAGCCGTTAGAAAACATTTCAACTCCGACTGCAAACATTGTCGCCATCATCTATCCATACCCATATAACGGCAGAAGATGGAGCAAGCGTTTAAAGTTATTCATTTCAACTCAACAAGAATTCGGTTTTCAAGATTTCCATAAGGTGAACGATAAATGTATGTACCAAGTTAATTTTCGAACTTATTTAAAGGCAAAAAATTATAACGTAATAAGCAATTATAACATTTTTATCTTTGGAAATATAATAAAAGAATTGAAAACAGCATTATTACATGAGTACATAGTATTTTTCTTGTATGAAGCAGTTACGGTTTTTCCAATATTTAACGCAAGTTACTATAATACATGTTCTTATTCAAACTGAAGTAACTTATTCGTAAATATGCTCTGCTATCTATCCTGGACAACCATTTTGCAGATATGCTCCAGAAAATGAACAAGAGTTACACTCATCCTTCACGAAAACTGCGTACAATTTTGTTTCCATTGGGATTAAAGCCCATGGAGTGTATTTCTAACCGAATTCCTAGGTAAACTTGTGGAATTAACCGTAACTCACAATAGGCTTTACACGAGATAAATAAATAGCTTAACAGAGAAAAGAATATTAAACTAGTAAAATGTATACAATCAAAATAGAAATTTGCCTTGTTCATCAATTCCGCTTAAAGCTGACAGGCGATAAAAGAACTAATTTTGTAATTCGTTCGCCAAACGCACGAACTAATCAAAGGTCACCCCATAAAGAGCCAAGTGATGAATGGAGGCTTTTTAACTCTCTTGGACAAGGTTACAGCTCAAAATTGCGTCCATTCATAAGAAAAAGGATATCCCTGTTCTCGGAAGTTTACCTTCCTGGTAACATTTTGATACTTCATTCAGATCACGATTGTTTGCAGAGAGGCCTCCATAAATCGAGATTTACTCTTCGGTGCAATAAATAAATCAAGCTTACCTCCACCAGGGTACTAGGTGAGCATTTTTCCATACCCTTCTCTCCTAACGCCATAATTTCAGAATAAATAAGTCGCCTTGACAACTATAGCGTGAGAAGTACGCTCAGCCAGACACATTCTTTTCCCTCGAAAAAAATAGCCGTGAATAGAAATATAAATCGGTGGTGGAGAGAGTAAATTCGGAGAAGATATACAACCAAACTTCTCCTTTAGTGAATAAATCATCCGAGCGATACAGAGAATAGAAGAAGAGAGAGAGAGAGGATGTGAAGCTAAGAAATGGAGTGAGAGAAAGGGAAAACGAAGAGGAGAGAGTGAATGGGTGGAAAGAAAAGGCTAAGCCATGAATAATCGAATGGAGAAAGCATCATGAAGAAGTAAGAGGGTAAAATAAAACAGTATTCATACGCATGAACGTGATAGATGAAGGAAAGGGAAGAGGAAGGAAGACGAAAGAGAGGGGGAGCAACGGCATCTAAGGGGGTAGGATTCTTAGCTGTCGTCCTTGGTTCCATGAGCTGCTTCTGACAAGGGCTTCCATTCATGCCTCGTTATATTTCTCCCATCCCATCGGTTTCAAAAGCTTTCGCTCGCATTCAACCAATCCACCCCTCATTCCTCTTGTTAAAGTCTCTCCACCCCAAGCCGCATCCCTTCTTATTCCATATGCATCTCCCTCGGTATCAAACCTAATTCCACTTCTCCTCTTATCTGAGCAGCTATGCGAGGCATTCGTTGCAATATGCTTCTTGCGGCTGCTAGCAAATATCCCAAACACTCGGATGCGCTATTTCCAGGCCCGGACGATAAAAGCGTCTTCAGTATCCAATGAAGGAGATTCAATCCCTTCACTCCCTCACTCTGTACGCACACAATCAGCTACTTTCTCCCTCTCCTCCACTCTCGCAATGAATAATCATCGCGTTACTCCTCCGTCCTTATGAATGAGGCTCTTGATAATGGCGCTCCTGGGAACATGATGCGGGTTAAGAAGGCGGATAGCGATTACGAGTTGTTGATTCAAGGGCCAAAACAATTTGGTGATGCGAGAGATGTTCCTGTCGATAATTTATGGGAGCTTTTTGCTTCATTATAGATGGCCGTTGAGCGTATATTTAGACTCGAGCTCTAGCTTAATTGTTAGGAAGTTATGATCCTTATTTGGTTTAATGATGTGCCTGTCGTCAATTGCTGCTCATAAGTAAAAAGGAAAGGCTAACAGAGACGACAATGTATAAGATATCCGAGTGAAAGTAAGCTATATGCCATGAATTATATCCCACTACTACCATAAAGTTTAATGGTAATGTTAGGCGCTGTTCGAAAGATTCTGCAGAAGGAGATCGTGAAGACAAATTCATTAAGAACAAATTAATGTTTGCTCTTGCGGAAGGCTGCTAAATGAAATGATTTATAGTGATTCTCTTCTGCAATTTCTAAAACACCAGATGTTTTATATTAAGCATTAAAGTCGTTTTCCCTATCAATTGAGAGAATATACTCTACTTACTATGAACATACTGGCAGCTTACACTAACAAACCTCACAATATCCAATTCTTAACTGTTACCAGCATTTCTAGCCATACATCCTGAAACAACCTATTTAATATAGCTAAGGCGTAACCATAAAATATCTCCTCAATAAAATTTGAGACGAAATCCTATACATACACAGATAAGAGGAACTGGAATTAAAATTGAACGCGCGACGTATCACGCTAACAAAATAAGAGCCGAATTTTCAATTTCGAACCGGATTCCCTGGTCGAAACATTTTTATAGAGCAGTAAACAACTTCGCAGTAGATCATGCTCGGGCATATTCGCCCTCCCTCCCTTCTTTTGGGCAATTGAAATTCAAACTGCTCCCATTCCGCCTCGTGTGTAAGCCCTTCATCTCCCTCTCTACGCAACTTCTCTACGGACGCATAAAAATTTGCATATCCCTCGCGGGCAGCGTTGCAATAACCAGCGCTTATCTCCCTTCCTCATGATCTCGTTCCAAGATGTCCCTCCCTCACACCCTCGTTCAACAGGCTGTCAATCTCGCCCATCCTTCTCGAATTAGGCACGGCCTCTCACGCACCTCCCCTCTGTTCCTACTCTTAATATTTTGTGTATCCGATGTTCTGTGTTGGGCAACGTTCGACGGGAGCCGATTCTATCTAGGACGTAAATTGTTCCCACAACGGCGTCGTAAAAACTTTTTAGAGTTTCGGGTTCCGTGAGCGGACATAACAGAGAGCGGTGTAAAAATAGAGAAGGAGAGAGCCTGTATATACAATTTTTTAGGTGCTATTTAGTACGACGCGGTTTTTACGTTCGTTTTTTATGGGATCGGCGTGCGTGTCTCTCTCTCTTTCAGCTTTTTTAAACCGAGTGAAAACAACGAATTCGTGTCTCCGAGGAGCGTGTTTTGCGTCCGAAATTGCAGGTGTCCCGACGTTTGAAGAAGTTCAGAGAACTGCCTTTGTTTCTGACTCAAGAAGGAAGTTCATCTATAAGAACGGAACGAATGCGCCGCTGTGGCATTCCATTCGTCGACTCATGGATTTAATGACCTCTGGGACGGTTGATGTGGTTCTATGTTTACCTAATGCTCGCTTGAAAGCTCGGAGATGGGACAGTTTCCTAGACATTTTTCTACAAACTAAAGGGTTTACTCAAGTTTCACGAGGGAAAAATCTTTCGGACATAGATTATCTCGTAAAAGATGTAGCTATAAGTTTGTTGCATCCACTATGGCTAAGACGCTATATCTGCATTTTCATTTTTAGTGCGTATTCGTCAATGTATCTAAGGAATGGTATAGATCGAAATTTGAAGTTTGCGTGTTGAAATTGTAAGCCTCGATTATATATTCAAACATAGAGTTGTCCTGTTTCTATTCCTATTTTGATCCTACGTAGAATTTTATTCAGTCATGTTCATGTAATTTTACTTGCCTTCTCGTAATTCTTCCGAAGTAGAGATGGTCATCCGAGATAGTGAGGATTGGACGAATACGCGATGGTATCTTCGTCTTTGGTATTACGAAAGAGACGGGAAATGGAGTTTACGGTCCCGCAAACTATTTTGTTCCGTTTATTGGGTAAGGATATAGCGGACGTAAATATCGAGGAAGAAATGGTAATACCCTTGCGACTCTAAAAATACCGGAAATTAAACAAGGAATGATAAAGATGCCAGAAAAATAGAATGAGTTGAAAATGGATTATAAATATCCGAAATAATTGCAAATTTATGTGGGTTTATCTCGAGTATTTCATTACTATTCTTCGAGAATGAAATACTGAAACTGTAACGATTTTCTAAATGTTTTTCCATCCTAAACCCTACATGGGAACGTGGAAAGAAAATTCATGGAGTAACTGTTTGTGAAAATAAGTTCAAATCATCTTTGAATTACTGAGGTATACTACGAATCCATTCACTAAAGCAAACAGCCAACTAGACACAAAAAGACTACTTTCAAACAGTAATTATTGTGTTCTCAAGCTCCCAGTTTTCACAACGGACCTTTTATTCGAAACTTGCTATTCTTCCTCTGCCTCCAATCCTAACAGCTAAGGCAAACAAGCGGCTTGTTCATGTCTGTTTAGCGCTATGCCATAGTTATTCAAAGTGTCAGGAAAAGAAAACACAAAAACATACAGAGGGAAAAGTATGCGACTATGAAAAGGTTGAGATACGGGCAGAAAGGTGTGCATTTTAAAAACGCAACGTTCCGGATGCGCATTCTTGCACTGTTAGGAAAGGAAGAAGAAAAAAAAAGTTAAAGTGAATGTTTGGTGGTGAGATTCTCACGAACGTGCTGCCTGACGCCCCGTGCTCCAGAGCAAACATCTCTTTCCCTCACCTCTCACACGACTCCTCCGATTCAACTTTTTGTACTCAATTCTCTTAAAGTATCTTAAAAAGAATATCAAAGCGTCGAATCTCTGTTGTCATTCTCAACTAACATTATTTTCTCTACTTTTCTTCTTATGTTACATTTGTCTTCATTGCTTCTTTCTCTTATTTGCTTCTTTCTAATTATTCTTCCTCTTTTAATTCTGGTTTATATTTTCTTCATAGTAAGTTTATGATGAGAAAGTTGACTATAAGCAGAGGCAATTGTAGACCAATGTATCGGTGTTAAAATAACATACGTTCTTAGCTGGTTAAATTATTTATAGTAGATCTTATTTATGTAACATAATCTTTGAATTTACGCTAGGTGAAGATTTTCTTTCATTTGTACTACTAAATGGCACCGCTTCTTTCTCAAAAAACATATATTGAGGTAGATCCATAGTAAATGGTATGATTATTACATTTTATAAATAATCTACGAAAAAATTGTTGTGGTAAAAGTACAAATTTTTCATAGATTATTTCCATTATGGATTACCACAATACCTCGCCTGATTCTGTGAAGTTTATTACGTTTTAATTTATATTGAAATATATTTAATCAGACTGTATAATTTGAAGTCTTTGAGCGTACCATACATACATTACATGAAACGATAAGTAGCACGTCAGTCAACCCTCGCATCATCATTATCACTAGGATACAGCCAATAAAAACGAAGCAGTCTTTGGGAGAGGTCGATATGTGTAGATGCCCGCACAATGATATGAAAGGAATGATACTACCCTATTCACAAAGAAAGGTATCTATTCCCCCATATAGCATATATTAATGTGAAATATATCTCTACTTTTTCTACGTTGTTATAATTAATATTAATTATGAACGTTTAAATCTCCGTAATGGGTTTTAAGTGACATCCTTTCGATTATCTCTTCACTTCATTTGAACTGATTGCTTCGACCAACTTTATTTCTAATTAAATCACTGGATCCATGACAAATATGTTTCTATCACATTTTGCATACCAGAGTGAGAAGTTATGAGGAAAAAAGCGTATCACTGTTTGAATCGTACCGTTTTTCTGTCGGCGAAAGCCACGCTTTAACCGCTCAGTTTCCTCTTCCTCATTTTAACTTTTCTCTCTCTATCCATCTGCTTTTTCTTCATCATCATCCCCCCTCTCATTTCCCAGCCCTCCCTCCGCCGTCTTTTCCACCAGACACGCGATACTTGAAGCGAGCAGATAAGGGCAAAAAATGCGAGCGCTGCGTAAGTGCTAATACACAGCGCGTGATGGGGAATCGCGGACGACTGTGCCGTATGACGAACGCAGAAATGCGAGCACCGACGAAAATAAAAGCCACAGCGACAGCGGAAATCGATTCGGTTATTTGCATATACATATTTATACATAGCGGTAACGTCGAAAAAAAAACGAGCGGGGATTCTGGCCTTCGGTACAGCGTCATTTTTTTTCAGAGAGGGCGCGCGACTGTGAAATTTATGAGGACGAGCGACATGCGCCCAAAAATGCGGTAATGTGATCTGACTCCGTGTGAAATGAACTCGCTTAAATAATATGTGTGTTTTCCGGAATGATAATGTTTCCTCAAGCCGATTGCGACCGAGTGATGCTTTCGCGAGCTCCAAATATTTTCCCGGCTGTTTCCCTTTAGCGCGCCGGAGAGGTGTTCGCCGTAAACACGGTATACTTTTATGGGCCTAGTGTAAATTTGCCGTTTCGCCGGGAAACCAAATAGCGCGAAATGATTTTTTTTAATTTCCCCGAGTGATAAATATTTTCAAAATGTTGCGTGCTCGGCGAGATAAACGTTTGAAGCGTAAACGTTGACGGGATAAGAATCTTCATGAGACGTCGGGAGTAATTTCGAGTTGCGTTATCTTCTATCTCGTTTTGATAGGCTTTGCAAATGTTGCTCTTACCTGGTTAACATATTCCCCTTGTCCCATTTTTATCCTATGGAAGATTGTCTTCGCCATCATCATCATCAAAGGTTATCTACGGGAAAGCTAGTTTGTCGCAGCCCTTGGAGCTACTCGTTTCCGTGCCTCAATTGCAAGGCAAGAAAAAAAATTGCAGGTGACACTAAAGGCAACTTAAATTATTGTGAAAAATCCATTATTTTTCGTAAATATGATATTTCGTAATGACATTTTTACATACATGCCCATTAGGAATCTGTCACATCTCATATTTCACATAAATAATAAATAAGTTAATAAATATTCAGGGGCCGTGACATTATATTTAAATTATAACCAATGAATTAATCTGATATTTAAAATTCAAATCATTCATGCACCATTTCAAATATATCCTTTTTTATTATTCCCAACATATCGATATTTTTGCGGTTATCTGTTTTATGATTTTATTAATACGTACCTAAATATGAATAATAAAATGTGGATGAAATAATCGATTACATACTTTTTTTAATATCACTCTTCTTCGACAGTTTCTGGGTATTAATCTTTAATATAATTATAATGTGCCTTCAAATTAAGTCAAAGCTTAACTCAATATATTCTTAAAAAGGTGATGCCTCTTTCCATTACATTAATTTTTTTCTATTCAGGATTTTTCAATGGGTTTCGGTGATAATTTCTCGTTACCGCTAAGAGATTCAATTTTATCGAATAAGAGCAATCTTAAGTATGAGCAGATCAGATACAATATAAAAATTTCACCTCCCACTCTGTTACTGATGTATTCTTCTCAAAATAAAGGAGATAAAGTAACCAGCTCCCTTCCTTCATCATGAAAAAACGTACCCTACCCCTTCGATGAGCCTAATTCCCGCGAAGATTTAATTCTCAATTTTTCAAGCCCTCGCGGCATTTGTTCTTACCCTCCGCGACACCCTTATCTCCCGCTTCCCTGCATCAACAACGCCACCAAAGCCTCGTTCCCTTAAGGCAAACACGTTTGCTTTCCGAAGATAGGTACTCTTGGCAGGGGAAAGCGTCTCCGAAGGAAATTTTAGAGGAGCGCAAGCCGTTACTATCACCTCTCATTCCCTTCCACTTAACCACCCCTTGAAATACGCCCTTCTTGGCTCAAGCATTAAGGAACAAGACCGCCACCTAAGCTATCACCCCGAACACAACAAGATTGTAATAATCTGGTCGCGGAGAAGTGGATTTGTAACTGGAATCGCAGAGGGGAATTAACGATCCGAGGCAATTTGAAGTTTTAATTGTCGTCTTAAAAGACCGAAATTAGGGTGATAAGATCACATTAAATTCAGGAAGATCTCTAATGATGGAATTTCGTGTATCTGAACGTGGATCAATTTAAATCGACGGTTCCAAAATCAAATTACCCAATTTTTCAGGCTACTTTGTACAGATTTTAACACTGAAATGATTCATCTTTTAATTTTTTGTTTGTTGCATCGTTAAAGGTTTAAAAGGCTATAATTATTAACTCCTCCAGTTTTCTTGCGGTAATGAAACCCACGAATGGTCCACATTCTATAAATCACTAAAGTTTTCTTAATAATTGAAATCTCATTCGAGGAAGTAAATATGAAGAGAGAGAATAATATCGCGAGAAGTAATGGGAGTCCATAGATTTCATTTTTTCTCTCTACTGCAGTTAAAGCACGAGGAATATTAAATTCTACTCCAGTAACTTTTTCAAAATTTTGTCAGACGTTTTTCACTTCAGAACTTATAACCGAGTGCTAAAAGATTTATTTATTAAGGAGTTTTTGAAAAAAAAAACATTTCCACTGCTTGAATATTTATCGTTTCCAAGATTTAGTCACAAATTTTCAAAGAAAATTTTCAAAATTCCATATTTTTGCTATTATTTGAATTTCAGTGAGATGGTATGTAAAGATAGTGAGTAAACGCATTGGATGCTCATCCATTATTGAGCATCGTGAGACTGACTTTGGTGAGATTGACTTACTCCTCAACATTATCTCATTTTTAATAAAATATTTTCCTGTGAAATAACCGTATTTAGAGCCGTTATGAGTATATGTAACAAAATATTGCGATTGCTGAAATAAGCATTTCATAAAGTGCTATAAGAAGACAGGCCTATTACTGATAGCTCATATTACAACGGAAATCCAATGATTGGTTTTTATAATTATCCTCATAAAACGTTGAAATGATACTGACGGAAGTCAGCCTGCAGCTTTTCTTTCCGATTGTTTGCTTAATTTCATATACGTAATGGTTTTGATATCTTTGACAGCCCATATTTCATCGCATCAAAGCAAATAGAGTAAAAATCGGAGCGAATCTTGATGAAGAGAATTCTAATCTGATGAATCACCGCATCCGACGGTACCATCCCTCGACGCGTTCTCACGCTCATTCTGCAACTCGAATGCATGCGCGAGGAATACATAACCCTCCACATGCACGCATTTATATCCGAGCGTCGCCTCTCTGCAAATCTCTTTTTTAACCGTCTCCCGTTCGATCGCAACAACCCTTCACTCGGACCACTTAGAGGCACGCAGTTTCGTCTGCCGTGCATCCGTTATTCCTTAGCCCATCTCCACGGCAATTACATAGGCGGTTCCGTCCCTCTTTTAACTCTCCATTTCTATTCCCTCGAGACTTTCCGAAGTGCCGTCTAAACTCCTTCGCTGATCTCCCTTTCTCTCACGCTCTCTCTCTCTCTCTTCCAGCGAAACTCTCCCCCTCTCTTAATGGCGTAGCTGCGATTTTAACAGTCGCGCTAATGGACTCCTTCCCGTGATTTTATGGAGTCTTTTGTGTTTCGTGCGTTTTTTAAACAAAAAAGTTTTACGGTTCCTCCCTCCCCGGAACGGTGGAAAGTTGCGGAAAAAAGGTCCTTTTCATCATTTTTCCGTTCCTCCGAGGCTCGCCGTTCGTGAGGTAAATTCGCGTAATTGCTTTTTTCCCGTTGTTTCTCTCCGTGCGTCTCCCGCTTTCGCGCGACGCTTTTGCCCGTGCGAAACGAGTGCGTTCCGATAACGGATGCCGGAGATGATTTCGGACCTGCATTATATCGTCGATGATTTCCGATTTCAATCCCATACTTATTTACTTCGGGCAGAGAATGTTTCGCCACGTTTTTACGGGTTGGAATCGCGATTCAAATAAAGAAGCAAACCTACGACAGGAGGGAGCCTACTTCTTATCATAAAACCTATAAAAGCGAATATTTTTCAAAGTGATAACAAATATGATTACAGATAGCAATTTTATTTAAATACAGCCACGATCAGCTCGTATTCACAAGTATTTGAAGAGATGCGATTCCATCGAACTGGATTGCTTAAAAAAGTAAGATTTTCATGCAAAGAGAATTCTTTTATTTTCTAAGTTTAAAATTCAAACAAGTTTAAAACGGGTGTTTTTGAAATTAGTTTGAAAGTAAAAAGAATTTTGAAATGAAGCTTAACTTTGCAAGAGGAAGAATGTGCTTTAAACACAAAGTTCAACGAGAAGAGAAAAATAGTGTTCCATCCAAAAAATAGTCCCAGTCATGTAGCTATTTTTCACTTCTTGTTTAAAAAGTCAATTAATCTCAAAATTAAAACTTGGAATAACATTAATATTTAAGTACCAGAATTCGCTAGGATTTAACTTCAACTTCACAGCGTTGAATATATCGATCCTTCGAGGTAAGACTCACAAGCGACATCTACTGTACATATAATACCATAAAATGACCAATTACCGGACGGATGAAACGCTTTATTTCGTGATTTCACAATATGAATTCACAATATGTTTCTCAAACATATTAAGTGTGTGCCATTTCATTTTCAAAACAATTTCCCTTTTATCGCTGAAACGCAAAATATGTAGTTATTTAGTAATCGTGCAGGTGGCTTTAATGTATTTGGCCAACTTGCTAACAGAAGAAAACGTTGTTTTTTATTCACCTTTTTATAGCTGACGTACGGGAGTTTACAGCGCGAATGTCAAGGAGAGAGACCTAAATTAGCGGATCAGGTGCAGGATGTAGCATCAATAAAACATATTAGCGCTCCACTGTGAATCAATTCCCACGGCTCATAATGCTGTTTTCGGCGTAGATAATCGTAAACCCAAAGAATACTGTAGGATAAGCTTATTGCTCTTCAAAACGGCAGCTCAAAAGCTTCCTACAAGACATTTATCCACTTCAAGAGAGAGATTCAAATCCGGGATTTCCTTATTTTCCATGCTCCAACTGCTTCGAAAGGCACTCCATCATCTTGTCGCAAATTGTGCTAAAGCGACACTATTCCAGGCCATTTATCCCAATGATGGGATTGTAAGTAGAAATTCAGAAGTCACGCAAAAACGTTGGCAATCTAGCAGCGCTTTAACGTATAAAAAGCGCTCTATAAGGACTTTTTGAAAGGGTACTCTTAATTCTCCATTTTTCCCCTCCATTAAATTCAATTACGCTTAAATCCTGGTGCGTCAACCATTTTCAATGGAAAATCACAGTGTATTTATAATTTAAGCTTCTTCGATCAACTAATAATTAATCACAAATGCAGAAAATCGCGTGCTGGAAAATTCGCAGAACAGTTTTATGAGTTAACTTAAGAGAAAAAGAGGATATAATATGCTTTTAAACTAATAGTTTCTTCAACTGTTTGTTTCAATTAAATAAGAAGCTTCAAAATATACTCTAAAAATTAAGATAATCATATAAGTGGAATCAAGTGATTATTTTCAGAATATAATTTTTATTATAAGTAATATGAATGCGATTCTGAATTTTGAGAAAGAAACTGCCGATTTAGTCATAAACAGAATTCATTGAAATAATATCATGCCAATAATTATTAATTCCATTACTTCAAGAAACGATTGTAATCAAATTTCAAATTTAACAATAAAAAAATTTTAATGCTAACATTTTGGAAGGATTTTCATTTATTTAATCATCACCGAGGATCCAAGTACGGTAGCGTGTATGCGACGGAATTGATTCTAAAATAAAAAATTCAAAATGTGAGTTGCCATAAAACGACGCAGTATTTGCTTTGTCGAACAGAGTTCGTAAGCATAAAATAAACAATATCAACTGTTTTATATGCTCAAATATTTATCACACATAATTCGTTAAATCTTCATTTTAATTCTCCTAATTCGATGATATGAAAAGATATGCATTGCAAATATGCAAATATGCAAAATATAAATTGCAAAAATCATACAAGTAGATGTAAATTAAAAAATCTCAAACAGTAGGAGCGATTTAAAGGATTTAAATATTTAATTCTATCTTAAATTCACCTATTTGTACTTGTCTTCTGTGTCGGTAATATTGTTATCAACCTTAATGTTAAATTTATTAAGTAATATCTAATGGAAGCATTCCGCGATGTTCCTTCGGGTGGTATCAATTCATATACTAGATCACTGTTAAGTTATCTATAGGAAAAAGTATAAAATGAAAAAAAGTCGCCCACGGATTTGCACATGAATTAATATGTAGACATGATTA
This sequence comes from Sympetrum striolatum, assembly GCA_947579665.1. Taxonomy (NCBI): domain Eukaryota; kingdom Metazoa; phylum Arthropoda; class Insecta; order Odonata; family Libellulidae; genus Sympetrum; species Sympetrum striolatum. The sequence continues at coordinate 96,876,988 of OX388341.1, read as the reverse complement.
GGACACAAAACTTTGCTCCACGGAGAAATTAACAAGTACTTAGTTATTTACCAGACCGTAATAGGCATAATGTAATAGAACAATTTCGATAATAAAGTGACCATCCGATAACTCGGTGAAACCGGATTCCTCGGGTCATACTCGAATTCCTTGTGCAATGTGCAACACAATGAAGTGGTTAATACGCCCTAGAACATCCATCGCTATTGTTTCACTACTTCCGTCCGCCCCGAAATTCCGCAACTCTCCACTCAGCCTAATGGAATGAGGATGCAACCCTTCCTTCCGCATATTCCAATCCGCGCCGAAACTCCTCGCAGCAGAACTCCGAAATCCCGACCAGTGTGAAATAATCCCTGTTCATCGGACAATTTCTCATCAAGCGATGGAACGAATTAAAAATCACGACCGTTGCGAACTCTTCTCCCCCATTCCGCGTCGCTCCGATGAAGCGTGAGAAAGTCGCAGGTGGTGACGATTCCATAGTTCCTCCTCCCTTCGCTAATTGCGTTAAGCGAAATGCTGGTCCTCGTCCCGCTTTTTGTCCTTCCGATCGATTCCCCCTCTCCACGTTAATTCCTCTCCGATTCTCTGTTTACACAATTTTATAAATGGCGCCGACACACGGAGGGTGGAAAAACTGTCCGATGCCCTTACAGGAGCAGTTGTCAGCCTATTTTTTCCGAAAGAGAGGGACGTGCTCTTTTTCCCGAACGGGGGCAGCACTTTAGCAAATTCCTCCGATTAGCACTCACTGGGAATTTGAATCGATGCGCGATTCTCTTATCAATACCTCGTAATGACTGCGCCATCGGTGGGGGATTAAACATCGCTCTTTCCAGATTTCAATGTCTGAGCAGGAAGCGATTCCTTTCATCTGAATTGTAAATTAAGTCTCCGGTCAACAAATGCATTAATTAAAATTATCTCCCCCGAGACGGGGAATCCCCCGTTTGCTCCCCCCTCCACCTGTTTACAAACGGTTAAATCGCTTCGCTAAAACAACAACACCGCTCAATCTATTCCGCCCTTCGTCCGGAAATGTGGCAAAAACCTTCAAATCCGTTTCATAAATACCGACACGGCCGGATTAAATTACGGCAATGTGAGGGTTAACCGTTCCTGGACGCATTTGTCACCATATTGCGTAGGCGAGAAAATAAAGCGGGCAGTATTTATTGGGCAATTAACGTGCAAACAAGTCGCCAGCCTCTAGGGCATCTCTCCCTATCTGGACATCGGCTTCAATGCTCCCGTTCTCCATTATGGTTTCGGGACTATCAGCCGCAACGACATCTACTTTCCCTGCCTTTCTCTCTCTCGGGCCATCTGCCTCTTCTGCCCGCGATCGCGCATCTACAATGCGGTCTGGATGAGAGGCAATTCCGACTAACCATTCTGCCACTCCATTCCGTCCTCTCTCTCTTCTTCCGCACTGTCCGTGGCTTCGAAGCGTTGAAAGGGTTCCGTAAATGAATTCCCTCAGTTTTAAGTGCCCGGCGAAAGAAGCTTGAATCAAACGGATTGGTGGGTGAATATTGCGACCAGAATGAATTTCCTGAAGAGCCTGGCAGCAGATGCGCCGCAGAGATTCGCCGATGCTGACTGATTAATTCGCTCCTCTTTCCCTCCTTTTTTGCCTCTCCCTCTGGAATGTTTCCCAAAAGGAGAGTGCTTTCTGCACAGAATCAGACCAAAAATAATTTTACATTCTCTCATATAATTCTTTTAATAAGCGAGATTCATTTCTCAGGAAGATCATCCACAGTAAACCACATTAGATTGGTGCCTTTAAAGAATGTTTGATTGGTATGCGTGCCAAGATTTTCGGTTTAATTATGCGGGTTATTCACAGCTTCTGTGATACATTTTTTAATCGAAGCTGGCCACTCTAAGCGCGATTTGCTTTGCAAAGGAGATAGCTAATAGGTAATTCAGGTCTTCAAGTAATTAGAAATAGGGGTTTTATTCTAACTACAAACAATTATAAGCTTTATTTATCTTCAATATTAACTCCTAGCTTTTAAAATTGTCGGATTGCTTATTATAGGCCATCTTCTATTGAGATTTACCACTGCTATACATTCTTATGGAAAGCTAGCTCCTAGCATCCTAAGATCCTAGTATTTAAGTTTTTTCTTATTTTTTACTATAAAACTTTCTTTCACTAGGTCTTATTCATAGTGAAAGTAATCACCACTCTTTCCATTCAACAACTGCCTCAAACAGCAAATAAGCCTACAATCTAATAGGTATCATTTGTAATAGAAAACTTTACTCTTCCAGCATTGCCGAAAAAAACCTGATATTTATTCTGCAGCAGCTTTGTAACGCTCCGTATGACTCCAAGTATTCCATCCACGAACCAGTACTTTGAGCATGAAAACACCTTCTATCCGTTTCTTGCGAGGATAGACCTGTTACAAGGTTTATTTCCCCGTCGCTCGTATCCCGCAACCGAGATCGAATGACTGTGCGTTTTTTCTGCAAATCCCTCGGTTAATAGAATCAAGATCTCACTTTATCCCTCGCGAGAACTTTTTCGGGAAAAAACCCAGCCTTCCATTATGCTCTCCCTCGCTATCCGACCTCATCTTGACGTGACTCCAGATGAAATAATGTCGTCGTTTCGCTCATACAAAACGCGTCGCTTTAAAAGAAGACTCTTCCGCAATCTAGATACTTACTTTTTCCCTGCCATCTGCGTTCCGCTTGACATTTCGTTCCTTCCTCCGCATAGATGTGTGGGTCGCTCGGGTCGTACTGCGCAATGGAGGCCGCAGGGGGTTGGTGCTTATCTTTACCCTGCATCTCGCGTGACCGAAAGACAAGTTCTTCCCTCTCTCATCCCCTAACTCTTGCCTTCTCCGCGTGGACTCACCAACAACACTTTTTATTCCACTTGGGGAAAATGGCTCCTCATACAATGCCTCGCTCTTTCTCGCCGTTTCAAATTTTCCACTTTTATCCTCTTCATCGGATTCATTTTTCACAGTCAAAATTTTAATATATAAGTTTTTAGGATTATCTGTAACCTTTCTAACCTTAATAAGTTATAAAACTGTATCGTTTTATTCGTTAACCAGGAAGAGAATGTCTGAGGATCTTTCTTTCAATATCCTTTCTTCAAAACCAAACAACTTCGAGTAAGTAAATCTCAAAAATTGAATTCATTGAAAAAGCGATTTCAATTTTATTTTAAAACTGCTATAATGACGATAATCTTCCAATTCCATGTAAATTAGTAGAAGCTCTAATATATAACGTCACTTTGCTTGAAAACGATGGACAGGAAAATATTTAAAACAAAATTTTCGTAAACGGTATTTCATAATTTTTCATGTTGAACAGTTGCAAATGAATAGAGAAAACGACCTACTTAAATAAAAAAAACTTCTATCCTAAATAAAACTATGCATAACCCTGGTTACCACGTAAATATTGATTTTGCGAACCATAACACTGTCTAAATTTCGACTCAATCTCATATCACTTCAAATATGAACATTTCTATTCTTTTCCAAAATGTTGGAACTTCAATCTTTCCATTGCGTGATTTCCGTTTCCTGCATATTACCTCTGATAATGGACGTCATGCCGCACTTCTTTCACTCCCTGCATCGTTACATGTCCCCTTCCCCACTTTGCCTGCTATCTCCCGCATCTACCTCGTGCAATATCGCTTCCTCATCTTATTTCTCAAAACCACTATCTCTTTCCTATCCTTAGCGTCTCCTACTCATAGCAGACAACCAACCCCTTGCCTCTCTCCCGCACAAAATACTACGCCAACCACTCTCGCCCAGCTCATCGATCTGGTCTCATGCACCACCAGAATGGGTTTCAATCACGCCATGCAGAAGGACTTGAAACCCTCTCAACCAAGCATAAGGAAGCGAAGCGAGAAATTTGGGAAACTCCTTCACGTTGGAAGAACTTCGGCCACTGTATTGTTCAATAGCGGCAAGAGTTTGCTGATATTTGAGAGGGTCACCACCGCGAATAGAGATGACATATTAGAATTAGTTTGAATCCTTCCAAGGAATTTACTTTTAGAGATTGTAAATCGTAATTATTCTAATTTCTTGAAGTCATGGTGATTGAATTTTTTGGTGGATTTAATCGAGCGTAATATAATAGTTTATTTCCTTACTGTAAGTCATAAAGTATCACGATTATACTTTTAGTTATCATGTTTAAACGTTTCAATTATGGGTGGCCCGACTAAGGATGAACCAGAATCACTATTCAGCCAAACAATAACAATTCATTGTTTACACTAAATGAAACTTTTATAAAAGTGAGAATTACAGCACCTTTATTGACGTATATCTTAAGCATGATATATACGGTATGCGGAATACAAAATTACCTTCATTTGAATTTCATTTATGTGATGGGACAGCGGACATTTTGATCCTCAGCGAAGCACATGTCATCCTCGTCAAACATGCGAAGGTGACACATTTCCTTACGAGATTACAAAAAATGCGACATCCCGGCAGGTGTCCCCTCCCTTTTGATTCGTAGGCTTTTCCCGCATTACAATGTCTGCGATGTCGTATGAGAGCAATGACGTATTCATAGTCACCGGGGCACACGATGAAGGGAAGTGTATGGCCGTGTCAGGGCCCTCAATAGATTGGGATCCCGTGCGTAACACTTGGCAAGACAGCTTCATCCTGGGCCCACCACTGACAACCACGTCACGGCCGGTTGCGTCTCGGGACCCCCTTCGAGGGGTGACACCTACATCGTGATTGGTTGGACTGGTTTGGAAGGCAGAATCAGCAACAGCTCACGGAGATTAAGGGGATGTGAACATGAAATAGAGTTTTGACGTAACTTGGCTTCCTCATAATGAAGGATTCTGCGATTTCCTCGAAAGAGATGTTGAGTCATGTTTCACACCGCCAAGTGTACGGCAAGGGAACCCCAAATAGGCAAGACACGAGGATAGTAATTTTCCTAAAAGAAAAGCCGATACAGTCAGTAGTTTTAATTAGCAGATTCCCTTTTGCAATAGTGCTAATGTAATCAACCAGAGTTAAGGTCCCTATATTTCCTTATCTTTCGTGTTAGTTATCTCTATTTGACGAATTCTCTCTAGATTAGAAAGACGGTGGAGCTACGTAACGTGTCATTCCTCATAGTTAGCAGGTTCTCCGTCTAAATTCTGCTAAAAGGATTCAGATGTCAAAACTCCTTCGTAGATATATTGGTCTATCATTCGAAGGAAGAGGACAATTTCACATGTAGCCGCCTATCACGTGAAAAAGTTTCAGTATCAGGCGAAATATTTTTCCGAATATGACGAAGATAAAAATAGCACAGAAAAGTTTGAAATGTGTATGCTGTAACACGCTGATTGTAAAGGATATTTCTTTAAATTTAGTTACTAATGCTTAAAAAATAAGAATTACTAATTAGTTAATTTGCCGTATTGTAGCCGTTGTTGTAACCATTTTTGTTTCCAATTTTTTATTATTTATTTCTAATTTATAATGGAGAAGTTCCACCAGATATCGCCAGAAAGCATCAACTACATTTTTGTTTACTTAGGTTAATAAAACTGAAAAATTGGGAACAAAACTTTTAACGATGAATGCACGCAAATAAATTCAAGAAAAAATGAAACTGTAAGCGAGATTATATACGTATAAATACGCCCGCAGTTCAAAACTCAAGCCAGTTCATTCTCTGCTACGGCAATGAAACGGCCGAAAAATATGGCCACCTAGCAATATTTTATAACGCCTCTCTGATTCGGACATTTTGTTTTTATACCCAGCCTCCCTCTATAAAAATTCATAAGAACGGCTCCGTCACGCGTGTGTGTATTTCTGGCGGCATAAAAATGAAATCGTGCTGTACGCGCAGAGCTATTCTCTCAGCGACCACCGCCCGGCATTTTTCCCTCCTCCGAAATATTTAGAACGTTCATTTCATTTGCAATTGCCACCTTTGAAGGGCTGTCCAATGCGAGTTGTGATCGGCTGTCATGCACATCACGTGCGTGTGTGACCCGAATGTGGGACCGGCGGAAGGTCGTTCTTCCGATCGACCGTAGGTTCGAGTGCTTGTGTAGGAATTCCGAACGAATATGACGGCAGTCGGAGGGTTTTGACGCATGGCCATCTGCGGACGGCAGGCAAGTGAACTACGCCGACTGCGTCCAATGAGAGATCGAAAGAGGACGGCATTTGGCGGGGTACAGCGGCGTGACCGGCAGCTGAATATTCATACATGGTGCTTCCGTCACTCAGGTACCACCTTTCGGAGTCGCCAATAAAAAACACCCGTGGCCCTGTGTGGAAAAACTGCGTGGCCAACCACTGCGAAATAAAACTTGCGGACATTTTTTTTCGGACGTGTCATGTGCGAAGGATGCGCAGATGTTGCGTCGTTGTAGGTCTTTCGAAACGGTTGAATTTCAATAGGAGTTGTATTTCCATCGAAAGTTAATGATGGTGTATACAGGCTGAGCATCTCGTGATCTATAACTGAATATACTCCGTCAAAGGGAATCCAATCCGCCTTAAATGAACTAAAAACGGAAACATTCATGGAATATGCTGTAGCTGGATATAATCATACAATATCTAAGGAAAAAATAAAAACATTGTCAAATTTTTCGTAAATACTCATGCGGGATTTTACAATGCTTGGATGTTATACATAAAATGAAGACTGCCACCATACATTACATCAATAGCGAAGGTTACAGGAGAAATAATTACTGTCTATCTACTGAATATTCTGGAAAAACTTTGACTATTCAGTAAAACTTTCAGATGCGAAAATTAAGCTAAATACTGCTGGGAACTCTTTCTTGCTTCTCATTACGAGTCAGGCTTGCGAAAGGTTAGACTCAATTAGCAGTTTTTTGAAGAGTTTTGTGTCCCTGAAAATTTCAGAGATTAAATAAGGGCAACAGGAGTTAGAAAATTCTTTCTAGCTACGCCTATCAAAACTAATTAACACATTATTAAAACCATTAGTTTTCCACTGCGAACTTCGCAGATATCATCTGCTAAAATTTCCCAATTTACACACTAATTTTCGAAATTTCCACCTGGTTAAGGTAAATGAAACGATGCAAGACAAAGCTGGTTGAATTTTGAAACAAAAATATATTATTACATCCCTAAACTGATTTTCAGTTCAAAAATATCTCCCAAGGATGGGCGAAAATCAGACTCAATGAGGAATTATATAAAATAGTAACCATTTCAAGTCATTCATGCCTCGAAAATTTGATAATATATTCATTTGAAAAAAGAATACTTATGTAGTGTGGGTAATAAATGAAATGATGTTACCTAAATGAAATTCAAGGGTATTTTTTTGTGAGGCAGTACTGCCGCGAGTCAAGAGATACTGAAAAATTCTCAACCATCAACAAGGAGTTATATTGTAATATCTAGCTTTAAGTTATCCCATCAACACTTTCTTGCCATATTCGAAGGCCCAATTAGAGATTCCTCCAGAAAGGCCGTTCGCATTAACTCCTTGTTCCTCTAAGTGCACGAAAAAGCGTCTTAATGCCCTCTTCTGGACTCCTTTCACCCCAAAGTTTACCGAGTGTTAAGTGCGACGAAGAGAGAACTCGCAACATCCATCTCCCCTCGTAAACTTATTTCACTTTTTTTCTTCTCTCCGAAGAACATGGAAGCATTCCAAATGGTCAATTCTCGAGCCGGTAACACAAGGCCTCCAAGTGAATTTGCTATGCCTATTGTGTACTCTGTGGGCGGATGCCAAAGTGGCAATTGGAGCGCGGTGGGGAAGAGGGGAGATAAGCTATGGGGTTTAAGGTTTCTTCAGGGAAAGGGTTGTTAACACAACTTTGGGATGAAAATAAGATACATATAAAAGGGAAAGGGATTTGTCGTTCAGCCGAATTCGTGAGAAAATGTAGCACCGAGGGAATTTTTTTCCATTCCATCTCTTTTGTTACTCTTCCGAACCATCATCACTGCTTTCCTTAAAACTGCCATTGGATATTCGTAATGCTCATAAAATTCTTCTTCATGGGAATGCATCGTTTTTCCTTTTAGATTCTTTCTTCGCCTATGTCTGCTAGACAGCAACTATCTTAGTAATATCTGTTATATTTAATCCAAGAAGCTTCCGATATTTATATGAAAGAACCATTAAAAATAATTTCGGTGAAATCAAAGTGTTTGTAAACTAGCGTCTATAGGTTCATTTTTGCTCGGTAATGACTCCCTTGCACAAGTTAAATAAATTCCTTTTCAGTTAGTATATTTAACTCAGAATGCTTACGTTTTGTATATTTTATAAAACTCAAACAAAACGTTTAATTCTACCAAGGATAAATTAGGAATAAACAAATGTACATCTATTTACGAACTCGTATGTACCATTTTAAAGTTTCTTTCTTTCTTATGTTTAGCCCTTTACGATTATATTATTCAGTTTGTTTAATCATAATACTTTCATGAAAGTTTTATGTCAAGAGTAGTTTATTTCCATGTTTTCGCTTTTAAGAATGTACTAAAATAATTCTCTCTTGTTTATCGGGTTTCCCTAGTTAGGTTTGGCTCTTTAATATTTCACAGCCATTTAAAACAAAGCTACCATGTTAGAGTTCTTCATTTGACTCCCAAATTTCTGTGTTAATTCACATTATCTCGTTATTTATTACTTGTAAATCTGCCTCCGAAGCTCCATCGAAAAATATTCACTCTCAGCTGCGCCTCATCTTCGTCATTCCGTCAACTTAATGTCCGCATGCGCTCCACCATTTTGGCCAACTTTTCAACTCGTCCTCGCAACAATTCATGCCCCTTAAAATGCGCTCCACTCCACCTCTTCAAGTTCTGGCGCTTTTCCTCATTCTTATGAGCTCTTCTTTAAATCTAAGTTAGGGGAGCGGATTGCGCTGCATCTACGCTCTCACGCTAATAATGGAAAACTGATGACTCAGCATGTTTCTTTCTTTCTAATTTCGCTTTCTTGAAAGTATATAATTCCATCTCAGCAAGATTTCCTGTTTTTTAACATATATGTAGCTAGGTTTAATCAAAGTTTTAAGTAATGCGTAATTTTTTTCCAAATAAAGGAAGGCAAATTAAATGTATACCTTGGAATGCAAGTGAACCTTTAAACATTCAAAATATTCATTTCATTTTATATTCATATAAAATTTGATGGAATGTTTAGAGAGAATATTTCAATTGACTGTGGAAGAAAAACAACGTGGATGTAATTGCACGTGGTCCATTATTATCTTACTATTAAAGAATCTAATCGCTCGCACTGCTATCACTTTAACATACTGAGTTTCTCATCCAGCACATAATTTCATGAAATAGTAAAAACTTCACGATAAATTGATGACAAAAACACTCTTACAGAAGTGGTACATATTTCAGTAACTTTAACATTTATAAGTTGTAAATGCTATTTTTATTGCTTATTATAAAAATTAATATTATATACCAAGATTAATTGCTGTATCTTTACTATTCAGTAAATTTAAGTAAACTGAATAACCAAAATTTAATTTAAGAGAATCTTTACGATAATTCTATATCTTTAATCATATGTTACAATATGAAATGGTAAATTTTGGCCTTAAATCCATCTGATTCTATTTATATTCCTTACTTTCATCTCAATAGCTTAATGCAAGAAAGGGAATAATTATAGGAAGATTCCTTCCCAGACAAACCGGACAAATTTTTCAATTTCACATCATCTTTAATTTCATACTTAAGATATTCCCCCTGAGTCCTTTATCTTCCCCGTCCTGCGTATCCCCCTTTTAAAAAGCACCTAATTCTCCGACGCTCCCCCTCTCTCTCTCTCATCTTGCCAAGCATCCATCTCTCCTCATACCCCCCGACCACCTTAAAGCAAACCTCCCGCCGTCTTCTTCCGCATCCCTTTTTCACGGTTCCAACCCTCCAAATTTCCGCTCGGACACTTTCATTTGTCCCAGACGTATTTCACGAAGGAGACGCCCATTCGGTGCGGAGGGAAGCAGCGTCCCATATACGCGGTGGATGATGGCGAGGTTTGGGTGGATAAGGAGGATGCGGAAATGAGAGTAAGGGAAAAGATACGGGTTGTAGGGATACGGTGGATTTTGCGGATAAGGGATCTCAGGGAGAAAGAGAGAGAGAAGGAAATGGACTGGGAAAATAGGGGGAAGATTGTTTTGTAGGGTGTGAAACAAGGGCTAAAAAAAGTTAGGGAAGTAGATCTTGCCAGATGAAGCTGATAGGAAATGTATGGGACGCTTCATTGGGCCGCATACTATATTTCGTGAAATATTTACTGTTAATGGAGATGTATAAGAAATGTTACGAATTGTTGCTAGGGGAAGGCGTAGCGCTACAAAAAGAGTATCATCAAATAAAAGAATCAAATTCTTATTTAAATCATTGCTTATATCTTGACTACCAAGCAATAATCAGTTTTTATTACTTCGAAAGGGATGATAATCAGAGCGTCTAAAGTTTGCAATGTTCAATTAATTTAAAATACGAGTTTGAATCGTAGAATGAAAAAAGCTTGAATCCCTAAATAGCCTTCCTTAATATTATTTTTGTTTTGTTGGTAGAATAGATAAGTTAATATACTGTAGAAGTCAACATAAAGTAAGCAAATAATCAATTTGTATATTATTCTAATATTCTCAAGGAAATATACAATATTTAATTTTTCTTGAGCTATTAGGAGATAAGGTGATCGAGAATGTTAAGAAATAGGGGCTTCAGAAGTACTTAAATGAACTGATTCGATGTAAATATACTTCGCATTCTTGAAGGTATATTATTTATGCATAATATATAATATATTTCGTGTTATATTAGTAATAAAATAAAAATTGTTTCAAGGACGCAATATGTTGATTCATCAATAAAAAATATATAAATATATGGCATTCAGGAATAATATCTTTGAAAACTGAGGAAAATATGCATAGATGGAATGATTAAAGCAAAATAGAGATGAACTGTGTACGGAGGAATATAGTAAAATTGGACAGATAGTGAATGAGTACGTATGATTTAGTGAAATTGGGATTATATTAAAGGTTCTCTCTCGACATACATGAATTGGAAGATGAGAAAGACACTGTAGAGAATAGAGATAAATAAATAAATATAAGAATATCAAACTAATAAGTATGCTAGAAAGGATAGAATGGAAAAAGCCCCATAAGTTTGCCAAGAAAAGGAATAAGGAAGAAGGCAGGAAGAAGAAATAACAAAATGCGAGAGACGTCTTGGTAAAAGAATGAACTTTTGAAAGAGTAGAGGAAGTTTCACGGGAAGAGGTAACAAGGAGAATGAATTAAGTTGAGAAAGGACTTGATTAAGAAATAAAATGACATTCCTCATTGATTTATTTAATGCCCATACTAATGCGTGCTGGACTTACTTAGTATTTTACGGAATGGATATATTTACGAAATAAATATATGCATCGCAAATAGAATATGTAATTATCAAATATCTTGTATCAATCATAAGATGTCGCTTAAAATTTACGTATAAAAAGAATTTTCATTTAATTTTCAATGACCAAATGTATCCCAAAACTGTTGTACATCTGCATTAAACTGTTTTTTCTCCTAACGATTGTGAAAGCAACAGCTCAATTTGCCGTTTATCAAAGGAAAACCTTGTATTTAATGAATGTTTCCTACAGAGAGTCTATTAATCAGAAAATGCAATGTCAGTTACAGTTAGAAAGTAAAGCAAATTGACAAAATGTAAATATAAATGGATAATAAATGCAAAAATATTTCATTTGCGGATTCTGTGATGACACATATCGATCCATAGTCTGGAACTGATTCGTCAAATGAGAAACAAAAACTATTAATATCGTAAAACCTCGCGGATGTTTATTAAATCGGAATCGTTCGGCTCAAAGAGTTATCATAATTTCAAACACGTCGCGTTCATAAACATCTGTTGAAATTTCCAATTGATATGGAGTTTCACAAAGGAGAAGAGCTCTCTCGATTCATCAAACACATCGTCATCACGAATTAACAAGAAATAAAAAGTGGAAATCACGAATTAATGAAAACAATCGGTGTTTTCGGCATTACCTTGTTGTAGCGTTACAGCTTAAGTTTTCCAAAATAATATTTTCTTTTATATGAAGATAAAAAACAGCATTAGTGCGTTTGAAACCTTTCTTAGTGTTTACTTAATTTCGAAAACCTGAAGATGACTTAAAGTCGTCGAACTCTGATCTATAATTATTTTAGTAACTGAATATAGATCATGTAATACCTGAAGTGGTGTATCTAAGAAATCAAATCGCAGCGTTTCCTTTGCTTTTACGAAAGTTTGATTTGAACAGCTCAGATTCGGCTATTAAATTCCTTATAAGCATTTTCCAGCTGTAAAAGTTCATTTGACTGCGCCATCATCGTGACATATAGATGAAGTTGCGGCGCAATGAACCCATAGTCCGATGACAAAACTCTCAAAGGCATTTTAACGAAGTTTCTCCATATATCTCCTTCATTACTCGTCGATCTCATAAAAGCCTCGGAAGTTGTCAGCCTCCATAAACGAAATAGAGCCGAGAAGCGAAAAACAAAATCTACGCGGGAAAGAGCTGAGGATATGCTGAATGGAACGCAGCGAAATAAAGAATCCGAGCTGAAAATGGATGGGGAACAAAGAGCACATTCACGTGAGAGAGAAAGAGAAGAATAATGACGTGAATTGGTGAGTAGCAAGGCGAATAAATTCCTTTCAGGTGGTAAACAGAGAGGAGACAAAGAGCACAATAAAACACGGTGGGAGGAGAGGAGGAGAATTTATAAAACAATTGTGGAAGGGAAGAGGGAAATGCGAGGCGATAAAGCAAAGTGAAAGGAACGGCGAAAGAGTAGGGAGAGTGAGATATGAAGAGAGAAAGGAATAAAATTCGAAAGTATTATTCTTCGCGTGGGTGAATAAAGAACTTAATTCAGAAAGTTGTGCATGAATGAAATGTGCATAGCCGAAATCTCGGATAAGATAATCCTGAGGCCAGAAGAGGAGAGTTGACGAAGGTGGGAGTAAAGAGAAATGGGAAGGGCCGCAGAAGATGGGATAAGAAAGGATGACACGAGGGGTGACACATGCGGTGAGGATAGAGAGACTCGTGGGGTGTAACATTTCAACTGGTCGGCGGAGGGATGTGCGTTAGAAGAGACCATAAGAGGATGGGCGTGAACTCCCCACCGTACGGAAACGATATAAAAAGCGGGCTATAAAATATTGGGAGAATTAAATAGGGTTATAGCGACGTGGAGGAAGGATAAAAACTTGAAAGGGAATAAAGAGTCTCCCGTTACGTCGTCTGTATATTCAAAAAATATACATAAAGAGGTGCGTTTGCTCAGGAGGTGAACTTGTAAGAGAAGCGCATCTCCAGAGAGGAAGAAATTTCGGAAACTGGTGACTAACGTTTCCTCTTGCGAGAGGAAAGTGGAGTTTAGCAAATAAAACGAGGCGGAGGGAAGCGAAAAATGATGAGGAAGAGGAAATCGTATAAATGCGGAAGAGATTAATCAAATTAAATCTTCCTTGACTTCATCGGTGTTTATAGTTCGTATTTCATGTAAAAGATCGCATATTTACGTACAGAACAAACTCGTTTAGACATATTTCTTTTTACTTTTTAAATGTTTCAGCGAAAATAATCCAATTATTTAAACTTTGGAAGAAGTAAAAGTAAATAAGTAACTATTTTTTATGGAATTATCTTTAGATTTTTTCCTTTCTCTGTGGAAAGTTGATTGAAAATTAATTTCCCAAATGCGATCACCGAAAGATCTCCCGCTTCGCAGAATAGGTAAACTATCGGCCATTAGTGGAAGTGGTCCCTGGTACAATTCGGGTGGGGTTTTAATATTTATAATACGGTTTAGCGATATGAAGAGCATCCAGCTGTAAAATTTAATATCTAAACCAATTTCGTCGTCATCACTAATCATTATCATAATCAGCGACTGACTGCTGTGTACAATATAAAAAAGGAATGAACGCAAAAAAGTTTTAGAACAGCTAAATCACCAATTTATCAACCTGATAATTTACAGAATGAAATCACTATGAAAATATTCTGTAGAAAAGTACGAAGTGTTTTCATTCGGCAAATGGCTTTCCACGAAGTCACGCCTTCTCATATTAAAGATAATTTACATTCCGAATAATACTAATTACATTCACGACTTTAAATGATCGGAGTGAATTTGAGACTTACAATACCTTGATTAATCCTTGAGATTAATCCTTGAGATAACAACACAAAAAACATGCCTTAACCAATAAATGAGCCCGGGGCTGGAAAGGACCTCTGTGTTGATGCCTAATCATGCTATTCCTCACGCTATTACTGCCAGCATTGGGATTAGAGAAACAAAAAATCACCCTGTAGCAATATTAATGCCATTGAATTAGTTTAATCTTCAAAGGAAGGCTCTTTCTGACTATCTATAAAGTGCGCGACCATGAACCATTTCGCTTATACTCGTATAAGGCTATGAAGCTGAAGAAATGTTTATTTACGAAAAAATTCTCGGTACCAATTTTTAAACGCCTTGGTTACGCATGAAGAACACCAATTGATCTTGAAAATCTCGGACTCTGTCTCGAGACGAGACGATACACTAATATATTAATAAAATGTTCATATCACTCGGGATCATTAAAAAGCCGCCTTTTTATGGAGGGATATCCTTCCGTTATAGATACTCCCTGATAAATGGCTGAACGAATGAGGGATAGAAAAGATCGGAGTGAAAAGTGGGAGTGGGGACCTCTTCTCACTCCATTTACCTTAGTGAGTAAGGCGGGAGCGCCGCATAAAAAAGAAAGGAGCGGGAATAATTTCACGCGCTGCGGGTCCGGTGATGCACCGACCGGATACCGCAAACGCGAAAAGCCGTGGAGGAGAGAGAGGAAAGCGGAGGCTGCAAGATCCAGTCTCTCCCCCGACCCTTCCTAATCCCTCGGAGACGGCGGGAAATATCCCCGCCCGTAAACTTCCGAAAAAAATGAAAGGGGAAGGATCGCCCACCTTCGCCGCAAAATCCCCTTCTTGACATTCCGCACTTTTGCGAAGGTGTGCGAAGAGCAATCTCCCCGTGGAATTCCGCTGAAAAAAGCTCTGACTTCCTGTGCGCGATGTTGTGGATTCCGGGCATATTCCGAAAAAGTAGTCCCTCAAGTCCTTCCCCTCCCGCAGTCGAAACCTTTGTCCCGAAATAAAGGTCTCCGTAGAATTACTGCGGGAAGAGTAATTCCCGTCGCGGTAATTAAATTAATTTGAGCGACGGGAAAGCGTTTAAGAGAGAATTTTTCTCGAATTCACCTTCTTCTGCGAGCGCCACTCTGCGTAAATCGCGTTCAAAATATGGCTTTCGTTTATTCGGTGAAATTAATTTACGGTTTTATTTAATCACGTATTTATTTCCGTCTAAATGTATATCTATTTAAAGTTCGTGACAGTTTCATCACCTTATTCTGCGCTTAGTGGACAATTTATCTATAGAATGGTCTTCTGGTAATACGTGATATTTAGCATAATTATTATCACTGAATTAGACTTTATCACTTTGTTATTTGAAGAGTCAATAAAAATATATAATGTATTTATCGGTCCGTTTCATATTTAAATTAAATATTACTTTTCGACACTTTCCTATACACCTACCCCCGCTAGCTCAAACTATTATCAAACTCAAATATCCATCAATACTTCGAAAAATCAGTTTATTTTGAAATTATAATCGAAAACCTAAAATTTAAAAATTTAAATTTTACAGAAACAACAGTTACCAAAACAATTACTAATGATTTGATTGAGTTTTCGTGGAAATGATAATGCAATAAAATAACGAAATATTTTATTCATAAACAACTATGTAAAGTTAAAGTAAGTCAGACTGCCTCTTTCTAAAATTACCCTCCAACCAGTTCATAATCTCATCAAAATTCTAAAGAGAAATATATTCACAATTTTTTTATAGTATCGGGATGTAATTTTATAGCTTCCACGATCTATAGAGAAGTAGAGCTGTGCCTATGAGTTACTATTAAGAGTATTATATCCAAAACTCAAGACAAAGTATATATTTCAGCGTAAGAGGAGTTGACAGGATGACCTTGATGACCATCGTTGCAAAGAACAAAATCAACCATCTCTTTCCTGTCTTTCTGATGCCTCTAATCTCGATTCCGTAATATTTAATTCCCCTGCTTCATCCCATTCTGATTTCTCCTCTTTTCTTTCTCGATTCTCATTCCGCATTTCGACATCAAATATCTTCCACTCGTTCCCTCACTTCCACCATGAGTCACTCTCATCCGATTATCATCACTCTTCTCTCTCTACTTTCTCTCCCTTCATCTCAATTCATTCGCCTCGTTTATGCTTACCACCTACTCTACCTCCTTCTCTAATTAATCTCCTTTGCCCTACCCTTTCTTCTAGCCATTTACCTCTTTACTCTCTCCACTCCTTATCTTCTTAATTAATCCTCTATCCCCCCAACTCCATTCTTTCGCTCGAAATCTAATTCTTTCTCGTATTCCTTCTTCCGGTAACTCACCTCTCTTTCCCCATCTTATCCACACAGTGCGACCTTTTCAACCCCTTACTTCTTTTACCTCCACTTTCTCACCCCACTACTACTAATTAATCCCTCCCCTTTCCTTACCTATCTCTCTATCTCAACGGGAAGGAGATTCCTCCCCCAATCTATCTCCAACCCCTTCCTTCCCTTTAGTCCGCCGCCATTTCACGCGTCGCCAGATAAGGCAAAAGACACTTTCCGAGTGAGAAGACGCGAATGGTGAGGTAGCGGTGGAATGAGAGGGTTGTTGCGGGGTGGGGGATTTTCAAGGGTATGGGGATGTAAATGAAATGACAGCGAGGTTTTCGTTGAGGATGATTATAAGGGAACGGAGATCTGCGCAATTTGGGTGCCATCAGTGTGACTTTTAGTTGTCTTCGAGCTCAGGCTTCCCTCTCTCCCCATCCGTCTGATATTAAAGTCCAATTACAGACTTCTGACATGCTTCTTTGTGTTTCATGATACTCTCTCATAAAAGGCTTCGTGGCATTGTGGAAAACGGAGATTCTTTTCCAAAGTTATCCAAAGGTAATTTTTACCAGCCGAAGAGGAGCGTAAAATTTCAATTTCTTGAGATTTGTATCATGGTAAACGATTCGAGGCAAATTTTCTTCGTCGAGGATCAAATCTATATAGCCCCGGAGACTTACTCAGAATTATCGTTCATTCTTATACCTTTGTAAAATTCTTGCGTTGATTCCTGTCTATTATGAAACGAATTGATTTTTGGAATACCTTTTTCAAAAGCAAGATAATCATAGATTATCAACATATGTTTTATATGCATAATATGTTTTATCAACATGGTGTAAAAATGTATTAAATAAATTCGTTCAATAACGCTTAAAACTGGATTGAACTTTAAAAATTTTTCTTTGTTACCTCTTTTTTTCTACGTGTGTTAAGAAAAATTACACATTCAAAACCATCGCTTTCGAAGCAAAAGAAACATTTCGCCGATAGTGGGGTTAAAAATTGAAACAATTTATATTAATTTATAAGATATAAACCTGTGGGAAACCTTGATTTTATTCACTAAATTTAGTAAACAGCTAATTTGTATTCATCGTAGATTAATTTAGTTTATTCATCTGAAAGGCATTATAATGAGTCTTGCACAGGAAATAACATTTCATAATATTACGAAAGTAATCTATCACAAAATAATTCCTAAATTATTAATTGATATTTTTTTCTTAAATTTCAATTACGATTTTGCCGAGGATATATCTGTAAAATAACCCTGCAATCCCCCTGCAACGCGCCACTGGCGGATTGCAGGGTTTAAATGTAAATGTAGATGTAAAATTGTACATATTTGCTAACTTAATTATTTCGCGATATTTCAGAAATTCATTTGGAGGAAATTGCCGAGGAAATAAGAAGAGGAAGAGGGAGAATCATAGGCGCGATTCAGGGAAAACAATTTGCAATTCTGCATGTCCGATGCATACACGTGGGTGATTCGGCTTCTGGGCAAATTGGACGATCCCTAATTACCCGAGGAATTTGCACAATTCCAGTGGAATGCCAAAACTAGCCACCGTCGAGCGAAGTGGGGGAGGAAGGAGTCTGTCCAGCGACTAGAAATAAAAACAAGGAAGTTCAGGTTTTCCTCATTCAGTGCAGAACATGTTAACTCCATAATTCAATTTTTCCATCCCTATTTTTTTACCCCTGGTAATAAAATGTAGGAAAGTTTTCCAAATTAAAAAGGTTAATTTTCAGCATGTCAGCGGAGAGTTGCCGGGAAAAATACTGCTCTGATAGATAAAGCAATTCCGTTAATTATTGCACTGAGCCATAAATAACTCTAAAAAAAAACCAAAAGTTCGATAGGCGGTTTCTTTTTCAGTCTGAGCTCCAGAGTAATTGAAAATTGCTGAAATAATTCACGAATCCGTTAAAATTTTAGATTGGGTACAAAGGCTTCCTAACAAAAAATTGTAAAACTACTAAACTCTACAAATCAGATCTAAACTAATCAGGTCTCCTAATACATCTGTGAAACAATTTTATTTTTAAGATTTGGTTTACCCTTAAAAACTAAATGTAAATTTAGCGCCCCATCCCTGACGTGGTTTCTCCATCCTAAACATTTCCTGAACCAGTTAAATTCAAGTTAATTCCAGCAGTCAACGGAAGAGCAAATAAATGACAGTTCTATTTTTAGCCTAATCCGCCTATAATTCCGCCGTTCGCCGGTAGAGCGGCAAAACGTTTCGGAAGGACTTTTTTATAAATTTGATCGCGCCTAAAATCCTCACCCATCGATCATTCGGAATCTCCCATTCGACAATGATTTACGGAAATTTTCAACCTCCTTAATCCTCATTGATGCTCCAACAACCCGACCAGCGACTTTAATACCCTCCCGTCTTTTCGCGGTTCACCGAATACCCGGCGCCATACAGCAGCGAGCCGCCCGACCAACCAAAACCTGTGGTCTTTGCTCTAAACCTGATCTCGTACCCGCTTTTAAAGCCCTCGGATGACCAGGACAGCATTGACACATCTTCCGGCCGACCTCTGGTCTCCCGGCTTCTGTGATCACATCCCCGGCTTACGAGGGTCGGATTCAAATGGAACTGGAGAAAGCCGAGGAAAGCAAAATGGAAGGAAGAAAGGAAGAAGGAGTGGAGGATGGAACGTTGAATGTTTAAGTAACAGAGAGAAAAGAAAAGACGGAATGAAAGGAAAGAATGAAAAAAGGAAGCGGATGTGGAAAAGGATGAGCGGAAAAACTAAAATTAAAGGTGACGTGGGACAGATAACGTTGGACTAAGGGCTTTATTTAAAGGAGCAAATTGAGACTATTCTCTCTTATTTAACTCTCAAGAAAAACGGAAGGAATTATAGTGTGTTTTGCTCTAACGAATTCTCTATTTACAAAGGAAATATACTTTTTAAAATATTTGGCTCCTGGGAGGAAAGGATTAGAGGCAAGTTACGTTTGTCACTGTGTTTATTGCAAAACTAAGCATAAATAACGAGTTCAAAAAAATTGACGAGAGCAATAGAGTTTAGAAATTTTATACGGTTAAATGATTTCAATTTACATCCATCAAAATCTATCATGCGTACATCAATGATAGAATTACTGGGTATTGAAATTTTGGGTGAATCGATTATTAAATATATATTTTGGTCATCGTAGTCGTGTAGTATTATAAACTTGTTATGCGTAGTAGATTCTTTTTCCTTTATGAAATTAATCTCGTTGTTTCATCATACGAATCTGGGTTCAGCACGGGATTCTACAAAGCTAGCTGTGAGATTCAATTTCCGAGTTTCGTAGGTTTAAATGAAGTGGATCATTTTCCTCGAGCTTCATTTTGAGTTGATGAAAACATGTGGATGCAATATTTTTCAAAGTTCATTTAACAATAAAATAACTAAAAAACATGTGACACGTGCGCATGTTAAATTAATTGAAAAGTTGTCATAAACATGCAATGTGTAAAATAAACGCGGATAGGTTTTAGAATGAAAATGTGGAATTAAAAAGGTCTTAGAAGAGTGCAATTTCGAGAAAAACATTCTGCATTTAAAACGGAGGTAGGGAGAAAAAACGAATTCGGATAATTTGTACACGGGCGCTGTTCAATTTTATTTCGAGAGAAATTAAATTGGCCTGTATTTCACGAAAGTTTGAAGATTAAATCACGCGTTGATGCAAATAGAATCCTCTGCATACACGAGCATTGAATACTCATCACAAATTATTTTAATAATGCTTTCGCAAGTCGTGAAGAAAAATTAAAGGATAAGACATGCAGATATAGAAAGGATGGAGGAAAGTAGAGGAGAATGAAGGGTTTAGAGAGGGGAACACACATTTAAAGAGATTAAGCTGATGAGCATAAAGTGGGATAAGAGATAAAAATATAAGCATGAGATATGAGACGTGAGGTGGATGAATAAGAGAAGAGATCGACCGTTTCCGCCCGGCTTTTCCAAGTCGGTCATTAGAGTGATTACTTGGAAGCGCACCCGCCAAGAGATGAGTCCAGCGCCTGCTTTAAAGCCACTGGACGTTCGGAGGAGATAGCGCATGACACAATGAGCTAGGATGGAAGCAGAAAAACAAAAGAATGGACTTTCATCCACTTTGCGAATGCACTGATTTCTGATTAATCTCAACATACATTCTACGAAGGGATTATTATTGACGGTTGACAAAATATACGTACTGAAATATTAAGATTTTTAAAGCGATGTCGCAATGACTAATCTGTTCTCCGACCTAAAAGAGTCATGAATACAAGTGAGTAGATCTCGTGTGAATCAATGGAAAAGGGAAAGAGACGTGCTTGCGCTATGATGACGAATACAAGATTTTCCTTTTAAATTGATTGCAATTTCAAAAGGAAAGCGGCTGCGATGACGAAATATTTCCATTCGCATTATAAACATAGGTCAAAATTCTGCAATTTTCATTCTCCGAGGCATTTTAAAATAATCAGAGGTTTAAGAATTATAAGAATTTGAGCATTGATTAATCATTTACAATTGACTACTTTACTTAAATCAATCTCTCGCACTTTAAAATCACAATATATAAATATTATTGTATGAAGTATGATAAATGTTATTGTTCCCGCAATTTATGAAAATTCTGTAACACTTCACTGCAAATTAATGCATTTAGCATATGATAATGTTATTCGTAAATGGTACACCAATTTGGTGATTTTACACTTAAAAAACTGTTTTTAAGTATTTTTAAAGTTAAATTGCTGTTTTATAAAATCAAATAAGTTAAATTATAAGCTATTAACTTTTAAAGCTATTTATTTAATTGATATAAAGATAATTTGAACAATAATGAATTGTAATTTTGTAGCCCAAGTTAATTTGCAATGACTTTAACGGATTTTTGTAAAACGTTTTGTCAGCATTCGAGACTCGAAATATAATTCTTTATAGAATCAATGCTTTCCATGATATTGAATACGAAATTATTGAAATTTTTGTTTCAACTTCTTCATTCAAGTGTAATGCTTTCCAATTTCTTACCTCTCATCCCTTATGTATAGACAAAAACAAAGAGGGCAGATTCCTATTTAAATCTCATAAGTTAGGAGGTTCAAAACCAGGTTCTTTCTATCTAGGTTTCCAGCGGTTTAATACAGTATAGTAGTTCCCCCCTTATGTTGAAAGGATAGCGAATCACTTCTCTAATAAAATCCCCTTCCCAACCGCACCCGTCTCAATCCCATAATCCACCGCTCTCTTCTTAGAACCCCGTGTTAATTCTCATTGGGGATTAAAGCACACGAGAGTGTTATTGGGCGGAAAGGGAGAGGCGTGTAGAGAGGGAAGAATCGCTTACAGGATGGAAGCGGGGATGAGAGAAGCTAAGAAACCGTGAAGGAGAAGGAAGATTGCGGAAGTATTGCTTTCTGCAGAAATAGGGGGAGCAGTTTTTTCCGGCGGTTTTCGGGAGGGAGATGAGAATCAAATGTTCTTGAACCAATTTCCCGAAGAAGGCTTAAAAGGATCGGATTTTCCATGGGGTGCGTCCCATCGTAAACGAGGGAAAGAATTTGATTGGAACAGCATCGCGTTCGACTCTCAAGTTGCGAAATTCATTTCCAATCACGAATTTTGGATTAAATCGAGAGTAAACCGAACCATCTCTCTCTCCGTCTCTCTCTGGCGTCGAAAGGATCAATTTCACATTTTATTTTTGTTCGGCTCATTTCCTGGGAGTTAGTGCGTTTTCAGCGTCAACAAAAGTTCTTCCGTTTCATTTCCCGAACGATTCGTTTGTTTCGTATCACTTCCACTTCTGTATCGGAAAAGGAATCGGGTACAAGTTAATTAATCGGAAAATAAGTCGGAGAAATGGAGTCTGGGAATTTTCTGAAGCTTTCGAAGATACGGTTAGCCCGACCGAAATTCTGAGAATGTTGACGACTTTCTCCGCAATAGCGTTTCAATGGGCATTCTTCGCCGGTCTCGCTGCAGCAATGAACAACGAAAACGTTCGCATTCCAAGGCGTTATGCGGTATTAATCACGTGCCTTTCCTTTCTCCCCTCCCATCTCATCTCGATTCTTTTACACCCTTAAAACCATTTTATTTCCCTCGAACCAGAGGAATGGGAAAAATAACCCGATTTATGGGTATCTTTCCCTTTATGAGAATTAAATGGTGTGGACATAGAGTAATGGAAAAGGGAACGACCGCTGCATTCGGAAAAGAATACCTCTCCACAGCGCTGAAGACAGGCAACAATGGGAAGGGATCAATGCCTTTGAGAGGGATACAGGAGAGATGAAAGCTCGGGAGGGAAGGAGTTTGAAGGGATTGCCGTGGAATGAGACAATGTTCTGCGGGCTCGCGAGTCTGGCTAAGGATTAGCGGTGTGAGAGGGTATTAGGAGGGTGGTCTCATTCCCTCCCCTTGTGCCAAAAAGAAGGGAATTAAGGGGTGAATGTGTTGGTGTGATTGGAGTTGAAGGGGTGAGGCAAGGATAATGAACAAATCCCTATGCTGCTTAAATCTCTTTTTCTTCATGTTTCTTTCACTAGGTGTTTTCGTAGTAGGAAAGGATCTTTGTAACTGATGAAGTAAGGATCTGAAGTAACAGCGTATCTTTCTTATATTATTTCTTAAATGACTAGATTATCAAATCTATGGGCTAATTGCAAATTCTATCTTTCTAGAATAGATTGAGTATGCTAATACATTCCTGATTAATTTTATCTAGAAATTTTAATTTTGAAATAGGAGAAAATGTAATTGAATCTCCTAAAGTGTTAAGTAAAGTTCAATCCTGAAATATTACACAAATTCAATCTAGAAAAATATACTAACAGATTGAAAATTTTCTAAGACAATCCGTCTATTTTCAATCTCATGAGTATAATTTTTCCGTTCCACTTGATAACTTTAAATCGACGCCATTCAAAATGATTATTTGGCCGAGGTTATTTATTAAACAATTATAATAATAAGATCGAATGTATGGCATGTTGGATTCGCCATGATTAAAAAGGATAAAGTTAAATATTTTTGACCGCTGAAATGTTCTTATGATGTCGATTGAGAGATTAGATAGAGCTTGTGCAAATTCGAAGCATTTGGTATTTATGTTCCAAATTTAATTGTTTCATTCCAATATCATTATCAAAATACATCACTCAACTATAACATTTAACTTTTAGAGTTTTCCCAGGACAGAAACAGTTCCGTTGAAAGCACGTGTAAGGCAGGAGATTTTTGACCTATAAATGACTGTTTGAGGCTTCAGTCAGTCAGGATTCGCTTTCGAAAAACCATGAGCTATTTCCTAGAAATTCCGAAGCTGAATGAATGGAAAAGTATAATGGTTCCCTTTAAACGGAAACGCAGCCAACGTAGCTAAGTTACGAGTCAGTCAATAAAAAGGAGAGAAGAGGGAAGGTTTAAACTTGGAAACGATCAATAAACAACTCAATCGTTAGCGCGAACGGAAAGCGAAGAATACACTTTCCGATGGCGTGAGTCTTGTTAGAAGAAAAGAGGCTAAGAATGTTTTATGTAGCTACAGATCGTGCTCAATGAGAAACAATTTATGGAAGGAATAGGAGATTAACGCTCATTGTGTCGATTCTTTAGGGACTGCATACATAGGTGGAAAATAACTTTAAAAGAGCAATTTATGATTGTCTTATTTTACCTTATGTTCGTTCTGTAGAAGCATTTACCATCTGTGTTGGATTTAAATGCGAAGAAACGACGTTACATTCATCAAAAACAGTTATGATCTTTCCATAAAACGTAATAGTCCACTTATATAGGCAACAAAGAAGATACAAATGTAAGGCCAATAGATATTATGCAACAAAGACGTATTTAAACATCTTCGTTTAGAGATAGCCAACGATAAATGTATTGAAAAATAGGTGAGTTCTATAAAATTAGGTCCAAAAGATTTAAGCATGTTCAAACAACATAAATGGAATAAATACTTACGAAGCGAATAAAATATGGAGAATTTGTAGGACGGGAAATCAGATTAATTAAGCATCTGAAACCACAGCAGAAATATCCGGAACTCAACGGCTGTTGAACAACACCGTAATGAGAATTCTCCGTAAATGTTTAGGGGTAATTTACTAGATACGGAAAGAGCTGCGGACATCTGGACGGAATTTACTGATTGGATTTAAAATTGCAAAGAGCGTTGACTCGACCACATAAACAGATTTGGGATTAATTGGGTGGAATAAAGAGCCAGAGATGAATAACCATCAGGAGAAACGAGTAATAGGATGACCACAAAACGAAGTAAAGGATACCTGTGTAGTGAAGAGGATTTAATTAATAGGAAGCCTAAATATAACGAATTAAGAATGTAAAATATTGCAGCCAATCTCGAAGATGTAGAGAGAGCAGGATTTTCGAAGTTGGTGCATTGAAGCCAACTATTAAGAAGGTACTGTACACATTTAAATTCGTGGCATCGATAAGGCAACAGCATCGTTTCATATTCGAATCCCATAGTCCTCCATCAAACTCTCGTGGATACAAATATTCATTCGACGTACCTTTGAATGAGTAAGATTAATCGTTTCCAGAGAATTTCACGCCATAAATTTCAGAGTCGATTATCACAAAGGGCGTTTATTAATAAACCTATTAAAGTGGGACTTCACGTGTGTTTATCTATGCATTTCCTCCCTTCAGTCTCTCTTTCCTTTTAATTAAAAATCAACTGCGATCGGGGAAACATTCGATTAGATAGCTTCAGAAATATAAAGTGAAGTAGAAAGCAGGCGTATCGTAGAGAAGCTTTTCATAATTATGCGTCTCTCGAATTTTTAATGAACGCGCTCTGAAAAACTTCAAAAAGTAATATCGCCGGAGTTAATTCTGCCTAACGAGTGACGAAATGGTGCAGAGTCTAGACGAGAGCGAGAGAACCTCTTGGCGTTCCTGGAGATGCGGGTCAAGAGACCTTTGAGAGAACGCAGAAATGAAGAAAGTACTCATAGAGTTACTTTCCTCCCCCCTTCGACCCCAGGCGATGCAAAAATCTCTCCGAGACCATCAGCACAAGAGCTTCTCTTCCTGTCCGCGGCGCTGCACACAAAGACAAACGAAGGCGCAGCACATTCCCGGAGGCTGCATCGGCGCCCCGACGAGCGGAAAAATAAGATGAAATCTTTCTCGGAGAACAAGGCGCATATAAGGTATGAAAAGGGCGAGTCCTTCAAGGAAGAGGAAACAACCATTTGTACTTAGACGTTTTCTTCGGATTTTTAATCCGGAGACAGAACGTACACCTCTCCTCTTTTGTAGAGTCTGATGGATATATGAGGAGGCGTTGGTTCTTACCTAGGACGGGCTGGGCGGGCTGGATGCCGGTTGATGGAGGGATGTTGGTGGAGGTCTCTTTTGACGGGTGGTAGGTTGGCAGAGAGAGGACAGGAGATGACGGTATTCCTGTGTATTTCCGTGGGTCGCCGGAAGTTACTCGCGAGCCGCGATGCATAACAATGGGGAAGGCATCTCGTCTCTCTCTCTACACGTGGTCACGTGGTTAACGGACGCTGGGCGGCGAGGATGTAGGTGGATGGAGCAAGGTGATGGCATGGAAAAGAGAGGAAGAGGACATTTTAGCTGGGCACGATGGCGGAGGAAAAGGGAAAGTTTTGCCAAGGGGAAGATTGAGGAAGGAAGTTCAAGGATAGGAAAATTACGCACGATGAAGGAGCGTGACGAGAGATGCGTTTAATATCTTTGGATATATAGAGGATCATTAAAGGGCATACGCAGGCAGCATAATCCTCAAAGTTGAACGCAAGAGTAAGGCTATCTTATACTGCAAAATTAGTGATTTATTTTGTTGGCTTGAAAGGAATGATTAACTAAATATTTTCCCATTAATAATTGTGATGAAAATATATAACGAAAAATATAACGAAATCTAATAAAGGGAAAAAGGATTGCAGATTACTGAATTTTAATTTTAATCCAAACTCTACCCCATAGAGTTCTTAGTTTGGAATAGATTCTGCAGTTCAAAGGCTATGACTGTTATCGACTAAAATTCAAAAGTAGGGAGTTTGAGGAAAAGATTGGCTTGAACACAATTTTCCAGATATTAACAAATCTCATAATCTCAAAGCGTATTTTATTAAATTGACGTAAAACTGGCCAAATCGCAACAAAGCACAATAAAACGGGCATGACTCATTCTTCAACGAAATACTTCATGAATTCCTTATGTGGACCGTGAACAGGTGGTTGGGTACTTCTGGTATGCGTAGAATACCAAGGGAGGGAGCCAGTTGATTGTTTAACTTGGAAAGAAAACGCGCGAGGGAGTTGACGCTGATAGGAATGAATTGATATTGTGAGAAAGAGGAAGCGGACTGCGCGTGTGAAGGAGCGGTTCACTTGATGTGACGTGCGCTGGAAAAAGGAAACCGAGGAGAGACAATTTAGAGAGTAAGCGGAGAATGGTTGATTCACCTCCAGAAAGAGGAAGAATGGAAAGTGTGGGAGGCGAGATAAAATTGGGAGGCAGGGTCGCGGTGTTTGGAGATAGAAAGGTGCTACCAGTGATGCGGGCTGCATAGGAAATGGGACGACACTCTCCAACGGCTGATTCACGGCAATGAGAGGATGCTTAAGAAAACCCAAAATAAAAACACGTGGAGATCGTAAAAAAGTCCTAACTAATGCCACGAAGGTAAAGGTTAAAATCTCTCGTTCTCTTTTATACTGCTTCATAATGGATGGGGAGGAGAGGATGTACTTTTTACGACGTTTATGCGCAACCACCCACTACGGGTCTTGGAACGTTACGTCGACCGGAATTTATCATCGAATTATTAGGAAACATCGACGTGTTTTTCTCACGCTGACGACTTACAAACAAGGTTAACGTCTCGAAATTGCTCGTGGATTTTCCGGGTTTGTTTTACATTGAAATAGAAACTGTAAAATTAACGAGATGTTGGCCAGAAAAACACTAAATTGGTGCTTCAACTATCTAGTCTGCTTGTATTATGCAGCACCTATAACGGAAACGATCTAATTCGAAAGACATGACAAAACTTTCGAAAACGCTTCGTAATCCGCGGGATAAGCGTTACCTGCAGCTACGAAAATAGCGCATTTACCGCACAAGTCGTTGTTTTATGAATAATGCATACGGATTGGATTTACATATCATCGAAGCAAATTTCCGTTCTCTTGCGAGAGAGAGTTTCACGCCGCAGAGCATCCGAATCAGCATCACATTCCCGATACGAACGAAACTCCTTTTTCATCAAAGCGGAGAATCCAAATCCCATTATGATTCCTTCCAACCCTTCATATTTCTTCCTCAACACGAATTAGGAAAGCACACTCCCATTATCCCTTTTCCTTGCTCAGGTGTGACGATGCGAATCGGCTTCTTTAATTCCCTACCTCGAAATCCTCGCTAAGGGATGAGTCCCGCGGAAATAGAAAGAAGATTTCTCCTCTCCTTGCATACACTTCCCTTAGTCCGTGTCCCTAACTTAATTACTAGACCCAATTATTATGTGCCGCTACTGGGTTTAGGAGTTTCCCATCTTCTCAAAGCTCTTTCTCGGGTCTCCTGATGTGTTGTTTTAGTCCCTTTATTCTCCACCCGAAGACTTGGAAATTTTTATCAAAGAGATGAATCAACACAGTCAGTGTCGTGAGATATTTGGGTAGGAATGCAACAAATATGGGACTGATTATGAACAAATTTGAAACTATTTCTCAATTGCCCTTAATAAAAAACAGCTTTAAACAGTACACTGTACATAAGATTTTTTATGAAATGATTTCCGTAATGTTCATCGCATATTCCGTTCCTTTACCTGCTTAAGAGTGCCTACTTTCATGTGAATAGACTTTATAAATGAATAGACTTAATAATCTCAGAATAGATTGGACAATGGTTGGGCTAATTAGACCTCAATGGTCTATCTTCTCTTATCTGCGAATACCTTCTTGGAAAGATTCAAGTCTTCAACGACTGCAGAGTAGCAATATTGGAATAAATCTTTTACTGAGGCAATAGAAACTACTAAAATAAATTAAGCTATTTATTCATGAAATGTGGAATAAAAACAATCGAAGAAAAGATGATCACGAAAAATTTTGCTGTTACTCCAGAAAATGTCATTACTAGTGACGATATACTAAGTGCTAATGGACTTGCATGCACAGAGAATGCAATGCTCCTAAACCTGGGGAATGGAACCTGTGGCTGTCATTCCAGAAGTTGCTTATGAAATGGGAGTTATTTGGCGTAGAGTTCAATCCAGTCTTTCAGTAGAAAGCTAAACATTTCATTGATTTTAACATTTTGTTATATAATACTTTTGGTGTTGAATTATTTGCTCTGGTCACCACTATGCGCCACCTCTAGATCTATGCAGTTGGTCCTCAGATTCGTAATCCAACTCCAGTCGTCTAATCTCTTAATTTCGGGGATAGGCTTTCCTCTCGGAATCCACTAGATTTTCGCGTGAGTCACATCCTAAGCTTTTTCTGCTCTACGTCCTTTCTTGGTTAATCTTTCTTGAGGCACTTCGTATTTTTAAATCTCAGACGACACCTATGGCATCCTTTTCGTCTAACCAGTAATTTAATCTTACGTCGTAATGCCCAATCGGAATTTCTCAGTCTTCTCCGACTGTCTCTATCTATTGAAAGAAGAACATCTCGTTCTTCGGCGTAATGGGAAAAACTGAAGCCCTGACGAGATTTTTTCCTCGCTTCGGCGTAGCAAATTGAATCCCGTGAGATACGTTGGGATGAATTCTTCAATAACGTGGGTGATCTTCATTCGAAGACAAGACGGAATTTTGCTCGTTCCGATCCCTTTGCGGAAAGATTCGAATTCGAGTTGTTTTTCTTGCGAAATCGTTGATTCAGCTTTGACTGAGTTTATATGAATTTCCATATGAAGAGGAAATCAACTGAAGCATATTTTTCATTTGAAAACATCAATTGCTAAGAAATGTCCATCACGTGAAAGGGTTATGCTAAGCATTCTTGCAACATTATATCACTTATCCTAAACTTCGGACTACATTCTATTTATTTGAGTTTTTAAAATTCCGGAATAATAACAGTTTTTTTTAAATCTCCCGAAAGATTTCTTTTCCCACAGTACCCCTTGCATTGCTCCCTTGCTTATCAAAAGATAAATTCCGATTCTTTCTCAGGAAAGCAAACCGAGCATGGAGGAAATATGAGCAGCTGATTCTAAAACAATAAGGGAGCCTTGCGTCAGTTGGTTGGAACGGATGAGGAAGGCGAATAATCAAATGGAGAAGAATAGGACAAGTTTGGAGAGGTGAGAAATAGAAAATTGAAGAAGCGGCAGCGATGTAATGCCTCCCCAAACCACTCGAACGAAAAGCACTGTTCGAACCAACTCCTCATCCAAATCCCCTCCACTTCCTCAATCCGCTGCGACCCGACCGAGTTAATTAAATTCTACTCTTTTTCAAAAGGATTAATTAGAAGATGAAGAGGAGGACCCGATGGTTTGGGGGCGGCGAAGATGGAGAAATTCAACGGAAGTCGAAGGGATGAAAGGCGGGAAATGAGGAAAGGAGCAGTTGGAGATTTGAAATGAGAGACGAGATTGGATGATTAGAAATAATGGATACTGCGTGTTTCTGAAATGGTTACAGATTACGCGGGGCCATTCAAGTGGTGGATTTTAATCGCTGATTCCATAACGTCGCAGTGCGCAGGATCAGATATTTTCCGCTTTGACTTGGTTTGACTATTGACAGTATTTTTTCGCAGTATGGCGCACGCTTTCGCTAATATAGAGATAAGGATGGCTAAAACTAAACGAAAATGAATACGGAATGTATCCAGATCACAGCAGATCTATCTACCGATGTAATGGAATAACGTCAGGATGTACAGAAAAATGATTAAGCAGAAGAATATCTCGAAACAGACATTTCCCTTTTTATTTGTAAGAAAATTCAAGAATGTGTGTTCTTGCTTTCTATGTTTTTTATTAGCCTTTGCAATTACTTAATAATAAAATTATCCATATATAAGAAAAGCTGAGATGAATGAATCTCCAATTGCATAGAATAATAATACGTAACGCATAATCATTTTACAAAGCATTACTAGAAGAGTTCACTTTTCAGCTTCATACGTTTTAATGATACCCTTATAAGGGTCAAAATAATTTACTAAGTTTGGATCAAGATGAATATAATATAAGATGGATATTTTTAATATAATATTAATCAGTGCCTAATAAGTAGCCTCAAATTTAAATTCATGAAAGATTAGCTGTATTTTTCTATAGGGCGATTTATAGAATGAAGAGAATTGTCAGATTGTAGAGATTGAATGAATAATAGATTCTTTACTTAGCACATTTGTTTGTATACACCCCTTAGAAATAATATTAAGTAAGGCTAAGTCTTAATATTTTTATTGCTAGGAAAGTGACTGATAGAATAACCTTTATTTCCTATTGCTTCCTCTATATTAGAAAGTTTGTAATGATTAAAATGGAATACGGATGAATGAGACGGGATTGAGGCTTGTTGGGAATGAACGGTGTTGAGAGGACGGCGGCTGAATGGGCGGTGGAGGCTCATCGAACGAATAAAAATGCCTCCGAACGGGGAAGGAGATTTCTCAGCTGAGTGGAAAGAATTACAAGGGGAGGAGTCGGGGAATGGGTAAAGTGGGGAGATGTAATTAACGAGCGATTGGATCAAGTGTGATCAATCATCCATTCCGAGCTGTATTTTTTCCGGAATATCTGGTCCTATTTACGAAAATTTTTGAAGAGGTAATTACAGTTTAGATTTTTATTCCTTTTAATTGCGAAATCGCTCCTTAATTATCATTTGAATATCGGCTCGTCTTTTATCTCGATCCATTTATCGAAATTGGAGGCCGGGTTATTTAATGAATTAACTTTAATCTGGTTTATGCATATTTTACACGTTGGGGTGGAAATTTTTAGGGATGACAAAATGAAAACTTTTCATGGGGAAATACGAAAAAAGGAGGGCACAACATGTTTTATGCAACTACATGTTAACTTAAAGCTATATACCTTGATAAAATTATTCCTCAGAAATGGTAGAGCCTCCATGCGAAAAAATCGTCCTTTCTTACCTGAAAATAAAGAGAAAAAAAAACATTAATGCAAAAGTTTTAAATCAATTGAAAATTTTAATAACCTAAAAATACGATATCCTGAGCAGTCATTCAAATTACTTCGTTCATTCTCATAAATGACCTCTCAACGTATAGCTCATCTTAAATTTAATTCGAGGGACATTACCATATTCTGGCCATAAAAAAACTTGTCCTGTTATTCACATAATTACTTTCTCCTCACGTAATGAAAAAGAACATCTGAAGCTGAAAAATGGACCCTCCTCTCTCCAGCTATCCAAAGCGATGATACTCAAATAGCTTCTGATCACCGCAAATATATCGCTATCCCCAATCTGAAGGTCGTATTTTGTGTGATGATTGGCTCAAAATATTCACAACAGCCTCAAAGCGATCGGTTAGTTTGAATCGGTAATTGCTCAATTCGGCCGTCCGCCCCTCGGGCTGTTTACAAGATGGCTGCTAATGGAACTGTTTTCCCTGTAAGATATAAATCTTTCCCCATTCCATTCGGTCATCCCTGAGATCTCCCTTTCGCCAATTATGGATTCGGCTTGTAAAGGGGTAAAATTGATACGTCATTAGTTTATTTTTTCTTCCCTTGCGTCATGTTTACCTCGCGGCGCCTTCTTTGCGCGTGTTTTGGAGAAACTACTGCCGAAATTAATTTTCTCCACCACCGATCATCCGTCAATTGCTATTCCTTCCACTTTAATGATGAATATGAACTTTGAGTGTAACTTGAGGAACGTTTTATAGATTCCAAAGAATACATTAAGCTTAATCTCTAACCTTCCATGAAAACCTTCAGATAACGAATGATAGTTTTGAACATAGGAAGGATTTCCTATAATCAGGAAGAGGTCAATGGAAATTTTAAGTGGAAAATTTTCCATGCAGTTATTAAGTCTTTTGGTTCTAGTCCAGCTTGGCTTTTTGCCGCTCTACCTCCAATAAGGTGATTACTGCTTTCGGTAATTACCGCCAGCAGCGTACGTGATGTCCGCTATATTGGATGGTACGCCGTTCAGGTATGGAATGCGCAATCCATACGGCCAATTATAAGGGGTCGTGGGTCAACATCGCCACGCAAGACGCGAAAACGGGTCTCGTCTGGATGAATTATACACCCAGTTCATTTACGCGCATCGTTCCCCATCTTCCACACTCCCTAACGAGCATCCCCAGAGACTTACCGTCCACACATCGCCTGTAGTGAAACCCGTGCCACGAGAACCCATGGGGCGGCTTAATTCTTTTTGCGAATTCTCTCGCTGACGGGGAGAGGTCGTGTGGAGCTGATGTAACCCGTGAAAAATGAGGAACGTGGAAAGAGGGATTCGAGGGGCGATGAAACGAGCTGAATCGAGTTATGTTTGTGCTTTAAAGGGTATGGTGCGAGATACCCTCGAAAAAATGAAAATGGGTACGCGAGAAAAGAGGTGATTCTTTCTTGAGAAGATAAAGCGTGCAAGTGGGTATTTTTGAAACTCAATACGGATATCGTTATTTTTGAAGGGAAAAACGATGGGAATAATGAACCTCTCTTTAAATTTATAAACTGAGATGATCGACTAGGATTCCAACGCAGAAAGGACCTAGGACAATGGCGCCTAGATTTGGAAGGTTATTCAACCGGATCGTGAAGAAAAATAGCGAAAATTGTTAATTTTCTGTAGAATATAATCATGCCTTGAATAGTTTTCTTAAATATGCGTAGTTAAAGAAACTCAAAAAAATAATTTTACTTCGATTAACAGCATAGAAAAATGTAAATTTATTTTTGAATAATATGCCCATTGAGGTGGATGTACTCCAATTTCGAGTACACAGGGAAAATCTGATTCCTCAAGTATTCTTAGAAGCCAAACTGCTGCAAATGATGAATTTTTAAACCTACTTTGAATCGCATTATTTATTCCATCTCATCAAGAAAATGCATAAAATATGAACGGGTAAACATTATTCACGCAGAAAATGATTCGGGCATTCATCACGGTAATTCATTTTGCCTCGCATGTCTACACACTTAAATCTTCACGTCTTCCGCAACGATTCTTGAGATCGTTACCGTGGTCTCGCCACTTTAACACAGCACTTGACGGCGATCACAACGTCGGCAACGGAGAAACAGTGCTCCAAACACTCGGAATTCAGTTCTTTCGGTTAAAAAAGGCATTATGCTCTCCAATGGGAATGTAAATAGCTGCCATATAATGAAGATATCCAGAATAAAAGAAGAGAGGGAGAATGAGACGGTTTTCCCTTCCTAAACAGAATAAAAATCTCCAAACGAGACGCTCCTCCGGATCGAAGGGAATGAGAGCTCCTTAAAGGTTCCGAGAATATAATGAGACGGCGGTGAGTGAAAATAAAAAAGATAAATAAAGCACGAGCAAAAGGAGTTCGTTTTCTGGATATAATGAGTGGAGTCTCTGGGAAACCAATGGAACGGAGGTATAAAGAGGAATTGGTTGGCGGAGGTTTGAGTGTCGAAGAAGAGGAGGGGGTTGAGGGGGGCGTGAAGGGATTCGTGTCTGAGGAAGGGGAGGGAGCCGTCGTAATTAGTACGCGCGGCTCGCAGGTAAGGCATTACCATTGAATACCAATGAGTAGAGGAGGGTGGGGACGTGTCGGTGATGGGGAGAGTTTGCGTGAGGCTGGTGCAGGAGGTGACGATGGTAGGGGAGGAACACGGCTCCCATCAGTTCCTATCCTTGGAGAGATAGATTGTAATCAAAACATTCTAGGAGCCGTGGTAATTTTAATTCCCGCAAGTAGGTAGGCGAACAAGGTAGGACTCCCAGTTTCGGATATTTCATTACCGAACTAAGTATTGCGCTATCTCGCGGCGTAGCGTCTTCGTGGCGAGAATCTTCACGCAAATTGAAAAAAAAAGTATTCGAAGCGCTGGAGTTATAGGAGAAATATTCCGTCGCGTGACTGACTTCCGTAAAGTGTGGATCTTCGAATTCCATCCACCCAACGCAAGCTCCTGAAAACCTACCGTAACACTACTTGTTTATTACTCCACATGGACTATAACTGTAGGGTCTTGTAAAAAATATGCTAGAGCTTTTTATACAAAATTCTAGATGCATAGTTTATGAATTAATTAAGACATCCTTCACTTATTAGGACATATTATCAGCACACTGATTATAGTCTTGGATATTTATACTACAGCTTTCTGCGGCTATGTGTTTTATTTAATAAGCAATAATTTAATGTATTCCATTACATCCTACGATGCTGAACGCAATATAATTAGAGCAATTGATTTTCCGCTTTTTATAAACAAGTTAAGTATTTATTGCATGCATAATATTACGAGATAGTATGAGAACGTTTTTCCCTGAGACCTGGAGCCCCATAAGTAAGCTCCAGGTACGCCCCTGATTCATTCATTTACATATAGATGGCCGCATAAAAATGAATCACACTCCCTATTTTCAACCAATTCGTATGGTACACCCTTCATGGGTCCGTTGAATTATTCTTACCACAAAAATATGAAAACTAAGCAGGAGATGAAGCCTCCCCTTTGCTCATGATTCTTGAACTAATCTCCATTAATCATCGTCTCCTTCATCTCTAACGTGGATATCATTAACATTCTACTCTCTTGTGCACAATTATGAACCCCGCAAATCTTCGGAACATGTGCCTCGGCGTATAGCGTAATTTGTGCTCAAGAATCACCACCATTCAATTCAATCGACACGTTACTCGCTTACCACACTGTTCCAGTCCTTTCCACTCACACACACACCACTCATCCCATTTGCTCAATCACACCCTATTCTCTACTCGCCTTACTCAGTACTCCAGCAATTCTCATCTTCTCACTCACTTTTTTTATAATCTCCCACTTTGACACATACTCCACTTTATACTCGAATTCATATCACCTCATATCCAAGCCTCCATTTCTTCCTATTTATCCAAGTTGTCGTTTTCTCCCGTGCAGCCTTACAAGTTCTCCATACTCTCACCTCAGAATGAAATAAGCCTCCATCTCTTCCTGTTCCCTGGCGTAGCCATACTCCCATTTACCAGAGACCCGCAGGGTTTCAACCCTCACGCTCTCGGCGTTGCTATAGGCAATAGACCGGATTTGCATTTATTAGGGAGAAGGAAGAAACGGCAGCGAGAGGGTTTTAGAAGCCGTGGCTGGTTTGGGATGCTGAATGAATGCGTAGGTGGGTTGCAGGGAGAGAATTTGAGACGAAAAGAGTGATGGGAGAGGCGGTGAGGTGAAGGAGAGAAATGTATGCACAAAGAGAGGCGAGAAGAGTAGTGGACTTGGTTAAGCGTATCGCGTATGGACAGATGTGAACAGAGGAGGATCATTCGTATTTTGGAGCTGAAATATGGTGACAAATATGAGTGCGAAATTCGAAAAGAGTCACTTGAATGGTCATTGATTGAGGGATGAATCCAGATGCTAATTTGGCTCATCAAATGCATTCTTGATCCTTTACAATATTTAGATTGTTAAATATTCATACAATTTCAAATATTCGAGATACGTGCAAAATGAAAATAAGTCAAAAATATTTTAATTTATTTTTTGTAATACATGTTTATCCGCATCATGAAATATGCAGTTATATTTCAAGTCTAGTTAAATCCCCGAGCGATATCGAATTTATTAAAATTAAATCAGTCAATTTACATTTTACGATTCGAACCACGCATGTCAAACCCACACATGCGAAATTCATTATTCTCTGCATCAAAACTAGTATTCTAAAATTCCATCGACGCAAAACTTTTACGAATGAAATGAAGCAGAACGCGAATGAAGTATTCAAAGCTCGTCGATCAGATAATGAGCTTTACTTTTTCACTTTTTCACTTATTTAATATTTACGGATGATATTGCCTCCTACTTTATCGAGGTTAACCATCGGAATCACCAAATGATACGATTCATTTGGCATGACCTCGTTTTAGAGAGTACAAAACGACGGCGTGAGTAGACGTAAAAACCAAAATGAAAGTCAAAAATAATTTCGTAGCGTTGAAATAATGCTGAACAGCGCCATAACGAAAACGGTGACACCGGAGTGAGATTTTGCGTTGAAATATATCGTAGTGAAAACGAGTGCGATGTCACATTGCGAGGTGCAGACATAGTTGGTCTGAGGTACATGCGAAGTAAAATGAGGAAAGGAAGAAGTGGGAGAAGAGCGTTGACATAAAAGGGAAAAGAGGGGAAGCAGTGCATTAATATTTCGGTAGCTGAGGGGAGGAAGAAGGGGCTGAGAGAGTTAAGGGGGAAAAGGGTAAAAAGGTGAAGGAGAGGCACACATACACAAGAGACAGAGAAAAGCAGGATGTAGTGGAGTGCAGGAGTGCCGTTTGGAGGAGCAGTTGAATATATTCGAAATGTCGTGTTTAATGTCGTGAAAGAATCTCTAATTACGGAAAATTCTCCCTCTTCCCTTTTGAAACGTCGACCATCCTTCCCAACCTCCTCATGCAGGCATTCCTTTCAAAATCGAATGCTGAATGAAATTAACCGAGGTTAGATAGCATTGGTTAATTTATCTCGGATTCGAATGTTCTTCGAA
Organism: Sympetrum striolatum; assembly: GCA_947579665.1. Taxonomy (NCBI): domain Eukaryota; kingdom Metazoa; phylum Arthropoda; class Insecta; order Odonata; family Libellulidae; genus Sympetrum; species Sympetrum striolatum. The sequence continues at coordinate 96,839,641 of OX388341.1, read as the reverse complement.
AGACCTCTCGGGCCTCTTGTTTTAATTGCGAGCGGGAAAATTAATTCCGTTGCTATGAACGGAGCGAGTGGGAGTGCTTTTCACTGATGTTTCACGAAATGCAGTCGTGCGTAATCAATTTCTGAACGAGGAAAAACTACCTTCTAAAGTGAAACTGGTTATTTAACGGGAATTTCATATTCATCACCCATAAATTTTTGTTTCCGTCGAATTATTTTTCAGAATTCGGGAGATAAATTATCTTCCGAAGCCGATGAAATATATGAAGAGGACGATTTTATCTTTAAGATGCCTCGGCGAAAATTATATTCAATAAGCGATGAGGGGAGAGGGAAGGCGAATTTTCCGAAAGAAACAAGATGTTGATGACTTTTGAATCCGAGCTTCAAGGAACGGGTCTTCATTATTTCGTAGAAATTCACTGGGATATTATTGAACAGAATGAAATATGAGTTTACTCAAAGCTCGTGATATTGGACCTTATTTTTATCTAAAAGCTAATTAGAGAAACCTATGAAGCTCTGAAAAGTCTTATAGTTAACTAAATTGGTACACTTTTTTCCTTATAATTATAAATTTCAAGAGTAATTTTCTTAATTAGCATACCTAATTTCTTCATTAAATTTCTGATTACACATTACTAAATTTGCCTTAACAAATAAATGCACCAATGAATAGTAATTACAGCAGCCACCAACGCAAAGAGGATCAAGAGTAAGAAGAAATATAATTTCCTCAGTGAGAAGCTTAGAATAATTATGTATCTGCTTCACTTTTAGCATTTCTTGAAAATTATGCTGTTAATTAGGTGCTCTCTGCTTACTAATATTTTGCACCAAAATATTAGCAAGCAAAATACAGGGACAGGGCATGATGAAAACCATTTTTGATGATATCTATGAAACTTTGAGAAAACATCAGTTGGGTTATGTGGAACAGATATTCTCAAGGGTAAATAGATAGATAAAGTATGAGCAGTAGTTCCTTAGTCCTTCAGGAAGTAATCTCAAAAAATTAATTAAATATTGCAAGTCAATGAGATATGAAATAATCAAAGAAATAATTTCGTCTGATTTCATCGCTTTTCTCACGTAATACACAGTTTTCTCGATGGTAGTTATGTTTCATAAATAGTAATTTGTGTTTTTGCCGATTCATCAAGATGATTATTTTTATATTTTTTAACTTCCAACGCCGAAAAGTGAATTTTCAAATTCGTAAATATGTCTTTCATAGACCTTGGAGAGAAAACGGTAGAAATTTCGAATTAAGTACAGCAGGTATTTTACATACTAGCATAACCCACGTAATTTCTCTCACCTACCTATTATAATTATAGTTTCTAACTCATCGCTGATTTGGGGGATGCTAAAATATATTAATTATTACTTTTGAAATATTTACAGAATCTGAAATGACACACTTGCATCATATAAGTACAACGCAAATATTACCACTTAATTTCTGTCTTTAACTCACACACAATTCCCCATAATCAGCCTCACATCTTCAAAGAATCCTTCATAAGCCACCTTCGACCTCGCATCCATACAGATTTGAGGTATCCTTTTCGAGGAAAGGGGTATTCCTTCTTTCACTTCTCATCTCCGCTCCGCTAACGAGAGCCTCGGAAATCCAGCCGCAAATTTTTCAATAAGCCCTTTCAAAAAACCGCGATATGAACGAAAATGGGACCGAAGCGAGGCGACGCTTATCCTACCGAAACACTTCTTTTTCCCGTTTTCAACTCCTCTGAGGATGCCTCCGGGCGCCACTAGGGTGCGCTCGCAAGGTAGGGATGAAACTACCCCCTCAGACCATCTCTCTCAGTGTGGTAACTGCCTCTCTCTCTCTCCAGAGCGTTTTCACATACACGAGAGGGAGAAACGAGGGGGAGGAGCGAAAGAAATAAATGGGATGGAAGAAGTAAAGGAGTTGGAGATGCGAGGAAGAGAAGGTGAAGAGTGAGGGGGTAAATAGAGAGGGAGGGCGATGGAATGAGGTATTAGAAAGAGTTCTTTGACGGTTTCATAGGGATGCATAGAGGTGGTGGATTCAGAAGGGGAAGAAGATTTATGTGATCCTTGTAAAGCAGATAAAAATTCATGGAAAAGGAATTCAATCCGAAACCACAATGGGAATGTTCTGAGCATAGAAGATGAATTGAGAATGTATGGGTATTAAAATTCAATAGGCGGAAGTTATTCTTGATCGCGTGTTATTTTACATCATTTGGTGGAACATGTCAGGTAGCGCGAAGATACCGAGAAGAATACGTTTTAGGCAAACATGGCTTTAGATATACATTTTACTGCTCTGGAGAAAGTTAAATTAGCATAAGAGTGGACCAGATTTTCAGATAAATTAATTAAAATATATACCTACTTGTCTTCTAAAACGTATCGAATGATTTACCATTGATGGAAGACTAATGAAAAACATAAACCTCTCATCCTTAAGATTTACACGGAGGAATTCTCCTTTCTCTTCAGGTTCAAGATTTTCACCCAGCGTGTATAAAAAGGTCTTTAATGAGAGTAAACGAGGAGACTTGGTCAAAAATGCCGCGGAAATTTTCACAGAGAAATACTCTTCACTATCATGCGCTGCATCCTGCTATCCCTTCTAACTCAGCAAAGATTAATTTTCTGCATGCATTATTTTTTAGGGGTGCATTTTTACTGATGAAATTAGTCTAAAAACAGGTTGAAACGTCGCCATCAACATTTCGTCGTTTTCGTGACAAACCGGAAACGTGACGCATCCTGGATGGATGCCAAGAGCAAAGAAAGCTAACGAACTAAATTCGTTTTCACATGCTCGCTAAACGATTGGTGACTTAATATCAGTCCACCAACTGAAGCCCTAGTTGTTCGGTCGCACTCAAAAGTCCCGTTTAAAATAACTCGAAAGAATCGGAGGCATTGAGGAAACGAGGCAACTAACGAAGTGGAATTATACTCTATCTGAAGGGAAACGTAAGGCCCCGGTAATGAGAGCGAAGAAAGAATAGCGAATACCTTAAGTGGGGAAGGATCCTCGCGCGTGCGGGCGGTAATAAGTAACAGACGAATAGACGATGTTAAAAGGAATGCGAAGACAGAAAAATGTGGGAGGAGTGGAAGAGATATTGGCGCGGTGAGGGATGAAGAGGGGGCGGCAGAGGTGAAAGGGGCAAAGGTTTGAGAAAGCGCTAAGGCAAGTCTCACGAGCGAGGTGAGGGAGGGAGCGTGGGAGATAGTACGTGACGGAAAGGATCTCATCCTCACGGATGTTCCTTAACTTTTTTATTTAATCTTTTTCTTCCTCATTTTTCTCATCCCTGTTTATTTTATTCCCTTAACTTTTTCCAGGAGGGGGCGTGTCCGCCGTGGAAGAGAGGCACGCAGACGATACCCTCTCTTATTTCCCTCTATCAATTCTCCCTCTTTACCACTTCTTCCTTCACGGCATTTCCATCCTTTTGAGCCTCCGTTCCCCTCTTCTTTAACCTTTCCCGCTTTAAACATATCCGTAAGAATATAACCTGAACGTAGCTACAGTGACCTATACCCTTTCGCCTCTCCTCAATCTATCCTCGTTGTTATCATAGTTTGAAGTTTCATTTAGTGTTCAGAAATTATCAGATTTACAAACTTTTTTATAAAATTATCTATTATTATCCGTTTCCTTTATTTTATAACTTTAATATCACCTGATTATGCATAGATTTTTCGAAAACCTGTAAGCAATTTTCATAAATCAGGATTTGTTTCCAGTCGTTTTAATTAAAATTAAGCTATTAATAACTATTAAGCTAACAACTAATAACTATTAAGCAAAGTAGTAGATAATAATAATTAGCCTTGCATTCACTTACCCATGATTTTTTTTGCAGTTTTTAAGTGTTATCTTCTAGAATCACACACAAAAGAGACTCTTGCTTTTCTAATTAATCCCTAATACCGTTCTTTTTCTTATTTTATTTTTCACTCGAATTACTTTGGAAATACTTTTTCTCTGCCAGATTAAAACCTACTTCATATTGCTTCTTCGTCTCCACTATTTTATGCATTATATATTTTATTTCCAATTCATATCCATTTTAATCATTTTTAATGGATCTTATTTTTACTGCCCTTTCTTTGTCACTCCTGTTCTGTATCCTTGCCCACCTTCATTAGCTATTTCTATGTTTCCGTATCCTAATCTTCTTCCCCCCTCTTTGTACAGTCCTCAAATGCCTATATTCTCATTCTTCGTGAATTCAACTCGTTCACCTAATTTTTCTAGCTGTACATTCTCAATATGGATCTCCTTGCTCCATAGCTTTTATTTTCACGATTTATTTCGCATTCCATATTCCTCGATCTCCTTAATACCTTCTCCTTCTGCCAGACGTGGGCTCACGCCATTTGAGGGGGAGAGATTTTTTAGGCGATGTTCTGATGTTTGCGCGGAATATTTACCTTTTTTATATTCCCACGATTTTTTCTCGGCGTCGAGCGAAAAAGTCGACAGTTACTTTTCTGAAGCGCCGGCTGAATACCAAGCGTCTGAATTTCAATCCTTAATTTGTCTGTTTACACTCGGAAATGATCCGCGAATATATCACGCGAATGCAAAAAGTGCTCGCGATAACGAGAAACAAACATGTGTCAAGAGGATGGAGGGAGCTAAGGACTTAATTCTGATTAGCGTCGAAGTCGGGATGCTAAGAAATCATGAGTTATGCAAGCCGCTGCCTTTCATCGAGTACAATGTATTTGTTTGTTTTCGAAAGTGTTCAATGAAAGTTTGGTGAATCATCCTTGATGACAACTCTAAGAATTTTTCTTTGGTATTTTTCATCTTTAAAGAGCAAGGACTTGTCTTTACCACTTATCATTTACCTATTTCAGGACTATCGGATGCTAGATTAAGTTAGTGACCTAACAATTACTTGAAGCAAGTTAGCTACCAAGTATATTTACTCAGCTATGTTGTGTTAATTATATTTACTTTCACAATCACTATAGTTCCATCCTAAATTATTGAGTTATGATATTTAGATGGATTCATCATCACGGAATAACCACGTGCAGTCGGAGGCTGACTCCTTAGGAATGTCGAACAAACTCAAGGCTAGACAAAACAGCTTTAATCGAAATGAATTAATGAAAGTGAGTTCACCTCTAAGACACCAGATGCCTGACGTAGAGGCTGTTCCATTTCCACCTAATCAAAACATTTGTATTCCAAATATACTAATATATGTGAGGACTCTTAATTAAAATTCTTTCTCCATCTCAGTAATGAAGGAGATAGCGCCAAATACCGAAACCATATCACGTTAACAGCCAATCGACGGGGGGATAACGAACCCAGGATCTATTCCCTTCGACTCGTAATAACTCGAATGATTCCCGGTACAGGTGATCGAACATCTGATGCCTACCATCACAAAGCCATCGGCTACTGGAAGAGGAGGATCCTGAGATCGAAATCGCAGTGGACCCAAACGGCTTAACGTTCCTTCTACGCCCAGCGAGTTTAAATGGAGACATTACAGTTAAGAGACACGAAAGAAAGGCTAAGGGAGTCGGATAACAAGTGGAAAGAGCGGTTAATGGTCGGGAAAGTGTCGACCTAAGACGATTTCTTTATTTCCAGCCTTTGGATCTAAATTGTGTGACGGCGCTTGTAAGGACATCTATCTCACGCCCGCCACACGCATTTAACGCGGTGGGCCAGCCACTCCAAAATATCAATCTCGGCCCCGACATGCTCAGGGGAGTGACCGCTTGCCCACGGGGAAATTCCTCTTTCCCGTGACAACGGAAAAGCAGCGCACGAGAAAAAAGCACCGCTCATATCCCCCTCCCAAACACTTCCCTTTAAGGTACGAGCCATCGACCAAAAACCCGAGACTCGCATTAACGTCCTTGTTAGTGGAGACTTTTCGACTCCCACTGCAAGCATTGCCCCACTCGGGAAGTGATTGCGTGTTTTTTTCCACACCCAACCCTTAACGCACCTCGTTTTTTACGCGCACCCCTCGTTTTCCACCACTACAACCCTCTGTGCAGCTCTCTTTATCATTTTTCCCTCTTTTTACCTTAAAAAAACTCCACCCTTCCACGCACACAGTACTCTCTCAATCCTTAACGTTTCAAAAGTGGTCCCCTCTCGGCTGGGTTCCCAGTGTTTGTGTTAAGCGCGGGTGTGCGTATGTCTGCGACGCGATTTGTACTGAGAGGAGAAGGTTAGCGGAGGGAGGGATCGGCTCGAGGGCGAAAATGAGACGATCCGTGAGAGTTTTTCGAGGGTAGTCGTTAAGCACGGGCGTGAGTGGATGCGAGGACGGATTTTATACGCGGAGGACTAAAAAAGGGATGCGGAGAAAAGATACGAGATAGGGACGTGAAATGATGCCTAGACACGTGTTAGAAAAGGGAAACTGCCGCGCGAAGATGGAAATATTGTAATATCTCTCGCTCGAGATTAATAGGGCTTTTCAAAGCGGTCAAAAGGAAATGAAGAGGTGGCGGGAGAAGGACGGCGAGGTACTAAATGCGAGATGAAAACGTAAAAAAACGCCCTTATAAGGAGTGGAAACGGAGGTACGAGGCGATTAAAGCGGGGCCTACCTCTTACGGGAGACGTTTCCTCGACGCGCAACGCATTCCGTGTGCCCGCTCGTGAAAATCTCTCCGTAACATTCTCTGAAGAATGAGATCCGTTTAATCAAGAAACTAATACCACGGTTCAAGTGTTGGAGGCGATATTTTCCACGGCTGTTACGTCACGAAGAAAAGTGAGAATCTCCGGGCGATACTTACAAAAATCGTGGCGCATTTTTGAGAGAGTTTCACTTATTGCTCTTCCAGGGCCAAATTGCATGATCTCCGAGTAAGTTTTCTTGAGCTTTGACCTTAAGCCCGCCGCTAATGTGACCTCCTGAGCTGGTGAAAAGGGTGAGTTATGAAAGGCGGGCGTATGACACAGTTGCATAACTAAAAACATTCTCACCTCGAAAATCTCGGCGTTGAAGAGAGATGGACGTTTTGAATAAGACGTGGAGAAAAAAGGCGCGCTGAGAGAGATGTTTTGGGAGTAAACGAACGAGTGGGGGAGTGCTAAAAAAGTGGAGATTTTGGGATGGGGAAGCGATGCATTTCGATAGAGGAGGAGGTGGAGAAAGAAGGAACGCTTTCTTTTCTCTCGCCTGAAAAAACGGGTCGAAAAAAGAGACTTTACCGAGAAAAAGGAATTGGTTATAAGAGAAGATGGGAGGAGAGGATAGATGATGCGAGTAAAAAAGGGAGATAGGAGAGGGTAAAGAGGATGAGGGTGGGAATGGGGAATACATGTGCGGTAAGGAGACGTGAAAAGAAATGATTAATGCGCGGTGTGATGGGGTCGTAGGAGATGGAGTGGGTCTTCTGGTAAAAAAGGGGGGCCCTCTTGGTAGGAGTGGAGGCGTATACACGGACCGAACAAGGAGTTCCAAAGAAGGAATAAAAGAAACGTAGGTGGTGCAGAAGATCTGCGAGGAAAAATTGGAGCTGGTGGGGGTGTGGGAGACGGGTTAAGCAGAAGAAAAGCTGAGAGATGAATTACGCGGCCGTGAGACGTGCTATACCTCGGAGGGGATTTTGGAATGGGGCGAAAATGACGAGTTCAGTTTGCGAACGTGCGCCTATCTAACGGAGCTCTCAACGCTCTAAATCTCAGCCCAGAGCAGGGTATCTGGATGGTATTTCACTTAACTTACAAAGATACTCCTTTGATCGAATAATTAGTTGCATTTTATCCAACCTCGTTATTTTGAATGAATTAACTATTGCTTCAACATCGGGGAGATATATATAGAGTTGAAATTATCCTCTCCATTAAAAATTTGAGAATTAAAACTTCAAACAATAAATAGAATTCATTGAAAATAATGAACATATCATTCCCAATAGTGCACATCAGTATTCTCTCATTTCATTTTCCTTACATTCGTAATTTTTTATCTCTACGTCACCCAAAGCATTTATTAATTTACATGTATATCCAATATCAGATGAATATAGGCTCTACTTGGTATCCACTGCTTGTTAAAACACGTGGTGGAAACGAATTTAGCTCATGTAAAATGGTATGAGGATATTCTTAAAAAATATAATAATGATTATTTGTACATTTGTATGCATGTAATATTCAGTTTAATTAGCTATGGTTTAGTTCAGTAAAGGGATGATATTGGAAACGAACATGACCGAACTAAGGGGAGCTTTTCCTTTCACCGTGACTTTTATCATAGGCCTTTATTTAGGTAAGACGGTCTAAGAATCTCTTCTTCAACATAGGCCACCATCGAATTGATCGCAACATTAGTGTAAATAGAAAGACAAAAGAAAACTCGAATTATAGCAACGAAACATATGGTGGTATATCGTTAAAACTACTTAGTGTATGCCATGAAGATTTATGCACCCCATGCTCAATTATTTCTGTGTTGTACACTCTTTCTGCATTTTTTTGTTAAATAGCTTGAGTAAATTAAATAAGCAGTACCTTTCTTATTTTGATGTATCTTAAGCAAAGAAAATATAACCTGAGAAAGACGGAAACTGCTAAACATACCCAATCGAACGAAAGACCCATTACGATGTCTTTCTGTGATGGAAGATAGAAATCTTTAACGAAAGAAATTCAAAAGATGAACAGTAGAGGCAAGAAAAGGGAAAATTGAGTTCAGATATTGGAAAACAGCTCTCAATGAAGAATAAAAAAATATACGCGTGGGTGGTTACCTTTATACCCTTATTCAAAGAGTTCGTATAGAAATTTTCCTTTCTTCTTTCCTCATTCCTCCCCTTAGTTTATATGTTTACGATTGAACGCCTTTTTCCGATAATTCACTTTCCATCGATTGCCAAGATATCCGTTTTTCGGAAACTGGTTTCTTATTAACGCTCCCACCTGACTTCATCCGGTTATGTCTCGTTGATATAAATTTACGAGAATAATAAGGAATGTATTGGAAGGCGAACCTTTATTTATTCAAAAAAGTTTTGTTCGGAAGTTCAAAAAATCGATAGCTAATTATAAGAAAACATGCAATGGAAATAAGATTCAGGGATCTATCAACTTTCTTCGCAGTCTACGGCACAAAATTCGATTACAATAAATTGATTGGGTGCCTCCATTAAAAACCGCTCTCGTGACAATCACAGCTTCGTTACGGTAATAAAGCCAAAGACTTAAGCCAGACACCGGCTTCTTATACCACGTCATTAGGAGAACTGCTCCGAATTAACGAAGGGCAGGAAAAACTCGCAGTCTTCCGAGGAACAGCGAAGCGGAACATAAATTGCCATCCACACCGGCGCAGGAAAAATAATAAAAGTCTGATCTCCGTAAATGGATATCGACTCGCAAACAGAAGAACCGCGGTTGAGTTACTTCCCTAAAAAAATGGGAAAATGAAGAGCGCGTATAAAGGGGAAGACAGTCGCCCCTTTTTATAATGGACCCGGAGGAACGAAACCCTTATCTTTATTTTTAATGGAATTTATTACTCGATTGGGGCGAATGAGCTTCGGAATGGCGCCTGGAGAGGGCGGAGGAAGGTAATGGGGATGGAAATGCAGGGAGGGTCCGTGCCCGGCGTCGATGGAAGTGAAAGGGGCGCGAAGGAAATGAAAAGAAGGAAAACTCATCGTCTTGGAACTTTCCTTCTCCATTCCGAGCCAGTGATCTTCTCGCCAATCACGGCGGCATCGCGGGAGTCAGAGGAAGGACGGGTTATGAGGCCGGAAGAAGGATTTGAGGTAATAAGAACGGGTGGCGTGAGGAGATTGGAAGTGTTACACGCAGGAGGCGGTTAACGCCTGAGGAACAACCAAAAAAAGTGAAGAATTCCTTAAGAGGCGAGGCCAAAACGCGCCGTATCCAGTGCATTTTTTCCGGTGGAAATCGCCGAAGATTACCGTTTATTAAGTGCTGAGAGGTCTCTGCTCTTTGTATCCTCGCCTCTCGGAGTGTAATGCTTTTATGTGTTACGATCTGGCGCGTTATATTGAATCTCAGGAAACTACTTTCACGAGAGACATTTAGGGTTTAATGTAGTGAACGAAAATCAATTTACGGGAATCTTTCCATCTGGATGAAAAAGATATCTGCAGTTTGTCGCTTTGGTATTCCCTTACGAAAAAGCACCCGAGCAGTGAGCGTTAGTTTTTTTGTTAACGAAAATATTTGACGATCTTTTCAGTCAATTTCGAAGGAATTTAATGGCCGAAGTCATCGTGCAGTGTTGTGTAATTTTGTTTGCTCGAGCGAATAGCTTGCTAAATTTCACACTGTTGTACGAAATCTTACAGTAGTCACAATTCACGTGCAAACGAACAAAAGCAGTGGATTCTAGTTACGTAAAATTAAAATGAGGATAAATTTTCTTCAGCAAAAACTTAGTCTCTAGCATTGATGAAAACATCTACGCCGAGAAGAAATAAAATACCTCCAATAGCATGACATGCTGTTGTTCTGGGTATGTTGGCGAGCCGACGTAAGGAATTTTTTCGCTCTTCCACGCGAAGAGTGGCAACAGTCATAAAGTGCGTGAGCAGTCAATCCAAACAGAGGGAGGGAAATGGATGAGCGTCTCTGATGAAGGAGGTGAGCGAAGCACGAAATAAAGGCTATATTAAAATATCGCTCCTCCCGAACGGAATAAAGGAATCTTCCTCGCCTTGAAGGACAGAAGCGCCGGAAACATTTGAATATGAAAAGGAGAAAATATATTAAAACCGACGCTTTAAATAAAACCCTTTCACGCCCCTCATTTTCGCTTCTCTTTCGCAGACACTTAGTTGCCACTCACTTCCATCGCAACATCCGTCATTCACCTCCCTCCTGCTATTCTTTCTCCCCTTATTATAACCGCCCCCTTCTATCCTCACTTCTTATTATACATTCCCGTTCCTTCGTCACATTCCTCTTTCCATTCTTCCTCGTTATCCCTCCTCCTTCCCTTCAGCCCATCTTTCATCTTCTCCATCCCTATAGCGTCTTTTAATATTCCAATCTCTACTGCACCACACTTCTAAGTAACTTTTCTTCTCTCCTCCTTGGTTATTTACTTTTACCACCTATGTATTGCTTAGCTTTGGTTGTGCTCAGCTCTGGTACTTCTTGCATTTCAATAATTTTTGTATGAAATTTTAGTTTTACTTAACTATAGTTGTATATGAGTATATATCTAATAGGTATTTCCGTGTCTTTTCCTGGTAATTCAAGTGGTATTTCTTTTAATTAGGATGCAATTAGTTCCCATAGTTTCATATGTTTATAGTACGTAAAGGTATCATACATGCCTTCCTCATCTCCTTGATCCCCATCAATGTCTCCTAAAACTTCCTCATTCCACCTTCATAACTTCCATGTCCCCTTTCTCCTAAACATCACCTTATCGTATTTGGTGCTACTTTCCTCTACCTTTCACTCAAATATACAATCCTCCTTTTCTCTCTAGCTACCTCTTCCCATTCATTTCGTATCCAATGTCCCTTTCCCCATCATTTCGTTCCTCTTTCCTCTCATCTTCATACCCTGAAGCCTCTCTCCATTTAATCTCCCCCGCCACCCCCCGAACATCCCACGCAATAAAAACCGCTTTTCACCCATTCGGTATCCCGCGAGATTTTTTCCCCGCCATCCGTCACATGGCGCCTTTTATGGCTCCTTCACCCGCTCGATGCCTTCGTATTCTTTTCCATCAAACAATCGCTCCTCCCTCTTTTTTGCCCGCTTCGTTTTTTAATGATCTTCTCCATATCTCTCAGGTTTTTTCCTCTCCCTTTTTGCACCTCCACCCACCGGTTTATCTTATTATGTCATGTCTCCCGTCAAATCATTTCCATCCCACACTCTCTTCCTCATCCCCTGACTCCTCGTTTTCGTTGTTGGAGATTCCTTGGCAAGGCGGTGCTGCCAAACGTGATGGACGCAAAATAGACCAATGTTAATTTAATGGACCGAAAGAGCAACGGACTAAAGAGAGAGCTGTAAACATTTTGAAATTCGCTATCTAACCTAGTCAAGTTAACACTGACTCCTGATATCACCGAGCCCACCGGTATCCCTCGAATGGAAACTTTTTCTCGTTATTTTTGTCACATAAAGGCAGGTGGATCGTTTCATTAAATCAAAATATAAAGGAATTTCCTTGATTTCGTCAAATATTAATACTTAAAATATGGATTATTTACACATTTGATACATACGTATTTTTAAGCGTGCATTTTATAATTGCTATATTAATGACGGATAATAATAAAAATCTCGTTTTTAAATGCAAAATTGTTATATATGTAACCAAATATCTCGTCAAAAGTCTTTACTATTGCAATAATTGAGGAGAGTGGTCAAAGGGGAAAAAAGTATTGCAATTCCGAAGGAGTTAGTTAAATTTTGAACACTACTCGGAATGAAAGGAATATTTTTTGTATAGCTACGTCTAAATAACAATGATTTCTACTGCCGTGGGTTAACATCCTTTATTATCGTTATTATGATTCGCTTTTCAATTACCCATCGTTCACTTGAGAAGTGGATCATCGTGTAACGCTAAAACGTTCACGTTCCGATCAAAGAATGGATTGCGCGTAACCATTCTTACAGAAAAACACAAAAGATCGCGTCTGTGGCTGCTGATATATGCTTGTGCTGAGTAGTGATTGCCAGTTTACCGCGATAGCAAGCTAATTTCGCAGTTTATTTATAGCGCCGATGAGATGACGGCTCTGCGCTTTCCGCTTGGTAAATATCGCCCTCATTGCTTCGTGGAGGCTGCACGCAATTAGCCTCTTGTCTCCTTTCGCCGGGAAAACTCTGCGTGTTGGAGTTGATTCACGCCTGGAGTGTATAAGGCACGGATTGGATGAGTATGTGGCAATCCTTGGGCATTCGGAAAATGCATGTGCTGCGTGCTTTCTGTTACAGCTGTATCAACAGATACTCGATCAAAGCATCCACAATTGGAAGCTCACTCGAAAATATCGTAAAGCAGACGTTCTAACATGCCACAGGCACTCTAAAAACTTATTAAATAATGTAGGCTCAAAAACCAGTGATATAACTCAAAATAAGTATCAAATGTTGTATGTCTATAGCCTAAATACAAGGTAAGCCAATAAAATGTATGATTTAGTCATGTTAGCTTTCGCACTTAAGTTGCAATAGGTATCTAATGTACCATAAATTAACTTCTCAGATGATGTAACCGATATAATGCGACCCCCTGCCATATAGGCCGTTCTGATACTGCCAGAAAGATTAGGGAAATAGATGCTAGAACGAATCGTTTCAAAAATTCATTTTTTCCGCGAAGTATACGCAAAAGCAACCGTTTAGGAAAATAGAGTCAAGGTGCTTGCACTCCCTGCCACACGCCTAAAGGCGGCTTGCAGGGTTCATACATGGACAAGGTAATTAGTAGGATGCCGGACTCAGGCTATCTAAGGCGATTTTACCATCGCTAATAAAAAAGTAGTTTACCATACCGATAAATTTCTTGACGCTAATTACTCAGCACTTTCATTACCTTTAGTAGATGAAAAAACTTTTGGCAACTTGTCTATAACTTAAGGTCTTTCAATACTACACGATATTATTCTTTTACTCGAAACGTGTGTACATTTTTATTGCTGACTGTGAAGATTCCATTATGAAATCGTTCAAGGGAAGACATTTTTCTTTCCAGCCAAATTCTGAAATGGTAAATTAATTGGAGCTAGCTGTCAGAGCATGGAGTTTATTTATTTCGTATCTAATTATTCCCATAATTTTCAAAGACTTACTTAAAAAGGATAACTTTATAGTTACGTCTCATTTAAAGTTTCACTGCTGGGGATTTTTTTGCATATCACAATTTTGTAGGGAACTCAAAAATGCCAGGCAAAAACTAAATTATGATAGGAGTTTCTATTGAAAGTTAATATTATACGAGATTACACAGGAAACATCTTCGAGTCAACATTTACCCCAAAATTTTCCTTCCCAAAGAACTTACTTTTCCAAAAACTCGAAGAAATCAGACAAAAGACGTCGCCTACACTTCCACCACGGATATTTTAAAAATATTCCGAAGATTATTTTCTGGAAGAATGAAAAAGAGATAAGGAAAATCCGCGCGTAAGGCGTCTGCTTTCAATCAGACAGAAACTTGCCATATCCTCCTCTTACCCATGTAGGCGAACAGAAGGCGTTCCAAATCGACTATAGAACGCATAAAGAGTTCGGAAAAGTCCGCGCAAAGGAAATGAAAAGGGGTTCGGAAGCACCTCCAGAGAGAGGAATGAGGATTACATAAGTGAGGGATAGGCGAGGGAGTGACGCAATTAAATCCCGAAAGAGGTTCCCACCACCGCCAGATGTCTCAGAGACACCGAGGTTTGTCCGACCGTGTAGACGCAAATACTGACGAAATAAAACCGTGATAAAGAGCGGAGGATGGCGAGAGAAAATGATGAAAGTCAAAAGAGGGAATCGGGGACATTATCAAGAGGGTGCGAATGTGCGAGGGAGGAAATTTGGAAAAAGGGAATGAGGAAGACGAATGGAACGGGAGAGAAAGTCAGGTTGTCGGTGCTACACGGGAGGCGCAACGGAATCTAAAATTCTCACTGTCCAAACAGCGTGGCAGACAGGAAAGGGGTGTTCGAATAATTCATAACGGCTCAAATCCGCCCCAAGTTAAAGGTTAGGGGTGCATGTGGGAGGGATCAGAAGGGGGAGTTATCCTTAGGAAGGGAAATTTGAAGGTGGGACGAAGGAAGGAAAGGAGGATGAGGGGATTGCGAACGGAAGTGAAAGGTATGATAGAAGTAAAGGAATAACGAAAGTGAAAAGAGGGAAGGAATAACGAGAAAGGAGATACGTAAGGGATAAGTTGGATTATTTGAGAGAGTGATGGTTCAACTCCAAAAAAAGGGATTAAAGGGAAAGGAAGGAGAAGGCGCGAATAATGCAAATATATGTGAATAAAATGAAATGTGCGCGGGATTTTTCGGAAGATGGGGTTCTGGAATTCCAAATCCTTGTTAGAGACTCTGAGGGGAAAACGAAAAGGGAGATGGTATCAAAAATGAGCGCAGCGTCTGCATTGTGGACCAGCGTCTACTATCACCTTTAATTCTGTGAATCACGAAGGTGATTTGAAACTTCTTAAGACAACCCTTGAAGGCTGGATAAATATTAACAATTTTTTAATTCATCCATATCATATTAATCGTTGTGATGTTCATTTGAATAATTTTGGTTCATTCGAATAGAATGTCATTCCTCTCCAGGGAATTATGAATTATGATGAATTTGAAGTATTTTTGATGTTTTATTCTGTCGTACCTAGAATGGAGAACTTTATAAAGGCACTCTAGTAATCTTTAAATTACGAGTTGCCATACCGTTTTATCTCTGATTGTAAAATAACGCTGCCCTTCATGGAGATGGGCTTAAATACGATACCTAAGATTAAAAATATTTTCCTAACCAAGCTTATAAGTGTAGCTAAAAAAGTTTATTCTAAGGCGGGGGAATAGCTGCTAGAGATTTGTCACTAGTCTAATTGAGCATGGTCGTTTTTCCATTAGGAGTACGTCCAACATATGAAACGAATATGACCTTGTACTTGATAACAAAAAATTATTGATCCATTCAATTTCGAAAAGGCACGTTGAGAAGCCATACCAATATTATATATTCCAAAGTCCTCTCTAAGGAATTACGAACAATCCAAATCGAAAAAATGCAGAAACAGTGTTCTTGGCAGTCATCTCAACGTTAACTACACCAAAGAAAAATTTAAAAAAATATGATGCAAATGTAGAAAAATAAATGAGTATAGCCCAACGAGTTAATTTTGTCTGTCTTCTAGCAGCAGATTTGAGGCCTCTGTTTTCAAACTTTAATCCGCAGCGTGATACAATCTTACCCGGAGAGGAAAGCTTTCGGGAAACAGACCTCACTAAAAAAATTCCATCCAGTTATTTTCGCTACTTAGAGAATTAAATTGTGTTTGCGTCAGGGGAAAGTTCACTGATAGCCAATAAATTCCGTCTTCTCCACAGGATATATAAATATTTCATAATAGGTTGGGGATCTAGGGATGGAGTTACCCTTCCGTGGAAAAAATAAGGAAAGAAAGTGGCTGCAGACCTTAATCCATGCACGGCATCCGGGAAGGGAAAGATTTTAGGAAAACCGGAGGAAAACAGATTACGCAGGAGTGGAATTGTGATGAGGCAGCGGAGTTAATACAAATGAAAATTTGATTAGAGGGCGAAACATTGCTTTGGGGCGTAGGAAAGGGCTGGAAGATGTGACGTAAGAGGTAACGCATAAGCGACTTGAGAAGCAGAATAAACGCGGG
Source organism: Sympetrum striolatum (assembly GCA_947579665.1). Lineage (NCBI taxonomy): Eukaryota > Metazoa > Arthropoda > Insecta > Odonata > Libellulidae > Sympetrum > Sympetrum striolatum. The sequence goes on along the minus strand of OX388341.1, from coordinate 96,823,260 downwards.
AAGAGTTGACTTCGAATGTTTGTTTGAAATTTTCATGATTTGGGGGGAAAGGATGTGTGCTTTGGAATTACACAGCGAAAACGAAAGGCTTAGATTTGAATCCGTGATGACGGATTGAGCTAAATCCACACTGCATTAAATATAATTGCTGCGCTGCCTGATTTCTTTTATCAAATTTATAAAAGCAGATAATTCCTCTACCTCTTTCATCGGCAGCGTATTTTTTCCTTCCAAGCTAAAATCACTCGCTTAACTTTGTTTTATTTATGAATATAAACATGAACATTGAAAATATCTGAGATTCAAACAGAACTCATTGATTTTTTGCTATAGATTCCATTAGCTGAAATTATTCCAAACATTAAGTTTGAAGTCAATGTTCCGGTTATACCCAATTTTGGAATTGACGAGTCCCAGTTTCATGCTATTAGAATGCGGTGATTCTATGTATGTCCCGTATAAAGGTTATGGAAGATTAGAGACAAGACATTTATATAAAATTTGAAACCACGATCTGAGTTGTACTTACAAATCACAAAACACCTCTTATGCCTGTACCTCCGTAAGGAAAAAAAACAGAAATTACACATCACTTGATACCATTCAAGCGTCAAAAAAGAACATAAAGCAAACGAATCCTTTGAGATGCCGAACTTCGATAAAACTCGTCTTCCTTGTTCTCACCCCATGAAGCTCGCAAACCATATAATTATAATGTAACAGCCGAACCTATCAGCGGTACCCATCATCACGCTGGCCCAAAGTTAGGGAGGAAAAAACAGCCAAATCTCTCACGGAATGTCGTCCACAATTTACTCCCATGAGTTCATCCGTCCGGCAAAGAGAGATTCCGGCGTAAATATGCAGCGGATTGAGACATTATTTGGCCGGGGAATGCGGGCCGGCGCCTCGGCATGCAAAGAGACGACCCGAAATAAATGTAGCAAACGCGTGGGGTGAGAATAAACAGTAAAAGGGGCTTGGGGGGTTTGCTTTTGCAGGAGGTAGGAGCGATTTCCTCTCAGGAATCTGACAGCGCAATTAAACGTAGGTTTTCGAATCCGTCCCCCCCCTTCCAACTTTTGCAGACAGTACCCGCCAATGCTCTCCCCGCATCCCGTCCCACTGACTCCCTGTCTACGAATCCACGTTTCCCTCCCATTCTCTCTCTCAAGCTTCTCTAAAGTCTCGGTGAGTTATTTTTCAGTTTCCATTTGTTCTTCTTTGCATTATAATTTAAAACGTTAAAACCTTAAAAAAAATCAAATCTTAAAATACTAAAATTTTATTATACTACTAATCCATGACCTATCTGCTTCTGTTGTAAATTATCTATCCTTAAAATTCGTTTCTTCTATATAATTTGTAACTTTTACGAGCCAATTTCCGCTTACTATACTCCTCTCTGACAATGAATGTATTCTTCTCCTAAATGTCCCTTTTATCAGTTACCATATAACGGTTCATTTTCCGCAAGGAGCACTAATCATCCAATTTAAACCTTCCGGTGGCTCCAAATTGAGTCTCTTCTCTTTCTTGGCGCCCCATTTTTCAATCATTATAGTCGATGGTGTTTAGGCGCCATAGAAAGTACAAGCATTCAACATTAGTTGGGCGTGAGATGAAAGTTTTAAGTCTCGAGCCGTTTTTTTAATTAAGTCGTTTTCCTTTTATCCCTCTCTTTCATCTTTCTTCGTTTTCTCTTTCCCCTTATTAATCCTCTCCTTCTCTTTCATCCCTTCTCCTCCCTCAGCCCATCCCCCTTCCTTCGCAGGGGGTTCTCTCTCGCAATGTTCAACTCCCGCATCCATCCAAAACCGCACTTCCGGGCGCTATGTATTATTTGTCCCCGCCCCCAACCCCTTCGCGTCCTCCCGCTATCACTCCGCCCCCGCAACAATCACCGTCTCATCCCCCCCGTCACGCCCCCACCACACCTCCGAAGGGCCCGTCTGCATGAAATACGAATGGAGGGCCCTCCTGCCTCATCAAAATCCCTCATTCTCAGCCGCCATCTCTCCCCACCACTCTCCCTTTAACTAGTATGGCTTGCATATCTTCAGACAGGCATTCTCGTGCCCCTCCCGCCACCCCAAAACGAATTTCTTGCTCATCTCCGATGCGAGAGTATCATTCCGTTTGTATGTATGTAGTCACACCTCGAGATATACCATACACCATAGTGGTTGGGAGCATGGATTTTGCTTTGAGGCGCTGATTAATCTTAATGGGAGTTTTTTGGGAATGTTGCTCGGATTACATCATAAGGCGTGAACGATTTGGTCAACTTTAAAAACATTTTTCTGTTAGTGTTTTACGATTCCTCGAGATCCCAACCTTAGCTTCGAGGGGAAAGATTTTGGCCTCAGGGAAACTTGCCCAATTATTATTCTATTAATATTTATTTCAATTAAAAAAGTTTGTTAAACTGCCACGAACAGAAAACAGATTAAAAATGCCGAGAATATTATTATGTAAAGAGACGCTTTCTAGAAAATGTAATTTAGAATTGCAGTTTAACGTGCTTCTTGGAGACCAAACTTTCACTATTGGGCCGATGTGTAATCAAGGAGATCTTTTTGAAAACTTGTTTGCGACTACTTCTGTCAAATGCACACTATGGCTTAGAGGTTACAGTTAAATAGCTCACCCCCGATGGTGCTACCCTCTAAGATTGGTATATCTGAGGTTAGCCGTACACTTCAGTGTTTGTGTATGTTTCGAGTTGTTCGGGTTGTTAAGGCGATTGAGGGTTCACCTGCTGAGGCAACGGCATCCAGTTCGACTGAGGTGAGTAGTACAGAACGCTTGTATGCCATTATGATGTATTTATTCGTCTAATATATTATGTGATAAACGTTTATAGATTCCCTCGCTCACTGAAGCGATAACAACTAACATATAACCGAGGATGATGGCGTTATTCAAAAGCTATAGTTTTCCGATCATATTACGCTCCAAACTGTAGCCCTCATATTTCGTTTATGACATAAAACCCAATATAGCGGAATAAAAGTTGCATTCGGGAATGATTCGTAAAATCAAACGTCGCTAATCAAGAATATGTTTTTTGCTACTCGTGAAAGTAGATATTAGGCAATTCCAAACCCATCGAAAAAATGAAAATCCCGACATAATGGCGTGTTTTGGCAATATTTACCACCACTTCGGCGAAATACGAGCGACACAGAGACGAGGGGGAAGAATAAAAAAGCGGAGAGGCGGAAAGAAAAATATTAAATCGGGCACAGCGGCGGGTCGTTACGTGCCATTTTGACCGCGTAAGCGAATCTACAGCCGCACGCAATAACTCGAGGAAGATGGAGATATACAGCACGCGTGACAGGAGAGAAATGAAACAACCGAAAAAAGGCCGGGGCGAGAAAAAATACGGCGGGGGAAAGCGTGGCACGGACGGGAATAAAAGGGAAACAAAAGCGGATCGCCGAGATTGATTGGGTGGGAAAAGGAAAAATGGTGTAAGGGAAGCAAAAACAGGAGAGTGACGTAATGGAGTGACGAACGGGATAGAGAGAGAGAGAGAGATGAACTCCAAAACAAATGAAGGAGGCGACCTCGATCTCTCGGCTGCGCCTCTGCCTTAAAATCTTGAGCAACGTTGAAGCGGTTGTCTGGAGGCAGTTTTCGGCGTTTACCTCGATTTCATTCCCACGATTCAGCATCATTTTCCCAAACAACACTCTCCCCTAATATCACTTTCCAGTGCCATCAATTTCCCGAGAGATCATTCTTTCGCGGTTTTACGAATTAAGGACGATCATTATGACCCTTTAAGCGTTGCTGCTAATGTTTCCCGCGCCGAGTAAAAACCGTCGTGGCCGCACTCGAAACCATGCGTTTTTACTTGATTGTGCACTTTTCATTGTTTTTATAACGATTGCCTAGAGGAAACTTTCCAGAACAACCTATATTTTAAGATTCCGGAAATGGACTGAAGTTTGGAGATATCATTACGACCAACATTTTTATAGTGAAAAATGTGGAAATATATAAATTGAGAAAGCGATCCTTACGGAAAATTTAATTCTACTGTTAACAATACGTTGCTACATAGGAGAGTCACAGATAAGGAAATGGGTCCCATTTGTTGGAGAAATAAATGTTTTGTTTAGCTTAAAGAAGCAAAGTATTTTGGTAGGAGAAACCATACACAAAATTAAAATAATGAAGCAAAGACATATTTTAAATAAATTTTCTTCGTTGTGCTGTTACTGAATAGAATTACTTGCATGCAGGAGTCTTTGAGCCTTCCCCAAAAATCTAAAAGCTTTTTAAATACGCATAGTTGGCCTATTTGTAGCGTATTTGACAGATTGTTGTAATAGTGTAGATTTTCAGATACACTTTTGAAAGTTGAAGTACTGGGAGGTGTGCAATTTTATTTATTGATATGTATATGGATCAGAGGTAATATGTTTGCTCTATGACAACCGGCATTAAGTATTGCAAGGGTTTTTGCTTCTGAATCTCTGTTATGCGCTGTGCTGGACTAGGAATTATTTATTGAAGTTTTATTGAAATGAATGTAGGCATTGATTAATTTAAGTTTGATTATTTAAATGAGTTTTGAAATAATTTCTGTATTTTTGTATGCATGGATATTTCCTATGCAAGTACTTCACCTGTAATAACCTTGCCAATAGGCTTGTGGCCTATCTGCAAGGATTTCATATAATAATAGTAATCTGAAGTATCTAAATATACGTGAATGGTCAGAAGTACCATATGTTTTTTTAGCTGTAAAATTCCAAGGGAAAAGAGATTCGAAATCCGTTCTGGCCGTGATAGATGTGCGGGAATGTGAAGGAGGGGAGAGAAAGCGTGTGATGTGAATTGGGGACGTGAATTCTCTTTCACGCACACGGAAGGGGTTCCCTTCGGTCGCTGGCGAGGAATTAGTTGCGCCACCTTCCCTTAAGGGGTGGCTGAAGACGTGTTTTATAAAGGTGTGAAATGAGGATTGCTTCTCCTAAAACGGCGACTATGAGCCCTCGGGGGCGATAGGGAGGGGCCGTGAAAGAAAAGAGCGGTCCGCCGTAGGCTGATGTCAAGAGAAGTCTGAGGGAATTGTCCCCGGACATCCTTTGATTCCAATGTGTGAAGGGGAATTCTTCTCTGACAGTTCCGCCTTATTATTTTTAGTCCCAAGACAAACAATCTCGTCTTGGGAGAGGCGCCGGTGGAGGTCCATCTTAGAATTCTTATGTCGCCGACGACAAAGACTTAGGCGAGGATAATTAAAGGAAAATGGATTCTTATTACAGTAGTTCCAGACTCGTTGAGAAAACGCTTTTAAAATTGAAACTCTGAGTTCTTCTTCGATTTTTTAAATTCGTTTTTATTATGTTTCACGTGTAAATTGAAGGGAAATTTATTTAGATATTACCAATTTTGGATATAGCATTTCTTAGCAATATCTGGAAATACTGGAACAGGTAAATAGAACTAACACGGAATAGATAATCCACGTATATATCGTGTAAAACTCACATTGCGATAAAAGGCTCTTCCAAGAAATTAAAATGAAAATTATAAATAAGGATTGAAGCAATGAAAGTTCTAAAAGGGTCGCACTTTTAATCAAACTTTAGATCTTTGTTTAATTTACCAAAGAAAGGTATTTCAAAATATTTCTTTGAGATAACAAGATTTGAATAGGTATATGTTTTAGTTCGGCCTTCTTGAAGAGTAGCCATCGGTTTCCAGTAATAATTTCATAACTTTATAAAGCATTTTATACCAAGTCTGATCAGAATCATAGGATCTAAGAATTGTATTATTCTCCAATAATTCATGAAATCATCTTTAAAGCTCTGCAGTTTCCTTTCAATTAAAAATAAAAGAATTTTAAATCCAATTACTAAAAAGAACAAGTTCGAGTACGATTCATGATAACAGCGTATGCTAAAAACGTCAATAATTAAATTATCCCGAATTTGATTTTCCATCCGCCGTGAATTTCCTTTGGAGTTAATTACACCTCTTTCAATTTTCTTCGCGAGAAAGAACTGTTTTGAACAAGCGAGATTAAAGTCTTAATTGCATCGGTTTTTGGAAAGGGATTTTTCCCGCCAGAGAAAAGGGACTCCGTGCATGTCTTCAGCGCCCGCTCGCCTTTTTTGAGCAAGCAAAACTTAAATAACTAGAAGTCTTATCCTTAAAACTTCCCAGGAAGATTCGTTTCATAAAACTTTTCCCATTTATATGGAAGTACAGAAAGTAGACAAATGGACCACTAAACTCCTCTCCTCCTAGATGTACTACTTATTATTTTAGCTGCAGTTCTCTCTTTCTCTTGGCGAGCGAACGAAATCGAATTTTAAACAGTGTTTGCCCACTCTTTTATCCCAACTTTGCAAATTCTCAGACACCGAAAACATTCCCTAATAGGACCTCATGGAAGCGACCGCACTTCTTATCTCTCGCTGATTACTTTTCTAATGAAGTGGGCACATTAGCCTTCATTAGTCTATCACCACCGTCGTAACGCACTCCACGATTCTATCTAACCCTTAATAAGAACTGAGGGCGCTAAAACAGAGCATAAAATTCTTGTGAAGTTAAGACTGTGTTTCGTCGTAGGAGCTGCTCTTATCTTCCCTCATTTCAGTTGAGCTTTCTAGTAAATCGGTAAACAAAATGAGATCAAGTTTGCGTAAAAGATTCCTACTTCTCTGCTCGTAAATCAAACCCCCTTCCGAGACTACTTCAGCCACTTTTCCGGTCCCTAAGAACGTCGACGCGGGAGTACGTTATCTCCGGTTAGCAAGGAGACACCGTCACCCTCGTGAAAAATAACCGGCAGTTTCTTTTTTCTTCACTTATTCTGTCTCTTTGTCTCCCATAACAAACCTGTTTAATCTTACACTTATATTATGCATTCCTGTATCGCTGCTTGATATTTCCTTGAAAGTCAAGTAATCTATTGTCTCCAAGAAAATTGATGACAGATTAATAATATAATTTCTGGTTCACTATATACTTAATTTCCCTATGTATATCAGAAACAAAATAGCGATATTGCAGTCCTTATCAATATTAATAATAGAGGAAGAAATGGAAAAATGTCTAATTTACCGAAGCCAGACCGATAAAATTTTTTTAAATATTTTCCAATATATGAGTAACTTAATTCGATTTATACATCAGCAAGTGATAGTAAAACTGAAGTATTCCAAAAGGTTACTTAAAAGCTATAAAAATAATCGTTTATATTATATATCTATAAATCGGTACATTCATGATTAAATAAAGCGATCAATTCATAAAAGATTTTAATCGGAAATAACTTTAAGATAATGTTTCTTTCGTAATTAAATCTAAGACATATGATAATGGAGAACTTTCTATGACTTAATATGCAATTTTAAAAACTGATAATTTTGTGACGCGACTAATCAATAATTCATGCTAAGGATTCACTATGTGGTCTCTCAATTATCAATACCCTGTTTATTAAAATCAAAATTTTCACAGTAATTTTAGAAGTTGAAATAATTTACTGGAATGGATCATAACAATTGGAGGGTATTTGATGTACATTTAAAAATATATAAAAAAATACATTGTTTTAAGAACTGTAAATTTATTAGCGTGTTATTTCTAAATATGCCTCGAGCATTACCTTTGTAATAACAGCTCAAGATTCAATCGATGACTCCTCTTCTATTCATCGTGTCCTATTGAATCCGGTCATCTCCATCAAACACCCTCTCCTTACGACTTCCTACATTATGCGCCGGCAAACCGTGATGACCCACCTCCGACCCCGTGTTTCCCATCCGATCTCCTCGTGACCTCAACCGAGGAATCGTGACCGAAGCGCCCCGTTCAAATCGTGGCTAATGTTATCCACAGATTATTCTTTCATCCTCTTTTTCCTAAATGCCTCCTGCATGGCTTTCTAATCTTCTCGTTCGATACAGTTACCAACTGAACAAACAAGGGTATACAGGAAGCGTGTAAAGAGGGAGGGAACTCCATTCTCGTTCTGTTTAGCGATTCTCCGCGCGGGACACTAAAAGACGCAGTAAACACGGCTATTAAGTACTCCGCACCGCGTCTGCGTCGTCACGATCTTTTAAATCGCTGCTGCCTTTATTCGATTTTGATTTTGCAAACGCGGTGGTTGTTATAAACACATGTCGAAGGCTTTTATGGTCCTCCTCCAGAAGCTGTCTTCATTTTCGTGACATCAGGCTGGAAAGCTTGAGCTGGAGCGATGAGGTTCGTTTACTTTCGTGGACTTTTCAGTCGACGCTTTGGTGACAATACGGTGATTATTTTTTACTCTCTGGGTGTTGAACCGTACCAAACCTGTATCGCAAAGCCGTTTCTCCCATCAATTTTTTTTTCGGGGCCGGCCATAAACTCCAGCTGAGAAATTCTTTTTATTTGGTATCCCAAAGAAACTTGAAGCGGCTTAAATACGAGTCCGGAATTTTTCATGCATGCGGATGAGAGGAAAAACTTACTTTTTTCGTTAAAAACAAAAGATTTTTTGGGGTAACGGTCAATTATTTAACCCAAACAAAATAAATTAATTTCAGTTTTAGCAAAAATTATATTTTTAAAGTTTACTGGAGAATTTGTCAGTTGCAGTTACATGAATTGTGTTGGAAAACTAAGAGAAGTGTATTTAACTTTAAAGTTTGCTAAGTGCTGGAAAATCATAGGGATCTAAAATTGTTTGTGACATATGCATACAATGAAAAATGCGTTTTGAATCATGAAATAAAGGAAATAAATAAATTGTGGTGTATGTTAAACGGATGATAAGTAATGAGGTTGACAAAATGACATGTCCCTCATTAATTCCCGTAATTTTTATTAAAACATTTTCAATTAATATGACCAAATCGAAGGTATTGAAGGATATGTGTTCAATATGTAGATTGTATGAAATATTTATTTAATTGATCTATTATAAGATATTTGGAATTTCTCGAGTTAAAAAAATGCTCAATTTCTAAATGTGGTAGTAGATGCAACACCACTCATGGCTGAAAATCTTTAACAAAATACATATCAAACCCGCACTAATTAAGTGGTATTCGGAGCAATATAAAAAGGTTTGCGAGAAATTTTCATTCATTTTCCGTCACATCCTCTTGTAAATGTAATACAACCTATGCTAACATGATTTGGATCAACATGAAAAAATAAAATATTTAATACACTGTGATGTATATTGCATGACTACTGTATTCAGCGTAATGGATTTTATCTCGGAAATGTTCAAGATTGCCAACGACAGCTGTGGACTTGATTGCCATTCTTACGGTCATAAAAATCGCCTTGATCTCCGTCCAATTTGGTCGATATCCAGTGTTCTAGCAATCGTGCCAGTAGATAATGCAGAACTTCCAAGAAAATGTGGGTAAGGAATACCAATCATCTCCCTGAGAGACAGCATGACGCCATTAAATTCTCGAACGCACTCTTAATTAGCAGCAGTAGGTTTTCATTCAAGACATTCGTCATCGTTCGCGGAAAACAATCAGATTTTAACACGTGGAAGAAATCCTTAGCCAACGCGTGTGAGGACAGGTGCGAACTCAACATGAGTTCAGTTATGATCTAAACTCCCTTTTTTAACCGAACAAGCAGTATGGAATCCCTTTAGTTGGCTAGCTGCTCCTCAACCCCATACGTCAAAACCTTACCGTTTTTGGCATGAAGCCTTTTCCCTTCTATGTCCGCTCTACGATACCCTCATTCCACCCGCATCCCTCCGGGGCCCACCCACGGCTAAAACCCTCCTCATTTCCCTTCCTCCCCTTCTCTTTGCAACCTAAAAATTTCACCCTCCGCAAATGTTCCCTCATAAAGACACCGGAAGAGAAACACTGCACGCGGGGTGTCAGGAACACGGGACATGCCTTCCTCTTCGCCGTATCTTCTCTCTGACAGACGTAGTTCACCAGTGGAGATCCTATATGCTGAGACTATACTGATGGACAAGGTACACTCTGAATCCTGCATGAAATGAAATATATTTGCAAATTCTTACGCAATGTTACCGAACCCCTAGTTACGATATTAAAAATGCGTATGCAAAAATGCACCACCATGGGGATAGGACGAAGTATTCCCTTCATTTTGGCTTCCTTTGCAGAGTGAATAGGATAAGATACATTCAACTAGAAAAAGTTATTGGCTAGGGGTGAGAGACTTTATCTCATTGGAAGGCTGCCTGGAATGTTTGATGGCATAATTAAACTTAAAACACGTCGCGCTTGCGTCCATTTTTGTCTAAATTCAACTAAGTTGTCATCATAAACTTACGATGGAATGATCTTATCAGAATCACTCAGAATTTCATAGTGGTACTTAGAAAATTGATTTTTAATTTTCTTTATAAATATACAGGGAAACAACTATTCAAATACAAAAAAGGAATTCTTGGGATGTAACGAAAACGACGCTTGTGCCTTAAATGCCGCAGGTTCCCCACAACTAGTGGTAATTTCAGCAAACGGTCCCTTCAATTGCTGGTCGATTTAACGAATTAATTTCGACTCTTATAACGAGCGTTTCGAAGTTTCTCACAATTTACTTCTCATTGAAATATTTCGATATAGAATTTTGTCGATGTAATATATGTAAAGAGGTTTTTACTCAAGGTTAATTTGAGCAAGTAGACAAAAATTTAGCCTCGAGAGATTGGCACGGGGTTGGCGTCCAGAGATGGCATTCGATGGGCAGGGGAAAAGACTCGTGGAAGAATGCTGACGGGTGGATGCCGAAGGTGTGCGGAAGCACCTGCGTATGTCGCCTACGGAGGCCTATCATGCTCGGCTTGAATCATCTTCCTCCTGTCTCGACACTGCCCTTTGCTGTTCTCGGTGCACTTTTGGATGCCACGTAAGCGATATCGGAGACATTTGGCAACGCGGAATTTTTGGTGGACCGTAGAGCGGCCGGTGCGTGGCAAAAGCACGCAAAAAATGTTGGGACATGTAAAGAGTAGATTACCCCTTGCGGTACTATCTGTCTGTCACATGCTTCGTCCATTACCATATGCTTCTCGATGTCCAGATTGTGCACAAATTGTAGTTCAATTCAAGGTTAAGACAAGACCTCGAAGGCATTCAGGTGATAAAAAATTCAAATATATTTATCTATTGCTAATTATCAAAATATATCCAATCATAATCAAACATCGCTATATCTACTCCAACATATTTCAAAATCACTTCAAGCATGTTTAGCTAAGTTTTCGGAAACTAACGTTTTGATAGTTTTTTTTACGAAATTCCTCATGTTTTGACAGGTTCATCAGCGATGTTTTAAGATATCCTTACTTTAATCGATTGTTTCATCGAGTTTATATACCTAGCGTTGATTGGCTCTTCAGATTGAAATCTAAAGAATATTTGCACATAAGGTCATTAATTTCTTTTTTTATTATTATTATAGATAACCCATTAATTATTTCCTGTAATAAAATATGTATGTACCCTGATAGAAATAAATAACCAATTACCAAACTGCTCACTATTTATGAGTTTTCAAGGTTCAAGAATCAAATGCTTTGATACAGGCTTACGCAATGAGATCCCGTCTCATGCTTAAATATCCACTCTGCGGATCTTGACATGTTTAATTAATCACGTAAGACTAACAAGAAATGCTACCCCGTGAATAATTCATAGGAACAATGCCTTTGTTTAAGTAAACAATCCTCTTCCATATCGTGAAGCCTCAGGTTTCCGTCTGACAAGAGAAAATCGCGCACCTTTCTGTGGCAATCTCTCTTCGCCCCCTCACTTCTTCCTTTCTTTGTAACCCTCCTTTTTCGTGTTACCTAGTCAATGTGTAACAAACTGTATCCATACCCGCCATCCCTTGTCAAAATTCTCTTGTTGGTTTAGGAAAACGGAAGGAGGCCAGTACAAGAACCAACTGTACCCAATCCCTTGCAGCATTCGGCGGTCGGGGCCTTCTCACACTCTTAACACGGCCAAATATCGTCATCTTTTCCTTTCCTCTCTCCTACACCACGCACAAACACACATAGCGATCCGCTTTAGTGGACAAGTCAAACCTGAAATGTCCGGACATATGGTACACGTCTCGGAAACGGAAGACCCTAACTGTGCAACCATAGGCCTCCTTGCTTTTGTTGAGGTTTCCTAAACGATTTCGGCCAATGCATCGTGTGTGATGTATCCTTCGTTGGATGTCAAAAACATACATGAGTTACTGGCCATATGGTAGGTCTCGGGAGTAGAACATAACGCATTCCTCGATTCAAGTTCTGAAATGTTGGGCAGTAAATCGATACTAAGAAATATGACTGAGTTGAGTAACAGATAGAAGGAAACGGCTGTGTGAAATTATCGATACATTTTACCCAACAGATGTTCATAGACAGATTTTTTCCAAACAAAATCACTTTCAAATACTTGTTCGAGTGCATTCTTCAACAAGGGGTTTGATTTGATTAAAACACATAAAATATTTAGCTTAGTGTTAAGCATAACCTTCCTTATTCCAACTGCTGTACCATACTTGAAAATAACAAATTGCTCGAAAATAGTAATAACTTTAAGTAATGAATAAGTGCTGATTCGAAAAGTTAAATTAAGTGCAAAGAGTAAAATTTATAATATGAAGTTATTTGACAGGCAGAATTTATAGATATTATAATTATGCTGAGGTACGATTTTGAAGAAAATCTCGAGAGATAAGTAATCTACTGTTTGAGCGTGAATTAGTTATCAGCCCTGTAACATTTCAGCGTGTACAAGTATCTCCTTTAGGTTTAACTCTAAGATAAACAGAGCGAGATCGAAGTAAATCCTTTACAAGATTACTTTTGAAGATATCATATAAGAATAAGGATTTTGGAAGTAATGCTTTGATGGAAAATTTCTCAGTTGCTAAATTCTATACATGGTAACACGTGAAGAAGATATCCGAGTATACTATCTCGTAATATTTGCATAAAATATAGATAAATTATCTTCAAGCCTACAGATCTCAAGCTGGAACATAGATAATGCCGTGTGTGACTAAAAGGGTTTTATTATTCCACGCACGCGCTCGTGGAGGTACCTAATTTAAATGTACCGAAAATTCGCGCGGCACTGACGTGAGGGAAATCATCTCGAAAGAAAAATGAGAGAATAAGCTTCCAACAAATTATTCATAGTGTTTGGCTTCCGTTAATTTAGTACTTCTTGAGCGAGAGAGTATTTATAGAGGGGAACGAATTGAATCGCGTACGATGTGAAAACACACTGGAAATTTTTCGGATGGAGAAATGAGGATATGCCTTGATGGAGAGCGGGAATTCGACTGGCACGCATAAGATGAATACGGAAGGCAGAGGCACCTGAGGGAGAAATAGGAGGGGCAAATGCGTCAGGTCGGCCGTTAATATCCGAGTCTGGCAGAAGAGGGATGATCGAGATGACCCTCCGTTAATGGCCAATTTCGTCATTCCTTTTTCTCCTTTTTTAGATCGCGCGAATTTTTAAACTCCTTTTATACTTTTTTCGCCAACGCCCCATATACGTGCCCGGAATATCTCACAACAAATAATTTTTTCCAGCCTCTGTATTCACTAGCTTGCGTTTCCGCCACAATCTTTTGCTGCCGTTAGTTACATTTCATTCACGAATTCCTGAATAAATATAGCCATTTACGTATACGCAGTAAACAAAATGTGCTAGCATATGGAGTGTACAAATGAAAAATACAGTGAATGTATACAATCGTGCAGCGGATATTTGCAAAGCTTACCCTCCTATTTACTGCAGTGAGTTCACTGGCGATATTCAGGCCGTATTTGCTGCATTTTTACTTGAAATACGAACCAGAATGTTAAATAAGTAAACTTTAATTAACTATACAGTAAAAAAATTACTGTCACGTCTTTTATTTATGAAAATTAAAACCTGAGTACAATATTTAAAATCATGAAATTACACTAATTACGTACCTATCTAAGCAATACAAGTTGATATTTATTTCCAGAATGCTGTGATAATACAATAATGGCTCTTACAAATCATCAATGTATGTTGTGTTTATAATTTGTAGCAATTTAACCGTGATATATAACTAAATATATAATAAAAATAAATATATACTAATCACTAGAAAATTACTTTGTAATAAAAATTCAATCTCATTTGCATAAAAATGAACAGTCTGCAGATAAAAATATATTTATAAAAAGTTCTCCCTCAGATGTATTAAATAAAAATAGTCCTATAAAATCTTTTCTTGCAATCGTTAGATGAGGTCGTAATTACCTTAATTCCTAGTTAATCTTTCCTCAGTCAGCTTCTGGATGTAGATTCCTGTAAAGAATAAAAATTTTATATTAGAAGTCAGTTTCCCTTATTTATATGTAATATGTATAAATATAAAAATAAGAAAGTGTCAACTTATATATTAGAACTAACCGATCAATTGATAGATTGGTAGGCTTAAGCATCATCTACTGTATCAATATTATTAGGGTCAAAGTTTATCGTACCAATTTTCGTAGGCCCGAGAAGTTTTCACTGCAGAGTTTCGAAAAGAAAGCTATCCCAAAGAATAAATATGAGTTCAAGGGCACTTGAAATAATTTCCCAGGCCATAAATTTTTCCATCCAAATTTTTGCCTTTATATTCATCGAATCATTCTCCAAGAGCGGCGTCGAATCCTCAAAACAACCTCCTCTTTTTTCACGCTCGATAAATCAAACCGCTCCTTCGTCACAACCCTTCTGGCCAGAGGAAACATCTTCCCACATTTCCCTTAAAGACGCGCACTGGAGATCGCAAACACTCCATATCACGAGAAAACGTTCTGGAATCCCTTCTGATCGGAACTACACAAACTTCTTTCTCCGAACGACTCGTAACTTTCCGTCCAATGGAGCGGCAATGGGTCTCCGTCGTTGGAAAGGATTCAAAAAATAAAATAACGGCCCAGAGCTCATCGCACATACTCTCTCATCATATATCTCAGGATACAAATAGGCTCGAAGGAGTAGAGAGGATTCGGTCTTAGACATATTGCGAAAGAATGAATATCCACCCCATACTCCCATAATATGCGAGGAATATTTTAAAAAATCCATGATATTCTAATATTATAAATTTATACACCGTTACTACAAAGTGAAAATAATTCCGCACTAAAAATAAATCTCTACTAAAATCAATCAATAAAAATAAATCTCTGCTGAGATTCGTATGATATGCAAATGAAATTTATTTTGAAACAGAAATATATTTCATTTCATGGCTACTGCTTCGTATAAAAGGAAGATAATTTATTATCATTGATAAATGTTATCGTAATTATATATTTTTATTATACCGATAAATTTTTATGACACCTTATGTTCTTCGTTGGATTTATTATTATCTAAAGGCTGTAAGATTCTATTCCTAATGTTTAATTCCTTGAGGATTATTTTATTGAGCAAAATTAAAACGATTGCGGCATAAGTGCAGACACTTCGGACAAAATCCTTACCTTTTTTAAACCACGAATACCTAATCCATCAAAATTTACTCAACCAGTAAAACATCCTCAGGTCGTAACGCTTCTTTCGCTATGGATACCTTAGTCTGAACGTTTCCCCAAAATTATACTGAGAAATTTGATCTCAAAAGAAAAAAGAAGAAATTTTTCGCGTAGCTGTGAGACAGTGATGTAGGTCTAATGCATGCCGAGGTGTATGATCATATTTTTGGAACGTCTGATCTCATGCCTAATGGGTTGTTTCAGTTGTAAGTAAGAGATCGATGCAAAACATCCTCTTATCTCGAGGGCTCGGTCGCTAGAAAGAGAACGTTCTCATGCCTGCGGAAATATACGCGAGCGGCAAAAGAGTTGGCATGTAATGCACGCTCTCGAGACCGCGAGATTTATGCGTCTTGCGCGAGTGATCTTCTTCCCTCCTTTCCCACAGCTTCTCTACCTCCGCGGGCCATTTTATCTTCTGCCGTCGCCCGAGCCATAAACGTCAATCGGACGGTCGAAAAAAGGAACGGGAGAAGAACAGGAAAAACTTTTCGGGAAACGATTGATTTGGTCGTGCTAGCTCCGGAGAAAGAGGTAAAAAGACGTATTTTTCTTATCCGCTCTCTCCTCGAAAAACAAACCGATCATCATCTCGGAAAACCATAAATGACCGGGTCTCTCGTGTTTTCTCTGCGCACGCGTTGTTGATGCAGGATTTATTGCCTCCCGGGAAACACTTTCGGTCGAGTTTTACTGAGAGGAATTCCACAAATATTATCCGGTCGGAAATTTTCGGCGTCGTCCGAAAGATATTTCCCGATTTATTTGATTGCTACGTAGGTAAACATCTCGTAGGTGAATGAGAAACGATCAACTTTGTTTCTTCACGTGAATGTTGAAGGCATAACATTGAAAGCTTTCTTTCCATAATGGTTGCTCTTTCAAATAATATTTACTAAAGCAAAATTGTATCCTTCACAGATGTTCTCATTCGGAGGAGTTATGGATCCAAAACAAATTTCAAGCAAAGTAGATTGCAGTAAATGTTCTTTATCAATGAATTTCATGGCAAATGAAATTGGGAGGACTTGAAACTATCAGTTCACAAAACTCCCTACTACTTCACTTGATTAATATTAGAATTTGTTTGCGATAATGTACGCAAGAAAAGCTATGATTGTAACTATTGAAATCAATATATTTCTTTACGCCTTTTTCCATTCACATTCCCGTTAATCAGCTAATTTTATTCTCTTTCTTCGACCAGTAATGCACGGCCTTCTTAAATGTATAAAATCACGTCAAACCCATAATTTGAACATTAAGGGAAACATACAGGATGGTTACCGATTTCCGATCGATTTATTGAATAATAGTTACTCTTTTAATCTGTATTTTAATCACATTTTCAATATTTAATGAAAAACAGTTAAGGAAGGAGAATTGAGCTACGACTACGTAAAACTTGTAGGGGAGAGCAAAATACCTTAGTTTATAAAATTTCCATTTCCATTGACTCTTCATTTTCATCCGATCGAAGTCTAATACGTCAAGCAATACGAATTCTCATCATGGAGAGAGATAAGACAGATTTGATTCTTCCTGTGTCCAGAAGGAGAGCTGATTCGTCCCATTGTTTTACGAACGCAAACAATAGGTGTTCCAAATTATTTCCAATTTAGTGAGGGCGACTCATATGAAAAATGTCTCTTGTGAATGCGTATGTTGCATTCCTAAATAAGTTTTGCTTCGGACGAAATTGGTTGATAAAAAGCTGTTCCCTTCCCGGACAGGCAAATTGCTCTTTAGAAGAACGAATGCTCCTTTCACAACCCCCCAATCATACAATCAGCGCGATGAGCGATTGTCCGTCTCCTCCCTCCTAAAAAAAGCGCCATCCTCCTCCCCACTTCATTCATTTGTGATCACGTCCTCCTTTCCATTCCATTAAAAGCCCTCAATGTCATCACTCAAATGTACACCCGCCCATCGAATCCTGTTTTGATTCCCTGTTTGGACTAGATGGGCCGTTCCTAAGGAGAGCAACGTTCAATTGGTAATTTGTTATATTCGCTCTCATTATAGAGTTCGGTGGCTTAGCCTATCGCACTGTATGTTCAGCAAATTGAGTCGTGAGATGATTCGATTTAATGTGTTTTTTTAAGCGCGCAAAAACAGTTTTAGCGTCACGACGGTGATGAACGTTTCCTTCAGAGTAAGAAAGTTTCAACGTAGAAATCAATTTTATATCCAATTCAAAGATAGAGGTAAACCTGTTCTTAGTGAATCAGAAGTAATTTTAAGCAATCCTATGAACGAATGTTTTGTATTTACTAGATTTTATCACCAATAAATATGCAGTATGTTATAGTTACGATGGTGATACATGATATTTTACTCTAATATATATATAGTCAAAGGTAATATAGGGATTTCATAAATTTGCATGTTGAGAATATTTATTTTACGAAACGAAATATTCATGTAATACATTTTATTATTCCGATCCCTGCGTCTTGATGAGATGTTCGATTGCGAAGGATCTTTAATTTGTCCCCTTAGATGAAGTGGAAGCCTCCGTTGCCTAACAAGGTCGAGACAAAATTCGATCACTTGATTCCGAAAATTACCAGATGATAGAATTTGATGAAATTAAATAATACGACAGAATGTAGGCGTGCTCATCAAATATACTTTAAGTAACTTTTCATCGACTAAGGCTGGGGGAGCGATCTAACGTATTCAGTCTCACGCTTCAGAACGTGGGATTGCATCCTTTAACGAAGGGGTTATTGGTAAGAATGGAGTCATGAATTTTAACCCTACTATTTACCAAAATACACACAGGAAGAGTACTCGCACTATGACGCACAAAGCAGTGCTTGCTCAACCGTTAACATTTTTCGGCGAATACATGATCACAATCCCTAAACCGGAGCCTCGTTGGTTATGAATGAAACCGGATGGCTAAACAGAGCGTCTCCATTCCATTGAAGGAGAAACTTGGAGAAACTTCACAAAGCTCCAGAAAGGGTTACTATATCCTTCTCCCTCCATTTATGATTACATTTTGAAACACCCCTCCAAGTCTCCGTAAACGTTATGCATAGAACATCCTCCCGCATGCTCGCCCACTTCCATCTCCTCTCAACAATGGAGAGGGGCCAGATACAGACAAAGACAATGAGTCGAGGAGCCCCCGGACGCGGGCAACTCATTCGCCCTTTTGTCTCTACGACCTCTTTCCTCGCGATCTCCTCCTCAACCTCGTTTCCACGTTAATGTTCTCCTCCTTCGTCCCCTCTTCATTTCCTGAACTGCACTTCTCCTCGTGATTTCCCTATCTTCCCACTCTCCCTCTGATGGCCACCGGAACTCATTTTGCAATCCCCTCCACTCCGCGCAATTTATTACTTTCCTCATCAGTTTTCTCGTCGAGGACATAACGATCTCTTTCCTTCCTTCCTTTCAACTTCTTTTTCATTGCGTCTTCATTTTTTAAACGGAGGCAGAGGAGTAATAAGGGGCTCGAGATTTTTTTTCGGCGCCGTGAGACAGGTGTATCGCCTGAGTTGATTCGATTGATAATGTTGGCGCGTAATTGACTGAAGCTTACCTCTATGCCTCTCGTGTATTTTTAATGAAGGGAGAAACGGAGATTGCAGCGAATGCTCTGAATAATAACGACGTATACTAACGATAGTATTTCCAGGCTACCGCTTCAATTAGATGGAGTCTTCCTCTCTTGCAAGTAGCATTCAAAGAAGTACTAAGCATCCTGGGAATCGAAGTAATCATTAATTTCCCAGTGTTGTATTAGGAATGTATTCATTACCGAAATTTATTCATTTTGAGACTTTTTAATATTCTGCAATCGAAAATAAACTATCAGCAACCTCTGCAGTATAATTATTGCTCGATTCTATTAATTCTGAATGTAATTCTGTTGAGATTTTTCCGAATGATAATTCTTTGGCAAATTTAATGACGTATCGACTAAAAATATCCTGTAGGGAAAATAATGGACTTTAAAAATACTCATCATCAAACGAATATTTGAATAGAGTAATAAAACAAAACTCCTGAAGATGATTGCTCATTATTATTACTGTAGCTCTATGAATTTTATCGGATTTTTACAAAAGTTATTTTCGGAATATTTGAGGGCCTTATTATGATTTCATTAAATCAATAAAATAATAGACTTTACAGCCAACTTAATTTTTAGTGGGCTGATGAAAAGCGTAGAGAAACTCGAAGATTTCCTCATCATTTACGGTTTCCATTAAAATCGCACGACAATTGAAAATAAAGGAAATTTGTGAGCAGAAAACCTATCGATTTCCGATTGCTCAATCCGTTCATATGGACATTTAATATTGCGAGAAATCTCAGATTAATTGTCGCCTATTCCATTAATCAGAATAAAAACGAGGAACAAAAAGAAAGCTCCCCCTTTCCTTTCCCGCACTTTGTCTGTTATTTTTCCCCCGAGTTTTCCTCATTCACACACGTGGCAGTCAGACGCGGCATTTCATCTATCATCTTCCCAAATGAAATCACTCCAATCGAACCTTAAAAAAGCATAAACGTGGATTTTTGAGTCCGAATCCCTGAAACTCGGATTACGCGCGACCCTTTCAAGAAAACAAAGGGTTTTTCCGAACAATCCCTCGATATTCCTCTCCTCCGGAGATCAAAAGCTGCGAAACTGGAGCTGCTTTTAATTCGAGAAGTGCCTTTTTCTCTCCGTCCCTTTCCGATCCGAAAAAACCCACCGATCGAGACGGGTGCGCCCATCAACGAGCAATTTTTGCCGCCCGTTCTTTATTCACCCGTACCCTCCTCCTGTATAGATCAATAAAACCACTCCTGGGAAAAATTGTCATCTTTGATTGGTAGCAACTTCTTTTATTCACGCCTCATCATTCCTTTCATCGCTTTTCATTTCTTCGCCGCCTCCCCATCCGGAATCTTTTCATTCATCCCCTTTTTGACGTCGCCACGGCGAACACACACACTGCACGCACTTAGGGGAAGAGATATTTCCACCCCACTGTATCCCACGTCCATCTTTTCTCCCCGTGTACTCTACTTAACTGTCCCATATTCAGTCCGACTTCTTCCAAGAAGAATTGGGGGACCACGTATAAACCTTCTTCTCCTTCCCTCTCCCTCTTTTTCTCAATCTTTTCTCTCTCTTCCCATTCCATTGCTTTTTCTCCGAAGATTCACTCCCCATTCGTGTCAACCAGCCACTCTCCCCATTTCTTTTCATTCTGATAATCCACATTAGGAAGCAGACCATCTCCAATTCCTCCAAATTCTATCAGTTTTTTGACCGTGTCCTTTATAAATCCACACTCCCTGTTCCATTTCTCTTAACGAAATGAATTCGTTTGGCTAAATTGGTGCTGGATTTGATTTACATTTGTAATTTTACGTCTATTACAATGTAAAGAAAAATATTACAACTGAAATCAATGGCTTAATGAACTACTACTACCAAATCTAGCCTCGTAATAAAATAATTCCTTTTACCAATCATAATTGCCCTCTTTCTAGCCCTCTATATCTCGAGAAATGTTGCAAAAAAGAATAAAAATCATCGAACGGGAGGTAAAATAATCCTTTTTTTTAGAATCCATGCACTAATTTCCATAAAAATAATCTCTGATAAATTCCTTGGTGCATACATATGTATCGAAAGTCTCTCATAGTTTTTTAAGGTTAAAGAAGTCTAATGCACGATGTTAAGTGGGATTTAAGCTTCGGCAGCTAAGTTGCTCCATTAATCCTTCTAACACAGCGTAATGGTGTACCATGGAAGGTTAATCTTTCTTCGCTTCTACAAATAAATAAACCCTCGCGAGTTTATTACGACCATTCTCTCAGTGTTTCTCGCTTCTACTATCATTATCCCTGGTCTTTTATGTCAAAACGAATACACGATTCGATTACAAATCTTAAATCCTGTCAAAGAGATTTATTGTTTCTTCTGCACAACCTTCTTTCGACGAGTGGTCCTGTTAGACGAATCACCCGGACACGCTCCACAATGTCAATTTTTTTCTTCCTTCCCACTACTCCCTCTTTCGCACCCTCTTCCGCGAACAATGGAGTAATGATTGTGGATTAATGTCCCACTCCTGCCACTTCCCCCACAATCCGCCCGCTGCCAAAATCTCTTTCCCTTTGTCTGCATCGGCTTCGCCACCTCTCCGCCGTGCTTACTCCACTTCCAATCGGTCCTCAGCCCCCGATACACCCCCGACCCCTTCCTCCGCAGAGCAATCACGTCGATGAGGGAGTCTTGACTGGCGTACACGTCCGATCCCTTCTCTTCCATGAAAAAGTCATTCCATTTCTCGCTCTCCCTTTCTGTAACGAGCGTTCGGGCGCAATCTCTCGCGAAGAGTTGCCGTCGCTATCTCAGCTATCGTCCGAAGCAGGTAGGCATTCCGAGGCGCCCACTTGTTATATCTCGTTATACTTCGCTCCCTGTCCCATTTCGAGATTTTCCTTCCTCGTTCCTCTCAACGTCATCCGAGATTACATCCCCCTCGCTATCTCGACGTTCTTTTGCTCCAAGATGGACGATTCTCTTAGTTACTTTTCACATTCCCTAACGGGGAATATCTGGTCATCAGCATTGACAGTGGGAGTAAAAGAATTCGTAGCTCCAAATGGAAATTTATCTCTTATAAATTGTAGCAGCTGCTCCTCTTTTACTAACTAGTAGACTCCAATTAACATTTGGTTTAGAGTTGCTCTAATCTCCGACTTCTTTCTTACTATGCTGAAATTTAATATTATTTATTTTTTATATTTCGTAAGTTTATTTAATTTAATATTTAATTAGTAAATTCTCGCATGACTTTATGGTAGAAAGCCATAACGAACTGTCAAAATGAAACAAAACGTTTACCAGTACCAAAGAAAGTGGTCTTTCTGTGGTACTGGTATACGTTTCGTTTCATTTTTTCTGTTCATTTAATGAGTTAGGAAAATGATATTAATTATTCGTAGTGGAAAATTATATTTGGTCAGAATGCATACAGAAATTATTTCTCAACTTGGGACTCTCGAAGTCTATTAAAACGCTATTGGAACAAGTTCCTAAAGAAAGGAGAATTATATTTTTCCTGAGAAGTGAAAACTATTAAAATAAGGTAAGGTAGGGATTACTTCAAAAAAGTTACTTCTTATTTCATACTTAATATGATCTATATTTTTATAAAATAATTTAGCATGACGAAAATAACGTTAATGATTCAACTGAATCCATTAAGGACATTAGGACTAAATGAAGTGTAAATAGAATGGAAAATGGAACCATAATATAAATATAAATAATATATGAACATTTAGACAATCTAAAGGTTATTCAGAAGAAAACTTATAGACTAATTATTTGACCTAAAACGTAGTAATTAGGTCGCGCCGTTCTTACATTATAGTTCTTAAAATTCAGAAATTTTACCTTGGAAATATAATGGTTTGTTTTATCCTTGCGGCATGGCTTCTTTAAAATTGGATAACCATTCTTATTTTAACCTCCATCTTAGAGTTATTACTTCCCATGCCTCACTGCAGAGTTAGTGTCTCTGTGAAATTGCCATTGGAGTTCCATAGTCAATCCATTGATCACAAATACACCCCATAGAGCGCGTCTCCTACCAAATATCCCATCAAGCGCTTCAAATCACCTCTATTGTTTTCTCTCGTCTACTTCTGCCACACACATCTCTTTCTCCACCTCTAAGTCTCATCTTCTCATCTGTAGATCGATATCAAGTCTTAGCTTTCCTTTGTGTCTGAAAGATTTTCTCTCTTTCTCCCCTCGAATCCCCATTAGAAAGAGATCGATTAATCAATGCCGCCGTGTTTTTCTTTCTCTTTTCGTCCATTAAATTGCCGCTGAGCCATGAATATAATTTTTTCAATCAGGCGATTGAAAAATAAAGCTATCAGATTGGAAGTACTCGACTGGCACAATGGGTCTAAACGAACGAGTTTCATTGTGTTTAGGAAATGGAGCGATTGCTCAGTCGTATTTACGACTTTGGTATCTTTTTGTTACCAGTCCTATGCCTTTCATCTGCAGATACTCTTGTTAGTGAAGTTGCAATCCTAATCACAATAGACGCTAGCCTTTCTCATACTCCACTAGTTCTCTTATGAGATTAATCTTTAAATTACTACGAGGTATTATTAAAGTAGATATTTAAAATAATAATTGTAAGAGGACACCGAAAACACATTGGTTACAATATTTAAAATTTACTCTTTATTGCAAAAGATATAAGAAAAGCTTAATTTGGTATTTTGCCCCTGAATGATCTGTTTTTTATCATTAGTAGAATCTTAATTTTGGGTAGTTTAGTTCACAGTACCATACTTTAACAGTCGGGCTATTTTTAACGCACTAAATTTTCATATCGAGGATAAAAAGAAGTTTAAAAATAGAGAACATGTGAAAACGTTTAGACAGCTAGAGAAAATCTTAGAACTCTCCTCAGTGTCTTTAGCAATGAATATAGCAATGTCACTTATAATGTTAAAAATCCTTCAATACCCCAGCATAAAAAAATATCGAAAACTCCGAGTTAGTAATGATCGCATTAGTTAAATGAGGAAACTCACGAATTCAAGACATGGGAGGCTGTTTACAAAACTATTCACGAACTTCTTTTAAATCTAGCTTTCTTCCAATTTATCCTTCAGTCAGCAGCGTGGGTGCCTCGCAGACTCAAGGACCCCAGAGTTATCAGGATCCGTTATAGCGCATGTTTCACAGCAGCTACACGCGCAATTTGCGGACCAGCGTTTCAAAACACGCCATCCTTATCTTTTCAATGCATGCGACTCCCATTAGAGCACTTGCGATGGCCGTTTCTGGCCGAGCCATCGCTTAGGACATGAGAGCGTCTTTCCGCAAGAGAAATGACCATCAGAGAGCCCCTCTCGGTTCGGAGCACATTCGATAATCCTCAAACAAACTCACGCCTTATTAAAAGAAGGCCCTCGAGATTGCGATCTCCCGCATCACGCGAAACGCACTCATACGTTACTGTCGCTTTACGCAGCCATTAATTCTTAAAGCCCGGTTCACCTGCCAGCGTTGTCCGCGCTACGCACCCGCCGCGATAAACAAACACGTCGTGCCATACAGCGATGGATATCGGCGCAAGAGAAAGCCTCGCGGGCGTTACTTCGCATACATTAGCAGATCACGCCTCTCGCCACGGATAAGTGCGCATCGGTTTAAATTGCCAAGTGGGTTGGGATCTGTAACACGTGTGCGATGCAATACGAGCCCTTGGATGTCGCCGATCGTGGGCGGCGGAATTTGAATTTCTGACGCCGCGATTCCCGGTAATTTTCAATTGCGCCCTTAGCAGTCCTAAGCAATCTATGGCTGTGAATGGAATCTACCGCGCGCATTTGTTTTTCTTAGATCGAGTCAAACGCGGGCTGAGTTAAAGCCACCTGTGAATGGCTTACGCGTAGGAGGATGTTTTCATTGAATCGCCACGGCAAGTGTTATGCCATTCGCTCCGAAGCAATTTACTCAGTTCCTAGAATAAGCTTATCCTGAACGCGACGAAAGGCATAACAATATTACGAAACAGTTTTCGTTAGCTGAAAGGGAAGTTTAATTCAATTAGCCCAATTCGATTAATTTGGAGAATCCGTTTGAGCGACGTTTTCCTCCTAAATTCGTCTAAACTGCTAACTCGGGTTTACTTGAAAGGGAAACCCGTGATATCAATTTAATATACTAAACATCGAATAATCAAATAATCGAATTAGTCACTTCGTTAAAGCCAAGTTCATCTCCCTATCTTATCCTTATACATATATATATATATATATATATATATATATATATATATATATATATATATATATATATATATATAATGGATTTAAATACTTATTAGGCACCTGAAAACAGAATCCAGAATATGAGTTATTGACTATAATATGGAACCGTGATTGAACTTCTTTGATTAAGTATGCTTGTAAAGGTATCTTCTCTGTTTGGAAGCGAACCGATCCCTGAGGGTGGTACAATGATGGCACTTCACAGCAAGGGCCTAATGCTCCTAGGAGATGATGCTGGGGAAAATTTAAAATTGGGAATGAGTGGTCCTATCTTCATCTTTCTAACCTCCCCATCTTTCTGTCTGATGCACATTTTCGCCTCTCACACAAATACCACCCCCTCTCCTACTCACCCTCTCCCTTTTCTTCTTACCCTCCCCCTCCTCTATTCTCTATATACCTTCCCCCTCCCTATCCCTCCCTCCAATAACATCCCTTTTCTTCTTCTTCCTGTAGCGCCACAAATGGTGAGAACTGGGCATGTGCATTCTTATTCCCTCCATTTAACGCAGACTATGTCTTTCCTCCTCCCTTCATCCAATCTACAACCCTAACTCTTCCTTGTGGCAACCATTACCGACCCCACATTAAAACACCTTCCTCGCAAACTTATTAAACTCCCTACACTCCGCTTCCTAATCGACCAATCAACTCCCCACCACGCAGCCCTCATTCTTTCCATTTCTCTTCCATCGGTACCAGGATAACCTAGCCACCCGTCACCCTATGTACACCTCTAACGGCATCTAACTCCCTTACCTCTCTCACTTTAACCTGATTTATCTCCTGCGCTCCACCACTCCCCTTTCTGTCGCAACATCGCACGTAGGGGTCGAGTGGGAAATGATATCTACCATTTCAAGTTGCATCTCCCAAGCTCTTTCCGTGCATCCATTCAGACATCCCTTAACCTTTGAAACAAGAATGCTCTTTCATAATCTACTGGAAGATGCGTAGATGAATCTACGTCGTGCCAATACGTTCCCTCAAGCTTCAAGTGGCAAATCTGTCTGCCATGCGCTTTTAAGGTTACTAAAACTCTCTGAGGTTAAGAAGAGGGTGCATCGGAGAGGGGAGTGCAAAGTGGGAAGCTGGTACTCGATGGAGACGGATGCGTGGAGGATGTGGGGGCGATGGGTCGGATTTTGCGGCCACGAATAGAGGGATGAAGGGAAATAAGTCGGGGTAATGGAAGGAGTGCGCGGTCCGGAGTGCTTGTGGGAGTTTTGGGGAGGTGTGCAGGTCGGTAGACGATAAACCGTCCCCGGAGACCTCCCGGGCAAGAATTTGGGGGGTCGCATTATTTGAGTTGAAGACGTGAGCCGCAGAGAGGGCCACTCTGCGGGAATATTCCGCCGGTCGTCCCTTGGGAATCTTGAGCGATGCTGTTTTCGGAAACGTCATATTCTCTGTTCTGTTATTCCTGCAGCTCCTGCATCTGGGAACTAGAGGGAACCTTCTACTCTCCCTGTTTACCATTTCGGTGAATGAATTCATAAAAATTGCATCATCTGACAGATAAAGCCACACCTCTTTCAAAGTCAGCATCTTGTAAATTGTGTTACAAAGTTTATTAAGTTGAATAAAGTAACCACTCTACATATTATGGTAAACCAGACTTTTCAAAAACGAAACCTTATGCGGATAACGCTCTAAATTGATTAAAATATCAAGTTTAAACTTTCTGCATATACATATTTCAATTTTTATTTAAAATCTGTCAAATGACTCATTTTTATACTTTTACTAATTATACTTCCAAATATGTTATACTGTAAATGTTAGCGTCATTAAACTTAGAAAATACGAAAAATTAAATTATTAAGGCAGTTTATGAAGAGGAAACTTGCAGATAATTGACTATGGCAAATAAATTATGATTCTAAAAAATCATAGTTAATTTGCTTTCGCAAAATTAAAGTTAGTGTAATACATATGTTACACCCCAAATGTGTAATTGCCCATTTCATGAAATGGGCAACGTTTTTGCCCAATTCATGAAATGAGCAAAAATTGCCCATTTCATGAATTGGGCAATTACACGTTTGGGGTGAAAGGAACCCTACCTAACCTACTCAACCCATCGGCGCCACGCTTGTTTAATTAATTAATTAATCTCCGCCACAAATCGTGAAATATGCACGGCGCCGATGGGTTGAGTAGGGTAGGTAGGGTTCCTTTCACCCCAAACGTGTAATTTCTCATTTCATGAAATGGATAACTTTTTGCCCAATTCATGAAATGGGCAACGCGCCTGCCCATTTCATGAAATGGGCAATTACACGTTTGGGGTGTAACACATATAATCCTCATGTATTCATATCTAGCTCGTCGTAAATTTCTTGCCTAATTAGAAATTTTAATAAACTTGTAACGAAGAACAACACGAGTAACGGAACAATTTTCCAATCTCTTAATAATTTAGGAATCCATAATTGACCGGAGATAAGAGGGCCACTTTATAATTGGAAAGTTTAGTTGGGGAACTTGCGCCGTAATCAATAAAGAAAAGGCGGGAGCAGATAAAGTGGATGATACCCCGTGGTATTGGGAGTGAGCGTATACGCACACTCGAAAGAAAAAGATCTT
This sequence comes from Sympetrum striolatum, assembly GCA_947579665.1. Lineage (NCBI taxonomy): Eukaryota > Metazoa > Arthropoda > Insecta > Odonata > Libellulidae > Sympetrum > Sympetrum striolatum. The sequence continues at coordinate 96,795,281 of OX388341.1, read as the reverse complement.
TCATAAATCGATTTCGCCGAGGCGAGGGTGGTTTGTTAGCCGCATGAATTATTCATAAGCGGATATACTGATTGATCGTTTTTGTTGTCGCTGATTGAGTGACGTAATAGGTGGCTGTTCGTTCGACGCTCGATTTTGATGAATGATTTATCAGAATAGGAGCCGTGATGTATTGTCGGCGGAGGAGGCGAGCAAATAGGCCCAGGTGTAAAAGTGTGGTAAGCTCCCGAGTTTATTTCACCTGCTTTTTGCGGCGCCGCTTTCCCCATGCATATTTGCTTATAGAGTGGTTTTATCACGGAAGATCCATCCGTGCATTTGCATATAAATTATAAGGAAAACGCGAAAAAAATATCACTTGTGGACTTCTCTACGTGTATCTTTCGAAGAGGTATTTTTATTTTTGGTCAACTCTCTCGCTGTCCTTGCTTCCAATTTTTTTTCGTCTGGGTCACCGTGGGAATTTCTAAAAAGAGCCAAAACCACCGCTCAAAGAGAAATGTGAACGGAGGCGCTAAACGAGCTTTGTGAAGAGCATAAAAAGAGGGAATTTACCGCCTACGTCTTAAGCGATGTACGATTTTGCTCGGAAAAAAAATAATGTATTTCCGACGTAAGACTACTAAAACGAAGGAATTGTGATGGGAAAGGATGGATTGCCAAATTCCCGTGGAGCGCGCGAAATGGCTTGTTGCGAAAATTAGCGCGTCGAAAATTCTAAGTAAATCCTATGTTTTGTCTCCGCACTCACTTCCTCTGTGGATGTGAAAGCTCCAATAATATTTCATCCGCCGGAAAATTTATGCTCGCGTTCTGAGTTTGAGCCCTAGTGAAGTGGGAAGTTGTTGGGTTTACTGTTCAGGACATGGAGGTAACAAATCGATAGATGGTATGTTTTCGACCCTCTCTTTACCGCTCCAACTTCGACCATTTGCAACACCATGCCCTATCCTTCTTTTTTCCTCCTTTCGATTTTTCTCCCTCCCTTTACCATCACTTCTCCCCTAGACGCCATCAATATTCCCCTTAATCTACCCTCGCGTTGGCCCCTGACTACCATTCGGACCCCAGCCTTCAATTCGTCTTCTCCTAGCTTTTTCTCCTTCGATTTTTATTCTCTCTTCGCTCACACGCGCCCTGTGTGAGCGTCGCTGCTTTGAAAAATAACAAATGAGGCCTTAAGTTTTCTTAGATAGAGAAAATAAAAATGTAGCGCATCAGAGAGAGGTTTATTGGATCTTTGTGTTTGCTGAAGGAGACGCTTTGACGGACAGCGGTGATAAGCAAGACGCAGTTCATAATTCAACGGCGAGAGCAAATGGTAAGAAAGGGGAATGCTTGTTACGGTGACAACTCGTGAATAAATGAATACGTCGGCGTGTTTTGCTTATCTCAGTTTGTATTCCTTATCCGTTTGACAAACTTTTACAGTTCCCTGGTGCATTCTCTTATGCATTTAAAAGACCTGCTATGGCTTTCTTAATAATACCGAGTAAATACATGAAAGTTGTGAAAATTTAGGGGAAATTGAATAAGATAATTTGAACTGAATATAAGATACATTCACGATTTAACGATTTAACTTTATGAAACAGTATAGAACTGAAAAAATGTACTTTTTCTATTCCATTTTCATATTTTACATCTCTACATGAGGAATTTCTACAATATGTAGCCTTAGACTAAATTATATTATAAATTTGGTGCACAGTCATTTGCTAATGACAGCAAAAAGAAATCACTCTAAACCTTTTCAAAGAAATAAGAAACACTACGAACAGAAAAGAGTATATATATATATATATATATATATAGAATTAGATTTATTGAAAATTAAAATGCATTGACTTTCCACGTATAAACATTGAAGGTGGGATTTGTGTCAGCCATCCCAGATTCCCGATTAAGCAAACACTTCACGTTCACCGCAAATTTGAAACGCGTACGCTTTTAAAACTCGCTGAGTGTCTCCTCGCAATAATTATAGAGAGAAATACGGGAAGCGATAAATTTAACCCAGAAGAAAACCCGTTGGAAAGCCATGCATTCAACGAGGCGCGAGCGATCGTCGAATTAGAAAATAAAATTCGCGAGTGGATGCTCGAGCACCTTTCCCTCATTAAAGAGAAATATCCCAGAAATATCCCAGAATATCCGAGCGGAACGGAAAAGCAATAACCTTTGGACGATGCACTCCATCGGAGGCGTAAAATAGTCGGTCTCGAAGAGTCTTCCTTCCGCGACGGAATTCCTCAGAGAAAGTGTCTCTCCTCCGTGACCTCTGCGGATCGACTAACGGACAGGTTCGCATGAGTATCGTGTGCTCCCAAGCGTTTTCGGTCGTTCTGCGCGGCGGAACGCGATTCAAATCCCTTCGGAGGCGTAGTCATTCCCACGACGCAGACGATGCCTGTCCTACGGAATGTGATTCGTGGGGGAGGATGGCATCCTTAGGTCTCTTTATTCCCTCGCACTACTCCACGGCCACTTCGACCTCCCTTATTCTCTCCCCTCCCACCAGAGGCGCTGCCTCCCATCGGAAAAAACCATCTACCGAAGACCCACTCAACCCCTAATGTGATTCCTCCCTTACCAAGCATTCATCTCCTTCTCCCTCTCTATCTTCCTACCTCTTAACTCTGTCTCCCTGCATCTCTCATTCCTTCTCTACTTCTCTATCGGTCCTTATCTCCGTGCCTCGAAGAGGGGAGTTAAGAGGGTCCAAGGTAACTGGGCCCGAAGTTCTTGAAGGGATCCGGCCGAAACGTAAATTTCCAAAAAAAGTCCAAAACTACGTTATTCTGAGTAATCGAAAAATTTCAGCATTTTAAGAGAGATCTATTGGAGTTCAGTGAAAGCATTAGTTATGGCTTAGAATAGCATGGCCGAAACTATCAGCATCTAATTATTTGCTAAAATAACATTCTGAAAACTTTACTCAATTTCTTGACAATAATTCCTTGAGCAATAAAAATATTTTTAGGGAATAAATGACTCGCTTGACTTAAAAGTTAAAGTAAGAGGTGATTGTATTGATAACTTTTAATATAATTCCTGCTTGAAAAATAATTGGTGTTACATAATCGTACCAATATTTATTTAATATATAATTTAGTTACAGCTTTCTCGAGCGTCATTGAAAAATCCATGAATGAATTGCAAACTATTGTGGAGAGAGATCGAAAGTGATTGTCTAAAAGATGGGATTTAAATACAAAATAATCCTTTTAACACCGTTCGTTTAATTATTTTCATTGACATAGTTGATAGAAAGAGACATGTTATGGAGGGATGCTATCCTGAAAGCCGCTCTTTACGCCCTGGTTATCTCTTTCACGCTCTCGATTTTCGTATTTCACATTGTGAAAGCGCAATCACCTTATATTTTCCCAGGCTTTTTCAATACCTCCCTCTCGACCAACGTTTTTATCTCTTATTGCCTGCCTTCGGAAAAGTTTTGTCTTCCCTCTCCCTCTCTCTTATTTATTACCTCTCTTACTTTGGAGCACACCTTTGCCTCTTAAGAATACCGCCTTTATCACTTACTTGGGATTGAAGGGGCGACCACTCACCTGCGGCATTTAATAACATTTATCAGTTTTCAGAGTATAGGAGATATTTTCTTTCTTTCCGATGGAAGAATGCTGTTGGGCTGTATGCGAATTACGAACCGCATCTTACATCAGAAACCACTTCCGTCACTGGATTTACACATGAACTTCGTGGAATAGATTCGAATGGTGAAGAGAACATAGCCGCCCATTCAGACAGACTACTCCTTATCTGGGCCATTTCCTTTTTCCCGTTGGTTTCGAGACGGGCGTATGTTTGAACAATAACTCAAATCTTTGAGAGAAGTTCCCCTAAAAATTCTGTGTTCAGCATTTATCGCGACAGATGTTATTACCGATTTGGACCTGGCTATTGCAGGTGCTAAGTTGGTGCAAACACAGTTTGGTGACGGGTGTATCGAAGCCGCCGAGGGAAAGGTGTTAGTCGTGATATTTCCACGGCAAGGAGCGATATCACCATCATAAAAGAAGGTCTATAGAGGGTCGTCTTTGCTCTGAAATATTTCCTTTGACTGTTTAATGGCCGAAATATATTGTACACTCGTCAATTATTGACTAATAAACATAAGGTGTTTTATTAGGATATGGTAAGCCTCCAATAAAGGAATTAGACAGTGAGTTCTTACCAGCAAAAATTCTTGGATTTTAAAAGACATTTTTTGTATGATTTGCATAGTATCCTCTTGCCAATCCGATGCTTGGAACAACTGTTCGTGTGATAATGTTTTGACGTCTACCTTCTCGATCGGTATGCACGCTACCCACGTTACACCTGCGCAAAGGTAGTAAAACCACTCTTTACTCGTAATTAAGAGACAAAAAACTTGTTAGAGCGTAGCATCTTTGGTCGATGACGGGTCGTCACTCGTTATTTTCCTCCTTGCTTCTTTTCATCGGCACGGGTTTCATTAATAAGCGATCGGTCGGCACACCTTTCCTTTTAAACCTTCTCTTTGGCGATATCTTCTCGAATAATCCGACTGCTGCATGTCATGCTTCGATCGGGCAGGCAGACACACTTCAGCCGACTACTGCTGAAAGCTGACACCGGCCTTAAGGAGAGACCCTCGGCCGCGTGTGGGCGTCTGCGCGGGCATATGCGTCGAACCCGGGAAGTATTAAAAGGAGCGCGATCTCTCTCTCTCTCCGCATAGTAATTTGTATGGCTTCCGGGTGAACGAACCAACGGGCAAATTGTTAACCTTTATTTGGTCTACGCATCGCTACGACGGGAATCCACTCGTGTTGACCATTTCTTTACTATACACAGGAGTAATCCAATTGATGTGAGTATGATCGGATTAAATGAGTTGGTCAACTGAAATTCCTGTTTATCGCCTAATCTTCATATTAATTGTTAAGAGACATAGATATAGATTGGATGAAGAATATTATATAGAAATGTATTGGATTAAGAAGAGGTGTTTCCATAAAAACAATAATTATAATTAATTAAATGGAAGTAAGATGATTTCAATCGCATCCATTTTATTAATTATTATCTTTGACTACTATTTAGCCAATAATCCAGTTACTTGGATATCTAATCCGGGAACTTAGCATTTGTGCGTTACCTATAGATATGAAACTTTTTATCTAGAATTTGATATTTGAAAACATCTGAACAAACATTCTCCCTAAAATTCATTACACTTTTGAATGTATATATACATGATCGTGAGGCTCAAAACACATTTACTTTGTTATATTAATACACAATATAGAGTATAAGCAACATTTATTTCAAATTATTTTTATTAAGGTGTAAATGTTTTCTCTGCCATCAATATATTCCTATATTGTTTGTATTTTTTTGTAAAGTACTTCTTTATACATTCTCACCAACGAAATTGGAGCTCCTGATCCAATGAGACCATCCATTTCGTGGCTTAAACTTTAACGATGACATTAGTGATATGGCTGTTTTTCGTCCTTTCTGAATATGAGATGTATTCGCCCTAAACTACAACGCCCCTCGCATATCCCAAAAAAAGCAGCGATGGGAAAATAGTCAGATCGACGCGAAGTAAAAAAAGGAAAAATGCGAGAGATAAAAGAAGCCACTTCCGAAAAGAGGCAACCCCCTGAGGGAATGACGTCACACGGCTGCATAACGAAGGCGATAAAGTAGATGTACACCTCTCTTTTCGTCTTCTTTGATCGTGCCAGAGACCATTCTACAAAGGTATTTTCTCGGCCTAGGTAGGGATTTACTTTAGAAAACGGGTTGCAACTTTCAGAATCCTTCTCTTTCAAGTGGAAACTTTTAACCTCTGTTGATCCTCACTTTGTCTCATTTTTGGTATGCTACACATCAATTCTACCAAGTAAGTATTTCACGTATTTTTCTCGTGGTATGGAGTGCTTTCGTTAACAAGTTTATCATTCAAGCTTTGTAAGGTTACATGCAAGGATATTAATTGGGGACATTCATCAATAATTTTGTTACTTTATTGGAATTTGCACAAACGAGATTGATATTATTCATTCTATTGCTATCACTCTGCTAGTTTTTTAATTCTGTATTTAATTTCTAATCTTTTTTTCATCTAACATATTGGTGTAATGATTACAAAAATGATCTGCTGGTGCCACGAAAAGGAAGTGTAGATTTGATTAACGGCATTAACATTTTTATATGCAAAAACGAATTCAAACTGCGGGACCTATGCGCGTAGAATAAACCAACAAACGAGCTAATGTATTGGATTGGAGAGTTGAAAAAATGATTTGGGAGAGAGAGGATGTGGAAAAGTACGGCAGAGGAGAGAGGAGAAAGAGCTCAAATGGATGAGAATGGAGATGGACGTGAATCTTTATTGAGCGACGGCTTCCAGGAACCAAACGTCAATCCGCTCAAAATTTTAAATCACTCTTCCCCTTCGTTACTTTCCGAATTAGTCAGGGGAGTAATCGCTGACGGATTCCAGGTAATTCTAGGGACGACAACTCAATTACCAGAGAACCGTAACTCAGTGCCAACAATCATCATCTGATGAATTGCACGACAACTATCAAATCTCCATTTAAATTGGATAATCAAAACCGTGAATCGCACGGAAAAGTTATTTCCCCTGTGAAAAACCTAAATAAAGCTGAAGGAAAATAATTTTACCTGTCCTCATGTAACGGCATTTTTACTGTAAAACATTTAGCCATCAAAAGGGAAGTTCAACGCACTGAAATGAGTATGCACTCCTGGGGTTCTTAGTTGAACTTTATTCTTTGTATTATTTATCTTAAAGCAGGAATGCCGTAATATTTGTATTCTGCACTATATTTGCAATTAAAATAACTTTTGTAGCGGATAAATATCCCAGGGATATAGCTGACAATCAGCGGAAACGGTATTTCATAATCAAAAGGCATTTCAAATGGAAAAAGCATTAATGTGACGCCCGATTGCGAACCACCCCCGGCAGTGCCTTGATTCCGCAGTCCGAGTGCACACATGCAAAGGCAGAAAAATGCAAAATTCGAGACCAAAAGGAGAGGAGACGCCGCGAAATCCGTCGCGCTCCGCTACGATTTATATATTTTTCTTTCTCGAGGAAATAAAAATATAAATTCTGAGCTCCAGGTCGGCAGCGATGGGGAGGAGAAGCAATGGAAGCCGTGAAAGTTGGGCGTATGTTTGTAGGTACGGTCTCGCAGGGGGGCAGAGCAAACGACCTCTGTGGGCCAGACACACAAGTCTCCCAAAGACAAAAGAGAGTCGGTTCGCGTCGCACGAAGTGGCGGAGGAAAGGGAGGAATAAAAAGAGAAGGGGAAAATAACGAATGGGAAGAAGAAAGGAGAGGATATAATCTCTTCGACCGACGCCCGGGAGTCCTCACGGCGTCAAGTCAAAACGCAGTGAAGTTGTGAAGCGCATGCGCCAACCCCCGATGGAAGCCCTCACTTTTTCCTTCCTTATGCACATATCTTAACCTCTCCACCCACGCCTGCCTCCGCGCCCTTTTCCAATGCTTCCACGCTCTCTCACTTTCGAGTTTATTCATTAGAAATGAAGAGGGTGATATTCAACGACTGGGACGATCTTCTTCTGCTTGCGTAGGACGGTGGGCTTTGAACCCTCTAAAGAAGAAGATGGTGAATGTCGTTTACAAGAATTAATGGTAAATATAACGTAAGATATACTCTTCTTCATGCAAAGATTAATTACTTGAGGTAATGTTGGGAGAATTTAAGCAAACCTGTGTAAACAGTTAATGAGAACCTATCGACACATTTCGATTGTAAGATATAAAAACGTTAAACATCGAATTATCTCGTCAAAATTAGTTGACTGAAGGAATTACTTATAACGATGAATTACTTTTTAATATTGTTGAAACATTGAAAAATATCCCGTCAATAAATCTACGCTTTCACTTATAAGAAAAAACATCCTTAAAATAGTACGAAAATGTTCCATAAATGTTCATAGTATCTATTTCCATTAAATGCTTCCGATTTAGCAAATATAATAATTCATTCTAGAGCAAGTCGGCTTTAAAACCTGAGTCCTTGGAATGACATGGGATAATAGACGAAACTCATGATGATAGGAGTAGGAGCATAGTATTTCGGTCAGGAATCAGGTATAATGTAGTTATCAAAGGTAGGGTTAGTATATCACACATCTAGATGTTTATGTATCGGGCAGATTTGGAGCCAAATTAGGTTGAAACCAAAAAAATAAGTGGGTAACTCCACTTTAACTTTCAGGGTTGAGAAGTGATTCGATTATAATGTCAACAAAAATAAATAATGCTCTTGTTCTCCATACTTGTAAATATCAGCTACATCAAAAAGTGAAAGTTAAACTGCATTCGTTGAAACTGATGCTTTTCCATCCTGATATCCAGATAATTGCATTCATAAAACCTTTTAATTTTTAGAGGCGAACAGTGAAGCCTAAAATAACTCCACGGATTGTGTGAGAGCCGACTGATATATAGGAACGCGAATGCCATGCTGAGTTGAATTTATACCAGCTCTAACTCGACCCAGAGGACCACATATCACCGATTGCGTTACTTTCCTCAAGCAGTTAATCAGTGATGCGTTTCCTCTGATTTCAAGCGGAACAGAAATGACGAAATGCCTCCCGTAAAAAGAATCAAAATCGAAAAGCATTCGAATGATAAGAAGTGAGGGTAGATGAAAGGAGACGTGTAATTGGGAGGCAATTAGAATAATTAGGCTCAATTACGCGCTCCTCCGAACAATTTAACGGTTACAAAATGCTCCATTAAAGCTCGAAACCCTCCGGAGTTCTTCTACTCCAACCCTCCCTCTCAAAAATTTGCATCGCCCACGATTTTACTTCAGCCATTTGCATCTCTTTTCCGCTGACTCAGTACTTTCTCGGGAAGAGACCAGAGTAAACGATGTTTTAAACCGAGGAGTGAGCGCCTCTTCTGACGGACGAATTTAAGGCGGCAATAAATTCTGCGATCTCCTCCGTAATAACGAACGGAATTAAGGTCGTGGAAATCGGAAAAATAAATTGGAATGCTCTCGCTTTGGTGTGAGGGGATCTAATTCTTGAATTTACATCTGGGATGGTTACAGCGCTGAATTTAGAGAGAGATGCAACGTCAACAGAAAAATAGACGAGAGTATAGGATTAGATAAGCTAATGTTTAGGATTGACTATTTATTTGAAAGTATCCTATGGAAGTCGGCTCCTCAAGTCTAAGTAATCACTTTTCTTTGTACCTTAATCCGCAATTTTATCCGCACTTAATTCTAAAAAAGAATAATATGTTCAATCTTCACTTCGTGGAAAGGTGATATAACCATCTTGAAATAAATAAACTTTGTTGCTTGTACAATATATATTGGGGAAGCTACAAAGTTTATTTATTTCAAGGTCGTACATAATTATGTTCTTAAAGTGCGTGTTATTTTAATTCAATTATTAGCAATTTGTATTAGCCCTTTTTTATATGTCCTGTTTACGCTACCAATTGGATTAATTATTGCTTCATATCATATAACCAAGATCAACGTAGTCTTTTGGAGCAGTAGTGCGATATTATCACTTCAGAAAAGTAACTTCCAGCATTTATCTCCTCGAAAGATAATTAATGTGATACATACACATTTTTTACTTTACACCTTTACGGCGAGGATAAAAAATACCAAGAATTTCACCCACACTGTTTTCTCAAACATCCAAATCTCTGTTCTTTCAATCACTCAACTTTTCGGAATATTCAAAGTCAAATCTTGGCATAAAATCTTCATGTACTCCCACCAAGGATCAACTCCGCACCCAAGAGGATTGTATGTTAAAGAGACGCTTCATTAACGCTGCAAGTGAGGCAACGAGGCCACAAAGGGAGTCTGATCCGTAACCTAGAGTCTGAAGACATGCTCCGTAAAGAACGATATCCTTCGGGAGATTCCGTCTTTATGAGAGAGAATCGAAGCGGGTTTCGTGGAGTAGGAGGTTAGATGTCGAGAGGGCACATCCTCTCTATCATCGCTCCTTCGCACGCACCCTCCAAATTATCTCTCCCCCTCTTTTTACCCACCGCTCCTTGTTCTCCCTCATCTCTTCCTTCGTATAGTACAAAGGGAGGAGAGCATGGCTCGTTGGTGGCAGTAGAGGCGTGAAAACGGGGCCCCTCCCAACACCTCTGATTTCCCCCATTCTCTTATCTCTATTAGACTGCCAACTTTTCCTTTAGCTTTTGCATCGAGAATTTGGAGCAGCGAGCAAAAGTCATGTTGACACGGATGAACTTTACAGAATTAGGTAACACGTTGCAAAGGGAAGAGTTCCAATTCAAGAATACATAATTATAGATGGATTAAATTAAGTGAATTGTGACGCTGTTTGTCACTTTTTTAGGAGTTTATAGTTTTTAATATGTCAAAAAATAGTGCTTGGCAGACGGCTAGGAGAGGTTTAAAAGCGAGCATTATAATTATTATTAGTTTGGATAATTTCGTAATTAGTGGATGTAGAATTACAAGATATAGCATATTAAGCGGCAAACACAAATTGAAATTAAAAATGCATAGCTATGGAGATATTAATTTATTTCTATCCTATCATAAACCTTTCAGCGGATGAAATGCTTGTCCCATCATCATTAACACGATGATAACGACGATGAACCTGGATTAATGACGTTTGAAGTTCGCCTAATTTTTTACACGCAAGGTAGCCCCACCAAAATGCTACAGTTTATATTTCACTTGTCACATCTCATTAACAATGAAAATATCTCTTAGTAAATATAGAACTTTTAATCAAAATAGTAACTACATCATTTCTGAATTTGAAAACTTAAATACAAAATCGATAAATAAAATTGTCGAAAAATATGGTTAAGTTCCTCCAAAAGAAGTAAATCCTTTCATTTGAGTGCATTCGATGGAAGCCTCTTACTTGTCTCACGATTTATCTCGTGCCGCTCTCTTTGCAGAATAGCTTTCATTCTCACTTTAGAATTTAGGAATCAGTTTATCATTGTGTCTGGAGAGATATCTTCTTTAAAGACCTAGATACGCGAATTTTAAAGCTAAAGACTTTTTTCCGCTGCGATAAATACGCTGCCCGTAACGGAGTCTGCCTCTATCTCGCTTTCCCAGTGCATACATTGACCTCGAGGTAAATAAAGTAACCTTCTCCCTCCACTCTTGGAGTGGAGTTTCGCTCTTTTATAACGGAAATCCCTTCATTAAAACCCATGACGTGCCCTTAAGAAGACCAGAAATTTGTTGAAAAATAAAGCGGGAGAGACGGAAAGGGAAGTGAAGTGCGCGAGTCATTAAATCGCGCCCAAAGGAGACCAGGGAAGCATTATTGGAACTCGTTACCGCTACATCTCAAAGGTGTTGGCTCCCGTTGCGGATAACATAACAAAAACATAGACTGAAGCTAGTGAAAACGGTAACGGAAGCTAATACACTGGAATGTTTATTTTTAATCACGGCTTCATCGATCCGACTGACTCTAGCGGGAATTTGGAATTAGAGTTTAATCTATGAGCTAGAAAGAAATACGTCATCCAAAAAATCTATAAGCCAGCTGCAAGGGTATTCTTAATTTTTTCAAGATTTTTATACAAACATATTTCTCCTAAATAAATGCATTTATGAGCTAATTATAATCATAAAATTATTCATTTAAATATTACCAAATTTGTTTCACCCATTTCCATTTTGGAAACATCCCAGTTATTTCAGTTCTATAAGTTACATGGACAAATTATTTTTTTTTCATTTTAGTGTCATACCTAGCCTTTTTATAACTTATTCCTATTTACAAATAAAATAATTATTTATTGACAAATTTCATATGATTTTATTTATCAAAGGAAAATATATTTATCAACGTATCTAAGCTCCAATATTAATTAATTGATACTATGAAATCTAACCGCAACTGTAATCAGACTTCTTACTTGGGTTTCTTTCTTTTAATGTAATTGTGGTATTACACTAATGACCATATCTCAACCAAAATAACGAACATGTTAAGAGAATTGTATAGTTTTTGATACTTCTACAATTTTGAATTCTTAGTATCTAATTTTCGGTTATCGTTACAATTAGTTTTCACTAAAGGTTTTTCTAAAGATGAAGATAAATTTAGAGCCAATAATTGAAATTATTCCATGTTTCAGCATATTAATTACATACGTGTTCTTTCAAAAATCTTTAATAACCCTAATTAACAAGGTATATGAATGTATGAATCAAGGTATGAATACTCCATCGCGCCTCCCTGGTATCCCCACCTATACTTCTGAAGGTCGAATTATGTTCCTCAGCCGCGTTTAATTTGACAACCGATATTTTAAGAAATCAGCGCTGAGGGACAATCGATCATCCGCCTCCGAATCGAACAAAGCCGAAATAAACGAACCCGAATTTGCGGCGCGTAGCGTGCGTCGAACACGCATGAATCACTCCCATTACAGCACCCACTCAAACAACCCCTCCTTAATGAGGGATAATTGTCCAAGTGCCAAGGCCTTTTGACGGAGACTTGGGGCCAAAGGTCGCGAATGTTGGGGAGAGGAGAAAGTCAAGCCAAGACGCTGTTCGGTGAAGAGGGAGGAGGGCTGGTACAAGGAAGATCCTCTCTCTTGGGCGGAGGGAAGACGAGACAAAGTACGAGAGAAGATGGAGAGAGAGAGGCTGCGAGACGGCAGTAATTAAATCTTCCAGGAGTGAGATGAGGAGACTTGGGCAATCGCTTCCCTTCATCTGCTTTAAAAAAGAGGTGGGGCAAGTGGACTGTGAAAATACTCCCAGATATGTCTCATGTCATTGGCCCGAGACGCATCGCTAATTAGTGTGATCTTCTTTCCTCCGACTTCTTCATACCTCCTGACCCTAATTTTTCATCTTAACTGTCTTAAGGACTCAAAGGTGCAAGTCTTGTAACACCATTCTCCTTTGCCGTCATTCTTCTCCTATGATATTCGTTTCCTCCAAGTGCATATCTCTTGCAGGGTAATTTATTCTTACATCTCCTCCAGTTCGTACTCTGATTTTTTCTTCTCTTAGTTTGATTCTTCTATTTCTTCTTCTGAACCTCTCGATTAGTTTCCTATTGTTCTCTTTATTAATCTTTGCTATTTCGGACCTATTTCCTTTTATACTATTTAAAACCTTTCGCAATCATCTTACTAGTTCGAATTTATATTTAAAGTTTTATTAATATCATAATTCTTCTATTTTCCATTTAATCGATTTATTTTCCCTTTTCTGGCTTTCTGTAATTGTATTATCTTATTTAGACTAACTAATTAATATTAGAGACATACTCTGTTTCTCTATTCTTATTAGTAATGTCGGATCTATTTCCTTTAATATTATTTTATAGCCTTTCGTATATTTCTTACAAGTTCATAGTTAGTTTTAGAATTGTATTAATTTCATCATTTTTCGCTTTCTTCGTTTGATCATTTTTTTCATTCCTTGCCCTTTTATCGTTTTCCTCTTCTCTTCCACAAACCTTCTCTAATTCAATACCTTTCATTTCCTTAAAATACTTTTTATTCCCTAGTCCTCCATTCCACTGCTCCTTACGTGTAGAGCCATCCCATTTTTTTCATTTTCGGATTCTCTTATCTCATTCCCAGTTATGACTTCCCTTTATCGTTATCTCTTTATACCCTTCGAATCTTTACTCCTATTCCATTTCCTCGCAGTAAAATCCCTCCTTATCCCCCTCACTGCTGTTGCCACCGAAACGTGGACAGTTTTACACGTGAGACAGAAATCCTCGCCTACTTCACCACCTCACCAACGGTAAAAGCGAGTTGGGTAGAGATCCTTTTAACAAAGAAAAAAACTACGTTCGTACTCGCTCCAACCTCTTTTACAAGCGCATCCTCGACTGCGAGTGGTTTTCGGATTATTATTGCGTTTTGCTTCATTTCTCCTCCGACGTGATAATAACTCTCGTGGCATGCTTCTGGACAAAATGGCGTGATGAATGGAAGAGGATGTTGTTGGAATAACAAATGATTTTTGGTGGAAAATTTAAAGGAGAAAGGTATTCGGAGCCAAGGTTCGGAAAACATACGGAGTTGTGAATGAGAGGGATGCATTCATATATCTGCCATTTTAAGTATATTTGAATCTACCGTAGTACTGTTCACCTTAAATATATAAAAACTTTCTGCAGATTTTCCAAAATTTTTGCGAATATAAGAAGTTCTAATTTAAAATTTTTGGTAGTATCAGTTTTCTGATCCTTTAAAAACATCCATAATCATGAAAAAGAGAGTTTTTATGGAATATTTAGTATTAGTAGTCTCTTTATTGTAATCATAGCACCTATAGCAAATGTTATTCTGTCTTTCAAAAGCGATTTTCAAAAAGGTCTATCTATTCTTCAAATAAAGATGTTCATAAAAGAGAAGCGTTGTCTTCTAAAATACCAGGAAATGGTTATAAAGTATCACCAAGATAAAACGACAGTAAAATAATAAACAGTTAAGCATAAATATACTACTCATATTGCTCAATTGATAATTAAATTTCACTAATATTTTTCCCATGAGGCCAGAAATAGTCTCATTGGCAACACATACGTATAGACTTTCCCCATTCCATTTTTGTTTTTCCTTATCACATAAATGACAGCATACGTGACATTCAAGTACCAAAATATCACAATTATACTTCAGCACTAACAGAATAAATTGTTTTTAAAGGAATTTAAACTTGACGGAAAGTATTACACATCGCATTATATATACCTGCTCGAAATTTCACCCTTTCAGATTTGTATCGGAGGTGAGTTAAAGTTGATTAATGCATATGAGGACATAAAATTCATTGAATAAAACGATCCAACGATCCAAGAGGGATGTATAAGTTTTAGGGACGAGCGTGAAATACTTAGGACTTGCAAAGAAGAGAAAAGAAGAAAGAATGGAGAATAATAGGTACAATATACAAACTGATTATGAGCTAACATATATGAGATTAAAAATTCCTCTTACCTTCAGTATTACATGGAGAGATGGTGTGCAGAAGAAAATGGTAGATACATCCCTCCTTTCAGTAACTACGTCACCGTCAAAAGGGCATGGATATCTGCGAACGGAAAGAGAAAAAGAATGAGAAATGAACCAGAGCGAGGAGGCAAAGCTTCATTTTCACCGGAATCTTTCACCCTAGTATCCCGAGGAAAAAATATTCCGTCCAAAACTTTCTTCATTACAAAAACCTGTATTCGGACTCGAAATGCTTCGAGAGGTGGAAGTGAAAAGGAATGGTCAAGAGCAAAAGGGGAAATAAGGGGTCTTCCATCTTTCCGTGTTTATACCCCGCGGAAGAACGATGTATAAAAAAAGAATGACATTGGGACTTGATTTAAAATAATAGTACCTTTTTTTGAGGTTTTGAGTCAACGTTGCGCAAGAAAAGGCCCCTATGATCTTAGCGCATCTATTTCTGGTCGTGGAAATGGATGTGCCGAGAATGTCTCTTGAGTTACATTCAGGAAACATCTGAGCTGACATCTTAAAGCGGAAGCGCTTTAACGAGGCAGTAATTTGACAGCGCGAAATAGATTACCTCCAATTATCGAGAATGTGGACATTTACGCTTGTGATAAACTAACTTAAAAATCACGTCTTTAGCTCCATCCAATTGGAAGTTGTAGCCTGTAGCCAATTTAAGAACAATTACTACAGTCAAAACAAAGAGATATGATTAGGTGTATCTGAAGGTAAAGATATTTGGAGTCGTCGCATTGAAGGCGTGATTGTATTAAAATATTTCTTAAAGATGAACCTCTGTCGTAGGTAAATCCCTCTCTTCCATCAGGTTGCTCAGAGAATCATATTTGATATAATATAGATTTCGGATTTTTTTATGACTGTTTTCACAATTTGATTGAGATTATAAACATGATAATAAGAAATTTCTTCAATTTATCCGCTTTAAAATTAAGGTAGATCGATTCAGCTACGCAATTAATTGAAGCTACATACGAGTGGTTACGAGAAAGATACCTTCCAGAGTTAAAATGCTCAAACGTCCCATCTGATATGTTCATCCAAAAATACAACTCAGTTACTTTGATATTCAATGTCGGCGCATTCTCATCCCGTGACTTTCGATGAAAAAGTTCGGGACTCTGAAGAGGGGACAGTCCGAAATGGGGAAAGCGGGAGAGGGGAGATCGTATCTACCTCGAAACAACATGTAGTTGCCATGGGCGTGGTTCGCTTCCAGAGTGAGGCATTATGGGAACCTTGCCAAGGGCAAGGAATCACAGGTCGCATCCGACTCTTTCCCATCATCCCTTTAATATCCGCATCGGCCTCTGTCATCGCATGCGACCCACTGCGTCCCCCAAATGTCATCAGTTAAAGTGGGTTTCGCTAGATGGCGCGTGGGGAGAAGAAAAGGGCTAAAAGGACGCTGGAAAATAAAATTAAGGACGGGAATTCGTGAAACGGAAGAGGAGATAAGAGGGTCACGAGATGAATATTTGAAAATGGATTAATGTCACTGGAAATACGGCGGTGAAATAAAAAGAGTGAGCGGCTAATTACCAGCGATGTTATTGGCTTTAGTTATCGGTTGATCCGAATTTCATCGATTAACTTAATCGGATGTGAAGGGTAGTTAAAACAGCGCATTCATTGGTCCAAGTGATAATATCTACCATTTGGTAAATTTTTCTTAAATTGGTGAAATCTTACGAAAACAGCAAAAGGTTATATGCTACGCATCAGAACCATGTTTGCATCAGTTGAAATTAATTGTGGACAGTAAAAATAAAATAGCTTGTTATAATTGAATCAACTATTAAATGAATCTTCTCTTTCTTAGAAGAAATATTTATACCTAATTACCAAAAAATAGTAAAAACTGTAACAAAAAAGTGAGAAGTTGAAATTAAACTTTGATTGAGAGAATCTGTTTTCTCTCATTTTTATTATGATAGTCAGTTTTTTTTTCTATGGCAACTGATTTTATGGACTTAGAAATAATATCTGATTTATAACACTGGTTCTAATTTGGAAAGCCGCAATAACATCTCGACAAACTTAGAAATTGCGAAAGGATTCCGAGAGAGCTCGACAAGTTACTCCAATCGGGAACGAAACATTTAATTCGATAAGCAGACGGAATTAATAACCTCTGTTTCTTTTTAATCAGCAAATCATGTGTTTCACTGATAGCAGATACGATAAGTTTCTTTTAAAGGAACATCATAATGTGCAAACAACAACAAGCAATTGAAGAGCGTGCAAAAATGCCGGGTTGAATGTTCAAATCGAATAAAAGAATGCAGAAAAAAAGCGAAAAGAATAAGACGTTGGATCTGATCGAGAAGAATGCCTCGAAGAGATAAAAAGAACAGGAGGCCAGTCACCTCCGAAGGAAAATAAATATATTCGAATGGGACGCGAGATGTGGTTGAGATGCAGAATGGCTTTCAGATGAATTTCGAAGAGGTTTTGGGATGAAAAAGAATCCAGAGGCGCAGGGGAGAGGGGACAGTCTTCGATTCCAATCAATCGAACACGACGGTGCTGATGTCACGTCGCTGGCGACCCCTATCGGACTCTTGTCTGCCTGTTTGCGACGGTGTAAGGTCACGTGGGTTGTGCGAAGGGATCGGGCCGAAGGGGTGGCTGTGGAACCACTTCCTTTGAAGGACAGTAGCGAACCTGCAACGTCCATCCGCTCAAAGAAGTTCTCTCTTTATAACATTAAAGAAAGGGACCAGGGCCGCAGGTAAAGTAGAAAGGGTAATCGAAAATCGGAGTGGATTAAATTTTGCTTTCTTTCCTTCAGTCGCAAACGACATTTGCCCTCCGGTAGGAGATTTCTAGACGAGACGAGATTATTTTCCTTTCATTGCTGAGGAAAGATTTTACTACACATTTGTTTAACATTACCTTGAGCATTTTGAGAGGTGAAAGAGAAGCAGAAGGCATAAATATTCTCTTATTGCAATTCTTACGCTTGGAAAAACCGGACTACTTACATTTTATTTCACTGAACATGTCTTAGCTCGCTTTGGCATCATAAAGAACATCACTCGGTGCATGTCGGCATCACCAGTACTTCGGAAAATATAGATAATCGTAAATGATTGCACGATGCTGTATGTAAATATACTTAAATAACGCTACAGAATACACTCTAAAGAAAATGATTAAAATATTTCGCCTCATAGTATAAATCATTTGTTGTTTGTTTTCTTTCTCGGTCGTGACAAAATCGTTATGATTTTGTTCCTTTTGATTCATAGATTAATGTAATTTCTTTAGCGAGTTGAGGCTTCAGAGCTGTGTCGCTTAACCTCAGTTAGAAGTTTAAATGTAAGAAGGCAATTTCCTTAAAAAGTTTAAAGTGAAACTTCTGTTCAGGTTATCATTTAATCATTGACATCGAGATTTACAAAGATACAACATAGACGCAATTTAAAGCTCTTTAAGTGATATTACATCTTCAGAAATATAAAACCTTTAGGGGCATG
The DNA here is from genome assembly GCA_947579665.1 of Sympetrum striolatum. NCBI lineage: Eukaryota > Metazoa > Arthropoda > Insecta > Odonata > Libellulidae > Sympetrum > Sympetrum striolatum. Next base: position 96,776,737 of record OX388341.1, on the reverse strand, counting down.
AAACACATTTCACTTAGATAGATGATGACAATGCCGAATATCTAATTTGCGTGACGGCTCATCACAAATTCAACATGTGCCAGATCTCTTATCTTCTTTTGCATCATAGTGAAGGTTAATTATGTAAGTCATAAGTAAACGCATTTATAAGTTTTTTTTCCAAATATTCCTTAGAGGACAATCGAAGGATTGTATGACGAAATAAGCTCGTCATTTTGATCAAGTTTCAGCAAAACTTTGCGAAATATTCGCAAGCTCCATCTCTGTTGTGGCAACATCGCCCAAATTCCGTGTTATTCATGCGACGAACTTTTTCCACGCGCCTTGAATACGCCTAATGCGAGCTCGATTCCTTTTCTCCCTTTCAGAGTTACACCCGACATTTCGTCATCGTTCCTTTATCTGTGGCCATCTCTCTTTGGCCACACCCGCCGCCGTCCGCATCAAACGCTCCTTCGAATCATCTATTAACACGTTCTCTCTTGCCCCCCACCCATTCCAGGCATTAGCACACTCATTCCTTCTCCTCCTGTTCCCTAACTTTTTCTATTGAGCCTTTGCTTTAAACCTCCCTGCAATACAAACTTCATTTCCAACTCCACGACGAAAACTCCCTCATGCCAAACCAAAGCCTTCCTCTCATCTTCATTGGCCACATTCTCTTTATCTCTCTTAATGTGCATTCCATTTACTTTATCGCACTTCTCCATTCTACTCATTAATCCATTCCTAACATCCACACTCCCACTGAACTCCCTCACCCCGTCAAATCCACAACATCAGAGTTTACACTCGTACTTCATGTCGTGCGTTAATTTTATAAGGTCTGAGTTTCTCATCTCGGAAATCTTTCTCATCGCCTCCTTTCATGAGAAACGGGATGTAATTGACCACTGAGGTTTGCAAAAATAAGCTGATGTTCTCACAGTATAACTCGAAACGGGTAATTATATTTTGATGGGAAAATTAGCAGAGCTAAACAAGCTGGTTTCCGCCATTACTTACATTTTTGACACGGGTTTGTAAATATATGCATTTATCCTACTATCTTCTTTGTGCATTTTCTCGGAATGGTAACCGTTTTACATTACGTTATAACAACTGTTTCAAAGACGATTCGGCAAAAAATATCATATGCAAGTCTCCGCAGTATTTAATACAAACGACTTAGGTTTCGGCGCATAGTGTCATCATAAGGTGTTAATGATGATGGATAATGATGACGCTCTGCATCAAAACTTAGGTCGTTTGCATAAAATAATACGGTGACGTGTATAAATAGTCTTTCTTCCTCTTTCATCCTGAAGAGCTACCTCAAACTAGAGGCCTAAACAGTGGGTTTTGTTATTTTAAAGACACATTGGATTTTCTTCTTCGGTCAGGTGTTTATATCTCTCTTCTTAAAACAATAGATATTATCAGCTCCATTTGCCATACCGATCAATCATATCAGTTTCCTAGACATTTGGCGAATGGGAAAGGCTGAAAAGCGCTATTCATGAACTTCACCAATCATTATCCCCACAAGGGGTTCGTCTGATTCCATCCTTCGCTCGCCATTCTGCCCTCTTCTCCATCTCGTCCCTCTGATCTCTTTCTTCATCTATCCCTCTCCTTTAAGTTTCACCCCATCTTTTCTCCACACCTACAATTCCTTCGTTATCTTCGCATCTTATCCCACTTCCAAATCCTTCAGCCACCTATATCATCCACCCACATTTTTTCCATCCGCTAAATTTTTTTATCCTTCCCGCCTCACAATGGAGGCTTAATTGTATGGAATCGCGGGTATCTCTCAGCATCCACACAATGGTGGCCGATGGGGCAAGAGCTACTTAGACCGCGTCGAGGGACCATATATATCCCATTCCACCGCCTGCCTCACGACCCCTCTCCCTCAATCCAGATCTTCTTCTCCTACACTTACCAACTCGCCACTCGCCTCTCCAACAAAGGAACGATTACGGCGATAAAGTGCTTCCCTCGCCTCCTTCCCTCCCACCTCGTACGTTGGCGGAAATGGGGTGGGTTGATTTTTTAGATTCTCGGAAGAGACGCAAAAATTGAGTGAAGAAATGAGCGATGATGTCTGATTCCCCTCGACGATCGGTAATCTCCATTTTTCTCGAGCGATGCACAGGTTGGTCCAGAGAGTAGGAGGATGAACTTTGAAGAGCAAAGTGTATGCAATGGGGAAGCTGAATCCGTGGAAAGAGGAGAATGGGGATTTAGGTGACTTAAGATTAGTTGGGGTGGATTTTCAATTTTGCGCGAACAATGGGTTGGGATAAAGGGAAGAGAGTACTGAGAGATTTGAATATTTAATTCCCGTGTTCCCTAGAGTCGCTAATGGAAAAGTGTCGTTAAACGCGAAAGGTGCGGAATACCTTTTCACATATTTTAACCTTTTTTATTATTTTTTCATAAACGGTGATGTTCTTCTTTTGACAATAATTCATTTTAGTTTACAGATTTTAATCTCAGTATATGCCGAAGTTGAAATTTCAGAATCGATTTACTGCAAGTCTATTTTCAAATAATTAGGTTTCATAAGAATAAGCTAGCAAATTTTAAAGCTAAAAAGTAAGTATTGTGATAAATTAAGATATTTCAGCCATGGTGAAGCTATAAAACTACTATTAGATGTACTTCTTCATATGACTTTCTAAGAATTTACACCAAAGGATCAAACGATAACATTTTTATTTCCAGCAGTGATTAATTTATTTATTAAAAATTAATAATTCTAAATATAAGATATAGTTTGTTAAGATCTAGTATTTTCTTCAAATTTTTAATCTTATATATTCGTACAGATTTCCTCAAATTTTTTCCTCTCCTCAATATCCTCAATATTGCATTATATCTTGTGGTTTTCTTAAGCTTAATCTTAGGATTTTTGGAAGTTTAATTTGTTTGTCTTCGCCCCAATAAATAAGAGTAACTCCCAGCATGGAATTTCGTCACTCAAACTGAGCCAATGACAAGCGTAAAATGATGATCGAGAAATGTAGTTCAGTTCAGATGAAAGGAAGTCGTACCCCGCCTCAACACGCGTTGAAGTCTTGAAAAATTTCTAAGATCAATCATCGCTCATTCGAAATACCACCGTTTTGTTTCGCGTGTTTAAGCGCCAGACAATGAAAATGATAATGGTTCGCCCGTTGTAATGCTCCAAATCGGGACATACGCAATTATCTTCCCATCCATTCGTGGGCAGCCCACGCATCCCACGTCTTGAGAAACGATTAATGAGTCTTTTACGAAGCGGAGGAAATCACCATTCCCATTAATCACCCCTTTCACTCCATTGGTAACCCAGAGATAAAAACCAATCATCGAAACACCGGGAGGTGCCCCCAAAAACGATCTTGATCGAGACCCTGATAAAGAAAAGGGGGTGGGCCAATTAAACCATTTTTCGTGCTTTATTCGAATCTAGACTTTCCTCCCATTACACCCTCGTGGCAGACTCATCTCAACTCATCTCATAGTTCTCATTCTGTCGTGGCTTTTTACGTTGCTGGCCGGAGATCGAGGTGGTTCGTAGCGGGGAAATGGATAGTCTTAAAGAACGCCACGGAGAGGTATTGCTCGCATCTTCCCTCTATCTCTGGCCCCCTTTCTTTCTCTCAGCAGGTTGCGGCTTTTCTTTATCTGGGGATGAGATCTAGATTGGATCTCTCGACTCACGTCGAGGAAGAGCAGGGCATTGCCGCGCATCCTTACTTGCTCGAGGAAGAGCCAAGTTCCCAAAGGAGAGAAAAAACTGAATAAATAAACTCGTTTGCGCTTTTTTATACAAGCGCGAAGAGCAAATATGTTTGAAAGAGGATTTAGTTTCCTTTTATAGGTGTAATCGCATCGGCTTTATCAATGAAAGGGTCAGGAGAACAAACATGATTTCCCCCGTATACAGAGAGTGAGAAAAAACGGAGGTGAGAAAAAAGGAACTGTATTTTTGAGAGAGAAGGAGAACTCACTAAATGAATATGGTAATTATACACGTGCCTTATGCTCCTATTTGATAGTTGATAAAAATGAGTAAGTTGTGGCCATAGATTTATTAGATATATTCCATTAAATAAGAGGAGGGTAATTAATAATAAATAACTAACCACCTCTCAATGGATATTTACTTTTAAGTTAGCCGAAATGTATTAACTAAATTTATTAAAAATGAATGTACATAAATTAGAATTAATTTATTAATTTTAGTTAATTCTTCGTAGAAAATACTTGAACATTCATCTCCCAGGCCCTGTGTACGCATCGTATTATATACAATTTTACTCTCATTTCCCTTATTCTCTCTCACCTCCAATCTTCTCTTGCATGAGTGATACAAATGTCACTATTTGAGAAAAAAATCAGGCTCACATTGACGAGAGAAAATATGAAAAATATATATGAGCCCATTAAATATTTTACGGCGACAGGAAAACTTTTCTTGAGTCTATATACAAAGCTTTAACCCAGGATTGTGTCAATCGAATAAAAACAAAGGTGCAATATTAGTTTGAAAGCGCTCTTTAGCCACTCAATTTTTTCCATAAACTTAACGGGTTGGACCGAGATGGTGAATTCCATACAGAAATCAAGATATTTTTCCAACTTTTTTATCAAAATTTGTTATTAAGCTATCTTCGTTTGGTATCTTCGCACTAGATACCTTATAATTAAAATGGCTTTTTTCCATGACGATGAGCAACACTACGTGGAATATCCCAAGTGAATGAGTTCATAATTCATGGAATTCTTTTCGTAATACAAGCATAGATATTCACTGTGAAAATCCATAAAGAGGCTGTACGATTTCTTAATAGAAGAAAACATTTCAAAAATGTATTAATAAAAGCCACCTGGTGCTATAAATTTCTGTTGAGTTGATGACTTAGTAATTGCCCTCCAAGAGGTATCCAGCCAAATTTCATTTGAAAATAAACTTAGGAGTATTTCTCCGATTGAATACAAAGTGGGATATATAAGGAAGTGAATGAACCTGTGAAATAATAGACACAAGCACTCATTAGGTTTGAGTTTATGCTACACGAGCCATGAGCATAAAAGTTCAACACTTGCTGAATATCTATTAGAAAACATGCAAATGACGTCCAACCGGAAAGAGTGGTATATTTCGGGGTACGATTGTACCGAGTGGACAACTCCGGACACGATTATTGTTGTCACGGAAGAGATGAAGGACGTGGTCCGTTGAAATACGGCCAAAAAACACTTGGAGTTCTTTTTCGGAAGGAAGGAGTCGACTTCGAATTGTGATAGGAGAGGATTTTGAGAGAGGCCACGTGACCTGTAGTACAAGAGGAGACACGCCGAGGAAGTGTGAGAGACTCAGAAAGACGTGCACGTGACTCAACTTCCTCCCGAAGGCGATCTCTTTTCTTTTCGCTGTGACCCCCTAAAGGTCGCGAGGTCAAGGACCTGCAGTTTCCTTTTTCGGCATCACCAAAGGAAATATCGATAAAAGACTTAAAAGCATTTTGGCTCACGGAGAGGAGACTGTTTGTATGCTTCCTTCCACAATTTTATACCTTCCCACCGCGCTGCTGCATTTCCTGAATTTCGGGAAAAAAATAAGCGAAGCCCAAAATTTTAACGATCTGAAGAGAGTGGTGTACTTTTTGGTATTCCGCTCGACTGTTTCCTTTTCTGGGTCAACGTTTCCAATACTTTTGTACAGAGGATATCTTCGCTTTATCCGAGCACTAGAGAGCATCCATACCGAATATCTGCAAAAATTTATTTGTCCTCATTCTCATAACGCTCAGCATGTGCAGTCGTTATTATTGAAATTGTGTTGCCTCTACTCACCAGAAAATATTGCAATTAAGAATGGGAGATTATTACGACCTTTACTTCCAATAGGTTGATTGAAAATAAAATCTTCATGTAAATTAACATATCAAATATTTGGAACGTTTCCATGTCTACGGCATCCTTTGAATACTGATTTGTAATTCGCTTGTTTGTAATTGGAGATTTATAAGATAAGTAATTAAATTGAAAGATACTTATCGGATGTCAAAAGTGCCTTAATTCCATGGACACTAGTATGAGTAATTAAGAAAAAGTATTTTGGTAAAAGATTTCTAAAGTGATGCTGACCGCAATTTTCTGAATATTATAGATTACTAGAAAAATAATAGCTGAAGTAAATAGATTTGTAATTCTGAATTATTCAAACATTATTTGGTGTCTTCGCACTCTTGTATTTCATTACTTAAAACCTCTATTCATGAAATGGGTTTTCGCAGAAGTAGCGGTTTCGATCCACAGCCAACGGCGCATTTTTGCATTACCTTAATACTCGTATAAGGACAATTAGATTGCCAAAATGGGGGATGATCAAAACAAACCTCAGCCCTTTACTAAAACCAACACACATTACCTTCTGGATACTCAATCTCAGATTAACTCTCAAGCAGAAACAGTGTGTTACCATGAAATAATAAATAGTAAACAGCGTCCGGATGGGAGTAAATGCATTTGCTAGAATCTTAGCGAAACGTTAGGAAAATAGCAAGATTTCCCCGCAGCGGAATATCACGGAGTGCGCGATAGCATCGGAGTGCGCGCCATTCAGTTTGTGTCCGGACAAAAGAGAAAGCAAAGAGAGATGCAGGAGACGAGGAAGATAAACGCGAATGAATGAATGAGTGTGGCGCGCATGGCGACAGTTTTTCCTTTTGAGCCCATATCTCATAGAACTAAAAGAACACGGAATCTGTAATCTGGGACACACACACACACGGGCTGTTCAGGAAGGGTAAAGCCGTCCCTAAAGCTTTGATGCGAGGATACGTTCTCCGCTTTTGTGCACCCCTTTTTGAAGCTCTCGTAGCGTGGGTAAATTCAGCTGCCCCGGTGACCCCGCTCCGCTTGCCTGCTGGATACGGATCGAATCCCGTCCGCGCCATTTGCTTAAACTATGCTAATATTCCGCTACTGTTGGAATTCCTCTCTCCAATTATTTGGAAGGCTTTCAGCTTCATTCTTTTGATAATTTTCCGGAGCGAATTTCTATTAGGAAAGTAAAATTAATTCATGTTCACAAAAATAATGTGAAATTCCTTTTCTCTGAGGATTTAAGACGAGTGGGAAAAATTCTGCAGAATTCTCGAAAACTGCTTATGGAAACAAGTAACAAAGGAAACTTGGTGAGCTGCGTACGTAGTATGAGTAATTTAAAAATTCTTAATGACGAGGCTTTATCTCGTTATGCTTAAGATGGTAAAGATTGATAGGAAAAATCCTTCGTTAATTTTATTCAACAAGTAGAGCAAATGAGAACATATGAACTTGTTGCCAAGTGTTTATATATGTTTTGGTACTAACTGATGGGAACGAGATGCCTAGTTTAATTAAATTTAATAACTTAAATAGAATTATGAAGGTGACAGGATAGTCACGTTGGCACCGCGTTTTTTCTTTTGGTGAAACTAATTCTTGGTTTGATTCTTGTTTGTGACGTAGCATCAAAGAAAACTTCGGAGGCTATCTGAATTAATAGAGGGTAGCCATAGCCAAACATGGCAAGGTGGGGATTGGAGATTAGACCACGTCACCCACGGTGAACACCGCATGGCAATATTACTGAATGAGATGCCGTGCCGTAGGCAAGAATATTAGAATTATAAATATGTATCAAAAATAGATCTTTCTGGAATGTATTAGGAAATTTATTTTTATATCATTGAATATACCTTTATATTATATTTATGCATGGGATTCCTGCAAATAAAAAATCATGATGAACCTTATTAGGTGTATTCATAAAGAGGCATTTTTTTAAAATGGAAAAATATCAAAAGCAAATCGCAACTAAAATACTGTCTTCCCTATGAGATGTCCATGATCCGCAACAATGGGCAGCAATAATTACTGAGAAGTATGACAAGAATGACTGCTCTAACCTGTCATTCGTGTGCTCATTTAAATCCCTCCGTACATCTCAATCCCTTTCATGAAATCTCAACCGACCTACCCATTAAAAAAGGGTATTCCCTCACCCTAATGCATACGTCCTCGCACACCCTACTAAAATCCTTTTCATCCCTTCTCCCCTTTTACCCCCCGTAAAACTCAGGTGTAGCGTGAATCACCCGAACGCGGCATGAAAGAGCTGCGGAGAAAGAAGAAGGGAAAACTTGTCACTTATGAAAAGGACGCAATGGGGAAAGCGCGGATAGGGGGAGGGAATCCCTTTGAATTGCTCGCTCTTTCAAGAGAATCAGAATTATAGGGAAGGTATGGGAATAGATAGATGACGCAATTGGAGATCCTAAGGGGAATCAGAGCGTTCGATATCAGTTTCAATTGAAAAATGCAAGAATGACGAATCCGCAATTTATGATATATGATTTTGGGTTGAGGAATTAGATTCACACCATTCACGATTTATCTCTCTTTCATCAACTGCAGCTATTCTTACCGCGATTATCCTTACCAATAGCTACTCTCAGACAATTAATATCTCCATAAGTAATTAAATAGGAAAAAAACTCTTCCTGGAACATATCTAAAACATTAAATAGTCTTTGTTTCGAATTGTACGAGCTAGTTTTTGTCTAGTTCAGACTGATATAAGGATTATATACCAGTTCAATGCTCGGTTATTTTCCTATACTTATAGATACATTCACAAGATTTCATTGTTTGAGGAATTAGAGGCGTTCTCATCTGGTAGAAAAAAGGAAGACGCAACGCGTTTCAGCCCTTAACAAGAAATATTCCTAAGGCTACCTATCAAATAAAGAGGTGGCCACAAGATTAGGTGCCTAGTTATTCATTTATCCATTTCATTCGAAGTTAACCTGTGACACTTATGACTAAGGTAAGAAATGGACACTACTCTCCTGATGGCAATCGTTTGTTACTTACTTAACATGTATCCTCCATGGAACTTGAAGGGTTCAAAGCAGAATTTCCGACAACGTGATAATTAATATCCAGATAAATTAATTTCCTATACATTTATAAAATGTTTGATTTTTCTCTATAATAAGAATTCGATGTTTTATACCAACTGAATATTCACCGGAGACCCTTGAAACTGTGTTGCTAAAAGTATTCGTGGGCATGCTGGTAACAGTCACCCAGAACTCTGCCCATGTTCTTGGCTCTACTCATTCAGACCATCAAAGTCCCTCAGCTTCTCGGTCCATAGGCGATGTCGAGAGAAAAGGGGACTTGAACAAAAGGGGTACGTTGAAGGTGGAGTCTGAGATGAGAGCGGAGATAGAGGAATTAAACGTAGGAAGAAGATGCGAAGATAAAAAGAGGAGAGACCATGCAGTCTGTGGCGTGGGAGGGAGATTGCGAAAGAGTAGTATCGCCGGGAAACACCCAGCAACCCCTGAAACACGCGCGTCCTCCCTGCATTCATATGCTAATGTCCCAGGTGATGTGGGGAGGGTTTTTCGTTATGACCCCGGGCGACGCAGCTGCTACCGCGGCAAGGACCTGGTAACACACACCCGAGCCATCCCTGAAGGGGACTAGGTCGTAGGACCAGTCGGAGAGAAAGAAAAGTACTTTCTGCCTCCAAACATCTACGCCTCGGACATGAGGAGGACAAGCACGCCCGTGGCGATTCTATGCTGATTACGTGTCGCCCGTGGTGTTTCCGAGGGAAGGGCTAAAGCGTGTAACACTCGGCGTATCCCGCGAGAACCGTGTTCTTCCATTATGACCGAAATTTCGCCTCTCGCCACGCGTGTATACTGCGCCCTGTCGCTGTTCTCCACTCTCCGCGGATTTTTATTTTCCTCCGCTTTTTTCCTCATTTTTGGGTCGGAAAAAGTGGAAACTCCTGTTAATTTGGCTCAGCGCAACGCTTTTATTTTGAATAAGTGTTTCGCGTAGGTAAGCAATTTTCCTAGCGGAATTGTCTTCAGTTAAGAATTCCTACGAAAATATGAAGGGAAATTGATCTAAATACGTTTGGTTAATATGATTTTCTGCAATCTACTCGATTAAAGTGCGCATAAATGGGTATTCCATTTATGATGATTTGTAATTAATTGTTATTCTAGTATTTACTATACACCGAAGTAGCATTTACTAGCAATTGTAGTATTAGTTACTGTATTCGTAATTGCTTAAAATTGTCGCTGAAGACTCCATCTTAAATGAGCAATAATGAATTATATTACATTTAGAAATAATAGATCATTTAGAAAAAATAATTAAACAGTTGAATTTTGTTAATTTATTTCCAACCCATTTAAATTTCATGTAATGTATTTTACTTGCAGTAGACATTTTAAAAAAATTACGAGTAATATATAATTATCAATTAGATGTGAAATATAGAAAAAGAATCACAGATATTTCAGACTTACAAATCCTCGTCGATAAATTTTTTTTCCAGAAATTTCAATATCAAATTTAATAATAGAGCGTAAATCGATTTGTGCATCTATAATTACAACAAACAATAAGTTAAGAAATGAACGGAATCCAATGGTCGGAAACAACAGAATCTCAAAGTTTGAACTCGAACGAAAGGGAACGCTCAAGTCAAATATTTGGAGAGATGCTAAAACTGTTGGATTCTGGAATTACCCAACTTTAAGATATTCATGTAATCAGCGAAGGAAACCCCCGAGCCAGCAAAGAAGGAAATTCGATATTCCGAACTCTCTTCCGAGACCTTCTTTCGAGATATTTGCGGGAATAATCGGATCTACTTTCTCCGCTGATTTACATCAATCATTAGCGATTTCGAATAGAATCTTGAATGGATGAGATGCTTGACACGAAACCTAACTCATAGGGGATAATGAAAGAAAATATGTATCTCTTTGAGTACAGGTCTTCCTAACGTTGCTTTCAATGTTTTCCAAGATGATTTACATAATTCGGCAAGGAAAAGTTTTTGCAAGCTGAATAAAATTTCGTAAGGTGTACAAGAAGTGAAAAATAGTGACTTAGCAGTTTCACTTCTTGTACATACAACCTTGGGTAAAGTCACACACTTTCTTGAGCAAAGTGTAAACTCATTTTCATTATTTGTTAATAAAATTTTATTATTAGATACAAGTTCATAATTAATAAAATGGGACCGTTCTTAAAGAATACGCAATAAATTATATGTATGATTTGTTGAGTCTATGTTAATTTTCCGCACCCAAGTATTCAAGTCCCTTGCGCAGGGGACCCTGTATAACTTTAGAAGGGAATGTATCACTCGGAAAACCTCGATATTCAAAGTATGTGAATGTAGGTTCGCATCCCTCTGGGAAATTAATCATCAGCTCCAGATTTTGATACGCCTGCCTCTTATGAAACCGTAATGAAATCCTAGAGCGAATGAAAACATCGTCGCAGACGACGAAGGACCGCATTTCACCTCCACCTTTCTTCATTTTCCGTCTCTGTTTTCAGTTCTCGGCGCCATCCATAAAGCTCCCTGCTCATCAAACTTTTAAAGCACATCCCGAATTAATCACGGGGTTCCAGTGACTGATTCTACGACTCCCATCTGAAGGGGGCGCCGTTAGACATTTCGGGAAGGAATAAGGGAACAGAGTAGGGGATGAAAAATTGGAGAAAGAAATGGCGTGAAGAAGATGAGAAAGAGGTGGAAGGCAGAGAGATGATGACAAGAAGGCTCAGAAAAGAGAGAAGGGAATATAAATCAATCATTCCGGAGATAATTTTAAAATGATTCAATACGAAAACAAAGTTATAATGACCTCAATTAAGATGTTCTCATTATACATATTCATATGTTACAGATCTTACTTAAGTGGGAATTGCTTTGTGTCACGCGTTCCAAGAAAAAAATTCTTACTGAAGAAATTTCTGCATTTGCATTGTGAAATGTTTGCCTGATATTTTTTGCTTTCTTCCTTCCTTCTCCATTACTACTCGCACTAGATTACAACGAGAAATGAAAAAGGTTTAAAATTGAGAGAAATATTCTAACACGTAAGAAAAATAGGGGGAAAATATTTTGGAATCCACATAGTAAACGAAAATAAAATAGCACATTATTCAGAGGGGTCTGCTGAGGAGGAAAGTTTTCATTTGGGTCGCAATTTAGGCTTCTTTTGTTTATGGAGGTAAAATTAAAAGAATTTTTTTCTCGCTGTTAATGGAAATGCGTTTTCATATATTCTGGATAATGTTTCTATTTTCATCTTTTCATTAAGTACTCCTGGAGATAAAAACTGAATAGCGCAAACAGATTCATTGATACATTCAAATTACAATTTTAAGATAAGCTATTTTATATGAACTTCAGGTTAAGGAAATTTTAAAGGATATAAATTATTTTCCATATAATATTTTTATATGTACAAATCCTTACCCATTCCTTTCAGATATTTTCTTTCGTATAAATAAAAGTCACCATAGCCGGAATTCGGTTTCACGATGAAAGATTTTACCCAGAATCGCACATTTGGAAAATGCCTCGGAGTGGCTTCGCGCGTAATACATAACGAATCGGTATTTCGAAAGAGGGCGGATAAAACCTGTATGAGGTTACGGAATAAAGAAAGATTGGGAAGGAAAAGACTTCCATGTTTATGAAATCAAAACAGGGCTTTAATTACCACAGGGAATGGTACGGAAGGCCACAGCCTCACCCCTCTATTTCCTTGGACCAATTTCGGAAGGAAGGGAAGAGGATGGGGGATTGGACGGGAGGATTCGGCGAGCTTAGTAAACGAAGCGCTGGAGGGAAGTGAGAAAGAGAGTAGGTAACGCGTAAGGGGCGAAGGAATGATGGAAGAAACTCGAGAAAATGAGAGAATTTTGAGTAGGAGGGCGGAGCTGTGAGCGTGGAAGGAAGGAAGGAAGGTGTTTTGAATGAAAACGAGGCAGAGGATGCAAAATATGACGTGAGGTGGAATTGTAAGAGGGATCGGTAAGTGTGCCGGCGAATTTTGGAAGAAACGGAAAAGGGGGTCTCGGCGCACAAATGCGGAAATATCGTAATTGGGAAGAGGATGAGGAGAATAAAATTTTCCGTGGATTTCTGTATCGGTATATAAATATTCTGCCTTTAGGAATTGGCCTTTTGTATCGCTCCACGTTTCGATTCTTCCTTATATTGGCGGTACTCCTTCACATCGTGTGCTTCTTTTATTACATAACAAATCCCTCGGATTTACCCATGAATTAGCTAGTGTTTGAGGCACTATAAAACAAACCACAAAATGCAGAGAAAAGAGAATTTTTTCATTTTTAGAAATGGAATCTTTCTATTCAGAGTTATAAATTGTTTTTAATGATATATTTACTCAATAAATTTTGTAAGTCTCAAATAACAGCTGCTCTGCGCTTGAATTTCTATAAATGATTTAACCGTTTGTAAAAATGGAAAACTGAGAAATTTAACTTCTTGATAGAATATTAATTTAAAAAATTTCAATGGAACAAAGTTGTGATAATTTATTTGTCAAAATACTTCAAAGTTTTGCTGAATTTTATCCATATAAAAATGGTAACTTTGCCTCTGTAATCAGTATGATTAGACCCTATTTCGTGTAACAGCATTACATGAATAAAATAAAACTTCATATTTTCCACACTAATTTTAATAAAGACTGGTTTAGTGTGGGATATATTAAGTTCCTTTCCGTTATTTAAACCTATTTCCCCTTTTTCCAACATCACTCATTCATTGCCAAATAACTCAAAATAATTTAATTGTTTGTATTCGTTTCGAATGCTAATTTTAAAAATTCACAACGCTTCGTAGCATTTCCCCAGAGTTCTTAACCCAAGGACAGAATGTTATGAAACAAAAATTTTAAAGGTCTTCAAAGCATTTTTACATCGAAGATTCATGTAAAAACTAGAGTGTATGTGATTTACATAACATCGTCTTCGTACGCAATGCACCAATATATTTGTTTACCTCGCGATGAGATTGCTTCTTTAGCGGCTTAAGTCCTTTTTTCCTTTCGAATAGAGCCTTCCCCAGTATCCAGAAAACAATGATACGCTTTATAGCATCTTTAACGCCTCTAGTAGACGGGGTGCAACGCGCGTCGCAGAGTGAGATAGTAAATGGATCCGGAGAATCGGCGACGAAAGCCCGTCAAATCCCTTATCGCGAATTCGCCGAGACGCTCCTCTCCTTCGCTTGTCTGGACCGCTAAGGGAGGGGCGAAGAAGCCTATAAGAATGTCATTAAGAATTCAGTACTTCCCGACACGGGAACCGAGAGAAGAAAACTAGATTAAGGTCCCGAAATAAGGGGATAAAAAATTTATTTAAATTGTCTAAGAAAAAAAGGAGAGAGTGAAAAGACGAAAGAGAAAAAAAGTTGTTCTCACCCAAAGAGCGAGATCTTGTTGGAAGTTTCCGAGCGGGAAGTTAAAAGGAACGTGTAACTTACGTCGTACCGACGGCTTTCGTTCCCGATAACATGCACTATTCTGCCTTTTCTATTAACAGAACTCTGATGCTACACGAAGCTTAAATAGAAGCGTTCGCCATAGTAAGATTTTCAACCTTCCCTGGAGCTACACTTTAATTTACAGATAGGTTTCATCGTGTTCATTATTTCAATTTATCTACCCTTCCGTTTTATAAAGGCTATTTACGAAAATGAGGTAATAAGGTAATAATTTCCTTTTTTCATCTTTGAAAAGAGAACCATGTAGTTTTTATCACAATTTCAAAAGTTATTGTGGGAGACAGACGTATTGTTTTACTTCAAGGTGCTTAGAAATATGACATAACACCGTTTGGAAATGAAATAAATACATGCTGGTTTATTACTGGTTATTATTTATCGGCATATAATTCTGGTTAATATTTTAGACGAAATATACAGACTGATGTAAAGGAGTAGAGTAATTTATGCAGACGTATTGACGTTGAAATCAGACCACAGTGCAATTGTAACATATGTTTGTAATAATATTAATATATAATTAATAAAGAATAACTCTCTTAATTTGCATATTTATAAATTAGTAGAATATACTAATACTTGTAGTCACGGTTAAGCAGATCATATTTCTTTCCAACGCGCCACGTCCAGTTTTAAGGTTTTACACACTCGATGCCGGAGAACCTTGTTCTGAACTATAAGCACACAAGGGAGTAAAGTGAGAAACCCATTGCAAAATGCCAAGAGGAGTCATAAATTTCCGTGCGAATCTCTTATCCTTTTAGCGGATGCTTTTTGCCGGCGAATCTTTAGCGGCGAGCGGTCAAAGACTCCCGCAGGAGGGAGTTGCAACGACCGAAAAATTCGGGAAAACGAACGAGCAGGAGATGAAAGCAGAGGAGAGTTGAAAGGCGAAGTTGCCACCCGCGGCGTGCAGAATCGGAACCTCTCTGAAAGGATTCCTAATGCGCTCCTGACGGACACGCTGACAATTTACGGCGGGAACTCCCTCTTGTCTTGCGTGGGAAGTGAGGGCGAGAACGCCGCGCATATGGGTCGTCTTCATAGACACCCGGTAACTATAAGAGACTTCCCTGGCGCCTCTTCAAATGACGCTATTTAAATATTTTCGGATGTTTCTTTCCATAAATTCTTCGGGAATGTTTTGAGTTTGAAGTTTCTCGGAAGAACTTCAAATGCATTACGAAATGGAATGTGTCGAAGATGCTGAGTTATAAGGAAAGACTGGTTCTTTCGATTTTACACCTGTCTTCAGGAATGATTTAGATAAAAAAACTACGTTATTAAAAGCACCAGATTTTATTAATGCTTTTTTGGGAAGAAGACAACTTTTAGAAGGGACTCGAAGAAATTCGAAACTAAATATGATTGGATTCATTTAAAATGAAGTACGTTCAGAATAGTGATTTTTGAAGACTGACTTGATATTCTGATTGGGTTTTCTGAAGTATCATGAGAATTTTTAGCTATCAAAATTCATAATTAATAAACTTCTCATTACAAGCAAGAAGAAATTACATTTCACTGTGGAATAATTTTAGTCGCAGATCAAAGAGTAACGAATTTCAGTCGACCATAGACTCAAGACTAAGATACTTAGGAAATTATTTAAAATATAGAAAATGTAAGAAAATTTTATTAAAACACTTACTTTATATTTAATTATTATAACAACCTCCTTGTCATTTTATACAATATTTCCAAAACAAATTGTTCCTATTGGCATAGTGAATGCAGCAATTTAATACGCAACAAAAAAATAGTGAAACAGTTTTAACCAAACTTGGGTAATGTAACCACTATAGCAATAGTTCAACTTATTGGTCTGGTAAACATATTATACTTTAATGTGTACATTAGTTTTATTTTTAAATGTAAAAAGCTGCGAATAAGTAAAATATTTTAAACCGTCAGTTTCCGGCAGGAATTGATGGGGGCACAAATAGAAGGTGTTCCATAGTTAATCAAGTGCACGGTTGTAGAAATTATTTGTCTTCCTTTGTTATATACAAAATCGATCCAAGAGTAGAATTGTACTTTATGGGTCAGACTTTTAAAAACCAATCTAAATTCATAGTTCCTAGGCATTTTAGAAACATCAATGTCATCAGAATGAATGCTGACAACCTGTAGCTAATGTTCTAACTTCGATGAAACGAGCGCATTTTCTG
Organism: Sympetrum striolatum; assembly: GCA_947579665.1. Lineage (NCBI taxonomy): Eukaryota > Metazoa > Arthropoda > Insecta > Odonata > Libellulidae > Sympetrum > Sympetrum striolatum. Next base: position 96,760,168 of record OX388341.1, on the reverse strand, counting down.
ACTCTCCATCATCGGTCAATTTTATGTTAGTAATACATTAGGGGCCTAATGACTCATCATTATGACAATGACGTTGGGTGGGCGACGACAAACGAAGCTTAAAATCCAGGAAATATCTCTCAGTGGGTTCCACATTTATAACTGGGACGTCGATACTTAGAGCGTTAAAAGCGGTCTTTGAGTCTAGAACCGAGAAATGAAACGTGTGGAACAAATTAGCGGAGAAAATTGCGGGGATGATTTACAATGGGCGAAGGCCTTTTAGGAAGAATAAAGTGCAACCAGACGGAAGGCCGTCTCCTTCCCTTTTGGTTGAGCAATAGGCAATAATCACGCCCATCAGTAGCCTCTCGAAAGGAAGCCGTGGTTGGGATGGAAGGAAAAAGAAAACGTTTTTGGTGGTCATCTTTTCCTGGAGTAAGGGTTCTTCGCGATAAAGTAAACCGGAGTCACCAGGTGGGAGCAATATAGGCAGCTGATGACCATTTTACGATTCACTGATTTTCTTTACCTAATTTACCGAAAAAAGCATTTAGGTTACGTGGACGAGTTCAAGAGAGAATAGGAACAGAGGTATACATCTGGTTTAACATATTCAAAGTCTTTTCCACCTCAATACGACGATAACTCACGTTCATTCAGTCGTTGTATAGGTGACATTTTATGGTTATGAAATCTTTCCCTTCTAAATTTTGACGTCAAACCTCTTGGGACGTTGCTTTTGGGCACCAATATTTCGTTGCACCTGGATTGGTGTAACTATTAACCGTTCGACCCAGAAATATCAGGTATATTATTTTTATTGTGTATGCATTTATAATGTACTAGAATGTTTACGCGACCGCAGCCAATTCTCGTTTTCAATCCTCCAAATATCGTTAATTATTATTATAATGTTAATTGTTTGAATTTGTTGTAGAAAAAGTTTTTTCTAAACAGCTTGTTTTCACAAAAGAATCCTTTAAAAAAAATTTTCTCTTTTGAAAATAAAAATGTAAAGGAGCGAGAAAAAAATGGTCCAGAGAATGCTTATCATTAAGATAGCTAACTAACAATTAGGAGATGCGGAGGCAACCCTTGTGCAAATTTGAACCAATTTGTAACGAAAGAAAAAAACCCCTCTTGTTTTCCTTTGTGAAGAAATGATATCCAATTAAAGGAAAAACCTGAGTAGAAAGAAAAAGGGAGAAGGAAAAAAATAAGAAGAGTTCGCGTGAACGAACTTCAGCGAGAGAACAGAGACACTCACTCCCTTGAGAAGAGAGATCGCAATGTAAAAAGATACGGAGAGAAAAACAATTGCGAGCTTTCCAATCGAATGGTTCCAATATCCGGCGCGGAACGTTCAACTGAACAAGTGGCACCCTCAGAAGAAAGAGAGGCAGTTTGGGTGGGAAGCAAAGGGTGGAGGCCCCAAAGGGTGAGTGGAGATTTACGACCCCCGGACCTGTCCTCAGCAAGAGACGCTATCTCCAGTAGCACTGTGTGCTTAGTGTAAAAGAAAGCGCGATCGGGACCCTGAAGACAAGTGGTGACGATGGCCGAGGGACAGGGGAGACTGGAAGCTGTAGAGGCGTGAGAGGAAGAAAAAAATCTACTTCTTGAGACAAAAGGAAGAAGTTGGATATTTATGTCTTCCATCTCATCATCTCCTTCCTTCCCGTATCTCCCAATCCTTTACCCTTTCTAGATCCTCCCTCCCGGAAACAAAAGAGAAAATCGCTTATCCAACGGAGAAAATACAGCGATATTCCTCATGAAAGGGTTACATTATTGGAAAATGATTGATCGACCGTCGAAGTTCAATATCGATGTTCGGAAATGATTCTCTTCCTCATAACTTAAGCATTAGGGGGTGGGGTGAGAAGGAGAGCTTCGTTTGATTGGAAAAAGACGAGTCCGAAATCAAATCTCAAAACAAAGAATTCTCGCTACGCCTTACGTAGAAGACTCGACTGATGCTCTGTCTTTACTTTTACTTCTCCGAAAGGAATAAAGACTTCGACATTTTTTTCAAGAGCCTCTGGTTCATTTCAACTTTCCTCTCAAGAGAGGGAAAAAGAAAAGGGAGAAAAATTCGATAACTTTCTCACGCCATTGAATGCGTCACAGCCCTCCCGAATACCCCTTTCTGCTTCCGTTGTAAATCATGAAAGATCGCTTCGCCCAGTCCCTGATTCGATAGTGCATTCCTTGATTTGTAACAGAAAGAGTAAATATAAAAGAATTAAAGATTGGAGACGAAAAAATAGGTCTCGAAGATGAACGCAATTCGAAACAGGAAAATAATCAGGATATATGGATTTGTTTTCGTGAGCATCGCACATACATTTATTTGTACATATGTATATTGTTTCCGAGAGAATCTATGCGATTTGCTATAGCATGACGTGCTTTCACGTGAAATTTGAATTCCCAGGGAGAGAAATTTCTTTGCTTTTCCCTTTGTGGGGAATGGGAGTGGAAGGAAGAGACAAAGGCACACACAAACTGCTCAATCGGAGGAACTTATTTTCCCTCCCGGAAAAATATTCAATGAAGGAAATATTTTGTAGAGTTAACTCGAATCTGAAAGGTTAATATTAACTTTATGAATGAACAAGAACGGTGGAAAGGCGAAAGGATGTTTGAATAACTTCGAAAGCAAATTTGACTAGTATCGAATGGTATCGGAGGGGAATTAAAATTACGTAAATTTTCGGAGAAAACCAAACATATATTAAAAATGTTACGGTGCTTTGGAATATTGAAATTGCTAGAATTTGAAATCATAGTTTCTATGCTTGAAAATAATAGCAACATAGCATACGTATAATATAGTAATACCCCCTATTTCTCCGAAAGTTGACAATTTTTAATAAATATTCGAACGAAATTAATAACGTATTCTTTCTATTTTCCTATCCAAATATTTTAGGCTCGTGAGGATTTAGGCATAAATCCGCTTACCATCACGCTGATTTTAAGTTCTTTGTAAGCCAAGGTAAACGTCATTCACTTCAACAGACGATTTCATTTATAGATTTAAGTGGACCGAATTCGAACGAAGGCCCCTCGGGTAGTGCACAGAGATGAAATCAGCCTCCAGCGATATTCCTATTTCCCTGGTGAGTAAGACTCAGCTACCATTTATGAAGAGTGGAAAAACGATCAATGTGACTGCCGTTTGATTACTCTCCTCGATCATTCGACTGGATTATTTTGGTGCATTACCGCATCCCATGAACGATTTGCCGCTCAAATCTCCCATTTTTTTTACTTCGGTTATCCCCTAGGGGAAAGACTTTCAAGGTTAGACCAAAAGCATGGATATGAAGTTGACAGTGAAATGATGAAATGTTTTTTACCCACGACGCTTACAAGCTTTCAATAAAATTCAAGTTGAACACGAAGTATAAAAGGGCGAAGATTATTAAGATAAATTTATATAAGCACCTCGGTTAATAAATGTTCATAATGAAGTGATTAAGAAACAAGTTCGTGTTCTTCTTTCATAATTTTATATTGTTCATCATCAACAGTAAAACGATTTGTTTTAAACGATACAGCTATTGAAATATCGATGATTTGGGATTAGGTGGGATGAATACAACTGCAAATATTTTATACTGAATGGGATGATAATCTATCTGCTCCTGAGGTCATCTAATTGAGGATATGTATATTCAAATAATTTAATTCACAGCGTTTCACATTCTATTCATAGCAATTTTCGCGTCTTAATGTAGAGAATATTCATTTCTTCAAGTACCTTCTAAATTTACGAATTTAATTTTGTAAATAATTCGCACTCTAAAAATAATCCAGTATATCAAGTGATGTTTTATTCTCGGCATACGAGAGAGTGAGCTCTTCAGATTACTGGAAGCGAGACTGACATGAGAGGGCGTTTGAAAGTAAGCCGTGAGCGCCAGATTTATGCGAAAGCGACGCTCTGCTTCGCTTCCGGCCTTGTTCCATTGTTTGCTGAAATTTGCTCACGAATATTAAACCGAGAGTCTGCGCAAACAGCTGCCTTCACCCTGACTCACTCTTCATTCACGCCTCATCCGTGCACACATCTATGATAATGAAAACATTGCTGATTAGATAGAGCCCTCAAAATGGCCTATTTCGTGTTGTTGGTGTATCGTTGAGTCGTCGAGAATTCAGTGCCGAGATTTCGAAATACTAGGCACTGTGTTGTACTTCAACTACTAAAAGACATCTTAAAGTTTCCTTAGTGCTAAAAATAGTCGAGAAGTTGAACACAGATTTCATACGTGGAGAGAATAAGCGTATCTATAGCTTGAAATGGCTAGATTCCACGGTACACGTTTGGGCTCTTCTTTAAAAATTTCATTAGATGCTTGGCGAGCAAAAATGTCAGCTTTTTTGTTATTATTAACATTATTTGTGAACATAAAAATGTATACATCACAGAAGAAATATCTTATTCTAAAATACGAGAAACTGCTTTGCGAGGGAACAACGAAATAGTTAATTTAGATAATCTGGAAAACTTATCCCTTCGTTATCGATAAATGTATTTACTTTTTAAAGTCGGTACTTTCTGCAAAATAAACATAAATCTGATTTGGTCATTTAAACTTATTTCACAGTTACAGTTTAAATATATAAAACCTGCATGAGAAACCCTAAGGGTATTCATCTGCGCAAACTAAAATCTTCATTCTTTCCGCTTTTATCCATCATATTTATCTTTGGCCTCCGACCAGCACGAAGATAAAGGGAGGATAGACGAAAGATAAATAAGCAGGATAATGAAAGATTAGCGGTGGAAGTGAATCGGATGCGGGCAAAACACCGAAATTATGCATGTGTATCGGATAGTCCGAGTTAGGTATGAAAATCGTTTTCTTTCCCTTTCTCTCCCTTTGGCTTCTTTTCCTCTCTTCCATTGCCCTTCTCTTCATCCCCGAAATCCCCGCTGCACACGTCCTTCACCAACGGCGTTTCCCTCTCTGCGAGGAATAAAAGATTTTTTTCGCTTCTCATTTGTTTCCACGAGAGGATCCCTTCCGGTGCGCACTAATTGAAACTCGGCACGTGGCTTCTGGTTGGGTTTGTCTGGGAGGCCAGAAATTTCGGTTGTGTGGAACGGTCCGTACGAGGAAAGAGAGGTGGTATTGCCTGGTTTGTAGAGAGGTTGTGCCCTGGGAACGAGACTACGAGTTTCGAAAGCCAAGGAATGATTGCATGAAAACAAACCGCGGAACGAACTCAGCCGCTGAGTAATTAGCTATTTGTCTTTACTCAGTCGGCCTCGTTTGAAGGTTCTGATACCTTCGTTATCTTTCGGGTTGAGAAATTTTTCGGGTGTTTCGATTGCTCATGAAGTCACTTCATTAAACGTTTGTTTAACATTTTATCTGGAGATATCTTGAATTTAGATTGCCCCGTATCGAGTAAACATCTTAATTTCTAAGAGTAGAGATTATCCATGTAGAACTTAATCATCATTTCCCACTTGGAGCTAGATTCTACGGACACCATGGTATTCCCGTTCCTATATTTATTGCAATAGTTTCTTTCTCATCTCCACGCCCTTCGAGCGATCATTGCCTAACTAAAATCAATTTCAAGTAGTATTAGTCATCAGTAACTGCTCCATCGTATGAGATGGTGACAAAAAATTACGCTTTCTGTCATCTGTCACCGTTTTTTTTCAAATATTTCAATTTCATCACATGCTATTTTGTGTTGTTAAAATTATCCCAATATCATAAGCAACATGTCAGTTTTCTTCATCTATATAAACACTTCTATTAATGTTTACGTTAATACTTGGAGCCTGAGAAAAGTTTCTCATGCATATATTTTATATTTCTGTGTTCTCCTATCTATCTTATGCAGAGAATCATCTTTAAGGGCGCTGGTGAGATTAAAAGCTTCACAGAGTAACGAACTTTCCCGCATCAATATCTTTCCATTTCGCATTCTTGCACATGGAGGTTTGCCCTATTTATCGCTGGGTTCAATAAACTCTAGTTTACCATCCGTGCACCTTCCTATTTACAGAGGAATCTTCGGTGCACTGCCGACCTCGAGAAAAAATGTAACAACGTGGCGAATGATCTTAAACAGGCGAGCACTTGAGCCTCGCGAGCAAGCCCCGTTTTGAAAGGGTGTACCACTCGCCTATGACGCATGTCACCAGGCAAAGAATCTCAACCCACTCCAAGCGAACCTCCACCCCACTTGAAAACCCATAATGCCTTTCACTCATACTTTGTCTCGAGGATTATCTCTTTTCTCCCAAACGATCATGTTTTGTGTTACTCTAATCTAGCTCTAAGAGTCAGAAGATTTTATTTCACTAGATATAGCTTAAGACTTGATTAAATATATGAGAGGTAAGGATCTGCAGTCTGCTTATTTAATAAAGTATGGTTTTAATTTTGATTAATTCAATTTCTCATTTAAAGCAACTGACATAGATTAGCAGGCTGTATGAAACGTATGACATTAGTTGATAATTTCAGTTAATAGAAAAAGGATGTAGGAGGCACACAAATATGTTAACAAGCATTGCCCTCCAATAAATTGCTGATCCTGTAATGCGTAATTTTCAAAATTAATTTGATTCGATCTAAACCATCGACATTTTAGACTAAATTGAACTCTATTACACAAACTGTAGTGTGGTGAATGACTTTCTCCGCGAACCCATAGCCTTGAGGAACGATTACACTTTCAAGGCGCCTTGATATTACTAAGCGTATAAGAAAAAAATTGCGAACTTGAGTTTGAGCTGAAATTCCTTGTAACGTGTAAAAGGATCCGACGCGTCTAAGCGTAAACATCTGCATGGTATCTTTCAATAATTCCTGCTCTCCGCCTTTCAACTTCCCTGTAATGAAAGATATTTACCCTCCTCATTTAGGCAAAAGCAAGGATTTTTTGTAGCTTTGCCGAGTGAAATATTTTCTCAGCTACAACTTCTGCCACCTAAATATGCTCGGCGCTGTTACGATGGCACATGTTAAAATTGCTGACGCATCCTTCTGCATCTTGAGGGAAGAGGAAACTGTTTTGGTGTTCATCCTCAAAAAGAGTTTAGGGAAAGGATCTATCTCATGTTTGGACTCAATCATCGCCCGCTAGATGGCGATAGCGAAGGAAGGCGGTCGACTCCCGACCGTTTACGTTCCTCCGAGTGAGATGTAAACAAGAAGGAAGGCAACTATGATGGAAGACGGATAAGAATTTCGGGGATGATGTTCCGCCCTTGCTTTTATGTCGCTGGCCACGTGGTGAACACGAGAAATCACAGCCGCTGAAGATCCTCGCCGAATGGATACGCCCCAGCGTTTACAGCCATATTTTGTGTCGTTACATAATTTGAAGATCATAAACAGATAGTAAATATTTTTAGGGTCGTTTTACTCTTCTGAGAATTTTTCGAGGTTTTTTTTCATAACCCCCGTTCCATGGATTTGACTTTAATCGTTTGTGTGGTGAACTGCTTAAGGGATTAATGATATATTGATGGCAATCAAAGGCTCAACATACAAAATATCTTGATTTATTTATCATCTAAATTCTAATATTAACGTACACACACGCTAAACTGCAATATATTACTCTTGTATAGTTCTTAGATTTTCACTAACAGGATCTTATAAAAACAGTGATTAATTTCAAAAATATTTAAATATTCAACTGAAAAGTATTTTATAAACAACTGTAGCCCATTTCTACAAAGTAAAAAGCTTAAATTGAAAGGCGCTCACGTGTGATAATTCGCTCTCTCCCGTAAATAGGAGAGCCTTGAATAAAATTCGATTTTTAAATAACTCATGTATTCACTCCATGTAGGCATTCATTATTTTTCAAAACCTCGTCTCTGGAAACGATTAGAACCGCCGAGCACCCCATTCATTCGAACTGCTGGGAAAACATTTCGAACACTTCCTCTCGTACGTCTTTATCTCCAGTTGTATACAATCCGATCCGTACATGGAGACACGCGTAAAAAACGTACACGGGCATAAAAGTAACTGAATAGAATGTCTACCGCCATTATATTTTTTTCCGACTCGGTTTTTGTTCTCCGGGCCGCAGTTCGTCTTGTGGAAGAGGGAGATAGGAACCGGGAGAGAATTGAAGATAGAATGGAAGAGAGAGAGAGCTAATACTCTCCTTCCTCGCCATTTCCCTTCTTTCTCCATTTTTTTTAACCTCCCCTTCTTCTTTCCACCCTCTTCTGCACTCCCTCTCCACCCTCACAACCATCGATCTCACCGGAGAAAACCATTCCGCTCCCCACTAAGGCGTTGTCTCCTGGGTGCTTTGTTTCTCAGGCCTACCGCCAAGGAGTGGGAGTCTCCCACCCGTCTCTTGCCCGCAAATCCCTCCCCGCTTCCTCCCCATTTCACCTCTCATTCCCTCCCCTCGACAAACCAACTCTGCCTTTTTCTTTCCCCGCCTTATTCAGCTCCTTTTTTCCTTACCATCCATTACACGCGTTTCTCTCGCTATCGATTTTGTTAGTTCTCCCTGCAATTCCCTCCTTATCTCTTTATCTCTTCTCCTTTTTTGCGCACCTTTGAAGCAATTTTTATGCGCATGAATTCGCACGTTTCGGACGCTTTTCGGTCCTCTTTGATCGCATCTTTTCTCTCGAATTCCCTCCGAATTCTTTTTCATCTTTGCCTTTTTATACCGCGAATTTGACTTTGAAATTCATTTTTGTCCGTTTGATTGCTTCCGAAGAAAACAATTGTTTTTGTCCTTTGGCTGGATGGAATCAAGCGCCTTCGTCTGCATGCAAATACTGCATCTCCGTTCCCGAAGTTATTCCTCCAAATCCTAAACTTTACGGATTAATGCATCCACGGAATTGGAGTCCGGCGTTATAATTTTCGGAATCCCTAGAACGTGGAATTGAATTTCACAGTTATAAATATTCAAGGTGTGAGACACATTAATGTTATGAGTACGCTGAATAAAATACTCTTGAGAGGCATTTGCAAGATAAGGATTCAGTTCAGCAGTTTCTGTTAATGGAAAAATAACTGATGATTATGAGTAATGAAGCAGAAGTCCATAATTTTGCTCTTGCTTTAAATTGAGGAATCAAACGAGACCATTCCTTAGTCTTGAGTTGTAATTTATAGTTTGAATAATTATTTAAACTTCTCGTATATTTTAATTGCTATTCACATACCATATATTACAAATGCAACTACCTCCTTTCTTCTTCTTCCTTCAAATTTGCATTTCTTCAGTTCTTCAGTCACATTCTATGCAACATCTCTCTAGCCACGCATTTCGTTACTCGTTTTTCGTTTAATGTCGTCACGCAATTCTACGTCATAACATGCAATTCTCGTAAATATTCGTTCAAACGGGGTTTTTATCATGTTTCGATTCATAATTATCTTTTAAATGACGATTTATATTTAATTTATAATGTTTTATTTCTTAGAATTATTCAAACTTATTCCTCAATCTTACAATTACCTTTAATATAACTCATCTCTCTTGCTTTGTTTTTATAACTCGTTACTAGTTTAACTTCATATCGTGCAATTCTCATAACTAGTCATTCAACCTAATCCTATATTCATATCCAATCTCGAACCATTCTCTCATTCCAACCTCTTTTTTCTCAGTGTCCTCCTTCACTTCAATCCCTCCCATATCCTCACTCCTAAGAGCCGTATCCCCACTCGCCAATCGAGGCCGCAATGTTCTTGCGGGAGCATTTTGCAGACGAATGCGACTAAAAATAAACGAAGGGAAGGAGGGATGAAAAAATCTGCACTCGGAAGTCGATTGGAGTGGGATTAAAGGGTCTGTGAGGACGGAGGAGAATGAGGTGGATGTCCATGAGATTGGTTTGCCGTGAGGGTGGAGTCGCCGCGGGAGAGGAAATGCAAAATATAGGGAAAAGAGGTGGAGGTGGTGGTTTTTGCGGGAGGAAGAGACTGATTGGCGGATTAGGGGGGAGGAGGGACGAGCGAGAGAATATTTTAGGAATCGGATATTAAGAGTTTTATTTGCATACTGTCGTCGGTGTGGGGTCGCAGAATAAAATGAAATATATCCATTCCTGTTCGTTATTTAGTGAAGAGCTACCTTTTATTTTAACCTTTCCTTTTCAGCTAAAATGAGAAGTGGTAAGTGATCTCTATGCCGAAGAGTTGACATATAACTGCAGCGTATATGCTTGGAAATTTGTTCTCATACAGTCAAAGGCGTTAAAGATCCAACATTATATAATCTATTCGCTTGCAATATATGTGTATCTGGCAATCAACTGATTTATTACCTGTCATCGAATCGATATCCTTCTTTGGAAACCACATACTAAGGGAATGAATTTTTGAATCACATGCTCTCAAAATATATTTACATTTTACTCGCTACAAACACAAGAATCCTTAACTTTTAGGCAGAAATATAACATATTTGACGCTAAAATTATTATTGCATCCTTAGTTAATTTTCGTCAGGTTTTTTATTTAATTTAAACTTAATTATATTTCGCGCGTATTTATTCAATCAGACTTCAGCAAATTAAATCAAGGGAAAGAATGTAGTATTGTCCCTTCAAAATAACGTTATTGCGATTTGTTGCGATGCGCTGCAAGAGAACAATGGAAGTTTGGGTAACTGGTAGGAGAGATAGAAGAAGAAATCTGAGATTGGACGGTATTCAAAGAAAACAGAAACGCATTCTTTCAGACATCCTAGGAATGCGATCTCGAAACTTCAATGTACACCTGAGAGCTTCGAGAACAGGGGATGAACTTTTATCTGACGGTATGAGGAGATGCATACTCTTCCGGTCTGCTTTCCACGAAAAGGAAGAATTGATGAATACGTAGGGGTTGGTGGGCTCTGAATATTGCCGCGAAAAGCGAAGAGAAAGAATAATAAAAGGATTTTGCAAAAATGCGAGGGCTATTTGGATGTTTGGGAGCTTCCGAAGTACGCGAAATGACGCTTACAATCTTACGCTGCGCTGTGTTTGAACTGGTTCTAAGATATTTTCCATCCCCGAGCTATTCTACGGACACTTCTTTTTTCTTCAGCCGCTTTGCGTTCTTTGGTAGAAAAAGCGAGGACGGAAAGTGGTGAGAATTTCCCTCCATTTCCTTTGGTCGTAAAAGATGCGCCGGGGACAGAATTGGAAGTCGGATGAGGTGAAAGAATCGGAGATGAAAAATGATTTCATGAAGTAAAAGAATAAGGACGTTGGGATAAGAGTTACATGTGAACTGGACATGAGAATGGGAAATGAAAGGTGAGAGAATAAGCGAAATGGAGGGAACAGAAGATCAATAAATCTGAAGCGGAAATGAAAGGCGTCGCCAATATTAGACTTCAAGAAGCGAAAATATACGGGCTTAGGATTTTTTTATCAATCGCTACAGTAGTTAATAATAGAATATTTCCCAGAACTACAATTCCTTCTAATCCTCTTTGATCACAGCTAGATGAACCAATTTTTCACTTGATGAGTAATTCAGACTTCTCATAAATAAATGGAGCGTAAAAATGCATACCTTTTTATTGGGTTATTTATTGTTATTCATATATAAAACTCAAGATAACATACGACGAGAGAAACGATATATTTCTCTGATTTAGAGGAGGACACGTTCGTCCAAATTACCGAATATACATCTATATTTAATCCCTACACGGTCTCTTTTCTATTTAGTTTCAACATTATCGAGAAAGGTCATCCATTCCCAGCCCCCCTCTTACGACCTGTAACTTTTAATCTGATAGGCATCCTTTCTTCCTTCTTATTACCGAAAACTCTGGTCCTTCACGCAAAAAATCTCACACCCATATCCCACACATATGAGTGTGTTTGCTTCGTAATGTTATCTGATTATAACATTACTCCAACCAAAACCGGTCGTATATGCATTTCAGTATTTCGTCAGCGGAATCTGTTGATATTATGATCGAATATGGTTCTTAATTATCTCCAAAAATTAGTGCCAAGGATGCTTATTTCCGTCATTGTTTATGTTTCCATGACCTCGACCTTCCGAGGAGCATAAAGGTCTAAACAAAAGAAATTTCTCCGACGTCCAATGGAATGCTCGGTAAATACTTCTAAACGATTTCTTCGCTAAAGAATTTCGGAATCCTCTCCTTTAATTACGAAGTTTACTCCGCAGAATTCCACAGCTGGCTGTAACTTATTCAAATCGGATGCCGCGAAAGGGTTCGAATCCGGATTTTCGTCAGCTGGGAACCGAACATTCCGAGAAAGCGTTGGCTTCCTTCCCCCGCGACTATTTGGGAGTCGGTAGACGATCTTCGGCCACGTATCTCTCCTTTTTCCCTCCTTTTTGTCGGCACTTGAGCATGCTAGCGTCGTCTGAGATCCCCGGCTCAATAGCTGCCTTTACATCATACCACATAGATAGGAATGCAAAACCTTTTATCTTCACCGACCCCCGAGCACATTTTCACTTCCTTTCACGTCTCCCCAAAAACGTTTTTCTTCCCCGGTCCTCTCTTTTTTCCCTCGCTTCCGATATATTCCGAGTATTCCAGATATCGCAGACTTTTCTATCCAGGCAATTAATTTTCTCATTAGTTCGCGAGAGCAATTCCTTAGGAAGAAATGAACTCTTTCTTTGGGCGACCCACTTTGAAAGTCAAAAGCCATTAATTCTCGTTGGGCGATACTTTTATCCCTAGAATCGCTCTCTTTCAACTCTTGGAGGGATTTTTTTTCAGGAACAAAAGGCAGTAATTATCGCACCGGTTTCCATTGTAATTAATTTCAATTAAGCTGCATAAACGAGGCCTGATTGTTCTCTGTATTCAAAAGACTACCAAAATAGTGGTTTTGCACACACACTCAGAAGAGGAAATGGTGAAAAAGCTCTCATTTTTATCGTTTCTAATAGTTGCTCATAATATGACGAGAATTCATCATTTTAATTCCATCACATTATTTGAACTTTATATTCTGTGCATATTATTTTTTAAATTTCGCTTCCATTCAATATTTAGGTAAGAAAAAATGGGTAATAAAGATATATGATCGAAGAAATGAATATCTTATGTGGAATATAACTTCCATAGGAAATATTGCCATTCGGAGAGGTTAAGATATGGTGTTTTATTAATTACTAACTTTTATCAAACCGAAATATTCTTCATACGATATTACTCATAACTCATAAGTCAAGTTCGTCACAAAGGTTTATATGTACATGTATATTTTGCTTATCCATTTTCTGTTCCCAGGTTTGAGGTTCATTCGGAGACTATAAAAATATCGTTTTGCGCTCGTTATAATAAATATTTTATATTTTTAATTTACTTGAACACTCAATATCAATATTTCCTCTAGAATCTCAAATTCTTTTATTAAAACAAACTCGGAATCATATCTCAACAGGTGCGTAATCATACAATTTCCATAAGTTAAGATATCTTCTCTCTGTGAAGCTATTTCATCCTACGTAAAGACACGCTGATTATAAAAGTCGCTTCTCGGTACTCCTTTCCTTCTCTTCTTCACATATCCCTTACTTTGGCCTCTCCTTTCGACCAGACGTACCCGGAATGCCCTATTCACCGACGGAAATCCGTCAACGAATTGCGAATCGCCTCACGCACCCGTCCGTCGATCCTCTACATAAGGGCATGGCCACTCTCTTGTGCACACACTATTCTTATTTTCATTCACGCTGCCGCAACGGTCGGCCCTCCAATCTTTGCATGCGCTATCTCTGCTCCCCATCCACTTCCGCCGACGAGGGATCGTAAAAAAAGGTTAGTGCGAGTGTATTCGCGTGTCTGTTTTTTCGGAGAGGAGGAAGGGTGCAGAAATGAAAGAAAAACCGATGAATCAGTCGAGAGCAAAACCCGGACTCGCTCTAAAGGGATAGCGAGGCTTCTGTTTTGGGACTCCATTGGCCCACTCCAAAGCACGATAGTGGCTTTTGGCATTGAGATCTGCTTGGGTGGGCTCAAGTCCATGAGGAAGAGGAGCGTGTTTTATTGGGACCTTTTCGAAGCACGTGTAGAGGTTATGGGAAAAGTAATCATGAATATACATATTGGGTCTCTTGCGCAAGTATAAATATCATCTTCATGAGGTCAAGTATGAGACTCCAAGAGAAACAAGGAATTTTCTGCAAGGAGAGAGAATAACTAGTTGTTTATTATTTGTATCTAAGTGTATATATTTATAAACCAAATGTATGATCCTGGAAATCCCTTTAAACTTATGTGCAGATTGATGCAAATTACGCTATAAACAAGAACAAAATGTGTTTAGGTAAGGATAATGTCGTTCCAGAGATTACTTTGCTTCGATCATAAAATTATTTTCTACATATAGTTCCTTTTTTATTTGACCAATGCTTAATTTTTATCTAAAATGCTACGTAATTCAGTGATTTGCAGCCTTTTATGAATATTTTATTGCCCCTAGAGATCATAAATTTTATCTGCAATCGCACATCTTTCATTCAGTGCTTAAAACAAAAAAAACTCTTCTCATGCAAACTTTATCTTGAATCATGTAGCAAAATGTCAGTTACCTAATTACAATTATCTTTTAATAGATATTTCATGATAGCAGTTAATTTCCTCTCCTTCTGAAAGTGTTAATTAAATTCCTTGCAAGTCGAATTGGCATTTGTCTAAGGTTAAGGTTTTAAGCTTTATGGAAAAAATATTTTTTAGATTTATTCGGTATCTATGTTTAACGAGCATGAATAACTTTAAAGATTTATTTACTTTTAATAACCTAAATTCCAATCAAATATTTTTTTAAAAAATTGAAAGTAGAACATGGTTATCTTTTCTACTGGGAAATGTCAAGAGTGTCAACAACTTGTACCATTCCGCGGCCGAGTGGAGCCAAGAAATTTTCCTCTTTTCGCACACCTTTATTCGAGATAATAGACAATGAAATTCTCGCACTCTCGATGAATACAGAATACTAAAATTCCCTTCACTTTTGAGTCTCCGAAGCTAAAGGTCACTCCTTTCTCAACCCATGAGACGGCAAAACGTTTGGTCTCGCGGATAAGAAAAAGAAACTGTATCACCACCCAACGAGTCCAACCCTCGTCCACACCCCCGTTTTTCCACGTATCCGCCAACTGCTCCTCCCAACTTGTTCTCCGCCCAATTTCTTTTCTCCCTCGGCCACGGTGATCTTGGACTGGCGCCAATGCTTCTCTTACTAGGGCAGTCCATCACGCGAAAGAAGGCGAGGAAGAGGGGAAAATAAGAGGAAGTGTTTACTCGAAGGAGGGCGAAAGTCACACAGCTTGTTAGAATGTTATCTTTTTCAGTCTCCGCCCACGAGGACTTTTTCACGAGGAGAAAGGAGAGAAAGAAAAGAGAACATATATCTGACAGAGTGGCTCCCTTAACAGACTGGCGAAACACGAAGAAAGAGGAGCCGCGGAGAAACAGTGGAGGCAATATAAGCCTTTTATCAACACGAGAGCGTGGGTCGAAAGTAAAAACTTGAATCTTTTACTCTGTTTGCTCGGTTTTCGTTTTGTATTTTCAATACACGTGCCTTCGATATTCGAGCGGCTGAGGTAGAGAGACAGGAAAGTGGGAAGAGAGACTCAATAGTAGCAGTAGGAAAGAATGAGGGAAAATGTATCGAATTCTTGAGCACCTGCTACTTGTTGACTGCAATAAGATAATGCAGATAGTTTAGCAATTGTTTATCGGAGGATATTGTATAGTGAATACTTCACCAGTAATCTTCATCTGAAATTCATTCTTGATTTTCTCTTCAGAAGAAATTCCATGAGCTAAGGATACTGAATCAAATTCTCGTGACGGCAAACTTTTCAATCAGACCACATAATAAAACATAAAGACAGGGACAGTTGAACTTATTCGCTAAAGTTAGGAATTACTAGGAAGTTGAGAAGGAAGAAATTATTAGAAACATTTGGAAGATTTTCAACAAAATATCTCAATTAATGTCAAATTACGTAATTCTTGAAGCTAAAAGCATTCTATTCTATACCTATCATTCTATTTCCTAGTTTATGTATTTGAATTTTTTATGTATAAATTCAAAAATGGCATTGATTCTTTCAACTAAGTCTTTATCTGCGACCTGCTCTTTTTTCCATATCCATGTATTCCTTCCTTTATTATAAATTTTGGATGTCTGATAATGTTGTAGTATAACACGATAAAACGAAGTGATTTTATGGGAAGAATATATAACTACCCGTTAAAGTTATCAAAATTATGTTTTCCTGAGCAAATTTCCCGTGATTATATACAGTATATAGGATGGCAAAGATGGCGGTATCAGCAAAGCCACAAAGGTAAGCGTAAATGCTTTGAAATTCCTTAAATTAGAGAGAGAGCCCAAACTAATAAATACGACGATAAATCTTGGTTATTTTTATGAATTACCCGCAGAAAAACTCCGGTTTACGAGTGGGTCCATGGAGGACGCAATTCCCGACGGCCAGTTAAAATTCTTGCGGGCACAATTTACTCGCCGACCCCGGTTCCAGATAAATTTCGACGGAAACAAAAGATAATCTTCCTCGATGAAAAGAGCCACGTCGCTTCGCGTATTAAGACTCCTCCCACGCACCGAATATAGCCCCGCCGACGCAGTGTGGATTCCAAGCGAATGAAGTAACTGCCGATCTCCGAGGAGAAAGAGTCCGACGGCACGCAAAAGATCCCGGCGATCTCTCCGCGCTCCGTTTCGGCACCCATCCCATTAAAGCCCGCGTGTGTGGCGGAATCTTCTGATGGGGCTGATTATGCGAAAAGTAAAAGTCGGCCCCTTTGAAGGATTCGACTCTCGCGAGGAAACCGGTGGAAAAAAAGGCGGAGGGATTGATTAAGTGAGATCCGAGGAAGTTGGAAAAAAGCGCGGAAGAGTCTCATCCACTCTCTGGACCACCCCTTGCAGAGAGTACTTACTTCCACCTCTTCTCCTCATCGGAAAAAAACTCCGAACCTCCTTTGCATCCCCTATCGAGGAAGATGAGAAAAACTTTGAAAAGAAAACCTCTTTCCCTCGTCTTCTTTAAGTTGAATGGAAGGGAAGAGCGTTAGTGCGTTACGGGGGCGTCGGAGGCTAAAAAGACTCTGCAAAGGCATGAAAGGGAATAAATGTGATTGAAGGCGCAAGGATTGAGCCCTTGGCGGAGTTCTTTCTTCCTTTTTTTATTCCTTTCCCGTTCGGACGCTTTTGTATCCGATATTCCAAGTACGACTCATTTTATTGACTACACGTTTTCATGACGGTTTTATCGTGGGACTCACAAAGGAAAGACACACAAATCGCGACGTTAAGTGAAGGTTTTCCGCTCCCTCCGCCAAACGAGATTTTTCTCTGGAATGTTTTTTCTCTTCTGAGGAGAACAAAGGAGATGTTGGAAGGAGCAGCTTTTTGAAGACGTAATGATAACATACTCTCTCCTATGTTCCGCCGAGTTCGACGTCGAAGCTCTCTTTTGCGAGACAATGTTTTTCTTAAAGGACGGCCGCGAACAGATTGATATTTTCAACGCATTTTCGCGCACGGGTGGCTCGCTTTGCACGGGGTTTCGCAGCGTGTGCGCGCGTACACCTTTACGATGTGCCGCGTCTGCATAAATCTCGGCATAAAATGTCTCTAAAGGCAATAAAATATGTTTTATGTTATCGGTGCGGAGAGAAGACTTGAGAGAGAAGACATTCTTCCGTAGATGTCATTAACAGAGATAAATATCTGTACGTGAGAAAATCTGATTTGAGATTTTCAATTTCAGGAGTTTGCCTCCAAAGGGAATGTTTTCCTTTGGAAAATGCTAAAATACCCTGTATTCGGACCCAAAGTACTGCGATTTTATCGAGAGAAATCCCAAATGCGGACGATTAGAAGCAATTTACTGACAAATATTCTAGCTTGGAATATATTAAGAATTCAATTAATGCACGTAAAAATATTTCATATATTTATAGCACATCCTTCTTACGACTTTGATACTTATTTATTTTAATCTATAAACATAATCTCGATAATGTTACTCATGTTGTATGGAAATAAACGTATCATATTTATTTGCAGGATAAAGATTCTGATAAGAACAACTCTTGTGCGTTAAGAAGCACGCATGATAATTATTATGCCTTCCTCGGGGATAAAATTATTTAACGACAAGATGCCATGAATGAAGGATCTTTTGGAAATGACAACTCTTTTCACGCGAAACTTGGTCAAGTCTTACAGTAAAAAAAAAATTACTGACTCATCACCACACCAATGGCATTCAAAACGGTTGAGAGTAAACATTCTTTATCTCGGAATCGACAATTCTTTCTGCTTTGTCGTTTCGAGGGAAAGTGCGAAATATGGTCCTTTTCACTCGCGTTTGCGAATCTTAAACAGGCATTTTCTGCTATGCACCCGCGAAATTTCGTGCCCTTATTGTTGGGCGCCTCCATCGGAAATTCGTGTGACGCACAACGCGTTACTTATCCCACGATACTCGTCAAAAGAAAAACCGTTGTTCGCAAGGAGACACCACCGTGCATAACCTAGCGCAAACAAAATTCTTAGCTCACCCGAATTCCGGCGACGAAAAAATTGTTCTTCCCTTGCATCAGCGGCGCTGGCGAATATATACCACGCGCCGAGATAAAAATCTCGTAAAAATTATCCCACAAAGGCACTCCTTCCCTCGACTATTCATCAAGGGCTCCCAGGGATTCAGAGAGGGCGTGGGCTAGATAAATGGAACCCGTTGAGAATGATTCCTCCGGACCACCGTCAACCTCCCACGCAGAGGAACTTTCTCCACTTCCTCCGAAGCACAAGACGAGGCATTGTGACCGCCCTCCGCAAAGAATGTGGACGAGAGAAAGGGTTTAACAGGGGAACTCACTGTGCCTTTGCAGTATCTGCGGCTCTAAACGCTTTCCTCCGCTGCAAATCCAAGGGAGGAGTTGATTTCGAAAGGAGATGAGAGTCATTTGTAAGGACTGGAGAAGTAATTAGACCACGTGCCAGAAAGTCGAATGTTGATGTCTTTCTCATCCCTAAGATATTTCGCAGAGTCCTAATTTCAGAGACATGATGGATATCTCTGACGAGACTATCAAATTATACGGCGGAATTTTCTTATCCTACTAATTACTGAATATCTTTCTGATTCTGTAACTTGGGAAAATTAAAACTGTTTCATTCCAATACTTTTGAATGCGAGCGTTAGTGCTTACGAGGATATGGATTCTCAGTAATTGGTATCTCCTTGTCAATTTTCCTTTGAATTTTAGAATGTTAAACAAAAAATTCTTGAGTTTTGTTATTCGGAAGAAGAATAGTAAACTCAAAGCAAGACGAGATATCAACATCTTGCTTGCGAGAATCACAGTTTTTTTGATATCATTAAAAGTGATATGTTACTCTCGTATTCTATACTATTCGTTTCTCTCAACCTCTCAATTCACTTCAGAGCATCCGATGTATCGAAGAAACGTTACTGTTACTTGTTTAATATAGTTTTACTTATCTTATTTCCGAATTTTCCTCAAATTTCCTAATAAAATAACGGAAATCATTTAAATGAACATTTGTTCAACTAAAATATACAAATCGCGACATTATAATTAAGTATTTCTTTACCATCCTTCTTGAGAGTAGAAGATGTCAATCGCATTTTCCCATATGTGTCCAGTGCACATGAACTGACACACATACATAAATGCACTAACCCTTCTGAAGGAGTCAAAGGTGAGCATCGGCTCTCTTTCATGAGTTCAGCACCGGAAACTCAGGAGACTTCTTGTAGATCCGCCTTCGCTCTTTAAGTGCTTACACAAGCACCAAAAGGACCATACAGTCCTATCGCCACGTCCTTAAAAAAACTCCCCCTTCTATCCAATCTCTCTTTTCCTATTCAAGTTCATACTCAGTCTGCCACTAGAACTCTCTCTCTGTACTTCTCGGCTTCCTCTTTTGCAGTGACGAAGTTTTTCGCATCCGTCACCTCCGTTCGGAATTTTTCTCAGACTCCAATTGCAT
The DNA here is from genome assembly GCA_947579665.1 of Sympetrum striolatum. Classification (NCBI taxonomy): domain Eukaryota; kingdom Metazoa; phylum Arthropoda; class Insecta; order Odonata; family Libellulidae; genus Sympetrum; species Sympetrum striolatum. The sequence goes on along the minus strand of OX388341.1, from coordinate 96,740,157 downwards.
CAGAAAAGTAATTCCACGTTATTCTACTTGAAAAGAGCATTCGACTCTATTAATATACTTACGTAGTAAAGAATAGCTGATAAATTTTCTTGTCCGATCCTGTATTATGCACGAGAGAAAGGATTGAAGTTTATGATACTTTTCAATAGAGAAAGTAAAGGAGAGAACATTTTTATCTCTAGATAAAATCAATGTCCTGTATGACCTAATGCGACACCTTCAGTTCAATCTACTCCCTGAATTCTAAAGGCTAATATAATTCACAACGTATGTGAAGCTAAGTACGAACAAGGACAAAAGTGGTTTAGCTTCTATATGGGGTTTTCACCCTTTCAAAGGCTAATTCACCGGACTTCGCTATTAAATTTCCATTTTGCCGCGGAGATTTCAAAGGGGCAGGTGCCGAAAGGATATATTTGTACGTGCGCTCTTTGTACCTTTCCCAGTCCACTCGCATCCGAATATATCGGTCACTGAGAAAATTTCTCGGCGCGCACATCAAATGTAACACCTCGCGTATCCCTTTAATTCGACCGCTTTAACCCTTTCTTCCCTCTTTGCGAGAAACCCATCGAGACAGCGGCGAAAAGAAGAAAGGAGTCCATGTTTGCATACTTGAGCTCTGCTGAAAGCACACGATCTGAGGAGCGGACAAAGGTTTTAAAAGGGACTCTCTTTCCTCCAAACGCCCTCTCTCTCCATCACTCTCCCTTCTCCATCTACTCCACCCACGAAATAATGTAAGTATAATCGGAGAGGATACATAGGGGAGGCTTTTGAGTGAAGGGGTAGAAAGATCCGGCGAGAAAGGAAACGTAAAAAAAGAGTTGAGGAACGGGATAAAATATACAGATGGATGCTTGAGCGAAAGGAAGTTTGAAGTACACAACGTGTACTCGCGACGTGAGAAAAACTTTGAGCGAGAAAGACGGAAGGAAGGGAAGGAACTGCCGCTTGCGCCGTGCGTTTTATTTCTTTCTTGCGAGTTCGGATTGCTTTGTGCGGAGAGTCTCCGTCTTTCTTTCGAGTGAAAAGGGATGAGATGGAACTTGTAGTAGTATTCTGGAAACGTTCAGTGACTTTCTTACGCCCATTTGGCGGAGGTTCGCTAAACTCCTCTCGTCGGACACAGCTGAGCCCTTCGATGCCTTTTGGGTGGCGACCTCCGTGAGCGTCTTTTCAAGGAATGTCCCTCGCTTTAGCCTTGGATGTTATTTTATGATACGCTTTGAATGCGGCGTGAGAGCTGCTTACGCTTTCTTTTGATGATTCGGAAGATGTGCGTGAGAAAACGCCTTAACTGGTCGAAGCCTTACCTGAATTCCTAACGAGACGTTTTCGTTACTTAAATTCGTTAGTTTCCGAAAGGGAGGGTGGGTGTACTCCTTCGGCTACTTTGAGGTTAATAAGGAATCTGCAGAATGTTACTGCCGCAATAATTTTTATTATACATCTCGACTCATGTCATATTAGATGTTTTTTGCGGGCGCTCGTTAAATTGTTTTTTCGTTCGTGACGGAGGACTCAAATTTGAAGATGTTGATGATCAATTTAGTCGTAATTTTTTAAGGAAAATATTCAGGTAATAAACAATTTCTTTGGGCAAAATGGCTCATATAAGTTGATTGGTGAATCGGAATTCCAAATGACGCTGTTACCCAGCATTTAATATGAAATAAATTATATAAAAATTTCAGAACAAAAAATAAAAAACATCACATAAATACTTAATTGGACGTTTATCTCTCTGATTTACCTTATATTCATCACATTATCTTCTTAAGAAATAGTTTTCACTCGGCAACTTTTATCGGCCGCAATACTTCAACGTATTGCCTACAACAACTTTCTAAGACGATACTCGCAATCTTTACGAAATAAAATTCCGCAAAGAAATATCTTTGAATACTGCAAAATTTCCTTCATCTTTTCCGTCCTATGTCCTTTCGGATGTTTTCACATTTCATTTCGATTTAGCCTAAAATGTACTTCATCATCTCTTTCTGGTAACCTTTTAGAGAACGCTTTCTCAAGAGAGGAATGGAAAAAGGAAAAATGTTCGGTAACGTGGCAACCGGCGTCTCCTTTCGTATCTTTCAATTTCATTCTGAAATTTCTTCGGTATCCCTCCATACAAGGGAAGCTGGGGAATTGAATATACCGAAGAATACGGGACTGCCAATAAGACGGAGAAGTAGTTCCTTCACAGAAGGAAGCCCGACTCAAGCAAAATAACTCAATCTCGAGATTCCTATACCAAATGTAATCACATGAGGAAGTTTTTATTCGGTAACTCATGTAGAAGAAAGAAATATGTCATTACCTCGTCAAAGGAGAAAGAGATTTTTTTGGGAAGTTCCTGACAAACTCGATCGGCAGAAGTGAAAAATGACTAGAATATATTTCCGACGCTTTGACGTAGACAAAGGAAATGCCGCTGCAAAATATGCACGGCCAGTTGCATTTCCAGATTCAATTTATATTTCAAATTTTTCCAATATCCTTTATTCGCGTTGATGATTTTGATAGTAAATTTATCTCCCGTAATCAATCCTTCTAAAGAGTTACAGAATACCCCAAACACCATCAAAAATGATTCTAAAATTCTTTCATACTCGGGAAGCTTTTCCAAGAAAGTTGTCCTAAACCATCGCTGAGCAGTTAAGTCAGCGATCCCAAAATTCGAACAACCTGTCGTTACTGGTTTAAAGCGATTAATGATATCAAGAAAGGTGCTTTCGTTGTCTAATATGTAATGTTATCGCACGTCAATAAGACCACGAACATATTCAAATAATAATCAAATGATTGAAATCTCTGCTAGCAATATATAAATGAATAGCAGAGCTCAAGGATGAATTCCTTCCGTACAATCGCTTGAGTCATCTTCATCCTTTTGTAGTTAATTATGCTTTATAGTTCGACAAAAACAAAACTTTAACATTGAAAATGCTTGATGTTAATTACCAACCCGCATAATTCCCACATAGTTACCGTATTACCCTTGAAGACGGATCAAAAATTGCTGCCTGTGGTTTTTATGGATAATTCTGACCAATTACCGTTTGGATGAATGCTTCTACCCATCCTTTACAAGTTCATAGACCATGGATGCCTCCTTGGAATAATTGGTAAGGACATTAAAACTTCCAGCGAGGTGAATAAGGAGATTACAGCTTCCCCCCACGCGCGATAATGGGTCCAACCCCCAGCAGATGAGCAGAAGTCGGGGCGGCAATTTTTTTCTCTAAGAGCAGAAAGCCGTGATCATTCATGCGCCGCCAGCTGAGCCCTCCCCAATTCCCAGTCACCCCCACGCCAAAATCCCCGTCGGTCACACCCTCCAGCACGGGACAGCTCCCGGAGCCATGAAACCCGAGAAAGCTTCTGTAGTCTGACTGTGCGAACGCTGTTCGGGTACACACGCGCTCGCACCCAGTCCTCTACGCTTTGATGGATTTGGAGGTTGAAACATCTTTCGGTTTAAGGGCCCCATCCCATGACCACGCACCAAATGCGGAGATTCTGCGGAAATAGTGAGCGTTTCGAATTTTTGAACCCGATTGTCAGTCAGGAACGCCCTCGTGCAACTGGAGAAGGATCTATTTTTTTTGAAGAGTGAAATGTGAAGAATACCCGTGGTGCGAAATGTGTAGAGGACGTTGGTTACTGTAAACCTCTGATATCACAATGGACAGATGGGATTCCTTTCTTCATCAGTGAGTCCACAATAATTCGCTTATAGAAGAGATAATTCGATTTATATCCTTCCTAAAGGAAATTTGATCTTTTGAAAATACGAATGGTAGAGATACATGGCCGACAATTCTTGCGGGAAACTTAATGCAACAAGAATTAAGCAGATCCACAGGGTTGCTTGCAGAAGTGCAACATATTTTGAGAGACATTCTACCCTATGTAAATTACTGTTGGATGAGGAAAGATCTCATGTTTTGATTGAAGTGAATACTTTTGGTTTGACAATATAAATCAGAATTACGAAAAAAATTATAACAAGCATAAGTAAGTTCATTCTTACTTGTATCGTATTAAATGACTATGAAACCTGGCTTCCGTAATACAAAATAGACGAACAGTTACTTGATGGAAATGTTGAAACTAGCATTATTATAATTATTTAGTATATTTATTATACCAAAAACACTTCATAGACTACAATCGAGCTTATGGGATAGAAAAAAAATAATATTAGTTCATTAAGTTTTTATGGAACTTATACTGGATCGCAGAACATTACAAGAACAAAGACAGCAAAGAAATAAATGACTCCGAAGGCCCGCATAACAACTTCCATCATTCATACTTACTTTCTATCTATCAATGGCAGGTTTCCAAACGTTTCCGCTCCAAAAAAGTATTCGAAGACGAATTGAACTATGATTGATTGACGCCCATTCAAAAGGACCGGAGGTGTTTAACGACACACAAAAGAATCAATCAACGCTCATTACCGCCTTATTTCGTCGCCTCGAGATTATTCTCTTCCGATGTCGCATTCACAAAGAACTCAACGTTCGAGGAGGAGCTGAGCTTCCCTGCTGAGGAGTGGGACAATTTCCATTAAAAAAACGCGCTCCGCTTCGTACGAAAAAACGGTGACCTCTTATTTATGTTGTCGGACGAGTTAGATCCAATAAAACTCCCATTTGACATCTCTTTTCTAGTCTGTCTTTTTTTCTCAGCTAAATTTCTATCTCCTCTTCGACCGGAAGTCCACGCCCTTTAAACCCTTTGCTCCCCCTCCCCCTTTTATCCGGAATCCCCTTTTTTCCACCTCTCATCCGGCACCTCCCCGCCCGGATCCTAGTTGTTTCCTGCGTGTTTTTTGTTCGCCATTCGAAACCCCTCCGATTCCTCCCTTCGCCAGCAGACGGAGAACCATAAGCCTTTTGGGAACGCGGAAGGTCCCGTCCACGCCCCACGCACGTCTCCGCCCCTATTCCATTCAATCGCCGAAGCCACGTACCGTCACCTTTCCCTCCCTCTTTCGCGCTCCTCCAATTTTTCCTTGTGCGAAGATAAGCGGGGACGTCCCTTAAAAACGTCACGGAGTAATGCAATTTCCTATACGGTCGCGCCGAAACTACTTTTACCGCCGCGTCCTCAATGCCGCTGTTCTTTCTTTCGGCTACAAATGGGCGATCCCTTTTTCACCGTTCTTGGGCTTTCTTTTCTTGCACCGTCCGCTTTCCGCACGGGTCTCTTTTCTTTCTCGGAGAAAGGAAATCCTTCCCTTTAGATTAATGCCGATAGCAAGTGCTGCTAGCTCCTTTGGGGCTATCAAAAGGTGAGGAGAGGCAATAAGAGTAGGGATACATAAAATCCGAGAGATTGTGATCAAAAGCGCATATATGTATCACCGAAGATTTCCTTAGGCTTAAAGCTCAGGATTAACGCATTGTTCTGTACTTGGATTTTTTTCTCCCTTGAATAAAATATGTTACTAGAGGTATAGAATTAGTTTAATAATATAAATAACAGATGTTGGGATAACTAATCTGTATTTCTAACGTGTGATCATACTTTTAAGTAAATAAATCGTGAGCTTTATGACGTAAACTTTCGTATAAATGCGTAGCTATATTTCTTAGAATCTTTTCATCCAGTAGTAGTAGTAGTGGGGTTCATGGCGCCTCAACCACTAGGTTATTTGCGCCCTTTTCATCCAGGATAAACATATTTCTTCATTATAATTATCAGCATTTGATTCCTAGTAACATACTAAATGTTGATCATCTTTATACTCATGAGGGATAAAAGTAATCTAAAAATATTGAAAGGGATACTTCTCTGTGATCAAAAATATCTCTGAGATTCACTTAATGAAATAGAAATAAAAGATACGAGCATTTAAAACTTATATCACATAAAAAGTAAAGAGTTAAGTAGCTTTACAAATAATTTACATAAATATTCTTTAAATATACAGCTATAATTGACTTATATATATCTCATTACCAATGTAAGGGAGTATAATGGTAAAACTCTAATTCTTGTAGGGGAAGTTATATTGATAAATCACTTTATGAAAAAATGAAGTTCTTCCCGAACAAAATTGAGTACTAATTATATTAATGAAGGCATTTTTCCTTATTTTATTCTCATATTCACATGTTTTTAGAGGCTTTAAAATATTCTTTAGCTAATTATCTGAGACAATGTCTTCAGTCATTTACCACTCTATTATTAGCATCTCATAGTCAGCATTGCGTGTGTGATTCAGACTCGGTTCCCTTCTTTTCCCCACCGCTTGTAGCATTTTTTTCTGATATTACCCTCACTGAGTAAACAAAGTAAATTGGTAACTGGTTTTAAAACTTTCGTGAGGTTTTTAAGCAAACTATCGCATTCCTTATGCATTTATTTAAATAATTTCCACTACCATTTCCTATAATGTTTTAGAGTTTAATTGAGATGTAATGTAATTCAATATCCAATTTATTACATCAAGGAGAAAATTTTGGTTTCCCCTTTTTGAAATTTTCATTTGGACAAATTCCTTCGGAAATTCGAACACATTTCACGTATACGGACTCAATAATCGATCACTCGCATTGACGAAGTTCAAGGCTCCATATAAGCTTTTCTTTTAAATTTTTCCTCTCTCTCAGAGAAGCTGGATTAAATCAGCGCTTGCGATAAAAAATCATTTAAGAATCGAATATGGCAATGACGTAATTAGATTCGAACGACGGCCAAATTTTAAATGGCAGCTGATATAGAAAGAACGTTTATCGAACTCTCTTAAAACTAGGTCGCCTGCGAGCTCATACTCAAAGCACACCTGCCAAAGAGGGACCGCAGTTTGATTTAATTTCTATTCGCAGTATTCCCTCCCTTCTACAAAGCGCTTTTTTCTTACCTTTAGCCGTTCATATTTTTTCCAGAATTTCCTTTACCGCAAGGCAATTAGCAAAGCTTCCAAAATAGTGGTGCCGCTCGAATGGTTCCGAGATTGGGAATGAAAGCGGTGGGAAACTCGGCCGTGAGTAAACAGGAGAACTCGAAGGGAAAACCTTTGAATTCCAAATATATTTGTTTTTGGAAAGAACAATGGGGTCATTGATGAAGAGATTAAGCAGATTAGACAAACCTCATTAGCTTTCATAAAGTACCATAAATTATGATTTTTACATCCATTATTTAAATATTTTATATAATCTGATTGGCACTCAAATATTCTTTCTGTACAGATAATACTAAACAAGCAAAAATAATAATATCTTCAGAGAAAAATTTTAAAAATATAAACAAACAAATTTCAGTAGATTATTTACGGTAGTACTGCAAAACACCAATATAAGAGTCATCATCAACTAAATAGTTATTTGAACTCGCCAAATAAATGTGGGAGTTAAATAAATCGTTCATATCCTTCGGTTCTTTTAAATTCAGAATAAAAATAATTTTACGCCTAACTAAACGTGAGATTCGACGTATCTTATAAAAATATTACAAATGCCGGTTAAATTTTATCTCAAGATAATGCGATATTAACAAAGATCTACAGTAATATTTTGGGGTAAAACAGCTAAAATTGCCTCCATCGTGAACGTGTTAATAACCACGCAGCTTCTCCGACATGAGTATAGGTGTAAAGGTTATCCTAGGTTCCATTACTCCGGAGAAATATATTATGTCCAACTTGAACCTCGTTGCGGGAGATTTTCTATCTACGATTTTTTCAGGAGGCCACGAATTAAGCTTAATGAGTCATATAAATGTTATTTGCCCCCAATCTGACCCCTTCCAGGTGAGATAATTCTTGAGAACATTTTAAGTTTGATACAACTCCTTATACGTAGCCATTGATTCATTAGACGCTTTAGATGGCCTCTCCCACTCATTATGTAGCTCCCGAGGAACCGCCCACTCCACGGAATAGAAGTTTCGGGTTCTCCGGTCAAAGGTGCGCTAACAACCGACACCGGCGATCCGTCACAAAAAATAAGCGGACACCGCGACCTCTCCAGCATCCATTCCCCGGACAAAAAATATGTATCGGCCTTGACCCTGAATCCAAAATCGTTAAATGAGAGAGACGGCTCATTTTTTCTCGAGGCGTTAGGTGGCGCCACACCCCCGAAGGCATTCTGGTACATATGCGTTCAAATGAGAAAGGGCCGGTCCCATTAACTGAGGCAGTTCGTGATGGAAAGGGGACCTCAGGGTGTGAAGACGGTGGTGGAGGAGGGCGACTGTTTGGAATGGTAGCGGTGGGTGTCACCAATGATCTAAGGGCCACCGTAATGAGGTTTGAGACATGACCCTCCACCCACTCCCCCCCTTTAACGCCTCTGCGGCCACCACGCCCCCGCCTGGGCTACAAACCATGTTCCTCTATGAGCGGTCTCTCTTATATAGAACGTTGGATTGTTTACGCCGCACGGGTGGAGTCTCCTGTCGTTTTCTCTGCCTTCCAAGAGACCTCTTGAAGCAGAAAGGGTCGCATCTGCATAAAGCATTCGTGACATTCCCGCGACTGCTAAAAGGAAAGACGGACAATGGTGGATCCCTCCTTGCTTGCCCAGGACCTAAATTTATTCATATTCCAGAATTCATTTGTCAGCAATAACTTTGGACCTCGAATGACTTCTTTACTTTAAATTTTAAATGAGACGTTAGTGAGAGCTTCATCACAGAAGGGAAACGGAGCAGGAGGATATGATTAAATTTCTACTGAGATCAATTCCGTAAGAAGATTAAACGACTGGCATTGGTTATTCATATCTAAACTGTCTTCGTTATTTTTGTGTAGGTCGCATAGAACACATTATACTTAATACCGCAATTTACTTTAAACGCACACAATTTACATACAGGAAAGTGATCTTGAAATCGATATGGACACTCATAGTCGTCCTTAAATTTTGCTTTAATTTATTCCGCATTCATTTTGCTGGAAAAGATTTCCTCAGGGGATAATTCACTGCCGTTGTTCAGGCTAAACGTCAAATTAAATATCACCTTCGAAATAATGTTCGGAGGGACGATTTAAATCACAAATTCAATCCTGCTGTTCGATGAATGCAAGCTAATGGACTCTATAAAAATCCCTATCGGTAGCAGGTCATATTCAGTTACATTCAAAATTCAAAAATGATTTTGGATTTACTCTTCCAAAAGATAAGGTTCTCGGTTATTCAGCTGGTGTTTATCTGATGTGGATAATTATGGTATTACTGAATGTGAGTACAAAGATTATAAAGTCACTGAAAAGATGATTGTTAAAAGAAATTATAGTTCTGTACTAAAATATACCGATTTTATAAGTGGTTTATATTTTAAGCGCATGGTTGGTAAGAGCGAGGAAGGATGTGATCAAGGCTTCATGAATTTCTGTCTTCCCTCGATCCAGTTTTCAAGATATCAGAATGTATGAGGTATAAAATGGTTTTTCTCGAATATATATAAATAATATAATTTATATTTATATATATTTGTCACATACATAATATATATTTGTCACATACATCAAGCATTTGCGATTTTGCAATAAGCCTATTTTTTGCCTTTAAATATTGTCTTTCTTATGATCAACATTGATTAAATTTCATTAATCGCACATGCTTATTGTTTCAAATGTATTGGTGAAGTAATCATAATAGAGGGAGAGAGAGAACGCGTAAAATAGTAAAATGGAGAAATTATTTCGGCTGTCGGTGAGCCAGCCTGTATGTAAGTGGCGAGTCCGCCGAGCCAAGATACATCTGCGAGTGCTATCTAGAAAGCCTTTTTGCATGGGAACTCAAAAACATGCACACACTTCGAAATTCGGTGAGTCCTTTGATTGGCAGAATAGCGATACATCTTGACCTTGAGTAGCGCGAGTCAGAAAGAGAGATTGGCAACGGGATAGGGGGAGGAATGGCTGTCCTTGCGCGCATATGACTTTGGCGGCAAGGGATCCTCGGAACGAGGCGTCTGGGGATGCTGAACACGTGAGGAAGATGCGGAGGGGGCGGCTGAAGTAGGCTTCCGAGAGGCGGCGGTGTGGGGGCAGGACATTCATCACCACCCTAATTGCCCGGCACGAGCCCCGGTCTGGTGTCTCAGATGAATGGGGTGGAAGGAGGTGCAGGAGGGATGCTTTTTGAGGGAGGAGTAGCCGCTCCGAGGAGGCGGCGAACCCCCTGTTCGCCACTTCTTCCCTTTCCACCCCCGTTTATCTCCCTTTACGTCTCACGCTCGCCCGCCTCTAAGCTTCCTTCCTCATTTCTCTCTCTCTCTACCTTCTTTTCGCTTCCGACCCGCAAGGTACCTTTCTAGGTCCAGGTCACTTCCAGTAAACCCTCTGCTCCTATTATTTTGGACCTCTTGACCTCCTACGCATGATCCGTGAAGAAAGTTAAGGCGTCCCGCCAAAGGAAGGCTTCGCTATTTTTTGCGAATGACACCATGGGTTAATGGCGTTCCCTGAACATTAATTTCTCATATTTGGGGTTATTTAGACGAGGAGAAACCGGGCCTGTTTTCCCACGAAGTGCGATCTCATTTTCGCTGCATCCCCCTTAAATCAAAAGAATGTCTCTATAGGAAACTCGGTTCCCCAAGAGGATGAAATAAACGCCATTAACTTTGCATTACGAAGACTTTTCGTAGGTTGCTGCATTCCTCAAGGCGAAAGATAAATTTTGAATGTCACGAGAGAGTTGCGTAAGAGTGATGGCAATAACCTTGAAGATCGAGATACTTCGCATAATTATCACGAGAGAGTGTCTAATTACTACATACGAAAGAAAACTCATAAATAGAAATCCTTTCGTTTCCTCTATTATTTTGTTGATCTAATAATTATGAAGAAAGCGGAACACCGCGGGAGAAAAAACACGTTATTGATTGGTCGTGCGCTATTAATCTCTTCTCTACTCGCGAGCACGCATTAAGCTGATTCGATGACTGAGGCATGCTATTAATAGCGCTAATCAACAACCTCTATTCCTCCATATGATTTTTTTCCTTCCTCTTTCACCATAACTCATCTCCTAAGCACCATTTCCAATTTACCGCTTCCTTCTTTTTCTTCCCTTTCATCTTCTATATTTCCCTCTTCCCCTCTTCTTCTTCGGAGAGATTTCGTTCCATCATCTTTATCTTCCTACGTGATGTACCTTCCATTCACGATTCTCCTCTTCTTTCAGTTCTCTTCTCTCTCTTTCTCATTAGGCCAAAATCCGTCCGTTCCCACTCCTCTTTCTTTCTCTGCGTATCTCGTTTTATTCATACCGTTGTCTTCCCTTTCATGCATTGCACCCGTGGTAAGACTACCATTGTTTGGAGGTCCTCAAGCAATAAGGATGCTTGAAGGGGATAACCTACTCCGATCATTTCAGATATTTTACTTCGAGTTGCACATGCACTAAGGTGAGCTTTTTATCATATTGATAGTCTGAATTGAGTGAATATAAAATTTAATTAAAACACCCCAGGTTTACTCATTCAGATAAATGGTCGTCCTGAAATCATACCTCTTCAAACACATAAACGAGTAGACCTTTACTGAGAGAGACAAACTCGCCGCAAAAGTTACGTTCTACGGTACCCAAACTGCAATTCCATTTATTTTGAATTTCAAATATGGTCACCGCATCGCTCCTTTATCCCTGAGATATGTACCGCTAGTGGACTGAGTCTAGCTTTGTTTGTACTGTCTACATATTGCCTTGGCAACTTCTGTGAATTCTCCTCTGTTTTCCCTCTTTCCCTTTATTAGCAGGGCCTTCCTGTTATCTCCCTTTCTCTCTCCCTTTCTCCCCTTTCTAACCTTACTCTCCACCTTTAATGAACGCTGCGGTGGAACGCCTTCGGCCGGAAAGGGGTGTGCATCTCACATACGTCACGCGTCCCTATTTTCTCTCCTCTCATTTACGTCCGCCATTCATCATCTCCCGTCTCTCCTCCACATATTCTTCAGCGCCGTCGCTCTTTAAGGTTTTTACACTTCTGATACGAAAAAGGGGACCTGCTCTCCTTTCTCGCCCTCATCAATCTTTGGAATGGGAGCCCTTCTAGAAGCCACGGATTTTTCTTTCTCTACCTCTATACCTTTTCCTGTCGCTATCGCATTGCTTTTCCCTTGCCTTGCTTCGTCGGATTTCGGTCTGTCAGGGCCCAATATGGACATATGTTCTTGATAAGATTGGCCAAGAATGTCGGGTCGTGATTTTAGGCATTACGAATGCTTATCGCTTAAGAATGACTGGGCATTAGTGTCTAGGGAGCTGGAAACATACTGCACAGTAAAACACCAGGATTTACGAATGCTCCTGTTACGAAAGTGTTAATATATCCCTAAGAAAATATTGTAAAGGACTGTAGCAGGTAGATATTACATAGAAGTCGCTATTTACCAATTACATATATACTCCTTTCTACATATTTATAAAGAGGTTAAGATGGTTGATTCTCTGATCTCATAAATTCCTTTATCTGTTTATCTATCGTAGGTGTTTTAGATATTATTTATTTAGTCTCAGATATTAATCATATTTCATTATTGATAGAAAAGGAAGCATTGAAAGAGAATGTTTGTCTGCGTTTTTAAATTAAATTAATATAGAGTATCAGATTTCTGTACGTATTTTTGGCTGATTTTGAAGCTGTAATTGACAAAAGTAAAGTTGATAATAACTTTATTTTAGAAAAATAGGAATATTAATGTAATACCATTGGTAAAACGAATAAGAAATGAATTAAGACTGATCAGTTCAAACAAATGTTGTTTTCTTTGCCCACACAAGGACAATGATGGAAACCAACAGCCATTTCCAACCGACAAAATACGAGTAGGTATCCATAAGATAGATCAATTACAATTAATAATTTCCAAAGCTCTCACTTCTTCATACCGTCTTTTATATTTTACCGAAGGGATTACCTACTCACAAATTCATAACCTTAAGCAGCTTCACAGAGTTTCAGAGGATTTGCATTTCCATGAAAGCAAAGCAGGAGCTGAAAACTATCATTCTATCCCATCGTCGCTTCATTTAGCAGCAGTTAAGCTCCATGTGCGGTGTACATTTGAATTGGAAGCGCATTCCATTTTATCGTTCGTTTAATTGAAATGTTCATTGCACTCTCACTCCGTTTCTGGCAACATTCGTAGGTCCTAAATCCAGTCCATGCTCGCCACCGTCTATCACCTTCTGGCTGACATCTCACTTAGGGCCCTCTCTGCGTTCTGACCTCCTTTAAGATCCATTTCCTTATCATTACCTCTCCCGCAGTCTTCCCATTACTGGAACCCAGAAGCCCACTCTTTACCAGAGCACTCGCATGCAGAGGGCCGCCGCTGATAATGCTCCCATTAGCGTACCCCTTCAATCCTCTTTCTCCGAAAAGACACCTTTAACTTTCTCAACATTTCCCACAAATTCTCTTTCAGCTCCCTCTTCCTTTGTAGTCGATGCTATTTTCTGGTTACATTTTTTTAGTTCCCTCTCCCGCTGACGAGATGGAGACACCTTGTGTTCCTCCCACCGGAGCTTTTTGGGCTCCTCAGATATTCTCTTCGCGCTTCCACCTGCGTCCAAGGTTTCCCATCTCTTAGTTAGGCGAAAGGAGCAGTTTTAGAAAGTGGTTCCATGGATAATGTGACAATGAACGGTTAGCGTTTCCATCCCATTAACAAGTTACTACCTCTTACTCATCCTCCTGTCCTAAATGATGCACGCTCTTACCTGCTTCTCTGCCTACTCTAAATTTACTTCCGTCTCTTTGAGGAGAATTTATCACCCTTATTTCCGTCCTATTACTATGTTTACCAATACTATAAATTCCTTACACGTGACGAGCCAAAACCCAGAATTTTTCTTTTAGTTGTATATAATACGAAAAGTAGAATTGGTTGTAAGTCAATTTTTATGTCTGTGAGGAAAGTTACTCGTAAGAAATATTCAATAAACTCTTAATTGGCTAAAAATAGGATTTTTTCTTTTATGACGGAAAGAAGGTAACATTGTACGTACAAGCTTGCAAATGGATAAATCCAAGGATTCAAAGCACTAGGATAAACAGAAAAGAAACCAATTATCTTCATCCTTAGGAATGTATTCTTATCGTTCTCTTGTCTTGACGATTTTAGGCAAGAAAATGTTTTCCATGTAATACTAAATATATCAGTGCACTAAAAGCAATATATATGCCTTCATTTTCCCTTTGTACTGCACTCCATAAATAGCCTAATGATGAATGAAATCGCGACTGAAGGGCGTCTTTATAATTAAGCTTTCATTGATGTCGAATCCTTCAAATGTGATCTCCCTTACCTAACATTATCTCGCCACTGATAACAGTAGAAATTCGAGAATGTTTCAACAGAGATCGCAATTCAGGTTTAACTGAGTATCCCAGACACGAGTCTACAAACAAGAAGAGGAGCGCAGCATCGCAAGTACGATCTGCGTGTATCCTGAAACCCCTTTTTAACGACCTCTCTCGGTTTTCCTTCATCTTCTGGATATCGGTTACGATTCCACCCCTCCATCAAAGCAGCGTCCTCTATTTAAACATCCTCTTTTGCTCTCATCAAACTAATGAGGGGTATCAAGTAACACAGCATTCGGATATTTCGGCGCGTTACAAGGGATAGACAAAAATGAACTTTCAAAACGTTTACCGGGATTGGATTCGAAGCTGATGACTGGTGTGGATTTCCCTCTCTGCCATTATACTGTCAAAAAGTTTGATACGGTTGTGACGTGGATCTGCGGCTCGTATCAAATGTTTCCTTTTGTTCTCCCTTTGCCGGATGTTACCATATGGGTAATTAGGTGGTCTTGATTTTACTTAAATAAAGGAATCTGCCCGTATCTATTCAGATTACTAAATCTCCAAGAATCTATTCAAGTAGGAATTCTGAAAATAAATCTGTAATTTACTAATTTGCCCAATCGACCGGATTCCTCGCCGTATATTCGGTTTTAATTAGTGCCGCCAGGAGGGGCCCAACTACGCGAAGGAAGTTATGCTCAGATGAGTGTATTTCGGTGATTATGCAAGTCATTATGTTGCGTCTCACAAAGTCAATGATCCGAAGGCGATACGAGAGGCTACGGAGAATTCCAACTATTTAAACGGATGTTAATGAACTACAAGATTAAAAGAAAACATTTTTACCGTTAGGAAAACATTAATTTCTCCTCCGGGAATCCCTCAGACGTCTAAAGTTTGCTAATGAGGCGAGCTTTGGAAAACTTTTCCCAAGATACCTTCGATTCAAATAAAACAAAATCACGCCGAAGTGATAAATACATCCCGGTCTAACTTCAATTTACCTTCACTCTTTTAAACATCGCTCTTTCCCGAATAGCGAAGGATCGAACATTTAAATTTTTGACCTCTCCTGCGTGCTAACATGGAGAACACATTTCGGTGGATAGTAATATATCTTTCAGTTCCTTTGAATCGTGTTCGTGAAATCTTTGGGACTGGAGATGATTAATATACCTTTGTGAAATTTCAGAGTACACTTCTGCCACCTGTGAGAACCCACAATTTTAACCTGATTAAACGCGGGACAACAATGAAGTTATAGAAAACGAAACAGTAGTTTCCTCGTAAATATCCTTCACCAAAAGCCTCACGATGGCCTATGTGAGCTCTTTTAGAGGAATATGAGGTATTTCACATAAAGCAGAGTTCGAATATATTGTACGTATTTGCAATTATCTTCTTTTGTATGCTTGCTACTCAGCATTTACATTAGTTCAGCGTAGTTTTTCAAGTTGATAACGACAAAAAATTTATTAGGGAATTATTTTTTCAATACCGTATTAAAAGATCGGAAAGATTTTAGAAATATTAATAAATCGTTATCCATTGGATTTAAACTTAATAATTTTGAGTAGCAACAATAAGTAAAAATTTGTTATAATGGCAGAGACAAGTAATATCTAATGAAAATTTCTAGACGAATGCAAGTATAACTTCCATTTTTCCTTGCTACTTTAATGTTATTTTCTCAACTCTACTCTGCCTTCCCACTTTAATGAATTCTTTTTTAACAAATATTGAATTTCCTTATAAACGTAGTAGGTGCCAAAATAATTTGAAAAAATGATGGACTTAGATCATTTTGAAATATTTTCTCCTCTTCTCTTGATGGTACTAAATATTTTCTTTATGCTCGAAATTAAACTTAACTCAAGATAGCGATTTTGAGCATATATTTTCATAAAACAAATAATTAGTTTCTTTATAGAGAGATGCGAAATAGATGTCATTCTATATCCTTCCGTACTTTGTTTATATTATGCTTTAACACATCCCGGATCATCCTCTTCTTTTGTATTTCCTTCTACACATCTTTATCCTTAGTCTCACTATCCTCTCTCTTGCAACCCCTCTTCCTCTTATCCATGTATTTCGACTCCTTCCTTTATCACTGCTGTGTTTCCTCTCTCTACCAACCTTTTTCTCCTTTCCTCAACCGCTGGGAACTGCAAATTCTAAAGCAACACAACGAGGTCATTTCTCACCGGGGCACTTCGTCTCCCTTACCTTCGCTTCCCACTTTCCTTGCCTTTTTTCCAATCGCGAAAAATATAGCCGAGGGCAATCCGAACGCCGGAGAAAGAGAGTGAAAATAAAATATACGGGAGGCAAAATAGTAAAAGACTGAAAAACATAAAGAGGAATGTTTATGAGAAAATGACGTGGTCTGGGAGTGAAAGGAATGGTAGGGAAGTAAATGAAAAATATAAACGCCTCGTAGAAGCAACATTGCGATGAAATAAGATCAGGAGAGGAAAAAGGAAACTTTTCGTTCCGAAAGATCCTGCGGTTGAGTTGTTTCAATAAGGGAATGCTGCTGGAAAAGGGGTCAAGACAAGAATAAAGCAAGGATAAAACATGGAGCTGCGACAGGTGATATGCACATAAAAAGTGAATTAAATATATTATTATAGAAAACGTAATGGGTAGTGATACTATATCAGAGGTAACTTAATCAAAGGATTTTGAACATCCAAAGACATAACTTATTGTATCTCTTAGCTTAGTAATATGGTTCACATAAGAGTGTAGAGATTTTTGAATGTTCAAAGGAAATCCGTAGATTAATGCCTAATAAATATTATCTAATGTGCTTTTCATTCATTGAAACTCATTAAAGGTAAAGGTAATGAAAATATTGTTGCAAAGAATAAATACATTCAAGTCCATATTAGGTTAACTTTTACTGGAGTCTACAATGTAATAGCCTATTTATGAGAATATGAAGAACTCTGATACCTGAAAATAAGATTTATATTTGTGTTTTTTATTACGATATACATGGAAATGAATTCGTCAAACGATCGAATTTGCTGGAGGTATAACAAATTTTCAAATCGAATTATCGGTATTACGAGTGAATTCGAGAAGTAAACTCATTAGAGCGTTTATTACAATATTATTTAGAAGTGATGACACGGTCAAAAGAAACTTTAACAAAGGACGCAAGCAATGAAATTGACATATTAATTTTCTATTGGTAACGTCTATTCCATTGTTGCCGTAACGAATGCTAAAAAGAACGAAAAAGAACCGTTTCGGCGGGGAAATTTCTAAAAACAACTCTGGCGTTGTTTGGATTGCACCTTCGCGACGAAAAATAACAGTCGAAACTTTATTTTCGGAATTCACCGATAGATCGCTTTTCGCTTCACACATCATCGAATCCCTCGGAAAGGTAGTCACGTATTCCTCACGTGAGTAATGGATGTTAATTTGCGGAGAAAAATGTAAGTAATGATGGTACGTGATTGGGTGGGAATATCGAGGAGGGAAAGTGAACGGAGGAGAGAGTAAAAGGAGGAACAAATGGGAGGAGGAAAAAGGGATAGAGAGAGGGAGTGAGATTCATGAGCGCGGCCATCTTGAAAAATAGGCAATTACGTTAAAATATTGATGCAATCCATTCGCGCGTTGGGTACATCCGTAGCCCTGCGAAACCGCGCATCTCTCTTCCCCGAAGTGTTTTTTTCCTCTTTTCCACGTTTGCTGTGGAAGTACGGGCGGAATAGTTTTCTTATTTTCGAGAGTGATTCACGGATAGGCGTCGTCGGCTGAATAGCTCAGGTCTAGCGCGGTGAATAAAACTGACTGCCGCTCTTGGGATTCCTTTGAAGAGGAAGATTAAACAATGTTTTCCGCGGTGGAGTTCAACGTAACAAAACGCCATTGGGAGCTATGAAAGTGAAGTTTTTAATTCTGCGCTAGCAGCCAATCCGGTGTAATATCACACCGAAACGTCACGCAACAATGGAGGCTTTGTAGAGCAGAGAGGCAAAGAAAGTTTCAGCAGTCGCTTTAGTTACAATGCCGCGATGGTGTCTGCGATTTTCTGCCACAGCGCAGTTCGGTAATAGCGCGAGGAAACAAGAGTTTTAATTAATTTACGTCAAATCGTTCCAACATCAAAAGAGTGATCGACAATGATGTATTTTGAAAGTGATACAATTAAATGGAGGTAGTTTTTGTGCTACGGGCTTAATTCTCTCAATAATAGATGAAGCAAATTCAATTTATTTTTTTTATGATGCGAATCAATTCAAACCAGTATTATCTGTTTATCGTTCTAATTTATGGTTTCTGATATATTTATCAAGAGAGACTATTATTATAATGGATTTTTAATAGGAAAATTGATCGAATTTGTCTAACTTTCTTTTGCATCATTTAGATTAAAAAGTACCAATACCATGTTGCTCCTATAAATATTACGATTGATCAAAATTGTTATCCGAAGCACAGCTATTTCTGTGATAGTTTCTCTTAGTTTTTCAGCTGCTTGTTAATAACATTAGTCTATATCCCATCGTGAAGAAACAATTTATACTGATAATTATCGAAAATTTCCTTTGATAAAATTTATCGCTTTCTCTTTACTGGCCAAGTTTACTAAAATCTTTGTAGAGGGAATTAATATATTATGATTTTTTATAGATATATTGCATTTATTTTTGTGGAATATATTTTACTAGTAAAAAAATAACAATTGATATCATCAACATATATGCGTAATAATACTCTAAGCTTTTGTACTAATTGCAAGGTACGAAGAACAAAAATAAATAATTTAACAGTTATCGCACCTGGTTTCAAAATTCAGGTACAAACTACACAGGATAAGCAACCCAATAATGTATTTCTGCATAAATCACCCAGCCGAGCAGTGGAATCGCAAAGAAAACCCACGAATTAAAAGGAGTAATAAACACCGTTCAATATCATTTAATAATTATTCCGGCTCAGTTGAAGCGATCGGGTGGTCGATCCTCGTGATTAGAAAATTAAAAGGCGAACCCGCTCGAGATTCGTACCAAATTTTCCCACGGGCGACCTAAAGTGATTAATCTCCATCGGTCATACCTATAATCTTCGCTCATTTTTTCTTTCTCTCGAGCGTTCATAATTCCCTCACACAGATACCGTTCTCAGTGGACAGTCCGGACTCGTGTCCCTCGTTACCCATGCATGATGGCCAAACGAGTACCATCAGGAACCAGACTGTCAACCTCTTTCAAACGGAGTACGCTGGCCGACCGTTAACTTCGGAGATGATTCAAGGTCGTCATAAAAAATACCGTCAGAGTAAAAGGAAGGGACAACCGCCTATCTAAGACACCGTGCGGGGGCCGAAAGCAGATAAATCAAAAGCGGTCCGCTAGGGAGCAGCAGCGGATTCTCCGAATACAAAGGTTCCACTTTGGACCATTAACGAGGGCGCCGACGGAGTATCTCGGCTTTTTAAACGTTTTTAACAGCGAATTTATTCGTCACGGCTGGAATAAATTTCGGAGAGAGAAAGGACGTTCTCTTCTTTTTTCGTGCCCGCGGAACGTATGGACTCATAGGTGTGTTTTTCAGCGTTCCCCGGGCGACATCAAAGGCTTCCCCGTTTGTGTTTTTTTTTACGCCGGTGATTTTCTCGATGTTGGGGAAACATGCTGTGGTCGTTAAGCTCGTGTTTTGTTCGCGGGGCTTAAACGTTTGATTGATTGTTGCGTAGGTGAGTAATATCGATCGTGCAAAGTGCTTCCTCGTTTTGGATTCTATCAGTCTCTAATAGAAGTTAATCCGGAAGCTAAAATTCCACTTGATTCACATTTAAATTTTTTAAATTTTAAGGCGGGATTCCGGTAACATTGACGAATAAAGCAATTATCGCACACTCAGTAGGACGCAATTACTGCTTGGGATAGATAAAGTTGTAAATATTTGTGCAGACCCGTAGAACCATTTCAAAGTAGATTTCCAGCTCACTAATGCGCTGAGTCATTTGTATTCAGACGTTTCAACATGCGGGAGGAGTCATTGTTGATAAAACACCATTACTGTTTACAACATCTCGTTGCTCACACGCATGCCTTAAAAGGAAATTATAGTCTGGATTAACGTAAGATGGAAAATTCTCTTTCGTAGAGGATTTAAGATATATTCGTAGAAATGAGTTCTCAATAGCTTTGACGGAATTCCTGTTTACTCTTTCGAAATATTAAATCCTTACCCCGCTGTCTATAGCACTAAGGCTTTCGATAGAATTGTGTTGCTATTTGAGTTCTATGACCGCCCACGGGAAGAAGAAATGGAACGAGTCGTTATCGGTAAACAAACATTGGAAAAGGAATGTTTGGAAACCAGACGAGCCTATTGTTTGATCAAAGTGTGACTAGAGGTCACGGTGTTGTTTTCCATGACTAGTGTGCCCAACTTATCAGAGTATCCTAATTACGATCTTCCTCCAGATTTGTAAGTCATAAAAGACCAAAACAGAAACTAATGACGTATATGAATATCATTTAGCTAAGTTTTGATTTTTTAAAGTACTATTTAATTTGCTAAGGAAAACATATTGAAATACAATAAACTTTTTACTATACTTTCCGTTAGTTTAAAAAATCTGCTAATATTATAATGTTAGAAGGTTAAAAATAAATGCTTCAAAATGCATACATTTTCTAATTGTATGAATTTTAGATTATGAACAAAATTGTTGCTGTATACTTTTCCGAAAACTGCGTCCACAGTATGGATATTAATAACTATAAAATTAAATTCCTAATTACTAAAATTCAACTATATAAATTTTAATTGAATAAAATGATTGTATACATGTGTTTTGTTTAGATGAGATTATAAATACATTAAAAGACGCATTCGGTAACCAAAAAATTTAAATTTAAAATCAATTTAAATGTTGGGTGTTTTAATTGATTATTTAGTAATTAATCAACCCTCTTGTTCGCGGTATAAATCAAAGGAAATCAGGCATTGATGAAGCTGGTACTTGTTATGTCCGTAATTTCATGCGATTAGATGGAATCGACGGATTGGAATTCCGTGGGTTGGGCGAACTTTTTGCGATTACAGCGATTACCAATTAAAATCCGAACATTGGTAGCCCCGAACTCATCTCACATAAAGCCGTAAAGTCCTGGGAAACATTCGGTAATCAGTAAAATTTCCATAAAATATTCATTGCGTCGCGTGCCTATTTTTCTACCGAAGCAACCAGCTCGACGGATATCCTACACCAGATTATCCTCTGAAATACGTCTTTTTTATGCGTTTTCATATCAAATGCTGCAGCTCTGCATGCATGGAAAAGCAGTAAAAACCATGTACCTCGCTAATGACGCGATGTTTCGCTTTATTTTTTCTGCGCAGAGAAACTGATCAAGACGTATGCATTGAAACCGCTTTAAATCGAGCCTCATTGCTTTCCAAAATGACTAAAAATAGCGGGAAAGAGCTGCACGCGCACTCTCAGCTCTATCGTAATCCCGAGAGGATCGTATCGACCGATAGATCGATCCAATATTCTTCCGCCCCTTAATGGTCATATATAAAGTTTTGCCGCTCATAGGGACGTATGGGGTGGTCACCTGCTACCCGCTGTTCCCTTGCCAACACATCTCCCCTTCCCTTCCATATCCACCTGCGTTTCGCGTAAGGGATTATACGTGGAGAGGTATGGGGTCGGAAGGACTAAGCCAAGGGATCAACGAAATCCCGCTTTTGGGTTCGAGCCAAAAGAAAAATCTGACTTATTTTAAGCAAACTGTGCTCTGTTTTCGGACCTGTTAGGTTGTTTTGAACATTTTTCCTTGCTTAATGAAGCTAACATTTTCGGCGGTTTATCAGGAGGAGAAAGGGTCGCTGTAATCGCTACTTTGAAAGAGATTCGAAAGGAAGGAAAAGGAGCGAATAAGTTGAAAATACTCATCTGCAGAAATAAATCTTTCATGAAAGTTAGAAAAATTCAGCGTAGTGGACCTTGATTTGATAAATCTCAACATTAAGATGAAAATAATTAATTATCTTTTACTATCACATAGAAGTGAAATCTATCAGCACATTATTACCAGTCGAAACCACCCTTCAACGAAACTTTTTCTAATGTGGATTATTAGATGGTATTAAATGCTTTGTTGACAAAAAACTTCTTGTTTTATTCAATTCTTCATAAATTAATTCAGTTATTGAAGTAATATTGTCGATTTTCATAAATCAATGTCATAGATTTTTCATTTTACCTAGGAACGAGCTATTGTTATATGGGAGATAAATCACCATTTGGTTACCCACGAGGATTTTTTTTCAAACAAGTATTTAGCCATTTGGGATGAGCATGAAACAGTTATTCTGAAACTCATATTCGAGGGCCTTACGCCATCACCTGGAAATGCATGGCTCGATGACCACGATTCCAATATTGAATGAATAATCCTCGCTGATGTAAATAAATATAAAAACCCATAATTTGACCTCATAATAGAATAAAACCTTGGTAGATTATAAATTTGAAGCCGCATTATTGAAAGTTATAGCTAATTTTTCTACACTTCTCTTTGAAATGCATTTACCGAATAATTTGTATTATTAATATTCGGAACTTAAACTAGAGACCGTCGTTCAATGTCTAAAATTATGTTCCTCACCTCAATATTGAATCGTCATTTATCACTTGGTCGAATGAAGGACAAATAGTGATCGGCGTAGTCAGTTTTCAATCACTCCTATGCGACCCATAAAACGCCCGAATTTGGGTCACTATCGATGGACACAGAGCCTCCGTAGAAAAGCAATTTAAAGAGAGCCATCCACCGGACAGCTCAATCTATAAAAGTTACTCGTGAATAAAGAACTGATATTACCAGGAGTGATGACGACATATATCTTCTCATGAAGTAGATTCAGGTCCGATCGTTTCCAAAATTCAACGTTCGATCAATTTAATATTTTTTCCAATAAAAAATTGTAATAAATGATGATATACTGATAGATTTTATTATAAATCATAAAAGGGAGATATCGCGTATCCGGCATTGGAAACTGCAGTTAACATAGCTCAGATTGAGTTTATTTACTGAGGAGTCACAATGTATTTTAGAGCACCCAGGTTTATGAAAGGAAAGGAAGGATAATCATACACACTCGCGTCTAAATGTAACACTCATGAATATGCGAACTTTCCTCGGATGGTAAACGAGCAATATTTCGACAGCAGAGAAAGAGGGAGAATTTGGGGTGTTATGAGAACGGTGTGTGTATACCAATCTCTATCTGGAGCGCATAAGCCGAAAGTTATTGCTTTCACTCGACTGCCTATCGCCTCCTCCACCGAATCCACTGCCATTCCTAGTGATTCACGGTCACATGGAGGAGCAAAATACATATCAATCCGAGGGAGAAAGAGAGTGACGTATTGGGATGGAAATGAAAGAGACGTCAGCGTGATTTGTTCGCAAAACCTCAGCATATTTGTCCTTCAATTCCACTCTTTATTTCAACATTTCACGATGCAAAATAGCAAATGCGACAGGCAGTGGAAAACATCGCAGCGGATTAGGAAAGTCGGTAAATGTTGCTACGCGGTAAAACATTGGACAATTAAATTAGTGGCTTGCTAAACAGGGAAATGGCGTGTGACGGAAATAGAGAAATGTCAACAGCGACAACTAACTGGACCATCGATCAGAAATTCCAATGAGTTTAGTGGAGATTGAGTTTAAATGCTCACATAATAGGGGCTGTTATTTTAATTCTCTTCTCAACTCCCATAGGTCACATTTACATTTACACAAATTTATCGCTTTTCTACTTCGAGAGAGAAATTATCTGGGATTATACTCAAATTTAAATATTCTGTCGAACTATTGCTGAAGCAAAGCTCCATACAATTACTCAAATTCAATGTTAAACGTTAAAGAAATATTTCCTTATTTTCGCGGATAATACCATCTTTATTGATATTTTTCTCGTATGCATGGACTTAACGTATCTTTGCAGACATTCTCCAATTAGGAAATATGAATGCAATGAGAAATCGCCTACCTATTACAATTGACAATTATTCAAAGAAACTACTTCGTGAAATTTAGAATTGTTAATAATTCGATTATCTTAGTAAGACCAGCTAGATCTTAGATTACGAACATAAACATAATGAATGGGTAGATTTGCCTTACGAGTAATTTAACGGAAGTCACTGATGACTTACCTGAGATTAAGCGGCGAAAAAGAACTGTTATGCGGTTGTAACATTATATGGCATATTTTAGAGCATTCGGACGTATCAAAAATCAGATAAAACGTCGACATACATTTCAATTCCCATATTAGCACTCGATTTGATTAAACCTTAGTGGAGATCCATATTTTCCATCAATATTCGCATAAGAAATGGAGAGTCATTAAAATTGTACGATTCTTTTGAAAAGACAGTTATTCAAGTCATCTGAGCATCTATTTTCAGGATTTATAACGTTTCAGCAGCGATAGATCGAAGCGAATTCCTAAAATCTGCAATATTTATTCCTCTCTGGGTAAATTTTAGAAAAAAATTGGGTCAGGGAGAAATGGAATCCATCCAGTAAAAAACTAGAGACTGCGATAGAGCGAACGTCTGATACTCGAAGCAAAAGGATGATCTTTTAATTTCTCATTGCTCATAAAAGATATTTGCGAAATCGTATGCACTTAGATGATTAAATCCTCATTTTCATATTAGAGGAAACACTTCGAGGTAAAACAAAAAACAATTGGGAAGTATCGTGGATATTACCGATTTCACTTAAGAGACTAATGCACGTGGCTATATGCTCATCAGTGAAATAGATCACATGAGAATGAGTTTTATTATGCCCGTCCTTCTGTCGGTACGAAAGAGAATATTTTTTTCGAAGGCCGGAAAGAATAAGAGGGACAACAAAAACGAGGGAAAGAGAGAGAGATTCCGATCGTACCCTTTAGTTTCTATGGCTACCGCATGTTCGTTGACGCTTTGATCAACGACCGAAGTTTTTAATTAAACTGATGGAACTTTCAAAACAATTCACGTTCCTCCTCATTCAATAATGGATTTTTCTCGAATTCCTTTCCCGTTCCCTGCGCCATCGGACGTCTGCGAATATCAAATTCCCATTAGCAATGATTGATTCTGCTCCAAATCACGTGGCAATCACCAATAAATATATTAACGGCCCGGAAAAATATCCTCGTCGGATAAAGTGAATTGCATCGAGCCAGTTTTACAGCGGAAAGGATCCCTTTGGATAAGTAATCATCCGCATAATTAGTCGGCCGTAAATTATAGCAGCTGAGGGGACGATGCCAAGTACTCTCCAAGCTATTGAACGGATAAAAGCTTTTTCCTGCCATAAGCTAGATTAAGGCAGCGGGAACTTTAGGAGGACGTTAAACACATATTAGTTAATGCGCGTGAAAGTGAGCGTTTCATTTATAATCTCTAATCTTATGACGGATTTGAGGAAAAGAGTTATGAATCCTTTTTAATTTAGAGCGACCTAATTTCTGACTTGAAAAATGTGCATCGCCAATTGAATTTTGGTCTGCATTTAAAATCCAGTTGGACCTCAATCTGTTAAGATATAAAATATGGTGGTTATCATATCGGATCAGATGGATATTGACAGGATAAATTAAAATATTTTTCATATTTCTCTTGTGTAAAAATAAACTCTGAACTAATTTACGTTAATGTCCCAATGAGCGTTTTTAATGATCATCTTATTGATATATCCTGTCTTATCGGTCGCGCCCATGTTTAAAAGAAAAGCATTTTGGTGTGCGCTCATAATTGGCTTTCCGAAAACAGACTGATCACGCGGTACTTTCCTCCTAATAGATTTCGAGAGTTGCCCTTCCCATAAGATGAAGTGCAGACAATATTTCAAACCTGGAAAACGAGTCGGTAAATCGTGAGTCTCCTCAAATTCCCAGCCATCGCAGAACGTTTAGTTCCTCAATGAATTTCCATCGGTTCTTTACGCCCTCTGGTCGCCTTTCATTAGCCTCCCGAGTGCCACCCACGCGCTTTCTCACGACCTCACGTAGGCGCACCCCGCGGAGAACATTTTTCCTTACACTTTCACGCGAGCCGTGACTATCGACTCGTAATGATGATTCCGAACTATTTGATTGCGATATTAAGCACCTGTGGTTCATGAATTACTACTATTCAATTTAATGTTACTTTTCCAGTATTACATCGGGGTTCTTTGAAATGGACCAGTTCCGTTATAATTCATCGAAGTGAATCTGTTATTCTACAGATATTACAAAAATGATAAAGCTTTCCTAACGCTCCATCGAAATTCAATGAAATGATCTTGAGAGCTAAAATTTTGAATGCAACTAGAGAGTATAGAGACGTCAGTACCCAGAATTTTCAGTGCAGTATTAGACGTAAGTGTACGCATCACGAAACATAATAAATAATAAATTGTATTATATTTTATAAATTTATTTATTTATTATAAATCAAAATTATTAATAATCATTATTGTTGATATAAAAAATTTGTCAGACGTGAAAATATCATCTATAATAATGTAAGGTACTGAAAGAAATAACATGTTTAAAACAAATAATTTTTCATGTTAAATAACTAAAACAGTAATAAAGAAACACACTGTACGTCGTATCTTCCAGAAATTATTTTATTTCACGATCAGTTTCTGTCTAAGCATGGCCATCTTCAGGTCAATTCTTCATGCCGTGCTAAGGCTGAAACCGATCGTGAAATTAAATAATTTGTGGAAGTTATGAAGTACAATGCGCTTCTTAACTATTGTCGTAGATATCCGCGATGTTCGGCTAACTTATATTGTTTATAAAACTTTAGTATTTATTGTTTTAATTTAATCAGTGAAATACTTTTTGAGGGAAATCATTGTCTCTGCATGAAACGTTTAAAGAGTGCATGCGGTATTCTCCGTGGGAAACCGCCGGAACCTATGCCAGAAAACGAAATAGGGCAAATTAAAACAGGTATCTCACGACCCGAGCGCTTCCCGCCCACGCCGAATTCAAGCGGAAAGCGACAGTGTTGCACGGGGGAGAAATATTTCACCGTCAGCGTGCTATTGGTCTTCACCCACGTTCGTTCTTGGTGCATTCTCAAGACTCACTTTCCCTGGAGACTCCTACGCTCGCCTCGAATCTCCTGCCGATCGCGACTCTGCGTGTCTTCCGGAAGCTTCCCTTAGGGTGCAGCGCTCTCCGAAAGCCTACTATGTGCTATCGGGTAATGATGAAAAGCAGTTTAGAAAGGGCGAATGCTTTATTCGAGAGAGACTGATGGATCTTTACGACCCTTCGTGTTCTATTTCCCTTATTGAAATTTGCTGTTTCACTCAATCTCGATACGATAAGCAATGACCTCACTCACTCGGGTCTAGCTACATACTGGGAAGAATCTGGAACGAGGAAGTGGAAGTCTTAACAACTGAATTCAACCGCAGAGCAATTATTTCTCACTTTCTTCAGTTCAGATTTACATGTTATCGATGGAAAATCAAACTAGCTTGGGTGGCATTTACTTGGTAGATACATCATTAATTTTAGTGATGAAACTTAACTCAAGTTTCTTTTATAAGTGTTTGTATAATTTATAACTAGTTTCTTTCTTCTTCTAAAATCCCGTACAATTTCTGTATAGCATCAACTATCCTTAAGTATTAAGGTCCGCGAAAGCTTCATTTATGCTCAAATTTGAGAAGTTCCGATGATGTTTTTAATTTCTGATTTAAAATACTTGCACCGAGTGTAGACATATATAATATAACATTCGAAGGAAAGGAATTATTCAAGATATTATAATATTATTAATTAAAGTTTGATGATAGACATTTTTATGCACATACACTTCTGAACTAGATGAGACAGCTAATGTGTTACGGAAGAAACTGGGATTTCCTTCCCCTTATCACAGTCAACATTTTTTTCACTATCAAATGAATAGATATTTTATCGCTTCTCTAGGAGACATACTCCACAAAAAGTAAAGTGAAAGGATGCCCTTCCCAGTTGGTAGCTGGATAAGTACGGAGGAAAACAGGTTCCAGTAGAAATTCCTGTAAGGATTGCAGAGAATAGGATTGGAGAAAAAGACGTGGAGGGTAAAGAACGAGTATTATTTTTTCGAGGGGATCAAGGGGCTAGAGGTGACTGAATGCTCAAGGAGCTCTTTTCAATGGAATAAAAGAGGGAGAGCTCCTCTCCGCTTATACCCATTCTTTTTTCTATTTGCCTCTCTCCTTATCCCTCCAGACGCAAACCCTGGTCCTGCTCTGACGATGTGTGACGAGTGCAAGAGAGAGAATCGTATCGAACCATTATCGATGCGAAAAAGTGAAAAGAAAAAGGGATAGAGGATGAAAAAGGAAGATCGGAAAAGCCCCTCTTCCTACGAGGGTGAGGAAAAATCTTGACATACGTTTCCACTTAATAGTATACGCACATTGGATCTTATTCTCGCCCTGGAGAAAGGCCTAGCATCTGAGATACGAAAAGGACTTGGAACTTGGTAAAAAAAGACTCCTGACTGTTATTAGGGATTCGAGGATGCCCCATATGGCCACTTTCTTACCCAAAGGTACCTGTTACCAAGTGTTATGACAACTGAATTGGCGGAAACTTATATTGGTACTGAGAACTGCCATTAGCCTGAAGGTCAGTTGTATTCTCAACCACACACTAATAGCTTCGGACAGATTGGATTTCCTTTTGCTGGATAATCCATGTGGTTAATCTACACTATGGCCAGGGAGTATTTCCCTGGACAGAATAGAGTTATGGCAAATATTAGCTCTTTATTTTACTATTAAATCTTACTTGTATTACTTTCCTGATACAGTAATTACGTAATCGACAATTTTTATTTTTTGGAATAGATATAAAATATCTCACGTTGCTTTAAAAAAATTAAGGCTTCTATGAATCAAGGAAATGATATTTTCACTTAAGCGTTCAATTTAGCGGAAAGAGAAAATGATTGGTGGTTGAGATTGTGAAATATTTTTTTCTGTTGGAGGTGTCAAAGTGAAAGGAAATAACGAAACTTGGTGGAATGATGTGAACGAATGAAGGATCCCTACGCAGTGATGGCAAAGCAAAAACGGGGACCAAAGGAAGCAATCTCCTTCCATACCCATTCCGTCCGTAGATTAAGCGGGAGAATGAGCGAGTGGAGGAAAGTGATCCTTTTCCAATCGTAAATAGAGAAAACGATGGTTTTGATCCAGGGATTGATTTAAGCAAGACTGAATGGCATTAAAGAGGGGAGGAGAAAAAGAGTGGACGCTTGGTGGTGGGGGAAATTTCCTTATTTCTGCCGTCCTCGATCTTTTCAGGGAAGAGAAAAAGAGAAACGTTACCGGAAACCCGTTGGGAAAATATTCTCCAAGGATATTCCGAAAGAAAAAACTGTGGCGATATTCTTCGGGTCCACAATGACCCGGCGAAAGCAAAGTCAAAAAAGCCATGGTTTTTACGTATCCGTCCGCCTTTTGTTGTAAGGAGAACCGATGATTTCGAAATGAGGTTATCTGGCGGGATTTCTTTTGATGATGGAGTTCTGATGGGAAAGGAAAAGAAAATGATTTTTCGTTCCTCACTTCAAAGAGACAAGATATTTTATGACTGCAGACTCACTATGGTTTCTCTTTGACATCGTACCTATGAAATATTTCCCTTACAAACTTCTTTTAATTCTTATTCCAGTAGAGATACAATCCTCTTTCTCTTTGTGTTCTCAAGTTAGATAAATATTAAATTCAGTTAAAAATCTGTTGCGTCTTAATATTCATATAAGGTTCAATTCTAGGTCGCATAAAAGAACTTTCCGCATTTCATTTCAAACTCAAATCCTGCAGTTTCGCTTGCAGTGAAATATAATTCATCTACCATTGCGTTTGCATTATTGTACGTCTCCTTTAAAAATCCCAATCTTATCACAGAGCACTGTCTTTTCGTATTTCTGTAATATTCTCGCCTGAAGCATCTCATCTCAAATCAAAATAATAAAAAAATGCTTGTCTCACTTATCACTGAATTTAGCAAAACTACAATTATTTAAGTAACATTTCGCAAAAATCTTCGTATATAATGCTCTCGCAGATGTTTCGTGTATATAAATAAAAAGATAAAAGCCTTTGGTGATCGTGAGATTTCCAAGAATTAAAAAACTAGAAACATTTCATTCCAATGAAAAATTACAGTAGACTTGAGGGTGAGAATCGGTAAAACTCGGGAGCTGATCGGTAGTTCTTCAATTTTCAGCGGCATTGGAGAGATTTCTGAGCGAAACTCCATTTTTAGAGATGCCAACAGTGAATTGTGAATACCACGCAGCTGTATGAGCATTCGAAATGCCAAAACCCTTATACGCGGAAGTATTCGCTTCGAACATTCTTGCTGAACAGTTCAAGAAACAAGCGTCATCCGAGCACATGAAACTTGGGCAATATGGAATGATATGGAATGCGAGGGAAACAGCATCTCTGGGTCAAGGAAGGGAGAGAGGAGTTGGTCCAGTGGGAATCGGGTAGCGAAAGTGAAGAGAAAGGAAAGAAGAAAGAGAGGGAAAGAGAAGAGGCCGATTGGATGGATGGAGGAAATAAAACCAGGGACGGATGCTCGGAAGGATTTTTCGGGAGATGGGAAAAAGAGCGAAGAAGAGAGGAGAGGAAGAAGGAGGTGGAAAGGGAACAGAGGGGAAGAAGATCTTCCAAATGGCGCTTTCCATTTAGCCGAATCGAAGGCTCCCTCCCCCATACGGGTAACGATTCAAAGAGTATGCCGAAGAGGGGGCGGAGAGTGGATGGACCCGTACGAAGAAGAGAATCCACGTGTTTGGTTTCCGAATCATTCAATACCTCCGAAGGAAAAATATAAAAAGAAATCCGCGCTCCGTCGATGGAAGAAAAGGATGCGGGATTGTTTGGTAAACTCATAAATACGACCTCCTTCGGCAAGTAAAATAAACTCGCGCATGAAAGAGGATAATCGTACGTTATTCCGTCGAGAGGTACAAATTCCAATAACATACAAGACTACATCTGTCAAAGGGAGAAAAACGAACGGTTTCGAAACCAGCTCCGGAGCTGATTTTCATCGCCAGCCTTCGCGGCGCACGGTTTACGATAAATAATGTATTTTCATTGGACTCTTATGTCGGGGTGGTGCGGAGTTATTCCCCCCCAACGGCCCCTCCACAATTCATCCCGGAGACTTGCATCCCTTTCCCTCCGCTGGAAAAAGAATTCACGTCTTGTTACCCGTCCTCCTCTCCCTCGATCTTTATAACTCTTCCTCGCATAACAGACCGTGCGCTGTGGCCAACTTTGCCCTAGTGCCCCTTCGCCCTACGCCCTCCATTCTTCAACCCCACGCCTCTCTCTCCCCCCTCTTTTTACGCACACAGCCTCCCTCTATTGAGAGAACACCCCTTCACTCCGAAAACCTTAAATCCCGCACATCGATGCTCTCTCACCATTCCTCCAGCTTGCACAAAAGGAAGTCTTTGGAACGGGAGCTCGCAGGGATCTTCCTTCTGGACCAACACCAGCATCCTCCTCTTTCGCATTTTTCTCTCTTGTCAATCTCCCCTCTAATACCACTCTCTAGTCTACATCCTCCTTATATCCTTGAAAGTGGGGATCGTGAGGAGGGCGTTGTATTTCTTACGAAGAGGAACGGATGTAAAATGACTCGCGAATTCGAAGAAGCAACGACCGCGGAAAGAATCGAAGATCGTAAGTCATTCGTTGTGTTTATTTTTATTTGTAAGAAAGGACGAAAAGGGGTGGAGATTTGGAATGGGCGCGGTATAAAACTCTCAAAGAGCGATAAATTTTCTTCGTACTGCTTTCGTTCGGTGGTCCTCTTGGAATAACTTGACGGTTTTTTCTTTGTAGATGAAAGTATAATTTCTCGGAATGAGGATTAGAGACTTAAGATAAATTGATATGTTTTTTGAGTGATTCATGGATTTATTACCATTAGATTTTTCTTTTATTCTCAGATGCGATTTCCTGAAAATACGAAAAAATATTTATGACCCATCTTAAGAAACTTGAATGTACTCTTTTGACAGAAAACTGGTAGCTACTATGTAATATCAATATAAAATTAATAACTGTTGAATTAGATAAACGATAGAAATGCTGAAAATATTATCGATCGCAGTTGTCACTCTGTAAGACTATTTTCCTTTCAGATAGTGTAACCAATTCTTTTCGTACGACATGAAAAGACGAATCTTCGGAATTGCGTTCTAAGTAGTTCATTTGAAGTGGAATGGAGGATTCATTGAGTTTCTTGGGAGTGATCAAGCAAATGAATACACGAGGCCATTCAGAGAAGTTGAATTCAAAATCCTCCGGTGAATCACTAGCATTTTATTCCGCTGCCTAGGCATTTGATGAGCTTCCTGATTCCACGATCGAAACTTTTCATTGCAAACCTGTACGCGCTTTGCGATGAATAGATTCAATAAATAGAAAGCACAACGAGGTTATTTTTTGGGTGCATACCGAAGGGTGAAAAAACTACCGAACTAAATGCAATGCATGACAATGGGAAGCATAGTGAAGAGAGAAATTGTACGGTCCTCTTTCATTTTTTTTTCAAAAACTGCACCGTAGAACTGAAAGACGAGGAGGAAGAGGACTGGGGAGAGGCCCTGAAGTACACGGACCTTCGTTTTCTGCTCGTCAAATAATCAGTGACAAAAGGAACGAAGTTGGCAGACGGGACATGGGATGAATAGGTCACCTGCACCCCCTCCTCTCTGCACACCCTATCCTTTTTTGAATCCACGACCCCCACCCCCGCTTACGGGCTGAAATAAAACACGCTGAAAGGATCGGCAGTCCATAGGGAATTATAGAAAGTCTGGATGATTTGTTTGAGATGAAAACCTAAAGGACCAATAGAGGTTGAGAGCACGTTATCCTTTGAATTCTATTCCTTTTATTTTACTTGTTTAACTTCGGATTCAAGATCGACATTACAATGGACGACATCGATAAAACTTTAAAAGAGAGCAAAGTCTCCTCCTGGATCGAAGTCATCTACTCGTTCGAAGGAAGCAGTGAACTAACGAAGCCCAGTAACGACGTACCAAACAAATATAATCTCCTGTGAATTACCTCATCGGTATTGAAAATTCAACGAAGGCAATAGCCACCCTTGAGGAAAGATTTCCTTCATAACATTTTAAGACTCACGTCAGTTTTTAAACTCAAAATTGCTAGTAAGGAAAGCAAATAAACTTGGAACTTCTGAATGCCATATTACCATTACCATCCCATACCCATGCTCTCCATAGGCTGAAAACTTCAACTGCCAAAGTTATCAAATTTTCTCCTTCGTAAGCATATTCAAGCGCATCTCGCGAGGTTATTACTTTCGGTTCGTCTCACCCCTCCTCCTTACCTTTAAAAACGCACATCACGAAACGAGGAAAAAATTACCCTCCTAAGTCGCCCGATTTCCTCGTAATACGTCGCGCAAACTTGTTCGCATCTTGATATGTCATCCTCATGGGAGCGTCTAGAAAGAAGAGCAGACACATAGGTCACAGAAGGGAAAGTCACGGATTCGTGAAGACATCCCGCGGACTCAAAACGAAAAAACGAAGGATTAGAGCGAAAAAAGCGGATAATGGGATGGCAGTTGTGCGATTCGTCTTTCCGTGTGTTTCTCCACCATCCCTCGCGCATTTATATTTCTGGATTTTTCCTCGTCCCCTTCCTGAGCCTTCCCCATTGCGAGCTTCCGACGCTTTTCCGAGAAACTTTTCTCGAAGTAAGAAATAATGATGTGTGATTTAAGGTCTAACGCCGAGGAAGAGCGAATTTTGAAACGGGGAAAAATGAAACTCGTGCAAAAGTCGTCCTCCGATGCATAAATCTCGCGCTACTGAAGGCAAGTACTTTTCTGCTGAAGCACCGTCGCAAAGATGTCTTCCGTGATGGGTCGTGTCACTTTATCCAAGGACAACGGTAATATTTATCTACTGTCTCTTATTTACCGTTCGTAAGATTGCATCCCGTCAATGAAACGCAAGAATGCCATTCCTCGTATCGGACAGGTTTTGGAATAAAATGATCTTAAACTCCGTACATTCTTTCAAGGTACAAAAAGTACGGCTAGAGTTACGAAACAGAAAATGATGGATTTATCAGAATTATTTACGTGCAGTGATCCGTTACATTGCTTACAGATGTATTACTTGAAACATTTTCCATGAAAATGGTATGTAATTCATTGCTTTATGATAATTTCAATGAGTGCTATAAAATAGATTACTGGGAGTTAGTAAAGTATCACCGGATTTACCATTCAAAACAATTTCCTTGAAGAATATAAAGAGATAAATTTATCTCCAGTATAAATGAAAAAGCTTAATTATGAGGATTAAATGCCAATATAAAAATTCAACTGAAACGACCAAAAACATCACGACCGAGGCGGCTAAGAAGACACGGTGAACCGGAAAATATTCCACGTCTCCCTCCAGAAAGCACGGCTGAGGACGTGATAGAAGGAAAGAGAAATCACGATGCGACCCGTTAATGACCGACATTTACAATTCAAAAACGCACTCGGAATCGAAAAGGTCGAAAAAAATAGGGAAAAAATGAAAAGTGGTAGAAACACAAACGAGGAGTTCTTTTTATGCAAATCGTTAGTTACGACGCCGAGGTTATTACCAGTCGGGGTCGAAGTGGATCGATGCATTAGGTACCACTGAATGCGTTATCCGTCAATTCCCATCGGGAGGTGTACTCCCCGTGGTCCAGAACAGAGAGTGGGAGGGGGAGGAGTGGGGATGAGGAGAAACAGATGGAGGGAGAGAGAATAACAAATGGAGGAGGAGGATAAAATAAAGTGAGAGGAAAGGGAATGATACGGAGGCTGGAGAGGATATAAATAAATAAGGAACAGGCTTCCTTCTAAACGATGGAACGACTGATTTAACCCATAGAAAAGGTTGATAGCCGATAATTCTTAAACTTCGAGAGGTAAAGGCGGGTTCGTTCCTTCATTAGCATTGGCATTAATAGAATGTGAATAAGAAAAGGAATGTATACCCAAGAATCGCTCTAACAATATTTTGATAACCAACCTACGTTTAGAATAATAAACAATATTTCAGTCCTTCTTTATATACGTCGTTTGCTTTGAAGGAAATTATAAAAAGAGAGTACTCACAATTCGAAATTTGTCACTGAATAATAAGAGAGTACCGATAATTCGAAATTCGTCACTGAATACCAAGAGAATAACGTCAAACTGAGAAGAGACGGTAGAGACAGATGGCGAGGGAACAATTTCCTATTTTAATTTGAGATTAGGTCGTCTTATGCTAAAGAAGATCCACCTCCTCCCGAGTTATATCGAGAACGATTACTAAGGACATGCAGAGAGAGAATTACGTTCGGTGGCAAACGATACAAGCAGCCTAGAGCGATTTAAGAGTAATACATCGGAAATTCTATTATTAACTTAATGTATCACGATAACGTGAAGTAGTCGATTTCTTTAATTTCTTATGGCAAATCGTTCTCTTAGATATATAACGTATATTGATACTCGCGCAAACGAAACTAAAAGTCTTATATGGAGATATTATAAAGCGGAAGAGGTAAAAATGAAACCGAACCTGTGGAGTAAATTAAGTAGGAAATAACATCATCAAACGACATTACATTTTCTGTGATTGACGAGACTTATTTCCAATGTACTAATTTTATACTATTATTTTTTGGTATCATGTTTTATTCTATGGAATTCTGTGAAATCTTGGACCAATAATGCTATTAATTATGGTGCTTATCTGGTTCCACCCAGTTACCACCAACAGAGTTTATTTTGTTGTACTCGTCTATTTCCAACACAACTGGACGTACAAATTCCAAAAAATGAAATGAAACCCCCGTCAAGGATTCGATACCAGAATCTCTTAACGATGCCATATAATGAAAGATATTGTTACACTAAAAGGGACGAATAATATAATTTAGGAAAGGGACATCTTAATCATATTTTAATCAAATTTAGAAGATGATTATAATCGTGTAAACGCACATCGGTGGCGATGAGATAGTTAACATCACCAGAAGAATTTTCGATCTTAATATACTCTTAGAATATTTCTAGGAGGGACCATGGAGAGCGGTGGACGGCAGTTACTAATGCACGGTTTGGGAGGTTGGTTGGGGTCGTGACCGACACGAGGCGGTAGTCATCGGCGGGAGAGGCGCAAAGGAAGCCCCTTCGTCCGCCTCGGTTCCCTCACGAGGATGCGTTAGCCTTACCCCATTCCCTTCCCTTCAGTACTCCTTCCCCCAATCTAATCTCCACCCACCCCATTCAGAACCCACCTACCGTACACCCGCTGAGTCAATACCACTCGGCCACAACGGGGCAATCGGTAAAGAGCGGGAGGTTGGAAGGCTGATCAATGCAGTTGATCGCCCCTAGGGGTCCGCGGAGGCCTCTGGAGCCGCCCCCCACTTCGCCGACCCGAACTCACGACCTCCGCGGCCCGAGACACGCGCGCCCCCTCGTGAATGTGTAATTGAGTCGCGTCGGAAAATGTCAGGCCGTCGTGCGGCTGAAAAAATCGCCGGAAAAATAGCGTGTTAATCAGTGGGGAG
Organism: Sympetrum striolatum; assembly: GCA_947579665.1. NCBI lineage: Eukaryota > Metazoa > Arthropoda > Insecta > Odonata > Libellulidae > Sympetrum > Sympetrum striolatum. The sequence continues at coordinate 96,703,174 of OX388341.1, read as the reverse complement.
CCTCTTTTTTTACGGCTGGAGGCATTTTATGGCGGTATTTTCCGTCGGAAGGGTGAGTGAGATATGAGTCCGCGAGATAGAGTTTTGACGGACCGATGGCTTTTTACAATGCGGGCTGTCCTCGCGATGAGACCGATTTCAGAGATTTGATGGGCGCCGCCGCAGGCAAATGAACGGTGTTTATTGTGCGGTCGTGAAAAGGTATACGGGAGGAGGAGCTATCGCGGGGAATATGGCGAGGAATTCAGTTATGCCGTCATTTATCGAGTTCTTATCCAAAATAGAAGCACTACAGTACTCTTGGGCACTTTTATCAATAACATTTCAGTTGACTATGACTTATGCTATCTTGATAAGATCTCGTTCACATGGTTCTTTACCGATACAATGCAAAGGATGTTCATCATTCGTTCCTAATTTGAATATTTGCTAAAATATGTTAAAATAATTATTAACAGTAAGCGGAATCCATATATAACTCTTATATTTTGCTCCCGATATCGGAATTGGCCAAAAGATAGAGCTCTCGCCACAATATTAGATATTTAAGGTTACCGGTTTGCTAAACACCTCTTTTCGGAATGAAAAGCCGACTCTGTATTAAGTCTGAACGAACTTGTCCTTTCTTTTCGATAAAATGCGTAAAATGGGGAAAATAAAAGAGGAATAGGAGAATTATTTCAATTAAAGTTTATTAAATGTAACTTGTCCTATTTTTGATCGCTCTACACGTTGAAAAATAATCTCCTCATTTTATTATCACTTAATGTTATTTCCCGGGTAATCATGCAGAGAGCAAAGATGATTTAAATGTATTATTTGATTTAAGATAGTGTCTCCGCAGGAAAGGGACCTTCAAATTATATATGCTTAATTAAGATTAATAAATCTAACATACCAGAAACGAATTTCACCTCCTCTAGCGCATTTTGCTGCTGAACTTCACAGAAAATCTTACAAACAAAGTTCTAGTAATGGCAAGTTGGAATGACGCTAAAATTGCATCACCATAAAACACGGTGTCTTGATAAATTTAATTTCATTCCACATTTTTCAACTACGTGTATTTTTACTACAGATCTTGAGCGCATTAAACTACTGAAATCAATTACAATATATTTTCTTTACTGCCATAGTGTCTATACATTCATTATTGTTCCCCGAATGTTAAAATAATAATGTTGGTCAGAGTTCGTCAAACTTACGGTAATAATAACTGCAATTTTCCATTGATTTCTTGCATTATTTTTGCAGTTTCACTCATAGATTTTTGTTTTAATTAACATACGATGGGTGAGCAATTGCTGTTTTTCGACGTTTATCTTCGGCTGTTTGCAGAGTTTGATCAAAATCTCATTTCCTCCTTAATTGGCGGCCCCTGTGTCAAGAGAAGCTGCCCTCAACCGCTTAGCCCTAAATCCGGTGAATCGCTCGGTGCTGCTGGGCTAAAGAGCAGCCTACCCTAAAGCCCATGGAATTGCCCTCTGAAGAACAATAGTGTTTAGTCGTATCGCCGCGTGCATCTGCATCCGTGGCATTTTGATCTCGGTCTTATCGAGATCTGGAAAAAGCGGCTTTTGAGCGCAAAATGACCCTTTCGTACTTCGTTAGCGTTCTAATGATGAGAGGCAGAACAAACATTTGTGACTCTGCAGGGGACCTCGCGTTGTAATCCACAGTGAATTGTTGAGGGAAACAATGGACTCTGCGGAGATAACAATGGTCGGCGTGTTTGATTGAGCACCGTGATGTGGATACGCTTTGAGATTGGCCGAAAGTTTGGTTGCGGGACGAAAGCTAATGCGTTTTGCCAGACTCTCAATGCTCCGGTTTTATCTACAGAGAGAGAGAGACGTGATTCATCTCCTTTGCATTCATAAACGTTTAGTTTTGGAGAGTTATAAATGGATTCGAACAGAGAGTAACGATTTCCATTGATAGACAATACAGCTCCAGGTGTAACTTTGTGGTAATTATTAACATACAAAAACTCCGTGAGGGTAAAAGTCTACTATACCACAAGGAAGAAACGACCATGGTTTCGTAGCAGCGCTACATCTTCGTTCAACCTAATGGAGTTCTCTCTTTTGTTGGATTGGATATATTAAATTAAGAATATATTTATTCGATATATTCTCATAAGAGTTCAGGAGATATCATGTGAAAATATTAGCCCTACCGTCTAGAAAACTACTGCATGATCTAGATCGGCTCTACCAACTCCTAAAACCGCAAAAAGTAGCGCTTTAAGTATGTTGTACTGTTATGTTTACCATTAGAGATATGAGAGATGATTTGATAAAGTGCTTAATCAGAAATACTTTGCCCTAAATTACCATAATCTGGAGCAGTTATTAAGCCCCGGAGAAGTTGACCTTCGGACGAAAATAACGGCCGAAGAGTGCCATCAAATTTAACTATTCGCGAATAAATTGATACGAGAGAAGACTATTTAATTCCAAGTTATGACCAGACCTCTTCCCGATAAGATTTGACCAATTCATTCATTAAATTGTACGTACTAATGATATCAAAAGCCTACACGACTCATCAAGAGATATCGGCGGAACATAACTCGCAAGAGTTAGAGAACGAATAAACCGAAGAAATAGCTAACGGAAATGAAAAAAATTTACCGAAACTTACCCTTTGAGCTGTTCTTCTTGCACACCGTTTCTGCGAACTTCTTTTCCACTAATCCAACTTGGCGGGTATGTATAAAGACAACACACTTGTTGAAATGCTGTTGAACATTCGATGAACTTCCACTAGAAGATCGTTTTGCACCAAAAACACTTACTTCACCAATATATACCACGTAGATTGCGAATCAACAGATTATTTCACACCTCTGTTTACAATCTTTTGTCACTGCAACAGAATTAATACGGAGCATGAATCAGTCTTCATAGATCTTGACACTCGCTGTACGACAAAGTTTGGACACACGAAATTTTAAGATTATTCTTCTGATCCTGAATGAGCTTGTTACGACTTCTTTCTCAGTTATACGCCTGTAACAACACTACAGACATCACTTGGGGATATGGGTTTACACTGTCAAAAACAAATTTGTGCCTAGTTTTATTGATGTGTATGTTCACAAAACTGATTGTCTGGCCCACTTGCTACTTCATTCGCAGCATTAATAACCTAATAGAATTGAAAATGAACGAGGAAATCATCGGAACCTAACTTTCCGAATGAGCCCAAGTCCCTCTCCCCATGCGGGGGAGAGCCGCAACCGAACCCCGAAGCCACCGTGAGCACCGGCCGGTGCGTTCTCCGACTCTCGTCCCGGTGCCTTCGAATCCTCCGCGCTCAATCGCCGTGCGACCGAAACATACGTTCCAAGCGGACTGAAGGCTCTCAGCACGCCGTCGCCCCGTCGCTGCGCCGGCGTAAGCTTCGGGAGATTCCGGCCACTCGCCTCCGGCTCTTCGGCAAGTTCCGCTTATCCGCTCGTACGTCGGTCCAACCGCCTCTTGCGCCGACGTCCCCTCCACCGCCTCCTCACCCTTCCTTCGTTCCCTTCCCGACCACTCCCTCGCTCGCGCCGCCGCGGACAGGGCACGCGCGGATCCACGGATGCAGGTGGAGCGAGTTTCGGGAAAATATACACCGAAAGGATAGGCCTTACCGTGCCCTAAAATGTGTCCTCGCAGAACACCTTTTCATCAAACGTGCAGTAAATAATCCACCCCCTTATATTGGGGATGGTCTACCGGCGGCTGGGGATCGCATTAAGAATTTAATGAGCTACAAGGGCCAGCCAGATCCTTTGATGTATTCAACCTTATTTCGTTTTAATGTTTGTTGTTCAGTATAAATATTATACATATTACATATAACATATGTGTTTATCCTCAATGAATTTATACGTAAAATAAACAGGAACAAGCTGTCAAAAAATGTCAATAGTTATGCAGTTGAAAAGAAACAAAAAAGTTTGAATCGAGTCAAAAATAATTTTAAGGAGCGATTTTATCACACAATAAAAAGTCTCACTATATCTCACAAATTATAACATCTTTCGAAATTTTTAACGATATTATTCATTAAAATATTTGCTTCCTCTCATAGACTATTCTACACAAACTTTTTGCAGTAACTAATTTAAATAATCAACCAACTTCCTTTTCCTCAACTTTTCAATGAGAAACGTTCGTTATACTCAATTGGAGTACTAGTAATCCAGTTTACGTGAATCCAACTAATTGAATCCATGTTTCCTTAATATCACCTCAGTAACTGGTCTCTTACTAAATACTTTAATTCCTTCTCTTCTTGAATTAATCTTTTTAACGTAGACATCCAGATGCTGTTTCCACGTGAAATATCTCTCATAATATCACCCACCAGCATGCTATCAGAATCCGTCATCGATAAAGTGTCTTCCACGTATTTTTAATAACTTAATCTCTTTTTAGACTTTAGGTCCGGCATAAACGCTTACTGCAATGTAGTTTTCCTTTAAAATATTCCTTCGAAATGATATAGATAGACTTGATCAAATAGCAGTTGCAGCGCAAAAGAGTTCAGGGAAGCTCTAAAATCTTTAAGACCTACCACAAGCAAAGACTCTTTCTACATAAATACCCGGCCACTTTTCGGTGTGTGGAAGTATCTCTTTGAGGAAGTGTTTAGTTACTTCATTGAATAATCAGAGATTGGAGATTTGATTGTAATCTCAAGTTGATTGAGTTTCTTATTGGAATCCCTACTTATCTTACTCTTCCCTAAAATCTTATTGCTTACTGTTTGGTGGTACGAAATTCAATACATATTGGTACACTTCTGTCAAACAGTGGTGTTCGGATAGAAAAATTGTTGGCTGTCTTAAGATTTTAATGAGAGGATATTTAGATATATTTATTAACAGCAATTGGCCCATTTAAGCTAAGGTGAAAATGTTTGTAGTAGCTGCAAAAAAGAAAATATTATAAGTAAAATTATCACGTTAGGTCAGATCATGGAATGCAGGCGAAATATAATTCATTTATAATTTAATGGTGCGATTTTCATTTCTAAACATAACATTTTAGCAGCATATCGAGACTTTAATCTATAATATTTAAGATAAGATCAGTGTTTTGGTCAAAACTAGTTAAAACTAAATGCGATGAAAGTTGTGAGCATGTAAAAGCCTTCATTCATAAGAATCATAATGATACCATGATAGTCATCCAATCCTGTCCAAACCAATGAATGTATATCCAATATGGTGTAAATGAGAAAATGAAATCCTATTTATATTACCTAGAATATATCAATACCTACGAATCTATCATAAAAAAGATAGAGGAAGATAGGAATATTATTTCGATGTCTTGCTGTAAGCCATGATCAAAAATATTTATTACTTGGGGGGCGTCTATTTACAAAGTTATTTACTGATAACACGGATGGACTTAATGATTATCAAGAGTAATTCTTAGCTTAAGGCAAATTAACTCAAAATATAATTAAAAACTTTTAAACAAGATAATAATTCTGTGTAATTTAAGCGCGGAGCTCACCACTGTATGCTTCACCTGCCTGCTTCACACAATCTTCGAATGCAGATTGAAGTAATCTCTTGACAGAGCTGCTCCAAACCGCGGAGTAACTAAAGCCCTTAGAGTGAGATATTGTTGAGCTCTCGTTACCACTGATATCCAGGTAACAGATAAACTTCATTACATTCCGGTAAATAGTCCTATGAAATTAACTTACTGCACATACAAGCAAAAACATTTAATAGTGATATCTACTTGCAAATGCATTTCATTTTTATTATAGAATCTATAAAATACACATAATCAATGCAATTTCCTACATACCACTTTAATTTTAAGGTCTAATCTAACTGCAACGGAGAAACGCTGATCTCCTGCTGTAAGAAAGGGCATGTCGGAATGGCATAAATCTATGGTCGATTCACTGCAGCGGAACATTCGCTCTTTGTTTTTGCACATAAATTTTATTATTTTACAATGGTGATAACATATGAAGTAGTAATAACATTTTTTTATATTTCAAAAATGCTTCCGATAATCGTAATTGGTCGGAAATACATGGTCATACCTGAACAAGTTGGTAACATATCGCAAGTGGCAATTTTGTACAGGGAAACACTACGCAGAGGAATCTTTTACGATATAATGTCCTTCCCTAATTTGGTTTATAGATCCTTTAAAAACACAATAGTGTAAGCACGTTAAGATTCGGATATCGAAATGTAGTTGAGATAATTTACCATTATCATAAACATTAGGTCGCTTTTACGAGCTACTCGTAAAATCAAAGGGAATTTATCCGGAAAACAACCTATTAAAGTCCAACGATTTAAATATCCCGAATTTTTTTGCGTTTTTATTCCCGAGGATGTCAGAGGTCCTCTGAGATTTATCTCAAAGCCAAAATGTTTCGCCTCTCTCAGTTTCATAGAGATAAGCGAAAGGGAAAAATTAAATTTTTAAGAAATATGTTCCTCGCCGTAATCTCGTATAAATAAGGATATTCTCGTGAAATATAGTGACAAAGGATTACTGCTGATCTGGATTTCATTTGGACAAAAATGAAAAAGGGATTTTACTCAGCTCAGGGATTAAGAGGATTAATACATTCTGAGCCAAAAATATTCCTTAATCCTGCATTCAGTCTGAATTCGAAGTGTATGCTGATAATGGGTTAAAAATCGGTCACCCTTGAATCCTGGAGTTTATACAAATCGAAAATTAACAGAATAATGCCTCAAGGATGAACTTGTGTAGCGATTTGTTGCTGGTGCCTAAGTTTTAAATCAATTATTCCCCTTGATAGAGGACGGGATAGGCCATACATTTCCTAAAAATGACTTCCGGATAAATTTCAGCAAACTCCGCGAACCCAACTAATTTTTCTCCGAGGAACCTAAGCTAAGAAGACCTTAATTAAATCCCTTCTACACACCAGACGGATAAAAATAACCGGCAAGAAAAATAGATGCGCGTTAAGGCAAAGACGCTCATTTTCAATGAAATTTTTTGCTCTGAAAAAATGACGGGAAAAAACTCGCAAATCTGATATCCTGCGGAGCCCGAAGAAAAAAAAGGATGGAAGAAAAAACTGGCCTCCCGCGTGTTATAAACCGTGGGATAACTTAAATTAAGACGTCTACCGAAATGAGAAGGGAAATTGGGGAGGAGTTGAAGGTTGGGCGGAGGATTTTATGTGGAGCAGGGATTAGAAAAGGAAGGGAATGGGGAAAATTAGGATTAATGCCTCGGCGTACATACGCGGATCTCTCTCCAAGTCTCCGTTCCTTTTCTCTCACCCGCTGCCTCCTTCTCCGCCATAAACAAAAGGGATTGGGTGAGAGTTTAAGCCGTAACATTAAGAAGATGATGAAGAAAAGTGGTCCGGATAATTACGAAGATTCGTACAAAGACGGGAATTAGCGGGGCGGAGAACAATGGATGGAGTCAGGAAGAGGGGGGAGGAGGAAAGACGAAAGATGGAAAGAAAGGCACGGAAGGAAGGGGAAATAGGAAGGAGATTCGCTAAAGGGAGAACTATTCGTGTCCTACATATTCCGGTGCGCGCATACCCTTGGCTGCTTAAGGAATTCCTCTCTTTTTTCTCTCCCGATGATAAAATAACGCGAGGGTGGGGCTTTTATGGTTCGTTCCTGGACGACTTCATGAATATTTTTAGTCTTTAGTTGTCTTCGGGTCAACGCTCGGGACTTGGAAAGAGGACTTCCGCTGCTTTAAACAGGAAGATTATGATCCGCCGAGATGTTTGGGAGAAAAGAAAGGAATGGACGCGAATTATTTTACTTTGGATTAAATGGTTTTGTCCGCGCCGCGAAATTTTTCGACCGTAAAATTAAGTTAAATGTGAATGACTGAGTGCGTGTCTGGTTTAGATAGAGACACATACATTTAGTTCCTTTCCCGTGAAAATGTTCTCCAATAAAATTCAATCTTGAGAGAAAATATCAATCCACTATTAGATATTTTAGCCGAATCGTTGTTCCTAATCATAAGTTGTTAAAATAGCACATGAGCTAGATTATAGATACGATAATGATGATGATATTTCCGAGTCTCTCTGTGATGCAGAATACAGATTGAAATGGAATCTATCAGGTGTCTTCGGGTAGGCGATGGAGATTATTCGTCTGAAGATGCCTGCTGGAATCAAGGAGAGAGTTTTCAATGTCTATTCTATATCGCGATGAGAATTCGGAAAAGTTGATGAAATCAGGTTGCCATTAATAACTTGGGAATCTTCGAACCAATATCTATATGTATCGCGATATTATTCAAAACATTTAGCATAAATTCAAATTGAAAGTTTATTATTCAATACATTTATCCACACGTATGAAATAATTTAGTTGGAAATGTAGACAACGATTTTTGAAAGATGCAGCGGGATATTTCAAGATTGCTTTCAACCCAAATATAAAGTATTTTAGTTGAGACTGAGGATCCTTTTTTGTAATACAAATCAGAAAAGTTTGACTGTGAGTATTTTCAATTCCTTTTTCTGGTCTTAAATATCAAAGGAATTTCCTTTGATAATTATTATGACGATAATTATCATCTAAATCCACGTATATTTTCATAGCTGAAAGCCATGCCGTATCCTGTATGTTCGGGAGTCCTGAGAAATATAGACTTATTACTCCTCTTCCCTTTGGCACCAGAAAGATGTTGAATATTACACGTAAGCCTTGCTTTCATAATCCTTTTAGTTATATTCCAGTTACTCCTAAATCTTTTAAGCAAGTGATGTTAATCAGCGTGTTTAATTAAAAAAATCTCTTAGGAATTGATCTTAGGGTAAATTTTGTCTTCGGTAATTTAATTCAAATTGAAACGAAAACGAATTACTGGTACTGCCTTTATTATATTAACTTTTTATATTGTATTGGTTAGATTAACGAGGAGTCTCTCAATATCACCTGAATAAAGAAGTTTTATTGTTCTAATATTCACTTCACAATACTAGTAACTAATCTCAAAGGGAATTTAACTACTATGAAGTGGATTCAGAATGCAAAATTAATAGAGTAATAAAACGTACAACGGATTAAAATTAAAATCTCTTGATGCCTAAGAGTCGAGCATTTCTAATCCACGCTTGCATCATGCAGTTATTTAGGTCATCGAATTCGATGTCATATCTTCCTCTCGCACTCATATTCGACTTCATAAAATAAATATCACAGATGCTTCGACCTTTCAGTCGCAATATTACTCGTACTTCCATTTTATCTTTTCCCCATATTCGTGTATAGAGATGAGAAATAGAGCATCTCTCTCCGAGAGGAAATTAATCGAGTGGTAGCGATCAAAGGACTCTACCGAGAGCAGCTTCTTTCGAATATTGCAAAATTGAAACGAATGGAATTCGGAAAGGGAAAGGCTCTTCTTCCGTTTCCGATGCAGGATTTGAATAGAATCCTCTACGCTGGATAGTATCGGACTGAACGATGGAAATGAAATTACCGCAGATCCTTGCCTCTTGTTTTCCCTGCCCATCGGCGCACTCCGGAGGATGGCTGTATTCCAACACCTACTTCCCCATCCCATGAACAGACTCTCTGGAAGTGGGCGGAATCAGATCAGGGTGATTGGGGCCCGAGGGATGGAATAGGCATCGGTTTGACAGGGCATGGTGGTGGGGCGTGGTGGAAGAAAACACCGGGGGGTGGGAGGGAGTCTTTTGTCACCCCTTCCACCTCCTCCCCATCGCCGCCCGCCCCCTTATTTCCCTCCCGCTGTCTCTTACGAACAAAGAGGGGGGATGCCAGTGGTTCTTCGCAAGGAAAAAATCCAAGTCGGTGTTTTTTTATTAAGTATGCTCTCATGCTAGGCTGTCAGGAGATTACTGATTCCTCATGGGGTGCTGGTAACATCAAATAGGTTTTAATATTTTTTAGCATGCCATGAAATGAGATGAGAACACGATATTGGGAATGAGGTTTTCGTTATTTTCTCTTGTCATTGGGAGGAGGCCCTTGGAATTAAATAGGGAATTAACTGATTTCTCTTTGTATCAAGAATGGCATGCTTGATGATCCAGGCATGATATTTCGGCATGATATTTAGCGGAAGTCTTTTCGCTGATATTTTTGTGATTATGTCATGAATGTATAACAGGAAAAAACGCATATATGAAATAAAGATTTCGCTGGATGTAATTTTACAGTCAAAAAGTATATAAATGCTGAAATGATTTACTATGTTAGTAAACATATAATCTTATAGTCGCATTAAACGTATTTTAATGAGTTAGTAACTTGAACTAGAATTTTCTGGAAGCACAAATACATTTGTACATTGTTACTATAGTTTTAAATATTGACTTAAGTTGGAAATCGACCTTTGAATTAATGCTTTGCATGGCCATCAGCATTGGCATGTTTTAAAATATTGTACCAGTATGCGGTTCGTTTTCAACTTTATATACAGTAGATGTAGATATGAAATATTCAACATTGTCTTATTGTGAAGCTATTCATGGCAAGTTTATTAAGTAATTTTAGTTGCCCTTAAAATTTTAAATTTTTATGCATGCGCTACGTTGACACTACATTCTAAATGTCCTATGCATTTAAACTATCCAAGAAATCAATGGTAAATTGAGTTAGGAGATTTGATTTGGTTTTTCATAGGAATGAACTGAAGATGAATCTACTATTTAGGAGTATTGTCATTTCTCTGGTGACTTTCACATTCAATTTTACTAAATGACTCAGGCACCGTAAACCTAACGTTTATTCCTCATGAATAGGAGGGATTTTTAAGATTCCAGATTCTCCTCGATCCCCCGAAGACTATTTGATTGCATACCGTCCATAATCGAATTACAGTCTAGACTGAATGATTGGCGTATCTCGTGGCGGACGCTTGTTCCTCTAGCAACGGGAGGGAGTCTTTCTATTGTGCAACTCTCAGTGAGGGGAAAAGTGATAGAGAGGTGCATTTTGGGAAAAAAGAATCGGCTTTAATGAGCGGGAGAGTATTACTCCCGCTGTGGTAGGACACCAGAAGGAGGGCAAGGGACGTCTTGTGATTGGCAGGAGTCTGCGGGGTGACTCAAGGGGAGAAGGACTCCCTGCCGCCCTTCTCTCCCCCCTTTCCTTGGAGGGAAATGCATGCACCCCGAAAGGAGCGTAGTCAGGGGTGCTTGGTTGATTGGGAAAGAGCATCTGAGGAATGAATGAGATGGTTTCGCGAGAGAGCGCCCTCGGGTGGGAGATTTGGCGAGGAGCCCAGAGTTGAGCGATGATGAAGGAAATTGCACGGCCATCGCCGTTTGAGCAAGAAGATTACGTCTTCCTTGTCTGGGATGTTTCAAGTCGCGATTTACGGGAGATTTTCTCAGCTGAGCTCGACAAAAAATTGACTTTCTACTCAGTTCGGTAAGCTAAACTAGGTTCATGAAGCTTGCCTGTAATTTATGCACAGGTTTATGTCAGAAATTACCGGAGAGTGAATTACTAACTATATGTATTTCATGCCAAGAATCCAAATCCTTTGTGGCAAACTCTTACTTTAATTTAAGATTTCCATAAAATTCTTAACAGATCCATCGAGAGCATCCACGACATTCAGGTTCCTTGTTAGAACCCGTATAGCGGTTTGAGTGTAACTTCATCCTAACTTGTTTAATCAATGAACGTAGTACGAAGCATAATTCAATTTTCGGTGACATGCAAATAGCTTAGCTCGTACCAAAACAATTTAAATTTATATTAGTAATAAGAATGCCCTTGTGAAATGCAAAATTGAGTGTGACGGCAATGAGAGAAAAACATGTACTTAAAATAGCTTAAAAATACACGAAACCAATGCTGTCTGTGAAGGAATATTAGATATGCCAAATTCTTCACTCCTAGTCGCAGTTGCAATGAAGCAGCTCGGATGAAAGTCGGTGAAATCAAGTAATAACAGAATAAAATCTTGCGATTTATAGTCGAAATGTAAGGGTTGAGCAACGTCAACAAGACAATGTAATATTAAGCAATACAAAGATTGGAATTAAGCGTAGAATGTGAAGTTTCTCGCTGTGAAAAAAAATCCCGGTTGAGGTAAAGATGTGCGAGATCCCGAAAAAAATCATCCAACTAAAAATTTACAATTTACTATAAGAGTTAACATTGAACTAACTGGATGTAAATATGAAAAATTTATCATATGTTTCTAAGTAGGATTTCGCTATATATTGGGTACAATAACGCAGGAATTAACGATACTGTAATAGAGTGTCTTGCATGAATAAGAATTGAGCAACTATTGTGAGCCATGAATGGAATGAATGACAGGAGGGATGGATTATTGTGGATTGGAAGAATTTCATAGAGATTCCATGAGAAACTTTCCTTCATAGAAAGAAATTAGGAGTGAAAAAGAACGATAGGTTTAAATGATGTATACATAGAGAAAAGTTTACATGAGTCTGTCAATACAGGATACGCCAAAGACTGGCGTACAAAAACCCTTATCATAAGAGCATCTTTTATTTAGAATTCTAGTTATATAAAACTATGATCTTTAAAGGTTGAGATAATATTGAAAACATCAAATTTATTGGTGAAGCTAATGAAATTCATATAAAAATCATTTCTCGTTACACATATTATGAATAATATTTTTAAATTCTCAAGCGGAAGATGAATGAAAAGTCAAATCGAGCAGAACTCCAGGAAATGGCGCTTTCACTTTTTTCTCACAAAACCCTCCCAAAGAGTTTCGCTTTTAGCACACTAATGAAGAACCTTTTTCCAAGGCTTTCCGAATTTCGTGAAAACTTTCACCAGTTTGTGAAAAAATTGCACCTCGGGGCGTAAGAAAACCGACGTCGAAAGTGCAACTCGGCGAAAATATTTACGGAGATTTAGCTGCGGCAACGCGAGTAAAAGTATACGTCGTCGCATTCTCTCTCTCCGAATCCGCATCGTTAATTAAGACCGCAGTGAATGGGGTCAAACGTCCGTAACCCGCTCGATCCATTTGAGTACTCGCGCTGCGGGGGAAAAAAAGAAATCTGCATTGAAAGTGCATAGAACTTAGTGGACGCGTGATTGCGCTAGCCATGAATGCGTGGAGGGGATTAGCGCGTGAATGAGCGGAGAAGGTCACGTTTCCGGCGTGCGTTCCTTTTTATTGTTTACCGTTTGCGGAGGGGTTAGAAGAACACTGCATGCTGCCGTCTTTGTTTCTCTCCATTGCGAACGCCAGAGCAAATTAAGTGTTCTCTATGCTCTGATTAAGAGTGAAAACGGCCATTCATTGGCCTCCTCTCTTGTTCCCTAATTTCCAAGTCTTCAGAATCGAAATTCCTTTTTTGTTTGAATTTGTTATTTGGAATTTATTATTAATATTTAGGTTTGTAATATTAATTTGTTATACTTTTAACGAAGATATGTATTTAGATTTCATGGTTGTTTTAATTTTCAATCTAATGGATCGCTTGTAGCTCATGGCTGGGAAATAGAGAAAATGTTGACATTCTGAATGCTTGCATTGGAAATTGGCAAACTATTTCCTCTTTATTTATTATTTTCCTCTAACTTGGCCGAGTGTTTGCGGAATTAGTGTCACTGCAAACAGAAATGATGAAACGAGAAATCTTGGACATCTCCTTCATGCCTTAGTAAAGATAAAACATGAATATTTCTGACCTACATTCAGCTTATCATTATTTTAACCAATATTTTTCGTGAGTTTATTCAGCTGAATATTGGTCAGGTTGGACAAGATGCCTTTGACTGAAAGGGAATTGAATTCTAATATTGATCGTGCTAGTTCAGCCTATGTGAATTAATTTCGAGTCATTTCGTACAGATTTTCGTTAACCTTTTTATCGTTTTATTTTTGATTGGTTCAAATAAGTTTAACTTCAAGCGAGGTTGAGTTGACCCAGAAGGACAAATCATTTTAAAATTGTTTGTGGCTTCCATGGAGACAATTTATTTCAAGCTATGGGAAAATCATTTGAAAACAGTCCCAGCTTCATCTCTGACGATCCACAAGAAACCTTGACTTGTTTAATTAATGTTGCATTTCTTAAAGGTAAAAATACGACGTTCCGCAATGGGGTAAAAGGGCAAATAATGAAATAAGAAACGTTACGGAAAATGACGTTGGCAGACCAATAATAAATCCTCGCTAGAACGAAGGAAACGGGGATGAAATGGGAAAGAGAAAGCGCGCAAAGGTTTGGTACGTGAGATTGAGTCCACTCCATTCCACGGTCAAAATACTCTCAATTCGTCCCCCCCTCAGTCGCACGCACTCCACCAGGGAGACACAGTTACCTCCTCTCTCTCGTTTTTATATGGCGCACTGCCCAGCATGAATCTGTCAGGATCAGGCGAACTGATAATTAAAAAAAGGGGAAAAGGGCAGGAGAGGGAGGAAGAGATAATGTATATGAATAGATAGGAAAGAGGCGTAGGAAGGGGTTTTTGCAGTGGGGTGGGTCTTTTCCCCGTTGTGGGAGTTACTGAAGAGTGGCGGTGGAGTGGGGAATGAATGAGGTGGTTTACTGGGAGAGTAGTACGGTAAGGGAACTGTCACTTCGGAACACCCCCTTCTCCGGGGCCCTTCGCCGCGGATTTTTCGCTGACCGGCCCCCTACGAGCCCGCAATATTATACTAAAACCCCCAACCTTTTCCCTTGACCTCCCTCGCCGTCTCTCTCTCCACATTCGCTCCCCCTGTATCACCATTTTATCTCACTCCGAGGGCTGAGTCGCGCGACAACCCCGTCAGACCGAATGTCAAGAGAATAAGCCCGCACGAAACATTTTTGCCCTCCGCTTTCGTCCGTACGGAAGGCGGGATTTCTGAGCGACAAAAAATATGCGGAAACGGACGGGGGAAAGCGGCGGAAATTTAAAAAAGGAAATGTCCGGGTAGGATAACGAAATAACGCGACGTCGAAAACAAGATACGAACCCGTGTATGCGTGATGTATGCGAAAAGCCGTCGAAGGGGATTAAGATTTCAAACAAATACGGACGCGCTGATGGTTTTTATTCTAAATGTCTCCTATCGCTCGGAAACGGGTTAAAGCGCTGAGTTTTCGTGTTCTGAGCGATTGAATCGCCATCGGAACGCTTTCGCAAAATCGTCGATGACGTTTTGAAATGTGGATAAATCCTGGATTTTCGTTTTCCGAATGACATTTAGAAATTTTGTGGTTTCGGATTTTGATGTAATGCATTCAACAGAAAATTGGCGAAAATCTCAAGGGAAGGTTAAGACTAGGTACCGATATTTACACGTATGAAACGATTCGGATTCGGATGCTCAACAATTTATATTTTATACGAAGAAGGATAGGAGAATCACAGTAAAATTTTACTAGTGATTTAGAGGGTATTTTTAATTTCTTTAGCAACATAAAAGGATCAGTATAAATTGTACAAAATATTCATCGCTAAATTAAGTACTTTTATTATTTTTGTATCTCCATCGTTATGAATATCATATTGTATGTACTTATAACTTATACTGAAATTAGGAAGAATCATAAATTCAGTCCTATTTCCTACAATAAATGATTTTCCTCCTCAACTGTTGTGAGGATCAATAATTCAATTAAGACCGTGCGCAAAATATGCTATTTCAATTTTATGGATAAATGTTAAGGAAGTACGTGTCATCTGCATTAAGATAAAGATTTTATTTCTGTTATCAAGATCCTTTTAGCATACTAGTATATCATTAAGAAAATTACACATTTAGAAAACTTCAGACTTGCAACATACTTAATATTATTATGGGTGTTAAGTATTCAAGGCTAAAGTCTTGGTGAAATATAAATAAAATACTCTGTTTTCCAATTGAATACTTGGTTGAACTTTTGGTTTTCATGTGCGTATGGAATAGAAGTGTTCAATTTATCAGGGTACTTAAGAGGAATTGTAATAGTTGTTCGTTAATAATTATTTCCTCCAAATCACAGACCTTTGGAAATTTTCTTCCCAATAGTGTAGAAAGTTGTATAAAAGTATCGTGTAATTTGATTCACCATTCTATGTAAAGCTTATTATCACTTCAAATTAGGTGTATTAGTATTAATCTATCTAATAGTTTCTTCCATGTAATTCCATAGGTAACTAAAATGTACTGGATAATATCTCAATGAGTTTCTACAATTATACCCTAAGTAAGACAAAACAAATTGAGTTTTTCGCTGGATTACTATTTTTATAATATAATGAAGAGAGAATTTTTATAATATAATGTTTTAGTCCTATCAAACGGATCTAAGTAACCTCAGTGTATTTTTACGAAATTGCTTCTACACGTCTTGAATACTATATTTGCGAGCGCAGAATTCTGGGCCAGTTCATTTTAATCCATCATTATCAGCGGCTAAATAATCACCCTTCTAGTCTATACTTCTGAAATTTTCATTTTTTGCCCTATGATAATGCAACTTTAGGTTAAAATTAAATTCATACTAAATCTATGCTCTGCGCAGTCACAAAAATATATTATTATTTGTTTTTAGTCAATCTGCAAGGACGTTTGATGTAGATAAGTTATCATTGGAAATCCTCATTGGGTAAACACTTCGTAGGTATTTTTTGGGATGGGATTCTTGCTTTAATTTAATAATAACACTACCAAACTTTTACATTTGGAAGCATTATGATTCAAGGAAAGGCACTTTACTATTAAGGAATCAGCGATGGGATACATCGAATTGCATGATAGGAAAAATACAGAATTATGTACACAATCTCCCATCGGTAGTCGCTTTTCCCCTCAATTTCTCCCGTTCAATCCTCTAAAGGTATGAAAGGAATTTATTTCTCGCTCTTTTATTTCTCCTTTGTCCTCTTCCCTACGTGCGTCCCTTCTATAACATACCGCAATGTTGAAAAAAATAACCGCCCAACTCTCATCCGGCTTAATTTCCCATTGGAATCTAAACCTACTTCAGGACGTGTGTGGCAACCATCGGTCTCTATCAGCATCCCTTTTCCTCTCCCCATTCGTCCAGCGGCTCACTTGACCGCGTCAAGCCTCGCTTGTATTCTGCGATGTGTATCGGAGTGAAGTTTTTAAGGGAGATAGAGAAAGCGTCGTGTTTGTGTTGGGAGAGAGCGGAGGTTAATTCGCGGGGAGCCGATGAAGTCCGCGCTCGGGGACGATTTACGCGTTTCCCCCATTCCGATCTGCCGCTCCTCCGTCCCTTCTGACGACACGGATCGGGCGTGGTCCCTCCGGATGGACTTGCCCCCTTCCCCGTTGAGTTTATCAAAAGGAAATGGACTGGATAAATAAATGTAAAAAAATCGGCCACCGTCCCGATTGGATGCTGGTGGAAATAGGGGAATGTTTTAACCACGATTTTTGCCGGTTAAATTGGATGTGCTGCATAAAAAGAGAAGCTAACATTGTTTTGAGAATGTATGCAAATTAAATTAAGCGACTGTTTCATATGGTTATCGTATTATTAATCGCTTTTAATAAAACAAAATTTATGGAATTTTATTGATAATAGCTGTTGTGGAATGAAAAGAATAAATGAATAGTTAGGTAATATAAAAATGTATTATTTATTATTTATTATCGGAATAGTATAGTAATGCAAGCTATATTCATCTTCACTAAAAGATGGAGCAGTGTGTTGATAATCATCAAGCCATTTTTATTTTTTGCCGTGAATTATTCGGGCCAGATTTTATATAAGCTTACAGAACTAAATCTTTAATCAATAAATATGGTGTGAATACTATAGCACTGTGGGTTGAGTAACTCTCTTGAAATAATTAATAATTTCCACAATAAATAATGAATATTATCATGTAAAATTACTAAAACATATCCATTAGCGTCTTAGAAAATAAAATTAAAAATTTTGATATTCGTTTCATAAGCGATCTTTATCCAAAAATATTTGCTACCAGGATCAGTTTCAAGAAACTCAGAGTTAAACAATGAGTTTGTACATATTCCAAACTTAAAGTTTGGTTTTCAGACTAAATTGTTGTAACCAGGTCACTGAAGCAATTAGTCTAAATCCAATCACAATATTCTAAATTTTAAATTTTAAATGAGATTAAATAATTGATTGAAACAAAGTTGGGGAAAATCGCTCAAGAGTAAGTTATTGAAGGTATACAAAGTCGGTATTATATTTCTGTAATATGTTCACCAAGAATAAATAAGAATATTCCCTTATGATTACTAGTCAGCATTGATCTTTAGAGTCCTAAGATGGAACCAACTCATTCTGTTACCATAATTATATTTTGATTGGAAAGATTGAGCGTTTAACTTTTTGGATCCAAAGGAGCAAAATATATACAACAAAGATTTTATTTCTTATTCGTTGAATTACATTTGCACGCTAGGTGATTTGATGGAACCAATCAAGTCTATAAATTAAGCTATACCTAGAAAAATAGTCCCTATGGACTAAAAGAAGAGTAGAATAGAGATTTCTTTTACTGATTTCATTCTATCTCTTACTTATCTTTCTCGCAAACATCTTTTCTCTCGGCAGCAACAAAGCAGCAATTTCTTCAATTCCCCTCTCCAAAGCACACTGAAGAAATAAAAATTCTTTTCAGCCGTCGGACCAAGATTGGGAAGACAAAAAAGTCTGCCCTTAATGGCTTTGAATTAATCAATATTAGCATTGAAACGTGTAATTATGAGTTCGCTTTGAGGTTCTTTTTAATTCCTCCCCCGAAAGCCCCGACTTCTCTCCACCGACGTCCGCTTCCTCCAAAAGAGGAGAAGAAAAGGCCTGTCGATACGTAATTGGAAAAGAGAATCTTTGGAGAGAAGGAAAATAGAATCTGGATGGGGGGACGCATTGAATCGCGAAGAAAAGGATAGAGAATGGGAAGTAGGGGGAGAGAATGGTAAATAAGAATTCAATTGGAGGATACGAAGAAAAAAGAGGCACAAAAGAAGAGGATAGGGTGAGGGACGGGAAGTGAGGGATTTTCGGGAGGAACGCTCGAGTGGAAGAATACGCGACGCCGGGATACAAAAGTTTATTTTTTTCCGAGGAATAAGGATGTCGGAATCTCCGTGGATATATTTGGTCGGTTTTTCCTGGGGAAATCGTGGTAATAGCCAGTCTGAAAGATGAGGAGGAGCAGAAAAGAAGGCAAAGAAAGAAAGGGGCGATCGCGGATGGATGGAGAATGAAGGAGGGTGTTTGGCCGCGTGCATAATGATGGCTCGGAGGGTTGCAGAGATCCCGGGGGAAGCCGGACGGCTTTTTCTTTTCCTTCTTCCCTCAACTGGCTACCAAGGTTCGGAGGGTGTTTTTTCATCCTAGCCTGAATTGGGTGCAAAAGAAGCCATTCTGAGGAATTATTTGCCACTGAGGGGAATGAGAGATGAGAAAGAATGATATTAGTTGGTTTGGGTGAGGGAATACTGAAGTGAATGTCTTAATAAATTATCCTGTTTTTATTAAATTCTGGTTCGACAGCCCCTCGAGAAGGAGAGAATCCTATTACTTCCTTATCTCATTTATACATTCCGCATCAGGTGCTGTTTTATTTGCTTATGGTATGTCTTGCTTTGTTAAGATACCGGATAAAATTAGTAATTACATCGCCGTAAGATTTGATCATCGGTAAATGATTATGCTAAGTATTTTCGGTGATTCACTCTGGGGGACAAATAATCATAGTGATTTATTTATCACTTAACGTTGTTATTTCATAAACACAGTTAATTCCAAATAACAGGTTTTGATTTATGACAAAACTTGTATTCACCTTAAGATCTTATAAAAAATATATAGACAGTGAGTTTATGGAATGTAACATGCTGCTTTCTGAATCATGATCTCCATTTAGAATGAGGTCACGAGCGATTTATATCAGTTAATATTTAAGGTTTTAGATTCAGGATAAGAAAATTCATAAATGTACTTATGTATAAATGTGAATATGTACATAAATGTACTAATTCATAATGGATTTGCATATAAATTTAGATGGAATAAGCGGAAAGAATCCCATCGACCTTGAATAATACAACTGTTCTGATAATTTGCTTTCCTTCAAAATTTAATTGAATTTAAATCTTTGGAATATCTCACAAATTAATGTCTAAATTCGTCGAGGAAACCATACCTTTCAGGTCTTTAAATCAACGTCACTTTGTATAAACTTTCCTTTTCTCGAAATTTTAGTAGCCTCTTTGTGTCACATTGGATTACATTCCTCCTTCTTCTAGACAAATTTATTTCAGAGCATATTTCTTAAAAGCGGGCCAAAAAATGCTCTATATCATCTTTGACAAATTGCTCCAAGCAGTCGCAGGCCCG
Source organism: Sympetrum striolatum (assembly GCA_947579665.1). Lineage (NCBI taxonomy): Eukaryota > Metazoa > Arthropoda > Insecta > Odonata > Libellulidae > Sympetrum > Sympetrum striolatum. The sequence goes on along the minus strand of OX388341.1, from coordinate 96,682,873 downwards.
CACAGTCATTGCCGCTTTTGATTTGTGTGTTTTCACTTCCTCTAACCTATCAATTTCCCTTTATTCGTCAGACCCTAGTTGCGATTCTTTCAATCCATCAGCTGTAATTACTTTCACCTCTTCTTGAAATCGTTACGCAACACAGACTCAAATTAAACTTTATACGACATCTCGTTACCGGCGAATGAAACCAAGGGATGTTACGATTCCCCGCTAGAGTCCCACATCAAACGAATGCCATCCTGAAACTTATAAAGTTCCTTTACGCGAGTGTAAACCACCCTCGTTTTTTAGAAACCCCTTAAGAGATTTCCCCCTAGCTCTCCTCAGCGGTGCCAGATCCCGGACTAATTTTAAAATCGGAAGCGCGGAGACAGGATCTCTCGCTCTTAACATGGTCCCTAAGGCCGCAGGAATTACGGAGGATAGCGCGCCTCCCATACCACTTACCCCCATCCCCCCGCGCCGGAGGAATCTTCTTTAAGAAAAGACTCGCAGGATGTGATATCCCGGCAGACGCATCGCTTCTCTCACACTTTGGAAGACAGTTACCGCGAGATCAGAGCGTAAACATGTGCGGGGAACCGTGTGACAGCCATTCCCTCCTTTCGCGCCCCGAGTTGAATCCTGGGATAGAGAATTGAGTGACGGGCACTGGGTTTCTGAAAGGGACCTCTCGCAAATTAACGTTCCTAAGATTCCACACTAGTTGCAACACTCATCCCCTCTCTCTTTCTTATCTATCTTCATTCTTTCCCAACACACCACTCTTATATTCACTTGCATTTCGAATGAGTATCTTCCCTTCTTTATCCTGCGTATCTTACCGTTGAAGTCGCTGAGATGCGAATGGTATGTACGCATGAGGCAATATAGGTTTCACATACGAAGAGTAAGAAATTCATGTACGAGCAATGCCTCTTTTTTGATTAAAGAAACAGATAATAAGGAGGTTAATATACCAATACGAGCGTATGTTACACTAATGCATTAATAGAATTGTCGTAACAAAGACATACCTATTTCTCGTTATGCTATGAAGGGGTTATTGTGAAGTCAAAGAACAATTTGTCGTAAGGGTAAGGATTGCCGTCAATGAATTACAGTTATGGAGGACAGGGTGTGTAAATTAAATACTTAGTTTGAAAACGTAGCGTTTATTATGGAAATTGCGTCCACTAGCTTCGGCTCGAATCGTTCGCTCGAATTACAAGTAGTATAATGAGCACATCATTGGATATAGGAAATTTATTATCTCTTATAGTAGATAATGAAGAAAAATAATGTAATTTTCCACACTTTTATTTTACTGACGCCCGGTTTCGCTACTAGAGTAGCATCTTAAGGTGAATCTCCTCACCAGAATTACCTCCGGTAGCGAAACCGGTCGTCAGTAAAATAAAAGTGTGGAAAAGTACATTGTTTTTCTTCATTACCTAAAATGGCTTTCCACAAAGTAATGCCTGATCATCTAGATTTCATCTCTTATAGTCTTCAGATATTGACAAATCGAATATTTTGGTATAAAACTCAGGTATGAGGACGAATATTAATTACTTCCATTATCAGAATTAATTTTCCGAAAGCTGCTTGTTTACATTAATTTTGCGCTCTACTAGATGATTCTATAAATCAGTGTTCCTTACTGCCACTGAACGGCAAAAATAAAAATGCATCTTCTGAACTTGTCTATTGTGCCTTAAATTATGACATTATTAACATCTTAACATTAATTTGCGAGGAAAGCATCATTAAATTGACGAATATATAAGGACACTTGCAAATCAATGGAATAATCTCTAAGATGGAACACCCATCCGAAAATTTTCAATTTTTGATAGCCTTTCCTCTTCCTTTGCATAAATATTCAAACAATCAATTTTTCACTGTATTCACGATGCCCTCCCCACAGTAGTATTCTGAGGTGGAAAGTTTGCCAACAAGACTTTATTACCAGCGAAATGCGTCTTCATTATCATCTAGTCCCTTCCAGTTGTGTATATGTATCTTTAATTAAAATTTTAAATTGGATAAAAAGTAAGTCGGCACTTCAAAAATCTCAATTTCGCTCTTAAGATTAAAGTCGTTTGATTCTCCCCCTCTATCTCAGCATGCGCTTCAGAAATACGCGTCCTTTTTAAACCTATTCACCCTTTCCACAGAGATAAGAAGACTCCTTCCGAGTATCTGCTCATTTCCTCTCCGACTTTCCTCCTCTCTCCCTCATCTTCCCTTTCTTCCTCAGACGACAGCTGAGTAACGTAAATTCTCCTCAGCCATTTATTTTTTTTCGCTCGGAGGACATTCGAAAAAATTAAGGCAGGAAAGCGCCACCTGAAGTCTCTTTTTTAGATAGACTTTTTATTGCTCTCCTTCTTCTTCCACGGCGGGTGGAGAATTATTCAGAGTAAGACCAAGTGAGGAGAAGAGGTGAAGATGGGGTTAAGACGGAGTGAATGGCTGGAGAAATCGGGCGCCTCTTTTCCCATCTCCCATAACTTCTCTTTTTTAAAAACACCGGGTAATTCAGGAGGAGGCAAAGAACGTTTTATTTTTTCCTCGCCCGTAAAAGTCTGGTCGTATTTATGAATCGTTAAGGGAGTGTCACAAATCTCGCGCGGAGTGAGGTTCGCCGAAACGATTTGGTGCTGGCGTCGTTAGCAGAGAATGGCACTTTTCTTTCGTATTTGTATTGGTCTCGCCCAACTTTCAAATGGAGGATGACGAGTTTTTTTCGGCCCAGTATCGGGTAACAAAATGTTTGCGCTGCAGAGATTTTTCGGTTGGTCTGAATAGAAGAGTTTTGGAGGATGGAGGATATAATTCAACCTATCATTTTGAGTCCTCTCTTAAATTAGTTGAGGCTCAATAACGAGTGTGGAAGATTGGACTAAACACTTATTGCATTTCAGATAGTCCTTGAATCCGCTGTAAAGAGCATTAAAGAATGAAATGAGCGGGAAACGAGTCCTATGTATAACAGCCAAATTATACCAAGAGATTTTTAAAAAGTTGGTCCAATAATACTTTAGCGAACTATTGCAATTAAATCATTTAAGAAATATATAGAGAAATTTATCCAAATTTCATTAAATTGGATATTAATTGAGAATTCTAACTACATAATTGGGTATTAACCGATTCGTTCCACTAGCTAAACAGTAACCACTCAGTTTAATTGATTAATGTTATAATATTAACATAATTTCCATTCAAAAATTATTGAAAGAAAAATATGGCTTTCGTAATGGATGACACTTCAAACGTATTTATATGATATTTTATATCGTATATTTGTAATCTATGATCAACTAAACCTTTTACCACTTCCAATGCAATTTCACTCATACTATGACTAATACTATTAATGACTATTAATATTAATATAGCTCTCCTGATTATGTTATATGAATCAGAAAGAACAATATCTCACACCAGTTCTTCCTTTCTCTCCATTCTTTTTTATCAAATCATAAAAATTTTAATCGAAAATTCATGTCATAAATTGATGGTAAGATAAATTGTTGAGGGCCAATCCTGTTGTCGTAATTTATAATAATCACCTCTCAGTAACCACATTGGTATCCTTGATACTATCTGGAAGAAAATATCGTAAAAGATGAAATTTTGGAAGGAAAACTTGTGGGACCAGAAGTTGTGAGTGCAGCAACTCCGACTGTATTGCCGGTGAGAACCAGCAACATTCAGAGACCGATTCGGCGGAATACGCGTTCATACCTCATTTATGTCCCTTTCAACCATTATACGCTTAATCGGGTCTGTCGACCCTAATGTAACGCGTAAATTCTAGCTGTTATCTCGAACCGTAGTTTCCGAAGACTACAGCTCTCAACGCGAATTCGAGCGTTTTCGGAAGGGGGCGTGTATACCGGGTCCATATCCGGTTTGAGATAAGGACTCCGCCACCCGCCACCCCTTGCGTAGGAATGGACAACTCGCAAGGGTAGTCTATGTCCTCTTTCCTCCCTTAATGTCTTCCGGGCGCCCACCCCATCGGACCGGACAAGGGAGTAGGTTTCGTCGGGGGGTTGCGTTCGTGGGAGGAAGTCACCGGACGCGGGTTGCAAGATTGATGGGTCTCCGAAGGGCTTTAGTGTGGGTGACCGTTCGAAAGGGGTTGGAAGGATATTGGAAAGGAGGAAGGAAAGGAGAAGTTCGGGAGAAGACGAGATTAGGTGCGAGGGTGGCGCCGGGGATAAGGGGAAAAAATCCGCTGATGAGTTGGCCCACAGGGATATAGAGTTGGAGAAGTGTGGTGAAGTTATAATGGATGGAGGTTGGGAGATTGAGATGTACGAGATTAGGTTATTATAATATGCTTTGAGGATACCCGCAAAAATGAAGATGTCATTCTTTATTTGGGGAAGAATAATCACCTTTGAAATTATAAAGCGACATCGAGAAAATAAAATCGAAGAGGAATAATGTATTGGAAGTCTTTGTATTAAATCTTGATTAATTCAAGCATTACAGTATTATTTTCTAACTTATGAAAGAATTTCCTCAGTCTACTCTATGTGCTACTAATTCAGTATCTAGGCTCATTTCTTTACGCGTCCCTCGAGCTATGGTACAGGTTGGCAGGGTTTAGCATCATTGATGCTATAGGTTAGCCGTGCGTACCGTACATTTATTGATGACATAGGAATGTGTATGTAATGACCGTGAAGAAAGGTTGTCTTAGCTGAGATCTTCCAGAAAGCATATTTTTTCCCTTTAAAACCCCTTTTACTTGTCTGAGAAACACAGCAGTCGAGACGTTTGTTTGAATATCAGTTTCATCATTTCACTGCATAGCACTAATTGAGAGTTCTAATAGCTATAATACAAGAGAAATATTTCAAAATTAAAATGGAAACAACATGGAGTACATTAAAGGTTTACTACAATACTAAAGAAAATGAAAATTTGACATGGAATTTAAATATATTTTCATACAGGCATATTTCACATACAGAATTACTTTAATCTTTCACTCTTGGGTTTGCTCGATTGAATTATTCTATCAGTCATATTCAGCTATATTTTTACATAAATACTTTGCTGATCTATTGGAGACGTGATTTGAACTATAAGCATGATCCTTGGCTGGAAAATATATTCATTTTAATAGAAAGTGGTCATATAGTCTAATTTTTCTATTTATTTCTTCATTTCAGGTGGTTTACTGCAGCTCAAACAAAGAAGCAAACCAAAGTGTACCGTTTAGTTCGAAGATACACTTGGTGTTCGTAAATGAATGTGATACTTCGACCTTCGGATGATACATCGAAAGGGCATCAATTCACAACAGCAGCCACACGCAAAGAAGACGCTGAGTAAATTAACGCCTTCATCCATCAATTCATCAATTCGGAAGGAACAGTGCTACAACAGTGGAATCATTTTATTTTAATGAAAGGAGGAGGAAATACCTTAGCCATTGCTTGTTTTGTGGATATTTCTCTGTTTAAGATAAACCTTATTTAGAAAAAATAAATTTATTGCAACAAGTGTTTGTTAAATTGGCTGGTAAAAGGATTTGCTATCTTGGAAAGATTTAAGAGAGGAAACTATTAATAGATTTATGCCCTAAACCTGAAGAAGGACCGCAATGAAGTCGCTAGAGAGAGACTGGAACATTGTTTACATCGGTATGTGCCACTTTTGATTTGACTTACTAGTCCATCATCATTTTCTCTATTGCTTATGGTTTCTTATAATGCCAATTATTTACAATATCTATTATATTACTATTTTGTATTCTTTTTCCTATCTTTATTATTTTGATAGATTTATCTTACTTGATGAAAACAGTATTTTCGAAAAATTTCTTAAATATTGATTGAAAGGGTGCTCAAGCTGCAAAGGCGATTTAGCTCCATTGTGTTTGTTACGTAATTATATCGGTTTATTCTGTTCATCGGTATTCTGATTACCGATGGACTGATTTTTGTCGTTAGGATAGTTAACTACTGGGATGCGTTACTTGAAAAAGGTTGCCTCGGTTGAGATACTCTAATCGACTTAGTATATCTGCCTCAAAGGTATTTCCTCCCCTTGATTGGAGAGTACTCTCATATTTCATATTTTTTGGCTCGGAAAACGCCATCATTTTCCTAAATGAACTCTATTTTAACCTATCTTTGTTACTACATTTTAGAGATCACAGCTCATTGCAAGCATATTATATATCATGTATACTTATCGTAAAACAAAATATTTCGTATTATATCCTCAACTAAGTGTCAATTTTGTTTATACAAGTGAATAAAACAATGTCTCGAGTCTTAGAACGGAGACTATGAAGTGATGATATTTTAAGTCCATTAATATTTTAATACAATCTCTTAGGTCTTGCATCTAATTCATATTCATGAGAAGCACTACTCGACAATTTCCAAATTTTCCGCCCCCGAAACTGTGACTTATTCCTCTTCGCAGCATATAACGATAACGGTTCAAGAAATCACATTTAAAGGAAAGAAGACGATTCGGCACACGACATTAGTTTCCTTTTGCTTCAAAACATCCGAGCTGCAGGAATGAAATGGTTCTGGTCATTGGTTTTATGTGCTGCGTACACTATGAACAATGGTGCTCTGTCAGCATACTAGGAGTTGAACAAAAAATTCGAAAGTTAACCTCTTCAAAGCGACTGTTTAAGATCCCTGGACGGTCACAGTAGTGCTGAATAAGCGCACTTGACATCGCTGCCCATCGCATGCCTCCAATGATGGGAATTTTCTGCAAGCCAATGTGTCAGCTCTTCGTGCACTCTCTTTCCCTTGGGATGTCTTGTCCCCATCTTTCCAAACATTCCGAAGTCGATTGAGCAAAGCTCGTCCTGCTTCTCTCTTTTAGCCTGGAATTTGAAACTGAGGAGAAGGTGAAAGTCATTCTTAAATTAATACTTTACAAGAAAGTTTTCTGAAAGAAAATCTGTGATTTAAACTTAATTTTCTACTACTATCGCTAGATTTCCTCTTAAGTTAAAGCAATATAGCTATCCATTATATGTCTTAGTTGCTAACTTTGAAATTCTTCGTTTGAGGTTCCAAAAATTGAATTCCGTTACGAGAGTCAAGTAAGCGGCTCTCCGATTGAGCAATTTTATCACCACAGAATTTTAAAGACTTCAAATACTGTTACTAATAATTCCATCCAAGCTAAATATTTTCCATTTGGTGAAATTGCTAAAGATTATTAATAATTAATTATTTAGCCGTTTTTGTCTATTATGGAGATGGCTTACTGAAAGAAGAACGCAGGAAAATAGTGAACTACTAAACATTTTCGGTTTCTTTTTTATACCCCTAAGTGTAACATATCGATTACATACAAGAACGCAGAGCATGGATAAATTCAATAAAATTGCAGAAAGCCTTTGCGGTTATCAATTAAAATTCATATAATAGCGGTAGTCCTTCTAATTTCATGCTATTAAAAATCAACCAATTAATAATCATTTGCTATTACATTCATACATATGTGTACAGAGATACACCTTGATGCGTTGCCACCCCCGTATTTATAATACATTGCATCGAGGTGGAACCCGAATCAGAGTTATTTTAATGGTAGTAGTATTTAAAAATGTTCTATAATTTTCACTATAATGATAATTTAATTAGCTTTAAGGCTTTAATTTTTATGTAAATGTTTAGAATAGAAAAAATGATGAATTTCAATGAGGAGATGTTAGATAATCATTTTCCTTTTCAAAAGTTTATGAGCAAATTCCAATGAAATGATGGAATAATAAAGTAATCGGTGCCAAAATGTATCTTGTTTTAGATGGCTGGCGCAACGTAGCAGCATGACTTCACGCGTTAGAGTGAATATATGTTACTGCCGTACTACATAAAGTTAATAAAATCACAGTTAACGCAGGTTAGTGAAGAAATGTTATCAGTGTCTCCACCCGTCCGTGACAATATTCGTGACGAAGGAACAGTGCCGTCACCCAGTCAAAGTAAGCTCGTGCATTCTCCGTTTCTTTTCCCGGAAAAACTCGACCCGGGGGAGTGAATTGAATCTCGCAAAGGCGTGTAACACCCTGGGTGCAAAGTGCGACGAATAGACAAAGCAGCTGAGGGAAGGAGGATGGTTTCCTTGGTAACTCGTGGGCGTAGGTCCCCGTGCGCCTTGTTATTGCGGTTGGAGAGCGTGAAGGCACGTCTGTCGAGTGCTGATGGATGAGCCTCGAGGTGGCCAAAGGGAGCTGTTCCTTCCGGAAGGCGTATGCGAGGAGGGCGTAAGGGAAGGCACTTGGAAGGAGAGTGTAATTGTGAGCGTGACCGACCGCCAGCGCCTTACTACCCTATTTCGTCCTTCCTCCCGATATCCATTCCTATTCTTCTTCCTTCTCCTTCAGGCCAGATCTCCTTGGTTCTTGCCCTCGCGATGGAAAGGACCGTTAACAGCCCAGGGAAACGAAAAAATTCTAATTGGCGCCTCTGTTTTTCACGGTTGTTTCCGTCCGTGAATCCATTTTGTGTTTCTCTTTCCGCCAGAGAAGACAGAATTCGGACCAATTCATTAATTAGGAAAATCCTCTGACCTCGAGGGGAGTGAAAGGCTTACTAAGATTCCAACTCCTGATATCGATTCCTTTTGAATCAGCTTCTAAACGGAAGCTGCCGTTTGGGAAAAAAGACTGCCAGTTTTTATTAACACTCACAAAAAGCTTACAATAATCCTTAACAGAATGACATTAAATAACATAGTTAAAATGCTTACAGTTTATATATCATATTGGCTCAAGCCGCATTAGAGTTTAACCAGTGTAGTCTTGTATAAAACGCCATGTCTTATAAATGGCTGAGTTTAAAATAGGATTTTGATAAACATTAAGGGAATATTTGTTATTTAAATATAAAATATTTTCAAATTTAAGCAGTAGAATAAAAGTAAGTAGTAGTAAAGCAGTAGAGAGAAAATGGATATCATTTACAGAGAAAATTGAGTTAGGAAATCTTGTTACTAATTTACGTAATTCTCCTCACGTAGATGAAATAAGAAACCATTATTAATATCCATTAATGTATTTCGTGGTATAAATCCAGTTGAGGCTTAAATTTAGGATAAAATTCTCTTTCTGCTTGCTACCTGTTAACTCATATAAGATTAACTTCATTATATAACTTTTTTTCTGAAGATAATCTACATTTAAAATCTGTCTCGCCGTGAGTCTGCTTCAGTGATTGCATTGCATTTTTCACTTTTGATGCCTTGAGACAACACCCCCTGAAATGTCACAACAAAAGGAAGTGAGCTTCTATTTTCGGATGTATTTCAACCCTAACTCAGTGTGTTAAAAGAAACGGTTACAGATAAAAGCCTTTATCTAAGACATTGTATGCGATAGTGACATGCCCTTAATTTTCTTAAACGGCCAGATAGACGATTAATAAAAGGAGAGAGGTGAACCTTGAAGAGAATGCCTCGCTGGTTAGCAGTAGGAGGCGCAGTAGAAGGGTGGAGGAGGGTGTGGTGAAGGAGGAGGCGGCGGTTAGTCGAAACACGGAGCGCGTTGATGGATTTCCGTCGTCTTAAGTCTCACACGTACGCTCGAACACGGGAAGATCCAAGGGATGAGAGAGGAATGGGGAATAGGAGAGGAAGAAGAAAAGAGGTAATTATTGGATTGGAAAATAGATGGATGCCAGCGGAATGGAATAAAGAGGAGAAAAAGAACGAGTGATTTGAGGCAACGGACATGTTAGGGGATTATAAAGGCTCATTTAAGTTAACTTTAAGAAGGGTGATTAAATATACTCGCCCAAGGATCTCAGAATAGCAAAATTACAAAGGAAAAACACACCTTACAGTATATTGTAGATGAGAGGCGGTGAAACTCATGAAAGAATTCCCAGCAAATGTGTGATTTTAATTCTATAATCCTCTGATAATTTCATGTAACGTTCATTTTCACGTATGTATACACAACTTAGCAAGTTTAATACCCATAAAGCTATGAAAACTTAGTCTATAAAAATACTTAATTCCCTTTTCATTTTTTATTCAAAAGAATAGTGCTTTTAGTCATAAATAATCACCCTTTTTACTGCCAATCAGTTGTTTTTTGTTCTCCGGTGTTTGCTATTTTTTCAGAATAAAATGTATTTATTCATCTTAAAATAATGTATCAATAGCATTGTTTTGAAATTCTAATCCTCTCTTTCAATCGGCCTTACATTTTTGTAAATGAAATGGAGAAAAATCGCCCATCCAGCCCTGAAAACATAAAAATATACCACTAATTTAAAAGTCACTCATAGTAAATTTTAGCAGGAAAATGCGACGTTTATTTCCTAGCCATCCAGCAGAATCGAGATGTAATATATATTAATACAAAAGTATATGGAATTTCATACCCAGAAGTCACTTACGTGATATAGCCTATTTTAGCAAGCCTTAGCCACTTTAAGACATGTGAAGAAGGGGCACCATGGAAGGACAGAGAGGGCGAGAGAAGACAGGGAAGAGGAAGAATAGATGGAATTTTCTAGGAAAGGGTTACGGCGTGCGGTATCCACGCCTCCGAAAAAGGGTTTGGGTGGGGTGCCCGTACGTGTATACGCGGCGGAGACGATGCCTGAAAGATAAGGAAGGGAGCAGTGGCAGGAAAAAAGGACGGAATTTGAAGTAAATGAGCGAAACAATGGGAGTGAATGACGGGCTGAAGAAATTGGGTCGTTGTTTCGAGAGGAATGGAAAAAGAGAAGTTTAAGCGCTTGTGCTGATGAAAGATTTACACAATACTCGAGGAGAACAAAAGACGGGAATAAAGGGTAAGCATTAGTGGGAAGGATGCGAGTAATTTGGAAATGTGACATTTGTTGTCCACTGCGAGGTAAAAATAATTGCAGTATTATTCCATCACAATGGGCATCCTGTTTTTCCGTCGTTGGCAGTGTCTCTTGTTCCTCCTTTTTTAATCAGTTTTAAACTGTGAAATGTTTATGCTAAAATTCTTCACGTTGATCTTTATGATAGTATGTAAAATTTGCTGCTTTACTTCTTTTACTGCTTTTAGTAAGTATTAAGTTGAAATAAAATCTACATTATTTTTTTATCTAGTAGACGTCTGATATATTGTGGTGAGTTATTAACCATTTGACATTAGTCTTCAAACTCTAAGTATTTTTTGTGCCCTATAATTTATTACTTAACTTTCCATAAAAACGTCAACCTTTAGGACGTCAAAAAGTTTAAAGATTCTCAGCTCTGAGTAAAATTGTAGAATATAATCAGAATATCTGAATCAGGAATTACGTGTCACCATTGTTTCGAGGTTTTTCCTTATTTTCAGGACTGGTAGTGAAGCAGAACAATGCCGCATGTATTTCTTGGTTTTGCAGTTTTATATACTCCTCCTTACGACTATGTAATGTGGAATACCGCACCATTCAGCATTTGTCTTTGTTTATCTTTTAATTTTTCTTACGTTCTGTATACACTTCTCTCTGTAGCATCCATCCTCTTTTGTGCCATCCCATTTTTTCTCTCAATCATCCATTTGAAATCCTCATTTTTTACTACTAATAGCCCGTTATTTTTTCTTTCAAATTCTGTTTATCTCCCACAATCGTCAATTCCATTTTTAAGATGTGATATCCATTTAGTACGACCTCACATCTCATGTGAATAAAGAATATGACGAATCGTTAAGGCGTATGAATCGCACATCACATACAATATTTGAGGAAATGAGAGGTGAGATGACAAACTTCAATTTTTATGTGATCGTTAGATAGAGGTTGAGTAGATATAAAAATATTTTATGTCTCTATTTTTATCTCGAGAAAATACTTCAAACCTTAATATTGATTTAAAATCAGAATCCGCTTTTTCATTAAGAGATATTTACTTTTTCATGTAGATATAGTTTTTTCCTGGATGAGGAACTATGATGGAATTTATTGCAGTGGTAATTTTTAAAAGAAATGCCTTTTTATACGGATCTGGCCTCCTCGCTTAAGTTAGATGTAATGTTTCCGCAGTAGACGAGCAGATTGTGAGAGAGATTTAGATAGGGTCTGAATGAAGCGAATGAGTGGGCAAGAGTAGTAGGAGGTGAGTATAAACGGGGGGTGAGCCTACAAGCGCTCAGCGGGTGACCTAAGAAGCAATGGCTTAGAAGAAGAGCGACATCTTGAAATGGAGCGAAAGTGGGCTGGAGAGGAACCTTCTCTCTCTGCTGTCACTTACAAGTTACAGTCTCTCAAGCGACGAATTTATTTAGAACCTTGACTGCATTTCTTTTTCTCTATCTGGTTTCTCGCTCTCATTATAACTCGATTTCTAAACAAGATAAGGAGATAAATTTATTAATATCGAAAGAGTTTGGTAGATCAGTTTCACTCCATGGGCATTACAGCTGATTATATCCATTATAATCAATGGTTCACGGTGAGAAAATTATTGTAAAAATTTATTTCAGTCCAAGGATTCTGAAAATAAATTGCGATTATTTGCTAAAATCCGAGACGTATCCATACTCTCATTGTCAGTATGTTGGCTGATTTTTAGTTTTGAAGAAAGTAAACCATTATTTTCAAACGAGGTAATTATTTCGAGTCTTTCCTTGCTTATGACAGCGTTTGTAAATTCAGAAATTTTTAAACGTCTTCATTTGGATGAAATTGAGACTAACAAGTCTCTTCTTTTCTTTTATCTAACGTCGATGAAATCAGGACGGATTTAAATCAAAGAAATGAAAAATTAATGAGAATTAAAGACACTAACTTTGATATCAGAAAGTTACGCTCTAATCAAGATAAACTAATGATACGTAGTTTATTACCAAATTCATTAAATAAAACGTCAGTCAATTTATCTGAAAGTAAAATATGCATCGACTGGGTGTCTAAAAATACCCAAATAATATTAAAAGATCTCAAGTAAATGATCTCTCAAAAATGTAGTGTTCAACTCCTTAATTTACTCAGCCTAACGACTATTTCATTCGAGTGAAATGGCTGAGAACATCCTCGTAAACACAGTTCCAAATCTTAGATATCGTTATCACATACATAATATGGAGGAAAATTTTTGCAGATTAACTCAATAAAGAGCGTGAATATACTATCAAATTTTCCCGTTTGAGAAGAAACAAGGTGAGACACGAATTTCGTGATAAGTTCTGTGGCAGTCCTCGTGGACTGAGAATCACTTTTCACGAATCCAAACCCCTAATTTTTCTTTTCTCTTTCATATAAGAGTTCCTCCTGTCGCTTACGGCTCTGAAAAATTGTGGGTTTCAAACTCTTTCATCTTTCTCACGAAGAACGAGAAGTATGTTTTAGCATCGTTGCACCCTTCTCTCCTTTTGGAATGGCATTTGGTTTCTCGAAAGCGATTTCTCGAGGCGACCACAAGACGTTCTTTCGCTTGATGTTTGCCAGGCGCATGCGCCCCATTGCAGCGCTTTTTAGTACGAGAGACGTCCGTATATCGAGCAGAAGGAATTTGTCTACATGAAGCTTTTAGTCGAGGCGGAGTGCCAACGCTGGTTCCTCTGATGCATTTCTCTCGCACATTTTTTGTTCTTCGGGACGTCTCTTATTCAACGGCGGTCGTTCCCTTACGGGAGACGGATTTAAACGGCTCAGTTATTGCCCTTATTTGACTTCTCGGAAAAGTAATTTTGGGCTAATTTTAACGACTTTGGAATGTATAATTTGACGTGGAGGTGCAATCCTCACGCATGGACTGATTTGTCGATTAGAACGTCAGCGGGAGAGATTCCTTCGGGCGATAGGCCCTTCCATCGATTATTCACACCTTTCCAACCCGAAAATTATAGAGGTTTTTTTTATCAACGGCAGCTGCTCTTCGAGCGCAGTTATGAAAGGCATCTGCAACCTCAGTCGGTAGTCACATGTGAACTAACAGTAAATCCGTTGGTCGCACCACCTCTATTGCATTTATAATGTATTCAAAAGTCTTTGTAAGGATAATTATATGATTCGTATTGTACCCAGGTCTTTAATAAAGACCTGCTACAGTGAGGTAATAGGTATCTTTTTTGTTGGATATGGCTATTTTGAATATTCTATGGAGGCAGGAGGTGGTAAAGCCATTCTTTGAAGTCCCGCAAATTAGAATGTCAATATCTTGTACGTCGTTAAACCCTACCACCTATCATCACTTATAGGTGCAAGAAAAAATAATCTTACAAAATATATTTACAATTCTCCAGAATATATAGTTTTACCGACTCATATAATTCAATATAAGTTTATTCTGGTGGACAATAATTATTAATAATTTTATAACTTTCATTTACGGTTCTAGTGAAGCTTCCAAAAAAATGAAAGGGTTAACGATTACCTATTCCAGTAGACTCAAACTTTACTTAGTAGGGATAATAAATGAAACCTAAAAAAATATTAGAAAACAGTCGAATCCAGAATACTTGAAGGGTATAAAAACCACCTATGAATTTTATATAAGAATGGTCTAATTGTATATATAATTTATTTCTAGTATGTAATAAAAATCTTTATATAAAATATGGATACGTCATTATTAGGTTTCTTACTATATGATGGGAGGAAGTATGGAGAATATTTTAAGCGGCAAGTCACACTTGCGTCACTAATGGAAACCTTTAAAATGAAACTTTTCTGGAGGGTACCTCATATAAAATGAGATACAGACATATGTGTTGGAAAAATATAGAATGCGGTTGAGGAGAACCCCTTCAATATTGGAGATGCATAAACGCACCAAACACAACAAGGAGGCGTTAACAAGGAGAGAATGCATGTGAATCTGAGGTGAAAGGCTGCGTGGGAGATAAGAGCGAGCCGCCGAGAATCAGATTCCGTGCTCTGCGGTGTCGGGCGAAAGCGAAATTTGGGAAGCAAAGCGATAGTTGACGGCTGCGGTGACGCCGGGGGAAACCGAGGGGGGATTCACGGCCACAGGGAAAAGAGAGATGCCCACGATAGCGACCTAACGAGGGCCTAATTTAGCACTTCTCTCTCTTGTCTCTGGAGCTACGCTAATAAGGTCTTGGGGACGCCGCGGGCGGGGAAGCATCACACACCCCGTGAAAGCCTTCTCGAAAACCCCAGCAACCTTGGCCATCTCTCCGCCCAGTTATCCCCTCCTATTATCCCGCTCTATAATGGGACAGATGGAATAGGAGCGGTTATGGGGTGGGGTTTAAGGCGCCATCTGGAAGAAAGGAACGTTTAAAACGGAATACGGATGATAGGGGGATATCGAGGGGAGGGCATTGTGATTTCCCGGAGATGTTTGGAAGGGATTGACTCCCTGGGAGAGATTTTTGAGGGTGCGAAAGGGAGGAATCACTGTTATCTTTCGGTGGCGGAACAACCGGAGAAATATTGCATTTTATTTCTTGTCTGGAGAATCCGCCGATTTCCCTCCGAGTAAATATTGTCTGCTGAATTATAGATGAGGATTGGGATCTGATGGGGTGGCGTGTTTTTGATGGTTTCTTTCTTTGAGATGGCTTTCATTTTTATCCGTCCCGAAAAGATCTGGTTTTGATACTTCTCTGAATCGAGGGAAATTTAAAAAGGCATCTATTGCTCGTATTCTCAGTATATGGATATATCAACGGATCATCATCAATTCTCTTTCTTCATGATTGGAGAAACCCGAAGATAAAACTGATCTGATAATTTGCACAATATTTTGATATAGTAAACACAGCGAATGGGATGTTAGGATGAGGCAGTGAGAAATCCTAAAAATATTAATATGTTTATCAATTTACTCTTGAATTTATGTACTTTACTTCTTTTTAATTAATCGTGGTAAAAAGGTTCCGTCAATTTGGTATAAATGATGTATTAGAAATTGGTTGATACCTAAACCTAAGCTACCTAACCATTTTCTGTCAGATAATTTTACCGCGCAACAACAAAAACTCAATAAAGCAATGCACTTATAATCAGCAATAGTAAAAACTCCTTCAAATATTTTAATAAATTGAAAAAGTATGTTGATACAAAAGGATATATAGATCAGAGCGATACATAAATGTAATTGAGAAAAATCGGCATCAAATGATCATTTAGTATGCTTTTAATATCCAATACGCTTTTCTCATAAATTCAGTAAGATCTTTCAATTATCAAGAGAATTAAAAAGACTTTTACTGTATACATAAGGATGATAGAATATTGTACTGACGTACAGGGACGCTGATTTATATTTATTGCTTATAGAAAGTAGATAAGATATTTAAAATTGTATTCCTGATTTTGATTATGGTTGCTATTTTCTACTTCCCAGTCTTTATCAGTGTTATAAAATTTGAGGTAAGATTTGTGTAAAGGACGGATTCCTACAGCGAAGTTCCTTTTTTTCTCTTATAACTTACAGTGATGAACGAGCGCAAGACATGATTCCGAGAGCACCAAAATACGAGATAAAACATGTTCGATAGGGTTATCGGGCCCATTCTATCGACGCAGAGATATGGCCTTAGCCTTCGTGTCGCGAACAGAATTCCGAGAAATAATTACCATAGCGCCGTAAAAAATTTCGGGCGCAAGAAAATAAATAAGAAGGGGCCCATGTTATCCTTTATCAGAGGAATTTTGCCAAATTAAGGAACCGCTGTCTCCCCTTCTCTCTCAGCCCAAGACATTTGTTTGCCCTCGGAACAGATCGATCTCCAATTCTAACAAATGATGCAATTCCGCCGTGGAAAAAGGAAACGATCGAACGACCTGCGAAAGAAAAAAAAACCGTTTCGGTTAAAGGGTAAAAGCGGAGTGAATGGCGGAATATGGTGAAGCAGTGACCAGTGGGAATGCGAAAGAAGTTTGGAGAGAGAAGAGAGGTGAAGAGAGAAAGGGAAGGGAGAGGAAGAGAGTGGGCGAGAGTGCCTAATTGGATCCGACCAGAGGTATCTTAACGTCACTACTGAAGTAGAATTATCGCTCCATCCTACCAACCGAAAGGGAGTCGAAAAAATAAGCGAATAAATAAATAACGTCCGAAGTTAAATAAGAGAGTTGGATCGGGGAGTAATATAAGGCAGAGTGCGCCTCTGACGGAGTAAAATCGCACCACTTTTGTTTTTATTTTTTGTTTCGGATAGGGACACGGTGGAATGAGCTCGATCTAGCAAGTATGAGGGAAGTGGGGTTGCGGTAAGTCAAGGGGGTAGAATGGATGGATCGGGGAGTTTGATCCAGGCTACGCTGGAGTCGACTAGACTTAAATCTGGTCTTGAAGGGGTACGATGGAGATGACGGTCTGGTGGAACCGAGGTAGAAAGAGATTACTTGTGAGGTTCTGCAACGATTTGGACCGTTCACGGCGATGAAATATCGCGTCTCTGGATTCCCCTCGCAGTAACTGCTGCTTATAAAAAGTGCCAAACGATTAGCTTGAAAAATATGAGCGTTTTACTAAATGGCTGTTTGTTCTCGGCCCTATTACGATGCGGTCTGATTGATACGCCGAGGAGCCGAGTTGAACAACCGGTGGGAGAAAATGTTTTGAATTCGAAGACATTTCTAACCGAATCGTTTCGCGAAATCACTGGTACAACACCGAAGTCCTTTTCTGAGCTCTTTATTTCGAATAATTTTATTCTGTATCAGATTTAAAATACACATAAACAGCATTCATACGTGTCTTTGTTTGTATTCATACATTTATTTATATTTGTACCCGATAGGGCTTGAAGAACGCTCCTGAAAATCCAGCACCGCAAGCTCCTATGGCCAAGTGAGGGACGTTTTTGGGCAATATAAAGTGGTCATGTTAACATGTAAGTTTTATTCAAATTTTAAACCGAATTATATACGCTAAATAAAATACAAATATTTTACGCAATTGTCAAATAGAATGTGCGTACAATTTAAAGTACCTGCTGGCTGAATGTCCAAGTTCTGGAAATTGCACGAAATATTAGGATGATGGCCTGGCGCAAGTACCCTATACCCTCGAATCTAAAAACGCACCCAGACTTAGGAAGTCATACGGGGAAATAATGACGCCTTTGTAAGACGCACGCTATTCACCGTAATACGAGTACCAACACGATGTGATAGTCTCAGTGATTCCTAACGAAAACTTACTCGGTGAAAATTAAATCTTGTTGCAGTATAAATATTAAAAAATAATTAATATCATAGTGATAGAATTAAGAAATAATATAATATTAAAATAATTAATATTTAAATTTTTAATATTTTACATGATCATATATGCATTACAATTTTTCTATTTACATAAAGAGTTTCGTCACTCCAGTCACCCTGAAGTTCTCAGTAACCTTCGGTAGGCGTTAGAATCTTTTTATTAGTTTCTTGTTTATCAATTTTAACTTCTAAGTAGTAATAATAATATATTAGGTCCTTTCAAAGTGTATTTGACTCATTATTCGATAATGATATCAATCAATTAATAGATTGGAATATTTGAAATTGAGAATCTGTGGTAATGATCAAGAACAAGTTTTGTGAAAAAAGATTGGTGGTATAATAAGAAAACGCAGTTTAATTTATTTTAATCTTCAATTCAAGAATACCATTAATAGGAAATTACCAATATTTAGGAAATAGGAAAGGATACCATAGGAAATAATACCATAAATAGGAAAGAATACCATTAAGAAGAAATTTAGATTCATCTTATGGATGTTTATGGGAACAAAATAAGCTAAAACAAATAATAGAATCGTTTTTATATTGAGATCGCTTTATCGAGTTACCAAGGCTGATTTTTAGTGAATATTTGAGCATACATTATAGTTACAATGATTTGTAATTTCCATTCACGTGCATAGAGGTTCGTCACCGGTGGGAATACTGGACCTTTTTTAATAATTTCGGTATTAAATTCAAATCTGATAAATAAACTACCTTTTCCGAGAAAAATTGAGAGATTATGAATTAAAGTTAATGCATACAAGCACACTCAAGCTTTGAAAATCATGGCGGGATTCCACACCCCCAAACAAATGTTCATCCAAAATTCTCGGCCGCTTGAATTCATATTTCAAATTCTCATCTGAATTATATGCGATGAAACTGAAGGTTTACGTTCTTTTAAAATTTATCGGGTGTGTGAGTGTGCAACTATGAGCTCTTATCACGGCAGCCACGTGCATATTTTAGCAACACTGTGCCCAGTGGAAGGTATTAATCTCGCACTAAATGAACCTTTGCATGTGTGCTTCCACGTAATTTCCCTTTACTTTTCCATACAATTAATTGCATATCTTTTATTTCCTCTGATATTATCTCATTTCAGAGTCAAATTCTAGCCAAAACTAGCATGAATATTCTTACTATCTTTATCTATTGATACCTCAGCATACGTTAAGGTAGTATTGAAAACGCATACTTTATAAAAGGAATCCAGAAATTGGCTGTGCTTTAATCCATTCTTCCCTTTAGTATTTCAAAATTTTTGATATTTTTAAGGTATCTCATATGACTTATGAACGTTAGCTTTAGCTAATCTATCCATCTAATTTAATTAAATTACGGTATACATTTACAGTAGTGGCGACCATGCGTTTCATATTTCAATGACACTCTTTAATTTGAAGTTTATTACTTTAGATTCCGTCATTTTTACTGGGATTTTTGAAATTCGATGAATTTTCTGCTTTTAATGAGGTATAAGAAGAATCGAACCCGTATAAGAAATTTTGTCTCGGCGCTGAGCTATTTCCAGTATAAAAGGCTTCTATATTGACAACATTTGGGTAATGTTGAATTTTGCCGTTTGGAAGTTAAAAAAGTTCTATAAATAATCCTAGAATATTTTAAAATTACTATCTCGAAGATTTTAACGATAAATCTTAAAAATGTCATCTTCTCACCGATAAACGAGTTATTGATATCCCCTATTCTATTTTCAAACATTATTATTGACCTAATCACTAATACTAGAATGAACATGAAAATGTAGTAACTCATAATAAAGAATCATATTATTTTCTTTTACAATGATTCCAGAAAATCTAAATAAACACTAAAAGCAATCGAAATTAACTCTGTAAATCTCCTTCCGAAAATTTGAAAGAGTAATTCATCATTCCTTCATAACACCATTCTATAAATATAAGCGTGGATATAAAGTTAGGGATTATAGAAAATGAAGCTGTTTACTATCAACCTAAGTGTTGTGCTAAAATACCCTGAAAACCTCGTATTTTTTTTAGTCTAAGCAAGTTGTACACCACCAATTTATGGATATATATGGATATTCTACTGTGTATATTTTAGTTAATTGACACATCTCATATACAATATGTACGATAGTTCTTATTCATGATTTATGATTTAATATTTTGTAGTTGTAATATTTGTATTGTAGTTTAATTGTACAGCCTAGGGGAGGTTTTTGGAGGGGTTTCCCTCTGGTCTTTGGGCAAATTCCAGGATTAGAATCATTATTTTGTTCCCCTCAAACGTTGCCACCTGGCCTGAAGAACAACTTGCAACGCAAACTTAAATAATAATAATGAATGAAATTTAACAATTCTAGAAAAAATCTGTAAGGGATACATTTCTGGGGATTCCATCGCGCAAAACCTCTCCTACGCTTCAAAACTCCTCGCAATATATATGGACATGAATTTCTGGGCGCAACTTACCATGCAAGAACTCCCAATCCTCCCGGCGTGCCCACGAAGTCAGGCAAGTTTCCTCCGGCAATACGCTGGCCTAGGTTATTGCGCGCGGGCGACATTTCCGTCCGAGGGTTTTCTGCGAGCGTTCTCTACGGTTATGGTCTCCGTGTTGCGAGGCAACGGCTGGACGACCCCTGAATTCGACTCTCTCCGCTTCTTGAAATATTCATCAAAGCGCCGGAACAATGGGGAGATCGGCGTCTCCGGGGACATCCTCCCCTCGCTCACCCTTTTTTTCTCTCGCCTTCTCGGTGCCCAATTGAACTCTCCGTAGGCTGCAGCAGATGGGTCATCTCTCTCGAGGATATTGTACCACGAGGTTGCCGTGTTTACGAGTACGGTGTTCCTTTGGAGGGAAAAGTTGGCAACGTCGTTATTTATATACTGCATTTTTTATCGCGACACTCGGAGCCGACGCTGTTTAATATTCATCGCCATGAATGAGTATGCGGTGAGGATTTATGAAATACATATTTATTCGCGAAAACTTGTCTGAAGATATTATCTGATGCTATTAGCACTCTCGGTTCATCTCGTGGTGTTGACTTGTGAGCTGAAACTGAACTTATAGATCTTGGAGGGGAATATCATTCATTAATAAATTTTCGTGTTTTCACTTGATTCAGGAAGTTTTCAATAATGGTTTCTGAAAGCAGTACATGTTATAGGAACTTATTATCTTTTCCTCTCCTAAAATCTTAATTTATACTGATTAAAATTGAGTAATGTTTCCATGAAACACGTAAGCCTTATTTAAAACTGTTTTATGCAATTTTCTAATCTGTAGAAATATACTACGTAAGCCTACATTGCCTA
This sequence comes from Sympetrum striolatum, assembly GCA_947579665.1. Lineage (NCBI taxonomy): Eukaryota > Metazoa > Arthropoda > Insecta > Odonata > Libellulidae > Sympetrum > Sympetrum striolatum. The sequence continues at coordinate 96,661,407 of OX388341.1, read as the reverse complement.
TTACCGAAACTTAAAAAAAATGAAAAATTTTTTTATTGATTAAGCATTTGACTAAATATTAGTCTCTTGAGTTAGAACTATTTATTTTAACCTCATCTCATCTTATCAGCGTTAAATGAGCCAGATGCAGTAACGTATAATAATGCTAAAATTCGCCTATATAAGTCTTTACTGTCAGAAGACAGCGATCATTTTTTCCATTTACAATTGGGATTATGAATTCTTACCTTTGGAAGTATTTATTTATACTTTCCCCCATTTCAGCTTTTCAATATCTTAAGTTATATTTCTTTGATAACGAGAAAAATATAAAATAAGACGCCTGTTCATTTTACTATTTGATGAGGTAAATGGAATTCATAGAATCTGGTAGCCCAAGAAATCATAGATCTTCGCTTTTCTTTATTTTTTATATACTATAATGCAATGCTAGCCTTAATTTCACTTTATTGTAGTTCTTTCATAATACTATTGGTAGCATCGTGTAGTTGATGGATTCTTTCAAGAAGAACTCGGCTTTATTATTATGTCATTTGTTATCATTGCCCTCATAAAATAGCATGAAACTACATTGAAATATTCTGTTTTCTTTTATTTCCATTATATATCCTCTTACGCATCCTTCTTACTTTCATCGGGTTGCATTTAGGGTTACCTGACTTACTTTATTATTTACTCGGCTCACGACTGTCTACTTGCTCTTACGCACCATTTTTAGTAGCATCTTAATGTGTTATCCTTATATTTAAAATATTCCCGGTATGTTTTTATTATCTTAATATTGCATGGAAAGAAAATTGGAACGCGGCTGTTAATGAGTTAGAGGTCTAAAAATCTCCAATAGCCGTCTTTGTCTGCACTCTGAACCTTGTTACCACCAATTTTCGGAAGCAACTGAAAGTCCCGGGTTACTAACCTTCTAATCCGGGCATCTCTGTTGTTTCCGAAAACCGATGAGGAGCACCGGCAAAGACTGCTACTGAAGATTTTTAAACTTTCAATTCTACTATATTGGGCTTTTTCCCTTTTATTAATCATTTTATAAGATTACAATCAATGTTAACTGAGATTCATCGAGTTACTTTTATTTGTTATCAAAAGATATTCACCATTAAAAAATTTGGAGGGAACGAGCAGTAAACAGTAGCTCGAAGTTACAAATAGCTCAGCTATTGCTCATTTTTATTACCCCTAGAAACCATTTTATATACAATTTATTTTGCTTACGAACTTCATTACTTATGAACGGAAGTTAACTTGGAATGTGAATTAACAGCTTTGTTATTAGTATTGATAATTATATATATATATATATATATATATATATATATATATATATATATATATATATATATACTATTTGTTATTTTATCTATAAACTACAATATTCCGAGTAGGGAAAAGGAATGGAAAGTAAGGAATTTGCTGAGAGTCAATGAGTATCAGGTTATTTACATTTATTGTCATTTATATTTTGAATGTTTATCAGAATTGCTAAAATTTAACAAAGGCTAAAAAAAGAATGAGTGTTGCCGTTATACTACCATATTTTCTCTAACTGGAATAAAAATTCGAAGATATACTGAGGATACTTGTGGCATTATTCGGTTCACCAAATCGCGAGAAGTTTTAGAATTGATGCGTACACATTTTCTAAGATGAAATAACTTGGTATGCAATTTTTCAGTTTGAATAACTTGATATCTATAAATGTAGAAGATGCCTGAAATAAGTACGTTCTCCAAGGATGATCCAATGGAAGCGAGAGATACTGCTCCACAACGAGTGCAAATTTTATAATTTCAGCTTATACGATTTCTTAAATGAGAATGTAAACGTTTAGTATAACATTACTTGACTTTTAGTGTATCCCTTCCAATAAAAAAAATAATTTCCTTTGCAAGTCTACCTGATGAAATACTATATAGTGTTATATATTATTTAACTATTAAATTTATTTGGAAACATATATAAAAGAGATTAGATATTATTATATATAAGAGAGACAACCCATTAAAAACTTACGTCGCTCTCATTATGAAAGCTGAGAATAAAGATTGACTCGAAGGATATAATTTTAATCATCCTCCTTTAAAGTTAAATTTTCTCTTAAGTGAACCTGAAAATACAATTTAATGACCATTCTAAATCCATCAAAACTGAGAGCTGTTGAAAAATAAAACAAAGACGGATCGGACGCGTGGTTAGGAAAATTTGAAATTTCTCTTTGGCGAGACAAGGTAAATTTTAAATGGGTTTTCCACCTGAGTCACGTCTATTCTCCCTGCGGCGACCAATCGATTCCAACGACGAAGGCCCGAAAACCATCCATCAAAGGTTTGACCCGCGCAGGTCACCGCTTCTTTCCTCAGTCCTCCTTCATCCCTTCTTTCCTCGACGTCTTCCTCTAGAGGGAGGAATGAAACGGGGTCATCCCCTTACTCCGATTAACCTCTGACCGCCTCCTCCCCAACCCATTGTTCTTCCTTCCTCAAAATATCGCACGAGAAGATTGGTTAGCCTCTCCGATGCTCTTTGTAAAGTCCGTGATTGATTGGTTGGTTCGATGGTAACGTCACGAGAGAACGTGAGAGAATGCCTGTTGCCCTGGATAGAGAATTCACGAATTTGTTCCAAAGGTGTTGATTTTACGGAATTTCATTCCGTGTGCCAATAGTAGGTCGCTCTTTGTGACCAGTTTCTCTCGGGTTGATCGAGCGGAATGAATTTTTTTTGATGAAGAATTCCGGATGTGCTCAGACACTGATTCATACCCTTTCAATACTTTTTCTAATATAAGATATCAGCGGATCTGGAACAAAAACAACTATAGATGAATATTCTGAAGAGAAGCTCTGTTTAAATTTTCTTCGATTAAAATCTAAAATAATACATTTTACTTTGCTACGATAATCCACAATATAAGAATATTATATATTTATATCGCCTGTCAGTGTAAATTTTGAATCTTATTTATATAATATTATATATTTTATAAAATAACTCAAATTGTACCAAATATTTTCATTGATGTGTTATTGGAAATCTGAAACATAAAATTGAACATAACCTGTTAAGTATTGCAAGGTATAAACATGAACATAAATTTCATACTCCTTAGTGTTCGGTTATGCAAATTGGCCTCCGAAATATCTAAAAATCAAAAACTAATATAAATAAACGTAAATACATTCTTAATAAATATGTTACACACAAGTTTATCTTATATGAATATTTAGAATACCCAAAAGTTCCATTTGTTATAGACTCCTGAATAAATAATAGTCATGGAATTTCCTGGGAGATACAGCTTCTTCAAAAATTCTTGATTTTCTTTAGCGACAATTAATATAATTTATAGGAAAGATGACCAACTTTTATGTGAAATATTTTAATATAATTATATTATTTATTAAATAATAAATAATATAATTTATTTAGTTTATTTTTGAAACAATGTGATTCTAATAATTAATTTTAGAGAACATATTAGTATCTAATGTGTTAGTCTCAATAAATTTGATGTGATTGGGTTAATGTAGCAATCCTAAACAGGATGAACTAATGCTAGCTTGATGTAAAGCAATGTCTGAGAATATTTGTCCATTGCTCTGACAAATATGCCGGTATGAGTTATAAAGCTTCTAGCTTCATAGCATAAGGTAACTTTGAATAATAGCAGAAGAAGCGGCTCTTGGAGCGATGTAATAAGAAAAGGAACGCGAAGCTGCGTATAATGTACGAGATAGGAAAATGAAGAATGGTATCTTGCACGGACTTACTGTCGAGGGATGCAATACCAAAAAGCATTCCTTACCGTGAAGATCCTCATGCCTTGTGTTCCAGATCGGATTTTGCTGTAAAGTGCAATTTGATAGTATAGTTGCCTTACTTCTCGTGAATCTATCTAAGGTGTAGGATCACGTCGAGATCTCTTCTTATTTCCCTTTGGAGTTCATGTAGCTCGAAAGATTACTCAGTTACACGTGGAAGTCATCTTTTAGTTCTCTCACTTTAGTTAGTTTACCATTTGCTCACTTTGGAATGGAAATAATAAATAAATCGTTAATTATGTAGAGATAAAAATAGAAATTATGTCACTATAAATTTATATTCTTGTCCTTATTATTGATTAAAATCAGAGAAGAAGGAAAACTGGTTTAAGACTGGTTCTTACAAAGACATTATTGAACCACTTTATTAATATCGGAAATACGGTTTGTTTCGTGCCTAAGGTAAAAGGGAAATAAACAGAGTACTCTGAGAGTGAGTTGGCATCCCGCTGTTACTCGCAGGAAAACAAGTCTTCCTGTCAGGAGCATTTGGTTCCTCTCATACGAGTTTATCAACTTTGTTGGCTGCTCTCCTTTCCATTCGACTGATACGGATGTTCCTCTCCCTCTTAATGTGTTTTGCTTTCAGACGCACCGTCAATCTTGGTGCACTTTTTTATCGCCTTTTCCTTTGCTTCACGTCGCCTATTTATAGTCAGCTATTTTAATCTTCGTCATTTTTTTCGCAACATCGCTCTGCGATACGGTTACCAGAAGGAAGAAATCCGTCATGAAATATTTTACAAATTGACTTCATTTTTACGGAGGAATTTTCATGCAAGGACCGAGAATCAAGTGGCTGCAAAGTATTTTTCATTATAGTTTTCGGAAAACTTAGAAAAATATATTGTGGAGGAGAAATACCTCATGGGGTTTTTCAAACGAAAAAAATCATCTAGAAAGCATTATATTGTCAATAGCGTACGTTCTCTTGCAGGAAATTTGAGAAAGTAGTCCTATGGAACTGGAAAACTTATTACATGCAAAAAAATATAATAGATCTAAAATGCTGAAATTTTGCTGCCCTTAATTAATTTAGAATTGTTTCTTTTCGACTTGAATAAAAGATGGTTGAATATCTCTTGAGCTCTTCTTGTAGTAAGTATATAGATCCGTCACTTGTTCGTATGTAAGGTTACTGTAAAAGTCATCATCAGTAAAAGTGCAGGCAAGCATGGTTGTCAATATAAAATATTTCCTTTCTTAGTGATTTATTGCATTCGAGGTATTTTTTTAAGATAGCCCATTCCTATAACACAGATACTATTTCCTCATTTAGTTTGAAGGATTTCGACCACAAGTTTCCTTTGATTACTACTTTGCCATTATAATTTCCCGCAGTCTTTTCAGTCAAAAATTCATTTCTTTGACTATGATGTTACGAACTAATAGGTTTTAAGGAATCGTGTTAATTATATCTGAATGATCAATATCGCTAATAATACTATGGAATGTTTCGAAAATGGATTACTTTTAGCGCCACTGTCCCACTTTCAATGTTGAGATGATAAATGTATGAAGGTATAATTGCCGAGTGGATGCGTGTTAATCATCGTAAATATTCGTAGTAAATAGCAATTGATACAAATGCTGGAACGATCAACAATATTTTATTTGCACGGGTATTAGAGATATTTCGGAATAAGCCAAAATGATTGCTTGCTAGCCAAAACATGTGAATTTACATAATAGAAATACATTTTCTTCAGGAATTACTCATGATTTTTTATGCGATATGCATCACTCATACCTAATATACGCAAACATACTCATGAAATCAACACCGGATAATTGATAACCCGGTGATAATCGTTTATTTTCTGAGGAATTGATCTCTTTTTGGTTTAGGTGCCACGAAATTGAAGAACTCCGTTTCTTAAGATAAGGTCGTTGCATTCAATAGTTTTATTCATATCTAACTGGAAATATCCCTTATCAAATATACCACTGCTGACTACCGTCAAATCAGCCATTTCATAGCAAAGATGATGAAGAATTAAGTTAGCCTGTTTTTTCCAATTGACGGTTTTATTAAAATAATAGAAACTCACGTGAATATACTATCATAGTGACATTTTAGATGGGCTTTACAGATTCGTTGTTTCTACTGTAATATCAGGCTTTAATTACCTAGCATTTTCTAGTATTAGATCCATATAAATGGGAAATTAAAATCACCTTCATAAACCTGTAAAATGAGATTAATGACTTCACTGTTAAGCACTTCCATGCAATTCAACATATATTAAATTCTGTTCTGTTTACTGGTAGCGTCTCCGTGTAGGCAATAGTGGGTTCGTTATTCAAATAGTTCAAGAGTTACAACCATTTCTAGAGAACAGAGTGAAAAAATTGACGGGTAACGTGATGGTGAGAAAAAACATCCCTGTTAACCCAAAAAAGTTCTCAAAATACTTCTCGTGCATTTATCACTGTCTGTATGACTATCAAATAACCTACTTTCTACTGCCTCAAGAAAAAGGAAAACCATCAACTCAAATCGGAGTCATCGCGTGAAACATCGTGTGATATTCTCACGATTTTGAATCACTTGACCGGATTCATGCTTGAGAAATTTCCTTCGAGGATGCCATATTTTAAGGAGGCTTTTTCACATTAAAATTGACAGTGATTTTTAATCAAATATGGCACCAAATCTTCCGCAAATATATACAAAGGAGTCATAGAATATACTCATAGGGAAACATTTTGCTTCCTATAGAAATCAGCTCGATCAAAATATTTTATTATTATAAGCAGATTTTCGAGCTGGAACAACTTCCCAAGACTCATCCTTAATTACTGATGTGTCTTAATTATTATTTGATCTATTTCTTAAACATTTGGAAAGTGTTATATTAGATTTTTATAATTGTCTACAAAACGACCTCATTCATAGACACCTTAGACATGACTTAAATTTATGAGTATATGGATATCGTCTACTTTGATCGTTTAATGGAAGAAGGAAAACAACACCTGCTCCTCTTCACGAGATGAGAGAACTGTAAATAAGTAGTAACGTTTTATGCGTATAACATAATGTTTTTTATATACCAGTTGGAATATATATTTCTAGGATAGATCATGTGTGTAAATAGAGTAGTCCTTGTTTTCTTTGATATATTATTAAATGATCTATTCATCAACCTTGGGAGCCGAACGAGTCTTTTTTCTTCTTGACCTTGGTGCCGTCAACAACGTAATCATATGCGTAGAAATGTTTTCATCAAAATGAATCGGTGCTTGTCTTCCAAGAGAATGGACTATCCACAGCGACAGCCAAATTAATGTCTCTTTTCCTTCTTTCGAAACAATGGAACATTTACTCTTCTACCTCATCAGTCTGTTCTTAGATTAAAAAGCTGCAGAAAGATTGAGTCAGTTATTTGCACATCTTGTTACCAGAGTCACAAATAATGATCATGTGCGAATGATGAGCAGATGATATTCGGATAGTTAAATAATTAAAAGATATCAAATTTTTGGTTAAAGGATTTTCAATTTTGCCGTTACTTCCCGATGGAACTAAATTATTTTTACTACTCTATTCGTAAATTTGGTCTTCGTTTGCAATAACTATGCCTTTCATATCATACCTATCATTATTTATTCAAAGGAATTATCTAGATTCATTAAGTATTTTAACTCTTTAAAAAATATTCGATACGCCTAAAGAGGAGATATATTATATTTAAAAGCAGGGTGATCGAAGCCTGCACATTCCGGAATGCAATTATGTAGTACATTTCGTAGGTTCAATATTGTTTGCAATCAATTCCAAGCCATAAAATTTACAGAATAATATCAGTTGGATTACTGATATCTATATTCATTCATTTTTGTACTGTATTTGTATAACGACACATGAGTTTACGCAATATAGAGGCGCATTCGGGCTTAACCTCGCCGAATAGAGTCTCGGCCTAATTCAATCAAATTCTTAAGGGCATTTCGATGACTTCTCACGTAATACAAAATCAGCCTTTGGTATTTTGCTTTTCATTTTTCTTATCGGTGTAACATTTCTCAAGGAGCGATCTGTTGTGAGCAAAGGTCATCATTGCTAACAAAACTTCCTGCCTCCGAGAGTAAAATTGAGAGCGGGGAGGAAACACAGCCGATCCAATTTGCGGACCGAAGCGGGATTTTCGTCGAAGCGTCCGTCTGAAAAGGATTTTCGTGAAATCCTTCGACCACTGCGGCGGTAGAAAGCTTGTTTTCGTCCTCCTCCGACAGCAAAAAGCGGGAACTTAAGGCTTGTTTTCGAGCTTGTTGATCTTGTTTGTGTAAGGTGGAAAGGAAGAGATTGCGGTCAGGTGCGGCGAATTGCTCGAATGAGATAACCATGGGACGCCAGCTTTCATCGAGTTTGTTCAGATGTGCTAGGGACCACCCTATAGGTTTCACGATTCCTACGAAATGTCTTTATATGGACCGGCACCGAGGTATCTTCCAAGCCCATTTTTGTTCAAAATTGAAATTGATCCTACTTCTGAGGAATTCTGTTTTACTACATAAAATAAAGGGATAAAGTTAATCCAGAAGTAATGATGAAATAAGTTACGATATACCTGATTCACTTCTGACCCGCCTTCCGTGTTGAAGAGCTAGTTCTATTAATTTATTTTATTATCGAATCCACTCAAATAAAGTGAAAATACACCTTGACAACGACTAAAATTTTGCACTATTTGGAATTCATTTTTCATTGGATAAGTAATATCTTTTATGCAAAAATTTGAACAAATTACACAGCGATATAAATACAATTAATAAATATATTATGAAAGGTTGAAAATATAAATATATTTGCATGGTATATTTGTAATAAATATACATTTACTAAAATATCATTGATTCTGGGCAGTTGTTAACGCTTTTAGGATTTAACGTAAATCACATGTTTACGAGTTAAGTTATGGGTAAAATATATGCAAAAATTGCTCTTTAGTATAAAAAGAATTGATTTTCAACATTATTTTAGTTTAATTTTACAAATACCATAAAAAGTGCAATACTATGTTCAAATTCTTTATAAAACAGAAGATACACTTCGAATTCTCAATATTTCAGACAATATAGATTCATAAGAAAAAATAAATATTTTCATATTCGGATTTAACTTATTCCCAAGTCCCTGTACTGCTAGAATCTCTTAGTTATTCAGATTAGCAACATATTTCCCTTACCCATGATTTTTTTAAACTTAATGAATCAAAGCGTTACATGATAATACAATGTCTCATGATTGTACATGATTAATGTGCTGACTAATGCATACTTTAGTGATGTAATAAGGACTGACAGCCTTTGTTGTCTGAGAATGAACATAGGAAATGCTGACCAATTACTTAGAGTAGACGCAGGCGTTGATGTCAGTGAACAGCTGGTTTTGACCGCAAAACAGCGCTTCCATTAGAATGTCCCAAAGGTTTGATACATTTCCATGCCGCTCAAATGCCTCATATCAGCGAAGTGCAATCATCATTTTGTCGCTTCTGGAGTCACTTATTGGCATCGAGCGAAAGTTTTACATCATCCACCAATCCATCACTTCTGTCTCCGATCAAATGTAATGGAGGCGGTCATCCATCTCAGCGGTAAACAATACACTTTGAGCGAATCCTCGCTTCAGTTTCAGATTAGATTACCACGAGCCTATTCAATCCAACTTCCATTACGCTTTCAATATTTTATCAGTCGCCTTTGGATCTGAACATCATTTTCTTAAATGAAACGCAGAATATTGACGTATAGTACAAAAGGAATCCTGGTTTTTCTGGGTATCCTGCATATTCAACTTTTCCTGCTTAAGAGTAATACTTTTAATATGAATGAGCAAACTAATGATAAAAAGATGGCATTTTAAATTGTTTCAAAATATGTTTACATTAACTTGTCGGAGTCTTAATAATAATCGTAAAGTAACTCGGATTTCTCACTAGCATGTTATTTCTCGGAAAAACTATGATTTTATGGAACTCTACTTATTGAATCTGCCTTAATGATATGATATTATACATTAACAAAATATAAAACTTAGAATTATAATTCATTTTCATCCAAGGAGTGGTTTATCATTTGTATACCTTGTTTTTTTACTCCTAAAAATGAATTTCTTTTCAAATTTGTTTAATAGTTATGAAGTAAATATAATAATCAACTCAATATGCGAAGGTGTTACCTCGTGGAAGGCCACGATATGGAAAAGAATTTATTCGTGCAACCCAACAGAATTTATTGGTGCGACATGTTTCGCTAGCGGACTAAGGCTGCTAAGGCCTGAGGAGGATGCTAGCCCGCTTGTAAATTATGTCACACCAATAAATTCTGCGGAGGTGTACGAAGTAATTCTTTTCCATATATATATGACCTATAACTTAAAATGTACAAATGTATGCTAAAAGTAGTCTAAATCCTACATTCTTGATGAAATTTTGTAGAACGTAGACGAGATATCAGCTACTTTCAAATGATGTAGTGGACGTTATCATGCACTAAACAGAATATTTTTAAATAGTCAGAGAATATATAATTCTAATAACCTACTCTTTTACAGAGGTGATGTTTTATCGATTCAACAAAATAGTTTTCTTACCCTTAGTCCATGTCCAATCTGTAATTTACGAGTAATAGTTTCTACAAGATGAGTAATGCTCCATCCAAGTTGCCTTATTTGTATGCACGACCAAGGAAAATTCTTCCCAAACCGTTTTACAGATTATACTCTGATAACGTGACACATCCAGAGAAGTATTTCTCATTGTTTGGATAAGCGTTCAATTACTTTTTATTGCTTCAATCCGAAACGGAGTAGACGGAGCAGATATAAGCAACTTAAAAATGGGGATGGATAATGAAAATCATACGCGAAACCGGATGGGGGAAACAATTTAAAGCAGTAATGCCATAAGCGATTCGGATCTTGCGGAAATAATGTTTAGAGCGGGTGAAAAATAAGCGTCTCTAACAAAAGACAATCCCTCGGAGCATAACTCTCTCTCGTCCTCATGAAGAGAAAAAAAGGTGCGCTTTTTTCAAACGGAGAAAAAAAAGAGGGGATGGAGAGTTTTTTAGAGACGGTAGGGAAAGGTAAGGGGTTCACTTAAATCTCAGAAGGCTGGGATTAGAATGTGTGCGTGTTTCGTGGAGGTTATTGTGCGGGGGGCAGTGAGCGGGAGGGGGCGGGAGGCGCGGGCTCAGGTGAAGGCGAAATCTCGGCTCGGGATTTCAAACTCCATATGTAGGATGGAGAAAGAGAGAGGTAAGACCCCTTTTTGCTAAATCTTTTTTCCGCGTGTTTTATTTCATTTTCCCCCACGTTTCCCAAAAATAAAGCCCTTCCCTATTTCCACTCTCGGGAAACACTTCCTGAATCGCCGTGTATCCGAGCACTAAATAGAGAAAGGCGGAGAGGGGGACGTGGGAGATTTGGGAACGCGAAAGAATCCTCGCCTTACGGCGTTTTTATCTTCTCATTCTAAACGGCCTAGTCCCGTAATGTATGCGAGCAGACGGAGTTTTGGGCTACGCGAGGGTGAAATAAAGGGGGAGATAAAATGACGCGATATTTTCTTCAAACAATACGATCGCTTTCATTAGTGTTATAATTCCTATTTCATTTTTTATTTCGCACCTGGACTCCGAATTAATTTCATCGCTTTTTCTCACGCGGATTTTCCTCACCCCTTCCAGCAAATGATTCCATTAAATCCGATTCGCTCGGTTTTATTGAACTAGAAGCGCTCTCATAACCTGAGTATTTTGTACTTTAATGTTCTTTTTCATGTGCATTCGTCCATGTGGGGTTGAATAAGCTTTTCTTCGCATTCGAGGGTGCTTTATTGCGCTTGGGGAGATGAAATGATTTCGCTTCGCCTTGGTTTTATGGATATGAATAGCAAAAATGCAAAGTTTTCGTTTTATAGTGATGGATGTATGGAAAATGTTATCCTTCAATATTTAACATTGAAATTTTGCTGAATTAGATAAGGTATAACGAACTGGTAATCTCCTTTGAACAAATGGTAATATCTCCTTTCTGTGACATTACATTCAATTGTAATTTTTTCTTATATTCCTTTAATACAATAATATAATATTATGTAGTTAATGAAATTATTATGGTATTTGCATGTATTGAGAGGTTTGGAAAAAGTGGAGTGTAATTTATATATAGTCGTATTATTGATAGCAAGGCTATCCTAACATTTCCTTCAATGTTATCTAAAAAATGATGGTTTATCCAAAGATGATATCACTTCACATTCATTTTAACTCTTTCATATATTTGAGAATTAGTATTCTAATTCGATTCTGTGTGGACCATCACTTCTGATAACCTATTCATAGAAATTCATTCATTCTATGAAATGTATTCTATAAAATAGATTCCATTTCTTGCTTTCAGTTGCTTAAACCCTGAAATATTAGTCGTAATCGTCAAAATTCTCGCAGCCTCAAAGGTACTCTTAAGAAGGCCCAATAAAAAATGACGAAAGAAGCAGAACTGGAGGTAGTAATGATTTCAGAATGACAAGCAAATCTTTTATGGGCTGCGATCGTTACCAAAAAAGGGAACGTTTAACGCTAGGGGCCGTTACCCGAACAAATAACAATTTTATTCCTCCCTCACCAAATAAGGATCCCTTCGATTTACGTTTATAAATATATTCTATAGAAAATCCCGCGACATCGCTACGTAGTTACCAATCGGCTCAAAAAAAATCCGATCGTGCATCAGCCGCTCACGCCCGAATCTAAAAAGAAGCCCACAATAAGCGGATTATTCAGTACCGCAGTCTCCCTTTACTACCTTTACGAAAGAGGGATCTTTTTGTACAGGAAGGCGCGGATGTATCCATAAAACGAGGTGAATGGGACGGAGACGAAAATGAAGGGGAGTTTTTTTGGGGTCCGATCGGGAAGGCGTTTGGATGTTCAGGAGCTTATGCGAGCGCGCTTAAATGCATGTCTCTTATGGAAGAAGCGTCGGTGCGAGTTGCGACGTGTAATGGGTAATAGGGTGAGGCGTAGGAGGAAAGGATGGGATTGGGAGGCTGGGCGTAACGATGGGAGCGCAGCTGGCCCCGCGCTCACAATAAATCTCTGGAGGGGAGATATTGAGGGGAGGGAGAATGGATGTCGTGCTGGAGGACTCAAGCCTCTCTCAATCCCCACCCCCTCGCGGTCTTCCCGAGGGAAGCCTCCGTTTCGGAGATCTGAATAAGCCATAGAGCGTGATACATAACCATCACTCAAGTTTCTCATTTATGAGAAGAGTTCGATCACGATTGAGACTTTTTATCGGAGACACTTGGGAATTTGGTTCCCATGATATGTCTCTCGGAGACGGCCGAGGGAAAAATCATTTCGGGTTTTTTTCCCCGTCATCGGGAACGGATTTGTTACTCTGAGAAAAACTGTGAGGAGACTGTTTTGCTTACAGTAAACTTCCAATGGTTCTTAGCCCTATATTGTCTCTAGTATAGGAAGGGTACAATGAGATGGGAAATGCATATACGTACTCATTCGCTACCGTTGAGGATTCGGATTGAAAAGCGTGCAGTTTCAATGGTAGAAATTTTAAGTCGGACGTGAAATATATGTTAAGTTGATAAATGTACACTAAATGTTTATTTTTCATTTGTTATTTTTCGATGTATCTTTAAGCAGTCTAATAACGGAGACTAATAAATCTCATTAGATATTAAAAAAATATATCTTTGTTGGTTCCAATGTTGATAAATAAGGAAACAATCCCATTTCTTCTTTAAAAACTTCGAAGTCACTGACCTGATACCAATTTTTCAAAGTATTGTAAATGAAAGCAACAATTATACTCTGTAGTTTTAATATTAAATTTACTGCCTTATGGAGTAGATGAGATAGTTACAGCGCAGAATTTGATTATCTAATCATAATTAAGGAACTTGAAAAACTGCTATTACGATCATACATCTATGTACTTCTAACTAACGATAAAGTACTTCTTTCATAATAACATCAATTTCTTTAATAGATTGGTTGTATTTGTTAAAAGTGCTTCGACATCTTACGCTACTCCGCACATGGGCTCCCAAAGGAAAACGAACCTTGGACCGCTTTCTCCAAATCCGAACGCGTTGCCCATTTGGCTATCCGAGAGCCCTTTAATAGATTTAGGCTCAAGCTTCGAACCGGAGTTTGAAGTTATTAGGTTAATTAATTAGAATTTTACGAGAACCGTGAAGTCTTGGACAGATACCATGATGTAAGAGAGCGTCTTTCCGTAATTTACAAAGACCTCGTCGTCTGTATTTTAAATTCGTGAGAAGATATTTCTTCCTCGCACAAACTCATGATCTATTTACGTCACTTTCTTTACTAATGGCACAGTAAATCATTGAAATTCCTCGGCGGGAAGAACTTACGAGATAAAAAGAACGTAATTAGAGTGAGAGTTTTTCAATTCAGGATTTCGAGTAATTTAAAGGGATTATAAACGACCTCGAGTTACTTCTCCCGGGTAACGAATAGAAAAATAAGCAGCGAAGAAAAAGGAGCGAGAATCCTTCCTCTTGAGCTGGTCTATTTAAGCCTCGGATACCATGACCAGAAGCAATTACGACGTCGAGAGGGAGTCTCATTCGTTACGTGAAAAAAGGCTTTTTTCCGCGAAGAATAAAGGCAGCGTTTTAAATTAAGCATCAAAGAGAGAGACACGGCGAATAGTAATGGCGTTTGCGCGAGAAAGGGATATACGAATTTATTCCATTCGTCGTCGGACGCCTTTTTCTCTGCGAATCACGTGTCAGGAGCGTCGGGTCGGAGCGTGCAAATCAAATGAAACCGATGATAAAAAAAGCGAGTGCGATGCTTTCCAGTTCCGCTCGTCATCATGAATTTGTGATAAATCACATATGCGAAAGGATTGGGTCTCTCGAAAAGGAATTGAAAATAAGGGCTTTGTGACCTTTTCCAAGATCGCCCACGGTGTCCACGTGCCCATCTTGAGTAGGGTAATCGATTATCACTGGCAGTCATCGACGGTTGCTGCTTTATCCGGCTTGATAAAGTGCAAATTGCTACGAATTTAAGCATGGGAAATAATTTTCATGCTCATACTCATGATAATTCTTATGTGAAGGAAAATTACTGAATTTAAATGTCTTTAACTTTAGCACAGTTCCCGGGTTTCCTTTTGGTGTCGTAATGTTAGAGTAATTCCTCAGAGGAATAGTTTAAGGTAGGCTACTATGGGATATATCATTAATTACTTAGTGAATAAAGAATATATTTTACGCAGCCTATCCTCAGACTACCCTCCTTCTGTTGGTAACAGGAAAAAATATAATTTCTTGGATATTGAAGTAGAGAAAATAGAAAATATATGACGTAATGATTCATCTGACATATATAAATAGGCAGAATTAATTTAAATGTGAGATTATTTATGTTGTATTAAAGCTTTTATATAATAGTTATCATGGGCGAGAAACAAGTGATGAAATTAATTGATAATACACAAGACAGAAAAAGGAAAGAAGACTTGCCATGTATTCTTAAATGCCTTTTTGAACCTAACCGTCTAATAAGCATTTTTATGGGATATATAGCCATTGCCTTAAAATTATCATGTATCATAAAATAATTCATATATTTCCTTTACCTGAATTCAATTCAGTTGACTCGTAATAATTATTTTTAATTTGCTAACAGTTCATTTGTTAATGGAATATTAAAGCTACATTCAAGTAATCCTAATTCTGCTGCTTTGTGACTTTTGATCAATTTATTCCATGCATTCAGTGATTGAAGCAGAGGTGGTAGGATATTTCCTAAACCATTAACTGAATTACATTTTCTATAGTCAAAGTTTATTATTAGGGTACGTCAGGTTATCCGCAGCTTCATTAATCTCTCTGAATCATCATTAAATGAAATGTAATTGATGATGGAGTATAAACTATTTTAAACGACTTCATTTCTTCCCAGATTAATTTAAATCTACTTACTCTACTCAGTCACCAAATCAACCTCGCAAATCTGTTTCAATATTTTCCACCGAAAGCCGACCGTTTATTTTGATGCAAACGAATAAACACCCTCTGCCGCCCCTTAAATCTTATCCTATTCTCCTTTATTCTCTAAATCCTCAACGCGCCATCAAACACAAACATCAAACTTTTTTATCTATAATATTATCCGTCAACCCCCACCTCACATCCATCATCACCATACCAAAAACCCTTTCATACAGAATTAGAGAGAAAGAGACCTTTGAAACCCTTCTTTCCATGCTCCTTTGACCCGCAAAAATCAAAACGCCAACCCCTCGCACATTAGCCCCTTCCTTTTTTACCCCGCACGCTCCAACCCTTTCTTACCGCTTAACCTCCGTAAACCCCTCCCTCAACCGCCACGTGCATTGCCCAGTACGGGATCCGCCCTTCCTCAGGTACACCTCCGCGCCCTCGATTTGCAAGGCAGGAGCGGCAACTCAGGCGCCCATTCTGTTTCTCAGTCGGCGACACTCCCACCAGTAATGTGGAAGTGACTTCAATGCCCTCCGTGACTTCAACCTCCCCTTTCTCGAATCCGCCTCTCTTCGCGCACACGCTGTTCGGGTCCATTGTGTGTCGCGGGGGTCTTTTGAGGTGCACGCGTGTCTTTCGGCCCCTGTGCCTTTCTGCGAGCGTGCCTCTTCTATTCTATTCCAACCGTACATTCATCCTTCTGTGATATCCCCTTGCCTCTCGTCTTCCGCGCAATGACTTCCCTATGCTTTCCCCCATCCTCTCCCTTACCTATCCCACTACTTCCCCCTCCGCTCCCCTCATTGTTGGATATTGCCTTTGTGACTCCATATATATGGCTGAGGATTTTTGTGTGACCCTGTGCTTTTAGAACGTTTTGTCCCTACCGAAATCGCTGTTCCTCTCTTTTTCCCCATTTCTCACGGGATTTCTGTTGAGTTTCTCGCCAATGGAGAAATTGGGGTTCTCTGGTGGGTATTCGTTTTTTTCCGCTTGTCTAGACAGTTGACAATAGGGTCAGTTTTGCGAGAAGAATGGACTTTTCCCTGGCTTCTGAATGTCCTGTCCGCTTTCGGTGACGCTCCACTGAGTGTATGGACGATATTTCGGTATTATTTTGTTCTACAAATGGTACATGTTTCGTGGGTGAGTGGCTAGGCGTTAAGTGTGATGTCTTTACTATTATCCGATTTCCCAAGTCGTGGTTACTTAGCAGATTTACTACGGGATTGTTCAACCTGGCGCGGTAATAGACAGATATTTCGAACCATTACGTAAAAATACTATGAGCTCTATTTCATGATGAAAGGTTTGAATAGAGCCGAATCATCCGTTAGTGCATTACATGATGAATTTTTAGTTTTGGGCCAAATATAAGAACATGTAAGCACTGTTGTGTTGCCTCAGATATCAAAACGCCATAAATTATGATTGGAATAGTTAATTGTAATTTGGTGTTAAGAGAAAAGAAGTAATCTTTCACTTGCTTTTGCCAGTCTTTTTGAGGGCTGTATTAATATAAGGGCCTCTGATCTATGAAAGTATCGGTATGATTTAAGTCACTCTTAGTTAATAGTAATTCTAAAAAATTCACTAAAAATAGAAATATACTGTCCACGGGTTATCAATTCAAAGGACCAGGACCAGCTTCAGGAAGCAGTTTATTCAGAAAACAGTGATCACTTGATGATATTACAACCTACAAAAACGAACACCGATATCATGCTCGTTTCAATAGATAAACTTCGGATAGTAATTTTTTATTTTTAAGAGAATTTTTCGGTTCTTCCTTTTTTAATGTTATGGAGATATTTACTACCACTACTACTTTAACTTCCAGAATATGTATCTATTGTGGAAGTTACGAAGTATTATTGTTTTAAGATGCTTTCAACGTAATTCCACAAAGCTAGGATTGACCTTTATTTGAGATATTTACTCATTAAGTTAATACACTGTTCGTAGGTGGACTTTTTCCATTTATATCATTCTGACACTGCATATTTTTACATTTTAATTGTAACGGGTAGGTAATTGAAAGATAAGGAGGGCTTTTGTTCATCTCTATAAAACTATAGTTCATTTGTACACGCTCAAGCATAATTCAAAGCGTCTGTTTACTTTATTGAACGAGATATTAGTAAGAAATATTTAAACTATCAATTCATTGTATTAATTGCCGCCATTAGAAAGAGAGTAACATTAGTTTGATTAATCCTGCTCCTCTTGTTCTCAATCATTGAGGTGAATGCAAGAAGTAGAAGGTAACTTTTAGATGTCATTTCTTAGTCGAAAATGTGAAATTCTCCTGTAACTCACGTTAGACGTGAAGAAATGACATGGAAAATATATTCGTAACTTTAATAAAATATGACTGACTCTAGAGTATGAACGAAAGATAATGTAATTTCTATCAAATGCAATAAGATACGAGTGAAAAAACAGAATCCTTCAACTTATATGTATAATAACCAGAATTGCATCAAGAAGCTTCAAATTTGTTAAAAATGTTTCGAAATCAGCCATTGCTGTATTATCATTTATGATTTCTTTTACTTTGACTATAAGAATGTATGTTAGTTCGAAATCGATAGCTGTTTATAAGGAAATAAAACGTTATGATTTACAAGAAATAAAATATATCAAAAGTTCTCATGCGAATATTGATAAATATGTTTATAACTATCCGATAAAGAAAGTCCAAATAATTTTAATACAGAAACCATTCATAAATAACGCAGTTGTTGAATTTGAATTCTTCTTCCCGCAATATCAAATGGAATGAAAACTAACATTGAATATTTATGATCATATCAAAGCGAGAAAATTCAGGAATATTGGATTTATTCAGTAGTAACGGGTTAGAGGGATGAGGTAATACGTAGATGGGTAGAGCGTGGAAAGCATTATATCCTACAAAAATTGATAGAATTGAAATAACGGATAATTTTAAATAAAACAATATCCAATGGCTACGATTAGATTCAAGTAGATAATTTTAGTGTGGAAGTTTAATAATATAAGATTTGATTGTGTCTAAAATAATGCCGAGAAATCAGTCTTCAAAAGGGAAGAACAGAAGGGAAACACGGTTCTATTACCAAAATAAAGCCACTATTTTCTCCGAAAATTTCCCGTAGGAAAATTTTTTGTGGACCAATTGGACGAAAAGTAGCTGGCGAATACTTTTTACATAGCATTTTGCAAGAAATTCTGGACTTTTCCATTCATTTCTGTTGTACATTTCCCTCGAATATTTTCACCTGCCTGAGTATTAACACTGACAAAGGGGGAAAGGTTTGAAGCTGAAATTGATGTAAAAATGCAATTTTTCTTGAATTAGAGTATTAATAGCACCCGTTCCAAAAGAAACGGAACAAAATGCATTAATTCTAAAATTTGCAACATTTTTGTTGTCTTTTGCGATTGTGTTGTAAATAAGTAAAAATGATCACGGTGTTACGTATGGCATCACTGCTACTCAATACTGAAAAAAAATCAAACAATTTTGACCAACTTCATAATTTTACACAAATTTAGTAACGTCGCGGGAATTTCTCCCATTTAAAATACATGGATCCATGCATTTTAAATGGGAAGAATATGTGGCTTCATGATGACGAATGGAGAATTGAGAAGTTGCTCATTCACCAGGGAGAATAAGTATGTGGCTATTGGGACTTTAAATGGGCAATGGTTAGTGTTTAGTAGATTTTTCAAAGCTTTGATAGTTTGATATTTGTTATAAAGACGTGTTAAATCATTGTGTCAAAAACAGTAAGCGTTTCTTTATGGTATTTTAAAAATAATGCAATCTCTTTTTTAATTAAACTTACGGAATCTAAAAAAATTCTTCATTTACATATTACACTATTGTCTGAGTAAAATATATATCACCAAACCTTTCTTAGTCATTAGGTAAAACTTGAAAAGTTCCAAAACATCCTATAAGTGTGACATCTGGCTGTCACACTGAGGACAATAATTTCAAACTTTATCTCCCAGTAACGAAACTACTTCGTCGGAAAACATGTCCGAGAAACAATAGGGAAATATCTCTATGAATATTGAAACTCTCCCTGCAATCCCTATTCTGCTGTCTCATATTTCATCGTCCTATGACAAAGACCAATGTGCAATGCTTGAAATTTCTCTGACATCGTCACTGGGGCTTGTCGAACCAACCCCTGGTTTGATGGAACAAGGAATTGAGAGTGGCATGGATGCAGCGGGGGATAGTGTGGGCTATGCAGGGGGTTATCGTCGGCGGGGGTAGGGGGAAGAATCGCCCTGAATCAAGGCTACTACCGCCGGTAGTTCGAAGTTAGAGAGGGAGGAAACTCTCCTCGTACAAATACAGACGGCCCTGTTTTCAATCCGCAATGCATAATTTTTTTACCGGGAATATTTTTTTTCGCTTGCGACTGGGAAATCCCCGACAGAAGTTCCGACCTCCTGTTTTTACATACAAATACTCTCTCACAGTGATCCTTCGGGGAGGGGTCTAAAATTTTTATCCCCCGCCCATGTTCCAGGCGTCAATTCCCGGGAGAAATGCACACAGATACATAGAGCACTAGCATGTGATATTCCTCCAGGCCACGAAAAAACTCCCGCTCCTTCTTTGCCTCCGGAGTATATCCTTTTTTGTTCCCTTCGATCACGATAAGTCCACACGTCAACAGTGGGAGAGTAAACACTGCTTTAGGCCAAACGCAGCTACGAAATACGCACCCGCTTTTTCCCGCCGTTTCCCGTCAATGTTGACCATAATGGAAAATATTTTCGTCTGGCGGAAATAAAAGTTGTCGATTCACGTCCTGAGATTATTTTCTCAGTTTTTCATCCTAGGGAAAATAGCATTATTAATTTTGGCATTTTGTTGCTACTGGCGTTGCTTCTTTGACTACTGAAATGCATATATAGCTGCTGTGGGTAGATATTGAAGGCATGCGAGAAAGTAACTCGCTACGACTATTAATAAAACAATACATCGCTAATATTTTTAGAAAATCTCGTATAGGCTATCTCTAAGAAACTGGAAAATTTAATTTCATCAAATCTCATATTAAATCAAATCTTTATCCTTTGAAGACGATGGCTCATGAATACATGTGTAACCCAAAAGCTTTCCGAAGTATTAATGTACTGGTCTCGTAGATTCCGGAAATTATCCACAGGTGGTGATAGAATTCATAGGAGCATTTGTGTAAATATCCTTGAATGAGGCACAAGGTTTCAAATGTAAAATTGATGGTGTATGTAAACCCTTCGAAAACTATCAGAAAGTCTAAAAACTAAGGCATTCAAGGTACATGCATTTCATCCTTCGCGAGGATACATGGTGGAAAATGTCCTCAATATTTGAGTTTTCTATTAAGTATTACTTGTTATCGAGGTATTACTTTACTGTATTATTAAAAGATCATCTCAAAGAAAATACCTACGATATGTCTTAATTACATTGAAATAATGATGAAAATACAATGTTGGCAAATATAAAACATGTTTCGGTTATTTCCATGTATGTTCGAAAGGAAATTATATTCATGACATATTGCTCTATTAACTAATCTCGAAGTGTAGTTTATAATATAAATGCACCTTGTTGATTCATAATTAACTCATTGTATCTAAGCCTTTTAGATGTAACATTTTTAATAAAATCTTGAACAATATTTCTGTGACCGAGGATGAACTTTTACAATTTGCATATAATGGAAAATAATTTTAACGCTTCACAAGAAAGTGTGCCTCAATCCAAGGTTGTACGAGAAGTGAATAATAGTAACTGAATAGCGAACGAAAAGCATCTCGTTTACAGAAGGGAGAAGGACGTGTCTTGATAGAATAGTGGTTAGAACACCTGCTTGGAAAGGATACTTGGATTCGTGTCCCAGTCAACTCACTATTATGTATAATTTGCTTTATTATTTAAAATAGTTATGATTCCTATAAATTTTTTATATAAAATTTAATTATTTTCGGAGAGGTGATTTGCGATAGCAAATGCTCTATCATAGTTTTGGTATGAGGATATTCTATTCGATGGCAGATCAGCACAAAAGCATCTAATTTTAGTGTGGCTATATACTTAAAATACTTATTTTCTATGATTTCATGAGGCTCTTTACAGCTGGCCGATTTCTTTGATGTTTGCTATTAACCAATGTTAGTTGTTTATTTGTTTATATTTTTCTTTTTTACAGTTCTCCAGTCCACTATCAGAGCGATGGATGTTTTCCTTTATTTGTTTGCAAGTTTTACTTAATATTGTGGCTACGCTCTTTGATTGTAATTATCATAAATTTACTGAAATTCGTCGCCGAATTCAGGCAAAAATAATGCGTCCTTTCTGCCACGTCATGTTGTGAAGCTTGGTAACTTCATAAATTCCTTAAAAAATAAACATTAGCTTAGGCGTACTAACATCTCCTTCAGAATCAAAAATATCATTAAAATTAATACTGCGCCATTTCTCCTTCGAAATCACATGGAAACCCCTCTAACATCGCCTCGATGCATATTTCATCTCCCTAAAGAAAGCGAACACAAAACCATAAAATTGAACTTAATTAAAACATACGCTTATTTTCCCTTAAATTATTCTTCTCCCTCGGACCGCAATCTCCTTGCCTTCGCCACCCATGCACCCTCAGCGCCCCGTGACTCATCCCGCACCCTTACTCTTTTCCATCATCCCCTGTTATCCTGCGCACCCTTGTTACCCCCGTAGGTGATCGAGTTAGGCCTTTTAAGCGATCTCGTGGGTTTATTGTAAACCATTCCTCGTTTAATAGGCAGTATGAGGATGCCGAAGGGAGAGAGACAGGGAGTATATTGGAACTCGTCGGGGAAGGGGAGATAAAAAGGGTGAGAAAGGGGGTATGTATGTGTGTGTATAAGGACTTGGATTGATGGAAAAGGCGTCGGAACGAAGGGTTAGGGTCAGAGCTTTGGCGTCGTTGGCTTAGACTTTGGAATCGGATCCAGTACCGTCTTTACTTGATCATCCCATCTTTCACCTGCTGCTGAAGGATCCTTACTATATGTCGCTGAAGTCCGACGCCATGAAAAAATCTCGATGGGTATGATAAAGTCAGAAGTAGTCTACGATCTGGCACAAAAGTCTGGGAGGATTATGCCGCGCAGGAAAGAGATGACTCATTTAGTTATTAATTCGGAACCTTAAGAACATTTCAGACTTCCTTGGATTGCAGTAAAAGCGAAAAATAAAACGTTTTTGGAAATTAAGAATAAGTGAAGTCTTATCAAACAAGGTAATGAGCAATTAAAGCTTATATTGTATACAAAAACAGTTTTGGCTTCATTGTCAACTCCATTAAAATGAGATATTTAGAATAATTGTTATTGAAAAAATTAGAATTAAGAAACGATAAACAGGAATCATGTCGTTTCAAGAGTCTAGACATTCGGGTTATTGGGAAAGAGGTAGGGCATTCTAAAGCTCCGATTCCTGATATAGTATATAAGATCTTCTGAATGATTCCTTACGATGAATGAGGCACGAATGGCCCGAGAGAGAGGGTAGCTCATAGGGGGTGTGGAAATGCTGATGGTGTGTGTAATGAGCGGCACAGGAATGGCTCTTTTCCTCCGATCGAAACCTTTTGTTCCTCGAAAACACTTCGTCCGAGCCATTCACTCTTTTCGCATCACATTATAGCACTCTCTCCCGTTGCGTGGCGTCATCTTCTCCAGGGAATACGTCTGGTCATAAGGGATTCTATGTGGAGGGATGGGGGATTATGTCTGATGGATCAGGGGGAGGCGTAGGAAAGATGGGCCTCGGGGGGCTAAAGAGAGCGGGGGCGGAAGGAAGGGTATTGTTGTTAAGGGGGCTCCTTCATTCGATTATGAAGGCGGCCCGCTAGGTTGAGACGGTTTGCGCGCAGATTGGATAATTCGCCAGAGTCACTTCCGCAAAAAGCCTTGTCTTAGCACGGCCATAATTTGATTTCCTCCCTGCATTGATTTCCATCATATTTCTCACCCGTCGAGGGAGGAGCGAAGAAAAAAAAGGGAAGAGATAGGTTTAATAAGGAAAGCAGCCTTTGATGAGTGGCTTTGTGAAGGGAACATGGGATTTTTGCCACTGTTCGTACCCCTGCTTCGCATGCCTTTTTATGTTGTCACTTTTCTCCTACGGTAGGAACTTTCGAAAATTTATCTATACAAGGATAAATTCCAGACCCTTTTAATCAAATAAATTTTTAATCGTACTTCCTTTATTCGTTATACGGTATTGATGGGATGTAAAGAATGTCATTTTTAGAAATTACTCTCAAGAAATTTGGGATATTTTTCAAACAGATAGAGAGCATTTGCAAGACAGTAATGCACAGAAAATAGAACTATTAAAAAAATAAATGAATTCATGATTTAAGGTAACATGCCATAAGGAAAAATACCAAGTCAATGATAAAATGTGGCAAAATATTTATGATTGAACCTATTCAAATTGACTAAATTTTGGCAAAGGCTTAAGTATATCTAAGCTACTTGTTGCTGCGTGTGGAAATTTTGCATGATGGTCGTTAAAATGTTTAACGACCATTATGCAAAATTGGATGCATGGAAATATAAAGTATCAGTGTTCGCTTCGATATTTTTGTACGAAATGATAGATATCGATATTTAGACATTCATATTAGATTTAATCGTGGGAAGAGATACTTAATCAGCAATATTTGTAGTAAAAACCTTTGTGACAGTTTGTTACAAACGTTTTGATAAAATTTATTTAATATTTTGCAATTCCAGCAAGAAAACACTATGATAAGAGGATAAAGCCATCTAAAAACATTTTTGTAAAACTTAGGCTAGTATTAATTGTAAGAGGGGAAATGGTGCCACATTATGACTTTTATGTTGATTCATATTTTTGTGTCGCTGAAGGGAAGCAGAAAATAATTATTTACAATCACGTTTAATGAAATAGGATATTCTTAGATTAAATTTCTGACGCCAACGTGTCTGACTTCATTACATAATATTTGAAAATCTACCGATTGTGTGGATATCATAACCTATTAAATTATATCCTCGTATACTTTCGCAACATTGCACCACGATATGAATTCCACTTTGGTGAACACTAAGAGCTACCGAAAATAACATTCATACCTAAAACATATCAGGTTGACCACAAACGTATTTAAAACTTGTAAGAAAAAATGTATTTTCAAGTCTAAAAATTAAAAATCAATTATTTTTAACCGAACCTTATCATAAAAGTATACACGGATAAATTTAAGGCATATAGCAGATAAATTTCCATACATACATGCATTCAGCTAAGGATTGTATAAATAACATATCACACACTAAATCTCATCACCGTGAATTTTTCCTGAAACTGTTAATTCCATGACCTAATGGTCTAATACATCATTTCATCTAATTTTTCTTCTCATAAAAATAGCCTGGGAATCAATCTTTTACATGAATGGGTTGGGTTTTTGATTGAAACCCTCTGAAAAAATCCCGGTGGCGGCAATCCGGTCGGCGCTCCCGTATGTCTCGAGAGAGTTCCTCAGTTCAGAATGAAATCATCAATCACCAATTTTTCCCCGAGCGATTAATTTCAGTCAATCGGTAAGTAACGAGAACCGTGGGTTCGTTTTCCAAAAGCACCTTTCCGAGGGAGTAGAAGATGTCTTATTAAAAACAACGAATAATACGCAGGGAACTGAGATTATTAGCATCCATTATGGGGTGAAAACTTGGGGAATGACTATGCGGTTTTCCCAAGCTTCCACCTGCGCTTTTTCTACACTCCAGCATGTTGAAAACAGCGACTAGTGAGGTTACAGCATCCTAGGAAATATTTTACGTTTATCACGAAAATAAGCTAACTAAACTTCAAAATTACAATTGACTGGAATGCACAGAGAAAAAAGTAAAAAGGCATGCAATCTTTTAGGAGGAAACATGATTGTTGGTAGTGGCCATAATGTATCTTGGAGAAATTGTAATTTCAGATCATTTAATCTAAAAGTGACTTTAGAGAATCACATCTTGATATGAAAGTATTCCTCAGTTAATGTAATATGGTGAGGATTTTAGGCTGTGAACATTGCTACATTTAAATCTCATCATTACCCTAAAATATCTATTAGGTAGTAAATAAACACGGCTGTTTTAATACATAAGAGCTTTAAAAGCTCCAAAATCCGTTGTTTGAACAAAAAACAGCACCGAAATATCTCTGAATTAGAGAAAATAATTACATAAAATTCTTAATTTTTTTCGCATTAATGGTAAATAAAGGATATACATGTAACCAGGAAGGGAGGGAAATAAAATGCGAGAGATTTGTATCTTTTCCGAAAATTATCCTTCCTCAAATCGAAATTTTATGCAAGGGATTTAAAATTTGACTATCCCCTTCTTTATTGCGAATTTAGTGCGAATTTCTTTGACTCCTTAGCTTTGATAGTCATCAGGCAAACTTGGCTTCGAAGTATTAATGATTACCCTCCTATACTCGTTAAATAATTATAATATTTAAGTTAGTACTATAAACGTATGTTTTAGATTTTAGATCGGATAGAAACATGTTTCATTCAAATGTTTAATTATTTCGTATTTCCTAAAAGTGTTGTTGTATCCCAATATTGCCAATCGCCTCATTGCATAGAAAAGAGGTAATAAGTTATAACCCCCGAATCTGTCCTAATATTGCTATCCTTAAAGATATAGGAACTGGAAATAGAATCCTGGGAAGTTTTGCTGGATTAGTCTCACTTCCTGTTTCCGTCAATCCGTTCCTGTTGGTTTGCGAGGTCTTTGGTATTGGGATATCTTTTAATCACTAGATGCTGTCGTTGATGGATGAACCGTACTTATCATCATCTCCTGTCTGAAACAATTTGGTACGGATGTCGGTCTCTTCGTAATTAACATTGATTGGGCTCAGAAAAGCATCTAGCGTACGTTAATGCCTCTGGCGTAATTTGCTACGCGCGGATAGCGTGGTTTCAAGGGAGGTTATTATTTACCCTCAATGTACAGCGCTGTAAACCGACCCTAAAGAAAGAATACATCAAATTCTGTGGTCCTGATTAAATATTGGAACGATTCACTTTTGTCTTTTAAGCCATTCAAAGAAGATAATTAATCTCGTTCCCCCATCTCTGGTTGTGCGGACCATCTGCTCCTCAGCTTCGATCACTGACCGGAATTGGTTACACCGCTGTTTGCTTCCAGTGTTTTTTCGCGTGCATATCCTAGTAGGAAACGCAACCTGACGCCACGTGCGGAGGCCTCGATCAAACACGATCCGCCATCTCCCTCCTTTGAAAGAAGCTCCTCACCAATCTTGCGGTATATGCGATTTGCTTAAGGGACACGTGTCGTGGGAAAGGGTTTTTTGGCGGCGAAGCAAAGATGTTGGTCCTCTGATTGAATCCGTGGAAAAAGGGGAAATGTTTTTCTTCTTCCTCTCTTAGCTTAGGAGTTGTTTATGTTCAACTTTTGCTAGTTGAGCCATGTGGCATTCAGACATCCTAGCGGGAAATTTGCCCACGGGATGAAGTTGATGACTCATCGGAAGTCTTTCAAAGTCTTTGAATTTGGGCTCGAGAAGGTTCTATTGCTGGTGGAACCAAGAAAATATCGTTAAAATTAATTTGGGAATCGATGACTCCAAACCTGGGGGAAGAAATTATTGCTCGTCATCATAACGTTTACGAATTTGAGTCATAGGACCCTTTTTATGTCCACAGGTCATTTGGCTGTAGTAGAATGGGAAATTCGACAACATTTCAATCTCAAGGCTTATTTGTTATTTAAATTTCTTAATCCGTTTGGCATATGACGATACTTATTTATTATTAATATAGAGATACTGTAGTGAACGAAATCATCACTGAAAACCTTAGATCTCATAGTTATAGAAGTATAAGATTTGAAAGAATTCAAATTAGTGCGTAAAGAATTTATTATAAATTTATTCTGTACTCCATTGTTAGTGAATGATTTGTTTTCCATTAGTTTGAAGTGAATATTATCTTTTAGAATCATAAATTACTTAAGAATTGACTATTCTAAAATGGCGCACTTTTTTATGCATTGTTATAGGTTATTCAATTATTGATTGAATTAAATAATCGTACAAAATACAGTACTGGTACTGTATAGGTAATTTTGAGAATATTTTTTGTACATTGATGCAAGCTGGGACTAAAATATTATTGATCTATTTTAGACCCCTGAAGTCTATGCAGTAAAGTTTGGTTTTCTCCATTTAATTGTTTATTTTTAACTTTCTAGGCAAAATCGATGTTTTTCAAAATTGCTTGGAATATTTTTCGAAAAACACATTTAAAATAGCTAAAGAAGAGTATAATCTTAATTGAATCGTAAGGGTTTTAATGATTCAATTTCCAGAATATTGATTCTAAAAACTGATAGAAAATGAAAAGAACATGATTTTTACACCCGCGTTTACGTGTTCAGCAGGAAATTAGTTTTCCCGTTACGGAATTTCCAGCATAGCAACGTATTTTCGGTCTTTCTCTCTCAGGACTGCAATATTTCCACCCTCTCAGGATAAATATAAACACGCCAAGTTTTACTGCCGCATACGTCCAAAAATATTCCTCGTTAAATTTACGACGAAGCTTGAGAGAGAGAGATAAGAGAGAGTGTAATGACGGCGTTAGTGGCCATTGAAGGCCTAAAGACCGAGGATGAACTTGGACCCACTCCGACGATGACGCACTCGTTGCAGACTCTGCTTGCGTATCACCGCTCTCACCCACGCGTCCAAATCCACTACATATATAGGACGCACGCAAAGAAGACCTCAAGGGCACAGAGCACGCGTAATTGTTGAACTCGCCACCCTGGTCACGTGCAAGCCCTCGAGTCTTATGGAAAGAGGGCAAGATGAGCCATTGGGCAGTTGCAAGGGGGAGGGTACTCGTTTGTTCATACTGCGTACCTCGTCAAGCTAAGCTGTAGAACATACAGACACGAGCGGGGAACACAAAGGATTGGATGAAAGTAGAGCGGAAGGACAACATTGTCCCACTGATGAGGTGAAGTGGATGCGCGCTCTTCAGATGGAAAGAGATGGAATCCCTGAGGAAAGGACTCTTTTTCCCTTGTTTTTCCTTCGGATTCTGCGGTATCCCTGCTAAGGCATAATGCGCAAATTTGATCAGGCGATTGGATTGGATGAAAAAAAGGGAGGACATAAGTCATTTATGATTTGCTTCAGAATAACTCGATGGCCTTTGGCCGTGTGTTTGATTTTAGATATGTGCATATTTGCGTAGAAGTTATTGTTAACGATATAGCTACGTAACTAGGAGGGTAAACATGACTCAAAGGATTGTCAGTCAGTTTATCCTTATAGAAACTCCCATTGAGAAAATAACGTAATTGTTTTTTTTTCAGAAGTGAAAGTAGTTGAAGTTTCCTTCAAATTACTTAACTTCTCTTTAATGTGCTATCCATTATTAGATTTGAAAGCTATAATTTCTATTTTGGTAGAAATGATTGCGATAGAAGCAGAACTAGAATAAATTACATCACATGCCAACCTAAAATAATGAAGAGGGTATGATTAATATTTGCATCATTCCTAGGTATTCACCAATATGTCTACGAGTTGTGTTCAGAACTTAGTGAAATCATGAATGTTTGATGGTAATTTATTCTAAACTATCTCAGTTTCAAAGCACTACTAACTCTGGAAATTAAATAGGATATTAATTTAAGAGGGTTTTATGGATTGACTCAAGCTCCTTGAATTAAAAACTGCATGACTTAAACTATAAATAACTACTGTGCATTGTCTTGTGTATTCCGAGTTTTTCAGCACATTTTTTATGCTTAAAAAATCCTTCTTCGGCTTATACTTGAGTGAGGGTGTTACTTACCTGTTCTATAGTGGAAAAAGTCTACCGTAGCCAGAAATAGGCTTGTAAATTCCTCACTTGCTAAATTATCAATTCTTTATCAATTTTCTCCGACTAACTTAGATGCTAAATCATTGTAATTTAATTGGTATCTATTTTTATTTTGGAATTTTCTAGTAGTTGCAGCTTTTCCTACCCTAGGTTTATACTTAAGTATATTAGGTTAACCAGTTTTATTTGATAAAATTTGGTGCCTCGGCTTATTTTCGGATCGGCTTATACTCGAGTGCATACAGTAAATTGGTACGTTTTATTTACGTTTTTTATTTTTTGTCATTGTATTAATTTTAATTAGGAATTGTTCCGTTGCATAATATTTTATTTTATGATCAAATATGTATTTATTTTTCAGCTACTGTAGGTATCCCCCCAGAACTAATAAATAATAATTATTTAATCAAACCAACGTTATAAATTGAGGAGTCTTAACTTTCTGACTTGATTTTTCTTTCCATCTTTACTGCAATATATTGATCCATCCTTGCGAGGCCATCTGCCAACTGCCATTAAGTCGGACGATCGATTCCGAGACGACTACACCATATCCTCGCAGTGTCCACAAAATCCGACGTTAAGTCTTTTACATAATATCTCCGGGAAACGTCGCATCAAGAAACGGAATGGAGAAAAAGAATTGCAGTCTTGCTCTCGACGGGAGAAAGATTGTTTTCTCGCATCTATGTTTGTTATGTCTTTAACGTAGACGCGCGCGGCTTTTAGCGTTTCTTTTATGTCTTGGAAAGGAAGGAAAAAAGTTGAAACGCGGAAGCGCATCCAAGGTCGAAAACAAATGTAGAGGTTGATATCGATGAGAAATTTTACGTCCAAAACACACTTTTTACTACTCGAGGTTCTTTTATGTAAAATTCGGGACTGGTTTGTTCCTTTGAGATTCCTTCCATCCATCTCCCTCTACGGGAACATAGGCAAAAGGGCCTTCGGAAATGGCAAGCTGGGCTGCATACTAAATAAAACGGGCGGCGAGAGGGTATGAAGATAGGAAATGGAGAGAGAGTTCATTTCTCCCTTTTATGTGGTTTCCTTCCTTTGAATGGCTCTAGCGGCGGCGCCTTCTTAAAAACAAAAGAATAAATAAATGAAGGCCCCTCCCGATAGCGTCTTTTCCCCATACCTACCCCCTTCTTTATTTTCCTCCCCTTTTGAAAAACCCTGCCTCTCCCTTCCGCCTTTAAGGGACGTCCGAAAATAGAAGGAATGGAATTAAGGGGGCGTTAGGAGCCAGGTCGTCGCCCGCCCACATTCAATCACTTAAGTGGCACTGGAGGTCAGGAGTCCGGGTTTTTTACAGTTTTCTACATGAGGGCATTCGACATTGAGCCAGACGCACGCATACACCACCATCATCTATGAGGGATGATCCACCGACGGCCAGTCGGTCAACACAGTCGACGTAAATATGAGTAATACCATCCGTTTACCACTGACTTCCATCTGATTATCTTCCATACTAAGATCACGTCATCTAGTTCTCAGGGAGTGAATGAACACACAACTGAAAATTAGTGTTGAATATAAATGATAATTTCCCAGGCGTTTATATTCCCACAAAGTACATATCTTAAAAAACGATTCAATGAGCTATAAAGTATGTATTAGCAATCTTGAATTACTAATTACAAGTAAGAATAAAATTGAGAAGATTTTCAATTTAAATACTGTGATGCTTAATCTAAATCTATCTAAATACCCTGATAGCCGCCTGACGACGTACAGCATTATTGCATGCACCGTTGTCCATCCCTTGTTAAAAATATCGAATGACAAAAGAGTAGACGACTTAAGATAGAAGTTCATGTAATATATGTTACTAATTGAAGGAAATGGTGGTAGGGTACAACTTTGAACCCTGCAGAGTACTCAAAGCAGTGTAGGGGTGTGCTAAAAGAAAATTGGAAGATCCCTGGCCATAATATTTCTTAACTTACCCGTCGAGAGCCTTCATAACATTTTCTACAATAACTCTTACGATTATGAAATCTATTATGCCCTGTTTACACGATCCATCATTTTTTATACTGACAAGTAAAAAATAATCACAATCGGTTATTTTTTTATTTTCATCATCAGTATGATAACTAGCCCCGTCGATTCCTTACAAATGTAATAATTTCACTCTTTACTTAATCCGAGAAAGATTTTTCATTGGAGTGCTGTCCATGATTCCCGCACAAGATTGTGTGCACGCGTATTTTTTATCCATTTATTTCACTCAAAATTTGGAACCGCTTCTTTTTCTTTCTGCATTGAAAGGTATAAAAATATACCAAACGAGATGTCATCAGCTCTCAAATTGATATTCATGATATATTATAGGCCAGACAAATCAAACAAAGTATGCAATGAATAATTATGGAGAAGTCAAGTCTTATTGGCAGACATCTCATTACACCCACAAAAGCACTGGATGTGAAAGGGATACATTATTTGTCGTTCCGTCTGAAAATGAACAACGTGCCGGTGTGGTCTGATTAAGAATTGAAAGAGCCATTCGTTAGCGCGTAATTGTTCATCAATGACTCATTCATTTTCCATTAGCATTGCAGAGCGTGAGAGCAATGGTGCTACATGTACTGATTTAAGTTCACTTACCCTTATATTAAGCTGTAAACTTAGGAATTGTATTTACTAAAAGCGGGTTATCATTGATCAATTGCCGTGTAGCTAATAGCGTAACAAAAACCGTGTAATACGTGCCTTTCACTCGAGGTCAAACTAACAATGATAACTGGACCAACAAATAACCTGGAGTAACTCAATGAGATAGAAATAAGTCTTGCATATATAGTAGAATGAGAGTTTAGGCGGAATATATACGGATTAATCTCTGATATATCAGTGTTTGCTTAAAATGTTCCCTTTAGTTCCGATTTTATGAAGTATTTCATAGAGTATTTTCTAGAATCAGTGTCTATACAGCGCATGCAATTAATCAATACAAGGGGTACTTGTGATATTATATTAACTATTGTTATCTCTTTCGATTTAGATCACTGGCACCCGAAATTTAAAAGTTGTATATACATATTGAGCACAAAAGTTAAGGATTAAAAAAAAAATCTGTTGATCCAGCATTAAAACATAATGTAGAAACAGAACTGGTTTTAATAAATGTATATTATTGGCATCCAAATTCATTTATGATTTAAAATTTTTTAAAGTAAATTGACTTATATAATTTAGAATTATGCGGTAAGGAATTTTCCCTCATATCGCCGAAATGTGCCCACTGCGAATGCATTTTCCAGACAATGGGCCACTATGAGATGGGCTATTTTTCTGCTTCCGACTAAGGCCTAGAATTCTGCCCCTCCGTTTGCTACGCTCTGTGTTGCGGACCCCGAAAACTTATTCCATGGATGCGTTGGATGGCCTGCGGTTTATCGAGCCACGAACTACGTGGAGAACATGTGTCGGGGAAGATTTTCTGGCGCAAATACATGGGGGCCAACGTTTTATCTTCCTCCGATTCAATCGGAACATCTGCCGCTCAGAGTGCGCCTGCAGAAATTAGACGTGCCCGCTAACAAATTGAAATGTGAGAAGGGGATGGGGGAGCATGCGCATTCATGTCTCATTCCCTATACAAACGACCGTGCGAGTGCAATTGCGCTAGGAGGTGGGAAGGCATCATAGGCGTTACTTCCGTAGTTTAAAATACGAAAGCACATCCTTGCCTGATTATATCGATTTCAAAATTACTGCAGATTGATTTAATTTAATGCTCTCATACTTTTTATGTGCAGAAAGGACACCTATTAGCTGTTTTTAAACACAGATATATACTCCATGATTTTTACCGACAGTTGGTGAATCATACAAGAATTTAAGAAACTTCTTCTTCAGTAATTATCCAACCGGTGCTTTCAACATTTCTAAGTTTAATCTGGAAAAACGGCTTTTTAATTTTTTTGTATTTTTTTCCGAACAAATCTCCATAAAATGACTTATCAATCCGAAGTAAAACGGAGGTTACAAAATAATCTCAATAAATTTACTCAACGTTTTCTTCTAGTTAGCCACCATTTGTGAATAAAATAACATATGGCGGTTTTTTATTATTTTTGCCTCTCTACTTAGCTAAAAATTAATTTCACATTGAATTGCATGTTAAAATAATAGTTTGTTTTAGAAAATGTTCTATAAGACACACCATTTAAAATGTAAATGGAAAGTAATAGTATTTACTCTATATAGTAGTATCTTACGTTCAAAATTCACATAAAAATTGCTTGAGAAAAATATTTTCACCGTTTTGAAAGAGTTCTATTTTTATCAATAGCGTTACGAATAGCGTTACGATTTGTATTGTAGTGAAAGCATAAAATTAAAGTAAGGTTTACAAAAAAGTACCGAAAGGAATAATTTTGTTGAGTTTGAATACTAATAACACTTAAATACGACAAATATGCTGCGTTGAAGCAGCGGCGGCGAATTCATATATTTACGAAACAATATCCAAACTGGAAGATCGCACATCATTCAACAAAACATATAATCTGTTATGTGGACAGTTGGAAGATACGTAGATACGCTCAAATCAGCATAAATTTAACTTATCTAAGTTGTCTAACAGTGGACCAAATAACGTAACCTATTAAGAGATTCAATTTGCCCCTCCTTCTATTAACCTCCTACCGACTCGTTCCGGTTGCCAATCTAATCTACTAATGGCCCTATTGGAGACGTCACATATTGCTAAACGGAAAATAAAGCATAGTTGCCTCTGATACGAGCCCAAAAATGTACCTAAAGGATGATTTTGCACTTAAACATAAGTTTAGATCGAAAATAAGTTTTCCTACTTTAGATTTTCGTAGTTGTGGAGAAAGGTAACATTTATTTAAGATTCGGTTTTGTCGCACCTGCTCCTATTTTTTGGTTTCCATTTCCTTCAACATTCACTACTCCGCGTTGAACGCTTCGGAAATATTTATCTGAATATGTTTTCGAATTCTTTTCATTTCTTGACATCTATCTCTTTTGGCTTTCTCTTCTCTTCATGTCTAAAATGTCTAAGAGGTAAGACGCATCAATACTTTCGGAAGAAGAGAACAGTTTTCGCTTTACAGCTGAGGAAAGAATATCCCCTTCTTTTATTTATCAATCTTTTGACACGCTTTCCTCTTCCTTCCTTAACTCCTCTTTTCTCTCTCTCTCTCTCTCTCTGCCACTCACCTTTTTTGTATTTTTTTGTCTCTGAATCTTATTCTTCATCTTCCACCGACATCAAATATTTGCCGCTTCATTGTTCCCATTCTCCTTTATTTCCTCATACTTGTTCGGCGTGCTTATTTCTTTTTCTTCTTTCCTATCTTTTCGACCGCTTCCACTCCCTCTTATTGCTTCCATTCTCCTCGTCCTTTCGGATTCATTCACGCCTGAAACCCATGTGTTTCCGAACCCCACCAAGGAATTGTCAACTTAATTTCCTCTTTCTTCCTCCCTATTTCTTTCCTTCCCCGAGGCACATTTTCTTCCTGTTTATTTTTTATTCTCTGGCTTATTAAATTGTTTTTTAATTAAAGTGGTGAATATTGTAACTTTTAGTTTCTTTAATCATAAAAAGCTCTATATTTTATGATATTTATTTTTCGCAATCACGGAAGTTTATTTTTGTTACTTCTATTTTGAAAATCTGTAATTATTTCCCGAATTCACAATTATTTTTATTTATATCAAGAAGTAATAGAGAGGAAAATTTTTGTGCACTAGAACCGTCCGAAAGACAAAATATTTACGTAGGTACGGAAGCAAAATCCTGAGCATTCTACCTCTTGGTAGATGAACTTACCTTCGTTGCTAGAACCAATCATATCTAACAAGTGTTTCATAAACCGTATATATTAATAGAAATTATATTTCTTAATTTAAAGTATGTTTTTCACGAAATTAAAAGTATATTAGGATGATTTCGCACCTACTCCATTTAAATCAAAATATTTATTTTCCCTTCTTTTCTAATATTTTTTATATCCATAATGAATGATAATACTGCAATATTCATAAGAAATTCAGAATTAAATTTTCATATTCTAAACGCATCGTCCTGTTGAGCCTAATTTGCAGTTCCTCTTACTTGTTTCTTTCATCATCTAGTGCTGCATTCTTTTTATCCATCGCTTCCATTATCACTTTTCTTGTGTTCCTCCTCCATTTTTATCCACCCTGTTCCTTCTCTTTGATCCTTCTATCCGTCCACTCCCCCAACCTTCTTTGCCTCCTTATTATCAAACTCCTTCCCCCTTTTCAGCGTCTTCCTCACCCTCCCGTCTTAGAGATTTCTTGTTCTTCTCCGAAAGTCTTTATTTTTCTTGCTCTCTCCCCTTCCTTATTACAACCGTTCCCCTTCTTTGAAATGAGGGATAAACGAGTGGCACCAAATGAGGACGCCGAGAGGCGCGACTGCGAAGAAACCGTCGAAGATTATCGAGTGCTAGATTTACGGAAAAGACCGGAAGGGATTCTCTCGTGTTTGTCCGCGTTTTGGGATATAAAATAAGGGGAGGAAACGGTTTCATATTGCTTCATTTTTCTCCAAAGAGGGCATTAAAGTCGTGATGGAGTGGATGCGACGGGTAGAGATTATTGGAAATTTTTTCTTTCTGTATCTTCTCCTCTTGTTTATCTTCCTATCTTCCTTGTTTCTCTTTTCATAATGTTTGATGCAAGTGCCGCCCTTTCTGACAGTGACTGTCGAGGAGCGATATATAACTTGGGTGTATCCAATAAGGACCTCTTTGGAAGTGGATTTTGCCTTTGATGCAGAGATTCAGAAAGTAATTTCCGATTAAAATAGGAGAAATAAAGGTAATAAAATCGATGAATCATTCATTGCCCGCATTTGATATTTCAATTTTTGCAAGCATGTGTTTTTCAGGCTTATTTTTTTAATCGATTTCGTCTCAGATTCTGATTCTACGTTTGCCTGTAAACTTTTATCACTACCCAAGTCCACTTTTACTTCAAGCAGGAGAAAATCGTGATATTTTTCTTTGAAAAATTGATTTTCTGGTTCATCTCATTTTAAATAAAATTTTGGGCACTTTCCATATTCGCTCGTTAAAATTCAATTAAATACCTAACCATTTTTGTACTACTATTCGATTGCTACCCAGACGTACTAGGGAATATCAAGGAAACTTATGTATGCTTGAAAAACAGGATAACTTAATGGACTGTATATAACCTGCCCTTAAAGATCGTTCAACTTATTTTGAAGTTGAGCCGCATTAGATTTAAGTTCCCTCAATGTAAAGCTCCCATACAATATTCAACTCATGTTAGACATAAGTCGTATTTTGCTCTTCCTCTCAACGCATAAGATGCTTTCTATGTCTTTGTACGTAATTATTCTGTCTTTATACCTAATAATTCTCATCTGTTTATTTTTTATTATTTTTTCTTTTTTATATTTTTTCCTTACTTAGAGTTACCTAAATGTCTATGTTATATAAAATTTTGACTAGTACATACTGTATGCATTATTTTGATACTGTTTTTTTTTATAATATTCTTTTATTTTACCTGATAATGTACGTTTTCCTTGTTTTTCTATTTTGTTTTTTACGTAACTTTGTATATTGCTATCTCTTTTTAAATGTTAACTGATTCTTATTTATGTATCGCATGTAAGTACTTATTGGTAGTGTATTTATTTATTTTTGAATGTTTTTCTCTTCTCTTATCTATTAGCTATTACTATCGGCAGGTTTGCGCAGGTTTTTCACACACCCCTTCCTTGTGGGTGTTTTCCTGCAGTGGATTTTTTTTTAAGAATCTCTTAGGTTTTTTACATCCACAATTCTTCTATTTTTTCTACTTCTTATTTATAATTAATGACGATGGGTTAGATTGAAGAAGAGACTTTTAAGTCTCAATCTCGCCCAAATAAAGACGATTTATTATTATTATTTTTATTACCGCAGAAGCAGATTATTTTCACCAATAAACACACAAAAATATATGGATATTAAAATTTATAGTTTAATATGTACCTTATTAAAAACATGAACACGTGATCAGATAGAGGAGATATTTGTAAAATTACAAAATTAAGCTTTACCCTTAAAAATTTTAACTCGTATGTGGAATTTGTGGTTGCGCACAGAATTTGATGATATGCAAAAACTTTATCTACTAACACAAGTTCCTAAGGTCAAAGTTAATTTATCGCAGGTGGTGCTTAGCGGAAGTATATAAAATAGCGGAAGCGAAAGCCTGACATCCGTTTCTGTAACTTTACTGATCTCTTTGACGTCATACAATGCTTTCGAAATAATAATGGAAGATCTGTATCTATTTGTGTAGCTAGTTACTGGACTGGCTGGACTATGTAGCACTTCTATATTCATCGCCTTGTCGAAAAAAACGTAATTTCTCTGAAGTTAGTGAACATTTCGGTATTCATCCTTGGTATAATTTCGCGTATACTCTTTCTAATTGAACTTATATATTTTTGTAAGATTTTTCATATTCTATCTTATCGTGTGATTATGGGGGTGTGTCTTGGTTGTACTGTTTAATGATGTTAAAACTTTGCTTTTCTAGTTCATGGTATTAATTTGCTTTAATCAGACTGCTATTTCAATTTCCTGCGTTGTCACATGGTTTTGTCGCGGCTTATTACGACAAATTCCAGGATAGTTCTCTTTGTATCGTTGTAAATAATAACATTACACGAGATACAACCAATTCCACTATCGTTTCATGGGTTAACCCCGAGCCGGGACTTCAATTTATTTTATAATGGTCTGTAATATTCTCTACATTTTATACCATAAGACACCACAAACGATGTATGCTAAAAAAACTTCTGCATTGGTATAATAAATCTATATGCGTCATGTTTCAATGTAATTTATTTTCTTTGTTTCATACAATCAATTTATATTGTTTCATATCAATCAAGAAAATCAGTGACTGCTGAATTTAATAGCATTTAGTTTTAAATATATTTTCTAAATTAATAACGCGACACTGTAAAGTAATTGCTTAAATGTTATTAAATAATTAATTTCAAAAATTGTTTTTGAGAGAAAAGCGGAATTGCCTATCTTTGATCATCGATACCGATATTCGTTATCACCCTTATGTATCCGATCACAATCCTGAGCTTATCTCATAGGAAATTCCATGCACAAGAGCTTACTATCTTCGAACATCTCATGGTTCTTGTTCATCTCATTTTAGACACAAAAGTTAGCGTTTATAAAGAAGATCTCATAAATAATTTATCAGCAAAGTGAATCCGTTAAAAGCACGCTGTTATTGCGTTCACTCTCTGGCGACGTGTATGTGTACCCTCGACCACCCAGAAGAGATAGCGAGATTAGAAAAAGCTTTTCACGGTATATTCATTAATTATCCCCGCCCACGGGAACAGTAACGACCGGAATGACGTCACGATGCGGGGAGGGCGAAGAATTTCCCCATGCTTTGAAATTTTGTGTACGTAACTTTAGTGGCAGGCACATTGGCGAATTCACGTTATGATTCATGCTCCATTATTCCATCTAAATGCCCCTCACCGGAGACTTTAAAGTAATCTATTCCGTCATCGCAATCTCTTGGGAATGCTTTTTAATGGGCAGAGACATAAATTCGGGGGTCGCGTTGACTTTTATTGGAGATTTTAAACAATTTCTCCTCCGTCGAATTGGCTATTACCACGGAAAGGAATCAGATAAACTTTTGGCGAAACCGAGATTGGATATTGTGAGAACAAAGAGATATCGTTTGATTATTTCAGTGTTTGGAAAGCTATGATGATGAAAGAGGGTGAAAAGGGATTTAAGTCAAAAAAATAAGATTGAAACAAATTCACGAGTATGAAACGCGAAATGGAAGAGAATAATGCCGATGTAAAACCTTTTTAATGAGTAATAACCATATGATCATTGGGAATTCCGTCATTACGTCACGTAATCATTTAATCACTCCACATTCTCGTATTAAGAATACTCTGTATTTAAATGAAGTAGTATGTTTTTAACTTAGAATTGCTGTTGTATTTCTTAATCATAAATTTTCTTTACCTTTAATGTCTATATTTTCACAATCTATCTTTAGATTTTCAAAAGTAAAAAGTATGCTGCACACGCTTACCCATATTAAAAACGTTTTATAAAGAAACGGTCAGATAGAGGTTCTTAGTATTATTTTTAAGTGAAAACAGGACTTGTTATGAAATTATTTGAGTAATCACCACAGAGAAGCAAAATGTTTCTTAATGAACCTTTTATCCTTGGACGATTTCAATTTAACTTTTAAGTGCTGATATTTATAGTTTTTATTTGGTTTGCACCTTCACGTTGTCTATAGGAACCGTGCGGACATTTATGAATGAGCAAAAGTATTCTGCATAAATCATTCCTTTTTACTATTAATTTAAAATAAAAGGAAGCACATTTCGTAGGTTCTGATAGTTTATGGAAAGTAACCTATGAGGATGTTGTTTATAGTTATTTTTTTTACGTAATAGGAGAAAAAATGTATGAAGTCAGAAACGAGAATACACTCCTGTGCCGAAGGAAGATGAGTGATACGTTCCTCGACAAAGGATACCATTGTTATGTCGCGGACGAACTGTTGAATGTTGAGAGAAAACCGATGAATTAATTTTGACTTTTAATGTAGTCATTGGATCACTGGTTATCTTAATATTGAAGAGGCATTTCCTGACACTGAAATGTCACTTATTAGACGGATCAATATAGATATAGAATTGCTAGATTTAAAAATATTTAATCTTCACCCTTCTTATTGCCATCAAAGTAATGAAGATGTGTTTGTGATCCATTCAAAGTTGGAGAATCAACAGAAGATTCCTCAATATCTTAGAATTCCATATCACAATCTCTGGGGAAAATAAGATATTCTTCATCATATACTTTGAGGCATCTCTCTTTCTTAGTAGTACTGATCATAAGTATTGAAAGGAATACGAATAATGCTTAATACATTGTTGTTATTCAAAAAGTAAAAATGCCGACTAAGTGTGACTTCAATAGTGGAGATGAGTCTACCGAAATCGTAGTATTTTTCAGGTAGCATTAGCCAACCCCTAAACAGCTAAAATCTGAATACAATAAAAACAACACAAGGGAAAGATAGATCATCGCATAAAGAGATGTTTAATAACATTGGAAACGAGGATGAATGCGCAATTTTAATCATGCACCGTCATTCCATTTCATTTCTCCCTCTCTCGGAACAGAAATGAAAATAAATAGCGGCAATAAAGCACGGATAGTAAAGCAAAAAATTATATACCAACCCTCGGCACTCCTTAATGCAAAGCATCTCTTCGTCATTTTCATTATCCCCTCCGTTGCTAGGTGCGCTGCCTGCTCCTTCGGGAGGATGCGACAAGCTTTCCCTTTCAGCCGCTGCGAGGCACTGCGGTCTGGGGACACGAGAGGTGCGGGGAATATGGCGGTGGAGTATATGTGAGCGAACGTATGCGTGCGTTTGCGAGTCCTGGGGGAGGCGTATTAACGATGAGACATGCACGAGTCCCCAAAGAGAGAGTTCAGTAATGAGCCGTGGGAGGGAGCAATAATTACGGTCTGAGCTGCCTCTTAAAAAGGAAAATGCGTGCTTTCCCACGCGTCGCTATGCCTAGAAGGTGGCGCGCGATTTCGGCTCATTTTTCTCCATTTTCCCATAAAAACCGCACAATGACGCCCCTGCGGAGTGCGGCGTGCACTTTGCGGGATTATCAGTGGGCTCCCGAATTAACAGTTTATGCGGTTCGTTGTTATTCAAACATCAATCTGCTATAAATCTTCCTTTAGCGCCTTCATTTTGAAAGTGAGCGTATGACGTAAAGCTGATTAATCTCATCCTCCACTGTGGCTGAAAATTGAAGCTGTTCTCAGTTTCATCGATTTTTGTACTTACATGCACATCTAGGCAAGGTAATCTAACCTAATCATTTTGCTACGATCATGGATTCTCTCCCAATTTTACATTGCAGTGAATAATGAATTAAAAATTTGCGGAAACGTGGCTAATACTAAATTATTTTCTTACGTGTACGAGAGGGAACAACCTGAATCAATCTCATTCATATTCGCATCATAATGTTTTTTCTTACCAATATAGTTATCATCGATATGCGAAGATGATACTTCGTGGAAGGAGGAAGAGATACACCTGAAATCAAAAGTAAAACCTTAATTACCTATCCTAATATTTCTCAATCAATGATGTGCGTACATCGCATACCGTTGATAGCATTAGAAAAAAGATATTTTTATATATGAATAACAACGTAATGATTATTTTAATTTAAATTAGAAAAATGAAGAAAGTAAACTAGAACATGTAAAAATGTCTGTAGAGCCTTGAACATCCACTGTACAACGTTTTTCCGTCTTTTTTAGCTGATGAAATTTTAAACACCTCAGTGGTGTAACAAAACATATTTCCAAGTAATATTCCCAAATTACCGACCTTACCAAAGCTGTAAGCCCTTGATCTACCCTTTGCAACTAATTTCAGATATCTCGTGAAAGAAGTTATTTTTTCTACTTGCCGTTTATCTGCTCTTCATTAAGAAACAAATATTTTCCAAGAACCTAGCATTGACATAGAGTATAGAGCAGCTAAATTATGATCTGAGAGTTATAAGTTTTCTTTGGAAACTTTAGTTTACCGTCAAAATAATGAAAATATATGTAACTCCCTCAGGATGTTAATATCCGCATGTTTTCGGGATAGCATTTCGCTTTTAGATTATGCTATCGATGCCCTGCTACTTTATCTTATGCTTAAAGTTTTCACTATCTATATTTTCCTCTCCTTGAAAATAATTCAATTCTTAGCTAAAAATCAGAATTTATGGCATCATTCCAAGGAAGATTTGATGACACTCCTGTTGGTAATACCGAATCCTTGTAGCTTGGATACCGAAAAAGGAGCTTCATTTATCCTCCATGGTAACTATCACTCTTGGGTGGGGTTTGTCCTTGACGGCGAATAGGAGGTAATACAAACTAAATAATACTCTTGGGATTGGTGCTCGCGTAATAAAACTTTTTATTCACTTGCTTCCGTTCTTTATAGCCTATTGTATCACGGGAAGTACGAGAGGTTCATGAGCCCTTAGACCGCCAAGTAAGCTACCAAGACCTGATTGGAATCCCGAAAATACCGACTATTACATTTTATGAATTAATGTGGCAACGGATGTTTCATTTCCGATGAAAGGTTGGACACCTGTGTAACGAGCCTCAAAAAATATAACAACTTGTGTGCAATAACCATTGTACAATATTATTGCATTGTATTTATTTGATTTAATCAAAGCTGGAGAAAATGCTAACCTAGTGAGTAAAATTAATTTTTGTTTACCAAAATTTAATGTAAGGCCAAAAAGGACATTTTATATAAAAATGTATAATTGTGAGTGGTAAACAATCTTTTTATAAATTATGTTCTAAAAACTTCTCTTTTTTGTATAAATAGGTATTATGGTTACTTGTGTATAATATTTAATAGTGTTTGCCCTGTACTTTTTTTGTTGGGTGAACTTTAAAACACATTAAATAAAAAATAACAATTTAATGCATAGGCAGATAAAGTGCGTCGTTACAAAATTTAATCATACCAAAAATATTAAATAAATCGCATAATTTTGGTAATAGAAAATTTCTGGAAAATTAAGATGTCCTATCATTTTACATTTTCAAATGAATCCTCATCATTGAAAATTCGTGTATGCTTTTATCTTTGATTTGATTGCTCAAACGAATACGGTAGGCCAATGTGAGATTGATTCATGACTGAATGTATCTGGCCCAGTTTCCAGAGCTGTTTGAATGAACTGTAGAAGAAGTATCGTAAAAAGTTTCAGTGGAATCTAATTGTGTTAAATCCATGGATTTCCTGTAGGAAAGAGGCCAATTCAA
Source organism: Sympetrum striolatum (assembly GCA_947579665.1). Classification (NCBI taxonomy): domain Eukaryota; kingdom Metazoa; phylum Arthropoda; class Insecta; order Odonata; family Libellulidae; genus Sympetrum; species Sympetrum striolatum. Next base: position 96,617,668 of record OX388341.1, on the reverse strand, counting down.
GAGAGAGAATTTCGAATTCGTATAGTGAAATCCTCTCAGTTCACGACCTCTCCTCTCTCCGCGATTAAAAGAAGGGAGGTGATGGCATAAGTTTCCGCTAATCTACGTCGCTTGAGCTAAGTGAAGCCAATAATCCGATCATCACATGGGAGCGTACGTAACCCGAGCGTGGGAGTGCGCGTGCGAAAATGAGGAAGCGGCGGGAGATACGTGCGCCAACTAAATAAGGAGAGAAAAAGAGACTTAAGGAGAGCGAAGTGGCCCGCGCCCACGCAAACTTGCCCACGCTCAATTTGAGATTTTTTCAGGCGTAAAGGAGTCGGTCAGTGGGACCATCCCACGACGAAGGGCATTATTTACAAGTCCCTCATTCGCACCATTCTTTCCTTCGTTTCTCTCTTTTAAGACTCCTGTTTCCAACACCTGTTTTTATTTCCTTTATTATAATAACAGCAGAAATAATTGTGTTAAAATTTCACATTTTTTTCATTGCGACCGGTGTCAACTACTTATAGTTATTTGTGCGAAATTTTGTAACATTTTAACTTTGTTATTTCTGCCGTTATTATAATAATGGAGTTTCACCACTTCCTCGATTAATGACTTACTTTAATTAAATAATTCTTTCCTGAGAAAACACCAGAATTCCACATTCTCAGCGAGCCTTCACTATTTCAGTAAAATTCCGAAACTACATGTGCAGTACATAGCTATGCTACCGACTAGTGTAGAAGTTTTCAACCTTTTTTGGTATACGTGTCCCCATTACCCTGCAATAAGTTATTCACTACCCCCTGTTTTCCATCATAACAAATTCATTTTTTTATTTAGTCACAATACCACCATAGTACATTTTTAAACAGTATTAATATGGATTATTTTGGAAATGTATGCCCTGATACAAAAACTCTTGGATTAATTTATTAACATTACATAATTTTTCAACTACAATTCAGCCTACACCCTAAGCAAGCTTCGCGTACCCCCAGACTATTAAGTTGGCATTCCAGTTTTCTATTCCAAACCCCAAGCCTAAAACACTTCGATTGTTAGGGGCCCCTCGTTTAAAAATCGTTGCCTTAGAGCCGCGGTACTCAACCTTCTTTGGTGCCGGGGCTCCCAAGGGCATTTCAGAAAGCAAAGCAGAACATTTCCATCCAGAGTGATATTCAGGCCATCTCTTGGCAATCTTATTACTTTACTAGTGAACCGTAGGCCGTTTAAAAAAAATGCTCCTTGGTAAATAGGATCGAGAAAATTACAACGTATATAATTTCATCACAACGTGGTTAAGTCTTTATCTACGAAGAAGATTTGATTACGGGGATATACGGGAAATCTGTTATGAAGGTTTTCGCTGCATGTGCACCGCTGTGTTCCGTAAAGCAGCAATTAGTCATTGATTACTAGGAATTTGATACCCTGATAAGCTGAGCCGTGCTGAATCTTCACATTCACATTATAAACAAAATACTTCATAGAAACGCGTCTCGTTAATCTGGACGGAGGCAATAGAGGGATACATTTTAGACACGCCATCACCCTTGATGTTTACTAAACCCAAGACCAGACCAAGCAAGTTTCTCACCCATTCCCCGCCGAACCTCCAAGCTATTCCCGCTAGTGCGATCCCAAGAATACTGTTTTAGCAAATAAAAAAATTCCTTTTACCGAAGCTTGGCGGGCACTGTGCAAAGTCACTTCGGGCACCAGGTTGAGTATCCCGGCCTCAGAGTATGGGAAATGCAGGTAATATCGTTAACTGAAAAAATATAGGGTTTTCAAAACGCTTTTATTGAAATTTCCTCTGATTTCATTTCTATAGTGTTAGGAAAGTGAGAATACGGTTTATGTATTTTTTTAAAGGTGGGTTAAGTAATCAAATTATAAGATTATTTGCATTAATAGAAAAATTAAGATTATTAAAGAGGGTAAAAAAATTGATCGTCAATATTTTGATTCTTCAAGAAATTTTCTATACGGCGAATCTTTACGAAGTACAATTTAGGGATTTGTTTGTCCGGGCAACATGTAGAGAGAACCGAGAATAATTTAAAGACTGGGCTGATATCGACCTTAAAGTTCACCTCTTAAAATTTAGGGCTATAGATATTTGATTAATTAAAACTATTTCTGTAGGCTTCATGAACTCGTACACATTTCTCTCACCATAATAAGAGTCATATAGCCTCGCAACTTCGAAGTTCACTCCTGCCAAACAAAACTGGCTGGCTAAGACATAAGCGCGAAAGCTTCAGCGCTCATTTCTATCACATTTGCATTCCCATGTTTTCCTGTGAAAAAATCCTGCATCTCCTACCTTTAAAAGTATGGTGTGAACATACTTATTAAGAATTATAGTATGCTTTTAGTGGAGCAACAGATCAGATTAAAATGGTCCAAATCCATGATTTAGTTGACAGTTTTCAATATACATACATACATACATATACATACATTGTATAACTAATATTTGTATTAAATGTGGATTATTATTCAGGGAAATTTTCAAGTCAGGTATATTTATTATTCTTACAGTTCATTGAGTTCTCCTTGACTGATATCAAGTTCTTCTTCACCATTGGTTATTTTCTTTTTCTATTCGTTCCTCATAAATTATTACACAGTTATCATATGACAAGATAAATTCCTTCATATCATTCAGCAAATCATAGGTAGTGTCATCAGAATCAGGCAGAGTGTAAGCACGGAACATTGTTAACGAGTATTATAATAATTAATCAGCTAATTGAAACTTAATACCTTGGGTATAATTCTATGTTCTTGTTCTTAATTCAAGTCCTCCTTCTTTAGCGTTTACATGCATTTTTCTGATGACTTCAGCTTCAGCTGAAAACAAGTATTAATTCTTCTTTCGCTCTTTTCTATATTCAAACATTTTTCTTTATCACAGCAATATATCGAACGTTTCTCATATTCTCCGCTCTCTGTTCCTTGACTCATATTTTTTCACCATTTCATAAACTCCATCTCACGCTTCATTTTTCCTCCCTTGAGTCTTTCTCTTTCCTTCTATTCCCTCTCCTTATGCCGCAGCTTCTGCTCTCTATCATCCTCTGTTCCTACCCAGCCTCCAATACCTTACATCTGACTCACCATTTCCTGATGAATGACCAACAAATCTTTTATCCTCTTCCGTGAGGGGCGACACCCAGTACAGTCGCCCATCTTCTCGCCCAAGGTAAAATTTTCAGAATTTGTCTGACGCCTACAATCTTTTATTTACTTATCAACCTTGAAACAGTGGTCGCCCCAAACCGAATGTATCTCCTTTTTGGGCATCTTATTCATAACGCTTTTAGCATTTGAAAAATGGTGTGTCTTGTCTCTTTGTCTTTCAAGTTAACCTTTTACCTCCCATGACATTTTAACCTTTGATTGAAATTACGGTTCATTTATGGATCAAAACATTCCAGTGGTCTCTTATTCATTCCTCAGCTTTTCTATTGGAGTGACAGAAGTTTCAAATATTTGAGAAATATTTTCCAACGAAATACTCTTGCTATAACTTTAATTATTTTTATCAAATTTTGAGAATAACATGAAGATATCATGTTAATAAATCACAGGAGGATTCAGCTGTATCTAAAATAGCATCGGATCTTATAAAAATTGTATAATTATAAGTATGTATAAATGTATAATGTCAATATATGTATATGTCTCGTAGTAATAAATATTACTATCATTGGTTTACCTTGTTTTCTGCAGTCCTAGATTATATTTCGTTCCTAGTTTTTCATTATTTCGTTAGAATTTATCTTCTTAGAAGGACTTAAGAAGTCTTATATGCTAGATATGTTTGCGATGTTAAGAGGTACGAGAATATTAGCCCTTGTCTACAAAATTTATGCTGGCTGACAGCTTCAAGAAGAAGGAAATATTTTATCGGACTTCTATTGTTTACTATTATGAATAATAATAGGCGCTTGTATTTAGTAAATTATTTCACTTTCCCTCCTTCTCACTTATCTCGTCCTGATTTGAGACAAAATTCACGTACTTTTTACATTCCATCTCATAGATCCACCACCTTTCACAAATCTTTCACAGTATTCGCCATCAATTTCTGGAATTCCCTACCAATAGTAATCCGTAATTTAACAAATATAAATAGGTTTAAATTTCTATTATTTGATTATTTTTTTTATTTAAAGATTTGAATATTTTGTAATTTATTTGTTTTTTCTATTATGATTTTATACTTCTTTTTTAAATTTATTTGTCCAATATAAACTGTTGATAGTAGTATTTCATAGATTTTCGACTGCTTTTGTTCTGTTATTTACTGTTGCCCTTAGGAGGCTTGCCACAGGGCATAATAAAATTACATTTATTTATTTATTTAAGAAGTCTTAATTCTTTTAACCATTTCTAATCGCTAAAACTTATCCATATCAATTACTTTTCCTCCCTCTAAGATCCGTGATGTCACCGCAACCATACCAAAACACCATTTGCCATAACTTCCCATAACCTTACAATTACTAAAATCCATGTTTTTAGAAAACATAGGTTTTTAGAGGATGTAAGAATTTCAGCTTATGTTGTTACTAACAACAGTAAGTACTATATATTGTAAATACTATAGTACCATTTTTGGAAAATGCATTTTTAGCGATTCTTCCTCTGAGATACGTTCGGGAAAGCAGTTATCCACTAGCGAACGTAAACAATTAACCCTGGAAGATGTTCTCCTCTGACACATGTTAACATCCGCAAGATGCTCTCCTTTCTTATCCTTCCTCTTTCTCATGCAAAACGCTTCCTCGTCCGCGATCATTTTCTCCTTAGGCCCGCCCGCTTTTCCGGCCCTTCGCCGTCTCTCTTCGCCGACCATTAATCAATCTCCTCTTCGTCTATTTCTCGCTCGTGTTTCACTAGCGCAAGAGTCATTCGCTCACTCAACGTTCCCCTCAAAAGACGCCCACGTCTCGCCTTTTCTTGCCGACGAGGGCTTCGGCGGAAGAGAGTGCTTTCGGCGGACTTTTAAAAAGTCGTGAGGCACAAGTTCGCGAGGTCAACCTGCGTGTCCATTAACGGGCCTCCGCTCGCAACGTTAATATGCGAGAGTGATCGTCCATAGGAGAGCGGCTTAGGACCATTTGTGCCGTGAGTTTGCACGATGGACCTGAAGTAGTTTGTTTCTTTCGAGGATGTTTTTCCGCTTGTAATGGATTGGAAGATGGGTAAACAACCCAAGTCATGCGCCCGACAAGTGATTTTGACTCCCAATTTCCTGTTTCGCTAATGAAATGGAAAGAAGTTCGGGGAAGGAGATGAAAAATAGATGCGACTTCTGATACTTGACATCATCAAACCTTGAGGGTAAAACCTGTATCATATGCATCTCCTTCTATTAAGACTTCATTTTTAATCTAGGTATATACTTACAAGCCGCCTTTCGGCGAGTGACAGAGGGATCGAATTATCGATTCAACTATTTGAAACATATAATTAAACTCACACCTGCCCTAAACCTTTAAGTACATGAACCACTCCATTCATCTGATGGTACTACGTAAAAAAAATCTAACTCCGCATACCTTTTGTTTACCTTTGTTATTAGAGCATATATCATTGACTAAAGTATATCCAAAGTAATATCTCACAAATTACTTATTGAATTATTTAATCTCTGTTCAGGGATTAAAAAGAATTATTCTTTTTACATGATATTTGTGGCGGAATATATATCAAAATTCTTCTTTTAAGTGATATTTTTGTAATAGAGAGTATGTCTAATCATCGACTAGTCAATAATGAGGATAAAGCACAACAAATTAGTAGAAACACCGAAATAGAATATATTTTTATAGAAATATTAATTATTGTATTAAGGTGTGTTTAATGTCCTCATTCAAAACTATTTTTAGCATAAAATATAACTTATCTAGGCTGACACCTCTCCCATTGATGGCCCAGAGCGACTGCAGCTCATAAATTCCGAATTACGACTTCCGATGAATAAAAGATAACAGAAACTGTCGTCGAACTCGATACCCATGAGAGAAATTTGTTCCTTCGCTTTAAAGCATCCGGCAAAAAAAACCGGAAGGGAGGAAAGAAGGGAATAAAAACAAAAATTATCACGCGTGACCGCCAGGGGGAGGATAACAAATCTCTTGTCAACTGATTCTCCCCTCACCTCTTCTAAGGACAACTGCTACCTTCGAGGCAGACCCCAAAGGGGCGGCCGGCTCTTTAGTAAAACGTGGGAGTATTTGACGGAGCTATGTGAAGTGTTGCCAGGAAACCATCTTCTTAGAGGGCACGTGAATCAGTGTGTGGTCCAATGTCTCCTCTTTCACGCTTCCGTCCTCACAGAGGTCCCGAGGGATCCTTGCGCTTCCTTTGCTTTGGTGGCGACCTCTGGACGCCTCCTCGGGAAACTTCCGAGACAGCGTCATAAAGGCGGAGGAAAAAATGATCACCTACGACAGCGACTGCTATTTCACGAAATCGAGGATTTATCGGAGTCCCCCTTCTTCCGCCGAACTTTCAAAAACGATTTGTTGAACTTTTCCGAGCGTTGTGACGTTAAAGTGTTTGCGTATTAGTCGGTGTGCGTGAGGAAGCGGTTAAAATCATTTTTATGCCTTCCGCCTTTTCTTTCGAGGTTTATGGAGGACGTTTAAAAAAAAGGAGATATATGACGCTCGCGTCCCTCTTCCAAAATATTATGCGACAAATCGCCGAACTCTTGTAACTCCAGAAGATGTTTTAACATATTTAATTTCTTGCAGCGTCCCTCGAAAATCTATTCCGCACTGATGTTGAAAATGAAAACGCATTAGGAGGTATGCGGGTGAGAAGATACGAGAAAAATGTTATTGGCTTTTAGTAAGATATGATGAAAGTGTTTGGAAGTTGATGCCCCCTCTCGAAATGTGAATTTTTCACAGCATATCTGTCTTTTCTGATGAATTTTCGTCTCAACTGCTGTAATTTTTTTTAACTTTAAATTTGGTGGTTATATTTAGAGAATACCGAAATTTTATGAAATACAATATTAAAACAAAATGCAGTATTAAAATTAAATAATTCATTAGTAAAATTTTATTTAATGCAATAACTTTATTTCCCTTATTCGTGACTGTCACTTCCTTTAATGAGTTTTTGTAACCTATTTTTCAAATTGAAACCTTGGGATCCAATTTCAAATTTAATCCCATCAAGATTGTTGAGTTCTTTGCGCATAATGATTCTTAAAAATCGTTAATCTTGTGAAGTTTACTTTCCTCAATATTTGTAATGTAAAGAAGTAGCTACTCTATTCAGCTGCTCTGTAAAGAACTAACTCTTTGTGTGGATCTTCCAATAGTTATTTCTTCATGCTTCCAAGTAAGGAGTTACATTAAGTGACGGCTTTGTCAATTGAATTTTTCCCATATTTCTTCTTTCTCCCATGCTGAGAATCTTTACCGTCGATGGTTTTGAGTTTCAAATACATGTCTCATTGCTGTATTGGCACACACAAAAGAATATATATATATATAAAGCTTATTGTGATACCATCGTGCAAAAAAATACGAAGGACTTTCATTTCCGTTTCAAATATTGAAGAAGAGTTATCGCCATGCTCTCCTACGATGAATACGTATAAGGTTATAAATCATACCTGCCTTTCCATTCAGGAAGTTTTATTTCCTCATTGAAAATACTTCAGCTTCGAATCTTCCGTGAGTTACCTCCTTTAAATTGCATCCTGTTCCCGAGGGTCTCGGAAACGTTTTTAGCTCGTTGAAAATAAGTAACTAAGTAACTTCGAGTGGGCACACATCGTTATAACTCTCGGGTTCGCAGGCTATTCAAACATTCAATATTTATTCTTCGGGAGTCAAGAATGGCTTTCGGAATACCTAAAAAGAGCTTCTTCTGTTCCTGCAACAAGGCCTTCATACATAGTGCATCATTATTCCACGATATGTAGCCTCAATCAACACGCCTCGGACCCCAAGGATAGTTGACCAAAACGACGCAATCAACGCCGCACCTCAATATTGCCTTTCCTATCCGCACAAACCTCTACGAAGACGTGCTTGCCCATCTCAAAAGCGAGAGTCTTGGTGGTTTAGTGGAAGAGGGAGCGAGCTGAGTATAAATGTCCGAAGGAATTAGTCATCCCCCCCACGTCAGCTATCTCCTTCCATTCCTCTGGAAACCCTCTCTTAGGGATTGAGGACCTTCCCCGCGGGCAGCGCCGCAATCCGACGTTCTCGTTGCGAACTCAGACACCTCGAGGCTAAAGGAGCTATACACACTAAAAGGGATGATGGAAGGAAGGAGATTTGGAAAGAGGATTTCGTAGAGGGGGTGTGTGGGATGTTTTGATGGAAGAAGAGGCTCTCCCCAAATCTCTTGGGTCACCTCCTTATCCCTCACCGCGACTTCCTCGCGGACCCACAAACACGTCCACCCTCGTTCGCCTGACATCTGAAGGGCAATGGACAAAAAAGCGCTTGTCATCTTCAAAGATAAGGCAAAAGAGGGAGGTGAGAATCTTGAGTTTCGGTAATTCGGCGAGAGGGCATTCAAAAAGGTACTTTGCAGAAATTAATCGTACTTCTGAATGGGAATCATGTCATGCATGGGATATTGTAAACTTATTTATAGTTGGAAATGATTCGTGATTAACAGAAACATTATTAATTAACGTTTTCATTTTTTAATTATTATTTACGTTCAACAAATTTCGTTCATTTCATCGTTATTTATATTTTTAGGCTCGAAAAATTAACTGAACATCACTCATATTCTAGTATTGTAATAAAACGAAAACAATACCTCAGGAATATCTTGGATAAAAGTTTCATTGATTTTATTCGGTAAAGTTTTATTGAAAAAATTGCCCAAAATTAAATAATAAATAAGCTGTTGTTAAGAAAGTTTTCATCTAACAAGGAATGTACAAGACGAGTCTAGAATAACCTCAACCCAACGGGCTCTATTAACCGTATCGAATTAGATCAGCGGTTACCAACCTGGTGTACGCATACCCCTGGGAGGAGAGGAGGTGGATGTGGGAGTTGAATTATGGAGGAAGTACGGTGAGCAGATTCGCGCACTATGGGCCGACTGTGTGGAACCTGGTTTCATTGCTGGAATAGTCGTCGATAGAGAATGAAATATTTATGAGACTCCCTTGTTGCTTAGCGTATCTCTTAAATTCCAAGTAAATCATTATTTGTTTGCAGCTTTCCCCTAGAAAAGCATTATTGGCAATATTATTATTCTTACTTACTCTAAAGTAAGAATTATTTATTCTAAGGACTGTTTCTGGTAATTTAAGTATTATCATCAGAAATTATCTTTAATCTTAGTATCCGTAATAGCATTATTCATAGAATGAGTTACATAGAAATAGTTCTGCTTCATTTATATGTGAAAAAAATGAAAAATACCCTATACTTTAAGAATACGGCACAGGGAATGATATAGGATTTTTTAGCCTTGTAGATATAAAAAATAGAAATAATCCGTCTAAAATATTAACATCTATCGCAAAATTTTCTCCTTATACTTAAGTATTTTTAGATAATAGCCGTTAGATTATCCGGACTTTTTTTTCACATTCTGTTTGCTTGGAGAGTGTCCCTTTGGATCCATCCATAGCCCATTAAAAGTATTTCTCCTTAGAAGGGAGGATTTTCATAAAGAGCCATTCCGTATCATTTGCAAATAATCCTGACAAACTACCTCTATCTTCTTCAAATTTTGAAAATCTTATCCAATGGAGAACTATTGCTCCAAGTATTGATCAATGCAGCGGAATCGACTACTTCCCCCGTCTGTCATGATTTCAAGGACTGTTCCGTTGACGAGTTAGGGGAGAAAAAAGGTGGAACATTGAGACTTAGGGCAACGAAATGAGCGTTCGAGAGGCAGTACAGCAAAGGAGTAGAGGGAGAAAAGGAGTGTTAGCAATGGAAGGAAAGGTGATGAAAACTGGAGAGAGAGAAAAAAGTGAGATAAAAGAGGAGCAACAGCGATGATGGATGATTCAGGGGGGAATAGGAGTAACAAGGGAGATAGAAATAAAACATAAGGTGAGGGAGAGAAAATGTATAAGGGGAACAGGATGAAAGCGGAGATAAGTAGCGAGACAGTAAGGCGATGATAGCAGAGGCGCACTACGGGAGCATGAAACGTCTGTTTGCTGAAGGAAAAAATCAATTTAGAAGACAGAAAATACCAAACTTTTACGATAATGAATTTATATCGGGTAATAGCGCAATACTATCCCAATTATATTTTTTATTCTTACTCGATTACGTAACATCATTCCTAATATTTTCTTCTAGGGTTGTTTTTGTTTCATTTAAAATCTTGAAAAAACAAAAGGTAGTGATTCTTTTAATGAAGTATTGTCATTTTCATTACTATAAAGTTAAAGCAAAACGCACATTTTATTTTATGATGAAATGATACACGCATATTTTAAGTCATCTTTTCCGCAAGTATTTGGAAATAAATAATTACTATCTGAATTGAAAAACTAGGCACACCTTCATATATGAATCAGAAGGAATATATATTTTAAGATAAACCGCAATCTTTCTAATCTTCCTCATTGCTAAAATTCTGATATTTTTCTTTGTAGAGTTTTTAGTAGATGTAAATAGAATACGAAATGATTTTGGGCTACTTATAGTGCAGCTAAATCTGTAAATTACATCCATAAATGGCTTAATGCATGAAAATATTTCAGAATTGGGTATAGTCATATTTATTTTGAACTTTCCCAATAACTCTCACAATGACATCTCCAACATATTTACTTTTCAGTGAAGTCAACACTTTCATCTTTCGTTTATGATTCTGTGAGGAACTAGACATTTAACTCTAATCTTTAATCCATATTGGCCTCTCTGAATTTGAGGTCACTCAGCGAAGAGAAGCATTCCGAAAATGGTTTGCATTTAAAGCCATCCGTAGAGTATCAATATCACGAAGAAAAAATCTTCGTTGTATCTCACTTAGCCGAGTTACTTCCAAATATCTGTTTATTCGCCCCAAATGCACGTCTTTCTTCTTCATAATGAATCTTAGAAACTCTAATAAGAGGATAACTCTGAAGATTTCCAACCACTATCAGGATTAGTTAAAATGTGGTATGTGTGTGGTTATTGCGAGTACCAATGAATGTTCGAAAGTAGAGTACTCGTATATTTTGATAACCAGACACAATAACTGATATTTCTCATTCCTCTATTAACTAATATTCGAACAGAGTATGCTTCTGGCCGAGAAAATAGGGGAATGTAAGTGGAAAACCAATTTATTTAATGTGATAATCGAAGAACGTTCCGCACCAGTGAATAAATAGAAAGGCCAATGAGAGAAAAACATCGAGGTAAATTAACAGACACTAATGAAATTTGGAACGAAGCTGAAAATTGGAAGTCTGTCGAAATGGAAAGGGTCGGTGTGTCATCTCGGAGAAAGGACTTAGTTCCTAATAAAATAAGACCGATCCAGAAATACTAGAAAAGCTGAGCAGAGGGAGGAAGTGGTGACAGAAAGAAGTGAAATGGGATAAGGTTGTTAGGATGGGACGACAAGAGAGGGAATAAAGGCGAGGGAGGAGGAAAAAGAGCGATGAGAGATGGAGAAAGTCTGAAACTAAAGAACGGGTCGAGATATGTCAAATAGAGAGAAAGATGGCAACAAGGGTGTTATGAGCGGCTATTTCAACAGAGCCATCCAATTCTCTTATTTCTAACGCCAGAACCAATGATCTTTCCTCGCTTGCGATTCGGAATCTTAGCGATAGCCTTGTAAACCCGCTATATCGTGTAATGTTTTGCGAACTGGCGAAAGGCAGGGGGCCTAAATCAGTGTTGACCTGCAAGAGAACTTCAGCGAGGTTAAGCGTTAACTTGAGATGCATGTAAATAATGGTTAAACTACTACACCAAATAGCCATGTAATCAGTAAATACGATGAATTAAACCTTAGTGTGAAGGAGTTTGAAATATACTATAAGAGTAGTAGTAATTACTATACTGATTTACCAAAATCACTCAAAAGTTTACGTTAGTAATTTTAAAGTAAGTAACCTTATGCCATATGTATATAGTGCAGTATTACATGTACAACATTTGTTGCTTTCTGCTTATGAAATTTTTCCATGCCTGTAATCGTGCTTGTTACGATATTTATAAATTAGATACTAAAATAAATAGTCGCTACAAAATAATATCCTAATATGCTCACTTCAAGGTAGATAATATCGCATATAATTTCATCTTAGTATTATTAAAAGGAATTATGGCAGTACTCAGTAAAATTTTATTCCGGCCTGCTCTATTCCAAATCTATCTTATACTGCATTTTTTATCTGTTGTATCATAAACGGATATTAGGAGGAGGATCAAGCCTTCGTACACAGGCAATCGGATATTGTTTATTGCACAGGTCCTATGAGATTAAACTGGAGGCGGGATTACCTTGTTAGCCTCGCGTTTCTTCAGAAACACGCCTAATACGGAAAATCTTATTCATGCTCCCCTTTTTCATAGCCGTCTTTCAGTCCGGGATAAAAGGGAGAGTATGAGAGAGAGAGGTATCGGGCAGATGGGGTCGGTCTCTTGGGAGTCCAAGTCCTGTTTCTTGTTTTTCTTCGTTCTATCCCCATTCCTCATTCCATCTCCGACACCCCTAACTCCTTAGCAAGGAGTTTTCGGGGGTATAGGTACTGAGGAGAGGGGAATTATGGGAAGGAAGGGGATCGAACGATTCATCACTGCCCCTCTATCTCTTCTAAGAGAGGATAGATGTGACAGAAGGAAGGGGTGAGAGTGCTTTCCGAGGGGGTTTCCATCTAGGAGCGAAAGGGGATGTGGCGTAGGTAGAGGAATTAAGGATTGGTGGCGGAGAATTGAAGGACGGGAAGATTGAAGGAGAGACGCAGGAGGTGTTGGGATGAACGCGAAGAGGACTTAAGTACGTAATATTCCCCGTGGCTTGGCGTCTTGGGGTGATGAACGAGGATTCGGTGAGGGTCACCAGAGCGCATACGGAGCTTCCCTATTTTTGTTCCAGAGGAGCAAGGCGTTATCCCGGTAGTTTACACGGAGCGGGAAGATGCACTCTCCGGGAGCGGTTATGAATAATATGTCGATAAAGCTTTAAGTAAATGGGGGATGGGTCTATTTAATCATCCCCGGCTACGAGCGATTTGTTCCCGGATCCAAACCGCAGATGCGCACGCTCTGCTGGTGATTGTTTAAGTGATGAGTGATGAAAGATGAGTACTTGATCTACTTTCGTTGAATTAGCTTCATCTGAAACCGTCGTTTATCGTAGAGAAATACTTTCTCTAATGCATGACATAATAGCGAGATTATTTTACGCGTATTTAATCTCAGGTATAGTGAGGTGAATTCCTTTAAGTAATTTTTGAATGCGAAGGAAGATTTAACGGTCGCAAAAGATTAAGATAATAATTAATTTCCACCTTATTGCATTACAAGTCGACCTTGATTGAATTTAAACAGCAATGTTAATATATCTGCCTATGTGATTCACCCTGCGTGATGAATGCTATGAGTCAGAACTATATTGAAGGAATTGCTTGTTCCCGTATTGCCTACTCTAAAGCATGGAATTCAAAGTAAAGCATGATAAATAGATATTTAGTGCTAATTATCAAATTCACCTGTAGTATTGATTGTCATTTAGTATTGTACTTAAGTGTTGTTTTGAACGGAGTAGGAAACCCGTGGTCTTTAATAGCCTTTCTATAAACATTTATAAATTGAAGAGATATATTTGTGAATCGTATTTATGAGGACTATTTATGCGCGGCATAATTAATGTTTATGTATTTCTTAGAATTTAACTATTTTTATTTTGCATGACAACCAATTATATTTGAAAGCAAACCTTTTAATTTTTCAACTAACCGCATTTGGCGTGAGTAAATAGTTGATAACTTCGATAAATCATAAGTAATGTGAAATATTTACTCAATGACAGAATCTAAACTCTAAATCATCGTAGATTGCCTCTAATTCATCTTGAAAAAGGAAAAGGAAATTTCATCCCTAACCTTGGTTTGAAATGAAATACCTACAGCAGGACGAAAAAATCATGATATCAATATTTTTTATACACCTTTTAAGGTTCTTGGTGTCATAAATTTCTTGTACTCGTCGTGTTCACTCACACATATCTTCTTAACAATTCTCATTTTTTGTATTATTCTTTTTGTTATTGAATTTTTTCCGTGAATGTTTACATGTTTAAATAAAACTTACAAATAATAAAATAGCAATCATGGTTACAAATTTTTCAATCCACCAAATACACAGTGAATTTTCAACTATTATCAATCTTCATATTAATTACTTGCACCCGAAGGAATGTTATGATGAATCTTTCTTTTGCTTGTGATCACTTCCTTGTCCATTAAAAATCTAATTTCACCATTCTACAAAACATGTGCAATTAGGTTAGTAGTGGTTGCAAAAAGATGACTAAAATCCTCATTTTATCAATCTAAGTTTTTATCTTTAACTGAATAAATACTAATGAAAAAGTACTGCTGAGAAACTTTATCTTGGTGCGATCTCACTAACGTATATTCAACCAAATCTTTTTTGTCAATCAAACCCGATTATAACTCGATATTTTGAGAATAAGAAAATGAAGAATCATTTTAAACAATTGACAGGTCAGTTTATGACATTAATAAACATTATTCAATGTAAAAATAGTCATATATGCATAGATAATTTTAATAAGCTATTTTATCATTCTCATTATTATATTTTAGTCCGAAAAATAACCTGTCGCAGTATATACATACTTTTAAGTTTATTTTTTAACATATGTATCCGTACTCTCATCAAAAAGGAATAAGTTGTGTCACTAAAAGATGATGCACAGCTGCAATCCAAACAATGCTTCAATCGGTGATGTGTCAAGGCAATTATGGAAAGCTCTTATTCGGAGTTTCGCCATTCAGGATGTTGGAAATACCCACGTATACTTTCGAAGTGGCCATCTCCTACGAGGTTATATGCGGGAATGGTTTCGCATTTCAATATCCGAGTGCTGCTGCCTTCGCTCACTCTCTTGTGTCGGTAACCCTCTACGTAAATGTCAATTCCGTGTCTTCAATTCTGAAGTACTGAGCCCCTCCAAATATTATTGTTAAGGTGACCGCAACATCCGTGTGCTCGCTTGGTGACACAATTTTAAGTAGCAAGCCACTTCCTTTGCATCTTCCAGGTACTCATTTTAAAAGAAAACAGTTTTAGCGTATTTCCGACACGCACGCTTAGCCTAAAATGGTCGTCATAATTTATTTGTATACAATGATTATAACGCCTAATACTCAATTTTTATCAATACATGCTCACTAATCACTACTTAGTAATTTTATTATAAGATAAAGTGGAAATTCTACGCCTTTCACGTGTATTTAGTTTATAAAGATTTATAAACAATTCGATATTCTCAAGTCTTATGAAGGAAAGAAATGCAGATTAGTACAAAGATAAAATTTACCTTAAATACACACCTCAGAAATGAAAGTAATTTTCAGAACAACAAAGAATGCATTAGCAATTACACGTAATTATAATCTTCTCTCAACCGTGATTTAGAGTTTTGATAATAGAATATTTCCGTGTTTCTCAAAGGAAGGCTTCGCCCTTCACATAAATCTATAAAAGGCCGATTTCATATAAATGAAATAATTCCATTCCTCTTCCCTTATTAATAAGAGCCTTTTTCTGCGAGATGAGAAAAATTAATGATGAAAGACAAACTTTCCACGGCTTCCGTTTGGAATTGCGAATTCCTGGGAAAAAGAGATGAGCACGAGGAACTTCTGCCCAAAATAGGAATTCCCTCGAATTATATGTGACCAACTCATAAGTATAGCCGTGATTAATTAAAGTCTCGAAGAGAGAGCGAGATTTTTCAACTTTTTAATTAAGGATGATGCACAAACAAGCTTCCGGAGAATTATTTCCGGGCAAAAGAGCATGGAAAAAGTCGTAGGAGAAGTGAAAAACGAAAGGGGTCGATTTCCTACTCTCTCTCACTCGTGAGGCGTAACAAGGAGAACGTTTATTTTTTCCTTTCTACTTGGCAAAGGAAATTTCGGAATAAAAATACTTGGGCGAGTTAGGGATTGACAATGCAAGGATTTTTCTCTCTTAATTTTCGTAATGTTTTCCTTACTCTATACTACTACCAGAGAAAGAATGATGTTGCAAATTTTGGAATTCGTACGGAAATCTCAACGCTACTTACACTAAGAAGCTACGAAACACATGGAAATTGTATCCTTTTATTGAAATTGGTCTCTCTTTTCAACCATATCTCACGTTTTAATATGTATGTATTCGCTACTGCACAACAGTTACAAACAGCCAAACAGTCTCCCAACATAGCCATACCATATATACGGAGAATGGGTATGCAGATTTTTTTTCTGAGCTGGGTTAAAGAGGGGGAGTCGGGAGGGAAAAGGATTTCTCCTGAATTTATGTCCGAGATTCTTTAAATGGTATGATTTAGTGGACAACAGGAACACCCTCTGTAGGTTTTAGGCGACTCGTATGCAGCGTACGGGACGCCGTGGGACTCATAACTCCTCCTCTTGGAGCCTTCCTTTCTCGACGGAAAAATACGTAGTCCGTGGAAGGATGTGGGAGGGATGGTTAAGGAGAGTGGAACAAGAGGGATCTTCCGCTTGCTCTCGTTTCTTTTATTTCCTTTGCCATTTCTTCGCCGCATTTTCCGAATCCCAGTATCTCTGCGAGCAGTCTTCCGCCCGTTCCCATGGCGTTTCTTCATCTGCTGCATGAAAGATGCTCCGTCGGAGATCTTTCCCTCTTTTCCCCGTTAAGGATTTGGCGGAGGAGGGGGAAGCACTCTTCGAACAAGATTATGCGGTTAATATTTTACGGGTCAGAGATGAGAATTTCCGGATTGGATGTCATTAGACAAGGACTGGGAGGATGAAGGAGTTGGCGTGAACTCGGTGACGGCTATTATTTCATTTTTTCACCAACGACGAAGAAGCTGCATTCGGATTGCTTCGCATAATTCATTGCTATTCCTCTCCGCTATTATTTCTAATCGGAAAGGATTTTCTCCAACTTAACAATTTAAAGAACGATGTGCATTTTCGATCTCATCTTACGATAGACCATATTTTTATTTAACTTAATGGTTATGAGTCTTTTCAGTAGCTGGTAACTGGTACCCCCTGAAATATTTAAATGCGTTCTAGCACTCATAACAAATATATCAAATATTTAAACTGCGGAGAGCGAAAACTGTGCCCCTGTATAATTTTATACTCGTTTGTTACAGTAACTATGTAGGTTAAAGTCTCTCTTTACCATAGTCACTCGGACCCCCGGAAAAGCATGTGTCACAGGATAAGAGCGACTGCAGAGCAATAATAAGATTATAGATGGTAGAAAATTCATCTTTTATGATATATTCAGTCCTAAATTAGTGATGTTTGCATATAGTACTTGAAAAAGTCTTAATTGAGACATGAGTAGTTGGTTAATTGTTTAAGCATTTATGTCCACTTAAATTTAAAGTCTGTTTGCTCATAGAACCGGAAATGGAAAAGGAATAGAGGAATTATCCTAAACAGACACAAATAAACTTGAGAAAAAGAAGAAGAACACTTACACCTTTACCACAGAATTTTATTCACTTACGACCGTGGTTTTGATCTATAAGATCATCCTCAGGTGAGGATGATCTTATATATTTCTGAATAACACCAATCTTTTATTAAACAGTATAAGAAATTAAAAAAAAAAAATTACAATGAAGTCATAGTTTACGAGGATCCCTTTCAAAACAACATGTAACTTCATCATCTAACATTAAATCACATTAAAAAAAGGAAATACGAAAAGACACAATTCTATTTACCTTAACACCACTTCATAACACAGTATCGTTTATTATATCTTTACTATCTACATTATTATTATAGTGAGGGAGGGTGGGTATGGAAATATTTCCTTATTCTAGCTGAGAATACACTATGATGTTGGGGGAAAGAGAACCTCCTCCGGTAAGTTGTTCCATTCATGCACTGTCCTGTTTAGGAAGGAGAAACTGCAAATGCCCGTCCTTTGTTGCAGTATGGAAAATTTGTGTTTATGGTCACTCCTCGATACATAATCTGGTTCTTGTAGCCTAGTTTTGAGCTCCCAAATCGACGGTTTTCCGGTCAGAATTTGAAAAAAAAATTACTCAACCGTTTTATCTTACGTCTGTCCTACGTTATTCGTGAGGGTTACGCAATGATACCTAACCGATTATACTGTAACTAAGTTTTTCCCTTTCCCCTAAATTTGATTTAAATTACCATCCCAATAGTTTTTTGGTATTATATCTAACACTGCTTTTAATTTTTACCCATAGCTGGATCCTTGTTAATATTCTTAAAAAACTAAAGCTTTCGAATCCATTTTCAAAATTCCATTTTGATGGGTGCTTTTCCTGAAAGATGTTAGTTAATTCCAGCTCAGTTTTCATCTCATCATTACCAGATTATGATCGGATTCTACATCCAAACCAGGTTAACTTCGCGAGTTTTCACTCTACATCTAAATTTCTCTCTTACCAAGATGTAATCGATCTTCCTATCTCTAATCTTCGTCTTTTTCTATATGTACCTCCGTTTGTTAAGGCGCTGAAAGAAGGTGTTTATGATACAAATATTATCCGTCTTAGAAAAGTCTATACATTTCTGCCACATGTCGTTTCTATTCCATAGTCCGAACTTTACCAGTTCGTCCCTTTTCATTGCTTTGCTTTACCACCACATTCCATACAGCCATAAAAACGAATTTAACATTTTCTGTAACCCTTCCTATATTTTTTCAAGCTCATATTCTACACCCCCCTCACTATTATTACTGTGGGAAGGTACAACTGATTATTTTATTTTTCTGAGTTTATTGGTTCCGATTTTACTTCTACCAACGTAGCTCGATGGTTATCGTAGTTTCTCCCGCTCTCTTTTTCAAGATTAATCCAAGCACTTCTGACTAGTATTTCTCCTATTAAAAAAAACTTTCACATCATAACTCCCATCTCTTCACCATACTTCTTATAGCCCCAGTATACTACTGATGGACCGCTTCATTATACTCTCCACCTATATGTTATCCAACTTCTTTTCCCTAAGCATTTTCCCGCATCCCAGGTTCTTACCTCTCTTCTTTTCTTGACGTTCCTTGTGTAAAGGTTTTGTGGTATGAGGACCGAGATGGCCTTTCTCGTTGCTAGGTTTTTCCTCTTACACCTAACCCTTTCTCAAAGGCGTAGGTGTAAGAAGAGACTTGATAGTCTCCATATCGCCCTGAATAATGTTCTTTATTATTATTGCCGAGCAAGGCATTCTCCCCAGAGGGCTGTGTATCACGTTTATGCTGGTACTAACAAAATTATTTCAGAGCATAATATTCTAGGGATATAATTTTTATGTTTGTGTATGATGTAATAGCGGTCTACACTTGCATTCTTCAACATTGTTTTTAACGTGATACCGTTACTCATAATCGACGCCCAACTAAGGTTGAGAAGCCTTTTCAGCCGCCTCACTGAGGTACAGACGCTGTGAGGACTGCATTTCGTCTGACCTCTACCTATTGAACTTTTTAGAATGGGTGACCCTACCAGAAGTCACACCCAGTTCTGCTTTTAAAGCCATAGGAAAACAAACACACGCCCTTCCGCCATGGCAAGGGGCAAAAGGGGCAATAACTATAACATGTAAAAACATACTGCATCGTCATTATCTGCTCTGTTTTCCTAATAGTTTCCTCATTACAGCATACTTAACCGTTTCCCTGAAATATCCGAGGCTATCATTTTCTATAATATTTTAGTCAAGTTTGACACCCTGTATCTTCTTAAGACGCTTAGACAACGACAAATCCCAAATAAGGAAGCATAAAATCGAATCTATTTTTTAAAACCTCTGAGATTTTAAGTCCTGCACCAAGAAAAGCTATCTTAGGCCTCGTGGTCAACCTATGGACTTGGATTCTAGTCCACTGTGCCACATGCACTTTCCCAGGAAGCTGGACTTTTCACTTACCTAACCTAGACTTCAAAGGAAGTGAAGTTGTTTTCATAAAAGGCCCAGAAGTAATACACACGGCACAAATTTCCTTGAAATCTTTTGAAAGCCGCAAAGCTTCTCTCGGAGAGAACCTTAAATTTACACGTATAATTAAGAACGAATAAAAAAAGCTCGGAATAAAAGTGGCCTATCTGAGAGTTTTTCTGTGCTTCCCTCTTTCTACAATTCAGCACCGGGAGTGCTGCCCTTTTTAAGGTCCGTCTCATTTAATTACGCCGTCCGCAAAATGGGAGGGAAGCAAATAGAGGGATGAAGCAAAAACTGTTTGAAAGAGGAGCAAGAAAGTGGGGAAACGGCTCTTTAAAGGAAGCTGGGAAGAAGATGGTTGTGGAGCATGGAGGGGTGGATATGAAAAAAGTCGGGGTAGCGATGGCTCTGCATGATAAACTGTCTTCGGAGTGCATACTGGTTGGTAGAATATGCCGTCGCGTCGAGGTAGAGTAAGGTGAGGGTAAGTTTTGACCCAAGAGAGATGCTACGGGAGGAAAAGTGACTGCCATGGGACCTTCATCATCCTTCCTACATCTTGATGCCCTTGATCTATGCGACGAGCTCTCGAAAAATATTTTGCTCCACCTCAATCCATTTCCCTCGTTCGCCTACTTCCACCATCCCGGAGCGATGAACCTTCCCTCAAACGTCTTCTTTTGTTTTCCTCAAACTTCTGGAAATATATTCTTCACCCAACATTCGGAGCTCTATTTCATTCGTGTTCGCCTCCTCTATGGTGAAAATTTTGCTCTCCCTTTCGGTGGGAATTGAAAAATGTGATATTCATACGTCCATTGAATAAAATATAGGCCGGACGCGATGGGTTGATTGAAGTCTACTTCTACATTTTCCGTTATACCTTGTAGGCGACTGAAAAGAGGGTAATTGTGGATAAATTATTCACGAATGTGTTCTGCTCTAAGCTCTAGATAAACCCAATGTTTTGCAGAGCTAATTGATGGAGACGAAATACTTTAAATTGAGTGTACTTTTGATTAAGGAAATTGAACACAGGGCGAGTGCAATTAACGTTCAAATGGGCTCGGAAATTTTTTGAT
This sequence comes from Sympetrum striolatum, assembly GCA_947579665.1. Taxonomy (NCBI): domain Eukaryota; kingdom Metazoa; phylum Arthropoda; class Insecta; order Odonata; family Libellulidae; genus Sympetrum; species Sympetrum striolatum. Next base: position 96,596,449 of record OX388341.1, on the reverse strand, counting down.
TTTAAAATCCAAATTATTCCAGAATATAGTTTTCTTTATCTCAACTACACTCCTAGTTCAATTTCACAGTGAGAAAATGATATTTGGCGAACATATCACGTAATCATTTAATGCAATTTACACTTTTCATCTTTTATAACTACCGATAGTCATGTTGACAGCGCGTTTGCCTTTGGTGAAAGCGGTCCCAGGTTCGATTCCCGGTGGAAGCCAATGTGCGAAATGACCTAAGCTGTCGAAGCACTTTTAACAATACTACTACTACTAATAATAATCCAATTCAAGTATTTAATTGATACTTTTATAAGTTCAATATAGGATATTGTAGAGGGTAGCACAACACTTTACAAATGATATTCAATGGTTGATTTATAGTATGGAAATTTGATTTGCGAAATTAAATCTTATGCATACGTATGAAATTGTAAAATAATTTGATATTTATTTAAGATGTCTTTGAAAGTAAAGGCCTAGAAAATATTTTCCCCCGATAGCTAATGGTTATAGCAACCGAATCGTAATTGGGGGATCAGATTCCGAGTCCTCGTACTATGACAACTTTTCACACCTGCCTCCTCTTGGAGTGAAAAGGTCAGTATAATAAATAATTTATCGTACGATTTCATTCTTACATTTTTTCTTAAAAAGACCAGCAATCAAAAATGCATTAAATACATTTCTTATGCATGATATTGACTTTATAATAATACCAGTTTTTTGTTTGATTCTCAACTGTGATTGCTAATAGACAAATAGATATTTCTTTGTCATACGATAAGTGCATGTCTTCTGGTAACTTCGGAAAGAATTTCGTGTAGGAATAGCGAATTAGGAAATGAAATGAAATGAATATATGAAATAAATGCTAGGATATCACGGAAGGTATCACCCGCATAGCCGTTAGATTTTAAGTAAATTTTTCCAATTTAAGCAGGAAAGTTTTCTCGCAAGGTGGCAGCAGTGCATGGCTGTCTTATTTATTTGAATGATAGCTCACAGACTGCGGAGGTCTGAGCCGCACCATCAGTCTCTGCTGGTTCCATTCGCAGGAGAAGAAAGGAGGAGATCAATTTCCCCGTCTATTCCATCAACCTCATTCTCAACGGGGAATTCTTGCAGGAAATAAGAAGAATGACTCCTGGAGTATGATTAATCTTTTTTATTAATTTGATTGGGAGAGCTTCGGTTATTTGCTATGTTGATAAATTGAGGAAGATAAACTTCCTGAGTAAATAAGGCTAATTCAAGATATACAAAATGAACTATCTCTTGGAAACGATATTTCAAGTTTAGAGATTTCGGTTGAAAGCGAAGTATTTAGGTGATCCAATTATTGAAGAAAATACGTCAATTCCCCATTAACCACGAATCTCCGTCTCTGTAAAACTCACCCATTTTTCTTTCTGTTCCCAGAATTCGCGACCAAGAAATCGAATATCCATGAATTCCATGTATGATTTCATCCAACCTCTCCCAAATAGGAGTGCGTTAAAAATGAGTAGACTAATCTTATGTTTACATAAAATTAATAAAAATAAGCATTATATTTTTCATAGAAAGTAATTGTGATTAATTAATTTTAATACGTGTGCAAGGAATTTCTACAGTACACACTTTTATGACATTTTGGTGATTATCACGTATTATTTAAGAGGAAATGAGTTTTATTCAGCCTTGGAAATAAAATTGAATCAAATGTGTTGAAAACGAATGTACCTCGTTGCTAATAATGGAAGTATATTAACAGATTCAGGTAGAATGGTAAATATTCATAAGCGTCATGTAAAAAAGATATTTTGTATCGGATGACGGTTGCGTTGATTAACAATTTCCAACTCTTGTAGTGATGAATAATTTGTAACCTATTTCTCCAAGCTTGTAAATAAGCTTGCTCTCCTCTTCGAGTCCTTCAACAAATGTTTACATGATCTATGGCTCCTTAATCATCATATATTGCGGGTAAACGAGTAAGGATTAAGGAGAGATTCTATATTCCTGTATTTTAAGAATTCATGCGACACAGTGCCGCAGGAAAAGTAAATTTTCGGGTGGTCCTTAATTGTCCACCAAATCATTCAGTGGATTCAATCCTTCCATCCAGGCAAGAGTCAAGGCGTGGAATTTGACGATTTTTTTAGAAGTGTTATCAAGAGCCCTCACGGTAGTGTTTTTCGTGCCGATATTTTTTCCAATATACTTAAAAATATAATGAGTAATGTAAAGAGTAATGAGAGACTTTTCGTGAATGACACACGAATCGACCCTATAAAAGGGGGCTTATTTTTCAATACTTTTTTCGTTACTCGAGTACTTTTGCACGGTGTGGACTCTGTATGAAAAGGTTTTGTTTTCAGCTAGAGCGCAAACAACGTTTACACAATGGAGAACACCGGTTCGATAGCAGTGTATCAGAGCTAAACGATACAGTCGGCTGGGAATTTCTTAAAGATATCAGAACTGAGTAAATGCAAAAACTATTCGAGAAATTTATATGTAACTATTTACATAAAAAATATGCGATATCGCGTTTTCCTTTTTCAGCAAACACAATTTTCGCAGCATAACATCAAAAAGATTTTGGGAGGACAAATAGCTGGTCTCTTTTTCCAGATAGTATCACATGAGCAATTATAAAAGCTATTAAGGGAGCTTTTACACCCTACCCATGTCCACTTGGCGGCTCACGGAGAATTATTTAAAAAGGGTCACAAAACTTAATTCTGCTTTAAAATCTGCTACAACAATGAATTTGGAGACACTTCATAACATTTTCACCCAACAATACTGAGTAGTTCAAGTAATGTTGGATATCGTTCCTAACATTGAAAGTAGAGGAAAAATTATGCGTGTGATTATAATGGTTCCTTTTGTTATTTTAAATTTTTTGAATGTGTTAAATCTATCTGTAACATAGAAATTGTAATTTCTTTTATTATTCGTCTTCAATGTTCATTGTTTAACTGAAGCCTCTTGTTTTTAAATACAGTTTTAAACTCTGTTTTGTCCTCTTATTTTGTTTCTTAGGAATCCGCTTTTCTAAAGACTCACTATAATAATTTAATCCGATGAAGTAATGTTCACATTGAGTAGATGAATACTATAAAATTGATATCACATGTGTTATACTAAATAGCTTCCAAACATTGAAATCGTTGGCATTGCATCGCTCTTGTTGAAAGTCACTACCTATCTCTTCAGACATAATCCAAACAAATATTTTTGTATCAGCTATTTCCGTATTTGCGTCATTTTTGCATATTTTTATCAGTTGCGGTTTTTATACATCTGTGCTGGTCAGTCGAATTATATAATAATTATGGATATTTCAAAAGACACAGGGAGGACCATCTTTGATGCAACTTGTCTATTATGAATAATATAAACAATAGATTTTACAAAAAGCATGTCATCTAATTTTAACTCATACATTTTGATTCCGTAGTTCCTTCCCATGTTAACAACGTATGAGATTAGAAATACAGTCTTTGCGATCATCAAGGGTAAATATAATTTCACCGTTTGCAAAGTTTTTTTTTTAAAGAGGGGAATAAATCGCCATCGTAGAGGAACCGAGAACCCGCATCTGCTTCCCTTTTTATGCAGCATATGGAAAATTCGATGCTCTTTTCCTTCCGCGCGATACCGGAGCTTCTTTAAGAGGTGAAGGGAAGGAAAATACCACCTGTCCCACCTATCCCCAATCTTTCTCCCATCAGTTCCGATCCTACTGCATATCCCATTCCTCCTCCCCACCATCATCCCCCTTCTCTTAGTGCTTCCTTCCGTATTCTATAACCTCTAATATATTTATTGAGAACCCTCCCACCTCTTTCTCCGTTTATTCACCTTTATTTTACTTATCTCTATTCTCGGAGCCCATTGAAGCATACGTAAAGGCAAGAATACTCATAGTCATTGACACAAACGGTGGTAATATATAGCAATTAAACTTTTAAATGATTACTGTATTAAATTAATTGCATAGTGATTTATTCATTTTTTATGAATTTTTCCTAATGAATTAACATTAATGGTTAAAATTACCTCTTTATATTTCCAGTGCATATGAGGATATTTAACATGATTAGAATAGAGGACTTTAAAACTATATACATACATTAATTCCAAAAAGGAAAGTTAATTTCTTAATATTTCTTTGGTACATCACTTATATAACTTCCCCGTCCTTCCCACCACTCCATTAAATGAAAAAATCGCATTACCTTGGGTTAAAGTCTTGATTAAAAGCCGTAAGGAATCCCTCAAGGAGATTATTGTTTACTCGTTGCTTGTGGTAATTAGGAGGTTGTTGACTACCCGATTCTGAGAATCACTTCTTGTGGCTTCATTTATGAAAATATATATTCGTTCCAAATTGATGTATTTGTGACTCCGCCGTCAGTTCCGTTATATACTGCGAGTAAATTCCTATTTTAGTTCCTCCAGAAAAAATATTTTTCTCTTTCCTCGTTACTGAGAGTTGCTCTTCCGTCTGTACACGCATCTACTTTTTTCTCCTATTCTCAGTATTCATTATCCATCTTGACATATTTCTTTATGTAAGCGTACAAAACTTAAAAATAGTACTTTTTCGAAAATACCGCTATTTTATTTAACTAAGAGTAAGCATTACCCATCTGCACGTTTGCATTACCACCCATTCCCTGTTCTTATTTAATTAACTATGAGTATTGATTTCACTTCCGGTTATTAATAGCATTCTGTTGATAGGGCTTCCCCATATCCGGTTCTTTCCCTCCCCGTATACCTGCTTCACCTTGTTCCACATTTCTCAGAGCTCAGTACTTCCTTCATTTTACTATTTGGCTGTCTCCCCTCACTTTCTCAACCTTTCCCTTGATCTTCCTCCCATTTCCTCCCGCCACCTTTTGCATTGCCTCGTTTCCTGTTTCCCTCACCTCCTCTTCTTCCTCACTCTTCTTTTGCTGTCCCCCGAACACCATCCCCACCGTTGTCTCTCGACCCTGTCTTCAATCTTCATCATTCTCCCTCGCATGCGAAGTGGTACCCTTTCTCCTTATTTCTTTCTGCCCTTCCTGAGCCTTAACCTTGTGCCATTGGCTCCCTCAGTGGCCTTATCTTTCTCTTCCTTCGGAACTTCATCCGAGAAACCCTGCCGTTGACGTGGATTGACACACGGAGAAGATAGACTGGAAGATGAAGTGGTATGAGTTCGGCTAGGAAGTCTTTTGGGGAAAGGATGTAGGGAAGATAACGAATAAAAAACAAATGGCTTCAAGGCAGATTTAGCGGGAGCCATAAAATATTTATATTCTGTGGAAGATAAAGGTTGTTAAATTTTGTGATGCGGTAGAAATAGGCCTTCTCTATTAGTGTCAATTTGATTATAGCCAAAAGGTTTATGCTACTCTTTCAGTTTGTTTTGATGAAACGGAATAGGTACTTTGGTGCATTTTTTCAGTACATTTTCGAAGAACCGACTGTTTCTAAACCTGGATTCATTTCCAAATGCTATAAATAACTTTTATTTAATGAACTTAAATATCCTTGTAACACTTGAATAAGTCTAAAAACAGGATAAACCTCAAAAGTACTTAGAATCGTCTAGTTTCTGTAATACATGGATTCACGTGCCATTGGGTTCAAGATAATAAAACCGCACCCTTTTTAGAGATAGACAAAGTTCTTTACTATCAATGATTAATAAAATTCACTCAGGAAATCTGGAATAAAATTTTCGGAAGAGCGGTTAATTTTGAAGGATGTGGATAGGATGGCTTAAACACAACTTGGTTGGATGAAAAGGGGAACCTAATTGAAGATTATTGAAACTTTTTGAGGAAAATTATAAATTAATATTCTTCTCATATGCTCCAGACATATTGTCAACTCTCACAGAGAAATGGCGTTGAAAATTCTGGAGAGCGACCAATTAATTCGTAAAGCTAAATTGAATTCGCAAGTTTTATCAGGTTCTGTTGTAGTGCGTATATTTCGTTTATTTTGAAGGAAAGAAAAATAACCCGGGCGTTTCCGAAGAAAATAAATCTACGTCTTTCATCGCAAGGAATTCATAAAAAGGAAAATTTTCATCTTTTCTTAATTTTGGTTCCTGTATAGCGGAGAGCTACGAGTGGTGCATATTCATTATTATTCCGACATTTTTTATATAGAAATCCCTGCCTTCCCCCGCTTAATAAGCGAATTTCATTACTTTCCCCCTTCTCGTCTTTATTCCGTCTCCAACCCCTGAATCAAAACACAGTTCATTCCACGTGTTTCCCGCCGTCCTACGTAACTCCCTTCCCCTGCCAAAAAGCCCTTCAAAATACCTCGGAACACCTTGATTCCTCTTACATCGCATCCGCCCATACCCTCCCCAACCCTCGAGTGAATCTTAACCCTCGCAACGCCCACCCCTTTCAACCCCTTCAAAACCCGCCCTTTACCTGATCGACTGCGGGAAGCCTTAGGAATACCTGAGAAAGGGCTCGCGAAATTAAAAAAGGGGCCTTTCGAGCCATCCCCATAACAACGGCCCCTCCCTCGCACCCCTTCCATATTTAGGGCCTCCCCTTCATCCAGGGCTAAAAAAATTCGACTTCTTCTTTAGCGGACGGGGGAAATTTTCATAAAAGGCGAAGCGATAATTCAAAACGCGCCGGCTTCCTTTATGAGTTTACTACAACAACATGGCCGTGGTAGTTAACGAAAGCAGTTCTATTGCCCCTGCACTCACAATTAGTATCCTTCAGGTATGACGCAGACATTTTCTTTAACTCTTAAACTCAATTATAGAGCCGATTTTAGATTAGGATTATTTTTTTTCTTAATACAGAGGAAATGCAATTCAATAAAAAAATCAATTAAAATGTCGATTGGAAACTCTTTTAGGTTGTTTGGGGTTGCTTTTCATTCGTTCCAGACTGAATGGGAAATAATTTTTGTATTTTGGGATTTCATTAAGGCTTCGGGAAGAAGAAAAGTAAGTACGAAATTCCTAAAAAAATCCTCCTGCGATACTCCAAAAGGCGGTTTCAGGGGTACATATGAGGATAAGAAACCATTTCAAAGACGCAGCATACATTGAAGGTTTTTCTGTAAAATAAGTTTCTTACTCTGAGTCACAAGAAATGCATGCGTGTTGTATGTTAGCTTTAGCTAAGCCTTGCACTAAACTTTCTAAATACATATTACTTTACATTATAGATAAGATTTATTTTCTAATGGATGGTATTAACTATAAGGAAATGAAGGAGATGTCGCTTAATAGGGATTTTTCAGTACACATGAACCTACTGGAAGTTAGAGCAATCATGTATGTATAATCATTTTGTGATATCTCGCACTGCCAGCCCGTATTAAAATTTAAATTCTTCCTTTTTCCGTCAATCCAAATTGGGAATATTAACATCAAATTTTGCATTAAATTAAGAACAAACGTTCGTGTACTGCGTGATAAAACAACTAAGTATGAGTTAATTTTATTTTTCTTCAAGAAACAATATATTGATAGAAATATTTGGAATGCTTCAGATATTTTATAAGTGAAGGCAAAAGAATACTGTCACTTCGGCATTTGATGTTTTAGTCAGATACTGAAATTTTCAGGCACCGTAATTATTCTTCTTACTTCTTGGATAAGTGTGAGAAAAGAGAATTCATAGTTCCCTCAACTTTTATTGAGGAGAAGCTGTATCTTGAGATGCTTCAAAATCAATTATTTCTAATGTCGTCACCCAGTTTGTCTCCTTAGCAGTTTGGGTTATTAAATATTTATTTGATCACTCCTTACGTTTAATGTTAGCCTACAGAATATATTGATGACTGTATAGTATTTAAGGTCAAAATTAATTGAGTATATTGTAGTGCATACATTCATGAAGAAAAAAAATGTCCTCAATTTCGCAACTTTACTTTTATAAACTTTTGAAAGTGATTGGATAATAGGGATAATTTTTCACAAGATTGGTCAGTAATTTAAGATTTGAGTCTTTCATGATGTACGATTTGAATAAATTGTAAAGGTCTAAACCACCTAACGGATAAAAATTCATTTAAAAAATTTCTGTTAGATCAGACCCATCCTCGGAACGTTATATTTTTCTCTTTCTTAATTGGGGCTTAAGGAATACCTAAGTCACTAGACACGTCTATCAGCATGAGGTTATGGATTTAGTAGAACTGTTCGAGACGCTCTATATTTTATAATTAATAAAATCATATTTACACCGTATTTAAGGGAATATGTAGAAACATAAGAGATTAAATATAGTACAATTATTTCATAAATTTTTACTCTAATGAATACCGATGATAATCAGTCACAGAAGGATCAAAATTTCTTTGATTTAAAATTTCATAAGATCTTTAGATATGGGATAGAACATTAACAAAGTGTAGTGTGATATTTTTCTCTTAAAAAAATGTTTGAGGCATATTCTCAAAAGAATTTTTTTATTCAAGACTTGACAGAAATCTAGAGAGTTTCATCAAGGAACTGTTACTGTTCACATTTTGAGGTGAAAAAATATTCAAACTTAATAAGCCATTATAATGTCATTTCCATGTACATTGCAAAAGAGACGCTTTAATCTTTGTAGTAATATCATTAATTACATTCCTATATTAGATTTTATAATAATTGTAATTAGTGCTCTTGATATAATTCTTAATTTTAACATATGCTTTTTAAATCTTCAACGCGAAATTAATGTGGAAACACTGGAAAGTATGAAGTACTAGCCATCGAATTCTAGATGTGATAATGTTTGCAAACTGCATTCTTAATAACAAAATGGAGGGATGTCTACCTGAAACCCTTTCCTAGAATAGTCTTTTTTGTCACAAATGCTTGAGAATTCCCTGATTTGATTCGCTGCCACAAGAGCTTAGCAAGTGCCCCATGGGCAAAAGGAAAAATTCAGCCTCAGTTGGCAATTAAATTGGCTTCCGTATAATAATACAGACATAATCAGCTCCGTCGCCCTCAAAATCTCCGACGTCTGGGCACAAAGAACAGCCGCCATTCAATGTTCCGAAAATTGAGCCCGCGTACAATTTAATAGTCTTTTCCGCCAAAGCGCTGCCAATCTCCGGAATTGTTTCCCACTCTCTTTAGGAGACAAAAGATGAGGTTTCAAAGAAGTTTCCCTCGCGGAATTCTTCAGCGGGCAAGCCCGTATGTTCGCACACAAAGGCATACGTTCTTCTCGCCTCCCTCTTTTTTGGCCCCTTTCTCTAGCATTTAAAATGCGAGCGAAAACTTTTAATTGGAGTGGGGGTGGGCGTGGTCGAGTGCGCCTTCACTATGTGTTTTACGGGGATGCAAAGCGAAAATGCGACTTAATTGGATGTTCTCTTTTGCGGAACGGAAGTTGTCCCTTGGCGTTCCTTTTTGTCGCGGAGCCCAAGATTTAACTTAGCAAGGAATTGTACGTGATCCGGGAAAGACGAGATTCTGTTGATAGGATAAAAGTCGTTTACGACTTTAGATTATATTTATGTGCATATGGAGGTTTATTTGAGGAGCTAGGTTTGTCTGATTCCTTCAAGATAAAAATTTTTATGGACAATGTAGCAGTTGAATAATTTTGTGAAACTAATGGCCGATCTTAGCAATTAATATCGCTAGAAAATATTAGACGTTTGAGCAAATTAACCGGATGAATAAAAAGTTGATTAGGTATTGTTTAAGGTGTGAAATATATCATAAATACGCGAAAGTTAAACTGAAATATTTTATTAACGATGCAGAATCACGTCAGAGGTCACACGCCTATTGGGTATACTGGAGGCAGTGGCACAAGCCTAGAGCACATTGCATTGGTAACATGTAGTCTACGTATAAGCTACTACACTGTATTGCTGCCTTTTCTATGCCACAATGGATACCCTTTAGGTATTATTTAATGCAATTCCCCAGTTTTTCAACGAAACTGTTTCAATGTTATGGCCTCCATCGGGAATAGAACGTAAGACTGCCTATACGAAAGGTAAACGCCTTATGCGCTAATTTAAATGCTACCTAAGGTCTATGAAATACTTATTAATGCATCTTTTAATTTAATCTTATGTAAATCTATGCATATTTCTCTCATGAGGCAAGATACCAAAATTTATGAAGTATTACCATTTTTTGTCATCCGATATTGTTTTTTTTATAACTACATGAATTTAGAAGGTAGTGCTTCTAATGATATAATTCTTAATAACATCAATTTAATTTTCATAAAATGTATTTTTTGTTTAATTATATTTTCTTTAATTTTATATTAGAATTGAAATTTGAATTTTTAACGAGAGAATTTATTAAAACACTTGAATGCCCATTTAATTACGAAAATAAGACTAGATTACTGAGATGAAGAGATCGACTTGTAATGGATATAGGAATACCGGAAGATATACCAATACGATAATATTGATTGAATGAATAAATGCTTTAAACCATTTAGTTGGTAAAGTACCCCTCACCGTAATGCACTTAAAAAAGTAAATACCCTTGGTATTGATATAAACTGTGTTCGAAATATCTACGATCCATTGATGATAATAAGTTTCATAATTTCCTGAGATGAATTTGTCTCGTATATAACAAAAAAGAGAAAGGGAAAAATAATCTGAAGAGATTCATCTCGAAAGATTTGAATAACCCAAAATCCCTTCAGCTTTCGATCGATACCCGTTACACTAATTGAGATGTTTTGAAATCTGGAGGAGATATAATTTTTTCATTTCATAAGGGACGTAAATAAGTTCTATCAAAAAGAAAATAAAGCATTCAGTGCCTCTCTTTGGATTCGTCCTTCTCAGTCCAAAGGATGAATCGATAATGAGGTGGGAAGAGGGATAACTTGATCCAAAATGCATTATTCATGGCTTCAATTTATTTTTGGAAGCGCTCAGTTCAAATCCCTCCCACACACCATCACTCATTTAATCTAGCCCCCTCCCAAAGTTCCCCATTCCACAGTTCCCCTTCCGATGCCAACGCTCTCCATCTCTCAGTTAACCACCCAATATCTTTTCTAGCGACATTCTAAATGGACTTTTCTCAATGCGTCCCCCGGGTATTTTCCGCAGACTCATCTCACTAAATTCTTTTCTTTCCCGGATTTTCCTTTTCCCTTGCCGCGCCTTTTCCTCCGATATAAAATATTCTCTTCCATAAAGTCGTGGATTAAAGCGAGTTAGGGCAAACTTGAATCCCAAAAATACCTCTTTTGAGTATTATTTGCGGTATGTGAATTGAAAGGAAATTTCTAACGTCCATCAAATTCAAAAGGGACCTTTCGACTTACTTAAAATTTTGTGGCTAAAATATTTCTCAAAGTATCGGATTCTTTATGCTAAATACCACATTCTTAACTGATTGCTTCACTGTCTATGAATTAAAGTTCTATATCGATGGCATTGTTTCAGATCAGGAACTTTGTGTTCTTACATGGAGTAAATCTGAAATGAATGCATTAATATTTTTGAGTATTTGAGTGAGTAGTGAGTGTTTGGAAATACATACAGCCAAGTTTTCTTGAATTATCTTTGACGAAGAGCAAAGGTAATGGTATCCTTTGGTATCCATAAAGCAAAGTTCCTTGCGCGTTTGCCAATGAATGACACGACCCAACTCGGTAAATGTGCACGATTTTTTCTTTGATTCAAACTTTTCCTCAGCCAAATCACCTGCTACTGCAGATTAGGGACGATGAGCACTCAATACATGGTGATGAAGCCGATACGCTAACCACCTTTCCTTTGTGGCATTACTTCCATGTGCTGTAGTCTCTACTCCTTTTTGATTATAGTTCCCTGAGTATTCTATCTTTATGAATATCCCTAAAAAAAATCTGATGTGGCCAGCACATGACTTTCTCCATATATATAAGATGTAAATATTTATCTACGAAAGTATTTTCGAACTCTGTATTCCATCTAAACTTTGAAGATGAGTGATTAATTTATATCATATTATCTTTTACGTCACAAACATTATAAATAATGTTTTTCGGGACATGCTCGATGAAAAACGATGAAATGGCTATTCGCCCACAGCGCCCAGAGCGCTCATGAAGTACAAAATCGGCAACTTCCGGTTTATCAGTATTTCATGAATATCTCCTAAAAAATCAGTTTTACAAAAATATATTTCAAACAAAAGTTATAGCAAAATTTATTTTCTAAAACTATTATAATTAATAGTATATACCTAAATATCATATTTATTGAGATATTTTGAAAACCGGAAATGAGCTTTGAAGAATGAAGCTCGACTTCCGTTGTACTGATTTGCTCCAAAAACTAATCAACTCTAAACACACCAACCAAAATACTATATATGAAATTTGGTGTTGATCCGACAATTAATTTTCATGTTAGATCGCCCACAAAGTACATAATAGCTACTTCCGGTTTATCAGTATTTCACGAATAACTTCTAATCAACCGATGATAAAAAAATATGTTAAATACAAAAGTTATAGTAAATTACATTATCTAAAACTTTTATAAGGTACACAATATACCTATCCATCATATTTATGGAGATATTTTGAAAACCGGAAATGAGCTTTGATGAAGAAAGCTCGACTTCCGGTCAACCGATTTACTCCAAAAACTAATCAACTCTGACAGCACACAAAACAGTACTATATATGAAGTTTGGTATTGATACGACTAATAGTTTTCACGTTAGAGCGCCCACTAGCACACACACACATACAGACACACACACACACACACACACACACACACACACACACACACACATACACACAGACATCATTCCGAAAATGGTCAAAACGTGTTCTAGGGACCCCGAAACGTGTATTTCCGTTGAAATCTCAAAGTCGAATTTTTTCATGAAAACAATACTTTCTCTATACTTCGTATATGGAGAAAGTAAAAATATTTGAAAAGTTTTACAAGGGTGGGATTTAACACCGTTCTTTTAGATAACGAGTTATTGTCAGTGAAGTACAAAGTGACAAGAATACCTTTAAACAATATTTGCACTCTTGATGAGCTCAATTCTTTCTGGGTAATTTTACTCGGAGTAATCTTCCAACGCATCCAAGTTAGAAATTTTATATCCGAGTGTTGGGTGGTAGCAGTTTTATTTCTCAGTCATAACTGGTAAATTAGGATATCGAACTTCAGGAAAAGATGACATGAGAGATTTATTCAAATAAGAAAGGTTATGTTGATTCGCCGTTAGAATTAATCGCAATAAACAAAAAATATCATCATTCTATTTTACAGTATGCTTACACATATTGCACAGCCAAATCTTGAATTTACTCATAATTTAAGATAACGTTAGAAATTTATCATTTCATAGTGAGACTTTCTGAAGTACCTACATATTTATTTCAAGTGAAAGTCTCCTATTATATGTTTCAAGTCTACATTTTTTAGTAATTTCGATAATAGTATTTTGTAAACTTAATGTAACTGTTTTAACTTGTTAATACAAGCTCAAGAAAGCTTCATTTCATTTCCTCATCAATTAGCATTTAAATGGTTTAAAATTTGAGATACTCTATTCATTACATTTTATTACTGATTGGTTTTAATTATTACAAACTTCTTACGCTAGTAATAGTAATTACGCGTCACACAAATATTCATCTCACATTTTAGCCAAAACGGCGTGTGACTGCAGCATAAAACACTATAATGAAAATATGTCGATTAATTGATCTTTTAGAAATAAATAGTTGTTCGTTATCTCGTTTACGTATTTTACCAAATAAAATCCCAGATGATCGATTTAACCGATGGTAGTAATCAATGATTTTGGAAGTTACTGTGATATGAATTCGTTTTGGCCCCTCATCATTGTTCTACATGGACATTTTTCGCTCATAGCCTTCAGGTTAAGGCTTGAAAGTATATAATCCCACTCCATATTTCGCTGGAACACTCAAGGAAGAACACTCTTAGCAAGAATTGTCCATAAACCCTACGTAAATTAGGAATTTCATTTCTTTCTTTTGGCCTCGATTCTTGGAATCAATTCTAAAAATCTGATGTGGCCAGCACATGACTTTCTCCATTTACAAGATGTAAATATTTTTCTACGACAGTAATTTCGAACTCTATATTCCATCTAAACTTGGAAGATGAGTGATTAATATATATACATTATTATCTTTGACGCCAAAAACATTATAAATAATATTTTTCGGGACATGATCGATGAAAAACGATGGAATTGGCCTTTCGCCCATAGAGCCCAGAGCGCCCACAAAGTATATAATCAGCAACTTCCGGTTTATCAGTATTTCATGAATACCTCCTAAACAATCAGTGATACAAAAATATGTTTCCTACAAAAATTATAGTAAATTTTATTTTCTAAAACTTTTGTAATTAATAGTATGTACCTAAATATCATATTTTTGGAGATATTTTGAAAACCGGAAATGAGCTTTGAAGAATGAAGCTCAACTTTCGGTTGACTGATCTACTCCAAAAACTAATCAACTCTAACGACACCAACCAAAGTACTATGTATGAAATTTAGTGTTATTACAATGAATGGTTCTCATGTTAGAGCACCCACAAAGTACATATCAGCTACTTCGGTTTATCGGTATTTCACGAATAACTCCTAATCAACTGGTGATACAAAAATATGTTAAATACGAAAGTTATAGTAAATTACATTATCTAAAACTTTTATAAGTAATACAATACACGTATATATCATATTTATGGAGATATTTTGAAAACCGGAAATGAGCTTTGATGAATGAAGCTCGACTTCCGGTAAACCGATTTACTCCAAAAACTTATCAACTCTGACAGCACACAAAACAGTACTATATATGAAGTTTGGTATTGATACGACTACTATTTTTTACGTTAGAGCGCCCACTAGCACACACACACACACACACACACACACACACACACACACACACACATCATTCCGAAAATGGTCAAAACGTGTTCTAGGGACCCCAAAACGTGTATTTCCGTTGAAATCTCGAAGTCGAATTTTTTCATGAAAACGATACTTTCTCTATACTTAGTATATGGAGAAAGTAAAAATGGAGTTCCTTATCTCTATAGTTTTAGTTAGTTTCTTTACTATGTTTTTTCGTCATAATATATATGTGAGTTACATTACTATCCACATATGAGTGTATTTCATCGCAATTGATATTCACTCCGTCTATCTTCTTTCTCCGGAAGAACATATCGAAAATAGTTTTCCATCTCTAACATATGTCACCTAGAAAAAAAGGTCGGGGAATTTACATTTTCTTCGAGCAAAGCGAGACTAATATTTTTTTCCACCCAGAAACCAACCAATATTCTCATCCAAAAACCCCGCCAAGGCAGCGCTCGTAAAATATATTTTTTTCTATCCCAAACTTTCACCCTCCCGCACCCACGTATTTCTGCTCCTGATCATTTCTCACGCAACAACACCAAAGGCTCCGTCACGAGTTAAAAACACAGCAGCACTCAGACATATTTAGAGGCCCCGCCGACAATGGACACCTGTTCCCTGATCCAAATGATACTCATCCCTTGCACGCGTTCGCAAGCCCAGTGCTCCATTCTCCCAATGCATCATTCCAGCCCTGCTGTATCTAACCTGCCTCCTTTCAGCTTCCCCTCTTCTCTTTATCATTCATTTCACTCTCATCTCTTCCTTTCAATTTCCTCTTATACTCTCATTCGCTTTTCCTTCCTTTTACTCAGAATTTTACTATTACTATTTGAGTATTTCTAAATCCTTTTCCAAATTATGTATGCATAATTTTTACTTTGCATCTCCGTACAACTATACGTCTTTCGTTTTTCTGCTCTGCTATGATTCCGTTCTATAAATATGAGACGAGATAAAAACGCGAAACAATTAAAAAAATAGAAATATTTCTTCACTTTTCTAAACTAACATTGAAGAGATGAGCTCGAAACTAGATTAAATAAAACTTACTTTTTTGTGTCTATATCGTAAATCCTTCGTTTTATTGTTGCAGACACCTCGATAGAATCGCAACTAGCATTACGCAAGTATTCACTTAAATAATATTACAGTTATATGATGTTATTTATAAACATAAATCATTAAATTTATAACTTTTCATGCATAACGTAATTCCGATAGTGATGCCCCACCTAAGGAAAAAACTTCATAACAATAACTTCAATGTTAACAAAAATAGGAAACTGCGTGATAGAATATAGCATTTATTAACAATATCTCAACAAATTTTGTTTAAAAACATTTTCACCAAAAATATTAAAATTTTTCTGCATCCATGCATTTGGCCATCCCTCCCGAGTGTCCGGGTGAGAGGCCCCACCTCTGTGGGAGAGATGCCTCATTAGCTTAAACTGAATTTACTCTGGAAAGCGCTTGTTATATGACAATATTGTTAAATTTAACTTGAGGTTAGCTTCTAAATAAACGTTTAATTTAACTTTAAAACATATTTTGAAGTTTAATTGCAAAAATTTAGCCAAAAATTGTAGTACAGTTAGAAATCAATATTCATTTAAAATTATAATGAAATTTGCTATTGGTATGAATGGAAGACAGAATAAACATCGTCGATATGCGTGAAGTGAACTTCAAACGGGAGTCCGTTTTTTAAAGTTAAACGCAAAAAGCCCATTCCATGGCTTTTCTAGTTAATTCCTCGAATATTCGATGGATACCATCTTTCCAACCAGTATTGCTGTCCCTTCCTTCCTTCCTACCAAGAAAAGTATCTTATCACCTTTTAGTTGTGTACTCAGAAATATAATAAAAATATTTATAGGTGCGAAACAGCAATGCATAGCTGTAGCTACGAGCCACCTTATGAAGGAATTGACGAGGATGGAAGGTGCTACAAAACAGCTTATTTTTTTCTGAATTTTCCTCATTTTCTATTCCCATTGGAGACATCACAGCCTCTTCTAGAGGCATATAAATAGCATATTGAAGCTTTGTAATCAGAGTTTTTGTAAGTGACATCTTTTTACGCAAAAATACAGTCCTTTTAACTGAAAAAATATGATAATTTTGATGTTTTTGTCGAAATTTCATATGTTTGGGAAGAAAATCAAACAAAAGATAATTTTTGATTTCGAAAAAAATTATATTTGTATAAAGATAGCACTGGGGCATCTATCCTGAGAAGAGGTGAGGCGTCTATCCTTTCAGTACGGTAGAGATGCCCTCACAGCCAGTAGGGCTACATCATGTCCAAAATGGCCAGACACTGCACGTGGATATAAGATGAACATATAGCTACAAGTTTTCGCCCTTTAATTCAAATTATTCAAACATTTAAACAGATGCCAACCAGAAACATTATACTTTACCTTATAACTGGGCGGAAAAAACAGTACCTACTTGAAATGATGTTAAGAAACTACGTAAAAAAATAATCTCCGTGAAACTCTTGCAGATAGACGGGTGCCTTCCAATTGACTTGACGAACTTCGTCAATAGAGCAATATTTTTGTTTCCTTAAAAGTATACGACTGGGGCATTTCTCCCGGTGGGGCATCTCACCCGGAATTACCTTACTTGTACCTGCAACCTGTCCACAAAAACTCCCACGCTAGAGAGTGGGTCTTAATAGCAAATGATTTTTTCAGCGATTTTCACGCATGTATCTATTTTTCACTCTCTCGTTTTGTATCTGCCAAAGTAAAGAGGTAGCATAGTATCTAATTTATTTTCCTTAAGCCTATTTTCCAAATAATCTGGAAATAGATGCTATTGACGAAGAATTACGTATTGACGGCTTCATTCCTAGAAAAGTGTTCCATAATATGTACAAAAGCCTTAATCCAACTTGAAAGACTGATATAAGCTCCACTTCCACTAAATAAAGTGGAAGAGTGTGTATAAAGTGAATATAAAGATACAATCGGTATCATGCAACCCCCCTGCTACGTCGGTCGATCCGATAATGACCGTAAGTTAAGAGAAATAGATGCTAGGACGAATCGTTTTAGAGATTCATTCTTTCCGCAAACAATACGTGACAATAATCGAATAAGGAAGTAATTTAGATTCAACTGGTGTTTACACCTCCTGCCACACGCCGAAAGGCGGCTTGTAGGGTATTAATGTAGATGTAGATGTAGATAAATTTTGTAATATATTGCTACACTGTCACATGATTAAAATTAGGCGAGGAACGATTACTTTGCATGACGCAACGGTACTTCTCAGTATCAATCTATTTCTATTTATGCTAGGAAGGTAAATTTATAATTTTATTAATATAGAAATATTGTAATTTTGCATTGGGAATCTAAAGTTTCTCCAAAATGTCTTCGTATATTCCAAGTTTCAATGATTTGAACCAACTTCTTGCAGTTTACATTTGCGAAAGCAATTTTTTTAAATATATACACGAAAATATCTTATTGAGTACATTTATTTGTAATAATTACACCTGTGAGTAAGTCACTGGTGGATAAATGAAGTACCAAAACCAATGGTTTTAGTCTCATTTCATTGAGCTGTTTTCATGAAGTGCTCGTTTATTTTTATGAAACACCTCAACCAATCCATCAATGTCGAATTCCTATAGCGAAATGTTATATTAACTCTCTGCTTTGCGGTGATTAGTAATTTTGGATTTTGTACTCAAATTTTCTGTTCAGCAATTTTATTTTTATCAAGCAGAATAGGTAGTAGGTAATTTGCGTTGATTGCTGCTAATTCCATTAAATTTTACACTCCAAGCAGTCAAACGAGTTGCTCCCCTCTGTCCCTTTTTCCACTCTATTTCCTCATCGTTCCTATTGCCTCCCTTAAATTTTCTAGTTCGATTCTCTTCACCCTTCTTTGCTAGTATCTCAGCAGCCACCACCGCCATCAGAGGCCTCTTTGTGTTTTGCCTGATCCTCCGCTTCATGCTAATACATTCCTCGAACACCACCAACTTGAGTACTTCCCTCTTACGTCCTCTTGCTTTACTTAGTTTCCGATATGCTCTAACATAATCCCTCTCCGTCTTCATACTTCAACACACAATGCGAATATCCTTTCGCCTCCCTGCATTATGGTCTCGCATGAATACCGTCCCACATTCTTCTATTAATCTCTATCGACTACGAGTCCGTTATTGGTTTTAACCGTCTTTCTCAAAGCTATGATAAACCATACCACCTCCCGATTATTCGAGGCGCAACTACGCCCCACGTTCTTTTAATTAGAACGTTAATTTTTATCCATTTGTGTATGCACACGTTCAGATTTTTTCAAATAATATATTTTATTAAGATGGCTGTGTATTTATCAGTTACGTTAGAACAAGGTTGTCGTGGGAACAAACATTTCAGGCAAGTTTTTTTTAGTAAAGGTAATATTAACATTTTATCGACTAGTAGTTAATTTATTTTCATCAATTTGTTTTAGGTTATTTTTTAAACAGATTTTCCATAGTTTAATTTTTCCGTACTATTTTTTTCAAAACTTTCAGATCAATTCGATTAATTATAATTACGTATTTTCTTCAACTCAGAGTTTTTCTCGCGTAATGAATTGAGAGGTTTCAATTCGGAATATAATATATTTTATATTTTTTTAATTCGTATCACAATACGATTTCTTCTAAAAATTATTTAAGCATTTTATACCCATGTATTATCAAGATTTACTCGAAAAAATAGATAATAAGATCTTTTATTTCGATGATATGGAAAATCGTGTATTTTCCCCGATAATTGTTGAACATTGTCATTGTGAATAACATTAGAAGATACCACGAAGTGAAGGTAGAAGTAATCCATTATTCGTTTAAAATTTTCATTGTTTTTACATCGAAACAAAATTTTTGAGAAAAGTATTAAATAAATTTATTTATAAGTTGCATTTGTTGTCTATACTAGCTACTATATTTCCCTCAATTAATTAATGCATTCCCTATATTCCTGCCGTATCTTTTCATTCATTCTCCCATTTTTCTCCTTCCTTCACTTTCTCCTGCACCCCGTTTCACTTTCCCTCCCCCCATTGTCTCTCCCTCGCCTCGTCACTTCCTTTCCCTTATTCTCAAGGCCTCCCGAAAACCTTCGGGTGCGGTATAAACTGCTCCCACGGGAAATCACCTGATTGAGATCCCTCTGCATTCCTAAAAGGGAAGCCGCGTTTCCTAGGCGCCCATTAGGCTTTCTGTGTGTCTTCCCTCCCGCCTTCTTTGAAGTGATGCATGGAGAAGAGTTTGCGAGGCATTTTGGGGAAATCGAAGGGGTGGGGTTGGAAAAAAAGATTTTCTTAGAGGCGTCAAGGGGTAAAAAGTAGAATGGAGTTGTAACGCCGTGGAGGGCGTGAGTAAGACGGAGTGGATCGAGGAGGCGGTAATTTAGACAAATGGCAAAAAGAGCAAGGGGAAAAGAAAAAAAATCAGCCAGGGTTTGATTGTTCTCGTCTTACTCTCCAAGGATATGTTAATGTACCCTCTTTCGGATCTCGTAATAATTAAAAAAAATCCGGCCGATGGGCCCGAGTTTTTTTTTCGTAGAGGGAGAAAAGAATAATTGATGTTCTCCGCGTCGAGTGTGCTTTTGATGATGAAAATGGCGGATCCCAAGAGGAAAGCAGGGAGACTGATTTGTTCGCCAATGCATTCCGGGTGTTATTCGAAATGCTGCTGAAATGGATTCGCGGAACGAATGAGCGCGATGGATTTTTTATTAGGCAGTTTGGCGCCTTTTGGGAAATATTACTGGATGTTTCTCGTTTGGATTGGAGTCACGACCAAAATGGCGAATCTCGGAACTCTGAATATTTTAAACAGCCGTGTACTTTCGTACCATTCCAGGCGAATGATATGCATTACCTGGATTTGCGAGGGAATTCCTTTATATATCAGAATTTGTACACAATAACACTATTAATAGGAAGTTACATCAGGAAGGATTATCTTATAATTATAAATGGAAATTGGTGATTTTTACTTTTAACTTAGTTAGAAAATTATCTTTATCTCAGTAGTCCCAAATCGTAAAAATATCATCTCGCTTCCATAATGTATTATAGGAATTTAATTGGAATTGAAACTAAGTGATATTCGTACCCAGCAAGCCGCATCCAGGCGTATGGCAGAAATGTAAAGGTTTAAGATATCATCTTATTTCTTCTAAAATATTCCATTAAGTTCACTAAAACTATAGCTTGTAAAAGTGACTCGTCTTTGTTCAGTATCCTCTTGCTTTGTACTCAATTTTTTGGCTTCGAATCTTGTTTTGTTCCATAATTTTGTTTTGATTCCCAAAATTGAAATTTAATCCTTAGGGATTACTTTTGGATAAATGAAACATTCTTTTATTCCCGGTAGGTCAAGATTTCATATTCAATAAAGAAGATATTCTAGATTCTAACATAACAAGATAAAATACGCGTGTGTGCTGAGGATTACAATCAATGAGTCAAAAACAAAATTTATGCTCAGCTATTATATTCCGGCAGATATTTTTCGAAATGAATAATAGAGTCCTAAATTTTTCAAAAATTGATAACTATAACAATAAATTATTTATTTCACAAAAGCTACATTTCTACAAATAAGTATTTGCATTTGTATTGTTATTGCATTGATATGAAAAATATATGCAAAGATATTTGAAGCGTCATCTTTTAAATCACATACAGCGGTAGAATTTTCTGTATACGCCAGAATAAAGTCGGATATTCGCTGCGCCGACGAAAACAATTTTCGCTCTATGCTAAAACGAAAAGAAAAACAAAATTGTAAATCACTTTTATCCTATATCTGAAGCAGAAGCTTTTAAAAAATGACCAATTTCCATTGCAACGTTCGGAGGCAATAAATCTTTCTTCCACGGGACGCGATAGTTATTTTAAGCATATTTATTTACGGCCAGTGCATAAAGCTCTGTTTAAGACCGTAAAATATGCTCATCCAGCATAAATCAGTGTTTTGTTTTCGTGAGCTGTTATCGAATTGCTTTTCCATTCTCACGCGAGGACCAGTTCGTGAGAAAGTGAATACGAAAAATGTCAAATAAATTTACAACGGGAGGAAATATTTCGCCCTTCTACAGTGTGACTCCGTTAGAATGTGGAAAAATACGGTCTTTCGAAAAAATTACGAGCTATCGGCGTTTCCTCCGTCACGACGGCACACGCCTACAACTCACTTTTAATCAATGGCCTCGCCAATCCGGGTCCGAGAACCACCGAGTCACAGCTCTTCCATTTAAAAAAGAACATCGCGTCGGGATAATCTGATTTGTTGTTAAATATGAACTATGGTAACGTGAGTAGATGCTACTTTTTAATGATATTTTCTGGGATTAGTATGGTGAATATTAATTTCGAGGTACAGAAGTGAGAAAATGAATATACTTCATTTACATATCACCAATGACTCAGTCGATGAAACACTTGGAATAGTTACCGAAACGTTATTGAAAACACATTTCTGTTGTTTTGAATAGAATTTGGTGAGATATTCCTTTAATTGAATTTTTCACCACTGATATTCATTTCCAATATCGTTTCATTTCATCCTTAATATACATTGTAATTCTTCTTTATTTTTGGGCGTAATTTAGACAAAGATGGCACTATTAATGGTAATGGTAGAGCCACACTAGTTATTTAGTACATATCATGTGCATGTGTAATCGATCTCTAAGAAGTCAAGAATTCCCACTCCAAGGGCTAAAATCTCAGTACATTGTTAAAGACCTTGTTAGCCTTGCAGGTTATAAGTTATTTTTCAATGGTTAAAATATTTATTTTTCTAATTTCTGTTGGAAATATGAGTTATTTTTGGGAGAGACAGATATTTACCATTATAATGAAAAGAAGGAAGAAAATGTTAGACTCATTCACATCAACATGCTATGTTCATTGATTAAATTTGGTTAATTAAGTTTATTAATGTGGAGCGTCTTCCCCTTGACGGCCAATTTTATCGCTGAACCGGTATAGTCTTCACATTCCAATCGTTCTCTTTACAAATCCAGGAGAAGTAGGCCCGTAACGATATATTTTATGGTATATAACGTATATTTAGTCTATTACTTAAAGTTATTATAGGGTTATTGATTGCAAATTCCCGATTGATAAATTGGAGCAAGTTGAGAGGCTTACTAAAGGCGATCCCTTTGAATTCTAAGGTTTCTTGGGAAAGGTCTTAGGTAAACCGAGCTGAATTGGTCCTGCAGTATATCACTTCCGCTTCTATAGAGAACGAAATTTCGATGCCTTCTGACAGTCAAAGCCTACTTTCATGATTAAGGCTTCCCGACTGACTAATTAAGTATTAAGCTATAAATTGATTCCGTCGCGTTCAGCAATTACGATGATTTCCCTAGTGAAAGAACGAAGCTGCATCTCCAATGCTTTTAGCACGAATAGATAATTATTAAATGTCCTCATAAAACGTCGCAAATCTCCTTATTTAAAAGATAAAATTGGCAATGAACATTTTATAATTTTCAATGTGTGAATTGGTACGACTATCATTTACCATTCTGAAACGGAGAAGTGTACGGAAATTTAGAATGGTTTCCTTCACTTTATTTGGAATATTAATTAAGGAAATCTATCAGATACCTCTTAGAAAACACTTTTTGGGTGTGATAGAATACATTTTATTGGCAACTGAATTAATCTGAGAGATTCTCACTTACATTTAATTAGAAGCCAAATTCCATCCGTTAATTTATTGGTATAAAAAATTTAAATCACGTAACAAAAGGAACCAATACGTAATTTGACACTGGTGGTGTTTCATATTTTTGACGCCATAATGACAGGTCTTCATATGGTCAACGCGTTCCTCGAGCCATATGTTCGATATCGAGGTCTAGGTTGAACATGTACTCTGATCGAAACTGGGAATGCGCCATTTTGGCTCTCGAAAAAAAACAAAAGCTATGGAAAAATTTGAATAACGTTATTTCAACGCCTTATTCCGAGGGCTTCCATCCAATATCTTTTCTAGAAAAAGACCTCCTGGGTTATAGAATTATGCACGGCCTATGCCTCGGAAAGAGAACAGATGCAAGCCATTCCTTCCTCGTGTTTTTCCCTTTCGACGACTCCCAAAGTGGCCAGGTGCGAATATCTCTGTCTTTCTGTTTCCCCTGTCGCCCGCTGGGGGTCAGCGAAGAGAGAGAAAGTGTGTCCTCGTTGACCCCTGGAGCAAAAGGGAGGATGGATGGACGAGGTGAAAGGGATACAGAGGTGGGAATAGAGGGGGCGAGGCCTTCTCTAATTGGGTGATTTAGTTTAATCTCGTCTGGGCTGGAGAAAGCCTCGTGGTATCAAATGGCCTTTGTCGCGTGATTCGCAAGGGTTTCCAAACTTTTAGCCATTTCAGGGAATGAGCTGAGAAGATTTAATATGGGCTTGCGCGACCTCCAGGTGTGTGATTAGAGTTTATCTGTCGGTGGTATAACTCAGGATTCTTCCGCGAGGTGTGAAAGAGGAGCTGTTCGGTGTTGAAAGAGGACTCGAAAAAATTATAGAGACAATCATTGATAGTTACGGACCATTTCGTAGCAGTATTCAGAAGATCATTTGCATAATGATCGGTATATTTGTTAGCGATCGTTTTGAGGAGTAAGCAACCAAATAAATACCATAACTCGCAATTACTTAACTGCTTATTTACAATGAGAAGAATGCGTAAAAATTAACTTTGTATATTAAATTCAACATCCCGTCCTACAAGAGTTAGCATTGCTTTAAATAATGCTATATAATATGGACTCATTATATACCAGATAGATATCTGATGACATTCAAAATTTTAAATGATTAAGAAAGAGGCAAAATTAAACAGGAATACATCTTTTTACCATCCTCCTTCCTAAAAGTTTCAAAGGTAAAATCTGATAAGAATGAATTCACATACACATTTGATGCTTAAATGGCAATTCTAATGGAAGAACGAGTTAGTACTGTTAATTAGAACTAATTAAGTCTCTCTTGATATTGAAGAGAAAGTTACCTGACTTGATTTCCCTGGAATTACTTTGTTTAGATAATTTAGGCTTTAAATAATGGTTTTATCACGTAACGTAAAATTTCACGAATTACAAAAGCATGAAAATACATCTAATATACCTCCTCAAACCAGCGTCGCCTGATAGCAAATGCAAGCTTATTTCAACCAGGAGATGGGAAGTGCTAAAACCAAAGTCACTGATTACTGCCCCATTCATTGGGTTTGCTAGGATTGAGTGAACGGTACTTTTAAATCCCCCTCTCAGTAATTAGAATATGAAATACGGCAACGGCTCTTATTTAAGCCGCCATTTAAATCTCAAGCAGCAATAACAGTTTTTGTCCTTCGATTACCTCAAATACTCTGGACTGGAATTAAAATTCTCCACAATATACGAAATCAATGAATAGCGCCGACTGAGTTCCTTTGGCTTTAATCCGATTTGCATGAATCTCGAAGCAAATAACCGTTTCAATACACGGCATACATCTAAATTAAGTGGGTTTGGACAGGGGATGAAGAGATGCTGCAACCGCCGCATACGTTTTTGAGTCATAAATCCGGATTACGATTTCGAAAAATTAAAAACGGCCAGGCATAAAAAAATGTCGTATTCATAAATATTCAGATAAAAAATTGTGGAATTCATTACGAATTTCAAGAGATGTACCAATTGAAACTGTATTATATTTGATTTATGTCCAAAAAATAGTACAATTACCTGCTGTACGAGATATTGAAAAATAACAGCAAAAAAATTCTACTATTTTATCATTCAACTGCGTTGTTCAAATGTTTATTCTTGTTGTTATAATTTTCCAAATCCCCTTTTCGAGAGAAGCAATTGCTTCTTTTGTTTGTCTTATTATACGTGACATAAAATTTCTCGAAAATATGAATGCGAGCAATTGAAATATAAATTGAATTTCTCCAACAGAATATGGCATTAATCACAAATATTTTTCTTGTAAATATCATATAAATTGTAAATGTAACGCAGTTTAGAAATGAATGTCTTCTGTATTCTGCCAGGTGTAGGTATATTGGTTACGAATTATAACAGGTTCTGGAAAACTTTCGTTAACATTTTCATTTCCGAGAAGTTTTCTACTTAGTTGAAAGGTTTTAATTTGAATAGCATTATTTTTCAAACATGCTACGTACTAAACGTTCAACAATTTAAAAAACTTGAACCTTTAATTGTTTTAGTTCAATGGTTACCAGTAGAGTTTCCATTCAATGGAATTGAAAATAATGTTTTAAGTAAAAACATCAATTAAAGTTAAAAAGAGGACATAAATATTCATAACGCTTCTTGGAAGAAGATCAGTTGTTTCATATAATTTATAGTTTCATACAATGTTTCGGATACAATCTCTGGTTTTATCCCTTTACATAATGAAGAATGAATACTTATTATATACGAGTTACACGATAAAATTTAGTATGTTTCATCACTTCAAAAACAACAAATAGACTTAGCTAAACATTCATTTCCAGGAAAGGGACTAACATAATTCATATTCCAAAAAAAAGTAAATTCTTCCTTCATATTTGTACAAAAACGATTAAGTTTTTCTTAGTACATACTTGAACTACTGCGGCAACATTTTGGATTCATTCTGGATAGAAAGGATTTTAGAAAAAAGTTTGTAAATATTTCTGATTTACTTTACTTTAAAGTTGTGTCGATAAATCAGTCAACAGGATTCTCCATTCGTTCAGAATAATATAATACGAATAAATTCTTGTCTTAGCCTGCTTTTAAATTTCCAGAAGAAGAAAGGCTCATCTCTGATTAAAATTTTCATTCCGGTTCCGCAGTCTGGAATCAATATTTGATGGGAAACACGGAATGAAGTTTTGAAAATGTCGTAATAAACATGCATCTTCCCTCGAAGGAACCCCACTGTCTACTCCCGTTCGCACCGAATTGTAATTCTGATACGCACTCCCTCTGTTTGTCTACCCTTCGCCTCTCCCGAGAATCCAAAGATATTTTGCAAAACTTTCCTCTCATTTGGTCCCCCTTCAGGTCACCTCACGCAAGAATCCGTCTCCCCCGCGAAATAACTCCGCCCCATTCCACAAATCTCCAAAAGACGGAATTCGATACGCTCCGTTTGTTTTATTCAATGGGAGTAACCCTCAACTTTTCTTTCCTCCCTCGCCATTATTCCCCAAACCCCTTTCCGTCTTTCTTTTCTCTCCGTCACCGATACATACTCCCGCAAGTCCCCGGCTTTTCTCCTCTCGCCACCCACACAACCCCTGTTCCTTCGCCGCAGTCGCAGGGGTGGAAGTCGCCCCGGGGCCACGACGAAAATCGTCTTTGGAGGGGCGCATTGTTTGCTCCATTATGACCGGAGTTGATTCCGTCCCCTTCTCCTTGAAAATATCTTTAAACCTTATCCCCTTTGCCGTTCCGTCTCCATCTCATCATCTCCGCGGTCTCTTTCGCTCTCTTTTGTGTTCCCGACGCAAAAAATACTCCTTTGGTTCTTAGGCGTCCCCGCAATACACAAGGTACAATACTTCCCTGTATGAATTTCTTGTTAAATTCATTTTCCCTCAAAAATAAACAATTCGCTTCGAAGAGTTGTAATGAAGAAATAAAATCTCTGAGTCATTACATCACTCTTGTGTAAAAATATGACCTTGATTGACATTTAATACCAGGGTAACTTTAAGATGAAAGAACAAATTGCATTTCAGTGCACTAAGCTCCTTAATTACAACAATTAAACATGATTAAAACTTATCTGTTCTGGATAAGGTTACAGCTTTTTTAATACAGGTACCTATTGAAACAGTTCGTAAGTGTGACATTCAAAGCCAGCTCATTTCTGAAAACGAAAAGACAATACGTTTAGATTCAATCATAATATTTCTGAATTATTCTAAGTAAATTAACTCGTGTTTATCAGTCATTGAACTGATGATAGACTTGAATACTGTTTGTAAATTTTCCAATCACTATTTTTTCACCTGCTGGCAATTAAACTTGTTGTTTATTACTTTTACTGAATGAGTTTTATCATTTCCACATTTACAAAAATGTGTGATCTGTTTTAAATTGTAGAAACGAAAAAATATATATTCGAATATTTTACGCTTCCTGCCAAATGTGAATTAATACCAGGAATTCCTGGTCTCATAAAACCGTTTACATATAGGTCTAAAAAGATCTGGAAACTTCACAATAAATTTACCTAAATTTTAATCCTCTTAGTAATCGGATTTTTCTCTAATCCCTTAATGGCTCCCATCCGTGCCCCGGGCTTTATTTTTTCTCTCGCCCGAGCGCATAAAAACCTTCCCTGATCCAATCATGTTTTCCGGAATAAATAGCTCCTACATTTCGCTCGCTCACCTGTAAATACAAAGGCTGTGTACACACCAATCATTCATTCGACAACTCCCCTTCATCTTCATCATACGTTCCGCCCACGCCTTTGTGTGTCCAGATGCGGAAAATCTCACCAAGGGCACTGTCCGCACCCAGCCAGATACAACCTCTCCGGCACCGCAATCCTCCAATAAGAATCCTCAGGGCGATCTAAGGTTGAGTGGGGCTTTGGTGCGAGAAGTGAGTACGGTAAGAGTTGTGAAGTGAGGGCCAAATCTGCAGTTACAGCCTTCAGGAGTTGGGAAATCCCTCTTCCCCATTGTTACGTACAATGGCTGCGCCCTCTATGATTCCCTTCACCTAGAGAACACCTCATCTTGCTTCGGCGGGGCCCATCTCTTCCGGAGACCCTAATACCCTTTTGCTCCGCACCCTTCAAAACAGCGCCACAAAGCTCCCGTACCCTTTCAGACAGCAAAGGGGTGAGTGTACGGGGCTTACGTCCTGATACCCGTGCAATGAAAGGGGAAGGAGGATTTTCGATCCGGCGTCTGAAGGGGATCCGCGCATTGTGGAATGTCTACCCTTTTCTCTTAGCGATTCGCGTCTTCCGAGAATTAGTCTTACTGTCTTCTCGAGGAACGATGAAAGGGTTTCTTCCTTTTTTTAATCAGCGGAAAGGGTTGCGTGCTAATCCTTTTCCAGGTTTTCCGGAATTGGGAATTAATGACGACCTCCTCGGAAAGATTTCGTTTCGCCGAGGTTGAATGGAAACACACGACGTAATAGGATGTGTGAATTTTGAGGATTTATCTGGGAATTTGGAAGGGCTTTATGCACAAAATCGCCTAAATGTTTTTCCCTTGAGTTTGGTCGAGTGAAAATTTCTTTTAGATGATTTCTCGAGCGAGATTTATCCGTTCGAAAAGTTCGGTAAGACTATGTTAGTAAAAACTCAATGCGAGAAACATTGCAAACCTTAACCCTTCCGCCATTATATATGAGAAGAATTGGTGGGGAAATGAAGCGTATTATGCAAGATTAGAAATAAGGTTTTCACCCTTGCTTTCTTCAATCAGCCAGAGTAGTCGGTGTAAAATCATTGAAAAACCGCCAGTTTAATACAATTACTCTATTAATAGAACTTCAAATATCATTCAATAAAGTATGATGAAATACATTCAGAATGAATGCATTCATGAGGCATCATTTTTTCCTTAATAACCTCCGTACGTGTATATCGTTTATCATTACAGTCATGAGCGATAATAAAGCAAAAGTAAATTAAACCATATTATCTATCTGAAATCTATAAAGTGGTTTATTAATTACGATATCGAAAAATGATTGCAATAACATTAAGTAACTTGAGGACAATTTCTCATCCATTTATTTCAATTGCATTTTATTTTGCACGTTTTGTAATATCACATGTCTGTGCATAATTATATTCAATCTCCGATTTACTCATAGGCAAGTTAGGAGGTAATGAATCAATTTTATATGACATTTGTCAGAATTGTAAATTTTAGTAGAGGGAAAAGCTAGATTATTATCACTCTCTGATCGCAGAGTAGCACAAGATGATAGGTCCCATACATTTTGCTAATGTGTAAGGTCTATCAACTTGTTACTATTGGACTATTATGATAATGCAGATCCAAGTTATTTTGCTAAAGAGATGGTAATAACTATTTCTTTTCTACAGACATCGCATTGTATAGAGTAATGACGTAATTCATGAGGTGCCTGAAATTTAAACATAAGAAATGGGAATTTATGTAAATATTTTTACATGAATTTTTACTTTCTCCATATACGAAGTATAGAGAAAGTATTGTTTTCATGAAAAAATTCGACTTCGAGATTTCAACGGAAATACATGTTTTGGGGTCCCTAGAACACGTTTTGACCATTTTCGGAATGATGTCTGTGTGTATGTGTGTGTGTGTGTGTGTGTGTGTGTGTGTGATAGTGGACGCTCTAACGTGAAAACTATTGGTCGTATCAACACCAAACTTCATATATAGTACTGCGGTGTGTGCTGTCAGAGTTGATTAGTTTTTGGAGTAAATCGGTCAACCGAAAGTCGAGCTTCATTCTTCGAAGCTCATTTCCGGTTTTCAAAATATCTCCATAAATATGATATATACGTATATTGTATTACTTATAAACGTTTTAGATAATATAATTTACTATGACTTTTGTATTTAACATATTTTTGTATCACCGGTTGATTAGGAGTTATTCGTGAAACACTGATAAACCGGAAGAAGATGATTATGTACTTTGTGGGCGCTCTAACAGGAAAACTATTTGGCGGATCAATACCAAATTTCATATGTAGTACTTCTATTACAGTCTTTAGAGTTGATTAGTTTTTGGAGTAAATCGGATAACCGGAAGTTGAGCTTCATTCTTCAAAGCTCATTTCCGGTTTTCAAAATATCCCCATAAATATGATATTTAGGTATATACTATTATTTATAAAATAAAATTTACTATAACTTTTATATGAAACATATTTTCGTATCACTGATTGTTTAGGAGTTATTCATGAAATACTGATAAACCGGAAGTTGCTGATTATGTACTTTGTGGGCGCTCTGGGCTCTATGGGCGAAAGGGCAGTTTCATCGTTTTTCATCCAGCATGCCCCGAAAAACATTATTTATAATGTTTAGAGTTCGAAATTATTGTCGTAGATATGTATTTACATCTTATATATGGAGAAAGTCATGTGCTGGCCACATCAGATTTTTCTTTTAGTCATCGTAAAATCCGTTACTGTACTTCCATTTACCTTGGACTAAGTGAGAGATTCCAAAGAACAACTGTCCTCTAACATGAAAACCTCTACACTAATTTCGAAACTTTAATGTATGTAAAGTCGAATACAGAATTTAAATGAAAATTTCAGTTTTTTATTTTTAACTCTTTAATTTAACTCTTTCCTAATAATTTTCTTTGTTATAAGTCAAAATCTAACGGTATAACATTACCTCTTAAACATAAAATTACAGCGGTTCTCTTTAAGATTCATTTAATTTAAAAACACCCCTCCTATATTTTTTTCGATTCATACAACTTGATTGCTGTTATTTTTTTTAAGTTTCCGCATCAGCCAGACTAATCTAAGGATTTCTCAGAGCTTTATTCAATAGCTTTATGTGATATTAGTTACATCCTCTTAAGTTTTCTCAATCTGTTGACCTTGGCGATAAAAACTTATCAGTCATAGAGCGATAAATGTTTAAATTCCAATCCATCAGAACCTTGCAATCAGCAACTTTTTCGTAGCAGCCGGAAGGGGAAAAAAGTCAACCCAATCACCGGCCCAGGGGGCAACCTTAGCCCGATCGAGAATTTTTTCCGCCACCGGCATTTTCGATGCATTAAATTGAATTATAACAGACCGATCGAACGTTACTCTGCGCAGAAAAACAGGCCATTCCGCGTTTTTTCCTCGCATCGACGGACGAGTGATGGATGCAATTCATAGCAAAGGTTAGCCGACTGGACTCTCTCTCCCTCTCTTTTGCTTCGGAATTCGTACCACGGATGGAGAAAAAAGGCGAGGTTAATGGAAAATGGAGGGTTGGATCCGCCTCATATATCCCCACTCGGGGTACCTCATACCCCCTCGAGTGGGTACGGAGGCATTGTTCCTCGCAGCTGAGTCCCCCAGAATCTCTGAGGTGAGAAGAGGGAGCATTAGAGGAAATGCGGAGTTTTGTATCGGAGGTGAGGGAAACTCGGTGGTTTTCCGAGAAGGATATGCGCTGTAAAATGTTCCATTAGTCTGTCCAGATACGGGTCTAGGGAACGAAATGCTGCGCACTCATGTTCTGCCTCCACACTTCATTTCATTCCCTCCCCGTCAAATGCTAAATGACGGTGCGGAAGAGAAGGCTGAAGGAGAAAAATGAAGGAGGTGGGATTAAAAGGGATTGGGGAAGGAATAAGTTATCGCATATGGCGGTTTTCCTACATTTTTAAGTGTCTGGGAGAGAGAGGCGAACCAATGGAT
The DNA here is from genome assembly GCA_947579665.1 of Sympetrum striolatum. Classification (NCBI taxonomy): domain Eukaryota; kingdom Metazoa; phylum Arthropoda; class Insecta; order Odonata; family Libellulidae; genus Sympetrum; species Sympetrum striolatum. The sequence goes on along the minus strand of OX388341.1, from coordinate 96,564,132 downwards.
CAGTGGTCGTGAGAACTGGAAAAAACGTAGGATTCGGAAGTGGTACTTGTGGTCGATGTTTGAAGGGCCTTGCGAGAGGAATCACGTCCCCTTGTTTACGTCTAGGTCATGGAGTCGATTCACAGTCCGTAAATCATAGTTGGCTGTGGTCACGTTTCATCAAAATGATCACTTTAAGCTCGCAGATTTCTCATGACATGAGGCATGGGTCATTGCTATGAATCTTGGGTACGAAAAAGAAAGGATCATTACGCAGAATGAAGTTTGCATTAGACACTGTTGGCAGTAAAGATGTATGTAATGTATTTATGAGTAAACTTGCATCAAATTATAAAAGCAGTGCTACATTTCCAGTTTTTCCAGATGAAATTATGTAAGTGAAATTCAGTGTAAGGTAATTCCGAGAGAGATGCCCCACCTAAGGAAATGACTTCATAACAATGTCTTCAGAGATAAATAAAATGTGAAACAGGATGATTTAATAGAACATTTACTGATTATTAACAGTATATTAATAAATATTGTTTAAAACATTTCAAAATATTAAAGTTTTTCTGCACCCAAGCATTTGGCCATCTCTCCCGAGTGTCCGGGTGAGACCTCTTTGGGAGAGATATCCCATTAGCTTAAACAGAATTTAATCTGGAAAGCGCTTGTCATTTACAAAATTGTTAAATAAAACTTAAATTTAGGATCTATGGAAACGTTTGAGTTAACTATTTAAAAGTTTCATTTGCAAAATTTTTGGAGGCATCTCAGACCCCTCTAGTGGCATATAAATACTACATTGAGGCTTGGTCATCAGTTTTTTTGCAAGTGACATCTATTCACGCAAACATATCGTCGATTCAACCGAAAATAAATATGACAATGTAAATGTTTTTGTCGAAATTTCGAGGCAAAAATTCTCACAGAAGATGTTATTTGATTTCGAAAAATATTTATATTTGTGATTTCAATGTGGGTGGGCCACCTTTTCCACGGATTACGTTTCGATCAGAAAAACGTGGCAAAACGCACCACCATAGTGCTTACTAAACAATACTCCATCTTTTGATCGTGCATAAAATGCATTCAACCGTGGATTTAAATTTGAATTGAAATTTAAATGTTGATTACAAACGTTTTCTTGAATAAAGCCTTAACCAGTATCACCTTAAATTTAAATTGATACTAATAGGGTACATATACCTAAAGATAGCACTGGGGCAACTATCCCGAGAAGAGGTATATCCTTTCAGGACGGGAGAGATGCCCTTACAGCCAGTGGGGTTACACTTTGTTCAAGATGGCCAGTCACTGCACGTGGATAATAGATGAACCTATAGCTACCAGTTTTCACCCTTTAATTCAAAATCTTCAAACATTTAAACAGATGCCAACCAGAAACATTATACTTTACCTTATAACATGGCGGAAAAACAGTGCCTACTTGAAATGATGCAATAAAACTGCGTAAAAATAAATAATCACCGTGAAACTCTTGCAGATAGACGGGTACTTATAGAGGGGTGCCTTCCAACTGACTGACGCACACCGTCAGTAGAGCAGTCTTGTAGTTTTCCTTAAAAATACTGCATACATACATCTCTCCCGGTGGAGCATCTCACCCGGAATTACCTTATAGTACTAGAAGAATAACGTAGAATGAGTGTGATGACAAAACTTACTATGGGAAAACTTAAAGCTACATTCTCTTTGAAGTGGTTAGTGCAAAAAATGCGCATGTATAATTTCCAGACCTTTTCACCTAAATATATTATTTTTTGTAGTAATAGCAATTCTGACGGAAGGTGAATAGAAAAAGTTGCAAATAGTAGGCGATATGTGACATAAACCGATGAACTCAACTCTAACTAACTTTTATAATGCTATTTTGTTATGATAAATGCCATAGACATATGATCGCAAAATTTGATCCCCCTCACTTTGTCCAAAAACATATATGATGAATCAGAGCTACTGATGCTGTGGGATCTCTATATTATGAATCTCCCTTCATTTTAGTCAATAAACCGCCACTTCCTCTCTTGATGTTGGTTTTAAGCTAATTCTCATTTTTTTCATTACTTTTTGCGCTACTATATTTCTACATCGTTGTCAATTTTTTCGTTGCCTAAACTTACTGATGTTCCATTCCTTATGTTCTTATAGTAATGAATCCTCTACAAATTTGTGTTATGTTTACTTTTCTACCTGAACAGCTTTCCTATTCGTTCTCAACTATTCACTGTATCACCCTTATAAATTTCAGATTCTTTGAATTAAAGGAATCCCTGTTTACATCCCATCCCTAATACAACCAATTAAATTTAGTGATATTTGGTATAACTTGTGATTTATTAGAACAGATGATACACGATGAGAATTCTTTTACAACAAATGTAGACATGGGATGTAGAAAATATGTGGACGTGGTACTAATAAGTTCACTAATTAGAACGATTTTTTTTGCAACGCCACTTGGGCTACGATATTTTACTACGAGGAGATCTTAGTCTGAATCCGCTGAACGTTTTCCCATAAAAGTCGTTCTCCTATCAACAAGTATGTTGCTTTTGAGTCTTTTGTTTTGATAAAAGTAAAAAGTGACGAGTTGCCTATTTTTGCCATGTTTGTTCCAAAGTGAATCTCTGAGCAACTGGCTGTATGTAGTTTAGATTTAAACTCCTTTGATTCACTACAAATCCGTAGGCATGATTGTGCCAATCCTTGGTAATGGCTGTGCCAATCTTGTTAAGACCTTTCCCTACTCAATTTTGCATGTGTTCTTCAGAACATCTCGTGACTATTTGAGTCAGGAGTACTGTGTAAGTGGACCCGCTGCAGATCATGGGAGAATAGGTCCTTTCGGCCGAAAAATGAGGATCGGAGGAGAGAGAGGGTGCGGTGGTGTTGCGGACGTGTAGGAAGGCGCCGAGAAATATATCTCCCGATGGGAATGTGGGTTGCGTGTGCAGAGGATGGAAGTACGCAGGAGGTGGGGGTCAATCCGCCCCCTTTGTCTTTCCCGCTCCACAGAACAAGGTGCAAGGAGACTAATGGTTTGCCGGGGTGGTCGCACGGGAATGCAAGAGAGAAGAAAACGATCCATGTGCCTTTTTTTAAACATCGTGTGTGTGTGCGAGAAAAGAAGAAAAGTTGGTTACCCCTCATCCCATTTCGGGATTTTTTCTACTTTAGTCCAGGGGAACAACTCCCGGATTTTTCCCCTTTATCTCCGTTTTTCCACCCCCATCGGCGGTGATAGGGACACGTAAAGAATTGTTGAACAAGCCATCGCTCTGCTTTTCTCATTAATAAAGTGACGTTGATTTAATAGGGTGTGAGCCACTGGAAGGACTTTTCCATCCAAACGCTATCGGCTCCTTGGCGTGTGAGCAGAATCAGGAAAGAGATTCAGGGAATAAGTGAAAATTTCTCGCGGAAAGGATGGGGGAGAGTTTCAGGATCGGTCTCTGAGAGGGTTGATAGATCCTAAAAGCTGGATGATGGTGGTAAAATAGTTTTGAGTATCCCAAGACTTTGCTTTCTCTTCTTCTATTTATAATGATTATTCATAGAAAATTAGAATTAAAAGCTGAAAATCAGTACTAAAATTATTAAAATACGACTCTTTTCTTGTTATTTCTCAAATACAAAGTAATGCCAGAAACCTATTTTGTGCAGCTTAATATCAAAATATGGATACATTGAATTTAACCTCAGTTAAAAGTAATAATAATCCTCTGAATGGGGTCCAGAGGAACAATTTTTTGTTAAGCTTGTAAGCTGCTGCAAAAGATATTCACCCTAAGTATATGTTTTACAAATTAAGCATGAATAAAATTATTATATTCTGTTAATTAGGCCTAAATGTTTCAGCTAGAATAATACCAATTGTGGTACTTAATCAAATGAAAGTAATCATAATCTAATTTATTTACTTTCTTGGAATTTTAACTTAACTTCAATTCGCAATATTATTACGCTAACGAGAAATGATAAGAAGACAATCAAGAATACCTAAGTAATTAGGATCATTATCAAATGTACTCAGGTAAGATGCCGATAAATATATTTCATACGTAGACATATTTCAGAATTGGTAGAAAGACTAAATTCCTCTGAGAGGTAAACGTCACGAATGCTGGAAATCAATTTTGAATTAAAATTTGAACTGAATTTAGTTTCTCAATTGCATAAAAATATCTGAAAGACGTTTTTATAAATAGTTTTACTAAAAGTATAATTTTTCTGTACGCGCTTGTATTCAACTGGTTGTGGATTGGTCAATGATAATTAGAGTTTAAGAAGTTTCTAGAAGAAATATTCTTACAAATTATGTAATGATTTTACATAAATAAATTATTAGGATATTTATGGTTGAAATATGCTAAATTGATTAAGAAAAATAGTACAAGGTACCCTGTACATTCGAGAGAAGAAAATTAAATATTAGAAAATAAGTCGAGTTCATGGAATGTGAAGAAGATTGAAATGTAAAGTATTATTTAAATGTAAGATAAGAAATAAATTAAAAGATGTACATGCATATTCCAGTTAAGAACATTTACAGAGCTAATGCAGAATTAGAATACAGCTCTCAAAGGAAATACTTAGTTGTACCTGATAAACTTCTAAAACACTCTTCATCGCCACATCTATGTGAAAAAGTATCATTTATTAAAGATAACGCTTCTAATTTAAATAATAATAGATGTTATTAAAAATCGATCTACAATATAAAAACAATTAACAAGTATCATTCCTGAAATACTTCAATCTAAACTGATTAACATATCACGATATTGGTTCTCTTTTTAGATAATCCTAAGTCCATTTAATAAATGCATAATTACTCGAAAAATATAATGTAGCAATGGAGAAGGCGTGACTCTACTCTCAGAATAACGAAACTAAATGTAGTTTTACGTGATTTCTTTCGAGCAAACAGATGGAAGCAGTAAGCAGTGGTTCTATATTATATCTACAGTTTATATGCACAATTACGAAATATCGGTCCGCTATTCAAGCAAAAGTTACCATCTGGTTTTGGCAGAGGTAGAAGTGCAAAACACAATCAGGCCTTCAAGCTTAAATATTCAAAAAAATAATAATAAAACAGACCCGTATAACAGAGTCCCTTTCCATCCATCAGCGCGGCACACGCTCTCCCACGCGGCTCAGTCGCACCCCCTGTGAACGGTGGCCGAAATTGCACGTATCGTGCGGGAATCCCTTGGGAGGGGGAACACTAAATTAGCACGCACGTATTCACCGATAGCTGTGATCAACCCCCACTCTCATTGCGAGGGGACTTATTTTGAATGCGTCCTTCAAAGTCTTCTCCTTGGGCTCTTTTACAAGAAATTCCGCTTCTTCCAGGAAGGCGGAGAAAGGGGAGAAAGAGGGGAGAAAGGGATTCTAACCGCGGGTCCACGGTTGATTGCTCCGATTGTCATGGTGATGACGTCGCCATAGCGGGAATAGTGCTTTTCGGATCGCTAAAACCTCATCTCCATTCGGTTCACGGGGGATTCTGCCCGCCGAACGAAAGAGGGAGCGATATAGGTAGATAGAGGGATGGAAAAGGGGTTGCATTCCACCCTACACCAGATTTATCCATCTCTCCCTTTCTCCCATATGAAGAAAACCTCCAGCTTTTTCCACCTTTTTGCCTCTTCTTCCTTCCCAATTTCCTTTTCTGTCAGCCTCTCCATTTCCCATCTCCTTTACTTCTCCATATCTCTCTTCTTACCGGTTCTTCTTATCTATGTCTCTCCTAGGTTGATCTCAAACACCTTACTCATTTCCTTTTCAGTCACAAGTCAGTCAATTTTTATGGATCTCCTTCTTCATGACATGTTCCTCTCTGTCTGAATTCTTTTTCCTCTTATTCAACACTCTCTCACTCTATATTTAGATTAAATTTATATATTATTTGCGTTCTATCTATTACTTTCTATATCAGAGAAGGTTAACAAAAGCAGATTCACAACATATTTATTTTGTCTCGAATACCTCAGTAAATACAATGTATAGTATGTTAATAAATAATCTAATTTATTTACTACAAAATTTAATATAGACGGATATTTAATAGGATTCTCAATTTTTAAGTTTGATTGACAAAATTGTGTTAGAATTCAAATTCCACAAGCACACTTTGCCATAGGTATCACTGATACACCTTTCAGAAGAATAGAGTAACCTCATAAAGATTATTAGCTCATCAAAATTGTACAATTTCCAGATATATTCCCATGAATTATTTATTTATGGTATAGAACGAATAGTCAATTTTTTTGAATAGAAATAATTCTACTATTCGGATCCGATGACCCAACCTTAGGTCGATTTAATCCGGTAGATCGCGACGGGTCGCTGCACGGAACGGTAAACATAATTTTGTAAGTATCAATTATTCCTTTTTTACTGGTGGCGTTTAACAAACAACTTCCTCAGGATAAATAACATTCCTTAGTACAGCCCTATCCCTATTAAGCTTTCTTTCTTAAAAAAAATCTGCATTTTTCTCAATTTCCATGCATTCTACTTTTTTCACAAGAAAAACAACAACACAAGAACAACAACAAGACAACAGGAAATAATGACTACATACTCAATATAATTTGAATATTGTATTGATTTACCAGTGCTTAGTAGTGTATATAACCTGGTTTTGATATTTTAGCCCCGTAAATATTTCTGCTTTCCCTTACTGCGCAACCTCTTATCTAGGCAATCCATGGGATCCTCTTCGTCTCAAATACGGAACTCATATGCACATTTGATTTCCGTTCGTATATCTTATTTCAATACTTCTCTCGCTCTTTTGAATTCTTCGCAAGAGCGCAGTGATATTTCTAAGAATTCCTACGCGAGGGTGAAAATTGCGTGAGAGATTCCCTCTTCAATCTCTTCCCCCTTTCACTCTTCCGTGATCGATTTATCAATAATCCTGGTTATTATATTGGTTTGGAGTCCAGACAGGGGAGTCGATGCTTAGTCGTGCGAGAGGACGGGGAAATTCCGTCATCGTTTGCTTGGCGCGTGATGATGGTTCTCGGCGTGCGGAATTGCGGGCTTCTCCACATTTCTCACCAATCATTCTTCTCCGCCAATCGCTCTTCCCTTATGCCTCAATACCTGAAACTACCATTAGGTCACGTCTTATTCCACATCTGTTCGGAGTCCTCCTACCCCAACCGTTTCCACTCCTACCATTTTTCCTCTTTTCTTTCCATCCATCTTATCCGCTTGAATACTCTTTTAGGTACTTAAAGGTTTAGCTTCCTCGAAAGATTAATAACGTTGCTGTTTCCAGAGAGAATTAAAAGCAAGCGTCGTGTACGTGTACTAAGATAACGTGAGTTGCATTATCTAGTCGAAGGGTGAAGTAGTACTTTCATGCCTTGAAAATTAAGGCAAGATAAACATTTTTAAGTACTATAAAAAGCTATGTACCTCCATAGAATCATATATTCTTGGGCGGCTAGTCTCGTGGAGAATAAACATCTTCAAATATCATTTGTCCATGTCAGGGATCAGAACGGACGCTTTCAAAAGTAGAAGCGAAGGCATTCTTAAATCCACTGGTCTAAGGGAACACAATAGATCGCTTTTGTTACAAAGTCTTGAAATCAATAGGAAATTTTACAATAGCTACAAGTGAAGAAATCTTTATATAACTAATTAACAGAATATTTCACTCTAAAGATTCATGATATTTTTAGTCAATAAATTTTTGACCCTCCTTCCGTAGTCAATGATCTATAATAATACAAAATTAGAAACTAAAAATTATAAAGAATAAAGTTGAGGGTTTTGTTGTATTAATGATAATATCGTGAAAACTGTTTAACAAAAATGGAATTCTTGAGGATCACCATATATGTTCAACAACGATTTTAATCGGGTTATAACAGAAGAGAACTTTGATACGTTGTTGTAAGTTACTCTTAATTATTGCATGATTCCGGTTTCAAATTTTCTCTTTTTAATTGTTGATCCCAAATTAATCCTTATAGCGATGTTTCGAGTTTGGAGTTTTAGTGAGAAAGCTTAAAGGGTAGCAGAGCCTAAAATTCTTTTATGTGAACAGTAATCCTAAATTTCAATTCTACATTTTATATATTTTTTAGAATTAAGAGCAACTGAATTTTAAATAATAATTTATGGAATTTTATGCTATTGTGAATCCTCTTTTTAACGCCTCTATAGATGCGTTGTGTTTTTACGCGTTATTGACATTGTATTGACGTTGTACCACTAGTAGATAGATTCTGGTGAGATATATTTCTTTCAGCGGTTTTTTCACTAAATATATTATGTAGTTAAACACATAATTTAGTTTGCTTCCTTATACTTGGAACATATGCGTTTCCGAGGGACAAATCTTTGAGATGACGTTTTTATGAAATTACATTAATTAATAAAGAGATGTCTTCGTCTAGACCATCTTCCATCCATCTCTGGTGTCTCTTTCATAAGAAGTCGAGAATTGCCTCTATTCAAGCCACATTGAGCTAAAAACAGTTAAATACCCGCAGTCAAGTTGAAAAATATTCTACGGTGATGGGTTTAATGAAAGAAGAAACGTTAGTTTCAATGTCAGTCTAACAAAGACCTTTATCGCCATATATCTTTCCTGCCCTTATCTGCCTTACAATCCGAGTTCTTTGTTCCATTATTTTCTTATATCTACATCCCTTTAGCCGTCTTACTTTGCTTTCTTTCTTCGTTTTTACGAGCGTAGGTCCACACCATCTCTCTCCTCCCACTTCAAATGCCTTGACATTTCTTCAATGTCGTTTCTGTGGGAAGAAGACTCGATTCTTCGTCTACGACGCATGATGTCGAAGATTCGAGATGGCAAGTGCAATGATTGGCGTTTCTTTCCTCTTCAACCAATTTTTATTTCACATCTCATTTTTTCTGCTATCGATGGCATCTTCCTATTTTGTTTCTTTTCTTCCAATAAGTTTTCTGCTGATTTAAGATGGATATGGATACGGAATTCGATAGACATAATGGTCTTTTTATCAAAAAGTACCAACCATTTTTTTTTTAAGTCATTGAGACATTGTTTCGGTATTATTTTCCATATTTGCTTGGATTTGTAAATACATTATAATCTATACAGGAGAATGTTTGAAATAATGAATGGTTGGAGACTTAATATAAAAACAAACAAATAATGTATTGAGAAAACATGCAAATGGGGTATTTTTAATATGCCCTGCATTACGAAAAGCTGTGCCAAGGTAAATAATTTTACCAGCGAATGAAAATAATGTACTTGGGACGAATTATTTTCCATTTTTTTTTGAAAATGAAATGGAATGTGATGAATATAGTTTTCAGTAATTTTAATTAATATTCAGTCATTACTTTAATGAATTATTGATCAATTTCATCTATTCTCTCATCTCCATTCTAGCGTGATCCTGAAAATTTTATTTGCGCATTACATAATAAAAAATATTTATTTTCAATCTATACCTGGAAGGGGTTATTAAGTTTCAAATTTTCAAAAATTTCACCCCGACTTCAGAATTCCCAAGCAATTGATCTATTATAAATGGAAAAATGCATTTAAAGTGATAAAATCGTTAATGAAATGCTTCTCTGAATCCAGGATATCGTACCCTTGACGGGAAAAATCACTGCTGTTTTTCAAAAGTAAGCAATATATTTCAGTAAATTTGGCACAAGAGAATACTTGAGCTCTGAATGTTTCGATAGGCGGTGAATTGGTTAAAGATTGGTGCATTGATCATTTTACACTTGTATCTCAACTTCTGTTTGCTTTTAGAGATGAATATTTCTCCAATTACTCCCAATAGTCCGTTAATATTATCTCTTTGTTGATTTTATAATTTAGTGGTTGGATATCTTGACTGATTATCTTTGAAAGAAAGTTCAGGTAATTCACTTACTTCCATGTCTTGGAAAATTTTAAACTAGATGATATAGCCGTGAACGGGTTTAAGATGGGCCGCTCATTGTTTTCATGGAATCGAGTAAATGTTACCACTACTGAATGTTTATGTATCCACATTTAAGACACTTATTTAAAATATCCGTGTAACCTTAATTTTCCAAACTCAAAGATATTGTTTTCCTTTGAAATGTCAGTCAAAATATTAAATGAATGACTTTTGTCAGAATTTTCACCGCATGCGAATATGCTGAAATACAAATACCCTCGTACATGACTGCTGGGAGAAAATTAATAGGTGGAGAGGGAGAAAAAATGTCGGCCATCATTTGTAACCCTTTGTATTTTAGCGCTCAACTTGTCTTCGACTCTGGTGGTCACAGGAGTTCCAGAAAAACAGAGACTGAGGTCGAGTTTAGCGGTGGGAGCAGGAATGGATAGGAAAATAGAGAAGAAGGAAGCATGGGATAGGAATGAGAACACAAAGGAAACCAGTGGAAGAAGATTTTGCTGACACCTTCCCCTCTCCTTTGGAATTCTCTTTCATCTTCCTCCACTCCAAATACTTGGGATAGCCTAGTGGCGTGCGTCTATCTATGCCCACGGCCATACAAAGCCTTAAGAGGTCAAGTACCTTACGCCACACTTAGATCGATACTCCAACCACGTCGCATAAACTTTCTCATAGGCTAAAGCATGAAATTATGAGCATATGTTTAAATATAACGTCTGAAGATATCAGATTTATTCCAGATACTTTATTAGTTGATTGATGATAATATTAATTAATACTCAGTAGCAAATATTAAAGTTAGACATTTATAGATCACTGTTCTCTTGTTCTATTGAAAATTTCTCTTCTAATATGCATTCTCCATAATAATCAAAATTTCATAATTATTTTAGTTCTTAGGGTTGTGACGCAGATTAAAAATCAAAAATACACGAAACACGATAAAAGTTCCTATATCAACTTGTAAGTCATACATATTTTATGATTTTCTTTTAGAAACCCACCACAAGAAAATATTACTTTGGCGAGATTTCAAGTCAGTTAATAACGAAGCTCTTCAGATATCTTCTACTTAAATGCTCGCTCTTTTCATAAGCTTTATTGCAATGGTATCGACATGGGAGTTTGTGCAGGAGATTTTGTCGATATCCTTGATTCGTTTTCATAAAAAAACAATTCCAACCCACGAATTCAACAACCACTCCGACCATAAAAATCACTTTCTCTTTGTGCTGATCTCCGAAAATTGCTCCTTCTCCAAAAGTGGCCTTCTGTGTTCTCGGACCATCCATTATCATCGTGTAGTCTTCGAAGTTGGAAATATGTATAAATGAAAGCCGACTTTTGCGCAGTCCCACACTCTCGGAATACCTTCTCCAGTCCCCTCGCATACTCTCCACGCCTCGCATACCGTGACAAATGGACTCTGCCTTTTCGTCGTCTGCCCCGTATTCCTCCTCCTAACCTCTTCTCCCGACCCCTCTCTATTCTCTCCCTCTCTCTTTGTCTCTTTCATTCATTCTCATCTCTCCGCAAATCCATGTATTCCTTCCTAATACTCTCTTTCTCTTTCTGTTGCTACTTCATATGTTATTCCCATTCTACTTACTTCCCATCTATCCTGATAGAAACCAATTTTTAGTGAGTTTAGATTAAATTAGCCATTTTAATTGAGCAATATGATTCAGATAAAATCAGTATTCACTTTCGACGAATCTTCGATTAGGATTACGCCGTTACGTTCCCATTAAAAATTGAAATGAAGTAAGTTAAATTAATTATAATCAGTCAAAATAATAAATTAGACAAATTATTAGTGTAAAAATAATATGTATAAGCTTATAAGAACGAAATATTTAATGTGATTAAAATATGATAACCCTCTATTGTTTATTTGCTTATATATTATTACCATTTTTATTTATTTTTGTTATGAAATTTTGGAAGCTTGGATTTAAAAAAATACTTTAGGGTTGACCATTTCTTAGAACGATGTATTTCTTGACAGATATTGTACGTTTAGAAATTGAGAAACTGAACTTTGTGATACAATTTAGTATCTCCCTATGCAATCTCCACCTTATGCTAAAGAAGACTTGGAAGGAACTAACTTTCCATTCGGTAAAGTTTATCAACTAATCTTTCCCAATTTACTTCGTTGGCACTCTTATCTCTCCCCTTATCACTATGACTTTATCCCTCATCCAACTCTCCCTCCACCCATCTCTCGTTCCACTTTGTCTCAACTCTCCCATCTTTCTCCCTCTCTCATTCCACATTCCCGTAGTACTTTCCATCTCTTCACATTCTTCCCATTCCCTCTCCATTCCTCTCTTCTACTTTATCTCCCTCTCCTTTAGTCCCCTCCGTTCCATTCCGCTCATCCATCTATCTACTCTGTCCTTGCGGTACAAATGAAAGACTCGATGACGAGTCTAGCCACTCTTGCCAACCAATATGCCTCCTACTTTTTCTCAACGATTCCAATATTCTTGATTTTTTATCCACCTCCCTCTCTTTGTTGTCTTCACCATTCCTTCGTCTCCAATTTTGTGATGTTGTGATGTGCATTTGTCACGTTAAGAATGCTGAGAGTTGTGGCTCTTTGAAGAAATGAATGGGTAGATGGAAGTTCCCCAATGAATCTTCGATTCTTTCTAAGAGAGTGCTTTTAGCTCCAGGACGTTTTATTTAAACATGTCAAGCTACATTAAGCCGGCGGAAATTCTGAGAAAATATTTACAATCGCAACTTAAGACATCATAGATGATTATACAAAATAGAGGAAAAGACCGTCTTGACAGAATTGATTTCGTGAATTCTTTGACCTTATGAAGAAACCTGGCATAGATGAAATGAACGATTGTGACCTTACCTAAGTGATTTCCTGCACTCATACTAACACAAAATTTGCTGAAAGACAATCTACATCACGAAATCACATCTCCACAGCCTTTTTGATATTGCTCTGTTACGTTTGATTGCTTTCAAATCTAATATATCGAATTTATTGATTATTTTCAAGTATGAGCATATCTATCACAGCACAAATTCAATCGTGAGCAAATCAGAGTTCTAAGGAGCAGAATATATTATGGTAAGCATCAACGCAAAAGGTACTGTTTCATCACATTCAGTAATAAGCAGAAGATCTTAAGTTTTGATAAATATATGGTCAGTAAATATATATGAAACTTCACATTGATAACGAAAAAAAAGTTTCTTTGAATTGCATCTGAAAGAATGAGATAAAAATTAAATTAGGAAAACCGACTTTGAAATTTTAACTATTATTTTCTTCAAATGAAACAACAAATTCTTTTATTTCTGGTGTAAAGTTCTATTAAAATGTAGTAGTTGTTACTTGTCAAAAACGTTATCAATGATTTTAGTCTTTCTTCGTCTTCTTGCTGCTCTAATTTTCCGTCATGTATGCATTCAGAAAGAAATATTAGAACAAATATAATGAAACAATAAATGAAAGAATATCCTTTTCAATTTTATAGGCTTAGACTTAAAGGCATTTCTTTTCACCTTAAAAATGCGCACGATTCTAACTGATGAATGGCTGGGATTAAATCAAATTTCTTTCCTCTAAATTCTAATTCAGGATATATAGCATAGGTATTCTTGCGTTTCCGTTTCTTTTGGATGTTTTCTATTTTTGTAAATTTAATATCTATCTATTCATTCATTAGAAAAGGGTTAAAAATATATATTCCAATTTCATGAGCTTCCATTAAGTACAAGTGAAGGCATCTCCATCTTACCCTCGATGCTTAGCTCACATTTTCAAATTAATCATCTTTTCTCAAGCGTGAGGCGTAGAGCAGCACTATCTCCGCATCTATATTGAGTATCACTTTCCGCATCAGAGGGTTATTCTGATCTTAAGCCGCGGCACTTGAGAGCATCCCTTGCGAATAAATTCCGTTTATAACGCCGCAAAATGAACCCAACACCTCCGTCATCCGCCGTTGGACTTCCTCCAGGAGCCGCGAGCACTTAAAGATATCAGCGGGGACAGCTTTTCTCTCCGCTGGCATAATATTAGATGCTGCCATTTCGTCCCTTTACGAGGGGTCCCAGCGGCGCGGAACCCTCTCAACTGCGGGCGACAGGAGAATGTCGAAGAGACCTTTCCCCGCTTCCCACGCATTTTTTTGCTCTCGCTCGTGGTCCCTTCAAAGGGAGTCTTCTCTAAAACACCTGCGGCGCTCCGGTCGGGGGCCAAAGGCCTCCGGCAAAGCGGCGCCTTTGTGGGAAACAATGTACCTCCCGAGGGCCTTGCAGCAGGGTACCTCCTGCTTTTTTCAGTTTGACGAGTCCGCGAGATTGTTGTTAAGATCGCGTTAATGGGAACCTTACGCGATTCTCGCGAGTTTTTGTCGCTAATGGGAGCGAAACCCGAGATTTGTCAATTTTCACCCTTCAGGATCAAATATATGGAATTTATTGCCTTTAAATAACAATCGACTGAGTTATTCATTAGAACTATTTTTCTAAACATATTAGATTTACTTAACGACTTCTGGCGATATATGGTAAAAATTATCTATTGTCAGTTGAAAGAAAACACAATATAACTACGTCCACAGAATATATATTTGAAAAATAATCTGTCCTGTTTCGAGTAAGTAAAGTCGAGCATCCAGATGATGAGTTAACTAGCTCGAAACTAATTGGATAAATTATAAAATCGAAATTCTGTGGGCGTTGTCTAATTGTGTTTTCTTTCAACTAAACGTATTAGTATACTCTAATGATGTAAGTTTTACTCAACCGATCATTATGATCTCGCCGCGCCGAGGTGGCCGCGCCGAAGTGTCCTAGACCCTTGTTTTATACTCTCGACGCAGCGTTACCCGTTAGCCTCCGTACTGCTATGCTTATATGCTTTCTGTCTATTTAATTATATTGTATTTACTACTGCTTTAAGAAGTGACCATAAACATAGAAAGAAATTTTGACAAAATTTTATTAAACACAGAAAATATCAGTAAACAACTAGTTTCGCAGGAGGCCGCATCATCAGGTGAATAAAACAAGAAACAGCATGATTTAAATTCAAAATATCCACGTATTAGGGGAAGAAGTAGATAAGGGTTTATTACGATATCTTTCTGTGTCAATCTATACCATCAAGTTAAATCTCATATAGTGCCTCATGACCATAAACATATATAGAATATATTCTATGTAGCACATCATAGCGGTTGTGAGAAAAAATCGGTTGCGTTGTGTCACGCTTGAAATAGATAGAAAAGGAGACTCAATCTATATGTCACCCGAATAAAAAAGTAACTTATTTATCACGCGAGTGATGTAAATTCGTTACCTTCCTGAGGAAAAATGCAGTCGCAAAAATATGTGGGAATCAGGCCCTTAAATTAAAGAAAAAAGCAAACATATACCTAGCCATTAATCGCGCCCGGTGAAAGCAAGGCATTCATAACATGGAATCTGAGGGGTCGAGTTGATGTCCGTCAACGCCGGCGCCGATTGATTGTGTCGGGAGTATTCGCGGAATTCGGAAGAGAGGGAAAAATGGCAGTGAAAAGGGCACGAAAGGGAGGATTTAAAAGCGAGGAAATGATTGGATGAGCGAGAGAGATGCCATTGCCGGAGCGAGTTAATGAGCTGTACAGCGGAAACCCCATAGACGATGCTCTAATTTTTTGTGCTCCGTTGATGGAGAATGGTTTGCCAACTTGATCCTTTCGTTTGGAATACTTTTGGCTCCCACCTCTCGATTGCACCGATGAAAGGTCTCCTTTCTGAATTTTTAAAATTCCAATTCGCTTCTCTGTTTTCCCCCTAACGCTTTTATTCATTGGATCCGAACAGACCGTTCTACAACCCTCTTTTTTACGTCCCACAGTTAATTATCAATTATCCTCAGTTGACAGCTGCAATTATTTTCGGCGGAACCAGGTATGTACGCGCTCTCGACAATTCTCGCTCACTACATTTCCCTCTGCTGGATGAAATAGGAACTCCTATCGCTTCCGTTACTCTAACATTTCCGTTACCTTCCCTCTGTTGATAAGTACGTAATTAACATTTCCAGGGGAAACTTGAACAGTTAGTAAGTAAATTCATGCTCCCAATAATTAAGTTACTGCGGATCACAGCAATATTCCCCTTCATTGAATCAATCTCCCGTACTTGTGAAAGAACGATCCCATGGGTCGGTGGTCCCTAGGTGCATATTTGGGGGTAACGATTAGGGGAATGAAGTAAGCTAAACAAAGATTAGCACTGACATATGAGCGCTAATTACATTAACTTTCATCATTAGATCCTGTTGCTTGCTTACCCATCGCTACAAGATTTATTTAAGTTCAATTTATGAGAAATATAAGTTTAAATAAATCTAAAACAGTAGAGATCATTCAGTTTAAGAACATTTTATAATATTCGGGGTATATTTATATGAAGAAGAATATAAGAGTCTTTTAATGTGTTTAAGGTTGTATATGCAATTTATTATAAGGGTTAGAAATTGCTCTCATAATTTTTAAGATTTCGGTTTAGGACTGGATTACAATGGATATGTTTTGTTTAGGTGTAATATTAACACACGAAGACTCTATCTTGGGAGGAAAAAAATATCACCCATGAAAAATGAAGTCATTGAAACTTATCTCTAAATTTCATAATAGTTATGTTGTAGAAAATTTAGCCAATACCCTTCATTGTAGTAAGTCGTTTATTAATGTCTTTCCTTCAGATAGCATTAAATCTATAGAAGGAGGAAATATTGAAATAAAATTAATCGAATGAAAAATGATATTACGCAATACAATTTACTGTTCAGTTTCTTCTACTAATCGCAAAAACTACCGATTATAAGGTTTGATAATATCCGAAACCATTTGATTTTTGAAATACCAGCTGAAAAAAGCTTATTCGAGAGGAATCATTAGCAGAAAACATGCAATTTAGTTATTAGCAGATTTGCCATTTAAGTTAAGTTTTCGTCAAAGAGTGCACCTGAGCACGGGCTTCAATTATTTCTCCGAGCACTTCTGTTAATGGCCTCCAAAAAAGCGAGCAGAGCCAAAACATGGCTCCCAGATAATAAAAAAGGAGATTGGAATGGATAGCATCGGATGAAGAGAAAAAGAGGCTCCGAGGAAGAATTTAAAAATAGAGTTGGTGGAAATGTGGTTCTGTAGGAGCGGAGTCGTAAATCGTCTCAATATCTTCGGTCCATTCTATCGCTGGCTTCTCTATGTTCCGCGGGAGGTGTCCGATACCTGCCTTAAATCTTTAAAAGCGCGATACCTGGGCTTGCTTCGCTAGGAATTCAATACACGTTTTTCACGAGCATACCTGATAACCGTATGAATACTTTATGCATTGTCTTCTTTTTTTCGGCCAACGTGTCGGACTCGCAAGACCTTCATTATTCACCCACGCATTCAAAGAAATTGTTTTCGATCCCTGTGCTTGAAAAATGCTCTTCCGAGCCAACTCGCCTAAAACAACATACTCTCGGAGTGCGTCTTTACAAATGGAATATTCTAGGAGGGAGATATAGTTTTGGGTCCATATATTCGGAAATAAAAACGTCGCGCGATTTTTCCCCGCTCCAGCATTTAAGGAAATTGAATTATTTTTCTGTAAATTACTATTCACCTCATATAGGGATTTCCAAGGACTATGTTTCTTACCAAAGGATGTTTCGGTACTTTGAAATTATTTAGGAGAAAAGTTATGCCATGGGAAATATGAAAGCTCACGTGTTAAACTATAATGTAGAGCAATAAGATTATGTATAATGACGACTTAATGATTAATAAGGTAATATCTGTGTTGATTAAAATCTCAAAGACTCAAAGAATATTTCTTCTTAGACTTATTTATCCCATTCTTATAAGCGCAATGTTATCATTATTACCTTTCCTCGTACATAAAATGTTTCGTTACGGTCATGAAAAGATGTACCGAAAGAATTAAAATCAATAGCTTACAAAACTTTAAGGATAGTTGGAATAATAATTTTAAAAATCTAAAAACGCCGTAAACTTGAATAATGATTTAGAGTATTAAAAGGAGCTTTTTAAAGTAATTATCGTTGTAACTATTTTATAATAGAAAATTGAAGATAACATAAAATGTTAGCCAAATCGACTCTAGAATGACATGTAAATTTAATCTCCTTAGTCAAGTTAACACGAAAAGGATATTTTATAGCGTAACATACCCAACTAGATTTATCATGTATCGTTTTAATAACCTGTGTTCAAACTCTACGTTTTCGATAAATCGTTCTACCGATAAACATTAATAACATAAACGATATGTCCAATAATGTTCTTCCTTTTTACAACTGATCATTCGAGTTCAGAATTATTTGTAGTAATACCCTTAGTAACATCGTAAATTACTTTCTAAAATCCTCTCTTCCGCTTATTTGCTAGGATGGAGGAACGATCTTAGAATGGTATACACTGTAATACTAGAGGGAAATTCAAATTTATCTTTCAGAATCGTTCTCATAAAATGGAAACACTAGATTTTGCAAAGGAATTTTAAAAATTTCAGCCACAAGTATACAATCTCATTTAAGAACTAAGATACTATCTATCTCAATTCTAAGAAAAAGGTTAAAATGAGTCATTTTTATTCAATTATTTCAATCAACATTCAACGTATGTAAAACTATTGGTGTGTTAAGGCATCCATCTTACAGGCATATTGTAGGATATCGATGTAGATTTACAAAATTCATTAATCCTTCAAAACATGAAAGCGATGGAATAGCATTCGCAGTTAAGCCTCTGTAGTAGCAGCACTATGGATGCGGCGGAAGTTTACATTACATTCAAACCTCATTTTTCCCTCCGATGAACTTACTACTGGACGTGTTATAGAATCGGTGCCTCTCCTTTAAAAAAGCTACAGAAACTTAAAACGAATGCATTATCCACGCAATCGCGTATTAGAATTTATTTCTGAACCCGGTCGCCGCCGAGGAATTCCGAAAGTCCTCGATCAAAAGCGTGGATTTTCCGATATCCGCCGTCACTGCGAAAAAAGTGCGCCGTCGGAAAATATGTCGGTTGAGAAAAGGATAAATAGGAGTAGGGGAATAGGTAACTCCGACCCCTGGAAACCCCTTCCATTCGCGCCGTTTCGTTCCATCAACCGCGTGAATGGGGAGCAATTCACCGCGATTTTTTTGGGTTTAGCCGAACATGGAAATGCTCTAGGCCCATGTGTCAATTACCCACTCTTCGCATCCTTCGGTGAACATCGCTCCCGCTTCGCTGCTCTATTCTGCTTTGCAATGGAAGGAAGGTTACCGCGAAAAATGGGAGGGCAAAAACCCGTGTTACTTTGAATTCTTCAGGGGAAACCGAGGAAACAAGTTTCTCTCATTTGGGCTGATCCGAAAGCGGATTTCCTTCTATTAGTTTTGCTGATAAAAGGGGAGCCATAGAGTGATTTCAGCAACGTCAACAGATTACCAAAGTCTATTTTGGATTCTGTCCTAGTTTAAGTGAATCTCATAAGCGAGCCTAACAAGTTTAACTTATTTGTTGCGAAGGATGACTGATTCAGTGAATGATTAGATCGAATTTCATAACTTATGAGTTATGCATATAAACTTCATTGAGTTGTGTAAATTGAAAACTATTTTCAAATATTCGCGACTTTAACTGCATTGTAAATTGGCCATAACTTTGCTTAAAATAATTTCATCAATCCTGAAAGCAGCCTTTCGTGGTGTAGCGGGGCTGAACCCCCCCGCGCTGTAAATCTAATTTCCTGATCGATTTTTGTAGAAAATGAGTACAATTCGCGGAAATAAATTAAATTGCTAGCGGGTTCTACCTCATCCTCATAAAAATAGAACTATCAAATAATAGTTTCTATGTAGTTTTTTGCTGTATAAATATATCTAAAATTTACGTGAATTATAGTTGAGTTGGTGTTGAAGATACGGGAAGTTATGCCAAAGGGACTCACAGCTACTCGTATTCTTTAGAAGCTGTGGAGCCACAAGGGCAAGCCGGATATTAATACCACGTGCGAGAAAGAGAATTCTGGCGCCTTCGAAAAGATAAAAGCACTTTCACGCTATAATGTCTTGCACGAAGAGAAAGAATGACTAATTGAAACCGAGACTGAAGGGAACATAAGGGAGATGAACTGCTGTTGCTAAGGCCGCGATCAAAACATAGCAACCCACATCTTCAACTTCTTAATGATCTCTGTAGAATTGTAGAGAGATGGAGGGAATGTGAGAATAGAAGGACTAGGAGGAGTAAAGAGAGATATGCGAAGGAAATGGAGGGATATCGAATGAGAGTGAAAGGGATAGAGGGCGAGAGATAGCAACGCACGGAGTGAAATATCGAGAAGAGGGAAAACGCCACACCAGAAAGAGACCGCGGCAGAGAACTTAATGTTTCCAATTCAGTGTTTTCCCATTCCACGCGCTCTTTATCTCTCCGATAGCGGGACGAAAGTCCCCGGGCGATATTTCACTAACAACGCCACCTCCATCGGCACGCGTTAATTTTAATTATCGGAATCTTTCAACGTCCGAACCTCTCCGGCGCGCTTAGGTTTCCGGAAATTCCTCCCGTGGACTCGCAATGGGACCGCCTTTCCTCTATTTTCCCCATTTTTCCCTCCGATGAAAAGGGAGGAGAGTGTGGGAAAATTGGGGCGATGTGGAATTTCTGGTGGTACTATAATGGCCGAATGAGAAGGGGAGGTTCATGAGAAAGATCGAGTGGGTGGGGTGCGGGAGGAATAGTTAATGCCTGTGGACATCGATTCCGGATAATTGGAAAAGCGGGTGGGCTTCCGGAGGAATATAACGATGGCGGATGGTTAGGAGGTGACGCGTAGTAGGATGACTATGGATGCCTAGGATTGGTGCGCGTCAGGAATGCCTTGGAAATGCCCAAATGAGCTTCTCCCTTTGCGATTACTTCCACCACTTTTTCTCCCCTTTAAGTTGCCGCTCGTTTGTCTTCAAAGGCGGCCTGCGGTTGGGGATCTTCTAGGCGACATTACGGGATAAACGGGGGGTAAAGGATCTGATTATTCACCAACTCTGTCTTTCCCTTAACTCCTGCTGCTTCTGGTGCTATTACAAAGAAATCGCCCACAATAGTTCATCAGTCTTCAAGTTGACTCTAATCGCCCCTAATGCAATTTGTGCCACTGGTCGAGCTCGTTATCGATTTTAGATACCTCGCCCACGACGATATTCTCTCGATGGTATTCAAGTAATTAATAAATGAATAAGTATGAGATAAATGTAAATGAACGAAGAATTTCTCTCTTAGTGGGATTTTAACACTCATTGGTCGTTACTTTTAATCTTGGCTGGTAATCTACTTTTATCATGCTATTATCTACATATAAAGTACCTTTATCTTGAGGAAATGTTAGTATAACCTGCACTTAATGCCCTAATATCACATAGGCAAGGATGAATGTTATGCTTTACCTAGTAAAAGAAGGCTCAGCCGTTGACTAGTCGTCTCATAATTTTGACTCAGAAGATTTTAATTACCGTTCGTCGTCAAGTATAAGCAATTCCCTACAGTAGCGTTATGGACATCAAATAACCCTGTATAAAGATCTCGTTGTAATATGATTTATAATTCAACATTAGTAAACATTTCTTTTTTAATTATTCACCCAAGTATGAGGTGATTTTCTGCTAAGCTCCGGGACTCCATCACGTATGAATTAAACAAGAGAAGAAACATTCCAAGTCCAGCGATGACTCAACTCCTCGTTGAAATTCTCCAAGGAATATATGAACAAGAAAGTAATTCTGAGAATAAATGAATACAAAAAATTCCATCGATTACCTCATGTGGAAATTCGTGGTAATAGAATGAACAAATAATAAGAATTCAAATCATTCTTTACCACTTTATCAATTAATCTTCGGATTGATTTTGGTGCCCGTGAGGTTTTTGTGGTTCACTTTACTATTTATAATAATTAGTATGATATATCAAATTAAAGAGTAAAGTTGATACGATAGTTGATATGATAAAGGACTGATTTCTCACAACGAATTTGCGATAAAATCCAAATAAATTCCTCATTTGTTATTCATACGAACTTTACTACTTGCTATTATCGTTTTCAGAGCATAAAATATGCTCGTTTTAACAAAACATGTTCTTTTAAAGTATCGTGTAAGTCTCGTGGAAAGATTTCCGAAATTTCGAGAGGATATTGTCATTCGCCCCAACATCTAGACACCCGAAATTCCCTTTGTGTATCAGCCTTCTCGGGAAGAGGACCATCGTCAGTATTTCGACCCATTCTCTTCTCCCACTCACCGGCGGAGACCGCGCTTGTCGCAGCCAAAGGAGCCGCACCCTCCCACACACACCCGAGCGCGCATCACAAGTTTCGACGAAAAATGCATCCATCAACGTCCAACTCAGTTGTCAATGGGACTATGGGAAGGAAGGGGATGGATCTCATAGCAAAAAATGCGAGTGAACGGCATACCAGTGAAGGCGTGAGGAACTTTTTAAAATCGACGACAGGGGTCTCTTCGACAAATGTATTATTTTAGCATCGCTGAGGCCGTGACGCAACACTTGGCCCACGTGAAGTGTTATTTTTCATCGCCTATTTATGCCGCCAAAGCGGTCAAAGGGTTCCTAAGTCATCGCCGTCTCCTGGAAATATGCAGCCGAAAAACATATGGCTGAAAAAAACAGGCAGCGTTATTAGATGTTTCTATTTTATTAATAAATATATTCCTTTAATATACTACTCTAATTTAAACTATTATTATTTATAATTAATTCATATTTACAAATAATTATTATATTAATATATATTCCTAATGGCATGTTCTTACCAAAAGACATACGTAACTAGCAGATGCGTGATGCAGTGGATGTTATATCATGTTATTATATGTTGATTATATGAAAACTAAACAATTTCTTTACAGAAATACGTTAGCAAAACTAATATAATAAAACATTTTAGGTTTATTGAAAAGGCTGTCTTTCTTTTGAAGAGAAGATGGCAAATATATACATTAATCTAAATTTTGGCTCGTACAAATAGGGCCATACAAAACGAGCCCGTTTATTCCCTTATAATTCCATTATAATTTAATGGAAGTCATTCCTATGGAAAAATATTTTCGTTAAAGGCCATTTATGAGTTTCTCCTTTAGAAGTGTAACATAAATAAATCGAACAATAAAAATCATTAATATCTCACTGCTAAGTCTCCTTTGGGGAAACTGTCCCATGAATATCTAATCTAACTGTCCGGTAGGGCACAAACAGTCTTAATAAAATCATGATATAAGAAGCATTTTAGAAACTTTTCAGAAAATAAATTGTATATATGCAGTGAATCAATTGTATATGCACAGTGAACAATTCTACCAAAGCAAGCTTTTGAAATTTAGGTGAAAAATACCTAACTTTCCTTATTAATCAGCATATATATCTGTATGCCAATAGATATTTAATTTATCAGAACACTGAGAATTCATCTTCTTTATGTAAAAATACATTTTATCCCCTTTAAGAATACCTAAACCTTCTTACTTTGAGTAAGTTTTCTGCTTGAGAGAGCTTTAGAATAACTTTGATGAAATGAGCATTGTTACGATAATGCTTTTTAACTTTGCTTAATACTTAATTGAACCTTGGCACCAACAAATGTTAATATTTAAATTTTCGTTAGTACCCCACCTGTCAATTCCTGATGTTGAGTATGAGAAGCATATTTTATGGTTGGACTTAAAATATGCTTTAACAATTATCTAATCGTTTTTATGAGTATTTAAATGTAAATTTCTTGGGCACATAACATTTTCTGCATACTCTTTCACGCGACCAACCATTATACGGGCAGTAATACTTGAATATATAATGTGTGCGCTAGTAAATTATATAATTTAAAGACATTCGAGATGACTATAGGTATTTCACTTTATTATCTTTGTTTGAGTCAAATTGCAAACACAATTTCATAGGAGTAAATAACCTTTTTGAGCTTCAGTAGAATTTTCTGTGATAAAGCGCGCGGACGTCTTGTACTGACTTACGACAAATAAACTTATATTAGAAAAAATTCCAGAAATGAGGGAGTAGGAGAAAAAAGGAACTTTGCAATTTGACATAGAGACAATTCTATTCATTCCTCATATATATCTGGGATCTAAGATTCGCACATTTACGAAGTTTATTTCCTACACGCATAACTTGATGGAACGCAGATTGATCAATGTTTTACTCGAGCCTCCACCATTTCCACCACAAAATAGCTCTTTTTTCGGAAACGCCGAGTGGACGCAGGAAATGAAAAGTTCGCCTTGCGAAAGCGCACTCTCATTGGGCGGCATTTAGCAGAGTGATGAGCACGTGACTTCATCGCGTATTCAGCGTTTGTACCGACGCAGTATCTGATGGAACAACAGCGAGAAAATCGAAAATACCGAATCGAAAACACGTAAACGGTTCCACAGCGTACCCTCCTCTGATCAATCAGTCAACTGTCGGAATCCTGAAAAAATGGTGCACCCAGATGCCGGAGCCATTCTTCCTGCGTGGCATTCCTGCCACATCTGAAATAACGGAATCCTCTCTCTGCTTCCGATACACTCTATCACTCCCTCTCTTCCGATGCGGCCGAAAACCAAAAGTGGCGGAGAACCCCCCTTTTCCATTAGTTTGCATTACTTTTTCATGGAGATATCGCTTCCTCGGCGCGGATTAGTTTTTGCGAAGGCCGCAGCGGCGCTTCGATTGGGCAAGATTAGCAACGGAGGTGTGGGTAGAGGGAGCGGATGGAAAGAGTTACCAGGAGGAAGGATGCGGAGGTCCTTCCGGAAGATGCGGAGGGAAACAGATATTCGGAATGGTTCATTGGAGGTTACAATCGAAGGAACTATAGGCTTCAGCTTTTAGTTTGGCGGGAATGGATAACTTATAGAACTAAGCAAATTAAGTCTGAAACTGAAACTCCTAAATTTACTGTAGGTACTTTAATTTAAGAGCTGCAGCTCCTATTTTTTGGGGTACGGATTACCTGCATGAATATAGAATATTGCAGTTCAATTTAAGTAATGTGTGTATAATACATATATCGTTAGTTAAAGTTTGTTCGATAGCAAACTTTGTTGAATTCATTCTACCTTTCCTTAAAAATTTCTGAATCTATCCGAATAGCAGGATGGAACAAAAACCTCTAAAACTAGCTACTGAAAGATAGTAGATGGTAATGAGACGAACTAGGTTATACGATTAAGGTATAATTCACCCTTGCCTTCCTCACTGAGCCAGAATTTAGTAAGCGCAACAAGTCCATGTTAGTGACACAGAAAGTAAAAGCAGCACTTCCTGTAGCACTCTATAAGGTTGAAACTTAATTAATTAATCAGCATTACTCAAGCCTCAGTAAAATTCATATAATCAAGACCAGCAGAATAGTAAATGAAAGAAAATATTTTCCTTCTGTACCAAAAAACAAATATTTCATTCATGAAGTTTTGGAGCAGGAACCTGTGGATATGTAAGAGGAATCCATCCCAGTTATAATACCATTCCACTCTGCGTTTAAATTGCAAATATGAAGTTCTGATACTATAGCTCCGAGTTATTGAAATAAACATGCTTTAACGAAATAATTATGCCGTTCAAGGTAACCATATCCATCGCCACGTAGAAAAATTATTTTTTTTTAAATACGTTGACCCACTCAGATTTGTGAACTCGATATAATTAATATCCTTCTTATCTTCTGTAAAAGGAGAGATGTACCTATTGTTAAGGAAGGAATGGCAGTGAAAGTAATTTTTTGTCCTTTATGAAAAATTATACTTCATTCATTTTAAGCCTGTTAATATTTATCTTGTAATCATAAGCTTACATTCACAAACATAAACCTATCCGAGACGATTATTATACAATATTTTCAGATGAGTGTCGGCTCTCAACAACCCTAGTTACTTACTAACTGAAGTGCATCAATTTTGTGCAAATAAATTTCCATATGTTCATATCCAAGTTGTATGTTTAATACGTGTTTTTAATTATACACTAATGATATTGAAGAATCTTCTGCTCTCCTAGTTGTATGAATTTTATTTTATCTCTAGTAAGATGGGTTGAATTGTAATCCTGCAGCTGCAGTCCCAATAGAATGCACGGCAAGAGATCTAGCACTAAATAAATGTTGATAGAGATTTCACCCCCGTCCTACAAGTAATAAAGCGATGATATCTCAAAAACTACTTCTCATGGTGCGCTTGTCAGCGGAGTGATTCGATATATCTAGCACGTCATGTTCTTTTCCTCGAAAATTCCTCCATTATCCCTCTCGTTTGACCCCCCTTTGACCCCTTCCAACACACCCATTTCAACCCCTACTCACTGCAAGACTCTTTCCGCGGGCACGGATATCCACCGCCCGTTTTGTGCCCACGCACAATGAATTCCCTTAGAAAACCTCCCCTAACTCTTTTTACCCCCATAATCCCCATCAATCCCGCCCTTTCTTTCCGCCCACACTTCCGTCTTCATCACCGACCATCACTCCCTCCAGCACTCCTTCCCTCTTTCCTGCAGAAACCCTCTCCTACCACACAAAAATACATGAAATTTATTCCGCTTCTCCTTCCCCACACCACTAACGCATTTATACACACATATATGACCCCTCGGGTGGTCTGCGGAAGGGCAAGAAACGGACTGCAACGTCACCGCGGAGGACCTGCCGCTGAAAGGGAAAGAAAGGAATCCCTCCCCCTCTCTCCTGAAAAGGGAATATATATATCTATATACAAAGTCCGTCCGAAGAAAGACGTTACCGGAAAGGGATGGATGGAATAGGGGAGGGAAAAAAGGCGCGTGAAATCTTCGATTGTGACGCCATCTTCGTGACGGTTTGTCACCCTCAGGGGTCAGAAAAGGAAACTCGACTGTAGAAAAGGAGAGAAAGATGGGACGGCAGAAAACTTTTCATGAGCCTTTAACTTTTCGTCCCTTTTCTCGGTTTCTCTCCTTTCTTCTCTTCCTTTTTTCGATCCATTCAGTAACTCTATTGAAAACCCAATGGTTTTTTTTCCTTCCTCGGGGCGAGATTTTTAAGGGTGCGGAGTTTTTCTGAGGGGGTTGGTTTGCGAGGGGTGAAAAAAGTGGGGGGAGTTCTTCGCAGATTGGATTGACTGGATCTCTTTTTGTGGCCCAACTGGGCATCGAGAGGGAATTTCGGGCAACACACTTAAAGGCCCCCCGCGGTGAGCTATGGGTAATAAGTTTTCGAAATATCCCCTCTTGCTTGCCCATTTTCTTCCTCCCTCGCTAAACTCTTGAAAAACTTAGGAAAAATTTTTATCTTCCAAAAATCTTTACTCCTAACCATTATATAGATCCAAGATATATTTCTTTCCATCCCAACAGCAAAAGTTATAAGCGACAGCTTGAGGTTTACCTCAGGTTAAATTAAGGAGATAAATATCCCAATTCACTGTCCTATCATTTCATTGTATCATTTTTTTTACAATGTGTAGCGTTGGAATTTACTCTTTGATATGATTTTTCTCTATTACCACTTATTACGCCACCTGATGCTGTAGAATGCCTGTATAATTTTAGAATTTGATGTTCTCTTGATAATTGATAGATGAATATCGTAAAAGGTGACCTTCCATTAATATTAGCCATCCTATAATCAGTACTTTTGTAACTTCATTGAAGCGGTAGTATACATGAAGAGATATCTTGGAATGCATTCCGTCTACGCTATCACTCCAAACCCCTAGGTCCCGGGTTCGAGTCCCGGCTGATCGGATTTTTCCGATCAGGGAATGGTTGTTTGTGTTCGTTGTTGCTGCTGCCTCGGTGAAGCACCTCCTGATAAGTTCATCGGAGCTTAGGGGAACTTCGCCGATAAAAGGGCAACAGTGGCTAAGCATGAAAAAAATATTTAGGCAATAAAATTTTTATATTTTTTAAATTTTTATCTGTACTTATTTTGGCAATAACATTTTTATGAGTACAGATTAACTATGTTTTCAACAACAAGAAAGATACGAGTACCATGAAGATAATAGAGTAAAATTTAAAGCCAAATATCAGAGTTGAATAATCCGGATAAGAATACGTGCAAGCCAAAAGAAGGTCGTTGAGTATGTCAAGAGGAAGAAAATGTAATCGGTTTCGAAAAGAATCGGGGAGGGAATCGAGTTGATTTGCGGTTTATAAAAACGGAAAGAAGCTTAATCAAGGGGAGCAGCAAATTTAAATAACCTATAAAAGGAGAATGAAAATTTAGTGTGTGTTTCTTCACGGTTTTATGATGAATAGGTAAAGTTTCAAAAAATTCATCCGAGATCATTTCTCCACTAGCCATTGGTGTTTTCCCTATATCCACTTCACTCTGCACTTTCCACAGCAGATCACCGAAAAAGGGCCTATGGAGAAGACGTATCGACCACATCACCTGTTGGGTAGTCTTTTTCGAAGTAAAGCGTTTATCTTTGATGTCAGCTTTTTATAAATTCCACTGAATTTTAAACAGGCTTTATTTTTTCCATAGCAATATCTTGAAATCGGTTCTCTGCTCCTTATTAATTTGGCCTTCAATTTTCACCAAAGTTTCACTCAGGAGAACATTCTCCAGTGGAGGGAATTCCTGCTAGAAGCCATTCATACTTTTTTAGATATTATTTGGAAAAGCCATTTTTCAGACGAAAATAATATATTTATTCAGGTATGAAGTCAATCCAAATTCTGTGAAATTGCCCTTTTTGTCTTGCATTTAAGGTTAAAGGTGCTTTGACAAGGGAAAGGGGGCTTGTTAAATTAGATGTAATCATTTTTCCCAAGGTAGCAAAATACATTTAAGTACCTTAAGTCAATCTTATTATATCAAGGATATCACGTAATGAGGTATTTAATTCTAAGAACGTTCATTGTATAATAGGAATCCAAGAACATATGGAAATGTTATGGATGTCATTTCCTTAGCAAATAGTATCAATCCGAAATTAATCATACTTTTGCATGCGAATACACAATGCGTACGAACAGAAATTTGCTTAGTATCATTAATCGATTCTCAATTCCTTCTCCCAATCATTTCTCCATATTATGCAAATAATTCTTAATAAAATATGGGGAAAATACATTATTGTGACTCGGAACTAACCAAGCATACTTTTAATGGCGATTGTTTGTATATAAATTATAAAAGTATTTTAAAAAGTACAATGGATATGCTAATAAAATGAAAGCAATCTTTTAAAAGTAAGATAAAGTTTATTGTCTTATTAAATTTTGGGATATTTTATTTCAAAATGCTGCTGCTATATTGTGCTTCCAAATTAGAAATTTGAATGATTTTTTATTAAATAATTACACGTTGCTTGAAGAGATCGCCTGCGTAGGAAGGAAACTACTATTTTACTGTGCTTTTGTTACTGTGAGATGTCGACTGAATCCACTTTCACCAATTCATTTTGCTCTCCAAAGCAAATGATCGTGGAGTCATGGAAGTCGGACTCGTCTTGACCTTTGGATTGACCTCTGGACCACCGACCGTGTGTTTACTCGCTGATTTACCCGCTCTCGCATAGGAAAGGGCACACGATTGAGAGGGAACTCGATGATTTAAGTGCGCGCTGCTGGACATGTTACAGTATACGTCTATATGCTCAGTGCGGCAATATATTACTTCTCCTATGCCATCAAATCGTCACTCCGCGCACGGTCCAATCGAACATAAACACCGTTCTGGGAATAGCATAAGTTAATTGAACTTCAAATGCTGCATCAACCTATCATTATGCCTTTTGCTCCGGAGCAGTAAATCCAATTTGACTGAGTAATAATGCAACTTCCTATTCGAAAGTAACAGTTGGCTTTCGAATGATCCGCAGTACCGTGCGCGTCGGATGAATTATGTTTTCTGTGATTAGTTTGTGACTTACGAAGGAATTTCAAGGAAAGCAGAAATAACAGGGAAAATGTTTGCTTTAAATCCCGAGATTGCTATTTATTATCTTTCACTAAAAATTCAAGACAGTCAAAGATTTGTTTGGATTACGTCGTAGATCAAATTTATGTAATTTTACTCATTGCTTGTTTTTAAATAAACATAATACCTAATAGAAAGCGACTTTAATTCGAGCATAATCGGGCCTAATAATTTATTTTTACACTTACTTCAACATCATGTAAAATTTAAAGGAAAGAAATACACAAACGAGAACTACTTTATGGGTTAAAAACCTAAGTTTTCAATCATGAAAAAACTACAACAAAGCAAAAAATACTATCAATTGCTTCAGGCGTGACTTTGTGGTAGGACGCCATTAAGACGGTGAATTAAAACAATACTTATACCATGTGAATTAATTAACACTTATGCGACGCATCGAAACCAGGGTCACCAATAAAATCATTACTGTGGTACGGGTATAAGTGTTGTTTTAATTCACTGTCTTAAAGCAAGAAAACATGTACAACAAGAAGTGTGTGAAAACCTGACAGAACTATATATAGTTAAGTACGTTTTAAGAAGATATTATAAAAGTAAACATAAAAAGAATATAATTATGTTACAAGATATTCCAGTGTAAAAATATCTACAATATACTAAAAATTAAGTAGCTTGAATTGATAAATTCGTCAAAAGATTCATAAATGTTAATGAATTAAATTTGTTCCTTATACTTACATATTTGTGAACTCAAAATTCAATTTTTCGGCGTCATCTTTGTTGTAGCTTCTCATGATGAATAAGGAATGAAAATTAGATATACTCGATACCACAGATATTTTAATTAGATCTTTGGTATTGAGCATTAGTTGCTTCCTTTTTCTCCATTAGGAAATACGATAACAAATGAGATGCACAATGAACACTGTAAGAAATGCTGCTGACTAAATGAGTTTGTTTCTACATATGAAGTAAATAAAGTTAATCATCGTATAACGTTATCCATAAAATAAAAGGATAATTTTGATGACGTCAGTTTGTTAAGTACTTCGACATATGTCTTTATTCATATAAATTATTGTATTCATATTGAAATTCCGACAGGTAGACAGAAAAACATTCTAACAAAATAATAAAATACAAAAAGAGGTATTTTAATTACCTGTTTTAATTAATTAATTGAGTAGTGTTTTTGGTAACACTTTTCAGGTATATTTTTTTTCCTTATGGTTGAATTGGCCAGTAAAGGAAAGATTTATTACCCTGACTAAGGCTCAACTGACAAAATCATTTTCCATTCAGCCCAACGATTTCATAAAAGGTCTCTAACTACATTTAGATCTTCATTAAATATCTCCTGCTCAGATTTCCCGAAAAGAAAAATAAACGTAAGCAGGCCAAGTTTATCGCCGCTTACGGGATCAAATAATTTCCAGCCAATTAGTTTAATTAATGTAATTTCGCCTTCCCTCCATGCTTCCTCACGAAGCTTTTTATTAAAGCTTGTTCCGAAAATGCCTCAATTTCTCTCTCCCGGAAAGAGCGTCTCCACCTTCACAAACTTCCCTCCCTTCGCCCGTCCATTAGCTTCGCCTGTCGCCCGAGAAATAACGATTCCTTGATGAGAGGGTGCGAAGGGAAAAGGTGGGAGAGAAAAGGAAAGGACGAAGAAAAGCTAAAGGGTGGTCCAGAAGAAAAAAATTATATCCTCTTTATGTTTTCTCCCGAGTTGGGTAGGGAAGCGAGAACTAAATCCTGCAGGTCGAGGGAAAAAAGCTGCGAAATAAAAATGGAAAAATATGGTTCCACAAAGGTGATCGCTGCTTTTAGCGGTCGGGGTGGTTTAGAAAGAGTTTTTCGGTTAATACGAGTGGGAGGAGAGGGTTGATGGGGGTGGAGTTGAGTAGGGCTTGCGTGGGTTAAGTCTGCATGATAAGGGTTTGCCCTGGTGGGTGTGGGCGTGGTTGCGGTTGGGAGGGGTTGTATATAGTCGGGAGGTAAAAAGAGGGTGGGAGATGGGCACGACTAGATGGGCTGCAATGGGTGTCTCCCCCTGAGATGGGGGTGGTCGGGAAGAATAATGTGATCTGGAAGGGGTGAGTTATACAGAACGGGAGTTGATCTCTCGGGCGATTTTTTTTGGGAAGGTCGGGGAATTGGTATCAAAGGTCGAACCGGGTGGGGCGGAATACGCTCGATCATAGAAACTCTATTTATCTTCTTAGAAGGGGTGTCTGTGTGTGGACTAGCACGTGCCACTATCAAATTTTTAAAAACCTATTCATCCGTTTTTCATGGACTCCTCCCTCAGATTCTTTTTTCTGCTCCAACACCGTCTTTCCGCCCTATCTCTATCAGTTCCGTATGCTATGGGTTTCCAATTGATTACGGATTTATGTTCGGAGACTGAATGAACGATATCATTGAATACGGGGGCGTTTACGTGAATTTCTAAAGATAAACTGATAATTTCCTTTCGCCGATTTATAGCCCGTTCCTACCAGCTCGGAGGCAATTAGTGCGTTAAGAGTTTCCGAGAGGGGATTTTTTGAAAATTTCAGGGTAGAAAACGTTAATTAATTTTGACTGCGGAGTTTTATTTTTTTCAAACGAAGAGGCACTTTTGTTTTGGCTCGGGAAGCCGACTTTTGAAGTTTTAATAAATGCTCCGGAGAAGCGTTTTTTCCTCTGTCGAGTTTTAAATCTAGCTGCTTCAAATATAGCCTTGTCTTCCTTTCATTTCCATGATTAATATTACTTTCTATTAAGGAGTAATCGGCGCCTTCATTCATTAACGAATGTGTACTTTTATCTCAGATAATTGCATTAGTCTTAATTATTGAAACGGAAATTCAACCTCAGTAAGCTGCGTTGCTGTCCTGTAAATCTCTCTTAAGAAAATGTTTCATTAAAATTCTACTGAAATTATTTAAAATGAGCTGCAAACATTTTCCTCGGTATTGCTGTCAATCTGGCACAAAAGAATAAAGGTAAAAGCATCTTGAATGAAAATAAATCAAGCTTTACTGAGATTGGCTCATAGTTTTAAAGGAAAAACATTTAGATATATTTTAAATTGAAGGGATGTATTTATTCACTGATAATTTCTGACAGTTTTTCAAAGAATGGCAAGGAAATGCAGGTGTTAAGAGTAACTTGAAGATAAACCGAAAATGATTATTAAGCAGAGATCCCACTTCATAAACTGGCTAATCTCTGAAGTGAGGCATTGAATTTATTTTATTATATTCCATTTATCAGTCAGTCAGTCATTTATCATCAGTTTTACGAGATGTAATTATGAAAAAATAAAACAACCCTAATGTTATCGTCTAATTACTTAGGCTACCTAAGGTTTCAATAATAGCCTTCGAGTGTTTCGTCACTTGCGACTGTGTTTAACTTCTCTTAGGATTGGTGTGCATATTGCGTGGATTTTGTAATAATACATTTTTTGCTAAGAAAAAAGTTTAAAGGTGACGTACTGTGTAAAGGCACCCTTAGCTACCCAGGAAAAAATGATGTATTCCAATCACTAAGCTGTCTTCTCATAACAGTCGGAATCTTCCGCCAAAACATTCCTATCAACGTCATTCTGAATGGTTTGGAAATACAGCTTAATTCTTAGAGAAAAAAATCTTTAGTTGTGATTTCCAAATTTAAATCCCCGTTCAGACAGGACTTGTATAATTTCCGATTTTCAGTAGCATATTTAAACAATCTGCCGATAAAATAATTAGATAGATAACATAAAAGACAATCTTCAAACAATTGCTGTTTAAAATAAAATCTGATTCATGCATACGATTATCCTATTCTTAAAATGTACGTAGAATTTGCACATAATTTACTTACATTCATTAATATCGAGATGAAATATAGAAAAAATAATTCAATCATAATTTACATTGGAAACTTAACAGCTAAATTCGTTAGGCCAAACGATTTAACATTTTTAGTGCATTCTTAATCTCAGTAGAGTATAGTTATTTATTAATTAAGTTTCACATAATTCTATTCATGAAATTTATTGGAATAATATTTGTCCAGAAGTAATGCTTTGCAACTAATTTCGCTCAGAAATTCACCCATGGCGTTCCTAACACAGAATCATAAGACCTGATTATAGTACTGCGCGCAAACATCGTTCATTCCGCAAACTTTTTCGCGAGACGAGGCAACTTCTTACTTCGCCAATCCTTTTCGCAATACCGATCGTGGACCAACCCCATTTCATTACGGAGGAGAGCGTAATCCTTCTCTTTCCCTCAATCGCTCGTAGTGGCGGTTATGCATTTATGCCTCACTGCGAGGCAATGAGAGAGGGTGGACGTGAATAATGAGAGGTTGCATGCGATGGGATGAGGAGTAGACTACACCCCCCTCGGCAGATCCATCTGCGTCCTTCTCCGGGAGGCGTCGGTGACACTGGACTGCATCCCCCCTACCACCAATACTCCCCCCACCCCCCGAGATGGGTCGTCCGCCCCCCTCGACGGCTTCCGCGGGGTATTGGTCCTTGTCCCGCGGAATAATAACGATGGAAGCCACCTGTCTGTCCGCCGCCACTCCACACCAGACGAAACCCCCGCCGAACGCGACGAGCGGAGGAAAAAAACAGAAATTGACGATTCGACGTGCATTGTGCCATTGTTCCCGCGTGAGAGGTCGTGTCGGAAGGGAATGGATGGGGATGGAGGTCGCCGTTTGGGTAAATCGCCCATCTTGGTCCATCCATCCTCTCACGAGGTGGTTACCGCACGGAGAGTATTAGCGTAAGGAGAGGAGCTACGGTCAATGAGGGAAGGGGTTTGGGGAGAGAAATGAGTTGAGCCCCGGCCAACCTCCCGCTAATCCGTTGATTCCATGCGGGAGCAACGTTGGTTGATTTTGAAGATGTGGAGAGAGGCCTTTGTGAAGGGGAGCGCTTGATTAGTTTTTTCACCTATCTCTCGACTCCTCTCTGATAGTTAATGCGGGGATATGCTGACGGATAAGAGGTGTCCTCCCTCTATCGTTTTGTCGCCAGGTTAATAGATTCGAACGGCGTAAGCCAAAAGGGTTCTTCAATCTACATACCCTTTATTCCCAGTTGATGGAACCTCACTTCTGGCTGCTACTTTAAAAGGACGAAATGAATAATTTTAGGGAGAAATCAAACAACTAGGATAAAAGTATTTTAATATTATACCTAATTATAGAAATGAGGATATTCATGGTATAAATAAGAGAATAAATTCGTGATGCACGTCATAAATATGAATAGATATGCATATATTAATGATAAATTCAATAATTAAAAACATAAATCTCTTTCGAATTTAAATAAAATACAAATTTCTTTAGATAATTTTTTACTTAGTGGAAAAAAGAAAATTTCAATTCAACAAACATTATTAGTTTTTTATGGCAATGGTTTTCTTCAAATTATAGTGAACATTGTGAAAAAAAGAGTGCAAAATTTTGCGGAATCAGTAAGTTTTCTTTTTATTTTATTACGATCAAGAAGGAATATTTTTTAGGCTTTCAATCCATATTACTTTAGCTTTAAATCCTATGATAAGATTACTATCTGCAATAAAATGTAATAGAATACTAAAGTATTTGTAATTTATTATAAATCGCACAGTGATGACGGAAAGCCCAAAAATATTGCATTATCAGATCCTCACGTTAAACTTTATTTACTTCTTTCCTCCTCCAAATTAATTCAGCGTAGAGGAAGGGCCACATAGTCCTAACCCCATTTAAATTAGAAGGTCCTTCATCACAGTACGCTATAATAATTTATATACCAAATTAAAAAGTAATTTTTATCTCTTATTGTTAGTAAGTTTTCTCCCTTTAAAAGAAAATTAAGTTGGAATATAATATCACATTTTTTATCATCAAAATTTGTTTACGATACTGATGTTATTATTTCATATCTAAGCTCATGGCAATAATTTTCTCAAAACCTTTAGCTAGCAATAACTGATATGAAGTGAATAATAAACAGACATAGGTCCATACATGAGGCCATGTCTTTCCTTTAGAGAGAGATCAAAATATTCGTAGTAATGTATACCTCAATATCTTGGACGTAGAACATACCGATTCTATTGTCATGAAGAAAAAAAATGGTTTAAGATGATATAATTATCATAATATTCAGATATATGTAGAACTAAAATTATAATATAAAGTAAATCCCACGCGAATACCGAAAGCATTAACAAAACGTTTTATAAGTTCACGGCCAGCCATTAATGGTTGAAGTGACATACGGGAAATAAATCCATAATGATGCTAAGGCTTAAAAATCTAATGTGGCCAGCGCATGACTTTCTCCATATATAAGATGTAAATATTTATCTACGACAGTATTTCCGAACTCTTTATTTAATCTAAACTTGTAAGATATATAAGTGATTAATTTATATCATATAAAAATTTTACGTCACAAACATTATAAATAATGTTTTTCGGGACATGTTCAATGAAAAACGGTGAAATTGGCCTTTTGAGTCTTCTACAAGCACCGCTATAGGATGAATCACAAAAATGGTTATAATTGGCGATGGAAACGAAATCAAAATACGAAGGAGAGCAAAATAACACACGAATGGCAAAAACTATTAACAAAAATAAAGAGTACATGTTTAAACAATGGAAACTTAAAAAGTAACAGTGAATGACGAAAATTATTAATATACATAAAAGAAAGCTAATGAAAAAAACAAATGGAGTAAAAAAACAAAGTATAAAACCTTTTATTTATTTTCAATTTGCCAGAGCTCAATCTATAGCACGAGACTGAGCGATAGACACATTGCAATGCATTGTTTGCCATGCATACAAACCCATAGTAACGAACTTTATTGTTATTGTGAAGAGTAATCAATAACGGCAAGAAAGCACTATAACTGAATAATTATTTTTTAATAAATACGCGTGTTTTAAATTCCAACTCAACTTCCAATTAAAACTTTGAATAAATATAGTTACCATGTAGAATATAACATTATTATGAAATTGTTAAATGAATACGACATTTTAATGTAAATATGTCGCAATAACCAGAAAATTGGTTAACTTAAAAATTAAATTGGTTGGCTCCTATAAAGTGGTTGATATCGATATTTTTTTCAAATAAAACTTATAGAAAAATACATTTTTTGTAATTTTTGTAGATAATTATACATATCTAAATATTAGATTACTGGAGGAATTTTTCAAAAACGGAAACGAGCTTCGAAAATTAAAGCTCGGCTTCCGGTTGATCGTTTTACTCCAAAAACTGATCAACTTCTAACAACACCAACCAAAGTGCTATGCATGAAATTTGGTGTTTACACGACAAACAATTTTCATGTTAGAGCGCCAACAAAGTACATAATCAGCAACTTCCGGTTTATCAGTATTTCACGAATAACTTCCAAACAATCAGTGATATAAAAATATGTTTCATACAAAAGTTATATTAAATTTTATTTTCTAAAACTTTTATAATTAATAGTATATACCTAAATATCATATTTATGGAGATAATTTGCAAAAATCTAAATTTGCTTCGAAGAATAAAGCTCGACTTTCGGTCAACCGATTTACTCCAAAAACTCATCAACCCTGACAGCACCAACCACAGTGCTATATATGAATTTTGGTATTGATACATCTAACAGTTTTTACGTTAGAGTGCCTACAATCACACACACACACACAGACATCATTCCGAAAATGGTCAAAACGTGTTCTAAGGACCCCAAAACATGTATTTCCATTGAAATCTCGAAGTCGATTTTCTTCATGAAAACACTTTCTCAATACTACGTATATGGAGAAAGTAAAAAAGTGAGGATTTGCAGCTATGCATAGAAGCTGATAGAAATTCTATTCCGTTCATAAACTCAATCAGCAGAACTTTTGTGAGGATAAATTAACATCGGAGATTCAATTATGATCACCGATTCTCACCAATATGGCTTCTGCTCCAAATAATAATTTATCCTCAGCGTACCGGTCATCATGTTAGTAGAAAATTTTCAGCACAATCCAATCCTATATAAAAGAATGGTATAATTAATTCCATTTCATCATCTCCCTTTCCTTGTTTCCCACTTCTTAAAGCCCTCGCTCCTTCGTTACAATAATCCTTCTCCAACAGCTCATAACCTCCTTCCCCAATTCTTCTGTCTTTCATTCTGCCTCATTTTCTCCTCTTTTAATCGGTCTTTCTTTCTTCTCTTGTTTCAGTCCCTCTTCAGGACAATTCTCCCCTCTTTTTTCAGAAGTTGGACCGATGTCCCTTTGCCCATCACACTCCTTCCCCATCCCTCGAGAGAGAGAGAGAGAGGTGTGATCCCGCTATTGTTGACGGTGGAATGAGATGATGAGACTGCACAGTTTTTATGGTCTCCTCCCCCGACCCTCGGGAAACCCGCCCCCGCATTCCGCCCCATTCGGTCTCATTTCCGCCACGATCCTGTCATCATCCGTATTGAAGCGGTTTTAATTTCTCCCTTGATCCCTTGCACGCCCTCTCGAGCACAGCGCGGATCTCAGGGAATACCTTCAAAATTACTACTCGAGGTGGAACAGGTATTTGACTCTTTTAAGACCGTGTCTTTCGCATTATCACTGTTGCTCCCAGTTTATTTTGTCGGGAGGTAAATTGGAATTCTAATTTACGCCGGGGTTTTTTATTCTCTTTTGAGGAGGGTCGGAATCTTGATTGAAAGACGTG
Organism: Sympetrum striolatum; assembly: GCA_947579665.1. NCBI lineage: Eukaryota > Metazoa > Arthropoda > Insecta > Odonata > Libellulidae > Sympetrum > Sympetrum striolatum. The sequence continues at coordinate 96,525,495 of OX388341.1, read as the reverse complement.
AGATTCTCTTCTTTAAATTCTCGTCACCAAGGAGCAGTTTACGAGTTTTATCTTTTTCTGAGTGTGTTTGTCGAAGGTAATCCTCTTCCATTTATGACTGCTCGAACACAGTTCTCCTTATCTCCGAGTGGGTATTCTAACCTTTTAAATACCATACCGATTCGATTTCACTATGTTACCAGGAACTGGAATACCTGAGTTCCTATTTAGTATCAAATGTTAGTTAAATTAATACTGTTTTGAAGAACACACGACGGTTACGTTATGCACAAAAAAATTCTATCCATCTCTTTTCCATGAGTGAGGTAAAGTAGGAAAGCTTGATATCGCATGACTTCATCATAAAATCATTTGAAATATTTCATTTTTTTTTAATTTTCACAGAAACATTTACATGTACAATTACATTTAAACCCTGCAATCCGCCAGTGGTGCGAGGAAGGGGGTTTAAAATACCGATATCCCTAAATAACCTGAGGAGCTATTGGTTTCTCTAATAATTCGCAGGAAAAACGACCAAAAGTAACTATCTATCCTGACAACTACTTCCCTGTATCCCTTTTTAGTTTTCTCCCGAATATTGGGTAAGTTTGTAACTGGGATAACAATATTAGTTATCTCCTCCCCGAAATCAGTAGTGATAAATTTATCAAAATGCTTTCGTCGATATTCAAGTCTTCTATCACTAAGAGAGTTCCATCTGAGGGATTCTATCTTAGCCGAAACACTGCTGTCAAATCTGAAATCTCCCTTATTGCACCTTGCTGCTCTACGTTGAACCATCTCAAAATCGGATATTAATCCCACTTCGTAAAGATCCCAAATTGAACAGCAATACTCAAGTAGAGATCGAATCAGGTAAATATACGCTATTTCTTTTACTTTAGATGAACATCCCCATAGAATTCTACTGGCTAATCTTTGCATCCTATTACGCTTCGAATATGCTCTTTGAAGGAAAAATTACTTCTGAGCGTAATTCCTAGGTATTTATGATGCATCACCAGCTCCAAGGGATTTCCTGAGATTCTATACGGCACACAGGTAACGTTATTGGACCGCGTAAAAGTCATGGCAACGCACTTCTTTGCATTCAGCTCGAGCTGCCAATCACTACACCAACCTGGAATAGATCGTTCTGCAAACAACCAGTGTCATCTTGAGTTACTATCTCTCTATACACAAAAGTATCATCAGTGAATAACCAAACATTGCATTTATCATTATCCACAACATCGTTATTATATATCAGGAACAAAATTGATTCTAATACACTTCCCTGTGGAACACCGGATGTGACGCAAACCTCATCAGATGAAATTCCGTCCAACGCAACTCGCTGCGATCTGTCTCCGAGAAATGACTTTATGCATAGAACTACTTTTCCGTTAATTTCGTAAGCCATCAACTTATGAATTAATTTTACATGCGATACTCGATCGAAAGCTTTTCTGAAATCTAGAAATACGGAGTCTGTTCTTATACCGTTTTTAGCTGCTCTTAACTACATCTTTGAGGAAAAAGGCTAACTGGGTATCACATTACCTATCTTTACGGAAATTGACTAATTGCACCTTTGTCATTTACGAAACGTATTATTGAACTCGCTATGATGTGTTCGATAATCTTACAAAAAAATTGACGTTAAAGATATTGGACGGTAATATTCCAGGTTCGACGAACGTCCTATCTTAGGAATCGGAGTGATATGCGCTCTTCTCCACGACATTGGTACACGCCTTCGTCCAAGGTTTTCTTATAGAATACGAAAAAAAGATGAGCAAGCTCATTCGGCAGTGTTTGAATGACGAGTGATGGTATACCTTCTGGTCCTGGCGCTTTTTTCTTGTCTACCGGCCGCAACAACTTTCTTATTCCATCCACCGATAACTTGATTGGTTCCATCTCTGAATTAACACGTTTAGAAAATTCGTTCGCGCGTCCATCATCTAAAGTAAAGTTAGTGTCGATTAATTAGATTCGCTTCTTCCACCGAGTTAGTAACCGTTAAACCACCGTCATTAACAAGGCTGGGTACTGAAGACTTACCTCTTCGAGATTCTCGGACATATGACCAAAATTCCTTCTGGTCGCCTCCTAAAGACTCTAAAAGGGTTGAAGATCTATATTCCTGAAATTGTTTGATTCATCTTTAACCAATCTTCGCACCTCCGCATATTTTGCTCAAGATCAAAGTCTACTCCGATTTTCTCTAGCTTCTTCATCCGCGCGTGTAAAATCCTTTGCTTCCTATGCAACGCTCGCAACTTAGGTTTCATCCAACGAGGAAAAAAAAAAACATTTTATCACAAGATCAATTCTTAAAATAGAGTAAAGATATTTGTCTGTGTTTATATGCATAATTTAGTTAAATCTATTATATGATAAAATAAATCTCTTGTAATATTTTATTATAGTAAACACTAAATATATGTTCAACGAGAGAGAGGGAATTATTTTTGATGATTTAAGAGACCTAGCTGTTACCCAAAACGGGTACCTTATATCTTTTGCTGCAGTGGCCCCAGAGTTCGTGACACTGTCGCAACTGGGAAAATAAATCAATACAATTAATTACAGTTCCATTTCTACGTGACTGATGAAGTCGCATTCATTCTTATTTTAAAGAATTTGGATATATAAATTCAAGGTGTATAGAAGTGGGCCAACGCATGTTCTAAGACTTAACTTTATTTCTTACTAAAATTAAAAATTCCCTCAAATCCCTCAAAGCTTCCACAAATAAATTCTTTGCCTATGGATTCAAAGGTATTTTAATATCTGAATTCAATAACAAATGTCGAAATTGACAGCTCAATTAACAGGAAATAAAAACGTTCACGCCTAAGATATTTCTTTGGAAACGATAAGTGAAAATTCTTCCTTGTTTCCTTAAACGATATCGAAGCTTGTAAAAATCTTGGAATTAAAGGCACGACTGTGTATGAGGAATGAGTCAGCCACTAAAAAAAAACTAAAATGAACTGATGAGGAGGAGAGTTGGGCTCCTTTTCGGTCGACCTTCGCATAAATATGAGAGGAATGATTTTAAGAAAATTCGGCGTCGGAAATTTTGAGGATTTGTCTCGTACAATCCTGTGACATGAACAGACGCTTTCTTCACAGGAGTCTAAATGAAAGATTTCCCTCTCTAAGTGAATAGGGAAACTATTACCTCCACCTCCCGCCATTTCCTCTCTCCTTTGGCGATGAAAATCCTTTGACGCGATCTGTTCGTCAGTCGTGTCTCTGGCGGGACTTGTAATGGGGTTCGTAGAGATTGTTCCGCCGCCCAAAGAGTTTGGCGATTGCATTTGATGACGGCAAAGCGGAGGAAACTAATGAGGCAGGAAAAGTTTAAGGTGCTTTAAAAGGGTTCATTGAAATCGGTGTGTTAAGACGCGAGGGTATTGAAATTCCGGAATAAATAGACGGTAGACAACTATGGTAAGATTAAAAATCAAGTTGAAAGATGCAATCAACAAAATAAATTTAACTTCTTACGTAGAATGTTGCAAATGACATCTGATAAGTGATTTATCACTATCCAAACACCATGGCAATAAAAATGATAAGTCATCGACTTCTATAAAAGTCTTGTAAACAGCCGAAGATTACATTACGGGTATTCGAAGTTTATCATCGAAGTCGCAAACGTATTAATTTAATGGATTACTCAAATGCCTAATGTATGGAGGTTTATCTATTCCTTCCACTTCTCTTGTATACTTTAACTTCCTTTCCATTTAAATCAATTGGAATCAACAAAAGAGGATAATCTAATCATTCACTTGGAAATAATGGATCCCTCTTTGAATAGCATGCGATAGTTGGATATATGGATAGTTGGCGTCGTTTCAAAGGGTGTGAATCCCTCATAAGAATTCTTATGGCATTTGATTATGAAATTCATACTTTATTTAAAGATCAACTCTTAAGATTGTGTTTTTTACAGTCGCTGTCTGCCAAACTGGGCTGTTTACTAATGTATTCTCTGAATCGGTCGATTTTCTCCCTAACTCTCAATAAATAAAGGGAGTTAAATATGTATCACAATATTTTTGCTGTATTCAAATTAAATTTCTATTCGCAAAGGAAGGAGACCATCAATCTGGAGACCCAGACGCTGGACACCCTATTATACGTTTCACTTATCCATTAAATATTATTACCAAAAACCGTATTGAATCATTCATCTAATCATGATATTTAAAAAAACTAAAACGTAAGCCATTTCTACATATAAATAAATAAAGTGCAAGCAATATTTCGGTGTGTGGCAGGGGTTCTAAACACCGATGTTAATATTAAATGAGTAGTTATGATAGTAATTACTCCTGATCCAAACTGGAATTCCAAATGATCATGATAAATTAAATCTGTAAGTTAATAATTTTACCATAATTAATTTCATTCTTGGTCCATAGTTCTTTGAACTCAAACTATTATAATAGGGGTGGGGAGGAAATTTAGGCAATTCTCTAATTAATATATTTCGGAAAAAACTTTTCATCTCGAAAATACTTTGAAAGTGATTTCATACTCACTCAATGGAGACTATTCACGAAAATAATTTCACATTCGTGTAAGCCGAGGATGAAAGTGAAGTGGCAAAGGGGATCGAGAGCAAAAATCGAAAAGCGGAGACGATTTGGAAAGAGGGGAAATAAAAAGTGGTATTCGTGGGGCGCATGATGCCGATATGATGTTGACCGAAGGCTCTAATGAAGGCGCGCGTCCCATCCCTTCTGCTATTTCCCGCATTCCCTCAAGCATTTTATGTCTCCTTGGATTCTCCCTTTACATTACCTCTTTCATTGAAGACAAGGCGATGGATAAGGGGGAGAAAAAGCAGTCCGTCTCCTTTATTGCTCGCTTTTCTAGTTGAGAGTGACTTCATTTTGCTAAAAGAAAGTTTTAAGCCTCCATCCACTCTCAGTGTCCCTGAAATTACTACTTGCTTTTGAAAGCTGTGGGCTTTTGAGGGGCAGTTGGGTAGTCCGCGTGGCTTTGAAATTTTTTTGTTACCTCATCATAAGCAGTGTAATTAAAGAGGAGTTGAAATCGAAAATTTCTAATTGTTAAGCAAACATGCATTTGATAAATTTTTGAAGTGATTTGTTTCCTTTGAGAATTGAGGATTTACATTTCATTTGGTGTTTCTCCAGAGAAATTAACGTATTCCTAAATAAATCACTAACCAATAGCTAATCTAGAAATGCTTTGGAGAGGAAATACATTCAAATTAAATAATTAATAATTAAACAGAAATTTTCTACGTTATGGTCGGGATGAGAAACTTCGTACGTGACTTAGAAACTACAAAAAGTAGTTTTGGAACAAAAATGTATGATAGCTGTTACTTCGGAAAATTTGTATTTCACAAAGTTAGTACTAAGACTATAATCTATAGCCAACTTAACTAAGCAGCAGTATTTATTTAATGTCCTATTAAACATCCGATAATAAAACGTAATAATAAGTGTAATTGTAGTAAAAAACTCATCTCCCGAATTTTTTAGATTTTTCAATTGAAGTCTATCTACGAGAGAAATACTTTACTCCTGTTATGATTTTATGCTTCAGATCACAATATAGGAATCACAAGAATTTTCACATGCCTTGGAAAATAATTCTTAAAATTTACTAGTACGAAAGAAAAAATACTACATATTTGTCATATTTCTGTCTTTGTTTTATATAAATATTTTTTTAGGTTTAAAATTATACTTACTAACGGTATATTAAAAATAAAAGTTTTGTTGAAAATTGATTCCAGCGAAATTGTCCATCCTTTCATATATTTACTTCAAAGATACTTTTATCGTTTATCGTTGTCTATCAAATATCTATTTTTAAAATGTATGTTTCCTCTGGATTGGAAATTAATCTTTGAACGCTTCAGTATTGAAGAACCTAGAATTATTATTTTAATATTCATTAATCTGAAAGCTTTGAGAGTCATTTTATCAATTATAATACCATATTGAAGGGGCAATATGATGATAGGTGTTATTTTTAATGTTCGAATCCGAAAAGCCTGCTTTCCAACTCATTAATCGGCCCATAAAAAGGGCAAATCAAGCGACCATAAACACATACGGTAGTCTTTCCTCCGGAAGCACGCTTCATAAACCTCTTTCGGTTGAACGGGATTCAAACGGAGGCGAAGCGCGAGATGTCCATTCACTCAACAGATCGTTCCTCATTCTCTTGGCAATGCACTTCTCATTCACTCTCATTCCATTCTCACTCGTTAGCTTCCCTTTTGAGCCACCTCGGAGGAGCCACTTACGCCCTTCCTGTCGCCCGCGATCGACAGGGCTAAAAATCCATTTCCCTTACGCACATGGATGGAGTTGTCCGAGGGGAGGGACACCACAGAGAGAGCACCGCAAATTGAGGGCATGCTTAACGCCCAACCATTTCCTCAATTCCACACTCATCGAAGGCTTTAATGGAGGGCGAGGCCATCGAAAGATGGGCGATATATCACACACTTCGCTTAATTCTATTCAATGCTTTTTAGAAGTGCCCAAAACATTTACACAAAGGTAGTCAAATAATAGCGGAAATTATTCGAAATCGTTGCAATCTCTTATTTGATTTCAATATACTTCAAATCCAGTTTTTTATACCATAGTGATTGACGTGTTTCATAAAGTTTAAATGTAATTTATTTCCTAACAAATGCTTGAATAATTTAGAGATGTTCATATTTATAACAAAAATATTTTAACACCTGTCTTTGTGCTAAAATATTTGATAATCAGTAATACTAAGTTATATTTCAATAGTAAATGTAGTTCTATTGTCTAAGGGTCTTTCTCTTGATTTTTAATTCGTGTTATCTATTATGGTGATTTCCACGGGACCCAATAGTATAATAAACGTATGTAAACTGAAACTTCATCGATTAAAACAAAATTAGGAGGAACCAAGTACTCTACATCTCTCTATATTCAAGAAGCAGTAAAATGGACTTACTCGAGCGAAACTTGGAGGAATTTGATATTTGATCAACTATTTAATAAGAATATCTGTCCAATATCACAAAACAAATAACGATAAAATGAACAGACCTTACCAGTTTTGGCGAATTAGGCCGTCTTTAAAAACAGAACTAAAAGCTGTACGAAGTGCAAATAATTTATAGAGTAAAAAGGAGTGATGAGGGAAGGAAAGGAATTTGAGGAGAGAGAGATGAGGGAGAGGCAGTGGGTGTCAATGGTAGATAAAAAGTCAATGTTTTACGTGGGAGGAGCATGGGTTAGGTTTGGGAGAAATGCCACTAGTAGAGGTGAACAATTGTAAGGAAGGATGATTTCATTAAGCAAATGCAAAAGATGGCATGTGGTGGAAAATGTGTAGTTCTTATAAAATTTTCAACTCCTTCCTTTCAACGCCATGTTGTAAGATAAAGCGAGAGAAGAAAGCATTTTGGCTATTTTAATTACAATTATCAGCAAAATGAGAAATTCCAGATTTTTTTTCAGAACAGCATTGCTATCCTCACAGTTTAGTATTGTTTCTCTTTGTTTTGCATAAGCAGCACCGGTGTTATCTATTCCCCGATCACCTATTTTTCATATGAATCAATGTGGTATTTTCATTAATAATATGGGAAATAAATCAATACCAATGAAATAAATTTTCAACCGTTCAGAGGTATCATCCTATTCATAACGTCATTTCACTCTCCCTTTACTATAATTATTCCTTACAATTCGTACATAACTTAGTTCTAATGAAGGTATAATTCGCCGAAACTGAAAAATTCCGTTCATTTCATTGCTATTAAACAATGTAATAGCATATATTTCGTATTTACAATAGTAACTCAAAAGAAACTTCCCGATTGATGGTGGCGTTTCCAGAGCTACATTTTTGCAAAATACCTAATCCAAAACGCATAAGAATTCAAAAACAGATGCATCCGTTGAGCTTCCTATTATAATGAGATGTGACATACTAAAACTTTTACTTTACCACAAAAGTATTACATGTGGTAAAGTAAAAGTTTTAGTATGTCACATCTCAGTGTATGTCATTACCACCAAGTGAAGCCTGAACTTGTTTCCTATATTCCTATTATAATTTATCGACCATCATCAATTATCATCAATTGACTAAATAACTATCATACTAAATAACTATCTTGCTGAAGACAAATATGGTAGAAAATGTAGATAATATGATCTTCTCCCACGTTCTCATTAAATTCCAGCCAATCAAATAGAAACCCGATAAAATTATCATAATGAAGAAACATTGTTCGGTAGCATTAGTCATAGCTATGGTAGTTAAAAGTTCTCGTGGAGATGATTGTAATCAAGTTTTACCAAATTTAAGTCGTAAATTCAGAAGTTAGCATGTCTGCGCCGCCATACTTTTGCCTATTCTAATTTATGGCGATTCATAATCCGATCCAATTTCGCGAGGCGTTACATCATCTTCTTGCAAGCTACGTGAACTCCATAGAAATCGTATTTCATCTACTCCTTTGCATTTGAATGGCGCAATTATTGCAGATGTCGCTTTGCTTGTGTAAAATGCCTGGATCCAGGTTAGGCTGTTTGTCTTCGGACATTCACCCTTTAGGCATAAAGTGAATCGGTGTTTGGTTGACTCACTTATCCGCGCACTGCAACTGTGACCGTGAGGGAATAAATATCCCGCGAGAATTCAGTCTCAGGAATATGTATCCCGTATCCAACGACCACATCTCAGTAACATAGCGTTTGGAAATAGCCTCAGCCTTAAAATGGGTGTCTGGAGGAAAATCAATCCTCAATGTCTTCGTATTGAAGTAGAGCATGTAATTATTTCAGTATTATTTTTGTGGCTCTTGCATAGGGGAAGCGCGTTCGGCTTTGATGAATGCGGCCCTAGTTTCAATACCCGCTGAGAACCTGTATGTGTAAAACCGCTAATAATGCAATCAAACCACTGTTAACACCACTACTACTTAATTATTATTGTATTTATAAGACGATGTTGCCTTATACACAGGATTCCTTGTTCCAATTCTATAGATTTGATAATCAACGCATATTCCATTTAATTTTAATGATTTCTAAGTACTCTTACGTATAATTGTAATATGAAGATTGTTTGAGACACTACGAAAACTTTTCATTCTTTTAATTATCACAAATGCAATGAAAACGAAGGTTATATGGTTGATCTACATTTTTCAAATCAGAAATGGAAGAAATTGGCCATTATTTACAAAGTTTATTCCAACCTTTAGTTTAAACGGAACAACGTTATAATCCGGAAAATACAGAAACTATATAATGAAAATACTAAAATTCCCTCTATATCTGTAGAGCAATGAGGTGATTGCATATTTTTGTTTTGATTATAACATTTTACTTTTGGCATCGGTCACTCTAAATAAAATATATAGAAAAAATGTAGTCTTTCACTATTTTTTATCATATAAATTTTAATTAGTAAAGCATAACCGTATTGGATTTGTTGAATATTTCGAAATAAACAAAACAGTTTCGATTTCTTCACAAATATTTGATTATTTGGATTATTTGATGGACGATTAGCTGGTCTATTGAATTATCGTCTAGTAAATGAAAAGTTCGCGCTGAACCGAGTTCTCGTCGTAATTGATTCGAAACAAACTGAACTAATCCTTTACGCAGCATCGTGTATTTTTAGTGGAATTAGTATTAAATCACTTTACCGATTCCGTAATCAGGAGAGGCTCTAAATCAAAGCGAAACTTTAATCTCGCGATTTTTATCATAGCGGACGTGGAGCCCATTAAAGATGGCGGTGGGGGCGTCGCGGGAATAGAGGAAAACTAATGAATTAACGATCTAACTTGCAGTTCGGAAGCGTTAGTTAGCGGAGAGAGAAAGAGAGGAGGGAGCGGAGAAAAATAGAGAGAGGCGGCTGGTGAAAAGGATCGGTCGGAGAGGGTGAATTAGCAGGATGAAAAAGGGAGGGAAGGGGTTGTCAAGAAGATAATTGGCTCGCGGTAAACTTTCACCCTCTTCCTCCCTCCACACTGCAACACAGGGCAATCGAAGGGGTGGAAATTCCGGTGAATAATTAATAACTCGGCTTGACAATGAAAAATTCATTTTCCAGCTCCTAAGCTAAAGAGAGGCTTTTCCTTAACTACGTTCTTAGTGACGCCTTAGAAAATCAGCCTTTTAACGACTTCCCGGATATCCATAATTCTTCGACAATATCTTCTGGTTTTTACTTAATCAATTACCGAAGTACTGGTGATTCTCGTCTTACGACCAATGCAAATTAAAACTTAAAACTTTAGTCTTTCGTTAAAAGTTCGTTGCTTATCGATGTGTGGATTTAATGACGACGATTTAATATTTAATCAACATTAAACCTCCGTCAATCACGCCGCTGTATTCTGTACAACACGGACGGTTTTTCGGGTCCCGTTTCTACCTGGGATGTCCCTTGTATCTCATGCGCGGGTCTATTCCTTTATTGTATGTACTTACCTTTAACTTGTAAAGGCGTCGAAATTCCATTTTTAGTCTTAAATTGGCTGCGAAAGCGAGTAAATCTATGAAGTGACGACTGTTGTAACACATGCAACGCGCGACCGCTTGGCTAAGTTTTTCGTTGGTGATTTATATTTTTGCTTATTATAACGTTTACATGGAAATTTTCACTTATTTCGTCTTAAACTTTATTATACGCATTTCAATGTTGGAACTAATAGACATTTAGCTTTATAGGCACTCTCTGAATGCATCTAAATAAATAAAGTTGAATAATATTATTTTTTTCTAAAAGTTGTTTACTTCATAAATTGTTCCTCTTAAACTATATTATTACCTAAATTTTAGTACTCAATAATAATAATTAGTTCAATTAATTTTACAATTTTGACCAAAAATCGATCTTTTGTATGGAATACAACTCGCGACTGTTCGTGTTATGATCATAGGAGCGACTGGTTAATGAAAGGTTAATAACGCTGTAAATTTGAAAAAACTTACTGCCTAAAGGCAAGAGCCTAAAAAAGTTTCCTGACTGCTTAAAAATTATGATTTATGTAAACGAATTAAGGACATTAAGAAATATACTTAGGTTACTTTATTTCAGCTACAGAATATGAAATTGGTTATTATATTTCATGAACTTTTATTTTTGTATCCTCACTTATTTTGAGACCTAGGTCATCCAATTCTTTAACCAAGCAACTATGATACAACCTTATCTGTATTTTAAATATTACAATATGATATGTATGGCACGTTTTCATAGATATAACGTGTGGTATTAAAGCACGTAAAAATTTGTGAAGAATTTCAAGGTTAAATATACTGCAGTATTTAATTTATTTAAGTTTTTTTATGAGATATAGCTGTATAAACTAATGTAATGTGTTTCACGTAAACGTTTAAAGATACACATGAACGTGCCGTAAATTTAGACACCCATATTTATGACGCACGACGAAAAGATATATATCTAGTGGTGGACGAAACTCAGGACTTTTAGCGAGAAATAACATCTTAACTTTTTACCCCGCGCGAAAAAGCTTTTAGTGAACGATACGACCCAAGTGCAGTAAGATCCAATGTGCTATTTCCCTTCATAAAACGAAAATAATGGACGCCGTTACAGTAGAGGAGGGGCTACAAAGTAGTATAATAAAAAAAAACTTAAAACGCATTGGAAGACGTACGGTTTCGAGGGAGTTGCTCACTCCATTAAAAGACACGATATCTTTCCTCTTTCGAAGAGACTGCCCCAATTTGTATTCCCAGAGAGTTGCCGGACATATTACTCTGCTCCCTCTCTTTGCCTACGTGTCCCGAGCGACGTGGGAGAAATGCTGAAATATCGAGCAGGTGGCTCCTTCTTTCTCCAACCTCTCTCCCTTCTCTTCTTCCTTTTCCTCCGTTTCCCCAACGAATTACGCAAATGGAAGGGACGTGGAATCGATTTCCCCGCCGGCATTGGCTTGGTTACAGGTAGTCGGTATTTATATTTTTGGGATGCGAGCGACATGAACTAATGCGGAGCAGAAGATTTACTCGGAAGGGTGTCGCTCTCTTAGTGGGAGAGATGGGTGAAGAATGGGAAGCAGATTCCCGTGCCATTTGTCCGCTGCTGGCGTCGGGGATATATGCTGCAACATATGCTGATGGCATGGCCTATGGATAAATCATGACGAATGGAGACGGAAGGTTTATAATACGCTTCTCATGCATTATGTATTATTTTATCCAAGGTGTACGTCTCAGTTAAGTGAGGCTGAGCTCTTAAGTGGTGAAACATGAGGAGTAAAGCTTAAATTTAGTTTCTGAAATTCACTCAGGTTTACGGTATTGGAGGCTGTAAGATGTAAGGCGCTCTAGGCGTGAATTTTGGCACTGAACAATTGAAACAAAGAGAATAAAGTAATATGAGATGTTATTTAATGCGACATTTATCTAGCTATCAACGCCGTTATATACGTAGTTTTACTATAATACAACCTCAATTTCCCGAGGATACGGAATGACAATGACAAGGTTTTAAGGAAAATTCCTTAAAATAAAATATATCATTGGAAATTAGCCATTAATGGTTATGGAAGGAGATTTATGTTTCCGCTGCTAAAAAAAGTTCTTTCACATTCAAAATAATTCATCCTCAAATAATCAATTGTCAAATTTGTAAAGCATTTTCAAGTGCCCAATAGCATAATTGCAGACTTCCAGATTCAATCGAACAATCATAATTCAACCTTAGTTGTTGGGCAGAAAGTGTGAAAAAATGAAATAATTGTTTCGTAATGAACCGTAACTTCTATAAAGCATTTTTAAACTTTAGAATTATTACAAGTTGAACTTCAATTTTCATTACTGTGAAAATTATATAGTTCTCATTGCTCTACATTGCGTAACAGACAGGCAATCGGGAGGTCAGGGTTCGAATTTCGGTCTTGTTAGACTTTCTCATGCACGCACTTCCTTAGGAATAATCCTAGGTTGAAGACTTTTTCGTGCTAAGACACCTTTCACCTTTTTCTTGTTATATTCCTTGGAAACAAATTTATGACTTGAAAGGGTAACGTTTCCGACGATATGAGCTTCTTCAAGATTGAATAATGATTAGAAACTTTTTTCAGGTCCTAAGGCATGATATAATTTGCTTGCAAATTAATCTGATATATTTTTGTAATGAATTTGTGATTATGAAAAGTTTGCTAAATTTAGACACCATAGTATAAGTATTAAATTAACATTAAAATATTCTAAGGTAAATGTATTTTATATTCTGCAAATTCATTTTTTAAGAAGTGAATATATTAAAAAGGAAATTACCAAACCTATATTTAGATTTCAGAAGGTTTTTAAGAAAATAGGAAGATAGGATGAAAATATTATTCCCAGTTTCTTGCAATGAAGTTAATAATTAAATATCTTATAATATGTTTTTAATAATATTGACGTTTCTCCAGTAGGTCATTCATTATTATATTGTATGGGAAGATATATTAATTTTTATGAACTAGAATTAAAGGGTTCTAACGGTAGTGAGATTTCCATTTCTGCTACACAAGCATAAGCGAAGAAAAATTTATTTCTTTAAGTAATAAAAGAACTTTTTTAGAGGATTTTACGACGGCCAGAGCAAGTATCCATTCAAATTCACCACGGCTATGTGATTATAAGTGTCTCTTCAATACTTAATATTTTGATTACTCGCGTAAAATTAATTAAAGTAAATAATCAAGATGGGACCAATAGAAAGATTCCTGAGAAATAACAAGGGAGGATAAAAGGTCGGGTAAGGTTGGAGAAGGGATAGAAGAAAGAATTGCTAGATAAAATAAATCGCGTTTAGGTGACACAGCGCTTACAGGTACCCTCCTTCATCAGATGAGTCGCCCGTTAAAATAATCCTGGATCACAATTCTGTCCGTCCTCCCCTCCCACTAAAGCCAACCCACATGATGCCAGCTTCTCTACAACTCCCCCTCTCGAACGGATTTAAAGAGCTGAAAAGATCAGCCATCGTATTTTGTTCGAGCTACACCTAAGGGCTAAGATTTTAGGCAATTGAACATAAAACATAAATAACAATTAATTTATTAAAAAATCTATGGTAATTTATTAAATTAACCCTGAATCTGTATCAATGATTAATTTATTCGTCCAAAAAATCATTCTTGTAGGTTATAAGATGACACTTAAGCGTGAACTTTCTTCAGCCTCTTCCATGTTCATGACATATTTCATATAAATCAAGTAAATACTGAACGTGAATAAATAGAAACACGTTCGACAGCAATCACGTCATTACAATTGTCGTGCTCAAAATTTCTTCGGAGACTGCGATAGTAATGTTAGCTTCTATCGACTAGTTTAAGGCTCCATATAAATATCAAACTGAAGCTTATCTTACGTAAAACTTAATTTGTAGATTGTTCTCCTATATATTCATTTGTTGCATTTTTATATATTTTTGTAATTATCTTTTTTTGATTTTTAATTAAAAAAATAGATTCTTTACAAAGTAGAAATTCTACTTTTATAAGAGAAATTGAAAATTAACATACAGTTTCTCCTTTTAAAGATATGAATATCAATTTAAGTAGCATAAGTAAGTAAGTTAATTTGCATAGCAGTACAGTAAGATACTCTAATTCCAAACTTAACCGCATGCTCAACTAGTACAACTGACCGAATGTGGCGCATAACAACCTGTGGAAGATAATTGCTCACTTAAAATAGGCCGCAGTTTCTTCTTTTCTAGGCAAAGGTACAGTATATTTACACCTCAACCACATACTCCAACTATTACCATGCAAGAACGTGTTTCTGGGAATTTTTCGCGAATTTTCCACGAATACCAGTTTTAACCTTCCCTCGCACAGCCCTCGGATTATTGGACGGAATAAAAGCAGCCATAAAGTATCGATTTCGGGATAGAATGATATTTTGCGAGCATTCCTCGGAACTACCCCAAAAATGCAGATTTCCAAAGCGAAAGCGCTTACAATGGGCCTCCCTCTTCGACCGCTCCTCCGCGGACCAATGACCAACCCTTTCGCACCTCCTCCCCTAAGACCGTGCTGTAACTCAGCCGCGGAGGGGTCAAAACGGTGGCGTTAATGCGTCCAGGGGATGTATCAATAGGGAGACATTAACGCCGGATGGGGCATCGCGGTAATTAATTTTGTAGCCGGCCATAAGCGGGATCCCACCCACTCACCCTCTGGGAGTCCGAAATTGGAACGCGGTGGAGGAGGACGCTTATGTTGCGTGCGGGTGGATGAAAAGGGGATGCCTCCGCACGGGGGAGTCGCGATAATCCGGTTACTATGGGATTCAATTGCCCGAGCAAACTCTCTACTCCTCGGGGCGGCGATCATTTAGCCTCCCCTCCCTCATCTAGGGCGAGAACAATGCAAATTGGCGGAGGGGTCGTAAAAAGGTTGGAGAATGCGGGGATGACCCGCCATAAAGGAGGGATTGAAGGGGTTGGGAAGAAAAGCTTTTCGGGAGGAATAAACGGGGAGAAATCGCGAGGAGTTTTGCGGAGAGAGATGTTCTGCTTTTGGCCGGACTCTAAGGCGTTTAAATTGGGATGCTTGGCTGCTTTGGAGTGGATTTCCGAGGGCTTTTGAGCTCTGTAATGGCGCCTCTTACGGATAGGCGAGAACCATTCTGTTGCGTGTTCTCTTGTGTTTACTCTCCTGCTCAAAGGATTAATGGGGTTTAAAGGGCAGTCGCGTCGTGAAATTGGTTATTATTTCCTTCACTAGATGGCCTTACCGTTAATCAAGATGTATAAGAAATTGTTGTGTAATTTTGATAACTAATTGGAAGTGATAAAATTTACCTAATTCTGAAGAACGAGGTTTAAATGTAAGGCAATAAAATGCAATTTTATATAAATTGTTTATTTTGCTATCCAACCTAACAAATTTAAAAAGTTACATCAGTATTTTATTCTATAATTCTGTCCTCGTCCTCCATGAATTGGCATATTAATAAAAACTGTATTATCTGAATAATTTTAAATTGGCATTGAACTTTATCTATGAAATCTTCTTATTTATTAAAAAAAAATATCTACGAGTTTATGTGAAGAAATGAACCAGTAGTTCTTCAGTTTATGTTCAGGGTAAATATCTACCGGATGAAATGTACTCGTAACACTATTTAGCATTTAATATAAAATAGGTACGATATTTTTACAGAGTTAAATCTCTCTTTTAAGTTAACTTTCTCTGTTACTCAGAATATTCATCAAAACTTTTTGATGAAGTAGCTAATGTTGATTGTCATTTCTTTCTATACTTCATCATTTGGAATTTATTTAGTTGTATTATTATCACTGAAACGAGAATTATCTGAATACTTTGCTGCAAATATATATTAAAGCATCATTTCCATTACATAGAATGATGAATTTTATCCTTATACTTCCCCAAATGGGATAAAATTAATCTCAAATTATAATAATAGTACTTTTATGTATTATTTTGAAGACCTTAACGATTTCTGACAAGCCTATGTTAAAATATATCATAAATGAGTCTTCTTTTTTCAATCTTCCTATGCCCCATGTCGCGATACGCTCCCTTAACCGGCGTTCCTACAACCCCTACATAACTCATTCCGAGAAAGAAATAAAGCCATCTCACGCTTATTTTTGTCACTTCTCCGACTTATTCCCCACGAGAATAATTTATCATCACCTAATACAACGATCTCCGACCGAGTCCCACACTAACGTGATAATGCATCATGCGATCGAACCGCATATATTCCTCCCACGAGTGCCGTATCTTGCGCGCGCCTTCTTTAACCCACTTAACCGCAGCGGTCGGCCGAAAATGACTCTATTCTAACAGAAGCACTCTGGGAAAAATGAAAAAGGGTGCGTATGAATGCATCTCCACCTCTCCCTCTCTCGGTGTCCTCATTTTTCCGATGGCCATATTGGGATATGTGCTGGGCTATTCCTTGCTCCTTGCGCTGGTGCGTGCCCTTCCCGGGAGAAGGAACACGTGCTGGGATGGGGACGTTGTGTGGGGTCAAAGTGCGAGCATCGCATAGGGAAATGGGAGGAGGGACTGCTCGGGAGGCGAAAAAAATTGCAGGCGAGGAAGGGTAATAAAGTGAGAGGGAAAAGGGCAGAGGAAGGATATGGGACCGGAATGGAATTGAAAGGGAAAAGGAACTGAGGAAGATGGAGTAAGAAGGAGAAAGAAATATGAGCAGAAATAAAGAACCTAGCTAAACTATAAACATAGCTAGGTGCTGTACGTAATGGAATATTGGATGTCAAATTTAATATACTTATGTGTTATGAAAAATATCAAGAGTAAATTTGTTTTGTCTTCTACTGAAAAGGCTCATTGTAAATTAGAGACTATAGTAGAGATGTGTAAAACTATCAGTTTGTACGTCTACTACTGAATAGCGTAATGATTTCAAAAAGATGAAGTCTTTTCAAAAAAAGTTTAAATAACATGAAACTTTTGGCTTATGCACTTATTTATGTGATTGTATTTTTTCAGCGAGAAATATTCTGTTAAAGGTTCCATAGCGGCAAAGGCTTACAGTATTTTTTTCATAAAATTTTGAGAAAGGATCAAAATAAATGTGTTTTTCTAAAAAGTATCGGTTCTATTTAATTCATTCAATTTACATCAACAATCTTAGTTTACTGTTGCTTATATTACAAACACCAAATCAATCGAAGAATCTTCCCCTAGGATCGAGGAATCTTTCCCTGGCCCATAGATAAACATTTTTTCGTCTTGGAAGTGCTGGGCACTTTACTTATCCTTCTTTGTAAAAAATAAAATCTGTGAGTCGGAAATTTCTCCTATGCATGTTTCCAATTTTTTCGTTATTTTTGTTGAGTAATCGATCCAATGTTTGAATTCTTGACACTGATTTTAAATCACGTAGTTCAGTGAGTGATTCTCCAATTTGGTAATGCTCATTCATTTTGAATTCTTCCTGACTTGATGATGTTCTATTGGATGATTAAATCCATATTTAAAGATGATATTCACTTAAAAAGTTGTTCAATTTGAAATGACTTTTAATACCTAACTTAAATTTTATCCGTAATACTGTTCCCCACTATTACATACGAGATCAAACAATTTCTTAGGTCTGTAAATCTCTGCTATCAATTGGCTGTCACTTCATAAAAGTTTATTTTAATTATAATTCGGGCAAATATCGATTAAATTAGAGCTATAAATTACCAAAATAATAAATAAATAAAAATAAATATATTTAGTAAAAATCAATTTAGTTAATTACAGATGTAACAAACCATTCATAGTTCGTGCGACAATAGTTCTTTATTGTTTGATATGTGCTATACGCAATGCTATAATTAACCAATAAATATAATGAATGCATCTTATAGAATTTTGTTGTTGTCTGTATTGAGTATTTAAGTATGTATTTATTTCTTCATATATAAATTTTATAGGAAAATTGCTTTCAATGTTCCCATTTTGTAACACATATTGAGCCACTTTCGGCAAATACGCCTGAGGTTGGCCATCCCTAGTACCAAGTGTTAGGGAAGACTGCAAGGAAATAGAAAATAAATTGATAAAGACGTAATACAAAAGCAAAATAGGAGAATTCAGGCAAGGAAAAGACGTGTAGGGGGAGAAGACCTATAGAAGAAGACGAAAAATGAGAAGCTATGTAATGGATTTGGGAAGGGGAAGAAGGGGGAATAAAGAAGAGAGAATAAAGAGATATGGCCGAATGGAGGAAGGGAATGGTGAATAAGTGGAGATCTGAAAGGGCTATGGGTGTGAAGGGACGGAAGGAAAGTGAAATAGATTAGGGCGTGGGAAGGAAGCAGAAATATTCAGTCATGTATGAGATAGGAAATCATAGGTTGAAGTTTTTTTCCGGAATAATAAAGGGCTGTTGAATGTGTTATCCGGGATGGAAATGACGCTTCGCGAAGCGTGTGCGGAGGAATTGATAAACTCAGGATGACATCAGGTGCTTAATTTATTCAATAGAGCTCCCTTTCTTTTTTTTAATGTCGAAGTGTAGTTGGAAAGTACGCGTCCAAATTGCGATTTCACAAAGAGAGAAATCCTTGAATATTTAATCTGCATTGTTCGATTCGTATCTTCTCGTATATTCTCTCTCTAGAGAGATAGAGATTGTTTAATCGGATGACGGAAAGAAGACGGGAGATTGGGGAGAGCTGACTCTGATTTGAATTTCGGAGTAAATTGGTCGTAAACGTTACATCTTATATGCGCCTATGGCTCATGAATTCATAATATCCTATGATTCTATCTCCCGAACTCTGGTTGAAAGAAAAGATATAATTTCTTCCATTCGGATCTCGTCAACGGTCTCTTTTTATGAAAATCGGATTTCTTGATTAAAATTTTAATTCGGCACCTCTTACATGTTAGCAGGGGTATGGAAGTTTGTAGTTTTTGAGTTTTCTTTATTTTGAGATGTTGACATTTTTCGATTACTTTATAAGTATGAATAGCTTAAGGAAAGTTGACTGGATTTTGGTCATCTGTTCAGAAATTTTAGTCGACAACCTGTCAGATTCAGCAGTAAATAAGTTGTGCGAGGGAAATTGTGTATTGCGGAACGTTGAAATCGTATGTTACATAGGTTTCGCTAACTTTCGACATCCCGGAAGAAGTATAGGGATCTCGCATCCCATGAAATGTTGCGACGTCCTCCTCATCTTTCACTCCAAGCATATGTCGCACTCAGGTAACAAATCTCAACGAGAAATATCCCGTCAAGTAGCGTTCATTCCCCGAATATTACTCTCCGAAAATCCGCCGCGTCACGAGCGAATCTGCCGTCACCAGAGGCCAAACGGCAAGACACGGCGCGAAAACATATTCCATCCAAACTTCCACACGCCGCGTTTATTGTCCTCCAGGAAACTGAATGTCATATATATAAATATATCTTCGGACACGGGTGACACACTGCATATGAGGCCGTTACGTGTCAGCTCGTACGGGATGAAGGCAGACGTGGATCAGATTTATGGGTCTGGAGTGTAACACAAAAGTGAAGAACAGCGTGGGAGAGTGATGGGTGCGAGGAGTGAAAGGGAAGCAAATGGTCGGGGGAGGGATCTTGTTTCTACGGGGAGCGCTGCTTTGAATGAGAGACTTAGAAAATGAGTGAGCTAGAGATGAAATTAAAGCGGAGAAAAGAGGGGTGGGATTGTGAGCAAATTTTGCGGGGGG
The DNA here is from genome assembly GCA_947579665.1 of Sympetrum striolatum. NCBI lineage: Eukaryota > Metazoa > Arthropoda > Insecta > Odonata > Libellulidae > Sympetrum > Sympetrum striolatum. Next base: position 96,505,262 of record OX388341.1, on the reverse strand, counting down.
AGGGAGAGTCTCCACGGTTCGATGCGAGGGGGGTGCTGATGATGGAGCACATCTATGCTTGAAGTGCGATTTGCGGCAATAACGCGTGATTAATCGCTACGGACTGAATGGGCCTTCGATATAGTACCGTAATTCATCTCGAGGTTTAGGATATGTTATTAGACGGATTTCATCATTGGGGAAATATGGTGGATGTAATCATCCCGAGCATATTTCCTCCCTGCTGAGAGATTCTAATGCCTTCTGTGTTAATGATCAATTGCGTGTTGAAACTGTCTTGATCATCACTCTGTATGCCATTATGACGAGGAAGATGAATATATCCAGCATACCTACAAAAATATATATTGCTCATGGAAATGAAACGGAATATATGTAAGTGGAATCTTTAATGGTTGATTTAATGTTCTTATGAATCATCATTTAAAGTCATAACATCGAAATACTTATTGTCGGAGAAGTTGCTCATTTCCATGATTAATATTTTGAAAAATTACTAAACTATGGATTTTTATTGACCATTCTGGTTTTTGTAATTTCGCTAAATTTCTGGAAAGTCTTTTACATATTTGATGTTGTTATTGCGTCTTATATAACCGATCCAAGGCCTTTTAATTAGCCCTAAGTAAATTCTAAGAACCAATCTCGCATGGTATGCCTATGGCTTATAGCAAACAGTAGAGTGGTGACCTCATATCCTCTAGTATGGTCACTTTTTATCAATGTCTATGTTCGGACCCTGCAAGCCGTCTATGGACCTGTGGCAGGGGGTGCAAGCACCTTCACCCTATTTTCCTAATCGAAAACTCGAAGTTTTAAATATTATAATTTAGGTTTTTGGCGTAATATATACTTCTAATAAAAAGTTATTACAAATCAAAATTTCTCCATTACACTAAATTCTATAGAATAGGAGTTATATCTTCCTATAATTTAAGAATGATTTCATCATATTGCTGTATTAATTCCTGATAAGAGTTAATAGAATACCTTTTCAAAATAATCGTTCCTTGTGGATGAAGTACAACAATAGATAATTTTAAAATTTCATACAGAAAATAATTAAAAACATGATTTACATAGTACTTAACTCTTTATTAATATTCTTGAATGAGTTTATTATTTTGTTGATTAACTTTTTAGGCTACTCAACTTTTCAATATAACTCCGATTGGCTTGAAAATCCTAATTAGGGAAAAATAAAAGATAATCGAGAGTTTCCTGTTTTCATATTGTTTTGTGGTTTTAGATTATTTTTGTAAGTAGAAATCATTTGAAGATCGATATTGTTTACTCATTAAAGTCACTGAAATATTTGAATGGTAGCGTTTCATACTTAATCTCTTAATCATTTGTCTAAGCTAATAGTTATTAGCAAACTCAGTGGCAGTAAAATGTATTTCACGCTAAATGACTCAAAGTAGCAAATCCTATTTTACTGAGTAATAATATTTTCCCTAAGATTCAAAGGTTTATGCACTGGAAACATTGAAACCCAATCCAAAGACCCACATCAATTGGAGCCGCAGCGAACAGTTCGAGCCCTATGTCTGTGACCCTAAATAGGGAGCAGAGTGCATTATGGGGGCAATTTATCGCACCAATTGTCAGTAACGCTGTTCCTCCAAATTCTTCAGCATTCCCCAGCCCGGCATCATCCTCATCTGCCTCAGCATCCTTCAATATCGAGGCCCCCTGGCGTTAAATCCTTGCAGTGACTCATTCCCATTTTCACGCTTGGGACCCTAACTACCCCGTCTTTTTCCCGAAGCATCCACTGTATAAGAACGGTGGCGAATTGATACCGCACCCCGTCTGCTCTCCATAATCTCCCACCCATCCCTTTCCGAATGACCTCCCGTACGAATTCCCCGCCCTCCCCAAATCCCCGCCCTAGCACACGTCTTCTCCCAGCGGTCGCAACCTTTTCCGCCCCATTCTGCAGCCGCCCGCCGACGCGGTCCCAGGATTACTCCAGAAGAAGTCTAAATAGATTAAAAGGGAAGGGGGAGAGGCGTGTGTGACTCATTACACGCGTGGAATCCGAAGCTCACAGAGACGTACGCGAGATGGGTCCAGTCGTGACGCAAATGGTAGAGCATCCCTTTTTGTTTCGCGTTGGGAATTGGACCGTCCACTGGTGTAATCTACGGGGATATTGTCTCCTAGGACGGATCCGCATCTGGATGCACACGTGACCGCTCCGTGAAAGTGATTAGGAAGTGGCGTCGATTCGCGCGGACACGGTCCCCGGAGCGATTATGTATAAAGGCGCGGGTGGTGCAGACGTGTCTGGGAAAGGGGTTTGCGCGTGTCCGAAAGTCTGATCTTTGTCAGAGAAGAATGGCAGGCCCTTATTCGATTTGCCCCACTCGAGTGGGAGGAAATGATATGCGGAAGATTTCGAGTACTTCTTTTCCGACTGCAAATGTACACGTGCAATAAGAGCCGAGTGTCACTTCCCGTTCTTTTCGTGGGAAGTGCTTGATTCTTTCCGCTTTAGTGCAGAGGATTTCTATGAATGGAATTGAATTATAATCTCCATATGATTACGGGATGAAATATGGTGTTATCGTTGGGAACGGCTGCGATTGATTCTAATGTGAATATTAATGCTTCTAAATTGATTCTTTGGTAGAGAGTGATCATTAAGAATATTCTCTTTCCACCAGAAATAATATTAATTCGTTTATGAGACCATTTTGGTGAATATTCATCTTCGGTTTCCACAAGTTCAATACAAACGGTAGCTTTTATGGTAAAACTTAAATTTTATAAAATTATTTTCAAATTTTCAGAATAATTAAGTGAACATTATGAAATAATTTAAAACAATGAATTGATAGCAGCTTAGTATTTTACTTAATCATGATTAAATTTACATTCGATTTTGAGGAAAGCTTCTTCCTTACTAACTTATAATATACTAACTCTTTGAGGCAAGATCTTGCTGGATGATGGAATCTCTTAAACTCTGACGCTAAATGACTTTCTATTTGGTTTCTATCTTATTAAATTTTGATTATTTGTTCTTAAGCAATATTCTAATCATTTATGCCATTGAAATATATTTTGCGTGATGCCTATCAGTAGCTCGTTAAATTTTAGGATGGAATGCCCTCATGCGACTTTTTCAAATGTCCAGGAAAGCTCACATATTTCAAACAATATTTCATATTCTCTTTAACCCATTCAAAAGATCGTACATTGAAAAAATTTAGTCTAGAAATATTTTTTCCCTTGTGTTTATAACATGATATTACTTAAATAATAAAGGAATATCTCTATAATTGCGCATCACCGAATAGTATTAATACAGTATTTTAATACTATTTGATGGTAATAACTATACGCTGATAGTTAAATAATGTCTATCGAATGCTTTTTAGTTCCAACAAAGGTGGTAGATACAATACATGATAGTTTCAAGCTCAATTCAATTAGCGAAAATCCAGCTAAAGCGAAAATAGGCTAAACCTCCGGACCACCGATTCAGAATCAATGTCGTTAAAATTTGCCTGTAATTATTTACAATTTTATCTTAAATGGATATGAATATTTCTCGAATACTATGAAGAGCAAATCTTGATTTATCCATTCTTTAATACTAAAAAAAATACTGAAAGACGAGACGTTTCTTACGATTTCGTTCTTGAATAACTTAAACTTCATCCCTAATATTTCAAAGAAGTTTATATGCAAGTAAATTTCTTAGATTTTCATGCAGATAGTCTAAAACTGGCAGAAATTCATTTTGAACTGAATCTAGAATTTTATGGCCATTTTGTCATCATAAGGAGTAATTGGGTCGCAATTCAGAAGACTGAAGCACAACCATATGACATACTTTGAACTTCATTCCCCAGCCTGCGTACCTTCTCTGTTTTCCAGTATATGTGTTCAGTACTTCTTTTTTAGCCCTTAATGTCAGAAGAAAACAGTTTCTAAAATTCCTGCATTCGTTCCATGAGCTTTTTTTACGTAGCGCTTTGAGCAACGCTTTATCGTTCTCGCATTCCAGTCGCTGGATACGTTCCTTTGAAGTATCTTATGATTTTTTCCTCTTCTAATTTGGAACCCTCCATCATTTCCGTAAAATTTTGCCTCTGAATCTTTATTTATATTTTAAACGTAGCAATATCTCTTGCTGAGGGTTATTCAAAATAATATCACGTTATCAATGCTCGTACAATTTCCTTTCCTTACTAAATCCTCGGTCTGTTCGAATGAGAGAATTTATGAAGCTTAGATTGTTTGCTACTGAAAGAATGAATTTATTAATAATAATTTAAGACATACTAGAGCTTCATTTTAATTCCACAATTAATAAGGATAGTACGCTTGTTAAAGTTTAATGGTAAAACACTAAAAAAGGATATTTAGAAATTATATATGTCACTGTTCATGAATTTGAGTAAATTACCTTCACTGCCATGGCCAAAACAAAATCATATTTACAAGATCAGAGAAAATTTAAATATGAAGTGTAGCAATCGGTACGGATTATTTTACTCAAATAAACACATGTTCAGAACCCAAGTTGGGATTCCTCTTAAAGCATTGGTTAATGTGTATGTTAGCTAGTGGAGGCGTTTTCATTGTCCTTCAATCATTATACGAATTTGATTGGATGTTCTACTAGAGGTACGTTAAACAGTGAACGTATTGGTCGATCGGATATGAGAAGGTGCAGCAGTTAAGGAAGGCTGATGTCATAAATACGTACTCTGATCAGAATGCGGATGTTTGAGGTGGATCTTAAAGTAAGATGTTGACTTTCTGAAAACAGTGTAGAAATAGTAGAGTATAAAAGTAGTAGAAGAGCATAAAATAGCAGTAGGGAATAAAAAATATTGTTAGAATTCTGCTTTGATGAGAGCTCCATTGACTGTATTGAAATTGAGATCGGATTCGATTATCTCAAAATAGACATACTCTTTATTGATGCATCTTCAAAGATAGGGATATCAAAAATCGTTTTGATAATTTAGAAAATAATATTGTCGATTACTTATGATTGAAAAATCAACTTTTATCCATATTTTAAACAAAATGATTCGCAAACAACTGTTATCCCTCATTTTTGTGATGTCATATTGTATTTATTCTGTGTTTTCATGATCACTTCATTCGGCCCACCATTCATCCACCAAGCTACTAGCCCTTATTTATTATCGATTTCGATTCGAGCAACACAGGTTTTATAAGGGCTACTAATAGTTTGCGTGGATTCATAATGATTTAAAGAAATAATTACAGAGGAAAATACTAAATGTTCTTTGATAGTTAATAATGCTAAACTAATGTGATACATTGGAAATATATTTTATCGGTCCAGGGTAAGAAGTGCATTTGATCCGCTTCATGAAATTCCATCTCGTACTAGGATATTTTTAATGCCTCAGATACTTTGGCGTGAAGACCATCTGAGCTCTAATTCTTTCCGTTAAACTCGTTATAATTAGTATTCCAGTTCAGAATTATAAATGCTGTGTTATATTCTAAAATATATCCTTATTTACAGATATATATCATTAGTCTGTTAATATGAAGAAGGATCAATTATCCATTACTTTTTGGTTCTCAGTTCGAATAATATTAAAATATCCGAATGAATAAGAACTCTTCTTCCAAAATCGATTACCCATCAACTCCGCGAAACGTGTCCGAACGTTGGGATATTTTGGGAAATGAAAAATCCGCGCGGACGAAATACACCGAACAAACATTACCTCACGCAATTTTAACCCGGCTGACACTACTCGCTTCTCTCGGAGCAAACAGTCATCATATCGTTATTTATATCTTTTCGACGCTCTTTTACGTGCTTCTGGCGGAACTCGTCCTCTTTGAAAAAAAAATCACTTAAACTTGGAGGGACGGAAGGGGGAGGAGGGGAAAGGAGGAGAAGGACAAAAACAATTTCTCATCCCTCCAGACCTTCAACGCATCCTTTTTTCACTCCTATTTCGTTCCTCCACACTTCATTTCGGGTTTTTTCTCGAAAACGTGACCAAGGAGTTCTCCCAAACGGATCATGGGAGAGGGACTTAAAAAAAGGAGGAGGGGTACGCTCTGTGTTCAAATGTAGTGGTGGGATGGGGAGAATAGGGAGGGAAGGGTCCCGCCCTCCGGTGAAAGTGAAAGGAAGCTACGCGCAAAAAGAGCGCCAAAGAGAGAAAGGAGGGAAAAAAGCGATAAGGCAGGTAGCGAGAGATAAAAGGGACTCCATTTTGAGGGTGAGAAGACGAGGCTAGGAATACGCTCTCGCGCAAGAACCTTTCAACTACGCACATCATCACCGTAGTGCCATTAGTAGTTGTGAAATTCCGTGCCCGTTTTGCAGAGGAAAAATGGTAATGTTTCCGTAGTTTTATCGGGCGGGCGTTCGTGAGGTCTCTCGGAAACATCAAGGGAAGAGCAGAAAAAGTTAAACTGTAAGCGTTATCTTGGTTTCCTTTATTTTTTCACCTCGGCTTCCTGATGGCGGTAATGAAAACTCGCTTAACAATTTTCCCCGAATTAATGCGGGGGAGTGGAATTAATTTACTTTAATCGTCGCTTGCGTGTCGCCAGGAATAATGCGCGTGGTTACGCTTAAAATTTTTGCGGAGATGGGTCTCTGTGATCTCTGCGATTACCTTGATAATTAGAATTTCCACATAAAAGCTACTTATGGAGCTCGGAGGTTGCTGGAATTTCCAGACAATTCGGGACACATTTGCGGGCGTATATCCATAAAAGTTATAACGTCTACATAGATATATGCACTTAATTATAGGAATTTTTCAGAACCACAAATAGTTGTCACAAAAAAATTTTCAAATTTAATCATCCTATCCAGCTAATGCTTCAAAATATAATAAAAATTAAGTAAAAGAGTTAAAAGGACAGTAAAGAATAGTGCTGTGGAAGTATACTGCAAAAGTTTCATTTCCATTACCTGATAGAGTAATCTGAGCTTTTTATTTTACCTCATACGCATAAGGTACAACCTTCCAGAACTTTTAGTAAGGTTAGGGTGCACCTTAACAGAAGTACTGACACTGAGACACCCTGAATCAAATTGTTCCATAAAATATTATAAATTTTATCAAAATACTAATTTATCGATTCAATATTCTTTATTACCAGGAGAACTTAGTAATAAAGAATTATTGGTTACATGGAAGACGAGTCTCAATCTGGCCCGAAAGGATTATTATAATTATTTTTCGAACAAGGGACTAAAGTAAGAGTATTTATTATTTCAAGTTACTTTGATTTTGATTACTCTCACTCCAATCTGATCAATGGAACCACACGAACTGATATCTAGGAGATCACAGCATGAAAATGGAATGATTCGGAAATTCTTAATATGATCTCACAAGCAACCTTTCATTCGGATTTCCGGAAATTCAAGTGGGTTCGCCATGGCGAAAGTGGTTTTGGGTATGATTGATGGTCGGAACCCATATGTACGTAACGACCTTAAGTAGCAAAACTCTATTACAAAAATTACTATTACAAATACTTTGTTTTTCTATTACATAGATGCTGATATATGTTTCGATAATTCTATCCTGATTAAACTGTATTCATATGCACTTTTCTTTATTGTAATGTTAATTTTCTTCATAAATTAAAATCTTACGCCATTCTCATTTCTAACTTTCCATTCAAATTTACAGAGAGTAATCAATTTCGTATGACTCGGTTCCCTTTGATAACACAGAGATATCAAGAGAAAATAGGTGGAGGATGGAAGAAAATGATGCGAGCTCGCTATTCCACCGAGTTCTCTCATTTCTAATGGCCTAGCGAACGTGTTTCTGAGCCTTTTTGAATTGGCTTACGTCAGCAGTCGGTTTTCTCAAAAGGGAGGCGGAATCTCCCCACTTTTCTTCGACCTTGCTTTTCTCTTGCCCACTGACTCATCTGGAACTCCTTTCTGCCCTTATCGCAGATTCTTTGAAATGGAACTGCCTCCACCCTCACTTTCGCGTATCCATTTCTTCATTTCCTCGCGGCCACATTCTCCGTCCATCTTTTACCGTATCTGTTAAATGAATACCATCCCGAGATCTGCAAAACGTCTCGCTTGCGTTAAGATCAGCCTATTTCTGCTCTACAGCTGCCTTTCAATTTCATCCTTTCCGCCGTTACTGGGGCATAATGAGCTCATCTCTTCTGGCTATAATAACTGTGACATTAACACTCTGCATTTCAATGCCACCTTTGATCCACATTTGATAACAACTGCTAGCAATTTTGGATTCACATTGCATTAGATGCATAAGTTGTACCAATATTACAATACTTGTTTCCCATGTATCAAAGGTCACCGTCATCAAAAAAATGTATGCATCGATAAATCTAAATTTTATGATTATTAGAGGCTATATTTCTAACTCTTTGGATTCCGTAAGAGCATTCATCAGAATGTTACCTATACTACCTCACTTGATTGTAACAGATATATGGGAAATTTGCTTCTTTTATTTATAATATGACAAGAAATCCTCAATGCAATCTTTCTCGATCATTAAAAACAAAATTCTAGGTATATAAAATTACGCTTCCATTTTCCCGGTCCGTCCAGTTATTCTAATTGATTGACGGCTGTTTCTTACAAAAGGTTTGAGCAAACTGACGCGTAACATTGGCAACGGAATACCACAAATACTTAAGGAAAGGGTTAAGGTGACTTTGCACATAAAGGCGTGCACCCAGGAAAATTCCCAAGGAAAATCGGACTTGAAAAAAGTCTGAGAGGGCCAGGGATCGAACCCGGGATCTTCCTCTAACCGGGTGGCTGCCCTTGCGAACAAAGTCCCCAAAACGGCTTGTTAAAACGTTCTGGTCGGGTAGCTTAGATGGTTAAGGGAGCCTCCCGGTTAGAGGAAGATCCCGGGTTCGATTCCCGGCCCTGCCAGACCTTTTTCAAGTCCGTTTTTCCTTGGGAACCACACATACTCTTCGTTAGTGCATGAAAAGTAAAATTATCATTAGAAAATCTAAGTTATAGTTCGAGAACTATAATTCAATAGATAATTATCTCTCTAGATAGCTTTCCAACCTAACCCATTAGCATATATAGACATTGTTACTTCTATAATCTAAAGGAAATAATTTATTTTCTATCCTGCAATATTTACGAATTTACATGCCTAGATAGTTCAGCGTTTTGTCAAAAAAATCAGGATGATTTAATTTTGAGCAGAAGCGATATTGATATTTAAATGAATACTATAATTTTCCTCTCCTTAATCCTACGGCCTAGGTTGCCACACAATCCCTCGAATTCCAATCCCTACCTCTAAAATAACGCACACCTGCAGAGTAACCGTCAGCATCTTCTTTCGCCATGTGGACATTTCCAACGGATGCAAAGGAACGCGAAACAAAAATTTCTGCGGGAATTCCATTCCTCGGAGAGTCGAAACAATTTCTAAACACAAAACAAGATCTCACTCGGCAAGAATTTCAATCAATTTCTCCCAACGCCTTCCCGCAAGAAAGGGAGAAAAACCCTCCGTAAAAGAAAAGAGATCAGCAGAGTGGAAAAATGTCGGCATTTCAGCATCTCACCGCTCCAGGGTTTGTTAAAAGTCTTTGCTTCTGCTACCTTCCTCCTCTCTTCCATCCCTCACCTCATCTTAGAGACTCCGCCCACCCAGAAGACCTGCCTTCGGGATTCTGCCCTTTCTCTTGTTAGAGTTCGAGGAAGAGAGGCAGGAACTATATGACCACGCCCCATCTACGCGAATCCTGTGTTTTACAGTACAATGGTTTTGGTAGAAGATAGTTATGCACAGGATAATATCTCTTGTATGACTCGTCCTAGCCCGGTCTAGAACCAATTCGAGCCAGGCCCGATTGACCTTACTGCACTTTAGGCCCGAATACAGAGTCAAGTACGACCTTTTCCCAAATCGTTCCCAAATTGGACAGTCAAAGTCTTCAGCAGATTTATTAACTGATATGATTTGTTTTATTATTTAATTTCGAGCTATGAATAAAGACGATTCCTGAAGTAATATAAATTTTTAAGTCACTAATCGAAATATTATTCATAAAATCATGAACTATCTTTATTAGAACCGAGAGATTGAAATCATTTGTGACCATTTGAAGGACTACGGTCTTACTACAATGCAAAACTGAGAAGAATTATACCCAACCCTTGTCATGAAAAATGTTTATTGCATTCATAGGCAAACATATAAGCAGTGAGCAAAGAAAGGATCATCTGGTGTTTGCTATATGCGATAGTCAAAAGATTCATAGAATAAGCGATGAGAACAATTATTGAAAAATTCGCGTGCAAAACTGGTGGATAGCATTCCCTTTATGCATAAGCTAGATGGACGAAAATCTTGGTTCTCGAAGGAGGGGAAACTAAAATCATTTTGTAAGAGAACTTTAAAATGGATATTTTTGTGAATCATGGAAGTATTTGCCCAATCTACTCTAATGCGTTAATGCTGACAGCCACCTTCCAACTGTGTCAAGGGGATGGTACCTCATAAGCATTTTTCTCTAATCAGTTATTTTCTCATACCGATTTCCATGAATTAAGTTTTGAATAAGCTAACCCTAACATCTATTTTCTTAAGTATTTCACTCAAAACTCCCAACAGTAAATGATCGATTAATAGCTCTTAATGCGCATAATAAATTCAACTAATAGGAATGACAGGTGATGCACCATACGCAGTAGATGCTTCGTTTCTTTAAGTTCACGTATTAGAACAATTAACTACGACCGTTCCATCTCACGTTTAATCCTTTCATATATGAACGATACAGGAAGACTTCTTCTATATCTCCTAAATATTTTTCTAGTCAGCTTTATATACTTTTAGAGATGTCTGAATCGTAGTATTAGATTTATAGCAGCATCGCTTAGCTATTCGTCCTTAGTAAACTATTGGTGTTGTACATAAACATAACAGGTTGGATTGGAAAACGGTAAACTGGGCAAAAAATCTTACAATTATAATAATAAGTAAGCCTAATCTGTTCCAACGGAAGAACAAGATAACATAGAAACAGTACTCCAGAAAATATACTGTTGGTAATATTTTTTAAACTTTTATAATACGGGCGAAAGCTAAACAAAAATCTGAACATAGGATTTTCTCATCTTTAAGAAAGAAGGATAATTTTAATTATTCAGCGATTCCACTAATGCTATACGATATAGTGAATTAGACTAATTCCTCGTAATTTTCACTCCCTTGTTTGCTCTCCAAGTTTGCAAGCAGATTATGCATAAGCATAGCCAAAATACCTCGTAATTTTATGTTATAATGAAATTATTTAAAAAAAGCAAGTAAGAGATAGATGGAGTTTTAGAAAATATGAAAATCCAGTTGCAATGAGTAAACGGTTACCAAAGTACTCACGTAAAAATATTAAAAATGAATTTGAGCCTACGAAATTTGACTGAAATTATCATCGCCCTTCTCAAACGTGTATTGGCAACGAAGAAGTTAAGATCACAATGGAAAACTTGATTTGGAGAGATGGTTGGGGAATAAATATTGAATTGTAATAAACAAACAACACAATAGTCGTTTCATAATTAGAGTCCTTTCGAGGGATTATAACCAAATGGGAAAAATTGTAAAACACTCCGGGATAATAAATTATAAATAAGGAGATTTATTTAAAACAACGCGCTCTTTCATCGGATTAAAATTAAAATGTAAGATTATAGTGTTAATAATGATTGATTTACTAAATTCCTAATGTTCCATTTACACAATCTACTAGATTTAAGGGAATGAATTGTTTTGCAAGTTTTCCGAATATATGGTACGATTATTTATTCCAACGCTTCTTAACGCAACTCAAGAAAATTATGATAAAGATCAAGAATAATGTGACGCTCAAAACTCAAGAATACGAGAATACAGTTGTTTCAATTTGCAGGAAGCATGAATTAATCTTTGATTATAATGTAAGCCTTTATCATAAATAGCTATATTGGCTGTTGGTTCCGGGATGCACAATTTATAATATTTAACTGACTAATATTTAATTAATAATTATCAAACACCATTTCACAGTTGGAGTACACATAGGCCGAGGTAAATCCTAAGAACGTTTTACATGAATTGAAAAATTTACTGCCTGACAAAGCAATATCACTGGGATTTATTTCCAGACCCCCAACCTAAGAAATTATACTCATAAAATAAAATTAAGTTACTCTGTTATTAAGATATTCCTACTGTTAACTCTCAGTCCTCAATCATTTTCAGCGCCATATCTTTCTTGCTTGTTGAGCTCGCAGAGGTGAAGTAAATAATTATTGAAAGGCATTTATTCCTAATGAGGCTTGATATTTATTTTTTCGGTTTTAGTTGTAACACTCACAGCGTAAATCTGATATGGTCTGATCATGCCATAGGCCTTTTTAATAATAATAATTGTAAGATAATTACCGTCGCACAGTGTCGAATCGAAAAAAGTTGGTTAAAAATACGAAAGCTGTTTTTTCGAGTACGCAATTATTAATTTCACAATATTACCACTTAATTAATTCCTCATACAATCATGCAAGTCATTTACATTGGTTCTCCCACGTTTAAATTATACAGTTGATTAAGTATTAATTTATATATTCCAAGCCACGATTCAAATTTCATTTCGTTTGTGTGTACTATTTGTGACTCATCATTCTCATATGCAACATATTATTAAAGTCAATAAATACCATTTCTTTTTTATGTATACTGCAGTCGGATGCGTAATAGATTCTAGAATTACCATAAATAGTTCTATAAAGAAGCCAAACTTGCTTAGCCAAAAAAATAAGGAATGATTCACATTGTAAACAATAGTCGAGTTAAAGATTTTACCACGCGCATGGATTCGGAGATATGTCCCATCGAGGGGTCCATTCCTTGAATTTGAAAGTTTTTCCGCCAGTTATATAGGAGGAAAAAATATTGGGACTCGAAAATATTCCATCCGTTCCCATGTCAGTAGATTATGAGGTAGCATCCATTCTTACCGTATTCTATTAAAAATCAATGCAGATCGTTACCCAATCTCGTGGAGGAAAGGAAAATTCATTCCAGTTCTTAAGGAAGGGCATACTTTTAACTGGATGACTATATGCCAATTTTGCTATTTTTTTAATTAAGGGATCATATCAATGTATATTTATTATATGTATTTACGTATATTTATTTAGACATCGAAACAATTTCTAAACCTTCAATTTTTTTAAATTTCAGAAAGTTACTCAAAACTGTTTTCGAAAATCTGGGCGATTCATCTTTACTGGATGAATTGACCACTGTGGGCCTTGTGGGAATTAACCCATGGTAGCTTACATCGATTTTTCACTTTTTCTACCTTCCGTGTTCTTTCTAAGAAACGACAAGGCAATGGCACCTTCGGTATAGGCAATAGGTTTGTATTCTATATTCTAGTTTTATCTATCTATCCCAAATTATTTGCCCCGTCAAACTGAAATTATGTGGCACGAAACTATCGGCTTTTTTTCAAAATATTTTTGGATTTTTTTCTTTATCTATAACGTAGTATTTTGCCAGGAACCAAAGTAAATAAATCTATATAAAAGGCAGATTGCATAACATTGGTTATGCAGTACTGTACTTTTTCTGAATTTATTAAGCTAGTCTATGCTTATCTATCTTCTTAAAATTCCGATGCTACGTCCTGCACTATCGGAAAACCACTCACTCATGGGTTGAAGCAATTCTTCACAAACCTTATTGCCTTTTATTGAATATTTTCTAGTTCACGAACATATTACTTTTCGGTGAGATCGCATATACCGTATTCATATTCTGTGGTTGGCCTAACTAATACTAATAAACATCACCTGCATACATATTCTTTACATTTATAGGCTATTCTTATGAAATATGAGAATTTCTTAAGTTATTGAAATTAAATAGACATTACGCTGGTGGAAAATTTCCACCAATTTATTTCGCTACGATAGATCCTCAAGATTGTTATAAATTATCATATGGAATAGACATTCCTTCCAAAACGTTATTTACAGAACAATTCTCTTTAATTTTAATTGCCTGTCGTCGTCCCATTTCCGGATGTAAAATAAATTAATTGGAAGGGCTCAGTGGCGCAGCCAGGATTTACCAATGGGGGGGGTCTGAGGAAACGAAAAATGCCTACTTTACAGGGGCTAGTATATTCATACCCGCTACTTACTACAATATATGTCAATTCTTTCAAAAACTAAATACATTCAAAACTAGAGGAGTTTAACGCTTATGTGGCCAACTTATTACACTTTGCAAGATAGTATTTTACATAAGCGAACAATTGGAGACTTAACAAGTGTGTTCTTTGGATTTCTGGTTTGGATACGACCAATATCTATTAAAAACTCATTTTTTCTATGCTGAAGCTTTTTAGTGATTTAGATATAAACTTTCCGAGTCTTCGAGAGTTCTTTCTTCCTAGAGGTTGCAAAGCGTGGGAAAGAAAAAACTAGCTACGGTTATTTGGCAAGCGATATAAAACGTAACATCCACTCATTTGTTCCCCCACATTGGCGCGCCCATGCTTATTTCATTATCTTTCGTTATTTGACTATATCATCAGCAGATTTTGGAATTTAATTGAAATATCGCCTGTCAAGAAAACGCCATCAATGTATAAAAATAATGATATGAAGTATGTATACAGCTTATTGCACAAGGTTTGTATAAGAAACAAAAAATCATTTTTATCAGATGAAATTTTCTGCCAGGCTTACAATTAAGCCTGATTTCGTTATTTATGTATTAGCTAAGTATTTCATTGAATGCGTCTCATACCGAAAATTAAAAATTCGTCTCCATAAAAAAATACAGTAGACTCTTGATTATAGTTGATATTATAATTGAACTTGCAGTATTAAAGTCACATACCAAGGTGAAAAAAATGAAGACGTCAACTTACAATTATTTAGACTAAGTAATAGGTGGTTTAACCAGCAAAGAGCTGATGCAAACCCAGTCTTACGCACTGAGTGTTCAAAGAAAACAAATATTTTCCATGAATTGAAATTTTGAATGGGCATTGCATGACCAACGGATAACAGGATAAGTCATGCATTTTGTGGGATTCTATCACCAGAGAAAAAATTGGCTGCATTGAAAAGGAAGCTGAAGAATTTAGTTCACAGTTTTAACAGTTTATCAAGTTTAATTCAAGTCATCAAGTCACAGTTCCGATAAATATGTGCTTAACTTATGCGCACAATACCTTTCAGCTGACAGATTTGCTTCGAAAATGGTATATTATTAATAATATCTTCGCAGATTAATTTTTACTGAAATCTTTCATTTCTCCAATACTTTTTCAAATGTTTACGGAAATTTGGCTAAATTTGTATTAAATATACATCAAATTAACAGGCAATCATAAAATAAAGATCAGTATATTTTCTATCATCCCGAGTAATGAAGAGTCAACTGTATGCAGACTTTGAATCGTCTAGAATTCTTAATAAAGGAAAAAGTAGCTTTTCGATTGTCGCTAAACTCATCTTGAGATGTGTCCTCTGATAACAGCCCTAAAATAAGAAAATACTAATTTATGCATCTAATAATGGTTATTTCACAAAAAAACACTTAGCCATTAACTTACGTTTTTTCCGATAGCGGCCTCGAGCTGTTAGCGGACTGTGAAAGGAATTTTTGGATGTCCATCTAAATGAAATTGAAACTAAACTCTCCTTCGAACTGTTGTGAATTTTTCGAAAGCACTACTCACGAGCCTATCTTTGAATTTACACCCTTGAAACAGTCACAAGCAAAAGATCTAACTGAGCGTTTTATCATTCTGTTTTTTTCTCAATCGTAATATTAATCTCTGTTTTCAGGGTGCAAGTTTCGAATTACTTCTCGAATGTTCCCTTGTATTTTTTCGAGGAGTAAACAAATCAGCACTTTCGAATTTTTCTCATGGGAATCTTACCTTATGGCGTGAGTTATCTAACTAAGGATAGGCTTAAGACGTGCACGCGTTGAACATAGTGTGCGAAACACTCGTATCATCGCACCCCATTGATATCGATGTCTACTCTGCTACCGAAAGCATCACCTTAACTGAAATCGGAGCCATATTTACGGGTACGCGAAGCTTTCGCTGAATTTATCAAGCAAACACATGACAAGCAGTGTATCTGTATGGTTTGCGTGATAACCCCCCCTCAGCGAGGGGGGGGTTTTGTACTCTTCAGCAGAAATAAAAGTATAAAGCTAGTCATAGGACTTTACTCTTGGGGGGGGGGGGGTTTGAACCCCTAAAACCCCACCCTCGCTCCGCCACTGGAAGGGCTAATTCCTCATTCCTATCCTCCGTTTCTCTGTAAATTACCATTTTATTGCGCAGCATGTAAATATCAATCAATATTTATTTAAGAGTTAGTATTATTTCTACTACACATCACTTACGTACTGACATTTGGCAAAAATATAGTTACATGCAGCTACATGATTCATTAGTGCATTACTCAATCATGTTAAATATGTAAGATTATAGATACTGAATCCTATGTATGGCCTACTTTAATTACCATAATGATAGTTTCAATTTACAATCGCTCGAGACACTTTCCGCTACTTCCATATGAGGAGAGATTTTCAGGACTAAAAACTTTACCCGTTTCAAATATCGCGCGTTTGTATTTTCTACTAACTTGATCTTAGTCTAAATTATTTAATAGCTTCCAGCCAGCTTCAATTGCCAAATAACATCAATCTGTTCTTTTGAGCTTACCTCTACATTAAACTACTTACATTCATTACATTCTTTTAAAGTATTAGAAGATATATATTTATTCATAAGGCCTCTCAATTTTCTCATATGCACACACGTAATAACCCAGGTTATTAAGAATACAGCCTATTTCATGCATTGGAAAAATTATAATTTCCAAATGAAATCTATAAAAATCAACTCTCAAGCAAAGATTAACTTCCAGTTAGGGTTTTCAAAGTCTTAATAGGTAGCATGGAAAACAAATAATGTCTCTGTTGCATAGTAAGAATCTTAAACAGACATATTCTATAAATTAAGCTAATGTCCTTAAATTAATTAATTGCCTAATATAATCTTCATGAACAAGAATTATTTCCACAATTATTATTTAAACAAGTGTATATGAAGGAACCTGAAGTTTATTTAATTTTTTGTTTTCGCCAAAAAGGCATAGCATTTACCAAGAACTTAAATTTACTCTACCATCCCTTATGTGTTTTATCTACTCAGCTTTCCTTTACCCATACCATAACATGTACCAAGTCTTACTCCTTGTCTTCGACGTTCTCGGTGGTTGTCCTTGTTTACTGCCAATGATGAGGGAAAGGGAGGATTGGGAGGGATAATCTAAAGCCCTAATAAGTGGACCCGGCCAGGTCTAGTGGCGTGCCATGAGGTTCATCTCTATGCCCAGAGACCCCCTCTTTACCACTATTGCTGGTTAACCGCGAGATCCGACCTCATAGACAAAGGAATCGAACAGGAGTTATTGAGAACAGAACTCAACTCCTGCATAAGAAGGTGAAAGAAAGGACCCTGGAAGAGATGCCTGCATCCGTAGGCCTTTCAGCTAGGGTCGAGAGGAATCAGGCATAATTCCCTCTTCCCCTACGAAGCAGGTGGTTAATACATAAACATATATGCACTTCATTCTAAACTACAACTCCACTTCAACTTTTAACTTCAAATTTCAAATTTAAACGGTAGCCATTAATTACTACTATTTTTCTGATGTGTTTATAAAAGATGGAATGGAAAAAAATTGCATTAATCACATTATTCTTTAGTTTTGTGGAAATAAAACATCAGAATAGATTTTAAATACTAATTGCAGGAGAGTATTTATTTATATGGAATGATTGCCTCATTATCCATGGAAAATTATTGAAATTTAAGTTTAGTTATTGATTTGAAAATTATGAGACTTTAATATAGTTGAGAGGTTGATAGAAAAACCTTGATTACTTACAAATATGGTCTCTGTCAGGAGTTTTTGATGCTGTTCTCACCTGTAGAATAAGGAATATATTAATTAATATAAATTATTTGTCTGATACTTATCACATACTAAATTAGTTATATGAATGATTTTTAATAAGTTATCGATCTCTATCCTGAAGGTTTAATTAAATGTAATAAAAGTCTAAGAAAATATTTTAAAAACATGGATTCTATTCATAATCTCAATTTGCCTCAGTAGTATATTAAATAGGCAATCTGTGTTGAATGGCACCAACTTGCGTCTTACCGGAGAGACTGTTCACAAAAACATGTTTAAATATTTGTTTGCTAGGCAGTTTACTGGTTGGAAAACACATATGGCATTAATAAATAACATCCATGACTTATTCCGAACGAAAAACATACTTGATAAAAGTCTGACGGGGCCGAGAATCTAACCCTGGAACTTCCTCTATCCGGGAGGCTGCTTTAACCATCTTAGCTACCCATCCAAAACATTTTAACAAGCCGTTTTGGGGACTTCGTGTGCAAGGGCTCAAAGTTGTTGGAACTTGTTAAAATGCTCTAGCTGGGTAGCTTAAATGGTAAAGCTAGCCTCATGGATAGAGGAAGATCCCGGGTTCGATTCCCGGCCCCGTCAGAATTTTTTCAAGTCCATTTTTCCTAATGAATTTTCCAAGGTGCACGCCCTTATTCGCTAAGTTACCTCAACCCTTTCCTTGTATCCATGACTTAAATAATCATAACAATTCTACTCTTCTCAATAGGAGGAGAGAGATCAGAATTAGTTTGAAATTATTTTTTCCATCATTTGAACATAAAATTTTGTAAAAATACTCTTTGATTCTGCGTAGAGTTGTGCACGTTAAAGAAAATTGTCGTAACATTATATTTATTAATCTCATGAAAATTATTGTTAGTGAATTCAACAAAAACATCTTTGTATTTACTCCTTTGTACTTACTTTTAGCATATTATCTCGTTTCATAACAATAAATTGGCTCAAAAGCGTTTCAACAATGAATTCTAGAATTTTTAGGCTAATATTTGTATTGTTTTCGTTGAACTAAAGGTTCATTAGTTTTTGACACCATATTGATATCAATAGAATTTGCGAAGATGAAAATTGCAAAGTTTCCTCTAATGAAGACACAGAATTGATAACCTTGTACGAGTTTTGCTACAGTAAATAATGTTCCTATTTTCAGTAAAGTGAAAAATGCTTTTGTTTAGTACCAACTGAGCGCGTTTCATTTTCAGTGAACATTGAATCAGCAGCTATTCATAGATAAGTATCTAAATGTATATAGTGTAATCATAATTTTAAGGCTCTCATGATGGACGAATAAGATGAGCCTTATTCTTTAATAAGATTGTTGATATAAGGATTAGAATTGGAGATTATCAATATATTTTTGAAATTCAATTCCTAAAAATAGCAATATTGTTCATATTCATGAAATGAAATTGATGTAAATAACAACATTCACCAAATATGTGATGAATTGAGGTAGCTTAATTTGAAATCCCTCATAAATAACTGTAATAAGTATATAATTCAACAGTCATGCAGATTACATCTCTGGTCCACCAATAAGGAAGAAGGTTGGAAGAAGAATTCTTAAAAAAATAATTTCCTGCATTTATAGTAAAAATCAGCAAAAGCAGACTTGCACGGCCATCACTACTTGTAAATTCCATTTTATAAAAAACGAAAATCTTCATTATGAGTATAATTTAAATCTAATTTCAATTCTATGGTAGGGAAGAATCGAAGTGATGAAATGGTAAAAAATGAGTTTAGTTGCGTTATGTATAAAATATATGAACGGTAATATCTAATGCGTAATATTAAGAAGGTAAAACTATCTCAGGCGAAATAAGAGGTTAAAAAAATTGCTACGGTCTTAGTTGCGCAGTTCACATTATACCTAATTACTGATAAAACGTAAATGGTGCAGAATGTTTTTACCCTCGCTTTCATGAAATCTAAATGTTGTCTTTGAAAGGAAGCATGCTTGAATTATTTTTACTATAGGCTGAGAACATCCGAAACCTGCTGTTTGTAGTATCGTTACGACTTGCTTTTATCCGACCAAAAACCGAAAATTAGCGCAGAGAAAACATTTCTTGCGCTATTAAATGAAAGTGTTTTGTTTTTCTTTTTCCTACATAATGCAGTGAAAATACGCAAGAAAATAAATACAAGGTTATCTTTGAAAATAAAGGATCACTTTGATTTTAGAGAACAAGGGAAAAGAGGTCAAGGCCGATGGTAACGCATTACGTGTTTAAGGTAATTATGTGCATGAACCTAGCTCCTCCTTCATAATACCTGAAAAGTGAAAGCAACAGAAAAGAAAATTGAAATATAAATGAGCATTGGGAAAAGGTCAACAAAGCGCATCTCAGTGTCTCGAAAGGATAAACAGAGTCAGCAGAAAAGGGAGAGTGTATGTATTTGTTAAGTGAGGTAAAAAAGAAAGATTAATTGAATAGCCGCTACTCTGTAGTATGTGATACATCAACGCGGATTGTTTGCATATGCAAATGGAAGAAAAAGTTAAAACTTGGTCTAGTAATGACATATTTATAAGTAGTAAATCCGTAAAAATGGTAGGAATATAGAATTATAAAAAAGTTTGGTAGATCATTACTGTGGTGGATTGAACCAGGTGTGCGATGTTTAAATTCGTTGGTCTAAGTACTTCAGCGTTTACTATTATTTCGGATGCTCAAATATTTCTATACAATTAGCAATCTCGTTCAAAATTGCATCGAAAAGTCAATTTATTAATCGCTGAAGACTGCTACATAATTTATTACACCTGATAATATTATAGGCAAGCTCAGACACAACGTTTCTTTCAAATTACAATGTAGAAGAAAAATAAAAATTGAAAGGTATGTTCCACTTTTTGCTTTGAAAGAAAACATCTATTGAAGCCGAAGTTAATTGACTACTAATTAATGCTGCAATACCATTTAAAAGGTGCGAAAATCCTCATTAAAACAAACAGATATTTTATATGTTTTACAAGAAGCTTATTTATTTAGTTTGAGTCGAATCCAAGTTGACGATTATCTATCTTGAATATTCTCTGAGAAGATGTAATGACATTCAGATTTAATTGAACTTCTTTTGAGTAAATATATTAACATTTAAATCGAGATTTATGTAGAACATTATCCTTACGAGAACGACAATGCGAGAAAAAAAATTATTGTCAGAAGTATTCGCAGATGGGCATCAGCAATCCTAAGCAAATCATGCTGAGCAATTAAAAATTCTCCTTACCCAAATTTATACTCTGACGTTCATGGGATCCTCGGTGACGGTTCCTTTCTACGCCAGTTGCTTTTGATAGACTCCTCACAGTACGCCTGGGAAACATCAATATAAATGGTTAATCACTTGCATCAATCATTTGGAAAAATAGAAAATCCAAATGAATCATATATCAAATAACAATAATAATAAAGTATTTTCTTTTACAGCCAATTACACGTACTTAATGATCAATTGATTTGCCAAATTAGGAAGTCCGTTACTTTCAAAACCTATTTCCGTTACGAATTTGAAACATTTGGTTGCATATACAAAAATAAATTAGAGGTTCAATTCAGAATATTTATTTCCATGAAATTAATAAGAAAACACAAATATGATTCTCAGAGATAAACTTATAAGAAAAGATTACGTATCACGGATATTTCATTAAATGCCATCGTTATGATGATATGGTCGAAAACAAATTAGAAGACAATATAGACGACAACGACAACTACGGAATTAAAACAGTTGAAAATTCTGAAAATAAAGCTACAAAAAGTTATTATAAATTCCTATTAGAATGTTTCAGTAGTATATTCTATACCCTAGGTAAGAATGAATCTATACGAATTTGCTTCATCTGCCGATAACCATTAAAATTCAAGCCAGCATTTCCGTTACGTTATTGCGATGGCATAAACACACTAATCAAAGTCTAAAAATTAATTATATGACATTTATTACGTAGAAAAATTATGTATTGAACAGTGCTAAATTAAACACGAACAGATTTAAACCGGAGATATGCCATGGGAAATGATATTACCTGAGGCAAAGTGGAATAGGAATTCAATGATGGTTATTTTCACTTCCCTTCCTCTGAAATTTAGTATATTACTCGTATGATTTTAGAACGCAAAGAAAACCCCAATGAAACTTTACTCGAAGCAGTACTCCAGTTATACTTACGGGGTGAGTTATTTGCATGTATCCAAGCATAGATAAGAACAGGCATTAACTGATAAAGGAAAACGTATAGATTCGCGTGTTTAGGAGAGAAAAAGCGAGAACCGTTTTCAAGTCCCGGCAACGTCATACATTCCTCTCGCTTCTTACTCTCAAAATATCTTCCCTTGTTAAAAGAACGGGTTAGGTACGTATTTACACGTAAACATGTTTTTAAAATTCGCTAGTGATTAGGCATAATGAGCTGCAACCGGAAAATATACTTATCAAATCGTACAATAGGTTCCGATGCTTAGGAGATCACGAAATCTCGTTAGTACCAATCACAATCATACAGTAGAGAATCTCCCCTGTTCTCAATGGTTCACGAAACTTAAGGACAAAATTATAGAACCTCGACACTTATTTATATTTCTATCTAGAAACAGCAATATTCACTTAGGCTATACATCAGAAGACAATTTTTAATGTGGCATTTTATGCAACTTACCATGCACTGGAAATCCTGAAAGACGGCGACGATGGATATTGAAAAATTGATTTCGGATATCTTTTAACAAATATGAGGTTGCGATTAATTGTTATTTGGAAAAGAGAACACGAAAATTTAAAATTTCGTTACTATAAAAGTTTCAAAAACCAGACCTTATCAGCAGATTCAAATTTTAACGGTTTTCCAAAAACAGAATGGCAGTACGACCTCACTAGAAGAAATCAAGTCAGCAACTAAGAGAAAAATCATCTGCGCAACCAATGAACGAAATTGCTGTCACGTGATTGGTCTAAATTAAATTGTCTGTCAATCGCCCCCACCCCCCGTCCCCCAACCCCACCCCACCAACCGTCTTGGAAATTTTCCATAACTAATAATAACGATTACATTTTAACGAATTTGATGAATTCTAATATTAAAAAATCTTTTAATTTTTTCTGGTGGGATGATGATTTTTATGTTATGTTAGAACTTTTCTCGCGAATTTTCCAAAGTGATAGAGTGAAGTTTTTTGTAGGTAGCATAATAAATATATTGTTTATTCGCAAAACATCTTTAAAAAATCTAAATTTTTGTAAAAATATTTGAGATAATTAAATCCATGTTTTCGGAACAAAATTAAGTATTTTCAAATTGAAAATTGTTGCCTGTCACCAGGAAACAAAATGATGGTTTAAGCATATCGGCTTAATTAATACTATTACAAAATAACATTGCTATTACAAAAATAATTGTATCGAATAGATGTATTATGATGAGAGGAATTCAATCTCAGGAAAATCTCAAGGAAATTTCGACTTTGCCTTCTGAATATAATTGCAGGAGTAACGGTTCACAGATTCATAAAAGTATCAAGATGAAACACGTTAAAACGGAGAAGTTGTTTTGATAGATTTCTTCATTGACATTCAAATTTCCTTGCCGATGAATATTGCTACCCTTTAACACCTCAGTCAAGAGATCCTTATTTTTTATTGATTGATAGTGTGATCAAATGTCCTTCCTGGAAATTACGTTCAATCATATCATGCATAAAAGTACGAATTATCCACGAAAACGAATACATTTGCACAGTAAATTCTAATCCAACATAGTAATTGCAAAGGTCAATATCTCCATTATAACCCGCGAAAGGGATGTGGAAATTTCACATTCACAGGCTTCTAGATTCAAATCAATACACGTATCATCATCTTCGTACTTACACTAAAATCTTGGATTTTGCGGCAGCAACATGAACGAGGGATTCACAATTCCAAAAACTCCTGCATGAAATCAATCAATCATGATGGTATTCTCCGTGACGATTCTTCAATCGCAGATTTAGAATAATACACTTTTAAAACTAAATTTGCGATGTCACCGTGATTCGAGTGAACAGCTTCAACTCTAGACTAACTTTCTTTATTTTAGTTTTCCATGCACATATTCTTACGGAGCACGTTAAACACTCGCAGTAACGAAATCTAGACGGAAAAGAGATATTGAAATCGTCAAAAAACAAACTACACAAAGCTGACATTGTTAAGCACATAAAAAGACTGTAGACTTTGTTGAAATCACGGGGTTATTACGTGGAGATTTACCTTTAGCAGTAAGTGTTGTGAGAACAGGAAACAAAAGTAATTTTTCCCTCCATTAGTCACTGCTTCTGAAACGCGACTTACGTACTTCATATTTTCGAAGACAATCGAAATTCTCTTTCCGGCAAGTCCGGCAAAAGTCACGTAATAGCCACGTGTTTGCAATGAAGGGCTGAGTGGAATGGCGATCTACAGTAGGAGGAATTTTTAACTGCTCGTATATTTTCACATTTGTGGACTTTTTTTGTTTAAAGTGCTTCAGTTCGTGTAATTTCTGGATTTCTTTCATATGAGTGTATAATCTCAGTGCTACGTAAGAATGTGTCTATGAAATGCTGAATTAACGAGAGCTTGTCGAGTCTTGATGATCCGACTGTCATACAGTGACTTTCCTAAATAATTTTGAAAAAGAGTAATAATTTAAAACTGCGATAAAACAATCCTAAAAGAAACGAAACCTCATCGTGAATGGATCTCATCTAGGAGTTCAAAGAAATCGGAATCCTTCCATCAAACTTCATTTACTACTGAAGCAAGATGTAAGTTCTGTAAGTAAATTAAGAGCGATACATATATTCATTTGAATGAAGAGACTGTGACATTTTCCGGATGCACTTCATTGGATAGCAAGCGTCAATTCATTCTCAATGGTCATCAATGACGTTGTTCTACTCACTGTGCTGATTTCTTCACATTCTAAAATATTTCATACTCCTATGCATTCCGTGGTTTATAGCACTTTCCTGAAACTATTCTCGATATCCTTAATTCATCCAAAGCAAATGACAAGAATGCGAGCAAGGGAAACTTTAAGTAAATTTTAACACTACCTATTGAAATCTGAAAACGAATACATCGCTACCAGTAATTAGCTCATAATTGTTTCATATTGATACAAGATTAATTTAGAGAATTTCCAAAGCTTGTTAGTAAACTAAATTAATTCGCGAAAAACTTTTAAACATTTAAGGAAAATCATAAGATTAATTTAATATAACAATTCATCAAATTCGTTAAAATGTAATCGTTACAATTAGTTATGGAAAATTTTCAAGACGGTTGGTGGGCGGGGAAATTGACAGAGAATTTAATTTTGACCAATCACGTGAAAGCAGCTTCGTTCACCGGTTGCGCAGATGGTTTTACTCTTAGTTGCTGTCTGGATTTCGTCTAGTGAGGTTGTGCTGCCAATCTGGTTTTGAAAAACCGTTGAAATTTGAATTTGCCGGTAAGGTCTAGCTTGTGAATGTTGTATTTAGTACCAAAATTTTAAAGTTTTGTGTTCTCTTTTCCAAATAATAATTGATCGCAAGCTCATATTTGTTAAAAAATATTCGGAATCAGTTTTTTAATATCCATCGTCGGCGTCATCCGGCCAGGATTTTCAGTGTATATTAAGTTACTTACAGTAAGATATTAGAAATTGTCCAAGAAAATATTACTTTTCCAAGTTAGAAATATAAAGAATTTATGTTTCGTCGTCGTGTAATATCAGTGCATGATATTCCAGATTCTATGATTATATCTTCAAATACCGTGAACCGCTATGTTGGAGGGAGATTTCTCTATTTTAAGATTACGATTAATTTAACTTCAGCAGGAAGTAATGGGATTTCGTTCGATTTAGCAAGCATGAGAAACAATTAGTGCAATTTAATGAGTAAATTTTCCGGTTTCAGCTCGTTATGCCTGATCATTAGCGAATTTTAAAAACATCCTTGAGTGTAAATAAGCACCTAAACCCGTTCTTCAAACATGGCATGATATTTTGAGGATAAGAAACAAAAGGAATGTCAGTCGTTGCCGGCTCTCTTAAGTAATCTCTTAAGTTTGCCTTTGTCAGTTATGCCTGAATGTAATAGCCAAGTATTTTTGGATTATTTGGATTTGGATAACAGGATTTTTGCTTCGAATTGAAGGTTGAAAGTTGCATTGGGGTTATAACGAGTAATAAGCTAAAATTGAGACGAAGGAGTGAGAGAATATACCCTCATAGAATCCCGACTCTACTTTTTTTCAGGTGTTATCAATTTGCAAGGCATATATCCAGTTTTAAATCTATTCGTGTTCAATTAAGCTCTCTTCTGTATCAAATATTTCTACGTAATATATTTGACATATAATTAATTTTTAGAGTTTTATAAGTGAATATCTGCCATTGCAATAACATAACGGATATCCTGGTTTGAATTTTAATGGTTATCGGAAGTTGAAGGACACTCGTATAGATTCATTTTAACGTAGGGTATAAAATATACTACAGAAACATTCGTATATGAATTTATAATCGCTTTTCTTAACTTTAATTTCAACTGTTATATTTCCGCAGTGAAAATGGCCATGATGTCCATAACGTCATAACGTTATATTATATCCTCATTATATTATTAAATCGTCAGAACCATATTTATTTATTATAATTGTACTTTCGATTAAAATTAACCCTACCATTCCGGGAATCCTGTTCGATATGGTACGAATTTTTATTAATAATATTCTTTTGTTTCATTTCAAACTTTCTTTGCCTTAGGGGATTTTCCAAGATTTTAATCGATGCTTCTCTATATATTAGTTCCTGTCAGCGGTTTTTTATGTTATTCTCTTCTTGATATTGCACGTTGATATAAACAGATATTTAAACAGTTTGATTCAAGGTGTAATGGTTTCAAATTAACGTACTCACTGTTCAAATTGCTAATTTTACTTTAAATGTACATGGTTTTACAAAAGAATAGTAATCTGTTTGTAATTTTCTTTTATTTAATTAATTTAGAACTGTCTCATTTTCAGCAAGTTGGGCGAAAGTGAGATACTTTTCAAATCAGAATTGTCCTGGCGTATTGATCATGCATACTTCAGAAGTGATAGGCGTATATAGGAGTGAGTTAGAGCTTCAACTTAGGTAAATTAAATTTTTATTTTTATTTAAATCCTTAAATTTATGTACTTGTATTTATCGTCAATTTATGAACTTCAAATTTATCGCACTGGCCTATTTTATCAAAATACTTTCTGGAAATCATTTCATGTTATTGCAATATTCTGGACCAATTGAAAATACACTATTAGATGAATAGTTCATTAAAATAATATGTTGTGGCGGAAAGAAATCGATTCCACGAGAATATAGATGATTACGTATTAAGAGTGAAAGTGGATGACAACGTGATTTTTTATATTCTTTATTATTTTCATATGATGCAACATATTAGAGTAGTAGTAAATTATTATAATAACATAGTTTTTTATTGCTCGAATTCTCTACCGCTTTAAAGATTTTATTAAATTCATATATATTTTGCGTCATTCAAGAATAGCATTACAGGTTGTTTCCATTTTGAGTGAGTAACATAATTTTGGCTTTGTAAAATAATTTTACCTGTTAATATAATCAATAAAATTATTTTTGGCATTCCATCCGTTGTCTGTAATAATGTATACTTAGTGTATATAATATGGATAGTTTTGGTCCCTGCTACATTGAAATAAAAAAGTTTGGTTCTATCTTCTAGAAGAACCAGCCATGATTTGCTTATGTCTATCTAAGAACTCTGCAAGCCGCGTTTAGGCGTGTGGCAATTTGGGGTTTCAGGCAATTTGACTCTATTTTTTAAACGGTTGCTTTCTTGTATAGTTCGCGGGAAAAATAAATTCTTGAAATGATTCGTTCTGGCATCTATTTCCCTAATCTTTCTTAAAGTAATTTTATATTTCCCAATATTATCTTTTAGAATAATTTTAACATAATTTTACACAAATCACGATTTGAATGCAAACAGCTCCTACGATAATCTTTGAAGTCAGAATTTCAAATAAAATCTGAATTGAAAATGATTTTTTTAATTCACTGGCTCGCAAATAATTTCATATTAAGAGCATCATTTCGTCTTCATTGTTGGCCGTATTAGAATCGAAGATGATCAACTACGATTGAATCTAATCGTGAACATGATATCAAGTCGGGTGAAATTAGTATACTCCTGGTAACCCACTCATCATTTAAACCAAGGATTTTTCTTTTTTTAATCAATTTCATTTAATTGAAATTTTCCGCTCCTATTATATGACAACAGTACATTAAGTATCCGTTAATTGACAACAGGTTCAAGGGACGTGCTCATTCACAGTCAAATATGGAACTAAACTTCCAATACTTCATTTTCTTAGAGATTATTACTTGAAAGAGAAGGGATGTCTAAGCTTTCCCGTAATATTACCAGTAGTTATATATTTCATTGCAGTCTGTATTGGCAAAAAAATGACTTTTGGTTCATATTAAGCAGTAATCCTAGTGCACTTGCATAATATTATCCTAGCGTAAGTAGTAACAATAGAATTTCAATCTGACAAACTCTATTGGGCTAATTATCGCTACCTAGGCTAATTATAGCCACAGATTCTATACATAGTACCAAGAAATTTTTTGTTTCCTAATCTTCTGTATAATTGATTTTCCAATTGCTCCTTAATAATTATTAATGGAACTTCACTTTTGACATTATCTTTCTTACAAAATACAAATTTTGCATTTCGGTGTATCAAATCTATATAATATTCAACCAAAGATGTGAATAAAATAACTCTCGGTTTAAAATACCGTTTAAATATTAAATCAACATCATCATCAGCCGTTTTCAATCCGACGTCGGATGTGGGCCTCCCCAAGTACTTTCCAATTTTCTCTGTCCTAAGCTTCACGTTGCCACGTTACACCTAAGTACTTGATGATGTATGTATTCCACCTGTCCATAGGTCTCCTCTTGGTCTTTTCACATCTCTTGGTATCCAGTTGAGAACTGCAGATGTCCATCGGTTGTCGTTTCTTCTCTCAACATGGCCGCCCCACCTCCATTTTAGTGATCTAACCTTATCTATGATATCTGTAACTCCAGTCATCATTCTCACCCAAGTGTTGCGTTTCCTGTCTCTTCTTGTGATTCCCAGCATACAGCGCTCCATGCTCCTTTGCGTTGTCTGAAATCTCTGGGTTATTGAAGCATTTAACAGCCAAGTTTCACTTCCATAGGTCAAGACAGGTAAAATGCATTGGTTGAAGACCTTCCTCTCCAAACCATAGGCATTCTTGACTTCAGAATGTGTGAGTTCCTACCAAATGCGCTCCAGCCAAGTTTCATTCTTCTGTTTACTTCATTAATCCTGTTTTTCTCTCCTGTAGTAACAAGTTGTCCCAGGTATGTGTATTCCGAGCAAACATCCAGAGGTTTTTCTTGAAGTTTGACTGACTCTTGTACTGCAAAAGAATTATATTACCTTTGTTTTTTTAGGTTTATCTTGAGTCCTATCTTCTGTCCCGCTGTGTTTGGCTCTTCAAGTCTTGAAGTTAGATCTTCTGCGTTAGCTGCAAAGAGAACTATATCATCTGCAAAAAGGAGGTGACTGATCTTCATCTGCTTAATCGCCGACATAACCTCTTCTGGGAGAACTGAGAGGAGATTTTGTGATCTTTGGCTTTCCTCTTGGTTTTCCTCTTCGGAATTTCCCATCTTCTTGTATAGGTTTCCCAAGTATTCTGTTACAGTCCTCAATATTGCTGGTCTGTTATATGTTGTTGTGTTGTCTCCTTTCTGTAAGGCTAAAATCTCTTTCTTGCCAACTGCTAGGCGTCTTTTTAGCCCTCTTTATGCTCTTGTTATTTTCTATGGCCTCTTGCACAATCTTTTCAATAAAATTCTTCACATCCTCCTTGGTTGCTACTCTGATGACTTTGCAAAGCTCAGAATATTCTATGTTATCTCTTGGAGTGTCTGAATTCTTCAGTTCCTTCCCTCGTTTCATCATTTGCCTGGTTGGCTCACTAAATTTCTTATCCTTAGGTTTTCTTGGCATGCTTGCTACTTCCTCTGCCGCTTTCTTCACGACTTCTATAACTTTGGTTTCGAGTTCTTCCTCCTGAAGTGCTGAGAATCTATTTCTAAGTTCCAGCTGGAACTGCATCTCCCATTCCAACTCCTCCATTCCTTCCATCCTTGGTACCCCTGTAAAAGAATAAATGTCCTTCCTCCAGAGTAAGTAGCTCCTCTGATTTTCTTCTGACTTCGCTGAGACCGATGATATCCCATGTTATCTTCTCTGCTTCATTGAGTAGTTCAAACAGTCGTTCTTCACTCTTCAAGCTGCGGCAGTTGTAGGTTGTGAATTGTAGGGTAGTGATTCTTTTTTTCATGATGGACCTCTTTAATGCCACCACCTCACATCACCACATCCGAATGGGTGGTGCTTTTACGTCCGGATAAATTTCCATTAAAGAAGCTCATCATGAAAATTGTACTTGTATTTGGGGCGGTTAGGACAATAATTCACCAGGCTGTCCTACTGCCGGTTGGTGAATACCACTTTCATTATTTGGCCGGAGATATTGTTGAAGCCTTCTTAGCAAGGTTGAACCTGGGCTATACATCGCCTCCAACCTCCGTTAACACCCCTCCGCCCCGATGAGGCAATGAACTGTGGCGGTGATGAGGAGGGGAAATATTAAATACGTTCAACAAAATATGGTCGGTTTTGAATTATGATCAGTCTTGTTCCTATTCCGAATAGAATATTATCCGGTTTATGATAGCGACGAGATAATGTTTTTCACTAAAGAGAAGTTCACGCAAATCGTTCGGTTTTTCAAGGCCTTCACGCCTTTTGCTGCGATTCCAATAATTCAAGATGAATTTCCGTTCATCTTTCTTAACCAGACATTAAATTCACCTTAACCCTTCGTATGCATGTAGCTAATTTAGCAAATCAACTTATGACATAATAAAAAGATCGAATCTGTACTCAACAGTAGCTTACGTTTCATGATTTGATTTTATTCCAAATGTAGTATATTTTTCTCGTCTGTAATTTATCTCATTCTTCCGGTATATACCAGTATTATCCTCATAGATTCATTCCAGTAAGCATTGCATATTTAAAACTGTAATTTTCGTGTTCCTTAGTAAATTATCGTCTTAAAAACTTATGAATCCAAAAATTTAGCGCAATTCTAAGACTTTCATCTTATTATTACTTATGAGTTAGATTTTCTGTGAACCTTATTTGTGTCATATATACTTTTTCCATTTTACCTTACCTATAGGGAACTTTAAATAGACACAGGCAAATATTTTCACTTTCTTCGTTTACCATTTTCAATGCCTTTTGAAACTTAGCTTTCCTATTCCGTTCCTTTCACTTTAAATATTTTATGAAAAACGTTATGATCACGCAAAATTCTCCCTCGATTAATGGGTCCTTAAATTCATATGGAATTTTCCAAACCTCATAAACCACTTTCCTTTTCCGTTGTTATCACTATAAAGGCATCATGCTAACAATTACACTGGACCAATAATTGGTTCCCAATAACCTTCAATTCTTTTCCTCTGTTTTCTTAGTTCAAGGCTAACTTGTCTTTTCTTTCTGAGATAACTATGTATTTATTTTCTTTTGTGTGTTTATCGCTTTTCGTGGGAAAAAGAGAAACAGTAAGCTTTAACTTGCGCTTTTGCATACTCAATTTAAATTTTAACTGAACCATATACCGAATTTTAGGGTTGTGACAGCGTAACACTAAGGTACTTCCTTATTTATTGGACATTTTTGATATTTACTGATCAAATCGAAGATTTCAAGATTCAGCAGCCCAGACCTTTTGTTAGTAGTCAAATGTTATTACAATTACGCAATGCCTAACGCCGACACATCTTTACGTAGAGATTTTCTAATTTCAATGATATGCATTAGAGATTACCTATTCAATCATTATACAAAATGTAACTAACCTTAACTTTTACAGTTATTTTATGCTCAATAGATCTTTGAAATATCATATAAATATTTTGGCATATATTCTTAATTCTGAATGTGATTTAATGATATTCAGGAATGAGGCATTTCAATATATTAGTATTTTATATACATTGCTTGCAACTTGAAGAAGACGGCTCCTTAGTTATTATATCGCAGAAAGGATTGAAAAACATAAAGTGATTATTATATTAATGGATATTCTCTTATTCTAAGCGTTGAATCGGGAGTCAGTTAATATATTTCTGTAATAACTGTCAGTAAATATATGTATATGGGTCATTCCACACCAATTCGACAAGGAAATCGGCAAAATTGACCCTTGAGGTAACCGATTTTGACCAAATTTGGTAAATCGCTTTCATTTGATAACAAAATGAAAATCCCCAAGCCGTTTTGTAATTAACTCAATTTTTTATGAAATATTGCAATGTTTAAAAATTGAAATTTTACAAAAGTGCCTTCGCATTCGATGCCATATCTCCGGTAATATAGAAGCTAATTATACACAACATGGCTTAATTTAAAGGTCTTGTGTTAGGAAAGATAAAAATAGGAAGTTTATATAAAATTTAAACAATTTAATAAAAGTTATAACAATTTTAAATTTTCAAATCGATTTTTGACGCTGTAGCTCTGCCTTCGATTTTTCTCATTTTTTATAAGTTGCACATGCAACCCTTCTCTACAATTAAAAAAAAAATTGGTGAGGGTAATATTTCATTTAAGAAAGAAAAAAAATTTTGAGTATAGGCGTGACGCTCGCCGCGGTGACGCGCCGTCCGCCTCGCGCGCCGAAAGAAAAGTAACGGGAAATGCGAAGAACCAAATTTGCGCACCACTCAACAGAAAATTTGTTTTCTCCCGCAAACGAGACCTATAATGAATTTATTTACTCTCTATTTTATTTACACCACCTTCTTCTGTCTTACCTGTCATGCCGATCTGTTCTTTCTTCACTCTTATGCATGTAAACCTTTCCCTGACGTGAGTAGGAAATATTGATGTGATTCTTTGGAAAAATTTAAAAAAGATAGCTTATAGTTGTTTGTTTATTCACTATTTATTTAAAAATATCATTTATAGCTCTCGACGGATTGAAAAATGTCACATTTATAATGCAGTTTACATCCCAATATCTTAATGTTTGACTTTATACTTTAATTAATATTTCATTTGAATAGCAATTGAATGTAAGCATATAAATATTTTATCAGTGATTCTTTTGTCAATATTAATGTTCAATAATATTATGATTAACTTATATACAGTGGAAATAAAAAGACTAAAGCAATACTAATTACAGATGCTTAGAACACGTAAAAAAATCAAGTTTTCTTCCGTTTTCTCTGATGAGGGACGTCTGTACTGGCAGTTTTAGTTACCGAGGTTATATGCCTCTTAGCTGCAGACCTAAAATATGAAAGTTTTGTTTAGCCATGAGAAAAATGTTGCCCTAGTTAATCGCGCTTATGAAATCACTTACCTTCCTACTAGACCTTGAAAAATATCCGAACTCTCCTTAAAACGTTGCAAATCAGCACCAGAGAAGCTGAAAGTAGTTCCTTTCGATGAATGGGAAAGACTTTTCAGTAACAGATCTTTCTTGGATAGTGGAATAGCTGCATGGCATGAACGGATACCTTCCACGGCAGGTGCCTCTCGAAATCTTCGGACCAGCTTCTTCTTTACCTCGGTCACTTCTTCGTTGGCTACAAACACGAACTCCATCCCTTTAACATTTGATTGAGCCCATTCGTACAGTTCCTTCGGAGTCTGAATGTGTTCTCTATACGGGCGCTGCAGACTGGCACGTGTGGCTAATCGCTTTAGCGTTCCTCCTAGCCCGTCACTTGGACCTTTTCCGTGCGATGTAGCATAGAAATGCCATTCAGCATCAACTCCAAAATCCTCTTGGTGATGCAACAAATTACTCATGCTGTAGCGGTTCTTGTATTGAGAGACAGCTCCGTCGGAAAAGTAAATTATTTTACGAAGATTACGTACCCTTCTTCGAAGAAAGGTTATTAGTTTCCTTTGAAAGGTATAAAATGTTCCTACGTTATGGTCCATGCAATCCGAAATAATAACCATACTGAAAGGTGTGACTTTATCGCCGGTATTTCTACTGTAACACGCAAATGGATGTATTGTAGCTTGGTTACTACACCAGTGGACTCCTTGCACAGCATCTTGATGGGTAAAAGAAAAATTCTCAGAAAAGTCGGCCACAGCAACAACTTCACATAATTTCAGATTGTCTCTGACTTTCAAATAGAATTCAGTTTGCATGCGAGCAATGTAATCATGCTTCCTCACTTTCATGACATTCTCAGAGAATGCCTCGCAAAAACTATTTGTATCCATAACCTGCGTTGTTAAGGTAAAACGATTTTCTTGAGTCCATTGCCTGAAACGAACTTCATCGGAACAGTTTTCCCGGAAATACTCTGAAATGATTTCAGTCATTCTATGTGTGTGCTGAATAAAGAGAGAGAAAGCGAAATAAATTTGTACATATTGTAAATAACACACCCTACATTGGATGGTTGGTTGGGTAGGGTGTGGGTGGAACTCGAAGTGCAGCCATGTCCCCGTGGTGAGTTCTGGTTCGTTTTGTAAACAAAATGAGCGAAGATCTGCAACAACAATTGAATATTGAAACAAAAAATTACCAAATATTTACTATTAGAAAATTTCTAAATTATCTGAAAGGAAACTGCCTCGCCTCTCTGTCCAGGTAGGCTACTCTGCTGTTTTTGACGAAGCTGCGCTACCGAATTCCACTTGAATATCAACGTTTATCTTATATGATTGGATTTTAAATGTCTTATTGTAATAGAATTAAACTATAGCATCTCGAAAAGTCGTATGATTAAAATTTACTAAACAGTCAAACTTTGAAATTTTTGCAAAAACTACTAATTTTACTCATTTTGCACTATGTTGCGCGACCGGAAGATATGAAAAAATGTATACTAAGTGATTATATATTGATTGCACATACTTTTAGTAGTTAATTCATGGTATAGGAACGCAATTAAAACCATCTCGCGTGTTTAAAAAAATTATGAAAAATTAAGGTTTTTCACAATTTTTTGCTAACTTCCATGGCATTGCCCGACCGGAAGACAAATTTATAAAAAAATAAAAATTAGTGCTTTTTTCATGTCTATACCAATCGCAACTTTTCCGCTCTATAGCGATCTGAAATTAAAAAAAAGTTTTTTTCGAACCACCCGAATATATATATTTACTTCGGCTCTGTTGTTTCATAATTCAAAATATCTTTGAGATTTACGTACAATATTTACATTTGATTTTATTTATAAATAGCTGCTGATTCAGTACTCGCTGGCATTGTGACACTCAGTTTTAACAGAATAGAAATATTTCTTCACTTAGCCTTATCCATCGAGCTTCAAAGTTTATTACATTTAGACAGCATGCATATAATAGGCTACAATAGATATACATTTTGGGTGGTACTAGAAGCTCCTCGGTTTTACAACAGACAAGTACATTTGTTCCTATAAGCCCTCCTGAAACACGCCAAAAGGTGACTCGCAGGGTATTAATGTTTATGTAGATAAAAAATACATGTATAAGCGCATATAGTCAATTTATATCGCTTTAAGGGGTTTCTTCGTTTGAAAAATTAGATTCGAAAAAATACTGAAGGAAAGAGAAAAGAAACAATAATTCTTATATAGGTTGTTGAACTATAAGCTCTATAGAATTTTTATGAAAAATTTAGTTAGAGAGATTTAAATAAAAAAATATTATAAGGAGATAAAGAACAGTATGACGCGAAAAATGTTATGTTTAGCCGGCGAATTTTCTTAGAAAGGCAGGAATAAGATGTATACTTCAGAATGATATTCGATTTTAAATACATATTATTTTTTCTACAGGTGAATGCAGCATCTTCAACTGCTGACCAAAACATCTCTTTGTGAGTAAACGAGATCTTTCAATGAACCTCTTAACATTATTTGGGCCTCTTAATTTTCAAATGCTAATATTTTACCACTGACTAGGAGGCAAAAATTAAATAGAAATTTTTAAAGCTCAATTTTTGTGATAATAAATATTTAGTAATGCTATTTCTATAATCAGTTATTAAAATCTATTCTTCATATTTTTTTCAAAATACGTAATTGAGCCTGTAAGTTTGGCCAGTATGTTTCCAATCAATCTTATCTAAATATCTCAGAAAAGCAAAATAGTAGATAATCAATCACTCACTGCCAGTGTGAATTTCAGTTTGGTGGAGGCAGTGTATAGTAGTTGTAGTTTAGAATGAAGTGCATATATGTTTATGTATTAACCACCTGCTTCGTAGGGGAAGAGGGAATTATGCCTGATTCCTCTCGACCCTAGCCGAAAGGCCTACGGATGCAGGCATCTCTTTCAGGGCCCTTACTTTCACCTTCTTATGCAGGAGTTGAGTTCTGTTCTCAATAACTCCTGTTCGATTCTTTTGTCTATGAGGTCGGATCTCGCGGTTAACCAGCAATAGTGGTAAAGAGGGGGTCTCTGGGCATAGAGATGAACCTCATGGCACGCCACTTGACCTGGCCGGGTCCACTTATTAGGGCTTTAGATTATCCCTCCCAATCCTCCCTTCCCCTCATCATTGGCAGAAAACAAGGAAAACCACCGAGAACGTCGAAGACAAGGAGTAAGATTTGGTACAGGTTATATTGTGGTATGAGTAAAGGAAAGCTGTGTATATAAGAACACACAAGGGATGGTAGAGGAAATATAAGTTTTTGGTAAATTCTATGCGTTTTTGGCAAAAACAAAAATTTAAATAATGTTCAGGTTCTTACATATGCACTTGTTTAAATAATATTTTTGGAAATATTTAACTAATATTTTTTATGCATTTTCATTCCTAAGAGTTGTGGTGATTCAGTCATAGAATATATCTGTTAAAATGAGATGCCGCTGAAGTCTTTCTGTACGTGTTTAAGTGGTAATAGTAGAAAAACTACCAATAATGTAGGCACATCAAATCTAAATATAAGAATTATTAACACGATTAATGCCATAGAAAAGCAAGATAAATAAGAATACATAGGGGAATTAGATTTAAGCGGCACACTAGTAATATGATTCAATTCAGTACTAAATGGTTATTGTTTCATAAAGACTTATGAAACACTTTACAACTAAGTAAGGTCCATTAATAATTTATGTGTTAATATTTTACAATCGAAGAGCGATAACATATTTTTAACACAAGAGTTTGCAATCTTACGTTGATATGGTAAATCTTGTTTCTAAACCACAAGCTAGAGAGTGTGTCTCTTGATTATTAAACATCTTGTACTAAAATTAGTAAAATAAAATGGTTTAGATGCCTTAACGTAAATAAGCATATCGGATCTTCTATTCGCTATGCAAATATTCAATTTGTTTGAGAACAAATATCTAACAAAAGAGCCACTTTTAAAAACCCAATTTGAAAGTTAATTTGGAGACGCTATGGGTTAATATGTGCCATATACCGTTTAAAAAAATAATACACGAAAGTAATGCACAAATAGACGAAAAAAACAATATTTAGATTACAATATAATATACAATAAGAGCAAAGTTTTTTTTAGTAAAATGTACTTGTAGAGTATATATCACCAAAACTGCATTCGAAACAGCCATTCCGTTTCAAAAGAGTACTTTACATGAAAACTTCGGCAAGAACCTAATAGCCTTTCAATGATAAGTAAGTGAGGTCTAAGGTTTAGTTCAAATTGAACGTCCCATAAAATATGGCATCGTAATTAATTGAATGAATTACGCGAATATTGTACATTATAATTTCCATAAGTTACTTAACCAGAACATAGTTGCCATGAGACAATATTAAAAATCACCTTCAAAGAAGACTTCTGCGACAAGACCATGTTCGACAACATTTAGTAGCAGAGTTTTAGGAGAAAAATAACTAACCCTTCCCATACTTCCCCTCTTCATTCCCATTCCGGCCGTAGCTCACACCGATCATTCTGGTCCATTTTTCGATCGAAAGATATAATAATTATTCCGAATGAAAATATTGTAAACGTTACCTCGGTATATATATTATCATCTAGTCAAATTTTATCATGATCCATTGGATACTTTTTGCGCCATGCCGTAGCGTGTATGTCTATGCCTACTTAAGAACCTTGCAAGCCGCCTTTCGGCGTGTGGCAGGGGCTGCAGGCACCTTGACTCTATTTTTCTAAACGGTTGCTTTCGCGTGTAGTTCGCGGAAAAAATAAATTTTTGAAATGATTCGTTGTAGCATCTATTACCCTAATCTTTCTTGCTATCTTCTTCATTTATCGCTTACATCATCTGAGAGCGTAATTTCTCTGAACTTATTTAATAAATATATCCTTTGAATTGGTCTTCTATTTTCTAATGATTTCCATCCCGCGTCCTGTAACATCTGGGAAACACTCGCTGTTTTATCGTAGCAATTCTTTATAAATCGTATCGCCTTTCGTTGTACTATTTCTAAATCCCGAATATGACCTTTCTCGGCGGGATCCAAAACACTACATGCATACTCAAGTCTTTTATCCAGTTAATTACTTCTGCATTGATACCCATAACTTCTAATTTGTACAGCAATTTATGATGAGGTACCTTATCGAAAGCCTTCCGAAAACCTAAAAATATCGCATCGACTTGCTTATGCTATTCAGCAGAATTCAGAACATTGTGTACTAATAAAGCCAGCTGAGACTCGCAAGAACGAGTCATACGAAAACCGTGTTGATTCCTATAATGAAATTTGACGTTTCAAGAAAACCAATTAAAGAGCTTGCTATTATATTTTCCATAATTTTACCACTCAGCGATGTTAAGGAGATAGGCATGTAATTAGCTGGATCGTCCATAGAGCCGATTTTAAATATTGGCGTGACATTCGCAATTTTCCCATCATTCGGGACCTTACCTTCGCTCATACTCTTGTCAAATATAATCATAAGAAAAGGTGCTACGCTCTCCGCTACATCCTTGAACACTCGAGCCGGTATGTCCTCAGGACCTGGAGCTTTACTCGATTAAATCTGTCGTAATAGTTCAATGATGCCTTCTTCTCTGAAAGTGATTTTCGACATCGATGCAGGCTTATCAACCTTCGGGAGAGTAAAATCAACAGTCTCAGGCGACGTCTTGAGGAAATACGTCATGATGAAAATAACAAAATTTGTACTTTTTCCAAAGTATTTATTATGAACAATAAATACTGTGGAAAAAGTACAAATTTTGTTATTTTCATCACTTCGGGAGAGTATTTGATGTATCGTCAGACGTGAAAACGCTTCGAAAAAAATCATTCAAGATATTAGCCATGCCTCAAGCATCGTTTACTACATTACCGCTAGTATCCTTTAACTCCTTAAATCCTTTAGTTGGCTCTTAACATTGGACCTCACGAACGTACGACAAAAACGCTTTTTGGTCCTCTTCCAAGTGTTTGCATTAAATCTTCTTTTCTTCTTCTTTAAGTATAAGTTATCAAATCAACTACTATTTTTTAATGGTTTCATGTAATGTTTGGTTACAGATTCAGTAAATCATAGCTTATAAGCATTGATTGGTTACAATACGATTGAATCTACTTCAAGACTTCCAAAGATTTAGGAAACGGATCGAGTTATGAGTAAATACAGATAAAAGAAATTTAATACGAAATGAACCAGTCACTTGAGGAAGATAATTATTTACAAATACCTATACATGGACCCAAAAGCCTTTCAGCGATATATCCACACGGTCCAAGGTAAAGTGCAGGCAATTGGGTCGTTAAAAGATAATAGTTGTAACATACTTAATGACTACAATGGTAGCACGTACAATATAAATGATTTTAGTAATTGCGCATTTAGTTACGACAGTAATATTAGTTACCTTTCCTGCATGACACTGGTCTGAGGAAATATTAAAATTCTCCTTCGGAGCGATTTCATTAAACCTTTTGGCAGAACGAGCCTACTAACGCTATTGTCCTGAAGATAAAATGTATCTAAAAGAAAAGAAATTATGCTTTCCACATCTTACTCAATATATGTAATATTCAAAATTGAAGGTAGGGTCCGGAAGATTGGAAAATTGGAAATGCAAATTTTAATGAACCTAAAGTATATCCAGCAAATTATAAACCTATCTTTATATATTTTCGTCGAGAATTAAAATCATAGATCATAAAGTTGCTCCCTCTTAAATTTTAATCTTATAAATCACATTAGCATTGGTTGCTGCGAGTAGTATTGATATAATTAGTATTGATATGAAGTCTGATACAAAATAAAAGGCAAGAAAAGTAGATGTTTTAAAAATTTCTGATAGTTCTCTCTTTCTGTATGTATACAGTTTGTGCCCTGTCGTGTATTTTGAGGTTGATATATTGGACGAAAATCATATTTTTTTAAATTTCATTAAGTTTGCTTAATCCTATTATCGGGCGTATTTAATCAAACGTAATCCATTCCATTTCCTTTCAATGTTGAACTGTTATTTTTTTATACAAACATTCATAGAATAGTAAAATCGAGTATAAATTTATAAAAAAACGGTCTTTACGAATTCAATTAGTGAATGAGTTCTAAAACTTCATTCTTGCATGTTTCTTAAGAGACGAAGTAAAAAAAAATATTTTCGGTTAGTTATTATCTAAAAATATATTTAATAAAAGAAAATTCATTTTTCACTAAAGAATAATCTATAGAATCATAGTAAAGCATTAGTATAGCATTCGTTATAATTTAATAATAATTTTAATATGGAAAAATAATCCAATTGCTGAGATCCACATCTTCCGATTAATAAATAAATAGCATAGGCAAACTGATACTTACTGTCAAATACCATAGTAATAAGTGAGAAATCTATTCTAGCTATAATGGGTTCGTTCCCAGAAGGTCTAAAAACGATTCTGAAAGGTATGGTGTATAATCTGGAATGGCAAAAATATTTTAGAGACACATTCTGATATGATGTAGAATTTATAATGTAGAAATCGTAGTAAAGAGACTCGACTACATCTTGTGGCAAATTCTTTCAGGGGGAAGACATTGTTTTTGAAAGAGCAGCATTCAGCGCGCTTTAATATCTTGCTTCAGTTTATCAAAGACTGAAGCAGCCAAATTGGTCTATCGTATAATTTTAAAGTAATCCAGAGTGAACTTTACTTTTCTCCATGACATTGGAAAAGTACCGAATACATAGTTCTCTAATGCATAATTGTAAAAGAAGGGGATCAATATCACCACCTAAAGTTTTTGTGACAACCTAGGGAATACCTTCAGTCCCTCAGACATTTTGCTAACAGTTATTCGTTCTAACATTCCAATTCCATCAACTGATATCTCAGTAGGACTCATCTCCAAAGCAATGCATATAGTAAACTAGATCTCTACCGTGAAGCATTTATTATTGAGTATTTAGTTGAGTAATTTAGCTTTCTCTATTGGCTTAAGGTATAGAAAATTGACCCCCATGAGTACTCATACGATCAATACTCTTTCAGATCGTTACTTAGTGATTCTATAAAGCATCTATATTTTCTTCCTTGTAATCCCTCTGTGCCTCTTGCATATCCAGCTTTCACACCTCTATAACTTCAGCAATCATATTGTTTATGCCTATAAATTTTGTATTTTGAACTCATATTTTTCCAGGCTAGCTCGAAAAATTCAGATACGGTGCGTTATAGATACGTTAATATGCGGAATTTGAAAATAAGTTACAGATAACTAAACCAAAGAAATGCCTAAAATCGAAAAAAATAATTTCGGTTGATGAAGATTTATTAATTTCCCTACAATAATATGGAAACATGCCCATCCACTCGAGCAAGTACTTTGTCAATCGAAGAGAGAGTGGGAATAAAATTCAATAAGGCAATTCTTCGAAGAAAATAAATAAATAAATAAATATAGAGGGAAAAGCTTTGATATTAATGGTAATTATTATGTTTTACTTACATTAACGTTTATATCTGCTGTGGCACGAGACGGGATAAATAAACACCAAATGATCTAATTCAGTAATTTATTTGCTTGCTGAACGCTATCCAGGAAGAGAAATATAAAAACGAACTAACGGTCTCATTTTTTTTCTCAAAGGTCTTGATGGCGAATTCGTATCGATTTTACTGAGTTATTTTTTTAAGCTTTCTGATGAGGAATCTGAAAACCTTGCCCCAATATACCGATAATAATATTGAATTCTCGACAGCACTGCATGGCCAAATCTTTGCGGCGGATTATGGCTCCCTCCAAGACGATCTCGGTTTGAGAGAAACTATGGATCAATACGCTTCTCGATTGCATTATTGTTGTTTATATGCAAGTTTTATGCTCCATAAATATTTAAGATGAGAAGACATAATGGAAAACCCCAGTTTCACTCCTTATGATCTATACCTTGGCTGCATTTTAACACGTGGAACCATGATAGTTCATTTTCTGCTTCTATAAATATGCTCCCTCCGTGCTATCGAATATCAGCTTAAATTTATCTAAAAACGTACTTTCTGAATTACTATTGATTTCAGAGTGTAATCCTGTAAACCATCCGAAATGGCTTGTTATCTAATCTGTGTTTCCTGTACTTCCAAATATCCAGGCCTAGAGCGTGCGTAATCGTGCAGTAGGAAGTACTACGTTAGATATTTAAAGGGATGAAGGAT
Organism: Sympetrum striolatum; assembly: GCA_947579665.1. Lineage (NCBI taxonomy): Eukaryota > Metazoa > Arthropoda > Insecta > Odonata > Libellulidae > Sympetrum > Sympetrum striolatum. Next base: position 96,462,465 of record OX388341.1, on the reverse strand, counting down.
TAGTGCTCTCATAAAATCGAGGTACCCCTGCTCTCTAGGTATTCTACTTATAATTTTCAGTACTCTAACCTTTTATATGTAACTCGCTTGTTTAGTTCGCCAGGGTGAGTTTAATAAATATTGAAATAAATTTATTCCTGATGGGGTTTGATATTAATTATTTACGCTCCAGGGGTAAAGTTTAATGTGCTAACCCTAAGCGCTCCGATCACGCATTGAACCCTTAAATAATATTGAGATTAATACCGTCATCCTGACCAAGTGCGTCTAGTCCAGGTGAAAAGCGGACCAAGTCTTTAATAGAAGATAATCTTTTATACCAAATACATATGAACAAAAACTACTAGGTACTCAAAATCGTATAATTTCTCGCATTAGCTTCAAATAGAAAATTTATATAATGATTTAAAATAGTTACAAAGAATATTGATCACATAAAGGCGAGGAAGGAGTGTTTAAATTTTTTATCGAATTTTTACCGAGAAGAAAGAGAATAGAGTAAGTTACGGTAAAGTTGCGAATTCCCTTGCCTGCCTTTTGATCGTTAGGTATTCCACGTGACGAACCAAACCCTGAGGTTAATGTACGAACAGGGGGATGGAGAAGGGAAACTGAAGGAAACACTGAGAATGGGGTGTATGAGAAAGGATGCCGGTTGCGCAGTAAAGAAAGGGAAAGGATGGCGGAGACCACGGATTTACCGCGGACAATTTAACACCAATTACGATTTCGGGAAGTTGGTGGTGCGGGAGGGAATCTTGGTGCCGACAGCTGCGTGTTCGATGCAGAGGGAGAAAGACTTGAGAGATCTTGTGCCACGAGCCAGAAACGAGGAGGCCCCTTTGGTCGATATGTCTTTATTCCCTGCGTTTTCGGAGCAGAAAGGAATTCCTCGAGAAATTAATTGTTACGGAGGGTTGGTTCTGAGAAGCAGAGAACTTTTAAGGCAACGTCCATTTATTTTTTTGAGTAGTAATGAAAAACGACGATTATTAATAGTATTTCGGTGTTTTATTATATGCTAACGTCATACGCAGAAGAGTCGAAGAAAAGGAATTTCACGAAGGTTTATCTTCTCCCTCTTCGTGGTGTGGATCGTTATGCTTTAGCGTTCTGTTTGAGCTAATAATGAGGGGCACTAACGATCACAGAAAATAAAAAAACGAGCAAAATAAGAATATTGTAACAAAATACATACGAATGATTTGGTTGTTTAAGTGGCCAATCACTAGATACGATTTTCTCTCTTTTATAGAAAACGATTGTTTTCAGACGTACTCTTTGAATTCTTCCATTTTCATCCATATAAAGTTTTCCTTTTTCAAATCATTGGGTGAAAGATAAACTTGAAAGCACATACTTCGATGCCGTATGATGAATAAAGTTTATATATAGCAAATTATCATAATTTGAGATTTCCTCTCTTTAAATAGAAAAATCAGTTATCGAAAAAAATAACATATTCCAGAATGTAATTCCAGAAATACGTTTAAAATAATTGAAAGCTAATGCTCCAAAATTTCCCTGACAGACGGTAACTAATATATTTGCAACCACCTATACGTACGATTCTGATATCAATCTTGTTTTTCGCTTCTTGGTTATAGGTAAAATCATTCGATAATATGTGTGTCAGAAACTTGGAAACCAGCTCCTTGCTTCGATTAATATTGAAGTTAATTATATTCATTTAGTCAATTATATTTCAATCACTATTGATGACTACTCAATGAAACATTGAATTAAGTTCAATTAAATGTATACGGAGAGCCATAGGTGAAAACATGATATTATTGGCATCGCACATGGAATGTGCTTGACGAAAAATAAGGTTGAAAATTTTGCGCTCAGAAATACCGAAATAACCATTTGAAATAATAACCATATTATAGAATATAGCAATACAATAGAGGAAATAGAGATACATACAATAACAACGAATCATAAATAATTTAACTGTGTATATTTGGATGCAAATATATAAAACAGTGGGCTGCTGATATATTATAATCATTCGGGCTTTACCTCGCCCGTAATGTTTATAGCACAAGCATCCAAATTTGTTGTCACGTAAAGTAAGTTCTCGTTTATCAAGCGCAATTATTTTTGCAGGAACGCTCTTCATTGGTTAGTCAGATGCATGTTTGCCGAGAGCAAAGAACTCCTCTTTCTTCTTCTTCTCTCTCGGTCTTCCTCTCCCCAACTTATGAACACGTGCCGCCACGCATTTCCCAGCTCCTCTCTTTGTCAAGAAAACAATTGACGCCAATGAAAGTTTTAATCCTCAGCCATGTCTGCGCATATTGGGCATCTAAATCATTTTTCGAAATTAGGAAGCAAGTGATATGAGATCATCAAACTTTGCTTGAGGCTTTTAGCGTAAATCCAATTTGAAGATGACATTCTTTTCTCTTGATACAAATTGTTATGAGAAGAAGGAAAATCATCCGGTGTTGAATTTTCTCTGTAAAAATTTACGTGTATGGGGATTTTTATCAATTATAGTTCTTAACTCTTGTAGCGAAACAATATTTCCACAGAAAATGTTCCTCTGGCAAATATATTCTAAATTTCAAGACATTAATTTAAGTGCTCTTCAAAGCTCGGATTCTTTGATCTCCTTAAATGATCAAAATAAATTGTATATGCATTAGCAGATCGGTATTCACAACCAAAAATTTATTTTGTGTGGAAATTATAGATGATTCAGTATTTACATCTTACTTTAGTTTTCAACTTTAAATCCTTCCGCAATTATTAGTATCTTACAAAAATTCGTGGTTTTCATTGCTAATATTTATCATAGAATGCCACAGCAACTATGCAAAAACATGTTTTCGAAATACTTGTCATTTTCCAAAGCACTTATTTTCAAAAAAGGATTAATTTTATTAAAAGAATTTTCTCACTTTTTTTAAGAATATCTCATGAGAAGCTTTGATTCCTTCTCAAGTGCACTATAAGAATCATATGCTTATTCAGACAAAGTAGAGCGTACTATCGGAAGCCACAGGTTGCTTGCTGTCTTTCTAGGTCAGCACTATTGGTTTCAATCTCCTTGACCAGTGGTTCAAAATAGCCGGTTCTAAGTATTACCAGTAAACTGAAAGGAAAAGGGGCCAATGTTTATTTTGTATTGCCAGAAGAAAGATTAACTCTGAAAACGGAATGAAGGAATATCGATAATATTATGAGCTTTACTGGTGAATAATTCTATATAATTTACTTATACCATACGATTCTGAAGAAGTAGAAATAAATAATCTTTACTCTTCCAAATTCAGAACCTTGGTATGCGAATGATTAGGAGCCAATACTGACAGAAAAGCATCATTAAAATGGATTTTTTCCCCTCAAGAACCAACTCTAAATCTTATTCTCGTTGAGGGAGTAAATCTTCTAATCGCATAAGATTGTCCATACTCTCCCCCTCTATCCATTTCAAAACGCACTCAAAACGCAAAACACACGTCTCTCTCCTCTGCCCATTCCCACTGCTTTGAAGCAGTCCCTCTCTCACTGTGTTGGGGAAACGGAAGTTGTGATGTAAGCGTCTCGTGGTTTCCAAATTCGCTGCCTCGAGTCCACTCCTAATTGAACCGCGAATTCTGCAAAGCAGCTGTTGCCATGGGCGTTAGCTCTTGAGAAGGGGTGCAAGCGTTGAGTCTTTGAATCCTTATTCGCAAATCAGGTTTTCAGTTATCTCTAACAGTTAATAATGTAAATCGCGAGAAAAAAGGACACTTATACCTTTACCACAGTAATACAAAGTTATAAGTTTTATTTTTTCTCAAGATTTATTTTGGAGAACTACCACAGGGTTTAGGCCGAATTAGCAGATTCGGTTGATAATGTCTTAAATAGTAACTCAATCCTTCATTATGTACGAGCATTAACATAAAATGTATGCAAATTTAAATGTATACACCAATATACTATCTATCAATTCCAAAATGGCACACTTGAATTTCACTGACGGACCCTGAATTCCATATCCAATTAGGCAATCCTTTTAATGTGAAGAGGCACCTTGAAACTATACAAGGAGATTATAATTAGCTTCAATGACTTCTAATTCGATTAACTTCACCTATAAGTATACTTTAAAAGTACTCAAACATATAGCTCCGTCGCTTAAATTAAGAAAACCTCACAATTCTCCCAGCAATAGTTTTTCCTTGTAATTGAGGAAAAGTATCCACTAAAATTAACAAATACCTATTAATGAAAGTAAGAATATTTTTGATGCTTGAATTTTTTGTTTTGCTGTTCGGAACATTGGTTTCTATATATAATGTGAGTTTTTAATTCCCTGAATCATTATGTCAGAAAATTTCTTTCATCTTGAAAATGCTCACAATTTTTAATTAGCGTTAAAATTTTACATAATTTAAACATTTTAAGTTATGCATTAAGAACCAATTCGAAATCTACTATCTCTTATCTATTCTCTCTAGTATGGATGTTGAGAAGGGTGGTTGATGATTAATGAATAACTTCTAGGTTTGTAACCTTACCCATTTGCATTTCGAACCAAATCGTTCCTTATCATATTATGATGAAATTATGTGCTTATTTGAAGGTATTCATTGGTTTTGAGTATCTTTGAGGGCAAGATAAACCTTATGAACGAGACAAAAAATATCACATTTAAAAGATTAAAAATTTACATAGAGTTAGTTTTGTTATTGTCTGAGCCGTCATTAGATAACCGTATGTTCTACGCATCGTTTACAATATTTTTAAATAATAGCTACATTTCGATAACCAAACATTTTTTTAGGAGGGTGCCCTGAACTATAAATCTCTTGCCTAAGTATTTTGTGTTATTTTCCAAAGCTTAAGCTTAAAATGATGTGATGGCTATTGATTTCTCCATAGAATTAAGATAATCCCCGCATTGCCCTCGCTCGTCATCTATCTCAGAAACCCATAAACAATCCCTTAATCTGGAAAAATAACAAACATCAAGTTTGAATCAAAATATTCCAGCGATTCCGAGTATGTTTGCGCGAGGTAAGCTTTGGAAGTATAAAATTTACGATCCGGGAAACCAATATTTTATACAAATTGGTGCGCACCCTCCGGTGAGCAGATGGGCTAGGCTTAGCGATGAAGCAAGTCCGGTAATGGATGAGGCGTCGGAGGAATAAAGCATTAGTACGAAAAAATACGCTTTTATCCCAGCCGCAAGATGAATTATTGAGCCAGATTATCCAATCATAATCTTCCTCTAAAGGGGTATCTCCTGGATAATGGGATAATCCAATCGTCTTCAGACGCACAAATGCGCTCTTTTATCCAACATTCGATCAACAAAGCCCCGCAGATTATTGAACCATTGAAACGAATCCTTCAATTAGCATAATTTCGTCTACGCGCGTCTATTTGTTGACACCACCGCCTGTTTACAATCCATTCCCTGCCGATTTTCCTTGGCAAACCATACTCCCGGAAAGATATCACTCCGGCAGATTGGATGCGGGTCCCAACTGCGGATTGACTGGGGACAATGAATGGCGCAGCTGTGACCAGATGTGCGTCCCAATCCACGGGACTTCATTGGGAGGGAGAGGGATTGTCATCATTGCGAGCGGTCGCAATAAAGGATATAAAGGCGGATGGGGGTTGAATCGCAGAGGGATGAAATGTGGGAGGGTGGAAAGAAAGAGCTGTCGGAGGATTTCCGAAGATTCACAGAATTTTATTCTTCGACATATTTGTGGTGGCTCTGAGAATCGCTTAATGCTTGGGCTATAAACTTCACGGGTTTAATGATTGGTCGATTCAAACTGATTGTGAGGCGATTAAAATGCGAAGCTAACGGTAATAAATCAGCATATATATAAATTTAGACCCGACTTTTCAATAATTTAGTGATAGTGTCTAAAATTGCATATATTGCAGAAATAAAATGTCTCATTTCACATTTTATACGAATAAAATCAGTACAAGTTTAAATTTATCTTCGATCATGTTATTTTTATTTGCTCATATATAATAGTATTTAGGTAATAGGCCATCGCAGCTTCAACAAACAATGACGTTGCTTACGTTGACGTCCCGAGCCGAAAAAGAAGACCGATATAATGTATGAGTAAAAGCAAAAAAATAAAATCTAAAAGTAGAAAACCCTTAGCAGAAGAGTTCTTAGAAGATACCACTGGAGCTGTTCCTCGGAGAGTCTCTTATTGGTATCTGATTCAGACTCATAACTATCCTCCGTAAAGTCATAATTTGTTCTGATGATTGAATAACATGGCATTTATGATTATGTAGTAAGGCTTCGATATATTAATTATTTTGCGACCGCTTGTGATTGTTTCATCGACTAATACGTTTAAATTTTGGAAGGGGGGTGAGCACAGAACAAAATTCGAACTTGTTTATACGAACAAGACCATAAAAGACCAAGCTTTAATTCAAACAGCTAATTATAGAAATACTAAGAAAACTTTCTCATAATCATAAATTTGTTATTTTATTTATAGAATCAAATATTATGGCTAGAGAATCATTTAAAGAGGATTTAAGCAATCACCGGTACTAGGCAAAAAGGATATTTTAGAACAGTTTTCAAATAGAATGTGCCTCATATGTTAGTTCCATTTAAATGCTGTATTCAGCTTATTTTATACCCAAATCAGCTCTTGCTTCACAGATTTTATTCCATTATTCCCGGTTTTGCTGTGAGAGCACTTTTAAAGCACAGAACAGAGCAATAATCACAAAGTTTGACAAGAAAAATCGTTTTATTAGAGCGTTTCTTTTTAAATCGATTTTAAATTCATTTGCTGCTTGTCTTCTTCCCGTAACCTAGAAGAAAAAGTAAAAAATAAAACATTTTGTATTAGGATGGTAATTATCAATCAAACTGGGAAACTAATTTACTAGCTCATTACTCGTCCGTAGATTTCAACTCTTTGTCTTCAAGTCATTCCATACTATTGTTTCAGATGTCCTACCCTTACTGCACCGTCTTCAGAATATTCTTTACAACTGTCATAAGTTCTAGTGATCTTGCATATTTAATCCCATATATAGTGATATATAGTAATATTCTATCTGTAGTCTTCATGAAGATCGTGTATAACTCTTACTTCGAAGTCAATCTCATTTACTTGCACACATTCTTATATACATCTTATATATACACTTCTTCATATATATTTGCATATAAATCATACGTGAAATAGGTTAAGAAGAATAATCTAAGGAGAAATTTGTTAGCAATGTGAGGAGTGAATCACACTTTCGTATAATCGGAGTAGTTTTAATTTTAGAAATGAGTGCATCCTCAAGGCAATCTCGGCACTTGCCACATGGCAGACTCCGCGATACAACCTAAGCGGTTACAAACCGAACGGGAAGGCTCTCGACTCTGTGGCTAAACTGTTGCTTTAAGAAAAAACAAACTGCGTTTCCTCCTATGCCGGAAGAGGGCCCTTAATGCTGCCCTTTAGATCCTCAGACTGCCTGACTTTCCCCTACTCCAAGGTTCTCTCCTTACGTCTTAAAACATCCTCCCACTCCCATTTCTACTCTGCTCAAAAATCCTGAGTGACATGTTGCGAGAAACTCGTCCGAGTGTCACAAAGATCCGCTGATCTTTTCCTCCCTTTTATCGTCAACGTAGCGACAACTCAGCGGACTCCAGCGGCGAAGGTGCCCACTTTAGATGTGTCTTTGAATGTACCTACTTAGAGTGAATGAAGTTGAAGATCACTTTTCCGGCAGTGAACGAATTAACAGGATATGAGAAACTTAATAAATACGAATACCACGACCATAGTTAGGGTTATGACATGCTTTTGGTTGGAGTTGCAAAATCATTTGAACGGCGAAAGTCGAATTCTAAATTTAAAATGGAAATTCGTTCCTACTTTTACGTTTAAGGTGTTTCTAGAAAATTATGTCATTAAGTATTATCCAATAATGTGAGTAAAATCGAAAGAAACTATTCACTAGATACATTTTTACCAATATACCGATTTTCGGCTGCTTAAGTATTAATATTTCATTTTCGTTATACAATTACAAAGTTAAGCAATTTCATCTAATATATTCCTGTCTTCTGTATTAAGAACCAATGTCATATGAGAATTTTCTAATAAACCTTTCGATATTCTTTGTAATTTACGTATTTAGTTAACAATAGTAGGGGAAAGTGTTGTACCTTGGGACAATTTAGGAACAAATATTTTTATTGTTACTTGTACAAGGTTAATATTAGTTTTTTATACAACACATTAAAACCCAGCCTTTCGACAGCACACCAATGCCTAAAAATTTAAAATATGTTTTTTAATAAGGGAGTAATAAATTATTTTTTGCGCTCTTGCAATGTGTCCCAAAGTACAACACCATGTTGTACCTTGGGATTTTGGGTGTTGTACCTTGGTACAAAGTAAAATAGGGAACAAAACATTAAAATAGCAAATAATTCTTATTTAATTCACACTAAAAGTACAAAAATAGAATAGGACAACTAATTAAAAAATTGTTTCTTTAAAAACAAGATTAGTCCATAGGCATGTCATATGCATTGAAATCAACGGGGAAATTCATTATTTGCTTTAGACCCTCAGTGGTTCCTGAAGTTGAAGGCGAAGGTAATTTACATACTATATCATCCTCATCTATTTCATAAAGAGTTTCTTCTCTTAATAGGAAAGTTTTCCTTCCATTTTAACGAGGTACTGAATTTCGTATACAACGACCGTTTTTTAAAAGGCTTTTGCTACATAGTAACAAATTCTTTTTTACTATAAATATTTTATAGTAATAATTTTAACTAAAACATAACCATGTGGTTTTATTTTGCCATACTCTATCCTCTAAGGCAATGTCTATTTCTTCTTCCAAAACTCTTTGCATTTATTATTGCATAGATATTTCACAATCTTCATCACTAGATTAAATACTCATTCCCTCATCCTCTGAACTAGTGACATCTACAGTATTGCCTTTGAATTTCTTCCTGGGATTATTTTTTCTTTGAGCAATCCCAAATTTGTAAATAGATAATTTTTTAATGTATTTTATAAAAATATTAAATGTGTTGTACCTTGGGACGTCCCAAGATAAAACGGTAATTTTGTCACAAGGTACAACACATTGCAAAACAGGAAACTATAGCTTTTAAAAGTGTTTGAGGTTAGTTAAACAGATTGATCAACCTTACCATTGGAAAGAGCACGTTTCAAAGTTTAATACAATGCCTAAATTTTTAATTCAGATTAAAAAGACAAAAATTAAAAAAAAACAACAATGAAGAAAAAAAAATTTACTTGCCAATGACAGTTTTACCTTTTATCATTCAGCTTCCACAGTACTCACTGTAACATTGCAAGTCTTTCTACGTTAACCCCTAGTGACCAGATGAAGATCTAAGACAGGTTAGTTTGGTCTGCCACACACATGTGGCAGAGAAATGCAGTTTGTCCCGAGGTACAATTGTCCCAAGGTACAACACTTTCCCCTATTTGATACTTACAGCTTTAATACGTAATCGAAATATTACAGCAAGAGGTCACTTAATTTAATTTAATGAATCAGAAACACGATGTAAAAAATGTTAAAACCAATATTTTACGTAAATCTATTCTAAATAGTTGAACATCATCACTCATTTATGACATTCATTTATTTGCAGCATTAGCATTGAATGATTCTTCCAGATAAGTAACAATTTAATAAATTAGGTATCTGAAACGAAACATGTATCGAAGAAAATAAGGATTTTTGCCTTAAACCTTACTAATATTTTGTGTCAATTTTAAAGAGAAAATGTGCGAATACTAAGATAACAAGAGAAGAAATGTGAATACGGTCTACTCAATTTTGAGTCCACGTGCATAGGGTAATGTTTCCTTAAATATCTGTAGGGATGCAGTCCAAGGATCTTCCATAAGCTTCGCATTTAATAGCACCCTTTCTGCCTCGTGGCACGGGATAGGTGCGAGTGAGATAGAAAAGGGTGGACCAAGGGTGAATTTTTTTTGGTGACTGAAAGATGGGCGCAGAGGAAGTAGGGGAAATGGATGTCTCATCTCCCATTTCTCCTAAGCTTTGAGTGACGGGCCAAGCAAACAGACCTGACACCCCTTCACATTTCTCTTTGATATGTGCCGTTCCTTCTCTCTCGGCCACGGTTACAATTCCCTCGAAATCGAGCATTTGTTTTTGGTTACTGCACAAAAATGTTATGAGCGATGGATCAAATGTGACAAGACGCAACCGTATGGGGATGCTCTTCTCAGAAAGGGTTTTTCTGTTTTTCTTTTACTCCTTCGAGTATTTTTTTCACGTACTGTTAAGATCTTTCATTTGTTTTTCCTCCCGTATTGGTTTACGGCCGTTGACTTATTTTCCCTTTCGGCTCTTTCTGATGTGTTTGGGGACGTAAGGATACATCGTGGGACGCAAAGACTATTTGAAGACATATACATTAGTTTACAATGACTTTTCGTCAGTCGAAATATATAGCAATTACTTTGTCATTGCCAATATTATTACATTTTCAATTACGGAAAATATTATCAAATATTTTTTCAAAGCCTTTTTCTCTAGATTTATTGAATGCGTTTCCATTTCCTTTCATAGGGAATGGGAGAGACCGTTGGGTCTCCTTGTTGGCATTAGATATTTCACGGAAGATGACTGTTTGTATTATTTGCTGCTGCGGAAGATTTCCTTATGTTTCATTGCATTTTTAAGCTTTCTGTCAGAGAAACAACACGATGTTCTCCAAATGACTACCACCTCACCATTCGCATAGTGATTGAAAATGTGGACTATTGTATCAAGGAAACAATTCGATAAACTTTCATCTGATAACATTCTTAAGTAAAATTATGAAGATGCTTGTCTTAATATGTCTTAGATTTAGCAATTTTAAAAGTGAGAGGTTTAGTAGGGTAAACTTACTGCGAATACGTGCAAAAGTGCAATCCACAAGCAATGGGTAGTTCAGAAGTAAAAACTCATTCCTACAATTACATAAAGCCAAGAAGGTGAGACATTGAAATATTTCTGTTATCTGCCATAAGTTATATACCTAGGAACTAAATATCTTCCTTATTATTGATTGGCTAATCAAATTCTTAAACTTCTTTTTTTGTCATCCGCACCGCTTCTATAGTCAGTATATAGGAACTTGCTAAGAAAAACAAACTCCCGTATATTTTGCCGTAATCTAAAATTAGCTTCTTACCGGACCGTCTATATTCCACGCTCAGCGTTCAATTATCTAAATTCACGGTTCGATGGTTTATGTGGCGATTTAACAACAGTTTTCAATTATGTTGATAGCCAAATTTTGTTTTTCCATAGTCTAAGTTTTCCGTTTTTAAAGTTTAATATTCTTATTTTAGAGATTCAGCATCATGCTATTACCAATAGGCTAAGGTTTATGGTTCTGTGCATATCAAATCGAAAATACTGAAATTCTACTCTTTGCTTCGTGTACACGCAGGGAAAATGCTATTTTACTTTTGAGATGTTGGTTCACAACCGATGTTTACTGAGTCATGAAAACATGGTTTAGAATCAAGTAATCTTCAGATTATATTTTCTTAAGATGGGGCACCAAGTTAAATTTCACATTAAAGAGAGAAAATGATTCACCATTTCACAGCTTTCTTCTACGCTACATTGTATATTATTAAGACAGCTACAGGTGATTGGTCTACGAAAAGTAATATTTAGATGAGAATATTCTCTCCTTCTTCTCAGAATGATTCGCTCAATGATGAAAAGTAATTAAAGGAGCATATCAGATAGAAGCTCTTCCTAAGAATGCAACTATTCATTTATTGGAATCTTTAGTGTAGGTTTTCCTTACTAGGAACAATAAAGACGATCTAATTTGCGACAAACACGGAATTAATCTTGTTATTATCCTCCATATTTTTTAATCTTTCGTTTCAGATTTACTCGAATCTCTTTTACAAATCATATTACTACTCATATGGTGTCTTCAATGTATTTCATTTTCTGTAAACATGCGAAATAAGACGGTTGACGAACGACTTTACCATTGAGCGCTTACAAGGAAAATATAGTCAAGCCTTAGGAATAAATTAAAGCTCTCTTGCATCCATTTAATCTTACGTCATTTTTTTAGAGGAAAACCCGTCAAATTCCTGAATGTAAACATCACGCCAATAACTCCGCGAAACAGAGCCTGGGGTAAAACACTCGCGCACTCGTTTAACATTCCGGTTTTCTACTATAAATTCCAATTGAAACATAGCGAAACTGTTTTCTCACCTGTTACACGGAAAGGCCGCAGGGTAAAATCCACATCAGCCATGAATCTGTCCCGAAGCCACCTCCAAGTATTTCAAAACCCCGCCGCTAGGAGGAGCGAGAGCGGCGAGGCTGCATTATTATCCACCCCGCAGAAACTAATTACGCGAGCTTTACCTTTTAGTCCTCGCCTCCCTCTTGGGAAATGCGCACTAGGAAAGTAGGAGAAAGAGGTGGAACGTGGGGCGGCCCTGAAGAGCAGACAAAGTTCCGCAATTTCCTCCCCCCCTCCTCCCCCGCGTCCGAGGGGTGGGGCGCGTGGGGGGACTTAAAGGGCTGTATGCTCTCGGGGGATAGGTGAGGGAGTGACAGGGCGACTTACCGGGGGACCCGGTGGCACCTGTGCCCATCTCCTGATTTCGAGGGGATCAGAAATGTGAGTGAAAGAGGGAGGAAGTTCGTGCGCGGGAAACGCAAACAAAAAACGAAGAGTTAAAAGTATCGCTCTAGTTATTATCATTCCCAGGTTATTGCACATGGGGAATTTCACGAACTTAGGAATTTTTCATCTATCACACTAGGACGGTTATTGAGCATTGATTCTCTTACTTTGCATGAAGACGTTTCATTAATTTTACGGTGCCCAAGCTTCATATCACGGAAGGGTTGCGGAAGTAATACTACCTTACTCTTGCCAGGTCGAAATATTTTATTTTCTGTATTTACGTCATGGTATCCTAAAACTGCATTTCTCGGCATTGTGAAAATTTGGAATTATCGAAATTGAAGTGAATGAAATTGACTGTTTATTCTAGGGACTAAAGGAGGATTCTTTGACTCAATTGACGCATGCCTCATAGAAGGGAAGAATTTTTTGAGATTTTGTTTGGTTTATGAGATTTTTAAAAGGCACTCATTTTCAAAATTTTATCTTGCTAGCAACATTTTTATTTCCCGATATATGCCGTTCATTCGTTGGACTTACCAAAAACAATTTTAATTCAAATACGCCATCTATATAATCTACTAGTATTCATAGCAATATTTTTCGAAGTCGCATTTCAACGTTCAAAGAAAATTATTTAAGCTTGAATCAGAATCGTGAGATACATTTATCACTAGCTAATAAGTACGTCAATATTCTCAGATAACCCAATTTTTTCAATTATTATAAAGTAAGGCGTGACAAATCCCTGTATTAGTTGAAGGCTTGAAGTTAATTCTAAAATTTAAATATTTACTATTTATTGGACGTGGTCAATAATTTTGGGCTTTTATAAGGTCGATCATAAGTTTAATGGTTCTTGATAGCTGAAGTTTTCATTTTAAATACATTCGGCCGGTAAATGATCTTTCTTTCACCTCAGGAAGAAGAATAGTCTTGGGTCACGGTAGCCAAGAAAGGTATACCCACTACTTCCATTAAAATGTTAATGTCTCCTCATTTAATCTTGATATCCTCATGAGCAAAGCACCTAAACCCTTTATGGTCGTGCGGGATACCTGAATCGTTTACACCCCGTCCTTCCCAATATCATCGCGGAATTAAGGTAGAAAATTTTGATGGCCTTCGATTACCATCTTTGCCTTCCTCGCAGAGGTATCCCCGCGAAAAATGAAGACCCAAATCCATCTAATTAACCCTTATCTTAATCATATCCTCCGAGTGATTCTATAAAGAGGTGTTTCTCGGGGCCCTTTTTCCGTTTCCAGACCTTATCCGGACTCCATTCGCTAATGGCTAAAATAGGATAGCGTCAGCGGACCGTTTTATTTTTATTCCGGGGCGGTAGGTGGCAGCGTTATCTTCGCTCTCCAGGCCCATTGATCTGCCCGAAGGTCGGCGGGTTGATGGTGTGGGTCCTCGGGGCTAAGTTTCGCCGGGAGGGGCGCTTCCGTGAAGACAGCGGAAGGATATTAGAGGAGTCTCGTAAGGAAGAGGGACGAAGAAGGAAAGTAGAAAGAGAAATAGAATGGCTTCTGGACTAATGGAATGCAAAATTCAAAAATTTGCTGCCGTTAAAAGGGAATTGCAAGATTACTTTCTCGGTTTCTTTTTCCTCCACACTCGACGGTTTCTTTTTATTAAAAATGTGATTCCGCTATAGGTGGAGATATGTTGAAAGGAAAGAATTTTTTGTATGGAAAAGTTCCCGAGCCGAATTCAAATTCCGAAAAAAGCAGAAAAGAAGGGCTTCCGAATTGAAGAAGGCTGACGTCAGAAGGATTTTTTTTTAACATCTGCTTTCGGCATCGGGGCATTATTCACCTCTTGCATTTACTCAGGAATGAATAAGAATTTTCTTTGTGTTTGATTAATTCAATTCAATTTGCCCACCTCTTCATTTAGAGAAAAAATATCGGCAGTAATTACTAATATCTGCAGTTTTAAACCAAATAAATTCTTAACAATCGCTATCTTTTTAATTTGACATCTACCTAATTTAGAAATTAAAATTTTACAACGAGATAAAGTATTAAATTTATTATTTATTTATTATTAGCTTAATTAATTTGTAGAATATTTCTAATTCTTTGACTCAATAAACTTCCCTTTATTTCCTTTTATAAATTTGTGATCTTAACTTACCTGAATTACTTTTGTTAGTAAAAATTCAGCAGTTAACCTCAAATAGAGATGATTTATTAACATATTGTTTCTCTCTGAGAGCTTACTTAAATGCAGGCACTAATTCTAAGCATCTAGCTGCCTGTAATTCACTAGCCCTATTTCAGTTTGTATAGGTCATTATTGTTGATTCGCAGATAAATTTATTTGCCCAAGCGATCTACCTATCCTCCGTAATAACTTCCCAGAACTAGGTTAAGAACTTTCTCATGAGTTGCATCACAGTGAGTTAATCATGCTCATAAACTACTCTCTCGTTACATTCGCTGGGAAGTAATTTGTGATCGTGAGTGAAGTATTATTTTCTGCTCCGAAGACAAACAGCGTGGACGAAACCTAGAAACGCGGGCCGAAGAATTATGAGTGGGATGAGGAGGATTCCTCGTGCTATCTCCATCCTCAGCAGGAGCACTGAACAAACAGGGCTTGAGGTTCCTCCGATTTGGAACAGGAGCTAGGAAGGGGAAGGCTAGCGTATGGGCGGGATGTTGAGGTATATGAATGGCGTGGAGATACGGTATCCGTAATGGTAGCTTCCGCCGACGCTTCAGTAAATCTGGAACGTGCTTATGGGCCATCCTCCTCCTTTCTTACCCTTTAACCCGATCTCTTTTCCCCATCCCTCTGCACCATATCCTGCAAACCTGCTCCCGGAATATGTATTTATATGTTTGCGCTGGGGATATGGCGGGATAAGAGGAGAAATAAAATAATTCGGCCAAAAACTTCCGCAGCATCCTGCGATTTCTACGCCGACGTGCTTCTTCAAGTTTTCATCTTCTCTGTAGTGTAGGAGAGAGCAAAGAATTTCGTGTTTCAGGTGCGATTTGTATAAGAAATATTGACTTCGGAGCGTGGATAGCATGCGGAATCATTCCAATGAATCCGTGCTATTTACGCTGAATATAACCGTATGAAATCACACTTTCACGATAAAAGATTAGAGACACAATGTAATCAGGAAATTCATCTGGACCTGACACCATTCTAGTGCCTCTTTGATCGAGCGACTCCTTGTCTCTTATTACTATTTGACAGAGTTTTCGTGACAATAAAATAGTTCTTACTTATTATTTACGAATCATTTGTGCAATTTTTTAGAAAAATAATTTATTTCCTGATCGAAGTTAACATCAGACAATAAGAAGTAATCTTATGATTTATCATCTCGTTTGCCTGCCAAGCAGTATCATTTGCTTAAAAAGGTTATTTTTTATTGCCAATTTTCTTAATTCAATTATTTAGCTTGGTTATTTAAAAATGGAGCAGCAAGAAATGTGAGGAAAATTTAATGTAGAAAAGACCTACCATTCTTTTTCTCTTGAATTTGAAATTAAGACTAGTCAATTGGTATGGATTAGGAGTCAGAGGAAAACTCTCTTTTATCTTTTCAACATTTACCTTTTTACATTCCTCAAGTTGAATTTTATTTATTTTAAGACTTTTCATTCATCCACATATCATGAAATATTTCATATAATTTATAATTAAAATCGATTCTCTAATTTATTTCGAATAATTTCTGCCAGCCTATCATAGTGACCTCTGATTTTTGTTTTATTTAAAAAAACACTTGATCCTTCGATGAAACTGCAGATAACACATTATTAGTTTGGAATATCTTGCTTGGTTTGACAGAAATTTTCCCTTAACGGAGAGCAAACAAAAGCCCTGTTCCCTTCAAACTTTCGACATATTCTCTTATCTTCGTACGAAATACCAGATCGTCCGACGCCTATAACTTCGGAGGAAGGACGTCTGCCACATATATAAAGCGTCTGGGTCAACAAGGCTCCAGAAAGAGAGTGAGGGGCATTAGAAGAGATAAGCCTTATCCCATTGCAAGTCCCTTCCACGTTACTTTCCCTCACCTAGCCACTCCATGACCAATTTTCTCTTCCGGAGAGACACCTGTCCTTTTTCATTCCTATCCTCATTCTATTACGCCGCTTTCTTTTATTTCCATTCTCAGAAACTCTTATCTGTACTTCTCTTATTTAATCTTTGCGAGTATACTCTAAGACTCCATTCTCAGCATTTAAAATGTATGGAAAAAATGTTTTGAGTGTATAAACTTGGAAAAATTCATGAACTTGTTTCCAAAATTTTGTTTTCAAGCAAATCCCAGATTTTGAACTTGATGAGATTAAGAAATGAATATCTAATTTGGAAGTTAATGGGACTGAAATACTCTTCGCAAAAACTAATCTTACCAAAGGAGGATATAAGGTCAGGGCGGCCGACTAAAGCATTAAACTTGTTTGAGTCCTCCCACCCAAAAGAATACCTATTGACTTTGATTTGAAAAAGCATATGAGTATCTGACCAGTGAAGCTGTTAGTTTTTTCTGCTTCTTGTTCATCCTTGGATATCAAAGAAATAATTTCGGTATCACACAGACTGATAATGTAATAAAGGTAAGGAAAAGCCAAAACGTTTGTTCATTAATGTCTAAGAATATCGAAAAGTAAGACTCAGTCGCAATGAATCTAAGGTCCATGGTAAAGGTAATGATTGAATTGTTGATATTTTAATAATATTTAATTAGTTTAATTTTTCCTCTAATTTGTGATAAATCATTTATTTTGTTAAAATTAATTTTAAATCTATTAAATAATATTATATACTGAACATTGAAGGAAGAATCGTGTGCATAAGATAGTCATTGAATACATTTTCTTTTTCTCGACGAGAATCCTTATAAATTTAAGAATGCATTAACAAAAGGTAATGTTTAAATGGAATAAGAAATGTGTTAGCTAGTTGTATTGAATCTAAGAATCCACATTTCATAACTCGCTACACCACCTTTGCATTCCGAAGAGTTTTTACCATCTTTTCTTTATATTTATTCGAACTGTCCATATCGTCACAGCTACGATGGATATGTGAAAACTTTCAACAGTCAATGCTGTATTACTTACGATCTTTCTTTACATTCTATAAAGTGCTGATGACGCTAATTATCTTGGAGCGTGTCTCAAGTGAGGCAACTAAAGTGAGGCAACCTCTTTCTTGGAGAAAATTTTAATTTAATTAACCCTCGACTTTACTTAATTGAATTTTTTCTGCGAATCTTTTTGAATTTTCTTTTAAGTAGTGACTTTATAGCATGTATTTCTACTCATTTAACCAATTATAGTAAAGGCCATTATTTTGCACGCGTTCATGCTTGCATTGCCTGATTTTGGTGTAAATGATACTAAACTCATTTTACTTAAATATATTACTATCGATTAATGTGCTAAAGGAGAGAAAATTTATGCTTCTATTTAAATCCACTTAAATGCCTTTATTTTGAACCCTACTTTCTAACTTTTTGCCACTAGTATATGCATTTTCCTTTGTTTATGCATTCGCCACAAACATTTTGTTTCTTACAGCATGATTTAACTCAAGTAAGAGCAAATATTCAATGCTACATTCTCGGCTTCCTGAACGCTTTCTTTGTTCTAACAATCGCTTACTGTAGGTGATATCTTTTATAATTTTACTTGCTTTTTGAACGTATTATTCTTGTTCCTTTGACTTGTGGGAGGGTTTTCGGAATCAAGAACTAAATGTATTTTAAATATAAGTTACACATCACGCCTTTGAAGGAATTATACATAAAACTTAGCTAATAATTATAAATTAAACATCGCAAAGGAAGAGGCATTACTCACCTTATCAGTATTTATGTTAAACACAACTCAATGATATTGCAAAATTATTACGAAAGTTTTATAGTTATTTTTTATAACCAATATCTAATTGAACATTTATTTTCTTCTCAAACTCCTATTCCTCTTTCTTTGGCAAATTTCAGAACAGCTCACAATTCATGCTTTATAATTCTGTTCTTTGTATTCTTGAATAACGGCAAGCTTTCTTTCTTGATTTTGAAAAATTGCATAATTCATCAATACTTCACATATATGTAATAACCTTACGATCAGATCGTTATTTACAGTGGTTGCTTCCCATGAATTAAAGAGACGAATCCTTAAAATAGTAGAATCCAAAAGCCTAACAGCGTCGAAATGATGCTAATTTTTGTGGAAATATGTCTGCATAAGTTCATGTTTATGCGATTAAAATTCACTTCGGAAGCTGCTCGGTCCATCTGTGCTGCGGCAACGCCTCTCCAAACAGTGCATGGCCTCAAACACTCCCCAACAAACTTCCCCTTCACGAGTACGCTATCTTCTTCCCGCTACGCCATTTACGTGTGCTATCTGTTTTACTGTCCACAGTGCTCCGGGCCCGGGGTCGATTTTAATTTTTTTCCGCACAAAACCTTTTTAGTCTTACAAAATACACCCCTCTTACGCATGCCGGGTCAAAGTTCAATGCTGAAGATCCTCTCCCTAAATATTGATCCTCGTTTATTGTTTGCTCAGGTATTCTCGGCGGCATCGCTTTCATTTTTTTTTCGCTCGTAAGGGTGTTTCGAGGAAACGGATATCGGCTTGCGAACTTCTGCCGTCTGAATTTTTTTCAAGAGTGGATAGGCAGCCACTGAGTTGAGGGTCGGAGGGGAAACGTTCACCTCTCTAAGTTAAGCGCTGCGAATTATAGTAAAAAAAACTTTGTGATTAAAAAGGATGATTTCATGTATGCCTTGAGGAACGTATTTGCATTTTGTTGGAAGCCGCCAAATGGCATATGGCTTTCGTATTTTTGAAGCCACTTTTAGCTGCCTACCGCCTAAAACAAAGATGCTTTACAAGTTTCCTACGTCTTGAATAAATTTATTTTCAATTTTTGAAACCGAACACAATTAGTTTCTATTGCAGAGAAAGACCATAAACTTCCGATAAGAACGGCTGTTAGTGAATTGGTCCTCTAATGCAGTGCTTCCTCATCTAATCTCCTTCTTCGCTAACTTGCACAAGAACTTTCTAGATAGCCTAAACCAACCGTACGTAAGCTCAAGTATAAATTCAAACTGACAAAGAGGAAAACATCGACAACGGAGTAAAATATATTGGTATCATTAAAACGATTTCTAACTAAACGAAAAAATATACCACGAAATGCAGAGCGTATGCAATTTAAGATTACACATGCATGTCACTCTCGCATATTACGCGGCATACCAAGAGCTTAATTACGGCATGTTAATGTGCCGCGGCACACCTATTGGGAGACAATTTAAATGCACTGGCTCAAAAATATTTGTCATTAACTTTTTATTTATTTCGTCGTTGAGATATTTGACAATATCATTACTGATTTGTGGCTATAGGAAAAAGTAACAGGAGAATTCGAGAAGATAACAGTAAAACAGAACTTGGAATTACCTAAGAATATTAAAGTTGAAGGTTTAAACTTTAATGAGAGATTTTGCTTAATACTCTAAAATTTGTTAAATAACGCTCATCTTATTAATATTATTTTTCACTATTTAGACCAATTATAAGCAGTCGATTTCAAGCTCGTGTAGGAGATCAATTAAATTGATATGAAATGCCTATAATATATTAATACTACTTTATAATGAGAACATGCCGCATTATTGCTACGGAACCAAAATGATGCTATTTATTCCCCTGAACTTTCGCTTCCCCTCGGTTAAATTTGGAACCACCGCATCCCACAATTGCGAGTAATTTTTCTCAGACGAGATTCCAGAATAGGAGAGCATCGTTTTATAGCGCGCAAGTGTATCTGAGCGGTTTCTAAAGAGGAGAGCGGTGTTGCGAAACCTCCCAAAAAAGGGGAGATAAATGAAGAAAGCGTATTCTCTGGCCAATGAAGGGGAGGGTGCCATAATCCCGTAATAGGGGGCGTAATTACTGGAATTCAATTTCGGGTTAGGGAACGAGAGGGTATAAAGCAGCGAATGTAGATGACGCTGCTTGCAAGGGGAAGAAGAAGAAGGGACGGAAAGAAGAGGTAATGATGGCGTTGGAGTTTTATTCTCCCTTCTCAGAGTTGAAGACCCCGAGAATTATTCATCCTCCTCTCTTTTCTATTCCGTTATCTCGCCCAAGGGTGAGTTCCTCCTCTTTCTCTCTCTTTTCCCTTCGCTACTTCTTTACTCCGCGTAAAAGCTTATGCAGGCGTTTATTTTTTAGTGCCTAGTCCCCGAATTTCTAAGTCAAAAACACTCACGTTCATTGGAATCACTTTCGAGGTCGTTTTTTATTTTACTGGACAAGGACAACGAGTTTTGCGGTTAAGGTGAAATTTACGGATTAACAGAAGAACGGTACTAGCTACTTTCATTTCCATGAAATTGGACTGAACAGAAAAAGGTGAATTAATTGAAAGAATGAAAATATAAGAACGAAAAAGTAAATACGTGGAACTCTTGAATTTCTCGACCTCGATGGACAATATATTTTTGTAATTTATATTACAGAAGATGTCGGTTTTCCTTTTGAACTGCTAATATTTCATGCTAGGAATTGTATGACCAATTGCGCTTTAATTTGTAGATTTCAGAACGGTTAAGGCAACTAATTGTGAATTTTTCCGAAAAAATCACATAATAAGTCAGTTATATAGTTTAGGATATGATTCGTTTACATCACATTATGATCCAGTACTCAAAAAATTCTCAATGTATAATTTACTATCAATGGCATTTACTCGGATTTGGCTGTAGTTCCATTAAAACAGATACTAGGTATTACGTTTCTATAACAGAATAAATTCCGTGATATGAGCTAATAAAATACTGATTCAAAGCAATTTAGTGCAGTGAACCTAATCGCATTATTATAATCTCTCATTGTGTAAGGGGAAATATAATTTGAAGTGGCTGAACTGTAATCCCATATTAAGGATACCTTTCTCACGATGCTCCCACAGAAATAAAGTCGTGACTGCTATCGTAGAAGGCAGAAACAACGGTAAAGGATTTAATTCGATAATTAAGCGCTGCTTCAGACGGGACGTTCATAAAGATTTCACAGGCCTTATAGGATCACTAAGCCTTTAATTTCCAATTCACGTTTTATTTATCATCAAAATGGGTTCTGTGGAGTTCTCGCCATTGAAACATAATAATATATCCTTACCGTGGGAATTTACTGTTATAAAAGTGTGAACCTCGTACAATAACAAATACTTTTTGTTTAAAATCCAAGGATAGGTATCCGGTTATATTTAAAAGGAAGACAGAGCTCAGAATAGAAATAACGTCAAACTTCTCGTGATTTTACGATTGAGTTCATTAGATTTTTACCATCTGAGCGTATACCCTTGGTATAACTGAATTTTCTCTTTTTGCTCAAGTATTCAAGTATTATCATGTCATCTCCACGCATTCGCTATATCACGAGCGATGTTTTTAAATCAATTAATGATCGTGTGCACAGTAATTTATAAGATCGAATAACTAGAAAAACACAGATTTTATTTTTAAGACAATAATGATGGAAACTGGGAATTAAGAGGGAATGCATCTGATAGATGTCACTTTGTATAGGTAAACAGCAGCACTTCAAACAGATGCTACTCCAAGCGCCATAAAAAACAGTTACAACCTTTCTCCTTTGATTTATCTTGACTTATCGGAATGCGTGGTAGTTAAAACTGCTCTCTGTTAGTGGGGAGATAAAGAGCAACTCCTTAAGGGTGTATCGGAACAGTCTCGAACCAAGAGTTCCTGACAGTCACGCGATCTACGAGCGTGACTATTTCTATCGCGCTAAGCGATTGATCGATAAAAAAGTGGACGGACGTGTTCAGAGTGCTTTGAGTTGGGAAAATCAACCAACCAGCTTTCTCAGTCCATAAATTCTTCGGAAATTCATTTTATATTCAATAAGATTTCGTAGAAATGTTTGCTGCTTTCCATTGTTCAGATTATTGCGCATATCAATCACTGATCTATCGTTGCATCAATAGATCTCACTGAAAAAGTCTGATTTCACTGAAAAATTATTATTTCATTGAAAAAGGTTGATTTCATCTGAATCGTCAATATGGGCAGGAGAAGTTTTATCTGAACCTGAAGTAAATATGTATGATTTTCATTGTTAACTGTTCATAATCAAAATAATTTTGAGATAATCGGAAAATTTTCACAGAACCGACTTATTTTTCAAATGGATCTTCGTGATGGTAAAGTTTTGTAATGGGCAAGGTGAAATTCGGTCAAAGGTCCGCTGAAAAAAAAAAGTTTTTAACTTGACTACGTATTCATTCAGACCTCTTGTTTTTAAATACTCGGTAACGCATAATGATTTTGGCTTATCATGTTTAGTTCTTAATGAGGAGCATGATGAGGATGGAAAGGGTTGTTGCCAAATAAATAGAATAACCATGACTCAGTTATTTCATACTCTTGTTGCAATTCTCAAATGTAAAACATATTTCTTCTTCTTCAAAGTGAAGAATTTTGATAAAGAATCTTATAATTTTATATTTTATTGCTGAATACAACATATATTAATATGACAATCGGTATTTCTATTTAGAATTATTTTACTCGAATTGCATAGTCAATTACCATATTTAATATATCCCATGAAATAATTAGATTTATAAAATAATAGAACAAAAGTTACCTTGATTGTTAACTTTGTCTTCCAAACTCGAGTCGAATAACTTTAATAGCCACTTAGTTCTTAATGAGCAAAGTTTTGCATTTCATACCGTAAGGAGAGGTCACGCGCAATGATTCTAATCGCCCACGTGAAACATAAAGCAAGAGAAATCACTTTAGGATTTAAACTAAACAGTCTCTTTCCCACGACCATATGCACGTCTCGTTCAAACCGAAAGGCGACAAATAGGTGCAATTTTTAAGATGCCTCTGTACATACACGGACATCGTTTCTGCCACTCCCTCTCAATGGAGCATAGGCGTGACCCAACCTACTTCCCCACTCGATCACTCGCTCTATTTTTCTTCCCATTCTTCAGCCATACCATCAACACAGCACCCACACGTCCAGCATGCCTTGTAGCACTCCTCTTGTCCATCCATCCAGTCATAGAGGAGCATATACGGGGGAAAGAGATAGATTGAATGCATAGCGTATGCCATGAGAAGGGTTTGTCTTTC
This sequence comes from Sympetrum striolatum, assembly GCA_947579665.1. NCBI lineage: Eukaryota > Metazoa > Arthropoda > Insecta > Odonata > Libellulidae > Sympetrum > Sympetrum striolatum. The sequence goes on along the minus strand of OX388341.1, from coordinate 96,438,580 downwards.
CGTAACCCCATCCCAAACTTTCCTCCCCTTTACCCATCTGCTCGTGTCAGCTCTGTCCCGCGTGCCGGGCATGTCAAATCACTTCGTCTAAAAACCCCTTCAGTCCCCCGACGCTCCTCCACACGACGCTGCTCCCCCTAATACGAAGAACCGGCGCCTCTTCCGACACCCGCTGCCCTCAACCCTTCCCTTTCGACAATTTAGCGGCTCCTCCTCATTTTTCCTACCATTTCTCTTGCCCTTGTTGTCTGCTCCCCCATTCTGATGCTCACACCCCCGTTTTCGTGCTGTTTCTCTCATCCACTCTTAAACGCCGCCCGTTCTACGGCTTTTCGATTCTAGTCATCCTGAGACCATTTTTTCTCTCCATCGCTCTTTTTCAGCCGCACTCCACATGCTCGTGTTACGTACTCTTCCCACTGTTCTTTTGATTCCTATCCTCGTTTCCCCATTCTCCCCTTGGAATTCTTGTTTCGCGTGTCTCTTTTTTTCTTAATCCCTCGTATTTTTTATTTTAAATTCCCACAAAGCTAAAAAGGTAATTTTCTGGCCAGATAAGATATTCGGGTATCGTTAACGAAATTAAAGGCGTATAACAATCTCAAAAACTCGTTACTGCAATTCTGCTGGCGAATGAAGGCAAACAATGAGCGATACTAAGAATTTTCTTTTACTACTATTGATACTAGAAAAATGTTTAGTGAACATTTTACTTTGGGTTTTCCTTCCAACTTGGAGTTACTGCCGAGAATTCTAATATATGTCAGAATACAAGCCCCTCAGTGTGTATAATTTATATAGATGAGCGAAAGATGTGGACTAATTTATTCACAGTGCATTTAAATGGAATTATTTGTTTAGACATTGAGGGAGAAAAGAAATATTTAGTGTATTGGGTTTTGATGAGTTTTGGTTGTTAAAATCATCAATATGAATAGGACGTATTGATAATTATGCTGTCAGTAATTATAATCAAGGGTATCTGAATTATTGCTTGACTATGTGGACGATCTCCCATCAGCTCATATATCATCTTTACTTATGCTAGTATTACATTTTCAATTGGAACCTGAAAATTTCGTGTTTGACTAAATTTACCGATAGATGTTTTTTGAAGGAAGAAAACCAAGTCACAGTTGCAAAAGAAGAAATAATAAGTGTTGCTGATAAGTTCCTCCACACCCTCACGAAAGGGGGGTGCATAATCACAGACAGTAATCAGCGATATTCAACAATAGCAAAATCGTTCAATTAAGTGTATAGAATATAAAGATATTTTCCTCATTACCTCTTTTTCAAATTCATAGAGAAAGAGACGATGCTGACAAAACTTCTCTAGCGATAGTCTCAACACATTTACAAGGGGTTCCATTTTTAGGGACAGGAAAGGAATGAGGATGGTTACGGATTGCAGAAAATGTAAAAGTTCCAGAGTCAAATGTTGCCTCATCAGACATCAGTTCATCGAGGGATTACCTAGTAAGTGAAGTGATACCGAGAAGGAATAATTATGGTCCGACTTTTTTCAGGTCACGAAGACGGATTCCCGAAACTCCTCTTGTTTTATTTCCCGACAGTTTCAAAGTGATTGCTAAGATGTCTGAGATCTTTTAATGAGGGATGGAAATAAACTTCATCGTGCGATTTCTAGATACCAGAAATATCCCTCAATTTTCCACACCCCCTTAAATCGCGCCTCCAGTGATACGTTCCTCTTTTTGTCCCCAATTTTTGTGCCAACGCCACTCTTTTCCAAATCCATCGTTTTCCCGACACACTCTTTTGTCCCCTCCAAAACTTTCCGCTCTTCCTTGTGTTTTCAACAACTCTCAACTTCCCTTCGTCGTATTTTTTACTATCCTCAGTATCTTTTAAGTCTCTCACTCAATGTCTCGTACTCTTTTTGGTGTTTTTTTCTCAATCCTCTTCGACTCCCTCGCTCCGAACTTTTCCTCTTCTTTTTTTCATCAAGTATTCTTCATTCGGATATTAACGCATCAGTGGATACGAATTATATTTTCCTGATGTATTTAGTCCGTTTTTCACGTAGTTTTGGAGGTAGTGTCCTAAAATATTCACATGTGTGTTCTACCTTTCAGTAGGTTCATGTGCATTCAAAAGTCCCTGTTCAATGTCTTCTCCTTCACTTCTTTATAGCTAATCCCACCCCTTATGTCATCTACAGTCTTTTATCCTTGCCTTCCTCTCTGTCTTCTTCTGTATTCTACTTATCACTGACGCGTCAGTGGGCTAGAATCGAAAAAATCTGGCCAAAAATACGAAAGTGGTTATTTTAAGTGAGGACTTTGAAACTTCGTATGGTCATTTTTAAATAAATTCCGCATATCACTGCGAAATCATTTTTGTTGGTCCCAGCGCATTACAATTCTACAGGGGGTCAAAGTTGACGACATTTTGCGAAAAATTCCGGTCACAGATTTTTCGCGAAATTCTTCAACTTCAAACCGATGCAAAACCCAAACTAGGAAAATCATCACAAAATCATCCACAAAAAAAAAGAATCAGAATCGTATTGGTTCGTTGTTCCTCACAAAACACGAGAGCGTAACGGAGGACGCTTCTCCGGCGCGCGGATTTGGCCCTTGTAGCGTTGTCGAAAAGTCGATTTATAAATTATTGGGGCGAATTGGGGCAAGATTTTATTTCCGATTCCCATTAAGAAAGGTTAATAGCTTTTTGTGGTGTAAGTAATCCCGTCTCACACGGTGTCTCAATCTATTATTTTCCTCGCTTTAGGTAAAAATGTGTTTCAAATAAGGGTCCGTCATTTTGTAATGTAAAGTATGTAAATATTCAACAGAGCTCATTGAAACTAAGTATTATAAAGGACAGAAAACATATTCATAAAATGGCATCATATTTTACCAGATGATATTCCTAGTTTGGGTTCAGCATTGGTTTGAAATTGAAGAATTTCGCGAAAAATCTGTGACCGGCATTTTTCGCAAAATTTGGTCAACTTTGACCCCCTGTAGAATTGTAATGCACTGGAACCAACAAAAATGATTTCTCAGTGATATGCGGAATTTATTTAAAAATGACCATACGAAGTTTCAAAGTCCTCACTCAAAATAACCACTTTCGTATTTTTGGCCAGATTTTTTCGATTCTGACCCACTGTGTTACGGTCTAATTCGTGAGAAAATTAACATTTTTTTATCCGAGAAAAATAAAAATTCTTCTAAATAAATAATTAGGAATAAGATAAAGTGATTCATAATTTTTAATCAGTTGCTCCATTATTTTTAGCTTTAGAAAACTTAAAAGGTGATGTTAGCTTAACTGATAGATGGAGAACAATAAGCTAGTTAATATTTATCTCGTGGGAAATATTTATTTCTTATTTTCAATCAGTTTAAAATTCCATGGAGAAAAGGTTTTGTAATATACTATGGCCTCCAGCATTTTGAATCTTAGCTCCTCCTTATTTTCTGAATTATTTCCTCCGGTGACGACCATCCCATGAATGAAGCCATCATGTCACGCCCTTCGAATTTATGAACTATTCCTAGAGCATGGAATTAGACACACTCTCAACACGGGAAAATCTATTTACCACTCCCTCTCCGTGGAACCGCATTCCACCTAGCCCTTATTGTTTTCCCTCATTTAAATCTTCAGCCCAGACTCCTTCTAGCCCATCAATTACATGCGTCTAGGTTAACTCTTTCCTCCCCGCCATTACCCCTCCCTTTCCTCCTCCCCCGCTCACCCAGACAACATCTATCATCCTCATTCCTCCCTGACCTTTCTCCCCTTACTCTGTCACCCTCACTCCATCTATAACTCGCACTTATTAATCATTTTCCCATACACCTGATCCACTGACTTGAATGACACTCGCACGCACTCTCTGGGAGTTTCAGTTTCCATTATAAGGTCGTTACGGAAGCAATTGTGTGCGTGTTAGGATTGCGGGATTAATTTGCATTGACTCAACAAATGGGATTTCCTACTAATTCTATTGTCGAACTGTGTTTTCCGCTGAGGATTAGAGCGGGCTTTTGTTATTTTATGCGACCTCATCCCCGTAACTGAATTGTGGGTATTTTTTTAATCCGGGAAATTGCTAGTCTAGTATGAAAACAAAATCTTACGTTACTTTGCCCACAGAGCTACAATTGCGAAAGGTATAATGAGCCTTTGATTATCAAGTAACACAATCACAGTATTTGCGTGTAGATGTTAATAGATTAGCTATTTTCAATTCATTTATATCCCCTGAAGTATCTAAATGGCAAAGTTTTAGTTGCTGTGCTTTTTATTTCACACTCGACAAAAATGTGGCACCAACGATAAATATTATTTAGTACATTTGAATTGCCTTATAAAAAGTTCGGCGAAATATTGTAACAATTTGGAATGCTGTTAATGCTCGGTAATTTGTCTCCATAATTGAAAATATATAATTCAATACTTCAACAGTTTAGGTCACAGAGATCATAGGTTTAACACATGCTACGTTAGAAAATGAATGTGGGATTGTTTACTCTTCTGGAGTAAGACCTATCATAAGATCCATAGAGAATTTCATGATGATCCAGATGTCTTTTATTTTACATTCGTAATACATAGCGTAAAATAATCTTTTATAGATTACATATTATATCATAAATATAGCATCAAATTGAGATAGGAGTTAAATTATTAGATATGTGTAAATTTCAATCAAGATTTATTCCTAATGTTTGTTTATTCAAATAGCTATGAATGAAATCCGTTACTCAAATAACATTCCAAGGTTGTGTCGGTAATGGAAATAAAATACATAAGTATAATCAGTCTGCGGGGCAAAGGTTGATTAAAACTTCCCCCGATACATTTCAAAAGCAAAAATGTAGCTTTCATTTCCCTCAGCCGCTATTCTCCCTCAATAACTCTTTCATGACCCATACAGATCGTCTGAATTAAATCGCCATTCCAAGAGCCCATAAATCATGAATATTTTATCGGAGGCAACATTTTCCGCCACATCCGATAATATTCCTTATTGGCAAATCGCCGATCACCATACATCAAACCGAGTTTGAGACCCGTCGGAGAGACACATTGGGGATAAAATCGCTACCTGCTCTTAAGCACTTCCGCGTGCATCGCGACTCTCGCCCAAGGACATCGTCGTGCATTTCACCGATGAGGACTTCGATCAGGGAAATCCCTCGATCGGAGTGACCGTGGGGAGATGGATGAATCGGGAGGGAACACGGTGGCAGTACATCCGTCGACCACCCCTCGGAGGGCCTCCCTACGCCTCCTTCGCCACCTTCGCCCGGCATTCCTCTTCAACCCCCCACGGGTCAATTCGTTGAATTCCCCGACTCGCATCAATGATCAATTCATCTCCCGGCGAAACCATTGCCATGGAATGCACGGCTGTCGAGGGAGCAATGGGAGGAGAAAGAGATGAAAGATGCTTCGGTAAAGTCGTGTCGTGGCATCGGGTTGATAAATTCGCGGCGGTGAGCGCGAGATAGTTGCTTTTAATTGATGATATCATCAGTATCCATCTGCGACGAAGCTTCCGAGGAGATATTAAATTTCTCCCTCCTCCTTCTTTATCTCGTTTGAAATTTATTTTTCTTTAGATGTCGGGGAGGAATACAGGATGGAGGGTAGACCCCTTGATTTGAGAACTAAGTGCGGGTGTTTGTATTCCATGCTTTGTATCCTAACGACATATTTCCTTCAAATGATGATCTATACAAAATTTGACAAATAACATGTCGTTTTTGGTAACCTTAATTTATTGTCAAGTGAACCCAAATATTATAGAACACCAACATTAATATAATATTTAATTATAATCGCGCGCATTTTAGAGGTATGAAATGACTAGGTCAACTAAGGCACTTTAACGTATTTATGATTCTCAGGTGTAGTTAAAAAACTCTTTTTATTGAAAACAGTATTGCTAATATTAGAATATCAGTAGGTATTCTTTTCTTTATAATCAGCAGCCTTTCCACATATAGTGAAAACAGTCTCAGAATCAATCTTTGTGAAAGCGCAGTAATCTCAAATTGGCAGGATGGGGATCCGGGTGTAAAAGTTATTGCAAAAACCAAAACCTTATCATATCACCACTATATTCAACAGCCTGCTAGGAAATTAATGAGATTACTAAGGCTAAAAATAGGAGCACGATTAACAAAATTTCCATTAATTTATTTTTCAATAATCCTTTCACAATTTAGTCGGAGAATATGTTTCGAAGAGGTGGAAAACATCTTCTGATTACGTTCAAGTGAGTAAATTTATTGATAAAAATGATTTACATTCATATTTGGTCTAAAACTTTTATTATATTAATTACTATACTAATTGCAGTTTCTCCCAATGATTCCGAATTGTTTGCTAAAATACTGGATATATAATTCCACCCGAGTATCATTATACCAAAGCCTAATTAATTGAGCCTCTTGAGAACATATTTGCATCTCATTGACATTTCCATTCTCCGCTTTTTTATTTTTCGAAAGAAACTCCGTAATTAATGACAGGAATTCGAAAGTCTCGCAAACATTCCATCGGAATAAAAATCAGCGTGACTCAAGAATTTTATATTCCCTTATTCAAATAGCGATTACTTTTAATTATGCGGGATGGCGAAATTATTGAAAGTATGGAGAGCCGGTTAATCTCTTGCGAAATCTACCGAGTGCCACTTTGCCTACGCCGCGCATTCCGCCCAAATCCCTCGGAGAATGTGCACGAACATATCCAGAGGCTGGAAAAGCACGCCCACCCTTTTAAGCCCTTCGTTTTCCTCTCGCCGCCTCCTTTAATGTAAACAAGCTCCTCCCTTCCCACGGCCACTTAAGCACGCCCTTCTCCTTTCTAATAAATATTTTTTTTAATTTAAACATGCACCGTTGAACACGCCATCCTATGCATCCTATAAACCCCTCACCTTCCCTCGTCTATATCTTTCGCTATGAATATTCATGCGCACCTCTACGTGAGAGAGGAGAAGGGATGGGGCAAGACATGAAGGTCTCATTATGTGGACGACGGAAGGGTTTAAGGCCCCTAGAGACCCTTAAAATTAATCATCCGCGGGAGAGGAGAAGATAATGCAGGAAGGAGAGGTGGAGTGGGCGAGCAAGACTGATTACCTTCTCAGCGGGCACGATGTCTCGAAATGGTAAGGGGTCATCAATGCAGAGCTGGTACTGCTCCGCCGTCGTGTATTTTGTGATGACCTCTTCCCCTCCCATTTCACCGTTGTGTGGGTCGCGGAGGTTGTTCACGCTTCTTCCTCGTCGGATTGAAGACATGGACTAATAACGCTGCAGGAATTTTGGCTTCTCTTTGATGTGAGCAGCTCGCCGATTTTTTTCTCGAAAGGAGGGTCAATATTTCTCTAACAGTAAGATGGGAGGCAAAATGACGTATTTCTTGTTTTGGAGCGTGCGGTATGGTGTGGGAAAAGGACACAGCTAACGTGCTTTCTGCTGTCTATGTATACAGGCAGCCTAGGATAGAGGACGCCACGATTTCCGTGCGCAAGGCATTCCGATTTCTAAGACATGAAGAACTGTTTTGTATGCGATTGATATATTTTGTTGACGAAAATCAGTACATGTTTGAGATGTGGAATTGATTTTTGTCTGTGGAATTTGCATTATTCCTTGCTGATAATTTTCTCTTCAAGCATTTATGAAGTATCTTTCATTATAAAATCGTTTTATCGATTTTTCATTACGTTTGTGATTATTGAAATAATTCTCTTATAAATGGAAATTCTGTGAATTGAACAGAATATATATAGAAACCCAATATACTGGGAAAATTGGAGATCATTCTATATAGAAATATTCGATTTTATCAATAATTACAATGAAAAGTATTTGTGTCAATAATTAACCATCGAAAATAGGTCTACGTACAGAGGGCAGTCAATTTACAAAGAATTCACAGATATACCACAGAATGTTTGAAATTCATCAATGAATCATCCCAAATCAGAGAGAATATATATCAGCTAAATTAAGGAAAGGGAATACTGTTTTTCCATAACACGTATTCAAATACACTATGGCATGCTAGTTATTTTGATGATGTTCAATTTGCTTATTCGCTGGAAAAAACGATAACTCCTATCAAGAAATTATTTGAAAGGATAAAATTATGTTTAGTCACGAATGATACTGTAGACTTCACTTTACGCCGGTAACAGATCAAAGTCACGCAGGTCAACGATTAATTCAGCATCACATTTGGTTAGCTCTATAAATTTGTTGCTGGAAAGAACATTCTTATATCAGGTATTTATTGGTAGTAATTCTATTATTAATCCTATAATCTCCTGACAATTATAGGTGTGGCCTCCTTATTATTGAGTTACTCTTACCGATAGTTTCATAGGTTTTTTTTGTGAATTTAAAAATTATGTTCAGTTTCTTGATGAACTTTAATACTGTTGTTTAAGTAACTTCGTATAGAATTCGAGAAGGCAACAACCTCCCCTTTAATTTAATGCTCTTTAATTTCTCTATGAATGAAAATGGTCACCACGTCTTCCTGATGAAAGTCAATCTTGAGCTCAGAGCTGGGTGTGTTTACCGTATGCATAATTGATGACGAAATTCCGTACTTTGAGAACTCTCTTAGGTCAACTGTGTTCCCTGAATATCGTATATGTCCTGACAACGGACCCTTGCTGCCATTCTCTCAACACGGTCCAGCCTACGTGAGTAATTTTATAAGCATCCAGTTTATCCTAAATAGCCCCAAGCTATCGATGACCAATTTTCTCACGCACCATCATCGTCGTAAGTCTACTGACTAATGATTGACGATGGACCGAATCCCTCCAGCGGTCATCAGGTCCACGGTCCAGGGATTCGCGCTGCCCGATCTCAAAATGATTGCTTGACGTAAGGGCTCGAATGGAGTGAGCAGAATGAGCCAGGATAAGGGTATTGATTGGCCTTCATTGCTAACGAGAGCAAAATTAACATACTCATCCGCTTTTGCGCAAATGGAGGCTGTTGAGGGCATTTGCTTTTATCGGCTATGCGTGAATCACGGATCGCTGGTTGCGTTAGGGCTTTGTCTCATTCTAACGGCATTGCCTCTCCTTTTTACCCGAAATTGAAGTCCGCCAGAATGATGGTCGCTTTGCGGAGTTATTAGTACCCTCAATTTATAGGAGTTCTGCTCAAACGTAGCGCTCGTATTACCCTAATTTGTTTTCACTCTCATCTGATGCAATTTTGGTTCGTTTTATCTGCATTTATTGGAAATTGCAGCCATAAAGGGGTTTATGCAAGAAAATTGATGGGAACCTCTGCTTTTGGGGAATATTCAGCGAGGCGTAAGAGCAGCACCACGGGACCGATATCATCCGGAAGGAAACTGGTCATACAGGCTTTCATATTTCATTCAGATATCTCTGGGAAGGATTCGCTTAATTCATTTGGATTAATCTCGGGTGTAATTATTTTAGTGCTGTAAAATAAATAAGAGATAAAACTTTTTACCCGCATATAATCTTAAGCAACCGGTTTCAACCAATTATCGCTATCATCAGGGTAATATATATTATAGATGAGATATTAATATAATATAATTATTACATCGAAAAAGGAAGGGGAAATAATATATTTAGTGATTAAGTTAATGAGTAAGTTAATGAGAAGATGCATATGTAGTAATAACTGACAAATTATTTAATTTATTGGATTAATTTTATTTTGATTACATAAAATCTTAAAGCTTAAATTCAGTATAGTTTTCCTCTAATTTAAAAGTTTTCTTTCATCTTCCAAGAGACTGAATTATTCGAATGAAATATCGGCGCACTAAATTATTACGCTGAAATAAATATTAATAAAGTTTAAATATATAGTTAATATTTATTGTAATGTTACATTATATGTGAATAATTAAGAATATTAATAATATTGTCTGTGTCATCTTACGCTGAAATGCATCACGGTCAATATATATATCACACACAGACAATTCATGGAACGTCTGGTGGAAATAATTAAGTCGAGATATTCCCGCAATAAATATCCGGTGATATTTTTGTTCAGGTATCGTCAGAACAGCTGGGAGTCAGTGAATTTCAAATTTATAGATGTCGAGCAGGATAATTTCACCTAGGAAAATCGGAGGCTACGATCAGTTTCAATTTGCTCCCCGCGAATGAAATAAAACAGAAACATTTAACACGGGGCGGCCCGTCGTAAATCAAAACAGTTTCGCGGAATCGGCGCGTTAGCTTATTCGCTGCCCGACATTGCAAAATTCGTGCTCTTTCCTTTCTCTCTCTCCGATGCAGGTCGGAGTACAAATTTCCATCCACTGCTTCAATGCACGTGTATCGCGTTTAATTAGAGCCGATCGCTTTCGCCTAGCCCTCGCTTCCTCTTCCATTGAATATTTTCCCGAAGGAGGAATGCCGAGAGGCACACTATCCATCATCCTTCCTCGCGCTTGACAATCGCTTGTCGACCGACGCATTGGCATTTTGAGCCTCGCGACATATGGTTCGGTCCCAGTTGTGCACGCACGTCCCCGAAAGTCACCGCGTGCTATACAAGGCATGCCCGTAAGCCAAGATTAATTATTCAGCGTGTTACCCATTTCGATGGATTTTTTCCTCACTCGCGTTGTTTCCGATGTTTGCGTTTTCTTTTTCGCCGACGGAACAACCGTTTTCGCCGCCGAAAAAAGATCGTCCCGCGAGACTACAGAGAAAGTTTCCCTTCGCTGCTAGTATTTAATTAATAAAATGTATTCGGCATTCTCTCTCAGAATAAAATCCGTCCCGATTTAATTTGTAAAGGACTAACTGTAGAGAACTTCTATGCCCAACAGAGGTCTACAAGAGCTGATTTGCCTTGACCTATATGGAAGCCATTATTATAATTTCAGCAAAAATTTTTTAATATATGAGTGAATATTTTATAACGACCAATTGAACCATGATGATTTGCGATTGTAGCACAGGAAACATTCAATCTCAGGGCGAATGTAATTCTAAACCCATTCTAACAGCATAACTTCAAATTCAGTGAGACGAATATTTTTCAAAAATAAAGTTTTATGAGATAATAGAACAATCGCAATTTTTTCATGGGCCATTATATTTAAGTGGTTAATCGGTATTAATCGGGTTATAAATGGCATTTATTTTAATTCCAAAGAATTGTCAGGTTAAGAGACATAAAATTCACAGTCTCTGGCGATATCTTGTGGAAATACGTCATGATGAAGAAGAATAATTTGTACTAAAATGCTGTGGAAATAGTACAAATCGTTCTTCTTCATTAGGAGACACAAATATGAAGGAGATACTCATTTATGTGAAGGCTGAATATTTTCATAAATTGAAATGTACCTATGTAATTGCATCCGCAGTGTTAAGTTGCTCAATAAGAAGGTGCCTATAGAATATCAATTTCCATTGCTCCTTGTGTTCTCTGAAGTTTCATCACGATGATTTGTTTAAGAGATGACAACTGACTACTGACAGCCACTACAGCCTCAAACAATTCTCCGTATTGTTAGATTATCGATTAATCTAAGGACTAGGTAAATGTGTAAGCTGATACTTATAACAAACCTCATTGGCAGCTGATTTGTTTAATTTTATCGTTTCTTATTTTAATTTATTATTTAATTCTAATAATTCTAAATCTTTTTCTCTGAGATTTTACATTTTTTCACCCCTTAGTTCTGTGGTATCTTTATAGTAACGTGGATTATTTCCCAAAACCCAAATCTCGCCCTGTTAAATTTTTCTCTCTCTCTCTTATTATATGTTTTAATAATTATAACTAGTAAATTTAAATTATAAGTTAGGTGGAAATGGTTGACCCCTTATAAAGTGTTTGACTTTTATTTTATTAGTTGCGCGATGGATAGTATCAAAAACCTAATGAAGAGATATTTTGTAGAATCCAAATTTTAAATATTATCGAATGCAAACATATCATCTAGTTACAATTAAGGATGTGGTGGGTAAACCTAAGGGTAGGCACCTTTCAACTAGCATTTAACTGGTATCATTTTGCCTCGAAATAGCAGATAGTTTATCTTTTACTTTTTGGTGTAATTTTTAAAAGAAAACAGAGATGGTGGAGGATCCAACATTCACTGTAATATGATTTTTTATCTAATCAAATAATTTCCAAGAAATTAAAAGTAAATTTGTAAAAGATCATAATAAAAAAACGAGTTTCAAACTATGCATCACTACTTCATTTTTTTCGGTGCTCTTCAAATAAGCTACATAAGGTAGAAAAGGGAAAATCATTAAGGTGGCCTAGATGTTGCGGAAATTAAACTTCATAATGAATTATATATCTCTCTTCCTTTATCAAAAATTAAAACCAATACCTCGAAGAAATTTATTCATCTAACGTTTGCATATCTAAATGGAATAATTATTTGTGCAGTAGTTAATTATAATATTTATAAAACAGCGATGAGCTTTACGTTAAGAATCTGTTTACAAGAAAATTCAATTTCCCGCCTGCAAATGTTCAGCTATTCATGGCATTACCTCACAACCTATCTTGTTTAAAAAAAGAAGTGTAATTGACTTTGAATCGAATTTTCGCGACGGAGGTGGAGATTATGCAAGGTAATTGCAAAATGGCGAACGCTTCACGAGCGCGTCTTATTACTATGCGATATTCGTCAGCCGCAGATTCCACAAATTCCGTTGTCTTCCTGCAGCAAATGGGTGTCTGTCTGCATTCGGTTGGATTCCGAGAGTTGGTGAGGGAAATTCCCAAGACGGGGCATCTTCGACGGGAATGCATTTTCCCAGGAAGATGAAAGCCATAAAATGGCAGGCCCTTTCTTTATCCTGCGATGTATGTAAATCAAACGCTCAAGAGGAATTATGAGAGAGACACGCTTTGTTTCCAGCTCAGAATTCTTTATGCGAGGTGGCAGAGCCACTCCAACAGCTAAACTTGCTTATCTACTTACCAATTCATTTTATGATTTTCATACATATATCCATCACTCCATTCACCTCGACAGACATTCGTGGTGTTAAAATATTGCCATTGGCAAATTGTAAGCTATAAAGAAGAAAATGTATATATGAGCGAAACATTTAAATTTTCGTGCAGCCAGCTAACCGCAGAAACCCTTGTTATAGAGCAGGGTTTCCCAAACTTTTTCTGCGATGGAACACTTGGGAAGTTTAAGGGAACACTTAGCTAATTTTAAGGTTAGGTAATTCTAGTTATAAAATTTCAAAAATCATTGAATTACAACAAATTATTTATTTATTAATTATTTTTAAATATAAAACTAAAATATTATAATATAAACATAAATTATGAATAATTAAAGCATTTAATGACTTTATTCTCCAATTCTCCATTAAGACTCCAAATTGTAGCGGAACACCTATTCAGGTTCAGCGGAACACCGGTGTTCCCCAGAACATAGTTTGGGAAACCCTGTTATAGATAATGGTTGCACCGTTCCGCTCATTTTCTATCCTACTTTTACAGTATTTTAACCTCTAATTTCTTAACAGCCGCGTTACAAGTTTTCTTTATTTACTTCTATCCTACTGATGTAGCATTATTTTTTGGAGAAAATTATATTTTCTAACCTCATGTAAGGAGTATCTATGCAAAATCTTTATTAAAGTGTACAATAGTTCGTTGCAAGATAAATGACAAGCTGCGCTATTGAAATTCTATGATGAAAATAATATCCTTATTGTGAAGACTTCTACGAAGTAGTATGCCCAGTATCTTAAAATTAATTGATTTTTCGAGTTTTAAAAGACACTTTACTATACGTTAAGGTTTTGAATGTAGAGTCCTATAATATGTGATAGTGATGCATTAAAATAGTGTTTTGTTAGACTAATACATGTATTGTATCAGTCTTGTATGTCCTCTCTTGCTTAAATTTATAGCTTGTAAAAGACTGGTTGCTCATTGGTTTTAAAAATATAATATCTTTCATGGTATCTTACAGGGATTCTTTTAGGAAGAAAAATTGTTTGATCCTGTATATTTTATTTATATGAGAAACGTTTGTCATCGCAGCTATGATCCCTTAAAAAATTCTACACGATGCATATGTAGACTTCAAATTTCGATCATTAAATTCTAAAATTATAATAACTTGATGCATGATTTGCTATTAAAAATCATTGCTTCGACTCTTCATACAGCAGATGCCTACTTCGGTCGCAAAATCATCGAGAAATTCATTTTCCTAAAAACAATGCAGGCAATATTCGACTATATCTAGAAGCCCGTAATCTTTTAGTCGGAAACAAGAAGCTACTCACGTAATTAATATCCCACGAGAAATAACATGACGCGCCGAGGAGAAAGAGTTATGAGAGCAATTTGGAGCCATATCGCCTTAATATTTACCAGTTGAAGTACGCCAGCGAGACTTAAGCGTGTGACAAAAAAGCAGGATGGAGGGAAAGATTGGATATAAGAGGGGAGTAAGAAAGCGGAATCGGTAGGATCCAAAAGAGATCTGATTGTGAGAAATGGGCAGAGGGAACTGCAATGTCAGTCCACAGAGGGATAAGTGGGAGATTGGTGGAAGGAGAGGAGGGGTATGGATCACGGGAGTCGGTTTGAGAAATGGCTCCAAGCGAAATTGATTGGAGTTTGAGACAGTGGGTGGATGAGGTATGCTGCAAGCTGAGTTTTGAGGAGGAGTACGGCGATGGGGCAGGAGAAAGAGGAGAAGGAGAGATAAAATTGGGGAGGAATGGCAGAATGAAAGAAAATGAGGATAATGAAGGCAAGGGAATGGTAGAGGAAGAATTAGAGGTTTAAAATCTCTAGTAGTAGTTTTTGTACGGGCTCATTCACTAGTATACCGAGAAAACAAGAAATGACACCACACTACTCTCAAAAAGTGCGGTTTCCTTTCTTGTTTTCTAGGAATACCGGTGAATGAGAAGATAAACACCGAAAAAACGACTATTGGAGATTTTAAACCTCTAATTCCTTATCAGCAGTGTCCCAATTTTCCTTTCCTTAGAGAGGAAGAATCTTAAACAAGACAGAAAAGGGGCAACAGAGGTTGATGGTAGAAAGGAAGAAAGTAAAGAATGATTGAAAGAGAGAATGAATGTTATGTATTGGATTTGATGCAGAAAAAGGTTAATAATGAAGCGAACATGAACAAAAATTATAAATATACTAAATCAAAAGGAAGGGGAAAATGTAAAAGGAAATTTTTAAGCTAATTAATTTACTTTTATATAGCATTCCACAAAGTTAAGTTAGACTGGATTTATTATAAAATCAACATAAATCATCCACAAATTACGTTGCCCCTGTAACAAAATAATAAATTCTCACCAATTTCCACACGAATCAATAGTATATATAATTAATGATAGTCGCATAATTGACTAAATTAAAATCGTTAGAACTGAACTAATTAAGGACAATAATAAGTTATCGATCGATGCTAAATCTAGAAGTAAAAATATACCGTAGGGATTAGTAGACATAGAGTAATATGCAAATGATTTTAAAAATTGGTAAGTAGTTATAGGGAGAGTAGATAAATGGATAATACATATATGAAATAAAAAGCATGCAAAGGTAGAAATCTAGTTGGTATGTGAATATGATAAACATAATACATTCAAGGAAAACTGGAGGAGAAAGATTATTTTTAAAAGACACAAGCTTATGAAGGAATGAATATGAAAAAAATGTAACTGAGAAAGCATAAACTTGGATGTGATGTGGTTTGAAAGAGTAGAAGAGGAGAAGTCGACAGGAAATATTGCATCATTATTGAGAATTATGTAATTGCGTTATTATTGGAGATTCATATAAAAGTTCATTATACTATCAGGGAGATGGACAAAGGAATAGAAGGCCTGACATTTAAGGAAGAGTAGGGGAGGATAAATCCGTAGGGCGAGAGAATTTAGCGAAGAGAGGGGCCCAGTAGTCAAGAAAACAAACTGTAACGTAGCAACGTCAAGGTTCCGTAAGAAAAATGAAGCTGGACTCGGATTGATATAAATAGTGACCGGTTATAGTAGAGGGGCTGCGGGTAGGATGATGCGGTATGAATAGGCACGGAGTGGGCAGGGAAAAATGTGGGCGATGTAAAGAAAATTGGAATGAGAAATGAGTTTGGCGTGTATGAAAAGGGAATGAATATTTCCTCTTTTATCAATTCTGAAGATCCCGAAGGTTGAAGGAAGAATCCTGGTACCCGTAATATAATTCGCTGAATAAGATAGGATTCAATTTGTCTTGAGAGCGAAATAAGACCAATATCAATTTAGTTTTGACGTGTATTGGATCGGCTGGAACAACATTGGATTTTGAGCCAGGAGCATATGGCGCATTCATTAAAGACAAGAAAGGGATCATTTATTTAAATAATCCCCTGCAGATTTAGCTGGATAAAACTGATTTATTAATCGCATCATTCCGTCGTTTTAATATAAAACACAGCTCCTGAGGGAGTTGAGTTTTTTACCATAATAAGACGTCTCTTGCGCGGCTGAGCGAAGAAGATAAATTCAAGGAATTTGTTAAGGTTTTGTTTTGCTCAACCAATAATTATACGCGTCAATTATGTCCATCCAGATACTGTCAATTATTAAAGCAAGTATTGGCTAGACTCATATTTTATACTGAAGGGTGTTTTAATGACCAAAAACTCGTATCATAGGGATTATAACGTTATTAATTAATAGATTCATAGAATTAAATTTTTTTTATCAATACATAATAGTGGGAAACTAAAATTATATATTGGCAGTGCAGAATTAGCTGGTTATTTTTAATGGTGACATATCATTTTTAAATATTTTGTTAAATTTTGCGAATATTTGTTTTTTTTTCCTCTGTATATCTAAAAAATATCAAATAGATTTGGAAACCTTAGCACACACTTTCAGAATTAATCTGTCTTGTTTCGTGCTGAAAGAGTTTTTAGTTAATGAAAATTACAAGAATAAAATAAGCAAATGACTAGTGCATTATAGTGCATTTCCTATCCTTAAAAACAAGTATTCTTTCTATTACTACAAGTATCGTGATGAATCGGAAATAATTTGGGAAAATTTTATTCCATTTCCGGAGTTACACCTCAGGTTATATAGGAGTTAAAATAAGAACAAGCGAATCAGCGATGAGCAACAGGTCGTAATTCTAACATGGAATCCCTGGCTAAGAGAATCACTTCAAAGTTAAAGCTAAAGATATTATATGTTCGATTTTATCATTCTGTTTACATTTTAAAGCGTAATTACGTAAAATAGACTTTAACATTCTCCTAAAATTTAAAAAATTAAACTTCTAACTTCGCATAATGATTCGTTAAAGCAAAGCTGGAGAGTTTGTAACACCACTAGTCGAGCGGTTTAATTAACAAAATAATTAGAATATAATATTTATTCTTCATTGCGATTTAACGTATTTCCCTTGACAGAGGTTCATTTGTACCTCCATGTGTGGGGCAATGGACATCTGGGTTCAAGAAGATGTTTTTTTTAAGTAGAATAACAATTATTGTGTATTCAAAAGCACTCCGTTATCAAACTATATGAAAAAATAATTACTACTGAGATTATTGGAATCGAGACTTGAGAATGACGCTCATGCGTCGGAACTAGTCATGTTTTTTGCTCTTGTGGTTTAAGCAAAAGTTAATAAAAAATAGGAATTAGTTTCCTGTGGAAATTTTTTCCTGTTTCTGTTCCTTCGTTATGGAACACCACAAAGTTACTCGCAAGTCAGTCGATTTAGTTAAATCATAATACATCTAGCACATTTCTTCAACAGCGTTGTGATTAGTTTCGAATAAATACCATTTCTTTATGTTAAATGTTAATTATAAACTCGCTATTTGAAAGCTGGAAATAGCAGAGCCATAATTTTTCTGAGTGAACAAAGATTAGGATTCTATTAATGCAAGGCCAAAAACGGACTAATCATTGTAATATCTCAGTTAACTTGATGTAATGGAATTATTTAGATATTAAATATTATAGGGGCATATAAGAAACCGTAGGATAGGATACCATGTTCTCGAATACCAAAATTGCATTATTGCATGCTAAGTTCAGACATCCATAGATCTCAAGTTCCGAGATCATTTCCAGCTTTTAAAACTTTATTATAATTACTATACCAAAGAATGTAATAGAAATCAAATGCAAGAATGATTCTCGAACTTTGAAGGTCTTTTTTAGTTCCAAGATAAAAAAATTGCCTATATATATATATCATAATTTTAAGTGAAAAATTACTCAGTATATTTTTTAACTCCCAGTACGGACTCATCCCAACAATATACGAAGCATTTTTAAAAATTTTAAGTAAGATAATTTAATGGGTCATTTATAATATCAATGTAATTAGATAAATTTCCACTGAAATTAATACACTTAATCTAAAATGCTGATAGAATGTTTGATATAGACACATCGTGCCAAATAATGACATTTATATTTACTTTTAACGGGGGTATACAATTTTCGCTGAATTCTATCTCATCTATTTTTGTGATAAGCTCAGTCGGTATTCTTCAATCATTTTGACCTAATGGCCCCTGAAAATAATAAAAATGTACTGTAGGAAAGGATTTTTTTTGAAGAAGGTATAAAATCACTTTACAAATATTAGAACGTGGAGTAACATCTACTTGAAATTTATTGGAAAAATATACTCATACTTCATCAAAAATTAATATAAGAAACACCACCATAGAAATATTGAATTTAGGTTAAATTTCCTAGAAAGTTTAATAATATCTTATAAGATAGATGGGTACCGAATTTACGACCAAAGAACTACATGTTTTTTTTGTAATTCTAACAGAGTTCGATACTTTTCAAACATAAAAAGATCGTCTCTACGAGTTCGCTGCCCGTTTTAACTAACGATGGACTAAGATAAGTTTTTCATCAACGAATAAGTCATCAATTATTGACGACCAGTTTTAAATTTCTCGATTTTTTTATATTCTCTACATTCAACCATGTTGCCATCCTTAAGTATCATTAACATAATAAACAAGCTCTTTGCGATCACCTTTCTTCAGCTATGGGCATAATGATAGGATGATATATTATACCTATTGTCTAAACGGTAGAGGGGTTAAAAATAATTATATTCGCTCATATCTGTCTCGAAGTAAATTGAAAAACCCACTCTCGCCGTATACCTGGATGAAGCACTTGCGGTCAGGTCGGACAAGGTCAAACCGGCCCAAAAAATACCCGGAGAGCGAAAAAGACGAGTGCACGGGAGGGAAGCCCATCGAGGGAATAGAAAGAGCCTTCTATTCCACAGCCGCATGTTCTTTCCCACCGATGGCACTATCGGCGCCTGGGAATTGAGAGACCTTTTTATAGCTGGATCGAGACGCCTTCCGACCCTTTCTCCCCATACGCCTAGGGCAATGCGATGGTGACCGTCTTCGCACTCGACGCGTTCTTGTCTGCGTGTCGGATCGACTTTAGTGCGTGTGTGGGGGCGTGCCTCTCCTATTCCATGAATAATGGATTGCGGTCCCCCGGTGTAAAGGAAGACAGCGAAAGTACCGCAAGAACCAGCTCTCTGCACCGCCAAAACATCCTCTTAACCATTCACATTCCCATCCTTCTTTTTCACTTTCCTCCACTTTCACTTTTCCCACTATAATGGTACCCTTTTTCCGTACCCTACGTTTTATTTAATCCAGTAAATTCGTTGTTTCGTTTCCCGGGAATAAAATTGGGAGTAAACCGGCGGTTTCGTTTCCCGGGGATAAAATTGGGAGTAAACCAGCGTTACATCCTCTTAGAATATGCACGAAAAGCGAATTTCGGGCGGTGAAAATAAAGTAACCGAGAGCCAGTTTTTCAGTTTGATCTCATTTCCGCCGTGAGCTTTTAAGGCCGCTAAATGATTCAGACATTCAATAACACGTGAATAGGAGTGTAATTTCGTTTACGTGGTTGTCATCCTCCCATGGCAAACGAGTCTCTTTCGATTTTCTCTTCATATTTGGCTTCTGGAAGTATATTTTTACCAAAGAGCATTTTTTTTGGACCTTAATATATTCATGAAATTTCGTGTCATAATTCAGGTTTTAAAGCTCCAGCATTTTTAGCAGCAGTGTGTTAAAATCAAGGAAACTTGAAGGAAATTACTCTTGTTTATAGTAAAGCGAATTATTCTTGCAAGCTTTGAAGGAACAGACCTTCCTGACCAAAATAAACGCACCAACTCCCTAGCGATCCTAACGACCGGTGGTGCGTTAATTTTGGCAAGCTGTGCACATTAAAAATATCACCTATACAAAATCAAATTTTTAAATTAAAGGATTGTGTTTTTTGATTTAAGATTATATTATTATTCCAAGACTATAAATTTTAAAAGCGTATTGTTCCTTGCGAATCTTAATCGTTTGTTTTATATCCGTATACATTTAAATTACTTTCCTCACTATCCAAAGAAGAAAAAATGAAAAAAATTGAATAAAATTCAAATTCTTTTGCAAAGAATTTTCGTAAATTCCTTTGCATATTTGCATTATACTATATCTTCCAATTAAAATACAATCAAGTACATGAATTGGCTTTGCTTTAATTCAGCCACATCAGAACTTCTTTCTAAAAAGCATGAAAGTTTCAAGATAATTATAATTCAAAATGACTGAGTTTGATATTAAGTAATGAAAATGGCGTTATCGCTAAAATGTTTTATCTGCTCAAATTTAAATGTAGAATGTCATATGTGTGTCATAAGAAGAACTACCTTTCTCTAGGAGGTAAGCTGAGAAAACGTTTGACTGTGCAATTAATGCCCTCATTTATAAATTCAGGCGTTATTTTTTCTTATTAAAGGCTCACATCTAATTCACAGTTTTTGCCATTTTGCTGCCATGTGTTTTATCATAGGAGGTCGCTGTCTGTGATAAAGTGAATTAATAATCAACCTCCTACTAAAATCATAAACCTGTGAATATATGCAATGTGAAGTCTATATTTTTCTAGGTACTCTTGCAGGTGTAAAATATATAAAATATTGATAATTATCTGAATTCTATGATAATGGCTGTAAAAGGATTCTCATTTTAATACCTCCATTTAATAATTAAGTCACTCTAGAAAATATAATTGCATCAAAATATCCGATAATGACGTTTATGTGTATCTGAAAAACTGTCGTTTTTGCCAAGAATGAAATATGTGCATCAGAAATCAGTTGCTCTGAATGAGGATCAATTATTCTGATACTTTCTCTGCAAAACATTAGATGGAATCGAAAAAAATTAATGCTTCTCATTCTTCATTAGGATATAGTGTTCATTTAATTTACGCAGAATATCTCAGAAACTGCACGATTGACTTCTCGATCGTTTTTTCCTCATCTCTTTATGTTTATCATTTTATTTTTAATTTCGCATATTTTAAATACGTGGTTTTTAAGTCATCCATGTCCACGATACTTAAAAGTTGCTCATGCATTCACGTGCACGCTTCCACATCCGTGCACACATTCATATATATAAGAAGGAAATAGGGTTATCACACTAGTGTGGGAGGGATGAAATGGGGTCTATCTGAGGGAGAACCCTTTTTTTACGACACAGCACACGTTCGCGTACCCTTTCTTACAAGAGTGAGCCCCGCTATCTGTCATATTGAATACGAAACAGGGAAAAGGAGGAAAGAAAGTGGTCCGAATGGAGAGGAAAGGAATAAAACGGAAAAGGTAATTTTATGTAACATAGGAAGAGACCACATTTGTAAAAACCGTAATTTTTCGGTATGGCATGCTTAATATATCATGTTCCGATGAGATGCTTGCCACTATAGCTGCTCTTTGAGAAACCAAACTTCGTGGTTTTGAACGGTTTCTCGACTTCTAGTTTGGTTTTGCGCACCATAAGTCCTTAGAGCTACTCCAGAATCGCGAACTAAACTCTCCAGAATTGTTGAATGTTGTATTTCTGGCATCGTCAGCGCAAATGGAATTTAACGCAATATACGATGTATTCATGGAAGGTTGATTTATTTAAATGAACCATGGATTTTATATATTTTAAATTATTATCTCGAATTCTGAACAGCAGATACAATAGTCTCTCTCTTATCAAGATAAATTTTAATATTGAAACAGATTGAAAAAATAATTCTCCCGTTTGTTAGAAATTCTTTTTCGAAAATATATACTGATAAGTCTTCTAAGCGTTCGTAGGCATCTTACAAAACACAATGGACAGAAGGATATCAAAAACTTATAAAATGGATCGCAATAATTCATGTTTTTAATTTTAATTTTTTCTTACTTATGTATTTAGAATAATTCTATCATTAAATAACTTTATACAATAATCCTTACATTTAACTACATAATTTAATTGTATTAATAGCAATTGATTCCTTTTAAACATCGCAATTGAGTAATTTTAATACGATTTTCGCATCGTCATATAATGTATTTGCGTACTTAAAAAGTTACTTTTTGTTATATGGAATGAAATTACAACGTGAACTCCTGAGACAAGGAAATTTAAAGCGAACAAAAATGAAAAGATTTTTGTAACGGCGAAGGAATCGCTTCGATCAAACGAAAGTTTTGATATGTGGCGTAACTTTCGCATTTCATTCAACTTTGCTAAGTTTTGCTGAGGCTCTTGAGCTTCCATCCAATTGTTTCCTGTCCACTCCTTGAGTGCTGTCTTCTACGGCTTGAAATAGACGTGGATGTTTTCGGAATTTTGTTTCCATCACTAATCCCGTAAAATTTCCGAGGAAGGTGTTTACGATATGTGTTCCTATACCGCATCGTCTTGTTCTCCTCCTCATTACTTGAAAATACCACTAACGCGAAACGGATATGCATTACTAGGCTGTAAATGAATCGATAAGCATTGTAAACAAAAGTTAATGCTAAATTAGTAGGTGTTGTATTATAGGACTAATCTTCCATTAATTAGCAATTCCGTGCCTTAGGTTCCATCAATGCTCATAATCAGTTAACTAATTTCTTCCCCAAGCAAAAGATTAAATCATCCTTTTACTTACATTTTACTAATCTTTCATACAGGGTAGTCCATATTATTTCGATCTAAGTGTCTGCCCTCAATTAGAATAAAATTTAAATACTATTTATATACATTACTTACTAAGATTGTATGCGAGTCATAACATTCCCATTTATTATTTTCAGTTTAATAAATTGTAGTTACTGGTAAAAATCATGTTATTTCTATCCTTTGGAAAAATAGCCAAATTTAATTATCAGTTATAATACAACATTAAAACGAAACTTTAGCGTGGAAAACATGATAAAAATTATCGTACCGTATTTTATACTAATTTTATAGTTTGTAATTATCATATGCTAATAAAAACCGAGATAACATTTTCTGAGCTCCCTGGTTACTTTTTAATGTCTATAAATTTATGATATTTTTATAACAAGAAGCAATAATAACTCTTATGTTTAGAAATCATTTCCCTTAATTTAATGTTGAGGAATTCCACGACATTATAATTTGCATTATTGGCACAATGTCAAATTCATTTAAAAAGTAATATCAGGAAACAAAAGCAGAATTATTTTCAATTAAAAATAATAAGAAACTAATAATGATTTAGTGTTACATAAAGATAATTCTTATTCACGCAAAGAGATTTAGGTATTTTTAAGGTGGAAAAAACTAGTAAACTGTATTCTGCGTCAAATTAAGAAATCGGAAGGAATCTCGGAAATTCAGAAATTATTCAAATTAATGCAGATTCCACTTAGCAATTTTGTTGACATCCATAGAGAAAATTGAAGAACACGACTTCATTCCATAGGGAGGACAGATTTTGAAGGGATATTTGTTCTTGGGAAAAATCTGCATGAGAGATTAAATTATAGATGGAATTTGGCGTTTAATTCTGTCATTAAGTAACTTAAGTATTAATGATCAAAACAATCTAGTCCAGGAATTCTAGTTTAAACATTTTTATTTTAATGAAAATTTTCACGCAGAATTATTCATGACACTGGTTAAATATAACAGCAAACCATCGTATTATTGTTGGTACAACATTGGATCTCATTTAGAATAAATTCCACCTATTAAAGATGAACTATCTTATCCATCGGCGTTTTTGCTGTTGAGTGGAAAATTTTCCAAGTTAAACATTATCTATTATGGGTGTAACCATTATTATTTTCCTCACAAAACTTTGATTGTCTCATCGCAAATTACTGAATAAATATACACATATTATAAATGAAAACATTTGTATGCGCTGTGGATATAGTCAGAGTAGATCTAATAACATAGCGGAAAATGCGTTATAAAGTAGACTATGTCAACAATGATAATCGTGAAATTCTTCGCGAAAGATACGATCGATTTAATGAAACATTACCACCATATGTCGCCCATTACACACCCCAAGAGCTCATGGATGTCATAATACATCCCTTTTACCATCATAGTTGCCCCTAAAGTGGATTCGGAACTTCCCCCAGGGTTAAATACTTCCTGTTTGCAACGTCTTTTAAAAGTTTCCCGAACATAACCGCCATATTCTACTCATTTCTCAAGATGCTGTGGTGTCGTCGATGGCAACACGGAAACTGTAATGTCCGCGGAAGGAGTTTTATATGTCGCCTCTTTTACGACTTCAGCGAGATCAAGAACAAGGAAAGCGAGAAACCAGAGAGGTGAGGATATGGAGGGAGGGGAAGAATCGTACTATGATATTAAGGAAAGGGCGACTGACCTCGCTAATGGAGCCATGCAGTGCATTTTATTGTTCTGATGAGAAAATAAAGAAACATCTGCACCTCACTTTTATAGCATCGCGATCACACTTGCACCGTACACACGCTCGAATGTTCCTAACATAAAGTAGTAAGGGTTGGGAGATATGTGTATCAACAATGAAAGCTATTTTTGTACACCTGTAAGATTAAATCAACTTTTAACCGTCTTTGATTGCTAAAACTTACATAAACTGCGAAATATTATTGCTTGAGATAATATTATATTAAAACAATCTCATTCACCAGCTCCTTTAATTAAACAGTAATATACTATATGTTTCTGAACTATATCTACAAGACTTCGAATACGTAGCACTGTTTAAAATATATTTACTAGAGGAATCAAGGAAAAAAGCATAACTAGATATTACTCAGCATCAAATTGCACATATAATGCATAATTGTTCTTGTGATTTTAGATAACCATCCGGTACAGGTTGAAGTAAAGTTTCTCGTTCTATTTATTTCATCACAATTTTTTAGCTGCAATATTCTCCCTTGGGGAAACAACTTCACCCAGAGGACAAAAAATAAGCAAAACAAAATGAAAAGCGACTGCCATTCAAAACCCATCGGCCTTCAATTTCCCGAGCGTATTTGGAGTGGGCAGAAGAGTCCGATGCTGATTTCGAAGGCACTAAGCTCGGCAGGATTAGCTCGGGTCGTTGGGGATATGAGATTTTTTGGAAGGGACATTTCAAACAATAGATTTCGTTCCAAATGACATCAAATGGTATTTCCGAAAAGATCTTTTAGAGGATGTGCAAAGGCTAGCTAAATGTAGCTTGACGATGGAAAATTAATCGATGTGCGAACTAACCTCTGGATTTATTTTTTGGAGCACGAAATGTGGATGCTATGCAAAGTTTGCATTATCTTGAGAACTCCTTCCTAAGCCTTTTTTAATTTCTCTGTTGGCATTAGCCAGCCACTTGAATATGATCATCATTTCATTAAACATGTTATTATACCAAAGCAGTAACGTTAAAATGCTGAAATGAGCCGATCGTACATGTAAAACAATTACAAATTAACTCTTTCGAATAATTTCTACAATTTAGATGCTTGATGATGGTGAATTTGCACAGTATCCTCTAAAAATACTTGATATGACCGTGTCCTTCCGAAATTATCTCCACCTCAGCCGCTCACGGAATTAGCCGAACGTATTTCTTTTGAATCCTTATTATCCTGATATTATTTTGGGTTTGTCTGCTAATCCCTTAAATGAAACTGAAGTTTGGCAGCAAAGACAAATTACTCTTGGTACTAAGATAACGATATTTGCCACTTCTCATTTAGTTGTCCAATAAAAAAAATGGCAAAAAAAAATCATCACATCAAACTTCTACTTTCGTATGTATGCAAACCATCAAAGCTTAGCCCGTTTTCTTTGACATATTTAAGATGATATTGGAATTTTATATTGACAGGTATTTTACCTGTAGCTAGTATAAGTATCTGCGCTAATGTTTGTGGAACTATTATAATATCCGAGATCATCATCTCAAATTCATAGATTTCTATTTTTCGGCTCCAATGTAATTTATGCCAATTTAACTCAAAAGTCAAAATAGTAACTAACTCTTATTACCGACTAAACAACAGGAGTTATTTAGAGCTTAATTTAATGTTTTCTCTGCGGGACGCCCCCAAATGCAATTTCGACTCTGCCTATGAATCCTTTGTTTATCATCATGAAGAAATATATTTTTTTGTCTTAAATGAGAAAATAAAAATGCCTCGGTTTCCCCGTCTTTCCACCGTCCTCCATCACTCCTTCGACAGGATCCGAATCCTAAGGCCTCTTTTGAACCAATATTAAGCAGTCTCCAGGATACCTATCGCATATACCCTTAGCTTAATAGAAAGGCCGGAGATATGGGGAGGGCGTTGTTGAACGATGCTATAGGGATTCTGAGAGTGAGGGACGGTTTTGATATGGCAGCAGCGGCGGAAGCGGCGAGCAGGTCGCAGGCTGAGGTCGAGGGCGGATAAAGGGAGAGAGAGTGAGTTTGTATGGGTTGGATGTGTGTGTGAGCCCATGGAAAACTTTTCCGAGATTTACGACCGGCCGGAAATTGAAATTCTCAAACAGCGGTGGCGGTGCCGGGGAGGCCTCGTCCATTTTCAATTACTGCTACATATCCCTTAACTCCGGCGGAGAAACCCTTCTCCGCCCTCTTCTACCTTTCCCTCTTCCTCACACCCTCTTTCGTTACGCATAACCTTTCGCCCCAACCCTCCGAATCAATCCCCACCCATAACCCCTTTTGTTTAGCGTTTCTTTCACCTTTACCTGGAAGGTTTCGCACCCCCTCCTCCATCAACCCGAATATCGACCTTTCGCCAGACTCGCTTATGCCTTTCGTGAGCCACTGCCAGCCGGCTGTCAAATGACTAATAAGAAGGTAACAACCTTGGATTACAGGTGCGGTGGTGTGTGCGGCAAACTTTAGGAGTTCGAAGTCTTCTTGAAGGTTCGATTAGGAATCGTCTCCGGGGAAGTCTAATGATCCCGCTTGTTAGTGCTCTTTTACTTTGAAGCACATGGGTTCGAGTTTCCGGATGTACGCTGGACGAAGCAAAAGTCGGAGTCTGGTGTCTTAGGTCACTCACAGCGTCAGAGTGACATCAACGCCGGAAATGGAAGAGTTGGTCGACTATACTGAATTGAAGTTCAGAAATAAAAAAATCGTTAAAATACTATTATCCATGAAACAACCTTTTTTACATGGATGAGTTAGACAATTATAAAATATTTGAATCAATTTTAAATTCCGTACCACATTCAATGAATAGGAAAATAGTAACGAATTTCGATCATTTATAACTTTGATTATATTTAATAACAATACAGTCAATTATTGCTCGGTATGAAGTAAAAGTCATGAAAATAAAACTCGGTTTTATGTTGAAGATATTATTCTACCAGTAGTGAGTGCATATTTAATAATGTGGGAAAAATAAGACGATCATCTCGTCCTTAAACCAAAACTACGTCAATATCAAAATAAGCCCAGAGCTGTAAACTGGACATAAAAGTCATTCTGCAATAAGTGATTTTTCAGTTTTAGGAAGGTAAAATTATGACTTTAGGAACCATGAGAAGGTTGTTACAACTAACACTTTAAGCATTCAATTTAACAGTTAATAATAATAATAATAATAATAAATGGACTTTATTCGGGCGAGATTGAGACTAGAAAGTCTCTTCTTACACCTAGCCCATCATCTTATGCGAAACAGAAAGAAAGAGATAGTTTGCAAAAGCACACGAAGAAAACTAGTATGTGGATTTTTAAAAAACCTAAGCTGAGGGCTCAGGAAAAAAATTTCCACTGCAGAAAAACACTCACAGGAAGGGAGTGTGAAAAACCTGCGAAATCTACAATAGAAAATTATATTTTTGATGAAGGAGAAAGAAAAGGGTTATGATAGACAGGCAGTGAAAATATAAAAATTGTACAAAAAGAAAGGAGAAAAAATATAACTGCATTACAAACAATTAGATAAAATAAATCAACTTCACTAAACTTACATTCATTATAGATGAATTAAAATAAACGTTGAACAATGGGAGATAAATCTCAAAGAAATGAAGAAAATGAAATTACATTAAGAAAAACATACAAATGAAACATTAAAAGGTCTAGTACACTGAAAATAATCAAAAACATAGTTTATAGGAAAGTTTTAAAAGACAAAAAGAGAAAATAAACAAACAAAATAATAAATTAAGTAAAAAAATAAAAAGATTTGCGAAAATCAAAAGGATTAAAACATCGGCGGCTTGCAATTTGGAAAATACTAAAACATAATCTAAGTAAATGGTGGATGAGTTTTCTATTACTTGGGAAGTGCGTTCCAGAGGTTAATAGCTGTAACTGTAAATGAATTGTGAAGGATCTCAGTTCTATGTTGAGGAATCAATAGTTGTTTGCGACCTCTTGTATTGCGGTCATAAATGCAATCCAAAGACAAAAAATAAAGAGTGAATGTAATTGGGAGATTGAGTAGATAAAAATTTGTTCGTGGTACAAAGAAAGTGATGCTTGCGCCGGAGATCAAGCTTTAGTAGTTAGAGTTTCGTGTAATAATCCGAAATGTGATCGTACTTTTTTAAGTTATTAGTAATTATCTGTATGTGGAAAGAATTAACAATGCAGTGAGACCGACAACAAGTTATGCGCGGAGGACATGCCTAGATAGCTCAAATTTATTACATTACTCAAAACAACAGAATGAATTTTACGAAGGATTGCAAGCGGAAAAGTATTCTGAAAAGATTGGAGAGAGATTTTCAGAAGGTACCGCGGCATGGAAGATATAATTGATCAGAAAGATATCTGTAAAGTTAGAAAAAGCATGATTCAGCTACTGCAGTGGTAGAAGACTAATAAAGAAGTGAAATAACACAGCGAGGAATTTATTGAAGAAATACTTAGAAGCCAAGATAGGTATGAGGATTAAAATATGACACAATTACAAAGTGATCTAAATTTTAAAATTATTGGCCATTTTTTTAATCGATGAATTTTATCATAAATAAATTGAATAGAACAATCGTTTTATAATTGAAATTCATCACCACAATTTATATCCATATTTTATACTTGGTAAAATTGACTATATTTTGAATAATAACTATTACTCAGGAGGATCCTCTAAATTGAGGAAAGCCATCTAATTATGTTATAGAGTTTATGATATTTTATTCTTTACATAAGTTACAGCATGTATAGCTCTCGTTTTAGTTGATATCCTTTTTTTTAATCATCACATCGCATTTACCTATAATATATGAGAACAAATTATTATGATAAACCAACCGATAATATCTCTACTTCTTAGTATACCCAGATGCCCTCCGTTGAAATGAATCCTATTCTATTTGGCACATCTGTTTCCTAATAAATCACTCAATTAATAGACATAATGAATTGTGTAACAGGGGAAAGAAAAGATTTCCTCATGGAACACATATTTAGTTTTTTAAATTGAAAAATCAATTATGTAATTCTAATTTTGAGAGCATGTTCAGATTAAGTATGGGGAATTTCTCGTTTCGATTTAGTGAGTCAAAAACCGCTTATATGTTACGACAGTAGTGATCTCGAGATATATTGCTTATTTCTTTTTGTGGTCATAAGAAAAACTTTGAAAAGGGTCGAAGTTTTTTTTCTGAAACCTAATTAAAAATGGAATAGAAAAATATTCCTCCAAAATCTCTCATTATAAAAGTGAAATTTTTCTCCAATTTCTATCTAATATTCATTTGATTTTATTGCTAATATTTTAATTTAGAGATCCCCTTTTAACTCCAACCAACATTATATTTGTTATAAGTCATTCTTTGAGTAAGAACTAATCCGTATGATTAATCCATGAACTCTATTATACTATTACACATTCTATACCACATTGGTACCACGACTTGCGAAGCGTTGTAATGTACATAACGATATTTCCTTTTCGTATTCTTTTACGTTACATTTTTACCATGCATATCCCACACCCTTTTAATGTGCATATTACGTTGAGAAATCTTTCTCTTGGTGTAACAATTTGAATGCAACATAAATCTTATAATCCACATATATTTCGATCTAATGCCTGCATTTATTGTAACTTTAGACGAAAGAGAGAAGCATTATTTTCTCTCAGCGGTCCAAGAATTCCCTGGTTATAGGGAAATAGCTCAGACCGTTATTTCCCATGAAGGCCTACGCAAATAAGCCGCAAAATGACCAGAATTAAATTGAGCTAATTTCCGGATACTTAGCGCTATATTCCCCGTTACTTTTATAGAAGCAAGTTTCTGGGACAGTTTACTGTGCAACATATTCTAAATCGAGTTTACCACCCATTCAGTCTTTCTAAATGGGGTGCGGTTGCCCACTGAAAGTGAATTACATTTTTTTATGCAGAACTTGTTGGGCTTGAGAATCGTATTTCGGAACTTAATTTTCAGAAAATAATTGAAATTCAACATCAGTTTTTTCATTGTACAATAAGCAAGCTCCAATGAATGTACAAAAAATTTGATTTGCTGTAGATTTGAAAAATCTTGCTAAAAGAAGCAGATATCCAAGTCCCTATCAAAAAACAAGGTTGTCAAAATTAATTTTATTTGAAATATTCACCGATTACCTCACTTTCCATGAGCTTATCTTTGGAAAACCAGTTACTGAAAATCTCACCACCGAAAATCTACTTCGTAAAAGTCATCCAAGGAACCCATACGTTGTCTCCATATATTCTCTCTCTTACCAAACTCACTCTCTGCCTTTCTCCTCCAACCCCACCCACTCCCGATGTTTACGTAATCGATGGACCCCTTAGGGTAGAGGATCGCTCTGCTGCTAGGTGGGAGTTTGCTGGCCACCTTGTGAGCTGCCCTCTACTGGATCTCTCGCAATCTCTTTCCCTCCCCTTTAGCTATCGCCCCTACAAATTCGCCCTCACTATGATCTTCTTCCATCGCCACGACCGCGCCACTTACCCTTGCCATAAACCCTTATACTTTTTCCCTCCCATTCCATTTATTCCCCCCTCCCTCATCCCTTATGCCCCCTCCCCTTTCCTCCGCTCCTCCTTATGCTTCTGGTACATATTGCGCCTCCGTTCGAGATACAAGGAGCCAATCTCGACAATCAGTTTATTTCCTCTTTCCCTCTTCCTCGTTTTCGATCTTTTTCAGAGCGCTCGTTTTTTCCTCAACTTTTCGTAGTTAGACTTTTTATCTCTTTCTGTTTAAGTTTTTCCTTCGACGCTTTCGCGGCGAATCCGGGTATATTGAAAGCTCTCCGGTAGAGCATATTGGTTCCGCTTTTTCACTCTTTAGCACAAGAGCATATTTATGCAAAGTGGTGTATCTTTCGTTTACTGGGCGCAAGCATGTTCATCTCCTATAAGTCCAAATTAGGTTTTTTATGAAAATGTCGATCTTATTAATATTTGTCTATTCTACGATGCCAAATGATGAAATCAAACTATGAATGTGAAATTTTTAAGATTACAAAGATAAGAAATAAAGAAATTTTATTGTTATGATTATTTGATCTTTCCGTGTAGTTAGAGGAGCTCATGAAGTTCTCTACGTGTTTCGAGACGTAATATTACATATACTGACGTATCCTGATTCGAAAATAGCTATAGCCTCTTCTGAAACTCCTGCGTCTGTAAATGTAAACATCTCCATGGTTGTAAACTCACATTGCAAGGTAATTTCCATATCCATCGATATGGTTTCCATTTTACGCAAATTAATTCAACAATTTTCAAAATAACGAATAAACAGATGCGCTAAAAACGCACAATATTTGAAGAGCACCTATCACTGTCAGTTCACTTACAGTACTAAATTATATACTGTTTAATCACTACCATATGCTTTTTTACTTCAGAATAAAACTTATGTATACTTATGTAGAAATTTATTATTTATGTCTATTTCAATTTTTAATCTCCTTTTAAATTAATACAATTTTACACCGAAATTCCCTTTAAATTGTTAATTACTTATATATATTCCTATTGTTATCCCCTTTAAAATATCGTATTATTAAAAATATTTATTTGTATCAACTGTATCTATTTTTAATCTCATTTCTCTATTTCAAGTATATTTTTAACGTTATTTATATTATTTTTTCAATTAAATATTTTTTGTGTGGCTACTGATGTATTTTTTATTTCTAAGTTTTACCTGATTTTCTTTTGGTTTTCTATGTTTATTTACATATATTATCTGTATGGATGTATTTTTGTTAATTGCATTTTTATATAAATTTTATTGTAATTTTAGTCATCTGTATATTTTGTAAGCTATCCTTGATTATTTGAAAACTGTAAATGGAATTAAATCCGTAATAGATGTTATTATTACTATGCCACCTAGCGGTAGAAATAGAAAGGGATTATCACTAAGGACGGAAATACCATATTTAATCGGAACCCAAAACTTGTGCCTCGAAATCTCCAGCCAATAATCGTATCGATAATTCACGGCACTCCTACCTTAAAGGCCATAATCACTTAGTCGCTTTCGTCCGCATGCGTTTCAGCACGGGGAGATATCATCGGCATGAAAAGTGGGAAGTTTGCATCCTCCGAAAGTGAATAAGATAGTAAGGGTCCATTTACCTTATCTCCAAGGACCTTCGGAAGGGTATATTTTTCTTTATTGCTCCATGATCTTCAACGCCTCTCTCTTTCTCTCCGCTAACAGTTTTTGGAGTGCCCACCACTCCAATCTCCCGCACGCGACACAAAATGGACCGCGCATACAAAACGCGACTCGAATGTAAAAAAGGAAGAACGTAAGCCTCCCTCGCCGCACACTTTCCTCCGGAGAGAGGGAGAAGAAAAAAAACTTTCTTTTCACTCGGAAAATACTCCCCGTTTTTTTCCAGCTGCGTCCACTCTCGTCTTTTTTCCGATGGGATGAAACGGTCTCTGCGGTATGGAGTCGGAAAATAGCTAAAAAGAAAGGAGAGAGTGGTTGAGGTGTTTCAAGGAGTCTTACTGGTCAACGACACCTTGAGGTCAGCGTAAGAAGAGGCGTTCGAAAACTTTCAAAATATACTGCGTCGGCCCTACTGTTTGAACATGTACGGGAGTTTGTGGTCATCTCAGACGGTCCATAGAGGAAAGTTATCTTCGGAAGATAGAAGCGGCGATAACGAAAGGGAAGGGTTGAAAAATAAACATTTTATCGCTGGAAAAATAGTCGAAAAAAGGTAGCGGACGCAGGAGCCCAACGGTAGACAGAGTGGTGGTGTAATCGGCAGCCATTTGGTGCTCCAAAGGAAAGGTATTCTCTCTTCTTTTTCTTTTCGTCGATGGGCGTTAGCAACACGCGCATACAAACGGGCTAGCATCCGCTCATATTCCGAGCCCACGGAAAAGATCTCTTACTTTTCCATCATCTCGGTGAATGGGAGTGCTATGCAGAAAAGGATGATATCTTTATGGAGTTGAAGAGGGGAAAGGTCTTGAGAAATAAAATATGGCAAGGGAAAGGGGAAGAGAAGAAAATGGAGAGAAAGCAGGGTGGCCATGATGAGATGGCATTCTGAAAGGGGTCCATGCGAATAGGAATAGAAAGAGATAGGGATCCGTAGATATGAGAAAAGCTTGCCTGTGTTATCACTCGAATATGCTCGGAAACCAATAATGTGATGAATATAAATATTACCTATCTGAGGTTCGATTAAGGTGATTGGGAAAAAGGTTATCCTTTGGTAGTGCTACTGGAAAACTCAGCTATTGTTAATGAAAGTCAGATTCAGTAACCTTTGATGTTCTCACTTCCATATTCAAGAAAGCATAATGGCAAAAAGCAATGTCTTATAAATAAAAAAGGTTACGCAAACCAATTTTAAAGCGCTCTATTTCTAGCAAAAATTCGCCTTAAAATCTAACACTGAAGATGTTATTGTGGCTTTAAATCATCATGTTATGTACAGTAATTTGGAATCGCCAATTAATAATTATTTACCTTTACCAGCATTCATTGCAGATAAGTACAACGTTATTGTTACGAAAAAAAATAATTCGCTAAGAATACGAAAAAACAGGGCGTTGATATATAATATATTTGAAGGCCAATTTGCAATTATTATCGACGAATTATGCAATATTCCTAGTGAAAAATCAGCAAAATTTACACAGTAGGCACTTGCAGGCGTTCGAAAAGTCTTGTAAGATAACCTTATTTAAAATATTCATACGATTACCTTCAGCAACTCTAATGCGTTTCACTTTCCTTGCGAGTTAACTATATTCAGTTTAACCTCCGACGACTTATCGCGACGATGCGGACGAATGACTTTACGAAGGTATGTATGAAGGAATTCACGGCGAGAAAGGCGTTGCTTATCTCTTCCATTCCATCAATGACTTTGAAATGCTAAAATCTCTACCTACTGCTTCTCTAAAATTGAGCAATCTTATTATTCCCTAGTGAAAATGCTCCTCGTATAAAAGGAAAATCCAGACATTTCTCTAATAATATGAGAAATTGCAATCATTAAAAAATACCATTTTAATACATATTTAAAATCCTCTCAATACAGAAATGTTTCTGCTACTATCCTAGCAATCAAATTCGCATAAGATGAATCAAAGATTCCTTAGTTAAATTATGTATGAAACAGTTTCTCTTATATTTATCTTTCAGCACTCATAACAGGTAAACAGTATTATATTTTTTATCAATTAAATACTTGCCATAAAGAAATTAAATATTTATTGTTGCAAATTTCACCAGGAGAATCCTATTTGAATATTAAAAATTATATCTTGGTGGAATATTGTATAGTAGTAGTAGTAGTACGAATACTGTAAACTAATATAATTATTCAACCACCGATTGGTTTATATGCTTTAAATTTTTTAGTATTAGTTTATGTTTCTTGTTTTCAATGTATTAATCTTAGCAGTTGCCATCGAGATGTTTTTGAAGGGGCTTTCTTCCCCGCTTTGTTAAACCAGCCAGGGATTTCCATTTTTCCCTTTGCCCCTTCGATGGCTATCATCTTACATTATGCCTATATGTAGTCATATTATAAATCTGTAAAAGTTATTCATTTATTTTCCAGATAACTCCAAGAAAGATTTCGTGAAATGTTAAAGATTTAAACATAGTCAAATATCTTCCCTTACGATGATCATTCCTTACCTAGGGTTCCGCGATTCGACTAGTAATGAGTCAAAGCCTTATCATTGCTATTTAAGTTTAATGCAGTTTTATTTATGTGAATTCATGTTTTCCTTTTATTTCATATATTTAACTGAATAAAGGTTTAAATAGAATAATCCACGATAATTTTCATTTTTCACATAAAGTATGGAAGAGATTATGTAATGTAATAATATGTATGTATAAGGCAGGGGTGTATCGATTGTAGAGGCGGTTTGGTGGTTCAGCACTCCCCCCACCCCAAGAGGGTTGTTTTTTATTTTATTTTTATTTAATGTACTCTTTGCGAATTGGTATGATTACCACGTGACAACAGTTGAGGGGATACAGTAATATTACAATACAATCTGTCTAACATTTGCCCAGGGACGGGAGGGAAATCCCTCCAAAAACCTCCAGTTGACGGTACACATCTTAAAAATAGCAACAAGACCATTTAGTACTATAAGTAAAATAAGCAATACACAAACTCCTTCACCATACATATTACCCATTCCCCATTGATCCTAGTTTTATGCTTCAACCAACATTTGGAAAAAATTTTGGAAAATTAATATTGAAGGGATAAAATATGAAATTTTCCTAACTTACACCAGACTTTCTTACTATTATCTACTTGACGACTGCGAATTAGTAGACAGAAGTCTAATAAAAAAAATCATTGTTCTTCTTGTAATCGAAATTGAACATCTATGGATATACATCAGTGTTTTCTACAGCGTTGCCTGAAGAAAACAAATTAATGCATCCCAAATTTCCTTTATTTCTACTCGTAAGATTCGTCTTCCATAAGAAGATACTCAGAATATTCCAACTATTTTCACCCTGCTGACAATATTAATTCTAGAAATTTCAATCTCAAAGGCATGTATTGAAATAATTTCTTCACTTCTTTCAAGGTTAGTTAACGAAAATATCAAAATTCCCTACATTCCGTTTCCTACGTTTCCTATTTCTCGATTAATATGAGTTTCCCATACTATCTGCAAAATACTACAACTTAATGATGTAGTCTTCGAAAGGCCTCCAACAAATGGAAGTTCTTCAGTAGATATATTTGGAGCAAATAAATTAGTGGAAACAATCGTAGCTTAATGATTAATTCGTTGATAGCAATTGCCAGCAAATCTTTATCGATACGCTTTATTCTGAAGCATTAGTTGTATTTTTTTGCATTCATTCGATAAATTTGATGCATGAAATCTTAAAATAGATGTATATAGATGAATGGAAAGAATTTTTGATGAAACCAGTCATATCTTTTTATGGAAGAAATGTTTCGAAGAAACCTTAAAAAAATTGATGGTGGATATATATTTTATAGTTTAACAACGTGTTACCTAAAGATGTAACACAAGTATTATGATTTGACGTATACAAAATTTTAAGATCAATCTTATATTATTATTCTGGAAGAGGTAAATTTCTAAATTATCATTCAGGTGATCATTTTTGGCAACGGAATTTACGAAATACAAGGGATATTTAGACGCGACAGCTCATCCGTGACAGCGACACTGTGAATACAATTTATGCATTCCGTTTCAAAAGTTATGCACCAGGATACGGATTGTTTGCATTCACATTTTAAATACAGTATTTTCTCGTTTTTCATCTTGTTTCGAATATATTTCATTTTACCTATATTTATTCTAATATAAAATGTTTACAAGGTATAAGGTTTGTTTTTCATTACTTAAATTCATCATGGAAAGTACGATGCCAGTGAATATGATGTCTAGAGATTGTTCGTGCATATCTGGTACTATATTTTTTTATTAATTCGACTTACATTTGGTGGTGCTGCCTCGAGTCTTGCCCACTTTGTGGAAGATAAAACCGGAACGATCGGGTATTACAAGCAATTTACCGGGGCGAAGAAGGATGATGTTCTAGTTCAGTCATTATAGTGTAAAAATATTTCTAATTTGATGTTTAATGCATTGGTTGTCATAAATTTAATTTATTTAATTTTTACGAAAAAAATGTTAAATATAAATGTTTATTCATTTAAATAAGTTGGATACTTTCTAAAACAAGTTGTAAAATTGAAATTAGATAATATAAATTAGGTTTAATAGAACTATAGGTTTTTCAGAATATGATCACAATTAACAAATCAGGTTTTCGTTTGAAGATCATTCATTTATGGATTATCCATACTAATTTATCTATAAACGCACAGTTATGGGATAAATATACATCACTTGTCAGTTGATTAATAGAAACTGATTTAGTAGAGAATTTCAATATAAATGGAACATTTAGCCGTCATTTAGCCGTAGCCGAAAATGTTTATTCGTAACACCAGGTGTAGTGATTAAAATCCGGTAAGAATAAAGGTAAACTGGAACGTCTGGACGCCGTAATTGAGAAGCCAATGCTCGGTTATGCATTCTAAAATATAAAACAAGAAAGATAACGGAGTCAAAAAAAGACAGAGGACCGGCTGGAAAGCAAACAGTGAGAGTTGATCGTAGAAAGGAAAATTGAATATTTCTTGGGAATCGAGGACAATGTTTTCGTTGTATGATGGAATGGTTTACATGAAATCCTTTATCGAATCAAAGCTTAATAAGTTTTAAATGCAACAACCTCGAAGGAAATAGTATTTTCTTTGTAAAGTCTTATTCTTTTTTAGATGAAATCTTTTTTAAATGAAAACGTTTTTGATTTTATCTCCTAAATATCTTACCGTATTTATTTATTTATTTAAACGCTGCAAGTTGGAATTAATACCAGGTAGAAATGGTTGAGGAGTATATCTTATCTGCCTATATTTTTCATTATTTTTGTTTATAAACATGATAATTTTTAATGACATGTGTAATTTGCAATCGATTGTATCTAGAAGAATCTCACTAAGAACCAAGAAATCATGTTTTCGTTTAGGTTCAAGTGTAGATAGTATGTAACAAAGCCTCAGGTAAAGAGTTAAGGGCAATACTTAGAGAAAAAATACGATATATTTCGTGCGAAGAAAGAAAATTTGAAATGAATTTATGAATTTGTTGCTTTTATGTATTTTCCACACTTTTCTGTTAATTGCATTGGAAATATAACGTTGAAATCGTATTATATAGTGAATAAAGCTTAATAACCTACGATCATCATAAGATAATTACAGTGATATAAATTCTAAAACTTTAACAGTTGCTGGCAATTTCTTATGGAAATACGTAAGCATATACAGATAAAAATTATGTTACATATTAGAGGAATAGAAATTTATTCGTTGCCTTCCTCATTTATGTTAAGAAATCTGGAGCCCGTGTAATCAGTTATGTATTGAAAGTCCAGCACAAGAAGAGAGAGAAAAGGAAGTTGGAGAAGGTACTAAAGTAATGAGGAAAAATCGCGGACGGAATACAGAAAAAGGCGGAAAAAAAGGAAGCGGAGGAATAAAATAGCTCACGCGCTTTTTCATTCATTTCGCTCTCAATTTCATTCCTTCCATTCACTTTCCTCGCTTTACGAAAAATCTTCATTCATTCCATTATATTTATTGCAACGAGGCCAATTCACTTCGAATGGAGTGCTCGAAATTCTACCACCTTTAAAAGGAGAAAGATAGATAGAAAAGGAATGAGAATTAGGGAGGAATGAGAGGAAATAGGAAGAGAGAGTAAGGTACGTGAAGAGAAGAGGTCGGCTTGTATGGAAAAGAACTCCGGGAGCCAAATATTGACTTTCCCGTGCACAAAAGCCCTCTACTACCTTATATTCGTTGCCTTGGGCAACCCTCTCTTTTCCCCGCCCCCGCTGCTCTTTGCCCCCCCTTACTCATATTCCCAGTCCT
This sequence comes from Sympetrum striolatum, assembly GCA_947579665.1. Taxonomy (NCBI): domain Eukaryota; kingdom Metazoa; phylum Arthropoda; class Insecta; order Odonata; family Libellulidae; genus Sympetrum; species Sympetrum striolatum. Next base: position 96,399,285 of record OX388341.1, on the reverse strand, counting down.
TTACTACTACTGACATCCGCGGAAAATAATCTAAGAACCGTCAGTCAATTTCTATTTTAAGACTCATTTAACGGATGATATTAAAAATTAGGAGATGAAGATAAACAGAAATACCCCATATTTAAAAACGAGATACTTATTCCCGCATTGTGCCGCATTCTATCGCATGTAAGGTATTTTTCAGCTTCACTTATAACACACGCTGCTTCTTGCATAAATGCTGAGAGTAATTTTTGTTGAATGTCCCTCTGAATATTCCTGAGGCTCTTTTTCTTGCTCGTGTTTCTTTATCTCTTCATACTCTCAGGGAAAATCGTGCTTGTGGTTTGCACTATCTTCTTTTATTTCCTTTCAAAAAGAAAGGCAGTTCAAAGTACGTAGATTCTGTAAAGGGTTTTCACTATAAGAGATTGCACGAAGTTTTTTCCTTGGAAATTTAAATTTCTTATGTAGCTTACATAATGAGATTGCCGTTCCTAGCTTTTCTTTGTGGGGAAATATTCTTTCTTTCTAGAAATATATTAAAATGGTTTTGGAACATTTATCATTTAAAATTCAAGATCTTTTAATTGCATCTTGTACGTATTATTCCTTACTCAGTGGCCCATTTTGAAGTAGATTCAAAAGGAAAGGGAAGTTGTTAACCAAAGTTATTAGGTCGGCTAAATTTCCTTTGATTTGAAAAAAAAGACTTGACAATCTAACCTTATTATCGACTTCTGATTATCATTGGTATTATTTTCTTATTTAATTCCACTAATTTACAAAAATTAACTTTTGCCTTACCTTAAAGGCCGCTTTACCTTAAGTATTAGCTTTCTTTAAGAAACAACTTCAACGAAAAAGTTTTTCTACCTGGCATTTCCCAGAATGGATAACATGATGAAGCGTAATAAATTTCAGATTCTTTTCAACGGGGTCCAAATCATTTTAGAGCAAAGTAAGAGGAAAATATTCATGAGCGGTGACCCCAGACGTCAATTTCGTGTACCAGAATAACAGCTCCAGTAGTCCTTTATTTGCATCGTATTTTATTTCCTCCTCCTAATCGCTGGAATGTCACTGAAAAACAAGAGATTCAGTCACCCTCACTAAAAATATACGATGAATTGGTTAATTTGCTGCAGAAACGAGTATTTTAACGTCAGCTGCCAGCAGAAGCCTATCATTCCTAATTTGTTTCATAGCAGTTTGTTTTCTTCTCTCATATTTTAGTGTAGGGGCAGTCACAAAGGACCATTCATGAAGTTACAGGGCGAGACAACCGGCTCGTAGTTTTGCAAAGCACTTAAATTTCAACGAGATAAAAAAAAGCGGGAGGAATAATGGGCAAAAGCGAATGCGCAAACATTCATTCGCGAGGATTAAATAAAAGGATAAACGAAAATCGAAAAAAAGAAAGGAACTCGAGCCTGTGAACAATGCGCATTAAATGCGGAGATTTGCATTTTTTTATATGCGTTCATCCCGTGCTCACCAAAGTGTCAAGCGACGGCGTCCAGCTGCAGTCCTGTGTTATCCCCAACGAACACAACACCGCGTGAAATTTTGCAAAAAATTTGGTCCATTGGTAAATTCGTTAAAAGCTATTAGTTACATGTCCCGAAATAATACGATTTCATCGAATTTATTTCTTCCGAATGTTTTGCAGCGGATAATTGAAAAGAATAATAGCATATCCGCCGAATAAAATAAATTTGCTCGCGTTTCGAAAATTCCTCGAGATTGAAAAAAGCTGCTTCAATTTTAATTAAATTTCCTTAAGCGTGGATAAATATTATTCTATCAATTTGTTTTCTGTTAAAAAATTGAATCAGCTGAGCATACTTGCTGTTTATCTGTAGGTAAACATTTATTCGTGAAATATTTTTTCCTACTCTAATAAAGGTAAGTGATAAGAGTCATTTATGAAATAGAAATATGATGTAGAATATAAGTAAAATTTGGTAACTTTTGTATGATTATCTAAAATAATTGATATAGACATATTTGGTGGTCTATATTGTATTTGTATTTTTTTCTCTGTAAGATTTCGGTAGGAAAAACTAACTGTATCTCAGCAGTTAACTCATTACAGTAAATTTCCTTTACTTAAGTCCTATCCGTTCCTAATCAGATCTGTTATTTATTTTGTTCTTATTTTCTTTCTGCCTTCCAAACAATGAATCGGTGAAAAATTTCTTCCCGCTCGTCTGTGATAACACACTCTTCATATGGATGTCTGCATTAAAAGTATTTATATATTTCTTCCTTCAGTCTCTAAAATACTCTCTCTCTTGGTTACGTACTTTTTGATTTGGTTTGTGGTTTACATAGTTTGATTTTTTAAGATGCAATCAAAGCATAGATACATAGCATAGCAAGTATAAAAAGATTCCTAATCAACAGTTCTAAGAATCCTAATTCGTTAAAATTTTCGTTTTTACTAATCAAAATTATCTGACAATTTTCTTAAAGTAGAAATGACTCCACTAACAATGCCATTTCTGGATACATTCTTCTATCGGTGATCTAGAGCCAAAATAAATAACATAACTTCTGAATTACCGTGATAGGGAAAGGTAGTCCGTTTTATTCCATATTTTGCTGCTGAGTACAGGGTGGATATAGTTTGGACATTTCTGAGGAAACTTAATGTTTCATGCTGGCAGTTAGCTAAATTACCAAGACCCTAGTGAAGCTATGAAACTGAGGAACCATAAGAGGTACTCATTGAGGTATCATCTTAGTTTATCTATCTAACGAATCGCATATTTCTTTCACTAAAGAAAAATCTCCCATTACGATTACCAGATGAACTAATTAATGAGTTATTGGTGCATGTTACATATCAATTTGAGCACTTTATCACGAAAAATATTTTCCACTTCGCGATGAAAGTAGTTTTTTAGATATCTTGAATAAAAGTAGTACGCGCGGAATTTTGGAAGAATCAAGATTTAAATGCAACTTATTTATATGAAAGTTTTGTTATATAAATATTATGTAAATAACAATGTATGTAAGCCTCATCTTAGAAGGTGGCTTCGAATCCTTTTATATATTGTCCTTGCATACGTATCTCATAAATGATAGCCTATGTATATTTTCTCAATTTTAGAGTATGGAATTAAGAAAACATGTATTAAATTACGTAAGATTCGTTATTATTCACCTTTTTCGATGGAGTTTCATGGCTGTTATTGCTCGATCTAATGCTTCCGTAAAATCCCAAATGGAAAACTGTTTAAATTGCTAAGGGATTCTGATCTCATGTGAGTTTCTTAGAGGCAATTTCTCTCCAATAGCGCAGAAAGGGCGTCACATTTTTTTTCTTCTAAATTTCGTGCCTTATCACTATGGTGATCAAGTCCATTGAATCGGGAAGGAGAGCAAGTGTGCAGCCGAGTGGCGGCGCACTTTTCTTCGACGCCCATTGTTTCCTCTGTGCTTCTATTCGAAAGCCTCTTTTGTGCAGTCTTAACCCGTCGCTTTGTGAAAGGAAAAGGTCGAGGAGAAGGGGTGCGATGAAGGTCCAACGCCCACAAAAGACTATCCGACTTTGAGCAAAGACGGTGAGCACACAAAGGAGAGATAGATCATTAATGAGTAAAGTAGAAGCAAGTGCAAACTTTGTAACCGCAATTCGATAATTCAACCCTTTTTCAGAAGATCACTGCCGATCGGATTTCAACTTTCTCGTAATACAGGCGAAGCATCAGCGAAGGACCTTTTCCTATGTTAACTAATCGCTCATAATTGATACACTTATAGTTATTAGCTAATAAAGATTATCGTAAATCTAATTAGCTTTGCTATTTTAACCATTGCTAGCAACTATTTAAATAATTTTCAGGCTAGGTCATTTATTTTCCTATAAAAATAAACTTTTTATCGAAATTATATTTTAATAAAAATTATAAATTAGTGCATTTGCTGTGATTTGAATCCTATTTCATCAACGATATTATTTTTATATGCCTTATGCATGATCGTTCTCTGGTAAACCCTTCCTATGAAACCCACTTCCGTAAATAATACATCGTATCATGCTGAAAACGTTTGTATTACGCCATTTGTTGGGTAATATTAAATCCATGAATTTTTCAAATCTATGCAGCTGAAGGAATTTATTTTTATTTTTTTCATTCACCAAGTAATAATAAAAGCAATAATTCAATTAAATTTGCATATGAATTTTCCAATTAAATTGAAAAGAACAAAGCTTTATAGCGAAGCACATTGAGAATGCCTCACACTGCATCTTTGTTGTTATCACGCCATCAAAGCAAGTGCTCTCCGTAGAAATGCCCATCAGCAATAATAGCCCGACCGCTGGGGAGCACAAATCACAGCGGGGCGTTTATCGTAATGCTTTAATAGGGTCGTTCGTTTTTATATACGTCAAATTTGCTCGAACCCTTTCACTTCTGTCTCCATCAAAATGTTTTACGCGCAAGAAATCGCTCTCCTTCCGTGTCCGAGGGCTTTCTCGGTGCCCATTTTCCACCATCGATCCCATCCTTCATTCTCGGGCAGCGCTCATTTCACGCGGCGTTTGTTCGTGATGCATCATGGGACCGCATAAGCATCGGGAATCACGCACCGCCGCCTTCCGCGCACCGCACGCTAACACTCCGTCTTTATAACTCTTAGTTATCACGCCTCTCTCTCGCGATTTGCATTATTCACTCCGCCGACTCTTTTCTCTATCGTCACTTTGTCAACGTCTGACTTTCTCACCCGATGCTCCGTTACGACGCACGCACTTCCTCTTTTGTTTCACATTCGTCTCTTTTCCGCCTCGGCGCATCCTTGGCTATCTCTCGGACCATTATTCTCCGTCTTTGTTGAATTCTTGTTTTCCTTTCGATGTCTCCTCCATCTCGTGACTTTTACGAAATTTAAAGATGTATTCGAATCTCAATGGCTCGTTTCCAGGCATGCCTTACCAATCGAAGAAAGATGAGTTGCAGACCGTGCAGTCTGAAGCCGTATACTTGACCGAAACTGATGTCCGCGAACGCACTCCTCTTGCTCGGCGTCGGTATGAAGTACCGACCCAGAATCCAGAACACTTGGCTATAACACCTCGTACCGATGAAAAATTTACTTACCAAAATCAGTGATACCGGCTTAGCTGGCTATTTTTTATGATTAAATTTCAAACGCATCCTACGACGATAAGGATTATTGACGTATTTATAATATCAGACGCAAGGATGTGTGAATCATTGTATGATGGGAAGATTCGACTGCTTTACGTGAGGGATTACTGAGTTATTCAATACAAAAGATAACTATTATACTATTAAAATGAAGGGTACAATCTAAAATTACATATGATCAAGTCTAATTGGAGTTTCATTGCCATTTTTTAGTACTTAAATATTAATTATTTTAGTAGTAGATTTCCCGCGAAGAAGCTCATTTTATGCTTTGATCTATATGTTTGGGAAAAGACTCATTAGTGTAGAGAACCTTGATTGCTAAATTTCATAAAATAGTTGATATTTTTGCAGTAAATCAAGGAAATATAGTACTTGACAGTTGATTACAGTGAATCAATCAGGTCTGTTGTTACGCTATGAATGTGATAGCATAACCGGAATATAATATCCAACTCTTTGCAAGCATTATTTCACTGAGCGGAATCATCTTTATTTAACGGTCTAATTTAACATTTACTTTCCACTAGCGATAGCCACTTTTCATCTATCAACAGACAATGCATTCATTTCTATTGTATAGAGACGTCGTGTGTTTCCATCATATTTTCGCCACATATGGTCACCATGTGTACCATTCAGTGGACATATTATTTACTATGTTATCAGCGAATTTTTCATCTAAATTCTTGAGCAAATTTTTAATTATTTTGAAAAAATGTATTTATAAGAGAGATTTTTACTCCAACATGATTTCATTTTCTATAGTCAAAATTAAACCTCTCGGAGAAGTTCGTAACTATGGATAGAAAAGAAGAAATCTATTCGGTAGTATGTAAGAGTAGTATGTTTATAAAAAAATTAATAGCAGAAATGAATTTGCGGAAAACAACCGCCGTACAATCGCCCGGAAAGTGGGAGACCTGGGTTCGAGTCCCAGCCAAGTCACTATTTTTCTCTTCTCGTACAACCTCTGAATTTGAGGAATTTAAGCAGCGAATAGAATTATTTTATACCAACATCTTCTTATGAATTAAACTCTTTTTTATTTAAGAATGGCTTTCTTATTACCTGAAAGAAAAGAGAGAAACATGTAGCTCTACGAAAAGAATCATGACACGACTGTTAATGAATTAGAGGTTTAAAATTCATCCGAAGACTTTTTTTGCCGATGTCCGCACCTGCCTTGCGACAAACTCTAGAAACAGCGGAAGGACTCCTGGGGTTTCCGTTTTTTCCAGAACTAGTCACAACGGAACGCCGACAAAAACGACTTCAGGAGCGTTTTAAACCTCTAGTCACATTAACCTAGTTTTTCAATCTTCTGCTCGGCTCCTCTTTCCTCGTCTCTCAACATCTCGCCCATGAAGAACATTGGGAGCCTTCCCGTGAAGTGCAAAAGAAGCGAGGCAATCTCCTCCCACAGGAGATTTCCTTCCACTCGACGTCCATTTTCCGTCTCGATCTTTTCCTCGCTCCTTAATACTTCACCGGACACTATCGAAGGCCAAGCGCGTGACATTCGCCGCTAAAACGAGGGATATCCTTCCCTTCAACCCTTCCCGTCTTCTGGACGCCTGCCGAACTCCCAAACGCCACGTCAATTTTATTTCGCAGCGACGATTGTCTGGGCATGGACACTACGTGCGCAGTTTTCGGTATGCGACTCCTTTAGCGGCTCCTCTACACTTTTATCTTTTCCCCATCACGGCGGGTACCCAAGGGACACTTCATTTGATACAGCCGCTCTTTTTTACGAATCCCGTCGGCGAGACTCATTGTTTCCTTTCATGTCCGCTCATTATTTTATGACGAAGTGGTCCTTATCTTTCCATCTCTCCATAACCCAATAGCAGAAGCGTGGTCTGTGGTGTCGGCCCACCGGTATCATTCCAAGAATCCGACTACTTAGAAAGCAAACACGATCCCTCGTTCGAATGCTAAATTCGCGATTCCACGCGGGGCCATTTGCTGGTTATCTACGATCTTTTACCGATACATGGCCGAATGGTAGTTAAATGCTTTGAATATGAATTCGGAGATAATAAATTCAAAAGAAGTATCGGATTATGGCCTCTGCTCGTCGGGCAATCCGTAAAATATCCACTTAGCCAATATAACACTTTATAACTAAGTAATATGTTAATATCTCACGTTTCATTTATGCAAGGAGTAATCTTGTATCAGAACATGCAACAAGCTTTTTTAAATTTTATACCAAAGAAATTATCATGGTTTGCAGGAAAGAATACTCAATGAAGAACCACATAGAATAGATTTGATAGTTTTCTTTTATCTTAATCTATTATTTTGAATAAATGGTTGGTTAAAGGCAGTAAACTTCTCTCTTGAGCATGCTCCTTCGTGAAACATTCCTTGAAATTCGGAAGGAAAACTCATTACTTAAAACTGAAAGTAGCTGTCTCTGGTAAATTACTTTCTAAAATATGAGTTGATAAAACATAATGCTAAATTTACCGAACTGATGGAGTGTATGTTTGTGGTGTATATCTAAAACTATGTATATCTAAATCATCGACGTAGAGAGATACTTCGTTACGAAAACTTTTTTAATATTGAGAAGGAATTGACGGCGTCTACCGAAGAAAGGACGCCTTTGAAGAAATTCAATATGAAAAGTCCTGCTGTTATATGAAATTTTTCTCTTTTCCCGAAGAGACTACTTCCAAGAAGCACATAATTTAATTATCTGTAGTCGTTGATTTTTATTTCGGAAGACAAACTCCTTCTCTGAATTTCCTTCTAAAGAAAACGCTTCTACAGAAAAGCATAAGCCAGAGCGAATAACTAAGAATAGTGTATGTAAGTATAAAAATACCATTACAAACGGAATTAAAGTTTAAAGAATACTTCTTAAGAAAAACACATTTTCCTCTATACTGCAGTCAAATGAAACAGATAATACGAGTTATAATGTTCGTCAAAGCTTTATAGATTTAATATAATCTGTCCTATTAGACGACCCACAAACCATAAACTGCCTATGAATTTAGTTTACATCAGCGATCATCATCTTGATAATGATACTGTATATCGTAAAGCGTATACGGAATTATATACTATTCGTAATTTTTGGAATTAATAAACTTTATTTTCTTACATCTGGAAATAGGTACTGCCTAGCGATTACTGTAAACATTTGCACTGATTCTGACAATCGGGTAATGACTTTAAATATCAGTAGCTCAATAAACATAACATTCCTATAAGACGACCCAGGATTTTGGGACCATTTTTTATAATTCAACTATCGTATTATCTGAGAAAATATACGGTAATATCAGAAACCTTAGAAAAAGTGGCGGTCCGTTAGCAACTGACATTTAATCAGATTTTAAAATAGCATGGCTTAGCTCCTCCATTTGCGAATCATATAACATCGCAGAATCCATCAAGTGGAATTGGATACATGGTATAATCCAAAATTTGTTTAAAAAATACGAGATCAATTCACAGTTATTTTAAAGCATTTACCTTATCACGCAATAGTATATTCAAAAGAGAAGGGAATAGTCAAAAGAATCGCGTTGCCTGGAATGGCGAATGCGTACGTACGAAAGCATTCCAGGGGAACGTTTCAACTGGAATTTAGTGTCCGCTGACTCGACGAGATGTGCCCGGGTGAGGGTCAGGAGGGCGGGTCGAGAAAGAGAGGGAAACTTATCTTCATTCTCCCAGTTGGCTCGCCAAACCGAATATCCCTAATCAAGGAAGAGCAGTCTTGGAGTATTCATCAGTGACGTTGGCCATTCCGCGGACTTTTTGCTCCCCTCGATTTAAGATTGCAATTATCTCAATTAAAAATGATTTCGAGGAAATTCGTCGAGAAATTTACGGATTAAGATATTGAGAGCGACACTCGGAAAAAAAGTGCGATAATATTTTCCAGTTAGGTAATTTTAATTATTTTTTACTACTTTTTTCATTTCGTTCTAATCTGCTGGATTCGAACAAACGATCTTTATTCTCAAAATATATTTTGATCCGCTTGGCCAAATACTTAAAATGTCGATTAAAATTTTCGGAAAAATTCTATAGAGCTTGTAAATATTTGTTTAAATGCGATAAAATATATTTTGAGGTTCTGATTAAAACTTGTTCAGACAAATTTTAATGCTCAAAATTTGTTTTGTTTTTATCAAATTTTTAAACTTCCAAGCCCGTTCAACAGGAAGACTAATTAAATTCGAATCAGATGACCTCTGTTTCGGAAGGTTTAGTCCTTCGAGCAATGAGCATTAATTACGTCGAAGAGTTTTAAAAATTTAATCAAAAAACTTCACCCTTCAGAATTATTCCTTAATGCGTGACAAAGCTATAGATATCCATGATCTTATCATCATGATCATTCTCTGTAAGATTTATTAGAATGCTCAGTGGAATTCACGTCATCGTTGACAACTTTTAAATTTTCGATATCTAAAATCGTTTTAGAAAATAGCCTTTACTATAGATAACCGGAAGAATTATGCATTAAATAGGATACGTTTGCCATGAAAATGGGTTTACATGGCGATGTTAGAAAACTATTCTCCTTTGCTGATACAATAGCTAATAATTCCACCTGTGAGCATTCCATTTGATTAACTTTGACAGTACTTTAGCCTTAATGGTAGTTATCTCAACTACCAAACGCCCCAAATTACAACCGCTCTCCAATTAAATCTCCGTTGAGTTCGTAAGGAAAAGTTCGTTAGCAGTTACGAAACTAACTGTTCAGGCAATATACGAGATTTGCAAACCCTTATTTGACTCCATCGCCCCATATAGCCCAATTCCAAGATGAGGAAACTGTCTCTCCTTTAAGGTTCGTTGCGTATTTCTGCGCCCGCATGGTCGCAACTATTCCGCGCCGTACGGAAACACAATTAAATCCCCACGGCGGAAAACGCTTTACGCATCAACCGACGGAATTAGTCATCCTAATGTAGGCACACGCATCTCTGGGCCGCGAGGGGTAGTCTGAGAGATGCCGGGGGTAGAGGAGATTAAGTGCGGAGGAGGAAAAACCCTCAGCCATCCGAATTCAACCCACAACACACTGCTTTAGCGTTCCGAGTCCGCAACCTACCGAAGCTATCCCGTAAGGCAATATGCAAAACTAATTACGAGTTGGAAGGTTGAAATAATTTTGAGGGGAAAAGAGGAGCGGAACAAGGGAGGTGAAAGAGGAAGTTATTAGTCGCTTTCTCCTCTTTCTCTATCCCTCTTCATCTCCCGCGTTCGGGCCATGACGTTTCCCCAGGAACCTTGATTGCCCTCTCTTTCTCGGGAAGTCGTCTAAGGATTAAGAAGATTTTCGTGCGCCCGCTGATTTCCCGATCGCGAGATTCAGGGGAAAGTCATAGAGTAATCCTTTGTTTTGTTTCCATTAGGGAGACAGGGAGACCAGGATTGCTTTCGCAGAGGAGATGAGATTTGCTGATATTGCCATTGAATATTAAAAGTGATCTTCTTATCAGATTGAGCCTGAGGGGTGTAAAAATTAGGCTTCCTCCATTTATCCTTTGATTTATATGTAAATTTGAGGTGCGACCGACTTATGCCACCGAGTAAATGAAGATATCAATGCAAAAAAGGAACGTCTCTTCAATATTTTCGTATACAATATGAAAGTGAAACTTTCTTCAGGGAAATTAAATTCTGATAAATTTGAGTTTATTGAGTCAACAAATACTTTGTAAGCGAAACGCAGTTTCGAATCGATGCCTATTTCTGCCGCTCGGTTTCTCGTGCCATCCATGTAGCTCTATAATTCAGTTAATGGTATAATTTAATAAGTCACAATTCATTTATAGACTCATTCGAGAACAAGTTCAATTCAATTGAAGGAAAGGTTATGAAGTTCGTTACGATCTCCCTTTTCCGATGAGAAAACGATATTTTCGAAACATATCTTCAGTAGTTGCCATTCTTTCATTAAAAATTGATGTATTTCTACTTATGTAAGATTAGATCTTCATATATAAGAATGAATGATCTTAATGAAGTTTTTAAAATTCTGACATAAGAATAGTTTCTCCTCGGGAATATAAATCATTCCCAATCAAGCTACCTAGAAGTATTTCTTTCTACATTATAGGCTGAGAAAGCTTTGTTTAAATTGTTTTACAATATTTTTATGAGATGAGAAATACTGAAAATAATTATCTGAGCTAATGATATTCAAGAGGACCTGAAATAACATAATAGAAGGTATCAACGTTAGAATAATTGCATTGGTAATATCAAGTATTCCTGGCTCGACTTCCTTGTATCAGGTGGTAATATCACCTATCTCATACCTCAACAGTAATTTACGATATCGCATTTCGAATTTACGTAATCACTTATAGTAGAAGCAGACAGGATATAGACGCAATGCCTAGGCATAAGAGCTTCCGATCCTTATCCACATCCAGGAACCGAGGCAAGCATTTTGGATTCCAGTCATGCATCGAGGCTTCGCCAATGTCATCCACCGCTCCCTGTCACCTCTCTACCCAATTCCTCTCTAATCGAATTCCCTCGGCCTTCCCTTTACCTTGTCTCCTCCCCCATCAACTCAGCCTCATCCTCTGGGACATCCTCAGAAATTCCTGGATTAACCGCTTCAAACTACGTTCCTCATAAAAAAGGTTCCCTCTCTAAAACGAGACGTTACCTCAGTTATGCGTAATATTTCATTAAAGAACTAATGACTAATTAGGCTATACAATCGCTATTTTAATTTGATGGGAAGAGTCCCGTTTATATTTAGACGCTTCCAAAAAATATATCTTCTTCCAAACAAACTCTATTCAAGAAAATTATATATATATATCGAAGGAAAAATTAGTTGATAAATGACAAAGTTGTCTGTTTGCAACAAAACGTTTTTTTTGTCTCACAAATTTTAATTCTTGATTTTCTTTATTCACATACTTATTCATCATTTTTTTTAATATATCCCTCATTTTCACATTTTTGCATCTAACTTTACGCTATAAAAGTACAGTAATATTTTCTAACAATTTTCCTGAGGTATCTCTCTGCTATTTCATTCCTAGTCAAGTTCAATAGGTAATACAGTACCCATAAAAATACCAAAGGTGAGATATCGCCACAGTTGATGTAAGGTCAAAGGGTATTACTTAAATATATTATTTCTTGAGTTAGTTACTCCGTACATCAATTCTTCAGAGTAATAGTAATTATTTTTCTTTTTGTTTTCGTTGTTTTATTTTTTTAATATTACTTGGATATCCATCAAATACGAAAGATTTCTCTAACGTACCCGAACAACGTTCTTTTTTGCAAAATATCAAAACGGTTGTATTTTACGTATTTTTTTAGAAAGCAATACAGTTTTTACGAAAACAGGTTTGCATACACAACTCTGCTTAACTTCAATAGATATTAAATATATCCTTCAGGATCAATGGAGACTTACCGCTGACAGTAATTGCTATGGCAATGAGTCACAAACACCTTAAACTGTCAAAGAATATTATTCTTTGACAGTTTAAGGTGTTTGCGACTCATTGCTGTATCCTTCAGGTGTTTTCTTCATCGTATGTAAGAAGAGATTTCTTTTTTATTGTAATTGTCAGCGCAGATTTTCATGTTCCTCGGGGAAGTTATGTTAGTTCTCTTACGCGAAAGCAGCCGTAAAAAACCTTTCGGACCACCAACAAAGCCAATCCGATAAATAATTCGAACGCGCGACGAAGAAGAAACTGTCACTCGTTCGAGTACTCTCGTGTTTGGGCAATTTCCATCAAGTCCACTGTCAATACTTTTTCGTCCTTCCTTGCAACAGCAAGTCGTGTTTTTTCAACGGAGAGCGGAGGGAGAGGGTGTGGGGCCGTGTTGTTGTTGTTAAGAGGTTGGAACATCGCTGGGGGAGGTGCAGGGGGTTGTGGAGGGAAGGTGTTGGCGTAAGCCACTGATGTCGGAGGAAGGGAGAGGGGTGATGGAAAGTGGAAATGGTAATTGGGTTCGTACTCTTGCAAGTGGAGAGGGCCTACGACAAAACTCTGGGGAACCACGGACGGTGTCGAGAGGGGTGTACGGGAAGTCCGCGCACCATCCCCGGGAAAGTCTTCCCTAATCTCCAATCGTGTGTCGCATTTTTTCTCCGAGAGGGGATGGAGCGGGGATTAAGGGAGAAAAAATATAAATTGAATCCCCATATAAAGTGAGATGTGAAATGAAAACAGGAGAGGGCTAATACGTGGGTGGTCGAGTTTTAGGGAGCAGTCGGCGAAGTGCGTGAGCGAGGGCAGAATGCAAAATCGAGTGCAGGCCCCGTTCGCACGGATGGAGGTGAGAGGGGATGGAGATAGAAATTGAGTTATTTTTCCCCGTTTTCGTTTTTTTTATTGCGTTATCGAGTAGTTTCATATCGCATTTTCCGCCCCTGAGGAGCTTCGTGGGGGCCGTGCGTGCGCGTGTATGGCTTCAATTTTCTCCATTAGAGGACGCGGTGGGAAAAAAATATTATGTGGCCCGCCGACTCCTATCCGATGCAAATTGGGAAAGATAAGTCATTCACCGTGGGCAGATTAAATTTCATTCGGTCTGACGGAGTCGTGTCGTTGCGGGTTTTTTTCTAACTTGAGCGGTTAATTAGTCCAAATTCGCTCGTGTTATGCTGCTCCCCCGAAAAGAATGCGATTTGACTGATAACTGGATAATTTGCCGATTCCTTCCGTTTCCGCTATAATGCCTGTAATTGGAAGCCTCATGAATGAGAGAGTGCCATTTTCCTTACGTATATTGATCGGTAATGCAAACTGAATCTTCTTAATGGAACTCTCTTTCGACTGCGTATTGGAGAATCTGTATATGAGGAGATTCGATCTGATGTAAAGCCTTATGACCTCTCCAATTTTATATGATCCATCCGCATCAAATTAATACGAAGTTATATTAACATTGCTCTATATTAATTTTATTATTTGAATCTATTTGTTGAAACCAAAAAGTATTTTTAGTCATCTATGAATCGCATAGGATCAGAAAACGGCTAAATAAGTGGATGAATTTATTTGGCCAAAGAAGCATCGGATTCTTCTGTACCATCAATGTTACATTTGGTTCATTTAAAGAAGCAATGGTAAATGTTTTCCATAATTTGATATTTCCATCAATAGGCATTCCGCATAATTGTTAATAATAAAGGAGATCACAAACTCATGGTCCCCGTACCACTTTGCACTCTATAACCTCCATTCTTTGCTTGTTAATTGCCATATGTTACAACAAGTGTCATTCATAATTGATTAGGAAAAATTGGTGTAATAAGCAATGTGGCAGATATGTGCAATTTTGTGCAACTGAATCATAATGAATGATGAATCATAGATTAATCCACCATTCTGATAATAATCCATTTTCACTTCACATTTTATAAGGATAATCTACACTATGAAAAAGGACAGTAAACTAATTAACAGCCAAAGAAAAAAGGGATTTAGAATATTATCATGCTGACAGCAACTGAAATAATTAGTATTCTGTGAGCATTCAATTACACACCCTGGCCAAAATGGATCAGTTCATAAGTTGAATGATTAAATTATGCTATTCCTCATACATTGTTGATGGATGATGATTGGTTACTAATTAAATTCAAATTGAAAATATATTACAAATTCTGAAATTTCATTTGGTAGTTGTAACAATTATATGTATGGTTTTATTATTTTAAATGTTATATATCCATCTATTAATCCTTGAAATTTATATCTGATAGAGATTCTAAAATGCAGAGGGCAACAAGCTATATAACGCTTTAAATATAAGTAAAGGCATAAACATCTGCAATGAAGCAAGAACGAGTCGTGGCCCCTCTGAATTCCGAGAGCGTTTCTTGTAGATGTCTCGTTGTTTTCGCAGAAGCCTCCCTGTTCGCTTGTTTTCCAACACCGCTTCCTCTCTCGCTCGCAACATTCTTCTTCCTTCTACTCCCACCATCTTTCTCGGGAGGTATTTCTTTCGACCTATTTGTTCTTAGCTCTCTCTTCTCTCTCACGTTCACCCCATCCATCTTTCCTCGCCTTTTCTTCCCCTTTTTACTTTTATACCGCCCACCTCTTTCTTTTGTTCTCCTTCTAATTTTCTCCCTTTCTTTCTTACCTTTCCTCATTCATCTCATCCGGGTCTTTATCTCTATTTTCTTGCCTCCCTATCTGATTCCCTTCCCCATACGTCCTTCACCCTTGCCCTTTTTCTTCCATTACTCTCCTCATTCAAGTGTCTGCTTGCGTTTCTCCCCCAGATAATTCTCTTCTAAGTTGGAAAAGTTGTTTTCATTGTGCTCGACGAGGCGCGTAAGTAGTGAAATGTTTAAGGGACCCTCCAAAGAAAAGCCACGTTTAATGTAGTCTAGCCAGATAGGGCTTCAAGAGGGTTTTAAGTCTGTTTAAAAAGGGAGTTAACATTTGTTTTCAGTGTAAGTTTCATGCTCTCTTTGCCTATTTGCGAAAATTCTATTGTGGAAAGAATCAAATCTTGCTTGAGATCGAATTTATGATACTGCAGGTGAATTTGGGAAATGTTTTGTAAGGGTTACCCGTAGAGTGGAAGTGATCTTGCATATTTTCGGTAGATTTGATATCTTATCAAGTACATGTATGTGAGCTATAATTATGTCAAAATAAACCATTTATTCTCCTTGGCTCTTAATCCATCGTGCAATGAGATATTTTGAAAGGATATTTTAATCGTATAGGTTTTTTCATTAGAGGAGTTGCGGAATTATAACCTGCGTAATTGAATAAAATTTATGTTCATTAATGATTTTCTAATACAAAAATTCAAAGTAAACTCTCAGAAAAGAAGTGAAAACACCACAATCACGGAAATAAAATTTTTTTCCTCGAGGATTAGGGATGGATCGTCCAGATTTAAATCATTTGGTACATGTAGCCCCTCAGCATCATTTGAATTCCAAATAATCCTTTACATATTTAAATATAATTAAAAGGTTTTATTAAATACTATTTTTTTTCTTTTCCTCTTAAGAAAAGGAGAAATGAGAAGTCTGTTTATGATGCCACCGTTGAACCGAGGTTGAATTAAATCGAGTTGAATTGAATCATTATTGCTATAAAAAATACCTTGTTCAATAATTTTATTCCATCACTTATGTGTTTATGCTTATCACTGAAATTTACGTCAACTAAATGTATCTGCTCTCTAAGTTAGCAAGTATTATTATTAAAAAATGCTAAAAGTGGACTAATCGTCCGGTGGCAACACATATACATATATTACACACATATTATTATAAATCCCATCTGTACATTTTTTAATTACAAAAATGTATTTATTCACAAATTTATCCTTCCCTTCCCTCATACTACAAGTTTTTTCAGGGTTCCCAGTAGGCCTTCATGGCTACTAAATCGGTCCCGGGGACAAGTCCTCACCGTACATCACCCTACCAGGCAATCCCCTACTCCATTTGTACTTGTCAATGTCAAGCTCACTCGTCCTTAATATTTTTACCCAATCTTTTCACAAACTCCCTGTAATGTTTTGGGAAGGGCTCCAAGACTCCTGCAGGCAAATCATTCCAATCCGTAACAGCACGATTTAGAAAAGATAATTTACTAATGTTTGTTCTCTGTTTTATTAATTTAACTTTATGTCTATGGTCTTTTCTTCCATGAAATGTTTCCATTGTGACTTTGTTTGATAATTCCTCTAACGATTTAACTCCTGTATATACTTTAAAAAATATAGCTAGCCTTTTCTTTGATCTCCGCTCCTCTAAACTTTCCCAACCTAATTCTTTTAACATCTGAGTAACGTTATCAAGCCTTGCATATCAGCCTTAGACGTTTCTTGTTGCCTTTCTCTGTACCTTTTCTGTTTCCGCTTTAAACCTACCTCATGCGGGTCCCATAGGCATTCCCCGTATTCCAAAATTGGACTAACAAATGATTTGTACGCAGCCTCTTTAACATTCTAATTTGATTTACTAAGCGTACGCGCTAAGAAGTTCAATTCTTTGTTTTTTTTCAAAACGATTCGCTCTATGTGTTCATTCCATTTCAAGTCCCTACTGAATGTTAAACCTAAGTATTTCACCGTATAAAAAAAATCACAGTCTCTGGCGATATCTTGTGGAAATACGTCATGATGGAGAAGAACAATTTGTACTTTTTCCACAGTATTTTATTAAATTCAATAAAAGGAAACAAAACACCAAAAAACCACTAGTTTCAGAGATTGATCTCTCTTTGTTTCCTTTTATTGTTTTCAATAAAATACTGTAGAAAAAGTACAAATTGTTCTTCTCCATCATTTCACCGTATGCTCACTAGGAACCCCCCCCCCCCAGATGATATGCGTGTTGATATTTACTTCTATTAAAACTGATGACTTACATTTTTTTCGTATTAATTTCTAATGTATTAGAGGAAATCCAGCTATTTAAGGCAATTAAATCCTCTTGAAGTCCCAAGCAATCGTTTTCGTTTTTTATATTCCTATATAAAATACAATCGTCTGCGAATAAACGAATTTTTGACTTTATTCCCGTTGGTAAGTCATTAATAAATATTATGAAGAGTAAAGACCCCAGCACGCTACCCTGATGTTACTGTGATTTCATCTGATAGTCTATTTACAATTTTTATTATCTGTTTCATACCTTTTATAAAAGAATCTATCCATCTTATTACTCTTGGATCTAAGTTCATTGTGCTCACTTTCTGTAATAAAATTTCATGGTCTACAACGTCAAACGGTATTGCTAAATCTATTACTACTGCATCGACCTATTCTCCCATTTCCTGAGTATTAACTAAGTCGTGCTGTAATCCTAACATCTGCGATTCGCACCAAAACCCCTTTCTAAAACCATGTTGATATTGGCTAATCCATCCCTCTTTTTCCCAATAATCTTTTAGACATTCGGCAACTATTTTTTCGAAGGTTTTACAGATTACGCTCGTTAAACTTATTGATCGATAATTCTTAATAAGTTTTTTACTCCCTCTGTATGTATGGGAACCACCGTAGCTGATTTCCAATCTTCCGGAATTCGATTGTTGTTTATGCTAACATTAAAAATTATTTTTAAATATGGTACTAATTATTTGTCCACCCAATTTTATGGCTTCGTACCGTATTCCGTCTGGCCCTTGGGATTTGTTATTTTTTAATTTGGAAATTTTCTTTAGAATATCTTTGCTAGTTATGTTGAAAACCGGAAAATTCTCTTTTATATTATTCGTTACTTTTCCATTGTTTTGAACCGACTATTTGTAAGTACTTGAAAAGTAAGACCACAATTTATTTGCTATCTGCGAATGATAGGTTAATGTTTCACCATTCATGTTTTCTACTTTATCCATCTCGTTTTCACCTTTTCTTAATCGCTTCTCGTATTTATAAAAACAATCTTTACCATTTTTTGTTATCAAATTCTCTAAGAATTTATTTTTAGCCTCCTACTTCTTATGATTCAACAATGAGGTTACTTTCTTGTATTTAATTAGGAATTGAGATCCTGTTTTCCATTTCCCATATAAAGCTCTTGATTTACGACCAGGTAATCTAATCTCAGCATTATAATATTTTGGATCTGCACTTTTCTTTAATATTTTAGTAAGTACGTATTTTTATTTGCCTACATGTAAAATATGTTTAAAATTGTTCCATATATCCTCGATATTAGATTATCTATATTAATCAATTATATTGTTCCTCGTGTAGAAGTTTTCGTTTTTTTCAGTGTTTGTTTACTATTTTCTGAAATATACTCGTAATTTTTTATTTACTTAAGGCAAACTGGAGTAAAAACATCAATTGCAAAAACGGCATTGGTGTCTGTAGAAGAGTAATCCAGTTAATAACTTCAGCTGTTCTCTTCCCTGTAATTTCGTAATGGAATGTTTGTGTATATAATACTAAGAGAAATGACAGTAAGTGAAGATAAATTGGAATTAAAATATGAAAATGCAAATCAGGGATGCTGTAACTTTAGGACTGAGGTTTTACTAAATGTCTGTTTGTTTAAAAAGAACCTTATCGTTTTCAAATCGTAAATTTTTTACGATTTTTATTACCATTTACATCTAAAATATATTAGTCGATATGGAATTGCTTTCCGATAGCAAATTTCATTGCGATTTATATTGATTTACTATTGTGAGTTGAAATTAACATTTCGTTCTACAGAATATTCTCTGTTGAGGAGATGAAATCCAAATGCAATACAAGGTATAGGTTTTTTGCGAATTGCGTTGCTTTTCTGAATTTATCACAAGAAAATCTTTAAGGGTACCATATTCTGATCAGAAATGGTTAGGGATGGACTCTGTTGGAATTACGCTTATAATTTTAGAGAATATCACTGTAAATTTATGCTAACCACTTCCTCCTTAGTGATAACGGAATGATATTCACCGGCCGTCGTGACGGAGTGGTTAACGTGCTAGATCGTTAACGCTCCAACCTCACGGTCCCGGGTTCGAATCCCGGCTAATCGGATTTTTCCGGTTAAGGGATGGTCTGTGTAAGTTGTGTGTGATATTAATAAAAATAAAAATGCAAAAAAAAAGGAATAAAATTAAGAAAAGGGTTTCCATGGAGGAATAGCATTCCTAGGCTAAAATTCCTTCAAAAAAATAAGACTTTACAAGATGCACCATCGTACAAGATCATACACATCACTGTAATGTAATAATAACAATATTAAATCATCCATTGATCCATTTCACGTTGGAAACAATTTCATATCCGAGTAAGTGAAAAGGAGACCCCCCAGAGACTGGTAGTACTTGGGATACGCGACCGAGCGCATCTGTTACAGATGAAATGCTGAGAAAAGTCGATAGTCCCGCCTCGCTCCGTCAGGACACCGAACTACGAAAGCAAGGCACCCGATTACGTGGTCTACCTGCACGCGGCGCGGCAGCATTTTCAATCGAGAAAGCGGGAGATTCAGAGAGGATTGTGTAACCTTATCAATCGATCAACATATTTCATGCAGCGAAGACATGATTATAGGGAAGGGAATACGCCATTCATCGAGCAGGATAGCACGGAAAGGTAATTGCTGACAGTTATACATAAATGGCTTTCCTATTTTGAAAATTCTACAGCGTTGTTTGCACTTGATATCAGTCTAAGAAATGCCCTTTTTAGATTGCGTTATATGAACAGAACAAGGAAATCCTTACGTTACTTTAACTATGCAATCTCATAATATCCTCCAAAATGTATTAATCTGTACCACCAATAGACATTTAATTGTATTGTTAAAAGTGCTTCGCCAGCTTTGGTAATTTTGCGCATGGGCTCCCACCTAGAATCAAACCCGGAACAGCTTTCACGAAAGTCAGACGCACTGCCATCATCGTTGTCTGGAAGCTCCATTACATATTTTCTTCCTATTCTTTACTCCCCCTTATAACTGTAATTGCCTAATATATTACGATAATGAAGATTGGAAATTGTATATTACTTAGTATCCTATCGTAAAATTCTCAAGACAAGTTTATCGTTGAAGGAATTATTGCTTATGATTTACAAATATTACATATATAAATGTTCTTAATATATCTAAGTGTATATGTGTAGAAATTACGATATCAATTATATGTACATGCAGATGTAAATGTGTAAATTTACCAGATGTGTTTCCATAAGAATTACATAAATATGTTATTTTATGTTAATTAATTATTAATTATTAATAATTCTTTTAATATTGTGCAATGTTTGTAACTGGCCTTTGCCTCTGATGAATGAATACATAAATAAATATAGTAGTACTAACATGGTAAAATATGATTTTGTCAGTCAGTCTAATTCTTCATTCTGAACCCCTTCGTCACTGAATCTCGCAGGGAAATCCAGATTTTTACTAAAATTTATGGCCTTTTTGTAATTGAATAAGATAAGAAGCAGTCTGGATGGAAATGCACCTCTACAAATTAAGAAAAATAATAAGCAAATCCATGAAATATTTGGACTGGCTTAATTTTATTCCTTGCACATCTTTCCATTGCGCTCATTCGGAGATGGAGCAAATCCCATCTCTTTTCCAGGAGAGTATGCAAATTCCCATTGCTCGCTCCCTTTTCCTTCCTGTTTCTTCTCCTCCCCAGCGGACCAACACCCTCTTCCGCCCAATTAAGGAAATACAGCCGTTGAATATTAATAAAATTAAAAAGAAGCAAGCCCATCCCGCCACCTTCCCTCGCCACCCACGTCGAAGGAGTAGGGGTTTTAGGAGGAGTTTATGGAACGAAGTAGAATAGGACAGAGAAGCGTGGTGGTTTGGAGTGACCAATTTGCATATCTAAATACGGAATGAGCTGCCAAAAGTGTCAAACACGCCCAGACCACAAGGGTTTAATGAGGATAGGCAAAAAAGGGAGTCGTGGGTGGAGACGGAATGATGGTAGGGAGTTAGAATTTGAGAAGGGAAGTAAGGAAAGGGAGTAATACGAGGAAAGACGCAGATTGAAGGGTAGGAATATGAAATTGGCAAGCAATCGGGGAAAGGGAAAAGTGTTTAGGGGGATACAGCAGATCAAAGCGGAGCAGATCGAGTGTTTCTAACGATCCGGGTTTGTTTCCATGAACGGGGCAAAGTAACACAAATTATTTTCATTCGCCATGAATTCCTTTAAAGAAACCGATCTGGCTAATTTATGTGGCAAGGTGGTGGTTTTAAGACACGGAATTCCTGATCGTATCGGGAATTAAGATTAGTGGTGGAGGTGGGTATAAAATGTGGGGTTTATTCGGCAGAAGAAACTGATTTGGAGGAAGATAAAAAAGATGGAAAAATGTGGAATATTAACGATCCGATGAAGATAAAGAAATCGCATTAATTATACAAAGAATTTATTAATAAATGTAAGGAAGAGAGATATTCCCTCAGTTTATGGGGAAGACATTTTGGAAATGGAGATAGGCATCCTGATATACTTTGACCCAGAACTCGAAAGGAATCGATGTCATTAATATGTTAAAATAGGATTTCGGGGTGATTTAATATTCGATAAAGAAAGCATTCGTATACAGTGCGTTGATATATCCAATGCTTGTTTTACGTTAACAGATGAGAGGAACGGACCGTTGACTGGGATATCGTAGTGCCACTGTGATGACCGAATAATACAGGTTTGCAATCGCCATGAATCTTTTTCTCCAAATACGGCGACAGGATGCTGGAAATGGAATGGTTTTATTCATGCAGTCATTAGTCACCAATGATGCCATTCGATTCCGTGATGAATGGAATTAATAGTTGTATGGAAATCAAATAATTTACATTCGTGTAACGCAGTTGGAGCGAAAAATCGACCGTAATAAAATCATGGCTTATCGATGTGTGGTCAAGGCGTACATAATAGGATGAGAATATATAAATGTTGATTTAAGAATTGGACATGTTCTGGAAAATAACATTTATAAGGGTGTGACTCAAGGTAACAGACATTTAGGAGAACCTTTGCACGTAAAAGAATGGCCTAAGGCTAACTAATGCCGTGTCAAATATAATAATAATAAAGTATTTAGAATGTACAGGAGCCTCTACTTATATATGATATAGTAAATCAAATACGCCACACACAAAATATGAGAAGATAATAGGTAAACGAACGCAGAATAAAAGTGATATGAATTAAGAATCCAAATTATTATAAAAACAAAGATTGGACATTAATTAAATATTTAATATGATTTAATTATAATTTTGTTTAAAGTTATAATAAAAGTGTTCATTGATTACATGACATTATACTTATATAATTGAATGGAATATAACAGAATTACCTTAAATACTCATTCCTTTACTTTATATATTAAAGTCGGTATTCTTGTGGTTGTAAATTTTGTAACATCAAAAAATTATTATTTTTCAATTAATTACACCATAATTTACAATTGTATCTTATCTTAATCCACATCCAGGACCTTCTCATCATCGTGAACCTTACCCATTATCATCGATTTCATACCCCAATAGCATATATTGATTCCCAAGGCCAAGGAATCGCTTACGCGTTTTAAAGAATTAGTCGAAAATTGCGAAAGATCCAATATCAACAATATTTGCGGTGTGCGCTTATCGTGATTTATCTAGTGCGAAGGCTTTCGTTGTTAGCTGATTCCAATATGGGATAATATTTTTCATTATCACTTAATCGTGATTCATTGTTGAAAACTTTAGGTTTAGACCTCACAGAATGCGATTTAGCGCCAATTGTGGGTTCATTGTGTATTTAAATGCATCTTCAATGCAATATCAAATACTGTTAGATGCACAAGTATCTATTTTTTCAAATTCAGGAGAAAATATGTTCAACTCTGACCTATCACTATGGTGCAGCTGTATCTATTCAACAAACGGTATTCGAACTCATGACCTCAGCATTTAATGGGAGATACTAAATTCTCCAAGGCTGACAGGTTAATTTTAATTCAAAGCAATAAAATGTAATATTATGTAAATCGGTATTTTGATGATTCCTCATTGGGTGTTACCCCGAGTCAAGTATTCCTTAACTCCACCTGAATATGACAGACTACTAATCAAACAATAAATCAAAGAATGTTTCAGACGTCAGCGGACGCTGTCTTACAGGTTGACGACTGAAGGCCACGAGATATTTGGAACGGCGGATGTCTTGTCGAATGAATACTGATAAGTGATGGAATCAGTGGAACTAGAAACAGCAGGGACAATCGTAATCGTGGGTGTCGATTGGGTGTTGTCGGTTGAGTGCTTTTCGCGTAGGAGACTGGCAAACTTGAAGAGTGGGTGAGTAAAAACTTAACGAAAGCGTATTCAAACAAAGGGAGAGAAGTTGATGCGGCGAGGGGGAAGGCGAAGCGGGAAAAACAACGCTAACGCGATTAAGAAAGGCGCCATCTTCCCTCCATTCCTCAAAGGTACATCCTCTCATCCTTTTTCTTCCAAACAACGTTTCCTTTGTCCCCAGCCTCTATCATCGATTTCCTGCGTCATTTCTCCCTTTCCTTTTACTCATTCTTTGCCCTTTGTCTCTTCGGTTTTCATTTACTGGGAGTTGCTGCAGCTGTACTGTAATTCATTGTTGATTTACTCATTTTGCTGTACTACGTTTTTTTAAGAGAAAGTGATTCATAGCATTTGATATATTTAGTTCCTCTCCTTTCATAACATTTTAGTTATTTTTTTTAATAAAAAAATTCTTACATCCATAGTACAGTCCTGGCCAAAATTAACGCAGCACCGGCCGCTAGGATCGCTAGGGAGGTGCTGCGTTAATTTTGGCCAGGAGTGTACAAACACGGTAAAACAAATGAAAATGTTTAGTCATTATTACCAGATACCAGAGTACCTTGAGACCATTGCAGTATTGCATATGTGAACCCTTCGATGTGTAAAAGACAGGGCCTCTAAATCTCTCAAACCCATTCGTATTGCTTATTTAGAGATAATCCTATGCTACTGTTTATGACATACTCGTTTCCCTAGCAGATAATTTAACTTTCTCGAAAAAATAATAGTTTTAAAAACTGCGGCAGAGTGAATTATTAATTTTTTTCACGAGATCTAGAAAATAAAAAAAATCAGTACATGGTACGTAATTATGTCAATAGATTTTATTTTTAAATTAATTTTTAAAAGCCTCTGTCAAAGTCTGTTTCTGAGAAAGGAATTCATAAAGTAGAAGTGAATATTAATTTTTTTTTCATTGTTAAAACTGCGGCTTAAGAAATCAAGTTCTCCGATATTTTTACAAATCTGTAATAAATTCTCTCGCTTCTTCATCTTCTATGAAATATATTTTTACTGCATTTTCTAGGTCTATAACGGAAATTAGTCTAGGATTACTCTCCTGTGGCATATACTTTACAAGCCTTTTTTTCACATTTCCCTATATAATTTTATTTTTCTGCTCTTGCAGTGCTTCCAGTGTTTATTGCAATATTTTGTAACCGTTAACCTAATATATACTTTTTATGTACTTAATTAATTTATTCTTTCTAAATAATCTAGTCTGACTTTATCCTTTTTTCTGACATGGATCATTTATAAAATTCTGCTGCAATTTTTAAAGTAATTAAAGAAATGGGAGAGAAGTTGATGTCCTATTCTAAGAATATTCCAAAGTAATTTTCAAATAATTCGTAAGCATACAATTTCAAAGTAAAATAATACACTAATACAATTTCGGAATTTTCCTTCACCTTTCTTCATAATAATTGCCGTTCATGTTTAATACCCCTATCCTTCTCCCTATTAAAGTCATTTCCGTGTAAACTAAATCGGATGCGTTTGTTGGAAGACGTCTCACCCACTCCTTACGTGGCAGCCTGAATTGGTTCTTCCATTCTTCTGACGGTTCGAATTGTTTTTTTCCAAATTACGACGTGGCAGGGGGAAAAGTTTTCCGTCATTATTACGAAGTTTCTCCCCTTCATAAACTATGGCTCTCATTTACTTCCCTCTCTTTGTGCATGCAACTTTAATCATCTCTATTCTTCTTCACACTTTTCCTGTCTTCTTCTCCTCCCTTAATTATACCCCAGATAAAAAAAATTGGGCGCGTCTGTTTCCGTCCCTTCTCCAAGCGCACGTTGCATTACCATCCGGGCCGATTTTCACGGAAAGCTCATATTTTCGGACGGGAAATAAAAAAGGAGAGAGTTTCGCGACTTTTCGATTTGCATAATCGAATTGAACAAGCTCGAAAAAGGGCGTAATTCCTAACCGATTATTTTTTCGGGAGGTACAACCTTTTTTCGCCCGTCGACTTAAAAGTGGGATGGACGGCGTGTTTTTGTGCGCTCGGGGTTGGAATAATTTTACGGAAACAAAATACGGTAGTTCTGAATATATTTATCCGGCCGATAATTTCGTTCCGTTTTTTGGTTCTCTTCGACGGGAAGTTTGGCGCAATGGAAAATTTTCATACTTCGATATTTACTCAACACCCCGCTGTCAAATTCGGCGAGAGAATAAAGGATAAACTGAATATATTCGAGTACAAGCCGACCCGAATATAAGCCGATTCGCCTAATTTTATTAAAAAAATGGGAATACGAATTGGCTCGAGTATAAGACTAGGGTGGGAAATGCACTAGCTATGGTAAATTTTAAAATAAAATTAGATACCAATAGAATTACCGTTCTTGAGGCATCAGTAGGTTAATAGGAGAAAATTGACGAAGAATTGTAAGCGAGGAATTTAAAAGCCGATTGCCGACTATGGCAGACTTTAACAGCTATAACAGAACAGCTAACTTGGAACATCATCTGAGTATAAACCAAGAGAGGCTTTTTTAGTATAAAAATATGCTGGAAAACTAGGCTTATACACGAGTACTATATACGATAAATTTATCGGAATTTTTAATTAAACCGCGACTCGCGGAGACATATTTAATCGATAAAATGAAATCTATTCGAAAGAATCCATTAAACATGGGAGATTAATGGATATTCCTCGTTCCAACACATTCCTCTCTCGAAAAGAGATCTTCCCATTCGCAGTGCCCCTATCGCTCAACCTTTTTTTGTATCTCGTTCGGGAAACGCAAAAACTTCGCGATTCCAGCATTTCGCACGCGGATAAAAACGCTTAAAAAAACGCCAAAACATTGCGCGGCGCCATTCGTTAACAAATGCGTCCTCCGGATAATCCGAAAAATCAACTCCGATGTTCATTTTTTCGTCCATTCGTCGTGTTCCCCATTGGTACGTATTTTATCGGAACAAACCGCCCTCCGCATTGTCACGCTATCCTCTTTTATGTCGAGACGCACTATTTGCAATCATCGACATCAGGAGTGAACGCCATCAATAACCGGTCCCTCTGACCAGTCAGTTGTGACGCTCTCTGCTATTCCGGAAATGAATTCCCCCTCCTTATCCCCTCACGCCCCCACCTTCCTCCACATATTTACACCCCCGCGTACGTCTAAACTCCCCAGAATTCTAAAGCCCGCCGCAACGCGTACCTCTCAACCCGGCGATCCCCGCCTCTCTCCCCTTTGTTCCACGGAAAACTCGGACTACGTAACCATTACTGTTAATGCTAGTCCCTCACAATCGGCCGGATGTGGGCATTTCTTCCGAACGAATGCTATTACGAGGCAAATGAAGATAAAAAGTAATCTGGCGACACCAAAAGCAACAGATGTTTTTTTTTCACGTGTCCTCCTTTGTCTGACTTTTATTTTGAATGGACGGCCGTTCTGTCGCGTAGTTTTACGGTGGCATTCCTTTCTATCCGCAGCCGTTGTGAAAGGATGAAGTTAATTTTCGTGATTATTTTTGCGGAAATTAACGAGTCCAATGAACGATTGTTTTCTGAGGCCGCTTAAACGGGATTGGAATTACGCTCGCGTGAGCCAGACGAAAAGGGGCGATCGCATTATGTGCGGTAAATAGTTTCCGGCCTGCATTCTAGGCATTCGGATTAATAGGCGGTTGATGGGATACGAATGGTCACGGAAATGTAATTTTTGGGATCACCGCTGTGGCTTCGCTCGTTTGTAGCCGTCACTGAACTCACTTATGAAATTTTAGGACCTATAATTCCGAATCATCTTCTTCAGTCGCGTTACTGATGATTTGGCTCAAGTATCGGACAATCATTTCCTTTCAGACTTTGTTTCTCCTCTCACCTACGTCTTTATCTCCAGAACACGTTTAAGTTGAAGTTGAATATTTCCAGTATTATCGGTAATCACCGTGAAATCAGAAAGTAAAATATATATATGAAGTGCAAGTATAATTGATTCTTAATTACAAATATAGAGTTAGGACTTCTGGGAAGGTTGCTCCTTCCAGAGCCAGAACCCTGCAAAATCACCAAGCTGCACTTGATTGGCTTGTTGTTTACTTGTTAATATGTTGACTCTGAAATTGAAGGCAGAAAAGCGAAGTTGATCGAAGACTGAGCTAGAGAAGATTTTTTTATAACATTACATTTTATAAGCATCTTAAATGAATTTAAGAAACAATTCCATTTTAATTACACGTAAGAATTAATTCTCCGTATGTTAATCAAACTTCTTATTGAACGATGGGAAGGGCTGCCTGTTTCCTATTAGCCCTCGTCTCCCTATCTCCAGTTCAGGACTTAATGAAAATTTGCTTACTAAAACAATATAACCTAGCAGTAAAAAATCAAGGTTAACAGCAGCTTTACTCATTGAAAAACAAGGTCGTCATGCCTTGAAAGGTGTTTCTGCGAATCTTTCTGTTTTTCGTAATAATAATTAGTTCCTGTACTTAAGATATCAGGTCCCTTTCATCCTTTCAGAATATTATTTTCGGAAGGAGAGGAAATGACTAAGTCTCAGTTTCACAGGAAATTTTATTAAGAATCGACCGGTTTCGGCTATGGTCTAGTCATCTTCAAATGAGATGATTAGAATCACCTGAATGTGACAAGACCATAGTCGAAACCGGTCGCTTTTTAATAAAATTTCCTGTGGAACTAAGACTTAGTCATTTCCTCTCCTTCCATTATGGAGTTCATCACATCATATGTGTTTTTTTCCTTTTGTTGTTAATTAAATAACGGTAATTCTTCAATTATCATTATCTTATCATCGTTTCTTCGTTAGAACACATTCGTCAACTGTTGATTAGTACGTACCTAACGTTATAATACTAACGTCTAAAAAAGGTGTAATGAATAAATGCATCGTTTTTCTGTACTGAAACACTTAATAAATGCATAATCACCCCTTCTGTAATAGGTCGTACTGTTCTTTTTTTGCTAATCCCGTTTCTCCTCGTATTCCTCTTTGCATTTTTCTTCCCCCCGAGAGTCGTTCTCAACCTCAGGGAGGGGGCTGAGGTCGAGGCCAATGGCATCGCTGGTGAATGGGAAGACTCTCCCAGAGCACTGCTGCCCTTCGTAGAGGTGCATGTGCAATGTAAAAGGGAGGAACGGAAAGAGCTGATGAATTCCTGATGTACAGCGGCAGAGTGTTAATGCGACTCTTAACATTTTCACGTGCGGTGGTTAATGCAAATGTGGTTTTGTTGATGAGCATCCGATTGTATCCCTTCTTTCGCTCCTTCCTTCTGACAATGGCGGGACCTGTGTTGTTCAGACCGTTAATGAATATGGCTGCCCGAGAAGCTGAAAACGCATTCTCGTTTTCCCCGCTCACTCCCGGAATTATTTTTTTATCGCTCGTTATTACGCGGTTTGGAGCTGGGCTGTAACGAGGGAAAGGCGTTGAAGAGTGCCTTAACAAGTGGAGAATGAATGCGCGTTTCCATGACTTAATGTTTGCCCATTGCGGCACTTCCGCCGCCGGAAATTGTTGATGTTTCTGTGCGTCGCGACGTGGCAAATTAGCAGTTTTCCGGAGCCATTCGACGATGAGATCGATAGTTGTGGAGTAGAAGAGAAAAGGAAGATATTTTCATGGCATTTGAAGGGGCGGAAATGTTCCGATATATAATGATGCAATTTAAGCTGTTTCATTCCATTCAATCAGTAAAACCACACGCCACTTCATGGCATGCTTTACACTATTCACATCAACTCCAGAAAAGTTCAATATTTATTATTTATCTGGTACTGAGGTTTATAATTCTATCCAAATAAGGAATGCACCGGGAAATTCTAAAGTTAATTTACACAAATTTGATCAAAACCTTAATTTTCATTCGATTTCAAATAATTAAAGACAGAAAATCCATTACTTTAAGCTTCATTCAACTTAATTGGGCATTTATAACATACATCGTTACACATATTTTAACGCTACAGTGTTTAAATACAAGCGTTAGGTAAAATTTAAAATTCAAGAATTAAAGGTCAACCAAGTATTAAGGAAAATAACAAACAACGTATATCTCAATCGTATGAAACTCATAGCTTTTTTCTCTCGATTATGGAATATGTAATTAATAATTAATTATTGCTTGAGCTCAAACATAATTTTAGAAAGCCATTTCTGACCAGCAAATCAGCTTTTTTATGGCGAAGCCTCAAACCAAAGGAATGGGGAATGGAAAAGGTGGAAGAGGGAGAAGGTAAGAAAGGAAGAAAGGAGAGGGATGATATGATTCTACCCTTCGCGGGAAGCTAAGAAATAAACTCTTACAATTAGTAAGAGTTTGTAACTTTGAAAAAGCTACTCGATGTATTAAAATATACAGTTAGATCAATAGAATTTTCCCACGCAAATCCTTTTGCTGTAGAGCTATAAAGCAATAGACGAATTCAAAAATTTCCCAGTAATAGCACTATGTATACATACTAAAATTTCCCTCGTCATACAGGCAAAGTTTTCATACCGAGAGACGCACATTCACTTGATATCATAAGCTCCTCACACCCCAAAAGCAATCTTCGGAGCGATCGTCAACGGAAACTTCGGAAACAGCTCTCATTGAAAATTGCCAAAGCGAACAGTTCCGAAGATTGGCATCCGAGTTGGTTTACTCGGAGCACGAAAACAGTGGCGGAAAGCATTCAAATCCACTCGACGCAAGAATTCATCGAAATGAGTTTCTCCTAGCTTTTCAAAGTTCTTCTTGGTGCATAAATTAACGTTATAAGAAAAAGAGCTCCAAGATCCGGGAAAAAGTAGCTTTCCTCTCCCTGAATTCATTATTTTTCACCATTAACCGATACATATTTCTGCCAAAACTTCCCCCGCACAACAGGCTGCCATCTTCCCCCTCATTCTTCCGAAATCCTTGGGCGTAGCAGAAGGGGGGGGCAGGAGCATTGAATTAAATGGCTCGGGTTTTATCTCACTCCTCTCTTTTTCCTTCAAGATTTCCCCTCCCTTTATGATCTCCCTCTCTTCCATTATTCATCTGGTCCCCTTCCTCGGATCTGTCTGTGTCAGATGCCGCCACTCTGCCCCCGCTTCTTATGTTCCCTTATTCTTTTGCCGTGTTCACCCGCGGACGCAAAACCCACTGGGATCGCAAAACTCTTTCTTCTGCTTACCTCATTTCACTCGGAAGCGGAGCTTGTCCCGTGTTTCTTCGGCGGAACGACAACAGGCGTAGCGGGAGGGTGCGTACGGCTCTGCAAAAGGGTTCGCTGCCAGGTGGACGGGCAGCCTTTTTCGATGAGTCATGACGTTTGAATATTTCAAGTTTAGGCATTCGATACATGCTCTCCGATATATCCAGGGCGCCCTAAATGTTCAATGGTCTTCGTTTCTCGAAGCGATATTCCATCGAAGATGCCGAAGACTACCATACAAAAAAGGTGCCCCGTCATTCGGACGGTTCGTGCGTAACCTTCGTGTCTCCTGAACTTGTTCCAGACTGCAGGTGCTGTTTACGTTCTGCTCGACGATTTTTGTTGACTATTTTTTTGCGAAATAACTTATGCCTAAGTCAACCGCGGTAGTCGTGGCTTCTGTGGTGGCGGAGTTTTGCGAGGAGGACGTAACTCTGCCCAAAATAGATTGAGAGGAATCCGAACCTAATTATGCTGACAGTTTTTTGCGGGTCTTTGCCCTAAGTGGTGCTTTTCTTCTGCAAGAGATTATTTTTATGAACTGCTCGCTATTAACGGATATCAGATTTCATTCATTACTCCCTTATTATTCAGCCTCAGGTAAAAGTTTGTTGATTTTATTTCCTTATGTAATGTAAACTACCTTAGAAATTTCGTATACTAGCATTATAAATCGAACTGAATAAACAGAGGATAACTTGTCTTGATTTCTTTCTTGAGACGAGATACTAATAATTTATTATCACTTAACCCTGAAGGTTCTACCTGCAAGTAGAAAGTAGAGTCTCTTCCATGTAGAATAACACATATTTATTCAAATTATTTCTCATTACACTGATCTAAATTTAAATGCAGGAAGATAAAAATTTTTATATAACTTTTCTTTTTGCCATTATACATGCGCTATCATTATTTATCATGTCAACTAATTGACCACGGTATAGTTATAATCATTTGCATATCAGATAAATCAGAAGCAATGAGGCTGATGAGTTAATTTCCAATTAATTACTACCTTTGAATGTATTACTTTCATTTGGTGCTTTTCGTTCATAGTTCATCAATTAATTTAGGACCCTTTTCATTATAATTTCAAATTACTATTCTTCATATTATTTAGGTATATAAATTTACTAGTAAATTGCTTATTTGACTCCAATTAGGTAACCAAACTAAGATTTGTTTTCACTCCTTCACTACCGTATTCAGTACTTAAAACTCAGGATTTAAAATGCGTAATTCTCTTACTATATTTTTCTTGTTGTTCATGAGCTTTTAAGTCTTAGATATCACTAGTTGAGGTATATATATATATCGAAAAGATATTTTTCACAGAATATCAATGTATTTTATTGACTTATTTTTTCTCCACAACTTCTTAGAGGAGTCACCTAGAGATAAACTTAGTTGGTAGTTAATATTTGAGTAAATATGGTAGCATATGCTATGAGGAAAGATATTCTCCTCGAAAGATGCCGAAACATGGCAATAAAACCAATCAAACGTGTCCCAAAACGGGAGCGAAGTCCCTCCCCTTTCGCTAATTAATTACGCATGGATATAAACGACTCGAATTAACATAAGGGTGACACGGCCCCAAAATGGGTTTCGTCGTTGTCGAGCACTCTTGTAAAGCAAGACATCAAAATGGGCGGGTCTCCTCTCTGACGCATGCGTCCAAACTCGCATGAGCGAAAAAAGAAGGAAAAACGAGCTCTCGAAAAAATTAAGGTAATCGATATGCAGCATCGATTGGGCAGCCACAGACTGCGGACTAATGAGCTCTCTTTCACTCTCATTCCACTGAGTGGCTCACTCCAGGAAACCAGTTCGATTCCTCCCACAACTGTCCGCGCCTCTGTCGCAACTGCCATACGGCGCAGAAATGCCAACGTATAACGATGGGAATTTCTTAATTAGACCGTCCCGGTAAGGCACGAACGGAACACATTGATGGATAGCCACGATACATGAAATAGCCATTCGCGAGAAAGTGTTTTCCTCGGAAATTCAATGCCGCATATTTTAAGTGATGTATGTTAATTTTCCGTTTATTCAATTCTATGACTCTGCCATAGCGAGGAATGTTCTTATTTAATATTCAACCGTTATTTCAAGGAAGTTTTTGTTGATTTAGAATGGTTCTTCATTCTAAATCATCTTCTCTTAATTTCGTTAGTTAATAGTTGAGGCAGTTCATTCTTGTTGTTTAATGGTTGGGGACCCTTCATGTCTCCAACGCATCTAAAATTTATGAATCCGGTGATTAAACAGGGCATTGCAACGTCGGACTTTTTGCACTATGATTCTCTTGGGAAATGTCATCTTCCTGCCGCTTTCCAAGCGAAAAGTGTAATTATTCATTATCATTCTACCGTGAGGACACAGAAAATAAAATAGAGTAGTCTCTGAAAATTACTTGCTTACAAACACGTGCTCGTTGATTTAAATTTCAAGGAGGATGAAAGCCAAATGCAGATCCAAAATCCCTCTTCTATTTCTAGTGCGATTTAATAGGATTTCTGTTTTCGGAATGCTTCTCTACCTGGAAGTTAAAATTACGCTCGTGTTAGTCATTTATATGAATTAATCGTGTTGAACATGAGCTGAACATATTATACATAGTAATAATCAAATACTAAACATGAACTTCAGATGGATATCTGTGCATAAGACAAGACGTCAGTTACCCGAGAATAGGATTTATTTATCTATATGGACGTAAACATAGATTCTCATCCATCATCTCTTTGAAGAAGACAGATGACCAAAGCTTGACAAAAAGTACGGCCGCCCTTCGGACTAGGATGCAGGATGCTCTTTATACAACTGCCACGGTATCAAACACACTATACATTTTTGTGAAACATTCTGAATGGCTGCGAGAGATTTGCGCAGAAATTGTAAATTACGCGAAAGTATGATAAAAGCAAGCATTGTGTTACATTACATTTTGCGTAAATATTTTATTACAAATATTATATGATTTGTTTCACGAAAAAAGTAATTTCCAAAACGACTTGCAAGGGATCAAAATAAGGTTAAGTTTACTCAATTTATTTGGAATTTTTTCATGCTATGAGTATTTCGCTGTGAGCTATTCGAGTTTCTTCATTATACGGTATCATCCATTCTAAAATCTTAGTTTTAACTCATTCGACTTCTTTCTCGACTAATAAGTTTATATCTTTTACATTTTAAATATTCATGGTAACTTAAAAGATTATAATCAGATGTTTGCTTGTGTTTTGCTTACTCAGGGCTTTAGAAACAGAGATATAGACTGCAATAATGTAAGTCAACAACAAACAGAATTATCAATTGTTCGCGCATACATGAATCCTAGATGATGAATAGCCTACCATCAACCCTCTGGAGTATAACCTTCTCAAAATGGCAAATGAGTAAACTTTATGACTAATAGGACAGAGTGCCAGGTTTCCTCTTCCTCATCGCGTACCCAAAGTAGAAAACCTGATCACTCACCGTCATTGATGGCATTAGGGAAACTATATTTATTTCCTCTGTCATCGAATAAAAATCACGAGTCATTCCTACCGTGCAATCTCAATACTTTTCCCACAAGGCTTTTCTACGCATCTCTTAGCAAGACTAGCTCAACACGATTTCCCTCTTAGCCGTGTCACAACATCCTTCCACCCAATCTCTCCGCGCACTCTTTTTTATTGTGACGCTTTTCTCATAGCAAAACCCGCAACTGGTCCCATTCTGTGGCCATCCCTCCTGTCAGTCAACTCCTCCACAATCTCCTACGCCGCCCCTTCAATTCCCTGAAGCGCGCTTCCCTGGCCCAGAACCCTCCTTATAAGGCATCTCTTTAAGAAGAATTCTAGCGGAATGAACCCGGGACCTATTCTGTTGACTCGTATCCGCTCAAGGATAAACACAAACTAACGCCGCTGTTTGCACTCGGGCAATTATCAGATGTCTGTCTACATGGGGTCGTATTGTGAAGGCCTCCAACGGCGAGTACGCCTTTCGGACCTAAGAAGCTGCGTTACTGTTGAAAGGGCAGACAGAGTCTATGGAGGAATGGATTTGAACAAGATAAGATGCCTCGGTTCTCAAACACAACTCCCTGGGGCGAAATCAGGTAGGGGAAATGAAGATTGTTCTCTGGAGGTTCTCTTTTACCCCAAATCCAGAGGTCTTGGATGTTAACTGTGATGCTTTCCCCTCGGAGAGGGAAAGAGAAAGCAATATGTCATAATGAAATTCTTTCCTAAGGAACGACGCAGCGAAAGACTTTTGTCACCTGGTGATTAAAAATCAGAAGGCGATGTAATAAATATTTAAGTGATTCACTGTTGAGCGGACACCTGTGATGCAGAATGAGGATTCCTTATCATGTGACTTCCTCAAGCCGCCGTGAGGGTGACTGTTTTTCGAATCCCTTGGATGAGTTATTTGGCACGGAGCCTGAATATATATTTCCAGTGTTATCACTTGCGCGGTTGTCCTTAAGTGCACGTCTTACATAAAATAGGGAAATTTAAATTGATGTAAATATTAATTCAGATATTGACAGCTACAATTATTTATAGCAAAACTGCAGTTATGTTAATAAATGACATGATGTACACATAATTTTTGGAGGACCCATAAGCTACCGTAAAAGAATTAAAAAGTTAATTTGTTGCTTTAAGACTGCTAAGTTTTAAAAATGGCGAATTTAAACGATATACAAAATTCTCTAATTTTGCTGATACTGGTTGAACGATTAGTGAAAACTAGCGACACTAGCGACAGGAACTCGAACACAGGTCTCCCACTTTCCAGTCAGGTGTTCTAACAAACTAAATTAACGTGTCAAGTCCCTTCTCACCTTGGGAGAAGTCGCACGCTTCCCTGTACTAAGTTAAATTTCGTTTCAATCGTTTTGCTGACACTCTTTCGTTCCACGGCTAAATATTATAAGTTCTTTTACTACTAATTAACTTATACCTCGGTAAGAAAGCTTCTTCCTTGAATGTCAAAGAAATATATATTTATATAGGAGACAAAGAGAAAATATAAAGAATAAACCTTTTTTAAATAAAAAGGGCTGGTAAACGGAATTGAAAACATTTGTAAAGGTTTTTACTGTAGCTAGAAAACTACGAACTTTCATTCTTCGTACTGTTTCGTGAGGAGCCATTTCGTCTTGAAAATGTTTTTTCCTTGAGTGCATTAATACCAAGGAAATTAAGAACTAAAAATATATACATTTCGTTATTTCGGCATAGAAACTTATGAAAGAAAACCCTTTTTTCTATTCACACATATTTTTTGATTCTGTTTATAAAAAATGGTTGATGTATAAAAAACATAAACATTTAGTACATTATTATTGGTTATACTGTAATTATATTTATCATAAAGAACATAACTCGAAAGCTCCATTTCCGAAATCATCACTTTTGTATTTGAAAAATTATCTTTCTAAAATTGGTAAATATACAAAAATCCTTTGAAATTAATTAAGAAATATCTGCTTACTCTCATGATAAATTTCGATCCTTCAATATTCGTAACACAATCATCAAGTGAGGTTTACGTTGATTCCAACAAGAAGAAGAGATGTTACATCTCTGCATTCTTGAGGTTGGAAGAAATGTGCGTCCCATGAGTCCCTTTTCCCTCGCCCTTTTGTGCGAAAGAAATCTCATTCTTGTGCACCTCTTTTTTTGTGCGTGTCGCTGACCCTCCCACTAACCCTGTCCACTCCAAAAAGCTTCCGTCTTAGCCCTCTGCACAACAAAAGAGTCGAGAGGCGCTGGGGGAGGGAAAAAATACATATCATCCCTCCCACGAATCAGTTCGTCTTCTCCCCATTCCCTCCTCCACCATTATTCCCTTCTTCCCTTGCTCCTTCCCGATTCACCTAACTCTTGATTCCTCCGATAGAGGGCAGCAAAGTGCCGCTGGCGCCCGTCCAACAGGATTCGTTGTAATGCGTCTCCGAAACGCCTAATTTGTCAACCGTAGTTTACTCATGCGTGAGCCAACATTTGTACATAAATGGGCAAAGAAAATAGAGAAAAGAATGGGCATGTTTTACATTCTAACCGATGATTAGAATGGATTCCAATTGGAAACAGGAATATTTAATTCCTACTCGAACTCTCGGGATTTCAACAGAATACCATCTTCACAATTCTCTTTCCGAGCCAAGAGAATTAAACGTAGGAGATAAAAGAGGCAATAGATATGGCGAGAGTTGTTAATCCGTCACGTATTTATGCGAAAAGCAGGCGTGCAGCAATTGAAATGAAATATGGAATGTTTAACATAGCAGAACGGAAACTGAAGTAGGAGGAAAAACGTCGAAGAAAGGTTTTTACA
Organism: Sympetrum striolatum; assembly: GCA_947579665.1. NCBI lineage: Eukaryota > Metazoa > Arthropoda > Insecta > Odonata > Libellulidae > Sympetrum > Sympetrum striolatum. The sequence continues at coordinate 96,361,829 of OX388341.1, read as the reverse complement.
TAATTCATCTTAACGTCATAACCCACCAACTGTCATCATAAAATTTTACGTTTTAAATAAAACCACACAAATACCTACTTTCGTTACTAGATTAATATGCAAACAATAGCTTGAATATCGGTAAAACATCCGTGACCATGGAGACAGAAAATAGTAATGCGTAAAACGAATTCTGAAGAGAAATTATGAAGAGCCTGAATGGGTCCTCGAGAGATTCCATGAGTCCTTCAATCAGCGCAACTTAGAATAACAATGCATTCTAAGAGTTGTTGAGTGGGGTGTAGCGATGGGAACACAGCCAAATATATTCTGTCTTCGCGGGTTTTCCTCATAATGACGGCATCTCCGATTTAAAATTCTAATCTTTACTCACGATAATATGCCATTATAAGTCATTTGAAATCATTTATCTCAGATGAATACACGTAAGAGTCTGAAAGGATCTAAATATATTTTAATACGTAATTACGATATTCTAATCCTAAACCGCTTTCCTTGAATAATCCTCAACTACAATGTCTCATACTATATTCGATTCTACTTTGCTAAGTACCAAACACGTTACGTTTATTTGAAAACAAAACGATTTCCATTTAAAAATTCACTGGTGTTAATTAATCAATAAGTAGCTTCCCTACTAATGATTAAATCAATCATTTTCAGGGATTTTCAGGGAGTTAGTAGTCGTGAGTTGATACTGCGAAAGAGGAATCCAAGATTTTTTTTCGTTGAAATCAAGTCACGAGTTATTTTAACAGCTTTTGCAATCACTTTTCTTTATTTACATTAAACTATGTGGAGGGAAAACATTAAATGTCTAGTATCGTACTCTATAGTTCATAGTCCAGCAGCTTACAGTCACTCATAGTGAAATAATGAAGTGAAGTAATTATATAATATATGTAATTTTATCTATTTAGACGATTTTTAACGCTTACTGAGATTCTACGTAAGAAATTATTGCCAAATCAGAATTTTAAACCATAATTTTTATCTATAGCTGTGCCCAAAGTAACAAAACCTGAAGCTGCTCATTGAGAAGAAAATGAACGCTTACTTCTTTTCATCGTGTGCATAAAGTCTCCACATTATGGCACTCCCATTCTCAACAGTTAATCAGTCTTACCTGGAATTGAAACTGCTCTTAGAAAATTCTGTTGTGTATCTTTTTATTCGTACGGTGTTCGTAAGCGTTAATCGTTTCTCACGTTCTCGATCCACATCAGAGATATTTCCTTTCTTCTCGGGATATTATTTTTTCTAAACTTTTTTAATACCTTAATAAATGAATCGAGCAATATTTCAATTTTACGAATATAATCACATATGATGAGAGTCTTTCTTCGACGTTAGTGGAGTTTCCCTCATTCTGTCATAAAGTGCTTCATAAATAATTACTTGCTTTTAATAATTTATAAATCATGGGATTCAAGCAAGTTTTTTCGAAGATACAATAGGAAGGTTATCGTAGAATCATCTTAATCTTAATGTTAAACAAAAATTCGAAAAAATATAAGTTTCGTGGCAGCAAATGATTGAAGCATTAGCTCGATAGCCAAATTAAAACTTGATAGCGAAATTCCATTCTAGCGGAATAATCATAAATAATCTCTTTGAAAAGTAAAAAAGGCATATCATATAAACCCGCAGCTGATCGTTAAAAATTGAGTGAAAAGTACTTATTGTGACGCAAATCTAATCCTCCCTCCTACCTTTTCATGGAGGGTTACACCAGTGGAAACGATCTCTTCAAATGCGCTGACTTCCACTTCACGTGCGAATGCTAAGGTCGAAATCATATTCTCCTCTTCGTCATAAATGACGTAATGACTGCATTTCAGGACCTTAAGAATGTCGGTGGCAATCGCATTCACTGTGCCCCCCTCTTGCTTGAGGACCAGCTGCCATACCGTAGTCCTGATTTCCTGCAGATCACTGCCCCGAGCATTATCCCTCTCCCCTATTACCGCTAAAAGTATAAAATCCATACCAGTCGGAGACAAAAAAGTATCACTCCCCCTCATACGGGCTCATATTTTCCTTTCCCCGAACGCCATTTCCCCTTTCCGCCGTTTCACCCTCAATTTTATGCCTCGACCTCCTACCGCGTGAGTGCCCGAACCAGATGCGTGTCTGCGATGGAGTGAAGTGCAATCGGGAGAGGGCACAAATGCGATTGGGAGGAGAGGGGGGTGCGGTCCACCCCTAGGGCATAAGACGAGAATATCGTCCGGCAACGGACCATAGTGTTCCAATATATGCAATGAGCGCCATTATAACCCAATCTATCACCTCCTGGGAGTTAGAGTACCGTCCACTCACTTTCCGTTGGGACTGCTCCATTCCATTCCGACTGCTCCCAACGGCGCTGATATTTTCTTCTCTATTAGTCTTTCTCTTCATTTCCTTTCTCCCCATCCCGTCCACTGCATCGAGAGAATGATTCAAACGTGATGCAAGCCTATCGATGATTCACAGTGACACGCCACATGGCTTTAATTCAATATGCGGAGTGATTATAGTTTACGGAGGTGATATTAGCGGGCAATCGTCTGTCCTAGATGCTGTTAAACTTCCGTGGTGGCGGAAATGAACGATTACTAGTCTTATCGGAGCAAACAGTTATGACTCTCCCACTAAAATGATGAAAGTCATAATGCGAGCGTCAGAGCTATCTTTATGATCAAACGACCTCCAATCATTATTTAAAAAGAGGTTTATTGCAAGTATTCCTCTTTTTAATGGACCCCTTCCTAAATTATTTAAAAATTATATATTCCCCACCTTTATATGGTTTTATGATTACAGCTTTAGCAAAGTAAGACCAAATGTCGGCCGTGTAAATTTACTCATCCCTTTCCTGTGTTTTCTGACAAATTTTCCGCCTGTAATCTTCGTAGTTCCTTCTTTCAGTATCCCCATAAGGACAATTGTATACGTCAAGCAAGGAAATTATATACATAATTTAAGAATTTTCTACATATCTCAGTCAGTTTTATAATTTAATCAAGCTAATCTCATATCATATTCCAAATTAAGCATCATTGGGTTGAAATTTTAATATATGCTCACATATGAAAGCTGTAAGGTGAAAAATCAAAATTTAGTTCTTTTTCCGTTAAACTTTTTAATTAATTTCTATTCAAAATTTCGTTATTGATTTTTTGTAAGGTTTGTGAGTCATATTGATTTTTCATTAAGTCCTATTTTCTACATAATTGCTTCTTATTTACCACTCTGTAATAAATAATAGCGGTAAATGAATTAAAACGCATTTTGAAATTAAATGATGTACCATTGAAAGGGAAAAAATAATTTAATTTAAATTAACTATTTAATCACATTATTAAAATTGGAAGAAAAGGTTGGTAATCAAGTATAATGATACAAAAGTTCTTACTTGTTATTCATAAAAATACAAATGTTGCTATTTTTATAGTGACATAAAGATAAACATTTAGCCATGGTGGGCCACAATTATTCCATGTAGAAATTTGTTTGTCTACGGATGAATTCATTTTCGAGTATAATTTGTCCCTTTGTAGCGAATTTGGTTTAGGTTGAGTATTCAATCGATTTACTGAATTTTACGTATTTATACCAAATTTATTGTAAAATAATTAGATTGTAGATTATATTGGAAAGCTCTCTCCTCTCGTTCACTTTATTATCATTCATTCTTTCTCCTAAAATTCTATTCTTGTTTACTCCTCTTCCATTCAGTAGAAGTCCTCCTCATGCGATTATTTTTTCACTATCGTACGATTCTCCTACTCTCGAGAATCCAGCCATTGATGTGCACTGACTACCAATCGAATCCGTCAAACCGATCAACCGGAAGTTCATAAATTCAGAGCTGCCAACCTGTGGCAACGATCCAGCCCCCTCTACATCAGTATGTATGGAAATTGTAGTGCATTGAATCCTATACCTCCTGAAACATTCAGAGGACAACGATCTTGATACTGTTCGAAGAAGTTTTCATTATACTATGTAACCTTCTGAGCAAGTCATCCATTGCCTCACAAGATTAACGGTGTTTTTTTCTAGCAAGTTGGGACATTGATTTAAATGAAACGCTAAGTGTTAGAGAATGCAAATGAAGGAAGAGAAGCATGGTAGTAGAGATCACATTGTATCGATTAAGTTATACAAATCAAGCTTTGACAATTTGAATAGTAAAAATACACTTGGAAAATTAACTTTATTCTATCAAGATTCCGTAAAGATGTAAAATTTTATTACAATATATTGCTAGGATCGCTTTCTTCGGTTACTTTCTTTGTGACATGCAAATTCATCAGTAAATGTAAATAATCATCTGACAGTCATCATTTAATCTGTAACTTCAGATTTTTACCGCAACAATTTATTATGCTTTGCTTCTGGGGTCTTTATAAATGAAGATGTTTCACCTCGGTTAACTATTTTAGTACAAAGTTTTACTAACGTAAAGTAGTGCGAAAATAAATAATAATTATTGATGTCATGATATTTATGAGCAATTTCTGTGATTTTGTTCAACCATAATATAGAAACAAATATTTTAAATGACTTTTAAACTTTCGATCTTGAGTTTTTTATAGAGATCTACTCCGGGTAACACGATACTCTTTGATGGGAATAACAAAGGGATTCAATAGCGTTGAAATAAGCTCATCAATCATGTCTCAAGATGTGCTCAACAAGAGATTTCAATGATTCGAAAACCGCAGTCCATCAAAGCAACAGCTTCGAGAATTGGCGTAACGAAGTCTCCAAGTTTGCCGACAATTGGGCTGCGGGCTGACCCTCTTAAGGCCTTTTAACCCCTCCCCCAATCGGCTTCTGACCTTTCTTCGCCCTCGGCCCCTATCTCCGCTCATTTCCCTCCTTCCATTGCAGTTAAGTGCAGCCGAGACGGGATTTTTTCAGACGAGAGAAAATGCCATCTCCGATGAGGGGGTGCCATTGGCCCCTCTCCCCCTTTAATGCTCGATTTTTCATTGCTCACCCTTTCACCGATCCCAAATCCCACATCGAGTTTCATTGTGCCCTTCGAGTACGTCTGAGTGATCCCAAACATCCGAATCCGACCTCAGCCAAAACTCATTAAACCGCGACTCGGGAGAATTTTCACTTCTCTCTTCTGTGTTCGCGAGGGCATTTCGACGCTCATACCTGCCTTTATGCCTCCGGCGGCAAAATGGGTGTGGGAGGGGTTAGGAATTGGATGGGGGCGGAAGAGCACAAAAGGGAGTGTCTGAGCACTACCGCCTAGAGAAGGAGATTTGGAAGGTTTAGTTGGATGGTCGTGTATTGGATTCTCTTTTTGCAACTTCTGCCAGTTTTTATTTGTCCCTTGATTCTGAGTTACACCGAAATATTACCTGCTTATTATTCTAAGGTAGTGAAATTTATGAGTTACTTTAGAGAGTGAAATATTATAATGAAGAATTTATTTAAGATGCAACCACGAGGGTAAATTTACCCAGTGTTTGTAAGGTTATGACTCTCATTGAAATAAAAACGAGCACACAATTTTTTCACTAAGTCTTCAGTAGAAAATCTCATGAAAATGATTGTACTTGAGGAAATATTCCAGAAAAAATATTTAGTTGCATCAAATATCATTTATTTACTTAATAAAACAATTTAATTCGAAAGCGCTGGCATTTAAAAAATAATTCTTCCCAAGAGCACCATCAGATATTCTTTGAGTCTATCGTATCAAGGTTACGCGATAAAATGAAACAGTTCATTATATTGCTTTTCAATTTCTGCTAAGGCTATACAGTTAAATAAAAATAAATTACTCTCATATTGAAAGTAATTCAGAGATTAAAACCTGCTTTTTTGTTTTGCTGGTATTTGTCCCTTTTTGAAAACACTTCCCTGGACTAATCAATGTTTAATTTACTCTTTAAATGAGATAAAACTCAGGAATTAGAGAAGATGTTGTTAATTCCTTTGCTACTGGAGATGATTCTCAAGGAAAATGCGAAGGCTTCAGATGATATTTATTATTCCACTTATTGTACCAGTTCTCTCTAATTTGGAACTTTTGTTCTTGTGTTATTTCAACTTAATATTTCGACTATAACGAGATATAAATGACTAAAATATCAGACGCTGTCCTAATATCTCTTGTAAGCTATGGGGGAGCAACTAGAACACTTTAGCATTGTTTTTATAAATATATAAGTCATCAATAACTAAATTATATCTATAGGATAGCTGTGAAATTCATGGGGTCTACAGTTAAATAGGGTGATGAATGGAATGTCTTCGTAATTTTTTTTCTCTGGACAGTAAATGAATTATTCCCGTTTAAGAGGTGTTTTTTATCTTTTCAATTCATAGCGGAGACTTGCAAAGAATCACCATGCAAAAATCTTTCTAGTTTTACTTTACATTGCTATTTATACTCAAATTAAGTGATCTTAAGTCATCATTTCTTCGTTAGCTTTTTTAGGCATGTTTGCTGAATCGCGTTCATGCAAATCAAAATTGGCTGGAATCCAAGAATACTCACTCATTTACTCATCGAATTCGATATTTCAAGAAGGATTGAGTAAGTGAGGTGAGGCTTTCTTGACATTTGCTTTGAAGAAAATGTAAATATTAATTCGAAGGAAAAAATACAAGTACTTGGTTACTTGTGCAAATGACACTTCTGTTTCAGAGTTGCAAGTACTAGTTAAGTCACTGTGGTTTCTCTCTTGTGAACGCAGTTACAATTTTAAATAATATATGAAGTTCGATCCATCCAGCCTTTGGCAACTCAATTCGAGTATCATTATTTGTATCGTTGAATGTGCTTATACAGGCATTTTGCAAGTGGACTCCCTCCGGGAATCGAATCCCAGACCGCTTTCAAACTCAACTCGACATTTTCATTGCTTCCTTATCTTTGCCAAATTTTAAGAATAAAGAGATCGACAACGCGATCAAACAAGCACAAAAATAATTTAATTAGATACAGCCTTATTTGAAGTTTTGTTATCCGTTAAATAATTTCGTTTTATAAGAATAAACGCTCAATCGATTTTGCGATTCAAAATACTTTCATCAAATTGCGCCCTCCACTTCTGCACCGATAAATCAAACTCGTCGGAGAATAAAAGCGTACGACGCATGAATAATCGATGTGAACTCAGATGATAAATTTCCTTGCAGCTTCTACTTTATGAAGGAGTAGACTCCTGAATCCCAGAAAAATGGAAGTTTTGGAGCCGATGGAATGATTTCATTCCCCTAAACCGCTCCTCCGATACAGGTCGCTTCACGTTTCATCTTTTTTGGAAACTCCGACGCTTCCTGAAATTTCCTTCTCCTCTTTCCTCCAGGCGTCAGACACAATAGCCCTCCCACGAGCATCCATTTAGAAGAGACGACGGCTATATTCCTCCTCGGGCAGGTGCTGCGAGTGGACCATTGCGGGCAGCTGTTGCACAATATGCGTGGCGAAAGGTACGAGTCACCGCGCCTAGGAGTCCTCCACGAACCCACATACTTAACCTCTTTCATATTTCTCCATAAAGGAGACCTCATATCCAAGTCCGTGCATTCGGCCGAGATTGCGGAACCGAGGATCTTAGGAAAACCGCGAAGTGCAGGGACTGAAGGGACGCGTGCAGAATTCTGGATGAGCGCTGAGCCGAGTTAGAAGTTTTTTCATTCGCACGTGCGCTGTATCGCACAATGGAAAGCCCAGAAATGAGATTAAATTGGAGGGAAATTGTGAAAGTTAGATGTGTGAAGCGCAGCTGAAATTCGAGAATTTTGCCGTTATCGTGCTCTCCGTCTGAAAGTGCAGTGCTTGTGGAGTGAACAGAAATTATTTTATCTCTAGGAGAAAATCATCATCGAAGTGAAATAATTTCATGAGGAAGAACATGGTGTTTGTATTTACGCATTTTCAAATTACTTTGCCGATTTGTTTTCTCAACAACTGGGTAGATAGAAAAATATGATAAACTAGTTTTTACTTCTCTTACGCACCAATAATTTCAGATACTGAGAGTGACTGATTGGCGTTGCAAATCGAAACTAAAGAGGTAAACCTTTTGCTTAGCATAGCTTGAATTCTAAGAAATTATTAATTTTTACAAACTTCTACAAAACAAAAAATCTGATGTGGCCAGCACATGACTTTCTCCATACATAAGATGTAAATATTTATCTACGACAGTAATTTCGAACTCTATATTCCATCTAAACTTGGAAGATGAGTGATTAATTTATATATTATTATCTTTTACGTCACAAAAATTATAAATAATGTTTTTCGGGACATGCTCGATGAAAAACGATGAATTTGGCCTTTCGCCCATAGAGCCCAGAGCGCCCGCAAAGTACATAATCAGCAACTTCCAGTTTATCAGTATTTCATGAATAACTCCTACACAATCAGTGATACAAAAATATGTTTCAACCAAAAGTTATAGTAAATTACATTTTCTAAAACATTTATAAATAATAGTATTTACCTAAATATCATATTTATGGAGATATTTTGACAACCGGAAATGAGCTTTGAAGAATGAAGCTCAACTTCCGGTTGATAGATTTACTCAAAAAACTAATCAACTCTGACAGCACACACCACAGTACTATAAATGAAGTTTGGTATTGATACGACTAATAGTTTTCACGTTAGAGCGCCCACTATCACACACACACATACACACACACACACACACATACACACAGACATCATTCCGAAAATGGTCAAAACGTGTTCTAGGGACCCTAAAACATGTATTTCCGTTGAAATCTCGAAGTCGATTTTTTTCATGAAAACAATACTTCTCTATACTTCGTATATGGAGAAAGTAATAAGTTCAAAATTATGGCTACTGAATTTGACGTCAAATTGCCAAAATTGGGTAATCAAGAGAATACAATTATTAATATCTTTAGAAATTTTTCAGCGGATATTTTGACTGAATTATCTCTAAAATATCACATACAAAGTGTTGATAGCTGAAAAAGGCATCTCAAGTACTGATATCATGCTTTCATAATGAACTTCGTCGAAGTTAGCATTAATAACAAGAACAGCTGAAATGTCTCATATTATGTCTCTACTGCCTGTTTCTAATTATATATGACGTAGTCTATGATAGTCAATTGTAGGTTTTTTACTTCCCTTCATTCTTTGAACAAAAGAATATGCATGTTGTGACCGTTGTAATTAATGATCAGGTGAAGGACGACTGTAAATTCTTTTATTATGATTTAATTTAATAATGTCTGTTACGCATAGCAAATATAATGGCATATGTTAAATTACTTAGAATGTTTGAAACATATCTCTATTGTATCTCTCTAAAAAGGAATGTGCAATTCATTAATATATTAATTAATATATTAATTAATATATTTAAGATTTTTGGGTTCTTTCAGTTTCACGGCCTCCTGAATTCTATCCTTAATCCCTTTCAGTTTTATGCGACCGTATTTGGAGGATTCAGAAGAAATACTAATCTTACAAACATTCCCATAACATAAGATTATCATAAGACAACAAATTTGTCATCGGAATTATTTTCAATCAAATTCAGATAGTTAAACAATTGTTCCTGTGAAATATCCAAAGCGCTATCTGTAAGATTGGCGGAAATAGTTTTCCTTTTGTTTGTGACTACTGGAAACAAAATTTTATAATTCGAACAGCAGGAAGATAAAATGAGACTGTTTAGAAATTATATATTGTCTAATCGTTGTATTCGTATATTTGTTTTGTATTTTTGAATGATTGTATTTTGTATGTAATCAAATCAGAATATTTACAATTTAGCAGTCAGTACAATCAAGTGTTTGTTTATGTCAGACAACAAGAAAGATCTCGAAAATCTATTCTCCAGGAAGGTATATTTCGCTTCTCGGACTAGGATTGAAAACCAAACGAGTGTGAAAAACGTTGAAGTGTTTCTTGCACAAAAGACGCTCTCCGTTGAATGGAAAGCAGAAATCAAGCATTCTGCCATTTATCCGTTCCATCGAATTTTCACTCAGCAGTTTGCCACTTTATTCCGATTTCCCTCGGTTCAATCGACAAGTGGATTAAAACGCACTCTCTTTCTCCAACTCTAAAAAGGAAGAAACAGCCTCTTCACCTCTATTAACTGTGCGCAACGCCTCTTACCCAGCGTACTTCCTCTCTCTGATCCATTCCGATTCCATTCTCGTTCTTAGCGACTGAAATGCCTCACGTCCATATCTTAAAGGCGTCGCATTACGTTTCCTCTCTTCAACTGCGAATGAGATAGGCTAAATACCCCCATTTTCTCCTTACTTTCCATCCCACGCCTTTTTATCCTCTTCTCAAGACATCCTCAACCTGCACCCCTTATAACCCTTTTTTCCACTTACCATTTTTACCTAAAGTCTTTTACATTCGATTTATTTCGTTTTTGAGCCCACGCTTTCAAAACATTTTGAAGGATTTGAGTTTGTCGGGAAATATTATGAAGAGATAAACCAATCTTTATTATTCTGTTTATCATTTGTATTACAATTTGTGAAAAATTGGCCTCAATAGCAGAAATCATAAGCTTCAAGTTTCAATTTGCTGATAAATCTATATTTTGACGAGTAAAGGTAGTCCACAGACAGCAACTAAACATTTAATTTAATTTAATATTCATTATTAAATGTTTCTTCTAAAAGATCCTATTTTAGGCATCTGATCTAAGATATATACATTGTACATTGTAACTTATTTTATATGAATATGAAAATGTAGTTTAATACTTGATGATTTTTAGTGTGTTTTTGTTGAATTGAAGTGTATGTAATGACAATATAATATATATATAAACAAAAATTTCTCAACAAAAATAAACATCAATTTATACGAATGACGACGATTTAGTACAAGATTATTGGAAAGGTTATTAGGTGGAAAAAATAGAGAACAGTTTCATAAAGAAAAACACAAAACTGTTACCTTTAAAACTGTTTGACTTCTTGGGAACGATTTAGGTTGACTGATATTTTATGGTAGGTACATAGAAGGAATTATACAGTCGTGTCGTTTACATGCTAAAAAACAAATAATTTTTCTAGATATTTAAATATGTTGTGTTCTACATTCAACCGTCAGAATCTATGGAACTTACTGAAAATAGGGTTTAAACAAGTACTTAAGTCTGGAATTTGGAGTTCACTCTGCTGGTTCGATTTTTTTTATAAATAACTATCAAAGTTATCTTGAATTTTGTATTGATTGTGAAATAATGAACTTTTGGGTAGAATCTTTGCTAAGGTATAGTTTGAGGAGGAAATTCTCTCAGCGGAAGCAACGGTAATTCGTAGAATTTTACTCGCACTCTTCCTTGTGTAACTAACTGTCAACACATCACCGAAGTAGCTTTTCCCGTATATTGTTACAATTCTAGAACTAAGTTACAAGGATTCATTTTATGATAACATCAAATATATCAAATGTGCTACTAATTTTGAAAGGATTTTGTGGATATGAATAAATTTAAATTCTTAGACTTTCTAACAGCGTTAATATAACCACATTTGGAATTGCAGTTAACTATTTGTTTATATATAAATTTTGTTAAATAAATATAAAAGGCTCATTTGCTTAAAAATTGTTGGGACGTTGAATTATTTGTAATATTCGATTATTTATTCAGCATAAGGGAGTATTGCATTAAATATATTTTAGATGCACTGTGTTTTGAGAACGTGTGGTATAATCATGACGGTAATATACGTCTCGATTTCCTGTGATATATACACCGTCGTCTGCCTGACAATCTGTCTGTCCCATTGCCCTCACCCACACAATGCCTCTTCTTCCACCCTATTTACTTTACCCTCCTATACTTGAAGTATAACCCTCACTTCCTTCCCCTTTCTTACCTACTCCTTTCCATGAGGGCGACAATGCAAGCTGCAGGCGTAATTGTTCTCCCCTCACGGCAATACCTCATTCAATCACTCCGCAATCCATCTGTCCCATTCATTCCCTTTCATACGTCTCTGTCAACGCTCTCGTCCCCAATATGGGCAATTCCCATTCGCACTTTCGAATGTTCTGCCACTTCTGTTCCCGCCACTGCCCGTTCTGCTCCCTGAATGAGCGGCGCAGGCTCTTCTGCTCCTTTAGCAAGGGGTGCGTCGTTTCACTGCTTCCCGAGTGTGGGCAGCACAGTTCGGCGCCACTCTTACCGCCCTTTGGCGCCGCTCTAAAGCAAAAAGATGTACTCGTGGATCGCGATGTCAGCCCGCCGAAATCAAAATACCAACGTCTTTTATTTGTTTACTTAATGAAATCCAGAAAGAGCCCATGGCCATAAAAAAGATATTACAACAGACAAATATAAATTAATATCAGCAAGAACAATCGATAAATTACATAATCAGGATGGTGAACAGAAAAAGAAGAAAAAGGACGGTGAAAATGCATCCTTCACTGATGAAATATCGTTTTAAACAACAACGACTTAAGTATTTTTAGTTCAATCCACGCTGCTGATTATTTTCCCGATTTATTTTGTTTCTTGAAGTTACAAGATAAAATATTTTATTTTATGCATGCATTTTTTTAAGCTTATTCTCTCTATAATTCTCTATTTATCGCTCAGAGGTTCTTTATCACCAACTCCTTCCTATAATCCAAATTTAAGAGAGCGATCAAAAGTAGGCTGCATAGAGATATACCAAAAAAGTATGATAAGGGTCGTCGAATCTTTGTAATGTCTCAACATGGCCCTATCAGTTACGTTGAATACTTGTCTTTTATAGAGAAACAAACTTATAAATAGTACATATTCGATGTGAAATCAATTAAAATAGTTAAAAATATACGTACCTACTGTTTTCTATAGTTTCTTTAAAGTAAAATGCTACTATAAATATTTCAAAAAATCCATTTCCGATGTAAACAACTTCAAGAGTTCAACTTCAACTTTACTATCTAAGCGTGCAAGTGTAATATAGTATCAATATCATGATTTAGCTATTACATAGATAATATTTCATTTCCAGAAAAATGTTCGATTAAATAAAAGAAACCATTTCTCAATCGACGAAACTCCTTGAAATATAGTTTGGATATCCGAAAAAATAAGAAAAATAAAATAAAATTTAACAATGATTATATTTATTAACAAAACCGAGTGAATATTTTTGAATTTACTTATTGATGAGTGATAAGGTGATAAGCCACTGAATTAATCCGCTTACCACCTGAAATGTTACGTCATTCCAAGTATACTATTGCTTTATTTGCATATAATAATAATATTTTATTACTTTTCCAATTTCAAAGATGTCTTCTATTATTGAGATTTCGTTTTTGATATTGTCGACCTGGCCAGGCCTGAAGATGTAAGTCCTCCTACGAAACCGGTGGCAAAATAAAGTATCCTGTGGAAAATTACCAAGTGTCTCATTCTGTGTCTTAAGATTCGTATGACATTTTCTGACGTTATTTTGATAACCACGTCCTCTATGTGATATCCTTAACTATGGATTATGTAATAATACTTTATTAAGTACTTTATCCAACCCTTATAAATCAAAATTCAAAATATAAGGAAATCATTAATAATCAATATAAGATTATTATTATTGAAATACGAAGTATGTAACTTTTTTATGCAAGAGTTGAACATTTTCAAATTAAATTCACCATTATTACATTCAATAGAAGAGCCAGTTAATAAATCCACTCATAAAGAATTTCAGTTGTATCTCATTTATAGAAATTGGAATAAACTTAATTACCACTTCTTATTCAATGTAAAAATTAGGTCAGCAGTCTTTCGTTTTAATTATATGACCTTGTTCAAAATCTGAACGTATCATACCAAAGTCATATCAAAAAATATATCTTACGTTATTACAAAATTTTCTCTTGCAAGTTAAGTGCTAAGAGTTGCATACGCATATTAATTAATTATAACAGAGCACGACACGGTCATCAATTATCAAATCCAATTAAGCACCACGTGAATGATTTAAAAATCAGTTATTAAAATATATCGTTCCAAATCAAACGAAAATAGAATATTTTCGGTCACGATTCCTCATAGATTAATGAAACAATCCAAATCAAATGAAGATTTAATGAAGAATAATGATTACCATTAAAATTAAATTTCGGTAAAAAATATCGCACCGAAATTTAACATTGATATCCCATTCATAAAAAGTCAGTGATTAATCATCGTACGATAACGTCGAATTCACAAACGTATTTTTGATCATAAAATTTTAAAATCGTAATTTTACCTTTTAAAACCCTGTTCCGCGTGGCTAAATTATTTCCAGGGGAATGTTGACTGATCTGTAGTTATTATTTCCACCGAAAGAAAATTAAAAATTTATTGATCATAATTACGGCTTGGAAATATTATATCTCATATCCAATATATAGTCATGGAAATATAAATTTCATAGTTCCTTTCAATGACTTAAATCTCTGAATTTTCATTCCTGAAGTAAAAATTCATATCACTCTCATTGAATTTAGTAAAAGGTATAGTGATATTGTGGAAGAATGTTAGTTAGAAGGACTTGAATTGAAGAAGATATAGTTCATCAGAAAATATCTTCTTTTTATTGATATAACTCAGAAATATCAGAACGGTTTAAATTTCTAGGTTAAGAGGAGCTTTTGAGAAAACATCAAGAGCATTTTAAAGGTTAAAGAAACACCGTAGGCAAAAGATTTCATCGATTGATATTTATTCAGTAAAAACCTTACTGTCTAAAAATACCAACAGATAAGGAAACTGAAAGAAAGCGCCAAATTTTATCGAAAAGAAAAAAACAGATTAATGCAATGCACGTAATCAAATATTACCATAATTTATTTATAAATTGTATTTTTAAAAGATTCTAGTAACATTTATAGGCGATTGGAAATCAAGCAGGATTTTCTCTCCGAAAGAAATTAAATTGCATGAATGTCTCCAGGAGAAAATGAGAGGCATGGTTTGACTGATCTAAATTCGATATTTTTCGACAAATTTTCAGGAAAAATGAAATCAAAAAAACTGAATTTTATATCCTTACAGGCAAATGGTTATCGATTGAAAAATAATCAACGATCGGCGAATTTTCCCTTTGGCTGGCACGTCAAATCTAAACACTCCCTTCGGATGCTCTAGGGCAGCCTTCAAAGCCGCAAAAGGGCTTAGAGATGGGCAACGGGAGTGCGAGACAATCATTGGGCCAACCACCAGAATAGTGGCACAGTATCTCTCCGCCATTATTCCCTCCTCCCACCTCCATTATCTAAAGCGCTTGCCAGCATCCATCTCTCCAAACTTCTGTCCAATTTACCTCTTTTTCCGCTGTTGCTTCTTTTGAGTCCTCCTCCATTCATCTCTCAGAATATTGGACTTATTGAGCTTCCGCTCACCTTTCACGAGAAGATGAACACTTCTGATGTGGTCGACATTTTTGGCCCCTTGTTGAAATTTATAATGGTTAAAGAACGTTTGTCTGCATTCATAATTGTTTAGTCATAACTTTTTCTCTTTAATTTGCTACTTTTTATTGTTAATTAATAATGATGAAATAAAAATCTCGTTGTAATGCAAACAGCGGTGATTAACAAAAGGTACATTTTTTATTTCTTAAGGCCCTAGTGCTTAAACGCATACTAATATCTAGTTCCAAAATATGTAAAATTTATTATTATATCTGAAAAGACCGTTTTGCTTGTTCAACACTCACATAATAACGCATTAATGAGCCTAATGGTCCTAAACTTATTTTTTTTACTCTGCAATCATGTCTAAATTGATGATTAACTATTCTGCTATACTAGAAAAGGATTACAAATATTTTAATATAATAAAAATACAATTTTCCTGTAACAAACATAAGGCAATATAATCCTGAGATCCATAGAAGACAACATATCTTCGATCTAATGGTTAATTTCCATAAAACTTTCAATTCCTTGAATTTTCCTTATCTTGGCATTATTTTGAGTAAAGGAGTGTAGCAGACAGTAGTACCGACAATTTGGCATAAAATTTTCACACATTTTGCGTAAGCTATTGCTTTACGTCTTGGTTATGGTATGACTCAGTGGTCGGTTTATGAAAAGAGATAATCTGATAATGGAATGTGCAAACGAAATACCTTTGGGGAGACGGGTTTTCCTATTTAATCATTCCCCTCACGCTCGCTTCACATTTTCTTCAGAGCATCCGTCTCCCGGTTTTTCTCACACGTAGCGTCCCTCAATACTGGTCACACAACCATTCCACACTGCTAATTTGCACATTCTAATTTAGTATCGGTTGTAAACACGCAAAATATATATCTCGAAACGGATGAGTAAGCTCCGGAAAAATGCCTCCCGCTCCAAATAACGGGAATGATCTGTGGTCTAATCAACTCCTAACTTTTAGGGCATTTCTGACGTCGTTAGACCTCTGCAGAGTTACGGTCCTGTAATCCTTGGAAGCCTTATACTTCTTACCTTTCCTCATCATTGCCTTCTTATCTTTCTTTGGTAGTTTTGTGCTTCTGGGTTTCTCATAATCTCCCATCCTCACTCCCTTCCAAATGTGTCCCTTCCCGCTTTTACCACCTAATCTTTTTTTCTACAGCTCTTTCATCCTTCCGCCGTCCTTAGTCCATCACTTAGATTATCCGAGAAGCCCTTCTCGAAGTGGTCATCGCACCTCGATAAATGTCCACGACCTCTAACGCTTTTTTCCGGAGGAATTTTAGTGCAGTTTCTGCCTAAAACTCATTCGAGTGCTTCCATTCCTTCTTCATTAAATTCCAGCATTTTATACTCTCCTCATCCATATCTTCTCATTGTCTTTAACTTCCCAAACTTAATCATATATGGGTACATGAATCTTAGATATTGAGGCGTTTCCTAGTCTGCAACTCTTCCTCATCCACAGAAAATTCCAATGAGCTCTCTCTTACGGATTCTCCTTATTAACCTCTTAGATTTACTTTCTTCATTAAGGTGGATTTTCTTTCCCGTGGTTTTACCGCAGTAAAGTCATGTTGTATAGCCCTTATATATAGTCATTATCAGCTTTTATTCCAAACTTCCTGCTCTCCGTTCCCACGGTAGGCAACCCTATCCCTTCATCTAATGTAATTTTTTCTTCCTCGCTCGGCTGAGAATCGTAATTGGCTTTATTTTACTTAATGAATTACTTAGCGGAATTAAAATTCCTTCGTTACCGCTCGGGTCTTGCGTAGATAAAATTTACGTTCGCGTTGAGATCTAATTTATAACCATATCTCATGTCTTTAGAAAACAATCGCGGCATTCATAATGCCCCTTGAAACTACCCGGAGTGACAGGACCAGGTCTTTTTCGTCCCACTTTATCACGGTTTCATTTTACACGCAGTTAATTTGGTGTATCGTGATCGTGCGGCGGTGAAGCTATTACGGCCGACGCTCCTCGAAGAGAAAAAGGAATGCCTCGTTCTCACGAGTATCACTTCCTACCAATCTTTTCTTCTTCATAAACTCTTTCGTCCCCTTCCCTGGGGCGCAGATACCTTTCTTTCGCTTTTGACGAGTCTCATCAAAACTGTCCCCTCGTCCGACCCGGAAGTTTCCGCTCCGACTCCTCTCCACTTGCCCTTTCCCTGCTTCATCTCCTTCTCCTCTCGTCAACCCTTCTTTTATTTCCGCCGAAGAACGTCATGCGCCTCCAACGACCTCAAGACTCGGGATGACGCAGCTGGACCAATTGTTTCCTGTGTCACACCGCTTGATCCTTCCGATGATATATTTTTTTATTGTGACGACAGATGACGCCACGAGCTTACGCGGGATTATTGCTTTTCCTTCCCGTCGGACGATTCCATCTGTCTGAAGTTTTCGTCGCGATCAAAGTCGAAAGAGCAATAATTGTTCCGCCGGTTGTTTGTAAGCCTTTTTTCGTTGTCCGAGGGATTGCGAGACGTCGCGCTTTGACGGTGTTTCTTGTCGTTCCGTCCGAATGAAATTGCACGAGATGCGGGTGAGGGCAATCGATTCGAGCAACTGTGACACAAACGACTGCAGTGACGACAAGGAATTGAAATAGGTAATCGCATTACAAGAAATTCCCAAGATGTATGATACCATCAGTTTATTTACTCAGATATATGCACTACTTATAAAATTAATATACGCATTTCTTTTACGTATCTGTCTGTCTAGATACTAGCCAACCCTTCCGCAGAAGAATTTTCCAGTGTTCCCAGCTACTCAGATTTGTGGCGTCTTAATAGTAAGGAAGATATTTTACGTTAATTTATATTCAGGGACATCTATCTCTTTCCTTAGTTCGTGAATCTTAATCTTTTATTTCTCCTAATTTATTTTTATCTTTGGAAATAATTTCCTTCATTTTCAAATACAATAAAAATGATCTTGCACTTTTCTCTTGGAAGATATTTCGATTTAAATTTGAAAGACAATTCCTTGTTATGCCGAAATTTAAGCCATCTTACCTCTGAAAACATTTTCGTTCAGGTACTACTTTCTTTCCTAGTGTTATGTATATCCAATAAAAACACAGAAAGTTAAACTTGAAAATTCATTAAATTTGGTAGTTGATTTTATTCACGTATCTAATTTCCCATAAGATAAGTCGGTATTGCTATCTACTATACTGCATAGTTAGACTTCGGTTTTATCTTACTTTTAAGACTTTGGTTTTATTTATATTGTACGAGTAAAATGTTGCTTGCATACTACAAGCAAATGGTTTATAGAATAACACAAATGTTCACATTTATGCAAGGTGTCAACTATCTGTCTTCAAGGTAAAGACTCCGAAAGAATTGTGAAAATTCAATCAATATATTTTAAATGGGAGATATGTTTACCGTCCGGCATCGAACCCTGGTCTTCCTGGAGATATTTACTACGCAGCACAACGGAAGATCACCATCTCTAACTATGTGTGAAAATTCAAGCAGAAATATTGGTTGCAACTGCCTCAAATGACGTCCTACTTTTCCCTTATATTAATTATGTGAGAAATTTTAATGTGCTCTGGCATCGAACCCAGGAACTCATGGTCTTATCTTATTTTTTTTTCTTAAGCCGAGTCTTTATATAAATCTTCTAGCAAAGCAAGAACTTCCTATCATTTCGATATGTGCATCAAAAAAATAATGAAAAATTATCTCAATATATTTTAAACAGCAGATTTTTGCATCGTCCTAGCATCGAACCTAGGATATTTTCCGTGAAAGTCATTTATGTTTTCAATAGATCATAACCATATGTATAGGTTCCTTGAGTTTTGATTCTCTACCTATCTGGAAAGTATTTTTTTTTTTTAGTTCCCGAAAATCATAGTAATGCTTTTAAATGGGAAAATTTGGAATTTGGGCCCTCTGGAATCGAACTCATGACACTGAGGTTCAAAATCTCAATTTTTCTGTAGGTTACACGTTATGGCCAATACGTCGTAAACATTTCAAGTCATGCATCTGCATATATTAACGGGATGAAGCAAAAATCGAATGCATTTAAACATCAGTAATGTTAGGAAATAAATTATATGCAAGAGATCAAAATAAATAAAATAGAAAAGGAAAAAATCCCATTATTGTCTGTTCATCAATTTTTCAGATACAAAGTTATTTTTACCAATTATTCACTTTTTCGGCTTATAAATATTAATATCGCTTGATTAATACCGGTTCATTTTATATTCAAAACCATTTCGGGATGTGAATATTAAAGGTATTTTTTGAATTAAATCCTATTTTGTGGGAACGACTGCGTGAATCTAAAGCTGAATAATACTCGTGCCAAATAAGAGCGTCACGTATATTTTTACATACTTTTAAAAATGCTCACTCGACTTATTATTTGAAAGACGTATTTTAATGCTGTCGTCAGCTCTGTTCCCCCCTTTCATTCCAAGTCTCGTTCCGGTGACTCTTTCTATTCGGATGTCAATTGCCTCGCATTCAATCCCTCGTAGATACCCTGAACGAGTCCTATCAACCCTTCCATTCCGAGACAACTGGGATACGCCTCTCTGTCTCCATCCCCTGCGGATCAAACCTTCCCTCAGACGTCAAGAGCAAGAGCTTCGAGAGGAAAGATCAATTTTCAGTTTTCGCGGTTGAAGATTGGGAGGAGGAGGCTTATATTTTTTCTCATAGGGGAGATATTTGACAGAATGAATCGAAGGGGCGTTCGGAAGGAAGTGGTGCCCGATGGAGTGTGCTGGACGGATGTCTATATGAGCCGCGATGGACAAGAGATGAGAACGAGGAATTGTGAGTTTTCAATTTGCGGATCTTCCATCATCACCTGGGGACAGTTTTTCCAAAAGAGTAGAGCATCATACATGTTCCTATGGTGGGTGAAGAGATTTGATTGGTTAAAGAGAGCTGTGTTAGGAATTCGTAAGTATTTTAGGCCTACGATAATACTTCTGCATGAATTTAAGTACTTATAGAAAGTATTCTAAATGTATGATTTCTTGTTCTGATATAAACTGCATATTGAAATTCGTAAATATCGGGTCGGAGTCTTGTTAATTTCACGTTTTCGTAAGGAATACGATAATATGTAATAATATAGGATCATGAAATTGCATTTTTTGTAAGAGCATTTTCTTCTTAATTTCATAGCTATTTCTTCAAGCATGACATACGAATAAGAGGGGAAAGGAATTATATATATTTATTCTTAATTTGAATTTCATTCTATAAATCGGAGAAAATCCTCGTATAAAAAATGAGCTCTAAGGGACCACCATCGTTCGCTTCGAAATATCAAAATGGAATTTGAAATGGATTAGAGTATATCTTGCGTGAGATTTGATTTATCTGCTCAAAATTGTCAATTCAAGCGTTAATTGTTTTCGTTCAATAACTATAATCTATATTTTTAAATTGGGTGTTTTATTAAATGCAGTCATTTTCTTCTTGATTTAAAATTAAGAGCATAAGTAATTGACTTAAGTGAATAAATGTATACTTGAAATTAATCATCCGTCGATTGTAATCCCAAGCCAATAAAAGTTAAATAATAAAGCAGTTACCAAATAAACTAACTTTTTAAAAATTCCTTCGATTCAGAAATGTCTCCGATACAGGCCTATATGTACCTATACACTCTTCGTACAACTCTAAAAGGTTTCGAAAGCTTCATTTTAGTCTTAGCATGAGTGCGGCAGCGTTTCAATTACTGCAGTGATGACTGTTCTACTACACACAACGCGCAACCGCTTAGCTGAGCTTTTCATTTATAATATATGATTGTGTTTTGTATAACGTATTCATGGATTCATTCTCAAATACCGTTTTGTGTATAAGGATAATCTGAAAAAGTGGAGACGACAATGATTAAGTGCGAGGAATTTCAAGGTAACCTTCTTGATTTGGATACAGAATAAACAGATGACTATACTCAAATAGGTGATGCATTTAAATGATATCTCGTTGTGAATATTATAAGCATGGTTTAGTTCTCACCAATTATAATAAGTTTATGATATTTTTGTCCTTCGGCTGAAGACATTTGAAAAAAATGCCTGTTGTATATTATACATTGGGCGAGTTTTCATGTTGATATTTGAAATACTACTGATAAAAGGTCAAATTAAAAATGTCAACGCGGCGCAAAAATGTTGCGAATTAATGAAGGATAAAATCAAAGTCGAAATATGACTTGTGGCTTTACATTAAAGGTATTTTGAGATTGGATAAATACTATTTTCCAAAAGAAACCTCAGATACCAGATTCAACTCTATTGAATATTCTTTGGCACTTCCTTGAACAATATCCGAAAATTATTTTATTTAATCTACTACTTCTTTGCTGCACCCGCTCCACATTGTATCAAACTCAAAGGAACCAAACCATACGTGGAATTATAAATTCACATAAATTCATATAATTATTATGAATTGTATTGAGGTTGAATGACGTAAACCATGAATTCATTTTCCTCGCTAAATAGTTCATCCGTGAGCACAAAGCTGAAATTCGCGGTTGTATTGGCTAAATAACCCCTCAAACACAAATTAATCTTTGGAATCACGTTTGAATACGGATTAATATTTTATTATATAACTTTGATTCCTCTTTTCGAAGTAAGTTCCTCTGATAAATACTCAAATATGCACTTGAAAGAACATCGTTTACCATAAAATAAAGCTTTCGTCAATATCTTTGAATTCATATTGTACTTCCCTTTGGAGGGGATCTCTCAGTATACATTGTATAAGAATACGCCTCAGAATGGAGACTGCAACGCGACCAGACGGCTCACACACACGTAATAAAACGGATCGCATTTTTTACGTCAAAGCCGTACCTTGAGACGACCTTTCCCTTTGTCTCCAACGATAAAAATCTTGCGGAATCCACGGACCGATCCGTGTTTACCTCCACACGGCGAAAAAATAAGAAGCATCCGGAGGAAGAAGAAGGCTGTTTCGGCGAAAAAGATAAAGAGAGCAACGAGGTGGAACGGCGAAAAAAGAAGGGGAGATTTGGGGGAAGAAAGAGCCTTAAAAAAGGAGAGCCGCCGAAAATGGACACCGTGATTGAAGTGGTGTGGAATAAGACTTCCTGATTTCGTCCCGGAGTAGCTCTTTCGACTTCTTCCAGAGCGGCTTCCCTTGATTCGATGGCGAGACAGAGGCGAGAAATGGATCGGGTTGCATCTTGGGTCGGCACCTTTTAACCCCTTTCTGTCCATGGAGACGACTCACTCGAAAAAAAGAAGCGTGGAGCTTCCAGACTGATTGGAAACACCAAGACGGATGGACTCGGAATAAGTCAATCCAATCCGAGATTCCTTATCGAACGAGTGAATGCTTGTCGTTACGAGATGGAGGAAATTAGATTAAGTGCGAGTCTGTAAATGGAGCCCCGATCGAAAATAAGCGGCGAGTTCAAAGTTCCCAGTTAATCTTTGTAAAGGAAACGAGGACGAGTTGGTCAGGTTTATCCATGGCTATTGATCCTATTTATCGCTCCCAGACCATTGTTAGATTGAGATGGGTGAGATCCTTTATCTGGTGATCAAGGCGTTAATTCCGTGTGTAAGTTTCGAGTTAAGTCCTCTTCGTCAATGTAGATTGAGTAGATATCCTATCTGGGTACAATTTTATTAAAATGAATACGAGATTCCAAAGGATATAACTTTTCTTATCTCAACTAAATATATGAGTAATGAGTCTCGTAGCCTCGAGATTGATTTATGCAATATCAAGTTATTCATGATTTTGAGAACTTACCTGTAAATGTGCCAGAAAAATGAAATGAATAAGTTATGCATGAATGACAATTCCAGTGTAATTCATGAAATTCTTTATGCAAAAATTTAATGGTAATACTCATAACGGCAATTGGAATTTTGAAATTTTAATTTGCAGATTATTCATAAAAATATCTCTTGAAATAATTTAATGGTAATTAAAGTCAAAATTGTTCATAAAACTCTTATTTACATCGAAGCACACCATTTTCAATAAAATACGTGGAATCAGTTTTAGAGTCATCGGGTCTATAATATCGAATTAGGTAAAAATGACAAAATTATCACTACTGATTTTGCGTAACAATTACACTGTTTAAGAACTACCACTGTCTTATTGATGTCGATATATGGCCAGGTTAACATTACATAAAAATAAAAATTAAACAAAAAACTAGAAAAAAACAAATTACGTTTTAAAAAGTTATTTTAAGAAAACTAAACTTTATTTATGATCCAGGAATCGAAATATCCAGAAAAGGTTCTCTATTGTTTTAGATTTAAAAAATCACTCTCATAGCCGTATTTGTCCTGCGTTCCGTGTCTACGTTGTCACCGGTACTGGAAATAATGGAAAGTTGCGTACTGCTGACTCCATTGGATTGCAAATAAAATATTGTTAGCTTATTATTGAAGAGAAACTATCAAAAAGTACTCAGCGCATAGATTAGTTAATTTAAAGCGGATGAGATGAACTTGGTCTTCAACTGACAGTACGAAACGAATTTGACATCAGTTTCCCCTTAACAACAGCACCAATCATTCCATTATCCATGCGCTCCCAACATTCGTAACTGTTCTCCTTCACAATTTCCCATTTTAACGAACTAAGGAATACTATATTGATAAGTACTTCTAACAACAAATATAGGAACAGATATAGAATGGAACATTAAAGAACTTTCACGTGGTAACTCGAAGAATGAAAGAGAAAACTATAATCATAACACGCGCAAATCTAGCACCTATTCCACACAAAGGAGCAGTTCTTTAGAATTCCAATTTAGATACTTATGTCAATCATAATTTCCAGCGAGACATGCGTTGTAGTGGACCCACCTCAACGCCGCTCTACCTTTCCTCTAATTCCCCTTCTTTTTCCACTTCTTTCTTCCCGCAGAATAGAGCAAGCCCATTATGTCAATCCTCCCCTCTGCTCCTTTCAGGTTTCCCTACGTCTCTATCTCGTATTCAAAGATCTCCGCTGAATAGTTGCGAGAGCAGGGGAAAGCTGACAAAGGGAGAAAGAGGGAAAGGTGCCTACACACGGAGCTAACCATATAGTAGTATCCCATGTGTTAATCCCTGTTTAAGATTTCTCTAGGTAGCTCTCGGGTCTTTTTCGAGTTAGTTCTCCCATTGTGATGCAATCCTCTTTGTGAACGACTTTTATCCGGAAGAGCTGAAAGGGGGGGGATTATTTTTATTGGCCCGAATCTTTTACAGTGTCTTGTGATCCATCACTCTGAAAAGGGCTTTGCTTTCCGTAGAACCTCAAGGATAGATGCGACGGACAAGTTGCAGGAGCAAGTTTTTTGGTTACCTAACAGGATGTGTCGTGCCTTTTAGTGAGTAAAGATATTCACGCAGTTTCATCAGCTTCCGTTTGCTCTACGTTGCTAAAAAATGAACGGTGGGTTTATGACATCGAAATATTCGAATGATTTTCAGGAAATACTGTATTTTCAATAAACTCTAAAAAATTAATATTTTTTTTATTTTCAAATCATCAGCGTTTTACTTTATCGAGCTTTTAAAATATGTCCTCTCGTACATAATTTAAATGCAGAAACATAGAATTTCTTTGAATTCTAAGAATACTGGTGTTAGTTATTAATTGGAAATATTTTTTGTTTTTATCTGTAGTTCTGCTTAAAACTATTTAGGTAGCTATTTAGCAAATAAGCTACTAAACTGTCCTTTCCAAATCTCCTTCACTTTTGTTGGTGAAATTTAGAAATTCCATTTTTAATGGAGTATAACGTAAAGCAGGCAAATATTGGCATATATTTTGACAGACTCACGGATCATAAAGGCAAAAATAATCCAAAATGCAATGGAAGCGGCGTATTCTCGGCGACTTTAGCAGTTGAAGCTAAACGAAGTGCACAAATGCTGCCAGGATACTCTTCGTCAATAAAGGAGCGCGTGCTTCTAATTTTGTCTACTTACAATGCCTCACTGAATTTTTTGAATTGCACAGTTTATCACTAGCATGGGCCATAATAATAAAAGGCACATCTGCTGCTTGAGTTGAATGCAATAGCTCAGTCCTTCAACAATGTAGTTGGTGGTATCAAAGCTTAGACTGAGAACATCTGTGTTGATTTTCGTATTAAGAAGAACTTAAGCCGAACTGAAATATACTGAAATGCATACCCACGTTTCCTTTCCCATCCATCATCTCTCTGAAATCCTCAAAAACATATCGACGAGGCTTCGGACGTTTCCCATTCTTTCCCTTCCGCACAATTAGTCAGGTTTCACAATCTCTTTGCAAAAAAGCGGATGCTACTTTGCCTCATCACGTCATACAGTTCAGAATCAAACAACGGGCATTTGCTTCTCAGGTGGTCTGCAGGCGATGCACGGAACTATTTCACCAACGTCATCCTCCAACCCATCCATCAAAACCATTGCCTAGGAAAAGGATCGGCCTTAGGTGACTCCAGTTCGTGCTGCTATACACACGTATGCAAGCCTTCGCTTCGAGGATAACAATGCATGGACCGCCGAATTGGGCTTCCATTTTCCCTGCCCAAGGCAGACCGCCCCTGCACGATCGAGGGCCTTCACGAAGCCATTTCCATTATTCAATCCTCTTTGCATCCCCTCCGCAAAAACACCGTCCCCTTACCGTCCGCATGGGCACCCCTAGGTGGGCACGATCACATCCCGCCGCTTACGTCATTTAGCGCGGATTTAAGGGGACTTCGAATCGCATTGATGCGCGTATCTGCCCGGGGATTATCCTGTCGGATGTCCCGTAATGGAGGAATTGTTAGCGAGGATTCGGCCGTCAACGAATGTGGGAACGATGTATAAAGAATATAAGGCCTTTTGGAGGCATAAAAAAGGAAGGTCGAACTAATTGGAAGGAGCCATGACGATGCAGAATGGGACGTGTTTATCTCTTCGAAGCCGGATTAAAAGCACGTTTTTCGTATGTCAATAAGGGTATGCGGCAATACAATCGCAGCCGTATTTTTTTCTGCTTCCATTAAAATCCTCACTCTTTTATCGGCAGGTGCGGTTTGCTTTGAGTCACCGCAGACGCCGAAATACAAGCGGTGGCAAAGAAACAAGACGCTCCTGACGTATATGGTCCAAATTTTCGGCGATAATATTACACATTATACACGTATAAAAATATGAAGGCAATGATTACCTGAAAAAGATCATCAATTATGGAGATTTCGATCGAGAGATATTCGTAAACATGAATGGCCATTAAAACGTACATTAAACATAATAATTTCTGAATTATCGCATTAGTATATGAATATGCAATCCGAAAGTTTGGCTTGCCTTTGACATCATCAGAACAACTATCGATAGAGTGCTATCGAAACATTTTATTGCGAAGTTACAGAGAAGTAGTCCTGCTACCAATTCTTGATAAATGGCATATTTTTCATTCGTATTTTCTTATAGGATAAAAATGTATCTTTTATTTACTTTTTTCGGCCTTATTCATTGCATTGATAATTTATTTATTTCATTAAGTTTACGTTGCAAGTTGGCCTTCTGATAATGTGGCAACATTAGCTTAACGTTAATAATAATATTATAATATACATCTGCTAAGAAAAAATGATGCTAAATAATGATAAAAGTTCAAATTCCTCCTACTGGAATACCACGCAAAAAGTTTCTCATAGATTCATAGTGATTTACTTGCGTAGTCTTTTTCTGCCTCCAGCACTCTGGCTCGGTGTGGAATGCAAGGGCAAACTACTTCATTCCTCATCCATCTTAGGGAGCACCATTCCTCTTCTTAGCTTTTGGTAGCTAATAGTGCACGAGGAAGTGGCTTCAACTGGCATTCGGGCTGAATACGTTACAGATAGAGTTTATTGTGAGAGAGTTAATAGGCAATGAATTTTACGCATCGAATAACTAACTACATTGTAGTATGAAGATGAATTTCGCATGCTTTAAGTTCTACACTTGCATTAACATCATGGTCTACTCCAGGACGTAAACACGAGACCACTTTCGATGAAAGCAAAGAATACCTTACTTGGCTATCCCGGGACCGATGGCCTGCCAATAAGCTTTCCAACATTAACCGGTTATCTTATTGCCTGTAGCAATGCTGAATAAGTTAAATTATATAATAATGCAGAATAATTAAAATTACGTCAACATAAAGGATGATTTTTTGATTATTTCATTTCACACTATAAAAGGCTGCGCCAATTTCGTAACATTTTTTTTCATTTCCTCGTTCTAAGATATTCTTCGGCGTAGTATCCTCATAAACTGGTTGACCTAACAGTGAGTGGCAGTATGATGCATAGCCAACGAACACGGCCTTAATAAGTATCAGGTAACGTTAATAACTGAATGCATATCGTTAATTGCGCACTTTCCTTGCGGATTCATGCCGTTCCGAGAACCAGGAATGCGTCAGGTAACGAAGCGCTTTGGAAGGGCTCCAAGTGGAATCGCTATTAAGAAGAGAACAATGAAGCGTGGTGTGCATGCAAGACACGATCCTCAGGACGGATGGAAAATATACGACGTCGCGTGTAGGCATGAATCCTCCGCCTTATTAATTCCTTATCTTAATAATTTAACGAAGGATGGACACGGAGAATGATCGACGCTTGACTTAAAATAGTCGAAGGCCGTCGGCGCGTTAAGCTTATCGCTCGATCGGTGAGAGCGCAAACTCCGATTCACGCGTAGAGTGGAATCGATTCATGCTTCGGGAGCGAAAAAAGTGCATGTATTCGGATGGGAATAGAAGTTTCTTATCCTCCGTTGCATTTTAAAAAGGAAGGTTTAGAACGAAGGTACGCCGGCTTTCTTTCGGGAAACGAAAAATCCGAGTCAAAAACACACTCAAAAAGAATCAAACTTTCCATCTGAACGAGTAGAGTGAGAGAGAGACTGTTTCCTTTGAGGACCTTTTTCCGAGTTCGATTATGCCCGAAGCGAAAGATCGTCAAGATTTTGAGAGGGGGAAAAAGTTGAAAAGCACGAGGGTTAATCTTCGCCGGAAATTCCCTCAATATTCAGGGCATCGCCAGATTAAAAAAAAAAGAGAAACAAAAATACCCTTTGCTGGGGTCAAAAACAGGTGGCCCGATCAAGAAAAGGCCTTTTTCCAGAAGGTAATGGATTTTTTTCCTCGATGGCGCCTCGGTCGGAACCCCCATCATCCTCCTGAGACCCCTCTCTCGCGATACCGCTTTTCCGCACTGTCCGAGCCGACTTCCTGACGTATCCGTGATGTGAATGGAATTGTGTGGAGGAGCGAAGGGAGGGGAATCGGCAAAAGTGTCAGAGAAAAGAGAAGCTCCTTTGCTTGCAATTTAGAAGTGCCGGTGCTCAGTCAGCGAAGGTCGTAAAGGAGGCGAATTTCTTGGCTGCAGCAGACAGCCGGATTCCGGCACTCGCTTCCTTTTAGTTGTGCATTTGATTGTCTCGCGAATCCTCTCGGAGGTGAATTTATTGGTCGAGCGTGCTTCGGAGGATTTAATCCGCTCTGATCCCTTAGCAAATGTACTGCCGCATAATCCTGAATTAGTATGCAATTGCCACGGGGATGTTTTATGGTGACTTAACTGCTGACGGATACGTTCCGAGAAGTAAGAATGGAATTCCAGATTGAATATTTTGAATTAAATTGACCAACGATTAGGTGCAGCTTATATCTTGATATCATAAGGTCAGCAATATTTTGTAAAGAAAATATTAAATAGCTTCCAGTTATTTTCAATCGAGAAATGTTTTTTGGATATCTTTTAAAGTCTTTCATTACGGTATTTTTCTTCACATTTTAATTTCAATTTTAACTGCTTCTGCTTCTGCTTATGCTTACATACAGAGAAATATGGTGTAAGCTATAAATATTAAAATAAAAATTTATTTTACCCTTCACAAAAGAATGGTTCGTTTCAGATTACCTATTTTTGTATCTATGTTTTAAATTTAAAATATTAATGCACTTGGCTTAAGCTAGAATGTTTTGATAAATTCATTTTGAAAATTAATTGAAATAACCGATACCATGATAAAATATGAAAACGTGATTAACGCAGAAAATTCAGATTGTGATTCATTTTCTCGCATTTTGAATATATGTGCATTAACAGATTTTCTGGAAGAATATAGTTCGGCAAGTGCAATTTCTTCAAGGTATAGTGGTCATGAGTGATCTTGTTGTCTTCCACAGGCACATCCTGCTTAATAAAGGGAGAATTTTTAAGCCAGAGAGAAAATCCGTAATTATTTCTAGATGTCAATGATGACTAGTTTTTTCTTTCTATAAAGCACAGTTGTTTCCAATATCATTCTTACGCCTTCGTATGAGTTTGCAGTAAATTTTATTCTGAGTTTGTAACGTTTTCTATACTTTGCAAACTCCTTTTATATGGAATATTTACCGCAAACTATTCGTCTTCGTGTCCACGCGTCTACCCTTTTGTTCACTCCACTTTACTTGCGCTTTGTTTCGTGCCTTTCAACAGCAATGCATTGCATCTCTCCGTACAATGCCTCCTCTGAAATATTAACGTAAGCCGAGATTAGGTTATTATATAACACAATACAATGGGTGAGGTCTTCAGAATAGACTTGAGGGGCACAATGGAGAATGGTAAGGAAGGACGGAGAGAACGAAGTGGAGGGAAAAGGGGGGACGTGGGCTGTGATTCGATAACTGATATAGATCAAGGAATATCCATGAAAATATTCAAAAAGGCGGCCCATTATAAACTGTTGTAATGAATGCTCTCGAAACTGAAATAGTTTTTCGTTACAAGAAAATTAATTATTTTTAGTGAATTCATTATAGAATGTTCTATTATTTTTATTCTAGATTTTAAAAATATTTTTTGTGGTTTATTTCTCATTAATTTTAATTTGACGACAAACTTAGGACTAATTTACAGATTCAAGTTTTGAAGTCGTTAGATAAATAACTCGAACATTTTATAACATGAACCTATTTGCATATTTTTTTTAATATGAAATCATTGGAAACATGCGAAATACCCTAGATTATTTATAAGAAAGATTTTACGTAAATATTTACACTACAATCCAAAAACCTTTAAGCCTAACGTGAAAGAGGTCCAAGGCAAATTGAAGATGATGGGTTCATTAAAATATGGTAGCGGCAATTTATTGATTGCTATATATATATATTGATATTGATCCCAAGGGGTAAAGTTATCTCCACAACTTTTTCCGCACCATATTTACGTCCAAGAGTGCATTAGGTAACTAACTGAAAGTTGATCGGTCTGAAGTGATGTCGAAAATCACCTTCAGAGAAGACAGAATCATTATATGCTGGAGTATTCAAGGAAGTGGCGGCAAGCGTCGCTATAAAGCATCCTTTTCTTAAAGCGATATTTGAAAACTCTATGAGCTAAGGTCTCGAAATTTGGAAATAAATCACTCCAATACGTAAAAGCAGCTGAAATAACGCAAATCGTAGAGTTATCCTTTTAACCCCATTGAATAGAAAATAAAACGAACATAATTTTGCCAGTTTTCTTAATAGGTTCCTCAGATCGTTTTAATTGGTATAAAACTTCACCGGTGTTACTTACTCCATTCTGATATTGTGAAAAAATTCAAGAAGTAAATGCTAGAAATAGTCGATCAAAGAAATTTACCGCGAAGAGTACGCCGAAGTTATCGATTAGAGTAGTACAGTCATATTGTACGCCTCCCATGCAGCACACTGAAAGGCGGCTTTAATTATATCCATCCAATTATATCACTTTCCATTTGAGGTATCAAGATTTTGAGATATTGTTTTAATTAGGATAAGTAACAATAGAGAGTTAAGTTTCCTACGATAAATTAGAATTAATAGATTGATTTTCTCTCAGTAGGAGGAGATTTTGAATCACCTTCATTTTTTGTTATTTTTATTTAAAAAATGCAATTGATTTTTTCGATTCATTAAAGATTGCACATAATAATGGAAAATCAGCCCCAATAAGGCTTACTGAGAAAAGTTTTTTTGGGCATTGAGATTCGATCAAGTAAATTTTGTAAACATTACTTGGTAACCAAGCATAATTTAAGTAGCATTTTTCCGTATAAATTAGATTATAATATATTAAAGTAAGGCTTCAAACGGTAGTGCGACTGAAACGGGAATAAGAACACTATTAGGGATTTTATAATCATATTAATGGACTTAATTTGTTCTGAAAATCCTAGAATGCCAAAATGACATTTATTCCGCATGTCTGACTAAGTCTGAAAATAAGAAAAATTCTTACATACTTCTTATAACTCTTTTTTCAATTTCGTCAAAATCAAATTGATATTAAAAGGAAGCTAATTAATTAATGATCTAATTAAACACTATCTAATCACCCCATTTTAGGAGACGTTACGCATGAAAGACGACTTTCAAGATACGAGCAGCAGCAATTTTCCTCAGGCTAAATACTTTACTAAGTTTTTAAATAATTAAAAATATTCTTAAATTACCGAATTTAAGTTAAGATTTTTGCGTTAAAGAATGCAAAGCTAATTACATGAACGCATACTTGATTCTCGACAGGGGAATTTGTCTTCCCAAGTATATCTCATCATGGTGATAAGTTTGACAAACTTCCTAGAAAAATAACAAGTCCATGGTAATCTTGGGAAGGAATTTGCCATTTAACGCTTGCATAGTGGAGATATTATACGGGGAATTTGAAGAATTTTGTCAGTGGAAAGGGTATGAAAACAAAAGGGATGTTTTAAAATTTAATGAAGCAGCGTAACTGTGTTAGCTGTCGTAGTTGCTACGAAAGGCCTCCAGCAACCTTTGTAAGAAAGAGACACCTTAGACGCTTACTGTTACATCGACAGGTCTTAAAATAATGCTAATGAATTCAAAGTTGTAAATGACACGTATAATGGTGGTGAGCGTGCTTTTGTTTACCTAGTGATCATAACCTAAGTGAGTTAAAAATACGTTGATAACATGTTTCATCAATTATAAAAAAGATATGTGATGCCCTTGACAATGTGATACCATGACATTTTTATCTCAGTAGCTGAAACTTTTGTATCAAACGAAATTTCTTTATTAACTTGTGAGGAAATATATTATTGTTATCCATTATATCTTGTTGTTACTTTGAAATTTTATTATAATATTCAAATAAAGGAAAATGACGTGCGATTTAATATGCAATGTATTTTACTATCGCCTTATTGACACTGAGTCAGCTCACAGATGGATCATGAACAGTCAAGAAATGTATCTCTCATGCACAGTGCGTCAGGAGCTATACATAGACAATAAATTAATATTCATTGCTTATATATTCGAGAAATGTCTATAGTTCGATGCAATGAAGGCATGATTATCCACGAGTTTTCATCATTTCGTAATGACGATTAATATTGAAATACGTTCCAATTCTACTCATTACTAGACTATCGTCCTGACGCTTGAATTCTAATTCAGGGTGATAGGTCACCGTCCTGTCGCGTATGAATTATGCTAGATAGACGAACCCATCCGCATCCATATTCATTTCCTAAGGGACATCAGAGAAGTAAGGAAAACAAAGTGCCGTTCGGTCACCGAAATTGTAGCTTTCATTGAAACATAGCTATTTTCTCAGTGAAGTTATCATTTGATACTTTGCCGTGGTGGTTTCAGCCTTGATTATTGTTGGTGTAGGTTTGATGAAGAATTTATTCCACTCTAGATTACCATTTCTTAAGATTCAAATTGATTTTTACTAATAGAAAAATCTCAACTATATGTTTGATGTCCCATTTTACTGTACAGCAAAAGCTATCGAACAATAGGAGAGGTCTTCACCATGAGGAAACTCTGTAACGTTTTATCTCTCATTCAAACAATCAAATTTCTTGCCCAACAATGGAAATTAAAGTGATAAAGAAATGATAACCAATAATCCTTAGTGTCGGTTGCCATAAAATAAACATTCGACCTTCAGCATATACATATGCACATCAATATATAAATATATCATTTATTCTTTAACGGATAATACATAACTGAATAGAAATATACAAAAATAAAATCACACCTCAATACTGGATGGGTAAAAATATCTTATTTCCATCTTCCGGTCCTTAATGTAGCTTGAGTCTCACTGCTCTGCGGCGGTCAAATTTTTAGAAGAACCCGCTCATTCACTATTGAGAAAATTACCCAAATCGAAGTAAACGAATCTGGCTCGTTTTCGTACGCAAGCGTGAATTGCCTCTCGTCGGATGAGAGTGGACCGAGTTGGCAGAAAAAAAATTGATGAAAGGACGGCGGCCTGGACTGATGACTTGGACAGAACAAAGACGGGGCATTACGAGTGGGTGTAAAAGCGGACGGATGAGAGGGAAATAGAACGTACACACACAAAACACGCGGATTACGAGAGATGAATATAAAAAAGTGCGATTTCACGGTGGAATAATGACGGAGAAAAAGGAAGCGCAAGGCTCGTTTCTCCCAGATTTCCTTTTATGCTTCCCTCCAACCTCTTTTGCTCGAATCCCGCCCTCATGATCTCAGCTTTGTTTGCACACCAGTCTGACGTACGGGGCGTGGATTGTTGACCGATGTAAAAGCCCTATTCCTTTGCGAGTACAACATTGAGAGGCATATGTAAAAGGGGGCTATCCGAGGAAAGGGTTAAAAGGGGGTTTCCAGAGCTTAAATTTGAAAGGGGCTTTAATTCGGAGGTGTGATGGGTTATTGTCAAGATTGGGAGTGATCGGAGCGTGGATTGACGTCAAAGGGCGAAAAGTTCTGAACAAACGATTCGTAATGCATCGCCGGGGAAAGTGAAAGCGGTCGCATCAATCGGAAGATGACTCGCTCGAGTGTGGGCGACCTTTCTTAAGGTTTTATTAGGAGACAGAAAGGAGTCGATAAGGAACGGCCGTGGGGCTTCTTGTTTATTTGTCCCTCCATTCTAAATTACAGGCCGTAATAAATTGATTGGATGGACTTAAGCCTAGAAAAGGTCTCGGTAAATATCAACAAAAAACTGAGTCCTGACGTCATTTTCCGTTCTCATGTACGGGCTCATTCTAGGATGAGTCAGTAGATTAACTAGAAAATTTAGGAATTGCTTCTGAAGGAAGATGTCACCTCTCGGGAGTGATAAATCCCACTCAACTATTACTTCGGTTACACGCTGAAGTTGAACTAAATAGGAGAGAAACGATTTTTAAGGAAGCTGCTTTGTTAGCTACTTGGCGTATTGTTGCTTTGGAATCCAAAACCTAAAGATGTAATCCTGCAAAAAAATAAGTCGCTTGCATATAATCTCTTTGGAAGTCGTAAGGTATTATTACAACATGTTCTCTACCATCCTCTGAACGATCCTCAGACTTATTCTTTATTCTACATTTTTTCGTATGATTACTCTTTTCAAGACAATTTTGATTTCTGATCTGAATTTAAGAAGGCATTATTGCCCTTTTTGTGGAACTCCTCCAAGATGAAGGAACAATTGTCTTTTAAGTTAAAATTTCAAAATTAATATTTTCTATGATAATTGGTAAATCCCTGTCAAGAGAAAAGATAAGAGATTATTTTTATTTCCCATAAATAATTATTAACCAATCGCACATGCAACATATTTAATTGATCTTCAATATTAAATACGATATGAGCAAGTCGAAATAAATAATATCGAATAGAAGTACTTTTTATTATACGGTACTCCACTAACATGATAAAACCGAATGCTTTCTAACATGGTATAAATGTCTAAATTTGATTCTTTGAGAAAACGATGAAAAAGCCTATGTAAACAATTTTCAGTAGGTCAGCAGGAACATCGGAACCCTGAGAATGATGGATTCCGTCACTAAGTAAATCAAGTGAAACGAATTTTAACTACCAAAGCGGCAACATGGTTTTGATTTAAAGGTTTCATGATCTTGATACTATGGGGGATTCTCGAGGATAATAACTTAACACGTCCATATTCCAAGTTGAGACCTCGTCTCTGTTCACCTACGTCCTATTATCAAGTCGATATACCTGTCTCTCTAATAGAAATCCCAGTCCTCCCGTATCACGGCTCCCCTCCGTTGTCATCACAACAGTCGACATTATACAGAGATACACATCGCCTCCCACGGGCACCTCCTTAACGTATTTTGTCATCTCCACCCCATGCATTGCATTTTCCTCACCTCTTGCAACGGCGCCATCTGCAATGCACTCACCTATAACGCACGAGCCATTACATAACGAATGTGCCTCACCATAGAAACAAAACCGCATCTCCTTTTCTATCCTTTGTGCACAAAACCACTGCCCCCGATGGTTCTTACTCCACCATCAACAGCGCCGTCTCTCCGTACCACTTCCTCCCCCACCTCCCACCCCCAAACCCTTTGCCCCCCCCCCAGCATTTACCGGGCAGGTGACGCTTTCATTTCCGGAGTACGTCATGGCCAACCGTCCCTCACGCACCACAGAAGCCTACGCGATGCATAAATCACCAAGCCATCTGCCCGGCGCAGCTCCTTCCACCGTCCATCCTCCTCCTATAATACCAAGGAAGGTTTTAAAAAGCTTTGACAATTCGTTGACGGCGAGATGTACGTTCCCTATGTTCACAACACACGCGAAGGCATTCCGCGTCAAAATGAATGGTTCTTAAGAGCCTTTGGTTGTGATATGCAAAACGTGAGGCAATGGAGCATGATAAGGCTGGCTTGTCTCGGTTATTTAGTGGTCGATTGAGGAGAGAGGAATGTATTATACATGGCGTCGATTCGTAAGGAGTCCGTTGAGTTTTATTGAAATCAGAGGTCCACTTTTCTCTTTTTAGTTTCGGGTGAACAAAATTGAAATGCAACGTGAGGATGGGAAGTATTTTTGCCATCATAAAAAAGAATCAGATAAAATACCAAGCTGATGCTTCGCATAAAATACATCCGATTGTGTTTTTACGAGAGAAATTACGAGAACACGCTGGACGTGCTCACCTTAAAATACAGATCTGCAAATAAATAAGCAATGAATATTTTTTATGCTTGTTCGGTGAGTTTACATAATTGTTTTGCTGAAGATACATGCATGGAATACAGCAATGCTAGCGGGAGATGAATCCCTGTATGATTTTGATAAATCTCAACACTCTCAAAAACATAATTATTGGTAAGATTTAGGAAACAATTCTCTCCATAAGATATATATCCTTTTTAAACAGACTTCTTGAGGTTCTTATTTTCTAAATTTTAGACTCCGAGAAAATGTTGCGCATCCCAAACTTTTGTGGCTATAAATTTAGAAGGTAAATCAATGGCAATAAATTTGGAGTGTGAATGTAGCCCAGCTCCTATCTAATATTACCGGCCATTATCTGTGCGAAACATGCGTTCGACGACAAATATTTTATTCAAACCACGCGCATTAATTTTCAGTTCCACATAACGGACCCCTGGCGTAGAATAAAAGTAAGGGAAAAATATTCTCCTCCGTCGGCCATACATATCGATGAATTTCTCCGCCTCGAACGTTAAGTAAACAATAAACGGGGAATCGAGAATAAAAATTCCTCTCGGGCAGACCATCAACTCCCACGCACCCCCGACGGACGTAGACCATTAACCCCGATATCCAGCGCGAAAGAGAAGGGCCCGTATTGCACCGACGTCAATTGCGTACTTTTAATTAGGCCCCGCACCTAAGGGGTCACACTTTCGCTGCCACCTATGGGCGTGCTCGTGTGTGCATAGAAGGCGTGCTTGGGGTCCCGCTGAGACTTCGAATAGGTTTTTCCTTGAGGATCGAGCGCACCCTCTATTCAGCCTCCTATTCGCCTTCCCTTTCTCACCTGCATTCGACCTCAACGCTTCCACGAATAGTGGAGGAGAGGGATGTGGATGAAATGGGGAGAATGCAAATGACACGCTGAAGGAAAACAGAGATGAAGTTGAGTTGAGATGAAATAGATATGAACGGAAGAAGGTGATATAGATGATAGTAGGTGTTTTACAGACCTGCATGATGAACAAGAAGAGGAATTGTATGAAAATTAAGGTGTATAACGGTATAAAGGAATTGGATACCGAAAGAAGGAATGAGATAAAGAACGGTCACATAGTTTCTTTAATTTATTTATTTTACTCAGTATTAATCTATTTTCATCCTCCTTTCAAAGAATTATGGAAAAGTGAAGACACTTACAAACTGATGTAGAAAGACGACATGAAAAATCATACTGTCAGCCTTTAAACAGAACTATTGAAAATTAAAAAATATATAATGATACTTTAATTAGTGTCGGCCTCGGAAAAGTTTCGTAAGAGAGAAGTAATATATAGATTAATATTATTACCACCCATAATAAATGTTGGCTTCAAATAAGAGAACATAAGAAAGATTAAGAAGTTTGTTTTCGATAGCATATCCCATTGAAGCTAATATGAAAGTTGTTTGATTATCTTCTATAGAATGGATTCACTAAAATATTAAAAGGAAAATATTTAATCCTATATCTGTTTTTCACGTTGAGAATATACGGGATCTATTGCTAGTAATTCAGTTTCTGCCACATAATAATTTAGCGATTGGAGTTAATTATTAAGTATGAGACGAGTTAACTTCACCACCTGACTCAGGTTCATACTGTAGTAGTAATGTACAATTTTAAAGAAATAAATAATAGTAAATATCAAGAACAAATTTAAAAGTAATCATTTATGCTATACCACAACAGTACCTTGCACGACCAGGGTTTCGCTGTCATCATCCACTGTAGTAAAAATAAATATCTTTTTTTATTCTTTGTGTATGGTAAGGAATACCAGCAAGATAAAGTCCACACAATCGGTAATAAATAATAAAACTTTTCTACTTGCTGCTTTAACTGCTGGCTGCTTTAACTATCTAAGCTACCCCGCCAGATCAACGGTCCAATCAATAAATGGGCAATACATCATATAAAATGACTGAATTTAGTTACAAGAAATTTGTTGAACTGTCTTCTAGCGTTATGATCGAAACTTCGTTGATTGAGTC
Organism: Sympetrum striolatum; assembly: GCA_947579665.1. Taxonomy (NCBI): domain Eukaryota; kingdom Metazoa; phylum Arthropoda; class Insecta; order Odonata; family Libellulidae; genus Sympetrum; species Sympetrum striolatum. Next base: position 96,323,382 of record OX388341.1, on the reverse strand, counting down.
TCATATTTGGTTGCGACGCACAGCTCGAGCCGGAAATAATTTATTTTTTCAAATCTCTTCTTTCGATGCTAACCCCTGAAGATTAAAAGGCTTTACAAACCATTCAACCAAAAAAATGTTGGTTTACTGCCTATGAGTGGATTGCTACCATTTCCTCTGGTTAGAACATCTCCCAATAAGTAAATAAAACGAAGCAAATATTCAAGCAAAGGATCATTATATTTTCCAGGAAATTGTGAGTCGCCTTGGAGAAGCTAAGTAATTTTCGAGTATTTTTCCATCCAATTATGAGCGTCGCAAAGTTAAGCAAAGTCCAAGAAAACAAGACAATGAGAGAAGCAGAGAATAACGAATTCCTTCATACCAAAGCGTGGCCTTCGCAGATCTTCTGGAGCCCAAAAATAAACTTTTCACCTCAGAAACCATTCCCACCCACACCAGTTCCTCGTCATAGAAGTCCCTTAACCATATCTCCAAATCTCTCGGTCACTTTTACGACCCCCAACACCTCCGCTTCCCGTTAATTGGTTAGATGCTCCTTCCTCCCTTTTTACCATGTTAGGGCGAAAAAGAGAGAGTCCAAGTCGTTTCAGTGAACGGATATGTTCCTTTGAGCTGTTTTACTAATGTTTGCTCAGGAGAGAGGAATCGTGTGTTTACTAATTGTCGACCTTCCTCTGCAGAGCATTGCTTCAAGTAAGACATATTCGCCTCTAATTAAGGAAACGCTCGTTCACACATTTTACTCTGCATGAATACTCATCCTGCAAATTCGTTCGACAATTTGTCAGTGCCAGGCATAAATAAAAAAGAAGCGTAACGCGTAACGCCTTGACCAATCCACGACCGAGTTATTAATCGTTCATCTTCGAAGCATTTTCTTCTATTCGATGCCCAAGTATTCCTTTACGCTCTATGGCGTGGTTTTTGCGTGTTAACTTATAAAAATAACCGAATTTGCCGCATCGTGGGTTTTTCTCCGAAGACCTTTAGTTGAAGAGATTTTCCCACAACTCAACTCTTCAGTATATTTTAAAATTGTACTTAAATCTAGATTTAAACTATGTGTGATTTTATCAGATTCAGTTTTATGCATATATTTTAGATGGTGAACATTAGATTTTAGATATTATAAACTTTCATTTCCTTTGTTAATTTCGTTGCGTTAAATTTTATTTCTCTTTATGTTAGTACAGTCCTGGACAAAATTAACGCAGCACCGGCCGTAAGGATCGCTAGGGAGGTGCGGCGTTAATTTTGGCCAGGAGTGTACATGTAGATGATAATTGTGCATTAATTTTGTATATTTCTTAGAACATCTGCAAAGGTTGGGTAGATGAGAAACACTACTGGCCTAACTCAAAAGGGTTAAATAATAATTTCCCGTAATAAGGTAATTGAATTGTTTTTTTGGATGTTCTCTCATATGGACTGTTGTTTCTATATCTTGATCAACTTGTCACTCCTTTTTATGACATAACATCCATTGAGCCTTGTTAGTGGTGTTTTTAAAATGATTCCGCGAACCTGTCCTCATCAAAGATCCACGAAATCATCAGCAGTCGTTGAAATTCGTATTCTGTTGCTACCGATGAAGCGGTGATTCAATCTGGGCAGGGAAGGAGTTGAAAAATAACGATCGCCACAATAAATTCAATTACGGAAAAACAGGATCTCGGGCCCAAGATGTTTATTACCAATCGACCAACAGGTTACAGAGATCACGTCCGAGATCATTTCGTCCCTTTCATAAACTCCCCACTCGCGAAACGAAGGAAACCTTAAAAAACGAATAACTGACGTTGATGTATGCAAGTTTTGGTCCTCTCTTTTCTTTTTTGGACGCCGAAAAAGAAGAAAATATATTTAAAGATACCGAAAAGCCTTCGCTTTCCACTCCTCGCCGAATCCACTTTCCGTCGCCGATAAAGACACAGGAATCTCCTCTCCAAATTATTTCAAATGCATGCCCACGATACGACCCACTCTTCCTACCGTTTAATGAGGGCCTTCGAAAAACAAAGTCGTATATACATATAAAATCCCAATCCCATAACCTTGCAGGCTTTTTTCCTCGTTCAGGTATGGGAAGGAGGAGTGTAAGGTACGGTAGCTCTATCTAATGCTTCGTGAGCGCGTGGGATTAAAAAAGTCTAAGCCGAATTCGAGATGGGCGTGGGCCGCGGAAGATACAGCCGAGGACTGTATGGCTCATTGGTGACGATACTTTTTTATTTCTTCTCACTCCGGACGGAGATAACCTAGCATCCTTGAAAGACGCCTGTTGAGGCGAGGACTTGACTGGGATAGTGAGAGGTGGCAGTAAATTAAGCGGGAGGCTCCTCTCTCATTCTCTTTCTTTTCTCCTTCTCTCTCCTTCTCTCCCATTCTCTCCTTCGCCTCTCCCACATGGCGGCCGCGCCCACGACTTACGCAGGTGAGTTAGACGGTTGGGAACGGATGTATTGGTCTTTTGTGACTCCCGAGACAAATGAACGCCGAGGGGCGTGAGAGGTTGGTGCTGGTGGTGCATGGTCTCCGAGCTATTGGGCTGGCGAATAGAAAGGACATGATGAGGACCGATCCTTATTCTGCTGAGGCGGGATTGAATTTTCCGCGATATTTTTCATCTCCGTCCGAAAATAAAGGGGGATTCTGAGACATTGAAAAGATTGGGAAACCGTGGGAATGAGAATGAGTCGGGACGTTTGTAAGAAAGAAGATTGAGTTTCCTAAGTATCTGTTATTAATGGCCTTTGGTTAATGCCGGATTCTATTTAATATAGTTAAATTTAACTACAGAGTTAACCCAGTGGAGTGATTTCGGTCTAAAAATTTAAAAGTTGTAATTGCTTGAGAATTTTCGGCCGGAGATGATGTTAATGATTGATTGACTATTTAGTTTTAAATGAGGGATTGGTATAGAAAAATCAGCAATGGTAAATTGTAAGAGATAGCTCACTTTCGAAAACATTAGCTAACATTAATAAGTTTAAGTTTATTCTATTCATTGATATTTACGACGCCTTTTTTTAGCGAATAGTTTCTCCTCTGGGTCTTGCAAAAGTGTGCTTCCCACTTGTCCCTTTGGCTGGGTTAGCGTTTAAATATTTAGAAACCTAACAGGGTTAGGTTAAGTGTTACTAGATATTGTAATGTTCTTCTTTGGAGGAAATCTTTAAATTTGTCTTCGAATCTCAAAAAGGTATACTTTGCTACATTAGAGACATATGCTGACTTTAAAATAAATATATTTGGAGGATATTTTACGACTACGCTCAAACTTTCCTTTTCGATATCAACTTTCGATTTCTTTTTTCCTGCTGCCAAAAGTTAGAAAAATAGCATTCATTTGCTTTTATTTGAAAGAGAATGGCACGATATTCTTCATCACATTTTGTGTGATTTTCTATAAAATTATACTTCTTTGTCTTCGCAAGGAAAATAAATGTAAATTATTTCAGCTGATGTGTTTTTGAATTTGAATGAAAAGTAATTATCTTCACCGAAAGTAAATGTATATGAAAGGAATATAGATATATTTAAACCTGCAAGGTAAGATATTTGGATAAAGAGGAATAATATTTTCTTTCTACATAAAAATACTTATTTTGATTCTTGAGTTTCTTCTTATACAAAATCCATTTTTTTTTCGAGAAGTTAAAATCATATTTGATCAGCATGTTTTCAGATCCTTAAATTCAAGAATATGAGATGGAAGTGCTTTTTGTGTACATTCGAGTAAAGATAATATGTAAATGAATCATTGTTATTCACTCAAAAAACACACTTCCTAGAAAAGTCAACGATTTTTAATTTTATTTAGCTTGAAGATCTCAGGAAAACTGGAAACACTTTCTTAATTCTGAAATATGCATGAGTTAGAATATTTTTAATGGCATTCGTAATAATTTCAAGGTTTTGAGGAAGCAAAGTAAGGAGATATTTCCGGAGAGACTTCTTCTATATTTATTCTTAATGGGACAACTCCTCCACGCTTACAGCCAAACATGAAAGCTCATGGTCTTGCATCTCATGCATACAAAGGCGATAGTAGATTTCGAGAGATAGCGTTCTTCGGAGGTGTCCACATTCTTAAATAGTAGTTGGGCCATGGAAATGGCAAATGACAGAAGGAAGAACATTATAGGATTTCCAAGAAACAAGTAACAAGGTCGTAAATTCTGACGAAGAACAAGAGTTCACGAGTTCTCGACATTTCGGCTCCCATTGGCTCCGATTTACATTAAATTCGGGATACGCCTAGTCACAGTGCTATCCTTTCTTTATTAAAACGTCATCTCTATGGACATAAAACAATCAGCACATGGAAATGATTAACATTTTCTAAGTTTTGATAAACGCCGCTTGTCTGTTCCCTCACGAGTCCATAAATTTGACTTTCGTAGTCTTATTTTTTATGAGATATTTTTTGAGGAAACTTGCTGAGGATTCAAGTTTTCAAAATCCGTCTCCACGGTTTCAAGGATAGCAATTGGTGTGATTATAAATTTAGATGAAATCTTGACGAATTCATACATAATTTTTAATTAGTTCCAGGGTGTGAATATCTTGCGGAATATATATCATATTAGTCTAGTGAATAGTGAGTATGATTCATATTCACAACAGTCTCTTTCATTCACTCGTTCAGAGATTAAAATTATGTTACAACATCATATGATTTATTCATTTTCAGGGTGACTGCTAGTTTTGCAATGTTTTTAAAAACGTATGATGTTCGTACGACTGTATGATTTTCCACCCAAGATGAAATTTTGATTGAACAAAATTCATCGTTACTGAATGCGAAATGTCTACTTTCCTTGAATTATATTTTTTATTTCATTCTCCTACATCTTTTAATACCTTTCATAACATTTTATATATTATCTTTTATATATTTAGTTTCATTACATGTATTTTATTATATTAATTAGTTTAGTTGTGAACGACTGATCGCCGCACTCAAGAGAATATCTGTTTATCATACAGTATTTAATATAAGAAAATCAGTTGAATACACATCAATAATTACCACCTTTAATTTATCCGATATTCCATTCTTCAGAATGCGAAGTTTTTTTACTTACCCCAAGTGATTACGGAAAGGTGAAGAATTTGAACAATCTCTTTTTACATAAGATTATTTTTGCCCGAATAGCGTAGTGTGCAGAGAAAGCGGAGAGTTAAGGTTTTTATTTAAATGAATAATGCAAAAATGCGAGCAATATTTTGCAAATAATCGTCAACCCTAACATAATCCAACACAGTTGAACATGTTTCCTTTTTGTCAGATGCCCTTAGAAATTTACACTCATCTGTAAAAGATGTTGTTCAAGATAATGCTAGTTATACTCGATATCATAACATTGTACTACGAAAATTCATACCCATAAAATATACAACCTGTTCTTACCTTGACCGTATCTTGTTTAATTACCTTTTTGTTTCTACAGAATTACTCTTATTACCATAATATTGGCATATTTTTTTCTCTTTATTCTTTTTTGTATTATTTTTGTAAGCTGTCTATCTTTAGTATTCGACCTATTGTTTATAATTTGTATTATTTATTTTTATGTGAGCAGATAGAATTTCTATATTTTTTTCTGCTCTTATGGAAGTCATAATCCCATAGCAAAATAAATTTATTATTATTATCATTATATCTTCCATACAGTAATCAGTTACAACGGGGCATTACGAAAAGAAATTTTGATATATGTGCCTTGCTCAATGACATTGTGTTATTCATAGCAATAAAAGCATTCTAATTTTGACCTATCTATGCTGTGAGTCGATTCGACGAAAACCCATTTCCAATCTCTTTCCCTTTAATGGTTGTCCCATACCCAGGAGATATTCTCACCATTAGCAGAAAAGGTAACAGTTGATTTTTCGGCAGTAAAAATAAAAAATCCGTTAACTCAAGCCTGACTAAAATGGACGAAAGCTTTCTCCGTTCTGAAATAAAAAATGCTTATAGGAGTCGTCTGACACCATCCAAGTGTATAAGGAGTAAATACACGTATTTCAATGAGATGGACATATTGTTTATGGACCGGACACGAGACAGTAATGCTTGCCCTCGCGTTGACTCTCAAAAGAGTTCGAAATATAGAGGAGGAGGCGCGGGATAAGGAGTCGACGGAGAGTGAAGAGTTGTCTCCTCGTCAATCGTAACGCGTGGGACGAACTCGCGTGGTGAGGTTACGAAAAGGAAGGGCAAAAAATCCTAAAGCCGTTGAGCAAAATTAGCGTGGAAAACATATGGAGTGGAAAATCACTGGAAAATCTGAATTAAAACGAAATGCGCCGCAAATAGAATTTTGATGAATTGCAACGTGAGGCCTTTTCATGCTGCCACCTTTTCCTTTCATAAAATCCGTCGATTACGGGTACTACTCCGTAATTTGGTACGAATTTGCCCGATGAAAAAATTGCAAACTTACGACTTTCCTTCCTCCATGAATAAACCGATCGTAACAAAAAAAACGCAATTAACTCAACGGCGGAAAATATAATTCTTGGCTCCCACTTAACACCTCCACCTGGAATGCAAAATAGGGTTAAATACTTCGCACGTTTATATGTGCTCATTATGTTGCCTTTGAATGTACGGGAGTATAGAGAATTGTCTCGACTGCGGCATTTTCCTTTAATTTACGGTTCGTGGAAAGTCTGCAGGCGACGGAAAATTTTCATCGACGAGATAATAATAGGCCGACTGTATTTCGGAACTCGTTCTCATATGGTATTAAATGAGTCCAGCTGACGTGAAAAAGGAGAAATTCCTCCAAAGTGGATTCTTTTCTTCGATTGGACAGGAAATGTACCATTTCTTTGAACCCAAAACTTTTAGGTGTTAATTTTCTCGAAAAATATGGTCGTTGGCGAACAAAAATTAGCCTTATATGTTATTATGTATCTTTCGAACAGCACTAAAATTCACGAATGCCTTTGGAATCAGCACTTCTGTTTCTAATAGACTGAGAAAATTTCAAGTTCGGCTACTTTTATCTATTAGCGAATTGGTTATATGCTAAATGTGCCTCCGAGTGTTATTCATAAAGACATGCTCGTGGCACAAAACACGGTGAAAAGAAATAACGAAATTGAGGAAAATATTTTCGTAGAGTTCAATTGGCATAGTATGTATTTCATTGATAAGCAAATAGTAATTAAAGAGAAGTCCAGAGATGTTAGATAACATTTCCTCTCTTGGTAAACTCTGCAAACATGTAACGGTTTATATGCGTAGAGATACGGGAAGTTCATTAGAGTTAAATGGAACTCATTATTTGATATATTAAGTTGAAAATCACATAAAATAAAAAGACTTGTATTAGGCACTTCTCCATCAAATTTTCTATTCTAAACTTACTATATCACTCATCTAATTATGAGGTTAATGAGAGCGAGATGATAATTTATCTTTATCTTCTATTAATTATATATCTTTTTGGATATTCAGAAAAATTTCAAGGAGTTGTTTTCAATAAGATATTTTTATATGATTTTGAGAAAGAACAACTTAATGAGTTTTTCTGTTTATCTACAACTATTACGAAATTTAGGACACAGAGTATTAATTAGAAGCACCAGAACTCAATCTGCTAAATTTATGCTTAGCCTTTTAGTACGAACAGGATATATCAATCAAAAGGATTGAATACCTTTAGACATTTAGAATATTGAAAATTGAAAATGTTCTATAATTGTATCCCCTTCATCATTTAAATGTATTTCCATAATATTCGACGAAATGCTTATAAAGTTAGTACGTTTCATTTTCTGGTTTTATGCCATGACACGCATGATTTTCTTCGAACTCGAATAGGAAAATCAAAAATCTTAATCCCTAATGAAGGATTTACATATGTTGTAAGCAAACAGAGCATCGTCTGCAGCCTATATAAATGGCAAAAAAGAAATACGACAAGGGCCTATAAAAACAACCTCTCACCGTCGAAAGTGCTCCACAAACCTTTGTTTTGCAGCCACGGAGAGGTGTCTAACACGAGATTAACTCCCAAAAATCCTTGCTGAAACATCGAGCAAGGAATCGCAAACACATTCCTTACATAATACGGCGCGATAAAAGAACATCAGAGGGCGTCGTTCGGATAAATAAACCTTTACCTTAGGGACAGCAAAAGAAGGAGGCGGGGATGGGAAATATAACGTTATGGGAAGTGTCTATAAACCGGAGAGAAGGAATGAAAGTTGGTGAAAAAAAAGCCAAAGAAGAGGAGATAGGGAAGGGTTAGATGAGGGGGGAAGGGAGTGTTATTGGAAAGAGCGGGATTGGGAAAAGGCAATGAGAGAGAAGTGATAGATGGGCAGTTGGCTCGCCTTTGCAGACGTAGATGAAGGAAGGGGAGAGAACCAAAGGCGGATGGCGTGAGGTGAGCGGATACTTGGACGTCTGCGAAGCCGAGGATAACTGATCGGTTAAGGTGGCAAAAAGCCGGGAAGAAAGAAAAATGTTCTCGGATGAAGAGTGGTTGAAAGAGTCGGTGCGGTTTGGCAAGTTGAATGGGCGAAGAGACATGCACGGGCGAGGAAATGGATGGTACAGCGATTAGAAAAATGTATTTCTCGGAGTAAATTGCGGAGGCGTCCGGGGAAAACACAAAGTGCGTTGATCGTAATGAAACGTATCGGATGGTATTGTTTAAGTTGTAAATCCTCGACGCTTGAGGTGTAATTTCCGAGGTCTATTTAAATGATCCCGGATGAGGCAAATGATGGAGAGCGTGATGACGAGGAGAGAGGTGGGCGTGGTTTGGACCATTTGGAGGAGAGTATCGCGTTACCAGGGATTTCGCAACGGGACCGTTCAATGGAAGGACGGGGTCCAAGGAGGTAGTTGCTGTGGAAAAAAGAGAGAATTTTAAGTACGCTCGCTTAACTGTCCTACCAGCAGAATCGCGTTGGCCTATTGCGCTCTGGAAACATGCCCACTCTCAACTTCTACTCGGCTCATCTTGAGATTTTCTCCCGGCAGTTTGTTAGCTTCTGATTATAAAGAGTTAGCGTGATTCGAAGAGTGTAATTCTGGTACTTGCGTAACAGGTGTGTGATTCTTGTCTGAAGGTGCGAGGCTCTCAATACTTAAGAAAAATACTTTATAATCGTAAAAAAGGTAAAATGTAATTTATGGTGATTGAGAAAGAAGTTTTAACTTGAGGGATACACAGGCATGGTGTATTCTAGAAGGATGGGGATGAATTTAAAGAGAGAGAGATAAAGGCTGGGTTAAGATGCATTGATATTAAAAGCAGAGAAAGTTGCACGACTACATAGGTGTTAAAGGTTAGTTTTAACAGGTGCAAATAACTCTTAGCAAGGATAAACTAGAGATTACTATGCTCATTTTATATAACTTATGAGAAACGATTTACATGAGAAAAAATATTTTCTCGTCGAATTTACAGGTAAATTTCATCAATTTCTGCTATTTAATTATTCGGAACTGGGAGTTGACTACTGTCTAATTTAAATTCCCCATGCCCAAATCTGAATTCTTTCTCAGTGGGTAAGTTCTGTTGAACTTCTCCCAACTCCCACACCTCCCACCTGCTTCCCACGCACCAATCCTCCAAAACATACGTCCTTGGGAGGTAATCTCCGCATTTTGCGTAGTGGCAACGTTTTAAGGACCTATCCTCTTGAGCTACTGTGGACTACCGGTTTGCCCGCGTGTCTTTGCTGTCACTTGTCGAATTCTCAAAATTTAGCGCCCGTCTCCAGCTTTTCTTGATATTAATGAGATCGAGAGAAACATTCTGCTCTGTGTAGAGTGGAGTTGTAAACTCTTGAGTTTTCCCCAGAGACCAGGTCCGTAAATCTCACTTCGTCGGTGTTGTTAAAGTTCCCGAATTTGGATTTTCGGTCATTCGACCGCATTCAATCAGAAGGTCAGCGCTCTTATACTATAGTTCGACAGAGGGTTTATAAGTGACGTCTTTTATTGCGGCTAAAGTATTTCACGGGGTCGCTTACTTTTATAGCCTCCAAACGAGCTGAATGCAATTTGAATGCGCCTCGTGGAGATAAGGGCGGCCATTATACGCATGAGCTATCGAGTATGAAAAAACCTCACTCGACGTGATATTGCGTGTGTATCTGTGGTGCGGGAACTTAATTTAAACACAAAGGACGAATAAAATGTGAATAATACGCCCTCGTTAGCGGTCTGATTAATTCTTCCGTCCGCTCGGAAATAAAATTAGAATATGTAATTCCCCGGAAGGCTGCGGTGGGGAGGGGTGTTGCACACAATCAACCAGCAGCGGCGCTTAGGAATTTGCCGCATTATAACTACACAATCGAGCAGCAAATAGCTCACTCGGCCGATTTCCTCGACGTATTTTTCAAGCGTTTGATCGCCCTATATTAAAAAAATCTTGCTTTTTTTTCGCCTTCCATTAATCGCTCTCCTCATAAAACTTTTATTGCTATCCGGGAATAAAAAATTAAAACTCGGGGAATTTAATACTCCGCCGTGCTCCGGGAGAGAAAAGGAGTAGGGATATAAGCGAGCAAACATGCAAATTGGCAATGAGTTGAGGCCGAAGAAGGCGAATTAACTCGGACCACCCAAGCAACAGGGCGAACGGTGTCCGTAAAATGCGTTAAAACGCATCGTCAACATGAGACTGAGGGAGAAATGGTTTAAGGATTAGTTCCTGCGCAGTGTCACCTTGTAGAGGGACGATAATGATGATGATCATCGGAAGAGTTATCCCCTTCGTCGAAATATCGGTGTTTCCTGTCCTCTTTTTCGGACTATAAAATAATTCAACGCGGATTTTTATGGCAACTTCGGTGGGAAACGAACATTTTGCCGAATTCTTATAACCGCAATTATACCTCGCTTAACGAGTATGACTCGTTCCGGAATTGCCTTCGTTTACCAAAATGAGATATCCCATGGTGTCTAGAAAAAGACAGAAAAGCATAAATTCTACAAAATCATAACGAACCTTTCAACAAGTTATCAAGAATGGACAGCCTCAGTTGTATTTCATATTTTAATACACTCGAACCAAATATGTTAATGCAGTGCACCAAAATACTCATCAACCGATTCCAAATACGGTATAGGAGCCTGAAAAACAGCAAAAGTGGATTATTTGAGTTTGTCTTTAGCCTAAAAGCCAAAAATTAGGTTGTTTGGATTTCTCATTAGCTGAATTCTTGTTCTCTCATACATATTTTTCCATATTGTTAACAGCAACAGGTACTTGTATAAACATATCCACAAATACATTACTAATATCTAAATGTATTCGTAATACTAGAGAATTCAACATATTTATAAACCACTGAACGCAAAACATAACAGTTCTAGTTTAACAACGAAAGTGTGAAGCGTGTAAAACTTTGATTAATTACGCTAATTTTATGCATGTACTAAAGATTCTAAGGTTTTAAATGATTCGAAGACTTAGGGAAGATATGCAAATCGGCTAAAACCTCTTTTCGGGTGGGGCATACTTACTCGCAGGAAATACGATGGTCAGTCACATATATTGTGGTATTGATACCACCAAGCGTGTTAAGAAAGGCGCAACTTAGAAGAGATTTATAATGAGGTCGCTGTATCCATACTTCTTTTTCCGGATGCAACTCTTTAACGCTAATGCTTTAAAGAAGAGAGGGATCTGCTTCCTCCCCGCCGTGTTTTTCTCCTCCTGAGAAAACATTCTTTCGTTTTCCAACCTCGACGTGCGTCTTGTTTATCTTTTCTCGGCTACCCATGTCACATCTTCCTTGTTTCATATTTTCTTTTCCGCCTGTTCTTCTCTGTATCTTTCCACCGTTGCTAACTTGCGTTTTTCAAGCTCGGCCACGGAGGTGACCATCAACCGTTTACGCTAGCGGCACCATCGAGAATTTTAGTAACTCCTGAAAGGTAATTTGAGCTTTTAAACAATTAAATTGTTCTTTTTACTGCAGCAGGGCCTGTTCGACGCCTCCGTCCCGTCGCCAGTTTGTATTTCATGTTTCATTATCACCTTCTACTCCGTCCGCTTCGTGATTGCCCAGTTCTCGCTTTCCTCTTCCAGACCTCTTTAATGTCTCTCAGCTCGTTCCCCCGGAATTTATTTCATTGTGTTCTCGCCCAGGAGTCGTTATTTTTCATTTGCCTCCATTATTTCTTCCTGCTTCGACGAATTTTCGTAGCAACTACGCTATTCACGAAGAATACCCGAATGCAGTCTTTCCGCTTTCTTTGCATTACTTATCTAATTTGGCCCGCTGAGAAAATTGAAAAATTTAAATCAAAGTAATGAATGAGGCATTGTTCTCCGCAAGAAAAACTTTGAGAGATAGGTAGTGCAATCACTCATACAGACACAGAATTTAATGAATAGCCACTTGTGATCTGCGGTAGCGATAGAACGATGACTATCGATATTAGCTTTATGTTCATTGTTCATAATTTGCAGCATATTGTTCTTGTTAGTTTTTCTTGCAAACATATGGTTGTGACAATTAACATAATTTATTGCCGCGTAATGTATGCTGCGCGTGACTATCCCTTTTGCGAAATGTCCTCCTCGAAGTTCAGTAAAAGTCAGATTTTATTAATCATTATGATTTTATTATTCGTAAATTTTCTAAATCGTTTCCTTCCAAGCTTGCACTTCCATATCTTCCCATTGATATAATGGTATTCTTTCCTTCTCGGCTGTAGTTATACTCTCACCACCCACCGAGATTGTAATGTAGTAGGCGTAACACTTATAGGATCGCTGACGTTACCCTCTTCTCTCAACAGAAAGCAGAAGTGACTGTCCAAGTCTCTAATATTTCCTAAAGATGATATTTTCAAAAATAGATCCGTGATTGCTTGTAGACCTAATGAAGTGCTTGATCTTTCTCCGTAGAAAAAATTTTGCCAACAACTTAATTTGTTATTCTGAAGAAATCTACTGAGTTATGAAGATGAGTATGGCATTTTAAGATCATCGCTACCGATACCAGATTTAGGTAATAGTATTTTTTATTAGAACTGACCAATCTGACTGCGGTATAATTTTGAAAATGTTATACATGAAATATTTGAAATTGGTTCTTCGATTTTAACATGATAGGACTATGATGAAAATGGGAATTACGCTGAAAATAATAATATTCCTGCAATCATAATAAAATAACACCTTTGATTTACCTGGTTATTGAATTTTTTCTGGATTTCGTTGATCACTAACCTAAAATAAATAATTCCCATAATTACTTTTGGAAGTGCTGTTCAGATTAATAATTTTCCTGAGCTCAATAAACTATTGCACAAACATTTGTCTACCTAAGATTCATAAGTATAATTTCTTCAAAAAAAATTTGGGTTTTATTTTGCTGAGAAGCTATCCCATATTTAGATATTTATTACTCTCTAAGTTTCTGTCACTTACGCATTATACTTTAAGCAATGAATTGTTTGCAGAAATCTCTAAATAAAACAGAGATAAAATATTTCTACATTCCTGGTCACCTATGAGATTGAACAGGAAAATCTGTATTATTCAGATAATAATTGAGAAATAATACATTTATTGTCTGTTTTGTATCGATCTCACTAAAGTTTACGAACAGTTCCGAGTTCGACCATATGGAGATGCCCAGAAATTTAGCTAATGAGAAAAACGATAAGGACTATTAATGGCTCTTTACTTAAATCATACATTTGCAGATACATTAAATGAATTTCTTGATTTGATAAATAAATTTCCCTCATTTTTTCTATGAAACTCGTGCTGGAAACTTCAAAATGATTTTTACAAGGAATTAAATAAAGACATTAATATAAACAAAATGTAGTTAATTCTAGTTAGCAGCCAGTTAGTGGTGGTAATGTAATCAGGACAGGTATATTTATTAAAATTAAGAACATCAGCTTACTCTGATTCTCATTCATCAAGTATGTGTTCCTGATTAATCGCTACGAATATAATCTAAATATTTTCTAGAATAGATTACATAATTACATTTTGTTGGTACTATATGGAGTAATTTTTCGTTATAAAATAATTCATTACCTCGATATTTCACAAGTTTACATTCTCTTTAATACCTCGAAGGAAATTGCTCGTATATTGAAACTGTCTTTAGATTCGATACTTATCTGATTAACTTCCTTCTTCTGACATTCCTAACGCTCCTCTCGACTTTTTTATCCCTCACTCACTCTCCGTCTTCTATTTCACCTTCGCATCTCATTTGTAATTCTTATGCGGAGGCCAATCCGCGTTTCAACTCCACCGTCCCTTTGGCTTTCTTTTCACTCCCTTGTACCTACACACTACGTCTCTCCTCGTCCTTCTCCACCTTCTTCTTCCTGTCTTTTCACCTCTATCTTCCCTCCCGCATCCTCCTTCCTCCCGTCTCTAACTCATCCAAATCTGCTCTTGATGCTTCATGTACCCAAATGCGTGGAAAACAGATTTGTCTCGCTGGGTGGTCTCCCTCCACTTGGTAACACTGATTCCAGTTCCCTCTGAAGCACCTCGGCGTCTCTCATGCGCTCTGCTACCTGACCTCAAATGCTGCTCAACTGTTAGCACGCCCTTAAGTGACACGTCCTCTGCTAACGGCGGATGACTTGTCTACGGGTGATGCAACCTGATCATAAATACCCACTAGGGGTCGCGTGCCAAGGTGGAGTTAATCTCTCAGATGACTTTCGTATGGACGCACAACAGATCCACTCACAAACATATATCTAGTGCGGTAAAGTTATGGCTATCTGGTGAAACAACAATCGCGCAAAGAATGTAACGTAAATGATTGCAAAAGATGCAATCAAATTGATGCAACAGTTTTCACTAATTACATATTTCAAACTATAACCTTCAGATTTGATAGATGGTTCTGTCTCAAACTCGTGAGAGCTAATAAATTATGAATATCGATTGATATATGTAGTTTAATAATACATTAATCCTACGAATACCTATATGATATGTTGTAATTAATTGAATTTGATGAATTTACACAAGGCAAATTAAAATCTAACGAAAATCCCAGGAATATTCTCCTATTTAAACAATATATTGGTAAGATTATCTTAATTTAGTAAAGTATTACAACAATAGAGTTGAAGTTGAATATTTTAATATGATTTAGATATTCGTATAGATTTGCGTAGATCCTACTTTTTTATATGAATACATATAACAGCTGGTAGTGGTTACCTTAATATAGTAAGACGCCAGAAAATGAAAATAACAAATGAACTCCAAATGGGTAGAAAACACACAGGAACAACAAGAAAATAAATTGAATATTTGAAAGTTTCTAGGAACCGTATGGTTGAACTCCAATTAATTTTGATATTTGCTCTTTTATACTATGAAAAACTTATTCTTGGCCATGGTACCCCCAGTGATTATAAAGTTTAAATCCAGGAACTTCAAAAGGCGTCGATTAAAATTCTAAAATAAAAAGAAAAGTTCCATAAAAACTATTTTCTCAAAAATCGCGATGTAAATTTGAAATCTAAGCTAGGGTAGTCAGAGTAACGACATCGTCCTCAAATTTCATGCTTTTTTTCGCAAAATATTACCTTCTTCTGTAGATTTTGTTTAAAAACACGTATTACCGTAATATTTTTTCCTACAAATAAGTTGCCACGTATCAACAACTCCAACCTCAACAAAATTTCAAGAGTGTTTCATTTCACGATTAATTATTCCACTTTGAGAGACTCTAAAGATCATTCTGCAAACGGAAACTTGGAATGCAGGGGCGAATTCGTACCAACTATTCAAATGAGTGACTGAAGAACTTCCCATTACTTCGCTTGCATTTGATCGTATGAGTGGAACTTCCGGAATGAATTATTCTCCTGTATATTTTATTACTTCCCCGAGATGAAAGACGTAGCGGAATACTTTTGAAAACTTTCTACGGCAGACTTTTCGGTTGATTTGAATGAGCATCATTGTGTAGGCAGCCACTAATAGGTTTCCTATATGCGGAACGAAAAACAGGCAAAAGGTGTCATAATATATTATCTTGACTTCTGCGATTAATTTAGCCGGTTCCTTCCTCCTATTCGGGCTATTTTCGTAAACACGATCGTATTCTATTTAGAAGAAGCATTTCTTTCTCATTAAAATAATTTAACACATCCATAAAAAATCTAGAGACTCACTTCTGAAATATTGCAAATTATTGAAACACTAATTATGTGGTAATCTCATGATGTGACTTTTCAGTTTCTCCTAGGGATTTATTTTTATGAGTAGAAGATGAAACCTCGTAAGAGGTAATTATTATTATTACGATTTTAATATTGTGACATTAATATTCTTTTCATGGAACGCTGTGTTATTTCATGTCAGTTAATCGGAATATAGCAGCATCCCAGCTATGGCTAATAGATATTGTCCAAGTCTGAATATTTAATAAATTTTACTAATGAATGGAATTCGACCTTTTAGGCAGACATATTTCATCGTCAGGTGGAATTTGGGTCATCATACTGTAAAATACTGAACTTCCTATTCATCAGCAGCTGAAAGAGTTTTTTTAATTTTTTTACCATGATGTAGAGAATTGTTAAGATATTTTTACATCTTATTGAAACCCAAGACGTGAGTTGTTTCTGTGATCTTCACATTTTCTCTTTGGCTTTTTACTCTTGATAGTAAATGTTTGTGAAATTTCTTCTGTGACCCAATTACTAAACCTTGATAAAACTAATATGTTTCAGCAAAAATTTTTGGAACGCGACGCAGATGTCGACAGAAAGAATGATGTGTAATTTTCACAGCAAGAAATCACAAAGTATCATTTATTTCAACAAACTACCACTATCTTTTTCCATGCAGTATTATGAATGGAGTATAAATTCCGAATCCTGGAACAAATTTTGTGGATTCATAGAACATTCTGTTAGCAGTGTGTGGAAGAATTTCTGCGTAATTAAGTTCTATGAAAATCAGAATAAATACTAACATTAAAAAATATTAATATACCTAGTGAAAGTAAGATTTTTTGCATGTTTACATTGTAATACATATGTATGGATGTATATACATGGAGATCCATAGAATACAATTTATTATTGCGTCTCGTTTAATTATAATATTTCCTTATCTTCTGTGAGCTAAATATGAAATGTAATTATTTCCATCAAGTTAAAACCAATGACATTTATACTGAAAATCCATACAAACTCGTTCGTTAGTTGTAAATTTAAACAATATGCTAATGGTACTCATATTCAGTTAACGTTAAAAATCTGGTAAATGGGGAAGATAAAGTCAACACCGAGCAGAACAAATGGCTCGAGATACAGTCTGGAAATTTATGTCATTATGTATACGATAAAAAACGCCTCCTCGGACTATAAATCAAATCTTGATAATGCTGCGCAGCTTATTGTTTCGGTGTATCATTCATCAGATTTTAAACACGCGCAGGCTAAAGACCTCTTTTCCGTGGACATTAACCCGAGAGAGATTAGATGCTAGCGTATGCTGGCAAATGAACGCACGCACCTGTCATTGGAATGATCACGCGGAATAGATGTGACGCGGGAGAGCCATCTATCAGCGGCAAAGTGACACTTGAGAGGAGAAAATGGCACATTTGCCTACGTTACTTTGTATTCTTTCGCTTTCTTCCGACCATGCGTAACCCCATTCCGTGGGAATCATTTCCCACCTCCGATGAATGGATTGCGATTCGGTTAATGAACTCATTCATGCACAATGGATAGAAATGACAAGCGTCTCAATGGGCACACTCTTTTATCGGTCACCCTTTCGCTTGTGATAGGCTTCGCGGGAGTCGTGTGGATGACGGATGGGGTTTCAGCCTAACAGGAAACGGAATAACTGTAATCGCATTGCGTTCTACCTATCTATGCAAAGTCGAATTGACCAAAACGTACGGCCACCAGATAGAACTTCATAGTGAAACAGTTAATGTGGCAACTATAGTTGTTTTAATTAATGATAAAGCATAATTTCCTCCGCATTAGAAAAATCAATAATTGAAAACAATAGTAACTCTTATAGTACTTCATATCAATTAAAAATTCGAATATTTCAAGTCAGATTTAAATTTACAAGAATAATCAGAAAAGGTAATTTGAGTCCTTCTATTCCCCTTGAATTGCTTTAGTATGACTTTAAGTCATGTAGAAAATCTCTGATAAAGTGATGCGTGACTTTTGTTAAGACTTGTATTTTGATAACTGCGATTTTGTTTACTTTACACTGAACGATTTTTAGCGGTATTACTCTTTTATTTTTATTTATTTTGTTCTATTTTAATTTTATTTTTGTTTAAAGCATTATCTATTACTTACATATATTGTAGCACAACTTTGCTGGGTTGCCTATTTGTGATTAATAAATAAATACCTATAAAGCACAATCATTGAAATTATTTTATCACGTAGTATTGATCGGTAGAACAGAGCAAAATGTTATTCTTTGACTAAAGTTTAGTACTGTGGGGATATAACCTTGATTTTTAGGATAATTAAGAATATTTCGAGAAACTTGATGTTGATAAATGATAATTATCACTTTAAAAAAATTTATATACCATATTTATATTGTTAACATACTACACCTGCTTACGAGCATATCTGGAATGTATAAAAATTCATAAAAAACCATAAATCGTACATTACAGTATGAAAGAGAGTTTTGTTAGCAACATAATGACATTTATTCGTTAACATACCATAAGATGGTGTCATGGATTGTCCCACGAGAAATTCCAATTGAGTCACCGGGTGAATCATACGTTATAGAACGTCATGCTTGTTTTTTTCATAATTATTATTTAATTTACACTCTGGCTCTCATGAATGTGTCCAAATTCATTTCAATTTCCCTCTTTACTCTCCTAATTAAGCTTTTCCAGAGTGAAACGTTCATCTCAGCGTTCAATTAGTTGAAAAACGTTGGCTCTCCGTAACATAACATTCGATGAACTTTAAAACACACTACATACTGTAAATAAGCTTCTGCTTTATGTAAAAAATTGATTAATAAATAAATGTATGGTAGCTCACCTTACCATACTGCAATTGGCAAGTCTGGTTTTGAGTACAGATTTCGTTAAATATCTTAGCCCCCATTAGTTCTTTACGAAACTTATGGTAAGTGCTTCTATGGATGTATTAGAAAATAAATTTTATAAAGAGATGCGTGCATTTTTCATACTTAATAATTTATAGTTTTAGGAAGCAATTGTTATTTTAGCCATCTCTATCGCCAATACCTCAATATCAGTCTTGCATGATTAATCAAAATGTAAAATTATAAATGCGAGTCTTAGGAATTAAGTAAAATTATAAGCTTCCTCTGGCCGTTAATTTCTCAAATGTATTCCCTTTCATTACAGATTTATGCTTCTTAGGCTACTTAAATTTTTGCTATTGCGGCGATGAAAATGCTTTTCGTAATAAAAAACATATCCTAAAGATAAAAAGGAGGAGCTATCATACGGTAATATTACCCTGGTAGTAATGATATTTTCTGATTGGTAGTTAACCCAAAAAAGAAAATTATTCTCAAAAATGTCTTAAAATTCGTCTGAAAGAGATACTTATCATAATGAGTTCACGTAAGAAAAAGTCCGTCAATAAAGTCGTAAATGATAAACATCGGATTTAATAGCGCTAAACTTACTCCGCATAATTGACGCTCATTTAACCTAAACCTAAAGTCTAAGTCGACAAAAATAGAACGAATTTTAATTGGCATCCGCCTTGTCTATTTCACGTCGGAACTCCTTCCTCAGAGGGGCTCTTCTCGGGGATGTATCGGATTCACTTCCACCCTTTTTCTCCCGTGTCGTCCGCCAGACGAGAAAAGAAAGAAAAGCGCCCTAATCTTCCTTAACGAGGAACGGCTGTTTCTGCGCCATTCGCGGCGAAAGATTTAACCTCCGTCCTACTCTGCGAGGTTATCCATCAAAAACCTATTTAAGATGGCGGCGGTCGTAAAAAGACGTGGGGAGGAAGTCCCCGCGGGGATGATCCCCTGTGACCTGCCGACGGTGGATGGAGATACATCGCGGTACTCGTTTACGCAGCTTTCGCTCGTTCTTTGTTTTTTTATCCGGTGAGTCAGTCTCCTCTTCTCAAATACCATCACGCGAACTCTCAACCGCACGAGGAGAGAGTAATCACAAAGGAAGTTGCTAACCTTCGGACTCGACTGCCGCCTTCGAAAAACACGGCGGCGATTGCTCGATCGATTGCTCGTTTTCTTTCGTTGGCGGTCGCGGAATATGTTAAAGGTAAAAATAAAAACGGTTGAAAAAGTTCCGGGTTCCGTGGATGGAGATGAAGAGGGTGCTTCACGGAGGCTGTGTTTGCATCTTTGTTATTTTCCGATAACTTAGCAACGGAATGCCGTCTGTAATCGCGAAGTGGTCGGCGTGGCGACTCGTGTAACCATCTGGTTTCGTCAGCTCTCTCCCAATGGCGGGGAAAACTGAAGGGTTGAAGTGATGAGTGAGGTTGGAGGGAGATGAATGACTTAAGTATCGAAGTTGCGATAAAGTGCACCTTAAGGAAATACGCACTCTTTTGACGTGCAGAATTCCTCGTATTATATGGCTATAAAAGGCACAGGAGTTATTATGGCATAGTTTCAGGTATAATGTAAATATAAAATTTAAATATTAGGATGTTATTTATACCAAGGAAAGTGAAGACCTCGAAGAAAGAAATGTCAACAAAAATCGGAAATGCATTTTAATCTCGTTAGAAAAAGATTAAATTCTTGAAATTTAAACTGAGTCGTTCAACAAATGCTGCATTAGATACTGCACTAGACAAATATTTATATTAAATAAAAACTCATTTGATAGATATTTTATCCTCAACACTTTTCGTATGGGGTATATAAACATCAGCTACACCACTTGATTCAGTGCTTCCTAGCCACCTTGAAGCTTCCAAATATTTGAATATTTAAAGCAAATGATAGCGATCATTGCTGAAACCAGTCGTCTTGAAGTAAAGCTGTGGAAAAAGTACAATCCCGTCTACCTTATTTTTATCCAAAATTTCACAGTTTAATTCCGAGAAACTATAAGAAATCTTCTTTGAATAGAAACTGTAACGCATTGATTTGTCCTTAGACTTACACTGTTTTCCTGGAACGCATTCCATTAACATATAATTACGAAAATAACCCAGCCGACACAGTTTCACATTGTTTGATAATTTTCTGGAATGCATGAACCGTGCTTTGCGAGGTATCTGCGTTATGGTGGATCGGAAAAAAACTTTTTTCGAAATCCGTCAACAGCTAATGCTTAAAGTTTGTGGTTGGTGATTCTTATAACATAAAAAAATTCAACTCGATCGGATTATGTCCTGAGGCTGCGAATTTTGGTCAAAATTTTAAATTTTTGTGAAAAATGTCAAATTTTTATATTTTTTCCTGATGGTTTCTCAATGTTTCCGAAGTGATTTAATGGCAAAGAAATACATATATGGTTGTTGCTTAATATTAAAGATTCTGAACGTTTGAATCAAGGAAGATTTAACCAACCTAGAATTTTTGGCGATTTTATAACGTTTCTTGCTGATAGTTCGAAACTTCGAGTTAAAAATAGTTTTTCATTTGGAAATAAAATTAGATCAGTAATTTGGGTGTGCCACTATTGTCGGGTATTACATTTCTATCAGAAAGAAAGACAAAACGACCCAACCTACTGTCTAACCAACATCCGTAAGATTTCTGTATGTTTTTCTTATTTTGACGAATTTTGGCGAACTGAAAATCCATTTTCCTGGATTCAAACGAACTAAATATTTAATATTAAGCAACAACCAAATAATATATTTATTTATTTGCCATTAAATCACTTCGGAAACATTGAGAAACCATCAGGAAAAAATGCAAAAATTTGACACTTTTCACAAAAATTTATAATTTTGATTACCTATCGAGTTGATTTTTTATATGTTGCAAGGACCACCAACCACAAACTATAAGCACTAGCCGTTGACGGATTATGAAAAAAAGTTTTTCCGATCCACCCTATTCTGCTCGCTTCTTTTTTTAGTTTATTTCGATTTACTATATATGTCGTCATAGCATAATTTAGATGAAAAAAATTTAAATATTTTCTTCTTGGGACGTCTTCAGAAGAGACCAGAGAAGGCATAGATCCCTTGCGTAGATTTGAAATACTCTATATCTCTTCTAACGTATCAATAATAGCGAAAGGCTATTTTAATGCTGCTCAGAGAGAGGTGTAGGTTCTTTCTCCTATTCATTCCTAATATTTAATATTAAGGATAGGTACAAGTAAATTGCTGGTGAAGTCAGAATACGTCTCACTGGTATATTTTGCATAAATATTTAAGAAAAACCCAATTAGATCTTACACCGATTCCTACATTCGTCTATGGTTATTTCTAATTGGCTCTCATAGGAAACGTAAGGGAATAGTAAGCTAATTTAGTAGCTACAATTATCTTGCATTACTCAGAGTTCTTTTTTCTAAAATCCGCAAGCGAAACCTTTTTATGACACAATGTATTCTCTTCAGGAACGATATATCAAAGACAAGAGCTCTTTGAATAAGAGATGTAAGCAGAAATTAACCCATAATGATGCAAAAAGCTCCAGTAGAATATCTAAGGCGTTGTAATGTCTCCGTTAGCTTAATTATCACCAAGTTACGCTTTTGCTTCAAATTCATATTGCAAACATACATTACGTTCGATGTATCTTTCATTTCCTCTACTGCTTCAGGTCTCGAGCATATACCGTTTCCTCGATATCGGAAATATGAAGAAGCACCTGCGATCTATCGTTCCATAATATTTTCTATTTAGCTTTGAAATTCGTGCATATGGCTTGAAATGATTAAATTACATTTTAGAGATTTTTTTGATTTTTCTTTTTTTTAATCCCGAATGTCGAACACATCGATTTTATTATTTCTGAATTAAATGCTTTGCTTTCCCAGGTACTAGTTCTCCAGTTCCAATCAATGAACGAGGAAAAAATTGCTGTTCTTGTTTGATTGCTTTAGCGGAAATGCCATTCGGCTGCCACTAGTTATTTACTCAATATAGGAAAATTTTCTATTTTTCTAATAGTTCAATACCAATTTTTTATTGATTGCGCTCAATATTCAATTTCTACTCCTCAGACCAAATATATTCGTTGTCTGAATTTTCAACAAGGAAAGTCATTTCACTTTAAGCCTATTTTCAATGTATATATTGTAATACCTGAGTTATTAGAAGGCCACAGGGAAGCATTAACGTCTCTTGGAAGTCAAGTGTGCTTGAATATCGTTGTTGAAACGTGAACTCTAACATTTAGAAGCCGCATAATTGATGATACTTTATCGTACGTTTATTTATATAGGTATACCTTGCAGAATCATGAACTTGATATGAATAAGCCAAGCGATCAAAGAATATGATTTATGAACACTACAATCAATATACAATAGCATATAATTGAAACTTTAATGTGGTGTTAAAACATTCTCTTTCAAGTTAGTCCAGGTTGTGATGGAATACCTCTGAATGGAGGTCAGCAATATTTAAGATAGAATATTTACTTCTTTGAAGGAAAAAGTACTAAAAAAATGTTTTTATTATTCTTGGAACTAACATGACAAAATTATAATTTATATACCTCGGGGTGACTGCTTTTAGATGCGATGTCAATACCAGTTGGTCTTCATACGAAATAACCTGAAAATTCTTACAGTTCTAATAAAAGTCATTCTAAAGTAGTAAGCTATGATACTTCCGTATGCTAAGTCCCCGATTCGGAAAAACAAGAATTGCAGCTGGCGTTTCGGCGCCAACCGCGCTAACGAAATGCAATATGGAATATCTAACGGAACTTTGCCGGAAAAAAAAATTTCTTTCTGAAAGATGCACAAAAACACCTTCTCCTTACTTCCGTGCCCTACTAAAGTTCCCTCATCATTTATAACAGTCTCGCTTGTTTTCTTCCCGCGCCAACCACTCATTCCCCCCCCCCCCTTGGTCCAAGAATTCTCGGTTCTCTTTTCCACCGCAAGGTGCCTCTACTAATGGTTTCGGGGCGCCCTATGTCCATTCTTATACCATTTTCAACTCCCCATCTAACCCCTCCCCGCAAGGATAACAGTGCGTCATTCCTCACACGATCGAGATATGCGAGCTGGAAATATAGATGAGAAAAAAAGGGTGCGAGAGGAAAGCACGCATTGGAACCGCACGCGGGATTCACACGAGCACGCTCTTTCTCCGATGTGATAATACGTCTGCGGAGTGGGGACACCCATGCGGCCGTGGGCAACACGTGAGGTCGCCGAGGCGGAAGGGGAAAAGTTTTCTAAGCCCGACGGCTCTCCTGCTGATTGCAGCGCTCCGCAGAGGGAGGGAGTCGGTCCGGCGAACTAGCTCAGTCGTTTGGCTGGCGGGAGACTCGATAGACTGGCGTGTGCTCTCAGCTGTTCTCCCGCCGCCGTCGTACGCGGCGGTCGTATTGTACGCCTGTTCCACGAGGATATCCGCCTGGAGGAACGAGGTTGAATCCGCAAAGGCGACTGGAAGTTATACCGGTGATACATTCGAAGCATACCAGTGTATGTTGCCGGAAGTTGGACAAATTTTATTCCCACCGCTCCTTCGATACATTTGAGGAGTTAAGTTGGAGGAACTTCTGATTTCGCGGCGGTGTCGCGGCAGTAAAAGTGTTTATATCCTTCCCTCTCGCGGACGTGTTCGGAACCGTTAAGAACGAGGGAGGGTGAAATGTTTGCTTCGACTTGTGCACTCGTGTGTGGAAGCTAGTCGCGTGACGCCAGGGTCGTGATTGTTTTAATATTATCCTCCCCTAGCTCCCCCCACCCCCTGTTCCATCCTTCCCCTATTGCCCCTTGCACGACTCGCGCCTCTTCGTGGAAGGTCGCCAGTCAAGCCGTGGAATCGGTCGGCGAACAGAGGGTTCTGCAAGTCCGTTGTCGTCCCCGTGCATTCTCGCGATGTCTCCGTGAGGATCGCCTTTGAAGAGGTTGTTATTCTGCATCGGAGACCTTTATAGTGCGTGGAATATGAGAGATAAACTCTCTCTCTCGATAGTTATGTGATCGAATGATTTTTCGAAAGGTGTTTGAAAGTGACTTGATAGGGTACTAAAGGTGCGACTGGAATTTGAAAGGAACCAGTGAGGATAGTTGCGATATTAAAGCGACTGGAATTGTTCGATTTCTTTCACCCGTTCTGCACCTTGAAATCGTTCCCGTAACGTGTTGCATCTGCCTGCAAGGATCTTCGACGCCGCAGGATCTGCACTTCTTCAAAGGTAGGCTTCAGTTTCATTAATGTTTGTTTACTGCTTATCTTTGGTGGGATGTTCTGCAGCAACTAGCGGTTGTCTAAAAATAAGCACGATGTGTGACATTACTGTTCGCCAAAAATGAACGTGCGACTTATGAGAAGTAACGGCTTCGAGTAACCGGATTGCAGCGGCATTTATTAAATTGGCACCTCTGGTGATGATTTGTTAAAAATAAGTTTTCGGGTCTTAAACACATTTCTTGGTTAGCACCTCTGTCGTAATTGAGGGTGAAGTGGAATTTCCGAAATGGATTGGCACGAAGCGATGCCTTTCGGCAAAGTCCGTGTCTCTCAAGTCCGCCGACATACGAAGATTTAATAAGCCTTTGTTATTTGCTATAAAAGCTGTAAAATCCGAGCCACATGCAAATCTGCCTTCGATGAGACAAAAATTCCCACTTTTTCACTTTTTAGGAATTGGCATTTCGGAAGAAATTGTTTCACACCTCTTGCAGACTCCCAGAAAGTGATTTTTTGCATAATTGGCAAACCGAAAAATGTCTTGGGAGATTGACATCTCGTTAGCGTTGTTTACTTTGGGCCCCTTGCAGTTTAGGCGAGTAATTTCGCTAATAACAATAAACACGCATATTCGGTCGTGGGAAGAATCAGACCGTCTCGCTTATTTAAACTGCGGTCTTTTCAATGAGACGAAATCCTTGCGTGAGTAGGCTCGATCGGAACGCATAAATTCCATTTCGGAGAAATAAATTTAGTTTGATTTTCGGGGACGAGTCTGCGCTTATTAGCGGCTCTCCGCAGAGATATCCCTCCGCCATCGGTCTGGCGGTGGTCAAAGCACCGAAAGGACTTCGTGACCTAATCATACGCTGATTTTGTTTGTTCTCGATGATGAAGTTTTATGGAGGCTGTAACGATTTTCGGTAGAGGTTGACCTCGAAAAAAACGGGAATGATTTCAACAGTTGAATGTGAGGGTAATGGAACAGGCGAAGATTTATGACCCGATTATCCGCTTCATCTCTTCGTAATTGCCGATTTAAAATGTTGCTCCAAGAAAATTGCTCGATTCCTTTCATCCGTAATATACGGATGGATTCATCAATGCTCACTTACTATTCTCAGTCGTGAGAGCATATCTATCGAGAATTACGTGGAATAATTTAGTAACGCGGTTCGAAATTTAGTTAATATACCTTCACTGTAGATACCGTACAATTTCTTCGCATGATTCCTCGAACAAGTTATAAGTAGAATTACGTACTTGCTGCATTCGGCCTTTATAGTCCCCGGTTAAAGCCGTCATTCCAAGTAGTAGTTTCCCATCGTTTCAGACTTCAATCACCCAGCCTTCGGTTTTACGGGGGTCGTTTTTCAAAACTGGCTCAATTCATTTGGCCGCTCATCAGCCGATAAAAAATAAGAAAGTACTGAAAATAATTACCTCTTCGACCGTGCGTCGCTCTCCCTTATAACGTTTGCCTGCCATTCCAGAGGAAGGGCGAGTGAATGAGGCAGAAGAGGCATTCGAGGAGGCAATCCGAGCTCATTGGGTAATTGGTGACTTGCCGAACCTTTCCTACTCTCGGCCTCCGGCCATACGTACTACGTTTCATGCCTTCTCCATTTAGGAGTGCCTTCTAACATAAGTAACTTCGCTTCACTTGGCAAGCGGATTTCGTTTTGTTTTTCCTCCGTTCCTGGAAGTAAAAAATCACCGCGGCGGAAACGCTGTCGAGATTGATAAAGGTCTCGTAAATGCAACGTTTGCTTGCCCTAATGACCCGGGCAAATAGTCGGCTTCCTGAGTATGATAGCCATAAGCAGGGCCGACGCGGGGATTACACTGAATTCGTGGACGTGAATTGCCTCATGAGGACCGAGCCGTCCTTTCAAAACTCCGTCGCCGCCAAAGGAGGCATTAGCGAATTTATGAAAGAAAGCGTGCTATTGCTCTCATTTGAGAGAGTGCGGTTGTTTTTCGAGGAATGCAAAAAAAGTCCCTTTTAACGAGAGACGCGGAGGAGGGAATATTTAAGTCTTTCTTCGCTTTGCATTTCCCTCGTGTGGATTCTTTTAATTCTCGCTGCCATCCTGTCTCTTCAAAGACAAGGCACGGAGACTCTTCATTACGAAGAATTCGTAGTAATGAGGAACTGTGTTTAATAAACGTCTCCTTTTGAAGTGCAATTAGGACGGGAATTTGAAGCATCGTTCCACGCGCCATGGCCGAATCTTAGTTGTGTTTTGGCTGCTTCCGTGGAATTTCTTATGTTTTAGCAATTTAGTGATGTCTCTCCAGCCAAGGATTCTGAATGGAACGTCTGGGCAAAATTAAACCGCTTTCTTTCACCGAATTTTTGAAGCACTTCTATCAATTATAGGAGAGCTTTCTCTCATAGGCCAATGCACCTAAGAATAAAATGAGGCTTTAAACGAGAAGCTGAGTGACGAAGATAAGATAATTATTTCTCGATAAATTTTCACTGAATTCGTTGTATGAATGAATATCAAAACTAGGTTAAAATAAAAGTTTTATTGATAAAATTTTGCTGCCATGGTATTCATAGAAGTCTCTTATTTTTAAATTTACCTATTGCATAGAGGGTTATGCTCTGTATATGAATGCTAAATGCTATGTATATCTTTCTTTCGGAATTGTTATTAACCATGTATATCACGATTCGATTTTAATATGAATCGCGATGCAATGACCTGAATTCTGCTCTCGGCGGATTTTGGTGTGAAATGCGAGTACGTAATCCAAAAGTGCGATTAAATTTCAAAAAGCACTTTCATCTTTCGCAATTTCCATCACTCACGAAGAGGATTATTCCAACATTTGAGGCTCAAATTGCAAAAATCAAAGCGCAGTTGAGGCAGGTTTTTATTTGATGTCTTCTTTGGCTGTCGAAATGAGTTCTGCGGAGGAAACTTCCGCTCTCATGACTTTTGAAGGCTGCAACTCGCACGTAGATTTTTAACTTTTATTTACAGAATCGTCCTTCGATGTAATTACCGAAATATCTACTTCGTTTTTTAATAGAGCGTTCAACCGATTTCTCACAAGCGCAAGAACGGTTCCCATTTCAAGCGGAGAATAAACAAGATATCTCGTCGGATTCGCGAGGGATTTAACCTCACTTTTAAGGCCTCCACTGTTTCTCACCTGACGAAGATTCGTCTCGAAGCAATTTAAAAAGACGCAGGAGAAGATCGCTAAGTGTAGGTGATGCGGGATTATCAAATTTCGGGGCATATTTGAACACGTAATGAAAATTCGGCACTCATGCTTCGGCTGATGAGTTATCCGAAGTTATATGGACTCCCCAGGGAAGATTTAATTAATAAACTTTCGAAGATTTGAATTTCAGAACCGGTTAATTGGGAAAGTTGACGTTTGAGGTTTACTCCGTAGCCGCTGTGCATACTGATTTATAACAATACATCGTCGGAAACAACTTCGACTGTTATATATACCTGTTAAGCAGCGATATAATCATCGGCACCGCAGTTTTCCTTCTGCCGCGGACCCCATCGACTCCGTGGGCGATGAACTCGACATCGCTGTGGCAGAGAATGTTCGGAGATTGTTGATGTATGCGAACTTTTATGATATTTCGGGACTAAAACGTTTTGCAAAGGTTTTGCTTGTGCCAATTATTCATGATATCTTATAGAACAAACTAAAACGTTCTTCTCCCAAGATTTCAAAAAAATATCTTTCTAACTTCCTGATTGATATTTTAGAATTCATTTTTCTTGCACACGCTGTTTCCATCTTTTCATAATTTGTTCATAATTTCGATCGATTTATCACTCATAATTTTGTTACTATCGTTTTCCGAAGGTTTTGTTTGTAAACCACGGCTATCTCCATTCGTTTAATAGTGATAGCCAATATGTTTCTGTCATATTTTCTGGAGTTATTTATTTCTGCTATTTCCGATAACCTATCTATAAATTATTCAGCTTAGATGTTGGTTTAACCATAAAGTCCTACTTGTTAGCTGTTAAAAGTCCTGCAGTGCGGAATAAGGCTTATTATTGTTTTAAGTAGTTAGCTTATGCTTTCTCGATAAACTAGAATTCTATGAGCAAATTACACCTATGCCCGTGCAGGAAAACAGCCCTATATATAACATGTACAACTTAAGTTGGAGAAAAAGTAGAAAACGAATTTCATTATTCAGCATTGCTCATTTCTCAGTAGTTTTAATATTATCATAGCAATGGATAAGACTGAGGCAAAAGTAGATGAAAGATGCATTTCCGTCTATCGTGTTCTAAAAAGGTATTAATCTGTGCATTTTGTTGTCACTCTAGCATCGCAGAGCTTTTTAGATTTGCATAAAATCTTCCCTCTGTATTCCAAAGAAGTGGCCATTGATGCTTAATAACGTATTTTCAAATAAGTTTTATACCCTCTAAAATCAATGTGCTAAAATTTTCACGTAATTGGAACCATTATAGAGTTCCTGAAAAATTATTGCGATTCTTCTTCCAGAAAAGTTTAGATAGTTAGATTTTTGATCGTCTACGAAATTTCCGGCTAATGAGGAAACGTTAACAACGTTTAAATTGCGCGAAATTACGAATAGTTTTTCTATTATGTCAAAAAATATTCTGATTGAAATGAAGTTATCTTATAGAGACAATAGCAGAGGTATTTTTAGAACAATCCATCATCCGAGGGTATGGCATTGATGCAACATCGTTGATTGAGCTATACCCATAGTGGCTCGTCCTTGACCATTGCTCTATCCCTCCGACCCGCACTGTGGAAGCTTCTGATGAGGAGCACGAGCCAGTGACTTGGCGGTATGTTAGTGAGCCCTTCAAAAGATGATAAGCACTATATACCGTTTATTGTGTTGAAAGGTTGCATGCTCAGAGGATATGACGAGCTCTGATAGTAAGGTGAAGCAAGGACGAGCCTCGCCGTGAAGTAGTATGCTTTCGCGTGACAGCCGAGGTGATGGCGAAATGGAAAAAAAGTACATTTAAAGGCGAGATAAAGTTACATAACCTGTCTCTGAAGCTAATACTTATGAACATAAATTTATGCAATGCCATTAACAGTTTGCAACCCCTTGAGTGTAGAAGAACACAGATGACCTGATGATTGGTATATCGTCCGAAACCGATCACTTGATTAAAACTTTCGTTGAAATTTATATCTTATATTAATTTATGATAGATTAGAGAGCTTAACATTCGTGGAATCCAAAGTTAAAAGTAAGAGAAAACGCGATTAAAATATCCCAGCATCATTTCATTCAGCTTAAATAGTTAAAAATCATTTTTAAATAAAAAAAATTACATTCTAAAAATAAAGAAGCATAGTTGAAAAACGCTATTTTAAGGCTCATACCGAAAGCTTCCGTTTTATAAATAATTTCTCTGCCTTCTGGAACAAGTACATATTCCAGGAAAGAAGGTAATCTAATTATTTCTAATCCTGGTCTAAACTGTCATTTAAGAAAGGGACGGACTTGCTAGCTTATTTCCTTCTCTATTTACCGCGCAGTTGGAGGTAGGCGGAAAAATATTTCCTCAGCAAAATGTAGTTCTGACGTTCCATGAGCGACGGAGAAGAAAAAAAAAACAGACATGATTCTCTGCTTGAAGACTTCCTTTGGTGCAGCCACAATACAAATTTAGGAAGAAACAGTAGTAATTCATTCGCAATGTTTACGTTTGCCTTTGGCTCAATTTAAATAGTTATTTTTTTAATCGAAATCTTTATAGATTGATGGGATAAAGCTTAAATTTTCTTACTCCCTATCTATCCATCGTTTATTGTTCAACTCAAGGTTTATTGACGACTGAAAATTCCTAATAAAACATCTTGAATAATAGATCAAGTAAACTGTGAAGAAAAGTTTCCCATTATCGTCAACAAAAAACTTCGTCACTTGGATTTTTCAATCTTAAGTGTAAAAACAACATTACAACTTACTCAGGTGTTTAAATATTACGTTATTGAATGCTTTAATTTTCTTGTGAGATGGTAATTACGCTGCAAAATATTTGTTGGTATTTTCGACCTAGAAGGTTAAGTTGTTACTAAAGGTACCAAGATGGACATGGATAAGATAGCATACTCGGAACAAGAAATGTATCGATGATGAAAGTCAAGTCTTCTTTTAAAACATATAATTGTATTCACCACCATTTGGTTTTAGATGGCATACACACCTACAAGATTCTTGATATCCTAGATCAACGTACAAATATTCTACCTAATATACCTGTATAATTCGTTCTTTATTTCCTCACGGTTGCGTGGGCCGTAGGAATCCTATAAATGCCGTAAATTGTCTAAATTTTTGCTACTGAATTCGCACCAACTTGAGCCTTGCAAACCACATCGCGATTTTTAATGGTGAGAATGCAATCCGCGATGAATTATGGCCCAGCGAACTTGGGAATGAGCTCCTTCCCACGGTAACATTTACCTAAGCATGTAATTATTGTAAAACATAAATCACTTCCTTGTCTCCACTTGCCCGTATTATTTTTGCTAAACGGATCCTCGTGAGGGGGCAATTTACGTTAATTGGTTTATTCTACCTTACCTCCTTTCTTTGTCGCTTAAATTTATCGGCTGACTACTGAATTTCAATTTCCTTCAAATATTTTCAGTTTTGGACTACTTTAAGTAAAAAAATATATCTAGTTATATTTTTGATTTTAGTTTAAATAGATTGAATATATGATTTAATATATATGTATCTATAAAATGTAAGTGGATTTTTATCGCTCTACGTGAACTTCGGGTTTTGTAAAATGTTTGAAAACTACCATAAAATAGACGTTGATGAAGGGAACGGAAGCCTATGAATTAATCACTGAGATTGTGAGAATAAAGTATAAATTGTCTTAGCTGTTATAATGATTACCTAAATGCATATATTGGCGGTATTTTCCCTCTGGCCTTTGCAATACCATATGATGGACTTAAAGCTTTACTGTTCCGTGAATTCCGAAAGCACCCAACAAAGCGAAGAGTTAACCACACTCTGGAAATACGTGTGTAGTGCCGTGCCGGTTAAATGGGCTCAGCCCCGTTCATCCGGAATTCTCTCACGGATCAAACCCGCAAGTAATTCGACTCCAGCCATCTTACCATGGATAGATGCGAGAGAGAGATTCAATCTCATTGTTCTGTTTCCTTCATTACTTTCAATCCCATATCTTCAGCACGGAAAATGTACTAATTTGATTTACCTTATGTTCTTCTAACGCTGTTCTAAGTGGCGTTTCCGCGTTTCAGCTCTTATCTCTATGACCTCGTCTTTCTCTTAAGTGTACCGTTTCTATTATCTTTTCTTATCTATTTGTGTTTGTCTTTCTAAAAGGTATTTTTCACTTTGGTTTAGGCCTCTCTATCTGGAAATAGAATGTTTCTCCCCTAACATCAAATTAAAAGCCCTGCCAATGTATTTAAATTAAAGAAGTGATATAGTAAAAAATGATAACGACAAGAAGGAAACAAAACAAACAAGATGATGAAGAAAAGTATTATAGACTTGATATTTCAGTCAATCAGTTCAGTTCATTTTATTAAAAAATTTTGGATGTGTTTCTTTAACTAATAAATAATTAAGTAAATATTTAATTGCGCTGTTAACAAAAATATACTTCCTATTCCTTGCTATTTCTCACTCATCATTTTTGCTCTGGTCTCTTCTGATCAATCGTCTTTGGTTATCTATCGTCCCTCTTTTTCTATTGCGATTGGCATATATTTTCTGTAAATTTTAGTATACTTGTCACACTGCCTACATTTATATATAAAGAGATATTGTATACAATACCGTATCTGCTTGTATTTCGATTTTTAATAATCACTTTTAGTTTATTTCGTTGGTCCATTTGTGTGTCCGTCCTTTCCATATTTCTAATTTTATCCATAGTCGTAACAATTAATTCACAAACATGGCTTGGTAATTGGAAAGACCAAGTGAAACAACTGTTTTGAAAGTTCCCTAAAATTTAACTTAAGCATGACAGAGTACCACGAAATTAGTTTCCGTCGACCTGTTGACCTGCATAATAGGAGAACCAGAATTTTTAATGCTAGAAAAGCTTGAGCAGTGTCATTTCAGAAAACTAGAAAACTTTTCAAGTCCAGTATAAGCTATGACTGTTCTACAAAAAGCTGGATTAATTACCAAGTTCATTGTATAGAAAAAGTTGAGATCGCACTTCTTCCTTTACCGTCAAGTCAAGTTGGAATTGTAATGATTTTCATATTTATTTCTCCGACGTTGAAGATTCTATTTCTTTTCTTCTTACCACACGTAATCCGGAAGTAAACATGTTTTTCAACTTCTTATCCAAATATTGTTTGGTAAGGTGAAAGTTCCCAAAACATCTCGGATCAAAACAATATTGTTGTTTTGTGATACCTTTTAGATATCGCTCTCAATCCACTGCTCTTACAGCAGTTTTCATTGATAATATATAATATTAATTTATTTTATATGATTAGAAAGCTTCTGGACATAATTCACTCAATAATTAATGAATTTATTTGGTCATGATGATAATGGTATGATGAATCGTCCGGCATGTATTTAACTACACTCTCATCTTTGCGAACTGAATTTTGAACTTTAATTAGACATTTTTTAACAATTATTTATTCATTCATTCCCTGCATGGTATAAACCGTGTCGATATAACAATATGGCATCCATTTACCTCATTTTAAGAAGCATAAAAAAATTTCATTGAGATACTCGTAATTATTCACGGATGGTCAAACAAAGTGATCATCAGGCACTGCTGGCTGAGGCTCGACAATTGTTTGCCTCAATTACCGCTTCCTCGACGGACAATTACTGCGCACTCAGTCAAGTGTCCTAGGAGCACGTTCAGCCTCCCTTTCGATTTCTCTTCTCTCTCGATAAAGATTTGACAGCCGCTCTATTAGTTGAAGAGGATGTCCTTTTTTTAGGGTCCTCTTTTTTTGTTTCAACGGGTTTCCCACGGAGCGGCGACCTTTGGTTGGGCGTGCCGCTGCTCTCGATGGGGTGTCACGGCATGCGGGAGAGCACTGCCCTTTTTTCATTTTATCATAACGTCCGTGACTCTTCATGGGAAGTGCTTTCCCGTTCGTTCGGGGTCTTTCATACCCTAGAGCGTACACCCGCATTTCTGTGGCCGCGGAAATTCGCTTTCCAATCTGCAGCCATTGGAGAGAGCAGTCGCGGAGGTGCTATTGGATTGGTATCTTTCGCCTAGGCGTAGGTTAGAGGTCTCCAAACTGCGTTCCGTGGATTAAATTCATCCCGCAAACTCAGTAAACACCAAACGCACGTACTCCTAGCAACAAGACCTTTGCCATATACATTCTAGTATCGTGCACCTTGGAAGATCCCCTTTCAGCTAAAGATAACTATATCGAGGTCGCGCACTTTCAACATTATAAAATCTAGTTTAGTAGTTGGTTTTATGTGTATACTATACATATTGTTTGATTTTATATTTTAACCCGATACTCTCAGTGTCTTTAAATGTATTTTCTCGTACCACTCTCAACTCTCCGTAAACTACCATCCTTTTGTCGAACTATCTTCCAAAGACCTTTGCTCCTTCCATTACCTTTTAGCACTTAAATTTTCTTCCTCGCAAATACCCCAATCTTTTTCACCAAAACCTAATCCTTGTCTGTCTCTAAACAGCATCCATCGGCAGGATAATACTTTTTCTCGTGCTATTGATTTAATGTATTTGTCTCATTTATACCCTTTTGTTTATTGTTATTCAACCTTTTCGGCATTTTTTGCCTCTATTCAAGTTTACTCGCTAGGAGTGATGTTGGATTTGAATTTGTATTGAAAGAAAATAAACCTTCAGCTGTATGCACGTGCTATCCACTATTGTCTTATTATGTGACATGCGAAGGGTTACGGGTTTGATGTCGGGCAATGTTACTCCAAGAGAAGGGACTACATTCTAAGCGATAGGCCTCTGAGATGTCACCGCAGACAAGTGGCCTTCGGTCAGGAGAGTGGTGCGACTCCGTATCCGGTGTAGATCCGGTGCCTTCTTACTTTGATATCCCACCGGAATTGGATTTGGAAAAGGTGTGTTTTCTAAAATCAGGACCTTTTAGACCCTGATAAGTATATGACATCACGCTAACACGCACATCTATTTTCCCTCTTAAAATTATGTTCGAGCTCTATGATGCTGAAAACTGTTATTTTTTGACATAATATATTTAAAGATACTTTTTAAAATAGAAGGATGTTTCACACTTTTGTTGCGCATGATTGGCATATTAAGTTCTTTATCATTTTCGATTGAGTAGAAACTCCCTTTTCCTATTTGTTTTAGCTTAGTTATTCCTTTAATTCATAAGGCTAAGAGATATTCTTACAGATGATCAAGCATTATTGAATCACTAATCCCATAGTAATCGGAGCATGAGTACTCTTAAAAGTTCTACATAAATATCCAATGTTAAACAAATTGCAAATTTAATTTTTGCAATTTTATCCTAATGTGATCTATAATCGTGTGAATTAGCATTAATATTCAATTAATTAAGTAGGAAACTGATTAAACATGACCGGAATTTCAATAAAAACGAAAGAATGATAACAAAATTGAGTTGGTCAGGCTTCAGGATAATAGGGAATCAGTAAATATTTCACAAAGATTAACCGCGTTACCTTGAGATGAGAGAAGCCCTTGTTTCCGTAGCCCCTTATTCAGCGTCTTTTTCACATGCTTTACTTCCTGTATTTCACCCAGGATATGTAGTTTCTCTTAATTGAATAGTAATCCAAATTTAAATAATTTCGTGTTGGATTTTTATTCATAACTAAAATTCTAGTCAATGGTAATTAAAATTCGAAATAATAAGCGAATCGAGAAAAAAATGTATCAGAAGTTGTATTATGAAACAGTAGTAATATTAGAAGAGTATAATAAAACGACTTGGGTTAATCTTGTGTTGCACGTACCATATGTTGGACAACCCTAGTAAATCAATTGGTTGATGATGCATCAGCTCAAATAAAGTCGCGAAGTTAGCTTTTATATATATGCATACGTTATGCTTTCAAACTTCATAAATACGTACGTATGTTTCTGTTGCAATTAAAACTTTAAAAGCTTTTAGTATGCTTACATATTCGCTATTCGGAGGCTATTACCATCATAATCCTGCTCAAAGCGCTATTTATTTTTAATGATGAACGCGCTCGCGCACGTATTCAGTGTCGGGGTTTCTTCGAGGCGATTTCCCGCAATTTCCACCGCAGAGCTCATTTCGACCATTTTTTCGACCCCTGGGACTCACCCTGTTTTATTCCCTCTCACCCGCCTACTTTCGATGACCTCCGCTCCGGGTACATTTCGCCGCCGCATCCTTGTATGGACTCCTCAAATGAGCTTAGGGGTGCGATAACCTCATGCGCCCGCCGCGCCACTTACGGGACTTCTCGTCGATTTAATCAAATAATAGTTTTGAATAAAAGGTGGAGAGTTTTCATTTTTCGGGAACCGACCAAAGAGAGTGGGAAAAGGGATTTTTTTCTGCTCGGAGAAGGGAAACACGTGGGAGGATTTGGAGAGGGAGATAAACGAAATTTCGCCCGATTCTTTTCAAGCTCAATTTTTTTTTTGCTCTTTCCGATTCAATTCCAGTGGCGGGAGTAATTAAGAAGTGATTTGGGTCTTCATTAGTTATTATGTTTTGAGCAAACATTTCATGAGCGTGAGATTCAGAAGGGGGCGTTGAGCAATTCTCACGAATTATCTGGACTGGTTCATCGTGTATGCGTGTATCTCCTGCGAACGATTTCGGATTTCAATTTTTTTAGCCGTTCAGCTGTCGAAGCGGTAATTGAGGATGATAGCTTCGTAACGTTGGAGGAATCCGGTTTCAAAGGATGGAAATTATTAGTGGTATTTTTTGTAACGAAGGATCGCTTTCTTAGATAGAAAAATTATATACCAACCTTAAGTATCATACGGAGTTGCCTTGCATCGAATCATCGTAATTTTTAATTTTTACAGCTAATTGTGTAATTATAGCAACATACTACAGCCTATTACTTGACAATCAATAATCCTCCTTTCATAAAGTATTACGGTCTAACAATTATTGGACAGTCCATCCGCTAAAGAAGTTGAAACAAGTAAATCTTGCTATTTTCATATTTGAATGTATTTCATAAATGTATAAAGTTACATGATTTTAATTAAATTAATCGTATTAGCATATTAAATGCAATTTTGTGCTGAAAGAGGTCAGAAGAATACATTCAACAAACATTATTTTTAAACTCCGCCGAAAAAGTTCAAATTTATCATATTCTTGTTTATTCTAATATTCAACTTCTCAAAATAACTATCAACTTATCTATTACCATTATAAGATATTGTCATCAACCCTTTCGCTTAGTATATATCTTAGGGATACAGTCTCACTGAGCATTTGACCTACAATGTCTTCAATTTCATTCAGAAAATTGCTAAGGGTAAATCTATATTGTCATAGTGTCGGCTGGTGATTTTGAATGATATTTTTATTGGTGATTATTTTTAGGGCTGTATTGCACCAACCTTAATCAGGAAAATTGGACAAACACATGCAACCATTCCCTTAAAAAAATTCTGATTAGCCGGTTCCTTGGCGTCGGAACGCTATTATGCTTACCACTCCGCCACCTCAGCCGTTATTTTTCAACTGTATGATACTTAATATTGTGGCTGTTGATTGTGTCGTATGCCTTCCTTACAATATGTTTAATTTGCATTTATTTTTACAGTTTTATCTGTTGATTTTTGTTACAATTTTTAATGTTTTCAGTCAATTGTAAAGGCCCATTGTTTATGGGTTAATCTAAATAATTAATTCAACCTTTATTCATGGAGGTAATAATTTTTGTTGTAAGTATTGGTTAGTTTTAAAATTATTACAAGGTAACCAGTAAAACATTCTTTCAGTTTATTTATAACTGGAGAGACGTACTGACTTTGGAGACGATGGATACAGATATTAAACCAGGGGTCCTCACCAATGAAAAGTAATGCTGTTCTATTTTGATGGGCTATCAAGTGTCCTACTGGTTTTGTAGCAAACAGAATCCGTTTAATCCCGGATTTCACACATCTGCATGCATTTCAGGTACGTCTCTCTTGCTTGAATAATTCTTTAAGAACGTCAATAACCTGGAATCCTCCTCTTTGCTGGAGATGGCCAACTGCAACACGCATTCATAATCTTCTATGCTTTAAAAATATAATTCGCAAGGAGACGTCGCGTCCGGATCCACATGCCGCCGCGCAAAGGTCTTCGTAAATAATTAGCCTGGTCGGATTAGCCTCAGCCTTTATTGCGACCTTTTTTCAGGAGATGCGATGGTAATTTTTTCGTCCTGTTCAGTGCGGGAACAGAGAAAAGTTCCCTAGGTGTCAGGTGTTCCTTCAAACCGTTCCCTAATTAAAAAAGTGATGTCATGTTATGCATTTTATCGGTGATGCTGGAAACATGTTTCTTTAATAATATTTTCATCTGAAATAATTAGAGCAAAGCTACCTTTGAATGATTAAACAGCAGATTCTGCTCAGATGGTTGCTGTCAGAGACTTTCCATCCTTTTTTATTCTTGATAGAGGATTTTTGTGAAAACTTTGCCACCGTTGATCCATAGAAAAATATTAATGAGGAAAAACTCATATGTGTTATCTCTGGTTGGACCGCAGGAATTCAAATATACAGACGTTTTGCTGGGGAAGTTAGAAGCAAGTTTCATTTTTTCAGCCATAGACATTATTGAAGTCTAGAGCTCGTAGTCAAAATTCCAATCTAACGTGATAAAATATTTCTATGTATGTACTCTACAGATCCTTTCTAAATGAGACTGAGAAATCTATTATTAAAATGAATCAATGTCTCATGTGAAGATTCTGTTTCTATCAGTGCTCAGGTTTCAATATCGAGGTTCATTAATTTTACTTTTTTCAGATTCCCGACATTTTTATACCCTTTTTTTCCAGAGAATAAAAAGAGTTTTGATTACAAAGCTTAAACATAAAAATTAAGCCCCTGCTCTTGTATTTAAAGTTCATAAACACTAATATCATTGCCTATATTTTGAGTTATAATTTGCAGCTATGATGCCTTGAAAACACATATCGAAAACTAATGAATCTTGAAGAATATCAAAGAATAGCTTATTTCATAGATTTTATTTTAAATATTAAAGATTTCTGCTGGAATGTATTGACTTAATATAGAGAAGCCTCTTCAAATGATTTTAAGCATAATCCATCTTTCTTTTCTCCTTTTTCGTTTCAATTCACCGAGTCCATTCCAAGTCGAATTGCCTCATTCAAACTCATCTCCGAGGCCACATTGAAAATTCGAATCGCCGATTCATTCGTTTTCTTTCGACGGACAATCTTTTTAAGCATAAGGAACACGGACCTACATTTATTCGGTAATCGGTTAGACCATTACCTACCCCTACTCTCGCATTAATGACACTCCATATTCAGCCCTTTCGCACCGGTGCGACTCCCTTATTAGATTCCCATCCCCTATCCGCCCCCCACGCTTCCCAGTTTCATCTCATTCCTCGTACTCTATAAATAATCCCATCCTTCCTTAGCCTCTGGCCATCCCCTCCGCTAACTCTGCCTTTCTTTCCATCTCCCGCACCCGCTTCCAAAACCCCACGAGATCTTCCTTCTGTCTGATTATACCAAGCTCACCCCCTCTCCTTGCCTCTTTTACAAACTTCCTCTCTTCCCCATCTCGCCTTTTCCCTCTTCCTGTTACTACCTTACCCCCAATTTTCTACCGAACAGGTCACGTAACGCGGAGACCTAGCGGGGAAGAAGTATGGTTTGTTTTCCACGTTCGGTCTACTTATAACGCGTCAGGAGTGAGCGCATGCTAAATTGGGTTGTGGGTGGAAGAGGATCGAATAAAAGAAGAATAGGTGAGATGAAGGTGACAAGGAATATTCGACCAGCGTGGCTTTTTATGGAATGTGGGTTGGGTTGACGGGCTAATCGATAATGACTCATGACGACATCAAGAGAGGTTCTGCTTCTCACGTTCTCTCGTACACACGATTCCTTTCCGATTTCCTCTCCACCTACTCCTTTATTCATTCCTTCGTTTCCAAACTCTGTTCAATCCATCTTTCCTCTTTCTTCTACATCTCAAACACGTCTATCCAATCTAAACTAACGCTAAAAATAGATATATGTGAATCTTATTATAAGTGAACTTTTGACAAATAGCGTAAACTTGACCGTAGCTCTGATCTTGTTTTTCTGCTATTTATTCTCGTGAGATTTTTTGTATCAGGACACTATACATGGTGATTCACGATAAGAAAATAAACTTTCACCTTTACTTACTATAAAAGTTGCAAATTAGTCGCATATTTTGGCGCCATACAGCCATAAAATAATATATTTATCACAATAGAGGTATTTTTATGTGAGGTTTGTTGCTGATTTCCGTTTAAGATAAAAGTAGTTTATTCTGTAAAATAAAACAGATTGTAGCAGGCTTTACGGAGTGGAAATTCATATTAATACTAAAAGTTTTTTCAACCTAAATGATCATCCGAAGGCAATAACTAAAATTATCAGTATTATAGCTAGTACTATTTCAAATTAACGTGTACAGTGTGTTATAAGTTATTATCTATATTTGCAAGTATGCCAACTTCTCGGCAGACAATGGCCATTTACTATTAAAGTTTGATCTCCAAAAAAAATTTCTTTTAAAAACACGAGAGAAAAAGATTACGATATAGGTATTGCAGTGCAACCTCTGAATGCCTAGTTTTTATCTCTCCTTGTGTATTAGAAATGTATGCTCAGTATCACAATTTATAATTAACAACTTAAATAAGTCTTCGATGTTACACAGATTATTGTTCTTTAGTTTGAAAGAATCGGAAATTGAGAAGTATGGTTTCTCTATGTTTCACTCTTCAAATTTGCAGCACTCATTTCCATTGGAATCCAGACAGAAGAGAATGTATTATATTTATGCACATTTTTCATTTATCTTTAACTGATAAATATATTTCCCCAAGAACTAGCAACAGTGTAAAAATTATTCTCAACGATATAAGCATGGTGTAATTCATGTAATTAGCAATTCAGATACTTTGTTTCTACTACAGAGAATGGACATTGTAATTTTAAATGCGATTTAAACGATAGTAGTTTACATACTGAAAAACTATGATATTCTATTTGAACGTCGTATTCCTAATTTTCCGTAATTCGCTGAAAATTTGCCGTATAAAAATGGTCTCGAATGGAATGTTGAAGAAGCCTTGACCTAGACAACCAGTTAAATTCGGTCCTTTCTCTCTTTGGCTTTTTTATGCAAGGGTTAAATGAAAGTTGAAGCTGCACAATCTCAATTTCGCTCATCGAGAAAATGTCCTCGGTACCACATCCACATATCCCTCTTTCTCCTCAATTTGACATTAACTCTTTTTCCCAATTCCCTTTTCCAATACTCTCCATTCCCCTCCCCCACATTCTCCGTTTCGTTCCCAATTTTTTCTTTCCTTTCACGCTCTTCTCCTCTACCCTCCCTTTACCCCTCCGTTCCCTCTCCTTTCTCTCCAATTCCCAATTCATTCCTTTTTTATTTTCCACTTTCTCTCCCTTTACATCCTTTCTCGATATTTCAGTTCCAGTTGCATCTTGTCCCCGGAATCTCGTTTTTCCCTGGCACGTATAATTTTTTCCTTCATCAGAAGGAGTATTTTTGTTCTCATCGACATTGATGTTCGAGAGGGACATTTTTCAAGTCCTTGAGGGAGTTATTTGTAAGGGAATGCGCTCGGATCGGTTGATACTTTTCTCGTAACCCTTTTCATCTCATATTTTTCTGCCTCCCCATGAATGACCTCGGAAATTTCTTCGAGATGTTTTGTCCTATGTTTTTCCAAGTTCTCCTCTTTGAGAGTGGGGCTTGCTTCGGCGGATGTGGTCGTTGGCAAGGAGGCAAAAGATCCCGGAGTCGATGCGCTCCATCGTGACTTTCGTCGTTTTCGATTTTATTCCTTTGACTGATTGAATTTTAATGAGCATCACCCTTCCCATAAATTTTCCTCATTCGTTGCTGAATGAAATGATGGAAATTCGGCTTCTCTGAATTTTATTTTGGACAGCGACTACGAAATGTAAGCTCGTATGGGTGTTTTTCTTCTCTTTGGAAATGTAATTTACGTCGTAGATTATGAATTGGACCGATCTGAGTATTTTCCATTACGTTTGGGAGATTGGAGGCAGATAAAGGCAGAGATACAGCATTTTGGAAGAAAATGAGGTAGCGGTTTTTTGTTGAGGTATATCTGTACAGCTCTGAGTCGTGTTAAAGAGGAACGATTCAATGGGAGTGATTATGCATTACGATTCTACCTTACATTGAAGATATGATCGCATATTTCTGACTGTGTAACAAATAACATTCCATTGATGATATTCGCGTATCTGAAAGAACCAGTGATTTGAAATAGATTAGACTATATACAAGGCAAGATAGGGCCTATTTTTTATTCGGATTTTCTTTTAATTCAGTGCACTATATTTTCGAGACCTAAATAAACCCGTTTCAAGAGTGGGGACGAATCCCAGGTTATTTAAAGAATAAAGAGGGGTTATCTACCAAAGCATCTAAATATTCTCTCGCGTCTCAATAAATTCGCGTATTTTTTCAGACCCAATCCAAAATACAACTTAATCGCCAATGGGCTGCCGATAAAGTCGCCCTTTTTCCTCCACTTTCCCTCGGGGAAATAAACTGTTTATCGCGCGCCGAAAACCCAGAGATCATTTAGGCGTTTTCCGTGTCCTCTTCGGGGATAATATTCCCAAATATATTCAGATCTCCCTTACCTTTATCTTAGGATTTGCGTGGGGTCACCTTCGAAAACCAATTCCCCTCTAAGCGGCAT
The DNA here is from genome assembly GCA_947579665.1 of Sympetrum striolatum. Classification (NCBI taxonomy): domain Eukaryota; kingdom Metazoa; phylum Arthropoda; class Insecta; order Odonata; family Libellulidae; genus Sympetrum; species Sympetrum striolatum. The sequence goes on along the minus strand of OX388341.1, from coordinate 96,280,091 downwards.
TAAGTTTTGGGAATGAACTCATAGGAAGAGGGGAAGGAGAGAGTGAGAAATGAGGGAAAAGAGAGAGAAGTAGATGGAAATTCGTTATTTCAACCGCCAAATTTTATCGGTAACTTATGGAAATCCTTTCGCAAAAGGCTCTTATTCTAATTTACGGTCGCAATTAGGAGACTCTCTCTCCTCTTTATTCACCTTCCATTTATCCGATATCATTCTTCATTTATCCCCTCGTTCGCCTGTTCCAATTCCCATCATTCACCAAAGTGAGTTTCTATTCAGGTACTAAGTTCTCGGTTGAAGGAGTATGAGGGAAGATAAGGTCATTTAAACTCCATTGGGCTCTCTCAATGCAGTAGAGTACGGTAATACTCCGGGCAAATAGTATAATTCGTTTTGGATTAATATTTGTTGGCCGATAAGTAATTGCTAATTAGTTAACAGATTCTAAAATACAATCAAACACCGTGAAGAAAAATAACCCTCTATATTAATGCGATTTGTCGTATTTCGTGAAAAGCCATTAAATAAACGAATTAAATAATTTATTATTCTCCACAATTTTCAAGTTACACAGTTATTATCCTATTAAATACCAAACCCGGTCGCTTTATTTAAAATTGTTGGAATTGCGAACTCCTTTTTACATTGATTATTCCTTTCTCGTTGAAGCGAGTTTGAAAGGGAAGCGATAATTATGCTTTGATCATTACTGATTTGATTTGCATTGATATACACGAGATTACTCCAAAGAATCGTTAACCAAGTCCGGAAAAATAAAAAAACTTTGAGCTAACGGAAAAGCTCTAGAATACTGTTAGTTCTTGAGCTGATGAGCAACTTAATAGAAAATAATCAATTGAAGACGCTTCTGGTTGCTTTTAGCAAATTGAATCTTTAGAATGTGAATTGCAAAATAAATTCTTCATAGACAAAGTGGTGAGAGAAGAGAAAAGGAGAATCTTTCGTCCTAATTAGTATGTGGTAACTGCTAGAAGGCCGTGGTTTCCAGTAGGAAACGAGGTAGTCAGCGCTGATCAGATATTTGTAACGCCTTCGAACGCTTACCGAAGCCCTTCTCTTGTTCCGTCCTCTTTAACCGTCGCACTGCAACTGGAAAATTAGTTATCAACTATTCCCGAAAGTTTCTTAGTGGGATATAAGAGATAACAGGGATTCTCTGGAGCCGGATTTGAACTAACGCGGCTAGATTTCGAACAGAATTTGCGATCATTCCACCGCGGCGAATTCGGATCGAAGTCCCAATTTGTAGAAACCACTATTCTGATTGCTCCATAATTGACTTGCGCCTATTCTGTTAGTTTTTTTCACGCTTTGACAACGGGAATGTCTCTGTCACTATTTTTATAGAGGTTTTGCGATGTTTGACGAGTTTCATATATTTTTCCATGAAACGAATAAACTTATTATAGGCACTTTTTCACTTTGAAATTTTGAATGGAAAGATTCCATGAATGGTATTTCCTTCCGATCAGGCTATTAGCTTTAAGTTTTTCGTTTGAACTGATTAGAACTCAGCTACAATTTAGATAAGCACATATGTAATAGTCAATGCACTTGTACGAAGTAAAATGGTGAAATATTGTCATCATGAACTTTATCAGTAATATTTTAGAGAATGGTTCAAATTACCTACTCTTCAATGACTGTCGGTTGATATTCATTTGCCTTCGTTCACAACCCTTGTGCAAATAAGATATCTCTGCATATTGGCTCATCGGCAGAATTCCTACATATCCGATCCTAGGTTCAAGAACGTCCGTGATATATTTGTTTTCCATAATCTGATTTTTACCAATTGAGACAGTACGTCAATAATAGTTGGCGAGTACATTCAGATGTTTTATTCTTCACGTAGGTCCTTCAACATGCTATCATTGATTGCATGAATATTTATTGCATCGCCTCACGTCTGCAGGAAATTTGAATGGAAGCGGTGGAATGGAAAGTCACCAAAGCAAAGCGAAGAAATCGACGATTCACTTCATTCTGCCGCGATTGAATCTCGGGGATGAAAATACTGGGATCCCATATCTTTCTGGCGAATAATCCCTACGTTGGTATACATCTTAAGGCTCTGAGGAATTTCAATGGGCAACTCTCGAAAGGGGGAACTGGAATAGCTTTCAGCCTACACTTACCTACGCTCTCAGGTGAGCGCGAGTGTCTTTCCTCCTCGTCTTATTCCTCACTCCGAAAATTCCTACGAAAAAATCGATCAAGGCAGGCGAATGCATCTCTCTTTCCTTGTCGAAAGTGCTCCTGAAGGCGGTTTCCCCCATCTCCCCGCATTTTCCTTTATTTTCGCTGCAAAGCGTTGTCTCGGGAGATACTGACGAGCTCCTCGTTTTATACCCTAACGCAAGAAGGGAAAACTGATGGAAGGCGTCGTTCGGCTTAGCGCGTGGCTTTTCTAGTCCAATACACTCGCCACATTCGGTGCGCGTCCTCGCCGTTCATATCTCCCTCGCTATGACGTTTTATTGGGAAATTTTTCAAAGAGCTGGGGGCTGTCTCTCCAATTCTGCGTCTTTTTCTCACGCACAACGTTATTCACGCGTCGCGTCCTCTGCCTTTGACATCTGCAAAGAGTGACTTCCTCCAGAGGCGTGTAGAAAAAGGGAAACTAAAGACGGGATTTTATGTTTCGATGAGAGATTTTTGCTGTCCGCAGTCATTACATTCGGTATGGGGTGGAAGGTTTGGCTCTTTCCTTATTTGAATTTCGGGCGAGTTATAGATTTGACCTTTGTCCATAATATTGCGGATGCCGGTCTGTTCTTTTGAACGTCACAGAAAAGTTAAAATGGGATTTACACTTTTCATGTGAGAACCTCATGGGCATTTTTTCGTACGAAAAGATAAATATAATAATCTGAATATTGAAAATAGATAACCATTCATTGACATAATCGCCATATTGATTATTACTTTTTAAGATACGAGGAGTTTATGGAAAAAGGCTGCAGTTCGTAATAACGAAGCAGTTACTAATTTTCTCAGGCTCCCGGATAGTCATGTGGACAGCGCGTTTGCCTTTGGTGAAAGCGGTCCCGGGTTCGATTCCCGGTGGGAGCCAATGTGCGAAATGACTTAAGCTGTCGAAGCACTTTTAACAATACTACTACTAATTTTCTCTCGGGAATAGGCGTTGTCGGAATCTCAATAAAAAGTCTCATCAGAAAAACTTCACAATGAAATAATCTTTGTCCCATCAAACTAAAGGATGCGAAATTTAGTAGTTTTATAATATAAGCAGTATGACGAAAGTTTTTTTCGTTAGAATCTATACTATCCAGAAAGTAGAGGCACAAATCAACATTTATGCAAGCCGTGATGATTTATATCGCCTGCTTACGTATGACATTTGATATATTAAGGATAGACATTGAGTAATCAAGCTTATCCCATAATTTCGTCGTACATGATAAAATTTAAATTTATGTTGAATGATATATTTAGGCCATGTGTTGCCTTATTCTGTTAATAATTAGCTATTTCATATCATGGAAGTAAATTCTCGTTGTCGAATTTTGTTTTGTTCTCACGTCTTCGTAGATTATTAATTAACTACATTATATTTGGATGGTAGTGCGTATCTAATTATGTTTACCGATCCAGATTTGAATTATTTCATATTCCAGATTTTGTTCCTTTATTAGCTCAACCCGTATAGCTCATTAGCGCGAAAATCGGTTAATTACTCATGTTTTATTGCTTCATAAATGTGACACAAATATAGGGCTAAGGTCACATGGCATTGTGGAAATAAACGGCTCTTCAATATCACTTTAGTTGCCAATATGTATTTTTGTGTATTTAATATGTCTTAATTTATATTTCAAAACCTGATTCAAGTCATATTTTAATGTGCAAACTTTCCTAACGGCCTTAGATTAATGACTATTTTCACGTCATTTATCTCTTTCAACCAGACCGTTGACATAATCGATTATGTAACAGGATAGAAGCGTCATGATGGAAAGTATTAATACCGTACTATATCTTCCTATCACATTTCAAATTTTGATAGAATCTAGACCGTTATATTATTGTCTGACTATGAATTAGTAAAATATAACTATCAGAATCCTCGCTTCTTAATTTTCTTTAAATATTCGAATAAAAGTTTGCTGTGATTAACTTTTGATTTTGAATTATCTTGTAATTACATTATCGTATTTATTTATTTATTTCAAATTACGCTGCGAATAGACCATCAGGCCTGAATATGTAAGTATAGCAAATAATATAATATATATAATTAGCAATTGCATTTCCTAATTTTATTTATTAGTAATATTTTACTCATTAAGTGAATGGGCTTCAAGATTCAGGCAAAGAAAATTAATTATATCCTTTTTAAAGTTCAAGATATGCATGCCTCATACGTGTTCAAAATTATTGCTTATCTTCTTCGATTGAGATAATTTACCTAGAACAGAATTTCATCCACAATACAACTGTTATGCACTTAACTGTCAGTTAATGTTTACTGCGTTCATTGCGGAATTATTGCATGAAGTTTTCATATGCAAAGAAATTTCAAGTCCGGGAAAATCTGATGTATTTCTTCGGGAAAGAATATTTTGCATATTAATCTTTCTTTTCACTGAATAATAAGTCAATTTCTTGCACTACATTTAATTTTCTTTCGGATTATACGGGCGTATCCGATTAGGATCGAAGACAAATTATTAGCAAATGTTCCGAAGTAATTTCAATCGAGAAATCTTACTTGGATGATTAATTGTGAAAAAATTTCCTCCGCATGCACAGCTTAGAGGTGTATCATTTCACTCTGAAGATGACTGATTGTTCTTACATACCAAACTTCAGTGATATAAAATGTTCTTTAAATTCAATGCAAAAAATTCTCTGTGGCTTAAAAACAATAGATTGCTGGATAAGAAGGTTCAGTGAATGATAGTAGTTTTTCTTCAGCAATGTTCGACAAAAAAGGGTGAATACGTCAAAAGCAGTTCGCTAAAAAAATCTGGATTGGACGGAATGGGTGGAATTGTATTCCCTAGTCCGTATTCTCTTCCCTGCGTGAGAAGGAATACTTCGAAAACAAGGAATCCCTCGTGCGACGCAATCGGCTTACAGGGTAAGAGTAAGATGAAAAAAACTCAATTTTCCCGCTGAAAATACACCCGTTCTTTGTGTCTTTCCCTCGAGCAATGCCCCGTGCATGCTCACCGGTTGAGACGGGAAAGCCAATATCGGTTGGAAATTCCTAGAGAACGCTCGAATTTCTGCGGGGAATTGCCGGGAAAGTCCTCACAATTTCTCAGTAGCTTCTCTCTTTTTCCTCCTAACTTTGTGCGAGATACGGTCTCCCTCATCAGAGATGGAGGACGCCAAGTTGACGACCCGCAGGGCCCTTCGGCTACTGCGCCGCTAAATCTTATTTAAGTTCCTAGAGCGGCTTATTAGACTCCCATTCATTAGCCACCTGATGATATCAAGAGGAGACGCCTTGCTCGTGGAGAATATTCAAACGCGGCAGAGATGAGAGGCGTGTTATGCATTCAGTCTCTGCTCAAAAAACTTTTCCGTTTAAAGGGATTCCTCCGAGTTTGCTGTGTCGTTTTATCTTACCGATGTATACGTGGGAATGCTAATGGTTTATCTGCACGTGATTCAAGGTATTGCAAGGAATCGTTGTGCTTCCTTTCTTAGAATCCATTACGGAGTTTAAAACTGAATCATAGAGGAGTATTTATTAGTTCCTTCGACTGAAAATGAAATAAATAAACGAGTGAATTCGTTTTTAACTGTTAATTTATGAAATAAACGCCTGCAGATTCAAAGATATTCTCCCGAATGTGTATTTATTTCTTTAATTACATGCCTTTCAATTTATTCCACGGTGTCAATTTAGCCTTGTTCAAAGGAAAAATTCTTATTGGATAGTTGTGCTAGATTTCGATTTATATTTTTCAACAATTATTGTTTCATCAATTTTCTCAGTTATAATATTTTATTCAAATTATTAATGAAATCGTTAATGAGTTTTTGCAAATAATTGAATTAACCACCTAAAAACCATATTTGATTTTGCTGGACCCAAATGGGAAGACTGTATTTCCCAAAACTAAAAAAATACATTATTATTGGAAAAAATATTATCCCTAGGAAAATGCATTTCAAGCTTAATCGTAGCCTCTTTGGAGCTAATAAGCATTAAAAATGTTATTGCTTTATATAAACGATAGATTAAACATTAAATGAAAGTTCAATTCACTGATTATTTATCTTACCGTTTTACAAGGTTATTCTTACTGAATGGATTTGTAGGACATGAATATTGTGAGAGTATAGTGAAAGAAATTTTAGTGCTTTTTAGTTCAATTATTACGTTAGAAATGTTGACGATAAAGTATCTGTTGGTTATGAGTTCTTGTGGCTGTTGCAATCATAAAATCAATTATTAATGATTTCATTTTCGTTCGATTTCTTTCATATGTGAGTCCCACTTGATAGCATTCATCGAACGACGTCGTAAAAACTCGAACGAAGATAAAAAAGGAGGAATCGAAGACTTAGTGTGGGTTTATGGTCCAGAATTACATTCGGGTCGAAATAGGACTGCGATGGATAAAGGAATTAAGGGATCAGCCACCACTGTAAATATTTTATCTCCTCCTCTCCTAGCGTTCCCAGAAATTCCAGTAATTTAGAAGCGACGAAAACTTTTACGCTCGCAATACTTTGCCGGCGCTCCCTTCGCTAAAACGCCCACGTGATGAAATTGATTAGAAATGCGAAAGTATCGGGAAATTCCTCGCAATCCTCTTTTTAAGCCTTGGAGTGAGCCATTCTTGTTACGTATGCCCCCGTAAACTTTCGCCGGAAGGTAATATGCTAATGCCATTCGGGGCATAAAGAGCGAAACTATTCCGTAAGGGCCCCAACGGCCTAGATTTGCGACCCTTCTCCAGCGCGCGCGGCTCGCAAATTACCGAATTAGGCTTTGATCCATTCTCGATTTAACGAATGGCCTTCGTTCTTAGTCCTTTGCTCTCCCCCGTTCAACGCTAAAAAGGCCTCTGTTCTTCGATCGGGTGCAGACCGCCCCCGCCTCTTTATTTCCCACGCACCCCCTCTCCCCTTTTATACCTTCAATATATCATCTGCTACCTTCGCATAACATCCCCTTACATACCGACCACACCTATGCACGCCATTTTGTCTCCCCCTTCCACCGCCCGCTTCCATTCACACTGCCATCCCCACCCTTTTTGGCTCCTCCGCTCGCACCTAGTTTTACCCTAACCTCGGAAACCACTGCTCCTCCAGAAAAACTCTCCATATTTCCTAGGTTCCCTTTCCATCCGCCAAAATGTCGCTCACGTGTAAGAAGAACGTTTGAGGGTGTGGTGTAGGAACTCCAACTATTCCAATATCGCGCTTACGGAGGTGGAAGACAAATGCCGAACGTTTTGTCTTCTCTCGATCCTCCCTCCTTACTACCTCTATCTCCCTATATATCCCACCTATATCCTTCCCGCCCCCTTTTCCCTTTCCCATTGCATTTTTCCCTTTTTATTCCCTCTGCGTACCCTTTTACCCTTCCGCTCCTCCTAACGTCTCTTTTGTGTTTTTCGCCCCCGGCGTTTGATGCAAGGGATGAAAGCCTATGCATGAGTTGAGGTATCGGAATTCGAAAGTGCAATATCCGATTGTCGGTAACAGCAATGCGCGGTAAAGGAGTTTTTTTCCCTCTCGCTCGACGTGATAAATTAGGTCGGGATATCGACGCTTTGGAGGGTTTTTTTCATTAATAACTTCTCCGAAGTTCTCGGTTCGGTTTCTTTTTGGAGATGATCGTTATTCGATGGGTTTAAAAATGCTAATAAAAGGGGAAGGACGGAATTCATTTTCTTTTTCCTCGTTTGCCGCTTTCTTCCGGGGTATTTTCGCCTGTCGGTCGGAGATATCGTGATCTGATATACATTTTTCATTATTCGGCAAAGATGATGCTGATTTAATCGGATCCTTTCTTTTTACTTTTGCAAGGGTTCGAGAAATTCTTTTGTGGTTTTTAAATTTGATAATCAGATTTTCCGTTTAATAAATTCCTGCATTCCTCAAATGATGTCAAATTATAAAACAGAGTCATGCGTTTCAAATTCGGTCTATCGTATACTCGCTTAATCATTTTAGATATTTTTCCAAATCTTATAATCGTATTAGTTTACTATAATGCTACTTATATTACATGCAATATCCCGCGAATCTGTTTTTATTTGAGTAATGTTTTGTAGAAGACGGTTTTTTTAACTCATTGAATCAGTAACGAAATACAAAATAAAAATATTCGTGTAAGCAGAAATATATGTATAATTCAAAATAATTTTAGTCAAATAGCTGGATTAGTGATGTTTTTCTCTCCTAAAGCAGCTTAGAGCAACTGAATATGTACTTCGAAAAAAGTTTAAAATTTATACCTTTGACGTACAAGGGTGAGATAAATTTGCTTAACTTTGCGTGAGGAGGCATGTGCCTTGAGATTTAAGGGTAATTAAAGTCAAAAAACAGTAAGATGACTGGGACTCGATCTCTAAAGACCACCTCTTGGATTCGATTTCCAGTCATTGCGCAATTTTTCTCCTCTATTTATCCTTGAATTTCAAAATATTTTATTAGATTCTCTATCCAATGATATGTTCAAAATAGTCAGTATTCGGCCCACTAAGGATTTAGACCGATTGACCAAATTAATTTTTTTCATTAAAATCCCTTCAAATATCTTAACATAAATCCATAAATGAATTGGGTTTAAATTTTCCAATCCTTAATCCACCACTACATTATTCTATTTTATTTAAAAATAATTTTTGTTTGTAAATCTATTTGCACGAATGGTGTTATTAATATACAGGCTTACTTATGCTCCATTAGCGCATATTAGTGAACGTTTAGTTAAAGCGGTTTTGTTAAAATACTTACGTAAACAATAAATAATTTTGGATTGATTCCAGAAGATGAGGTTGCAAGTTTATACAAACCTCGGTGATTTGCTCGATAGATAAGAATGTCTAATTCGGTCCTCTAGCTGTGAGGCGGTTGGAAAATCGTGCAATGCTCTTTAAAGTTAAATATGTTTTTGAAATTGCATGAATATTTCTTAATTACAGAATCGTTAATTTAATCTAAATTTCTCTTAACGTAGCTACCACGTTTATTTTTATCATTCTGAGAGGTAAAATACATGTACAGGCGTACATGTAGAAATGCAAAACGTTCGATCGATCGTTTTATCGCTATGATCACCGTGAACTTGGGCCAAGCTGTCGTATTTCACGAAACAGTTTCGGCTCTTACAGTTGTTTGCTCTCTAGGGAGAAGTTTGGCGTTAATCAAGTGAAACATCTCTGCTCTGTAGTTAATGCGCTTACTATCATCCGAAGTTGTTTCTGAGGGAACTGCTGGCTAGTGACATCCCTAGCTAACCGCGCTCAAACTTAGATGTGTCTGACGCTGCGAATTTCGAATCGTCTGGGATTGTTTCTAGGTGTTCATTTAACGTCGTTATACTTGCCTCTCAGTGATGCTATTTCCCTAATTAGCTTCATGGCTCAAAATCGATACACAGAGCAAGTTAGGCTCTAGAATGAATTTACCTGTTTTCGCTTTCTCCTGAATTTTATAGTAGAATATAATAGTAACAATAACGACTGAGTGACAGCGATGAACTGATCAATTTTTTAAATTTTTATCGTTTATTCAAAACACTAAACTGGATGATTAAAAGGATTGATTTACATATGTTAACAAAACTTAAATCATCTAAGCCTAACTTGAAAGAGCGACTCACTGTCAGTACTACTTTTAATTTTATAAAATAATTGGCGGTATTTAGGGAAGGTCAGCATATCCTGAAGAGATATTATGATTTATATCTCTCATTTCATCAGCATATCAAAGAGTAATGACTAAGATGATAAAAATAAAATCTGAATAAAAAGAGAATCTGGAAAATAAGCCGTACTTTTCGTATTTGCGTTCCTTCTTCAAATCAGTTCCTTGCTATGATATTGATTATGGATTTATTATCAGTCTTGCAATTTATTAATTAATTTATTGCTAGTCTTTATCGCTCTAGCTCTAGATTCGGAGAAGTTTTTCGCTCATTCAGGGCACAGAATTTCCTATGTATATTTATGACTGTCACTAATCTACTACAGAGCTAAATAATTTATTCGCGCAGTCAAAGAATAATTATCAAGATAAGAAATCAGGCAAAAATTTCCGTCAGCGTTTTCGAATTTAGTTACGTAAAATAACCCTAGTGCTCATTCGTTTTTTTCCTTGAATAAATTTTGAATAAAAAAGCTGCGTGATAAACCGCATAGTTTCCATAATACTTTCATAAAAGTTCTCGTAATTAAAGTAATGCATTTCTGAATCATAATCATAGGACCACAATACCATCCTTGAATTCTCATCACTTAACGAATTTAGACTTCGCTTTGTCTATGACATTAAAATAATATATATTATGATATTAAAATAATATAAAAGAATAGTTTGGCTGATTAAATTCTATTTACAAGAATTTTCAGTATCTTAACAAAGTTATCCAGTATGTAGCTCTGTTTCTACTGAAAAGTGTTATGTTATAATTTAAGATGATACTTTTTCTTCCTAAATCTGTTCAAAAAGTATAAATTATCAGCGGATATTTTGGGACGCCTCTTTGATAAGTTTTTCTTTCACTTAACTTTATTTGTCCACTCGGAACAGCCAATTGCCAATTGCAGTATATTAATAGATATTAATGATTTTACCTGAGTCTAGAAGATAAAAGTCCTCTCGGGGCTTCGTTGACATTATTTCTCTGAAATCAGAGTGATCTGGAGATTACCGCTCTCCTTTCAGTGGCACCTTCAAATTGTAATTATCTCCCTTCAACATCCTAAAGCTCCTCATTGCCTTCATTAATTATTCTTCTCCTCGAAGGACTACCTGGAGGAACTTCTAAGGGATTTCGAAAGCAATATATTTTAGAGCAATTTTTGGTACGTTTAAGTATTAAATTTCCCAGCTCTTCTTGAAAGCTTGGTATTAATTAACGGACTCGTTAAAAAAATGGAGGCCCCTTCTTTCATTTTCCTGAAAACCTTTCCCCGTCTTTGCCTTTCTTCGGAGCTCGCCTTTCAAAGAGGTGCTCTTTTTGGCCAGGAGCCAGCTTTGCTCGGGGCGCTGTCAGAAGTGTTCCTTGGCAGTGATGGAAGATGCAAATAGGATAAGTTTGATTCCGAATAACACTAACGTAATTAGTTTGTTTCGCTCTAACCGAAAGAAAAAGTGGTATTCCGCAACGATTTATCTTATTCAAGTTCTCGAGATCATTTTTCATTTTAATATGTGTTACAGTGTAAGTGCTCGGAAGAAACCGCGGCTGTAAATCTTCTGCTCGATGGCTAGAGTAATACAAGCATGTAATATGATTTAATGCTGATAAATTGCGGCCGCTTTTTTGGTAAGACGGTTCCGTTCTCTCGGGTAGAGGCGTGCCACGCCTACGTCTTCGGCGATTACGTAACTCTGCATCGTATGGAAATTAGCACGAGATTTTGCTTTGATCTGAACTCTTGCTCCCTATCACGACCAAACTTTTTTTCTACCTCAAATTTCTCTCAGTGAACTGCTGAATTTAAAATAGGTGGAATTCTTCTTATCGTTAAGAAACTTCTTTCCTTACGTTGTTTGTGCTTTGCGAATATAAATGTATCGTTTCTCTTAAACCATGTAATTATTAATATGTGAAAAAGTATCAGAGTAGCTGGAAGAATGGAGTTTAACCTTTCCTATTCTTGCGTAGGATGTCATCGGATGAAACTTTTTTAAAAGCAAATCACGAAAATAATTCACTGTGAGGGTTAGTTTAGCCACGGCTATCATCATTCTCTTCATTTGGTCTCGGTATTTTTAAGTACGGTTGCGCTAAAGAGATTAATGAATGCAAGACTTTGTGGTTCACTTCCTGGCAGGTCCTTGATTTATTAAATGGAGGAATTACAAAGTTTTTCCATCATTAATCTCCGAAGTTGTTTTATAAAGTGTGGAATTGCCGTTACAAATACAAAGTCACGTCTGGCTCTTGTGGTATAAGTAATTTGTCATAAATTTTAAAGCTGCTCATTTCCGCATAAAATTTATTCCCACCAATTCAATTTTCCTTTGATTTTTATTGAGCATGCTAACATAGTAATTAAATACGTTATTCTATGGAATTCACATTATCCCCCCTAGTCATGGGATGTTCATTTGGACAACATATTTTTAAACTGAGACTGATGTGCAGCATCCACTTTCAAATCGTAAATGCCTACCTCATTATGTATAGATGATTGTAAAAAAACTGAATATTCTGCACCCAGAGGTAATTAAATCTATAATTAATTAATTAGATCAATTGGTTATCATGAAATCAGATATTTTAATTATCAATTAATATAATTTGATTAATATTTGCGTGAGTTATGCATTAAAATCCGAAAATTTTGCAGCAAAAACTAATTAAATACATTTATTTATTTCTCATTTTTTAAATTTCGAAATCACATCGCATTTAGTTATACATTAGATTGATTTCTTGCATCATTTCAAAGGTCGATCAAGTAAAGATGAAAAAAAACAATGAAAAATTAAATGGCAAAGAACGGGAATGGCGTATATTATAAAATTTATAATTTTTCTCGGAAATAATGTACCAGTCTCTCTTGCTGGTACTTTGAGTAATGCAGAAGAGAAGCGCATACAAATCTGAGGATATTCCGTTCGTATGAAAACCCGTTCCAGCAAGGTTTGCTCTAGGTCGTCAGAATTAATCTGAGCAGGAAGAACTTGTATTGTTCTCTCTGAGATGAGATCTTGCGGAAGACGCTTTATACAAACGTAACCTTGCGGACTTGTGAATACTTAAGAATTAACTCCGGCGACCTTTTCCCGTGCACCTCCGCCTCGGGCGACTCGCGTCGTACGCAGTGCCATTCTTTCTGCACGCAAAAGCGTTGAAACAGCAGAGAAAACATTTTCATCCACGATTAGAGACGTAGGCTTATTGTGTACAAAGGAAAATGTCATCTGACATAATTTGAGTAACCTTTACCTCTTTCACTGTGGGGCAAATCAACAGTAACTTGAGAATTGAACTGCGGAGAATTCTGCTATTCACATAATAAATTATTTTTATTCAATATGAAGGACTAGGCATGCAGTTATGAAACTTGATGAATTTTATATCAACATCTAAATTCGTACTTTACAAGCCGCTTTTTTGGTGAGTGGCAGGCATGCTATCTTTAATTTAAAAGAATGTATGATTTTTATATTACACTTGCATAAATTAACGAGGCATTAGTTGCGTGTATTTTAGTTTTAATTTACACAAACAGTTCGCTTTTTCTAATTCTACCTTCATTATGTAGCCTATAGTGGCTTCAAAATGTGGTATGAAAAATAATGAAGGAAACACATCGGTTTTTGTTTTTAGTTCTCTAGTACACAGAAATTGTCTTCACACTCATGGGAGAAATATATCTACGTTATCTAAATTCTCATCCAAAACTCAAAACATTCTTTATAGCGCAAATATCTCCAAACCTTGTATTTCTTGAAATATTGCGATGGAATTCTCTTATAGTTTATCTTCAGATCTGAAAGTAAATTTATCACTGTTATCATCTTAGTATTGTGTGCACATCATACATTTTTCTAAACCATTGAGGCGCATTTATTTCATAAATGAAGCCGATATGAAAAGTAACAATTTTAAACCTAACATATATATATATATATATAATAAAGAATGAGTAAATATTTCGTCGCAAATGCTCCACTTATTGTTCCCCGAAAATATGATATTCCATACGATTCTTGATCAATAGAAAATATATCTATAAAGTAATCCTTCCTCTTTACAGTTTGCATGCAATTGAAAATGAATTGTTGGAACTCGGGAGATGCTGATCTCGTAGTATCTTTGAAAAGGAGACTTATTTTCTTTGACTACGCTAATCATTGTAAATTATATCCCTGGAATTGCTTCTACTTTTCATTAATGGAGGCAGAGAGGATGCCTCAGTGTTATTTTTTCTTCTAATATCACTAAACTCGTTAACGAGATTGGAGATTATTAAATCTTTGCTCCTTTTCATGGGAAGATACAAATGCAGTGAACGATACCCTTATCATTATGGCATATCGTGTCATTAAGGACATTTAGATTTTATAAATCTTATGAAAGCATTTGGTGCATTTTTTTATTTCGTACTCAGCTGGAAAGGGATGAAGAATATTAATAGATGGACTTGTTTTATTTCCTCCGCCTTTTCTCTGGCGCGATTTTATAGATCGTGACTCTCCTCCTCACGTTTTCTTTCGAAGAAAAAATAACGCCCAATCTGTAACGCTTCCGCCTTAACCCCGCTCTCTCCGAAAATTTCCGCTTCTCGATCGTCTTTTTTTCCCTTCCACTATTCTGCAACATCTTCGTCTCGTTAAGGGCTCTGTATCGCCATTCTCCACACGCGTGCCTCCTCTCCACTTGCATATTACATGTCACTATCTCCAGTTACCTCACTTCCTCTCCTTTAAACCGATCCAACTCGCGTGATGCCGTTGGAATCTCCCCTCAACCCTTCCTTTTTTATCCCTCCGCCATTTCCTATTCGCTTCCTCACTTCCTCTCTCACTCTGCGGCTTGTATATTTTCCACGCTTTCGATCTTCCTTAAATTGACGTAAATGTCTCCCTCGTTCCCCTGATTTTTCTTCTCTTCCATCTTTCTTGCACCAGTCCTCTCACCCCCCTCTCGGTAGAACAAAACGGAGGGAAAAAATTTCTCCCTCCGCCGCCATCTTGAAGAGAATGAAAACAAAGGAAGAATAAAATGCGCTCGCGATTGAGAGGTAAGAGGAGAGAGGTACTCGAAAGTCTTTCGCCTTCTGTCTCTTTCTCCCCTCGCTCACCCTAGGAGAGAGGCGAAAGGGGTGACGGGAAGAAATTTTCCGAGGGAGAGACACATGGTGCGTGAGTTATGAAAACGTAAGGAGGACGTCTGAAGAGTGCGGATACAGAGTTATATATTCCCCTGCATCGGGAGGATTGGGGTATCGGATGGGAGACGGTGGAAGAGCAAGAGGAAAAGATGTGGATAAGGAAAAGGGGTGTCTTCGCTTATTTTTCCATTCGAGAATCACGTCGAGAGAAGGGTAGTAATGAGGAAGATGAAAGGTCAGAATACTGTTGAGAGGAAAGAGAAGGATGCATGGAGAGTCAAAAGAGATGAAACATGTGGATGTGAAGATACGAGAAGTTATGAGACGGGGGCCAGAGGAAAGCATGAAGTTCACGAGGGCACTTTATGGAGTTACAGAAGCTATCAAGGGAAAACTAATCGTGAAGTTAAAACGCTAAATGTTATCCAGTTCCCTTAGGGTTGAGGCTTATAAAATTTGAAAGTGTAGTCTCTTCCCATAGCGTGTTATGGTATATTTAAGGTAAGACCTTGCACAAGCAGTCGATTTCGGGTGTTCCACATTTTAATTCAGTTTGGTTATAATTCAGGTCGGAGATAATTAATAATTCATCGCGTAATGTAAAGTTCTTCTAAATATCGAGCTCTACTGCGAAAGAGGATTTTTAATCGGATGTATCTTGCCAAAGAATTTATGACGTACGTTTTGAAAATAGGAAAATTTAACGTTCCGTCGCCGATTGAGGACACCTTCGTTGACTTTGTACGAGCTATTCTAATTCGTATTTATCCCTTAAGATTCGTCTTAATGTAACCGTATTCATCCCTCTCTTGCAATTCTGCTGACCTCCGGCATTTAATAGAGATACTTAATAATTCTACTTTTCTCATTCACTTGGAAAATCGTCATTTTTAGGCCATTTTAATATTCTTTTCAACCCTATTGATATAATTAAAACATGACATGTTCTATTATATATTTGTCTTTTGCTACATTTACTTTATCCGACGGACAGATTTAGTTTCCTGTCGCAAATCTCGATAGCGCCTTTCGTAAAAATGTTGACCCAATTTCAATCCCTTGTTTATAGGTTTCAAATTCAACTCCGTTGTCCCACTCCAATTATCTCGAAACAAACGCATTCCAACGTGCAACCGTCAACTCAAAATCCGGAATAACACGGAATTATTAAAACATCCGAGCGTTCAATTCCTGGCGAAACATTTTTCAAAAACTTCTTCTCGGCACCGCTCGCATCCTGAAGGCGCTTTATCGGGAAACGGCGTTCTCAACAAGATACGCTTTTCAGGTGTGGTGTATTTTTTCCCTATTACTATAAACAGAAATTCTTCTGGCGTATACCCCGATAGGGGGGCTCCACTCCGCGTAGCTCCCCCGAATCGGAAAGACGCGACACTCCTCTATTTTCCGTTTTCAAATAAAGAGAAAGAAAGGGAACACTCCATACGTAGGAGCGTTTCCTCGTCCCGTATCAGCTTTTTCCGTCGGAACCGCTCTCCGTCCCATTGAGTGGGAGAGAATAGAAAAATATGCACAGATGCGGATTTAAGTCTCCCCCACCCCTTTCTCCTTACATCTGCGCTTTTATCATCCTCCCCGCGCGTATCTTCCTGGACCGAAATCCTCCCAGTAACCTCCTTGGTCACGTCCTGCATCCACTCGATCAACCCCGCGTCAACCCTTATCAACACTCCGTAAACACCGCCTCGAGAGGAGGGGTCAGGGAGCTGGATCGTGCTCCCGCACCCCTCTTTTTATATATCCCATTCTACACCTCGTTTTCATGTTCCACATTTCCTCCTTATCGCATTCCATAATCCGTTGTCTTTTCCCATCTTCTCCTATTTTTCTCCTTTGGTTACAGAGCTCAAAATCGGCATTGGAATCTTTAATGTTTCTCCTACATTTGAAAGTTACGCCGGATGCTCGGATTTTAAATTTGCAGCGGATAGTTGTTAATATGAAACACCATCATTGATTTGTTGAAATTTCGAATTTTACATAAAAGAAAAAGAAAATTTGCCGAGAAATTGACTAACCTTGTTAGAAGATATCATGTATTTATCTATGTAATTATGAATCTATACCTTTTGTGTGTTTGAAAAATTTAGAATTTAAATAAATGTATAAATGAAATCAGTAAGTACACATACATTAAATACAAATATATAAAAAATGGTGTGGTTTGAAGACCTAAGATACACGTATTGTCACTTTTATCTGAAAATTATTTATCTAAGCAATAAGATTCATTAATTAAGAATTCCTCAAGTATTTCAAAAATATTAAATCTATTACACGGCCGTCTTATTTTGTAGCATTAACGATACATATTCTAAAATAAATTTCCCAAATTCATAAAAAAAGAATGAATCGCGTGAATGACAGATATTGCTCTTATCCATGCCTACGACAGCTGAACTAGAAGGCAAACATAATTTTCCAATATCTCTATCTCAGGTATTAGTCATAATAGGAATTATTTTCTTAGGTTGGATGAATGGAACAGTTAGAAATTGTGACGGAGGATCTTTGCTCTAAATATATTCCGTGTATCCCAATAGGGTTGAAATTGCAGATTTCCAATTTCTCAAATTTATGAAATACTCAGTTGCGATGTATTTTTGTAAGTTCCTTTTCAATTTTGACTTAAGTCAAGTGATATTAAAAATATGTTGAACATCCAAACCGAATCAATAATTGCTCATTTTTTATTAAAAATAACAATTATGGCTTTAGACAAATCACTATTTATATTACTAAAAGTTGAAAACATTTAGTCGATATATTACCATGTGGTGTCTTGATTAATATTCTATATCATACCTAGTGAGTTATGAAAACTATATACTAACACTGTACCCAAATCATTGTTTTCAGAAGCATTTTATAGGACGGTTGATAGCTGAGGTGTAATTGGAGTATAATTTCTCTCGACGTGTACGATACGCTTTTTTCGTCCTCTGGTTTCGATTTTTCGTAAAAATTGAGGTCTTTCACGGAAAGGTCACATTTAGAAAGTCTTATAGGATAAAGCTATATCGGATGTATGAGTGAAAGTAGACTTTTCCTCGTATTCAATGTCGACATTTCTCCTTTCTCTTCATTTTCAGCTTCTCCTTTCTTTCCTTCGGTACTTTCCTTCGGTACTTTCCTTACTTAGAAATTTACTTACGTTGTCTGTCATACTTCAAATGCTTTTATCGTTCTCCATTCAATTTTTCGGTTTTTTCTCCAATTATTTGTCTTCAACAATATCTTCCTTTCCTTTTCTCAATCTTTTACTCATAATTCTTTGTGCTCACTTTATAATATCGACTTTATCAGGCCAAGTTTTAGTAATACAAGACTGCTCCTACAAATAATTATTGACAATTAATGATTGCATGCTCACACTCACACGATAAACACAAACATCCATGGCCAAACCCGGAAAAAACTGATCAGCCGGGACTTGAACCTGGGAAATTTCTGTTAGAAAGCTAGCCAACTAACTAATCCCCCCACCCAGGTGAACTTCGTGTGTAATGAAAATTTGTGCACCTTCATCTTGCGTTTTAGTAGAGATGAAACGAATTCCAGCGAGTTCTGGCTTGTAAATGAATGGCTGTAATTATCTCTACATGTTCGATGGGCTTTCGAACCCTATTTCGAATGTAATAAGGAAAATATTCGCGAGTCGTTTCGCAACGATCTCCAATGAATGATATCGTTACGAGACGATCTCATTTTACTCAGAAACATTCCCAAGATGATAAATTTTTCTCTGTACGGCTGGAGATGAGAATTTCTCATCGATCTGCCGAGTTCGTTCCCCCCGTTATTAATTAAAGTAACGATTTCCAGGAATATTTCGGAGGGTCTTACCTCATCTTGGCTTGTGGTTGCTCGCTCCAAATTCTCTTCTCAACCATAACTCAACATTTTAATTCTCGTATCTTTGAAGATAAAGTTAAACTTCGAGTTTCGGAACAGCTTTTTTCGACGACGATTCTGGAGAGATCTCTTTGACTTCAATTTGCTAAAAAAATAGACGAGTTGATGCTTGGATGAAAATTCTTGCCGTGTTTATAGAGGCAGGAAATGGTCGCGAAGAATAGCAAGCAGGTGATGTCGATACGGAACGTTCTGCTTTTGAAACGCGGAAGAATAGTGGGAAGGGTAGGCAGTCATGCGTGGAAAAGTCAATTGCTGTGGCGGAAGCGGAAAAAATGAGGGTGATGGGGTAAAACTTCAATTACCCCGAGTCAGGAGCAGTTATTTAATTATTTAACATTCGCTGAGACTCCCCGATTCCGGGTAATTAAAAGTTTATGCAATCACCATCCATTTTGCCACGCTTCAGTGATTCTTTCTCGATCACATTTTTTATGTAATTTTGCCCCTTGGCGTGCTACGGAACGAATTCTTAAAGCATGGCGACGAAGACAGGGAGAAAGATACGGAATACGAAAATGGTTTATTCATATCGAGTTAACTTCTGGTATCAGAAAATGCTACATTTGAGTATTTATTTTTTTAGTATTATTAATAAACTTTGAGTGAAAAGGACATTCTCTTCTTTTTTTATAAAATAGAAAATTTTGACTTTAAAGTGTTTTCGTAGCAAGATAATTACCCGCTTCTTTTAAGGGGGTAATTTTTAACTTTCCTCATAATCCTCATCGTACTGGTAGGTATAACCTTCCTCCCTCCGGTCATAAGCAATTCAGGCGCAAGATGTTTTGGCTCTCCATTCGGGGGAACATAGTGAGGCCCTCAGGCGGTGTTTTATTTTCGAGATTGCGATCCAGAGAGAGAGAGAGAGCTATGGGTCGCCCACAGTCTCATCTTTTTCGCCCCCTCGACTCCCCGAGCGGTCGCTTGATTTGCTTCTACGGTTGAGTCGGCACAGGTCACATTTTGCGGTCCTAGTTCTACTATCCTCGAAGCAGGCAACGGAAAATCGGATCTACGTATTCTCAGGCCTGTTTAACTCTAATCTGATTTCGAGCAAGAAATGTTGTATACTTGTGTAATTCATAATTCATTCGAAAACTATTGCAGTCATTTACAGAAAATCTCTTCCAGTAGTCGATAGTAGTAAATTATTCATTAATTAGCTAATGAAAGCTTACTTTCCTCAACACTTTTTCTTCAGTAGAATCTTTCAACTTATCATTATGCGGATTAGAAAGAAATAAATTTTGATATTTTAGGATTATGTAATAATCTCATCAACTTAGAATCTAATAATTTAGCCTTAACTTTGTTGTAGGTTTTCATACTAATGAATAATAATATACATTGTACCTCTGTCTGTACCACAGAATTTTTATCAATAAATAATTATAATTATAATTGATTATTCAATAAATGCAACTGTGGTAAAGGTTAAAGTCCTCTTTATTTTATTTTTCTTTAAAATCATCCGCTTGTTTCCGTAAACCTATTTTCCATTATTTTGTCTTCTGTTTTATATATCTCAGGATGTGGAGTTATCTAGATACATACAATTTTCCCGTAATATATAATAGGCATGTGAAAACGATAAAGGTTCAGATAAAGTTTTGTTCCTCCAGTGCTTGACTTTCATACAAATGTTATCCAAAATGTATTACATGCAATACTACAAATAATAGTAAGTACACCTGGTGGTAGTGATTTTTCAGGAAAAATAAAATTCTGTCCGGTATTCACCATACTTTGGAGAAAAAGCCCTCGGAAGCTAATTTTTTTTGTACGTTAAAGAAGTATAAAAAATTACCCTTCATTTATGCTTTTAGTTACATTTAAAATTGAATCACGTAAAGCGGGGAGGGCTCGAAAACTTCAAGGTAATTGCTTTTTCTCTGTACAGAAAAAAATACTTACAGGTATTTTCCAGCCGATATCGGTTTCAGCATTAGGATTCTCATTAAGAACCTGATTACTTCCTGAACTTATGATTTAGTGCTGTATTTTAAATACAACTGATAAAAATGTCTAGCTTATTTTCTGTAGAAGTGATAAAGTATCTCATGAATAAATCTCCGTTTAATTTTAAACTCGAGTTACATCACTCAACACGATTCTCACCTTTTGCCAGAGCTAAAAAATGATTTCCTTCCTGAGTGTTCCTCTGTTCTATTTGTGATCGTCCATCTTTTGGAGCGCGTGAGAAGGAGAGAGCGGAAGTTGAAGGGAAAAAGATGACTCCTGGAAAACTAAGCATTTTAAGGGAGATATTGAGCCACTGCGTTTTTTATACTGAGGACTTCCTCTCCGCCGCTTTCATCCCGAAATTCAACGCCATTCACAGCGAAGAGGATTACTAAATAGCTCGTGTGAGCGTATTTATCTTTATATGTGTTGCGCTACTGAGATAAAGCTTTTGTGGGTCCGTCCGTCCATTTCTCCTATCAAAGGACTGGGCACACGGAAATGTATTTTAATTCAATTCACTCAAATAAATGCGGTTAGGAACACATTCCTAGATACCTTTGATGGAAGCCTTTTAAATTTTCAAAGGAAAATGCCCATTAAGGAAATATCTTTAAGTGCAGGGAAGATTTTTCTGCATTTATTTACTTATTTTATTTTGTGTGTTCAGTGGCCAAGATTTTTGACGGTGGTCGATTTCGTAGTGATAACGTAGTCGAAAAACTGCAGAGGTATAGCTCTCCAGGTTAGATAGAGATTTCGGTGTTTTACACCCCCTGCCACTGGTGGATTGCAGGGTTTAAATGTAAATGTATATTTAAATTATTAATGTATATGATGAGACAACACTTTGAATACGATGCAATATAATGACATTACATCACGGGATTGGATCTCTCTTTCCTTTTTACGTAATTTAAGCTGGGAAACAAATCATGTTTCTTCATGGAGTCTGCAAAAAATAAATTTTGGAAGAAAAAACTCTCTATCAGTTAAAATTCCTAAGAAATTTTGTCGTTTACGGGGTACATTATATCATTTTACTGCTTTTTTGAAAACTTTTCGACATATAAGTGTCGAAAATCTCTAATCCTCTGCTTATCTTCAGATTAGGGATTATTTAGATCGGAAGTGGAAACTCCATTGCTTGAATTAGTGGGGGTGGCTGATCTTCAAAATTCTTCACTCACTATCGAAGATTTCCTTTTTCAATTATCACGTGGAATCTTAGCTCGTGTTAGCTTAAAATAGATTTACAGTATGAAGGCTTTTTAAATAAATCCAGCCTGTGGGATAGGAAAAGTTCAATTCTAAACCGCTATGATTATTAGCTCGATAAAATGTATTATCCATTAATCTTAAAATTCTCAGCTTAGAATTTGTGATTAAGACAAACTTTAACAAAACCATCTGCCGCATTAAATACGATTTCTAAGCTAATTTCCTTCTACTATAAACGATTCGCAGTTCCTTACCTCCCTTACCTTGGAGCCAGATTGCATCTTCCTGTTATTATTCGAGCTCGGATTGCTAAAAATGCATCCGATTGCATCTGCTCTGCTCTTTTAAGGCGATCGTCGCAATGAGATCTTTATCCTTTTGCTTTCGAAAGGACTTCGATTAGGAAACAATGCCTCGCCCCTGTACCGATTAATTCTCTTACACAAGGACGTGACCACACGCGGTTTAAGGGCTGTGTAATACCTTCTGGGTAACCTTTACAATGTCGTTTAATTCTCCATTCTGTTCAGCCCCACGTTTCTCCACGCCCCTTCGCTGCATTCCTGTCCTTCCCTATAAGGCGTCCAAAGGTCTTCGGTGCACATTCACCATCCCTTTCCCTTGTATCTCTCTCATCTTCCGCACCCTACCAATTCCTCCCCTCTATTTCCTTATTGTAGGTACCAATACCCCGTGTCCCTTCCAACCTTTTTCCATTTCCTTATTAACTCTCCCTTCCTTCGGCTTCCCTTCATCTACTTCCAATCTACGTCTTTCTCCCCCAAACCTCTCGCATTCCATCCTCCTCTCCTTTTCATCCTCTACTTCGTCCTCCCTCTTCCTCATATCTTTCCTCGGCATCGCCTTCGTGTATGCTTCATTCACTCCGTCTTCCATATAACAATCCCCGCCCATCCTTTTTCTCCTGCTAAGACTTCTCTATGTATAGCTTTTTCAATTTGGGGTCCCTCACGAGGCGCCTTTATGCTGGTGTTGATTGAAGAGTTGGTCTCAGTCTCATGAAAGCGAAATCTGATAATTGTAGATCTCCTGGTGATGCAGTTATTATACTAAAGATAATTATTTCATAATATTTCAGAGAATATCTTAATTAATGTGCAATTAAGATATACCTAAGGTAATACGATTTTTTTGTAATTATGTAATGTCTGTTTGTAAAGTATTCAGCTCGAAGGCCGGTTGGTGCCTCACCCACTATGATATAAGGTACTGAAATCGTGCTGAGGGGAATAAGGTTTAGTATTCAGGATGAGGAGTGAGGTAGTTTGCCCTTACTTTTCTCACTGAGACAGAATGCTATAGGCGGAATATGTCCACGAAAGTGAAGCACAATGACTCTATGAGTAACACTTTTCTTGTCAGTCAATGAAAAGAGATCTTTATCAAAGGACTTCTTCACTTATACTTCAGTAACTTCATTTTGTCTCAGCCATGATCAATATTGTGACTTGAGTAAGATACATTTTTTATCTTTTACCAAATGACAGATGAAAATATTCCATTTATCAGAATGTGTCAGCAGGAAATTAAATAATAATTATAATGAATATTTTATTAGGCGGATAGTTAGTCTAGAAAGACTTAGCTTACAATTAACCTTTAAGTGATAAAAAAAATTTGAACAGGATATGAACCAGAGGCCCTGGCGTTGCAAGGCTAATACGCTAAACACAACACTACCGAGGCAGGAAATGAAAGCTCGATGGAGATGCCTCATGGAAATTCATAATTTTACTATTTTTACTACAGATCTCTGCAATTCCAAAAAAATATGAATGATTTGAATATTGCATATTATCACTGAAACTGGACTAATTCATTTTTATTTAAATTGTGGAACCGTATACCGTTTGTACCTAAATTAGTTCATTAATTACATGACGTATTTCAAGCTTGGAAAACGCAACAGACATGCTCGGCTGACAAGTAAGAATGATTAAACCTTAATCACCTGAAGCTCGGAAATATCAAAGGTTCGTAACTCTCATTTCCGCCTCTTTTCCATTAAGTTTTCGTTTTTCTACACTTGATTTAAAGTTGAGGAAGTTTTATTTCAATTGCTTGGATAAAATACTACAGCGATATCGTAAGATTGCTCTGTTGCCAATTCCTTAGTACGAATAAAATAACTGTCCCTTCTATGAGAAGTTTTTGTAATATTTTCTTGTAGGCATCAACCAGTAGACAAGATCTGTGGAATTAAAACCTCGTTGTGAAGCAACCTTTTTTGCTATCAATATTTGATGTGAGATATGGCCAGAATGAATACTATTATTCGTAATCATTCATAACTCATAAAATAATAGACATGAACAAGATTACCGAAAAAATAAAAGTGCCTAGTAAAATATCTCTGGGTGGAGCAACATTTAATGAATCGGTAATCGCTTGCATTTTCTTTACATATCTCGTCTGTTGAATCGGTTATATTTAGCTGATTAAGAACACGACTGAAACGTGAAAATATTTACTACTATATATCATATGAGAAATTATAGCAACTTCTCTTATTTCGCACTTCAGCAACTCTTGGCATTGCTGAAAATTTTCCTTCGCTCCCGCTGTCTTTCTTTCTAAAGTCCAGTTCAGGCTAATCTTCAGCTGGCCAATCCTCTGCAGCGCCTGCGTCTCATCTAAAGCGCGAACTTCTAATTAAATATTTGTTCTGTTGGCGCTTCGCACACAGTGCCCGAGAGGACGAAAGCGCTAAGTTTCTAGGCCGCCCACCTTTTTACCGGTCTTTTCCTGGAGACCAGAAGTTTCGAATTTCCTCGGATCTGTGGGACACGTGCCTCCTTTAACTACACCTGAGGGAGGGCTGCATGCGAACTTACGTCTCTCCTTGCGTAATTTCCCCAGTCTGCGCGATAGGGCTTTCCTGCAATGCATCCCACGGGACGGACTGTGTCCCTTCATGCGGTGCGGGAAAACGGCCTATTCACGGTTATGACGACTCCATCTCCTCTTCAGAAAGTTCCGGACAAAGCGCGAGTTGATGAATGCATCGGTCAAAGAGAATGTGCTTATATGGCTCTCTAAATTCATGTAATAATTAGCTAATGGTCCCCGACGAAAAAACATACTTTAGAAACTCTATTCAAGGTGCAAATTTCAATCAATTCCTCAGCATTGGATCTTTTTTTGTAAGATATAAGAGCTTTCTTTCCAGTGATAAATATAGTGATATGTCAAGGAGGAATTGCTATTTCCTCCGTGACAGCCTTTTACTCCGTTGCACTTTTAAAGTGGAAAGTCGTCAAAACTACTTGGATAACTTAAATCAGGATTATTAACATCAAATCTATCATTGCTTTAAGTTAAATTTTTTTGCAGTAATTATATCTTCTGGCAGATTAGGTTCCAATTGTTGGACACAATACACAATTTTTCATTCCATAATTTGTCCTACTCATTTCCGAAAAACAGGCATTACGTAAGATATAGAATAGAGATATTGTGTGCCGAAAAGATATGCTAGCTTTAAAATCGCTCCATATCGATCTTTTTCAACTGTAATTTTCGTTATCTGATATATGACTTCTCGTTCCTATCAAACCAGTATCAATGGTACCGCGTATTACTGTTGGGTACTGTCTGATATTTTGTGAAATGGCTCGGAAGAAAGGGCGGTAATAGTATGATTGTGTGCTGAAAAAACTAAATATGGAAAACAAATAACATCGTTGAGAAAAAGTTATCATAAATATTTTTTCAAAAATGGCATTTTTCATTACTAATGATATATTATAAAAGTCAAAGGACAGAATCTCGGATATTACTGCAAGATTTCATGAGTGAAGTATTGAACCTGGAATGATAGCTCATCTTCCGGTGTATCATCTTGGCTCGGTCCTTCCTCTCCCGGATGCAGAGGAGTATACATGCGTCGAGGGCAGTATTTTTTCTTTCATCCCCCTCCTATATTCCTAGAAGCAGCTGTCTACTTCCGGTTGCGGACAGCGATGTGGGAAATTTTCTCTTATTTACCAGTCAGCGGTGGAGCGTGCTAAGCCTCTCCACATGCTGCCAACTACACGGTGCCCTCAGTTAGGGAAGAAGATTCGCTAGGACTGATATTCTATTTTCTATAAGTTGCCAGATCCTAAAAATAAGTAAGCTTGCAAAAGATACCTTACTTATTATAATTATTTCACCAAATTTTACCGAAGTCGAAACCACTGCCCTTTTGGATATCCGGGAGAGCCCTCTTGTTGTAATCTTAGGGAAGAAAGGGTATCAATCATTCAGTTGTTGTCATTATTCAATGTCCATTTCATGCGGGATTCTTCTCCGAAAATTTTGTCTCCCGTATGTATCGGTATCCGCTGTTGGAAGAGCGAAAAAATTGCCGTTTGCCGGAAAATTCCTTAGTTTATCTTACTATTTAACCATAGTGCCACTGTTTTTATATTCAGAATATCAGAGCGTCTCTCTAATTCCCTATGATTAAGAAATCTGAAAATAAAATGCATTGAGGTCATCGTGATGAGATAGATCTGGTCCAATGAAAGTACTCTAAATATTTTAATTACTTTTCTAACTTTTTTTTCACTTACTCAGTTTTCTTTAAAACTCTTGTTTAATGCCCATCAATGTCTCCTTATTGCTTTTCTATACGGGAGATTATTTTATTTTTCTTTGACCTCAGGCGGTATCGAATTCACTCTCTCCAACTCATGATGCTTGTATATTGTTAGAAGCTGTATCGTTGCCGTGGTCGGATAACATTTAATTTTGTTACTCTTACCCCTTTGAGAGAGTCTGGTCGTATATATGCTCTTAGTGGAGAGACTAAGTGTTAGCAAACAGAAGAAATCCGTTTTGGTTTCTCAACGGTATTGATTTTTATATGCGGGCGTCTAAGTGGTTGACATTTTGAAATTTATTTATAATAGCGACGTTTTTTATATATTTTGTCAATGCATATTTTCTCTTAATAACTTTTAATTTCTTAAAAAATTTAAATGGTAGCATTATATTGGTTTAACGCATAATGAAGAACAAATGTATGAATCTCCATTACTGCTGGTACTACCATAATCTGCTACGGGTAATGCAATACACCAAGTTATTCAACATATGCCATATTCATTAATTTTCATTAATTTTTGTGAATTACGTAGAACTCTGATTTGAAAACAGTAACGGAAAGCAGATGATCCCTCCGAATGTTTATGCGTGATTGATAAGTGCTCGTCTATGTACAATTCAAAGGACAAATTCGTTCCTTCAGGAAGAAAACATTAGCGTGATATCAAGAAATTAAACCCCTGGAACTGCTAGCTAGCGCAGTATATCACTCAGAAATTATTGTTTGCGGATGTAGGCTAATACCACCCATTATTTTTTTCTTCCTGGACAAGACAGGAGAGGTAAGCCGAAACATTACTTCTTTTTCCACACCACATCTCCACCCCGTTGCACCCCTTTTTTGGCCGATTTTTTCATTGTTTTCCACTCATTTAAAACCTCGAAAATTTTTAAAAATACAAAAAATCCCTCGTCTCGTAACATTACGTGTTTTGCGTACATTATTTCTTCGGTCACGCCATCGAGGGTTTTTTCAGTCGGCACGTATCTTATATAGCAGCCCGTGGCAGCAGCTATCTGCAGAGGGAGAGAAAGAGATGGAAAGAGAGTTATATAGAGGTACCAACTCCACAAAGGTGATATGAAGTGAGATTAGTTGGGAGTGAGTGGACGTTTCTGTGGACAAGAGAAGGGAGGGCGGTGGAAGGCGTCACCGCTAATGGGGTTAGGTATGTCTGCAAAAGGGGAGGAAGAGCCTTAATCAAAGAGACGGTCAAGGAAGTTGAAAGCGTCTTTGATGTGTGGAGGAAGAGAAGGTGGTGAGACAGGGTCTTGAGCCCGTGGAGAAGAGAGCAAAAGAACTCCCCACTCCTTCTTTCTCCCGGTAAAAAATGTATAGAAGATTTACTCGGCCGTAGACGCAGCAGGTCTGAGAATACGACATACTAATTGGTCCCTTCATCTTCCCCTCACTTTAAGAAGGTTCGGCAGATCCTCCGAGAATGTCCTCACTCCTCACAACTCTTCATCCAAACAAAAAGGAAGCCACTTTTGGGGCTCAAATGCCTGTCCAATCGACACTCCAAAGTTCGAGGATGCTTTAAACGCTGTCTCCAGTCTTTTTTTTCTTTTCTTTTTGATTCCTGAGGAATTGCCTTATCACGGTCCTTGAGCTCATCAGATGGTTGGGTAGTATTTTCTGAATATTGGCACTCAATTTATGCAAGCATAATAATTGGGATTTTTTTGTCATGCAGTGGAGGTCGTCAACCTTGCCGTAAGGTGCAAACCCTTGGTAACGGAGTTCAAAGAAGCTTTATTTTTCTGTCGAGTAGCGGTAGCCAGCGATATTTTTTCGATTCTCACTTCCTTCTATCGTAAGGTTTTAGTCTAATTTACGGGAGATTTATACAACCTTCTCAAGTTCAAAATTCCAGCTCATGGGGTTGCAGTCTGCACTCTCCCTACTTGCTTGTCATGATGCCAATTGAAATGCAGCCAAAGGTGTACGGGATGTCGTAATGAATGAATGCTTTCTAAAACTGCTAGCCCTTATGCAACAGTGACACCCGTTAATATGACGTTCATAAAGTTTTAATTTAGAACTAATAAATTCGGTTGATTGCATTTTTTTGGGAGAGGTCCCGCACATTGTATGATTAAATGAAATTGAGGATATTATTCAGATGTATGTGCAATTTTAACTCCTACATAAAGTAGTCGTGGGTAATAATATGTTTGGGGTTAATATAGGATATAGGATCACCTATTTATCCTTAGGAACATTAGGACTATACTTGAGGACAATTTAATTGAAATATTTTGATTTTCAGAATGTCGCCTAGGTCAAATTTCAAGCCTTTACTTTATTCTCTCCTGTCGAAAAGATAGTGTTCATGTTTTCTTTTTAGATTTCCAGGTTTGAATCTTTATTTTCTGCGCTTTCAAAGAAAAATGACATGCTAATTTGGTTTTCCAATATTTCAAGCGATGCAAAGTAGCGCTAATGCACTAGCAATAAAACTTATTGCGCGGAGGTGCTTAAAACTTCCTGGTGGCCGAGCAGGTGCGCTCCTAATGGGATCCTTTGATACGCCCCTGCAGTTTCAAGTTACCAGAATGGTCACTTTGTTCATTACTTCACACCTTAGTCGGCATCACTAAAGAGAGGAGCGTTAATTCTCGAGGATATAAAATAAAATGTTCGGAAAAATTATTTTCATGTTTTACTTTCTTATTTAAGACATCGTTTTAGTCTTTCCGTCTGCTGCATAAATTTTGTTTCAATTAGTCAGAAATCTGTTTCACGCAGACATTTATAACGTAATGAAGCACATCTTACATATAAAATGCATTTTAGGAAATATTTCCCATATCTATTAAATGGTATTATAATATATAACACATAGGTTAGAATAATATTTCTTTTATGGTAGAAAATAATTTTAATCTTCCGATTGAAAAATAAATGGTTATATTTAATTCATTATTTGCATTTCCATAGCAGTAAATTATCGATCGTCCATTTGAACTTTTGCTCAACTAAATAAATTACAGATTATTTTCTGTTTTATTTAGAATTTTCAGATATCCTACATTGATGAAAATTCATGATTTACGTTCTGATGATGTTATGAATTCATTATGTTACGATCTCCCGTCGAAAATTCTGTTGATATCGATTATATAAACTTACATAGCTCTACATATTTGATTATTATATTATTTCTCAATAATACTTCTCGCGAATGCGACTAAACGATCAAACAAATTTCATGAATATCGCACACCATACATTTTACTCGTAATGTTTGATTAAATCCATTTTCAGTTCGAGTTAATTCGCGCACGTTTGCTGGAATTTAGAAGGAATCGCACTTTATCAGCCCGCGGAAATAGTTCATTAAATGAAATCCTACAAGAGCAAAATTTGGGATTAATTATTACAAATTTAATTAGAACCCAGGCTTTAGATTTCATGATAAATTTCGGCCTCCGAATTCCTTCAAAAATCCCCCGAGCATGAAACACTACGGTGTCCTCGTGGGCCCTCCCCGATGGGTTATAATAATCAACTCGGGCGGCGAATTTCCAGCACGCCCATAATTTGCTCATTTCCTAATCGCTTAACGAGATTAATTAATGGAAGGAGATGCCACCCACGCCTTTAAACGCCGCGAGAAATACCGAAGCTCGATTCTCACCCGTCTTCGCCTCACACCCCCTCTGCTGGAGTGGATCGAAATCACAAACAGCGTAAGCGCCTCGTAATCTTCTCTAGTTTAGACGTCACGGGGCGCTAATCGCTTTCCGCGTCTCTGCAATAAGAGAAGGCCGATTCGTTAGCAGAAGAAGGAGATTTAAAGCCCACATAACACCTCCATTCGTTCTTAAGGCAATCCGCAGCTCCACACTAAATACCCGCCCTCAACCTCGATCGCGTCAAACACCCTAGGCCAATTACATTTGCCGATTCATTGCTTGGGTCGCGAAGCGGGAACCCAGTTGACCCCTTAGTTGCGGGGGAAAACTTTGTTAGCTCGCCAAAGCGTTGAGACGGGGCGCGAGGGAGGGTTGGTCTGGGGTAATAAGCATAAAGGTCGGAGAGAGAGGGGTGAGCGAGGTCATGCCTTCTACGCAGGCATTCGCTCCCCTTTCCGTGTGCGAGAGAAGTGGCATCAAGTAGCTCGGAAGCCATTGCCACGGCTGGGAAATGTCGGCACCCACCAATTAATCAGTCTCCCTTATTTTAGCCGCTTGTGTTGCTCGCTTTTTTCCCCCTTCCCTTTTCGGTTTCCGTGGAGTGAGAGGGTTTCCCGTTTACCTCCCAATTTAAATAAACACCAACCTTTCCCTTACGTGTCAGCGAGGGCGTATTTTTTCTATGACGTTTATCCTCGGCGGGAACGTTTATTTTTTCAATTTGGTTTTTTTCCTCTTTCCGAAGCGGCTTTCACTCTAGTCATTTCCGCGTGTCTTTAATATATTTTTTCCTCTTCAGGGGGAAGGATTAACGTTTTAATGGAATGGGTTCGTAACAACTAGTTATTTGTTCGCGTCAGTTGGAAATAGATCCTCTCTCTTCGCCTGGATTAGGGGTATTGAATTGGATGCTTCGTAGACGGTTTTAGAAAGGGATGATCGGCCGTCATTCTGCTTTTTTCAGTCAGAGGCCGCTTTAATAACGGGATGGAACGTTTTGGCAGTAAAATGCGTATTGTGTTTGAGTTCCAAAGCTCCGGCGTCTAATTAAGGTAATGGTTTAGGGAAGCTTACTGCCGGTCCTCGTTTCTTATGGAAAGACTAAAAAGGCTCCGTTATTGCGATATAATTTAATTCGGTCCTAAGCGGCCTGGCGATTGTAATTTGGGAGAGAGCTGCTCGGATATTTGGGCTGCCACGCTCAGAACGTGGCAAAAAATGCTAATTGCGAAATTTTCTAATGCCTGCGCATTTTACTTTTACCGCCAGATATCATCGGCCCAACAAGTAGGAATCGGCTGTTAATTTATGTCCGTTCATTAATATCATTCGTGCGGATGTAGGTTTACTAAATCAAGGAAGCTTTTTATTTGCTTAAATGCCGTACTAGAAGCGTTTCTTTGGAAACGATTTATATTCGAATGATTATCAAAAGAATCAGAAAATGGCTTTTCCATTCCCTTTATTACCTAATTTTGCCAACATTGCAAAATGCAGTTGAACAGTGTAATTTATATCAAGAGCGAGAGAGAAGTCTAGTAATCTAACTCTTACGAGTAAGAAAGAGGTGGATTTTCAGGGCTTCTCGACAAAAACGTTATTTTCCTCGAAAAGCGGTAAATAAGTACTGACTCGAATTGCTTCTCTGCCTTAGAGGATCTATTTTGGTCGGATTCGATGGAATGCGAGATGGTTAGATTCTGCGGAGGACGCAAACAAACAAACAGGTTTATTCGGAGATTCAGTTTGGAACCAATACAAAAAATGTGAATCCGTGGAATAAAATGGATCTAAATCAAGTGTATCTGGAGGAGAATAAAAGGTCTGACTTGAAACTTCAGTAATGATTTAAACGCGTTCTTTAAGACGATTAATAAATTTAACACCTCATGAAAAGTTAATAAATCTGTTATTACTTCTTTTTTCTTTTACGCATATAGCCCGCGACTCGACCATATAAATCCAAACTTTTTTATGTTTAAAATTCCGTCTTATTTTCCTGTTTGCGGCTGGGTAATAAAGTTGGCTGCAATGAGGGGGACATTCCTTTCCGCCGACGCCTAAAAATTAACTCTAGTAATTTTCCCTGGAAGCTCCTTATTTTTCTGCAAAAAATTACGGCTTTTCTAAATGCGCGTCGAAATACACTCAGGGATATGAGCCAAAATTGCGAACCATTACCGGAAGTGAGCTGAGATATGATCATCCGAGATTTTCAGGACCGGGATATTACTTATTAGTCCAGGAATGCATTAAAAATGAATTGAATTTTAAACGTTGAGGGATTTGAAGTTTATAAATGATATGTTCAGAAAACATAATCGCATTGAATATTAGCGAATCAAGAGAGGTAAAACATCGATTTACCATGTGGCTGGTGAAACTTAACTGCTTAAGACCTTTAATGTTTGGTTAATTCCAGTCACCATTACTCATTACACTAGTTGGAAAAGTCTCTGCTCTTAAATCATAATATATATTTAACCCTTCTTTGCTCAATGATGAATGTCGCAGTGGTTTACATTTTTGAAATATTTATTCCAAAGTAGATCAGTTTCCTTGTATGTCCTCATGAGATTCAACATTCCCCTCGTCTGTCTTCCGAAATGCGGGAGAATATATTTAGACGAGCAAACTGTCTCGTTCAAGGTTCTACAATTAGGTTCCGCGAGTACGGAATCGTTGGAAGGCTTAGCATAATCCGTCTCCGCCTCGAAGGCGCCTCATACGCGACTCTGTCACCCGAATTAAGGAAAGGGAGGTTGGTTTTACGCAACTGAGTGATTCGAAATTTAATGGAATTTAATTTAATCAACTGTAATTTTCGTCTTGCATTTCCATGAATTTCCTCATATTTAACATCTAGCTAATGAAAGTCTTCATCTTTTTTATATCAATTGCCTTATTAAGAAAATCGGCTGCGGGTCGATTTGTGTGTATTTACTGTGGTAATAAGGGCACGGTCTTACCACATGTTACCCTTTACCCTTTAATTCATTTATTGCAATATCTATAACTTCATATTTTTCAGGATTTCTATACCTTTCTCTGGGATTCTCTTCCTTTGACTTTAATAAATTTACGGAAGTTTAATTTCAATAACTGATTAACCATTCAACCGAAATTCTACGTTTGAAAATGGATTGAATTAAACCAAGAATAGCTCTCTTTAGATCTTTTGTTTAGTCTTTTTTGATCAAATAGTTTTTCTACCTTATTCCGCTAGTCTATTACACATGAAATAGTGGATTTTGTTGTCGTAAAAGGTTTTAAAATAAATTATTCATTCTTATGACTACTTTTATCTGAGAATAATACTTGAAACTGTGTTTTTATGATTGGTCCATTTAAAAATTTAAAATATCTTGTTTTTAGGAGATACTTTCAAGCTCATTTAGTTCTCAAGCTCCGCAGCAAGGACGCAACACAGATATCTTTCTACCTCGAATGTAAACAATCCAATAGAGATATGACACACTTTTTCTCCTCCTGTTTCCTCTCTTGAAATGAAAGGAAATATCTGTTTCCTAAGTGCTTAAACACATAGCGGCTGCGTGTGCCCTTATCTTGGGCGAGGACACAAACTCGTAGTTGGCGGGTGGAGTGACTCTGGTCATCCCAAAGTCCAACACTGTTGCACTCATTCCTTTCGGTAATGGTCACTACTTTAATCTGTTTCGGCTATTTGTGCCGTTGAAACGGGAAACACAAACAACTTGTAAGAGAGCAATCGAAATTTTTCTCATCAAAGTGCATTCCTCTGTTAGACGAAGAAGTCGAAATGAATGTACAGGGCCGTGAAAGAATACTAATCTACTATAAAGGCAATGTGGCTAATTCTAACCTGAACGAATTGCGTAGGAATCATATTGAAAGTTATAAACTGCTTTTAAGATGGAGTATTAATCCGTTGATTAAATGATTGGTGAATTAAATCTTATTTCAAGTTATTCCTCATCACTTTGGCAAAGAAAAACTCACGGAATTTTAAGTGGTAGGATCATTTATCCATGACTTATGCAATAACCATGAGGTGGATTTTTATAACTTTTAATTCCTTTTTTCTTTAAATTTGCAGTGAACCAAATTATATTCCATATACCACTAATTTATACCTGTAGAATACGTGCAGGGTATGTATAATTTGTTGTATTTTTATCTTCTGGTGACGACGTTCGATAAAGATTTTCCTTAACTTTAAGGATCAATTATAATTTACATGGGTGTGTAGTAACACATTCACAAAATGGATCACTTAACTAATTATAGACTAATTTTTGCTGTGAACAACTCTTTCGATTTAAATTTATCAAAATTTATATAAAATTTTAGAGTACTGGTTTTCAATACAAATTTCATATCATATATTGGGTGAAAATATACAAACTGTGTGTGCTATTTATTCAGGGATAAATTTGTAATATGTGCGCCGCAGTTATTTCAGCGAATAAATACTTATAGTTTGTTCTATGTTTAAACTGTCACTTCCTGTGAATTCTCACAGAATAATATTGTTCAATTTAAACAAAGTGTAGATGGATCGAAAATTACTCAAATTCCTAACGTGGAGGAAAACAGAATAAAATGTTTGAAAGGCGATCTGGCGCTTGATTACGGTCTAATACCAGCACGTTGTGAGAGGAACGGGTCAGGGGAGAAAAAGCTGAAAAGGAATTCCGGGAGATTAAAAGGAGGATGGCTGCGAAAGTCTCGTCACAGAGGAAAAAACTTGAAAAGGGAATTTATTCGGAAGAACAACGGTAAGTGATCGCAGGGACGAGGAGCCAATAAGGCCTTGGGATAACTCGACATTAGAAGGAGTCAGGATTAGAAAGAAAGAGAGCAAATAATCAGAGTGGAAATAGGGTAAAGGAAACTCAAAGGAGTGAGAACTCGAACTTAGCGAAGCGTTAAATGAAAGAATTGGGGTTGGGAATTGGAGCCTAAGGATTCGATGCAGGTCCAGCACGAATCACGTGAGAGGACACCTTAAGTCTAAGATTCCTAAAGGGAACAGGAGGAATGAAGGGGTTTTCTCTGTGGGATGACATTTGATACTGGAAGAGAGTGGATGGAGGTTAAAGAATGGATGGAATAGGTAGGAAAATGCGAGCTTCGTCGACGGAAAACTTAGTTTCAGAGATATTGTATTGTACCAGAGAGTTTGGAGGATAAAACATGGTGAATAAAAAAATGCCGATGATTTTAATCGCTATTTTTTGTGGAAAATCGATGTATGTACTTTAAACATTAATGTACATTTTTGATGGTGTCTGGAGTATTTGTGACTCTTTCCTCATTCACAGCCATCAGCGGAAACTTCAAGACATATGTACTTTAAAGTACGCAATTACGAGTATATTCAAGGGCAACTAGAACATCTTAAGTATGCTCATATTATACAAAAAATATTCGTTATCTGATGAAAATGCAATTATTCTAATCAAACCCCAGATATGCCCATCTTTGAAGCAAGTTAGAGTCTTATTGATTTTTGATTTCATGTTACCAATTCAACCTGAGACTTACGTAATACGAATCAGAGTACTTTTTTCTATTCTTAGTTAATTCAGTTATTTGATATAGTTCCTAGAGTCAAATAGAATAATATGTAGTTATTTACCATAAAGCTAAAAACATTTTTTTTAAGTATAAAAGTTGTATAGATTACGTAGGTTAATTATATTTATTATTCATTTCCGTTATCTGTTAAAAAAAACGTTAAATAATATTAATACCTACGTTAAAATTATGTTTTTTATACAAAATTTTGATTTATTATTTACCATTTCACACTGCTGATTAATTAAATTTTCCAACCACGTAGATAATTTACATATATTATACCTGCTAGTTCCTATGATTCCAGGTTGTCGCGATATACTATATATTATTCGGTATTTTATATATTCTGCCATTAATTTATAAATAATTATTATACCCAATACGAAACCTCGTCCTTGACTGTAGTTATATGTGTTGGGCGTAGTGAAGAGCCTATGCGCATGATGTGATGTCCCTTGTTAATTTAGCAGAAAAGGGCGTTGCTCCGTATCCAGATCTCTTTCTCGCCATGACTTCCGTTCCCCTTGCATCACAATTCCTCTTCAGTATGCTCTATTCAGACCTCGCTCCACTCCCATGCGGGCTTTCTTTGTTTGATTCGAAGGATCGTCTTCCTCTCACAAGAGGAGGTCATGGGAAGGACGAAGGAATAGGGAGACCAAGAGGAGATATTGCACTTCACAGCCATTCAATGCTTTTCGAGTTTATAACGGTGCATTGAAGTACAACGGAAGAGGGTTTTGGAACTTGAATTTCATGAGTATTATTCGTATAATGTCGTTGAATGTCATGGGAAATCAATAATAATAGTTTTCCTGCTTTGTAAGGTATACATAACCGTAGTAAGAGTGTATTTTTCTCCGTCTGGAAGTCTCACTTTCCATCACTCATGCAGTTATTGGAAAGTTTATATATAGTTGTACATCTCTCAAAGTAATAAAAATTGCTTTTACTATTGCAAGCCGTCATCTATATATTTTCAATCCTACCTCTTTGTTCTCTCATATACTCCTACTCTCAAATTGTAATTGTTTCCAGACATTTCATTTCTACTGAAGATCTTGTTTCATATTTCTCTCCACTACCTATTCTGATAAAATAGATGCTGACTTCCACACTTAGTGGATTCTATTTTTTATAATTATTCATATAATTTTGATATTGTAAATTCAGTATTATTTACAGATCATGCACTTTCGATTACCTTTCCATCCAGTATTAAATAGTAATTAATCTACTTTAAATCCTGTCATTTCTTTCTTTACTAATAATTTATTGGTATATATTGTTTATTGATAGGCGATAATCCTATTTTAATTGTATTAAGTAGGTTTTTGTAACATATATATAACTTTCCGTGCATAAATGCGAATAAAACATTTTTTGATGCCTCGCAACTGGCCTTGTGATTACAGTGGAAAATATAATATATTTGCAGTCTCTATTTGAGATTGTAACTGAATTCTGATGAAAGTTGTACAAAATAATCTCAAATATCATCTATAACTTCTACTCACATATTCATAGCATTTACTTCATTGAAATTTGCATAAATCTAAGCTCATGGTATAGATGTAAGGAGCTTGAGAAAGAAAAGAGAAATTTTGGAATAAAAATATGAGTGCACTCGTTACGCGTTGTGGGGTTTGACGGATGATCCGATCGAGAGTATAAGAATGAGCAGCTGGAATAGGAGAAGAGGCGGTGGTGAATGTAACCTCAACGAAGAGGAGCATCGTCAGTTTTTGGGAGAAGGAAGCTCGCCGCAGGAGGAGCTAACGAGGCTGTTATACGGAGCCACGCTGAATGTTGGCGTCGTGCGATTCTGGGAGTGCGTCTCGCCCTTATCCTCGAGGAAGAGGCGTCAAAGGGAAAAATAGAGGGAATGGAATTCTAGTAGTTCTAGAATCGAAATAATATGATAAGAGGAAGGGAATCGTGAGCTTGTTTTCGGAAGTAGAATGACGAGAAAGATCAAGAGAAATATAGAGACTAAGAAAGTATAAGAAGCTTCAGAAAGCCTGTACATGACGTTTATATGTACAAATAGGTCTTGACGTAAATTTTGCCAGACAGTAACGGAAATAGGGACGTGTATAGCAGGGACGAATGAAATGGGGTGTAAGGGAGGAAAGTTCTCCGCTGGGGGAGGATTATGAAATTAAGGGTTTTTCAGACGGAAAGAATTGGCCGTTATCGAGTTTACCCTGCGAGAAGTTTTGTGGATGAGATTATAACGGCCGGAAGTTTAGTTTCCGGATTGTAGTTTGTTTTTATCCGGAGAGAATTGATGAATTGCTTTTTCTTCTGCTGAGAGCTTTCCTCCCGGATTTTGACAACTTTTTCATTACCGCATCGGGGACGTACATTTATTCCAACGAACTTTCTTCAAACTAAGGACATTTTTCTCGTGTTTACCAGATTCGCATTCGTACATTCTTCTTTTAGGAGATATTCTCCGTGGACAGCAAAAATCCAGCCGGTCTTTATCGTCGGCTCGTCTCTACGTAAATGAGAATTCTCGGAAACTTGTATTTTCTCGTTTTCGTGTCGCAGAACGTCCATCTTTATCTGCTTATATTAGTTTCATAAGCTGCAAGCTTTAGTTTAGGAAGCTTAAGAGAAACCGAGACAAGTCTATTTTGGGATTTCGTGCCGTCAGCCCTTCGCGGATTCATCTCGGCTTAGCTGTGGCGTTTCTTTGCTCGATTGTCTTATGAGGAATTGTTTAATAAGAATGTTCCAGAAAAGGAATAGATCATCAAGTTATCTCTCCCGTTTTTTTATTTCACTTGAAATTTATGTTTTTATGCACATTCCTCCTCCTGGAAAAACTTCTGGTTTATGCTAATCAGTCCTGAATCCCTCTCTAAAAAAGATCAGAACTGGAAAGGAAATATTAACTGTATGCATATTCGTCTCGATGGATAATATCATCTTCTAAGAGGGAAAATAGCTAAATATTTCTGGAAACTTTTTGTAAATCCATCCACCTTTTTGGCTTCTTAAGAGGTGGATTGATCCTTTTTCCACTCAATTTCGGAAGTGAATTTAAGACGCGTTCAAGGTATTCTAAAGTTTTATTCCAGTTCAGGAAGAAATCTCGTAATTCGGACCAGAGAAATAAGATGATTACATTTGCATATCGAGATCGCCGTCTCCATTCTCTATCCCTTGTCGCGCCATATAAAAACCTCTCTTCTCTTCCTCAGGGACCTCATCAAAACGTAAATTGGAATCTTTTTAGAGCTCTCAAATCCCATTGGCTACGCCGCGGGCGTGCGAAATAGGAAGAGTGCAGAAATACAAGGAAACTGGGAAAGGGGAGGTCGCGCATTCACTTGGCATTCGAAGGAAGAGTGAAAGCCCTATGTATAGATGGGAGATGTATTTCAGGCGGTGTGACTGAAGTCATTAAAATAAATATATGCGGAAATCATCTTTTTATCTTGATTTGGTGAGTTTATGCTTTCATGAACATCCATAGAATTACTATTGATGGTTTTTTATCGCGTTTCGTGAAAATAGCCTTATATAGTCTCAAACCATCGCTTTATAATGTTCAGATATATACAATTTTAACTAAAAGTGTTTTCTGTTTACGGAATTAAAAACTATTGTTAATAAAACCAATAACGGGTAATTCCTTGTATACCATAGAACTAAATAATTTAAATCTTCTATATATGTATTTTAACTTCATAATTTACTTTGACCTCATTTTTATTCTGCATTCAATTTATACTTCTTTCCCCTTTCTATGTAAACTATTCATAAATAATTGTTTATAGCACAATCACCTGCAATTGCCGCCAATCATGCTCATCAATATCGACTTATGTGTTAAACCTCATTTCGTACTTTATAAAGTAATCTTAGGGAGGCTGATTTTACTTCTTCAAATATTGAGGTGTACATGAAAAATGATTTTGCACTAATTTTAAGCGTGAAAGCGGACCCGGGTTTGATTCACGGTGACAGTCTATGAACGAATGAACCTAAGTTGTCGAAGCATTTTTAAGAAAAAAAAAACAAATAATTTAAGCACATAATCTTGCGAAAAATATGTGAAGATATAGAATTTCCTTCCTAAAAATACCTTTTCATCGAACCCAATAGCACCTAATTATTCCTGGGAAATGATTCTTTAGGAGAGGGTTGGAAAGGGCGCCATTACATCCCAAGACATTGTTACTCCTCCCTTCTATTATTTTCTCTGAACCTCAAACCACGTCCCTACTTGTTGTGGGCGTTTGGTCTTGGGCATGCATCATGGTGTAGTCGGCTATATCTCTCCTTTAAATAAAAAAGTTGAGACGAGGAAGAATAGATGGCCAGCAGAGTGAGGGGCGTCGGAGAAGGTGCGCCCGTGCAATGTTTATCGGAGTTATTTTGCGAGGGTGTGGCGATGCTGGCGGCTTAAAGGACAGACACGGCGCCCAGTGGTGGAGACGGAATCGAGAAAAAGGCGAAAAAATAAGAGGTTTTTTCGGTTTCTTTGTGCGGCAAGTCCACATGTCAAACCGTACGTGACCTCATTTGCCTTCAAGGCGGAGTCCATCGGATAAAGGGAAGGGAATCTCCTCATATCTGTGTGAGGTATCGGAGAGTAGCGCATTTGTATTTCCCCGAATGGTTCAACACTCGGTTTGGCTCCTGTCTCGTCGACTGTGTCCGATATTAAGGGAGACTTCAACGGGAGAATGGACAAGTACCTCGGAGGAATTACGTCGCGGTAAGGCGAGAGCCATTTATGTAATGAGTGAATCGGGAGAAGACCAGAAATAGAGACAAACCGATGAGTACAACATCCAGTACCCTTTGAGAAAGAAATTACCTCTTCGCATTAAAATACACTTCGGACTAACTGATTGTATACTCCTAACATATTCAAGATGCGCGCAAGGGCCTGTATAGCATTGAGAGAATATCGAATTGCCTTGGTACCCGGCTGCAATTTTTAATTGATCACGCTAACGATAGGAGCCTTTCAAGGTATTCTTGGCAATACTCGATCATTCATGGCTTCTCAGAAGGTTTGGCAAGGATTTTGATTTACAGACCGAATGTATGTGTTTTCGTTATGGGGTCAAAGCTCCACGTATCTCGGTGAGCAATATGCGATGAGAAATCTGAATTTCACTATCTCAAAACAAAATTCATATTCTGATTCGTACTGTACTAAAATGATTGTCATAGTGATTGCATATTCACCGGACCGCTAAGGTAGCCGTGAAGGCCTACTGGGAACCCTGAAAAAACTTGAATGAGGGAAGGGAAGGATAAATTTGTGAATATATACATTTTTGTAATCAAAATATTAAGATGGGATTTATAACAATATGTGTAATATATGTGATATGTGTTACCACCGGACGATTAGTCCACTTGTAACATTTATAATAAAAATAATAATATCAAACTTCGTTTAAGCTAATCTAATTTTTAACACAATCATACTTGCATCCATTGTATTCAATTAATCATATGAGATTTTTTTCGGGAATTAAGTTTTCAGCTGAGGTCAACGAAGTATGTAGTACACAGTTACATGTATAAATGTTCATGGCAATTCTGGGATCAAGATGAAAAACAGTTAGATTCGGAGACATTAACGATTTATTGAAATATCAGAATTTGCGTAGGAGACTACATTTTTCCTTGTATTTGCCAAGATAGTTCATAGTCAAAATGTATTTCAGAACCTGGGGAAAATGGCCGTAGGATAGTAGTGGGCGTTGCTTTTCCTCATTCCTGATAATACGCCTTCTTATCATATGAATGAAAGCTGATAGGCTGAAAAGGCGAAAGCAGTAATTGGGTAACCTCAAATGCCAGGCTTGCAAGAATTTGGGCGGCTAACTCTTAAAGTATTTCTTCGCCTTATCTTTATCTACAGAATGACGATTTTATTTACATTTCGCATTTTTCAGTCTCGGCGTGAGCGATGCCGCAACACATTATGGCCTTATCTCTGTTCCTATAAAGGCTTTCCCCCCCCACCATTCTGTCTCGAGATAAATTTTGTTTTTATAAAGGGAGTTTTTATTTATCTTACGAAAGATTACTTTATTTCCTCACCTTGCCGGTCATTGCCGCGTCACCTGTTATTTTAAACAGATGTGGGGTTAATGTCCGTTTTTTGAGTTTCATACGATTGCTCATTTTATACCCAATATTTCAATCCGTTAAATATTTAGAGAACATATTGCGCTGTTGCATATTCTTTTGGATTACCCGTTAATTGCTCTTGTTCTGTGCAGAACTCAATAATGTGGAGAATGAAATAGCACAAACTTTTACCAAGATATTTTATTCTACGACCACGGTTTCAACACGTCACAGGGTAATATTTCGTGTTTGAGTAAAATTTCATTTTTTTATGTCTTAGAATAGCTGGTTTAATCAAGTACTAAGGTTCGATTATTATCTGAATTGGTTGAAGTATGTGGCACATATGGAGTTATTAAATTATTAATTATTTTGATTGGTAGTGTAGATCGCATAGTTCGATGTTTAATCGGGCGTTACAGAAACGCTTTCTGTAACTTAACCGTTGAAATATCAAAGCAATATCTCATTTTATTCATACCATTCTATTGACAGATCTTCAATCGTGAGATCGATTTTCATGTAACCAAGGATTCAAATTGATTTATTAATTGATTTTACTCAAAGAAAGCGACATTTGATAGTCCTGTCGAGAACACAGGATTGATAACTAATGGCTTTATTTTCTCATTTGTCATATTTGACTGACGGAAGAAGCGGACAGGTTTGAGGAATTGAGTGAATATTAAAATGGCATCATGTTATCCTCGTAGAGTTTAATCGTGTTATTCAATCAGCGAATTTAGTTCAGTAAGATCAATTAAAATCTTGCTAGAATCATTCTATTTAATAAAACCTCCCAAGCGAATTCCCAGTACGAGTGAAATAAAATCACAGCTTCAACCTGTCGCGCGTCTTCCCCTATTATTATAAATCACTCTCATATTTCAATATCCATTCTTATTACCCTGATCGTGTCCTAATGTAGTACAAAGTGTTTTAGGTCTCATAAAAATCTTCTCTCTCCGCGCCATAAATTTCTCTAGATAAGGATTTCGGTGTCAGAACCTTAGCATTTCAACTTCTCCGCCCACACATTGCCATTTTTGTATCTCCACCCCTCTCCTCCTTCGATAGCAATATCTTTCGCCGAGTCATTTCCAGATCCTTACTCTTTGACTCGTCCTTTTACGCCGTCCTAACCGTAAACGATCCCTCTACCCATTCGCATTCTTTTCTCGCATTTATTTCGTCCAACGAGAAATATGAATACGCGCGTCGGAGCAAATACACCGAACGATATTGAACGCCCCAAATAAAGTACCGCTCTCTCTCTCTCCCTCTCTACGGCGCTATGTCTGCGCCGATGCCGCAGCATTGGGATCCGAATCCCATTCTTTGCCGAAGTGGCTCTATATTCCATCTCGGATCCCATTCCTCCTTTCCGTCCTTTTCTGCATTTCGTCTCTGGGGAACGAGAAGAACTGCGATCTCAGCGCCTCCGCAAAGGAGGGTGGACCGCGAAAGAACCGCGTTTGGGAGACGCACACACAGGATGGGAAAAGAAAGAAAAAAAGATGGTGAGAATAATGGAATGGGAGGGGTTGGCGCGTCGGGTACGGTGCGTTGAGAAGAAAGAGATAGGAATTCCCTTCTCACATTTAAATTTTTTTTTGATTTGGTAAAAAAAAGGGATTACAACTGTGTCGTTATGCCGTTTATTTTCGAGGATCGAAGACTTCGGTCTTTTTACGGGTATCGATTCTCTCCCCTGTTTTGATAGTATGCGATCGAGGAGCGTGTAAGTATTCTTCATTTTCCTCGGAGAAATGTGGGGATGACTATAGAAGTCTTT
Organism: Sympetrum striolatum; assembly: GCA_947579665.1. Lineage (NCBI taxonomy): Eukaryota > Metazoa > Arthropoda > Insecta > Odonata > Libellulidae > Sympetrum > Sympetrum striolatum. The sequence goes on along the minus strand of OX388341.1, from coordinate 96,236,210 downwards.
GTAAAGGGGCGATAACCGAAATTCCCTTGTCTTCTTCTGGCTCGGAATTTGATTTCCCCTTGTTGAGTCCCGTGACATTGCTTTGAGAGAATTATTGCCTCGACGTTTGAAAATATTTATTTGATGAAAAAGATATTAGTTCGTATCCTTATTCGTACTTGTACTGTGTATGTCTGGAAGTCTAAGGCACTTTTTCAATATAACATTTGTGATAAAACGAAGTTATTGAAACCTGATATGAAACTTATCCAATTCTGTAGACATTTCAAAATTGAAAATGTTATTCGCTGTCTGTTTTGCATACTCACATAATTTCTGTGGCACGGATTCGTTACAGATATAAACATCAGTAGCTTTATTGTTATTGAAAATAAGCATTTGTACTTAAAATAATTCTAAGACTTTAAGCATTCAAAAGATTTTTCTTCGATAAGATGTCTTGGAGTAAGGAAATATAATCCAATGACAAACCTACGCAAAGCAAAACCACTGCTTAGAAAACACTTTCTTGAGGATGCAAATATACTCACACGTAATGGATCTTAATTTTGTATTTTAAGGTTCGCTGAATTCAATTATTTCAATTATTTACTTAAAGGTTACGAATTGTATTTGGTGTCGCTTAAGACATGTCTCTGTATCCATTATTTCATATTTAATTTCGTTAATGGATGAAAAGTTACAGTTTTAAGGATTTACATGGTGTTATAATATACTTTTTGTTTGATATGCACTTACGATCATTTTGAATCCATCAGATTAAGTGAGACAATGGGCCAGATCCTGCCACGTCAAAAAAGAATTGCCCCTATCCGATCGTTAAGTCGAGCTTTATGAAAAAATTCGGATTACATCGGACCTTATCGCTTAGCATTTTCTACGGAGAACTTATCGATAGCGACATGGTGTAGAAGTAAAATTATTTTATATTTGGTCGGTGCGTGCCTGTGACAAGGAATAATTTCCAGCAGCATGTGAATGCGTGTGTCTATGTGTGTGTATGTGGAACCTGAAGGGGACGCCCGGTGTGATAAAGCAGTCACGCAATGTAGCGTGGAGGATTTCCACCCGACCCCGAGTCTCGAGAACGTCGGAGAAAAAGTATATAGACTCGCTGTTTTTCTCTTTGTAGAGGTTTATTCTTTATATTAGCCGATTCATTGATTTTCTGTGACATAATTAGCCGACTAAAGATGACGGAAAAGTCGTGGGAACAATGTTTTTGTCATCGCTAGGAAAGGCTGGAGCATTTAGGAGATTTATCCCTTCTTCGCAATAGGTAAAACATTTCTCTTCTGTATCAGGTATGTATTATGCTTGGAATTAAAATTTCCTAAATCATAATATAAAGCAGTAAATTTCTAATGTTATGAAGTTGGATGTAACTCCGGACCTTCTGCTTTGTTTACTGTTTGAAAGAGAAATTTTAATTTAATCTGAATTAATTTGTTCTTTTGTAAGAGATTTATCTTTCCTTTTGTTGATAGAATAAACCATGAGTTAATATTCCTTTTCCTTTATTATCATTTCGATAATTCCTTTTAGTTTTCATTTTAATAATTTAATTTAAAATACAAATTTATGCGGAAATATATTTTGTTCAATAAATATTTAGTTCTATAATTTCAAAGGTATATATAGCTTATTTGAACTTTTTTATTTTGTATCCTGGAAATATGTATTAGATGTAAAATTTGCCTTCAGATGCCACGGAACTGCGGAATATCGAAAACTTACTTCGGTTAATTATTTTTTTAATTGCCTGGCAGTAACATAATAATCCTGGTTTACTTTATCATTTTTTCCAAGTCTTATTCCCATATTTCTTGAGGTCAGTTGATGAATGATGGTTTGGGTGATAATTAGGTTGGTTTTGGCGATGATATTACTTTTACGGCCGGATGCCCTTCCTCCGCCAACCCTGAACAGGGAAGTCGGACATACACACACAACCATTCCCTGATCAGAAAAATCTTGATCAACCGGGATCCGAACCCGGGGCATTAGACTTTAACGCGCTAACCACTCGGCCACCAAGGCCGGAAAAGTTTGTTTTATCATATTTATTGTAATCTTGAAAATCTATTGAGATAAAAGGAGTTTAAGATGGATAATATTCTCTTGGTGATGGTAATAGCGATTTATATGTCACCTATGCTAGAAACTGTAAAGCATAAAATGTAGTCTTACAGTGGTATCAGTGTAAATAATCAAAATAGCTTTCTTCAGAAGTCCTTTTAATTATAAATTACTGCATTTGTTAGCTCAGAAAAGTTAGTTAATGAAGAATGTGACTCCTATCTGCTATGATTAGGTAAACATTTCTTTTTTATTTAAATTGACGTTGATAAGGGTACGTTATAGATATTTTCAGAAATTCGTAGTGAAACTTTTATTTAATTTTTGATATTATAGAATTATTTGTACTTTTTGAAACGTTATACGACGGATTTAAACGGAAATTATTAAGTGCCGAGAGTATTTTGCTCTAAATATAGAAAGAAGGAAGGAAATAGAGAGAAAATTTTCATGATATTCATTATACATCCATCTTCTATGGTACTGGTCCCTGGCAAGCGAAGATACTTCGAAGTTGATCGTTAAAGTTGCTGCGCCTTCTGCTTTGGATAATATATTGGTTTGCCGTGAAATATAGATAAAGTATAATGTTAATCACTGGATTCCGTAATTCCGAGTTATATCCACGACCTGTAGCTAATCCGCAGATTTAATTTTACCCGGAAACACCATGCCGATCTTCTCACATACTCTGCATCGAGCGCATCCTTCTTATTTCATACGGCGCATATGCTTACCGAAGGACCTTCACAAGAGACATCCTCTGACACGCCCGCGACGGAGAATGACGAATGCATCTGAGGGCTTGGCAACACTGTGTCAACCCTCTTCCCTTCTCTCGTGGGTTATATGAAGGAAGGAGATCTTTACGCGTCATCATTAGGGTTTGGACTGTCGTAACGTAGCCAAGGATTGGGGTGATATGGACGGGGGCTGGAAGTTGCTGGCGGTTTGTAAGGGAAAGTGGGAAGGGGTGAGGGTGGTGTGGATTTTTCTCCCCTTTTTAAGACTGCCATCTAGTGGTCGGCACGGGAGATAAAACGAGGGGGAGGAATTCGAAGGAGATTGGGATGGGAGGAGGAAAGCAGAAGGAGAGAGAAGCGTAAAAGAAGACATGAAAAAGTGGAAGAGGGTGAAGAGAAATAAGGAGGAAAACCCGGGGGAAGTTGTGACTAAAATGTATTGGGGAGAAAGCCTCAAATTACTGTGTTATAAAGGAAAGGAAGTTTGTAAGAAGAAAGCGAAGCTGTTGAGCTGATGATTACGATCATCTCGTTATCTTTAGGGCTCGAAGCTGTTTTTCTCCGTGTAGCATCGAAAGTTCGCTTGATTGAAAACACTAGCAGGATGTGAATTTGGAATTTTCTACCTAAATTTTAATCTTTAGATAGACAAATATAAGAATGTAGGAAGAATCTTTTGAGAGGGTGAATTCCTGCTCACATACTCGCGACCATACGGCGGATAAGGCAACATGCACGATTAAAGACGGACTTGAAATATCGCGAAGAAATAAGGAATGCCTTAACTATACGCATGCGACTCTGAATCCGTTTATTATTCAACTTGTGATATTCCCCTTAAAAATTTCCCCGAAGATACGATTAACCGTAAGCACTGCTTCTTTCCAAACTTAGATGATTAGCAGAGTTGAGTCTCGAGGCTACGAATGTTAGTTAATGAATCAGAGATGTAATGAAAGGAAAGTGGAATGAGAGCATTAGATTATATAAGATGAAGTAAAGTTTTGAGACCCTCGGGCGATGCTAAATTTTTGGAAGATTCATGCTGATTTCATGTTCTATATAGAATCATTTTTAAAGTGTTAGTTAGGGATGTATCCAAGTAATCATTTTATCAATAAAAAATATCCAATTTTCTCTGCCAAAACTTCTATTTTTACCCGTATGAGTGCTTCCAATATATACACTATAAATCTCTCAATGTAAGTAATTAGAACTTTTAAGAAAGCTATTTATGTTGGAATTCTATTTTTGCCATATACATTTAGTTTTGACTAAATAAAAGCATTATTTTTTGTCACTTGATCCATAGTTGTAACCTCCTAGCATTTTAGATTCTATGTCTATTTAAATTTATATCAAAATTATATAAGGAACTTCTACAATAATAATTTCATTTATTCTAATAGCGAAATATTTATTGAAGAATTTGCTATTATTAATTATGGAATGTTCAAACTGTTTTCTTGCTCTTCAGACATCATTAGTGCTTATTATTGTTATTGTTTATCACTTTCATGATATATAAAAGAGATCTCGGATTAATTATGGTTTTGATATGAGTTACCCGGTGGTTAATAGGCTGTATTTTGTTTAAGATAAACAAATGATAATGTTGCTTATGTTGTGATAACCTTGAAACCTTCAATAAAATTTAACGAGTAAAATTTGCTATAAATTTCTTAGAATAAATTAAGTTTTAAGGAAAGGGTTAAAGTGTCTTTGCTCATAAGGGCGTGCATCCAAGAAGATATCATGTAATGCTAATCATAAAAATTAGAAAACCAATAGAATTGATCAAAAAAATATTTTCGAGCATTATTCCAAACTTACGGATGTTCAATAGTGATTATTTTCTGGTGTTATAAATATTCTTATTTATAGAAAACAATCCCTACGAGCTTACTCCCGAGTCACCATTTGGAATTTAATTTTACCAACTAAACTAAAGCGTAGTGGTTTGAAAAATGCAAGTATTCACGGTAGCTACTCGTACCAAGTGATTAAATCCGTTGAGAGAAAAATGTGATTTAGCGTATGGGTTCCGTGCACCCTGTTCCAGTTGCGAGTGGCGGTGGAGACGAAAGGGGGAAGACAAAAGATGTGTCGAAGTGTGGATGGAAAGACGAGAAGCAGGCGAAAGAGAGTAGTGGCGGGACCACCTTGGAAGCGTGTCTCTGCGTTTATGCATGTGGAGCTCAGTGTGACGAAGGGTGTGTGACCTCTGGCGAGTGTCGACCCCAGCGAGGAATGAATGGAGGAACAATTCAACAGCAGTTCTTCTTTTCTCTCCCGACGGAGAAAAAAGCCCGCCTCTGGTTGATTTACTCGGCCATTTCAATCCAGGCATTCGTTTTGATAAATTACCTGGAGTAAAACGTTGTGCTCGGCACTCTAGCGGTGAACTATCGGAGTTAAAAGTTAAATGATCGCCGACAGGTGTGCGTTTGGCAATCATCGCTAATGGTATTTACATTTCAAGCATTACGTTTAGAAATTCTTTGTTGGAAACTATCGTGCGCTATAAAATGATGAGCTTTCTTTCTTCTTTATTGGCTGAGTGAAATTAACCAAATATTGAGTAACTGTAATAGACCATTTTCCACTCTCATTTCTCAAACTTTTCGATACTATGTTTGAAAGGATAAATATATTAATATTAATCTTTTAACATCGAACTTGAGGAATTTAAATGACTCATCTTAAGTAATCTCACGCCTTTTTGGTTTTGTTTGTAGTAATAATAATCAATAAGTGTAATAATCCTTTTTATTGGCGTTAGAAGTCACCCAAATGTTTCATAATCTTGATTTGAATGTCGTAAATATTATGCCCTTTTTGTTTTTATCCTTGGTTTACACTAATCATATTACCTTTATGATTACCAATAGATAATTCTCGTCAGCTAAACTTTAAAAATTATTATTTTTCATTCAAAATACAAAATAGGGGTGTTATACAATCTAAAATTTTATTAACTGTCTACGTAAAAACGTTCAACAAATTTTCACAGGAGGCACCAAGATAGTTGCATTTTTACTACCTAAAATAACATCCCTAATCGCTAGTGAATCAGCTAGATATTCAAACGCTAACAAACGTCATCAATCTGCTATATTTTTTCGTGAAAAACGAGATTCTGATCGTTCGTACAATGAGAAATCCCTCGTCAGCATCCCCGGATAATAATTGCCGCAGAATATTGAAAGCGAAGGTAAATACGCTCGGGAGCTCCAAAACCCGTGGTTACAGTTTCGCTTTATGAGTTAGCCGGTCGTCATGATAACGTGTTTGCTTTATGGCGAGCAATTTGCTCATCTCCTTTTGTTTGCACCTCATCCCATCTCTGCGGTCTCACACTCTCTGTCTCTCTCCCACGGATGTATTCGCGAGAAAATTAGTCATTAATCCACTCATCGTGTTTTGTGTGCGCCGTGACTTAATCCCATTAATAAGGATTCCCTTTGAAGCGATATTAAAGAATCTTGGACGAACTCGACGGAAAGAGACTTCTCAATCAAGAAATGAATGCCGTTTCCGAAAAGAAGTTACTTTTGAAACATCCTCTCAGGAGTTTTTGCGTTCATTCATGTCTTTCAGACCTCTGGTGGGAATGAGGATTCACTGCTGAATGTACAGATTCTCTGAATATATTCAACTCGTGCTTTGGACATTTCTTTCGAGAAATCCTATCTTTTTGATGGCTAAGTTGCAAATTCGAACTCTCAGAGGTATTCTTAAGCTCCATTTAGAAGGAGAAGAGCATCCCTTCCACTCGTTTCTTTCCAACTTCGCTTTCAAATTGATTGTAGTACCTCTACCATAACTCATACAGGGAGTTTTTGATCTACCTCTAAATAGAAGAATACAATTTAATTAGAAGTTAATTAAATGTGGATCAAATTTTAGCTAAGAATTTATAATCATTGAAGTGGAAGTGTATTGGTGATATATAATGTTTACTGGCATTAAATTTCCCTTTACGTCAGGACTAGTGAGATAATTTGAAAGATTTACTATAAGCTGCAAACTTTACCACTCGATGAGAAAATAACTTTAGTTCTCATAGGTTCGTTCGATAGAGGAGTAAATTGTCTGAAAGAAACTAGACGATAGTTAATGTATTTTTATTTCACTTGCTCAATTGTTGTATCTCATCTCACGTTTTAATTGACTATTATAAAAAAGGTTTATTGAACCAGGGAATGTATATAATATCTTCCGCGATTTTAAAATTACTCGAAAGTCTTAAATATATTTTAATGATACAGCAGGAAATTACTGCCACAAATTTCTTTAGAAACGAAAACATCCTAAATGTAGCTTTCCTTCTTTTCAGTAGCAGAGACCGACTTCGCGTTCCTATGAATGCACTGTGTTCAGTTGGTATTCGATTATTTTGCCGGATTTAGAATATGGTTTAAATTTGTATTGATAATGTAGATCCTGCAATGATTCAATCGTCAAAAACATATTTATTAAGAAATTATGAAAAAATGGAAAATTTTACAAATAAAACAATTATGAATGCACAAGGTTGTATTAGAACGGAAAAATAGCGATATGATTTGGACTCGAACCTAGGTCTTCCACTTTCCTTTGGCAATGAAATATTCGATTACATTTATATTTGAAGCAAACATTCTTATTTCCAATCCTACATCATAGTCTTGTCTACATACCGAAAGAGCCGCATACGACTTGTGAAACCCAGTTTGCCAACCATTGTTCTATAAAATCAAATAATATTCAACTGAGAGGAATTCGATGACCAATTAGTCAGGGCTTCACTATATTCCGGAAAATTCCTCAATTCCGACCACTTGAGATGATTTTTTCCATCGGAATTTCCTTTAATGGGCAATTGAATTGACCCAAGCTATCTCTTCACTCCCTTTCTCTTTTTAATTAAATCCATGGAAAGAAATCCTTTTTTACTGAGGGTTTATTAGCGAGAATTAAAGTCACAGATGAACACACAATATCCTCGCAAGTAAAATTGCTAGATGACTTACACTCAAATCCTTTATGTGTGGTTAGTTACACGATCGTCCATAATTAGGGCCACTGTTTGCATCTATTGCCGTAGTGTTTACATTTTTTTAGTTGCTGCTATTTAATATTCCGATATTTTTTGCTTTTTAAATATTGTCTCCTTTTCCTTTAAGCCCATTTAATGTTCCCATTCCTAGTTAACGTGTTTAGGTATATTTAAAAAGGACTATATGCTCAAGTAATCCTTTCACAAAGGTTAAACAAACGAGTTCAAATAAAATAGAGGGTGTTTGCTATTATATGTCTTCAACTCGTGCTTTTCGCATTTGAATCGCCAATCCAATCAAAACAGAACATTGCTGGGAAAAATCTGCTAGAAAAGTCACAGAATGTGCATCACCAGTTCAATAGATGGTCATATTTGTTTTCTTACGTCCAGAATAATCTTTTCTATATTTCAATTTTAGCATCGAATATGCTTCTCCCTTTATATCAGTTTGCCATAGAAGTTCAGATCTAATATGTTCTAAGAGATTACACCTTTTACAAGATATAGTAATTAGCGGTTAATCTATTTTCCCAAGCTCCTTCGCACTCCCCCTGTAAGATATTGCGTTTGGGACGATCCCCCTCAGACGTAAGTAAGGGTCCAAATAATGAGAAATTTGAGAAAAGAAGACTAGAAAAACAAGGGTGCAGATGAAATCGAGAAAAGTAAATGTTTATTTTAATTTGGCGGCGAGGGGTCTCCCACAAGATATGTATCATGGATATATAACCCTCTTCTCTTCCTATCCACGCGGCTGTTAAATATAGCTAAATTTTTAAAATATAGAATTTTACGTCATCTACACGAATAATGTCGAACTACAGGAATCGTGGTAAATAACTAAGCAAAATATTCATCATCAGGCTATAAGCTCGAAACCGGTCGCATTTAAAGTATTAGTAAGTATTTCTGGTGGAATTTTGCTTAGTTATTTACTATTCTATCTAGACGGAGTTCCACAAAGTCAGTCCTTCTTCGATTGAATAACAAACTACGTTAAATCGTTTAACCTGAAACGTGAAAATGAAGTAACATAATGTGAAGCTTCGAATGCGTTCTAGTGCTTTTTTAGATTTGTTATTAATATTTTTTAATGCGTAGAGGAGCATTACCTGCTGACTGCTAAGTCATTTGAAAGAATTGATGCGCTAGTTAAAACTTATCCTGGCCTTAATATAAAAAAATCAAACAAGATCATAGATTATATTTGGTAATGCTAAGTATACTTCATGTATGTTATCGATGAGACTCGGAACTCGTACAGCTTATCTCCTTGGTATGTCGACTTCTGTATACTACTGTACTCGGAAAAAGGTCGCGTTATATAATTAATTTAAACCATCACTCTCAGATACTTGATTGGTGGGGAAACCCAGCATTTAAACCTCAAAGCATATCTAGGAAATCCCTTTCACCACTTATAGCTAGCTCCTCGCTTCGTCTTTGCGGAAAACTCTTTCGTTCCATATTGCCATCACAACCTCTCATGCATACCTCTTCCTCATACCATGTGTTTTGTAACCCGGTCTCCCTCAACTCCATCACTACGTCTAACAGACGTCTTTCACAACGTATCGCTCTCATGCGTTACTCGGTGTGTCGGTCTCCGAAGCAAGGACGTCTTAATCTGTCGCTTGCATAATGCTCCGTCATCATTTCTAATTCGGTGAGGGCGGAGAACAAAGGTATATCCTCCACCGCCAGAAGAGATTCCATTGTGAATCACTCCGAACATCACGATGGCATCCTAAAGGGACACGGCTGGTTCTTCGGCGGGTGGAGGGACACGAAATGTCTTATTTCTTTTTCCTCCCGTGAGCTTTCAACGTCTTGGGGAGGGGAATATAAAAACACTTTATTTTTATGCCTCCACCTTCTTTGTTTTGTAGCTCTCTTCTCTAAATGGTCCATCTCCACGCGCCTTCAATCGCTTATTTTTCTTTCTCCTACAGTTCGTCTCTCCATACGTATGGATGTTCCATTTTGGGTAATTGGAGCTCGAAAACTTTTGTTTACGTTTTTGTGTCGAGGAGAACCTTTCTGCCGCGTGATTGTTCGTGGCTCGGTTAATGTTTACGAAAGTTTATTTTTCCCTTCGATGTTTCTGTATCTCGTGGAAGAATAACTCGCTCTGATATTGCGTTGGTTAAGCCAATCTGGAGAGACTGCTGTCATTGTGATTTATATGAATCCCCTGCATCAGAAAAGAAAGAAGTTTATTTTTAGGATGCATTCCTATCCAGCAAAATCATTGTGAACCTGTGGATCTAATCGCTAATTCAGCTGAAACTTTTGTTAGCGATTGTGCTATACCCAGTCATTGTTATCACTTGTTTACTTCGCATTTACTCTCAATATGAAAAAGCCTATGCCCGCAAAATATAGGCGTTCCGTTTTTATCACTCCGTATGTTTGCTGCATATACATTTCTACTAATGAATGCTGTTTTTAAATGGAAGGAAAGCTTACGAGGAAAGATTTTATAGGAGCATAATGTGATTGTCTTAATGAATAATTAAATGAGAATGAAGCTTCTTAATTTGGGATGGATTGAGAGTATAATATCTCTTCATAGATATAAACCTTAATTTAACCGTATAATAAACGATATTCAGATTAAAGACATCGTAGAAAAATCAGGGAGCAGATGTAAAAATTACTTTGTTCTACGATTTCATTAATTTTCAAAATTATAAAATTAATATTTTCGGCCTTAACTTTGTGGAAATTTTCTTCAAAAACAAGATTGAAAAAACAACTTTAATGGTAGCACACAAGTAATGTAATCTACAAATATGTTATTTTTGGAATAAAGATATAGTTATTAATTGATCTTGCGTTTTTCATAGCAAATGTTTTTACAGAAATATATAAAATCGTATTCCTAAAATATTTAATTAATTATCGTTTATTATCGGTAGAGTTTTAATTGATATTACATAGTGATGCTTTGACCTATTCATTCTCGAACGTACTTGACATTCAGAGTAATACTAATCACCGCAATGAAGAAAGTACGTTCCACACTTAGCGTGAGCAAACCACCTAAACCTCACCTTCGGAGCCTCCTTGTTTCACGTGGTAAAGCCGTGTTAAGGCAACGTCTCGAGACGAGGGAGACATAAACGAATATTTAAGGCTCCCCATTAATGCGTCACTTCGTCCTCATCGCCTGCTAACGACTATATCATAACCGATTCCGGTTTCGACTCCATCCACCTCTCAGTTTCCGCTGGGAACACATACCTCCCTCACCTACTTCCCTTCTTTATTCCCCTTAATCTAACCCGTGCTCATCTCTCCCTCCTCCCACACGCTCTCATTAATTTCCAGCCTCAGAGAGAGCCATAGTTTACTCAAGCAGCTGCAATAGTCAGTCGCTCATGTTTGAGACGGTTAGGTACGATCCTCTTCTGATCTGTCGGCTGCGAAATCTTCATCCCATCTTATAAACATTCCGAGGAATGGATTTCCGTTCCCCTTTGTCGTAACAATCTGTATCCCCACGGAGACGTCACCCCAGCATCCCGCATTCCCACAATTCCGCTGATTTTCGGATTTCCTACGAAGCGCTAATCGCGGAACTCGCAGCCATGTTTCCAAAGGCTAATCCTCGCATTGTTCCATTTTTGCTTCTGTTCCCGGAAAGGATTAGGTTTTTTCTTGAAGACTCCGCTTTAGATCCGTTCTTTCGGTTTTGAGAAAGTGAATCGACGGCGCCAAGAATCCTCTTCGATCGGGCGTGGGTTGATACAGGTTTACGAGGCGCGTAGACAAATAATTTCTTTGTGCCTTCATCGCTTTTTCATTGTGGGATGTTTCAGCCTCTGAATTGTTATTTTGGTAACACGCCCAATATCTGCCTTTGTTATTCGAGCTCTGCACGTACCGGTTTTACGAGCAGTGCGGAAGAAATTAATTGTCCGAGATACTGATACTAATAGTCTTCCAATGGAGTGGTAATTGCATTTATTATCTTAGAAACACTTCGGGGAAATCGGGGGCCCTGAAAGTTATTGGAGTCCTCCTGGGAGGCTTTGGAAATGGAAGATTAAATGCGAAAAACAACAGCATATTTTTATGGATGTTGTTTCATGTATCTACGTGTCTAGAATTAAAGCGTAAGTACTCGCTTCGACTGATATATTTATTTTTTCGTATTCCTTCCCTCTATTTTTGTTGACTCTAACTATAGTGCTTAATTCACCGTATTGCAAGATATATAAAAATATGCACGTCAAACTGAAAGTTTTCTGTACATATTTGGTCGATGGGCTCTTCATATTTGGTGTAGTTCACCCATAAACTTATTGTGGTATTAGAGTAGTGAATGCTCCATTTATTACCAGCATCTAGAGATATCTATACAGTGGTGTTAAGTTTCAATCGTACCTACTATTAAGAGAAAATCTCTCCGTGAGAATAGAATAATTCTTGGATTGAATATAGTGATAAACGATACATTATCTCTCGGGCTACTTTTCTCCTTTTTCGACCTTTATATGATTAGGAGATTTGAATAATTGATTTTAGATTTCTTAACTTCGGTTAAAATTCTCGTTTTTAATCCGCTATTTCTTTTTTTTTCTATGCAAACCTTCAACCTTGAAATACTGAACCGTCATTTATTGATTTAATTTTAGAAACGTATATCTCAAGTTTATTTTACTTAGTCAGATCTAGGTATCCAAAATGGAGGATTAAGTTGATTTTGTCTTCTGAAGTAAAATTTTTATCGATTTAAATCATATCATTATGCAAGAAAATAATTAGACTCCGGAGCAATTTAAAAATTCATTGCCTTGTTTTCAAATAAATATCTCTTCTTACTACCGATTCAAGATATTATAAACTAGAATGTATAAATCGGTGAAAAAGCCGTTCGGATTGCTCCCTTTTTCTTCAACTTCACGCCACCCTCTCGGGAGAGTCTTTCAATCCTCCCTCTCCTCATCCCACTGCGTAAAATATCCCCTCGCCCAAGCGATCGATCCTTCATAGCACGCTTATTGCTGCCTCGCCCTCCGTTATGCCATATACGATGTCACGCGACCAGAGGAGAGGCCCCGCTGAGGGAGGAAAATGTTGGAGGGGTATCGTTTCGAGACAATCAATGGCGCCACGGGCAGGTGAGGAAGTTTTCGATCGAAGGAAGCGTTAGAGAAAAGAGGGAAATGGAGGAAGGGAATGAAGGGAGAGATATGGAGGAAATATGTATTTAATCGAAAAGGGAAGGGTAAACAAAATTCGGAGCAATAATTGTGTTTGATTAGGAATAATTAGTATTTAAAGTTTTGACTTCGAAACTTTCCTAAGGGCTAATAGTTGGTTGCCCAGTAAACTAGGGCAACCAACCGCACTAAGTGAGACTGTTATAAGATTGAGCCAAAATAAGCTGCAAGAAAATAATACTAGGAATAATACTTTTCACAGAATTCTGTACGGGATGACCAGCATGAATGCCACTATACAGCGTCACTCATACCTCATTAGCTATAATATTTCAGAACCATCAAGAGGATTTATACAAGTAAAAGTATAGCCCTACATTATTTTCTGCCTTTCTTGTCCAAAACTAATTAATAATGAAACATAAATAGATTTTATAAAATACTGCTATACTAACTATTTGAATCGATACTTCATGCCGTGTATTTTATTAATGGCTCCTAAACTAAAAGAGCAGAAGACCTGAAACCTATTTCACAACAATGATTATAAATATTAGTTAAATAAATACATTAATGAATTTTAAAATTTTACAAAATGCTTCAATGTGATCATTAAAAACATTCTTGGAGTCTTATTCGCTTGATGTATTTACAATGTTATATTCTACAACTCATTAAGTTATATTACAAAAAGTAATGACAAAATATAATAAGAGATAAGATTACCTTTCAGATTTCGGACAGATGAAGAAAGCGGCGTCTCACGTTCTTGAGCAAAAGGATCTCAAATCGAGCATCAATGTCTGCAAGTATAAAATTTGCTTTCTGATCCTCACGCCCAGGCAAAGGGAATAAGGAAACAGGAATCGAGGGAGGAGAAAATGTAGAAAAGGAATAAGTAAGAGGTAGGGAACGTAAAAAGGGAAACCAAGAAAGGGGAAAGGAGCGAGAGAAGGTTTAGGATGACATAGCTAGGGAAACGGATTTCCAAAAGGGTTTCTTTTGGTTTGCTCCCTAAGATTTGACGCGACAGAAAGGGTGTGTGAGGAGAAAAAATGTAAGGCTTTGCTGGCGAGTTCGAGAGGATTTTGTTTGCTCTGAGAAGAAAAAAAAGACATGCGTGAGAGAATAAGGAGGGTTTCGTGATTTCGAAAAGGTTTCTTCCTACTTTTAAGGAGCAAGGTTGTGTCTTTTGCGGGATTAGTGGCATTTTTGTGCGGCGGAGAGACGCCGGTGATGTACGGTATTTGTTGTCTTCGCGGTCTGTACGTGGGAGTGGGCATCTGGCGTTCGCTTCGCGGCCTTTTTCCGAGATGTTTTCGGAGTGTGTTTTCGTGTTCTCTTCTCAAAGAAGGAGCAATCAGCATCTGGAGTAATCAAAATAAATTTTCGCCCTGAGAGCTTGAGTAGCGAGAGAAGTAAGAAACTGTGTGTGATTAAGTCGCCTTTAATTGGTTTCTCGAAGCCTGCCTGTCATCCCGTTCGAACAATGGGATAGACGGAGGAAACATTCCTGCGATATTCTATCCGATCCTGTCTTTCGAAAGTTCTGATAATGATCGAACTTCCTCTTTTTTGCCCCAATTGGGAGAAATTTTTCATCCAAGTTGCTGAAATGTTAATCAAAAATCGATACAATAATTAATCCTTTCATCATCATATAACTCAATCGTACAACCCAAATTCTTCATAAGCTATAAAATATATCTTCTTAAATTCGGTTTAATTTCATCCTATTTTCTGATATTTATAGAAAAGGAAGTTTATTTATGTTATACCTTCCTTTTATTAATTCCGCAGAGGTAATTTTGCTCTACGGCCGTTCACTTAGTTGAGAACAAAATTGATATTTTTTTTTCGATTTATGTAGCCTGTACATTTTTTCTAATTTCTTGAAAAGTTTCCGATAGAAGAGATTATGTATCTATGCATGCAATATGAATATGTAACTGAATTGTTCTGTTTACTTTTCAGATCTTTCTCAATCTGCTCTCTCTGTAAGAATTTACTCTATCCGTAGGCTTCGCAGGTTTTTTTTACCCCCCTCCCCCCTCTTTTTTGCGGTGTATATTTTCCTTAGGGAAACCTTAGATTTTTAAACCCGCAAGGCAGTTTTCCTCAATGTACTTTATTACTACTATCTTTTTTGTTAAAATTTAAATGACGAACGGTTAAAGGTAACAAAGGACTTTATAATCTCAATCTTGCATTAGTAAAAGAGTCTTCATTATAAGGAAAGGGTTAAGGTGACTTTGCACATAAGGGAGTGTACCCCAGAAAATTCCCAAGGAAAAACGGACTTGAAAAAAGTCTGACAGGGCCGGGAATCGATGCCGGTGCATCGATGAGGCCACGGCAGTAGACGATGCCGCTCAGTCGGACGAAACTACACTTGCCCTTGCGCACAAAGTCCCCAAAACGGCTTGTTAAAATGTTCTGGCCGGGTAGCCTAGATGGTTAAGGCAGCCTCCCGGATAGAGGAAGATCCTTATCATTAATGCTTTTTATAAACAATTTTGGAAACGTCAAACAGGCGTTCCACTTAGATACTTAAGCCAAAAAATATATCTGATATTCTTTATCGATTGTCAATTATACTGCTAGTGTACATTTTAAAGTAATTATTTGGATCGTAATTTACCTCTACATTTATTTTAAATTTAACACGTCATTAAGTTGGAGTGGAAGAGTGGAAACATTTAATGGCGATTGTCGGAAAATTTCCTTAATAACTTAAGGGAGTGGAAGGATTGGGCATTTTTAGTCTTTTTTTAATTAAATGAATTAAGTTAATTGAATTTTTGCATCATCATTGAGTGTGTGTCTGTTTCCAAATTATATGGTACAGGCGAATTACGGTGAATATTCAAAATGAACGATGAACTAGAATTTTCACTCATGAATCTCTTCTATTGCAGGTGGGTGTGCCAATGAAACCGATTCTTGGGAAATAAGTATTGTCCATCAATAAATCTCTCCGAAAAGGTATTTTACTCAAAGGTTATGAAATAAGCTATTATTATCTCCTCGTAATATCCGTAATTATTTTTTGCCCAAACCTCTATTTTTCTTAGAAAATTTCACGGCCTTTTTTAAATTAAATGTGATTTATCTTATGACTGCTTGTAGAATTAATAATAGTTGTATTTTGTGGAAAACCATGACTAAGGTTTAATCTAACCAAACAGTTCTTCTTTAATTCAATCAAGTTTTATGGGGAGAATTTGAATAACTATTTGTTGACTGTTTTACCAATAAAAATTGGTTGAAATATTTAGTTAATGATTAATACATATAGATTTTCTGTTTTTATGCATAATTTAATATATTCCAGTTGATCTTATATTATAATGCATTTCAAGGGTTTCATCACGGTTCATTTCAAATAATAAAAGACAAATTCATATCAAAATATATTTTCTATATTTTTTGCGAGATTTAATTTTTAGACTAAAACAGAAATATTCACCTTGCACTCCAAGAATATGTATTTTACTTATTTCGGTAGGTTATTTAGCATTTTTTGCCTTTTATACTCATCTTGGGTGTTCTATAATAAAATTACGCCTTAGGAACTTAAATCTGAAATACTACCTAGCAATATAACATGATTGGGTTGTGTCGTACGTGGCTAAAGCTAAACTTCGAAAGCGATTGCAAAACAATTTGGATTTATAAAGAAGAGGGGAAATACTCAAGGTGATGTATAAACACACGTGACATAAAATGGGTACTCGGAATGGGAGCGAGCTGGGAATCGCCACATAAAAAAACTCAAATGGAAATCTCAAATGAAAGGAAAAATCGGGAAAAGATTACCCCCTCTAAAAGGTCGTAAGCTGTTGAAGATAGAAATGACAGAGGAGCGACATAAAAGAGGGGAATATCCGAAGAAACACGGATAACCCAGTTTAGAGGGAATCTTCAGATGATTGAATCGCTCCGAGAATTTCGTTTTTCCTCCAATCAGATCGATTCCTTTTTTCTTATTATTTCGGGAGCGCTCCTCCTCCCGCCGTATCGATTCATACACGTAATCTCCCCTCGTTTCGGATGCAAATGATCCTCGAGTATTAAAGTACCGATTCTAATGGAAGCTAAACGTGGCTATATACGAAGGCGGAGGAAAGTATAGGAATGGCATCACGCTCCTTCCCCTTTTCATTCCTTAGCAATTTCCCTCCGATTTGTTCCGAGGAAATCTCCATTTGTGCCCCTCCGAGAAGCAGCACTGCTTTTCAGACGTTGGGGAATATTTCTTTTTTTCGCGGGGAGACATGGTCGTCGACTCGAAATGAAATGAGCGAAGACCCGCGCTTCGCTAAAGGAAATCCAACCGATCGACTGGAAGATCATTTCTTCTCGAGTCGACGTTATTCGCAGGGTGGTTATCTGCTGCGTATCGATGCTAGCTTGTTGACTTTCTATCGTCAAAATGATTTTCTGGAATTCTTTAGATATCTGGGTTTTCGTTGCTGATTGCTAAAGGCATTTGGATATTATAGGTGAATAATTCATTTCGCCCGTATTATAAAAATTGGAGATGTTGGAGGTTAATTATTTTTTTAGATGTCTCCCAATATTTAAAATGATGACAGAGTTATCTGATTTTACAGTTTATGATACGTTAACTGTAATTAAACCGATGGAACTTCTTGAAAAACTGGAAATATAATATCAAATATTCAAAATATTTTGAATTCTTATTTTATGAGTAATTCCTTGATCAGATTATAAAATAGAAAACCAAGCATTTTGTGGAGTAACTTTTCAAAATAATGCACATTCTATGAGGTAATTCTATTCTATAACCTGATCCTGATACGAATTGTAGACTAAGATTTCAAGAATAATTCAGTAGCAAGTTATGATAGTTTAAAATTTTAAAATACGTATTACTAGCTACCTAAATTTAATCTAACTACTTTGTATTTCTTTGAATAAGATCCTTATTTGTATCCCTCTTCTATTGATTCTTTGTTGCTTGTTCGCCAATTGTCTTCGAAAATTATTTCTCAAATCTGTTTTTGCACCCTAGAACGAGTTTTCAATAGGAGATATTTTTACTTGCCCTTTCTTGATCACTACCCCTAGGCTTTACTAGTATCTGAAAAGTCTATATAGCATCCGAACCACAGTTAAAATGATCGTGATAAAAGTGAAAGGTTCTGAACCGCTAATGACTGCAGCCCGTCGAGTAACGATGGAAATCATGCTCTCGACAGAAAATGAATTCGAAAATAGAATTTGATCGTATCTTCCAGTTTTCCTTCGGTTATCTTGCTTTCTTATCACCCGCTTGACTAGACGTAAAAAAACTTTCATCAAACAGCTCTTAGGAGCTGAGAATGTTTCGTGCTTTCAAAAAGCTTTCGTCCTTCCTCTCGGTGGCGAGTATCCAAGCATGATTTACGGGGAAAATATTCATCGCTCTCAGTTTAACGCGAAAGGGCTTTTATTACTTTCTCCTCAAGTAGAATATTCGAAGAGGCTTTTCTAAAGAGCACTTAAATGCTAACAAATGAAGACTCTTGGTCATTGAATCTTTTGTGTTCAATGTCTTTCGTTATTGCTTGTTTTGTTAGGAATATAGGTGGGCTTCACGAAAAATATGGTGCAGTCATTTAAGGATTTTCTTTGCTTATTAAGTTTCATTCTGTTCCAGATTATTTAATTTAAACAAATAGTATAGCATGGAACTATGCCATCTTTTATAGGATCTGTGTTAGTTTAAATGTATTACAATGATCGACTAAAAGGTAAAATAAATTTTATATTCGTTATAACCCGATTTTAAGAGGAACTGGATTGTTGTGTATTGTTTTCAGAAACGGAAATGTTATACGTAGTTAGTTAATATTGCATAAAAATATTTTTTAGCAGCTATTATATTTTACTCAGCATGCATTACTGTTTTCTACAATTAAATTCACGTGCCCAAAATATATTAAATATATGTCCGTGGCCTCAAAAACTGACTTGAAATTCTGAGGTAATTCTTACCTACAATACAAACTATAATTCTTATCTACAAATGGCGAAATTACAAAATTAGGTTGAAGAAAAAGGGTAGGGTTGGTGGCATCTAGTCCCGGAAGCGCCCGCGACCGGATTCGAACCCATGACAGCGCCGCACCTAGACGCCTCCACCGACTACGCCATCCTCAGAGTAACATTCTAGTTCGTCTAAGACTGTTCTGTACCTAAGGAGGGGGTTCTAAAGGGAAAGCGTATTGTTCTAAACGCCGAGCGGCCATTGAACAGTCACAAACGAAGCGTTTCCCAAAAATATTTATGTTTAAGAGAAACACCGCCAAAAATTACATCAATTGTTAGTCAACACAGATGTAATGCTTTTATTTTTTATGTTTTAAATGAAATATTATTCACTAGAATAATTAATAAGCTAAATGAATTGTCAAGTCACTTTTTGTATGAGGCTATAACTTTCCATTTATAAAAATGAAATTAAAATTTATGAAAATTTTGAATCTTTCATGTTATAGCAAAAAAATAATTGATTGGTAAAATGAAAAGACAGTCACGCTTACGAAATTGCTGCAATAAGTATGAAAGTAGTTCAGTATTGTTAAACACATGAATGAATGATTATAATCCGTAGATTGCCCCTTTGATGTGCCGTTGGATGTGCCATTGGATTCAGCCTCTTCTTCTAAAACTCAGCGAATATGTTGATTTTGAAATTGTCTTGAAAAATTCGCATTCACATTTTATGTCCTATCATTCTATTTTGATAATCGTTTTCCGATAAAACTCAAGAAAAGAAAATATGTTAAAATTACGACTGCAATTTTGTGTTCAATTTACAGTATGGGGTCACAGATAAATAACAAACGCGATTGCATATTGAACTGAAGAGTTATGAAAAGATAAGTTACCAAATTGCAAGCATAAGGCAAGTACCATTTTACAAAGTACTTGGTAGATGGAAAAGAAGGATGTGCATTGTGTATCTTTATGAGTATGACTTAAAACATTTCAGAAAATTCCCATCAAAAAGATTTTTGTTTGATAACAAGGTTAAACGTTCCCTAAAAATATTATGCTGCTGTGAAATTTTAGGGCTCTCTAAGATTGTAGACTCTGTAGTACTTGAGATCTTCCCATTTAGATAAAGCTCACGCACTATGTGAAGTCGTATCTTTCGAGTGGTCCAAGATAAGAGAGCCCTTTAAAGAGTCTTTATGTCTTTCTGATGACGGATACGGACGAATATATTTTGATGCGGAACAGCAATATATTGTGGCAACTTTCATGATTTTCTCTCAAAGATACGAAAATCTGTATTCCTTAAGAAACATTCACTTCCTCAAGAAATTCATGTCCTCCATAAGGAGGCGACGAGGTTCCTTTCTTCAAGAAATATAGTTTTCTTATTCATATTAGTTGAGCTGCATACTTGGTTAAAGCTAATCAAATTACCAAGGTTATTGTCGAATTGCTGGTGAAAGTTTTTAACGTTTTCTGCATAAGCACCATCATAAAATTTTGACGGAAAAAAATAAAAATATCCATATCAATATTAATCAAAATTTAATATAAGTATCAAATGTTTTTTCAATATTTTAAAAATAAAAATGTGAGTCTGCTTACTGTTCAAATTCAAATAATTGTTCCGTTCGGTCTTTCTCACAATATCTTGTTTTTACTCTTCTTCGGATATTGCACGGATATTATAACTTTCAGATATGCAAATCCTTCACAAGCTTTAGATGGATATTAAATGCTGTAGTTGCCTCAATCTTTTAGTAACTATCATTATTTCCTTCGAATATTTTTTCGTTGTCAAAAAATAGACAAAAAATTAGAATTACTTCTTAATTGTCAGATTTAATCAAACGGAATGTTCACAAGATGCAAAAATGACTGATAAATTTTCGAGAAATTTTTTATCGGTGAACCTTTGGTGCAGTAATTGGTGCTTAAAAGTGCATTCGAAGGTTAAAATTATTCATAAAATCGAACATCCGCAAACGGTGACGAACCATATGAGAAGGCTGGGAGCATCCTCTTTAAAATTTTATCTCGGTAGTTAAAGTGTGCGTTTACAAAGGAAATTGTAAACAAATTTTACCATTGAAAATTAACCGTTTTTTGACCGTTTTACGTAAATTTGATTTAACTCAAATAAATTGAAACTTGCCTTTTAAAACCATCCTCAGTGCTTTTCATGTTTTTGTGTAAACACAAAATAATGTTAATTGACACTTACTGTATCGTATTTCCCTGTTTATTTTCCACTTAGTACGAATAAGAAGAAAATTACTTTAAGTAATCTTGAAGACATTTCCTTTGTAGACTAAGTATTTTAGTACAAGGAGTTGCTCTCTCCTAACATCAACCCTAGCAAATGCTATGCATCGATGGCATTCATTTCGTAACCACATTAAAACATTACGTTCTATGTGCCTTCATTTTTTAAATGAGAAATCTGTTTGCTCTAGCCGACTTGGGTGAATATTTGATGAAAGTGAAGGTTACCGGCGTTATTTTGTGGAACTATCTATAAGGCTTTAAAAACTTCGAGAAGGCAGTTATAAAATACTGAGAAAGTGAATTAATAAATGACAGGTGATGAATGACAGCATGGGTTACGCGTAAGAAAAAAAAAAAACTTAGCAGAATGAGCAGATTAGTTCGTATTTCTTTGGTGTAATTTTTGAATAAATTTTGTACAATGTTTTCTATTGTCAAGATAATCAAGAGAAACGAGGATTGGAGAAAATTTTCGCGATTCGAATGAAATACTGAAGATGGAATTTTGAGGTTAATTTCATATTTCGGGCATATAGGGTAATTACGCGGAGGAACATCGTTACTCGCCCAAGAATTTCGTCCTCTTGACTAAATGGGTCTCTGCAGGGAAACGCTTTCCGAAAATTCCGCTGTATTTTGCCGAACTGTAAATGACTCTGATTAAACTCCCATACTGAACGTTAGGAAGGAAACTCATTGCGCAAATAGCTTCAATCCACCGCTCGTAACCGTACCTCTTCCCATCTTCCCGAGGGAAATCGCTCCGAATATATCCAAAACCCCAAGAATTATCATCTTCTTCGAATGCCCCGGAGAGGAATTAACGCTCGGAAAACTTCCTTCTTTTATATTGGCTGCCGTTACATGCGTACGGGTAAGTATTTTCGGAGATATTGGTAAAAAAAATAGGAAGGTGAGTTCGTAAGGGATGACTCTTTCCCCTTTTCTCAAGGGATCCCCCGCTTGTGGAAAAATCGATGATGAATGGTGTATGCGGGCGACTATAACAGGACGCGAAAAGGGAAAACTTCTGGAAATGAGTCCCAGTCTTTAAAACGGTCCGGCGCTGTGGAAAAGGGAAAGTTTTCTTTTTTCTCCTCGGAGAAGATTGAGTGGAGGGATAGTCTCTGGTCCCCATTATCTGCGCGGCGGAGCATAGCGACTGCGACCAAATGTCGCTCTTTCAAAGGGTTTTTTCTCTCTCGAGTGGGAGGAGGAGGTTTTCGGTGCTCTTACACAAACCCTATCTTTTCTCCTCTCCGTAATAGCCCGTTGATTTTTTCCGCGCTCTTCACTTCGTTTCATCTCCCCATCGCGTGGTTTGATGGAACTTGTCGACTCGCCATGAATTTCTATATTTGTGAGTTTCCGTCCTTTCCGAGGGTGTGTGTGTGTGTCAGTAGAAATCTCGGTCATCAAGGATTCCACCCTTTGTCGGGGGTTTTTCCCCACTGACATTTTCAGAAATTATCTCCTTCTCTTTACTCACGGCGCTTCCCTCAAACGAGCGCTTTTTACATCGATTGTCGGTTATATTCATTACCGCGTGTCTATTTGTTTCCAGCTGAGACTTCCTGAATCAATTATCCCTACTTTATGTTCTGTTAAACTGAGTATTCGTAGACTAGACATTCTTGTGATTATCTCGGTGATCCATTGCATTTCTTTAGTGCAGCATTAGCATTTTTTACTCCCCTTTAAATGAGATACACAACAGTGGTGAAGATCAACTATATAGAACTTATAGCTATACTCAAAACTACTTAGAACTATGATGAAGATTCTAAATAATGGAAAAGATTCACATGCACTCTCTAACATACTTTATTGATGCGACATGTTTCGCTAGCGAACTAGCATAATCAGAACCTTAAATTTAAATTATATAAAATCGTTCAATTCTTTGCAAGAATTGCTACGAGTGAATGATATCTATTGTGTACACCGCGATATCATCGAATTCTCGTATTTTGCTTTCATTTTCCATTCAAAATCTAAGAATTTCCTGCATCATTTATTTATATTTATTACACATGATTTCCACAGCTTCATTAAAAAAATTTCATTTTCTGTAAGAATTTATCCGCAGTAATTTATGTACATTCAAGGATTCGCAAAAAACCTCTGTTAATTAATGATATATACATAAGAAAATACCAATGGCTACTTTGAGTGTAAAGAAGTTCTGAGTTATCCTACGTTATGAATTTTTATTTTATGTTCTTCCAGAAAGATTATTTGCCAAAACGCTTTTACGATTTCATAGTGCACAGAAACGTGAATGGTTTGTCAGGAAAATGTTTGATATGTCAAGATTCCCAAACTACCAACGTAGGTTTGGGTCGGGTATAATCGCAATTTTGCTTAATACGATCCGGAGATTCTAATATTAGATTGTTTTCGTAACGAACCCTCTGTGTGTGGTGAATAGAATTCTGAGAACGTGTCGTTTCCATTCCTCATTCGGTCCACAGCCATTGAGAAAGGGTTGCGACTCCCCTTTCACTCCATACGCGGCGCCACACGCGCCCGTTTTATCTCCCAAAAATCTCAAAAGCGCCGCTACTTTTATTTTCCCTCCCAGACGTAGTGAATTCGGAGTTTCTTTCCCCATTTTCCTTCTTCCGGAAGGAAAAAAAGGAAAAAACTTTCTCCGCCGCATTTCTCGAATCCATGGATGAAAAACGACTCTTTTTCCCGTAATGTCTTGAGGTGAGAAAATAAATTGGAGTTTTGGGCTCCTTTTTTAGTTAGGGAAAACTCGCTTTTTTCAACTTCTTCCACTTGCCGAACTTTTTGAAACAGGCGTCCTTTTATGCGGCGTAATTCCATCGTAGTTTCATCTCTTGTTCCGCTTCTCTCTCAGACGACGAATATATCACTATTGCATCGCAGTATTTTTAACTTTCATTCTAACGTGGGAGTGGTTCAAGGGCATCTCCCTCTAGTTTATTTAAAGTGCCTTTCCGTTAAAAGTACTTAGTAGTTAAGGAAAATGAAACATTTATGTAACTCTTGTTGGTTAGAGTGCTTTTGGATGGATGGGGTGAAGTTCAAGAGATGTAATTCTAGTGATGAAATCGTCAGGATTTATTCGCATTATGAAGGTCTTTTTGAGGATTTAGAAAACTTTTTGTGGAACTTCATTCAAGATTACAAAGAGGGACTCACAGTCATGCGAGTATCTAATTAAAAAATATTTACTGAAATTATAAATCCACGAGTGAAATTGCATTTATTTAGCAGATGTTTTTTATCTTTGAAATTTTCTTTTTTAGATCCTCACGCTGTAAATTTGTTTTTAATCAACATCTCAGTAAAGAAAAGATTTCTCTTAGGAAATTTTCTATAAATTTTTAAATATTTAGTTGATAATTGCTATGTAAAGTTCTGTAATAAGACTACTCATCACATTCAACGTATAGATTTTTTATAGTAATAGTAAAACTAAGTTACTTGGATTAAATGAAGTATCCCTAGAGTATATCATATTTACTGAGAACAATTGTTTATTTTAAATTATCTTTGTAAAGTGGTAAAAATATAGATAAATTAGAATGCATTTTATAAATAATGTTTGAGTATGTCCATAAAGAAAGAAACAGGCCTAGTACAAAACTCATTTTAATTGGCATTTAAACGCATTAATATTTAGCAGAGCAGGATTTGAGCTTATCTCAATTTCCTAAGTGCTATTTTCTGTGAAGTCACTTTATAAATGCAAGCTCTAAAAAGCGCTTAGCTCGTTATGCTATTACCAAAAATAAATGAAAAAATTTATTAGAGCAGGTAATTTCCGTGTAAAGGAAACAGTATATTTTATTTTAGTTTGAATATCGGTTTTATATATTTTATTGTAGTGCATACAGATAGGTAATTCGTGAATTCTTAATAATTACATTTCATAAACTTCACTCAGAATCAGGCGAGGTGTTGTGGTAATCCATAATGGAAAGAATCTAAGAAATATTTGTACTTTTACCACAAATTTATTTTTAAAAATAAGAGTAATACGACCGATTTCGACGATTAATCCGATAATATTAATTCAATAATTAATAATTTTGAAACCGGTCGTGTTACTGTTATTTGTAAAAATAAATTTTTGGTAAAAGTATAAATATTTCTTAAATTCTTTCAATTACATTTCAAGAAAGAGACTACGGTCACAGTGGCAAGAAAGGTGTCCTCACAGAGCTCTCATTTTAATAAAAGTTTGAATTTGTTGGTGCTCCAGGAAAACCACTTTTCTGAGGGCGCCCATGATATAATCAGCTTTAGTCCTTGGCCTGAGCTTTCATTAGAAGAAAATGAGTTCTCTGGCTGATTCTATTCCCTCGCTCTCGTGCCTCCAGAGACAAACACATACGTAAATTCGTTTTCAGAGCTGTGTCCTGGATGTCGCTAAACATTAAAAAGTAAAAGAAAATACCGAGAAATTTCCGACCTCCCGTTTTGTGCATCGCTCTCGTTATTTCGAGAGTTAGAATGGGAATAAAATTGTCTCGTTAATCTGAGAGTTTTGGAAAAAGCCTGCAAACAGTGCTTACTGACACACTTGCGAGTGTATTTTGTTCTAATGTCAAAGATCTTGTTTTCAAACTGATAAAGGGAAGGAGACGAGGAAGTATGGAGGCATCTAAGATGAATCGCTACCACCATATGACTTTTAATTTCTTAACTTACCAATTTCGATACTGAAGCAGTTATTTGTGAACTTCTGAGTAAAGTGCCTGCTTTGCTAGTTATGTATCGTAGGTTATTAAAATAATCGAATGCCTCTCTTATATTGTATATACATTTCCATCACTTTTTAATCGTTTATAATTGCCCGATTCAGTAGGGCTATTCCCTAAGACTTAGTATGTTAGTTCGGTCGATGGCTTTTTAACAATTTCACGATTGGATTTACGAAAGCAGATTTTCAGTTTACTATGATCGTGTCTCGTAGAATTGATTCAGAAAATAGAAATGTTTGTGAATTTATTATATTATTGCTCAATTCAATTATACTCGGAATAATTTTAAATCAAGCATGATATACTGTAAATTCTTGATTATTATATGCTTATTGGTAACTTATTAAACATACACTTAATAAAGACTTCATAAATTGTTTGATTCGTGCTAATGAAATCAAAGATACATCTTTTATTTGCGATCATATCTGGTTTTACTAATTATTAATATATACAATTTGCATAAAATATTTATTTTATTTCTACAGTATCAGCGAATTAAAAACAGGAGATTTGCGGATGAATTGACGAAATTTTTGCAATTTCGAGAAATGGCAAGGGTAAAATTTAGGGCAGTATAAATGCCTAACTAAATCGGAATTAAATAGATAATGATAATGGTGTGGGATTATGCCCGCGTATTAATCCAATAATATCCTTTTTGTAGCTCTTTGGTTTCAAAATAATTAAAAGTATAAAAGAGATACCAGTGAATAATGGCTAAAATTTTGATGTCCAATCGTAAAAACTAAGCCCATAAATATCCTAAATTCATTCAAGTATTTTTGTCCTCGCGCTTAAAATATTAATGATACAATTTTCGGCGTGTTTTGATGGAATGTGACCAGGATTGAGCCAAAAACGAATAACAAAATTTACGATTTTCGAACAACGAAGGGTGTCTGATTTAATTTCCATTGGAGATGGAGGATATCCCATAATCCACGTTATTCCGTATCAATACCAACCAGAACCAGGACTTTTAAAGCGCATATTTCATAGTGAGCACATTGGACGGAGGAACGTATCTATCCCGCCATTTATCGTCGGTCGGCCATTCGATAATTAATCAAAACGGCCCTTCAAATATCGCACACATTTAACGTCGAAATTGAAATAAAACCCAGCCCAACGCCAACTCCCTCCACCGTCAACACCGCCAACTCGTCGGCGAAATCGTGCATCTCCGCGAGGAATAATCCGTTTAAATCGCTAAATGCATTAGCGAGCGATTCCCTTAATACCGCATCAGATTCGGAGCTATCCTTTTAACTCTTTCCTCGTCGTACCGATTCGAAAAATCTCACCGCGACGGCGGTGGTCACAAAAACGTTGCGCCCTCTCCACGTCATCTTTTTTTGTTTCAGCTCTTCATACGTCGCCTCCTCTATCCATTCCGAGGCGCGCGCTCCGCTAGGAGGAGAAGAGGAAAGAGGAAGGAAAACGCTGCATTGTTTTCTACCGAACCGAAAAAATACGGTTTTTTCATTATTATTTTTCCCTCGCGTTTTTTTAGGCGTCATCTTTTTTGCGAAAAAAGTCGGTCGCTAAATGCTTTTTTCCGTACAGACGGCAGAAAGAGGTCCCTTTTGTGGCTCGGCGTAAAAAAATTGGACGCCTGATGCAGGAAAGTGGCGCGAGGAAAGAGAGGTTAGGGAGGAAGGGAGACACGAGAGCAGGAAGGCTTTAAAGGAAATGGAGAATGGAGTCTTAGTGCCTCTTCTTAGATCGCTGCTTAACATTTCAATTCGCTTGGAAAACCTAGAAATTGAAACATAGCTTGGATGACATTAAAACCGCAAAGGAAAGCTTTCGTAGTTCTAGTTTAATTAATCTATAAATCGTCCTTCTTTAATTTAGAGAAATCTTCGGATTATATGATTGAAAATGCCAAAATTTTGCCCTAGCAAAAATATCTAAAGTATCCCTTCTAGAAGGGATATCTGATTACTCGCTTTCAGATTTCAATCGTGAATTCGAGAGTTAAATTTTAGATGGAGAAAATCCATTGTAAAATTACATTCCTCCCGATAATACGAGCTCTATTTTGGAATTTTGAGTTAAACTGGATATTTCTCCTGCGCAGTCATCATAAATAGTCTAAAGCTAGTATAAATACACTTAGGATCGGTATTATAATTTATAATTGAAATTAAATTCAATGTGAGCTTTTCTTTAACTTTAACAAACCGTATTGTAATCGACAGTTAAACTCTCACTGATATTTAAAATCTGATTAACGATTAATATTAAGGGAGCTACAAATCTTAAAATTCTTTATTATAACTATTTTGCTAAATTGCGTTTACACTTAATCTTTAGATTATTCGATTTGCGGATTTCACTTGATATTTTAATACAGGTTCTCAATCTGGGACTCACTTATATTTACATTATTTAATATTTTAAATGCAAAAGAAAGCGATATCGATTATAAGAAGGTTTATAAGAGTTAAAGCAATCATAATTCCCTTGCAACTATGCATTATAAAACCTGGCATAAGACTTGAATTATAAAAAAATACAGTATCATAAATAATTAAAATTTATTCATTCACTTACAAATAATTTCAAGGAGATTATCTTACTTCTTCTTTCAGTAACTTAAATTGATAAATTTAAATATAAATTACAGAATTATTTCATTGCACTCTATTATCTGTATTTATTTCCCATTTTCCGTTTATTAGCATCAAGAGCATACGGGTTTTCGAAATCATATCCAGATTCCTACTTTTTGTGGTTTTCCTCGAATTACTCATATTGACATTTGAACTATTCGAATATTTTTTTCTCGTGTAACCGCATACTATTTAAAATCATTTTGAACGAGGAAAATTGTTGTTTTCATTCAACGTTTTCATTTAATATTTCATGTGGTTTGGGAAAAACGCTTCTGCAAGATCGAAAGGGTTATTAGAGTGTTTCCCTATATTCATTATGGCGAATTTTTGATAATGTGAAACCAGATATCGTTTTTCGATATATCTAACAGCTATATTTAAATTCAGTTTTTCTAAAGGGTTGGAAATGAGAATTCCGGCGCTTCGTTCACCGTAAATTAAATGACGTTCTGCGTACGTGATTTCCAATACGTAAGTATGACAACAGTTAATGACATTTTTTAGCCTTTGGTAGAATAGGCTTTTGCTCTATGTTTATGGATAAATATGTCCCCTTTAAATATACTTGGGCATTCGAGGAATGCTGCGAATATATCGACTACCTTCAACTTTTTATTAGGATAGATTGAAATCTGGGCATACGAGCTCGCATATGAAGCAGTGATTTATTTTTCACGTTTCAGTGATTCCGTTTACTCGATCACACTCACCTGGCCTTACGTAATCTTATTCTATTTCCATCGTGCTATTATAAAAAGGAATGTCAGTTCTGCAATCGATTTTTCTCCATCTCATCTCGAAAGAGAGACACGTGGGAAAAGTTTCATCATAATATTTCCCCTTTATCCAGCTGGGCCTGTTTCCGCGTGTCGTAGATGACTCTCCGTATTTGGATCAAGCGTTCAACTTCAATATCTTTCATGGCTAAATAATAAAGAAGGGATTCGCGTTTCCCGTTTCAGCCGCAGAGGGACCGAAATAGAAAAACGGGTCGAAAAGATGAATGATATGATTTCACCTGCAGATATTTCAGTCCTCGTCGTGACTATTTTAATCTGAAAAGATATGTTTAGTTGTACGATCGTGATCATTAAATAATGCGGAAGAGCTGCGAGGAAATTATCCTGTGTTCTTCTCGATGAAGTAGTCCACGTTCATCGAAATGACGGTATTTTCTATGTTTCAGAATAGTGACACAAGATATTGGAACACTTTAGATTGATGTATCGGAATACAGCTCTTTGATAACGTCTCTTCTCTTCAATTTCCAGCATCAAACCTTGAATCATTTCCTCGTCTTCAATTCTTTTGCACTTGCGTCCATAATCTCGTTTGGTTTTTTTATCTTCTATTTTCTACTTGCTCCAAGTTCATGTTCTGTATTTTTTTATTTCCGGCACTTCCTCTGTAATTCCCACTTCGAACTGCTTTATTTCCTCCCCCTTTTATCGCGAGCATGCAAGGGGCGTGAAACAGGTTCTGTGGGAATTTCCTGCGATTGAAATAGTTGGTAATGACAGGAGGCTACGCTAGAGACAGGAAATTGCCTTGAACATACCAGTGCAGTAGCTATAACTTAATTTCATAATAGAAACTGCTCGTGTAATCTTGATTGTTACCAATTTTCTAATTTAGCTATTGACATTTGAATTATCATCACTGCATTATTTATTCGGCTAATTATGTATAAATAGAAATTTTCATGTTTTTCAGATTCCAAGTACATATTCAAGTAAATATACTGCGAAACTTGCGTTCCGTTTCACAAACTCGCGAGATTTTCGTTTCAGTTTAACGTGCCAATATTTTTCTAGCTTAATTTTCTGAATTTACGTAACGTTTTCCAACCCACTCATTCCCCCCTTATATCATAAAAGTTTTTATTAGCACCTGGAAGGCAGCTGAATTCGATCACAATCTATTTTTATTTAACGTTCAACAGTTACTAACTCTTCTTTTCGTTTTATAGTATTGATTGACTTATATCATTTGACGTTGTTGACTGATAGATTGCTGCGATTGGCTGCGATTCTTCTGTATCGCCATGAAAATCCTCCAGTTACAAAATATTTTAATTCTACTGCAATTGATCTCTCAAATCTCCAGCTGACCTTGATTTCACGAAGTCATGTCTCTTTGTTTTTTTTAAGCTCCATGCGCTCGTAGAATTCATCAATTTATTATCAAATGTGTGTAATTGGCCATTTATTGCTATTTTTCATAGAAATTGATACATTATTATCCATTTATGAATGGGATTCGTTCCTTGTGATCTGTTTTGTATTCTGTTCTCAAATTTCGAAACTACATTTTGCAATAACATACATGTATACAACTTGATTTGGGGCGGAATCGGTGCTAAATAGTCCTTTCTTACATTTTACACGTACATAGATAATCATAATTGAAATAAAAACTTGCATAAAAATACACATAAATACAGTTGCTGTAAATTAATACGTAGCACAAGAACACATATTTAGTTAGAAGATAAAAATGCTTATTAAATCAAAATTAAATTGTTTTCTGAGGACAACCTGCAAGTACGTCAAATTATTTATCCATCGATTGTATTATTTATGAATCGTTTTATACCAATATATACGAAAATGATTTATCTATTTTCAGTCAAATTATAATTAATTATAATTGAATTTTTCCATTCACTGATGAAGATGAACGGGAAAATTAGCCCTTCATTCTAATCGTAATACGTTTACTGAAGTTGAAATTTGCACCTTCATGGCGAGCTAAGTAAAATTGGGATTTAGGCGTATTAATTCCCTCTTTTTGTCAAGAAAACATTCAACCAAAATGCTTGACACAAAAGCATTCATATGTGCATCGTGATGATGTAACTAAATCCGTGAAAAAATCTTACTGATACTCAGAAGGTAATGTTTAAATGAGCAGTAGAGCTCTGGTGATAAACAATCGCTTTTTATTCGTCATTCGTCAAATAAATTAGACATTCTTATTCGTTTGTTAAGATTGCTGGATGATGGGAAAAGATATCACAGGTCATTCAAACCTACAAAGTATGCCTTTCACCATTTTGTTTTGAGGTAGTGAGTAAAATCACACATTCGTAGATGCTACAAATTACGATCACTTACTATTCTTCCCGTATAGAGGATTCGCTCCTTTAATATATTCATTGCGAGGCAACAAGAATCAGTCTTGCCTATTTCTCACCTGTTCTCGCTAAGGAAACAAGTCCTCCTCTCCTCCGTCTCCACCAACTCCTGTTCCATGTCTCTCACCTTGCTCCCTTCCAAAGAGCCCTTCTAGATTGAGATAGTCCATTTCTCCTTGGCCGTTTCTCTCCTCGGAAGTCGTGGTCCGGCATCCCTGGGGGGTTGCACGTCCTCCCGCCCTGCCCGCGTCTCAGGGGGCCGCCGTGACCGCGTCGGCCGCGGGTGGTCTCACGACGCCCTCCGGTGCGATGCCCCTAACCCTTTTATATCGCTCCCGATGCTGTTGATTGAAATTTACGACACTTTCGTCATATTCTGAAGTGATATAAGGGGTTGCTGCGAGAGATTTTTTTCGTGAATGTATTCCCGCTCCTGAGAAGGAAAGAAAAGGGGATGTTAGGAATCTCCTTTAAATTATTTTTGTTTTCTTCTGGCGCGGAAAAAGTAATCTACCCGAGACAAAAAAATGAAGGAAAGCCCGGGAGAAAGGAAACCGTTACTCAAAGTGCTGGCGTGATTTAAGACCTGTTACGCTGAGGGCGGTTCTGATAAATCTCAGGTCTTTTGCTACGGATTATTTCGTCCTGACGTCGGTGAAAGTCGAGAGCTAATAACTCGAACAGTGTAAATGGTCCGCCGATTGCGTGACTTTGGACGAGCAGTCAATCGTGATTATTTACTTCCTCCTCCTAGTTTAGTTTCTTATTTTCGGGGGCACTAAATATCGGTGCCGCAGAATTACGCATCGACGTCAGCTTCTCGAGCGAAATGTACGACGGCGCGGGTCCTTAAATCACGAGAGGAAATCATTCTGCTCCGATTTAATTTTTTTCGAAGTCCCTGCTTTCGAAAGCGATTTAGAAAATCGTTACTTTTTTACACTCGTTTTCACCAGTTTTCTTTGTCGCTATCATCGTGTCACAAAAACTCACGAGACATAATTAATCTACTGTAATTTGTGGTTTTATGGTCAGTAGATGTGAATTCACAGTTATAGAATGATTGTGTTTTGGCTTAGAATGAAATATCATTTATTTGCGTGACAGTAATATATAAGTCGAGTAGAATTCTCCATTTTTATAATGAACTTGCCCTCAATTTCCAATAATTGATAAAAGTACAACCTATTTAGTTTCTAGTATGTAAGAAGTTTTTAATTCTCTACGAAATAAAAGTCCATACTCGTATGATAATCCTTCCCAAAGATATTTCACAAAAGATTATAAAAATAAGTTCCATGATCTGAATTTTAGGTTACTATTACTATTATTGCCACATTTAATAAAAATGCAGTACCATAAGGTTATTTCTACCGAATAACTTTTTATACATTCAATTAATGTTTGTTTCTCATTGTAGATGAAATACTTTTTTGTGTTAACTATAAAATATTCTATAGCCATTTCAATGTCTGAAGTCAATCTGTAGATAGATTTTCTTAGATTAACAGCTTACAGAATACCGTTTAATTCAACATTAGCTTTGCTTTAATGGCATTCTAATAATTAATGAAAGGATGGCTGATAGGTAATAAATACAAAAATAATATTGTTTGTGATATCTTGTAATATTTATTTCGAAATGGTTCTAATAAATTATTTTTCAACTGTATCTTATTGCTTACATTTCCTCATGCTTTCTCATTCATAATTTACCAGGTGCTTTGTTGAGCTGACACGGAAGCACTCGGCGAACGATAATTTCGCGAAATCGCCGATCTATCGATAGAACGGATTTGGCGAGTTCGCTGCGAGAATACAAGATTCAGTTCCTGGAAGTATTGCGATGTTGCACGACTATTACTCCAGACTAAAAATAATGTACCGAGGGGCGGAGCGAAAAGGGTTGGGGTTAAGAATAAATGCTGAAAGAAAAAGAAATAGAGTAGAAGGTCGTTCCTCTTAAAAATGAAAGAGAAGGTGTGCTGGGGAAGACGGGGAGGTGCGAGAAAATCTAAACGAAGACTGTGATATGGACGAATTTTGAGCAGTAAAATAATACGAGAATGAAGGGAAAGTTACATGGACGAAATGAAAGTAAAAAGAGATAATGAGACACGATGCTGAAAATCTAGGTGGAAAAGTAAAATAACTAGTGGGAATAGCAATGAAAGGATAGTGTAATTGAAAAGCGTGGGATGGTGCATTTAAGAATTTAAGAATTGTAGGAGGGTTTGAATGAGAGAGAAGAAATAGATAATGCAGGAGACGAATGGGAAGGTTCGTCGGAATTGAAGTTGGCTTAGATCCAATCGCATTATGCCTGGCCTTAATAAATATTTCACTTAACAGGGGATGAATGAGAAATCATCTCAACGTTGAAGGACATAAGCCGCTATTCGGAGCGAAACTTTCGTTTCGTGAAACGATTTGCGGGACTTAATCGCATTACTCAATTTACTTTTAAATTCTTCTGTATTTTTCGTGTAGAATTCTCCCTCTCCTAATTGGAGTGATAAAATAGTAACGTGGTGGAGATTATCCTGTCTCTTTTTCCTGATGCCTAAGTCGTAATTTGTTTACTTTTCATCGTGTATTCTTTGGGATTAAAGGCGAGTGATGATTCGTTAAATTTGAACTCATGCGAGTAATTTGAGCGCAACTCCTAAAACTGGCTGTATATAATTTTCACTGACGAGCTAGAAGCTACAATTCCTTCACATATACCAAGTAGCCCTGATTTTGCACCTCCAGGTTTCCATTTGGTTGCACAGTTCAACTTTAACGAACTACATGCTCTTTCTCGTCGCTTGAAAAACATGTACGGTCAACTGAGTTAAGAAGGATAACTCAATTGAAGGGATAAGGAAACTTTGCACGCTAAGGTTCGCTCCTAGGATAATCCCTAAGGGAAAACGGATGTGAAAAATGTCTAACAACAAAGGAGTTGCAACCCTAATCCTACACTTGCTGGGCTGCTGCTCTAAGCAACTGAGCTCTCTTGCTAGAATACGCCAGTCTCGGTGAAGTAGTGGTTAGCGCACTAGTCTTGCAACGCTGAGGTCCCAGGTTCAAATCCTGCTTAGGGCATAGTTGTATGTGAGTGTTAAAAAAAGTAGTTTATTGCAAGAATGGTCATTATTGACTAAAATACGCCCAAAAATCAAGAAGAGTAAGTTATTATTGTTATTATTATTATTGTTGATATTACTATTATTATTACATTGTAGGAAAGGCTGAGTGGTTTGTTTGACTAATGCCAATCTCGACACCCAATTATTCTATGAAGCATAAGTAAGGGAAAAATGCGCTTTTAGGTTACATTGCGGTTTGAAACAACTATATGGTTGATTTAATGCCTTTATCGGTGATTCGATCATTTTTTATAAAATTTATGATTATAAAATTGTAAGAGTGGATCCATAAGCAAACAGTCACCTGAAGTGGAGATTGTTGTTATTAGAGCTCAAACATAAAACAAGAGGAAATGCTTGCAGAGCTTCCCTAGTGGTTTTAATACATGAAGACAAATCTCTCCCACGAACATACTTTCTCTCATTTTCTCTATTTCCCTTAAATACAATCTTTCATTTCCCTATAACAATGAAATAATTTACGATAAGTTCGTATAATACCATGACAAACAATTGAAAGGTTCCATGAAATGATTTTCAGAACGCTATTCGTAAGCGGGTAGTAAACTTTGGTGAGAGCTTTTGAGATAGACTCGTTGATCACGTGTGAGTGGTGAATGAGATTGAATTAATGGCATCGATGCATTGTATAAGGAATTGAGACCCGAAAATTCAGGTTAGCAATGGGAAAAAGTGGAGTAGAAACAGATCACGCCGTGGGTATTGCTGGTTGCGTAACTTCCAGGCGAAGTCAATGGAAAACAATCAGATCTTCGGTGGCGCCCCTAGTTCCAGGATCAGGCGCCATTTTTACCTCAGAATTTTAATGCTCCCTAGAGAGAAAGTAGGAAGGGGGAAATGGACCCCACCATCCCCTTTTCGGTCGACGAACCCAAAAAAGCGTCTCGTGTCTCTTCAATACCCTTCTTCGTGCAAAACCATAACTCCACCGCGGCTTTCCCTCCGCCCTCACCGCAGCCTAAGCCTCTTTGCGCCCAACTTCTTTGCTCGTCTCCTTTCATTGTTTCTAGCACTCGCTAATAATCTCCAGCACGGTCTGCATATTTCCTGCACACCGTCAAGCCATACGTTAGCATCGTAACAAATCCATATCCGGATAGCTCACGCACCGACGAGTTTCGAAAATTCCCTTCGATGACTATTCCCTTGCACGCGCACCTAAGTCCTTAATGCACTGCTGACCCTTACAGATGGACACCCCATTTTAAAATTCTCCGCAAGCCGCGCTCCCCACGCTTTTGAAGCACTGCACACCCGCGGCTAGTTAAAAATGCTCGGTACACCGCATGCATTCTGCATCCCCCTGAAAGACCGAAGCCATTTTTTCAAAGCTGACCATTGGTTCGCCCCAACCGAACCAGCAGCAGTTCCCCAAACCGAAAGAAAGACAAATCCTCGGAGGCTTTTTACTGCTGCGATCAATAGGCAGGTATGGGTCGCGTGCAAGGAAGTTTAAGCTCGACTTCGCTACGCGCGCCCTCTGCTAATCTCCTTCCAAAGTAGACTTATTCCTCGTCTTTCATGCAAGCGGTCGCCCCTCCACGAACAAAATCTCGCGCTTCGGTAAAAAATATAAATCGCCTCCCCTTCCGAAGTTGCCGTTACGCTGGCCGCTTTTCAGCTTTTTCCTTTTTCCCAAAGCTCTTCGCCCTCTTTTTCTCTAAAGCTTCGTTCCTTATGCAATTAATGATCATAGAAATGCCTACGTTTTATTTAATACTAAACATTAAAAACTGGAAACAAATGAACATTTCCTGATACATTAAATTTTGGCATACAAGAAAAGATTCTTAATGGATTGCCATCACTTGAATAGCGCACGAATTTCAAAGTAAATAAGAAGAATTTTGGAAAATGAGCTGAGTAACATGTAGTATGTATTGATGATTGCGCGTGAGTGTGCAAAAGTATAAGTACAATGAAAACAATATAATTAAATTATCCGAATTCATTTTCACTTTTCGATAGTTACTACTCTTTAAATCCATGAATTTGTTTTCTTTCATTGAGTGTGAACGGAAAATATTTTGTTAATAAAACAATTAAAGATCTATTTATGTATAAAGCTACTTAAAATTTCAAACTTTGGTTTCAAAACACGAAGTATCTAATTAATATAACATCAAACAAGGTTCTACACGATTAAAAAGCAATTTTAAATCTGTATAATTATAGAGATCCCTTGTCGTAATATTTTTCGATCCTGCATATGTTAGAATGAATGGCTCATTTTTAGGCATGCGAAATTTCTATAACAACTTGATTTGTAGTAACTTTTTAGCTACACTATATTTTTATCTGTTATTCAATACTATAAGTAAGTAAAGTAATCTAAATATATTTGGCTGAACTCCATCATAGAATATAACTTATTGCACCAAAAATGTCGAAATGTATTGTAGACACTGCGCTATTTTCAGGTGCATATTAAATCGTAGGTTGAGTAATAATCAAAATAAACATCATTGTGGTGTCAAGTTAAGAAAACCGTATACACAAATAGGTAAAAATAGCCCTGTGCCTTTAACATGTATGCATGCCATCGCAAAAAGTTTTAACTGCAATGCACCTTAGGATGTTAATACGCCAAAACCGGTCGTGTTTTTAAGATCTATGAGTTAGCAGAGGTCTTTTTATTTCTAATGTCCATACAATCTTGGTGCATTAAATTATTCTTTACATCATTCCGTATTGTATTCGGGATTCTAAGGAAGGTTTAGTAGGTCATTCTTTGCTAACTTCCCTTCAAGAATCCTCGCTGGTATTGCGTCGATTCCCTCGCCTTTATCTCCTCCACTTAGTCCGGTTATCCTCTTCTTCCGCGGAGTTCGTAATTTCCAAGCCGTAAAAGGAGAACCTTTGAAGAGGTGGTCTAGTAAAAAGCGGAAACGAGATCGCTCTATTCAATTCCAGTTTTTTGTAAAACCCTATTTGCCCGAAAATTTCGCCGTAAGAGGAGTGGTTAGTATGCATTACTTCGTTGGAATAACGAGGTTATCAAATTAATTTCCATATTCATCGACGAGTTTTTAACTTCCGCATAAATATTAGGGCCGCTGAAATGTTTTCAAGTCCCTTCCCGGAGTTCTTCGTGTGTGTATTATATTTTGGAAGGAATATAGAGCAGCCAGGGAATGGGGATTGGGTTCTTTCATGAAGGAAAGGTAATGTGTGAGTTGGATTTAGTGGAAGTTGACGGTGTAACTAGAAAGATAAGCATGGGAGAGATGTGTTTATTTAATGGTCTCTCTTCAATCGCTTAATCTTCAATGAATATTCACCGTGTGAGGTCGAAGATATTGAGATTATTCTCGCTAGCAATCTCGGATATTTTGTTTGGCTGAGTTTGAAATAAAAAGTTTTTTTTTTTAGATTAAATCCGATCATAAATGATCGAATTAAAAGTCTTAAGCCATTGACTTTGAAGCTTCCGAAAGAAGATAGCGCAGTGTTACTATTAAAATTTTATAAAATGATATTCTTAACTCGATTATTGTACATTTATTAATTATGTTTTCTTTTCTTTCCAGGTGAGCAATTAATGTGATTCCATCGGACAACTATGAATGTTTCACTCACGGTAAATATAGTAAAATTTCCTTGCTATAGTGATGATAAAATTGTTAATTTATTTCTGCAGGATGCAGAATGTCGTTATTTTTATTATTTATACTATAGTTAATGAATTCGAAAATGTTACCATCCCACAATATAAATTTGCTTGAATTTATATTGTAATTTATTTTCACACACATAATTCAGGCCCTCTTTTTTATAAAAGCTGTATCTCTCCATAGAGTAAGGATATAATTACGTAAGGAGTCCTTACTCTATGATCTCTCTTTTTTTGTTTTGCGTGTCCTTCTCAACTTTGAAAATCTCTATTTATCCTTAATATTACGTAATCTGAGCAACTTTTGTGCAAGACATACACATTTACAAGCGTAAATTATTAATATGATATTACATAAAAAACAAATTAATTGATGCATCTGCTAAAGATGTAGACATTTGACATCTCTAAAATCTTTCCTCGATATTCACCTCCGAGCAAATATCGATTTCCTGGTTTCAAATCGGCTATTTCCACAACTCTTCCATTACCTTTCTCTTCCTCTTTTCTCTGTTCCCTAATCGTCCGACCCACTGGCTGAATCCCGCAGCTGATCCAACCCCTGCCATAAATCACCAACTCTTGATTTTATAAAGATCCCAATATCAGCCTCAAGACATTGCACTTAAATCCCTCTCCATTCCTCCAAGAATCCAATCTCTCCATTCTCAACACATCCTGCAGACCTAGCGATCCGCAACCCACTGCTAAAAACCTCCCTTTTCTATGCCCCAAATCACGTCGATCGTAACACGCCCACGGAGGAACCTCTCTCCCTGTTCCTCGACCTTTTGACCCACACTTCGCTTCTCCTCATCTCCGATACCGTAAACTCCCCGAAAACTCTCATATCGGAAGACATCGGTATATCCGTTATTCTAAGAGCACTTATCTCTCCATGCGAAAGAGGCTTTCACGATGTTAGGTTAATTTTATCCGTCTGCTTGGACTTTGTAGTTGGCGGCCAATTTCAGTTTTTGTTGCTCCCACCCGCCTTTTGTCTCGTCGCCCCATTTTCACAAGACGAACCCATTCTTCGACCATTTTATCGGAACATCTCTTTTGGTTTGTGTGTTAATGTTCGGTGTACCGTAAACACTAACTGATCGTTCCCTTGTTCATTTCTTAGTGGCTGAATATTGCCCGACACTGTGTATTCGTCTTCGATTTTCATTATAATCCGACAAAGGAAACTAATCCGGCCATTTTCAAGCGGGAATGCGAATTGAGGTATATTTCAATTTCAGCCGCGTAAACCTATGTCATCTTAGAGGCATACATGCTGAAATTTACTGAGTTATTAATAACAACGATGAAAAATAAATTTGGGGTGGTTCAGTGACTTATGGTAACCTTACTTTATTGTAGTGACTTATGAGAACTGTTGACTCCCATCTCTTAAGTACCTTCTTAGCCAATTATTAACAGAAAACAAACATCAGATCTTATAAATAGCGTACAGGAAACAATCTGTTTGCATATCATCTCTCCATAAAAGGTTATTTCTTGAAACTATATGTATATACTGGAAGAACCTTCTGCATTACGTAGTTCAACCAGTTTACATACAGAGAGGATAATAAACTGCTGTTATTTTTCCCAGTTTTAGAGGAAAAAAAACACTACACAGTTTTTGCAGTTACATGTAACAGGCTCTGACTGGTTGACCTTAATTATGAGGTGCAAAGACGGTTACCAAAAAGAAATTAAAAATATAAAATTCCTATCGGACCGGTTCAAGGCGTTTTTCTTAAGTGGCATAAATTTGCATGGGAATTAACGGCGTTTTTGGTGTCAATTCCGCGTAAAATCAAAATTTGAGATAGAATTTCTCCCACCAATTTGAAAAATATTGTGGAAATACTGTTGCTAGCTATATTAATTGATTTTATTGGCCTTTTCTACTTGCTTAAACCCGTAAGAAATAAAACAATAATAAATGTAATCAATTTCTAATCCTAAGGTTATTACTTTCCTATGATAACAATTTAATATGTAGTAAAGTAGTGTATGTAATAGTAGTATTTAGAGATAAAATACTTAGTAATTTACATAGTTAAACAAATATATCTAATGCTACAATTGTTTCTACTAAAGCTACTTCAGTAATTCACTAATATAGCAATTAGTTGCGTCTAAGATTTAATATCCGCAAAACCGTTATTAAAACTAGTAGTTATTATTAAATATATATTTTGTGAAAACGACAAATTTATCTTTTCTGTAAATTCTTAGCGCTCAAACAAATTATCAGCGGTGTTTCTTAATTTCCTCGTCTCTCATCGGATATATTTTGTCGGATTCGTAATGCCAATAACACATTCTGGAATGCCAGAAACAGAGAACATCTATCCAATTAAATTTTGTCTTACTTCTCATAAAATAATTTTTTTGGTTCTTTTTCCTTACAGCCTTCGTAATATGATTACGAAATATTGAAGATGTTTTCTGCAAAATTGGATGACATTAGGCTGAACTCAACAAGTTAATAAATCCACCATCATATTCTTCACTATTTTTGACAGAATTTGAATTCCTGACTGTAATACGCCCTCAGAGAATAGAGCATTAAAGATCAAATCTCAGTAAAAATGACAATTCCAATCATAGGTCACACAACTCTGATTAAGGAAATTGGAGATTTCGAATGGATTTAGAAACACTAGAAATATGCATTTTATGATTTTAAAACAGTTCGAGGTATCTATAAGTTGATTGAATTTAGTGAATAAAATAAGTATATCATTTCTTTTCAAATTACAAGCCAATTCATTTGGAATGAATTCAACGAAGTTTGTACGTAGGTATACAAATAACTTATTTTTAAATATTTTATTTTAAATATTTCCTAGTGATTGAAATAAATTATATTTTACTATTGCAACTATTTTATTAATCTTGTAGACATATACACATAATAGACTTCTTTTTCAATTTATTGGAAATTTATAACAAAATCCCAAAAAACATTTTTCCAAGCTCCAATCTTGAATAATTGCTTGTAGACCCCAAAACTCAACATAGTCTCAAACTCATAAAACATAGTAAAGGTAATTGATTAGATAAGAAAGGTTATCAACGGAAAGGTTAATTACCAACTAAATTTCTTCTTGGATTTAATCATCCATGTATCTTAACTTCTTTCTCCTAAAAGACAGATTTCATTTGCCTTATGGCTTTGCAAATTTAACCCAAACAACTGTAACGTAATTTCTATCAACTAAATGAATCTCATCAATCTCTTGCGACGTCCAAATTTTACTTTCATTCAACTTATAATTATACGATCGCTTCTTACACTCACTCACTGATGTGGAAATCGCAACCCTTCAACTCTCATCCCATCGCCGCCACTCTTATTCCCTGGAATAGTTTCCCCTCTGACCGGTTCCTCTTTCCCATAGGGCAACTTTAAAACAGACCAACTTTGGACTTATTTCCTTTCCAATCTCGTCTAATCTCTTAACCCTACTCTGCCTTTAAACTCCTAGCATCCGACCTCCCTTTTCTATGCTTCCCTGACCATCCGAATCTGTCTCCGCCGGCCCATTGCCCTCCGCTGGTCCATTGCCACCTCTAGCCGTTGTCCGCTCTCCGTCGACCGTGAAATGGAGAGCGGCTCTCCGGAATGCGGCGGCTTCGCAGGAGGTCTTGGAAGTGAAAGAAAGGAAGTTGACAGATGAAACGTGGATCAAAGAATAAGGGAAGCGGACGTTGAAAAGGGTTTTTGTGGATAGAGCCGGAAAGCATTTTAAAAGGGGTTGGGATGAAAGGGGACAAAAAATTGAGGGTCGCGATGGAAGAAATCGAGCATACCGCAACGATCGGAAAATACTTGGGCAAAAAGGTTAAGTTTCCACGGGTTTTTCTCTTTTTCCTTTCATCGTGGGAACCGGGCTCGAATTAAACATTCCTCAACCACCGACATTATTATTTCAGATGATTCTGCGCGTGTATTCTAAGAATTCTTTGTTCGGCGGAAACAAAAGACTGCACTGGAATACCGTAATTATTTTACGAAAATCATTGTGTTCAATTTTCATAATCAAGAGGTCTTTTTTATCTATCTTGTAAATAGAGCTTAAGAGTTTAAATTGCATGAGAGGCATTTTAATAACTGAGAATGAAATTTTTAACTGAGTTCGTTTGATTTACAAAAATCCTCGGTAAAATGATAATTTGCAGCCGTTGCAAGATTGGACTTCAGGGCTAATTTATCGATAATAGAGTACTTTCACACTGTTTAATGTTATGAATTTGCGTAAAAAGTTTCTTACTCGGACTTTAGAGTGGACCATGGTACGATTTTCACTCAAATTTTATTAAATGAATGGGGAAGATGAAACAATCATTAAAACCAGGTAGTAGCCCTCTAGAAACCATAAAAATCTTAAATTTTCTTCCTCGATAAATGTTATGAGAAATTTGCATAAAAGAATCACATTGATTGACTTTTCAGTAAATAACATGACAATATTTTGGAAAGCTGCAAGTCGCCAAGAAAGAAGAGCAAAAGCCAAATACTGATTCTGCTTAACGCGTTCGAATTGCCATGGTTTCGCTCGAAATATTATCATGATTTCTTAGATATTTAAACTCGATGGTGTAGTCGGCTGGATTAAAAGAGCTTCGGATCCTTTTGAAACCATTCAACACTATTATCATTGGTAAATAATGAGTCTTTGTGTTACATTCGAGTGACTGATCTTATCTGTCAGATAACAACTTCCTGTTTTGCAATGTACTGATGTGCAATATTTGGAATGCGCAAGGTTTGGGAGGATTCGCGAATTTATTTACGATATCTTGGAAATTATATTGTACCTCCGATGGTTCGCATGCCCTAAATCGCACCTTCTCCGGATATCTACACGAGATAAGGTGTTTCTAGGTCTGCAGGTTTGAAGGAAATCCACCATTCAATTAAATTTACGACGCAACGGCATGATGTAACTCTCCTTATATGTTTCCTTTGATATCATCCAAAAGAATGTACTATAAATGTAATAATATGATTTCGTATAGGAAACGTGGAAACCTTTTCTAAATATTTTCCTCGGTATAACGGTAAGTTACCCAATGCTACAGGTATTATAGGATCTGTAAAAATTTTGGAAATTCTCATTAAATGGGTTG
Organism: Sympetrum striolatum; assembly: GCA_947579665.1. Taxonomy (NCBI): domain Eukaryota; kingdom Metazoa; phylum Arthropoda; class Insecta; order Odonata; family Libellulidae; genus Sympetrum; species Sympetrum striolatum. The sequence continues at coordinate 96,192,493 of OX388341.1, read as the reverse complement.
CGGACAGGATGGGTGATAAAATGTGCTAGATCCGACTGGGGACACGCAATCGTGCTCTGAATGTGGAATTTTCAAGCTCATAATGCCTCGTTTAAAAGCTTAAAAGCCCAATATCATTCCGAAAACTTTCCCTCTAAGCCCAAGATCTGAAAACCCTAAAAACTTCAGTCCAGTAAAAAGCACTAAAGCTAAGCACCAAAAGTATTCAACGTCGGTGGTCGGCGTCCTCCCGCTAACCCTTGCTTCGTGCCTCAGAAACTAATTCATTAATCGCCCCCCTTTTTAAATGCGGGGAAGACTCGCGTTTTTTCCCACGCTTTCACGTCGGCTACTCCGCAGTTTACCGCACGGAGCCGCGCATAATTCAAGCTAATTCGACCCGTACAAATCCCATTGTGACGTTTATGACTCTAATTACGCTCCAACATTTTCAAACGTTATCTCTCCCGGCTCGCGAAATGAGTCCAGGTGTTCTGGGAGTCATTTCCGAAAGGCAGATCAAAACCAAGTCCGAAATTCGTGCTAAAGCGAAACCCCCGGAATTATTCACTCCCAGAAAAACCGCTTCATAACCCGTTCCGCAGAAGTTCGTTAATCCCTTCCTCATAAAGTCCGCGGGAAAAAACGCGGCAAAAAGACGAAAACCTTTTAACGCCTCTCTTTTTCCAAAAGAGAAGTCGGATCGACTTTCTTAACCGCGCGGTGGTTTTATGAATAAGTTTCAAAAAACGGTACGGACGGAAAATGCATGAGAAGCGGGCTGCGAATCGGGTAGCGTTTTTCGCGTGGGTGAAAAGGCCGGAGGTACTTTATTTATACACGCGTGCGTTGTGGTAAAAGCGGGCTCGACTTGCAGAATAAGAGGCCGTTGGGGAGGGGTAAAGAGTCCGCAAAAGTGTGGTTTTCTTGGTAGACGGCAAAAGACATCCAGAGAGGCTTTCTGGCTTCTCCAACAGCGTGAACGGGGAGGAGGAAGTTAAAAATGAAGGGGAGAGATTTTTAAGCGTTTACTCCTTCCTGCCTCTTTTTCATGTCTTTCCCAGTGCCTCAATTTATTCTGTTTCTGTTTCCACTTCCTGCATTCTCTTCCTTCACTACCTCCTTTGTTTTTTCCTATTTCTCGACTCTTTTTCCCATCAGTCTTTTCCCCACATTCTCATGAATAGTGAAAAAATTTATGAAGTAGCAGTGAACTTTTTACCGAAGTAATAACGCTTTTGTTTTGGAAATATTTCCCTCATGTTATTTTTACGTTCGTGGAACGGAGGAGGTGTTAATGAATCACTGCAGCGCTTCCTATTTACGACATTTATGATTTTCTACCTTTTCATCACACATGCATTATTCAAAATCTAATCGTTTAATATAGTTTACGGCCTTCTCTGCTGATTAGTTGTTTCCGTTAAGTTTTCACGCAGTAATATTTTATGTAAATTTCAGGAAGGAACTGAATGAACCGGACCTATTGGGAGTAAATTTTCTTTACGAGGAACCGACCTCTGTCGGCCTGAATAAGTGTATTTTGACATCTCTTGAGATCCTTCTCTGTTTAAATCGCAAAGAATTATGATATGATTCACCATTCAAACGGGTTGTACTCGTTCCATCCTTATCTGATGTTTATGTATAAAATGGTAAATCCTCTTTAAAGTACTTGAACATTTGCTATCTGCACCTTTGCTTTATTCATGAGTTCGTTATGGCTACTTACCGCTAGCGTAGTGATATATCGGTGTATCTTTTTCCCATAACAGTTCGTTTTAGTCTTATGTTCAATATAAAAATTTATTTTGTTGCGAAATCAGTTCCAACTATAAAGTATATCGTCACGGAAAGGTGTTTGTGATGATATATAAAAATATATAAAAATTTAATACGCTCGAAAAATTTGTTGAACACTAATAGTTTACTTACGTTATAACGGTAGAAAGATTTTGCTTAAACATTTTCTCTACTTGTTTTGCGCTTGGAGGAATTGCTTTGAGAAAACCTGCATATTTTCATTAATTTCAACCACTATTGTGCTAAGGATTTAGTTTTATTTTAAAATTTTATCGAATTATCAGTAAGAGACCAAACACCTAATTTAACTCCATTTTGACGTACAATATATATAATGTTGTTGTTCATAATTACTGTTTTATGCATGAAAACAAAATAATGAGGGGAAAGAATACGTCCTATTTGAATACTGCATTATTAGTATGCTCACGCTCCGTCCTCTCTATTATTTCTTCCCGTCCTTTTCTTACAGCCTGCATCCTCCCCTCCTTTGCCTACCTCTGCATCTCCTCTCTCCCTTCTTTCTCCCCTCAGATCTTTCGAACGCCGAGGCAGTCGAAGTGAAACGTCAAAAACAGAACCGCAAGGGGGTGGCCGAGACTTCAGAATTCAATTACTCCGGTTGCTCATTTGCTCATTAATTAAAGCGGGTGGAGTGATGGATGCGGAGAGTGTAAGAGATTCGAGGAGGGAATCGACCCCAAGTGCTGGAGCTTTGGCGCTTCGAGTGTCGTGGGCGACCGCTGGGTAGTTTGCAGCCGTTAAAGAGGAGTTCTTGTTGAGGAGGAAAAAGAGATTGGAAAGAGACCCCCCCCCATGCATCTCGGAAACCAAAGGAATTTACCTCCCTTATCATCCCGTATTTAACAATAGCCCCATACAAAATGTACGAGGCAGAAATTCGAGAGCACGGATTACTACCGTTGTAATTCAATCGAGTTAGGGTGCGGGTTTAGGGAAGGCGCGGGGATGCACGTTGCAGTCTTTGATCCCGGTTTTCCGCGGACTGGATCGGCGGAGAGAGGGTCGCCCCCAACAGGGGAAGGAGGAAATATATGGGGGAAGGGTGGATGCGAAGGTAGTGAACTGTTTTGCGCGGAAAGGTTTTTCATGCGTAGGAGTTACGACATGGTGCAGAAGGAAGAGCGCACAGATGTGTTCCCACTGGAGAGCGGTTGAAGGGTTATGGTCATAAAGAGTCGCCCTCTGGAATTTCGTCGCGAATGTTTGGGAGTTTGTTGGATGCGGCCGAAACCCGTATCTTGGAAATGAGAAATTCTGTTTCCTATTGCATTGTGATGTTTATTTCGTTCGATATCCGTTCCTTTCCTTTAGTGCTTGCCTTATGCTCGCCGATGGCGTGACGTTTTCGAAGTACTCGCCTTTTCCTTCGTGTTTGTACCTCCAAGTATTGGGTTATAGTCTAATACGTTGCTCTGCTATTCTTCTTGTTTTGCATGACCTACTTTACCGAGTTCCTTCATCAGGAAGGATTAAGTTCTTCGCCGTTTTAACGTACCGGCCGTCAGTGGTCATCGAATAAACTTTGTTGAATGTGACGGTCTCGAGTTCTATTTTCAAGGCGAGGAAATTCGCTGGTAAATCTGATTATTTCATATGTCCCTACCTTGCTTGCAGTCTTAATGCTGGATTTCGAAAATTTAGCTCAACTGAATTGAAATGCGTTGTAGCCGCCTTTAGATTTTACTAGACCGTGAATCACAAAGTCATATTTTGACTCAATGCAATTAATGAGTTACATTGGTGAAGCAGTGAGAAAATAGAATAAGGCTCTTCAGGGGTTAATATTTCATTCATGAATGATGTGATGTTGATTAATTCATTCATTGAATTCAACTCAGATTCACCCATTTTGAGATTTCATCTCATTTCTTACATATTCTGATTGTCAACAAAGGTTATCTATCTAAGAAAGTGGTTCAAGAAGACGTGCTAATAATCTTTTTTAATAAAACAGAACTGAGATGATTGTTAGATATACATTTAAAGCGAATTTCCACAGATATTTGGCTCACAAGATCACTGTCAGATCAGGTATATATTATTGTTATTATGGCAGTCACGTCGTATATTTTCAGTTCTATTTTTTTTTCTTTATCTACATGTATATATAAAGAGAATAAGTTTTTATTGGATCGATTCCGTAACTTTGAAGCGTAAGTAATAGTGTTATTATTTATTGGGCGATAAATTAATGTGTGAAAATAAGACTTCCTAATATCGTCATAGCTACTACCAGCCAAGAGCCTGGTTAGCGACTTGTACATATTTTAAATGTCAACTTGATGATGAGGATCTTTAGCCGCTAGAATTTTCCACCTCGAGCAACTGTCGTGTGAGGGAAAAGATGACATGTCTCGCAGTCATCGTGGGTACCCATTTTATGTTTGTCCTACGCACCCAATCTCACCACTGCATCCGGTGCGACCCACGCCTCACCAACACCTCTATTTGTGGACCTTCGTTCGCACTCGCTCTTCCCTCTATAACGCTATTAACACCGTCACTTTTCTCGCCGCAAACTCCCGCCATCTACTTAACCTTTCCTTTTATAAAACACCTTCTCTCCACCAATTTCTTATCCTCACCCTCTTATTTCGCCTTATTTATTAATGTTCATCTTTCCCTTGACAGTAATTAACGACTGTTTATACCGAAGAGCGTAAAATGTTTACTCCACTAGAAAGCTCATTTCAGCTGTAAAAGCAGATGTCGCCAGTGATTACACCGATCGCTCAACTCCCCATAAAGGTAGCTTGTTTTTTAGATTGGAAGCTTACTGAGGAAATTACGTATGTATGTAACGTTCGAATTGCAGCACTTCGATATCTGCATTACTTAACTTGAAAGTTTTATTATTTTTATTTTGTTAATATTTATGTAACTCCCCGTATTTGAGAGGCATGCAAATTTTTCCAGTCATTAAAACACTTGGAAAATTTCAGTTTTCAGGTAAAAATAACGTGTCGTTCGTGCAGTTCTGTCCTTATAGAGATATCGCTCTTTTGGTGGCTATGATTAATGTGTCGCCAGTAAAGGTACCCGTGCAAACATTGTAGTAACCGTGTCCCACAACCTTTCTTATAAGGCGCTCTCTTCTTTTTATCATTGGATGTTTACGAGACCAAGCTCTAACGTCCAAAGTTGAATGCCCTTACCTCTACTTGGTCTTACGCTTTCTTCCATATCTTGTTGCTGCAGTTAACATAAGTTCAGCATTTTTTTCTTAAATTGTTGTGCCTTTATATATTTACTTTTTGCATTATCTCGTGTGTTATCAAAGTATTATAGTAGGTTTGTTATTAATTTTAAATGGGAAAGGATTAATTGGATACATTTCCTTAATTGGTAGAATTATTTTTCATATTATCTAGAGCACATTCTTGTTTTATAACTCAAAATTGTTTGCTTTAAATTGAATTACGTTTCCGTGTCATATTTCTCGTTATTCTTAATTTAATTAAGGTCAAATGTGAGAATTAGCTACAAATTCTCACCCTTTAAAACTTTCACCAGGCAGCGTGGTCTTTCTCACTTTTCTCCTCCCACGCTTTCCATTTCCTCTCTTCCATTATCGCGTCTCCGTGTATTTCTCTCTTCATTTGCCTTATTTATTCCTCTCATCTCTTTCTCATTCCTTCACTTCCCTATGCAACACACTTTCCCTCTCATCGTCCCGCTAATTCCCCTCCTTCATCATATCTCTTACAAATTCGCCCCTTCCCTTAATCTTTCGCGTCGCAGAGACCGAGTCAAAGACTGCTGATCTCTCTCCACTGCGAGTGAGATTCATTTAAGCGCGATTGCCGTCTGAAACTAAATTAGAGCGCATTGAAAAGAGAGCTAAGGGTGTAGAGGAACCAACTAAGTGAATGGCGTGTTAACCAGTCCAGGCCTCGCTATGTTCCTATGGCGACGGTGTGTGTTTTTATTTCGCGTGTGACTCCGAATCGTCGAACCGGACTCGCAGGTGCGCCGTTTTTAAAGAAATTAAAAACATATAAACTGGGATCTTTGATCCAACCTGCCAGACGTACACACAGACCTATAATTAGTGGTAGATTTAGCTGGTTTTCGGTTTCGTTAAGAGGTGAGAGAGCGGGCTATTAACGCTGTCTGTACTGCCAATCCTCCAGGTGACCTGCATGTACTGCTTCACTTACGTCTATTATAAATGTGTTGATGACATGTTTAAATCTCATCTAAGTTAAAACGATTGTTATGATGTTATAACTACCTGTCCTTGTTTTTAGTGATTTCTTAAAAGGATTTGAGAATAATAACTTAACGTAATGACTATGATATATCTATATTTAATGCATTGCTTTAGGATTTTTTATTTTAAAATATGCTGAATTGGATGGTTTAATTTATGGGTTGATTTTTTATTATTTAATTTAGGAAACTTTATAATACGATTAGTGTATATACAAATAGCTTTAATCCTGCAAAACCAATATGGAATGAGGATTGCATTTTCTTTGCTTAGAAATAAAGAACAACATACAAAACAACTGTCAACGCAGAAGTAAAAGCTTACTTTATTTCTACTATAAATATCAGCATGTTATAGTACTAGAATTATTCTTAGCTCTATTAGATCAAGGTCCATGAATTGGACGAAATTAAATATCAAATATAAATACTAATATTTTTCAAAATTTTATACCTGAAACCGCTCAATTGGATTTATTAATCACCATCTAACGTCGCATGGAAACAAAGGAAAATGAATTAAATGAAAGCCAATCTCAGGAAATTTACTATCAGGGTTTCCTTAAGTTCATGCAGTGACAGAATTATAAAATTCCGTGAATTATATAGAAGAAAAATAAAAAGTAAAACATTTTCGTCTTCCTCTGAAGTTCCTCAAATATGCTGAGATTACCCAATGGAGTAGAAAACAATAGTACAGTCATCTTCTCGTTGAGGATGCTTCTTTCGATTTAAATCTAATTTCTGAAGAGGAAAATGAGTGGCCAATCCCTAAACGTAATTCACGGAAATTCTCAAAACGAATCGTTAGATTATTCTTCCCCAGCAGCGTGCATCCATGTTATCCTCGAAGAATATCCCACCGCTTTTTCTCTTTTCATACGGCAGAATCCGAGGTATTTATTAGCCTCTAGGAAAAAAGTCTCCTTCCATTCCATTCTCTCTTCGACTTCCCCGTTTCAGTCTTATTGGAATTCCGATTCCTAAGGATCTTAATGAACTTCCCTTCAGAAGAGCCTTTTCCTGAAGAGCACCTGTTTTGGAAAATAACCTCGTTCGTACCAATTTCCGAATACCTCGGAGGAAAACTTATTTTATTGGGCATTGATGATGCTAGCTAAATGCCTCATCGAAAAATATCTGCCTAATTCACTATAAAGTGTACTTTAATAACTGAAAGACATTCCAATCCACTTCTTTCCCATTTGGAAGGACTAATCTTGAAGACTACAGCGCATGAAAGACTAGAGTGCATGAAATACGAAAAAGAAACAGTTTTATTAAATTAAGAATCTTTTTTTTTATCTCATACATACCAGGAATTTCTTTTTAAACGCCATGTTACCTTTAAGAGGATTAATTTTTTAATTACTCTGTATGTTTGAGTTTTCTTGATGTATACATCTCTGAATTGTAGCGGCTTTAAAATCGCAAGATTTGTACTAATTTTTGTGGCAATTACTGCGTCACTAAAAGTGTCTTCAATTTTTGGAAGGGATTGGCCGTTTGTAGAAATTGCGCAGTTTATTTCTTTTTTTTTCAAAGAAATTTATAAATCGCGGGAGGGTGGCGCCCATTCTCCCCCCCCCCTTGCCTCTAGAATGCAAATCGGTCGCTATGTAAATTAAAAACAGAAAAATAAACGGTAAAAGAATCACTACCAAGCTCTCCCACACTTCCTCTACTATTTCGTTCGTTTCCCTTATTTTTTGGTTCGAACTATTTTATTTCGCTCCTTCCTCAGTAGGTCGCGTGCGTGTCGGTGGCCTCATCGAGTTTGCTTGGAACGAGAAAAGTCGTTCCTTTTTTTAAGAGGGGTTAATATTTATTGTGTCCCTCGCTGCCTGTTTCTGGCAAGGCCTATGCGTGACTATCCACGTTCATTTACAAGTGTCACATCTGCTCTTGTGCGTATATTTCAAAGTCTAATCCCGACTTGGTAACCGGTTAGTGCAAATGGAGCCACGAAGAAGGTCGTAAAGTTATGTTTTGGGATGATTCGTGCAGAAAGAGATGCATATAAAATAATGTTCTGCGTTTTGAGGAAAGCATTCAGCTATCTGTCTGCGCTCGTTTAGCGGATTATGGCTGAGTACTTACTTTAATGAGAATCAATAAATCAAGGATGGTGCATGTGCGACGTTTGGATTCATATTTTATAAACCTTGCTGGCGCTATAAGGTTCATTTGATGCTGCAGCGTTGCTTGCGCTTCTGAGCAGTATATCATCTGCGAAGAGTTATTTTATTTTTCTGTTTCCTCTTTCGCAATATAATTATGCGAGTGCTTGGTATCGTTCCCATTATTTTCCCTCTCTGATAAATGGACTATTTTTCATTGCGCCTACTCTTCTTGAATTTCCAGCAACACAATTTAGTTTCTTCTTCTATCGCAATACTTATCGCGTTGAAAATCTCGATGTTAATGTGGTAACCTTCTTCATTTTTTAGAAACGTAAGTATTTTCTGTTTTCCTGTCAGTCCTACATTAAATACCGTGTTCCCTAGCAACCGAAGTGATAACTCATTTCATGCGTGCAATAATAACTCATCTCATATGTGCAGTAAAATTTAAATTAAGGTCTGTAGAAGTTCAGTACAAGGCATTTCGCAATGCTCTACCAGCATCATACCACAGTGCAACACAACTAATTTCAGAAGTTTTCCATTTGTTTTAATTTTGAAATGTTTTCTCATTAACATGATTTGGCGTGGCTTTTTAACAGTGTACGTTGTGTATAAATCATGTTTGACTTAATGTTTAATACTTCATTCGGTATACCGACACGTTCGTATGACGTACATGTAATTGTATGAAGTACATGTATGGCGTACATGACGTACATGTAATTGTAAATGATGCGCGATTAGAAAATGCGTATTTATGGGGCAAATCAGAACCAAAGGAACAAAAACTAAATCGTTAGATACTATATTAATCCATAAAGGTGTAACTTAACTTTATCGCCGTCCTATCCTCATCACGGTAAGTCCCTCTTTTGTCATTAAACCGCACAATTACGGTCAGCTTTAACAGCCTAGAGCCTTCATAAGAGGTAGAGGATGATCTTCCCTAATTACTTCAAGTTTGGGCCATTATTCTCGTGGAATGACGTCTCCCCTCTCGTAGCCGCACGAATCCGCGTAAAGCGAGGCCGTGCAACTCGGAACCGATCGATGAATACAGATGCGCCTTTTTGAAGAAAAGGAGAGGCTTTTCAATGCATTTCCATCAAAGGGAATGAGGGAAGTGTGGGCGAGGGAGATATGAGTGGAATCCCTCTTGTGCCCGAATAGATTGGGAAGGAAAAAGGGAGAAAAATAGGGTTAGAAAGAGAAGGAGAAAGGAGAGGGATAAGGAGGAATCAGAGCAAGGCGCGGAAATAAGAAAGAGAGGGAGAAAACAGGAGGAAATAGAGCTTAGTTGGCGTACGTGGTGAGGATGTCAGAGATGGGATAAGAAAAGAGGGAGGAAGAGTTAATGCTTTACGACGGAGAGAGATTCTGAGGAGATGGGAGGAAAACAACGCAAGAGATGTACGCGAGAAGCAGGAAATAGTGTGACGGGAGCTAATAGAGAAAAGAGAAAGAAGGTATAGACGTAGTGATTAAGAGGTGGGGAAATTAGAGAAACTATCGTATTTGGAATTCTAAGAAAATATGTACTGATTAAGGAGGTAATCGATGGTGTTGCTTAGTGCAACATCGGGTCGCAAAATAATTCACCTTAATCATCGAATTCTTAGTTAATCTATGAAGAAACTCCCAATTTTGTAGATAAATTCAAGTAAGAATCTAATTTTTGGCTATGTATAATAGTGATTACTTCTTGTAAGTAATATTATTTTTTTTAATATCTATTTTGTACTCTTTCATTATCAGATATTATATAGCTACCTCATTTGGCTTGCTCTTAAATACTACATACGCCGTATATATTTGTAAAACACAGCTATGTATTTCTATATTTGGATTTGTTATTCTTATTAAACACATCAATGTTCGAGTTATTGCAATTCGAATAGAAATCAGAAAATCTATGATTATTTTGTCATTTTATTCTCACTCATTTTCCCAGTCTTGTCTTAAAGTCACTTGTATCTTTATAGAAAAACTCTGTCGTTAGGTTTTTCCAGAGTAACCGGTCGGAAATTCATACCTGCTAAATTTAGGATTTCTTTCTATTGAAAGGTATACGAAAACAATTATTCAAATATTTCTTTCCGAAATTCACGTAACTTATAAAATCCTTCACAATTATTCTGGATAATTACTCCCTTTACCATCACCTCCTGTAATCTCCCGGGGGATGGAAGAAATGAACAGAGAGAAAATTGGAGAGGAAGGAAATGACGCCCGAGAGGGTAAAAAAAGGAAAAGAGAAGTAAGAGAGAAAGGAAGAAGAAAATATTGCGGAATTTGTAGCGGGAAAAGAATTAGGAAGTGGGTTGAGTTAAGAGCGGAAGAAATTAAGGTGGGTGCGGGCGGGTGTGAGGGATGGCTAATGAAAGAGAGAGGCTTAAAGAAGAGGATGGACGAGGGAGAAAGAAGGCACAGCTTGAGAGAACAAACCCGACTTTATTTTTATTTCGCCTCTCCTAGGGTAGCGGAAATTTTTGGTGGTTTGATAAGCTCGCTTGGTTGAACCTCGAAAAGTTATTTTTTACGTTGACTCCGGTTATACGCCGTAAGAACAACGGAGGTGGGGGAGGGAGAAATGAAGAAGCATGGGGAAGAGGGGGAGAAATAAAGGGGGGGCTCTAAAAATTAAAAGGGAAGTTTGTTTTGCGAAATTAAATCGGACTCGGTCGGAATTCACTCCGGCGTGTTCTCAACTCGAGGCTGCTTCACCAGTTGACGACTGTATCTCTTGTTAAACTCTAATCGGCTTACTGAAAATTATCTTTCGTAGTACACGAACAAAGGGCTTCATTCACAATGATTCAGTATCGCTACCTTGAGTCTCCAGCGTCAGCTTAACGCCTTTTCCAGGTAAAATGAAGAATCTCGAAAACACCAACTCTGGTTTGGAGTGAATACCTCGAGGAATTGTATGCCTCGGTGTTTCGGTTTATTTTCACTACGAGATTGTTTAAGGTACGGTAGTTGTTTGCGGATTCGCGCTAATATGGAGTCCATGGATTTAAGGATGCGGCAATCACTGAAGTAAACTTGCTGCCGTCTTAAACCGTTTTAAACTTCATGCCCTCTGTGGAAAGCAAGTCATTTAGCACGCAACAAAAGGTAATGCCAACAAAGGATCTGCGGCGCCCAATCTTCATTGTCACTTTCGAAAGAAGAATGTTGCAAGACTTAGATTATCAAACGTGTTTCAGTAACAAAATACATTTAGATTTAAAGATGTTACAAAACTTTTACTGGTATTGCTGATCATTCACATTTTGTTTTCCAATTATTAAATTTAATTTCAATTTCATTTATATTATCTATACTAAAATCATTAATATGAAATTTACCGATAGGTTGTATGGAATATTAAAGTATCACTTATAAGAAATAGAATTTCCCGTATCTTGCATATTATTTTATTATCATTTAAAACAGAGGAAACGTATCTTATAATATAAGGGAAGGAGATGTTTCTATAACAAAAGGAATTGGCGGAATTTCAAGCCATTTAAAATGACTCGTTTTGAATAATACACCCAAAAAAGTGCTATGCTTGCATTCATTGTTTACTTATTACTTCTGTATCTAGAAAATAAAATAATTACGATTAAGTCTGTAAGTTATTTAATACAAGCTATTATACTAAATAGTTACTGACTTCAGGTTGTTTTTTTTTCGTTTTTTAAGAGTTATTTGCAGTTAAAAAACGGCCGAAATAAATAAAAATGCTAAAAATAGCCATTTCATTAGATTCAAAATGAACATTGTTCAATAGCTCGTAAGTGTCTGTTTCCTTATCTACCCTCAAACACAACTCTGAAATGTCGCCGAAAGGTTACTCTCACTCAAGAAACCGTATAAATATTAATGTTACGCTATTCAGCCGTCTGGAACATGTCTGGACAAAACAAAGGCTTCTGTGTATAAAATCGAAATCCAGCCTCCTGTACGTTCAACGACTCGCTTGAAATTTTCTTCCCCTTCAATGAAAGCTACGTTACAATTAGAAACGCTCGCCATTGCTTAAAATTGACCGTCGTATTTCCTATAGTGAATTATTTGACAGGTAAATGTTTGAGTCCCTCTGATAGGTAAAACAAAAGAAAAATTCGTTTCAATTCGAAAAATAGACCAACGAATCAATTATAAAACACATCTTCTAGTATTTAATATAAATATAGGCTTGAATACCCTTTACCAATCGCGAAAAGAAAGTTTATACAGTATTGATGTAGATATAGATTACCCTCTACTAATAATTATCTATTTATCAATTAGTTTTAATTTAAAATTAAATATCTATTGATTCTAATTTTAAATTTTAACTTCCTTAGAATTAATTTTCTTCTGTTTTCTATGGTAACAACGATAATATTTTCTACAAAATATTAATTCATGGCAACAAAAGAAGCTTCTGTCTTCTCCGTATCGTTACATGTATCAGTATTTAATAAAATAATTTTGTTATCATTCCAAATTTTTACAATGTTTATCCCAAAAATTGCCTTTTCGTTAAAGAATTAATTTTTGTGCGTATTATCTTGGTAGATTTGCATATTGATTTCATAGGTTCGAATTCTTTAAGGAAATTCCAGGAAATTTTCAGAGGAACTCAAAATTATTCATCAAAATTCCAACATTTCTTTCACGAATAATAGGTATGGTATATAATGTACTTGATTTGAAATTCATGTCGAATTAACGCAGAAGATTTTGATGGAAAGTTCTGTTTAGCAATTACATGTACATACAAAAAGGGTAAGAAAGCGAAAATAAAAGGGCAGAGGGCGAATACGACACCAGCGCCGCTTTTTGGTAAAGGTGACGAGAGAGAGAGAGAGAGAGAGAACGTAGAAAATTTAAAACAAAAACAGCCGAGAATTCCGATAGAAATTCCCCCCCCTTTAAAACATTAGGAAAAAATCTGATGTGGCCAGCACATGACTTTCTCCATATATAAGATGTAAATATTTATCTACGACGGTATTTTCAAACTCTATATTCAATCTAAACTTGGAAGATAAATGATTAATTTATATTATATTATATTTTACTTCACAAATGTGATAATAATGATAAATAATAACTTCATAATGTTTTTTCGGGATATGTTCGATGAAAAACGATGAATAGGCCTTTCACCCCAGCTCCCAGTGCGCTCACCACGTACATAATCTGCAACTTCCGGTTTATCAGTATTTCACAAATAACTCCTACACAATCAGTGGTACAGAAATATGTTTCATACAAAAGTCATAGTAAATTACATTTTCTAAAACTTTTATAAGAAATAGTATATTCCTAAATATCATATTTATGGAGATATTTTGAAAACCGGAAATGAGCTTTGAAGAATGAAGCTCGACTTCCGGTCAACCGATTTACTTCAAAATCTAATCAACTCTAACGACATCAACCAAAATACTATATATGAAATTTGGTGGTGATCCAACAAACAGTTTTTATGTTAGAGCGCCCACAAAGTACATAATCAGCTACTTCCGGTTGATCAGTATTTCACGAATAACTCCTAATCAACCGGTGATACAAAAATATGTTAAATACAAAAGTTATAGTAAAAAACATTATCTAAAACTTTTATAAGGTGTACAATATACCTATATATCATATTTATGGAGATATTTTAAAAACCGGAAATGAGCTTTGATGAATGAAACTCGACTTCCGGTTTACCGATTTACTTGAAAAACTAATCAACTCTGACAGCACACACCACAGTACTATATATGAATTTTGGTATTGATACGACTAATAGTTTTCACGTTAGAGCGCCCACTGTCACACACACACACACACACACACACACACACACACACACACACACACATACACACAGACATCATTCCGAAAATGGTCAAAACGTGTTCTAGAGACCCCAAAACATGTATTTCCGTTGAAATCTCGAAGTCGATTTTTTTCATGAAAACAATACTTTCTCTATACTTCGTATATGGAGAAAGTAAAAATCTGATGTGGCCAGCACATGACTTTCTCCATATATAAGATGTAAATATTTATCTACGACAGTATTTTCGAACTCTATTTTCAATCTAAACTCGGAAGATAAGTGATTAATTTCTTTCATATTATCTTTTACGTCACAAACATTATAGATATTTTTTTGGGACATGTTCGATGAAAAACGATGAGGTGGCCTTTAGCCCCAGCGCCCAGAGCGTCCACAACGAACATAATCAGCAACTTCCGGTTTATCAGTATTTTACGAATCACTCCTACACAATCAGTGATACAAAAATATGTTTCATACAAAATTCATAGTAAATTATATTTTCTAAAACTTTTATGAATTACAGTATATACCTAAATATCATATTTATGGAGATATTTTGAAAACCGGAAATGAGCTTTGAAGAATGAAGCTCGACTTCCGGTTAACTGATTTACTCCAAAATCTAATCAACTCTAACGACACAAACCAAAATACTATATATGAAATTTGGTGTTTATCCGACAAACAGTTTTTATGGTAGAGCGCCCACAAAGTACATAATCAGCTACTTCCGGTTTATCAGTATTTCACGAATAACTCCTAATCAACCGGTGATGCAAAAATATGTTAAATACAAAAGTTATAGTAAAACAGATTATCTAAAACTTTTATAAGAGAAAAAATATACCTATATATCATATTTATGGAGATATTTTGAAAACCGGAAATGAGATTTGATGAATGAAGCTCGACTTCCGGTCAACCGATTTACTTGAAAACCTAATCAACTCTGACAGCACACACCACAGTACTATACATGAATTTTGGTATTGATACGACTAATATTTTTCAAGTTAGAGCGCCCACTGTCACACACACACACACACACACACACACACACACACACACACACACACATACACACAGACATCATTCCGAAAATGGTCAAAACGTGTTCTAGGGACCCCAAAACATGTATTTCCGTTGAAATCTCGAAGTCGATTTTTTTCATGAAAACAATACTTTCTCTATACTTCGTATATGGAGAAAGTAAAAAGGTCCGGTTCCCATCTCCCTAATGTCCAAATCATTCGGACGACGGAGTAAAAGTAGCCCGTGAAACCAAAATCCTCTCCCGGTGCTTTGCAAAAGCGCCGATAATGACCGTAAATGGCCCTGGGTTATTAGCGAATTTGAGACCTTCCTGATTCGCCATCTCGGCTCTCTAATTTCCTTCCTCCCTTTCCTAAGTTTGTCTCCCTTTCCTAAGTCTCCTATAGAGGGATTTGACACAAAACTTCCTCTAACGTTATTTTTTCGTGTGCCGATAAAGGATACTTGACACAGCACCGATAAACTCATTAAATTTCTGTCGGACAGAATTTATTTTTAACTTTCCCCTGACGCAAATCGTCCAAAATGTTGCAATTGACACGACTGAGTATTTAATTCGAAGCAGCAGATAGCACCCAAGGGAATCTTCTGTGTATTATCCTCTCTCTTTCGAACATTAATTACATCAAAATGGTAAAGAAAGTGTCTATTGCAAGCACACGAATTATTTTCGGATTGAAAGACATTTCCTTTAATATTCCGTGATAGGAAATCACCTGCAATAAATGAAACCTCTCTTGATTAAATCATGAAATTAATATGCCTACCACAGAAGTGGTACGAAATATGGAATGGAAAATATCGAAGGCCTGACGAGCTGAATTTTCATAGATTAAAAAGCAAAGGGTGATTTTCACAAACATCGATATTAATTTAAATTTGCAATTATGAAATATTTTCTTGAATATTTGACAAGAGATTGCCAAAATTATCATCAGTGTTCTGGAATTTTCTCATTTTTAAATCGATAGTAATTAGCTGAAATTGAAAATTTCGTAATTATGCTTTCGGAAAACTTCAATTTCCGATAATGATACGTCTCAATTCTCATTACCCTCCGGTGAAAGATGAGTTAATCATCACGAATAAACATTTATCGATCAATGTCACAACAACCTATCTGTATGTTTTGATGATTCCATGAAATTACCCGTAAATTAGAACGTCCTACGTCTGTTGCATTGCTTCATATTTAAAATGTATGCTTTTGTAACGAATTGATGAAGATTGACGTCAAAAAATGTAACAGGACTAACCATTGATATCAGTGAATGAGTCTCTTTTGATCAATCAGACCTGTTTAATGTTTACTTGTAATAAATCTTATTCTTTAAAATTATAATTATTCTTATTTTATTCTGTAAATATTTATCACGAGTATCTTTAAAATGTCATGCATAAAATGTTTTCATCTCTGCCCATCATGCGTCTTCTTCCTTCTGTTATGAATTAATTGAATTCTGCTTATAATTAATATCAATTCCCTTAATAAACAGAATTTTAATGTTATGCTCTTTTTCATCGCCTCACTTGGCCTGTACATTTGATTCTCCTCATTAAATCCAAACGTCACTTCCATCTCAAATATTTGGTTTCCTTCCTATAAATCTAACCCTCTCTTGCGTATGCTCTACCATTATTCGAATTTGCTTTGTTTCCATGTACGATACCCTTCCTACCAGTCTCACACAATTCCAATGTCTGCCGTATGTTTCTCCTCCATAGCCTAAAACTACTATTCTCCTTTAAAAAAATAAATAGGTAAAGAAAATAGAGGAGCGTCCCCTTCCATCCGTCTCCCAATGGAAACGAGTTTCCGAGTCACATGTGTCGGATGTAGAGACGATGGCCTGACGGCGCCATCAATAGGGTCGCCTTTAGTCTGTGTTTTTTTAAGGCCGACGGCTAGGTGAGCTCGGGGAGGAGGCATGTTAAAATGCCAACAGATAAATTTATCGGAAAAGCCTCGCCGTAGACGAAATTATCGAAAACGAGGTCGTCAAGCTAAATTCCGGGGAAAGGGACCAAAAACATTTTTGAAGATGTCAGTCGAAGATGTCTCATCGAATAACACGTGAAGGAATTTCTTTTCTGGAATTAAATTGATGTTGTACGTTTTATGGAGCTATCTCAATTTAATAGTATAGAAAGGAAGTTGTAAATTAAGGAATACATCTATTCAAGAGGATCTAGATGATGAGCTTAAATCCGATAATTCAGCGGATTCCAAAAAGTGATGGAAACAAAATGTATTAAGGATGTGTAAGATTTCTAAAGAAGGCTCTGGAATATATGCCATTATGTAAAAGACAATTACCAAGACAAAGGATAAGATGGTAAAAATAAACATGTTTAAAGCCTAAACCTGGAAGAAAAGAGGTTAAAGGAAGTTTCTATGCATCGATTCAGTTTTAAATGTTTCAGATACTGTATTTGGCAACAGATATAAATTAAAATGAGAATTTCAACTCAACAAAAAAGAGAAGGTAAATTGCAACAGGATATATAATATACACAGGTATGAATGTGTTGACGCATTGAAGACTTTCAAGAAAAACAGTCATAAATACATTGGTTTGATTAACCTATTTACATTAAGAGTTGAAAGAGCTCCACGTAGCTGTTGTTTAATTACCGTTAAAACAACGGCTATTTGAAGCTCTTTTAACTTTGAATGTTATTAACACAGCCGTGTTCATTTTTTCCTTTTATTTATTAACTTATTTATTCTATGTCATTGTTAGTTTTAAACATTCCATTCTGTTTTGAAACTTTTTGGAAACAGTCATTATTTGCTAGCATATATGTTACTATAATTGTATTTAATTACCTTCTGATAAATCGTTCGCTTTAAATTTCATCTTCAGTAGATTTCCGGTGACGTATTCGTCGTTGTTGATTCCGCCTCCGGCTTTTGAAATAAAAGTTTCGAGACGGCAGGAAAAAAGAACTAAGGCGATGCGTGTGACATCGGAGGTAAAGAGTTTAGGCCGGATTTTTAAGCGAGGAAAGAACTTTTAAGGAGAGAGGTCGAGTCGTCGCCCCGATGAAGACATTAGCGCAGGTGGGACGATGGAAAGAGCAACAGAGAACGGCAGGAGAATTCGGAATCGATGGGGAAGACGGAAGGACGCCCGGAGAAAGAAAATTGTGATTAGGTTGGGAAATATGAGTCATGCCGGGGGAGAATGCAAATTTCAGTGGACGAAGGCTGAATTGAGGAGGAGGTACGGTTCGGGGATGGAGTATACGTGGATGATAGGAGATAGGAAGTAAATAAAGAATGAAGGTGCACCAGTCCTGAGGGAAGGTAGATGACGGTGCGTTTGGTATAATACTACGCCTCCGCATTTTCAGGAAACTATGATTAATATCTTTCTTATTCATACCTCCGACCCACGACTTAATGACATATGTATTTAAATACCTTCCCCTTGAGATATTTATATAGTCGTTTTATTATTTACTGATGTGTTTTATTATATCTTTAGAATTAGTCGAGCCTCTTTAAACCTTTTCTTAATTAGGTACTGAAAATATCTGAATGATCTGCATATATTGTGATTGAAATGTTAATACTTAATATAAATAAAAATGTATTTAATATTCTTGATTTATTGTCGAGAAAGAAAGATTTTAATCAAAGTTATCAATTTTGATTGCACATAGCGGCAGTTACTCTTTCCAATGTAGGTTAGCTGTCACGTTATCATGGCTCTCGTTGTGATACATGTCGAGTAATTTAACATTAGTTAATTCAGTTTAAGTGTACAATTGCTGCATTTTTTGCCGTGCAATAGTAACAACTCTGTAAATATCTAAATATTTTGAGGATAGTAACGGAAGCTGTCAAATTAATCGAAGCTATCGTACATGTTTCCTTACATCGGGATACCTCAATGAGACTGCTAACTTCTGGCTCAATTTACCGCTTACAATGATTTTGCGAATCGCTCAGCTTAAGTGAATTTCCGGAACCGCCAAAATAAATTAAAGTGATGAATGATTGAGATTCTAAGTCGACGTTGTTTATGCCTCATGCAGGATAACAAGCTCCATCATTAGTAATTACCTCGGTAGTTATGTTGAAGAAACTAATTTAACCATCGTGCATGTATTTTATGGAGAGCGGAAGATTTAGGACATGAGTATTGGAAAACGCTATTGTTTAGAAACAATTACCCGCGCTCCAACGTTATGAGCACTAAATTTCTCGCAGAATACTAATTAATGCTCCTTATGAACCGCACGTAGCAATCTGTGAACGTGCATTCACAACTATATGGCGCGAAAATGGTTTTCCCGAACTATAATTACGTAACCTGTAACCGTAACGATTTTGCTAAATTTTTGACTTTCCGACGAATGTCCCGGTGATAAATTCACGTGACCTTCCATTTTATCGCAAGACGCGAATCCCATCGAATACGAGATCAAGACCCCTTTTTTATGGTCGCTCATAAAAGATAACTTCAGAAACCGCACATTCGTTTTCTCTAACGCAAACTCGTTCCCTTATAACTAATCCTTGGGTACACTTCTTTTTTGCACGCCTTCCAGCCTTTTTTTACTGCCGATCGGTCCCTTTAAGCGAATGTGGTAGCGATAGGGAGGCATGCGTTTTTGCCGCGTTCAGATGCAAAAGGGTGAGAGATATGGAAAAAAAACTTGGAGCGTACCTCAGCCTACGGTTTCTCCATTTTTTCATAATTTCTGTCTCTCTGCGCCTTCTCTTTGAGCCATTCTCAGTTTCTCCGAGTTTGCTTTTGTCAGAGCGGGTCGTGCGTGACCATACAGATTGGCGGAGTCTCATCTGAAAGAGAAATGGAAACTTCTCACACCCGCGCTCACCTGCTCCTATGTCCGGGAAGCAGGATTAATAAGGTATTTTCGTCGGCATTCTATTCCAACGTGAATGCGCGCCTTGGTCTCTGTTTGGATGTACTAATTAAGGCATTAATATTTATAATGTTTGAGAGGAATGTTAGTAGCCAGAGAGTAGAATTCGGGTGACATACTCCCAAGTAGTAATTAACAGTAAAGTAATTAAGAGAAAAGCTTAGAGAGATGGACGATTTTTATAGCTAATATTTTTTGTGATAAATCAATGATATAATTGTTCTTTTAATTGATATTATATACACCCTGCCATGGGGTAATTGCACTATTTCTCCTATGCATTCTTGCAAAAGAGTCACCTCATTTATACAAAATTATCAATCATCATGTACACTACTGGCCAAAATTAACGCAGCACCTCCCATGCGATCCTTACGGCCGGTGCTGCGTTAATTTTGGCGAGGACTGTACATGTGAGTTACATTTATTTTAATCTTTTAAATATGTAAGCAAGCCTGCTATAACCTCAATTTTACAAGACGGTGATATCTTAATTTAAAATTGATAATTATTAGTAATTAATCTTAGGTTAACAATTTTCGGTTTAGCGTCTCTGTTGCTTGGTGCCAACGTCTGAGAAACATGAAAGGTGGCACTAAGTTGAAGATGAGAGTAATTTTAAAAATATTCACTTTATTTTTATTTGTCTATTAAAATATACGTACGACGGATTAAACCAAGGGCTCATTTTTATTATCAAATATAAAATATAGAACATTATTATACGAGTATAGTTACTAGTAGATACGCCATTCCTCAACAGGAAAATCAAATTTTATAAAAAGTGTAGCATCGTGAAAACCTTAATCCTAACACATCCTTCACGATCGTTGGTAGATAGCAAATATCAGGGTATAATTCTTTCCAAGCCAATACACCAAGAACTTTAAGTTATAATAACGTTTACAAAGCCATGTCAACTCAATATTTTATCTTATATCTTTTAAATAAAATTTTCTTCAATAAAGACATCATATAAATATATTCTATGACCACATTAGAATAATCAGCACCACGTTTAAAGAGAAATTTGTCTCTTAGGCACATGGAGGTGATGGAAATAAAAATTTTAAAAAACATGAGAGAAATAAATTATTCATTACATTTACCAATGAAACAGAAAATGCAGCTTTCCTTGAATTTACTGCCAAAATTGTTTACGGTATTCATCTTTAAAATGAACATAGTGTGGATTCAATTTCATGATCAAAGTCAAGATGGAAGGAGGGATACTATAGAAATTCTTATTTTGAATGCAAGGTTTATTCTAAATCGAAGTACTTATTGAGCTATCCCTTAAAGATTTAGTAAAATTCAGATTTCACCCCGTTCGAGTTCAAATTATTCTACTATTTTATATATTAACGGGTTCTAGCTCGATGTGAGTGGAGTTTGTTATGATCCCCTAGTAAAATCTAAATCATTCTGAAGTAAAATCTCTTTACATTATGGATTTGTGTACTCCGCAGTATTATATTTCCTACTCTTTAGGTTTTCATTATTTTTTGTGCGAAGCCCTCCCATGCAAAATCTGGCTTTGGCAAGAGTAAACATTGATATTTAATTTCCCCTTTCCTCTGAAATTCATAACCCCGAAGAAATATTGGATAAATTTTTCATCCAGTACTTTATTGCGAACAAATTACGGTTGCGATCCTTCTCATCAGCTGACTGTAATGACGCCAAGCCTCGAAAGAGGATCATCATAAATCTACTGTAAAACTTCGGGGCGTAAAAATTATTTATCTCCATTTATAATTAAATTCCTCGTATAAAAGCCCTGGCGGACTGCATTTTATGAGACAAATTATTTCCACTAAATCCGTGCTATGAATTTCATGGCGCAATTTTTTATGCGCTGCAGTTTTATTTATCGGGTAATCGATTTCATCGGATTTTATTTCTTCTCGAGACCGAGCTTAATTTCAAAAACATATTGAGCATCGGGCAGGTACATCATAATTTCGAGTCGCAAACTTCCCCCGCCAGAGTGCAGCTTGAGTCTGTTGAGCTATTAATACGCTAATAATTACGGCGATTTTAGTTGGCAGTAAAAGTTTTCCGAGTTGTGGCGAAGAGTATAAACCACGGTGGGAAAAACTAGGGAGAGTGCTCACTGCGGGAAGGAATGACGTGTTCTACGCTGGCGTATCACGATAGAAATGATGAACTAACGTCATAATCAAAGCAGAAAATTAAGCTCTTGAACCTGAGGAAAGGTCATTATTTATTCATAAATCACCAGAAAAAGTTACCGCGTAATTAAGAAAATACTAAACTTCGCGGAGGGAGTTGAATAGCGGCAAATGCTCCGCTAGCGAGATTAAACTAGTGTGTTGCGTGATTCACAACGAGAAGAAGAGGGCTTTGAAAAATGAAGGCATGAAGCTAGAGGAGATTTCGCAGAAGAGTTATGTGAACTGAAATATTACACGCGAAGAACACTGCAAGGGGCCGCATATTCTGTCAAGAATTTCCCGTTGTAAACGAGCGAATTTCTTTTAGGAGAAAATTAAATGAAAGTAAAGCTGAAAAGGTATTTTTTTCTATTTATTTTAAATGGTCAAATGTTTATTATCCTTTTTATATTTAAAAGATACTTTAGAATGGCTTCATTATTTAAAAAGATATTAAGTTACCAGATTTAAATACATGTAAAGAATATCCTTTAGCGTCCAATTTGTTGTTCTTGATTAATAATGTTTATTATGTTCATTAAAATTGTGTTGTCTTAAAACATTCAGTAGATTTCAATTTTAGGTTCAATTTAGCTTTGTATCGGTTGGGTATGTAAATTTTATTTTTTGATGGTTTATCTAATTGCATCATCATGCGTTCTATTATGCTTACCGTAATTATATATTGTGAAATTTCAATCGAAAATGAATTATCCCCATGATTATTTTTACCCACGTACACTTACGTACCCACGTACCATATAGGTATGTGTAATTAACTTTGTCTTTGATGCCCATTTATTAAATTTGAATTTCCGCTTACAACTGTTTGTTTTGTGGACAGGCAGTATTTCCAGGGAGAGTAAATGGCTAAAACTGAATTTCTCGCATCTAATGCTTCGAAAATTAATAAAATCCCATTTCTTTTAAATTCGAGAGATAAAATCATTCTGTTTTATATCCCATTAGGGAGAAATGCTTCCGAATATGCGTTGTATCCCTATGTATATCTTCATTTGTAATGGAAAACAATTTAACTGAAGTGGTCTCCGGCTGTTATTATGAAGCCGAAATATGTTTTCCATCGGTACATATCCTCTCGGCTAATGACGTCGTTCACCTAAAAAAATCATAGCTGAACTCCGTTAGTTAAAATTCCCCTCGGGAGAAAACTGTTTTATAGCTTTCCATTGTTAATTCGGGTGATTCCAACTCCAAAAGCCATTCGAACCTAAAAGAAATCGATTGTAGGGGATAGGAGAGGAAGCAATTGACATTCGGTCCATCCGAAGCGGCAGGGGATTTGGGGGTGGACGAAAAGGCAGGAAACACAGGACAAGGAAGTGCAGAGAGCTCTTTGAGGGGCTATAGGAAACGAGGGCTAAAAGGGAAAAAGGTGGAGAAGGGCATCGGAAGGAACGCGGTCGACGGATAGTAAAAAAGAAGGTGTAGAGCACGGATAAGGTTAAGGACAAGGGCTTTTCGGAAGCAAGAGGTTCGCGAGAGGTAAGGAAGGGTTATGCGAAGGGAGAATGGTAGATACGAGAAAAGGGTTGGAGTGGAGGCGAGAGGAAAAAAAAGGATAGGGGTTCGCCCCGAGGTGGATCGGGGGCGAAGGATAATGGCGTAAAGGTGCAGGGCGTCGAATGGGGCAGGATGTTGGTTGGGGATGTGTTCTTGCGCGTGTTGGGAATGAACCCTGCGGGAGGTCCCTAGAAAGTGGCGTGCCTTAGACGTGAGAGGAATTTACCCTCCAAGAAGAAGGCGCCGTGGGTAAAAAGTGGGTTTTTTCCCTCCGTTTTTATTTAGCTCCCCTTCTTTAAGTTTGTCAAATTCTCTTTTTTCGTCTTCTTCATCTGCCTCTCATCTCTCCTCGAGGGCGCGGGCCGCGAAAAACATTGTTCCTCGACATATATACATACTCACACACGCCGAGAGAGCGTGCCCTCGTGTTATGGGAACTCTCCTCGCAGATGCCTGCTATTTCCTTTTTCTTCCGCGAGGCGTCGGGTTTTGTTCCGACGAAGATGGGAGGTTTTAGGGCGAGATGGCCATACGGCTCCATAATGCCTCTTCCAAACCCAATGGGGACTCGTATATATATTTATTTATGGCGGAGGTGGCTTACATTCGCATTTACTGCTTTATATATTTTTTATCCCTCCGTTTCCGTCTCTTTCTGTAGTACTTTAGGTCGCGCCGCACTCATCCGATGCCGCGCTGCTCTTGTAAATGTCTGCACGTGAGTGTCGTTTTGAGAGTCTCCGTGGGTTTTTATTTCGCACGTACTTTTGTTCAACACGAGTCGGCGGATTCGTCCTTGATGCGGTTGTTTTTGGTGGCGACGAAACAAGTGACGACAACTTTTTAAATTCCAAAATTCCCCCGAATGTGTTAACTACTCCTTCCTTGAAAAGAATATATTATTTTCGTGCTCGTTTTGAATTTTCTTCTTTTTCCGTTTTTAAGAAGATTTGGCCGTGGTTTCTACGAAATTCTTTCGAAAACTTTAAAGTGAATTCTCCAGTTGGAATATATATATATTGCTATTTTTGGCTTAATTTGAGATATAATTTGGTTCAAGTTTTACGGAAAAGCTAAAAATTTGTTTGATCTAATGATCAAGACTCGAACGTTTTTCGAATTAAATTTCGGAATGCCTTGTTTTGAGAGAAAATTGATTTTTAAAAGTTTCTTTAAAAAAATTTTCCCATTCATAAAATTGATCATATTGTAATTAAATATTAAATTTTTACAATGTAAAAATTAAAAACTTCAGTCAAGTTTATTCGACTTAAAAATTTTCTCCGTAATTTGCAAAAGATAATTACAAAAGTGTATATACTAACGATAAACACTTCAAGCGTTGAAAATGAAGATAAATATTATATATTTCTTACATAAACTCATTGATTTGAGGGCTGAAGTACCGAATCCGGAATGTTTTTTAATTATTTAGAATTATTGAAAATCGAGCTATATTGGAATTAAGTATCTGTTTTAATTTTAATAGGTTACCTTAGTATGATTAAATGTAAGTTTTAACCATAAATATTCCGTAAATGAAAGATAGTCCTTACCCGGATACAGTAGCAGGAACATTAGAAGTAGGCTAGTATCATTCAAATAATACTGAAGTCCGTACTCAAATTATTTACTTAGTTACCATTTTTCTTATTGTATAGCTACAAAATTGAATTGTTTTCCTTCTCCTTTGTGCTCTACAACCAACCTTCAAGGAATAGTGGAAATAATTTTGAAGGGATTAAAAAAACGCAGTAGCCTTATCATTTCAGAATCACATCTTACTTTTGTTTCCTATTTCGTTCGTTTTATAGACAGTTCATTTTCGAGAGCAGTGTGATATGGATATTCATTTACTCCGATGAATTCGAATTCGAAACCAACATGTATTTATTTACTCTGTGGATCCTTGAACAATTTGAATTCCTTTTTCATTAGCAGAGTTGCGGTAATATTTCTAAAATAGCTTGTGAATGCGAGAGAAATCGTTTTTCCACACATCCGATTATCTCCGTAATGACACTTTTTCTCTTCCGAGGATTTCTGAAACGTCCGAACCATTTTCTACCATTAGACGGGCGACGTTACTGCCCTCTTCTCTCGCATTAAATGGCAATCTCGTCGTATCATTGAGATCTTTACTGCGGTTGGAGGAGACAAAGGTCCACGCATTCGTGCGTCAGACTGTCAGAGAGCAGTTTTGCTCCTCTTAAAAGGAAAGCCCAGCTATTCGTCCACCATCAACCGCTTTTTTCTCCTCGGATGAGACCAACGCAATTTCCTTTTAACCATATGAAGTATACCCGAGGCTGTTTTCCTAAACCACGGGAAAAAGGGAAAGTATTTAAATAACAAGTATTTTTTCCTCTGGCGCACATCTCGGAATGTGCAGGCCACTCTTTCATCTCGTTCTCTCGCATTCCCAGCATTTTCCATCCTCCGCAGACCACGTCTTCATCTCCTATTTTTTCCATTCATTTCTTATTTCCTCCCTCCAGACGTTAATATATACATCTCTCTCTCATTCCCGCTCCGCCGCCTTTCATACTCTTTCCTTCTCTAATCCTCGTCTTTGTTCTCTCCTTCGCCTTTATCTCCCTTTTAAATCTGTTCATTCGTTAAAAACTGATCCTTTCCTAATGCCCCTCGAGTATTTAGCTTCCCCGTCTCTCGTTGTTTGCGAGACAAATTTCCCTCTCTTTTCGAAAGAGGGCGGTGATTATCCTGATAGAGATCTTTCTTATTTCCAGAAACTTGATCCTCTAATTCCCGTTGATGCCTTTTTTATAATTTGGAACCTTTCAAAACGACGATGAACTACTTTTTAGATTACTTGCAGTCTGTAAGATTCCTTTTCGCTTTGTTCTTCAAATACTCATCGCTTTGTTTTTCTATTTTGACGTATTCACAAATAAATAAACATTAAACAAACTAAACAAATTTAAGAAAATTTAATTAATAAACTTAAATAATTTTTAAAAATCAATTAAAAATGAAAAAGCTTTTCTAAACACCGCTGATTATAATTATGACGCACGTTTGGACCCTCTCTTATGTTATATACTTCCCTGTTGGCGTTTCACCACGGATTTACGGCCATCTTTTCAGATTATTGGTCTGCAGAGATTTCAATTCTTTCTTTTTCCTTTTCTCAGAGTAAAGTGCTTTTCTGACTTTCATTCGTGATAGCGGAAAAAGATTTGGAAATCTGGAATTTGGAATTTGGATAAGGTGATTGGAAAACTGCTGTGTTTAATTTTTGTATATATTCTGAAGTATTGGTGTTTATAGTTGAGGAATATTGACATTATTGTATCCATATCATAGTCAGCATACTGCAAACTGCTGATTTCGTATCATGCGGAAGGATGCAGTTTTTTTCCAGAGAGGAAAATTCATCCATGATATATGATTACTCGTATAGGACCCTCTCCCAGGATTCAAAAACATCTCTACCTCATGATACGCCTATGAGATTTCCTTATGGTCAAAGAATACCTCATACACTCTTATGATGGGAAGGGATTCATATCGCAGACATGATATCGGTCCAAATCAGATATCATCTTTCAATCGTTTTACGCATTTTCCTTCCACGGAGGAATCGAAATGGAGCTGTTTCCGTCGAACTTTTGATTACAGGACTTCCTTTTATACGTTTTCCTCAATTTAGTAAGTTTCCATGGAAAAGGAAGGGAGTTCTCGCGTTTCCAATCTCATTATTTCAGTTAGCCTACGATAACGAAGAAAAAAATACTAAGCATCTTTCACATATACTTTGAAAACGGCAAAATTAACCGTTGGACTCCCCATCCCACGTACCGATCTCTTTATGTTTTTTTGACATCCGGCTTTTACCACTGATATTTTTTTCCTCCAGATCTCCATGGCAACCCCTTTCACCATTCCCCTCCCTCTTCTCCCTTCGCGCTAAACTCCAGTAATGATGTCGTCCAAACCGTTGCACATTCTCTCCTCCTTTCTCTGATTCCCACGCCAAAAACTTCTCTAATCCCGGCTTTCCATCCTTCAACACGTCGATGCACGACGGCCCCATTCCAAACATCCGCCCGCTCCTCACTCCAAAGCGCGACCCCGTGGATGGGGCCCGCGTAATAACATAGTCGTCGCTCTATGACCTCTTCCTTTTCCATTTCGAGACCAAGTCGCCCAAGTGGCCGTTGACCGAGATTTGTCTCTCAAAAGGAGATGAGAGAGGGGGTGTGGTCGATGCAATGCACAAATACCATTGTGTGTGCGAGTACACAATGATGGACGCGTGCAAATGTATGTCTCTATCGCTGTTGGTATCTATCTGGGGGTGAATTATAGCTGCTTATCCCTCTGAAACACTTGCGCAAGACGAAATTCAAACAGACAGGTCGTGGAACGCATTGGAAATCTCATCTGTGATCGGAATTGCAATTGCTGGATTCGTATTAATTTTCTAATCTCTTTCCCATATTCATGACGTGGATAGTTCAGCAGCAATCACTAAAATTATTGTTGTAGAAAATCGTAGATAAAGAGATTCTTTCTATGAATTTTTATGGCAATTATAGCTCCGCAAAGAAAAAAGATGAGGCATCTGTTATTTTAATCGTATTAATCGTTACCCATCTGAGTCTTTTCTTAAGTCACCTAATAATTCTTAGAGATTAATTTTGACTTCAGAAATGTAGAAAATGTAATTGAATGCTTAGATTTTGATGAAGTCGTCAGTAGTTTCAAAGGGTAGTGCCTGTTAATTTATTCTAGATGAGGTTTCTTCTCCACATAAGGAGGAGGTAATAAAGTAAAATGATTAACTCATTTCAAGCAGACTTGTAATAGATGAGCACGCTTGCTATCCAATAATAAGCTTCAAAGTTGAACAGCCAGTGGCGTAAATAAAAAAATATTTTATTTTTTTCACCATTGGCCGTTAAACTAAACCTATATATAAACTGAAACCCAATTGTGAAAATTGTCAAGAGTGACTTTTTAGATTCGTTACCAAATTTAAACGAAATGTGTTATATTTTCTGTAATTTTTATTTATTACTCAAGGATAATCTGAATCGACGACAGTTGGTCTCAAATCGTCGCTACATTTCATCTACTATTTATCTTTTGGCAGACACAGCAATCAATTAGCTTGAGATAAAGCAGAGCAGTAAGCTGGTCGTTGATGTAATTCTTTAGAGTCATCCAAAACTTGATCAGATAAAGTGTTGGAAGACTCTTTCGAATAAGGCAGTATCATCATCTGCTTTCTTTCACTGTTGCAGTTTGCTAACACACGAGACATTGGTCTCTTGCGCGGATTCCACTTGAGATAACTCAGTAACACCAAATATAAACTTAATTTTATTAATAATGTAATTCCTGATTGTTCAAGATACGTTTTCGGTAGTTCCTAAACATCAACCATGCTTCAATTGTTTTATCATTTCACCCCAAATTCTAGCCGAAATTTTTCAGATATCAGCAAGCCTAAAGATGGCTTGAAAGAACCTTTCATTGGTATATATGTACATCAGATCTCGAATAGAACTATCGATGAATCTTTTTTTTATTCTTATAGAAGTAATCTATTCTACTTGTAGTTTAAGCTCGTTTTTAAAAACAACTTTCAAAACGCTATTCTTCTGCAAGTGATTTTTCAAAGCATGTCTCCAAATATCAACTCCGCTATTATTTAGTTAACACTCTCAACGTACCCTTATTCGAATATATGGCCCAGTTACATAATTATGATACAGCGCAATCATATTCAATGAAGCAGCGCTACAATAATTTTGGGATGTGATTTCTGAAAATTTTAAATTTTCAGAAATTTATCACAATGTTATTCAGGCTCGCCAAATTAGAATAAAAAGAACTCCCAACAAGGAAAACAGTTATCAAAGACTTGATGTATGCAATTGATAACGTTATCCTCATTGAAATATCATTTACAAAGGAGAAATATTGAATTCATAGCCGTGATATCATTTGATTAATTACTAATTTGTAATTTTGAAAGAATATATTAATATGACCAAGCTATTATCACAAAACTTTTTATTCCTAAGTGTAGAAAAATATAATGGTGATATACTTCTCTAATAGTTATAACTCTCTACTGTAGTAATGCTGTGGCCTTGTTTCGTGTGAAAGTGATCGATATGCCAGTCAGGTTTCCTGTTTCATCTGCCAGATTTCTTCTTTACATTTTTTCTCTCCTCCTCTTTTCCGTCTGTCATCATCTTCAGTCTGGTCCTCTAGCGAGTGGCTAACCCTTTGGCCCTTTCCCACTTTCCGCCTCAATCTTTTCCTCATCCCATCGCAACACAATCTTTCTTCGTGTATCCGAGTGTCTCCACTTTTGTGACAGACGTTTCTCAGCTTCTCGAAACCTCTTGAATGGGACCATGCTGCCACTACAAATGGAAAGGATCAAAATATGAGTGGACTTTTTTTTAAGGAAATCTGCCGAATAAATCGTAAAACAATATCAAACATGAAGCTGGGAAAAACAAGGATTTGTGGAAGCAAAGCAGTAACTTTCCCAATAAAAACAGCGTCCTTATTATACTTCTTCAAAATATTCGAAAAAGTTTTCTTGTAAAATGTAAGGAAATGTAATATTTTCCAGACCGAAGATTTTTGGAACAACGAAATTTTTTTAAAAGTTACGTTCGCAAAACTGCCCTCATATGTAAATCCATAGTGTCTATGTTATATTTGCGAATATATTTAGGAAAATTTAGGAGGAACTGGAAAATATTTCGTTCTCAAAATTTTCATCCATTCTATTTCTCTTGGTATTCATAAGGTCCTATTTTATGTATATAACTATAATTATAATTTTTTCATGATTATTTTCGCTTTTTTGTTTTTAATTGAAAATCATGTGTTTATTCTTTTATTTTATACACTGCCCACATCTCTTGCACCTATCTGCAGTGATTTTTACGTTCATTAGGGTAATGTAAATGTACGGAAATGAAATAACTTAAAATAAGAGAAAATCATATAATCAAGTAGAAAACTCACAATTTAAGCCCTAAGGCTGTCAGATAAAAGCAAGCAAAGAATTGCAAGTAAGGATAGCCTAAAAATGCATATATGCTCCATTCAGCGGATCATACAGAGAGTAAAGGAACATTAACTAACTTAAACGTATAGAAGTAAAGAAGCACGGATTGGCTTTAGATCTACCTCTTTTAGATTTACTTTAAGTATATAGATTCACCAAATACCTTTTAATAATTATTTATTTTTCCGACTAGTTATTTCCAATTTTTGTATTGTTTCTTCTGCCTGAGTATTACAAGTTTGCGATATATCACAAGAAGGACGGGAGTTTCGCTCTACCTAGAAGGACGGGTATTGGTCATTTGACCACTTCGCCTCTAAATACTTATTTTATTTCTTCTTGGCACATTGGAGGCGTTTAATTTTTCAGTTTAAGCATGTTTATTATTTATAGTAAAATTGATTTTCCCATCGATCAATAACTTGTAAAGAAATTAGATACAGAGAAGAGTTAATTATTTTCACTATGTAAGGCTTTGAATAGTGACAACGCTGTACTCAAGTTCCTTTGAAACATCATATATATGGTTATTAATGTACTAAATTATTCAATTATAAATATCTGCAGGAGAATGTCTACAAAATCGGTGACAAATGTAAATTTTTGCCCTGGGACAAGAAAGGAGTCAAATGACCTCCAGCCGTCTTTCTTGGTATAATAAAATGTAAAAATTACCACATTAGTGTTAGGAAAGTTTTAATACGTTCATATCAAATTTGGTATGGTATCACACAAAATCAGAGTTTCAAAAAATTGATAAATATTTAAGAAAATCGCTAAAAATTGGTAAATGTCCACCGCCGTATTTCTAGTGATAATTATAGTTGCAGAAAATTTTTCTTCAATAAAATTCCATCTAAAATAAGTTGTTTTATGAGGGCTCAAATGTACTTTACGATTTATAATGTTCGAGTCCGAAAATTTGAAAGTGCTATCCTAATATTTTGTTTGAGAATAATTTGAACCTACGCCGGCCTTGTCACAAAGCAAATTGTAATATACGTTTCATAAATTTTAGTTGTGGTCGAACATTTTAAATAAATCCCCGAGTTAGTGTAAAAGCAAGGCAGGCTTTAGATGATAAGGTGTCATAAAACCGCCTTTCCATTTGCGGTTACCCTTTTAGTCGCAGATCCGCGCGAACTTGTTTCTCCTCCAATTTTCCTTCGCCTCCGAATCGCGAGCCTTTGACTTTGTTCCCCGAAACTTCTTCAAAGGACGTCCTTTCCCATTTTACAAAGGCTCTAAATTGGTCGTGGCGACAGCGGATGTATTCTTGAGATTGTATGGATGCTGACAAAAGAGCACAGGGTAGACAAAGAGACTAATTTTCAGAGAGTTGCACCTCGATTCTGCTGACTTGTGCAGCTTTCTCAATGGAATATTTCTGGAACATTTCTCACAGACTTTGCTTCATCTACAGCGCGACTTTGGCCTTGATAAGCCCCGTTGCTTCGAAAGTTTCTAATTCAAGCTATAGTTTAAGTTTCGCTCGCCATCCGCATAATTTTGATTTCATTTGCATTTTGGGATGAGATTCCGGCTGTGAATTCAACATCAAATTCCAGAAAAAAATCCCTTTGATTGCAGTATGCGGTTAAAATGAATACAAGTAGAATTGAGCGCATTAACGGAAAGATTTTCTTGTAGAAAATAGCCAATCTCACGATGCGCTAGTGAAGATGTGATTTATAGTGGTAATTTGTTTTATTACCCCTTCCCATATCGGAGGTGATTGCAAACTACGGAAATTCATTAGGGACGGAATTATTACAGCGATGTTAAATATGTGAAAGTGCGGATATCATTTAATCAACTCAGTTATTGAATTCCTGGCATACCTCTCTCGGAACATTGAATCACGTGAGATGCGTGATTCGCGATCTCTCACGTCCTGCGATTGAGCGCGTGACACTATGCTCCAAGGTACATAAAGCGTAATGAGAAAGAGTGTGCAATCTTCCGCAAAAACTTCGTTCTTGCCCTTAGTAGTTTATTCAGGTATCGTGTAGTTATCTGAGGCTTTACGCTTCGCAATTTCTCCATAGATTGTCCTTCGCTTCGCAATTCCAAAAGTATTTCCTTCCGCAATCCTCTTTTTCTATTGCGAGCGATCACTGTAGTGCGTTACATAATAAACCATAAAATGCTGCAGCTTTTGTTCTCTACAAATTTTGTAACTTTATGAACGTCTTTTTAGTTTCTATAACCCTATTGTTTGCGATGGAGTTAAGGAGCCAAAAATTGCTCAGAGTTACCACAAATCACTTCATTCGGCCTCAACTAAGCAATCCCCTTTTAAGGGTAGTGAGGATGTAAATTTTGAGCTAAATTTGAACCCTTGTTAACTTTGATGTAATATCGTCGTCAGCAAAATGTTTCTCCTCTAACCAAATGTTTGAAGATTTCCTGCGTGCTTTCCTTCGACAACCTTAAAATTGGATTCTTTTAAGAGAAATGCTCATTTTGGATTTCAATCCCAGAATATGGATTTTATAATATGAATTCCAAATTATTCCAATTCAATGACTAGGAGTCATTACTACTATGCAAAATTTTGTATTTTTATCTTCTTACTTTCAGTCTTGGGACCATAAAAAGGTTGTTACGCGAATTTCGATATGGCTTGTATATTCTTCTAACGCATTTGAGAGTACGAGCCAGTCGCTATTAATTCTCCTGAAGTTTTCCATTATAAATTCAATTAAAATATCTATTATGGTCGATCTCCTTTTGATTGAAAAATAGCAACCTTATCTAAAATTTCACAGAAAAGTTGCACATTTCAATCATTCATAAAAATATCCTTTACGCAGTGCAATAAAGAGATAAAAAATAATTTGTATTATCCTTTAAGTTATAAGCTCCAAGAGAGACACACGCTCGTTGCCGTAGCTTCTAACGACTGCTCATAAATTTTAGCAAATGTATTGCGTTCAGTTTGCTGAGATCTTTTATTCATGCGATCTGCATTATTGTAGATAGGTGTGCACGAATGGTTTGTTATTCCCTTTATTCAGCGTCTCTATGATCTCAGTTGTTGCGAGAAGTTATTCAATTAATTTTAATGTTTTTCTTTAGGCCTGCCTGTTCCCTTTTTGAATATTTAATCTTGTTTTGAAAACAACGCTAGAATTTCAAAGGCACATTTTTCAGTTTACCTTTCCTCTTTCTATGCCCAAAGCTCGTTTACCCAGGGGTATACAAGCGAATGGTTTGCCAACATGACGTGTTTATGCTTTAGGACCAGTCGTAGTCCATTTGAATCAAAACACCATATTGTTTAGATTCATGTCCCATTTTCATTTTGGAGATTCTCCTCTATTTCTAGGGGTATTTTGTTCAGAACCAATTCATTGTAAAGCGTTGATTTATTGTTGTAGTGATTATTTTATTTGAATCTCTGTACCATTGTATTGAGGATTTAAGTTTAATTTCATATTATAGTTTGTTCCCACCAATATAAATTGAGAATGGGTCTCAAAATGAAGATGAAAATATCCATATTTATAAGAATATTTACATATATTAATTTCATTGGAGAATTCTTCAGTCACTTCAAAACATACAGGAAAGCAACCGCAAAGGTTTTCGCAAATAATATTATTTATGTAAAGCATGACCATATTTTAAGCTTAGTTTCTTATAACCTGGCAGTAATTCTCTTACATATTAATTAGTGAATGCGCATCAATGTTATTTCAACTAATTTATTTTAATATTTGTTAGCAATCGTGTGACAACGTGAACAACATGCTATCATAGTTAAATCATTCTTTTTATGACTTCATTTTTGACCTTTCTTCTGTAGGAATACTTAATTATACTTTTAATATAAAGTTAACTGCTAATTAGTGGACTACCTGTCTGGTTTTAAAATTTTCAAGAGTTGTTCGTAGGTACTCACTTGATATTGCATTTTTTTAAATAATCCCTAGAGAAAGGTTTCCATTGTAGTTGATCACTGAATGTTTAAAATAAATTTAAAAATATTTCTACTCGAGTTAATTTCAAAATATCTGCACATGCAGCTTCATAGCTAAAATTTTCGAATTTCTGCCTACAAATTAGCTTTAAAAAGAGTAGATTTTCAGATTTCTCTCATTATATTTAGGAGAACGGCATATGAATCCATTTTGTATTCTGACTGTGATATTGAATGAAACTTTTGCCTCTGATGTATTCTCTAATATCTCTTTATGCAACGAAATATTATCGCATAACCAGTCCATTTCGACTCATTTTACCGTAACCCAATTTTTCTGTTCGCTAAATGGAATTGAATTGGAAAGCTCAAAGTTTCAGGGAGTCTTTTTCTACGTCTATCTAGGTTGCATTTCGTTGAAAGAAATTAAAGCTTATTTACAGCTCCAATAAAATAAATGATTGATTTCATGGGAGAGGAATTCCTCATCATGTATATCTCAGGCAAAGGATTTCGTTTATTTTTTTATGATTTATGCACACGCTATAGAAGTTCGTGGCTGCTCCGGGTAAAGAACTACTTTTTTAATTGCACTACGAAGTCACGGAAAGGAATTCTCAAAGCTTCTTGTTGGTAATTAGAAAGGGAAAGAAAAGTCTCGCAGTGGATTCCTGCCTCCGGTTATGGCATTTTTATTCGTAATTAGCGTCTTAAAAATGAATAATCCTTATATTTTATCATCGGAACGTGATTATATTTGGTTATAATTAGCGAGTATGAGAAAATTTCTCCGTTTCATAAATGTCCTCGTTTCACTGAAAAATTTATTCTTTCAATTT
The DNA here is from genome assembly GCA_947579665.1 of Sympetrum striolatum. NCBI lineage: Eukaryota > Metazoa > Arthropoda > Insecta > Odonata > Libellulidae > Sympetrum > Sympetrum striolatum. The sequence continues at coordinate 96,157,054 of OX388341.1, read as the reverse complement.
AGCCTCTTGCTTAAATCTTCCATAATGCTCTTTGAGTTTCCAGAGAGTTCTAATGCTATAGTAGTATTACTTCCTTTTAATTTGAACGCAATCTCTTGAAAATTCTTGATTGTTTAATCTTCACCTAATTTTCTAATATAGATAGAAGCGAATAAATCACGAATTTGTATACTCAGCAGTCCCTGATAGAATCACGGGCATCATTATCTGCCGCTATCTGATAAGTCTCGCTGAATCAATAACAGATATGGTGCATTTTGTTAAATTCTCATGGAAAGTATTACAATGATCCCAGAATTCATTTACTTATATTCACTGATGGTGTAACTGGGTCAATTAAAATTATTAACCACGGGATTGTTCTTAGCAGTTAAACCATCCACAGTAAGTGTGATAGTGAGCTGTGGTCCACATTTATACTTTATCTTATCAAATTGTGATATACCTCATAATTTTCTAATGAGATGAATTTTTACAACTACATCTCTCTAGAAAGCTGTTCTCTTGTTCTATACGTTCGCTTCAATCATACAGTTTCAAAAGATAATAAGTATATCTAAGAGAAATGACAAACTACTGGCGTTGATTTTGGCGCTTAAACTTTGCTATAATTAATAATAGCATGAAAAGAGTTACCATTCCCCAAACTAACTGTATATGTACTTGAAGGTGATGAAACAAATCTTGAAGTATTTCCAATTTTTGTTAGTCGTCTCACAATGCATCAATTATTTATCTGTCAGACGCTTACATCTTTGTGAGTTTCATTTTAGAATATAAGACCTATAATTACAATGACATTAGGAGTATTTTATTGGCTTCTAAGAACCAGAATGGTCATAATACCATTGCTTAAAATACCATAACTCAGTTATTAGTTACTGTAGCCTACTCAGTATTAGTCTAATTAGAAAACTGCGATTTTCAAGTTCATGAGTAGAAACATTACTTCAATGTGATAATCATAGTAAAATATATTAAGTAACAAAACGAAACTTCAAAATTATCTTGTTATCTATTAATAAAAGTTTGATCAGTAGGTATAGTTAGTCACTTTTTTAATTACATCATAATCTCTACTTAATAAAAAAGACATATTTAATTACTAATCCAAATATGCTGTAGTTATTTGTGCATGCATTTTTTTTATAAGAAGATGAGTGAATTAATTCTGCTTTTACAACAGTGCACCGAAGCTTTTCCATTGATTACCGTTAATGAGGATAGTTGACCTTCGCAGAAAATTCCACGCTCCAGTTACTCTTATTAGTTTTTCAATTCTAAACTCGAAAATAATCCTTTCGCTTCAATCGGTTGGCGGAATTGCTATCCAGATGAACAAGGGGAGTCATATTGCAGTTTTATCCGAGCGCTCAACATTTCCGCAAACAGCGCTGTTCGCAGTATTTTTCACTTTTGGGAGCAGAGGGGTGAACACGAAGACTCAACGGTTTTCCGTTATTTTAAATTTTTCACAACGGGGATGCAAATTGTTTACGGAGCAACGTTGCTACGCCACCGAGTGAATCGAAAACAAAATGAGGGCAAAATACGTGGGGAAATTCGTGTGAGATAGTCTGTGCACATTCCAATGCCTACTTCTCTCTTCGTTTACGTAACTTTCCTACTTGTCATTTCCCTATCAGTTATCCATTTTTTGTTCCATGAAATCGTACAAAATCTTTTTTTGTACGGTTTTGGATCAAGAGATGTATGACTGGTGCATTGTAAAAAGAATAAAGCACCGATACAGGAAGCATCATCGGGGGCATTATAGGAAATTGTTATTCTTTACCCCTTCATTTATTTTCTCCCATACTCTACACAGAAATGTATCATATGGACTAAGTTCATCGCGCCTGCTGTCGCAAAGCCCACACTAGAGAATGGGGACAGGAAAACGAAAATTTATATTTTTCATCTCGATTTTCTTAATCCTTTTTCGAAGTTTATTCTCTTTATGCACGCCTCGTGCCCTTGACCCTGTTTTTATCAGCGGAGGAATAAAGCAAAATAACCAGTGCTTGATGTTTCGAGTCTGCGGCGGCTCCACATGAATTACTCTCTTCATTAATCCATACGATTGTTGATATGTGTGCGTTCGAGGGATCGCTGGGGAAGTGGGACAACGCAGCAGGACGCCAGCGACGCATTTGATTAACATTCCTTTGGAGGGATGATGAAAAATCCAAGCCATAAATTAGTCGGGAACTCTTGGAAAAAATTAAACGCTCCGTTTAAAGTAAAGGATATTATGACAGCGTGCGTTAGAAAGCGACGGTGCAGCTAGGTACTGCAGTTGATTTTTGTATAAATTGTATCCTGTGGATATTTTTTTTCAAATTTTGCTAAAATAAAGAACGGTTCACAATCCTAATGTGACTATCCAATTAGATCTATTGACTATATGCCTGCATTGGTGAACTTGAAGCTATTCTCCGATGCAATTTTCCTATTAAAATCAATGTTACGCACAAGTCATACTAAATGGTTGAAGCTGATAACTGTATCCCTCCACCTTGATCAAGAAGTAACATTACTTAAGTTTCTTCTATTATAAAAATTTAATCAAAATATGCAATGTAATTAAATGGATCGATTGTACTTGCGCTTTAGCATGACTCAGAGTTGACCCCAAGGAAGATACCTGACTTTTACCCAGAATAATAATTAAAGTAATTTACAAATAGTTTCATTTCAGTACGCTGCCATAGTGATCCAGTGATCATCACTTACAATTAGTGTTTAAATATTTTACCATATTTTAAGCAGTAAATGTTGACTTGCGAATTTTGGCAAGTGGGAAGATTTTTATAATGTTAATACATCCAATAAAGCATGGATTCATGTAAAGTAATACGAATTCAAAAGAATTGTGGTATATAATGGCGTTACCTACTCCTATATATTTTATGCATGAAAATTCAATTATTTTGATCGACTTAATTTTCCTAAATTATAAACGCATTTCAGAATATCTTTCAATTTTGCAATCCCTTTGACGCCTTCAATTCGATTTGACAAATGACCCACCATAAAAAATTTCACACGTTCATTGGGTCGTTTCATCGGTGGGGTAAATTGAAGTTGAAACCGGTTTCGCGGTCTGCTAACGCTGATCAACGGAGTTAAATCGATCGTGGCTTAGATACGGACTGCAACGACAGCTAGATAATTCATTTTTATAAATTAGCTCCGTTCCTAACTATGATTAGAACCCATCTGTTATCTCGTTACACGCATCGGTGTTTGGTCTCTGGATAGCGTTACTTAAATGAATAGCATCGCATACATTACGTGGGAATTAATTTCCTCCCTGTCCTCTCCATGGGCATCCCGCTGCTTCGCGAAAATGTGTATCTTCTTCTGACCATCACCTTTGACCCGGAAGGATTGGAATAGCCATCAATAATGGCCGCTTTCCCTTTGCCCTCTTTCACATACGCATTAGCCAACCTCGCCGTCTCCTACCGAAAACTCCATGGGTCGAGGTTTGATCGCTCGAGTGCGTCTGAACGACCGCGTAACGGCGTTCGATTAGGGGTGCCAGAGCGTAGAAGGATTGGATAAGTGTAGAAGATATTCTAATTTCGCTGCATCTTAAGTCATCTCTGTTTCATCTCTCCCTCCGCCTTCATTTCGTTCAGTCCCATTCCACATCAGATCCATCACCCTTGCTCCATCCAATATCCCATTCTTCTGTCACGCAGTTTCTCCTTCCTTAAAGTCATCCAATTTCTTTTTCATCTTGTGCCATTTTTTTCTCCGATACCATCCAGTTACGAACCGTAATCTGTCTTCTTCCTCCCGTTTCATTCGGTTTTTCCTTTGCCCTCAACCCAATTACTCATCCATAACTCCACTAGCGTGCAATTTTCTTTCCCAAATCGGCTTTGTGCTACTGGTCGTCTTCCCTTTTCGACCCGAGTTTTGAAATATTCAAATGATGATTACGAATTATTAAATAACAATAGATCGCTAGAAACTGGTTGCAGTGGACTGGGTTACAAATGCACGAGGCTATGTTTCTATCAACTTTTATGTCAGGTAAAGAATATAACCGCCAATGCCCTTATTATCTTATACACATGATCTTGATCAACAAGAAAATAATTTCTATAAAAATGCGTGTTATTTCCGATTTTAAATTCTATTTTTACTGGTAAATATTGCATAACGAGACCCTGAATTGCGAGACATATTTCATTTTGGTTATGTCCTTCGAAGAAATCGTTAAATATAAAGTGCCTGATCTCCTCTCTGTTGCTCAACCATATCTATTACCTGTCCGTCCAATCTTTTCTCATTCGGATTCGAATTTATGTTTTAGTCTTTCAATTGCATCCCATCTCACTAAAGTCAAACTTCCATTTCAAATCGCAACTGCTTTTCTCTGATATCAACACAGCCTCTTCTTCCATCGTACCCAAACCTTCAGTAATCTCCTTTATCTCCACTCGTCAAAATTATGGTCATCATCCCACTCCTCTCCCATCATCCAAATTTACCCACCGCATCCCATTCAATTCCTTCGCCCTCTTGCCGCGCCCCCTGTTGGTCAGATGAGGCCAACTCTGCGGAAGGGTATCCTTCGAAGGAGGCAGCTGAGGAGAGCCAAGGGGTCGCGGCCTTCCTCCGCCCATTCATTTCCTTCCCTTCTCCAGAAGCACCCGAAATTGTTGCCGTGACAAATCCCTGTCCTTTGTCAGAGCCTTTGCGTGCGCCCTCGAGGCTAGACGGCGTCCGCGCCATTAGTTATTCCGCAATGACCCCGTGCAGAGGTCCTTTGGAGGTGGCCGTCGGAAGGAAGGGGCCCCGATCGGAAGGGGACGTAATTGATAGAGCGGGGGTGGGGCGCCATAGGAAAGTGTTGCGATGGACGTGGGAGAATGCGCTGCCCCCGAATAGAACATGAATAGGGCCGTTTTAACTACGAGAGCGCGGTCAAGTAAGTGGTTCTGTGGCGCTTGAAAATTCGAGCGATTTCAATGGAAGCATTGTGAGCGAAGAAGGTATTAGGGGCGCCCCTTTGGGATCGTGGCTTTTGTGTCCACGCTCGATTTGGCTACAAATACGACGGTCAAAAGATTTATGTGCCGTTTTTCCAATAAAATCTCCGTCACGAGTTAACTTCTAAAGGTGGTTTGGGATCCTAGGCTGTTAAATTTAGGGAGAGAATGAAGAGGCTATGGGGATATATAAATCGCTTAACTAAGGGTTTCAGGGGACATTTTGGAGGATAGATGAAGGTATGTGGGTTTCTTAGTATGGGCTCATCTCATAAATTGCTTCCCCTCACTTCCTTTAGAGTTTAATCAGCGTATGTGATGAAAAGTCATCGAGGCTTACTTCAAATTGTATCATATTCGTCGGTATTTTGGTTTAGATCACACGACATGTAATACTTCTCTCATGCGATTTTAAAATTAGCACTATAAATAAATAATGGTGGTGGAATCTTGTTTCTTAAGTTAATTTCTTGGAATGAGCTATATTTTATTTTTCTGAAGTCGTAGTGCATATACAGTTGAATTTTTCTTTTTGAAAACTTTCTGTATCACAGTTTGACTCGTGCATAGCTTTAATTGATAGATTAATTCAGTAATTATATAATTTTACTAGATTTGAGCATAATTCTTACTTTGCTTAAGTAATTACTCCTACCTCTTATCTGTGTTAATTTCGAATGGAGAAGGTGGGCAAAAGAAATACTTTTGATCAAGATTGCTATACAATACGATATTATTTCATTGAGAGTATATCATTCGCATGAAACCATTGGATCCACCGTAGAACTTAAAATTATATGTATTCAGTTATATATTAAAGAGTAGTAGTATTATAGTAGTATTTTTTACTTTGTAGTTTGGTAAACATTCGAATTTTAAATGCGCTTCCAACGTGTCTGTATTTTGAACGACTAAGAAATATGTAACATAAACTGTATGAAATCTATATGAACCATTCCGTGATGAAATTTTAAAGAATGTTTGATATTTCTACTGTCTTCTCGCTGACGAATACCGGAGAGATATATCGATAGCTTGATCAAGCAATCTCGTAGAAAGATGTATGAAAATTTCTATTCACGGTCCAACTTTTATCCGTCAAATTATTTTCTTAAATATATCTTAAGTTATACTTCGAAAATACTTTCTATATGTATATCGGATTATTTGCGCTTTAATATATTTGGAAATAAAATCAACATAATTTCACATTTTTTTCTTTACGAACCGAATCTCTTCTTATAGCAGAAGAAAGTCCCGCATATACACTAATAGATCAGATTTGATTCTTCTCTAGCACAGAATGTAACCGTTACTACTCAACGAGACGACTAACATTCTTCTTCTAATAGAATTCTTTCGTACGTTATTTAATGCGCCCTACTTCTATTTAAGAGATTTAAACTGTCAGCATCCCGCAGATTGGATACGCCGTTTTCCTCCGCAGGATTAAACATTCGACCATAATTTTGGCGGATACAGCCGGTGGAATTGCGTGACTCGAACTACTTTCTGCAGAGACGTGACTTTTTTCCTATTCCACGCCGTGTTATTTCGGAATGAAGCGGACTTAATCAACGAAAAATTCGCTCCGTTACTCACGGGAAACGCATAATTAAATTTTCCGAAAGCTCGTCCGCCATATGTAAAGAGATGTATATTTTATATTCCGGGAATTTTTTAAGCGGGTGATCTTCTTGTTATTTTTTCGCTCGCGTCCGCATTTTCGGATTGACCGTCGTTTGGGCGGATTATAAATAAGCAAAGGGCCTCCAGATCCGGGGCTGCGGAGTTGATGGGATTGATTTTGGACGTGAAGGATTGAGCGTATGCCTGTCGCATATGGATTCGGGGCCCTGTTTTAAAACTGACGTCATGCCGGGTTATTGGATTCCCTTTGGTGAGGAATGGGGACATGATGGTGAGAGGCAAAACGTTTTGATGGGGTTTAAGGCAGCGGGGTTATCAATGCCGCGAGATTAATGCATCTACGTTTGACCCGAAAGCAAACCTTTCGCCATTGTCGCAAGTGATGCCAGATAATTAACGGAGCTCGAGGGGCACATTTTTTGCAATTACGAAACGTGAATTTTTGATTCGCCGTTCGATTAACAGTTTCGGTCCTTTCAGAGTCGCGTGAGTTAGCCACGGCGGAAATGGGTAATTTTTGCAATTATCAGATATGAATATTGTTTCGCTCGGATGGAGCTTCGTAGGTTATTCGAACTTCCCCATCTATCCACGATGTGGGAGTTTTTCCATCGAATTGATTTACCTAGTATTTTTTATCCATGGCGTGAGAATAATTGGCATGTGGAAGGATTTTTATTGCTAAAAACTATTTTTCCTGCTCGCGAGATTTCCCTGGAAGGCTAACGCTAAAAAATTATTGGCTTTGAATTTTGGATTCGTCGTTCGATAAATAGTTTTTCCCGTTCCAAATCGCGTGATTTCATCGTGTTACCACGTATTTTAGGATAATTGTGTTTTTTTAAGGCGCAGAAATTCACACGTACATGTTGACGCACGAGAATGCTCTTTTTGTAACTAACTATTTGCATTTGTTATTCGCCGAAATCCTACCATTTCAATACCATTCGCCAGCTTTACCAGCCGCCTTTTTTGGACTCTTTTTAAAGTATTCTCGTTTATAACGTTAAAATAATTACTAGAAAATTTCAACTATTTTCGTGGCAAGTCGTTTACTAGGTTTTCACTGTATTTTATTAAAAGGAATTAATAAGATGTAAATTGCTTATATTCGGTTAAACATTCTAAAGCTTGAAAATTTACATGCACGATGCGTAGAAGTAGTAGTAGTAAGTAGCATCGATTCTAACCAAAGTTTTTCTTATATTACAATGCTTTAAAGGATTATACTAATAAAGAAGAATTGTAATGAATAATCTTTTCGTGCCTAATTAATATTTTCCCCAAATTCTCTCTCATTAGTTTGGATTTCATGGTATTGAAGAGAGCAGCTGTAGTAAAATTTATACTATAATATATTTAGAATCTACTGCTTTGACTGTGACTTAGTGAATTGACTCCATAAAAAGACAATGGAGAGACGAACTTTTGCAAATGATTATATTTATATCAAAACTGCCTTGGTTTTAATTCATTAACAGATGACAACTATATGAGATGAAATCATAGTCATTTTGACAAATCATGGTTGGTATAAGTTGGTCTCTCTCTTGTCATTTCCTTGTTTTTAAAAATATTCGGTTCTGTCCAGTAAAATATTATTTAATAAAATCATAACAAATAATAAATAAAATAAATATGTAGCACATAAAATAATTTTAAAATAACACTGTAAATTTTGACGAGATTTTAAGCAACATTATATTCTCTACGTTCCATTCTTAAATGGATATTATCTATGTATTCTATTTTACTTTTAAATGGAGTGAACCAAATATTATGAAGCCACACTGAAGATCTCTATTTAGGTGTTCCACTTTTGGTTTCATTTCTTGAGTGAAATTCAGGGTGAGTAATGTTGGCTTTGCATGGAGCAGTTGAATTTCTTCATCCCGGGTAATCACATGCGATTGGTAATTTCAAACGGTGGGGCTGACAAAGCGAGAATTGGAGAATTTCAACGCATTGCATGCCAATAATTCGTCGTCGGTGACATTCTGTGGTGATAGCTGTAACGAAGTGGGTGTCTTATTCACCACTCTGCTAAATATAGAGAATAAGACGACTGGGGACTGTCAGCCTATTGATCAGGTGATAATTCAAATTGGATAAGCATTGAATGACTGCGCAATTTCGTGTTCTCCAAGAAAATCGGAAATTCTCCTTCTCGCTTTATAACCTACATATTTTCGTTAATATTATTGGAAGAGGATAATATTCTTTTAAGACAGTTGTTATCCAATAGTAGACATAGAAATACCATTATATAGAAGTAAATCTAATTGTACAAGCTAAGATTTTAGGAAGTAAGTCGTACCTTAGGAGTAAAACATAGTCATTTCCACAGAATATACTTTGTAGAAACTAATTTATTTTCTTTGAGAATAAATGAATGTGTTTTATTGCTTCAGTATTACCGCAAGTGATGTATTAAACAAATATTTACGTGTTAAGAAACTGGATATTGTGTATTTAAAATCTAAACTATCAATTCTCAGCATTGTAAAGTATAACAATATTCTAATACTATATCCATTCATGATTTGTCTATCCACAGAGATGCCTATGTGGACTTTCAAGTATGGAATCTATGTTACGAACAAGCAACATTAATGCTTCTGAAATAGTTTCAATAATTTTGAGTTCCCATCCAAGATATATTTTGGCTGATGACAAATATTGATTTTTTCCAAGCAGAAAAATTGTATTAATATTTGATGTTACCCATTTTTGTCATAGTTATAGAGATAAAAAATGTTTTAAAAATGTGCCGTGCATAAATACATGAGATAAATTCGTTTGAAGTAGGCGTTATTTGTTTCTTATGTGAAATCACGAAATATTTATTGCAACATTTTTGCAGTAATAGTTACATATTATACGCAATATTTATGGCCCATGCTTTAAGTTGAACTTCACCATCTCTGCCAATAATTTTCATTCTCTGACATTCAAACGATCAGTCCTCCCATAAATTTCACCAATAGTAAGAGATTTCCTTCTTATCTCTTGTATTCTGTCAAGGAGGATGTGTAAATTTTCAACACGTCTCCTCGTTAATAATATGCTAAACTATATAAATGTCGACATACTTAGATATAAAAATATATAACATATTAATTGGCTCACAGTGGGACTATGCAGTATACCGTTGTAGTGTCGATAGCATTATAGACATTTCCCAGTTGGGAGCACAGAAATTTAGGACAAGAACATTTAATGATCGCATGAAATTATATCTACAGTACAGAAGTACACAAACTGTGGTCCTCAAAATACTTTGATGTGGTCCGCAATCGGAATTAGATGTCATACGCCAGTACCCCACCGAATGAGACCTGTGCTATTTGAATTCCATTATCCTCAGGAACATTTGATTTATTTGAATAAATCAAGTAATTACAATTAATTAGCCATTCTTATTTAAATTTTAAGTTTCAAAGCTCTAATGGACGTCCCAGAAGGATAGCAAGTAACATGTATAACAGATGTCGCTTTACCTTAGCTGAGGATATACTTGTATGATGCTTAATAGAAAAGGACTTTCCTAGTATGCTTTGTTTCAAAATACTGACCAATCATAACTTTTATTTAATCAACATCTCATCCTGATACTGGGATCCATACTAAATCCCAGGACCTATATTTATCTCCTTTCGTATGCCAATAGCCGGTAGATTGCGCGCAGTTTAATTGGCTTTGATACTGAAAATACAACTGATATTTCTCTATAACTGACGTGGCCAAGCGTGCATTATGGAATATTCGTGCAGTGAACATCTTCAGCAAAGCTGAGCCCTTTATAACTCCGAAGTCCTTTATTGTTTATTCGTACGTGGTTTCGAAATAGCAGTCTTTAAAGACTATTCCAACTGTGTGGGAAATACAACATCGAGGCTCGATTCAGGGATTCCTGAAATCGGTAGTGCAATCACTTTCGTGCAGTTCTCCGTGCATTGTTCATTCAGGCATTGAAACCAGTTAACGCGGCGAGAGAGTCGCGATATTGAGGAATTCGATTTTGGGTATGCGATGCATCTCACCGAGCGGTCTTTCTTTCGCTCCATCTCGCTTCCTCCACTCTTCGTGCTCTTTCTTCTCCAGACGAAGAAATATGAAAGGGAGAGAGGAGTGGGCACTCTCCATCCCCCCTCGAGACCTTATGTTTTTGCCCGCACAGCAGCTGAGTGATCCCCTCCCTCTTCAAACTTTCCATGCCTCCAAGCCACTTCCTTCCCTCCTCCACATTCTCCACATATTCCTCTCCCTTTGCCGTCTTCTCCGCGTGTACGCAATTTAACTCCCATTCCGAACCTTCTCGGCATTCCGTACGGCTGAGTCCAGGTTAAATGAAATTGCCCCCTTACTTCGCCTAAGATTGAGACTTTAAACGTCTCTTTTTCCGATTAGCCGATCAACGACATCCCCAAAGTTTAATTGGCTCTCAGAATTTTTCTCGGATGTGTGTTACTCGATACGTGTGCTGTATTCGGTCGAGGCATGTATCTTGTCATCCTTTAAAACAGTTTCCAATACGCGTACTACTAGTGGGGTTCAGGTTGAGTTGAAGTAGTTTCATTTAATTCGTTTAACTTGTTATTTTTCAAATATGCTGGTTTCTTGAAAATAACATCTGTGATAGATTCACTGAGAATACAATACAAATCATTGTAACAAAAACACTTGTAACAATAATATTCAGAAACTTGTACAGTTCCACAATTAATTAGCACAAAACGAGTTTCGGCGTATTACACTATCGTCAGGTTTAAGCTAGTAACATCAACGATCAGAGGTGCAGATGAAACTTTACACGAAATTGACTGTATTTATTTTGTAATTAAAAATTCGATTAATTTAGAATGACAAACGATATTCAGCACCATCCTTTCAAATCAATTTTCCTATTGTAATTTACAGGTGTTTAAATGTAAATGTATGCCTTGTATGCTGATTTAGGCTTCATTTCTTCAAAAATATTTCCTTTTATTGAATTTATTCAAAAATAATTTTTTTCACTTCGGCATTTAGATCTCAAGAAGCTGGTATATAAGACGAGATTATTTTTTTGTTCATTCTTATATTTTTACAGTTTACTGTGAATAATATACGGAAGTCATTTATTTTCCGTTTAATAACTGATTTTTTTCCCTCTTCACGTATACTTTTCAATAACGTCACTACCTCCATGTGCACACGCTTTCTCATTTTTCCACCTTTTACCTTATTCATTTTCCACGCCACTGAGCTTACGTACCTATTAACTCTGTTTCGGTATTCACTTTAGCAGAAAACAATCCAGTTATTCCGTGTAATTTAGCTCATGGTTCACTACTGAGTCTGATTTTCTCAGCCCAACTTGCGGCGTATGTAAAGGGAAGTTTCATTTTGTGAGAGGCGAATAACTATTAAGGAGCTCTTTCGGGAGCCTGAAGTTGTTTCCTTAGCAGTCCTTTCTATTCTGTGACAGATTCAATCTGAGCACCTCAAGTTGCTTATTAGCTTGAAATGTGCAAGTGTTCCGCCTTATAAATCACTTGTAAAATGATAACTACTGAAAATCACCATAAAAGGATAATTTTTATTGAAATTGAACATCGCGTTTATGGAATGGTTAGCTTCAATAAAACTAATATGTTTAGGCGTAACTTTGTGGAACTCTACATCCATGTGAAAGAAAGAATGCTTTGTAATTTCCACAGCATTTCCTGAAGATGTCAACCCGTCGACGAAATTAGTCGGGTAATAAACCTTCAGTGGAAATTACAAAGCATTCTTTCCTTCAACATGAATGGTATGCTTATATAATAGTTTGAGAAAACAATCATCCCCCTTAAACTCTAACCTACTGTATTTTCAAATAAGTTATTTAAAAAAAACTAAATAATACATATTTTTCTCAAGCTAGAGTCAGTTAAATTTTGTTTCGGACATTTGAAAATGCAGCTGCACTTTCAAATGAAAGTAGCTGCTATTAGAATAGTCTATAAGATTTTTAGTGTAATTCTATATTCTAGAGCTCAGGCTGTGAATAATAGCATAAATTAAGCTGTTTTAAGTATTGTAATTCCCATAATTGCATATGCTTTGATTTATACCCTATGTAGAAAAGTAACTGTACTTTTATAGCTGTTTCGCCCATTTTGTAGCAAAGAAAGTAAGATCAAGACCTATAGTAAACGCAATTTGTATTGTACCTATAATTCGTGACTACGTGTCCCATGTCACTCATGTCTCTCATCCATTGTCACATTTCATCGCAGATGGATATTTGAGTAAATTCTGTTTTTCTTTCAATGAAGCGTTCGTTTTTTTGTATTTCTCTACTCAACTGTAATTTTTTTGTTTTTCAAACGAATCCCTTCAACATAGAAAAGGCTCTAGAATACATTTATAGTATTATAGTTGTGTTATATGCTATTTTAAAATAAATGTTCGCTCTCTCCCTGGGTAACAAATCAATATTTCCTACTTATGTAATATACATATGTCTCCGTTGTAATCTCTTAGTGTTTACATTTTCATTTTAATAAGGGCAATTATGATCCAAGTGGCCAAAGTTTTCTTTGGTATTTCTGTGTATCAGTGCTGAAAACATATCTCAGCATTTTACGGTATTAAAATTTGAAATGTATACATAACAGGAATAATTCAGGTAAAAAGTTTCCCCATCGTTTCCTCCGTTACAGATTACTTCCTCTTTTATTCGCTTCCGATAAAGATCTTTCATCTCTGCACAATCTCATCGTATTATCACTTTTAATTTCGTCTTTTTCCGCATTCCGCTCCGCGGTGCCTTAATTAAAGCCAATCTCCGGGATGCATCTATTTTATTGTTTGCACGTTTCGTCCGTTAATAAAGTGCTGCCCCCCGTGGCCGATGTATGCTTTCATTTCCCGCCCTCTAAAACGCTCCATTTTCTCCCTTTTTTGTAATTTCCGCTATCTCCGCTGCAATCTTTACCACGCAGTGCCATTCCCTCATTTGCGTCTCACCTTTAATTTTTAACATTTTCCCGCCCTTAATCTTGCCGTTCCATCATCGCACTACTTTGAAGCTCATCATCTCCTCGAGTTTATTTCGAGTTTCAATGAGACCGATTTTCAATTTTGCGTGTTTCACCGGTCGATGCATTGTCGAATCGAACGTCGAGTGGTCTGATTTTCATATGTCATACCACTCCGTACGCTCCGTCGGAATGGAATCGGTTCTTAACGTGCTTCGCTCCATTTTCCGTGATCGCTGAAGCCTCCCGTGACTCAGATCTCGGAATTCCAGCCGCGAACTGGATTGCGTTCTTTCTTCCCCGCCTCTTTCAAACAGCCAGCTTTTTCATTTCCCACGCACTATCTCATTGAGAAGGAGGGGAAGGATGGCTAGCGTGGAATTTTCCTCCAATCCCCAATAAATGTAACTTTAGCGTGCCGCTCGATGTGGTTCGCCTATTATGGTGAAGCAATGTCAGGAGTTGACATCGCTGTGATGTATGGAGCATTCGGCGTTACATCTTTGTCGGCTTTATTGAAGTTTTTGATGGCTTTCCCGTTGCTTTTCTCTTGCTCAGATGTTTCGACGTTTGTGTGTGTGAATACGTGTGTTTGTTTGTGGGTGTATTCGTATGCTTTTGCGCCTATGTTTTGGAGAAACATCTCAGTGTTTATTGTCAGCGCACTGGGCATTGTTACTTTCCAACTCAATAAACAGACTCAACAGAGTTGAAGAAGCATACTTTTACACCTGTGATCCGAAGGGTTGTAATCTTTTTCTGATAATCAGAATAATTTATAATTCTGAATGAATTATTGAAATAGTCTAGAGAAAATTGACCAAAATTTAATTTTTACGTATTCTCATATTACACTAAAATATCATTTATTATTTTCTATAATTTATTCTCAAAGATGGAGATGTTAGTTTACATTCGTCTTGTACTATGGAAAAACGCGAAGTGAAGAGTGATTCGTTGAAGTTATTCACTCACGAGCTTTTTCACCTTTTAACTGCATATGCTTAATTTTCATCCATCCATCCATCATCCTTTTTGTCATCCCCCTTTCAATAAGTTTACGGCAAGGATCCTTTCTCAGTTATTTCTATATGCAATTATCTCTAAAATTTACATCTGCTAATTTCACAACCCTTACATAAATTTCACAACCCTTATTGCCTCCCTTACATACATTTACTGCTATTTATAGTACTGTGATCGTAATTTGAAGATTTTTAATTCTCTCATAACCTTCGGTCCGTCCTTAAGGAATAAAGGTAGATCAAGGGATCTAGTCTGAACCTTCGAAAAGAAAATAAATTGTAAAACTTAATCCATGTCCTTAAACTTGGTATAGTTGATCTGATAAGTTTACACCCCATTCGTGTTCAAGGCTTTCAACTCAGTACGTTTCTCATCCCTCGTAAATATACCTACTCCAGGAGACACGAAGAGCATAACGCGACATCCGGAAAACTAGTGTTTTCCGTATTTAAACTCGACTCCAGGCAACCCCGCTTCCCGTCTCAGGCAAAAATACATCATCCCTTTCCGTTTCACGTGGCATTCTCCGTTCGCATCAATCTTCTCCGACTCCGCATTCATTTCCCCGTCCAAAAACTTCACACACGCATCACCCTTTCGTTCTAACCTTCAACCCCACGAGCTCTCGAGAAAACGAGGTGTGTAGCATAAGAGACGCACGCGAGAAAGACGGATTGCGTCCCGAAAATGGAAGCACTTTCTTGTCTTGTATTTCTCAAGACGATATTTTTGCCGTCTCAAATCGACCGATTATTATTTTTATGCGAGGAAAATATAGCAAAGTGTATTTTTGGTTCCCTTATGTAGTGGCTTTGCTTCTAACAACTCTGTAAGTATATTCATCCGTGCATGTTTTCTTTCATCCAGCCTTTTGGCATCCGAACACAAGTTTTTGTACGGGTTCGCCAAGTTTTTCCGCAGCAGTCCTCTGTTGTTTTATCAGCTGAGGCATGTTGTCATTCCATTATAGCTTCCACTATATTTTTTATGGAGGAAAAGGTACCAGATTATAAAAATTCCGTTTAAAATCGAGTAATCATATTTGATCTATATTCTTAGTTGCATCGAGCAAAATATTTGAAACCTTTTGTGTCCTAAGTTTGGTTTGAAGTCTAGTTTAGCACATATAATTCCTATTATATCTAGTCCCTGGAATGAAAATTTGCTAATTTACTAAAAAAATACCTGTAAATGTACTTTAAAAAGTTGGATCATCCGTAAATTTACATTTAAATTATTGTAGAAGAGAAATTTGATTTTTTTTCTGAAATAGGTGACATTCATTGAAGATTCTCATTTTTAACGACTTTGGAACTTTTACCAATTTTATTGATAGTTTTTGTAGGAACATACATTTAATGCTTAGGGAAGGGAATTGTGAAGAATGCTTAAATTGCTCAAAACGACTAATGGGAGGGCAGAAGGGAAGCAATCGGCTGTTAACAAAGGGCGATGTTCACGATGAAATGGTAATGGAAGTGGCCTCAAGGAAAAAATAAAGGATTAATGGTCCAAACTGGGATGATAATATCTTCCAAGTAGTTGCACTTCAAACCACCAGCCCCTTGGGCGTCCGACTCTAGCACCTGTCGTTCCGGTATATGTTGCAGATGCAATACATCTAACTGGAAAATGATACCCTCTATCTTTGGATATGTTTGTAAAAAATAAATAAGAAACAGAAAAGGAGTAAATCATAGAGTGCATAATCAATTCTATCTTAAATACATGCTATAAGGCGTAAATTAAATTTGATGATAAGGCACAGAAGATGAGATGAAATAATTGAAATTTCCAGTTGTACTTGTTGAAATTATTCGTTTCGACAGATTGAAACGGAGTTTTCCCCATATATCTTTCCGATGCCGTCACACATTCGGTAAACGACGTAAGTTCTTTCTGATTCTTCTTTGGAAATCACCTCGTGACGCGCCGAAAAACTTCGGTTCGTGGGCGTCGAAGGCCGGTGCCAAAAAATATGATGCATCGGAGAAGCGCACGGCGGAGAACCGGAAAGACGTCGGGCTGAATGATGGTAATGTGGGGGAGGCATTCGGAGGCTGAAGATGCGGGATCAGAGCGAGTATCGTCTGAAGAGCGACGCTGTGGGAATGTGCGACACGGGGAGGGGATGCTAGAGTGAGGGAGAGATTTATGAACGGCTTGAGGAGTGACTTACCAAGTTGCTCCTTGGATTCGCCACGGAGAGAGGGGCGAGTCAGAAGCAGGAGCTCAGCTGGAGAGAATATTGGTAGTGTCGAGTACGTTGGATGGCGTGGAGAGATCTCCGAGTATTTTTCGGCATCTTTCGCAGTGTTGATGCGCCGCGTGACGGTTTCAGAATAGAGAAAGAATATGCGGGCGCCGTAGCGAACGTACTTTGGATTACTTCTGCTGGTATTCAGCGAGAGAGAACAGTTCCTTAGCAATTATCGATGAAAGCAAAGGGTGAAAGCATCTCTCTGTATAACGGTGGAATTCAGGTGCAAATGTAGCCAAAATAGTTGTCTAACAATTCAAGTGATTGCTTAGAAACTTTGCTCTGAGTGATTTGAACATCTATCCCGACGATTTTCAGCTAATTTGATAAACATTAATAACGACTATGAAAAACAGCAGTATTTCATCTCTTTCCACACAGTAATTATGATGGTCTTATGTAGAACTATCAGCATATTAACTCCATGATCTATATGGTAAAACAAGTATATTTTTATAAACTAATTTTTCTTTTCAGTGAATCATAAATTTGATTCGATGATGGCTTAATTAATCCCTGAATGATCGTGTGGTCTTTATTTTGGTTTCGATCGAAAATATTGTGATATATATTCTTCAGATAATTTTTTTAACAATTTATGTGTTTTGGCTTTCGAATGATTTCAAAATCATATTTCGATATATCCTTGTTATTCTGCCCAAATTACGCATAAATACACGGTCATAACTCCTTTGCTCAGTTGACACACAGATTAAAATCAAGTAATTCAATTATGGGGATGATTTTATCATGTCATTATTTGTCAAAACAATTCTATATTTTGAGTATTATAAGCCGCTATGTAACGAGTCTTCTTTCTCTAAACAATTAACAGACCTTCTTTTAATAAAGAATTGGTGATTACCATTTTCAAACGCGAAAAAAGAATTAATACTATTGATGTACCGAT
Organism: Sympetrum striolatum; assembly: GCA_947579665.1. Classification (NCBI taxonomy): domain Eukaryota; kingdom Metazoa; phylum Arthropoda; class Insecta; order Odonata; family Libellulidae; genus Sympetrum; species Sympetrum striolatum. The sequence goes on along the minus strand of OX388341.1, from coordinate 96,139,192 downwards.
TTTTCTCGAGAAGTTGTAGCACAGATTGTCCTTAACGTGAGTCTATGAGGAAAACTGGGTCTTAATGAGGAATACATGGAGAAAACAATTGTCATGGTGAATGCTCACTCAGTTTTTTGGTATTATTTAAAAAATATATTTTAGTGATTGATTGATTTATTATATAATAGAAACAGGTTCCCCCAATTATATCCGTTTTAATATAGTACAAATGCGAAACAATTGACGAACACAGACGACCATTCCCTAACCGGAAAATCTGGTAATGCAAGCATACTAACCACTCCACCACCGCGGCCGGTGATAACTTCCTGTAAAAGAAACTATCTTAAGTTATAAGTGTTCAATTGATTCATGTCGCCCATTTCAGTGGAATTATACGTGATGTACTGTCAGATGTTTTCATTCGTTTTTTCATAGAGCCTATACCCTAATGAGCTACCCTAACATTCTACCACGCATAGCGTACATAGTTAAGCAAGGATATATGCAGATTTGCTAATGGCATTAGCAGTCTCTGGTTTGACTTCGTGAAAGCAGATATCCCTATTGATTAATTTCAAGTTGACTCCACGAGTTACTAAGCAAGATCGTACACGCGCGCAGTAAATTTGTGCGGATCATATCAGTTTACAGTCCCAATGTAATTATCCCAATTTACTTTGATTCCCTCGGGGAGAATAAGTAAGGTATCGGATTAATTTAATGAAGCCTTTAAAGTTCGGTTCTAATTATTACGGTTCATGTATCCTCGGTTCAGACTTCAAGAGGAAATAGCCATGCGCCGTGCGTTGGAGTTCCTAGACGCATCCTAAAGAGTATCTCTGAACTTCCTCTGATAAAGAGGTGCAAGAACGAGTTAATCCGTTTACGTAGCAATTGGAGCGTAACCCATTAGGCATTACTCTACCTGCGTATCCTCGCAGCACAGTCATCCACTTATTGCAGAACCGGCACCTATGCGTCTCTCGAAATGACTTTTCTATTCTGGAACCTTCCTCGCCTCCTCCAAATCCTTGGAGACTCGCAGCCACTTTGCTCATCTTCGCCTACTCCTCTCCATCTTCCCTTTCTGCCTCTTCCTTTGTCCCCTCTCTCTGTTTATCATCCTCCTTCGTCTCTTACCTGATTCTATCGAATTTCTCGTATTTCTCCATTTCAATCATTTCTTCGCCTTTGTTTTCTCTACATGATGACTTTCCTATTTTTTTCGGTTACACAAAACTTCTTCAAAAGTATATTTTTGAAAACAAAACATTCGACAGTATATTCTTCGGTAGTGAATTTTCGAATACGAATGCTTCTTCATATTCTTTGAAAAAATTCCACAATAAAACTCCATTTACAATGTCCTCACCCAACCTAACCTTCAAGTAGGTTCATAGCTTTACTGAATAGATTTCAACTCCGATACAGTTCCTTTATTTTATTTTTTGGATAATTTCAGATTCATTAGAATGGTCAACTTTCGAAAAAAAAACGCAATTCGAAGCATTGATCGTAGAAAGAATTCGTTTCCAAAGAATATGCTTTCGATGAATTTTCTTTCAAAGAATCCGTTTTCGAAGAATTTTTACTCTCCATCTCCCCTTTATCTCCGTTTTCCCCTTTTCTTTCCTCGCCTTTATCGCTTTATTCATCGTCGCTTTGTTATTTATATCCTATTCTGCATCCTCTTTCCTTCCGTTTCCTCCGAAGACCGTGATTTATCTCCATCGTCGGAGGACGTCCCTAACAGTTCCCGCGAGAAGCGGAGGCGAAGGGGTCAAACTGTTCCAAGGTCAATGAAAATCGACAGCTATAAATAAGCGGCGGAAGCGGGAAAACTCCTAATGTCTCGGTAATAGCGTTCGTATTACACTCATTGGAAACAGTCCGTCAACAGAAGGATGCGTAGATGAATGATGACGTGGATCAGGAAACGATAGACTTCGAGCGTTTGCGTAGTTGGCAATTTATAAATAATAAAAAGTCTTCTTTTCTGTTACAAAGGAATACATTTCGAAATATATTTCGCCCAAAATATCGTGCTAAGGATAAAGTTATATCTTCAACCACATTCTTCGACGAATATCCTCTGTTCTCTTCAACTTTACGCAATTAGACTTGTTTGAAAATTTTCAGAAGGTTTCTTTAATTAGCAATGAAATAATCGATTTCAGATTAGCACTCCCGTCGCAGCAAAATCAAAGATATAGCCACTATTATTTCCTCAGTTATAATGATATCTAAATCTGCATTCGTTTAATTCGTATTTGTTGATCTTCAATAGTCAAGAAAACATGTTTTGGTATTCCAATTATTAAGGTAGATTAGATTATACCTGATTTGAGTTGATCCATGCATACAGCAATCAAACTACTCTCTTTGTTGACAAATTCATAGCCTCTTGGTTTCTCATTACTCATCCTTTCCCTCGTAATTACGTTCTTTTTCGTTTCAGACGTATCACTTCTCTTACGTTTCGTCTGATTATCCAGAGTCCATTGGCGATTGTTTGGGATCAATTAATGAAGTTTTAATTTAGCATAATGGAAGATCAATGTACTAACTGAGATTCAACGCAAAGTATTAGAAATATTGACGTCATTGTTAATATCTACGGTATTATCAAATCATATCCATCTCAGTTCTCATCGGAGTCTTGGTTTCGAATCCTGGCATTGGAATGGTTCTATGGAATACTTGTTTGAATTACTTATGCTCGTTGCTTGAAGAAAATTTTATTCGGGGAGCAATCTCTTCATACCAATATTCGCATAATAGATTCGTCATTATTATTATTATTAAATTAGCAGATTTACATCGAGTTACCGTCAAGGAAGTTCTAAGCGCCTTGCACATCTTTCTCTACAATATTCATTCGCCGTATTTCACATCTTAATTGTGGACCGCGAATTTATATGTATTTATCTTTCTATTCCCCATCATACCCTCTCTTTGAGGACTCGATTTTCCTCGACTGCACAGGAAAGCGTCGCTCGGACGAGGAGCGGACACGACGAGAAGTAGGAAAAAAGAAGAATAGCGGAAAAGGAAGTTCGCGATGCGCGCGAATTATTTTTTTCTTTCTGGGAGAGGGAGTAAAATGGTGCACGTGATGAGAATTCAAATTCTTCCGAAACGATCTCATTACATCTCGCGGATTGCGTCTCTTTGCGCGGCTCTTGATGCCAGGACACGTTCGGAGGATCTCTGAAGTATATGGTTGAATTAAGCTCATTGATCTTGTGCCAGCAAGGTGGTTTATCCGTTCGTGAATCAGGTATTCTTTTTATTTCCTCTTTACAATCTCTTTGCTTCTTCCCTGAGTGCGTGGAATTGAGAGGATTTTGTAGCGGATTTAGTGTGCTGTTTCATAGTTTATAACTTCAGCTAAAAGGTGTTTGGGCTATTAACTATTAGATTTTATTTTTAATTTTTTATCATATCACCGAAAAAATTCTTTTTCTTAGTCTCTCAGAAAAACAGACCATTATAATTCTAGTCCTTTCATGAAATATCTTATCAGTTCCGCCAGAATATCGCTTTTTAGTCAGCCTTACACACCATTTATTCACACACACACACACACACACACATATATATATATATATCAATATTTTTATATTTTTCCAAATTTTATTGATATTTTCGGTAGCGTTTCCATGTATATAATTATTTATTTCTTCTCTACGTAAATAGATGATAAAAAATATGGATAGGTATGTGTTAAGATTATAAAAATAATTCTAAAACGAAAAAAATAATTATTGATTTAATTTGTAGAGTCTATTGTAGTATAAATGGATCATGTTTATCAGTTTCCATGTTATTTTAGTTCAAAAATTTCCATGATATCGCAAATTATAATGTTGACTGTGGCTGTATTTTCGATTTTTTACTAGAATCGCTCCTCTAAATATGGCCAAAGTGTTGTAAGAATTAGTTTCTTTGATTCATATTTGCTACAGGAAGATTATAAATCTTAATGTATCACATAATATTCGAGCAGAAAAATAATATATCTATGGATGATTTTTAAGTAATCATGTAAACATAAATCAGAAATATGCCTAACATACTAAAATATATACTTGTACGCATATTTCCAAAATCCATTATTGATTCTCGGAAGCATTATGTCGAGACTCTTTATATGCAAAGGAAAATAAATAAATTCCAGTAATGGTAAACAGTTGATGAAATTATGCGCACCTTGATTCGATGAAAATTCAAAATGAGTAAAGCATCGATGAAAATTTATCAATAATTTAGAGACGTTAATTTTAATGGTTGACAGGGTATTTAGCATAATTATATCAAGATCTTTTAGTTTTAAGAAAAGAAGAAACAGAGCAGTATGAATGTCCCTAGAAACTTGCTGCTCAATAAGGAATTATCTATTCTACTAGTGACGGGAAGTATTGTTTAGAAATTTTCTCGTAAACCTAGAAGTTTCACTTTAATTCTCAGAATGGAAATACCATACGTTAATCTCCATTGATTTCTCATATCCGGTATATCTGAGCGGCTGCTTTTTACTCCACTATCCAAGTTTAGGATGATATTTTTGTGGTATTTGCTAATATGTAATCCCTTTACAAAATCTTAATAATTATCGAAATGGATGTAATTGGTGTCTTCCTGTTCCATTAGAGAAGTTATTTTATTATTATTATTATTAAAATCTATTTCAAGGAAAGCTCATTTGCGTGCACAAAACTAAAAACGCCATTACTCATCGTTAAATGAATAATCGTCTACTGAGAGCGTGATTTTTGTTGTATTTAGTCCACTTGTAAGCAGATTTTAACTTAAATTATCGCGGTTGCAACATTTATTGTTGAAATATTGATACGAAATGGCCGCGGTTAACCATTTGAAACTGAAACATAGAGTTCTATATTTACGTCGAGACAGGCAATCGACGTAGAATTAGTTCATGATATAATTTTCAGAATCAATGGACAATTGTGCTTAATCGCTACATTTGCCCTTCCTCTGCATCAACACATGCCTATCTCGTTTATAAGATTAATGACCCCAGTCCTAAATGTGTTAAGGATATACTTTACGGTCGAGGTCAACGATAAGCCTATGACCTGCCATTTTTCGATTAGTTGCGAGAAAAATATATTACTCTCATGGAAGACGCTATAAGTGGCTTTAAAAACTGATTGAAGTCGTGAACTTTGTCATTAATCATAATAATTATAACATTTTATATCCTGAATGCTGATATTAGGAAAATTTTGTCTTCTTGTGGAAGATTATGCATCAGACGTTCGAAATTTCGACTGTGTAGCCTAATTAGCTAGAAGATCATGAAATAAATTAGTTTAGAATCTTCTTTCTATCAAACTTAGGATTAATAATTTCAATTTCGTAAATGAGAGACCTAGTAATGTAACGCGCGGATAAAATGCTGCTATCCCTGTCAGGCTAAGAATGTGTATTTTATTCTGTCTGGGGTCTAGCTCGCTATGCTTTCAGCATATGATCCTACTAGCGACAGCTTATGTCTAGCCTTTCTGAATATTTGAGAATGAAAAGAGAATGAAGACGGCTTTCAGCATCCCCTCCGGTGGCTTGTGGGATATAATCCGAAAGGAAAGAGTCCGAAACAAAATAAAGGCGGAGGACGGCAGGAAGCTGGAGGAGAGATTGGTGGGCCGGGATGACGGAAGCTTAAGTTACGACGTCCTGTTCATCTCTCAAACACATCTTTCTCTCTTCTCATTCCCTTTTCCTGTCTTTCTTTCTCTAGTTTCACCTTTAATTTCCTTCCTTTTCCGTCCATTTTCCATATTCCCCTTCCCTGAGATAGCTACTTTTCTTTGCTTCACATTATCACTACTTCTCCAATATAATAAAAATAGTTTTCTTTGTCTTATGTTACTTCGTAGATATGTAACTTTTGAAATTGCTGTTTAGTTGTTATAGAATCTAGGCAGTGAAAAATGTTTCCATATTCAAGTATTCAAATAAGATTAATTTCCAATAAAATTCAGAATTACATTTTACATGCAAACATTTCTCGGACTTAATGTGTTACTTCCAAAATAACGCGAAGTGGTTGAGATTTCAAAGTCCATATTGAGTATTGGGGAAATCGTTTTAACGTCTTGACAGTAGGTACTGTTTTGGATTGAATTCACCATTGTTTGCGGATTTTCCTGCTGTTTGCTTTTTCACAATGATCTTTATTTTGGTTCATCTTTTCAGTATTTAGATTTTCCTATTTTTGTAATGAAGCGCACTCCTGATTATTCATATGTTTCAATCTCCTATATTTTCTAATAGCTACTGAGAATTTTTAAATGACAATAATGTATTATTTTTAACTCTGGCTGGAAATTCCTTATCCTAGATTTATTCCCTCTTCAGTGAAAAATAGGGGTTTAATAGCTCTTATATGTTTCCCCTCGACAAACTCACCTTGCTTTTTAGTAGATCAGGCATCGAAATTGTTAAAGTCGAGGCATTTAGTAAAAAAAATGTGTAAGGAAATTATCTGTTTGAGAAGTTGAAGAAAAAGCATTCTTCCATTTGTTTCGACATCTTGACTTTATTTCTTTACCACCTTAGGGTAGGTTTTCAAAACAATGAATATTAATGAAAAATATGAAACATATGAATGGAGTTTACCATCAAGCGGGTTTGATTTATCCGTGACGACATCAGCGTGCTAGCAATATCTTGTACTGTAATTTTAAAAAAATTATAGTTTGTCTGCAATTGCATCCAATTTTCTCTCTTTCTGAGAAACATAAATCAGGGTCACATTAATACGTTTCCACCTGGATAAATGGAAGATATTCAATAAGGGTATGAATAATAATTATTTTTCCAGATTTTTCTGTTTTGATACTCCATAAGGTTGAAAAAATAAGCAAATATTTATCTCAGAAATTTTCAAATAAAGAGTTAATTAGATTCGTGACAACACATTCCAGTTGCTTAGGTTTCCAGTTTATACCGTGAATCTGCGTGATCATAAATTGAAATCTTAATGCATGTGGTGATCAATTTCGAATGACGTGTCAGTGAATTATTTTTGAACGACTTCAAACTGGTTCGAAATCTGTAACTTAATTACTGAATAAAATTATCCTTTGATAGGGGAATAACTTGATTGTCGACTAAATTATCCATATATAAATAGGAGAATTAGTTCTAATGATATTGTAGCAGCGTGTATAATTTCAATCATTTATTTTTTGAATTCGCGCTGCTCTTTCCCCAATTCATTGTCTCATGTCACATCTCCTCTTTCTCCATCCCTCTTTACCTTCTCCGAGCCTTAATCCCTTCCGCTCCCTCCACACGCATTGACTCGAACCCTTCATTTTGAGTGTATGCATGTTCCTATCTCTTATGACCCACACTCATATATCTGTCCTTAAGCCTCTCTTTCACTCCACCCACGAAATCCGCTCGAAGAATGATCCGCCCGCCACGCGTTCCCCTTTAAAACCTTTTTTTTCCTCCCATTAGAACCCGTTGCATTCGAGAACACGTGTAAGATCGTTTCTTATACGCCTCCCCTCTAATCTGGGAGCTTTTTACACGGATTTTTATTACGCTCCTATTTTTCAGACTCCCCTTTCTCAGAATCAATGTGTTATGGGTCGAAAGTGCGGGCTTACTCGATAGCAGAGATCCAGACCATTATAAAGTTTTTGTTAAGAGTTTAAGTTTTTTTTGAGGCTTTCCAGGAATATGCACACGTGTAAAAGATTCCTGGATGACGAACTTTATTTCCATTGGCATACGAAAGTCATTAAAATCCCATTTCCCTATAATCTGTAGGTGTATTTTCTGTTTGAAATTATTTTTTTTACGTTCCCTCATTTAGGAGTTTAACTCTTTTCATCTTTACTCATAAAAAAATACCTCAATCTGTTTGTTTTCGCAAACTAATTGCATATTTACTCTCCGATGCGGTTGAATTTTTCCTTGGCATTGCTAAGTTTTCAGGGAAAAGTATCCCTAATTAACTACGTTAAGTTAATGGTGAAGCAACAAAGAGCTAAAAACCGTTCTTTCTTTTTAAGCTCCATAAATGTTTTCGTAGAACCTAGTGATGCACGCGTTTCTTTGCAAATGCTCTGTTTTTAAGTGCCAATTTGGTCTCTACAGTTCAAATAAGTTGATTTTTACCTGATTTTCGTATGATTTTCTTTTATTGGATCTGTATTAATGTTACTTATCTTTATTTCAGGGTAAGCAGAACAGTGTTTTGGCGATTTGGTCTGAGCATCATCGTCATTTCTCGGGATTATCGGGAAAACATCACAGTAAGTTATAACGTTTTCAGAATTCAAGGAAACGTTTGTATTTTTTCTGAAAAATATTCTCCATGGAATTGAAAGGAATACGTTTATCTCTAGTTTAATATTCTGCGTATCGCGTATCTTAAAAGATGGATATTCAATCATGAGCCATCGATATAGCGTTTATGATTTTCATGTTTCTATGCATTAGGGTATCAAATAATTTTATTATACCGGTAATCCATGAAATGATGGAGTGACATTTAATTTTTTAATCTTCCTTAAAATCACCTAAATAAATTCTTAAAACAATTTTGTGCCCCGGAATTAAACATTTTCGTTGGTTATTAGAGTTAGATTTGAGATTTCAATAACTCTGCCAACTTGTTTTAAAGATTACGGGAAGAAATATTCTCAATATTTATTCCTTCTAATTATTAAAAACAAATCGTCCCAATTCTATAAAAATTGGAATGTCTTTAACTCACTTGAAAGAATAATATCGAGAAGATGAGCGTTAAACTGTTAATTATTATTATTATTATTTATGCACATCATATATTTATCTCTTAGATAGGGTCTTTTAAAACTTGCTTTGTTATTTGCTTCATCTAAGTGCATTTATCTTTTACATTTTATCTTATATTCATATATTTTAGCTTATTGCAATAAAAGTAATTATAGTGAAACGAAAATGCTGATAAAGCCCACTGATAACAACTACTTTTAATGTGCTATAAGTAGCTATTTACTCTGTTGAATAACCTATCGTTGGGCTTCCGGATAGTCATGTGGACAGCGCGTTTGCCTTTGGTGAAACTGGTCCCGGGTTCGAATCCCGGTGGGAGCCAATGTGCGAAATGACCTAAGCTGTCGAAGCACTTTTAAAAATACTACTACTACTACCTATCGTTTGCACTATGTGGAAGGCAGCCGTAAACGGGAAGCTAATTTAACCTAACTCCCTTTGCATTTTCTTTTTTCTATCTTACGTAGCACCTAAGTTTTTGAGTGATAGTCTATTGTAATTAATTTTAAGTTCAATTGGATATATTTATGCAGAATATGTCTGATCTTTTTTCAGCCTTTCGTGCCTCACGTTGTCTTAGGTTAGCAATTAACATCATCATCATTCATCACTATGAGATGACTTGAAAAAAGACCAGTCTACATTTTATCACTAGTAATTTGGATCGGATCAGTGGTAAATGTGCATTGGCTTTCCTTTCCATGGGCTCGGGTTCAACATTTTCCCGTCTCTGCCGAACCAGACATCATCGTCTTTTCTGGAGCGAATATACCCTATCGTGTCCCCTTTTTAACGAGTGTTTAAGCCCCAAATATTGCTGGCGGCGGAGAGCCATAAAGTCGCAGAAATATGTCGCAAACCTTCGCCGCTGGTGGTGTCTGGGTTAATACGGAGGATAAATTAAACTTTTATCGCGGAATTGAGTTCATTTGGAATCGCATAAAGAAAAACGAAAGCGAGAAAATACGAAACGGTACAATTCCTTCAGTCGCCCATCTTTTTCCCTAAAGAACTGGAAATAATTTAATCCAGTCCGCACTCGAGTTTGGGTGTAAAGGAGTTAGCGCACGCGGTGTTGGAAACAGAAGAAACTTCTGGCGGCGCAATCAGCTGCTCTCGAATTATTCATATCTTTAGCTCTCCTTGGAACGGAACGAAGCAAGGGAAAATGAACTTAGCTGAATGCGAGAAAGATGCAGCTACAAAAGCAAAAAATATTCCTCGTCAAGTTCGAAAAGTGTTGGAATCCGTAGGACGCAAATTGGGGAAGTCGAAGACGAAGGAATGTTTGGGGACGTTTGGAATAAACACACGGCAGAATTAATTATTTCCTCAATTAATCACATTTTCGCGATACGTGCTGGACTTAAATAACTCAACTACATAGTTTTCCACTATCGTGAGGTATTTGTTACCGAAGTTTCCAGCAGAATTCAACTAAAACTTCAACTAATTCAAGTTTTCAACCAAAATCTTGATGTTACTTTGACGTTTTTTCCTTTCAAAGTTGATGGATTTCTTTCTACTACTCACAGCCATTTAGAGAAGGATATATTTGTCTTTCTGATATCAACAATTAAAAATGGAGAATCTAATCGAAACCTCGCCATTATCGCTGAATCGAATAATCGCTGAAATGAATAAGCATTCTCTACTTTCATGAAAATAATAGCATCACTATCATTATTATTATTATTACCTTAAATTAGCAGATAAGTATGCTCAGACAGAGTTTGCTGTCATAAAATTATAGTCAAATTTATAGTCTTCTTCAACAAGTGCCATAGTCGTCAAATAATATATTAAAAAGTTAATATTAATTTTTAATTTGTTTCCATTCCACCTTCAGGAGTATTCCATCAACAATTTATTCATCATAATATTTCTTCATTGCTGTTCACTATCATAACATTGCCATTTCTGTTCACTGATTAACTTCAACTCATTAATTCTATTAAGTTTCAACACTCACCACATTCTATCCTAACACTTACAAATATGTATTAGCTAAATGACTACATACATGGATCAATAGTACGACGAGGGAATGTTGGTTTTCTTTTCTGTTAGTGATGAGAAATTTCTCCGAACTTTAAGATAGGTAAAAGTAGCATAGAATATTAGGACATCAGCTAACCCTATCAAGAATCACTCCCAAAACGGGATTACTGATGAAAATATAACAATATTTTCCTGTTGCGGGAGAAACGACTGTTGTTTACCTGTTGTAAAAACCTTTTGCGGAATGGACCCTTAATTTTTTCCTTCTCCAAAATCGTGCTCACAACGAAAATTCTGGAGCAAGGACACCCTGACCTCGTAACAAAGGTTTTATGACGTCATCTTACGGCAAGCGTAAACTCTCCTTGGTTATTAATTTAGGCAACTTTTGCTTCTATCTCTCGCACTTTCTCCTCTTGAAGTACACCCTGCATGCCCTCTCCGGAATTACATTATGCTTTATATCCTGGGTTGCCGAGGTTGGTTCCTCGCTAGTTTCGTACTTCCATTCCTTAGGGGAAGATATCAGCTTTTTTGACTTCTTTTGCAATTTACTTGACCCGTTTTTCTCCGTTCGTAACTCCATTGAGTTTTAGCTTTGAGATAGCGTGTCGGAATGGTGATTACGGAGAAAATAAAAAAAATTGTTTGTGGGATACTGCTATTCTCGCAGGTGCTCACGTTAGACCGTTTTGGAATTAGAGTATGGGATCGAATGGCGTAACATTTGTCCCTATTTCTATTCACGCGCAGCAATTTCGCTGGAGCTTTAATCCATTCGCGAAAATTGGCTTTCATTCGAAAGGCGATATTCTCGCGCCACTCATCACCACGTTAACGTCTCTCTTGTTTACCCTCCGCTAAAATCCAATTGAAATGGACTGAATTCCTCTCTAAATATGATCAGCGAACGGTGCTGGATACGAAGAAGAAGATTATGTCGGGCTCATGGCGGTCCACGGACATCGATTTTTTAATTCTAAGTGATCACTATAGAAATTAAAGGTAAATCCAATTGTGCATCCATGTTGGTTTAGAGTACTTACCGTGTTAAATTCTCAGTATTACCTTATTCTGTTATATGCTATTTGTTTATTATACCTTTTTCTTATTTCCAACGATATTCTTTTCGAGGGGGAAAGAGTATTTAATTTAGTTGCTCTCAGATATGTTTGGGCACTAGCAATAATTAGAGACAAAATACTTCTGGAAATGGTGTGTTAAACTGAATATTTCTCATCCATTTTGTCTTATTTTAAAGTTGTTAAATACTAAGCAAGAAAAGAGAAGTGAGAAAGAAAGGGTTTATGAAATCCCATCCTCATAGGAGTTACTAATTCTATAAATCAAGTTTTTCCTGTGTAAATGCCATCAAAATGCAGAACAAAATCATGTTTGATTTAACTCTAATGTCATTGTACACTCATACTGAAGTATTTTCTTTTCATTAGGAATATGAGGCATTTTAGTATCACTAAAAGATAAGGAGGTAGGGAAACCGGTTTGTAAATAAGCGGAGTTTAATCCCAAATTTTCATTCTCATATTATTTATTTATTTTATTAATGAAATTTATTACATTTATTACATTTTCGCTTGAATTTATAATTCTTTTAATCGATGAAAAAATATTTTGAATACTTAAATGCATCTTTATAAATACCGAAGAAGAATCGTAGCATCACTAGTAATACATATTAGTAAAATGATGTGGAATTAAGCAACCTTAAGAGCGACGACCGAGTATTATAATTTGAATTAATACCTGCATAAAACGTCAATTGCTGAATAAATCGAAGCGTTAGTGTGAAACAATCAACAGAAAAAAACATAAAAGGTAAATAGAGGGAGGGAGAAAATGCGTAGAGAAAGTTGGAGTCGAATCGTAGTTCAGAAGATGTAAAGCGAAACAGAGAGAGGAGTTGGTAAGAAAGAAAACCAGTATAAGAAGGAAAAGAGATATAGCGATTCTGGGAAAGAATTTGTGGGAAAGACAAGGCGCTTGTAAGAAAAGGTGAGTGGCGGGAGGAAAGACTTGTAAGTGAAAGGTGAATGATGGTCGCGGGAACGTGAAGGAATGCGGTTTCACTCAAGCCAGATGAAAAATTGCGACAAATTAAAAATATACAAGAAAAATGTATATATTCGTTTGGGGAAAAATATATTCCATTTCAAATTACAATTACTATCTACCATAGATTCACATCAACTAATAAACGCTACCGTTTCCCAGTGATATTCTATATGTAGATTGTATACGTAATTCTACGTTTGGTGGAGTCACTGATAGAAACAAATGTTAAAATTTTATCGTAAACTTTTTGCCAATATCTGCGTACCAATTCAGTGTTTCTAACTGGATTAAGGGAATTAAGTACTAGTTTGTTGATTTTGAGGAATAAATAATTTTTAATATTTCCAAAAACTCGTGTTAAGTCACTATCCGAGCATACAATTGTTAAATTACACTTTGAAGGTACTACTTTGTCAAGCTCTATGCTTCGAATCCCTAAATGGCAATGTATTTTATTCTTTGTTGGATACTATTAGTAAAAATATAAGTTTCAATTTAAATACTTCGCATAGTAAAATAGTGAATATTATCATCCTTGGGATTCAGGTGAAAAGACGTAACCCTAGCTTTTTATACACCTAAGCCTCAGGGCTCCTTATCTATGACAAGCTTCTCCACAATTTTTGTAAATTATCCTATTTTTATTTAATCATTTTTGCTTAACGGCTTTCTACAACTTTTAAGTGTAAACAGGAGTTTTTATCAAGATATTCAACACTTCTTAGGCCATAATGGGCTGTTCAAGAGCTAAAATGGCGACCAGATCAAGAGAACCGTCACCTAATTAACAAGTCATGTTTCGTGCAACATATACGTCACAATAAAAGCAGGTATAAACCCCATCTCTCAAAATTCACTTCTCAGTGTTCTTTTTAGCCTTGAAGATGGTAGATTAGCTAATGAAATAATTATTGCGTGTATTCTTAGAACGGTGGTTTATTCTGAGTTACTGTTTCCTAGATAAGCACCACTTGAGACAGCTCTCTAAGGTTTAAGGGGTATGTTAAATCACTATTTTAATAAAAGTCGTATTCTATTTCTTTCTTACGAAGGGTTTGATAAGAAAAGTATTGAAAATGGGGAGAAAACGTTTCTTGTCACTTCATTGTTCCCAGAAAGACTACTTGTAAACGGACTATTTTCTTTGCGATAATATTTGTTACTTTCCGCTGAGCATGAAATCTACTGATGCAGGCGAGAGACATGCGCATGAAAGAACGATTTGAGATGGGAAGAGAGAAAAAGTTTCGCAAGAGAAAGAAGAAAGAGAAGGAACGAAGCGGTATTTCGCATGGAGGCACATCCAAAGATAGCTCTGAAAAGAGTGAAGTGATTATGGAGGAGCGGCAAGAGGTGACGAAGGTAATTATGGGAAGGAGACGGTCGGATGCAGGGTGAGGCGACACCACACACGCGCGCGGTGTACGTTAAAGGAGTCTCATTACGCACCGCTTTGCGTGTGCCGACTATTTGACGCGTTCCCTCTCAACCGAGGTATCAAGTTCACGGGCCGTGGATCCGCGAATCCAAGAAGCAAAGGCATCTGCTTATTTCGTCCCCTCGCTCTCTTTACCTCCACCGGCAGCTTTTTAATCTCTCTACGCTTCCAAAATGAATTGTAATTTTTTCCAACATAGATATTGAGTCCACAATTGCCCATAATAGCCAAGAATCAATTGTTAAATATGGAAGATCTCCTGTGAAGTTTGGTTAGTTATTTACATTTTTTTATTTCTCCTTTCGTTTGATGTTTTTGATAAGTTCTTTATCAGAATATATTTCTGTTTTTCTATTATAATCATAATTGGAAATATAAAACACGATTATTCACCTTTACCTCAAATGTTTTTTGTTAAAATGTTTATTAATTTGCTTGTATATGTCTGAATGATTCGTCATATATGGTTCATTAACATTTTTATGCGATTGATTTAATATAATTAATCGAAGGGTCTATAAATGGGCTATAAATAATCTGAGGTATACGACTCTAATTGTCAAAGTCTGCTTTTAGAACTCTAAAAATAATTGTCATTAGAATTAGGTCTACACAAGGGTTTAATCTTAACATCCGCGAATACTTTCTTGTATTATAAATTGTAAGTAAAATATATAGTTACTTATATATCATATTTCATATGTTCTACTTTTTCTACTTGAATTAAAGAATAACCAATTTGACATTCTTTTGCATAATTACTGCTACTTTTATGAGTATACCGTTCACTTCATACTTAAAATTTTTCATATATTCCTAGAAATTATCCTTTTAATTTTCCTTCTTAAACCCTTGTCTTTCCTTGTATCTCTTTTCCTTCTTTTTTCCTCTCTTCCTTTCATTCTTCTTTACATTTAGACTTAATACACCGCTCTATCGTCTCATTCCACCCTACTTCTCTATTAAATTTTTCTCATTAATTTCCCACATGTTCATTACTACAAATCTTTTACTTCCTATTTCCTACGCATTTGCACTCTTTTCCCCAGCGATTCGCCGTTCCCTATCTATGTAGCGTACCCCTCTTTTTCAGTACTCCTTTTTTCTGTCTGTATGCATCTGTCCTCACCTATCTATCCCCCCGTATTCATCCTCCCATGTCCGTGCATGGCGACGACGCATTTCCCTTCTCTCGGCCATAATATGCACTCCTTCCATGACTCTACGTCGAAATTGCTGTCACGGCCACGCAGCTCCGCTGTAACCTGTAATGGAATGTTACTGCACCGAAACAAGAGCAGAATGGTTTTTACGGTACGTGTCGGCGATTTTGTCCGTGTTGCGATCATTTTTTTTCTCGGGACAATTTTTCAGATGGTTAAAGTTTTGATGTTACGCCGCCCCCGAAAAGACATGCTGAACTTTTACCATAACTGTGCATGAGGCAGTTCAAATTTGTGGTTATCTGTAGGTAATTTTAAAGTGATCTTAAGGTGACATTTTCTGCACCGAGTTAAAATGTGGTTGCTGTACTCATACGCGTAAGCTACTTATTCTTTGCAGTTAATTTATTTATGACTGTTGATAAAAATATTTAAAGCCTTCTGCAAAACAAATTCATCTCCAGCTAATTAAGGATTCATTGCGTTTGCTTTTTTGGCTCGGCAATGTTTTTCTTCTTTCAAAAAGCAACGTACCAGTTTCCACTGACCATTTCTCTGATGGTGGTTTGTATTTTAAAGTTTTTAATTCCATTTAGAAAAAAATATCGTGATTTTTTCAAAATATGCGTATCGTTTCGTGTCAATCAAAAAATGTTTATCCTGATCCAGAATATTATAGATGATAAATTTTTAATAGCGTTGCAAACTCACGAGAGTTGGAAAGAGTAGCAACTTTTATTTTATTTCGTATCTAATCTTAACAATTTGAAACGCACAAAAACTATCTTCCTCTGTCTGTATCAGTGAAATTCATTCTCTTTATGATGGGTTGTCTCTTACTTTATTCAGCTTTGGTTAGTAATTTTCTTGTAAGGCTCATATAGAACGATAGTGGGCAGATATCTAAGTGACCCATCTAACAAGTGCCAGTCTAAACACAATAATGCCTTCCCACGTCCCGTGCTAAAATCCACACTCCATATAACGCCATCGTCGCCAAGGAATAAAAAACAATAAACAACCCACCCAGAAGATAATACTCCAGAAGCTTCGCCCCAATCAATTGAAAACGCCGGGCATTTTTCAGAGTTGGCAGGACATTTTTACGACCTCCGCCACCCCGTAAGACAAATCGGAAGCATTTCGAAGAAAAAAGGGTGTGGTTGTTGGCTCGGTGAGAGGAGTCGGTAGCCGGAGCCTTGGGGTCTTAAACGCGAGAGAAGGAGGTGAGATAAGACGTAATAGGTTTAGCGGTGTCGTCGGCCGTAAAGGGATGGGGATTTACGATGCCGTGACGGTGGACTCGCGGGTGTGTTCCTCCGGCCATCGCTTACGGGTGACCAAGCGGTTTCGGCCGGAGCTCCGCTGATTTGGGACAGAATGCCTGAACGTCACGGAATAATAAAAGCAGGGATTTCATTTGTATCGCTTACGAGGTTTTTGCTCCCCGTGTTTCGGCTATTCCATCGATCCTTGAGAAGGAAAATTACGGGTTTTGAGTCGATTTGCGTCGTCGGAAGTATCGCCTCGAGGTGGCGCTGCCACCTTTTTGCCGCTTGTCCTGTGGATATTTATCGGAGGAATTGGACGTCATCCATCCATACTCAGCGTTTTATTTTAAATTTATGATTATATTATGATTAACAGCTTTATAATAGCTCATTACAATAATATATTGATATTTATATTATAATGTTATTAACGTCTTATATTATCTAATTATATTATAGCGTGCTACCGAAAAATATTTAGTTTTAATTATGAGAATAATTTAGAGTAAGCCAGTTAGAGTACTCGTCTACGTTGGCTTTTCGATAAAACGTGTAAAGATTGAAAACTTTATACATTTTAAAGTTATACCGCGAAGCTATAAGTTCTGATTTATCACAACCTTCCTTATCTTGATATTTTCTCAAATTCGTAGATAAAAGCAATTAAAATGTAACTGATCAACAAATATCTACATCGGCGATTGTTTGAAGTATAAAATGGAGTGATTTATGACGTTATTAAGCGACTGGCGCGTGCTTTTTGTCACCAAAATGTCTTCACACGTTACATTTTATACGGCCACTGAAAGAATCGCCTCGAGAAATAAAGGTTACTGAACCCTGCCCTACAGCGTTGTAAAACTAATCGCTTGGGGAAAATAATAGTGGAAGGTGGAGATTTCCGTTCATTTGTCCCTGGCGGCGCTCCACTGCAACGAATTTGGCGTGATTCGATTCAGAGCGACTCAGGAGTAGGTGGATGACCTATAACAATCTTTAAGTGTCTATGAAGCCATTTCAAGTTTCATGGCTCTTTGCTCTATTCTTCACAGTTAAATTGTCATAGTGCATTTCGCAATGTTACCAATGAGACTGTTTATGAATATTTTATCATTTAAAGGTTATGAATTAAAGGTTATAATCATGAAATTGAAAAACAAGAAAACGCATGTATACTATAGGATATAAAACCGATTTTAATGGAGGAAAGTAGAATGGCTGGCTTTATTAAAAATAATGTTATGCCCAGATAAAAAATAAAAACATGGATGTGAATTCGAGAATTTGGCAGGATAACAGTTACTCTTATTTCGTTTGCTGCGTAATATTGTTTCAAGGAACAACATTTTGAATACAATACATGCATCATGAGTGGCCAGATTATGCATTATGACGAGCCCATTAACAAAATTGCAGAAAATTGAGTTCCACTCATTGCCTCTTGTTATTCTGATGTAATTGCAAAATGCTATTCGACAACTTAAATTTATATTACGAACTTTACATTCAAATAATTTCAGCATAATAAGGTCTAGTAAATGAATTTTTATTAGCCTGGGTATGCAAATACTCTTTTTATTATTTTTATGAATATTTATCGTTGAATTACCATTTAATATTAATCATACTGTTGATTTAATTGGCTTCTGCCATCTGTTCAATTCTATAACTGCATAGCCCATGTCAAAACTGGGTAGATATATTTAATAGAACAAGTAAATTTTGAAATTAATATCCAAGTACACACTGTTTGGTTCTTCCATGAAGTATTTGATCATATTAACTAATTCGCGAACATTTTGAGGTATGCCATTGCATATAGTTTGTATCCATCCATTGAGTCTTAAACAAAGGTGCCTATTTTCAATAGTTATAAATGCATAAGATAATTTGCAATTCACTTGCGTGCTCACAGGAAAATCCTAATTGTCTCAATTATCTCTTCCTCCTTGTTTGCGACCCGAGAACTCAGTACGCATAATTCAGCGGCGCCGAATTAATTTAAGGTGAAGAAAATTGATCCGGGCTGAAGTCATCTTTTGTGAAGGAAGGAGATCGACCGAGGTTCCATCTGAAATTCGTGGCCGCCCTCCTTTGAGTGTTCCCTCCAGGAAAGCGCACGGACAATTGGCGGGAGAGATAGGCGTCAGTCGAGGTCGTGCATAATTCACCGCCTCTGTCCCCGCAAAAAATACGCTCTTCCTTTTCCCATTCTTAGTCCACCTGATAGCGGAGACCACGTGCGCGCTCGCCCACGCTCGGGCATTAAGTGTTGGCCGAAGAGATAGCGTCGGATGATGTATTCCGCCTTGGGGCTGGGAAATATAATTGCTCCCCGAATAGACCCAATGTATTATTCCGATGATTTTTCCAGTCTGAGAGGTGGCGGAGAGAGAAGAGGTCGGGACATATTTCTTCGGACGGAAATCAATAAATCGCTGCGGTTTTTTAATAAAATGTGTGCCAGGGGTGGAGGCGTTAGCTTTTCTCGGCTGGCGGAGGCGTTTTCGCGTGGGTCAGAAGAGGGTTTTTTTTCGATCGCCCGCAATTAAGACATAAAAAATTGTGAGAATTCCACCTCCGGGGGAGGGCCGGGGATTTTTATCGCGCTCGGATGGGCTGTGGGATGAATCCGAATTAAGCTGTTTGCTGATCGAACGTATTTTAATTTGTCCGTTGGCGTGTTCCCAGTTCTGTTTTTTTTCGACGCATTTCCAATGCAGCCTTTCGGAGAACTTTAACAGTAGAATTAATCGCGAAACGTGAGTTCATGCACGGCGAGAACAATTTGCATTATTTGTCTCTTTCTGTTAAATTTAATCCGCTCATTACCACCAAATGGACGCCATCAGAATTTTGATATTCGTTAACGTAAATATTTCAGTTTACGCATGGAGTTATATAATTCAGTCTTACTCAAAATTGCAGTAATAACATAATGACGACATTCTTCAGGACACGAACATTGTATGTATGCTTCTCATTTGATGCATGCAACGAAATGCATTCTGCACTTCGTTGCATCAAAAATCTAATTCGTCGATGAATTTAAATTTTAAAAGAGATAATGTGTCATACCGATATATTTCCTTTTACTTTATTATGAAAAAAGATCACTCAAAGAGTTTCCTATTCATCATTTTCCATTTTATCGATGACAAAGCGTTTGTGTAGTTCCCAATACAGCATTTTCTATTAGGAGAAGAGAATACGTAATTGTTACACGTTAAAGATCAAGGTCTGGGAAAGTTCATTTTAAAAATTATTTAAGATCAGAATTTCTTTTTCTTGATTGAAAGAATGAGTTTTTTCCTATCTCCCTCGAGTTTTGCTGTCCTCGTTTATCTTGAATATCTTTTTTTCTTCCTCTATCGCGTATACGGCTAGAATCGATTTTTTTCATTTCTCCCTAAGGACATACCAAGACACTCAATATCTATTCTTTTTATTTTCAATTCCCTTCTTTTTTAGTTTGTGCTTTTCAGAGAAACAATAGTCCTTTTTGACTCCATCCATCTTATAATCCATCTGGCCTCACTGAAAATCGAATATTTATACTGGGCTGGATTGCTCATTTTTCAGTTTTTAATTGGGTGAATTTTACTGCAAGTTTAATAAGAAAGAATCTTTAATTTCTGTACGCTTGCTTCAGATTTACCCTCGAAAGGTAACCTTTAAATCTATTGCCTATTTTAGTTCTTCTCGGAGAGTTTTCGCTTCATAACTAAAGTGAAGCTTAAAAGTTTTATCATTTTATGCAGAACAAATGTAGAAAATACAAACACTTCATTTTATTTTCAAATGCCTTTTTTCACTAATGAAAGTTTTTAAAAAACTTCGTACCCAAAATAAGCATCACTCTATTGAATTTCTCGAACTTTTAAATATTTCCAGGGGTTTCAACCACATGGTAAAGATCCGTGTTTACATTTAAAATTATTTCATAATTGAATGCCAACCTTTTGTAATATAAGGCATTTGTCTGGGACTCAGTAAAACAGAATTTTTTCTTGTATGTTTCGAAACGTAATTAAATTTTAAAGGAGGGACAATTTTGCATGATATTCCAATTATAAATTTACATCTTAGGTTGTAATTTTGTACATTTTAACGCCTTATATCATCCTTGGTGATATTAGAATTGTTTGATTTGGGATGTATCACTTCTTAATTTCTGGCATATTTTGAAATGTAATACAATTTAAAGAAGAAGAATAAATACAATTTTGCCATTTATTAAATTAACATAATTGTTTCTTATATCGTCAATTTCATTTCATTGATCAAGAGTTGTGTAAATTTATGCATTTTGAGCTGTGAAGTTTTATTGCATAATTTCCCTTTATGTATTCCTCGAATGAAAAATTCAATTCGACTTCTACAATTGTTTGTCTGCATACCACCCGTTTTAGGCTCCAACGTTCATCAGTATTTCCTATTTGCGTCTGCATCTATTTCCTCTGCCTATCTATAATCTCACAGAGTTATTTCCTCTCTTCTTTATCCAGTCCCTTTTCTCATTCATCCGTATCCTTTGAAGTTCCCTCTCTCCATTTCCTCAATCCCGCCGTCTTCGCCCTCTTGCATTTGCACTCATCCGTGAGCACCTATTTCTTATTAACTCCTTTACTTTACACGAAACTATTCCAATCTTCCCAGCGTTTCTATAGAAACCAACTGTGTTAATTAAAAACGCGGCTTTCCTCGTTCCTTTTCTGATCTTTCTCTTCTTTTTTTACTCCTGAGTGAGTACGGCGTATGAAGGGATTTCGGGGAACGGTTGCGTCGGAATGGTATTTTTGGAGGAAGGAATGCACTTCATCTGAGCGAGGTCAGAGCTATCGCACGTTAAATCTGTCGTTACGGAAAAAGGAAGCCTTTCGCTGACCCCAGGCGACGGTAACAATTTAGTTAACGACGCGAATTCGTTCTTTTATGTGTCGGATCGACGGATTCCCCTTTTTATTTTTTATTCGCTCCCGTGGCGTTCTGTAAGGGAAGTGCCACCGGAGAATCTTACGCTTCTATGCATGTATGGGTCTCTTGCCCCAGTTTGTCCGCACGTAATGGCATATAACCTCCGCTGTATCTCTTGTTACGATTTGCAACCTTTTTTTCCATCCCTGAAAGTACGTTCTAGAGCTGAAACTTCTGTTGGGGAAGCAGATTTATGCGCTGGATGGTTTAATTTAATCCCGCTTTTGTGAAACGATACACCCGCTTATTTAGGCTCATTTATCTCTCGGAATGAGCGATATCAAGGAAATTAATTGATTGAAGATATTTCCATCGAGGAAATTATTTTACTTCTGTTCAAGCAACCGTTTTTATGGAATATTTAGAGACTCTTAATTATTAAGTTGAAATTATTTGCCGCAATTCGTGGAAAGACATAAGAAAAATGTGTTCGAAGAATTTATAGTACCTACAAGTATTTATTTAGTCTGGTTCGGCAGAAATGAATTCGGCTGAATCTCAGGACCTGATGATGGCTGTATAGCCGAAACCTGTCGACTAAATAAATAGGTGTAGATGCCACCAAGTTTCACTTCTTTACTTTTAATTATTTTCATTGTGTGATTGTCTCCAAGAGTACACATTTATTTATTTATTTAATCTAAACGCTGAAGGTTGGTATGGTTACCAGGTGGCAACGGTTGAAACGGTTGTACCAGGTTTTCCTTCACATAATTTTACCAGAAAAAATGTATTCATCCGTGCTATCTGTTCGTTATTCGAATTTATTCTGAATTTGAAGGAAAAGTGATCATCGTAGAGGAAGTTAAAGTTAGCAATGTTAACAGAAAATGATAATGTGCACGAGAGTATTGATGAAAATATTTAAGAAATTATTGAAAACTCCGCAGTTACTCAATATATTTATTCTTAAAGGCACTTCCAATGAAGTCAAAAAGAGAATATTGGGTGGAGTATTTGAATATTAAATTTAGAATAGTTCCCATTCACTACTAGGTAGAATTCTAATATGCGTGTATAATCTCTGGCTCGTTATGTTGAAATACAATTAAGTCCGAAGACAAGGAAGGATTTCAAGAAAGAACGTGCTTCAAGGATTAAATTGTATGCAGAGATGCGGACATAAAATGAGGGAACGCATGAAATGAA
Organism: Sympetrum striolatum; assembly: GCA_947579665.1. Classification (NCBI taxonomy): domain Eukaryota; kingdom Metazoa; phylum Arthropoda; class Insecta; order Odonata; family Libellulidae; genus Sympetrum; species Sympetrum striolatum. Next base: position 96,116,333 of record OX388341.1, on the reverse strand, counting down.
ATAAACAGAAATAATTATACAGTTAGTACTCGTTTTGCGCCGCACCTATTTACGTTCCCCTCACGTTTTCGACCGTGATGGTTCACGAACGAAGAGTGAGGAGTCATGACTCGCTCTTCCGGTAAAGATTATTTCCCTATTATAAACTGTGTTGCAGTAAATCAAAAACCTAAGTGATTTAGTAGAGACGTTAAATATCCTGCTGCTGTATACAGAGCACAGAACGTTTAATGGCCACGTTTATTGGTGCAACTTCTGCTTTTAATAGCCAATGATTGTTTCTAAACTGTTAGTCTGATTGTTCCCCCTCTTTCATTAGCTGTGATGCGCAAGATTAGCATTGAAGTTCGTGGATAAGAGAAACTAGTTTTACGATAGAGTAGTCAGCATTGATGAACGCAAACAATTGACATACAAAGGGAAAATTTTTTTTAGAGTGCGTCAGAAATGAGATAATCAAAGGATGTCTTTTGACGTCAGAGGTAATGCAACCACTGGCAATAATTGCGAATATGCATCAATAAAACCTCAATTTACGCATCTGATAATTTTAATTGTCAAAATCATAATTCATAAGACTGAAAGTAATTACTCTCTTCTTGAAAGAGAACTTGAAAAAGAACTTGAAAGAGACAGAAAGTGTCTGTGCATAATATATATTAATAACGCACATTTAAATGAGTAAGTAAAGTATTTAATAACCCACAGTTATCAACAATCAATGATCCGAGAAAAAATAAACTAATTGTTGTAGAAGAGAAATACGATGGGAAATGTAAAGTACCACAAAGTTATAATCTGGATAATGTTGCTAAGTGGAAGGTCATCTTCGAAAAGAGTTGTAATAAGAAGTTAGAAAGAAACGTGCTTTTATAAATTTATGTTGATATATAATAAGATAGTGATATAAATATGTTTTGAAGTAAATTATTTCTGAATTATTAAACTAGCAATGCAGATTTAGACGCCAAAGGGAATGTAGGTTCTAGTGGAGAAAGAGATAGACGATAAAAATGAGAAGTGTATGGAAGTTTGGAAGGAAGAGAAGGGTCGGATTTTCGTGAGGTGAGAAGAGAGGCAGTGAATGTGGGCGTTTGGGAGGACGTGACGGAAATGCAGCGAAGCCAGACGTGAGCGCGGCAAATGAACTCTGCACCGAGGACGAAATATGGTCTCCCTCTCTCTCTCTTTACCCCATTCCTCCCCTTATTTCCTTCTCCCTGTCTGCTTTACCTCCGCATCTCGATAGGGAGGTAATCCCCTCCAATTTTATCTTTCCACTTCCACACCTTTTCTTCCCTGAAAATGGTAAAGCACAAGAGGATATTTTGAATGCAGGGAATATTAAGAAGGGATGATTTAGTGGCTGTCTCTCTGCTGTGTACGGACTTGGAAGTCAAAGAGATTTTTCATTCTTTGAATATCAACTTTAAAAAGTGTAACCTGTGAATTACTAAAGAGGAAAGACTAACTTAAATGTTAATCATTTAAAGCTGAATCATCACAATAACAGCAATAGTAGTATATGTAATAAATATGTGTTTATATAGTGATTTATTTTACTCTGATTTCGTTTCATCTTGAAATGATTGCATTTTATAATTTTCAATGTTCTGAAACTTATTGTTACATCTCTGTTTTCAATATGACTCGTTCTACGTCTAGATTCGATGTTTCTTTTTTTTAATGGTTTTATACTAATTTAACGTTACATGTCATGTGTTTCAGTTTTGGGACTTTAATATACCATTTGAAAAATAATATTTTTATTGAAATGTTTTTTTTTGAAAATTCGTGGACTTTCTTTCCCAGATTACGGATTTATAGTAAAAGTATTGCAAAAAAGTAACAGTATTAAACAGTAACATTACCGAATGACTCACTCGTTGAAAGGAATTAAAATTTTAATTAATTAGTATTGTTTAAAATGTAACAAATTACATTCACTGGTTTCCGTAAGTTAATATTTACTTGTATAAAACTCGCCAAAGCTGTAGCAAGTATTTCTGCCAAGGACTTATTCACGTCTCTTAAAATGTCTGGGAACTAGCTCCCCTGGTGATAGCAATTTAAGAATAGCGTGGCAAGGAAACTTTTTTATTAATTAATGCGACTAGGTGAGAACTCCCTAGATGCTTTGAAAGCCCTCTGGAGATTCACCAGTGAAAAATTCAGACTGTAAACTCCTAGGCTGACAATGTGGGCCGTAATTACGAAAGTTTCCGAAGTACGTTATAGCCCTCGTGATAACGGTCTAGGAAAGAGGCTTCGGAAGCGCTCTTTTTCCCTTAGGAAATATGAAGTATTAAGAGAATACTTAGCTGGATTGTGGATATTATAAATTGAACAGGCTGCTCACGTTTAAGGCCCACAATAGAACTCTTAGTATTTGGTCAAAATAATTTGCGGATTTCTTCCCCCTAACCGTCTACGGTCTTCATTGAATTTCTCTATAAACGGTAAAAAAATTGGTTACAAGATATCCATTAAATGTATCTTTAAAAAATAGTCAAATGGCTAACTGGTGAAAAAATTGGTTACAAGATATCCATTAAATGTATCTTTAAAAAATAGTCAAATGGCTAACTGGTGAAAAAATTGGTTACAAGATATCCATTAAATGTATCTTTAAAAAATAGTCAAATGGCTAACTAATGGATAGTTAATATTGTGGTGAAAACAAATTCCAATTGCTTAAAATAGTTAAAATTGATGTTTAATTGGATAAAACATCTTATTGCTAATTAAATGTTGTCCTTAATTCTGAAATCAGTTTTATTTACTAACACATGCTGTATGAAATATTAATAATGGATCTCATCTAAAATTGCTTTTTCTACTAAATCTATTTTAGTCTCTTATATGATGCACCAAGTTAAATTATTTTACTTTATCTTAAAACCAAAGACTTTATAATTAACAAAAGAAAATAGGTCGGACTTACGATGTCTTTTTTCTTTCTACGATCATTCATTATTATTCAAAGTTTCACTTGACTTATATTTAGGAAATTATGCTATATACCTCAAATTCATATAGATATTATAGAGTTCTCCAACGCAAGAGAAAATATGAGCTATCAATCAATGTAATAAAATTCATGTCAATCCTGGTTTCAGATCTCTAATAAGCTACGACATTCCATTTGTTTTCCTAACTCAATTCATCTTTTTAACATTTTGCCGCAGAATTTATATAGTTCACTAGGATATGTATTCATTTTAAATAATACATTGATGTGAAAGAAAACGGGCTCTTATTTCCCAAATTCCTTAAAAATACATCGAATTCGTTATAAAAATAACAGCAAACAGGGACTGCTTAAGTGGAGAGTATTCAATTTTTGCAAAAAAAAAAATTCTGTTACAGAGAACGTAACGAATGCGTATCCGAACTCCATCGTCAAAAAGCAGGCGTAAATTCAGATAAATCTTGTAAGGCTTAATAACAACGATGTCGACTTTTATACCTAAAAGAAATGCGGTGAGAGAGAATGCGATGTAGCGTCTTAAGGAACCTTACTGAATATCCCTAACCGCATGAAAAAAGGAGGGAATGGCACTGTGGAGGGACGGAAAAAAATATGCGAGCGGGGGAAAGGAAGCAAAAACCTTTATCGGATTCCTCAAAGAATAAATAGCCATGAGCGTCCCAATATTCTCTTGAGTAGCAGACGGTTATAAATCGTTTTTTGGTGGAGTGGAAAGGGTTTTTGAGGAGCGGATGGCGTGGAATCTCTCCCACTTTTAGACAAACCGCTCGATATGAGTATCTGCCGCTCTTCTTCATCCCTTATTCTCCTCGACATCCCCTCGTTGTTCTCAGACGGAATTGCCAACCCGCCGAATGTGCATTGAGGGCCCTCACCAAAGGAGGCCTCAAAGGGGTTTAACGACCCCGAGACCTATCGAAATATCCACTGTCTCAAAGTCTGGGACAAAATTTTTACGAAATTTGCCTACCATATTGAGATGAGTACCCAGGGCGGTTTGGTAACTTTGTCTCCAAGAAGTTAAAATTATAGTTTCCTCTGCGTTCACAATACAGATTATTTTTGCTTCAGATTTAATTTTCCATTTCTCTCCTGCAGAAAAAATGGCATATTTCAGCGGTGTTGCTCACGTTTGGAAACTTTCCCAAAGTAGAATATTATATGAGTTATTTACTCTTAAATGATTCTTTCGTAATGCTTGATTCTCTTGGAGTAACTTCATTTTGCCATCCGATTTCGATGCTATATCTCTGAAACCATCCGAATTTAGCTCATGATATGAATTATGTTTATTATTTATTGTATTGGAATTTCTAGAATTTGTACCATAATTTAGTTTTTTATGATATAGAAAACAGGTTCAAAATTTATTTTAAAGCTTTTGAAGGCCCCTTTAAGGGTTATTTTTCTCTTTCAATAAATCTAGACTAATACCCACAATCAATGATAAAAATAAAAGAACAAATTATGAAATTGTGCTTATAACCGATTTTTCGAAACTTTCACTATGTCATTTTCGATTAAAAAAATCATTAGTTAAATTGAATTGCGTCAGAAACAAGTTTAAGAAAATAGAATTAACTGCTTGGGCCGTGACTTGGTGGTATGGATCCATCAGGAGCGAAAGTCTTTTTTTTTTGTTTTCACTTTCGCTCCTGAAGTTTAAGAAAAGCATTTAAATAATTGTATACATGAAAGAAATTGAAAAAAATATGATACAACGGTTCAGTTTTCTTTTCCTTCCTTACGTGTTGCAGTTGAAGAACAATGGAGGTCTCCAAGAATACACATATATTAAGGACCGTCAAGTCTCATCCAGCTTTTTTGAAATGACAAATTAAAACAATTGTCCAGGAATAAGTGACTGAAGCGTAACAGATGACACTTTTCAAAATCCATCGTTAAAAAATAATTTGATGAATGAGCGGTACCTAGAGGTACAAAATAACGCATGTTGAACCCAGGTGGTCCTGAAATCCCGGTGCTCCTCAATTTCCGGCAAAGTCGCCCATTGCAAAATTGCAACCGTTTCCAAAATCCGTTTAGAAGCGACTTTTTCTCTTCGTTTGGAATAAAATTAATTTCCTAGCAGTTGGCAACCCCGTTTCCAACCAGTTCCTGCCCATCCCAACTTTTAATATAGACAGAGGGAATCGAGGGGTAGGAAGTAGAGCGTGGGATGAGGAGAACAGTACGACAGGAGTACAAAAAGGGGTGTTACGTGGGGTGTCCCGGAGGGGAGACGGTTGCTGCGGGAAAGTGTATGGGTCAGCGGTCGGAGGCAATGAAGACGATAGAGAATGGGAGACATTCCAGCTCAACTCGCTGCTCCGGAGAGCGGCCTCTCTTTTACCAAATACTCGGAGGCCCTCGAGGCATTTGCTCTTTCCTCACAAAGAGTGTCGGTGTTCGGCAGGAAAGGGATTCGAGGCGAGACAAAAAAAAGAGGAGATATTGGGGTGGGTGAATCGGAGAGGTAATGTAAGATTAGGGAGGTAGGGTTTCTCGATAAAAAGCGTCCAAAGTGTGAAGGTGGAGCGTGATAAGGAGACGGCGAATTGAGGCTCGATTCCAAAGGCATAAAGGAGGCCTTTTATAACGAGGCTATTACATAGCTCCTCTAAAGCAGTGGAGTCCATTCCGTGTTCATCATAAACGAGGCGAAAGATTTTCTACGTTTTTTCCCTCCAGCGGCAAGGAAGGCTGTATTTCTCTAAATGGGAATGGCTTGCTTTTTATTAACCTCTCGGAGCTTTAGATGTTGAGAAAAAATCCTTCGTTTCCAGTAAGGAATTAATTTATCTCTCTTTAAAAATATGCTGAATTTGTCAAGGATGATCATTATTTTTGATAAAGCGTTATTTCATACCATTGATTAATTTTTACTTATGGAGCGATTGCTCCGCATATCCAGTTAGAGGTGATACCTTTTAAATGCCAAATAAATAAGTAAAAAAGTGTGCTTAAGCTTTGAATCTCTGCAAGAAGGAAACCTATAAAAGATTCTCAACTTATGAGGCTTCCTTGTTAGACATCTGTATAGAAGGGCATTCATCCTTACCTTTATTATTACTGTAAGAGATATGTGCACCGATTTACCGAGACGGAAATTGACGCTTATTTTTACTATGATCGTTATTAAAAGGAACAACAATTCTTATATGTTCAGCATCACCATCGATTAAACATAATTTAGTTGTAACTTGTTTTCGCGGAGAGGGTAAATATGAACTGTGCATATAGAAATAACTTTATTATAGTCATAATGAGTTTTGCGAAACGAAAAAAAAATAATTGGTGGAACTAACTTACTCAACAGTATTACCTAACACGAGTATGACCTATCATATGATACAATTTGAAAGAAAAAGTAATCGATAGATACTTCTCATGCAGATGTATGAAACCTGGTCGTTCATATAATGGTTGTGGATTCTCTCGTAAGAGCTGTATGCGGTAAAGGCACCAAGGCTTCCAAATGACCCAGCACGGAGAATCCTTGAAGGCACTCATCCAGAACTCTTCATCGAGATGTTTCTGAAAGACCTTTAATTTTGAAAATGGAAATATCGCTCGATATTGAGATGCATGTTAGGCCGATTACACATCTCAACCTGAGCACCATCTAGGTTCATCATCCATGGTTAAAACTTAAGAGCTCAGGATTACTGTCAAAAAATAAGATGCTGTTGTAAATTTTTTATTCCTCGAGCAATGCAAACTTACCTATAAATTTGTTGATGATAGTAATTCACGAGGTTAAATTAGTATCTATTTATTTATCAAAAAATATGTATGATATTCATATTTTGCTCCCGTTTTTCGTTGTTAATATTCCGTGCATTCGTAACAGTACAGTTCACATGTTCAATACTGATAATAGTCTCAAATCTCAGATAGATGCTGTTTGCAAGAAAAGGGATACCCAACTTCATAGGTATTAATTTCTCTGGACCTAGCCGTTAAAATTACTACCGAAAGTATATGGTCTTCTTCCTCTGCTAAATCAACGATAATTAACATTGATTTCCCGGCTTAGTCATAACTAAGCGGTGATGGAAAAAATCTACAAATATTTCGAAACATTGTTTTATTTTACCGGAAGGATCTCAATGAGTATTAAGTAGAATTTTAGTTACTTGTATGTGTTTGATGGTATTTTAAGTATGAACAACGATCATTTTCTTACATAGGACCTCATCGGCATATGAAAAGACTTACGTAGATGTGCTACTTAATGTTTTTAGAAACATTATTCAGGAATATTCTTAAAGGTCATTGTCAATAAGCATTTCTACTTTTTATTTTGGAGACTCTTTTCATCGAGTGCAGATTCCAATCCAACAGATATTTAATAAATTTCACCGGCTAACTATAATATGAATGCAAATTTGTAAACCTGAAGTGAGATCCTTAATCCTTTGGAGCAAAATCTGCTAAGTTTTCAAGGGCCTTTTAATTTATTGTCCATTTCTTCTATAATTAATCTTTATCTTGTATACTCTTGGAAAGTGTTATCTTCTATATATATAAAATTGAATGTGTGTCTGTCTGTCTGTACTCGATAGATTCAAAAACCATACATCCAATCGTCGTGAAAATTTGGGAAATTATTAGGTATATGCCCGGGAAGGTTTTTGAAATTTTCTTTTTAAATCGGAGTACTCATTTCGACTCCAGAAGGGAAAAACTGTTCTCATAAGAAATACATGTAAACTTCGATTTTATCACTTGCATGCTTCCTTTCTTTTGCAAAATTAAATTAGAATTAACCAACGTATGGATTTAAAAGTAGCACCAAAAGAAGAGAAATTGAATAAAGTTTCTTATTTTGGTCATGAAATATAGTTTACGATCAGAAATTACGAGACTTTGAATAATTAGATGATAATTTTGATGAATTTTGAGGCTATAAACAAACTATTTCTCAGTTACGACGAATGCGATTGTTGAATTTTCTCATAAGAACACATTGAGAATTTATTCCAGTATTCAAATGATGTTTGTTTATAGCAACGTAAATATTTACGAATATTATCGTGGAGTAAACGGTTTTTAATATTTAATGAAAATGATATTTTGATAAATTCAAGAGATTTTATGTACTGGACAACTTGGTGAGTTGATGACGTTACCGACTTTGATTACAAATGTCTTCTATTTTCAAAATTTCAATTTATTTTATGTCTTTGACTAGATTGAATTTCATTTTTTGGTCTTCTTCAGTTGAATATGTGTTCTCTTTGAGATTTGCGAGATGCGAAGAGTAGAGTAGCACATAATTTAGCATATCTTACTCCGAACTGAAAAGTTACTGTGATAATATATTTTCTTATATACCGAATGAAAGTAATGTAGATAGTATATATGATATCATTATAATAGCCTTGCAACTCGAATAGCTGCCTGCCATTCAAATTGCGAATGGATTTTCTACGGGAAATATAGAAGTACGATACATAAATTGATCCCATTTGGGCAGAATTTATATTTTTTCAATTATTGTTTAAATATTACAAATTATATCAAAATTTAAAATATTTTAAATACGTAAATTGTATTTCTTTTAAGATTTCAACAAATTAATTTAAATTACAAAAAAGAACAATAGTGCATTTGACGTTCGATTTTTCGCCAGCAAATTCTAATAAATACAAAAATTCAGTCAGAAAACTTTTGCAATTATTAATACGAGAATAAATTATTAATACGTGAACAAATGAAAATATTATTAATTTCCAGCTGAAGAAAATAATTGGAAATACGTTTTATTTAACCCTACAATTATGCCACCAAAGCGAAGTGCCATTGGTCTACAAATCAAGCAAAAAGGAGAAGAGAAGAATGATCATTAGAAACGAGTGAACAGAGGCGAGCAAGGCAAGAAAGAGATCGATATCACAGTGCTCTTGCTCGATCATTAGAAACGAGTGAACAGAGGCAAGCAAGGCAAGAAAGAGATCACGCTTATCTAAACACAACAACGTGTGAACGGGTACAGCTAGTTTAAAATATAATAGTAAACACTTATAGGGATTAAAAAAAGATGGAGCAGTGATATCACTAAGTATCTCTGGATTAATTGATTATGAGAAACTCAGAAAAGGGAAAATTGGAAAATCCTTGAGAAGGCCCACGTCAGCTTTATCGTCTTGGATTTAAAATGGTTGGTGATATTAATGCAGTTACAAATATTTCTTAATAAAAAATAATTTTCCTTCGGCATGGTGGAAGTGCAATATATGAGCATAATGGTAATATGCTGCTGGGTAAAATCAATTCCTTGAATTTCAGTATCAGACTCGGACATGTTGACTTTGATTAATGGAAGTCTCTCTTTAAATTTAACTTCACTTCCAAATTCCCCTTTCCATTGTTTATAAAATACCACCTTAAGAAAGAGTGTGCTTTAAATATGAACGATTTTAATAATTGTTAGCTGATAAAATAAGAGCTAATAATTGTCTTTTACTATTGGATGCAACTGCTTCATAAAATTAATATGATATCTCAAAGTATATTCTCCGAGGAGATTCTGGGATCCTCTATAGAATTCTCCCACGGATTACTTCCATCCATTATACTCGTTCATATGGGCAGCAAAATGCCACCCATTTTAAATTGGGTAAGGATTTGTCGTCATTCCTCAGCTCACATAAACTTACGCGCACAACGTGGCTCCAACGGTTCGTTCCTCCATTTGTCGGAGCGGTCCTCCGTATCAACTCCACGATTCGTCGCTCTGCTGCTCTGAAAGTACGTCAACGCGAGCGAAGGATAGAGTTCAATGGATTGATAAATGGAGAAATATGAGCTCCTTCGCTCTTCGAGGGAAAAGAATCGTCAGACTTGAACATCGAGCAGCGAAAGAAAAGGTGATCCCTTGGTGCGCAGTCAATGGAAGAGACGGAGTTAGATAAAGACTTCTCTCGAGGCAAGCGAGGCAAGAGCTAATTCCGCAAGTTTGGAAGAGGGGCGCCTCAAGAAAGCGTAAGGTAGCCAGTCGCTCTCGATCTTTCTTCTGCAAAGGAGTGTTGTGACAGAGGTGCGATATTCGAGCGGGAGATAGACTTAAATATGCAGACTCGTAATTCATGCGGCACCGCTCCGATCGCAAAGGTGCAGCAGGAAGGGGGATGACTTAGCTTTCCGCCAGGCTACCCCGCGCACCGTCGGAGGAGTGATACGGGTCTCTCCGAAGGAGCGACAGATAGCTCTCTCCCTCATGTACACGGCCCTCCCAACCCACGCAACAATGGAACTCCTAAGCCATGAGTCGTCCCTTCTTTCTCAAGCCTCCGGGTGCTTCCACGGCCCTTACTGGCATTGATTTCCCCAACCCCTTTCCCTCGGAGGGATTGGCACGTCTCCCACCCTCCACTTCATTCCCTGTATACCTCAATTCTCTCGAGCCATCCCTCTATTTCCCATCCTCAAACCATCCTTCCCTTCTCCTGCACCACCAACTCTTTTCAAATTTAAAGAAAACGTCCTTTCCCTCTTCGTTCCTCATTTTATTCGTTTGCTTCCTTTGTCCCCTCGTTCATTTGCCCTTTTCTCTCTCACTCACCTCAAACCTCACCTCGTTCCTCCAATCTCACCACTGTCGTCCGTCTTCTTGCCCCTCCAATGTTTTTCTTCCTCGATCTTCCCTCCATTCGCCAACACGGGTTTTTCGGCTTTTATGAGGAAGACTTTTGTCCGTCTATTTATTTTTCTTAAAGTTTAACCCTTCGCCTCTTTTTCGATACCTCACCCTCCCCTTTTTCATCCGAGACATCTTTCTTAACCATCTCCGTAATGGAGGAGGTTTTTTTATTATTTCGGGCTTCATTTCTTTTTATTGAGATGGGCGATTTCTTAGATTGCTCTGATAACACGGTCTTTCCGAATGGACTGCTCTTTCGTCCCTTCGGGGATGCTATTTGCTTGTTTTCCAGCCACTCCCGTCGGTGTTCGCCGAATGTCCGCAGGTCTCTTTTTATATAAAACTCGGGGACCTTAAGTGGAAACTTAAGGAGTAAATTGCTCGTTTTTCTTCCCCGGTGAGCTTTCCTTGTTTACACTGTCATTGCTTTCTTTCCTCGATTACCAGCCCTGTTACCGGGTTTACACTCTAACGTTTTGGCTCTTTTTCACACGGGATGAAAATAAGGGAATTTTCGGATAATTTTGATCATTCTCTTCTTATTCTATTTTAAAGGATTTTCTTATTGGATTACTCATCCGTTATCTCGTCCTCGCGACTTGAATTTTTTTCATTTGGCGTTCTCGCCATTGAATGGAGGAGCGATTATGATTCCGGGTTCCTCAAATGAGAGATGGACCCCAGAGTTTTCCCGGTCTCCGTTTCCTTTGTCGCGCGCGCATTATGATCGAACACGGGCGATGACCTTTCCGATAATTAAGAGGACTATCCATTGTTCTTAAAATCCTCAGCTCAATCCCAGTGGCATCCCCTTTCTCCGATACGCTTTCCTGATTCCATTCTCGCCGAGAGAGGGTAAAAAACGAACCCGATCCTTCGTCTGCCCAAATTCTCATCAATGAGAGAGGCTTCCTGTAGACGTGCATTGTCCCACGCGGAGGAATGCCCCTTACGTACTCTTCCACTAGACGCGTCGTACAATCGGCGATAATTCTATCCCACCTATGTCCCTGTACGTTTTGTCCTGCACACTGTATCGATTGGGAGACGACACTCGCTTTCTCCGCGTAAAGAGGGAAAACGGAAGGGTTTTTCACCCTCCTTTCGTCCGAAAGTAGTCGACCCCTATCTCACCGTCACCTTGTTTGCTCTTTCAATTTTGAAACACGTAATCGGTGGTCTTTTATCTATCCGGTCGTAAAAACAGGGTCATCGATCCTTTCGGTTACGCCCCCCTCGCTCTCTTGTCGCGAGAGTGGGCAACTTGCACATTGAATTAGGGCCCTTCTGCCGCGTTCTGCGGTTTTCCCACGAGGTGGGTTAAGTTCTGGACCAGTCCCAGTACAACCACGGGCAGGGTGGTTCGGTTCCCGTCCGTCCATTTCCTCCCCCTCTAAACACTCATCACGTGCAAGTGAGCATACGTCAAGCGAAGCGCTCGACACTATCATATCCAGATGCTCTGTTATGTAGAAATGCCTCGACGTGCTTCTATGTTTTTCGCTCTCCTCTTTTGAGCCTCTCTCGACCCTTTTCATTCCCTGCAAGTCCTTTGCGGTCTTTTACTTTCACCACTCCCACGCCCTCCCTGATGATCTATACCCAGCAGCAAAACCGTCTCTCCTATTTTCTCCGGCCTCGTGGATTCTCCGGTACTCTGATTCTCTTATCCTCCTTCTAATGTGACCACCTTCACTTCTCTTTCCCATCATCTGCATATCGGTCACGGTTAATTCACCCAGCCGTTTAATTTTTATGACTTATTTTTTTTTAGTTATTTGGAATTTATTTTACTTCATGCAGTTTTGCAACTATTCAAAAATCCTAATTTTGGCAGATAATTTAATTTATCCATTAAAGCATAAAAGATACGTTAATATGAAGGACAAAATCCGAGAAATCTACAAATTATAATAAAGTATTTATTGGCGGTTGATATATAGACTATAAAGTAATAATCAATAAACTACTGCCATTTTAGAGGGAAAAAAATTATTTCCGAAAAATTTTAGTCTAAACACTAATTTTATGCTAAACATTAGCGTTAAGAATTCACTTCTGGTTAACTGTGGGATTTATGCATGTAAAGCTCCAATTCCATAGACACAATAACTGCTCCGCGACTTAAACTTTAACCTAAATCCTTTTATTCATCAGCGTTTTCATTTAGGTCACCATGTATTTTAATATCTGTTTAATTAAATAATTTACCACGTAACCAGATTATTTAGAAATTACTGTGGATATTAATAACCATTAATTTTTTCAAACATACTTCCATAGTTTATTTAAAAAAGTAGATTCGTCTTAGCAAAGGAGGTCAAAATTGTGGATGTCATAATATTTATTCCTTTTCTTCTCGTTCATCTTTGCGAGAATACACGGAATTCCTTTTTCTAGAAGAATTAGACTAAATTCCACCTAATAGCCAGGGGCAAAATGACCTATACTGTCTGTCACTTTTAACAATACAACTGGACCCTATCCCAAGAGAGAATTCAGCGCTATGAGCATTTACCAAGACAGACTAAAATGAAATTTTCAAATTTCTTTGTAAATATCCTGGAATGAAGACCTTTTGCCCCACTGATTCATAAATAACTACATTACCTGTATAAATGGAGTGTTTTTGGCAGCATATCCGCCAGTAATGTACTTTCTATTCTCTCCATCGCCTTTTAATATTCATGAATTCCATTTTATCTTTCGCTCTCTTTTCATAACTACTTTCTCCACGTTACCTCTCCATCATCTTTCTCAAAACTCCTCCGATCCGCTGACTGGGAAACACTGCTTTCCCACTCTCATCTTCTCACTTCCAGTCGGTATTACTCTCCATATTTTAACTCAATTTTCACGTCTACTCCACTCACTTCCCCGTAACGAATCTTTTCACTTCGTTAGACACCGCTTCCCCGTCTTCGTTTTCGCATTTCTCCTCAAGCTGTCGCTCTCTCTCATTCTCATCCATTTGCTCACCTCTCGTTCCACTTTTATATCTGCAGCCGCTTTCTCATCCAGATAAACTTTTCTATCTTCCTCGCTCTGCTAATTACCTTCCAGTTCCTCCCACGTATTCTCCGTCAAACGGTTGGCCTTTCGTTCGTTAGCATACCTGTGTTTCTCCGCCATAAATTCAGAGGCATTGTGTTGCCGAAGTGTTAGCGTCCAAATAAAGAAAAGGGAAGTGATCCGTCGCAGTTCGCAAAGGTATTCCGCTGAATCTTCGAATGTTTCTTATTCACTTCAGTTCTTGGAAATTTCTCGATATTTCGTAAAGATAATCCTCTAAAGAGAATGATTGGAGGAAGAATTATTTTTCGTTGAAATTTCTTCTCGTTATTCCTTAATTATCAAAGTTTTCTGAGTATTTAACTACAAAATATTTAGTCAATAAAAATGAATTTTAGTTCTTCCTGTCATAGGAAGATTCAGAATTTTATACTTCATACGTAATTTTTATTTAGTGTGAACATATGTTTGTCCACTTTTATTATTTCTCCTAGGAATCCATATAGGGCAGATAGTAGAATTACACTTTTCTTGGAGTTGATATATATTGTAAACTGTTTCCGCGACTTTGTGTTACCTACCGTCACTATGGATATATCTCCTCAATGTTGATTCTTATATCATTATTGTAAAAATATATTTTATCCAAATCCACTATTTAATTGTTAACTTTTACAATTAAATAATTAGAAGTTCTATAAGTTAATTGGAATTAGTGTCATCAAATAAACAATTGCAGTACATTCCTCTGCATCTACTAAACAATTATATCACCTTTTTCTACGCATGCATTTATCATTCACTTATTCTTCCTTGCATCCACCTAAACGTTCTCTTTATGCTCACGTAAACGAGACACTTCCGTTTTAATTATTTCATCATCTAAAAAGCCCTTCTTCTCTGCCCAATTCCAAGTTCCTTTTGACGTTGTCTTTTCAGATACAACTTTCAATCTTCTAAAATTACGTTTTGCCTGCCTCTTTAAGTTTAACGCCAATACTCGTGGTCTCTTCTGTTTCCCACTTCGGTTTCATACTCGTCTCCTTTGACAAAGTCTCTGCATAACCTCTTCTCCTGTCTTCTCCATCAATCTTTCTCTTCCCGGCACACGCCCATTCATCCACCGATCATCCTTACATCTCCCTCTCCTTTCTCTTCTTCCTCGTCCCGTCGCTTCTCATGACAACTTGTCATTTTATCTCCTTCCAGGTAAATGGACTAAGACCCCATGTCTCTTCAATCGCGACCAACGCTAAATATATGCTTTTCAGACCAAAACCCATTGCCCTATTCCAAGTTATTTTTTTTAAATGCTTTGATAAACGTAATAATTACCTTTAAGTTGAAGCATTCCAAGGAGTTCCGAGTGCGGCATCAAATGCGAAGTACAGTTGAGTCATTTGGTTACAGAATGCAAAAAGTCAATATCGCAACTGATGAAAATATAGTACCTCGCTGAAAATCAAGCAAAAAAATCGACAAAAATTCGATTAACAATCTATCTTTAAAAACAAAAAAAATGTGTATAAACACGAATAAATGGGAATATTCTCATCGTTTCTTCGTGTTTATTGATACGATTGATAAGATTTACTTGAGGAAGAGAATATACCTACAACATAAATAAATGGTTCAATGATTAACACTGGTATAAATGATTTAAACTGACGTAATTCTTAAAGAAAATAAGTGGTTCTAATTTCAGAGATTTAGTTATTAGAAGTGACATTCTCATTTTCACTTAAAAAGATAAAAGGTCTCTATTTGGTCTCAGAAATGTTTATTCCGAAGCAGCAAATGATTAGCATAAATGTAGGTTGAACTTTTCCTAGTGGAAGGTAAATATCCATCAATGTAAAGTTTAACGGATTTGGATCTTAGCTGAATGAAAATAATTACAGAGAAATTTTAAGTTTTGAATATTACTCCAATTCTATTGTTTCCTGTGCCTGACCTGATTTCAGTATATCCTTTTGGGAAGGAATGCTATTAGTGCTAATTCCTGCTCATAATTTCCTTCAAGGCGTTTCTTCCTTTTCTTTTGCGCATAATCTCCTTCTGAACGCTTGCAGGCTGTGTTTTTTTTCTCCCTGAGGAGCTCGAGAAAGTGTATGTGGAATAAGTAATAAGTCTTCCTTTTTTGTTCCTCTCTTCAACTCATCTCTTTCTTTCTATAGAGCACTTCAGAATCTTCTACAAGATCTTTTATTTTATTTCCTTTTTATTTTTTCGGAGAAAGTTTTAATTTTGTTCTCACTTTCACAATAAAGTCTTGCAAGTGAACGTTATCAGTTAAGTTGTAAGTTTTTGATGCTTCCGGAAGTCATTTCCTGCTTTCTGAAAGTTATTCGGGAGCACATTTTTTAATCTTACTTTTTAAATCTTATTATATTTGTTACTTTCGAATTGTATTATTTATCCATAGTAATCTTTCGTAAAGTAAGTTATATCCACGTTATTAATTCTATTTGTAATAGATGTGTCCGGTAAAATTTACTTTATTATAAGGTCATGTAGCGCCATATTTATCCTCGAGCTTCGAGAAAATGAAGTAATTTGTACTTACGATAAAAAATAAGCATGAGGATTTTATATCATTACATTTTCGATAGTTAATTGGCGTTGTGTGATTACTATTCAGAACTGGATTCACTGGAAATTATTGCATGTAAGATACATCTATAAAACGTATAGTAATTTACAGTAATTATCTGTTAAAAGGATATCATTAATAGCGAATCATTTTCACAACAACCTTTGATATATGTTTTTTTTTTAATTTGCAAAAATGACAGCTCCGCGAAGATTTAGCTGATAAATTTTAATTTCTTCCGTGTTGTATTTCAATTAAATGTTTCCTTTATATTTTTAAAACAAGTGTATAATGCATCTCTCTTTTGAAATGGCTAGAAAGTAATCGTATGTTAGCCATTGGTAAGCACAGCTTTGCTATTTCTGCTATGAGTTTACTGCTTCATTTAGAGGATGTGGAGCACTACGACTTTTTCCCATTAGTTTCCGCGCAGCACCAAATCGCGAGTTAACCTCTTCTGCAAAAGCGTCCGCAGCGTTATCCGATTTCTAGGCGAAAGAACCACAAAGTTACGAACGCTCTTTGAAAATGGCCACACAGGGACTCGGTGTTTGACTCACTGCACGCGCCCCTATTCGGAAAAAACGACCGTTATTCTTTGTACAATTCCATGGCAACAAATGAACCAGTGGGATGGAAGAGGGAGGGAGCATTTTTCGAAGAAGGTCGAACCCAAATGTAATGACTGTATCTCATTCGAAACCCTTTGGTAGTGGCGGCCAAGGTCCCTTGCAGAGAGAGATCTTCGCACTTGAATCCATTCCTTCCTCCCTCTTCTCCTTCCCCTGCATTCGTTCACTTTGATTTTTTTCGAAAGCTCCGCCGGAGGGGAAGTACCCATAGACTCCATTAAGATTCTTTGAAACAATGAAGAGCCTTATGTCTACGGCCTCGAAATATCCTCCATCTTTCTCCCACGCCTTGCCCTCTTTATCGAAGACAAATGCGATGTTCTTTTTTTCCCTTTGGGTATATCACGAAGTACGTTGTTAGTGCATTTTTTGGGAACCCCTCTGAGTGGGTTTACGAGGGATTTTTTCCTTTCTCTACGCATGGAAGATGTGTTTTTGATGCGTAAGGGCTCGGTTATTCTAGAGACCAAATTGAAAACGTTTGTTAGAAAAAGGAATCAGGTTCCTAGAGGAAGTCATCCCTCCCTGAAATAGGAGATATTTTTTAATACTTCCCGCATAATTATAGATACTCTATTAATAAGAAAGCAGAAGAAAAACTAGAATATGCCCTCACAATCTAATCTGAATTGGTATAATTTTAATAACCTGAGCATCTCCTCAACTACTTACTTATTTTCTGTTTGGAGTTGATAATATGAATATCTATTATATATAGATGCTTCTCCGGATTCATTCATGTATATACCTATATAGATAGATAGATAGATAGGATACTAATTCACAGCCTAAACCACAAGCGTGATTGACTTGAAATTTTTTACGACGTATTGGCCATAACGTGTAACCGCCTAAAAAAATGTGATTTTGAACCTCGGTGCCATGGGTTCGATTCCAGAAGGCCCCAAAGTCGCGATTTTCCCCATAAGATTACATGGCAGGGATTTTCGAAAATTTTTTTGAGGCACTTCCCGGAAAAGGAGAGAGTTGAAATTCAAGGGATCGCTAGAAGCCGTGCATATCCAACGAAAATCATAAAGACATCTTCGAATTTTGTCCATGGTTCGATGCTAGGTCGGTGCAAAAATCGGCCGTTTAAAATGCATTGCGGCGATTTTTAAGATTTTTTTTGGATCCTTTCCCGATAACATGGATACTTGAAACTTGGCACGTCGATAGATATCATGAATTTATATCATAATCAAATTTTAGATGTTCGCTGATGGTCCTTGGTTCGATCCCAGAGGGCCATTTGCACTTCTCAATGCATTTCTTACGGAGATAACGGAAACAAAATTAAGGTACTTCCCGGCATGCTATCGACATCAAACTTAGCATGATAGAAAAGCCAGTCGTTACAACTCAAACTTTGCATTCACAGCTTACAGTATCTCCTGGCTTCGACACCAGGTGTCTCTGCATTCAGAAATTGATCCGATTTTTAGGAATTATTTTCAAACCTTTCCCAACAATATAGAAACTTGAAATTTGGCATATAGATAGAGATCATAAATAACTTTTAGAAACATATTTTAGATTTCCAAGATCGTCCTTGGTTCGAATCCAGAGAGCCATTTACGTTCGTGAAAATTAAAACGTCTTTTGAGGCAGTTGTAGCCAAATATTTCTGCTTGAATTTTCACACATAGTTAGAATCGGTGATCTTCTATTGTGCTGCATAGTATATTCACCAGAGAGACCCGGGTTCATTGCCAGACGATGAAATTTCAGCGAATTTGAAGAAATATTTCAATCCTTTTTTTTTCTATTAAGGACCGACCCGATATGATGCCGATATAAAATTAGTGTTGTCGATCTGCTTGCAGTATGCAAGCTACATTTTACTCGTATAAATAGCAATTTCTCAAGGCATTCTTAGCTCCCGACATTTATTTATAACAATCAATATATCTGATTTTGTGTCATAAACTATTAAGAATGGACACAATGAATTTTAAAAGTCGACAGTCATTTTAGATCAAAATTTTCTATTATTCATAGTTATACCTTTAATTAATATTATCCGGCCATTAAATTTACTTAAGCCTCGTACATTTGAAATATCGATCGATAATTCATTTTCTAGAGTTAAGATTCTAATTAAACAAGTATAACAAACAAATTAATAATGACGGCTGAACCATTATTCTTAATACTTATTCATATAATATATTAATACGTATGATTGCACATATGATTACACGTATACGTATAATTTCTGTGTTGCAGTTGAATCGCTCTCACTGCATGACATTTTATAATTCACTTCTCATTAACATTACAAATAAACCATATCGTCTGAGTTTTTAATTTTATGCTACCACCTCCCAATCAGTTATGTGCCATTTGCAGTTGTTGTTGCATCATTTAAGACTGTGATAATTGTAACGAAAGAACATTCTCTATCTAAGAATTTCAATATATTTGACCTTTTTCTGTACGTTTAGAAAATCAGTGTATAATAAAAATATTCATAATTTTTAATTAGAACAGCGTTACCTGATTTTAATAAGACTTCCATTAACACCTTAATTTTTCGACGCCAAAAAATGAATAAATTCCGAGAGATTAATGCACTTAGTTTTATTTTCACTGCGCCCTCTTGACATTAATCTTCCGTCTCCTTGGGATTCGTCTTATTTTGTTGAAATTTTCGAGAATGGGCTCCTAATATTTTCTTGAATACTCGAGGGTGGTTCCTCCTCATGACACATCTCCTACTTCACTGTCGGCTCTAATTTTCATCTCCGTTGTTTTTTGAGCATTTTTTCCTCCGTCTGGATTACTTTCCTTTTTCTCTTATCCTTCATTTCCCTGTAGACTTAATTATCTCCTGGATGAGTCCTTCCGCTCTCTTGATTTTTCATTCCATTGCTTCCGTTACTCCTTTTTTGTGCTCCCAAAAACCGAGTCTCGGAGATTTTTTAAGCTCTCTTCATCGACTCAATTGCAGCTTCGAGTAATTTATCGACGTTGGCTGGATTGCTTTTGTCACATGAATAGAGGATTATTTTCAACGACCTGTGCACCATTTAATGGACTTACTGGATCAATGAATACCGTGATAATATATTTCTATAGTTTTCTGATGGCGAATATTGAACGTTTAAGAGCCTTTTAGTCATCTTTAAAAAATATTTTCTTTCCTCCCTGCGATTCGTTTAACAGCTGAAAAGAATCAGCGTTACATTGGAAGCTTTGTCTCAGTTGATTTATGTCGGCTGAATGACTTAACATTTAATTACTCAAGTCTCTTTAAGTTAACGTCAAACTTAAGTTAGACATCACAAATTTAAATTATCCTATTGAACGATACGATACTCTAATTTTAGAATGTTTGCTTTTATACGTCGTATGTACACCATAGAAGTCACTGGTAGTATTAAATTAATTATAAATTAAACACGATAATTAATCAACTTCGGAAAATAAAGGTTAAGAGATTGGAAGGGATAAATTAATTTCTGTTTGAAAACATAATTAATGATGTTTCATTCGCAAGAGATAACTATATTTTGCGTGAAAATCAGAATCTTTATTAACTTTCATGACAGGTCTTGTAAAATTACCACGATTTGTCTTTTATATGGTATACATATCTCCATGAGTTTATTCCCTCTTAGTTTTTAAATTGTATTTCGTCTTTAGTATCTTCGATCTTTTTATTTTTAATTGTTATTTTACTGTAAGCATTAACATAGAGCGATGAGTTATGATCATTTTTTTTTTTATTTAAAGATTATCAACTTTCCAGTGCGTCATAGCTTTGACCCTATTTCAGTTGTACAAGAAGGCGTAGTGGAACTAATATGAGACTTCCGCAACAGACTATAAGCAAGATATAATGCAATAGCCTCAAAGGGTCCTATTGGTTGCATGCACGCGTGGGCGGCTAGGGCAATCTGCCCACGCTCCCCAGCTTATGATTTAGCAATCATGAATTGTTATCTCTGTTCTATTTTGAAGTGACTGTCCTCTTTGATCTTTTTTAGATATCCAATGAGTTTTTTCAACGTATTTTTATTTTCATGCCAATACACATTTTTAAAAACATTCTCGATAAAAACCTCTAAGTCCATCTCGAGTTATAGACTTCATTTACGGTTTTGAAAACATATTAAATCGAATGCGGTCTGACTGCATATCTACTAGATTTTACGTAAACATTGCAGTACATACGTCAGTCTTAAATATTCAAATGAGCGGTCATGGCGGTCTTAAATAATTCATTTTTCTGGCAGGGCATTCATTTTAAATTCAGATTCGGTCGGGTAAGGTCAGTCGTTTCTAGCTTTACATAAAATTCATTGCATAGTTTAAGTTTATATCTTATGGCGAATTATTAAAAACTTGAGGCAAACCGACATCACGTTTCTATAATTTAATTTTTAATATAGTTTACTTATCAGACTCCATCAGTAATGATTTATCGTTTATGTATTTTAGACTGCGATGCTTGTCATTACATTTTATGGAGTCTTCTTTGTATTGCGTGGATCAGGTATGTACTGATTATTTATTGCTGGATTTCAAAAGGACGGATGATTAAAGAAAACACGTTCGGTAAGAGGCGCTAAAGATGAAAAACACCTTTTCCAAATCATGGAAAATGTCGTGGCCTTGCTGCCCTTCTTTGAATCGCATGCAAATCGAATTGGCCGATTGGGGTTCAATAAGGTGAATCTCTCGGATTGCAAATATACCGGGAAACATTTTTTCTCGCAGCGTAAACACTGCTACTTTACGCCCCACCAACTCGAAATTTCCTTGCTTCACCCCTTCGATCCTCTCTCTCTCTCTTCCCTAAGCAGATGAGTAAAGTTTGGGGTGCGCGAGAGAGGAGAACACACTTACTTCAATGATCTGTGAATATTTCATGTGACACTACGCCACTGGGTGTGCTCCCTCTCTTTCCCACTTCCTACCTACCTCTCTCTCTCTCTCTTCCTTCTCCCATATAATCATCATCCTTTTAGCTTCTCCACTTTCTCCATTTCCTCTTTGGTTTTCTTCCTCTTCCCTCTCCGGCTTTCTTCCTCTCCATTCTCCTGACCCTTTCTCGTTTATATATTATACATTTTGCATGCTAATCATTACATTTCTTAGGTATTAGTTTTACCATTCTAAATTTTACGCCCATGAAATATTTAATATTAAATATTTTAATTTATTTTTCTTTAATGCTGATTATTAGCGAGTAGTTTTACATAGCATACTTTTAAAGTTTCCCTCGATATTTTTCCATTGCTCTCTCACCATCTAATTACATTAGACTTTTGTGTTGTATAAAATTTTCCTTTTTGGCACATACTATGGTGGATAATCATTTTGTGGTGTTTAAATTTGTTGAAGCCACAATTTAACTCCATAAAGACCAAAACTTGAAGTTTAAATGAAGATAAATACTGTCGTAGTACTCTTAATTTGGAATATCGCTAAAATTTAAGCACTTTTCGTATATCCACCGATTACAAATGAGCTACAGCGCAGCTTACTTATGGTAAAAAGTACTGATAAGTGGTACAAAGCTAAAGAACGTCTACAAATTTTAGTATGCGATTTTTGTAAAACCCAGGAAATTCTTACATCAGTAATAATTCGATGTAATCAATCTGTAGATATTTATTTATTTTCTTGGGTCAATCATTTTTATTTATTATGTCACATTATTTGTAAAAAATCTATATGAAGCCACTTCTTCGATATATTTTTGTAGTCAAAATGCCTTATCAGATAACTTTTCCATTTTTCACATTTCAGCATACATATTTACTTTTCAATCTGATGGAGAAATACATCTTGTCCCAGGAGATTGATATGAAGACTTGATTCATGAATAAAGGCTGTTAGTTGTGGTTATATTTATACCAATAAGTTTACACCAAACAATACGATTTTTTAATAGAAAAAACAATTCATTATTTATGGAGTTTTCTGAACGAATAATTTAGTCATTTCAGGAAGCTGGCCATGCTTTTCAGTAGCATTTGATTTCGCAAATTTGAGTTTAGCCTTACTGGTGTTAAGAATTCAAGCATGAATATCGGTGCATAAAATTAAAAGGAAGGATGAGATGGTTTATCTACTGAAAATCTTTCATATTATTTTATTATTAATTTCAATTTTATCTTTCCTTGAGACTTTATCTGGCTTTTACCCTTCCTATTTTTTTCCTGCGTTTCTCTTCTTTCTAATAGAACGCTTTATCTCTTTCCTATTACTCTCCAAATTCGCTCGCATCCTTTCTCCCTATCTCAACCTCCACACACACACACACACACTTGCACATCCTCACATCCATTCCATCCTGTCCCTCGTGACCCTGCCTCCACATTCTCGCCCTTCTATCACCCTTCACGTTCACTCGCTCATTCCATCACTCCTCCCTTAAAAACCTCCCCTCATATCTCTCCCTCTTTCCCGTAAATGCTCTTTCCCTCCCGTATCTCCACATCTCTCTCCATATCTCCCGTTCGCATCGTTACCGTTTTTGCCATACTTTCCCCACTCCTTCCTCTGCGTTGCCAGAAGTGACGGCTGACGCGAAAATGAGGCGGCGGAAAAAATACGTCTTTCCCATCCCTCCGTGTCATTCTGTGTCAAGGACTACGTATGCACTCCACGGTACCTATGGCGCGTGTACATCCCTTCCGCATATCAGTTTTTTCCGTGCGGCGAAAAAAGTCTACTTATTCTACCGTTTCGCCATTTTTTCCGCTGTGTTTTTACTACTCGGCTCATTTCCCTTTTTAACGCAGGAGAGCGTCGGCTAAAGAGATGATTTTGCCTTATGAGGTTCCAAAAATATGTACTCTTCCGAGAGTTGTTTTAGTCAGGATTCTAAGAATAATTTATTTGCTCCGCCCGACTGCCTCTTTTAAGCGATAATCCGTGAAATTTTTTAAACTCTTCTCCGCGATGGAGAAGTACTTCTCGGAATTTAAGTACAATAAATTTGGTAAACGAAAAAAGTAGGGGACTAACCTTGGAAATGAAAATTAGATGCTTTTCTTACGATAAAAATTGCAATCTAGCCACGAAATAAATGTATTGTGAGTAAAGCTACCCTCTAGTTTCCGATGATATTTAACAAAAAGAATTTTGTAGTGATTTTTTTGCGTATTTCTTTTTTTCGATATCGAAGACCATTCCATTTGGTTTTTGAGTTAACGATCAATATTCATAGAAGCTTTCATTTTGAGGAGTACGATTAGACCTCCTTGAAGAAGAAAGTGCATGCACAAAACCCGATCACAAAACCTGGAGCCAGTTATCCGCTGATAATATCCTGTGTATCACGTGTGCCTTTCTTTAGAGTTATGCAGAAATCATTTAAAAGAAAAGCTCTCCTTTGCAGAAGGTTCATATTGTGTTTATTATGTATCATATTTGTGTTTTCTGGTTGCTCTCTAATGATCAATACTGCACAAGAAAGCAAATACATCACCTCGTAAAGATACGTAAATGAGAAAAATATGGAACATATAGGTCATATATTCCGCTTACATTGGGTATTCCTAAAATGTCTCTATAGACGGAAAACTATAAAGCTACTGTGGAATCATTTTAGAATCGAACACGATTCAATACGGATCGACGTTTCTGCATTGAACGGTTTTGAAGTTTACCTAATCCAAATCGCTTTGATTCTAACATTTTGAATTCCTTTGTGTTCGGCGAACCAAAATCTGTCACTTTCGGCTCTCTTTCACTGCACCGAATTTGGTTCAACGGAGAAATGTGCGCGGGTTGAGCTACTTGTTGAAACATGTCGTTTTTGAACGGTCACTTCTCAAGTCATACGCATTAATATTTCAGTGCTTCTGCGTGGGACGTTATTCCTCTGAAAGATACTCAATAGTTTGATTGTGCGCCACTCGTCCATTTTAGTTAAAAAGCGGCGCTGGCAACTATTCCACTCTTGAGCAAGTCGTTTATTTTATTTCCTCTTTTTATTATCAAGTGCTCACTGCTCTCGACGTGGATCTGTAAATTCATTCATGTCAGCGCATAAAATAAACCGCTCTTCAAATCGCTTGCACACCGAGTATTTTTCCATCCGCGCATAAAATGGTGGGATTTAGAATTTTAATGGATAACTTTACTACCAATTGACCCCTCGAACGCGGCGTCATTTCTCAGCAATGTGTTTCCGGCAAATGAAAATATTCAATTGGTGTAATAAAAGCAAAACGAAGTCCGGTATTTATCTCGAGTCTATAAAAATGACTCATAATGAGACAAATATGAACTCGTTCCTATGTATGTGGCTCTTAACGCCTCTCCTATTCCGTACTCGTACGGGTATATTTATCCACCTCTGAGCCTAGTTAAGTATTGCGATGTGATCGCCGTATTATTCCGATTTGTCCGTCGCTTCTATTGGCTTCGAGGGAGATCGCCTTTTTTTACCATTATTCCGAACGAATTTACAATTCCAAATACCTCAGCTCACGTCGGATGGGGAACCGTGCCTCTCTATCATACGCATTCACAGTTTAAATTTCCGAATGTTTACCGCCTGTTTTTCTTTCCCTAATTCGTACTTTAGCGTGCGAGTTATGGACCATGTGTCAAATAGATTGAAATTCAAGTTGTGTGTGCATATGAAATTTCCTAATCATGGTGGACTCAGTATGAAAACTGTTGAAATACTATTGAAAATTACTGAAATATTAGATATTTGATTAGGAAATTCGATTTTATGTTATAGTACAGACATGCGTATTCAATTTTTTTCCATATCATTCCGTTTTTCCCTTATATGTCTGCAAGGATTATTGCATTTTAGGAAGATGATATGTGTTATATTATATATTTCAGATAAATGTGTCACCCGTAAATCATTCTTGTCTTTACTCCGAAATATCTGTTACATGAATATGTCATATAAAAAAGAATGACTTTGAAAAGAGACATATCGAAAAATTCTGGTAACGATGATTTGTTTCTCCAAATAAACACGTGTCTCATTGTTTGAGTCACCGCTAATTAAGCGAAACGTGGACTGATGTGTTCATGTCCTGAATTCATGTTGAGAATGGTAATTAATATGCGCCCCAGTTTATTGACAGCTGCGCACCGTTTGCTTGAAGAAAAAGAAATGAAAGCGAAACATGAATCAATCTTCTTTTCATGTCCTCCAGGTACAGATCTTGCAAAAAGGTTTTGTGGCGTACCTTTAATTACAGCGTTGGATCCAAACAAATTCTATGTCTACTCTTTTGTTCGACTAAGGCAACCACAGCGCACATTCCCTCAATAACGGTGGAAATCTCGCTTCGCGTTATCGACTCAAAAAAATTGACACTATCACTGATCCGATCTAATGGTCATAATCCTGTTCCAATACTCCTTCGTTCTTTCGGAAAATAATTCAATGTCCTTGTTTGAAACAGAAATGTTGCAGTGGAACAGCGGTTTTTCCCGCTGAAAGGACATATCCTTCTGCCGAGAATAATTAGGTCAATTTTTCGGACGGCGATTCAGTTTTTTCCGGGCTTTCGATCAAACCTTCTGAATGGGTTTAGAGGAGAACTGGACGTTTGATGGATCTAATTTTTATTCCTAGCAGGGAAAACGTTTCGCATTTAATTCTTATCCGTGACTTTAACATAGGCACGATATGTTTGAGTGCACGTCTGCGCGAGCAAAAAATAAAATTATTTGAACCTTTCAGCGGAACCATCATAGTTGCCTTTGTGCGATACATCCTCGTCGAGTATTCCGCATCCGTATTAAATTTGAAAAGGGCAAATCGTCAAAACGAGCGGGTTTAAACTATTTGAAGAGCGATCATTCGAAATGCTTATGGTATATTCGTTTTTAAAGTCAAACTGAGGCTGCCCTATTGATTCCAATCCGCAGTGAAAGAGGATTTGGAGGATCGATGATATCGTGAGCGCTTACACGCTGTATGCATGCATCGAAATGGTCCACGGCAAAGATCCACATTGAGCGCAAAAAATGCGCCCATAAAGCTGACAACGGCGTAAAAAAGCCCATTGGAGATTATTTTTGTTAACTTGGGCGGACGGTTGGATGCTTCCTCGACATGTGGCATTCCTTCTCTGCTCTCATCCCCCGCTAACAGTAGGCCTCATACACAGTGCTGCAAATGCCGACTAATGGGGAGGTCTCCGTTTTTTATTCTGTGCCATATATTATCTTGACGTTAAGGAAGACCTAATTAATTTGAGTCTTATAAAACCATATCTTTTTTTCTATTACACTTCTATGATCCCAGAACACTTCTAAACTAATTATAACTGCAAGAATATTGAAACTTCCTACGATAACCTTTTGAAGTGCGATCCCAAAAATATATGTTACCACAAAATCTTGGGAAAAAATCGAGTAATTAGAATATAATTTGCGTACCGTTTATGTACATAAATAATGTCTAATAAATGTATACGAGGTACATAGTGCTGAAAAAGTCGGGTATTAGATTTATTTTAAAGTTCTGATTCATCCACAACCATGTTCCAAATATTCTTTCACTATAGTAATAAACAAGTCAAGTTAATCCTTGATCTCATATATTTCATAGATTTCAAAATAGCTTAATCATATGATTATCTATTTTCCTTGTTGCATACCCATTAATTTCACTAGCACTTACATCATTACTGAAATTTGTCTTCTATATCTTCGTAGAAGGAAGTGATGCTCTGAGACTAAATCTTCCTTCGCGATTTTTAAATGTCCAAAGGAAATTCGGCGTTGACTAACATCTTCTTAATGGAATTAATTATAAAGGTGTTGCTCACATTACTGCTTTTACACTTACTTGATGTGGTTATATCGCTGAATACAACTTATCGCCGATCCTAGATATCCTGCGGGAGGCGACGTCCAAGCCTCCCGCCGACAAGAGTGTATCATAAGAGAGCCCCGGAGATGATTCACGATGGCTTTGTGCAGGGTGGGATGTGATATCATTAACGCGTTCTTTATTATAGCTCAAGGAGGGGCCCAGCCATTTCGTGGTCCAAAATAGACAGCTGTGGGTAATGGAGGACGTCGTATGCTATGGTCTCCGCGGTCGGTGTCCCCTTCTGACCTCCTGAGGACGTTATTTCGGCCCCTCTCAAAAACCGCCCTTCTTGCAGTGAGGGATTTCTCGAATTTTCCAGTTATAAAAGTATATATGTGGCACTTCACGCTAAAATGACTTCCTCAGTAGTTTTGAAACGACTGGGAACCAATTTTTAACTTAATTTAGTATTTTGCAGGTCATTAAAATAACTATATGGATATGTTGCTAAAATCATCCGTCTAATCTATTATTCTTTTGATGTGTATGTCTGGGAAGATACTAAAAGGCATTAGATCATAGCATTTACAACCTCTACCGCTAAATTTCCACCAATTATTCGCCTTATAATTTTTACGAAAGTGGTAAATCGTTAACAACTAATAGTGATATTTTTCATTAATAATTGATTTAATCCGTTATATGGATATCACCGATTGCTGTAGAAAGACTTTATGCCTTATATTTTGTTATATAATCTCATGAAAATTAGTTTATCACTAGCTAATAGGTATGATCTGACCTATTATTGAAATTTTAATAGAAGAAACGTCAATATGTTATAGCTTCCATCAATTCTTCTGTTAATTACTTTCTATCAGCGGAGAAAAATACAAAATTATGGTTATTAAAGGAAAATTGTAAATCTACTTACTTAAATCTGAGTACATATTTAGTTTAAAGTTGTAAAATTATTTATTTGCTTATCAATAATATGCTTGCTTCAGCATAATTAGCATTGGTTAAGATAAAACAAAAATGTAAGGAGCATTGTGTTGAGTTACCAAATAACTGGTGGTTTCAAATGAAATTGCTCATTATCGGTGGTGCGGACATTATCCTTTTTATTCAAATAGTTATGCTTACCACACAGTTTCAACTTTTCCGAAGTTCTGCCGTCGAGAGAAACGTTAATTGCATCTCTATGTTAAGTAGACTCCCAAGTTCGTTTGTTAAGTTGATGTTAAGACTGCATGCATTTTCTGCCATTTTCGAATTAAAAAAAATTAATCGCGTTAATATATCACTCCTGTTTTCGTTAACTCTACATTTGTTCGCCGCCTTGTTGTTAAGGCACATTCATTAACGCAAAATTGCATCATTCATCCCACTTGAAGTTTGGTTAATATCTGCTTAAGCATCCCTGAAAAGGGTTGATGAGATTTTTTCATACGGGAAACTTCTCGGTCGCTTAAGGTACTTTAAGAGGCTATAAAAAGACCGGGGGCAGCTTCTAAAACTTTCCCATGGATTGCCAATGGGGTCGGCGCGCGTGACCCAGGCGTTCCCAGTTCAGTTCTAGATGGATATACGATACGTCACAACTTCCCTCTTATGCCGCTAGTCGTCTGGTTTACATTCACACCATTAAGGTTTTTTCATTTTTTCCTCACTGGCCGATGTTCAGCCCCGCGGCAACAACAGATGCGGACATTCATGCACACACTGAAGGGGGTGAGAGGGCTCCGGCGCTAGCCAACTCTCATTAGCCGCCCATTCCACGGGCCCCCGCTTTGCCCCACCACCAACGGGGTGGACACGGGGAAGCAATATTCCGGCTGCCGAGGGGTTTTAGGATGCCGATGTAAATAGCTCTTGGATTGCGAGTCCATGTATCTTTGCGTTTGCTGTTCTAGTGCGGAAATAAATTTTGCGACATGTACAAAAAGAGGCAGAGCACGGCTGAGGTTTCTAGGGCTCCTTAAAGTTGACATATTTAATATTTAGGTTAAAGTTATTCGGTCTCGCATCAACTGTGAAAAGTCCTCATTTTTGTTCTCCAGCAGGATGCATCTCGGTTATATTGAAGAATATTTTCCTAACATGAGTATATAGGCACTTCTTCGATAATTTAATCAAATGTATCTAGGGCAATTTCTGAAGTTTAAAAGTGAGAAATATAGTGGTGTAACAATGAAACAAATTTTAAATATTCAATTATGAATGATTGCCGAAACCTAATAATGAAAATTTAATTATAATTCAATGTTGAAAATATTAATAATTAAAATACTATTAAACAATAACTTGGAATATTCTACATTACATACGGAATATATAAATCTTGTGAAACCAATTTATTCTAACATGTCAACAAGAACTTCATAAAAAAAACTTTTTTTAATTCATGAATAGTTGATAGGTAAAATTAACACAATTTATTTTAAGTTAGTGGATCAGAATGTAATATAAAGAATACACATGAAAATAATTTCCCTCGGGAACCATTGCGACATTTCATCTCGCCCGTCTCGCATTTTTCGCAACACCGGCAGTAAACGTCATATTTCTCTGGTTTTAATTACTCTCAAGTTTTATTTCCATTCCCCAAGTTTTAATTTCCAGTCTGCTTATGTTATGAAACCGAGCTGTCCGTGTTTTGGCACGGTAGCTTAAATGCCATAAATAACCACCGTGCGTAGACATTAATGCACATTAACTAAGTACTAACCGTTGAAGTCGAGGAAAATTCGATGCGTAACACTGATTGGAATCCAAAAGATTCATTTCAGTACATTCGCCAAATGTTTATTTTCGTCACAACTGCCTTTTCGTTGCATTATGTAGGCTGAAAATTTTTCTTAACAAAATTTTGGCTTCAAGAATATTTTGCTTCCGCTGCATCTTCTACAAAATTGCTTTGTAAGAAAATATACCTTCTGTTAAAATGTCGCTACAGTCACTGTAATCCGTAAAATTAGCCGATGTAGACTAACTGGATTTTTGAGTTTGTGCATAAATTCACTTGACAATCTAATTCCACTAGGACCAATCAGCTTACTCGTGATAAACCCATGACGTAACTTAATAGACCTGGGATTAACTAGAAATTGGGATGAAACTCAAACGTAGTTTATTATTTACCACAAATACATCTGAGGATAAAACAGTAGCTGATGAAAAATCAAGCTGTTTCAATATAATTTGCAAGTTTGATGGTAAAGAAAATCTTTGATGCTAAATTTTCAGTAATAAGTAGTCTCAGTACATCGAAAACAGAGAAAACTATAATTTACTTTAATGAAAGTTAAATCTGATATTAATGTAATACACGTATGAATTTGCAAAAATATTGACTATATAGTGCAAACACAGCTTTTTGCTCAAATATCTTCAGGTAAATATTTTACTGGTTGCTTCAGGATCAAATATTCAAAGTGAATCTTCTTAAGCTCGTCAAAAATATCTACGAAATATTGTTATTATTTTGTTTTCATTTTGATTCCGTTTGTTTCATCACTATAATCAATGTATGTATGCAATACTTTACATTAATTGATCAAGGGAAGTATTATGGGAATTCCTAGCTAAATCATGAAGCATCTACATTTTCGTGATATTTTTGGGTCCGCAACATATCTCGACTTCATCACAATCCACATCGATATTCCACTTCGATAGAAACCATTCAGTCAGCATTTTATCACAAATTCATCCCCCAGCATCCGCTCAAATCTCCCGAAAACATCTTCGTTACTCTCGCTCTTATCTAAGAATTCCATCAAGCGTCAGCAACGGCATCCCAATTACGCAAACTCGACCATCCCTTCGTAGCACGATCGGCTACACCTCGGTCCGATTCCACGGCGATCACTCAATTATTCCCGCCGTTCCAAGCGGCAATTCCCTCCCTCGCAAAATCAACGATTTGCTGCCCAAGTGATACTTTCGGGGATAGCCGAAACAGGTAAATCTCCTTCGCAGGGGAAGGGGTACGTTATTCGTCGGAGTATGGAAACAGCAGTTATTCCGGGAGTGTAGGAAGTAGGACGGGGATGAATAATATTTCGGGAGTGGCTCGGAATTTTCCTTGATATGAATTGTGTCGATGGCACCGTAGAGGCGGTTGAGGGAATCGACAGTAGGTTGGCGGGGAGTGGAGCTTTCTGCGATCTCGCTGACGTGCCTCTCTCCGGGGGACGTGTGTTTATGTTACGCCGCCGCATGCTGTCAAAGATCATAGCGGGAGGGACGGAACGGTTATGGAAAGGGGCGATGCTAAACTTGAGCCGATTTATTTTCCAGCGACACGTCCGGGCGCGCGCTCTCGGGACGTTCCCCATTCCCCGCCCGATGATACCAGCGCTTATCGAAAAAGGAAAGGCCGTAAATGATTGAAAATTAAAGCAGGCGGACGCTGCTTAAAGTTTAGGGTTTCAGGTTGCAAGGGGCGATGTCCATGTTCTTTTAGAACAAATCTGGCGAGAGTTAAATTATTATTTATTCAACGATCCATTCGGCAATCGGATTCCGAAATTCTCTCTTCTCTTCCTTTTCCATTCCGCTGAGTGGAACCGCTTGCCGGGGCATTCGAACCCTTTTCACCTTGTATTCTTTATGAATCGAAACTTGTTAAATTTACAATGCTTAGCAGTCGCTTGTAAATTGCAGCTATTGCATTATATATATTTCGCACTTCTTTCTTTCGTTCCTTCTTCGTACGAGAGTAGATAAACTACTGATTCTGCTCTCATCAAAAATCATCAATTGATTTTTGTTAATTATTCCAGTTTTCCTTCAAAGTATTATTTATATAGAGATAATAGGCAACTACCAGTTATATCTTGCTGAAATATCACCAGGCATTTTTAGTAACATTCAGCATCATTATTACACATTCTTGAAGCTTTCAGTAGACAGGCACCATTCTTTATTCTTTCTATACCATCCGTTGGTAATTTCATGTGTTTGAATGACCTTTTCCCCTATCAAATCTCCTTCCACTATCCTTCAGCTCTTCTACACATTTCGAAGCTCCAATTCGTTATCGAATACGGACTCTTCTTACTGAGACTTTCATTTTCTTTTCCTCTCCGATTCCATTTCTAAGCGAACGCATTCCGACCTTTTGCACGATCCAATACTCCTTTTATCGAGCACATCTCCATTGCTATTATATTTATTCCAGAATTAAATATGAATGTGTGTTGTTTCTCAAAGGAATGGCAAGTATTTTCACATCGGATAACGATATTGTTCTAGCCATATCAGTTTCCTTCACCTGCTTCTGAATATATTCCTTTCCTGTTGTTTTATATTATTCCCTTCACAGAGGAGGATATTCCGCTCTCATCATTATGTGGATTGGAGGACTGGAAAATATATCATTTTAATTGTGCTGCGACGTCTTTTTCTTTCAGATTTTTTCAAGCAATCTTTTTCCATCATCTTCGTATCTACCTTTCGTTTGTTTTCTTAGCTCTGTATACTCTTTGTTCTGTACACCCTTTTGACTTCAAATTTCTTCCAATTCGCTTCACCGCACCCTTTTCTTTGAGTTTCATTGTTATTTTGGACGGTTTATAGTCCATCGTACTTTCGTTTTAGCTTTATTCCCCGGGTATACACTTTATATAAATTTGTTCTTTTTCCCTTATCTCATTCGTATTTACGTTACATATTTGATTGGGAAATCCATTGTATGAGCTATGTTGTTCGTTTATATGTTGTTCGTTTAGTGGAACATTTCCAAATTTCAGCATGATTCATTCTATGGTTTTTCCTTTTTTTACGATACTTGAATCGAATTCAGATTTCATTGTAATATTTTGCAATACATTAAAAATCATATTCAGTTAAGCATTTAAAGTTATCTTTTGAAGAATCATAGTTGAAGAGCAGAGCTGTTTTACAGCGCCAGTTACGTCATCATACAATACAAATCCATGAAGATTGTGAATTGGAGATTAATAACTGCTATTTATGTTAATTTGTATACACTTCTCAAACTGCTTATTCGCATGAATGGGTGTAGCATAAAGAATCATAAAAAATGAATGTGGCATTTCAAGCATTTACTGAATTAATCTAGAATCTAGCTGTTTTTTACAATAATATCTTGTGCATTCATAAAATATAGTTAAACGGGAAATGAAAAATTTATTAGGGTAAATAACTTAGAAATTTATGATGCTCTAAATCCGATTCAGATTTTTTTCTATTGTATCATGAATAACCTGTTTCACGAAATATTTGCTCTACATGTGTTTCATATTCAAACATCGCGCTTCAAATTATCTTAACCCTTACCTTATTATTTTAATTTCGTTTAAAGACGTTGAAAAAATATTACACTGTTTCCTCACAAGACTATCTGATATTTATATATAGAGGAAAATATTCCACAGTATCCACTAGTTCTTTTATGATAGGTGTTAATGATCAAGTTTTATTTTAATTTTTAATTTTATATGATAATTTGTTCGAAGCCATCAGCCAATATTAAGTTTTCTATTCTTTAATAAAAACTTGCATGCACATGTGAGATAAAATTATATTAACGTACTTGTTTTACTCGGAAATTTAACGCTTATTACCTAATTTGAGGAAAAACAGCATCATCCCTTTCCAATCATTAATTTTAAACCGCACGTGTCCATTTACAAGGGCTGTTCCAATTTAACCCATTTCCCTTTGAGTATACTTTCCCGTTTATTCTCTTTTACCTCAACTCCCCATCGTCCTCATAAACCGATATTCTACCTTATTTCCTGTTTCCTTTGTTTTTCCGCGTTATCTCTTTCCTCGTCATTCGCATCTCGTTTGCTTCCAACATTAATTTCTCCTCGTCTTCTTTCTCCCGCGTTCCTCCACCCACGAAAAATACTCCTCTTTAAACTCCCTTTCTCTTTCCCTGATCCAATTTCCGAGCATTCTTTTTTATGCTCCCCATCTCACTGACACAAGGGGGTAACGCATAATCATCGGCCATGTACTTCCCATGTGGTTTACATCCTGTATCCTTTGGCACGCTCGTGTGTTCCGATTCCCACATCGCCTCTCCCGTGTCCAATGCAAGATTTTTTTCTTCTGGCGTACCTCTCTCCACCTGCTGACGCGACCGTTCTCCAGTCTTGTGTTCTCACTTGTTATTTAGTCTCGACTTTTATTCATTTGTTTGTTTGCGCTGTCTGTTCGTTCCCGTTAGTGAAACCCAAACCAGTGCTGCCCCCTTTTAACAGGGTTGCCGCCAAGTCGGCTTCTCTAACTTGTTACGAATCAAGGTTTTAAACTTATTGATTCCTCGAACACGCTCCTTCAGAGCTGATGAATCAAAGTGAGGTATGGCTGCAGCTTTCATTGTCTACAGCGCCTCTACGGGGTAGTGGCATACAAACTGTATGGAACTAATGATAGATAAATGTGTGGGTCTCTGTCGCTACTTGAACTCGGATCTCTTTAGGTTCTTTCCACTCGTTGTGACTTGAATATCACAGTAGCTTTGGTAATATTCATGGATAAAATTATTATATATAATATTACTATTTTACAATATTGGAGCAAATTATGATTATATTCCAGAAATAGCTCATAAATGTTTTGTTACATTCAGATGATCAATATATTAATAATCAGTCATTAATATGAATATTCTTATTTTTTAAGCAAAAAATATGTTAAAAACTATTTTAATAGGATACAGTGATATTAAATCAAGAATCTTTCCTTTACCTGAAATCCGTTTTGCTCATTTTCTTCTACAGACATTTTTTTGTTTTAGGTTTATTTGATTTCATTCTTATCTTTATCAATGTTATCCAGGATTGAATATTAATTTCGGTTGTAATTGCCTAAAAGTCGTAGCTGCTGTCTTTCTTTCATAATACAAGATTATTTAGGAGGATTACATATTCCAGTTTGTAGCTATTTATCTCAAAAAAATAATATCTTCGGGAACCAATGTGTTTATATTTAGTAGGAGATCTTTTTAATATACTCTATTGTACTTTTACTTGCTGGTTTTGAATTACGAAATGATATTCTAAAGCTACTCCGTAATAGAAAAACTGTGTTCTGTAAATGTATGTTTTCTTTTCTTCTATTCATAAAACCACCGCATGAGATTAATAGCATCTATATCATGCGACTAAGAGCTCCCAGGAGACAAAAGAGGAGAGAAATAATAAAGTCCAGCTGCCTAGGTAATGTGTTTAGGTTACCAGTTTTTCTCGCTCCGCCAGTTTTCATAAAACTGCAACGGCCATACTCCAGAAAACTCTTTTACTCAGTAGTTTGTATGTAGTTACAAAGCGTGGGAAAGTTATATGACTCGATGTAAATGTTTCGAAATTCTCAGAACGTGAAATTTAATAAAATAGTCCTGTACCTAATTTGAAAGCACCAACAGCAGTTTTTGTGAGACTAGATCTGAAGCCAAACTTTCTTAATTTATCGTTTCTAAATGGAAAAAGTGAAAGACCGAACTCTGAAATTGTTTCCACGTTATTACAATCTAAAACTTTATTTTTCATCTTACATGAGTTTATGGTAACCATGAAAGACAAATGTCGTTCTTCATAGTAACAATATTCATAATTTATTTAGAGTTGTTTTCTTTAGCATTTTAAGATCTTTGGTACATTCATAACACACAAGGAGGAAAGAATAATCATTTCAAATACTTGAACAGTATACGAAAAGCTATCAATATAAAATAGTTGAACATCGAGAATTAACTGAATCATCTTCTGCAGGAAGAATATATTGCTCAATTAGTATTTGATTCCATTTCAACTTGCTCAAATGAAGTATATCTTATAATTGGAACAAATATATTAAATTAAAGACCAAAGCATTGCCTAACTAATAATAACACCTTTTGATAAAAGAATTTCCTACTTTATGTAGTATTAGGTATATAGCTTTACACTTTTTCAAGTTTTTCATGAGTTATATAATTGTTTCCTCCATTGTCCTCATGTACAATACTAAGAATGGACTCCTTTGTTAAAGGTGGGCCATTAAAAATTTAGTCGAAGGATCAGAGAGGAATCCCTTCCATAGTATTCGGGATCCTCAGGACAGTCGCCTTCTCAGTCGAGTACTTCCGCAAGAAAGGCGACGATGATACCAAGTTCCTGCGACTCTTTGACCATGAGTCGATTTCGAACACATTAATCATTTCCGCATCTTCGCCATCCCAAAAGTTTTCTGAATGGAATCTACTTTCAGACGAAACTGAATAAAGAGAAATAAAAAGAAACTCGATGCAGGAAACGCATAATTAGGTCGGATTGTAGTGTTTTCTTTTCTTCGGAGAACAGATTGTCCTTTCGTCCCCTTCCTGAATTCCTGACGGAAGAATTTTCCGCCCGCAGGTGGAGGAATGTCCCAAGAGGCTCTCCGAATGACCTTTATTTCCTTGTGACCTTTTCGAACAATGCTCTCCTCCCACTTTCCACCCTCTTCTCATTCCTCCCTCCTTTTCGTTTCTCTTTTTTTTTATTTCGTACAGCTGATAAAAACGCGACGGCCATACTGCACGACTTCCGCTGTCTATGGAGCACTGCAGTCTACCCCTTGCGCTCTCATTAACCCAACGTATAATTGATATTAAAAGTATCTAAAAATAACATTTATTCCTTAATGTCTCTTCTCAATCGACCGTTACTAAAAATAAAGAATATTGGACTGATCAAAAAACAATATTTCATCGGCATCATCAACCCATACCATTCTTACAATACTCTACTTACGTAATCGATTTTAAGTTAACATGAGATCATATCATTAATGCTCAGATCCGTGTCAAAAAGCGAAATGAAAATAAAAATAAAGGACGAAATAAATATAATGTTTTCCGGGGTGCCAGTGACAAGTTGATGCGTCTCATTTTGAAGTATTCGATAGCATTTGTTAGTTGCTTTTAATAGCCAAAAATGCATGGCAGTATTCATGCCCTGTGCCTTCTGGATGAATTATTTGATAGTTTGAGAACCAGATCACGGCTATTTTCAATTCCATGAAAACATTCAGCAGAAAAAAGCTTTCAAACAAAGAGTAGATACATGTGTTCCTTTCTTTTACTAGATATGAAATCATAAAGTTTTCATATAAGAAATGAGTAAAGCACTTCGATTTTAAGCTTTCATATATTTTTTTAAATCCACTTAAATCTTTTTATTTGGAAGAGTATTTTCTTCCGTCTGAATGTATTTGTGCTGTTGCATCAAATTAAATTCCACTTAATGTTATATACATTTCGTTAAGATCTTCATTTTTTCCGCTTGGAGCTATTTAAAGGTGAATGTTTTTTTTTAGATTTTTTCGTTTAAAAATATCTCAGACTACGTTCTCCAATGAAAGTTTATCTATTCATTTTGGATCTATTTTCAGCTCGTAAAAGTAATTTCACACGTCAGGGTAAGCTTAATATATATAGAACTTAGAATGCTTCCATTCCTAATTTTTATTGTATTTTTCTTTGTAAACTGTACTTAGAAATATTACGGTGCCTGATCCTTTTCGTTTCGTCAAAATTATTGGGATTTATTTTGTTTTCGTTTATTTTATTTTCAAATTAATCGTTTTGAGCTTTATTATGATTATTAAAGTACAAAGTCTTTCGGAAAGAACTGGATCTTTTATTAAATTATGGTGTATATTTCCGTTTCTTTTCTGTTCGTTCCTAACGAATTTATTCAACCTTAAGAACCCTGATTGCACTTATGTAGGTCTTTCTATTACTGAATCACACTTTGCTCTTTCGGACTACCTGTTATTTTTCCAATCATAAGGTGTTTATTGAGTCGAGATTGAGAAATCTCTTCTTCCATCTAAGCTTACAATTATGTCTCCTATTACTCCATGTTTAGTTTAGTTTCATTTCTTTTTCTTTTATTTTGCTTATTCATTCCTATTCTCGAATTTTCCCTTTCTTAATGTTCAAGTATTCGAAAGTTCTTCTGTTATAATTAGGTCAATTTTCTGTTTTTCCATTCCAGATATTACAATATCGTTGTTTTAGGGGTTATGCCGATATTACAGTATCATGATACCATATTCATCTGCAAAATATCTTATTTTATAATATAATACGTTACTTTTCTTTGTCTAATTAAAATTTCAGTTCAAATGCCATCCGGATATATTTAGATTATTCATTATGTTGAGTGTTTTATTCCTCGATATAATTGCATGATCCTTTAGCCTTTGTAATACACACTCCGCTATGACACTCTATTAGCTTTTCATTTAACCATATCTTTGGGAATTTATTTTTCAGAAAATTGAATATTGTCTCTTCTTCGATATTTTTGTGAATATTTTTTGTTACTTTTCTGCCATTCGCTTACTTTTTCATTTATGAATACTTTTTATTCTCGTATATTTTACATAATGGAGTTTTAGACAATTTGTGAATTTATTCTGAAGAGAGATATTTCCTGAATCGCTTACTAGCAGGCATCAGTAGAAATTTTGATGGGACCCTTCTACTCTATGTTGTTGTTGTTATTTTCGCTTATTGTATGTACCTACCAGCGTTTATCTCACAACAAGTAAACTCGAATCCTACTTTTTTTAGAGATTCAAATTTGTTAATATTTAAATTAATAAGTATTATTTCTTCTGGAAATATTATCGAACAATTACTTAGTAGTTACCACTCACCTAGTTTGGAATTCAGCTGGTGTTTCCCCAGCGTCGGTTTTTTATTTTGGTATTTTTTAATCACTTTAGAGTTAGTGCGAAGCTTTCACTTGACTTCGACGCATATTTATCAGAGCAATAATTTTTAGATTATCTCCGCTGACCACAAGTTTCTTTTAGTGGACTGGACACCGATAATTCCTTAAGCCTTAATTGCGCTGAGGAATTTTAAAAGCAGAAAAAGCATTAATGGTAATTGACTTCCATTCCACAGTGCCATTTACCATTAATTATATCTTATTCCGAAACTTCTGAGCCATTTACATACCTATAAAAAGTGGTATTTGTATGCGAATTCCCTCATTAAATATCCAAATTAGGATTTTAGCTGAAAGGGACGGACTCCATGGAAATAACATAATAAATTTCGAGGCCCCTCTCTCTTGAAATGATTCCAGCACCGGCCATGCATATAGAGAAGGAATCCATGGGCAATCCTTATTTATCGAACCCATACCTGTCCTTAAACACACGTTTTATTTTTTCCTCCCGTCCCACTCATAAAGCTATTCCTTTGGCCAATCAAGCGAGTGGAGGGCATTTCCGTGCCAGTAAATTTAAATCGAAGGAGTCAGATGTACCTTTGGAATCCTCTCATGCTGAGTTTTTGGTCGATGTAAGCGTAGGCGAATGGGAATTCGAGGTCGACAGGTGTACCTCAGATCTGAGTTTTAATTCCCCCCATTCTGCTCAGTATTACCGTTTCTGCGCAAGATGTTGCTGTTGTGATATCCACTTCCGATGTCGCACCTTGAATTCGGTTATGGGCTGTTCGGATACGTACTCAACTGTATTACGTTTTTATTTCAATGTCCTAGATTTACGATGGGCTTCGGGCGCTGATTGCGGTTACAGAGTGCAATATAATAAAAAATTCAAATATTTCATCAGATGTCACCGCAATCTTCTAATTTTTCAAATACATAGACGAATGTTTTTAATTCTAAGAAATCTTTGGTGAATGAGTTTGACATTTAATAATGGACGTTCCATTGCCTTCACCATTTAATGCGCAAATTTTGTATTATAGATTATAAAATGGTTAAGTTCAGGTTCATATGTCAAATGAATAATGCCTTATCATAGGATACATTGAGATTAGAACTGATATTCAACATAATTATGCAGCCTATTTCCGTAATTTTACAATCCAGTTTTTATAGTAAAACTCTTCTCCACTAACGTTAGAAATTGGTTTATTCATACTTCAATTTTTTTTAGAAATGTAATGTGGTTTTCTGTTTCAGATATGTGCATAAAATTTTTCAACACAAGAGCT
This sequence comes from Sympetrum striolatum, assembly GCA_947579665.1. Lineage (NCBI taxonomy): Eukaryota > Metazoa > Arthropoda > Insecta > Odonata > Libellulidae > Sympetrum > Sympetrum striolatum. The sequence goes on along the minus strand of OX388341.1, from coordinate 96,075,709 downwards.
AAATTACGCAAGATTAAAAATTGCTGAAATTCCCAAGCTTCAAACTGCAATATCTCAAACATAATTTATTCTTATTCGTCTGGAATATATCGTTTACGTAGTACGACTCTTACGTGATACCACTAAAGCATCCAGCGGGAAGATGAAGGTTGATCGCTTGACTCGCTGCATCACTCACAACGAATAAAACTGAATTTGCTAACACGATGTAATTTTGATGCTAACTAAAGCGAATATTAAGATTACATCACATATTGAAGACGGAGAGAGAGCAATCATATTCCGAGAATCTCCGGCGAGATAAGTGTGGCAGGGCGGGTGGATAATATAAGGAGCAGTTTAATCATATCCATGCTAATTACGCGAGTTGAGCTCGACGGAGTGGAATTAAACGCGCCTGCTTATGAAATCCAAGTTCTTGGCATCGAATCTTAAGAGCGGAAATGTTTTTGTGTTCATTCTTGCGGTTAATTAATAATCATTCCGAAAAGAATCGAATCGACTATCTTTAATTGAAAGATATCACTCCATGAAATATCACTCTAGCCAACCATCGTAGAATCAGAGAAATATTTTTTCCTAATTGATACGAGCGTTAATCTCTTTAAACCGAAGTTATTCATCCTCGGAAATGAAAAAGGTTCATTGGAAGCCGAAAAAAATCAACACCGGTTTTAAACGAATCGGCCGAACCGTTCAGACCTTTAATCTCGCAGCTCGCAAATAATCCTAGTTGTAACGCTAGATCCATCTCCGGCGCATTTTCCAGCAATTACCGAAAACCATTAGCTTTGTTCGTCCTTTTTTTCCGAAATATATTTTCGGGCCTTACAATCCGCTCAGCCCAGCGGAGCTCTCTCTCTTTGCAACCGTTTCACCTGAGCTACGCCCACCAATTCTCTCCATATATATTCAAGTTAAACGACACGCGTCAAAACGTTTAAATCTCTCTTTGGGCAACCTCTTGTATCGCTCATCAACCCCTTGCGCAGATATGTTCTCTCTCCTTAACTCAAGCCATGTGTTCGGCCCCTCCGTGTCCCCCAACATGCTACGTCGGGTAGGCGTGTATACGGCCGCGCTCCCTCATTAGTGTCGCCGACTCTTGATGAATATTTCTGCCGCGCAGATGTCGCCTCGGCTGTTATGGCTCGCTGTGTGTTGCTCTGGATCGGAGCACTCGTGTGACTTTGCCGCCTTTCTGCCCTTCCTCTTTTTCCGAACCTAGGAATCCCGCCCCGGCTCTATTTTTCCCATCGGTGAATAAAAAAAGGAGACTCCGATTCTTCTCTCTCATCAGCGCATTAATCCCGAAAAAATCTCGCTTCCGACTCTTTCTTCACATCTCAAATTTTAAGTCTATTTTTATAATGGCTTTCGTAATAGGATGCGCGTTTAATTTTGATCAGAGGGCACCTTAATTATGTGATACTAGCTGTTTCTTTTTATGTTACCCCATTTTCTCATACTTAAATTACTTTTACCCACATCTTATCGGTGGTTATCTCTTGTAGTCTTCACAAATACATTCAGGATGAAAAATTGGTAATTTTATAGCTATAATAAATTAGTTATGAATTTTCAAACATCCGTTACGCCATTCAAGGTGGTTATTTTGGCTGAAACTTCATCATAGAGAAGGCTCTTGCGTTTAATTTTATACGTAGAAAACGCCATTTATTTATTTTCACTATAAATTGCGTAACGGATGTTTGAAAATTTATCACGAACTTACCAAATCCAAGAAATTACCAATTTTTACCCTACCCCCAATTTTTGGAGACATTTCCTTGAGGTTTGGATTCTTGCATAATTCGTAACACTTTCTAAGTGTATTAACCCGCTTATTCCTTTTGAATAAATTTCCCTCCATTTCAGTCGCTGAAATATGTTACGACTTTGGGTTGCGTGTAAAGGGAGAGATATTAGTCCCAATCTGTCCCGAATGAAGATGTTCAACCATATATCAGTGTCTGCCTCTCTATTTTTCCACAGAGAAGGAAAAGCAAATGGGTTCTCTCAGATGTCTTATCCTTTCACTTCTGTTTCATCTCTTGTTTCCTCTCCCTTATCGTTTTCCGAAACCGAGGGAATTTACACTGATCTTCCACTTCTGTTACCCACTCTTGAAATATGGCACCCATCCTCACCAATCATCCAATACAACTGTGCAAGAGAACTGTCATCCTATTCGCCTTTAGCACTGCGACATGCACGAAATAATCTAGCTAAACCAAGGCCTTTCTTCCTATTGTTCCTGCTTATTCTTTCCTGTTTATTCTTCATACAAAATACACATTGCTCTAAATATCCTTATTTATTTAAATAACTTAAGAATAAAATAATGCCTGTACCTCGTATATAATAACAGAAATATAAAATCAATATACGGTATAATCAGTAAGAAAACCGGAAATGTGAAATAGATCTCAGGATGGAATGCTCTAATTTTTGAACTAAAAATAGTTTATAAACGATATACAGTAGAACCTCGATCTATCGTTTTTGGAGGGACCGAGAGAAAAAGACGATGAATGCGGGAAAACTATCAAAGCGGGAAATGTAGACTCAGCTCACACTATTAAAATGAATACATAAGTTTATCCAAAAAAAACCCCTAAAGATTTGAAAAAGAACGTACTGAACTCCAAGAGACAGTCCAAACAGGGTGAAATATGCCAGTAAACTGAGATGGACAAACAGGGCTCGTACGCGCACCCATGTGAAAGCTCTCCAATAGGATACAATGTATTAAAACAGCCCCGGATGTGTTTAAATAATCGGCCGCTTTATAGCAAGTGCTACGAAAGCCTTAAAAAAAGTTCATGCCAAGCTCTCAAAGAAAATTTTTGTCGCAATTCCTTTTACATTGTCTTTCTTCCTCGATTGGGTCAAAAATCTGAAAGATGGATGCAGGAAAATGATATTTCGATGAACGATGAATGCGGTATTACTTAACATGTCTTCTTATGGGCATAAGTCGGGACTATAGAAAATAAACTATAAATCCGGGAAAACGACAAATGCGGGAACGATGGATCGGGGTTCTACTATAATAGAAGAGCGGAGAGAGAATTTAGATTGTGATCATTATTCTCAAAAATAAAAATAGTAACAGTAGCTCTAAATAGAAACGAACATATGATAGATAAAGAGAATAAAATAAAGTGTATTCTTATGTGCTTTTTGAAAGTTAATTTCTACTTCGGGCAGTGTGGAAATCAAAATCCTGTCGACCGAAGACGCATTTTTAGCAAGCTAATTTAAAGCAGGTATCTCCGATAGATAAGCTTTATGGAAAACATAATGTTTCCCCTTTAGTTTTCTTATTGGTTTCGTGTGGCAAGGGACTGTGTCATGTCTATTTCGCTCTTTAAATAAAATCGTCCGCCATCCAAAGCCGGTAGTCCGTCTCAACCACCGTTTCCTCCCTCCGAAAGAAAAATGTGGCGGTTCTTCTTCTCCCCTGTCACCTTTCCCTTTTGCCTGACGTCGTGATTTACGTCTATGGGAATTCCTCCCCACCGCATGACCACTCTTAGACATTCCAGAAATGCTCTTTTTATTTCCTTCTTTACCGCGAGAGAGACATCCCGTCGAAAACTTCGCTTCCGTTTCATACAGAAACTCGCGCCGTTCAATTCCGTTTTTACGCTCGAGTTCGAAAAATGCGGGGGACGATGTCAGCCGATGCATCCGCTTTTAGACGTATCCAACCCTTTATTTTTTACTCCCAGTATGCGGCTGTTGAATTAACGTGGTACGAGAAAACGTAGTGCTAATGATATGGTAAATATTTGCTCCTGTTCTTCGAATGAAATTAACTTTGCACGAGGAAGCACCTTAAACCCAAAGTTAAACGAGAAATAGCAACATGACTGAGATTCGAAAATTAAGAAAGAAAATTTGGAACACGACTGTAAACGAATTAGAGGTTTTAAGTCTCCAATACCCTAACCCTGAGGAGGGGAGAATCTCTCCCGAAATGTGCTTTGGGTGTTCTTAAAAGTGCGGTGATACTTCCTTGTTTTCTCCGAATACTGGTAAAGGGACGATTAACGCCGACAAAGATGGTTGTTGTAGATTTAAAATTTCTAGTGAGGCATGGTAGTGTAGTGGTTAGAATACCCGTCATGAAGTGGAAGATCTGGGTTCGTGTCCCAGTCATGTCTTTATTTTTCACTTCTCGTTTAAATTTGGGTTTTGCTCCTTCGTTTTGAAGAGGATTCCAGGAACCACGCCAAATTAGAATCCACGCACGTCGGCCACTTATTTCTGTAATTAAAGTAAAAATAAATACTCAATTTCACGGAGACGGCATCAGATCCTTGTGCTCAGTTGAGAAATACGATAACTGCGGCGAAAGACATAAAATGTTATCGCGGTTTTATTCGCGGTCTGAGAGATGGGTGCTTGGAAATTATGACTACTCCACAGGGGAGGTTATTGCGGTTTAAATTATATACGTGTCTTGCAGGTAGTAATATTGTTTTTACAAGAGGCTCACGACGAAGTTCCTCGTAATAACTGGCGGTACGGCGTTGATTCATGGAATAGATATATTCTCTTCCCCAGAGAGGGCGGAGGAAAACCTAGAAAATTGCAAGAATATTCTCCTTCTAGGAGCACGATCTTGTACTTGAAATGAATGATAAGAAATTGCTGGAGAGCTTTTGAAGTTCATACTTCGACTTACTTGCGGTGGCATTTATTAGTGATATTTACTCTCGATCTATTTGATTTTGAAATATGAATTTCGATTCCAATTAATTAGGAGATTAGACGAATGAGATATAATTTGGATATTTAAAAGTAGTTTCCTCACTGGAAAAGTCATACGGGATACTTGATTTCATCACGAGCTTTCAATTCGTAAAATTATGAGACTCGTCTTTACTCTTCGATCTCTCCCAGAACTTTGGTTTTCTAAATTCACCTATCCTTCCAGAATACAAGAAATAAGTTTTCTTTGAGCTCATTTTATCTACTGTATCAAATCAACTGATTTTTCAGATCAAATCAACCGATAATTGAGTTGAAAATATGTTCCTTTTATTGATTTCATGGAAGCATTCGCACACTTATGGTAATCTTATTCAATAATCCGTTTTCTCAGCGGTTATAGCGCGAGTTCTTCCAAATGCCTTTAAGAATACAACATCTCCTCCCACGCTACCTCTCAGTGGTCGTGGCGCTTTCACCCAGGCGAAATCGGACTAAATTAATTGCCCAGATTTTTCCTGCCGTTGTTTCTCCGAACGTCAAATCATCAAATCCGCAGAAACCCATCGCTTACCCGGGACAAATGAGACGGGCTTTAATAACGTTTTCCAGACCAGCATTAGGTTTCGCCCACTCTCCTCCCTCAACGGTTTGATTTGCTCTTAACCATTCCAGCCGTCAAGTTCTGCCATCACCCGCATTCCTCTTTTCGCCAAACCGCTGGGTGGAGACTAAAGGGATACAGAGAATCGGCAGCAGTTTTTTTCCTCCGGCGCCTTCAGGATTCAGGTCTCGCCACCTCCCGCTGACTAGTTGAGTAACTGTTCCTTCATTCACTTGACTGGCGCACAGTGTAAGAGATCTCCCACGCTCTTGTTCTGGTCCAGTATTCCTTGTAAGCCATTTTGGTCCACTCCCACACCTCATTCTCATCGTGGCTTTCTCCCTCATCTCTGCACCCACGCACGCCTTCTTTCAATAGCCTCCTTTACCTCATATTTCCACTCCTACTTGAAATACTTCGCTTCTCCCTTTTCTGACCACGCGTCCATTATTTTTCATACCTTTATATAAGGGAGTCCACAATATATAACATATTTTCTCTCTCGTCCGACTCGTTGGCTGCCCTTTAACTGTTTCCCTTCTCTCTCCGGACCGCGCGATCAGAAAAAAATATCGCCATTGTGTTTAAACGGCCCGCTAAGAAAATGACCGCCCAGCTGTCACGCCAAGGGTTTCTCAAATGGCCTCCTTCAGGAACTCATCGCTCATATAGTTCCGTGGAAATATATAACGTCGCTCTGTTACACTGTCTTTCGTTTGTAATTTGATGTCGCCCGTTTCGTTGTTGTGCTTTTTTCTACTCCTTCATAATAAAAAAATGCCCGGCGTTTTGTTTGCGGGGCGATGGAAAAGAGCATTACGTTGGTGGGAGCAAACGGCATAAATCTTCCTTTTCCGCGGTACTTCGTTTTTACGACCCCACGGCCTCTTGGGCGAGAGTAAATTGTTTTTTACCTTCATGGCTTTTCGATGGTGGTCCAAAGGACAGCGGTTTTCGCGTAGGTTATACAAGCTGGAGATTAGGTTTTCCCCTCATAATACACGATTTTTCAGGATTTTAGGTTTTTATACAGTGTGTTTTTCGTGAAATAAAAGGCGTTGGCTACAAATTGAGGTCCATAAACTCAAGTGGCTGATGATGCTACAGTTGTATATCGAGCCACCAAATGTTTTTGGGGGCATGTTTAGTTTCTGAATTTAATGCGTTAGGATTGCGTCAGCATGATTAGCAATAAAAACACACCTTGCCCTGAATTTCGTCCTAATGCCTGTTTACTGCCACAGACTAATGCGATGATCAATGAATTACCTCATAAATCTATTGCCCCTAATCCGTAAATTCCACATTATAAATATAATGATTAATGGTCCACTAATGAAGCACAATTTATATGCTTGATAAAGTATCAAAATCACTTTTGATTCAATGAGCAGGAACTTGGAAATATCCCCGAAATATTTCATCCCGTAAACGATCATATGTCATGGGCGACAAAGCTAGAAAGAATAATACGGCAGATTTAAGCGGTCTTTTTTCATACATGGAAAATGTTGAATTATTGCGGAAATTTATTGGGCTATTAGCATTTGCGCGGATGCTTAAATAGATTTTAATTTACTGTATCGTCATAAAAATACGAGTCGTATTTCAACTCGCTACTTTTCGGAGGATGCGAAAAATCCTTTTCAATTTTCAGCGCCCCGAAATTATGGTGACATCGGTTTATCGGCAAGTTTTTTGAGCCCAAATCTCATTCGTCCCTTGAAATGTATAAAAAAATAATTTCGAAGAGATTCGTATTTTTCGGGATAACTTTCATCACCCCGTGCGAGTTGACGCTTATCCGCATGGAAATAACTCCCGTTCATATCGACTGGAATTCCCTCCCATTAAATGGACCAAAAGTCATGCCTTCTGGGAGCCCTCTGCCCACCTGAGCATGTCCGGCACCTTTCTCTCCATTCTTCACCGCGAGCGTGAGTTAATACCGGCGAAATTTGTCCCTCCATTGGGAAGAGATTAATCGTATGCAGAGGTCCAGATGCTGCGGAAAGAAGTGAACCGAAAGAAACTCTCGCCTCCATAAGGAGACTTTAGAAACATTGTGCTGATGTCCCAGTGCAGGGGATTGAGAGAATTGTGCGCGAACTTGAGTACAGTCTCTCCCGCGATCTGCCGCGTGTTATTTTTTTCGACAGCACAAAAGGCAAAGGCGTGGGAAGGCAGGTGGGCGTGTCCGGATTCTGTTTGCGAGCTGTTCTTTTTCCTTTTCAACTAGGAGTGGTGCCACAAAGGCAACCATACAAGATCGCCACCGCCAAGGCTTTTTTTCCAGATGAGGGAGCGAGGACTCCTTGGAATGAGTAGGAAATGGAGGTTCGTTGGTGGGTGGGGAGCCATCTTCGTACGAGTGGGTGGCGGTATATTATTTTTTCTTAAAAGGAGAGAAGGGGGTGCGAAAGAGCGGGGTTGATTGATGCATTCTCTTTTTACACCTCGCCACCGCCTATTAAAACGCCCACTTCGGATGAAACTTATGCGAATGCCTCTTCCTCCCACTCCTCTCTTAAGGTATATAACCCATTCTTCTCTCTCGACCGCTCTCTTTATCCCACTTGAAACACGGCCCTCCTTGGCTATCCACTTGTTCACCGGTCACTATCATATTTCCTACCTCATCCCATTGTATCGCGCCCTCTTTCTTCTCGGCAGCGGTATGAATGTAATTTCGTTATTGTGTTCGGGATGCGGAGATTGTTTGGTCGTGTTTTGGTAGTGTTTGTTCCCGAAAAGTATACCGTTGCGAATGAATGATGGAGGCTTTTGCTCGTTTCATTATCTGAAGAACTGAAACCCCGCGTTCGATAAATAATTCACGATATTTTGCGAAAGAGAAAGAGGGACACTGCAGTAGAGGATCGTATGTTCCTTAATATCTAGATGTAAGTATCTGCGTAAGACTGTTGTTGTCAACGCGTAATTATCATTGTCGGGTTGTTTCTGAGTCAAAATAGGCTACGTATGACCAAGAAAATAAGAGAATTATTTTTACGCCGTAAAGTGTGACCGGTATATTCGTGAGGGTGAGGATTATCTTTTTCCATAATCAAAACATTGAAATTCTTCTATTCCAATAGATATAAGAAACAAGTGAGCTTATTTTGCTGGAAATGGCAATGTTTATAATTTAAGATAATTTCCAAAATTACAAAATAATGTTAATCCCGGTGTTAATATTTTATGGAAAAACTACCTGTAATGAATTTAAAACAATAAATGATACAAATTTCAGGAGTTTAATATGGTAAGTTGGGAGATTAATTCTTTTTATAGAGGCATAAGTAAGAAAATCTCTCCTTTCAACTCAGCTGGTGACACTGATACGACCCAATACGCCGGACATAGAGAGTTTTGCATCCCATGTACATACTAGCGCCTAAATGTTAGAGAGACATTATTTATCACTTGTAAGTCAGAAAACAGGAAAGTAAATGTTATAAAATGTATTTTATTCTCATTTATCTATTACCCAAAATGCATGAATTTTGCTGTATTTTCTTGAATATAGGACAAAGATTTTAAGTCAACTGATTATTATTTGTATTGACTATGAAAAGTTCTGGGTAATTAATTTCATCCTTTACCTTATTCTTGCACTCTAATGGATTTCATTATCTATTTTCACAAGAATCACATTTAATTATACTAAATAGCATTCTCCAATAATTATATTAAGTATGTTTTTTATGACAATAGGTAATAAAGTTTCTCAAAAGAAGAATGTCATTTCATCAAAATCTATAGTTGCGTTTTATCTTCAGGCATTATCCACCAAAATATATCAATTTTTGTTTAAATTTCGTCAGAATTTTGCTTAAGTACTTTATCAATGCACGAAGATCTTGCAAAGCCTTCAGATATCGATATATAATGTCGTCAATACCGTAAAGTAGGTGCATTTGTGACGAATGTTGACTATTACATATTATTTCATACATACGTTGCAATTGAACAACGATCCGGTGGCAACATCATTGCAATTCCATACATAACTGCACTTCATTACATCATTCATTACATTTCGTCTGACATAATAACCAAAAATTATTACATTCTAAATAATATCCAACAATCATCCATTGAAAATCATTTTACACTTATATTATTACATTCAAAATTCCTAAATAACATCAGGATAAGGTCACGATTTTAATAGCAAACGTATTACTCATTTAACAACAAACCCTCTTTTAAAACATTTTTATAATATTCTAAAACATCTACGTTTAAAAACTTTAATTGATTAAATTAACAAATGCCATTTTAATAAGCTATTTTATTTTTTCTAATTAGAATTCATCCTAAACTAAGGTGCTAACTATTAGTTACTTCCTTCGAAGTAATGCCCTGGATGCAAGTCTAATTAATTTTCTCTCGCATGATTCTCGTCGGCATCGGACAAATACCTTCGTGGTATTTGGTGCTTTTCTGTTACTTATCTCCGTTACATTTCCTTTGTCGCCTTTCCCCGCTTCGAGACATTCTTTTCCTGGAATTCCTCGTCCGAAATGATCCGAAAACGAGTCCCTTCGTTCGCCGACGCTACAGATAATGTTCTAAGATTTTACGATTCCCTCGGTTTAACTGCTACGGAAATGGGGTAAAAAACGTAAAAAGTTCTTAAGTAACTACACTGCTGCAGTATATATGTATGTTAAGCACTTTGTATGGTATACTGCTTTTGTCGTTTTTATGGCTGTACATACTTTATTGTAATAAAACGTTGACTAACATTGGTTACATTGGCTCTGAGAATAGCAGAAGATTGTTTTTTGTTTCATAGTGCCAATGTATCATACAGAAATATTTGATTATTTATTGAAGACAATCCATTACGAAAATATTATTCGAGGATGCATGTTATTCGTCTACATTCGGCAACACACCCGAGTTAGCCACACATGATATACGATATAGTTTAGCAGTCCCTTTAATTGTGTAGCTTTTTAAAATTTCCTGTTATGTTATGAGGTTAACTGTGAACAATTTACGGTTTCGATAATTAGAGAGTTTCCTCTCTCTCTTTTAAGAAAAATAATCCATGACTGAACTACAATTTTCAATTGCCTGTGTTAAATTTGTTTAGCCTAATAATAATAAATTGTCTTTACCAAAAACTTTTCTTAAAGTGTCTTTCCCAATACCTTTTCATAAAATAGATTTATTCTATGATTCGCGTTTAGGTTTATTCTATGATTCGCGTCGTATTATAACGGCGCAATAATAAATGTATGTAAATATTAGATATATATTTAGCTGGATACATACAGAAAACTTATTTCTAGCTTAATGAATTACTTCGTAGAATCTTCTTATATTACTCATGGTGAATAAATTTTCCGAAATATTTTCGTTTCCACGGGAAAAGTTTCGGACTAGCTTAGGCGCTTAAGCGTCAATCTCAAGTCACTTTTCCTGTGGAAACCAATATATTTCCTTCGGAAACCAAAATTCACCATGAATATTATTTCTAACTATCGAATCGAAGTCCTTTTTCAAATGTAGATTCTTATTAAAGTGACATTTCAGTCCACTGTGGTAATCGAAAATGAATTATGACAATGAATTTCGCTTAAATGTTGGAATATAATATAATCGGTGTGGCACAACATTTAGTATACCGAAAAGAAATAGTACATGCCTATTAATTGGCTATATACCTAAAACTATTTACCCTGAAAATCCCTTTAAAATGGTCTCGATCGTTATTTGGTGCAAGAGAAAAGAGCACTTAGCGTCGTTGAAGGCCGCCCGCGGCTTTATTCGGAGAAAGAAAGTTCTTCATACATTACCTTGAAAAATATTGAAAAGCTCCATTTCCAAGCTAACGGATATTTCCAAAGCTTCATAGAATCGGAAGAGAATAATGACTTAGGGAAGTTTAGAACGGTAGCTTAAATGGAGAGCTTTGTTTGCGAAGCCATAACTCATTGCTCGAGCGAAGAAATTGTTTGGTTTCTGCTGAATTAGTCATTGTCGGCGGTCCCAAATGAGATAATTTGGAGTGATGCGAAGCAATTTATCAAGAATCGAAGATCCGAAGAGGAAAAAACTGCCACGGCTTATACGGCATCTTTTAATTTCTGAGTTTTAAACCACGCGTTATCGTATGTAGGTTATGAGAGCGAAAAATGTATGCTGAAATGATTGGCATTGATCACCGATATTAGGTTATTACTTTAAACAAAAAATGAAGAAACTTTTAATGGGATAGTTTTTCACGTCAATTTTAATGCATGCGCATGATAAATGGTGCCTTAATGTCGTATTAGACCACGTGGGACGTACAGTTAATAAACCTCACCCGTTTTAAATGGGTCCAACCTTTAATTGATTTTGAGGCAAGAAATTGGATGAATATTCAATGTATTTTTTTAAATGGCCTATCAAGTTCTCTCGTTCTCAACTAAAAGAGGACTAATTTAAAAGAATGCGAATTTAAATTGGAGATAAGTTCGGCGATGAGTGGCTGATCTCTCACTTGGTTATTCCATCGATGCCAACGACTCTTCGGATTGAAATACGGAATTGGGATGTACGAATAACTTCTCTTGATAGTTCGAGCAGCTGAAAGTGCAAAGGAATAAATCGGCTGACTGACTGAGATTGCAGGGCGTCGAACCTGATTCCCGGAGTTTCCAGCGTACGTAATTTAAATCCTCCAGGAATAGAGGTGAATTTTAAATCTTAAGCTATTTTAATAATTATCAATAACTGGCATCCTCTTAAGCACCTTCAGATGGGGTCTTGTGTCTCGATCGTTCACTTCGTTAAAGTTATTATAATGGGTCGATTGATACGAAAATTCTGATTTAACTTTTAATTCCAACCTTATGGTATAACCATCATCATATGTTTTTTTAGTTCGAAGGAAGTATGTATAATCTTCTCAACTCACTTGTAATTACGAGTGTATTCTATCTTTTAATATAAATTTATAAAAATAAACCCAATCAATAATCTCCCTTTTCCAACCAACATTTTGTAAAACACAGTACAAAATAATTTTTATTCCGAGCAAGAGGGAGAGCTTATTAACTTTACTCGAAGTATTTCACCTTAAAATCCAAAAATAAGCTACATAGAATAATGTAGACTAATACCCGAACTCAGGCCTCCCTTTTTCCTGGCGAATTTTATAACCACTGCCGTATAATGCTGTTTAGTGTCCACTCAATCAACGGGATCCTTAGAGAGCAATAGCACACATAGTGGCATTTATTACTTTAAATCAGCATTCAGTTTCTTGATTAATGGAATAGAATGATTCCTTAAACAATTATTAGTATTCTGTAATATTATAGTTTAGTCAAATCATTTATAATTTTGTTAATACTATTTCGGTATACTTCATTCAATGTAAACCCTTTTTATATTATATCTGCAGCTTTTCCTTGTTTTCATCACTCAGTTTACTTGCAATCACAGACCTAAATAAAATCTTAAAGCTAACCAATTTTCTACTGCACTCGTTTCTTAATATTCGTTTTTCACATTTATCGAATAAAACCTATCGGAAGAAAGACTTTGTGAGTCATTTCTAATCCTTTTTTTCAAATTCATGGATGTTTTCGTATTTTAATAAGTATTAAGTGATTTTCACGCGTTCTCATCAATCAATCTAATATTTACAATGATCAATCTGGAATCACATTGCGTTAAAGTTTCAATCTTTTTAATCCTTTAAAGGGTACATCACGTTGGAAACATCTGCAAAATCGTTTAATCTGCGGTAATTTCTCCCTTTTTTGGCGCGAAAATTATTGGAAAAACCATCAAAACTCGACCAAAATTATCAATTCTGTTTCAGAGAAGGTATCTTCGGCTAAAACTGGGTCCTGGGTGAAAGCAATGCGGGCCGAATTCAAGCCTTCCGAACCTTTTAACGGCCGTGAATAATTCTGAACCGAAAACGTCGAGGACGACGGCCCGGTAAATCTCCGATAAAGATGGCAGTTGAGCGCGGTGGAGAGGCCGGGTGAGAGATGTACGGAGAATAAAGAATTCACGGACACGTCGGAAGAGAGCAGTTCGGGGGGAAAAAGGCGGAAAATCCCCCGCAGAGTTTACGATGACTAATGTATAGTCTTGAGGGAGGAAACGCTCCCCGTCTTAAACACATCCTCCTGTGGGGTCCCAGAAGCCCCATCACGTACGCGATTGCAATATCTTCGGCCGCGAACTAGAAAGGCGGTCCAAAGAATTTAAAGATCGGTGAAAAAGGAATGAGTTGGAAGCGTTATGGTTGTAAGGAAAGGAAGGAAGCACAATTCTCAACGCTCTTGTGGACATATTTCAAATCGGTTTCCACACACCTCGTAGAAGAGGTGTGTGGAAGAAATATTTAAATGCTTATCGGAAAATGGGAGAAAGATCGGGGCGGATTGGTTGAATTATGAGCGACAAATCGCATAGATCTTGAGGTTTAGATGGAGAGGAAATTGAAAGTTTCCTTGAGTTGCAAAAATTCTGTCGTACTCTGGGTAACGGGTTATTTTGAAATTCCACGATGTAGACTGGCTCTATCAGAGAGAATTATGCCCTCGGTCCTTTTGATAAATAATGAGGGAATTTTGTATGCTTGCTCTACATTACGTGGGATTGTACAATGCTACAGCGCATCGTTCCAAATACAAATTGAGGTTGCCTACACGTCAGACTAATACTCTCTCATGGGAATCTTGATTTGAGAGAAATATTGATTAAATTAAGAAGCTGAGCAAGTATTTAAAGTAATTAAATAAAAACTGTTATTAAAAACACGTTTTCTATTCTGTGCTTGAATTTTAAATTTAATTTCTAGTAGTTAATTAATGAAATATTCGGAGCATGAACGGCATTATAAATGAAGAAGTAAGGCTCGATCGATTTTTTCACTTGAGCTCGCTCTGTGAATTATAACTCCTTTATAATAATATTACTAAGTGAACTCCTGGTTCGCCAAGGGGGCAGCCTCTTTTGCTTTAATGAAAGCGGTCCCGGGTTTGATTCCTAGTGGAAGCCTATGTGCAAAATGACCTAAGCTGTAAGCACTTAAACAAAAGCAATATCACTAGGTAATGAAATTCCGTTTATTTCATCCTATACGTCCTATTTTAGCTGATATTCAATTAAAAGTGAGTATTCAATTTTCCTTTCTAGAAACTCAAAAGAAAACAAACACAATTTCATTGACCTAAGGAGAAAATATGCAACTGGGATGCAATGGTACATAGATGAAGTTGTCGTTGAACAGGAATTCAAATGTTTACAGTGGCTGAGACTTACAATGGGCATACATCGGTCACAGATGTAGTCCAGAGTACACACAATTCCGATTCGGTATAATTGCTGAATCAATTTTGTCCATACTAATGGTCAATTATGAATTTAGATAGGAGTACTGTACTGAATTTAATTGAAGGATATTTAATCGATTCGGTTAAGTAGTAGAATACGTAGATAATCATTCAAGTTAAATATGTGAAAAGGATGAGCTGAAAATATAACAGAAGGCATATCTATTTGGGAAGTACTTTAAGCGAGAAAAAAGGTGAGAAATTTCAGGAAATACGTATTTTATTTAGTTTTCGGAAATAGTCGATAAATCTTACTTAAGTAGAAGAGGCTATTTTAGGCGTGACTGATTCAAGATAAACATCGATTCCCTATCGATTGAATAACTTTATCGCGAAATTATACGACACGTGATGCTTAAAGCCAATTTGGAGTATGATAGATGTTAAGAATTATGGTAAAAAATCACGCGTGGGATGTCCAAAGAAATCTCGTGGTCGAGTGGGTGAATTGGCGATAGTCATCGGAAGGTATTGAGTGGTTTGCGCAGAAGGTCGTAGGAGAGGCGTTTGTTAAGACGACGTGGGTCGTATGGTAATATTGGAACCCAAGGACTAGAAAAATCTCATTCCCAACAAGTAATTGGATCGAAGCCTCAGCATCTTGTAAACGCACTTTACAATGCGTATTAGTGGTAATATACCAAACGTACATTTTAATCTATGTAGGACCATTTTATTAGATCTTCCATATTTCAAAGGATAAGAAAGTTATTACTTTGGAGTTGTAGGAAATGACGCAGGATATTTTTCCGGTAATTTATTTTTTCTATATTTATTAAACTTTCTCCACCTTCTATTTAACCAATATTTCATTAGCTAAGGCTTAGCAAAAGTCCATATCATCTAGAGCACTGTATCCCAAACTTTTTCATGCTACCGTCCCCTAAGTACCACCACCCCAACCGACATCTATAAAAAATAGTGTCTCTAAGAACACAATTTTACATTTTGAGGTAAAAAATTTAGTTTTACAGTTTTACTAATTCCACGGTAATAGTTCACTGCTGAATTTGCGAAGTATAATACTTCATCTTATTTTACCTTAAAAGAATTGTTACATTGCTATGGAGTTCTACCTGCCTTCTCTTGTTGATCATATAATTAAGAACATGTTCGTACACATACCAAACCGTACTTTACCTACAATTTTTCTGTATTCTCCATTCCTGCATTGATCTTTGCCTCATTTTAGTAATTGACTCCACAGTTTTGCAGGTGGGCCCATTATCTTTTACACGCCAGAACGAACTTGTATGTAAGTAGAATGACGTCCCGATAAGTTACATGGGAACGGAAAGGGGCTCTGAAATAAGTGGATGGGAGGGAGGGGTATTCGTTCGATGGGTAGAAGGGTTGTTAGTGCCAGACTGGAAGAGGGGGCGAGGAAAGCGCCTTCGGTTGGGGTCTCTTCGATGCCTCTAAACATCTTCGTTGGACCGTAAATCTTTGACCGGGGTTTGTGTCCCTCCTCCTTCCACATCTATCCTAAAACACGACGTCTCCTCTTTCTCTCATTCTTCTTTTTCATCTCTTTTCCCGAGCACCTCCCAAATTGGAGCCCACTTTTCTCGAGACTACAGTTTTCTCCGTCGTAAGACCTCTTTTCCTTTTCCTGCGCGTCCGGCAAAGACCTTTATCCTCTGGCGGAGTTTTCCTAGGGGCCCCAAAATGCGCTCCTCGGCCGGAAACTGTGGTCTCTCGATGGGCGATATCCTCTCGCTCCACTGCCGCTTTCGCTCCGATTTCGGTCCGGTTTATTACGTTGACCTCCGCGCCCTCGTCGTTTATCAACTCTTGCTGCAAACTCTCGCCGCAGGTTCCCTAGCCATTTTTTATACCCTGGCGGTATTCCAAAACGCGGCCGATTTTATTTTGCTAAAACTCACATCCAAGCTCTCCCCGCTGCAAATGATCTCGGGCTGGGAAAATCGGTATAGGTGGTCGGGAAAGGCGAAATCGCTTCGTAAATATTTTACAACATTTTAAAAGTTTACTCGGGGTAGGCCAATGGTGTGGAACATCACTTCTGAGAGCAGTACATGCCCGCATTCATCTTACTTTTTCCTTTTCTTCCTGTTTTCATTTTTACTGCCATCTAGGTACTTGACTGGAAGCGTTCTTTTTTCACTTTGATTGGCCATTGATTTATTTTCCATTGCGCTCGAGGTAGTGCCATTTGCCAATCCATCCAATCGTACTCTTTACTTTACGACTCAAGGAGCAAATTTGTTGCGTTCTTTCGTGCACATAGTCTGAGTGCAGGAGCGACAAAATACTTACTGGAAAAAAACGTAGAGTATGAGTTATTTGCCAATAAAGTATTTGAATAATTATCAATGAATAATTCACTCAAATTATATTTTTGTCTTATGAATTCGAGGAATCAATTTTTTTAATAACCTCAAATTTTGATCCTTTAAACGTAATATTTAATTTAAAAAATAGAATTCAAAGCTTTGGTATTTATTAAGATCTATCGAATTGTGGATCCCTTATGATGTAGCCTAAAGAAGTGTAGTCAATTTTTTCAAGACCTTGACCCAAGTATGATAATATCAAATATTATTTTTTATATAGTGGAATAACTTAGTCTTGAATCAGAATTCCTGTGCTTTATCATCGAAATCACTTATTTATTTATTAGAAACCAATTTTTATATGTTTTATACGAATGCATTCCTAAAGAATATTAAACAAGAAATATCTTTAAAGAATTAATTTTATAAATTCCACGGAGGAAGCCGAGATGTTGTGGAAGTTAAACCTCATAATTAAGGACAAGAGATGTATGCTTTTTTTAACTAATTCTATTTTAATAAGAACAGCCGTGTAGAATAATTTACTTTGTATGATTTCCATCTTGGCTCCAAAACAGCGATTCTTACTTATAAGAATGATTTTTTTAAATATGCTCATTTGCTGAAGAATATTGGTAAGCTATCTGATTTCATTTAGTCGGTTTATTATATTACCATTTGGTTTATTGGCTGATATGCAAGATTGTCCATTTTACAAAACGTTTACGGATAAATAAATGTTGCACTTGGTGGGTTACTGCTAAATAAATGTTTAAAATAGTATAAATGATTTTGTTCATCATATATCTCATATAATTGGGTAGAATTACCTGTTTGTGGTCAATAAAATATTATTATTTTTATTTGCAAAAATAATTCAGAATGTTTATGTAGAAAAGTCACTATCGCTTAACTATAAAATAACTAGCCTAAGTAGCAAAGTATACGATTCTTCTTTTCTCTAAATAGTTCAACATTCTCAGAATATGCTCTGAAATAATAGAGCTTGATGAATTGAGCAATCAAGATCTTCTTGGACTGTGCCCAAGGATTTCTTAATGGAGATACAAATCTTTTGATGTAATCATCTTGCATTGGGAAGGAATATTTAAAGTAGTTATGGCACCATTAAATCATATTGTCGCGGAATACGATAAGAATATGTTTAGAGGCTATCCTCATATTCTAGTGAGATTACTTGCCCTTTATTTGTCCCAGAATGCAAAAAAGCTTTATTAACAACTCATCGCCTGCACTGCAAATCATGGACCAACTAAAAACGCCCTCCGGCTCGAAAGGGATGCTCTTAATGATTTGTAGGCCCTTTTGTATTCGTTTATCCGATCACGCAAGATGAACATCGAACCTCTTAGGAGGCGTCAGATACGAGGGTTTTATGCAGACACGACGATATGGAGTAGGTCTTTGGTGGAAGGACTTTTATTCGGAGCTCTAGGGGCAAAACGGGAGACTAATGACTATATTACGTGAGTCGACTGCGTCGCCCATTATGAGGCGATAGAAAAACAAACGAACAAAAAGGCGCATGAATAGCTGCGGCAGTAACGACTCGATTTCCAGGCCCAGAAATGCGGCGAATGATTTACGAGGCGCAATCTCATCGTATATTCGGTTGCATTCAGAAAAGGAAACTCGGGAACATGTGCTCATGTTTCTGGGCGCCGTCAATCGCCGCAAAATTCACAGAGTCCGAATTTTGTCCTTCTGCGGTCACTTTTAATGGAGTCGCCTGGGAATTCTCGGATTCTTTTGCGGGCAGCCGCCATATTGCGGTCGCATATCGGTCGGGTTCGGTTGACCTCTGTCTGCAAAGAGAGAAGAAAAGGAAAAGAGAAAGTGGTTTTTCTAATATCTCTCGGGAGTTATATTCCGAATTCCGGGACAGTTTTCTGCACCCGCTTCAAGAAGATCCCATTGAATCATTTATGCCTTGAGCCATTTCGGAAGAAAAATGGCCTTTGAGATATTTTTGCAAAGCCAAGAGGTTTATTTTTTAGTGGGGGTGTAATTACCCACTTTTTATGAGTGAAATCGTAAATTGTTCCATTGGAGATAAAATTATTGCATTTTATGCAAAACCGACAATCAAACTCTAACGTTTTTCAGTTACGTGTATATATGATGACTTTTCATCATATAATATTCTGAACGCATTATTTTAGTTAGAACTTATGTAAGGACAATAGAATAATAAGAATGAAATTAATAATAATACATAAAATGTTATTTCAATAATCATCGTTCGGTATTGCAAGTTTTAACAATCGCTTTTCTTATCCAACTGCTGGGAATTTTATTTAAAATATAAGACTCAGTTAAGATTTATCTTCGCGATGATGTAGAACTGCTCTTGGCTTGCCAATTCAGCAATTGGTAGTTTTTAATCTTATCCTCAGGAGTTGGCATATTACAACTTTAAGATCCCTGTTTTAAAGCAACAAGACACACATCTCTCAACGAAAATCTCCTAAATTTACTTTTCCTCGCAGCATTTGTGTAACTTAGTACAGGAATAACTTTTGCTTGTAACCGATTATTTATGGAAGTGCTAATTAAATACTTATAACAATTTGTATTTGCTTGATAACAGCGATGCCGTCTATTCAATATCATGAGAACTATCTCAAATGAAAACTGTTACTTCAAATTAAAATAAAATCCTTTGAATAATCTTAAAATATTTCAACTGTTAAAACGTAATTTTATCCCAAAACGAGATTCGCATCGTTGAATTAAATGAATCTTACTAGTTAATTTACATCATCTATTGATATTTTTTCATTGTATGGATCATGATAGTTTATGAACTAATCTGATTGAACGAAAAATGCCAATTTTAGCGACTTAATGAGGGAATGAAGTGATTAGGTGAGCAAAAAATGGCTTAGATTACTAACCGGTTGGTTATGCCGATTATGGCCGATGTTCCGATTGATATCCATTGATGGCTGTCAAATGTAGGATTACGCCATCAATGAAACGAGTACTTCAATTTCAAAAAAGCCTTCGAAAGATTGCATTTTTCATTCAATTCATTCATTCATTTATCGCATAAATTTTGAAAATATATTTGGAACTAAAAGGTGAAGGATTTAGTGTTCAGTATTGCTATGTGCAGATTTTAGTTCTGCAAAGTCCGTGATAGTTGCAAATTTCATTTTGCTTTGGGAGCCGTTTGGAGTCATTTTGCTCAAACTGCCTGTCACTCACTCGCAAGTGTACCTTTGTAGTCTACTTAACCATACGACAGGAGCCTATATTATCTCTACGGATGTATAGCTCGTTAATTGAACAATGAAGTGGGTATGCTTAGGCATTAAATCGGGGCCAATGAAACTGTTCAACACAATCGTCGCTTTTGAAGAACTCGTTCTTCTGGACAAAAGGCCTCATAAGCAGAAAAATTATCAGTATGTTTCATTGCTATTAATACAGAATGATGCAATTAGATGCGCTAAAAAGGAATATCTACAGTAAAAAAGGGTATGCATTCAGTATGGGACGCAATATATATATATATATCCTTCTTCCAGGGTAGACGTCCTCCTGTCTGTCCCATTGAAATTGCAGAAAGACTTTCGGAAAATCATTCGTCCGGGCCTTAAAAACCCAAGGAATAAATGTTTCTCTTTTCAGCAGTTTCCACTTTTCTTTTTTCCTTCCCATCTGCGTTTGGTGAACGTCCTTCCGCTGCGCTGCTGTTCGAAGGAAGTTCCCTCCACTGCATCTGCCGGCGCTGTTGCTTAATCTTTTTTTGCATCATGGCATTTCATATTCTTTATATACCGAGCACGTGACTTTCCCCCCTCCCTGTACTAGTTTGATTCCTTTTTCTCCGTCCACTTTCCCGTCTCATCCGTCCTCTCGTACTGCTCTTCTTTGAGATAGAAGTGAGGCACCCTCTAAGCGATGACTTCAGCACACTTTCACCGCAATTTCACATCCCCTCTGATCTTTAAACATTCTCTCTTCGGTGTTTGGAAAAAGACCGCCGTGGGGATGATCGAAGAGGAGAAAGTAAGAATGTACACCCGCAAACGCTTAGCTCTACTTTCAAGGCTATCAGCTAAATGTTTTAAGAAGAGAATTTTGTTTCGAAGCCGTCATCTTCACGTATTGGATTTTCTCTCTTGTTCTAAAGGCTTTCTCCGCTTGAGCGTATAATGGGCCCGAGACTTTGTAAAGCAGATTTTCTATCAAAATCCTGTCTCGCAGACGTTGTTTTTTTGATTTCCTCATTTCGGAAATCTGCCGCATGTATATCCTGGAAGGTTTTAGGAGAAAATGAAAGCAGCCAAGTGGGTATTTTCATATTCCTCGAATACAAAATTTTTAGTTGAAGTTGTTGTGAGAGATATCAGTACTTCCTTTTACAGGTGTCTATAATGTTATTAGTCTCTGTATCTTAATAATATCCTTTAGAGAATTTTAATGCTTATTTGTGACGCGTTAAACGGGATGGAATTTTTAGCATGCATTTTAGTGAAATAATAACAAATTTTATTTTCCAATAGGGAAATTATTGGTTTTAATCCAACCGAGACAATATGGGTCGATTGATGTATGTTGCAGTAATACCAAAGACAGTTATCTAAAAAATAAATTTCCGAGTTAAGCTGCTGAAGTAGTTTTTGACAAGCATTTTTCCAGACAGTAATGATAATGATGCCTCAGTGGAACTGACCGTTTCGTGTGGAAATTGAAAACATTCCTTATCATTATGACAGCAATTTGTCTTTGAATGTAACGAAATTTATCTATACCTTACATTTTTTGATTGTACGTCTCTACATATCGTAAGCCCTTAATTAAGCGAGCAAATTAATATCCAGTCTAATAAATCAAGTTCAGTATAAAATTTTGATAGGAATCAAGCTATGTTCTGATGTGATGACTAAGTTTGGAGATAGCTGAAGGGTGTAACAACATCGTTACGTTGCAGCATCTTATTCACCCCTCTGTTAGGACTGAGCATTTTATCTTAAATCTTCTTTTGACGCTAAATTCCTATAAAGTATGATATACTGCCTTTCGATCTCTTGAATAATCTTTCTCATTTCGAATATAAAACTTTTTTAGGCAACGTGGAAGAGAGAAGTGTTTAGTTTACGCGAGATTAAAAGACTGCGTATCATGCTCATTATATATGTGAGAATTGAAGCTGGAGAGAAATCATATAGAGTATGGAAATTGCTCGAAAAAATGAAGGATATTCGCAACTGTTGGAATATAAATTGAAAGCCGTCGTTATAATATAACTTCAGTCATAAATCTACTAAATTATATTGATTATTTTTTAATTTTCCTGTTTTCCCATTGGATAGATCCCCTGGATTGCCCGTCGATTCACGATGATCCTTAATTTTTCCTTACTATAGTTTATATCTATCTCAGCGTACTCATAAATATTCTATATTTTGTGGAGTAGGTTGAAATCTGGGGTTCCTCTTGCACCAAACAGTATTGGAGCTCTCATTTGATACCAAACTGGACATTTACGCATCGGAAGCCTCCACACTTGTTTGGAGCTACGGTGACTATCAGTAAACTCACGCCTCTAATACATTTTTTTTGCAACGCACATCTCTTATTTTAGGGTCTCATTCATTTCGTATAAAAAGTTATTTTACTTCGAACCGCTCACTTTCTTTGCTATTTATAATGTATTGGTTTGTGTTAATATACAAATTTAATAATCTATTATTAAGTAACGCATTTCGCGGTTATATGTGGATGTCTTACTTGAAAATTATCATTTTATGATATTACTTACGAAATATTTATATATGCGGATGGAAAATATTAAAATGGCATTGCTATAGGTCAGTGGTGCGGGTGTGGGTACCACTGGGAGTGCGAGAGAGCACTTCCCTGGGGTGCAAGAGAAGTGGGTCAATTCTTAGTGAAAAATAAAAACAACGTAGGGATTAAAATGTACACATTGTTTAATATGTATTAATACAGTCTTTATTATAAATGTATTAATCTATCTAAGTCATGAATAATTATCTTTCAATAAATATATTGTATTTTAAAAATAGAAACATTTTTCAAGGGGGTGCAAGAGTTTATTTTTAGATTCATGGGTGATTTTTAAAAAGATTTAAGAGCCACTGCTCTTTATACTTGAGAAATAAAACACCCAAAAAGCAGCATCTAATAATCTAAAGTTTGACGGGTGAATTTTGCAACTGGCAGCAACAGCCGACGTCCACTCCCAGAATGCTCTTCCCAATCCCGCTTAGCAAATATGTGTTTCGATGATGCCCCATCGCTATGGATTTTTTCTATTTTCGCTAAACGCTTTTGCTCTTTCCTCAGGTCGAATGCTCCCCGATCGCCGCCTCCGGACATCCGAAAAGCCGAACTAACCGAACCAGAAGCTGGGAGTTCATTATGACGTCAGCGCTGCTCACAAGTGGAACCCTCCTGAGGCGTGCATCGGCCGTCGCAGCGGTGCGTGAGCAGACGTTGAGCGGCGCGGAAATGCATCCGTCGTCATGACAAGCCTCCAGGGCTTCATAATGTGGTGCTACACGCCTCTCGTCAACGCCAGCGCCGCCTAGCCGCACTCAACTAAACGTGGGAGGACAAAAAGCGCGAATGCTATGGTTTAGGTTCGATTTATCGCCACCTGAGAGTGAACTTTCTTTCCGAAAACGTTGGAGAAAAACGCGAGAGAAAAAGGACTCGTAAACTTACAATTTCATATCAGCTGATTAGCGTGGGATTCTCCTTCGCTTTAGGAATCATATCGCTTTCTTTACTACCGGTGAGGATTCTCTTTCAGACCGCGCGTCTGGAAGTTGATGAGTTAGATTTCTCGTCTCTTTTCAACTCCGCTGTGCTGCTTTCGGGAACCTCCGCTCAAGTGCTAACGACTCGTTAGAAGAGATGACAGAGACTTGCAACGCGGAAGGAAGAGATGGAGAGGGTTAGAGACCAACTGGAATGGCCAATTATGTTCTGGTTCAATCGGACGTCTGCAAGCGCCCTCTAAAGCGAGAGGGACATGTGCCTGCGTAGATTATTCGACGAAGCTGCAGCGTCGATCGGCCATATTCGACGCCTCAGTGCTCCCTGTTGAAAAATGGATGACTTGCCATTGGGACGGGCATCGCCGAAGATGTGATGTGATAGTGCACTTTGGAATGTAAAGTGTTCGCAGTGAAACAGTCTCACTTAGTCTGGCTCTCTTAGTCTCCGAAGAATATTCGGAAGGAGTTTTACAAAAATCGCGCGTTCATCAAAGGGTTTTATCTTTTGATTAGCCGGACTCGAGTGCATCGAGGATTCCGTGTGTGTGTTTAGTGTTTGTGTGCGGCAATGCGCTCCATCAGCCGGGCGTGATAGCGCAGATCTTTTTCTGGGCGATCGAAAGCAATGGCGCCCAGGGATGCGAACCCGCTGGTTCCGGTGCTGCTCGCCTTTTTGTTGGCGTTGCCGATGGACACCGGGGCCCTGGAATTGGGTGAGTTGATGTTTTTCTCCCCTCGATCCGCCGAATCGCGATTTTTCCCTTTTTCCGCGACCGCGCCGAATAATTTGCGTCCCATTTTAGTCGCTGATGCGAATTTGGTTCCACTTTTTTATTTCCTCGGCAGTTGTTGTTTGAAATAACGCGAGAAATAATTTCCCATCAAATTACGTCCCCCCATTATCGCTGTACACAATATTAGAAATTTTATTTGTGTGTTCGGAACGAATTGGAGCGAAGTCGCATTTTTATTAACCTCGTTTCACTAATTGTCCGCAATGTGGTGGAAATGGCTTGTAACAGCAGAACAAACAGATGGAATTATTCAGCTTATTAGCGCAAAATATCGTCTCATATTTTTCGCTTACATTCTCTCCTGCTCTTCCGTTCGTTTATTTTCAGTAAATCCATTTAAACAAAATAAAATGTTTGGAGTACAAAGTAGCTTATTTAAATTAGGGATTAGTCGCAAATATTTATTTTTCGTGTTTCTCTAAATATTTCAAGTAGTTCATCAATATAAATAAATTTTATTCTATCATTTTACATTGCAAAACATAAGTTGATTATTTCACATTATCTGAAAAATAGCATTTTTAAATTAAGGTTATTTCGTTCAGTCGGAAAGGTTTGCTTTAAGATATGGTCCGATAAATTTAAAAAGAGATTGAGGCGATTATGGTAGCTTCCATTATTCCGGTGGAAACATTCATTGCAATGTACTGAGTCATTAGTCAAAATGATACATGGCTCATGTAGGCCGCGCGCATGAGATGTAGGAGTTGCTTGAAAGGATCCTCCTGTGCGTTTCTTTTGCTTGACCATCCACCTGTTTGCGTTTTAGCCGAGGTTGCACGGAGTTGCGTGAAGTCCTTTTTAACTAATAAGGTGAGT
This sequence comes from Sympetrum striolatum, assembly GCA_947579665.1. NCBI lineage: Eukaryota > Metazoa > Arthropoda > Insecta > Odonata > Libellulidae > Sympetrum > Sympetrum striolatum. Next base: position 96,050,335 of record OX388341.1, on the reverse strand, counting down.
ATGTTTTTTGTTTGGTCATATGCAACTTTACTATCATCACATTTTGTAGTACCTTGTGCTCTTCCTTAAGCCAGTGTTTCTCGAAATGGGAATTGGTGAATATTAAATTATCCTTGAATAATTAGTTGGGTTAGCCCTTTACGCCTTGCTCGTCCAAGTGTATGCGAGCGGTCGATTTCAAAATGACATGGACTTTTTGTCTGATAGAATTGTGTTACTATAAATTGTATGGTTTATTTACTTCGTATTTGATAAATATATTCCGAAGAGTATTATTATATTAATATTAAAAATTATGCTGAATATTTGTTTTTTATTATGATACTGGAAAAATGAAAAACTGTGAATTATTCCCTTAAACCAAGCCGCTGGGATGATTCTCCTGCATCCAACCTCGTTAAAATATTCTTAAATGCCGTCAAACAAACTCCTCATCTTTACTGGCGAAATTATAGCTTCAACTCTTCATGTTTTATTTTTATATACTAAAATAATGGGTTAGTTCGACTTAAACATTTAAGTACCATAATTTATTTGTTGTTTATTCTTTAGTTTACCTCGATCGCCTACCTTGCTATCCAATTTAAATCACTATTCTCATATAATTCTCCTTCAGATAATATATTTTTGTATTTTGTTCAATATGCATTATGATGTTGCGATTCTTGAAACTTTTAGGAACATGTCTGTGTAGATATTAAATAATTGCATGACAGCAGGAAGCTCCCATCTTTTAACGAATTTTCGCTTGGTTGAGATCAAACCAATCTCAAATACCTCTAGTTAGAATAATATATACTATATTCAGATTGTGTGATTACTTAAATGAAACGGGAAAAAAATCGAATGATCTGCTACCTCTTTGTGAAGTATCTTTCTGATAAGCAGGTAAATTCAAATTGCGTGCATAAGGTACGTTTTTTCCTTCATTATTTTAAATTACTGTCATGTCAGAATTTATTCTCTAAAACCTCTTTGACATTTATTGTAGCAGTACTTTCGGGAAACCCATATTCATTGCTATAGAACTTGAAGAAATCCAGCGAAAAAGTTCCCAATCCTCTTATATTCCTTCTTTTATGATAGTTCTTTTTAAAGCATTTTTAAACCAAGTCACCAGCCCTTGAAAAGCATATTCCATAGAGAATTCAAAATGTTATCATTTAATACATCTCTAAAATGTATATATTCCAACTGGAATTTTGAGGTTAACTTCTTCACCAACCTTAGCTTTCTTCTGCTATTATTTTTTGTTACCACGTAATGCATTATACAACCACCGCCATATTCTCGATACCGGTTTATGATACGTTGTCATTTTCCAATCGCAAAATATAAACTAAAATCGTAATTCCTCTGATTTCGTATTCCCGGAAACCTGATCAACTTTGTCAGGAGGTATATTTTAGGGCAGCCACTTCCCGTTCAATTACCTCGGCAAATGTAAGCCATTACGGCACCCAGTTGCTAATGAACCGATGGTAAACTCAAGCCACGGCCGCGACGGCAATAAACGGACAAAAGTCGAAAGATGAAAACAAAAATCCGTTTATCCTTCCGGCTATGGTCACGTTGTAATTAGACAGGAAAGAGTGTAAAGGACATTATCGAGGCAAAGTCTCCATTATAGCGCACGGAGGGTCAATCTAGGCTGAGTGTTCCGTGCGCATTGCGGAATAGAGGGCCCACCATTTCACAAATATCACGTCTTCCGCTCCCCACTCCTCCTCCACAGTTTCGTTGAAACCCCATTTCACTGCGAGACACTATTCCCGCCTTCCGTCCTCATTTGACCCCGCATTCCAAAAATCCGCTTCCTTTTTCCTATTATTTCGGAATTCCTTTATATGTACCGCCTCCAGCGCCCTCCGCGTAATTTATGCACGATTGCTAATTGCCCTCCTTGGCTGCATGTGAAAGTATTTATTTCGGCTCTTAGTTGCAGGAAAACGTATTTTCCTCTTATAACATCTTTTCTGTCACTTATCTCATTCCTAAGGAAAATTTGATTGAGAAAATGTCACGAAATCTTTTATTAAAGGAGGGACTTAGATTTCGTTTCCATATTCTGAGAGAGAGCATTTGCGCTGCGACGAGATCTTAAATAAAGTTGATCAGAATAGATTATTATTTTAAATCGTCTGGGTTATTCTTAATTTAATTCCGTATTACCTCCACTGATCGTGAGGGTATATGCCTCATTTAACTGCGGAATTTATATCAATGAGGGCTCGTTAGCGTTGACGTTGGGAATTGAAAAAATCAGCCAGGAGTCAATTATTTTCAATCTAAAGAGCTCTGGCACCGAAGTAATCGCGTGAATATTTTATCCCTTTATATTTTTAGCTTCACTTCAGCGTGTAAATAGACCAATCATTTTCTCGTACTTTACGTATGCACTTACCATTGGTAAACCTTTAAATTTTCTAGTGATAAAATAGTTTTTGTAAAATTATCTAAAATGCATGCAGAAATGAAAAGAGTAGTAATTGAAAACCCTAAGAATATAGCCCAGATAATTAAAAATGTGCAGTAACTTTTCTGATAACAAGTTACGAAATCAACTCATTTCTATGAACTAAGAAAAACTTTACTGAACTTTAATAAAAAAATATAAATTTAATAATTTTTTCATGCTTAGGCGCTGTTGCTCTTTATTGGTGAAGTTCCCGTAAGCTCTTATGAACTTGTCAGGGGTGCATCACCAAGGCAACAGCAACAACGAACATACACAACCATTCAACGACTGTCAATGACAAATCCTAACTTAAGAATCTTAAGGCAATCATTAAGTTGTAACTATGTTTTAATTTTCATTCCGTTCTAATGCATAACAAATTCATGAAACTAATACTTGCAGATTAATTGACCGTTTAGACACTTTTTAATCACTTTTAGACTACAGATTTACTAGTATAGTAAAATTTTGAAAATATTAACAGTGTTTGAGAGATTTTGTGCTGACATCCATTGCAGATCACCTGATTATTTGCTAGAGTTGCCTACCATTGTAAATTCTTTTCCCAGTTGAATTTAGTTTCGACTTTGCTTACATCAAGTATATCAAGTCATAGACTTATATATACCAACGGGACGTTGCGATCATATTTTATGTATCCTTATAAAGTAATATTTGCATCTTTTTAATTAACTATAACTATAACTTGATCTGTACTACTGATTTAGTCTCCTGGTCAAATTTTTTGATACCTGAGTCTTCCAATTACTCCAATCCGACCATCTCTTCCTCTCTTTCATTTCGATGCACGTCACTCAACTGTTTTCGAAGCCCTAAAGCCCTATTAGCTTATCATATTCTGAACGTGCTCCGATTTCATTCTAATTGATTTCATACCTGAGTAATTGTTTTTGCTTTCTCTCACCTGAGATGCATGACGTCAAGTCGAGATTTTACAGCTAGCCTTCAGTATTAAAAACAAGGTATTAGGCCAAAATATTCTAGTTTTTGAAAGTTGTTTCTATAAATGGTAACCTTCCATCTTTGGTTCGAGATTCAGATTGTTGGAGGCAGAATAGAATTATATAAACTTAATGTTGTGATATCAATAATAATTTGATAATATTTGTTTAGCCTAACTGAGTGTTTCATTAATATAAGATGAATGCATTTTCAGCGAAAACATACTTTATCAGTACGAGTAAATATCTCCCTCTTATGCAAAAAATAATCAGTAGAAACCCAAAAACGAATAAGCGCATTGATGGTAACATTTTCGAAGGTACAACAGAAATTTTGAATCAGATAAATAGAGATAATGAATAGATTAAAATCAGCTAGTATTGTCTTTTAAGTCAAGCGCCCACATTCAAAACGAAATCAAGGTTTGTTTATATTACTTACAAATCTATCTCTAATTCTTTACATTCCATTGCTTACTTTTTATCCAGTAATGGGCCTCCATGATTCTGAAGCTTCTGATCCACAGAACTTTTGCGTATCTTCTGACCTCGACCATGGTTGACTGCAATTTCCTCGTTCCACATCGTTTTGGCGTTTTCGAATCCCTTTGCCGCAAATTTGTTCCATCCTTTGGTAATGGAATCTCCAAAAAAAAATAACCAGTCTGTTTTTTCGCCCTCAATGCACGGCAGTTCCTGTGTTCGACACCTTGAACGTGCCCATGTTTTTGCGAGTTCCTGAGCTGACCGGTTCGCTTGTTTCGTATAGAATCCGCGCTATCGCTAAAGCCGCTTGAACTTTGGGGAATGAAATGAAACTGATGCAAAAAAGGTCTTAAAATACGTTTTTCTTCTCTCTCTGTGGATGCTGTTCTCTTTTTCACTCTCACTCCCGGGGAGCGGTCGATATGTGATGACGGGAATGCTTTGTGCTCAAGAGTAGCAGTCGATTGGAAACGGACCTCCTCTCTTCCTTTTAATTGTATGCGCCTTTATCATTTCGTACGTTGCCCTCGCGTCATCCCCTTTTCCTCTTCTGCCCTCTTTTTCACATGATTCTCTCATTATATCTAACAGCTTGTTCTGTTTTTTGGTGAACATCTTTCTGTTGGCTTAATTAAAATACATGATCTAAAGTTAAAAAAATGTGTATGATATCTCATTATGAATCAAAAAGAAACATATATGTAAATATAAAATTAAAAATCGATATGCATAAATAGCAGTACCACAAACAGGAAAATTGCTGAAATATAATTTCTAATGTCTAAATGAAGATTATTTTCATTTCTCAGAAGTAAGAGAAAAGATACATACAAACAAGTACACTTCCACAAATTAAGGAATTAATCAATTAGTGGATTTTTTCTTGTTTTGTATATTTTTATCTCGTACTTGCTAATAATAAAAAGAATCTTGATTTAAAATGAACTTCCACCGAGTGTTCTTATCGAATTTCTTCCCGATCACTAATGCTTATACCAAATGCAGGGTTATTGAACGCAAGGAAATAATTAACTAGTAACTTACGTAGCCTAGGTAAACTTTACGAAATTAAGGTTTTGGGTTTTATGGAAGTCCTTTTAAATTCAATATGCTATTTATTTATTTCAAATAGCTTACACCGTGCAAAATTTCTCAGCGTAGTGAATTTTGAGTGAACTTTTCAGTTAGAACTGTAGCGTAAGGGAAAAAAACTTTAATCAAGCGACTTCGTTGTCTAAGTAATTTTATCCAAGAAGTTTTTAAAATATTTTATTTTGATTCTGATAACAATTATTTTTTTAAACTTGCAGAGGAAGTTTTCCAAAAAGGCCTTCGCTTTGGGAAGATTTTTTGAAAAACTTCATTCTCATTATTTTCGCTATTTCAGTTTTTCGAACATAGAAAAAATAGGGCGTAAAACGATTGGGATTGTATCTAGTAAGGCTCCTAATTCAGAGAGTTTAACTTTTACTGATAATTTTTTTAACCTCGAAAATGAGAGAGACATTTAAACGGGTAAACACCGTTTTCATAGCTTGAGTAAAGTCTTTGAACGTTAATGTTCCTGTTCTCTAATATGTAGTAGGTACGACTTTTTCTAAAAAAAATGAGCTTTATGAAAGTTGCAGTTTGTAATTCAGGCATAGATTATATCAACATCAACGTAAAGAGACAAAAATAAGAAGATGGAAATGGAAATGAGAGACTTCGTAAACAAAGAGCGTAATCAAATACAGAGGTGAGCTGTAATCGTGGCTAGTAACATTAACATGAACTTTATCATCTCGTTTTTAATAAAATAGATTTTGGAAATTACGTCCGATTCCAAAGAGAAAAACAATGAAATTCATTACCTCAGAGTCAATATTTGTCGGTGGTAAAGAACCTCAACGCAGATTTGGCAGAATTTTACTAAATTATATTTTACCTCATCCGTCTGGCAATTAAAAGCGCTTGGAATGATACGCGAATCCCAAGCGAAAGGCCATTCCCCCCGGCGAATGGCAATATCATTTTGGAAATGCTAATAATTCATTCGTATTAAATTTCAAAACTTGATGTAAATGTAATACTTATCCTCTGATTCTTTATCGTCAGCTTACAACATCGCTCTTATTTTTCATTCACCCGTAAATACGAGTTAACGGATGCGGTTGCTATTTTGATTCTCATTTGTTTTTAAAATTATGTTTTCAGGAATTTTACTTTCTCCATATACGTAGTATAGAGAAAGTATTGTTTTCATGAAAAAATCGACTTCGAGATTTCAACGGAAATACATGTTTTGGGGTCCCTAGAACACGTTTTGACCATTTTCGGAATGATGTATGTGTGTGTGTCTGTGCTTGTAGGCGCTCTAACGTAAAAACTATTAGTTGTATCAATACCAAACTTCAAATATAGCGCTATGGTTGGTGCTGTCAGAGTTGATTAGTTTTTTCGGTGAATCGGTTTACCGGAAGTTGAGCTTTTTGCTTAGACGCAAATTTCCGTTTTTGCAAACTATCTCCATTAATATGTTATTTAGGTATATTCTATTACTTATAAAAGTTTTAGAAAATAAAATTCACTATAACTTTTGTATTAAGCATATCTTTGTATCACCAGTTGATTATGAGTTATTCGCGAAATACTGATAAACCAGAAGTAGCTGATTATGTACTTGGTGGGCGCTCTAACATGAAAACCATTTGTCGTATTAACACCAAATTTCTATTTTGGTCAGATTTGTTTAGTTTTTGGAGTAATTCGGTTAACCGAAAGTCGATATTTTCTTTTCGAAGCTCGTTTCTGTTTTTGCAAAATATCTCCATTAATCTGATATTTTGGTATATACTATTATTTGTAAGCGTTTTAGAAAATATGATTTGCTATAACTTTTGTATGAAACTTATTTTTGTATAACTGATTATTTAGGAGTTATTTATAAAATACTGATAAACCGGAAGTTTCTGATTATGTACTTTGTGGGCGCTCTGGGCGCTGGAGCGAAAGGTCAATTTCATCGTTTTTTATCGAATATGTCCCAAAAACATTATTTATAATGCTTGTGACGTAAAAGATAATATGATATAAATTAATCACTTATCTTCCATGTTTAGATTGAATATAGAGTTCGAAAATACTGTCGTAGATAAATATTTACATCTTATATATGGAGAAAGTCATGTGCTGGCCACATCAGATTTTTTAAGGTATGTAACGGTTTCAAGGTATTGGGAAGAAAAGAAAACAAATGAAAATCATCTAATAATATCGGGATGTTAAATAAAATATTATCATGCAAAGTTGCACGAATATCTACCAACGATTTATTTCCTATTCTGAATTTCAGGTAAGCCCATTTTGCTGATACATATGTAAGAAAAACTAATGTTTTTCAATCAACGCCACGACTTTTTATAGGGTATTTATCATTAGTTACATAGAATTTAAATAACATAATAGGATCCAAGATGCCGTAGAGACGATCTCTCTCAGCTTTTAATTTTCTCTTTAAATATTCATATTCGACGTTTAAACGATTTTTTTTATTCGGGTAGGTTATATAAACACATACGAAAATAATTCCTAGACCATCTTTCTCTTCAACTTCCGACTTCCCGAACACCAATGAGATGCACGAAATACATTGCATCGATTAGTCATAAGTCAAATGTTTTACGTTTTATATTACTTCCTCTTAGCGTATTGATCCGTCGTTTCGCTCTACCTGCCTCGGCGATGTTATCTTTCCATATTCCTCGCCTCCCTTTCCCTCCCTTTTGCTTCTCATTCCTCACTGCCTCTGTCAATTTCCCTTTTCAACTTAATTCTGACATTTTAAATCCTCTCTCTCTCCACCTTCCCTTCATTAATTTTTCTGTTGTTTCTCCAGCGACTCCACAATTAAAGCCGTTTCTTGCAACATTCATTCGACTTCGAACTCGCTCATTAGAATCCAGACACGCCAACCACCAAGACGACCAACAAACTTCTCCTTTCTCTTTCATAATCCTCTTTATTTTACATTCCCAATTTCCTCCTCTTGCCACCTACTCCCCTCAACCGTCTTTGTTCCATCTCCTCTCTTTGTTTTTAGACCTCCACTTTCTACCTCTGTTTCAGCATTATACCCGACCACTTCCCCCACAAAACCTCCTTCGTAAAAATCAACCTTTCTTCCCTTTCTTCTCTCTGTGATCAGATCGATATACGTGCGTGCCAGTCGTGTGTTGTTGCTCCCTTGTGCTCTTTCAACCCAAACCCTCCCCTCCCTCCCTTTCTCGACCCTCCTCCTTATCCCCTGTACAAACCCTTTGCGCCCCGCCCCAGACTCGGAGGCGCCACCCCATGGCCAATATTTGCCTTTCGAAAGGGAATTGCCTGAAAGCCTTCTGTCAAGGCGGGCTACTCTCCGTTGTCAGAAGTTACCTGTTTCGCCTTCGAATATTTACCCCCCCTTAACCTCCAACAGTCTCGTCTTCGGGGAGTTTACTAATTTCGCTTCTGAGAGAGTTTTGAGGTTAAAGGATGAGGTTGAGCGGCGAATTGAACTTTTTTGTCCGCCGTGGAAAAGGCGAGGAAAAAATATCGATCGGCCGGATGACGGATGTTGTCGGTGACTCATCGGTTAGTTGTGTCCGCTTCGGGAAGTAGATATTTTCATTTTTCTGTTTCGGTTTCTCTTTTTGCTCGCGGAGACAGAGGTTGCGTGCGATGTGGATTGATTGATGAGAACTCCTGATTTCCCAGAACTTTTTAATCTGTCATTGGGGACGAAGTGTCATAACTTTTTGTTCAATCTCCCAAAATACTGACATGAACTCCGGAACGAAGTTTCTGTTATTACTTTGGAGAGTCCACGATTAGGATTGTTCATATTTCTTGAATATCAAGTTGTGGATGTCGAAGTGGGATTTAAAGCCTAGAATTGGAAAACTTCCGTCTTTTGTTGCGATGTCTTGTCCATCAAAATCGTATCATTTTGTCAAAACTCCCGTTGGCATTAATTTTAGTGACTATTGGTTACCACTAATCTGATATTTATTTCGCTTCAACAGCAGGGATATTAGGAATTTTATGGTAGGATGCACATGCTGCTTTTCATTTCTGTCACATCTTTTGAAATATAGTTATCTAAAAACTGTATTTAAAAATTGTAAATGTGAACTTGATATCAGTTACAACTTCCTTCATTCGTATTAGTATTCGTATAGTAGATATTCGTATCAGAGAACATCTGACGGGAGGACATTCAGGTTAATCATTCCTCTCTTTTTGTATTCCCCTCTGAAAATGGAATATGTATTTGATAAATGCAAGTTTGATTCTATATCTGTTGACCTTATCTGTCAAAAGTTTTATTCTAAATTTTCTTTTATGGAGACTAAGGCTATCAATAAGAAGTAAGTTACTTTTGATAAGTGTAAGATAAAATCGTGAGGTTGTTCATAAAAGTTACTTTTGGTATTCTACGTCTATAAAAGTGTAAATTATATTAAGCGCTTGTATTTCATCATGTATCTATGAATGTCATTGGTGAGTAAACTCTGTCATACATTACTTTAACTAGAACATTTATATTTACTGGTAAGATTATTATATTTTCTACTTAATAGTTGCAATTGCGTATTGTTTATACTTATACTTATTCACATTTTCCTATTATTTGCTTGGCATTTTTCTTTAGCTCTACTCTCAGCTATTAGTTCATATTCTGTTGTGATATTACACTGGAGCTTTGATGAAATAAAAGTCCATTTAGCATTAGCCACCTCAAATAAAGGGTCTGTTCTATGAAAGCTTATATTACTCTGAAATGATGCCTAGCATGATTTCTTTGTTAGTCCCCTGACGAATCTCATTAACTCCGTGTGTTTAGCCGTAAACTAAGGTTTACTTTCTAGACCAGCGATAACAAGGATCTATGCACACTTATTTTCCATGTGGAAACAGTTACCATTCCGGATATTTTGCTTGTCATCGCTTCCTTTCGTTTACGTATTCGTTGCAGTTGCAATATACTTCCAAAATAACCCAAGGCCTTGAGTCAGACTAGCATAAACAGATCGAGGGCGACGAATGAAACGTAGCGATCTTCCACACCGTCTCGTAGCGAATTTCGTTCGAGGGGAATCCAGACATACGATGTATTCGGACACCGCAATTACCTCTTCCGCTTCCAAATTTCCAGATTGACGCCGTCGCGCCCCTTTGTGTGCGTGCGTTCGCGTGCACGTGCGTGCGCGAAGAAAAACAACTCCATTGAAATTGCGTTGAAGCATGTATAAACATCCAGGGCGCGAGAACCCTATGCACACACCCCTTTCGTCTTCTCTATTCTCCCACCTCTCCAGCTCATCAACTCGAACGATCTTCTTTTGTCTGTGTTTTTTCGTCCCTTCTCCCGCACTTGTGCTCGATGTTTTCCCGATCTCCTTTCTTCCTCTCCTCGGGTCCTTTTATCCTTCATTATCTCACCAAATGATGAGTGGCACCCATCAGCCCCACAAATCTCCGCTCTCTTTCTGCTTAACATATGTCGCGAGGGGGCTGGTCATAATGGGGGTGTGGAGAGGCAGTGGGGGACGCTGAAATGTGGGGTGGCATCGAAGATGGGCTGAGGTAGGGTCTGGAGACATAAGGGGACAAGAAGAATAGGTATAAGTGGTGGAAATAAATATTTATAAAGAAAGAAGGCAAGGAAGGGGAAAAACGACTCTCATGTCTCATGACGAAATGGAGGTTGTTATCCTCTCTAATTTACATTTCGAAACAATTCTCTGAATAACCATTAAGTTCGAGGTCCGATCTAAAAAATAACAAATATTGAAATTATTTTAATTGAAGTGTTTCCTAGAATTCTGAAGTTAATAGGAAGGAAAAAGCTGGAGGATTCATATTATATCCCCGCCCTTACTAATAACATATTGGTCTTCAACTCAAGTGATATTCAACTTAAATTGTTCGTAGAATGGAAGGTAGATATAGTCAAGGTATGGAATGAGTAAAATAAATTTGTTGCATGATATAAATACATAGTAGTTCGTATTAGAGAAAAATTACAATAAAGAATCGGAAACGTAAATATTTATATCTTTTAATTTTAGATATATAAATGCACTATTATATACTGTCACAAAATTTGCGAAAGTATCAACGTTTAGCTATTATTTCATAAATATTATTATTTAACTTACATTAATTGGCTACGTTAACTTATTACTATCCATCTTTTAGAGATGCTGTAAAAAAACTAGCATTAGTATCTAAAAAAGCTAAGTTGTAAACAGGAATCGTAGAAAGTAAATTTAGAGAATCAAGATTATATCTCCCTTAGGAAGAAATGAGTGGAAAACAGATTTGATATCCAGTAATCAAGCAGAAACTATTTTCTACGATCATCCTAACTTTAGAAGTACTTAATAACCAAGGAACAGATCGGTTTAAAGAAATAATATATATTTAGATGTTTTATTCAGTATACACTATAAATGGCAATAGAGCTAATTGATAAACACAATGAGTGGAATCACAAATTAACACTCTCCAACTTGTACTACTCACACATCTCATGAATACTTATAACTAAGGTGGTAATATTTCTGGAAATGTGGTAATTACAAATATATGATGCTTTCCAATGTTACTTGGAAGTGGGAAAAATCTCAATTACTTATCGGAAATGTTAAAATAACGACTATTATTAAATAATAGGGATAATAACAGGGTAAATACGCAATTTAAACAACTGATCTTTAAATCCCCTGCCCCTCGCCGAAAGCCGGGTTGTACAGCATTAATATAGATGTAATTAGAATGGAAGTGTATATTTATGAATAAAATCAAATGAAATGGGTATGCGAGGGTTAAAAAGGGGTAAGCAATCCCAAAAACGTGGACACTGCTTTGTAAGATGAATCAAACTTTGTAAAACTGTGATTTAATAGCTCTCATGGATGCGAAACTCATTTGATGGAATGAGTAATAGGAATAACAGAGTACCGACGTAGAGAAACGGATTACAAGGGCACAGAGTGCGTCTGGAAATACTCGGAGGGGTGGCGCACAAGGGGATCGAGACATTGGGAGGGATGGAATTTAAGGGCGCAACTCCCATTTCTCTTTCCCTCTCGTGGGGCGGATTTGAAGCGAAGAATAGTTTGTGGTACTGAGACGCCGTAATTAATCATTTCCGGAACGATTTGTCTCCTGCTATTATTCCTCCCAGGCGATAGTCCGTAAGACCCGTGTCTGCGGGATTTCTCTCCCTCCTGACGGGATGACGTCACGAGGCCATCCTGACGCCGCTTCCGGAGTGAATATCCTCTCCTCGGGCGATTTTTAGAGCGGTCGTCGAACTTAGGAGCCGTGAAGCTCTCGGCAAACTTCGCGTCATGTTTTATACATGTAATTGCTTCGGATGAATCGTGACCATTCAAACTGGAAGCTCCAAATCTTGCCATTCTTAAGCGTGAAAACTAATTTTCAGACATTTTTCATAAAGCGTATTGATGAAGTATGTCGGGCATTCACCAAGCTTAGATTTTAATTAACAAAGCGTTTAAGCAATTCACAGTCCGTTTGGCAGTAAACACAGCCTTTTATGTCGAATCATCATTCATTCACCGCTTGATGGAGGTGAATTATTCAACCGCCTAATGGTTTTCCGTCCGAAGGAATTTATTTGCTCTTAATTCCTTGGAGCATAACCTCGAAACAGCGATCCATTCGGAATTTGCGTGGTTATTTATGAAACGCTTAATTTTACACGTTGAGGTCTCGCCCACTTCGCTCCAGGGAAGGCAATTGTTTTCCCCGAAAATAACGCGCTCCTAAAATAACGAAACCCGTCACCCTAATTACTAACTGGTTAACTTTAACGATTCCGTAATTGAAACACTAATTTCACCTGCGAATTATAATAGCCCCATTATGCTTTAATCAGGTGAATTTTTCCCCTTCCCGGAGCCGGAGCGAACGAGGACGTTAAGAGAATAATGTTTGAATTCAGACTAATCGCCGTTGCGAAATAATTCACAATTATCTCCGGGAGAGAGGGGATGCCCTTCGGTGGGAAAAAGTGGAGACGGGACAGTGAATCGCCGGAATTATTCCAATTTAAAGAACGCCATCATCGCCCATCAATTCCGAATGGGATAGAGGGAATCCGGTAATTTCTTTATCTGTGGGAAAACCCCCACTCGGCGCTCTCTTTAACGATTCCGTCCGAGCTCTTAATAAGACGCGGAATTATTGTGAAAAATGTCCAATTCCGTGGGCTCCTGACGCGAATACGTTATCGCCTATTCTTTTGCCCCAAACAATGGAGGAAGGCGAGCTGCCCTCACCCCTTCACACTCCAGATTCTCCTCCGAGATAAAAAAATAATGATATTTTCGGCGCGAGAGGACGGACGAAAAAAGGAAGGCGCGGACTCCAGGGATCTCATTGTTCCCGGACCACGTGTATCTAAGACGTAACAAAGGGCAGGGAACTTTTGTTTGGTCGCGAGTCCCGCGGATGGCCACGGAAAAGGGAGAACGGAGGAAAAGGCTAGGGAAGACGGCTTTAATTTCCGCGTAGGATAGAAAGGAAAGACAGCGGGTGCGCCCTCGCGAAACAAACCAATGGGAATGACTCCTTTTAATGAACACAAAGGCGTCACGATAATCGAGTGAGCGGTTTGGTAAACCCACAAAGGAATCCTGTCTCACCCTCAGAGTCCTTCCTCGGCAAAAGTTTTCTCGCCTAACGTGATATATAGGAGGTGTTAGTGCCGTGTTACTCCTTCCAGGCGCCTCCGAGCAATCCATCAGCCTCGCAGCGGGTGTTTCTTTTCCGAAGCGCAAGACGCTAATCTCCTCAACTATTTGCCGGATAAGATGCTGCGCCGTTGTCTTAAGATCTAAGCCCCCTTTTTCCTCGGACAGGTGGTTCGTTGGGAAAATGGACGTAATGACCACCGCCGAGGAAAAACTGGAGTTCCAGCCGGATTCTTGTTCAAAGGCGATCATGTGGTTCCCTCCTCGATAAGGAGCGCTTTAATTGAGAGGATTTTTGAAGGAGATTTATGGTGCGATGGGGTTCGTACCGCTGATGATCGATGTTTTCTCGAGAAAAGTTCACATCTACGCCGTTCAGGGTTTTCCTCTATGTTACGCCTAGCCAAAGGCAGCAAGATAACTATTCGTGGTGAACACAAGTTTCTGTTTTTATTTTACAAATATATGTATTTATCAAGTTTATCTCACCTAATTAAATATCTGCTTTACTCTTTCAACTTACAAGTAATTTTTACGTCTACATATTTTTTCAAGATGAATGTTGCGTAAATAGATTGGTGCCGTCTGATCTTTAGTAAGAGGTGCTCTTACAGATAATTTTTAAATTTAAATCTTAATTTTTATTGTCTATTATTTCAAAAACAGGAAGTAATAATAATAAATTTTAAGCTCATAAATAATTAAATATTGCATTTCTACTTTTTTTATCGCCCCTATGATCTTAATAGATCACTTCGGAATCTTTACGTCCTAAAAAATCTTTTTGTAAGACCCTCAAGAAAAAAACGTAATTGCTCGCCCTTATGTGCAATTATACCTTAACCCTTTTCCTTGTGCCTGTAGACTTTGAAAAACGCAAGTCTTCATAATTTTATGGCTAAATATATCTATATAGTAAATTTTAGGTCCAAATGTACTTTAGCTACGCTATGCACACTTTATAAAAGCAATTTTCACTTTTGGTTTTCTAACAGACAGCAGATACAATAGCTTAATTACATAATCATGCAATGAAATTCACTCTCGTAGTTTAGTGTAAAATTATATGTGATATTTTTTTATTGAACATCCATTTTGCGTAAGTAAATTATTAAACTTTGATTCAGAGATAAAACTAGAAATGCAATTATATAGTAACATTGAATTTTTGTAATTGAAATTACTTTGTCAATATTTTGTTTTGTAAACAATTCTCCATAGTATAAGTTTAAGAAAGTGGAACTGTAACTCATCGTATAAGACCTTCCAGCATAATTATTTCATAGTAAATTCACCATTTTTCCAAGTCATTTTATTCCTTCGCGCATTGATCATGACTGAAAGTTAAACAGGAAGTTGGAAAATAGAAGGCAAAATTCCAAATTTATGGGGATTTCAAAGCACCAGCTTTTGTGTGCGTTTAATCAAACGCAGTGCTGTATTTCCTCCCGTTCCTTAGGTATCCGAACTTCTCAGACCTTAGCTCAATCCTTGGAGGCTCATAATCATGCCATGGAATTAACGTGAATCTCAGTTTCCTTTGAAACGTTATCAAAGAGGAATCTCACGTACCGATTTCAGAGTGAGGGGAAGTAATGAAAGGATCTCACAGATGGGGATTTCAAAAAGGGAATTCTGAAAGGCTTTGGAAAGAAATGCTTCCATTAAAAGAGGAAGAAAGAATGAATAACATATGTTTTCCACTGATATTAAGGTTCGTGACCCTAAGGAAACAAATTATGTCAATTGAGATTTTTCAAACTTAGTTTTAGATTTTATTCGGTTAGTTAGTTAGGTAATCTTTTGATCTAGCTTTAGGTGAATAAAATATTCGTATTCCGTCCCGTCGAAAAAAAATTAATTTGTTTATTTTAAGTTACTTTGGCTTAATCCTTAAAATTGTAAAATTCTTGTTTGGTTGTATTTTACAGAGGAATTCCATTAGTGATATTTTTAAAGAAAATGTTCCTCTAAGAATGATGAAAGGCTGTGACTAGTATTTAAAAACGGGAATATTTTACTAGCATGGAGGCTGCCATAATCGACGTGCTAACTCGTGAGAGATAGCACAATTGTTGAAGCAGCCATGCAACTAATGGGGGATCCGGGTTCTACTTCCGGTCCTGCACGATTTTTTTTACTTTCTGATATCTTTAGGTTTTTTTCTTTGGGACCTCGCCTCTTCGTGCCAACTTACAGTCAGTTCTTCCCTCTTGATGAAATATTTAAGACTGTAATATTGAAGCCCGGAGCTACTACCATCATAAGATGAAATTGTGCATTCGCCTATCCTTAAAATGCCTGAAGTTTGAGGTTTATGACCTTTTTTAGGTCGAAATTTTATTTTATGAGCTAGCTGTTGAAAAATTTGTCATTAGGTTACGTCAGAGGGGTATTTTTTTTACTTTTTACGTCTTTCTTTGTAGCCCGTTGGGTGAACTGGGGAATACCACAAATAAAATATTTAAACCGTATGTTTCATTGATGGTTTCTTTTCTTAAGCATTCTTTTCCAACTTTTCTCATGTATAAAGATATGCATCTTAGTGTTGAACAATGCTAGTTAAATATTTACTGTTCAATCGTTCTAGCTATTGCTATCGTTCATTTATCGCCGAATGTCTTGTTTTGTTGATAATTAAACTCGGGCCAAAACTAAAACAAATTTTAATTATATGCGTAAGTATTAAAAATAAATTAATTAGAATTATAGTATTGATTTAAATATAATTAACGGTTGTTAGAAATCGTTGATTTTGAAACTTTATTTGTTTATAGTATGGAAATTATTTCCTACAATTGTTTTGACTTTAAACTAATTATTCTCAATTATCGTATTTACTAGGGTTATCCAATTAAATTTGGAATGTGAGGTTTTAGTTATGTTTAGTTGGAGATGCGCTTCTTAATGCTTTCATTTGAACGAGATGCTGAAATTGTAATTTTCGGTGAAGAGAAAACAGAAGGAAAGAGTTTACTGTAGATATCAGTAGTGTATGTCGTTTTATCATAGATTATAACTATCGTCTTTCCTTTTGTTTTAATTCAGTATAAATACATACAACTCTGTAAATAAAATACAAACTTCGAATACAAGAATTGTACAGAATCTATTCTGGGTTCTCTCTTAGTCCCATCAGTGAATATTTTTTTAAAATTACGGTTGGTTCATCGCCATCAACGAGATATCCGAAGTTTTCTTACGCACTCATCCACAGAGATATTTTAGACGCCCAGTGATCACTGGCATCTTTATTTTCAGCGTAATTTTAGGATCCTACAAAGTCCTCTCCATTGAATAAGGTGCAAGTCAAAAATTTACGAATTGAAATCTAAAAGCATCCCAGGATAAAGCCCGTTTCTATTAATGCGGAGTGTTTCTCGGGAAATACAGCTAAATTATTTAAAGTGTAAGGAACGAAATGTAGAATGGTGGATAGAAAAAAGGGCAATTTGGAAGAATTACGAGCATTCCTTACCTTTTCAGTGACCTGGATAGTGTTGTGATATATATATTTCACAATGACAAATATTTTTTGAAAGTATCCAATTCATGTTCTAAAATCAAAAGTCACTCCGAAAAAATGACCATTTACGCGTGCGAGGCAATCCTCAGCCAGAGATTGTGAATGGAGCGATTCTTCCCATTTAACGGCACCCGATGAAGAAACGCCAACTTACGAAACTCGTCCAAAAAGCGAGAATGGAGGAGGAAGCCATCTTCGGATCACCGTTTTTTCACAAGGTCGGATTCCATCGAAAGAAAAAACAGGGGAACGAATGAGAAAAGGATGCTCCCGTGCCATATTTCGAGAATGAATGTGGAAGAATGCCGTCCTTCTCGGTCACTTCGCAACCATCTTCGGATTCCTGTTTTGAGAATCTCCCCCACCCCTGCTCCTCAGGAGCGAGCGTCATCTTAAAAGGAGCTATCAAAGTGTAACTCTTCCCCGCTTGATGATGCTCTTTTGTTACTCGGTAGCTGGGAACTCTCCCTCCCCATAAGCCCCGGTGTAAGTCGCATTTCACGCCATCCGCGCATCTGTAATGGGGAATCGTCTCGCAAGGACGCGAAATGTAAGGTTAGTCTCCCCACTCCATCATCTCCTCCACCTCTGGATATTCTCATCCCTTTTTGCCTTTCTCCTCAAGTACCTTTCTCCCTGAAGAATGATCCCATCTGCGAGGAGTTAAAGCCATGAGTTTCATGCTCTCGAGTTCTTTTCTTACCGCTTCGCAGGTCCTCCTCGAATCCGAAAACGTTCGCGAATGCCATCCCTCATCTCCGAGGACAAAAAGTGGTCGTGTGCCGTTTTTCGAGGAAGTGATACCGAAGGAAATGCGTTTTTCCTTGTTCTCGGAGTGAGATGGGGGTCGCGCGTTTTTGCCTAATAGGACGGCTACAGCATGAAAATATGCTGTAAACAATACATATCTCCCCTTGTTATTGATCCGAATTCTTTTTTGCAAAGCTTTGAATCTCAAAGTAGGAGAGTAACGTTTAAAAAGCAGAATAATATCCGTATTTCATCCGTACGTCATTCATATCTGCATCATTCTTCATGGAGAATAAATATTTTTGTTTCCATTTAGTAGGTATTTCGAAGACTTTTGTAAAACTTCAGATATTTCCTCAACACTCAAATTCTCGGCTAATGTTTTTTCTAGTATCTAAAAATTAAATATCAAGGATGGAACTTATTTTTGCTAAATAATAAAGGAGTATGAAAATTTAATAATTCATTGAATTACACTAGATTCGTATAGTACTCAAGTAGGTACTGTAACATTTTACAAACCACTTCGTTTATTGCAATAATCACAGAACAGCTAATAAAAATATATTTTATTTATAAAATATGGTTTAAAAATAACAAGTATTGGATTTCTAACATCCCTCATAAAATATTATGTACATCAATCAGATATCTAATTATCTATTATCCCCTCTATGCCGATGCTAAGTAACTTTGCAGGTATATTCAAACTTTAAATTGATTTTTAACGTATAACAATATTATTTTTAATCAATTTAATCTCTTTCTAAATTTTCAGTCTTTCTTTTGCTTCTTCATTTTCTAATTTATTGGCGATTTTTGTACTACTGGAAAATGGAAAGGCAAGTCTTTTAAATATTTCTCTTAATGAGATGCAATAGTGGGGAGTTGTTACTATCGGAAATAAGTTTGCAATTTTGGAAAATTAAAACACAAGTTGACAAGGATTTTTATTTTCATCTAAGGCTACTTTATTTAGATTGTAGTGATAGGTCTTTTTTCTAATAAAAAATCTGGATGAATGATATTATTGACAAGCTCAGCTATTCGGAATACTTCATTTATGTAGGAAAGGCACAGGAGATTTTTATCAACAACTGCTATTTCAAATCTACAGAAAAACATAACAAGTCTGCGAAACATTCTGCTAGTGTAAGTTTAAAATCTTCGGATGGATGTGTAATCTCGATGTATTTATCTTTACTTCGTTCCCGTATGTTCCGAAATATTCAGGAACAAACACGTCACTTACATTTCTGCTACTAGAAGTGTTACCTCTTTTAACGAGGAGGTCTTTACATTTCTGAGAATAATTCCCGCATGTAAGAAATCCAAAGAACGAGGATAATACGCCTCTCGAAGTCACGGCATTTTAGACGAGGGACTACAAAAATACAAGACCTCTCTTCTACTTATTGGTACAGTTTCATCAATGGAATACTAATGCCTCTTTTTCATAACCCTTACGATGCATTTCACTACATAGAGTTCTACCCTTTCTTATTCTATTTAGTAATTTTCCCTGTATTTTATGTATCATTGGTTTGTTCCTCGAGGTCACAACTCTGTTCAAAGGGCGATTGTCGAGCATTGTAGGAGGACCCGCGTTTCTGGGTCATGGGATACCATCGACTTCGGATATCATTATAGTTATTGTAATTTCCTTTTCTCGCGCTTTAGTTTGTTCAGAATTCTTATTCTCTTCGAATGTATCTCTGCTTTACGATCCAGAATGATAAAGATTTCTTTTATTTTTAATAAGGTCGGACAAAGAAACGGAGCTATCGTTATTATGCTCTTGTAATTGGCATCGCTGCAGGCACGCGACGGAAGATAGAATGTACACGTTGAGCCGTTGTGCTTTTAATGAAGCTTCTTATCATCAAACGAGAGGAATAATTTGCTCTTGAATAAAGTTGTTCTTTGATTGAGATTCGGAAGACTTTTCATGATAATCAATCACCATGCTCCTTAATATTGCAAGTATTCCTTGAAATGGGATGTGATTAATATTCGGAAAAGTTCATATTCATTCCATTTGATTATTTATCTTCATCTTCGCAAAGGTTTCCTTTATTTACGCAGCATGTGAATTAAGAATAAAATACTAAATGTGAAGGCCTCAAATTAAAATTTATCAATACATATTGCCTGTATTATTTTCTATTTTCTAACATACTAGTTTTGAATTAATTAATCGAGAAATATATTTAAATATTCTTCTTTCTCCTCTTGTGTTAAATGAGATTTTAAAATCTTCTTTTATTCCACAAATAAAACCGTACAATGGCCTTGAAGAAAAAATAGAGAACGAATAACAAAATATTGTGAAATGATTGCGAATGAATGCGAGAATTTACAAGAATTCCTTTTATTTTTATGCCATTTAGGGTAAAACAAAGGTGCCTAAGTAATCTAACCAAAAACAGAACTATTCACTGAGAAAATTGCAAAATTTTATAAGATAAAAGCTAATTTGCTATCTATATTGTGATTATTTGCTTAGTTTTGCTTAGTAATGACTGGAATATAGGTAACATTTCTCGTTAATAATGTAAATTTTTAAGTAAGCACAAAACGTAAAAGTGATTGAATCTTTAAATTGTATGACTAAAATTCTTAAGTTCGTTGATGCACGTATTTAACAAGTTATGTAAGTAGTAAATGCCCTGTGGTCATGGATGAAAATTTAGATTGATCTACAACACCATCAGCAGTGTCTAAGAATAATATAATAAAAATTTCATTATGCAATATTTTGGGCTTTAATTTAAGCAATTTATATTTCCTTATATTTTCATTCATCTCAATTATTTCAATGCGAATTAAGTTTTATAATAAGGGAATGGATTTCTCAGTATTCCAACCTGCTTACGGAGCATAAAGAATGCGATATTCATGTATGGTGGTATAAATATCCCGTATAAGACATACTCGGACTACTTTGTGTTAGGTCGAATTACTTCATCACACATTCTTACCGCGTATATGAGAAAGCCAAACGGTTGGGTCAACCCTCACGCCCACCTAGACCGTCCACGTATTCCCAAAACATTCAGGGCGCCTCTCCGGTCATCAATATAGCTTTTCCTCCGATGGAGCCATCCCCGAATACACAGCCACGTGCTCCTACACGCATGCCGCTGACCTTATCCCCTCGCTAAGGGAAAAAAGGGAGCCTGCGGTCTCGCAACCCCGACATTTCCCCTCCGTGACCAAGGGTGGCGCTGAGATATTGGACGTCCAGCTAAACGGAGCATCTTGTTCGTGTAGGCGATGAAAGGGATACTTTGTATGAAGGCGTGGGAGGTGTCGGCGAATGGCCCACCCCCTCATCCCGGAATTCCCCCATATTGGCCTGTGTGTGTCTTAAGGATGGGGTTGTAACGCCAAGAGCAGGTGGGTCGCTTGGTCAGCTGCCTCTCCTTCCGCCAGCGTCTTCCTATCTCTCCGCAATCCTTTCCCTCGCCCGTGCCAAATTGGATTCGAGCCAGTTTACCCTGATAGTAGGAGACCCGAGGTCGTTTTGAGATGTGCGTTCAAGTGGATTGGGAGAGCTTTTGTGGGCACGGCTGAAAGGATGTTGATGGCGATGAATAAATAGAGGGAAGATAGATTAAGGATTGAAGGAGGAAGAGATAGGACGGATTAGCTCAGCTTTTGAGTGCATTTGCGGAGGCCAACGTCAAAGTTGGAGAGATATTATACCACACGCATGGAAGGCCTCGGGTGGATCCGCGGTTTGGAAAGTCGGCCGTCCTTCCTTTGATGATCTTTTGATTTTGTTGATACCTTCAAACTTTCATCGAAAATGGATTCGGCATTACAGTTGCCCTATATTAGGCCTAAAATTCTCGTTTTCTTAAGTAGACAATCTTCGTTAGGCTATCGAAATGATTAAAAGTAATATAATTCTGCATCCTACCCAGATTCTCATTGATAATCATAGTGTGACAAAATGCTTTAATTTACGTCAATTGTGAACTATTAAATTCGCATTTTCTACCGGTACTTTTCGTGATGATGGTTATTATTACACGTATTGCTCCTAGTATGCAGTACATAAATGTGATGGTAATATGATGGGATATTCTCATTCAACTTAAATTTTATTCTAGTTGTGCAATATTTTTATTTTAACCCGGAACAGTATTTTTACTTAGGAGATAGCAAGCTAATCAGAATTAATAGGCCCATATAATTGGAAAAATACTCGTGAAATATTCAGTTAGTGCATCCTTCGAACATCTCACAATAGCCTCAGAGATATAAACTTCAAATGATAGCCTCTAGACCTCTTAAAGATCTCTAAGTTACTCTTACGAGTTATCTAACCCACTTTCGTACAGTTTGTGTGCGAGCAAGTAAGAAAGTAGGATTCATTAAACGTATAGTCGGTTGGAGCGATAAGAAAGTCAGGAAGCGATGCTGTTTCGCATTACTTACGCCGCATCTGGAGTATGAGCGTAATAAATGGTGGCGAGCGATAAGAACAGCATTAATTTAAACCTTAAAAGTCCGTGACTTGGGTAAGGCGACTTGCCACGAATTCTTACGATTAATGATATCATGGAGATTTCTGTGCTGGTTCTACTCTCTCAGGGAAGAAAATACTTTTTCATATTTCTTAATTTTAAAAATACTAACATGCATTGTAAATAATGCCCAAATTGAGACCTTTCATTTTCTGTTGATGTGAATGTGAAATTCATAATTCAGAAGTACAACAAAATGAAATACGAAGCCTAATGATATAATCATAATTTCATTAAATATTGAAAGAAATGAGGATTCGAGTTTTCCGGAATAATGTTAATTCATCATGATCTCAGTTTGTGGGAACATAATTCATAAGATGAAATTTGTATCTAATTAGGTGAACATTGGTAATTTCGTTAAAATCTTTCAAATGTCCGTTACGCAATTTACGGTGGTTATACTGGCTCAAATTTTGACATGGCTCTTGAATTCACATCTCTACAAATAAAATGCCATGTATTTTACTTCATTGTTAATTGCGTTGCGGGTGTTTGAAAATTCACCATGAATTTACTGATGTTTACCCTGACATTTTTCATTCCATTTCAAGTGATTAAATAGATTAGAAACAATTAATTTTCCTTCAAAGTATAAAATAATATTCTTGCATTCTTGACATCTAATTTATCATGCAAGTTAAATACTTTTTATTATCACAGAGTATATACTAAATCTCTATAGAAAATATAACTGTATATGTACTTTCTAGATTACTTAAGTTATTCGGAGCCATAGAGCTAAGGAAGCTTTATCATAGCCCAGTATTTATGTATTATTTTTCAATCGATAAAGTATGATATAATTTTAGAAAATTTCTGGTTCTGGAGAACATTATTCGTAAATGCTATTATATCAGGGAAAATATCCGTTATCGTTTTCGTGGACGAAAATGCAGCATTGTGAATTAAATGAATGGGAATTTTTGTTGTTGAGAAAGATATAGAATAGTTTTGTTAAAAAATCAGCTGTTCCATCGATTTATTTACTAGCGATGAATTGCGCCCTTGGCGGCATAATCAGGAGCAATTGAATCAATCCTTCAATCCTGAGTTAATTACCAGTATATCTCAAGTTCAATTTCGTTCCGACGGACTAAAGCACCTCAGGTTAAAATAAACATGCATTTCAATCGGAAACACGTAAACCAGCACGTCCAACATCCCTGTCTCGCTAGGACATTTTTTTCCATTTCGGGTCCTCTCTCCTATATCCTATTAAGATTACAGATCCTTCGCATGCAAACTCCTATCTCCCGTCCTAATCACTTCACATGGACATGTCTCTCGCAACGGGATGAGGGCTAATCCAATTGGCAGCCGTCTTTCCCCCGCCTGCGGGTCGTGACTCCGAGAATGGCAGCGACGGTATCCGATGGCTACGTGGGAGTGCGTAGGAAGTGGTCCAGATACGACACAGGTGAGGATTTGGCGTCGAGGGCGTTAGGAATGCGGTGGCGTCGAAGGATCACTGATTTCATCGCTGCATTCTGAGATAGGAGTGACAATGGCATCACTTAGACGATGATGCCCCTTGCTCACTGCGTTGGTGATATCAGGGTAATAAGAGTATTTAATGATGCGCAAAATCAGAATCAGTACTTTGTAATTAGTGTCACTCTATCAAAGTTGCCGAGTCGTATGCATATTTTAAAATCCGTTCGATTAATGGACAAAATAGAGATATTTCCTTAATGAGGCCTCTGGACTACGGCCCGCAGGACAATCCAATCCGTCCCCGGAGGGCTTTTTTACGTGACCTGCTAATTTATCAATATTATGCGTTAGTATCCTTTAGGAAAGACCTGCTCGCTTCCTACTTTTCTCTAATTTTTTAAAGATATAAAGTTATTAAATTTATATTAAAAATCGAAAATTCTCGTCTCTTCCAAGTATTTACCTCAGTAGCGGCTCGAAGTTAGTGCTACTAAACTAGCACTAAGGTCCTGGGTCCCAGTCCCTGTAAGCTTGGGTTACTAGATCATTTTAAAGGGCACTTTCCAGGCTCTGATTTGGTCAATATTTTCCTGCACTTTGTATATCCATGCTTTATGGCAATGAACGTTGTAGGTGAAGTTTTACTGATAAATATATATGATATTGATATCTCTTGTATATTTCCTAATAATGGTTGAATAAATGCAGTGGAAAAAGTAAGCCATACGATTGAGATACATAAAAATTGACTCTTCCGACCTTAATATCATTTTTTCATTTACTTTTCATATTAGTATATATGTAAAATCTTGAATGATATCTATAATGTTTGTTTATGTATATGAGCAGTAGTGGTGTACGAATCAGTCCCGTAAAATATCATATAAAATAGTAGCATAAAAATTCACCTGGATGATCTAAATTGAGTAAAACTTAGCAGTTCTAGCTTTTGAATGATAGTGGAGTGTTTCTTCGTGCACGATTACCCAAAGCTTCAATTTAATTATTTAAAAATCTGCTAAATTAACCTCGACATATTCTTCGAAAATAAAATTCTATCACTTTTGATTTTACCTTCGTGTCAACCAGCAAGGAGCATAGCATCCATATTACATTTAACCTTTAACTGTACGAAAATTTTGTTTTCTTTAAACCAACGAAAACTGTGTTTGCAAATAATTTTTGCAAGTACATGGCCAGTAAAAATTAAGGCAGTGTGAAGAAAACTAACCAGTTTATGTCTAATGCTTCATTCAATTTTATTTCGCTCTGTGGTTTACTTTGATTCCTTTTCTCTCTTCCACTGTAATTCTCTCTTTAAGTATCGCTACAGCTGCAAACATTATCTCTCTCATGTGATCAAGTAGATGATTGGAAGTAGCAGATGTACAGTAATTTTTTGTTTCTTAGCAGGAGACGTAAAGCGAGAGGATAAAAAGCTTCCGACAGCAACTTGATGACGTTCATTTCTTAAGAGGCAGATTGTAATTGCGTGGGTCGGTTTCCTTTTTTTTCTTGGGCACAAGCGCAGTGTTTGTTTATTTTTAGAGTTAATTTTGTGGTAGAGTTTCTGTGAATCTTTCGCGAATGGTATTTACTCATTGAATGTAGATTCACCTTCACTATTAAGAATTTCATGTTATACGGCTGACATAGTAAGCTTTATGCAGCCGAATATTCTAACTTTCTCCCTATACGTATTATAGAGAAAGTATTGTTACATACTTAGTATAGAGTTCGTTTTAGCTATTTTCCCGAACATGCCTGTGTGTGTGTGTGTGTGTGTGTGTCTATGGTAAAAGAGTTTGTGGGCGCTCTATCTTAAAAAGTAATTATCCGAACATTTCCAAAATTCATATTTAGTATTTTCATAACAATGCCAAGAGTTTAATAGTTTTTGACGAATACCGCTGAACCGGTAGTTGTGGTTTCTCCGGAACAAAATTTTGTTTTTAAATATCTCTGTCAGAATGCAATGTTAGTATATACAATTATATACAAAGGTTATAGATAATGTATTTTACTACAAATTTTGTTTGAAACATTTTTCCGTAACACTGATTGTTTAGGAGTTATTCTTGAATAATGGTTGACCGGAAGTTATTGTCTATCCAGAAATTGAAGTTTTTCATACATATCTCTGTCAGAATGCAAGCTAGGTATATACAATTATATACAAAAGTTATGGAAAATATACTTTACTACAACTTTTGTTTGAAACATTTTATCGTAACACTGATTGTTTAGGAGTTATTCTTGAATAATGGTTAACTGGAAGTTGTTGTTTATCCAAAAATTGTAGTTTTCTAAATATGTCTGACAGAATGTGATTTTACAATTTGTATAAAAGTTATTGATTATGTATTTTACTGCAACTTTTGTTGGAATCATTTTTCTGTAATTCTGTTTTGGAGTTATTTATTTATAGGCTTCTGTTTTCAATAAATATGGAGAAAGTCATGTGTTGGCCACATCAGATTTTTTTAATTACCTCTATTCTCAGACTCCCACATTTCCATTATTTGATAACTCATGGCCTGTGTTAGCCAGGCCTACCCTCATTTTTTCCCCAGTCAGGGATGACATTTTTCAAATAGCTTAAATGCGTTATATATTTATTATTAAACCATTTTTACCCTTGCGCGATGTAAGCTACCCATATCTTAGAAATATATTTTATTGTCAAAGTTCGTCGCAAAATGAGCAACTTTTCATTGGATTTTATTTAATGGCGTTCAAGTTATTGGAAATATTTTAAAAGTTATTTTGAACTTATTAACCATCAAAGTTGTTCTATACTGCATTTTTGGTTGAAATATAAGACTAATGGTCAGTTTTGTATATACAACTTGGCAAAGTAGTACCTGAGTTTGAGGTCTCAGAGGACTACCTTTGTACGATAAGCATTGATAGTTAATCATCATGGGGCTATTATTTTAATATTGCCTCGAGTATTCGGTATCTTTCGGGCCTTTTGAACGAAAATAATGATTTTAACAAACAATGAGTTTTGTTACATCATTATCTACAAACGTGATTGAGCAGTAACTTTCCTTTCTCTTGTATTTCTATCATTGTGCTCAATATTTTAGTTGGGTCACGTCATTCATCCGCGGGCCATTATTTACACACAAACCCTCATATTTATTTTAATTTTCAGAGCACCGAAGAGTTTAGCAAAGGATATTTATGGCGAAATTTCCTGACGTAATTCTCCTGGCAATTGAGGATCAGGTGTTCGCTTTTCCACTCTCGGATTTAAAATTAAATCGAGTTTTACGTCCCTATTTTCCCTTTGATATGTTCTTAATTTCGACAGCTTTGGTGAGAACGGGAAGTTGAATAGACCTTTTTCGCTCGCTGCATTCAATTTCGCTGCTTTTCATGCAGCCGATCTCGCTTTCGCTTGTCCCGTGGAGACTATTTATTACAGAATTTCATCTGCTCCATTAAGAAGAGGCGTGGTCCAAAGTCGGTCGCTATCTCTCCACTCTAACTGCACATCTGCTTCACTGTATGAGTAGTGCGTCCATTAATTTTCCCTCGCAACCGCCCAACGACTTCCTCCTGCCCACGGTTGAAAATCCTTCGGATACGGAGATTTTTCACGCTGGAGATACGAACAGGTGAAGGGATATTTCCTAACCTCGTCAAGTGCATATCACTTCGTACGATGCTCGTTCCAATAAAATATTTCTTGATTTTCATATTTAGGCCTGGTCCATTATAATTCCACGTAATTACAAAATAGGAATACGACTGATTCATAAGCTACACTTGAGTTATTTCAATACTCTTAGTTATGGGATACAATCTATACTTGCTCGATAATATAGATGAATATGAAATGGTCCAACATTAAACACCATCTTTTGACGTGAATGTGGTGGATTTATAAATAAACAAACAAACGCCATACGTTCAGTGGTTTTACGGTATATCTGGGTGGCCCTCCGTAGCAGATGGGGACCCTCTACCATTAGCAAATGCATCTTTGGGTCTCCCTGCACTGCAGGTGATGTCATTGCGTTCCAATTCGTGGCAAAATCATCTTGATGAAAAATATTCTTGATGAATCCGTCCGTACTTTACCAGATTACCAAATTATCATTCAATGAATATCTCTCTGGAGTCATAATCTAATATAGAGCTTTCTAACACAATTTTATAAAAACGAAGTCTATTTGAACCGAAATTTAATCTGGTAATCTACAGATTACTTTGACTATCTTTATTTATCGGTATTAAAACTATGGTGACAAAAGATGTTTGATTATATCTTTTGGAAATATTCATTAACTTTCGTAGCGCAAAATGTGAATACTTTAATAGACTTTAAGGCTATTTATGAAAACAACGTCACTTCACTTTTTGTGTATAGAATATTCAAACGTACTTCACTCCTTAGGTCTTTGTTGATATACAACAATGAATATGTGAAATGATTATAATATCTTAAATATCATTCTTTGGCCTTTATTGTTTCAATTCAGAGGTAATATTTAACCAATTAATTCAGGAATGTTAAAGAATTCTTTTACTAAAAGCAAATCATGGTGTTTATAATCACGATGACTTCCTTACAACACATTTCCTGATATTAGACTTAGATTAAATTAATAAGTTTCTAACGGTGACACAGCGCATATTAGTGCTGATTCGTTTCCAATATTTATTTCATTACTTTTCTAATGTCAACCCAATTTGAATAAACTCGACAAACTCGGGGTTTCTCTTTCGAATATTACGTAGAAATACGGAGAAATCGAACGGTTAAATCCACATGTTAGATCCTTCTTCCTTTTTAACCATCCTCAACCTGCAAGAACATCCCCAGTGTCTATAAACAATAAACATCTGTTTGGGACAGCGACCCCCAGGAGCTCCCTCATGTGCGGGAGTCAGCGCGGCATCGCTCTCTCTTTTTTATAAATGAACCCTTTTCTTTCGGATGAAAAAACGACCCAAAGCGTCTTCCATTCCAACACTCGCTTTAGCACGCGTTGCCGCCGTTGCGTCGTCTTTTATTTGTTTCTTGACGAGCCCACGTGCGACGCCCACTCTTCGCTATTCATCCGTTCTCTCCTTTTATTCCTCAAAATCCGCACCCTCGCCGTTCCTCCGTGGGCCGTCACCTGCTGCCGTCCGCTCCTCCGCATGTCACCCTCTTCCCTTATCTCTCTCTTTGTGTATCCTCTCCCATAAGAGTAGTTGTTCGACGCCCAAGTCGGTCCCTCTTCGCGAGTGTCTCTTAGGGCGTGCACCCGATTGACAATTTCCCTGATTAATGTCCGAAGTCGTTTGTGAGTCCGCTATTGGATTTATTTTAAAAGAGGGACTGTAAGAGGCAGAAGAGAGCTTCGAATTTGCAGTGTTTTGTCTGATCGATACATCTAATTGAGTGTTACTCAGTTATATGCATCGGTAGTAGTTGGAATCATTAGAAGATAGAAGACTAATTCAAAAGATTAGCTTACTAAATAAGTTCAGTGAAATTACGTTCTCAGAGGATGTAACCGATATAATGCGACCTCCCTGTTGCATAGACCGTTTTGCGAAGATGATCAGGGAAATAGATGCTATTTAGAACGAATCTTTTCAAGAATAACTTTTTTCGTACACGATACACGGAGGTAATCGATGGGGAAAATTTGTCAAATAAAGTCAAGGTGCTTGCAGCCTAATCCATACCCCGAAAGGCGGGTTGCAGGGTTCCTGAAGCAAAATTCTTGTCTAACATAAGTCTCGCAGATGGTCTCTCGGTTCATGTCATTGACGAAGAAGATCACACATTTAAAAATATTTTTATATTTAATATTTTATTTAAAAATAAAAGACTCTGCGCCTATTCGTAGAACAATTTTACTAAATATTTTCGTTCCATGATCCTAAAAAAATTGATATTTTTGAACCTTGGTTGGTATATTTTAACTTTCATAATGAATTTTCACGTATCCAGGTTGAAAAATTATGTGTTATATGAGTTCCTAGTAGTGGTTATTAGAAGATATTTAAATTAAATTAACTTCAGAGACTATTAACAACATATCTCTACATAAAATACAAAAAACGTAGGAATTCAAATAAGAACAATATTCGAAAAATAATATAGCTATAACTTAAACCTGGGGTGCAATCTTAATTTATTGAGGAACCTTATGTGAAGCCTTCTTTTTGATAAATAATAGTTTGGCGCAAGATCGTTCTCAGCACTCTCCAGGAAATTGTAAGCACTTCGTGTCCGCACAATATGTCTGTAATAAATAACTAATAACGTTAATAAGTGATAACTTGAATTCTGTTAAAGTTGATTTGTTCTTAAGAAAGCTATTTTGGAACTTGAAAGAGAAATTTGGATGTAAGTGGTTACAATTATTTTACTAGCTAAATAAAACTGCAATGTATGCATGTATGTATGTATGCTTCTAACATGAATGCATGAATGTATGCTTCTAAAAATAAATAATAAATAGCAGCATACGAAAATTCATACAGGAATATAAAAAAATGAGGTTATCCTTTATCGATATCTGTTAAATGAATGCACTTTATCAAAATATGAACTGATAGTGAGAAAAAGGTAAATGTATTATTTCTTCCTACAAAAGCAACTTTATCTGGACAGCTTTTCGGTATCTATTCATAATAAAGCTTTTCCTCTGCTTATACGTTCCATTCCTTACAGGATGACCTCATTTTAATTGGGAAGAAATGCCTTGGAACGAATGGATTTTCACGAAATTGGGTTAGGAATTCATGCGAATCTCTTGCATGGCCATGTTAATTTGCATTAATTATCATATTTTTGGAGCTCGTAAGACTGGTGGGTCTTTAATGATTAATGGGATGGATTTGCAAGTAATATTTCTTAGCAGATGGAAATAACCAGTCAAACCAATATTAAGTTTTCCTGTCATATCAAGGATAATGTATTCATCTTAAAAGATATTCAAATGCTCAAACATATATAAATATGAGAGGGTCACTCTTCCCAGAGAACGAATTAATTGATTTCTTCAAATGCTTTCATCGTATAATATTCATCATTTTTTGTACGAATTTCAAACTTTTAAAGCTTCTTAACACAATAATTTGCAAATTTAAATGCCTTCCTAAAGCCTATTGTTGATCAGATCTCCCTTGAATCAAACATTGCCACCTTTATTGTTGATAAAAATTATCAGTAATTTGATATTATTTTTAACTGATTCATTTTATTCGAACTTAATAAATTGATTTTTTAACACATTCAGGCTTGCAATAAGGAAGTGAAGGAGATAAAGTCTGCCGTAGCCGGGGAACGAACCCGGGTCTCCCAATTGCCGGTCGGTTGCTCTAACCACTAAGCTACCAGACTTTTTCTCCTTCACTTCCTTATTGCAAATACCCTAAACATGTGTTTCATGTGACTTCTTTCACCTAATTCAACATTCAGGCTTATTTAATTAAGTGACCAACAGGATATATTGAAAGTTTGTGAATGTGAAGAATAAATGTTGAAATAGTAGGGTGAAGCATAGGTATTTTAGTTACGGTGATATTTGTTGCCCCCAGTATTTGTTGAATACTAAAATTAGCGCTCATCATTAGTTAGTCTCGTAGATACTCAAAGACAGTTTCATCATGCTACATTATCATTTGTCAATCTTTTCTTGGACCAATTCACATATTTTAATTTAAAGCATTATCCTGAAGACATTTTTCGTTTCAATGAAATGATCGGACGAGCACTTGCGGGAAGTAACATTTGGCTGATCTCAGTATTACGTCATCTAACGTATAGTGGGCGTATATAGAGGAGTGTAACCTTCGCATATTAATACCATTACGATCGGATGGGCATGTGGTGAAACGATTCCATGTTCCAAATATATTCATGAGATTCATTTAGGTCCTCGATCCGATCATTAATTCGAAAATAATTTTAAGAAAATGAGTTATGAATGGTCTGCATACCGGTAGATTGAAAAATAAATCACAGCTATCCGTATTTCTCTTTCTTCGCTTTTGCTCTAAAGGTCAGATTCGATCTGCGCCTACTCTCTTCGTTTATCGAGCTCCTGTTTCACATCCAAGTTTACACCATTAGACCATTTCTGTCTCATTCACGCCCGTTTGTTTTACGAGTCTTAAGTAATATTCGTTCTCGGATTCATAAATCTTTCATTCACTCGAACATTTTTGACTTTAAAAACTGCCGGATTCTGGGAAACCCCGTCTCCTCGTTACGACTCTCGTAATGTGCACATCTGCGAGTAAAGATTCTCCATCGCCGCTTCAAAAAATTTGACATCCCCATTTTCCCCCTCCAACGCTCCTCTCGGTGCACACCCTTTAGTAACACCATTTTTCGAGCAAAAAAGTTTTATTTATTTCTTTTCCTTCTCCTTCCTTCCTCTCTTGCCCTTAGCCCTACTTCCTTTCCGAAGGAAAAATACACAGCGACGACCGGGGAAAGATCCTCACTTCTCCTGGGGACTCGAGGGAGGCATCGCAGCGTTGTTTTATGCTTCGCAGAGATGTGTGTATTTGTGGCCGAAGGCTCGGCTTGGCCCTTGGGGTGAGAAAAGAGGGTCGAAATGGGGGGAGTGGGGAGGAAGACGACTTGCCCGTCGGCAGTTATGAGTGGTATAGGCAGTGCATTCGCAGAGACTGGGTGCTGAGCTCTTTCAATTTGGCGTCTGTACGCAACAGAGGCCCTGCAGATAGAGGAGATGGCGTAGGGTAGAATTAAGAGAGAAAGGAAGAAGAGATAGAAGAGAATGAACTAAGGGAGAGTGAGAGACAGATAAACAAAGGGAATGAGTCATGAGAGGAAATTTTAAGGAGATGAACGGAGAAGGCAGATGAGCTGCAAATTCTTTCATTTAAGTCTCTCTTTCTCGAAGAACTTCAACTGATCTCATCCATGTGATTATTTCACCACTTTTAGTTTTATGAACCGTACATTATTGTGTAAATTAAGCTGGAACCTTTAGTTGTTCTTGCGTTTGATTTAATGTTGAAACGGAGATATATTCCCAAATGCTCCTTACTAAGACCCTGATATGGTTTTAGGAACAATTCACAGAAAATATATGGTAAAATAATTTTTATATCGGTCACAAATCATTTTCCTCAGAGATTCTTCATGCCTTTTGGTTGATGAGAAGTATTCTTTCATTGGTAGTAAGAATCTTATTCTTGGAATAAAGCTCCATCAATCTTTCCATTCTCCAGGTTGAATCGCCTCCCACGCATGTTATACAACAGCAGGTGCTCCGTGCGTATTTATCTGGTTTTTCTCAGACTTACAAAGGTCTTTAATAACTGCTTAGTATAAAGCATTTTTACATTTATACGTCTATATATTTTGAATCATTTTAGAATTTTAAAAACTTCACAGAAAGGAAACATTTAAAATCAAATAAATACCTGTTTTAAGGTCTAAGAACGCGTTTTGTCTAAGAACGCATTTCAAACAGGTTTAAAAATTATATTTCGTGATCGGAAAGTAATGCTTTTGCACACAACTCAGTCTTAAAGCTCACTGAAAAGAATTCATTCCGACCACATTCGCGGCTTGAAAAAACCTGAGATCGAATGTTACTCCTTCTGTCTCCATAAAATTGAATTTATTTTGCGAGCGCCTCCTTTGCCTTATCTCATTGCCTTCCTCCATCCGAGAACTCACCTTTGCAGGAGGACGTACGAGGGAGATAATGGCTGAGTACGAATCCATCGTTGAGTGGGGTTACGGAGATCACAGAAAGATTCTACGGCAACAAGTCGCCGCGCGCACAGGCGATGAGATTTGCTGAGCAGCGAGTTAGAGGGGTGGCGATAAACACCGTATAAGCCGATGCCGTATCGAATGGGCGTGAATAAGGAGCGAGGAAGGAGGTGTGGGTTACGGAGAAGCGCGTCTGGGAGGCCCATTTGTTCCTGCAGCTCCGTGTGAGTCACAGACGAGGCAGTAAACTGTCATGATGGCCGTAAACAGTTTATTCATTGGGAAGAGCGCACACTCTTACCATCAGCGAGAACCATTCTCCCCGGAACACGGAGCCATTTGTTCGCCATCGAAAAACGTCCAAATGGCTTCTGCTTATCTCTCCGCCATCCGTTGCTCACTTGTTTTTTTTTCTCCTCGCGATGCTAATCGCTTGACGTAGCTCATGCCCGCGCAATTGACTCCGGAGGGTGGCGGTATATCACGCTTGCAACCCCCGTTCGCCGGGATTTTCTTTCGATTTCGGTCGCGATTGAGTGCGCAGAAGATGGGGAAATGTATTTCCTCGCGATACGGAAATTATTATCATGGATTAAATCAGCACAGCAAATCTCGAGGTTTTGTTCAACGCAGTGCAGGTGCTGCTTCTTACCGGGAAAACTTACGGTCAGCCAATACAATAGCATGCAATTAAATTCAAATGTCTGCGGGAAATGTGCGGTTGTTTGTTGCTGAAGTTTATAAGGGACATGCAAAACCAATTGCCTGTAGCACACTGATGCAAAGATTGGGAACTATTAGTGCTCTATCTAGCAAGTGGTCAAACCTTATCGTCTTTTGTGTGTAAAGACGCGAATATAATGCGTGTGAATGTAGTTTATGTATTCATTTGCTCGTTTAGTTGATCCAAAAGTACTATCAATTCTGTTAACTATCTTACCCCCAAATGAGAGCATTTAGCCTTATTTTTATCACTCATAGGTTGGCTGATGATTTTTGATGATTGGTGATGATTATGATGATGCGTGATATGGTGCAGATGTTTACGGCCGATTGCCCGTCCTTTAACCAATCCTTAAAGGGAAAAATGACTCACACTGGGAATTTAACCCAGGAAAGCTTTTATCGAAGCCATCTTACTCCCAATTTTTTCAAATTTGTCTTTAATCCATTTAAAATATATATCCATTCAAATTAGTCAATAGCTCAATTGTGTTTTTCAGTCTGGATTTGTAATCCACTATATTGATTTATCTTGCATCTCATTGTCAGCCTACATTGCTCCAAGTATTAATTTATTCTCATACAATAAAAAGAAGTTGCTAAATTCATAATAGGGCTTAATAAACAATAAATTCTTACTGAAGTAGTTATCAGAATGATAATTCTACAGAAAATTTATCAATAATTAATTATATAGGCTTGGGCGGCGGAGTGGTTAGCATGTGAGCGTACCATCCCCAAGTTCCGGAGTTCGAACCCAGGTTAATTTGAAATGCCTTTGTGTGAATGTAAATAGTAATAAGTATTGAAATGGATGCAATTGGGAGTTTTCTTTTACCATCAGAGAAGTTATTATTACTAATATCAACAATCACAAGAAAAGCTTTATTTCCGACCAAGTATTCCTAATATTGCTTAACCTTTGAGATGCGTTTGGATTTCAGCATTTTAAAAACGAGCGCTTCAATCAAAAGTTAATAACGCATAGATTGGAAGCACTTTTTTGATGCGCGTATTTTGGACTTCACAAAGATATCAAAAACCTGAAGTTTTTTGTTCGAGTTGTTAAAATCGAATGAATTCCATCAATGATAGTTATTATTTTGCTCTAGTTTTGTGGTAAATCGTAATTCATCCGACTTTATTCCGACCCTTTTTCGTGTTCTCTGAAGCCATTCCAATATCAAAGATTCATCATTTTATTTGGATTTCAGATTTCGTATGGGTTTCAATATTCACAGGATATTGGTTTTCGAACATGATATTGTATTTTTTGCCTTCTGACCCACTTTTTCGGGAATTTTCTTTTGTGTCAATCTCTCTTCTTCTCGCGAATTATAGTCAATCCGGGTTCATATTTTGTTGCTGGGAGTTCTCATAACTTTTAATTGTTTTTGTTTTTCATTAATTACTTATTATTCTCCAAAATTAATATTAAAGCTCTAAAATTGATATACTGAGAAATTTTAAATCATTTTTATCAGTTTTTAAACTAAATTATCCTAATGTAATATTTTCCTTCTTTTTCTGTGTGATAACTCTCTAGTATTTTTTCATGCAAGTGCATATTTGTTTATTGCAGCAAAATGACGTATTCGTTTCAAAAACTTCATCAATCATTTTTTAAATAAAACACTTGAGGTTACTGCGTTAAGCTTGCTGCATCAAATTTTATGTATTGCTCTTCTTAAAAAGTTAGGGAATTATATAAATATGTAAGGAGTAATATATAATAATTTGTGTAATTTTATTGATCAATTAATCGTGAAATATTGAATTTGTTTGGAAAATCCCCTTAAAGTGATGCCCTAATTATGTTGGTAGCCGAATGGATATTTACGTGTTATTTCAAGGAAATTACCTCAACCTCAACTTTTAGTGCTTAATCATGTATTAATTTTTACTTCAATTAAAAGAAATGGGGAAATGTTCTTATTTTCCGGTGATATTTTACTTAAATCTATCCTCAAAATATTTTATTCAATTACCAAGAATGTTATTAAAGTGAAATTTCCATATAAGTAGGGGTGCGACTCTCACTACTCTCTAAATATATTTTGTGGAAACTGTCAGAGCATTTAAAATCGAAAAAGAGTTGCACATTTCAAGATCCGGGTAGCATGAGTAAGTACAAAATAATAATGCTGTCGGTTCCATTTACGAAAGCTTCCGATGTCTCCGAAAACTTCACATTGGATTTTTCATGAAACATGATAAAAGGAAGATATGCAAACATGTTATTTGAACTATTTTTCCTCGGAAGCTTAAGTGTGAAACGTCGGGTATAGAATTATTTATTAGATTATTCCCAGATATTATGAAAGCTATCATAAATTTGTTCATATTTGTATCTGGTATTGGGAACAGATGCAATTCATTAATTGATTTTCGGTTCATACGCTTCTACTAAAGTTACAATTTTGAATAGAAACAATATAAGAAATTTCTCCCTTCAAGTTTTCAAATTAAAAGAAACATTCATATAAGAAGTTTTTTAAAAAATTCCGTTTAGTAATTATCTTTGGAGTAATATATCAAAGTAGGAATGTACTTTAGCGTCAAGGACAGAAATTATGGTATTATTAAGGCCTGAGTATTGTTCCTTATGAAGGAAATATAAATACAACTCTTTTATCGGTAACATCTGGAACATGTGTATTCCGTTGTTTCTTATCATTCTAATCTGTAAAACTCATAGGACGAATAGAACTGAGAGTACCGGGCTATTAAACGTTAAACTTGACATCTCAAATGCGCGATAGAGGACCTTCCGCAACTTCAGTTCGTGGTGAAACACAAGGACATCATCCTCAATAGCCCTCGAAGAGCAATTTTCTTTCATCCACATCTCTGTAATTCGCCTATTTGTCCTCCAAAGACTTCCTTTTCCAAGTCCCTCTCTTTCCTAATCCTAACCATAAACCTCATCTCTTATCAGTGGACTGTTCGTTCTCCAACACCCTGTACTTCCACAAAATTCCCCTAGGTTTCTTTCATCGACACCATTTGGTCCGGATCCTCTTAAACCGCTGTTTCTCTCCTATTCTCCCGTACACATATTACTCCCTCTCTTTTTGCCTGTCCTTCCCATCTCAGCACGCCGCCTGCACCTTTGCCACAAACCTCATCATTTATATCCCTACAAATTCCGCAGCGCTGTTCCCACCCACTCTTCGCTGCTCTCCTTCTCATCCTGCATTCCTCCTGCCCTTTTGTTTTTATTCACTCTGCACGAAGCATTATTTCCTCACTCGATAATATTGCCATGATTTAATACCCAATTTGTCACGAATGGGATACTACCCTTGTAATTTAGGTTCTTACCCGCAATAGTTTGCCGATTTTTTTCTGTCTTCTTCCCATCTTACATTTACAATCGTATTTTATAAGTAATGCCCATAAGTTAAATTTTTTCTTGCTTTTTACATCCTCTTTCCTTAGCCGCCCTATTCGTTTTTTCCTCCACTCTGAATCTCGTTACTTTTCTAATCTTCTTCGTCTATCTTTGTTACTCTGAAATGTTTTAATCTTTTTACTTTCTTCATTCCCATTTTGATTATTATTTTTTTGCTCATTGTCTTCAGTCTAGCCCTGCTTTAGCTGTAATTATTCTCAATCTTTACTGTTCAGGAATTGCAAATTACTACAGTTTTGTGGTCCTACTTTTATTAAATTCTTCGATATTTTCTACATTCACTACAGATTTCAAGATTTTTTAATACAATTCGATTTTTTGCAAATTAATTTTTGTATATTATATATTGAGCTATTGTACTTGAGATTACTTAAATTGTAAAGTCACCCATGGTGTTCTCCCCATCTGGGTCTTCTTCGAGCCAAATTTACTGATTTTTCCAAAATATCTAGGATATCTCCCACAATGTCATTGCTTAGTTTACAATTAATTCTTAATATTAGTCTATCTCTCTTTTACTTAGCTTTTTGTAATTCATATTATAATTAGTGTGACATGAAGAACATAAAATGAGTCATTTCATCATATCCTATAATATAAAATATAATATAATAAAAAGCTGTACCCAATGTTTTTCATCTGTTCTCGTTATTTATCCTTTTATGTTTTCATAATCTTCTTTTCTCTTTTCCTCACCTCTATGATTATGACACTTGATATATATTTTTACGTTACAAATTATTGAGAATTCAATGTCCGCCAAAAATGTATTGTTTTATTTATTATCCTGTCGTTTTAATTATTTTATCCTTCTTATTTTCTCCAATTTCCCATACCTTTCGACGTTCTTTACCCTTTACAGATATCCACATTTATGTCCCCGTATTCTATGTTTTCTCTCTCTCTTCCTGCATCCTCCCTTTCGTTCCTCAACCCTTGCCCCTCTGCTTCTCCATTCTCCGAAACCCGCTCTTCTCTCGTCCGCGGCTTTCCATACGGGCAACCAGAGACCACGGTGCCGAGGACGGAAAAGGGAACACTTTATTTCAAACAACACTGCGATCGATAGCGAACAAAGGAAAGGATATTGGGTTTTCTGAACGTGCTGCATGACCCCGAAAAAGCCGTCTCCTAACGAAATAATTTGGAGCGCCGTAGTTTCGTTAAGGGGATTATTTTATTTTATCCGATCGTGGGAAGAGCCTTTATCGGCTCCCTCGTCGATATCAAAAGGGTAAAAAGGGATCCCGTTATCGAGGGGAACACTTTCTAATTGTCGCGGCATCGTCGTCGTTTTTGGCGTCGGGGAATGTACACCTCCAAAGCGCGTGAGAATGGGTTTGGACGGAGGGAGATTGAAAACGCTGTGGCTCGTAATTTACTTCGTAGGAAACAAAACACGTGCGAGTTATTGCGGAAACGGCCGCGAATCCAAAGGGAAGCGAATTTCGGGAAGATTCACTTAACCTGTCGATGATCGGCCGGAAAAGCGATAGAATTTATCTCGAAAGCAATACCCTGCGTGTTATCGACGCTGTCTATTGTTTTAGGCGTGAAACGCTATTGAAGCGCTAAGAATGGGCAGGTGGACACGCCCAAGAATGGTTTCAAAGCCCCTGGGTTACAAAATAGGCGTCCGATCAGCAAACCGCTCTCCCGTTAATCCCATTTCAGATTCCATTGAGGGTCTTGTTTGAAGGTGGTGTTATTTACGTCTGGCGATTATACGATTTGAAGATTCGATCACGCGCTTGCAAAATTCATAAGAAGGATTACACCGAATAATATTCTGGGTGCAACGTAGATGAATACTCGGGAGAGTAATTTATTAATCAGAATTAATCTCTTTTTATTAGTTGCATATCTCATTATAAAATTATACAACTAGCCAGATTTCTTTAAAATGAAATATAGAGGCAATTTTATTACAACATTGATTATATATTCCTAATTAGCTGTAAATTTCCATTAAAAATTAATGTTCCATTCTCAGTGAAAAATTTACTATGATTCTTTCGATCAGCTTAAAGCTAAAGATCCTGGTATTGAGAAGATGATCAAGAATAAGTTTGTTTTCAAACCGTTAAAATCGGCTAGTAATTTATTTCAATGTAAAATTTATGAGTGATACAATGTTGAAAACTCTTCTAAATAACGGGAAATGTGAAGATATATTACAAGTACAGCCAGATATTTGGTAGAGTTTTCAACATTGTATTACTCAGAAATGTTACATTGAAATAAAATACCTAAATACTAACCAACTAATCGATATAAAATGTCACAATCTATATTTTGGCTAATCGATTATGTTACTTAAACTTACGTATATTAGATTCGAGATTTCAGGATAAGATTTAACCATATTGCCATGTTTTTATAAAAGAAACTAAATCGCCACAAAAAAATTTTAAAGTCAGCATAAAATAGTTTGACAATTGCGATTGCGATGAAGCCAAGGATAATATTTCACTAAAATTGTGCTAAACTAGAGCGGTATAGTACGATTTCGTATTGGGCATGTATTCTGCGTCAAATAGTGAGCTAACGTGAGTTACGGTTTTGCTAGTCGCGCAATTTATCATTTTTTATCTCAATTTAAATTTACGACAACGGTTATTGCAGACCAGGAAAGAAACCTCGATTCAGATCAATACGTACGTCTTAAAATACAATTTGTGAGGCTCCGATATGGCAAGCGATCGTGTGCATTACAACGTGGACTTATAATGCATCCTGGATGGGCCTTTTTTCCATCTGTTTCCTGGAAGCGAACAGTCGTGACTCCGTACCCATTCCCTGAATGCGCGCCTCTTGATTTTTTCTTGTTTACGATGATCCATTTCCATCCGCTCCACATAAATCCCGCACTCAGAACCAATATATCGTCCCTTCGACTTTTCTTAACGTTTCCTTTTTCGAACGGTATTTGTATCCATCTGTGGGAGAGCATCTATTCATCTCACTTTCGCACCCTCTCTCCTGGGAAAGCAGAACTGGGATAGATTCTCCCTGTCCTAATCTATCCTTCTCTTTCATTGAAGTCATTTTTATTAATGTGTCTCTTAGTTATTTCCCGTTTACGTGGTTTATGAAAATATATATGTTGATTCACCCTATTCTTCATCTCTCCTGTGTTTATCTAATGCTAAGATAATTACTACCTTCTGACTATTTTGCTTGATAAATTTGTTTTTCCTATCTTCCATTCCTTAACCGAAAATGAAACAATCTAAAAGGTATATATATTTATGTTTATGTGCAATTCTTACTTTTTAGTTGTATTTTTCTACTTAATGCTGCTTGATATTTCACTAATACTACTTAATTATACATTGTAATGTTTAAAGCGTCCCTAATACTACTCAGTACTTAATAATAAATCTACTTAATGATTTTTTTCCACAAAAGTATGTAACGTTTATTTCAAGATACATCATACAATACCATATAGTTTAAAATTCAGCAATATATTACTAATTTTTTTAATCTGCTTCATTTTTATTCCTCAAATAGTTACTTCATTCTCTTAATTTGTTTGTTTTATGCTGTTTTAAGTTCCGGAACATTTTATATTCCTACATGAGTATTTTGTTTGATCTATCCGATACGAATTTAAATTCTATTTTTCCATTCCGCCTTATTTTTGGGTGTACGAAAACCAAGAAACCAGTATTATTTCTTACCTTCGCATAAGAAGCTGAGTTAATTCAAATTTGAAATGAGATTGAATTTTGGACTAAATCCTTGGATACATGAGGATATTTCTTACGCTAAAGTCACTAAGGAAAGTATTCCTTTGCTTTACTCTTCAGTTGGTATAGTAGGCTAACTATTGGGCCTAGCCAGATTTGCAGCAACCGCTGCCACAACGGACAGCGTGCATGCGTCTCCGTTTTCTCTTTTCCTTACTAACCTTTCTCATTTTATTTATTCTTTCTCCCTCTCCCACTTCGTCCAGCCCTTCTGCTTCACCCGGCTCCAACTCCCGTTCCCTCCAACTGACTCTAGACATAAACAAAGACCATCCTCGATGCCCTCCATTCCATCCGACCCATCTCTCCCCTCTTTCCTTCTCCTTATAACTGCCATCCAGATCCCTAAATTTTAACCTGTGTCGTAAACACTTTGCAACGGGATGTCTCTCTATCTCCACGGATTCCATGTACTCTTCCACTTCCCTCTCTTCTTTATCACCTTCCTCATCTCTCCGCTACTCGTCTTAAAACTCACCCACTCTTCTTTCCATTCATTTCGTCACTATATGTCGTCTCATCTCTATTCCTTTATGCTTCTTTATCCCATTTTATGGTTCCAGGTTTTCTTGTCGCCCTCTTTCGAATTGACTCGCGATTACAACGTGAACTTTAGTAGATTTAGCTTAATGGAATGGTGAAAATAGAGAATTATATATTTAGCCCTTTTTACCAAGAGGGAGTTTATCAGTACGTAAGAATCAAGTCAGTGCACGAGACGTCCTTTAACTTCATTCAAAGCAATTTCGTGATAATTATCGTACGGGAAGATGCAGCTTTTTACCTTAAGAGTGATTTCGGTAGTCTATTATCATTGGATAGCACGTGTAAAGCTCGGGTTATTATATTAGATTAAAGGTTTTATATTATAACCTTATCTATAGGTTAAGGACTAGAAAGTTATAATTATCAGATAAAATTTCCGAGAAAATTTTCATCAGAAGTAAATTTTTATGACGTTGGAGGAGATGAGTGAATTAGATGTTCTTTGGTCTGTGAAGTCTAGCAAATGGATAAGGGAGTCTTCTTTGAACTCTTAGAGCTAAAATAAACCAATTTAAAAAAAAAACAGATTTTAGGGTTGTTTGCATAGGTAAAAGTAAAGGTAATAATAGCTAAATTTAACGATCGTCCGACAGTGATGAAGGAATTATGTTAAATATTAGATTCTTGTAACTTAAAAATATTTTCTCTTGTTGAAAAGTTTTGACTAAATAAACATAATCAAGTCGAGTTTAGAGGTAAAACAAATGATACTCTTAACAAATATTTCCCGTTTAATCAAATTAAAATATTCAAGTTGCTTTAAATCTTGTTCTTAATAAACCTCAAGATTATTTGGTAAAATAATAGAAACGTTCTTTTACATTCATTATTTTTGTGAACAGAAAATGAGAAAATTTTTGTTTATAGTTAGAATTAATGTGTTAATATACCAAAGGTTGTAAATGGTTTTATAGCGAATAAAATCAGGTAAAGAAAATTCTTCAAAGCAAATCCTAGCCGAGGGTTTATAATATAGTAACGATGAAATAGAAAAGTTACATTATTTCACTTAAATTATCTGAGAGGTGACTTAGAAGAAGACGCCCTATAAGTCTGATCTATAAAGATAGAATCTATTTGAATGATATTAAATTAATATGTTTATCTATAACATAAAAATTTGCATGCGTTCATTTACAAAATAATTAATTTATTATGAAAAATACATTTTAATATATGTTTAAGAAATTTCACTCTCAAATTTCCATTCATTATTTATTTGGTTGATCCTCTCCAAAGCGAAACGGACATGAAGCCATTTCAATTCCCACTGAAAATAATTATTTTAAGAGCAAATATTATGTAAACCAGACTTATACTACATCTGTTGTGATTTAAAATCTTTGTTTAATTAATTTAAATGCCCTTGATTGATTTTCATATCATCACTCCACCACCGTTAAGAAGGCATTCGCCTTTACTAATGAGCTCTTTGGCGAAGACACTCGATTTGCATAAGCGCGTCAAGTCCAATTACCGTTCGAGTTGACCATCTCCTCTTCGTGTTGCCTCTTCCGTCCGCACTAATCGACTCTAAATAATAGATGGACCACTTGTCAACTTCGCTGCGATTGAGGCAAGAAAAACTGAATTCGTTCGGCGAGGGGAAAGAATTACAAAAAACCGACCTGTGCGTGCACCATTTTTCTCCTGCGGATCAAGAACTCTCGGTTTGAAAAAGAGACTCGTTGCCGCCTTGTTTATGTTTACTTAATCGGCTCGGAGGGAATTTGTGAGTTCAATTAGGGCATCGGCGATAATACTTTTTCCCGAGCCCAAGTTTCGCGATGAAGTCTTCCCCTTCCGGATCGTCACCATCTCTCCAACGGGCAACTTTACAAAAGCCTTAATCACTTTCTTTCCTCTAATTAAAAGGGTTAATCGCCACCATCGCTTTTAATCACTCTCGTTCTTCTTATATACCGAGGCGAAGGGAAAATGAATATAAAGGACGGGCGATGATGCAACCTCCCGCTTCCTCTGACCAATTATGCTGAAGTGACTGCGGTTAGTCTGTTATATTCGCACTTTGAGGAGAATTTCCTCACTCTCTCCCCGACGAGATAAATCTCGCCTTTACGTCTTGGCGTTCATTTAGGAGAAGGCTGCCCTCCTTCCTTCTCGCTCCCCTCTTCTAAAAAAAATCCCTCCTTAATTCATTCCTCGAGTGAAAAAAAAATCCCGTTCCGCGGACGCACTTTCAAAAAGCATTAAATTTATTAATTTGACGGCACCGCTGTCTCTCCATCCTTTTTAGCTCCCTTATAAAAAATACAGCTCGATCGTCGTCTTTTTATAAAAGCGGTCATTCTTCAAGGAGCGTCGGGCCAAACCTGCCTTCTTTATCTTGCCTCCCTCCACCGCTTTCTCTATTCCCTTCCCCTCATTTATTCTCTCCGTGGTCCACTCCTACTCTCTCTTTCTCCAGCCAAACTTGCCCACGCCCAAAAGTCATCTTCCCCGTATTTTTTCCGGACCAAGGGGTATAAGGACAGGGGAAAAGATTGAGGGTGAGGGGTCCCTTATCCGTAGTAGTCCTTATCAACCAGGGTCCGGCGCTTTTAAAATGGCTCCTCGGAAGACCCTTTCGGTCCCAAAAATCCCACCATCACCTACCCCATTCTTCGGGCGTAAACTTACTCCTTTCGTTCCA
Source organism: Sympetrum striolatum (assembly GCA_947579665.1). Lineage (NCBI taxonomy): Eukaryota > Metazoa > Arthropoda > Insecta > Odonata > Libellulidae > Sympetrum > Sympetrum striolatum. Next base: position 96,005,631 of record OX388341.1, on the reverse strand, counting down.
TTATTACGCAAGTCTTAATTTTATCCCTTTTTCATCCCCGGGAATTTTTTTAGAATGCTTTTGACCCTTAGATGGTTTCCCGTGGTTCCGATGGAATATATTTCGCTTTCGTTATTAATTAACAATGAGCGATATTTTTATTTTTATAAACAGTAACATTTTTTTCTCTTAATTTTAGGAAAAATTTAAGAAAAAAATATATCGCTCACTGTTTGAATTGGATGAGTTTTTTTTTAAGGAAGTTTATCCTTGTCAGCAAATAAGGCTCTCGTTGATTTAAAATAAGCCTCTTTTTAACCTTTAAATAATAATTATCAATGTAATTGCAATATATTTTAATTATTATAATATGTTACTAAACATAACATCATTTTGCAAAATATTCCGCGTAAATTTAAAGTGGTGAACATTATGGGCCTTTTTGAAAAACGTGCTTATTCCAAAGTCTTTAAAGTAGAGATAATAGAGCAAATAACACAAATATTTCGCATACGTTTTAGGAATCACATCAGAAGAAGTGACTAAGGAAATTTTAAGAGATCTTAGTATTTTAAGAGAATGTAAGGTCAGCGATTGGATGAAATAATAGAGTAATTGTTAGGAATTCTTTTGACGGAAATCTCTCTATCTGGAGGTCATTAAGAAATAAAATAGGACAAGAAAGTTGCTTTTAAAATACTGGAAACCAATGTGTGATATACTATCAGAGATAGAAGGAAAGTCATTTTGATTAAGTAAATAAATTAATTTTCAAAAGTGTTTTAATTTGGCATTAATGAATCATACTATGGCCTACATACTTTGACGGATTTGTTAGATTTTTATGCCATGAAAAATAGTCCGTTTTGAAATATTTTTCACCAAACTGAAAGCTCTCATGAAGTTATATTCGTAGTTAGATATCAAGCTTTATAATGGTATGCATTTATTGCTGGTGGATTATCTACTGAAATGTTACCTCGTAAACTCAATTGACTGATTCGATTCGAAGGAATTAAGATAACAGCTGATGAAGTAAAGAAGTCCTGTAATAGATTTAAGTGTTTGCTTCCTCGTATTCTTATCAGAGAGAGCCTCTCTAGGTTATATCGTCTAATAAATTTCATGAAGTACTTAAGGCTAGAGAAAACAAGTCCATCCAAAGTTTCCGAGTACATAAAGAAAGAAACGAGCTCCAGTCTTTCAGTCGGTATTTTTAGGGGTTTATCCCTTCGTATCTTTCCTATATATTTTGTATTGTTTCTCTTCTATTCCCCTCTGGTAAAATTTAGGTCAACGCTTAGTTCAGCCGCATTATGTTACTACAGGGTCTGCGGTTAATTGATGTTTGTAGAGTAAACCGTGCATCAAACGTGGATTAATGTTTGCGGATTAATTGATGATCGGTCCTGGAGTATTTTTAAACTAGTGAATTTAAATATTTAACTACGTTTTGATAGCTTAAGCTTAATGTTACTTGGGCTAGGCTCAGTTGACAACGAATTATTTTAGACTCCGATGAATTTAAGCAGCATGAAATTAGCCCCAACATCCAATTAGTGTATTTATTTACCCTTCTGCAACGTGTTTACGTTTTTTGGAATGGAACAACACAATTTGAAGGTAATTGTGCTCTAAAAAGGTATTCTTTTTTGTAGTTAAAATAAATTTTGCGTAAGTAGCTTTATTTTATACCTCGCTAACTCTGTATAGTATTCCGACTTAATGGTGGTCTACCATATAATTTAAAAGCCTGAATATCAAGGTTATGTTTTATGACATCATAAAAGACTGCGTACTTTAAATTCGAAGGTTTAGTGTTTAATTTTCAAAATGTTTGTTAGCATTTTGCCATAATTTTAATTTGCTTACCTTTTTCTCCGAAGTTGCATCGAAATTATTTCGTTGTTTTATAAAAGAATAAGAGAAAATATCAGCGTTTATAATTGTTTATCGAATATTTGTCAGGATATTTTGCTCTAGGAGAGAAAATATACACTGTGATGAAACTAGGGTTTTAAATATTCTATAGACCAAAAAGGTCCTTTCTAATTGCTAAATGGTGACTGGATGAAGGGAACTCTGGGAATTACACTGTTCTGTGAGCAATACCCAATACGATGCATTTTAATGGCTAAGGTATCATCAGAAGGGCCTAGAAAAATGCACATATTTTCCTCTAAGTGACCGTTTCCTTGTTCTGGTCTGATTAAAGAGTATATTTATTCTCTATTTTATATTATGATTTATTCTATTGAGAGTTAATTGCTTCTAATAAGTTGCTATATCGTTTTCATGTATCTTCTTCTATATAATAACGTGTGCATCAACTTCGAATGGATGATTCAGCATCAAAAGATCAAAAGAAAGATTCGCATCTCCCGCACTCACACAACATACAAAGATCGTAACTATTATTCTTCAATGCTGTCTGATCAGAATTCTCTCTTCGATGTTTTTGAGCTTTTCAAGATTTCAGTCTCGTTTTCACCTGATGCATTTTTTGGCAGTTAATTTTATCGCTGTGAGTTAATGTTTTACTTCTTTTTAGCCTAGCATACTTAATCTTTATATTATACGAGTAAAATGTTGCTTGCATACTGCAAGCAGATCGTCAACACTAATTTCATGTCGGCATCATATCGGGACGGCCCTCAAAGAAAAAAATTGGGATTGAAAATATTCTTAAAATTCGCTGCAAATTAACCGTCTGGCATCGAACCAAGGCCTTCTTGGTGAACCTACTATGCAGCACAACAGAAAATCACCATCTCTTACTATGTGTGAAAATTCAAGCAGAAATATTGGCTCCAACTGCCTCAAACGACGTCCTTCTTTTCAATAATGTAAATGTCTCTCTGGATTCGAACCAAGGACGATCTAGGAAATCTAAAACATGTTTTTAAAATGTCTCTATGTTCTCTATCTAAATGCCTAAAAACATGTTTGAATATTATTGGGAAGGGGTTTAAATTAATTCTTAAATATCGGATATTTTACTGATTGTAGAGACGCCTGGTGTCGAACCCAGGACATATAGGTAGCTCTGAATGGACAGTATGATATATTAGGACTTCATCTTATTTCATACAAAGTTTGAAGTCGATATCATGCCGGGAAGTACCTAAAATTTTTTTCCGTTATCTCCGTAAGAAATGCATTGAGGAATATAAATGTCCCTCTGGGATCGAACCAAAAACCATCAGTGAATATGTAAAATTTGATTATGAAATATATTTATGATATCTAAACCCATGCCGAATTTCAAGTTTCCATGCCATCGGGAAAGGGTCCAAAAAAAATCTTAAAAATCGCCACAATACATTTTATACGGCCGATTTTTGCCTCGACCTAGCTTCGAACCCAGGATATTTTTCGTAGAACTCATTTATGTTTTCAATAGATCATGTTCATATATATAGGCTCCTTGAGTTTTGATTCTCTACCTATCCGGGAAGTATTTTTTTTTAATTCCCGAAAATCAAAGCAATGCATTTAAACGGGAAAAATCGAGACTTTGGGGCCCTCTGGAATCGAACCCATGACACTGAGGTGCAAAATCGCAATTTTTCTGGCGGTTACACTCTATGGCCAATATGTCGTAAAAATTTCAAGTCAATGACGCTTGTGGTTTGGCCTGTGAGTTTGTATCCTCTCTATATCTATTATATATAGATGCTTCTCCGGATTCATTCATATATATATACCTATATAGATAGATAGGATACAAATTCACAGCCTAAACTACAAGCGTCATTGATCTGAAATTTTTATGACATATTGGCCATAACGTGAAACCCCCAGGAAAAAAGAGACTTTGATCCTCAGAGTCATAGGTTCGATTCCAGAGGGCCCCAAAGTCCCGATTTTTCCCGTTTGAATGCATTGCCGTGATTTTCGGGAATTAAAAAAAAATACTTTCCGGATAGGTAGAGAAGTAAAACTCAAGGTGCCTATATTTATGGTCTTGGACTTTCGAAAACATTAATGACTTTTACAAAAGTTATCCTGGGTTCGATGCTAGGACGATGCAAAGATCTGCCCTTTAAAATACATGGGAGCCGTTTTTCATTATTTTTTTAGATGCACTTATCGAAATGATAGGATGTTCGTGCTTGGCTGGAAGATGTATGGTACGAATAAGTTTTAGAAAAAAATTTTCATAAGACCGTACTGTTACTGGGTTCGAAGCCAGAGCACAATAACGTTACTCTCATAAGGAATATAAAGGAAAAGTAGGACGTCATTTGAGGCAGTTGTAACCAATATTTCTGCTTGAATTTGCATACGTGGTTAGAGATGGTGTTTTTCTGTTGTGCTGCAGAGAAAGTATTGCCTGAAAGACCCGGGTTCGATGCCGGGCGGTAAAAATATCCCCCATATATAATACTATGGGGTATCTTTTCATAATTTTTTTATGCATTTATCGATATGTAAGGGAGCTCTTGCTTAGATGGAAGATGAATATTAACACTTTGTTTAAGAAAAAAAATAGAAAAGACCATGCTGTTCCTGGGTTCGATGCCAGAGCACATTATAATTTCTCAAATAAGGAGTGTATGTGAATAGTAGGACGTCGTTTGAGGTAGTTGCACCTAATAGTTTTGCTTGAATTTTCACACATAGTTTGATATGGTAATCTTCTATTTTGCGGCATAGTAAGTACACCAGGAAGACCGGGGTTCGCTGCCAGGCGATTAAATTGCAGCGAATTCTACGAATATTTTGAATTTTTTTTTTTCTTTTGATGTCCGTCCCGATATGATGCCGATATGAAATTAGTGTTGTCGATCTGCTTGCAGTATGCAAGCAACATTTTACTCGTATATATATATATATATGAATATATATATGGATACATGAATGAATCCGGAGAAGCATCTATATATAATAGAAGATATTACTTTAATTTTTCTTCACTGACTATAACTTGACCTATGCCATCAATTACGCAATATGATTTCAATATCTTATATAAAATATCTTAATAGAATGAAGAAATATTTTTCATGTTTCAGTGTAAATCATGCCTTTTGATTAATACATATATACACCTTATATAGCATAAACTATGCAACGTAAAAGTTAAATATACTTAATTATCAATATTTACGTAAGCTTACAGATTTTTAAATTCATTTTAAAAAGTATTCGTAGCGCAATTTACTTTAAACGTAAAGAATATATCCCCTTCTAATATTTTTGATGGTACAGAAAAACAGCCTTCTTGAGGAAATATATGGGTAAAAGGCGAAAAAGAACGGGCAAAATGGGAATCTTCGATGAAATAAATTAATTCCTCTTCATCTTTATCCTTCGACCATAAAGACCGTATTCTGTCTTCTTTATTATATTCTACTCGGAACTATGACAAGAAAGGGCTCCTCTCACACGGGGTATCATTTCGCCATTTATAACCTCCGCTCTCTTGGAGAAGAAGGGAAAAATCTCTTCTCCTGCCCCTCTTCGGTCCCTATTCGCGACATTTTATTCTATAGTGACGCGGAAGGTGAGAATAGATGGCGCTTTACCCCTTGCAGGGAGAAAGGAGCCCTGACCTCACTGTTTCCATTACACATTTCTTTCCCACATTCCTGTCTCAAAGCGGTGGCGAAGGCTGCGGAAATTATCTGCGGGAGCACTATCGGTGGACCTCGAACCAATGTGTACGTGTGTTGTCGGAGAAGAGGATAAGGAGAGTCCTCTTCTTCCGGAAATTGTAGCAGCCCAGGTGGAAACTCAAAAAGACTAAGATATCCTTCCGAAAATATATTGCCTTTTCTCTTGTGTGTACATTCTATCCTTTCAGCAGGTCGGCAACCCGAATCACGGCAAATACCTCGCGGTGGGGAGACGGTTAACCAACCGCGGGATCAATAAAACGAGTAGCGGAAGCGGTTTATAGTGAAATCACTGATCTTTATACATTATCTCATCGTCAAAGGGTTTGAATTTAGTAGATTTGATTCTAAAATGTGGAATGCTTTTGGAACTGCATCACCGTATCAATTATTCTAGATTAGAATGTTTCTTAGCATAGTTGTTAATATACTGAAGTAAATACATATTTACAGTTTTTTAAACTTTAGCCACAAGAAACACTTTAGTTCAGTATTATAAGTGTTATATAGATATTTTAATATCTTACTCAATTAGATTAATGGTAAGATTGCTTTAAATATTATACTATGAGAAAGATAATGTAGTTGCTTCGCAATGGAAATGACCAGATATCATAAAAATACGTTACAAATTTATTTTTACTCACCTCCTTTTTCTTACTTTTGCTTACTTTCTCTTTAGTACAGATAATATTTATTTCAAGAGTCAATGATTTAGAAGGAATATTAGTTAAAAACTCACAAAAAACTGAAAATAGGAATTAATCGAAAAATGTAATGCTCACACTATCAGCATAATTAAGGAGACCTAAATCACATGGAAAAGTAAGTAATCATCATTTAAGGCTGACTATTCATTCTGGAGTACCAGTTACCATTAAAATCATCTGACGATTATTTTTTAGTCTGTTTTGACTATCACAGCTTAAACGCTATAAAATTGATAGATAGCGTTTAGTGCAATCAATAGTTCACGAAATCGAAGTTATAATTCGTAAAATAATTGCACTGACATGAGCGGAGAAATCGAAAAGATATTAAACGACTTATCTTTAGTAACCGTAGAATTTATCCATTTGAGGAATTTAAGATAACTAAGGAAAATCTCAAAATAGAAGAATCATTGAGCAATAATTAGTTCTGAAAATAATTCAAAGCAACATCATTTTTATAGTTTTGTATAGGTCTCGTTATAAATAAAAAAATATGATGCACTGAAATATTTTGAAGTATATTTTTAAGAATGGCTATCTGAATGGTTAAATCAATCTGTAAGAAAGGTAAACTATGGGTTACGTTATTGAGACGGAAAGATATGAGAAATGTGACTCGTGTTCTGGCATGGAAAAGTATTTTATAGTTGTTAGATAAATTATTTACAATGCAATGACTTATGTTGTAGATTATATGGCAAAACAAATTCAAATTTAGTACTATTAGGTACCACTACCATTATTAAGACAGTATAAATATTTAGCAATCCTCTGTCAAAAATTTAAGTGATCCTAAATGCGAAAAGATTGTTAGATCATTCAATGAAGACAGTTCAGAACTTGGGAATTGTGATACGTGTAGAAGCAAATAGAAAAGTAACTGCTAGAAAATTTGTATAGGATTTTTTAGAAACTTGATTTTTAGTGATTTTGGGCGTATCATCCGATGCGCAGTATTTAATCGCCATGTTATCAGCAGTGACGCATTTCGAGCGGCTAGATAGGACCCAAAAAGCGCTTTCATTAATGGAAAGCTACGGGTCGAACAGAATTCTGCACTATTGCGATATCCCCTAGTATCAGATCCGGGCGTTCATAAACCGCGTTCCAAACGTGTAAGTGAAGGAACAAGAGGTTTTTGAGGTGCCGTTGGCAGCCGCGACGAAGGCCGATAGAATGCAGAAGGCGGGAAAGGGAGGGATTGATGGCGGAGGAAAATATCATACGCCCCCCCGCCTCTCTCCCGCGGGACTTTTAACTCCTCGTCACCCTCACTCTATCCCCCGACTCCTCATCTCATTCTCCATCGCCCCGAGGGTCCACAAGGACAGCGATGGTAAATGGGTGTGAGATGGGGCAGATAGTAATTGAAGATGGGGGAGGAGAGATGCTGGGGCTCGGTTTTTCCTTCGCGGGAAATGCGTGGGGGAGGAGAAGTAGGCGGAAGGAAATGGTGCGAGAGGATGGGAGAATTGGGAAGGAAATTTTCTTTTCTTTTTGGAGGTAGTTTTAAGGTGGTTTTGGATCTCTTGTGTTGTGTGAGTGTGGGTGATTGAAATTGGAATGGGTATTTTCTTATCCTTGCGAGGGATGAGGTGTGGGAGACGAGAAATGGGTCTGAGATAGTTTTTTATCCTTTTAAAAGGGGAATTTATTTTGCATTTTCCGTAAAGGGTATGGGGAATGCTCAGGTTATGGAGGCTCGATATTTTGTAAGTAAGGTTTAAAAAACGATAGGGGGCTTTTTTCGCAAGCTCTTTCGCCACTCAATATTAAAAGCTTACGAAGAGGGAGGCGATATTCTTAATGAGGAGTTCAACTTTCATTTTCGCAGGAAATATGTACCAGAATCGTTAGAAACCGAGAGGTATTGATTTGATTGAATGTTGTTGGTTTTAAATCGGGTCTGATTCCTATATTCCTTTACTGAGGAAGGCAACAGATCCCAGAGAATATTCATAAATGTTATTTCTTAAGATAATTTTCCTTATTGATTTCATCTTGAATAGGAATTTGATGAAATGGATTTAATTGGAAATTTGTGTAATCATGAAAGGAATCCAGTTGCTTAAAATTCTGCTTTTATCGTAAAACATTCTTGATAAATAGTAAGAAATAGATTTGAAAATTGAAGAAAAAACAGCAAAGTATTATCGGTTTAATTACAAAAGAAGACTAATTACTAATTAATTTAGAATTTTATTCTGCCAATTCAACCAGTTTTACTCCATTAGGGAATTAAATTCAATATGGTGCTTTGATTAACGTATCTTGTATATAATAGTTGCTATAAACAAGTAAATCTGCCCGTGATAATTTTTAAATTCCTCGCTAGGGAAGGTTAGTATGTACCACTTTTAATGTGCAATAATGTATGCTGGTTAAAATATGAGCAAAGACACAGTTATATATGTAATCCAGTTTGCTGATTTGTATCCGCTTAATTTATAAAGTAGCAAATAGCCTTTCCTGTTAAAAGAAAGAGGATAAGGATTTACAATAGATTTTAAGATCATTTGTAGAAAGAGGTAGATTTTGATCGTACGATTCGGGCTTTGGCTGGTAGTTGGTATCGTGAAAGATCACTCTCCGTCACTCGAAAGAAATTATTTGTTTCGTCGGAAATGGGCCGAAAAACCCTGATTGGAGAACGTTGGGATTGGAAGGAGGAGGAAGAAGGGAAACCTTTATATACTGCAATTAATTGGAATTTTCCCATTAGTTTTTTTGCAGGATAGGTGGGGGTTATTGATAGTTACGATTCCCCGATGGACGTGGTACTAAGTTAACTTATCGTTTCTCGATTTCGGAATTAACCATTTGTTTACAGCGCCAGGCACTAATTAGTTTGTTTCGGAAATGCCGTTTGGTATTTTCTACCATTTAATGGAGGTCAAGTGCTGGAATGGGGGCTATCATTTTCCTGCTCTTAAGAGAGGTAGAATAAAATACTTAATCTGCAATCGTGATTAAATACTATGCGTTTGCTACGTTCATGCAAGTTTTTAAAGTTATTCTGTTGAGTATAAACCATTTGTTTTATGGAGAAGAAATAACATCCTTATGATGATTACCTACTAAGTAAACTAATAATTTTATAATATATAGAAGAAACCTTCACTATGTGGAACTCCATAGCAAGTAAAATAAAATCATTGAGTAAATTCCACTTCAAAACATTTATTAAAACGACCGGTTTCGAACAAAGTTGATCATCAGGCCTAATGATGAACTAACTTTGCTCCAAACCGGTCTTTTTAATAAATGTTTGAAAATGGAATTTGCTTAGTTATTTTATTTTACTTTTAATAATTTTAATTTTCCCAGTGAATTAAATAAACAGATATCCAAGTTTGAATTTTGTGTTCAATTTTATATCTGGACTATATTAATATTGTCAAAGTATAAAGACCTATGAATTGCAATTTCGATGATATTTTTGATATTTTGAATTTAAAGGATAATAATAAAGGATTTTGTTCATATCGAGATTGATACGATAGATAGGAAAATTAAAAATATTCTTTCTCTATTAATTAACACAGATGGGTATACTTTCCGCATCTCAACATTTCGTTCGAACAATGTACATGAAGTTTATTTTTTCCATTTTACAGTAATTTCTCTAGAAGTTATGCGATATGATGTCTATGTGATGTGCTAGAATTAAGATCAATATCCGAGACTTGGGGAAATGAATTTTTTCGTGAATTAGTTTCTAGATTTGCAGCTTGTACATAATCAGTTAAAACGTACATCCACTAAAGAACAACATTTTCTTGTATCTTTAACCTGTTATTATTTCTATTTTTCTCTTTTAAAGAAATAAATCCTCGCTCCCATTTTCAGTGTGGATTCCTGATAGACATATATCGACGTTTTGCTGATTACGAAGTATATTTGTTTGTTTTTGAGACGTCTTACTACTAATATCAGCCAAAGAAATGAGACTTCTTGTCGTACCTCTGATACAAGGAACTTCAATGAATATTGAAGAAAAATAGTTAAGCATAGTTTCTCAAAAGTTAGGCGGAAATGCTATTGAAATTGTTATCGAGGAAATGAGCTGCTCCAAAAGCTCCTCTGAATGAAGGAGTAAGCTGATATTATCTACACCCAAACGAAACTTCTGTTTCGACAAGTGACATGTCCTGCACTTTGAATGCCCTACATTCCAACTTGCATTTCCCCGGTGCAACCGATGTAATTCAAAGTCGTCCATCGCTGCCCTTTATTCCCCCAGGTCCTATTTCACAATTTGGTATTTCCGGGTGGGACTTCGCACGAATGGTATAACGCCCTTTGAAAAATTAAGCACGTTCCCTCTCTTTCTCATCGGCACGCGTGAAGAACGAAGGCTTAAAGTGTCGACCTACTGAATGGGCGAGAGATAGAATGGAAGATGGTATGAAAGAGACGGTGGGGTTGGGATTCTCTGGGGCGTGTCGGGGTTAGTGAAAGGGATGAGAAAGTGTGTAAGAAAACGGGGTATGGAATGGATCTCCGCGTGAGAGATCGACCCGCCCTCTGGCGAGAACGTCCTCTATCTCTCTTTAAGGGTCCTAATTTATTTCCTTTGCTGCTTCTCGCCGCTATTCTTCTGCTTTTTTTTGCGTCGGTCCCTCTTTACCTTCCCCTCCAACGTTTTATGAACATAAATCTTTGTTTTCTTCTCTCGCCCTCTCCTCGCACCTATGAACATAATAGTTTCCTCTCTCGGTTTTTATCACCTCTCAAGCCCTTTGGCATTTGTTTTAAAGGAGCGAAATATATGATCCTAATATTTAACGATTGAAATGTTTCCAATATTTCTTTCTGTCGAATTTTTATCGTTCGGTTCGACACACCTCGATTTGCGTCGTAAAGCATCATAAAATCAGAAAACAGAGGAAAACGATGGCTGTGTCGAAAATATTAATTTTTCATGAATTAGGATCTAAACGGGGCGCAGTATTTTGTGTGGTTCCCGAAAAATTTTCTATACGCAGCGGCGTCGAGATATCTGTTGGTGTTACCAGCTCGGTATGCCTTTTACAATATAGATAACAAATCAATTCTACTATTGATTCAATACAAATTCTGTGGCAACGGCCTCGTGAGATTGATCTATTCAATGCGTAATCAAACACTGTGATCTGTTAAATTTAAATAAGCGATTTAATTTTGAGATTTTTGCTGTTACTGTAGGAATATAACAGAATTTCAGCTTAAGGCAATTCCATTCTAATTGTTCTATCTCAAAGTTCCCAAAAATGTATGAACATTGGGATAGTTTATTCTGTGGTCCCTTTATTAATTTTCCTACCGATTATGTGTTTTAATACATCAACAGGATATGTTATAAGAAAGTTGTATTTGTTTATTCATGTATCCTGTTTTTGAAGGCAAGATATTAAATGGATTTACATGAAATAATGCTATGGACTTAAGAGCTAATTCAGAAAATATAAGGAAGATATTGAGCGTATTTTTAAACAACTAGAATTTCAGGCTCGTATTTATTTTAAACATTTATTGGGTACTGCATAAATAGAAGATGGAAGTAATAAACTGAACAGTGTTACTTACTTGTAAATTCTAAGTAAATTTTGATAATTTCTCACGTATAGGGAAATTAGTTAATCACATTATTTCCTGTTCGGTCCCTATGATCTATGTATGCGGCATTAGTATTAGATTTTCTCAGGAAAACATAGAACTTAAATTAAAATCATGCTGTAATTAATTATGAAATCAAATAGAATCACAAAAAAACTTATAAATGCAAGATCAATATGCTTATCCGTGTTATATCCGCATATACTTTTATCAAGCATCACTATCATGATTTTTCACCAACTCTTTTTAATTTGTGACTCGCCAAAGGGTCTTATTTGCTAATAATATTACTCATTTCGATTTTCAGTATTCATCCTTCATTATGGATATCATTAAGAGGGCAAACATCATGCACTGTTCAAAGAAGCCTTTGGAAACATCAAAAAGTGTTTTCCTTCTCTTTTCTCATTGCAAGTATTTCATTGATGTAAAAGCAACAATAAATGTACACGTCCGTACGTGATCAGCACTAGGCAACTTTTATTCCACCCGAATTACGAAACGCTCTGTTTACGTGAGTTCGGATGTCAAATAGTGCGGGGATGAGTGAAATACCGTACAAGGAAAAAGTCCCGAGGCATTCCTATCCCCGGTCATGACGTGCATTTTATGCTACTGTGCGACACAGTCGATAACAGCCGACTGCTATTGGAATTCTTCCGTCGGGGACGAGTCAAACGAGCAGCAGTACGCTGACCGAGAGCGCGTGGTCTCGCGGAATACGCCTCAAGAGACTGGAAGAGTAACGTTTTGTTCAGTAATGGGAGAAATGGAAAACTAGATCGGGACGTAAATGTTAAATTTGGTTCGCTCCAGGATACCGTCCATTCGCACTCCTGGTGCTCTGTTGCTACTGCGAATCCACGGTTTCCTCGTTCGTGTACGAGGAAAATACCACATCACAAACGAAACTCGTCGGAGGACGTACTTTTGAGGGAGGGATGGTGGATGCGTATATTTCGCAGAACATAAATGTGAAAAAAGCTATGCGTTCATTTCAAATTCCCGGTTTTCCTAGAATCATATTAGGAATTAAATTTCAGTTTTCTTGTTATGATTGCGTTTGAATAGTACATTATGCCAGTTATAATAACCAATGTTTAATCCTGTTTTAGGGTTTTCTGGTTTCTAAGTTTTCTTTCAGACGGAACTGTTCAGAAGATGTTTTGCCTTAATGGATGTCATCAGGTCTTTATGTTTCTGTTTGACATTTAAATAGTGATACTTACCTTATTTATTTATTTCAAATTACGCTGCGATTAGGCCATCAAACCTGGTGGCAGCGGTTCTAATTTTAACTCAAGCAAAATTAAATTAAGAGAATGAGTTGAATGTAACATTAGTTTATTTTCTGATAATCACATCGTAAATGGGAAGTTAGAGAATAATGATTATAAGATATTCGTTTATGAGAGATGTAAGTATTTAGATAATTGTATTGAATATGCACATATTTAAAAAGCACACAGTTCAGATTTTCTACTTGTAGAGAAATGTAGGATCATGCATTATGCAAACAAATTATGGTATGTCAGTCGAAAGTTGCTCAATATCTATAGTTAGACGGATTTTTGACTGGTTTGCAGCTACGTACAATGAAATTTCTTCGTTCCGTTTCCTCTTCGATCTCAATCAAGCTAAAGGTGGTACGCTTGACATCACCAACCGAAGTTAATATGCCCTCAAGGATGTGCGTATATACAGACCTCGAGGGCAAATGAGAGAGAGTGTTTCGGAGAAAGTGAAATAGACGTTGACGAAGTTATATATCGCTAATTTTAAAAATGCCTCCAAAAATTTTAAAATATACAATATGACTGACGAATGTGATTTTCATGCCTGGAAAAAACACTCTCCCCTTGAATTTGATTAATACCTCACGGCATGTGCGATGATAACCAGGGTGGTGTTGGAAGGTGGCTCAATCTTTCCTCCTCGGGAATTGGTTCCCCCTCCGTCGCACCTTTTCCATGCTCGTGATGAAATTGGAGGTGGACGGGAGGAAGTGGGTGACAGAACGGGGGGTTAAAGGGCACGGGGTGTTCCGTTTCGAGAAATGAAGGTGGGCGTGGTCAGGATTATGATGAGCATTCTGTTGATTGGACTCGGGAGGCAAAAGGTGAGGAAATGGATGGAGACGGTTGGAATGAAAAACTAGATGCTGCGGAGAACGGAGAGGGAATTGACGGCAAGGAGTCGTTGGAAAAGGAAACAAACATCGTCCGGACGGATGGAAAACGTTTTATTTGAGAAGTATCGCTCCTATTGAGATGGAGGTCATATGTGCGCGGTAATACTCTCCAAAGTTCATTAATTTGGAATTTGGAATCTGAAATGGATTTATGGAGAATGCAGTGAGCTTTCTATTGTGTGATTCGCCGTTACTTCAGTCTATGAGGCTCAGTCAAGCGATGATACTTCGTAGAGCCATCTCTTGATTAAACCCCGTACACCGGAATTTATTCCGTAAGAAGTGTGCTGTATAAATAAAAGATGTTAAATCGTATCGCATTGTCCCTGAAAATATGTAGTTTTGGAGAAAAGTGTAAAATTTAACGCAAATAATTCCAATTCACTGCCTGAAGAAGAGATTTTTATGTTTTCCTTTCACACCAAGCTCATTTCAGTAGGAAAAAATCCGTTGGTACGGTAATGGAATCGGATTCCCATAAAGTTATATTCCAAAGGAAACATGATTTTAATATTAAGTGAATTTTTCTGCTTTCTTTTTTTCATTCCTTGAAACAGATTCTGATCTCATCAGATTAAATTAAGCTTTTCCATTTACTCCATGCTATGCTCTACTAGTCAGGTTAATCTTAGTAATTATTCTTTTAAAAAATGAATTCCAAAGTACATAGTAAATGGACATTCCCGGTGATATTATTATTATGATATTTTTCAATAACGATAGCCAATCAAGGATGAATAATATTGGCATCAGATTAGCTGCTGTAGTCTCGTCTCGGAAATTTGAGTCAGATAACTGAATTATTGTTGATTTAGAATTTGACAGGGGCTCGAAGAGAAGGGTTCCTCCAATGAACTTAGGGAAAGAAGATTGATTTTTAATTTCAATTTACTAACAGAGGTGATCGAGAGCTTGACAGATTAAGAACCTGTCTTTCGAAGTTTCTTTATTATCGTTTACTATCTTTTAATAAGTATAAAAGTTGAATAGGTACAAGAATATTTTTTTGGGAAATGGGAGACTATAAGGCTATAGAGAAGAAATAAGGCGAAAGAAACCGCTGAGGCGGATGAGGAAACGAGGTTTATTAGATTTGACATCACCCATCCAATTAGATAATTGTCCTCTGGGAAATCATCGACGTGGTTTTCCACCTTTGTCGTCACTTCCCGCCCACGCCATCCCTCGAGTCGCCCTCTCACGTTCGTTCATATTTCTGCTGTGGACCCCAACTAATTTACTTCCGGTCTCTTTAAACGGTTCGAACGGACTGCGGTCACTTCTATGGTCTCTTATTACGACTAAGGCTATGTAATTTGGAATGGAATTGAGTGGCTTCTAGTACTAATACTTGCTGCCTCCGCGCTTTTTCTTTCCTTTCATGCGCAAGCGAGAAATTTCATCAAATGGATTCCGCATAGCCGGTATTAATCGCGTTACGTTAATACGATTCCGGGAAAATTTTAATGGGATTTTGTTCAGAATTTGCAAATTAATTCCTCCACTGTAGAATAATAAATATTCTGCGTGCGGAAATGGGTATTTTGTGGAAATGGATGGTAATATCTCCAGGATATTCATACACATTTATATATATTTTGCAGAATGTCATTTATCGCATAAAAACGATGCAATGAGAGCCCTCATCGTAATCAGGAGTAATGCGTGATTATAATTTTTGGAATTATGAATAAATCCTCATTATACATTTCAGATTTTGTGAAGAGATTTTCTATCCAAAATAAAAATTACGTTCATTATTTATTTCAAATTAGTGATGAAAATTATTTAATTTCAGGATTAATTATGAAATCGCAGAATGCTCGTAAGCGATCGATATTATATTTTTTAACAAACACTTTAACCTGCGCTTGAATTTAAGACTATTTTTTCAACACGTCAGAACAACTCTAAAACGTTACATAGAGTTCGATATAGTTCGATCCATCACTTAAGAAATAATTGTTGAGTTATTAAAATAATAAATCTGTATCTATTAATAATCACAAATACCTAAATTAAATGAGGCATTGATATTTATCTCGTAATATGGGCAATGAAACAGTTTGAGCAAGTTATCCATAAGAAAAAAATAAGGAATCATCAAAATTTTACAGAATTGTGTTTAGATTCCTAAAAGTTAGCTGAGCAGGGCTCACAATTTCTCTCAAAATACCATCGCGTACAAAACCTTTTAAGTTGCTTATGAATTGGGTAGCATGGGATCGAAATGTTGAAGAGTAAAATTTGCCAGAAGTCGGAGATATGGTACCGTGACCATAAAAATATATTTCGCTTAAGAAATCTTCCGCACGAACTCTGAACATTCCAAATGCTTCGCATTGCATACCGCTCTAACCGAAAGTTTCAGACGGAGGTAAAAGATTTATGCCATGCTCACGAAGTCATACTCAAAGTCTGGACATCAACTTTCATTTTTACGAGAATATGAACGATGAGAGACGTACATGCCGCTAATGCATATTTAAATCTTTAATTTTCAGCTAACTCGTTTCATGGGATGTTTTATCTGCCTGTTAAATTAATTCTAGGGAGTAGACGTCATAAAAAAATGGCACGAAAATCATTGTTATAGTAGTCATAAAGAAGGTGAATTGTAGGACATGAAGTTTCCATATTGTTCCATCGCAATCCTTTTTACCGTGGTTCGGTATTTTTTACACCTTTTACGAACTTACCAACATTACTCAGTGAACAAAAGGTCTTGCAGCATATGTGAGTGGATTTATGCATTTCTTTATATTTAGCTTTCTTCTTAAAATAATCTAGACCAATTTGTAATATTAATTACATATTTATCAGTATATGGTTAAAATCAAATACAGCATATTATTCCTACTATACCGTTACGGTAAAAATACAGACCGCTTAATCCTCCTCATCTTAGATCTTTGATTTCAGAGAAACCAAATTATTGAAAAATAAGATTAAATATAAATTAAAAAACAACTAATTAGAGACTTGTCAACTTCCTGGAAATTTTCAATTGTAAAATAAATTAAAGGTATATGTAACCATACTCAAAATTAAGAGATATTTCTTACAGTTCTTCTTTCTTTAATTGGATATCATCCTTAAGTCAATATATGAATTAAAATGTGGTTATATATCGGTTTGAATGTTATTTGCCTCAGAAATGTTTGCCTTTTGAACATAGTTGATACTTAGAAAAATCTTGTGATCAAGTAAAAGATTTAAATGCTGGTTAACCAAGTTAAAGATGCCAGAGTCAATATTGGTTAAACTTTTCTTTCAAAATGTACCTTAATGATATTTTTAACATCAAATCACAGATTATTTACTTACATTTCATCTCACAATATAAAATCATTCTTCATTTTCTTTTAATGAAATTATTTAAATAATCCCCTGAAATATTGAGAAATAATAATGGATTAGGTACATTTATTGTGGTTCTTTCTAAAACTGGCAATACTGGATCTATTTGAACTTTGATTGAATTGAAATAGAATTAGATGCTGTTGAGCTGACGTAAGTAGATTATTTCATAATAAAAAAATTATTTAATTCCAGAAATATTTATTCAATGGTGTATTTTTCATGCTAATTATCCAAATAATCACTTAAATACTGAAATAAATATTTATTCGTGTCCTCATTCCATTTAATTAGTGCTTAACACGACACCTAATAGAAAATATCACCTAAATAAATTTTCAAAATGATGAAATGGATGAGCTTCCAGTTCAATTAAGCATAATTAAACAGTTTAATGTTATTTGTTGGTAATTTTCATAGTTTCTTTCTACTCTTCATATTACAAATATAATTTTCCTAGAATGATTTTAAGGAAAAAAGTTAAGGTATCAGTGTTAGATTCAGGATATCATCTTGAATGTATATCATTGTATTTAATATGCCATCATACTGACAATGGCATGAAAGATTTCAAAGCTTATTTACCTATGTGAAACCGTAAAGTGACATAATTATATCGAATTAAATTCCTGTATTAACGTTTACTTGAATTATAATGTAAAGACATTTATCATTTTCTTAGTTAATTTGCTTGAAAGAAAATATTTTTATATTTTCATGCAACATAAATAGCAGTTTGATGAAGTGAACCATTATTTTACCAAGAGTAAGCTTTGATTGTGAATTTCAAAAAAGTATAAGATGATATATATTATAAACTTTGTATTTAAATAGTTTTATATAAACATAAACATCAGTTAAATTTAAAATACGAATCTTACGATTTAAAGTCGTCTACAAACGCCAAACGATGAATAGAGTACAGAAGCTTTGATTCTTGAATTATGAGATGACAAGTACCCTTTTGCCCTCAGGTCCGCCCAAAAGGGCTCATCTGTGCATCCTCCAATCAATCTCTAACCCTTTGTGCACTGTTTATCGGTACTCGTCTCTCAAACCACCGCAGTCGCCTGATTTCGTCATCAAAAGTTTTTTTTCATCCAGCGCTCGTCGTTCACGTTCGATTTTCCGCTTTGGCTTCTACTTTGATACTGGTTTTCCTCGTTGAAGATTCCGTTAACAAATTCTCTGTGGCGCATGAAACACGCTCGTGCACTTTCCCCGGAGATGCGCCATGAATCTCAGAAGTGGCGTAATAATGAATTTAGGCTGATACCGTGGTATGAATATTTAAGATCGGATTTAAGTTTCTCAAATTTTGATGAATTTTAAAAATTGAAGATTTAAACTTTGATTTTTATAGATCAATTATCATAATAGCTATCGTATTCAAGCTTTTAGAAAGACTGTTGTATAAAAATATTTTTATGTTGCAGAGAGTTTGGACTAAGAAACTGCGTCAACCTTGATGCAACAAATGTTTATACTCTGGATTTTTATGATAGATGGATGTATTCTCATATTTGAAGCGTATAATAGACAATAGCTTTTGATGTATTCATGTGATAATTATAATTACTTTTTTAATATCAGGTTTATTTTAATTTTTAAATTGGCCTCATTCGAAAACACTTGGATTCGGCCGAGAGAATTGCTTTTAGTAGAAAAATATTTGAAGATCTAATCGTTGTGAGAAGGTGCAACTCCGTGCAAAACCGTAGAGTAGATAAGGCAACCTCGGAATTTGCACAGAATATGTATAAGGCACTACCTACAAAGTTGCCTTATTTATTATTTGAAGATCTAGCCAGGTAATAATGCGGGTTTATTTAATATATCTGTACACTTATAGCCCCCCATCTTATACGATAGAGGATTCGTTATCGATGATACAAGCACTTAAGGAGATGATAGAGTTTATAAAACTTGAATGAGAAATTCAATCAACATTTTTTACATTTATGACGTAATATCTAATTTCTTTATTTATTGTATGCATCATGCACAAACAAATCAAATTTGATTTTTCATACCGTTTTCATTTTTAAAATTTTATAATACTTGTTGTGCGTTCTTGTTTTCGATTTTGATAGAATATAATCTGCTATATTAGAATCATATGTCAATGTGTTTGATTAGTGTGATGCTTGTTTATTATAGCTCAGAGTCGTTCATTTTGTTTTTTGAGACGGATCACTGTTGGTCCTCAAGTTTATCGTCCGTCCTAAAATACGGAATGAAGGATTAGTTTCACCATTCCATCTGCGCAACACGGAAATAAAATCTGGCATAAAATAAGGGAACTAGAGTCTCCATGTATCTTAATTTCTTAGGATGAAGTTCGCTGATGGAATCGAATCTATAATACTTACAATATCATTTTCTTATGTGTACAATTTGAAATAAAGTGATCAGGATAATGTTTTTGCAAGACTTCTTATATGAAACTGTTTAAGTATGTATCTGCCTTTGAAGTCATTTGCTGATATGCTGGGAAACTCTGTCCCCTGTAATTATTAATACTATTATTAACATACTCATGATTTGACGAGGTAAGGCTCTCTTACACCTTATCTTTGAAGTCGCATTTGATGGTCCATACTTGTAATAGAAATACAGATTTTAAAAATATATGGGGTACATCCATTAGGCGCTGTCGGAGAGAGGAAATTGCTATCACTCGTCTCAGGATTGGGCATTGCTCTCTCACACACTCTTATTTATTCACGGAAACGAAGGATCCTCCCATCTGCCAGACCTGCAGTGAGCCATTAACAGTTGCACATATGTTTGAAAGCTGTGACAAATATCAAAATGTATGAAAGAGGTTAAGCATTCAGGGTAGCCTTAAGGACATTTAAAAAAATGACATAAGCTCGGTAGAGAAAGTAATCAAGTTTATAAGGGAGACCAAGCTCATAAATCAAATATAACAACCTAACAAGAAGCCCATAGAGCTGTGGCAATTTTCTTAAGCTTTATAAAATTAAATGTATCTATCACAGTAAATTCTACTTACATAAGGAATTGTATTTGCGTGTGTGGTGCAAATAACCCTAGCTGTTGACGCACCCTCAAACCATAATACTACTACTACTACTACAATTATCATACAAAAGGTAAATGAAAGAATGTGGTTGTGGGGAAAAACTACTCGGCTGAAGGCTTACAGAGAAAAATCCACTATTCGGGAAAACGCTCATACTACTCTCATTTTTTGATTCAAAATCTATAGTATTTATCCAAAATAAAATTCTTAAGTTGATAAAATCGATGTGAAATATTGCGTTAAATGATAAAAATAGTTACTCTTAATTTAACTACGCAACTTATTTCTTTATATCAGTACTAAGGAGTTAACCAGTTCTCTCGAAAGGTGGCAGCAACCGTCAGGGGTAAACTATGCAACCCACATTTCCCAAGCGTGTTTGTAAATGGCATACATTCACGGCGCTTTAAGTATCTTGTCAAAACGGGGAAATTATTGCTAGAAATCATTTTGCGTGGTCCATAAGCAAGTGTTTTCACTTTTCCTTAGACGATTATGTAATGAAAACATAAAAAATTTAAGTATTGTCGATATATGTACTGAATGAATTCTTCGAATATATTATGCATTACTAAATAGTTTTTCGTGCAGAATAGAATATGAATTGCTAATTTCGTTTCCGCGTATATGGACATTTTCTTTGATCTCATTATTTATATTTTTATTGTAACTGCAAAAAATTATTTTATTCGGTGCCTCAGATCAATTTTTGCAGATGTCGAACTAAAAATTCACGTTTATAAAAATGTTTTTTTTGAAGTAAAAGGGGAACTTTACGATGCGTACAAATTTATTTGGAAATTTAAAAATAGTTAAACAATGAATTGAAAGCTTTTTCTTTGAGTAAGAAATCCAATCCCTAAAAACTGTAAGAAAGGAAATTTTATAACGATGAATATAAAATTCTTTTAAAGTCTTAGTATGATTAATCTATTATTGAATAATATTGGAGTAAAAAATTAGGTATTTCAGCCAAATCTAAGAATTAAAAGAACCCATAAATTCGAGGAATGCCTCTATCGTAAGGAAGAGAGAATCTTTTATTTTAAACTTCGAGCTTATAGTTCAGTTTTCACTGTTTGCTCTTTGACACGAATAAGCTTTGACGGTATTGTTAGGTGAGAATTTCCATAAAACCTGTGTTTTTGTCCATTATAAACTTTTCTGAGACCAGCGGCAGCCTCTCAGCCAAAAAAGGAAAAAGGATGGCAAATGGATAAATATTATTGAGCAACCATTTTCCGTCATTTTTTTCGCATATATCCTCTTCCTTTATTTTATCCTCCGGTTCGATGGTCGGGGAACGCGGGAGTGATGGCGTTATCCCAAAAGCGAATTACGGAAACTTCGTCAGTCCACCTTCGCCCTTTTGGATTACATTGTCCGACACCCAAATTAATGAATTCCACGTACGGCTGTACGTGGCCTCTGAGACGAATATCCTTTTCTCGCACTCGTCCCCTTATCCACACCTCTCCACTTTCCGTTTCAATTTTCAGGGTTTCTGCTCACGTAATGAAGTTTAAAGTTACAAGAGGAAACTTTATGCCGGGGTGGAAAAATCTCTTATATTTTTATTTGCTACTGTTCTTGTTACTTTCCCGTACTTTTCTGCCACGATTAATGATTTTCTCATTGGATTTTATGAATGTGAAGGACATTTCGGCATGAATAATCATTTTCAGCTTTAAATGGGCACGTGTCAACGTGGGCTTTACTTTCGAATGTGAATGTACCGCTATTCTTCTGTGATAAAGTCGGAAATTAAAGTATGTATTACTGTCACCTTTCAAAAGTTTATGAATCTATTCATTATTCCAATGAAATCATTTCAATAACTGCCATTATCGTTATGAATATTGTTATATCCTATCACTGGTTATATACTCCTGAAATATATAAGTTATCGGGGTACTTTGTTGTCCATAAAATTCTGAGAAATGTCCCATGGATACTCACCTATCTTATTCTTGAATATTTCTCTATTTCATTTCAACTTGTACATATTTTTACTTCATAATTTTTAGCTTATTTATTATCAATTTTATTCACTAATTGGCATATCTCAAGTAAATTATTCTGTCATACTCATGAAGCGTACTAAATAGCTAATAGATTTACTTGACTTAGCTGTCAAATCATCCATTCATATTTTAAATTCAATACTTGTTTTATTTGATTGGAAATGTAGAATTTGAATGTTTTTTTCTCTTAGCCGTATTCTTTTTTAACTTCAATTAAATATATAAAAATTATTCTGTTAATATACATCGATGATTTAGAGTAATAGCGTGAACAGCAATACAGTATTTTTAAATGCACTTCATGTAAAATATGCCATGTTTGACTTTTACTTATTTCCTATATTTTGAATATATTTTAATAACAGGCATATTCTGCCTAAAAACTACATAAAAGAAATTAGAAATACAATCTGTCCTTCCCTATCGGAAAGACATAAGATTACAAGAGCATCATCCAAGCAATGCTAAAATAAGCATTCCCTCATGCATTTGCCGACTTAGATTTTTATTAAATAAATGCGTCCACTGAGTGAGCTCGTTAGAGAAGCGTTCCTCGTAATTAACAGCGAATCTTATTATGTTGGAGATTGAGAGAGCAGAGTAGATCCCTTTTTTCTCTATAAAGAAATCCAGCAACCTTGGCCGTATCCGAAACGACCTAATATATACCTGTAATAAACATGCTCCGCCTAAGTAACGGAGTTTCCTGTTTTTCCCATTACTAGTCTACTCGCATAAAAAATCTCTTTCATTAGTTTCTTCGGAATTCAGATCTCTTGAAGTAATGATGCAGTTCTCGCAAACCCTTGGAAAATAACGAACACGTACAATAGGGAGCTAGCGCAGAAGTGTTTTTGATAGAGACATATCCGACGTACCTCCGCTGGAGTCGAGGAAATCCAAAAAAGAAAATGAGGAATAAATTCCGTTGCCTCTTGAAACGCTCATCGGAAGCTCTCTGGAGCGATTTGATTCTATGTTCCCAACATGAAACTACAGTTTGCGGACGCTTTTTCGAGAGGGAGCAGAAACGAGTCGGTCGTTAAAGAAAATAAAACTGAATCTTGAGGAAGAGAGAGGAGAAGACCACCGGGGAAGGAAGGGATTAAGCGATCCAACGAAGCGGACCTACTTTCCTTGGAGTAATTTTACGCCGTTCGAATTTTAGTTGGTTTTCACGGCATCCTGTATTCCACAAGCGTCATACGCGGTGGATCTCCTCCCCTCCTCGGCTGCTAACCCACAAAAAAGCGCCCAAACCTCGTTACTCCTTTCTTACTCTCTAAGGATTAAAGCAAAAAGGGAGGCTCGCTGCCTCCCTTAAATTACTTCAAGGTCAAGACAATATTTCGCGCGCCGGATTCCTCTCCCTCCAAGGGCTTACCGGATAACATTTTACAGCCTTTGTATGTGTGTAAAATGTTTCCGATGAGGAATAATTAACGGCGTTACTTAAGTAAGCACATTAATTAGCCCAATGGCTTTTAATAAGTGGCTATGCATATAATGATTTTTCTTTCATCCGATGCTATTTTTTTAGAGATAATTTGCTGAGGAAAACATTTTTATGTTACAGTTTACGTTACACAGACATTTAAATTCCATTTAAGGGAAGTTTATTTTCGATATCACAGGAAACGCTTACTCTAGTTATGCAGTGACTTTAGAATATAATCAGGTAAATAGATTTATCTTATCCTATCTACTCTCTCTCATTTTCCCTTTCCTGTGTTAATACATTTATAACCGACTTTAGAATCATTGTATACATATTTTTTCAATTCAAGCTTAAGCACAATTTCCCAGTACAATTGAATACCATTTTATTTGCGTTTCCTTGGAATGGATTTCTAATATTGTAACACTGATTTTTTTATTCTACTCTTGTAGCTTTGAATTTCAGCAGAAGAAAAATGCAATATAACAGGAATAAGTAAAATCCAAAATACATTCAAAGTTATCCATTTCTATGAAGTTAATTAATTTAATATTGTTAGTCACGCTAGTTGCACCCGATCCTATTGAATTATTTCCGGGACTCGGAACTGCAAATTATCGCTTCCATGAACTTCGGGATCGTTATCCTCGTAATCAGATTGTGAAGAGAAGTAACATAATAGGGTTGCACTTCAAAGGTCTGCAAGCGTTCCCAAACTCACCCATGTGAAACATCTCGTTGGCCAGCAAAAGAGGTATTCGACTCATAAACGCGTTCCTTGTGTGTAAATCAGGAAAACAGTAGCGCCTCACCACATGTATCCACGTCTGGTCACTCTTTGTGTGTTCACTCTCTAGCCGCTCCCACTTGCCGCATGTCCCCCGTCACTCGTTATTTTATTGCTAGTGATAGATTGAAAAACAAAGCAGGCAGGTGACCTCGCATTGCACTGGGTCTCCGTTACTGTGATCGGGGAAGCATCTGCTACTCCTCTTTGTGATTATTATGGAGGTTATGCTCTATATCTTTTGGGTTCTGCTAACTCTGCTTTGAGGATATTTATCTTTAACTTTTCGTCTGCGGGTTATTCTCCTTTAACGATAGAACTATTTATCATTACAGGTAGTTTTTGTTTTAATACTGATACAAATTTGACAGAAGTAAGCATAATTAACGTTTACCGCGATTATATAAAATTCCTAGCCATTTTGAGTAAATATTCATTAAATTTTAGACTTCCATTGTCTTCATAATATTATCTTTTTAAATAATGTCATGTATTAGTGTTGTCTCGTCATTAAGATGTTGTCTTAATTAAATCATTTTTTATGAAAATCTTCTGTTAACTTATCTATCTATGAACTGCATCACCACATTTTATGATCAGTGTATTTTCATGCATTAATTTTTCCCTCATATTACTTTAAAGTTACCTATTTTTCGAAATTTTTAACATTTAATCCTTGTGCATTACAAAGGAGCTGCAATCTTTGGTTACCATTTATTATTACTTACGGACATTGTCACAAGCACCTCTGTCATACCAAATTGGCAACAGATCCTTAAGATCTCTGATGCAAAGTCATGGGAAGTTACTCTTTGTCTATTTTCCGTATAAATAGTAAAAACTGCCACACTCAGAATTCTCAAAAAGTTCTAACCCTTGATAATTTCATGATCTCTTCTACCATCCAGTACTAAGGACTGTCATCCTTTATGTAAACGCCAATAATCATCGAAAAGTTTGTTTTTCTACCTCTTTTTAAATAGGCGACTCCTAGATGTTAAAAGTCGTTTTAATGATTTATTTCATATTATTTTTGGAGCAGGTATTTCGATTGCTTCCTTCTAAAGCGTCCCCTCTTTCCTTTAGTACTGTAAAAATCATTGAAAAAGTAAATTTGAAAATTTTCCAAATTTATGTTATTTTTATACAAGGACTGTGTTAGATTAATTCTCAGTGTATTTACTTTTGTATACTTTGTCTAAGTCCTTCAAACACTCTGTATTCCATGGAAGATGTTTTCTTGTACTGTAATTTTCTCCGTTAAAGGTTATCATGGTTTCCGATGAACGCTCAGATCCCCTGGGGTTTCTCTTAAATTTCTAAGCTACTGGTCGTAAGCCCACTTGAAAATAGGACCACTTCCTTCCTCGTTAATAATTTTAAATACTAGTTGCACTCAGGAGACGTTTTTTTGATAAGAGTATTATTGAAATACGTTTCGTTCGTTGTTTTGCGATTACATATGGTTCTCTCGTTTGAAAGGAAGTTTGTGATCAAGTTCAATAAATTTGAGAATTATAATAACTTACCCATTACGTGATTTTTAGCCCCTTCAAGAATATTATATGAACTAGAAATCAATAAATATAATCTCAAGAAGGAATGTTTAATAAGCTGTACTCCCTTACCAGTTCCTGTAGTAGCCACTATTTATAAAAATAATCTTGTCATATAAAAATTTAATTTGCAATTTAATTACACAAAAATCTATGAATAATAGTATCTGTTAGACAATACAATACAATATGCATTTTAAGTCTACCTTCAAATGGTATAGCTAACACATTTATATTTGACCTCCATATTTATTATGAATTAAACCTATATTCGACGAAGTATGCTCTAGTCGGTCTTAAAAAAGAATCGCGTCGGCTACCAGACGAATTTTATTTGCCCAAAATAAGAGAGTCGGTTTTCCCTTCGTGCCTGTATTTGCATTTTTTCTCATATAATCTACGGTTCGTAAACCTTCAATGGTCTCCAGGA
This sequence comes from Sympetrum striolatum, assembly GCA_947579665.1. NCBI lineage: Eukaryota > Metazoa > Arthropoda > Insecta > Odonata > Libellulidae > Sympetrum > Sympetrum striolatum. The sequence continues at coordinate 95,978,885 of OX388341.1, read as the reverse complement.
AATCCTTTTATTAAACATTCGTCCTTAGTTTCATAGCCCCAGATTCCGAATCATTCCTTCTCAAATATATATTTTCCTCTCCAAGTTTTCTCTCACATATGGGCTCTCTTTTTAAGCTAATCACGGACTTCATCCCCGGTATTTATTCATCATAATTCCCGCGCATTTTTTTGCGTTTGATCCTCTTTATATTCCACTCTTCCTTCGTTTATCCCAAATTTTTCGGTATCTCCGCGTCCATTCCCCTTTTATTCCCGTATTTACCAGGGACTCTTTTTATTTGATTTCGCGACGAATTATTCCGCTCTTTTTTCTCCCTCTCTCTCCTCCGCCGACCCTCTTTTTCTCTCCATTTTCTCCAATCTTACTCTAATCTCCTCTCATCTCTTTTCCCCGTCCCTCCTTGTTCCGCCAACTGCTTGCTTCGGCTTATTTTCGGCCTCCGCAGAGCATCCTCCTGCCCCCACTAACAGTCCTCCTGCCGACCGGCCCTCCCCAGTAATCCTTGCTAATGGACTCCGGCAAACGAACACACACACGTACCCCTCCTTCCCACGCCCCCTCCCCCTTCCCCTGCACGCGCACATACGAAGAGATCTGACCGTGAGTTGGCAGCGATCCCGAAACGCGGCCAGCGCCGGTTTAAGCCCTCTCCTCAGGTACGGCGGAGAAAAAACGCAGCGGAGGATATCTTTGTTTATTTTGGAGGATTGTGTTGGGGAAGAGGGATTCGTGGGGTGAGTTCGGATTAAGACCGTGCCACGGGGAGGATCCGCCCAGCAGAAGGCGTGTATTCTCGATTTGGGAGGGTTCGATCCGCGGATTTTGATTTTTTGTATGGCTGAGAGATACAAGAGGAAATAAAAGGCCTCGTTCGTCTTTTGTTAACGGATCTCTCTAAACTGCAAGATTGGTCGTTTGGTCCTTTTTTACTTTCTCCATATACGAAGTATAGAGAAAGTATTGTTTTCATGAAAAATTTCGACTTCGAGATTTCGACGGAAATACATGTTTTGGGGTCCCTAGAACATGTTTTGACCATTTTCGGAATGATGTCTGTGTGTATGTGTGTGTGTGTGTGTGTGTGTGTGTGTGTGTGTGTGTGTGTGTGTGATAGTGGGCGCTCTAACGTAAAAACTATTAGTCGTATCAATACCAAACTTCATATATAGTAGTGGTGTGTGTGCTGTCAGAGTTGATTAGTTTTTGGAGTAAATCGGTCAACCGGAAGTCGAGCTTTATTCATTAAAGCTCATTTCCGGATTTCAAAATATCTCCATAAATATGATATATACGTACATTGTATTTCTTATAAAAGTTTTAGATAATGTAATTTACTATAACTTTTGTATTTAATATATTTTTGTATCACCGCTTGATTAGGAGTTATTCGTGAAATACCGATAAACCGGAAGTATCTGATTATGTACTTTGTGGGCGCTCTAACATAAAAATTGTTTGTCGGATCAACACAAAATCTTATATATAGTATTTTGGTTTGTGAGTTTAGAGTTGATTAGATTTTGGAGTAAATCGGTTAACCGGAAGTCGAGCTTTATTCTTCAAAGCTCATTTCCGGTTTTCAAAATATCTCCATAAATATGATATTTAGGTGTATAGTATTAGAAATAAAAGTTTTAGAAAATATAATTTACTATGACTTTTGTATGAAACATATTTTTGTATCACGGATTGTGTAGGAGTTATTTTTGAAATACTGATAAACCGGAAGTTGCTGATTATGTACGTTGTGGGCGCTCTGGGCGCTGGGGCGAAAGGCCACTTCATCGTTTTTCATCGAACATGTCCTGAAAAACATTATTTATAATGTTTGTGACGTAAAAGATAATAATATATATAAATTAATCACTCATCTTCAAAGTTTAGATGGAATATAGAGTTCGAAATTACTGTCGTAGATAAATATTTACATCTTATATATGGAGAAAGTCATGTGCTGGCCACATCAGATTTTTATTTTATGTGTACGTAGAGTTGGATAACTAAAGGACCACGAGAGATAGACGACCTTGAGATGTTACGAGATGCAACTATTCTTCGACTTACATATTTACTCACTATCTTATTGCAATTTTCATTACCTGTCTCGTATTATGACAGCATCATTACCATTACCTCCTCGCTATATATCATGATAATAACCTAGAACCGTATATAAACATATAAGAAATAAGTAAAACTATTACTTTATTCTAAAAACTTTAAGTAATCGTTTAATTTTTATCATACGTGTTTAAGATGGAGTTTCACAAAGTGAAGGCCAAGGCAATTGAATTGGCAATATTTATGAAGGTCTGTTTGGCGGAAGCAAAAGTTTAAATTCTGCTTATTTTCCTGTTAAATTGATCGTTTTTCTTGTATACAAGACAATAAAACCTAAAACCTAGCTATACAGTTCCAATTAAATTCTTATGGTACTATGCGAATTTAATTTTAATCGAGATGCTTGTAGATCTTGGTTTAAATTCCACTCATTGCTTCTGAGAATCTTATGATATTATGCTTATCTTCAATGCATGGGATAAATTGTCTCATTCTCTCTAGCTTAAGGGCATTTCCACAATATCCATCCCAAAACTGCTCTCCGCGGGGAAATTGTGGTTGATAGTAATACTCTGGTAAATGCAAAGCGCTCATAGCCTTTCACGAAGATGAAAATTTCTCTCCTGGAGACCAGTTGATAAACAAAAATCCGCTATACGGTTACTCTTTGCGTCTGCTATTCTCATCCAATATATGGAAACAAAATAACTTTCGATCGCAACTGCTTCTCATCAAACAACGATAACGATACGTGTTCACCTTTTATTATTTATCCAAGCCCTTCTGCACGAGAAGAGAGAGCAGTAGTGCGTGAAGTAACGGTGCATATTTAAAGGGGCGAATGTGAAAGAGGCGACCGAAATCGGCTATTGCGGCAATTAGATAAGCGGCCGAATTCCCATAATGCTAACCAAACGCGGCTTAATACACGCGGGCATCCATTAGGGCGTCGAATCGAGCCATTTTATTCGAATGACGATAACATGCTAGTCGGACGACGTCGCGAAATCTGTTTTTGCGGTTTCGATAACGATCCGATTCCCTAACGGTCTCGTAATTTCGTTACCAAAAATATTTTACGGAAGCATCTCGTTGTCATTGCCGATATTATTAGCTCTGGAAACGGGAAATTGATGACTTTCTGTTGGTTTTAAAGGAGACAAAGCTTCAGGAGTTTTAAACAGATGAATTTAATCCTATCATACTTATCATTATAGCGAATCATTGTCATTCAACTTTTCACCCTTATAAAAAAGGCTTTATTCTATCCAGTTTTAACTGTCAAATAGATGAACATAGAGGATTGCTAATTTCTTACTACAAAACCTCAGATGTGTTATCTTTGATATTTTATGTTGTTATATGAATATAATAAAATATTTTATGCGTTTCAAAAAATATCGGGTACTGGCATAATTTAAATCTTTCTTTGTTTCTTAAGATTAATTTGCCGTAAATTATTTTGAAATGTAAAACAGTAATTCATTCGTTTTCCTAGGTTATAGCAGCTGAAGTTTTATTGGTAGCAATGTAAGTATACTATGAATTATTATTTAATTGGGGTGTGTATTTAATTATTTTACAAATAAAATATCTTCTGACATCATTGAAAAGTAAAGAGTAGTTAAACTAATAAAAGAGCCATTCAGTTTAAAGTTAAGTATTTTCATCTGTGATGAAAATACTTAACTTTAAACCGAAATTTTCAAGATAGGGAAATTGAAGCCTGTCAATTTTATTCTTTCATAGAAGAATCCCGTCGTTGAAGTTGAACAAATTTGATAGTTTAACCTAAAAATTTCTTTATATTTTCGATCTATCTTGGATTATATCTTGCATTTTCTTTAATTTTCATACAAAAAATATCTGTCACTCCAAATGCATTGCATTTGCATTCACTGCAAATTCCACTGTTAAAAGTTATTATGTATTAAGTAAAAGTGATTATGGCGTCGCAACACAACTCAGATTATCGATCAAAATCTAGTTGTAAATTGTACATGACAAGTTGTTTTATTATTTAATAAGAAGAATTTCCCTGAGCAAGATGCTTTACGGGTCATATGAAACTGCCTTATTTTTGTCGTTGAATTTCAAAGCGAAATCCGCTAGTTATGAAATCAACTTAGTATCATGAAGTCAAGGGGTTGGTGTTTGGTTGAATAATTATTCGATGGGAAAGATGCAATTTCAAAGACCATAAGCCATCACGATATTTTCAGATTTGATGGATACATTTGGAAAAATAAAATTATGTTATCTCACAGCGTAATGAGATAGAAAAGTGCATAGTTGATACTCAAAAGGAATCGTAGATTCTCTGGAATCTGATTTCCTATCATAAACATCAGAGATGTTCGACTAATTACGAAATAGGTATATAACCATGGTACCAAGAGTTTGTATTTTTCTCTTTGAGCCGAAGAAATTAATTTCCTTTCCTTAAAGGTGGCCGTCGTTGATATTTTCTCAAAATTCACCGTGATTTACTTAGAAGTGCGTGTCTTTGATCCTTAGTAAAAGTAATTATCTTGAGTGGAGGGTACTTAGGTGCGATACTTTCAGTGGCTTTCTATATTCTTCTTTCAAAATTTGAGTCATTTAGTAGAGCCAATGAAAATTATATAAATTTCACTAATGTTTCATTTTGACATTTATTATACATATATCATGTTAAAAATTAAGAATATATAATTTGAAAATACCTTAAAGGCACATAGAGATATCCTCATGAGTAGAATATAATGGAAAATTGCATCTAGGCAATCGTTTTCAACTTGACTTTTCAACTGTTTACTGTTTAATAGCAAATTCAGGCACAAATTTGAGGAGAAAAAATACCTATTTTTTCTTAAATTCATTGGAAACTCAATATTTTTGGGGCCATTTATATTTTGCGTTTATGGAAACTTTCTCAAATGATTATATTTTATCCGCTGATTATATAATATAAGATCAACTTTTTTTAACGACGGAAATCAATGGTTTATCATCGAATTTCTCCAATAAATCTCTTTCGTAAATTTACATTCTTTAACACCATATGTGTTGATTGTCTTTAGAACATTATATTAATGGGTGGGTCTATGTCTTTATTCAACAGGGCATGCTGTGCGTATTCAAGAATAAAACAATATCATTTGGCTATTAGATTCACTTTTACAGCGATTACTTAGATGTTAGCCTATTTTACCATGAAATGAACAAGAAAACTACATAACATAACTGGGACTCAAACCCGCATCTTCTGCTTGCTGCATAACTTGGGAAGGAAAAGACGGGTTCGAGATTTCTCGTTGAAATTGTTTTTAAATCTACGAGTATCGAGGGTTGATGAAATCCTTTTTTTAAGCATATAATATGTTCCCACATAATCGTCTCAAAAGTCTCTGAATTCACTTCTAACTGAAGTATCAGACTATGAATTATTTCTGTGATTAACCATTAAGTTACCATACTCTAGTATTATTGAGGAAATAATGTTAATATATATTGTGTAACAAATTTAACTTATAGGTATTGGAAGATCATGTCTAAGCTTGACTAGAAAGACTTCCATAGATATTCCAGAGGAATTGTCTCTACTTCACTAGCTATCTGCCATCAGTTTTAAAGCCGAAGAGATATTTCTCTTGAAATTTACTGAAAGAAAGGCACATTCCTTAATAAACCCGAATTCTTGTCTTCATTACGAGAAATTGGCTCCGAAAACCTTCAGCATCGACCTGGAATTGCCAAGGGAAACTCCGAGAATCGTCTAATAGCGAACAAATTTATCCTCTTCGGATTCTGCCAAAGGCTTTGCTGTGTATGTTCGGGACTCCGTCGAGCCTTTTTCCATCGAGTGAACTGGCGACCCATGTCCCCCTCTCGGAGGTGATCTTGATGAAGAACTCGAGACGGCTGCCGCTGACAATCTCTTCGAGCGTCAGATGCGTTCAATCTGTGCCGGCTTAAAGAAGATGACGCATGGCCGTAGATTTAAATCGCTTTATAAAGCGACGACCCTTCCGCGAAACCAGCTCGGTCATTATTGTTTCGAATAGGAGTTGGCAAAATGACGCGCACTGAGAGAAAGACGAGGGCATTGCCTTGTCGTTACGTTTTTGGGGTAATTTGAGAGGCAACTACTCAGTCTTTTTGATGGAATGTGTCGAGGCTAGTAAACGAATGCAAGTACAAGGGAAGGTTTCATTTAATGATTATTATGACCTAATGAATCTAATACTCGATTAAATGAAATTCAATAGTGTGAAAATCTTTAATATTTGCTACCCTAGACTTTCATTCCTCTTCAAAAGGAAGCTGCTACGAGATTGTTGATGTTTTCCTTAGTAATTTATACCGCAAATTACGCGAATTCTTCTGTACCCACATCATTTCGATAATTAAAATGGAAAGTACATCGATTATTAAGTGATTTTATTAGCTGACTCGTTTGTAAAAGATAAATGGTATAGTTTGGTTTCGAAATACTTTAACTCTTTATTGTAGAGAGGCATTGAAGCACATGAGAAATACTAAGAAAACGTATAACATATAAGAGTAGGTAGACCAAGTTCAGCGATGAGTTTATAGAGAGAGGATTCCCTATTTTACTTGGATACTATTGTGTTACATCCTTAATCATCATCTCTTTTTAGTAAATAATGAGGAATCCAAGAATTTAATTTTGATACCTATATTAAAGTCTATTACTTTACAATCAACAATATTTCTTTCAAAAGTATTAACGTCTAATAGTTGAAAACATTACTTAGGTAATTTTTTTTTGTCCTGAAGACGCTATTTGATATATGAGCAATACCAATTGATTGGAGATTATAAAGAACATTATATTAGAGGGTCAAAGGGGCCGTACACAAATTATATAACGCAATTAGGGGGAGGGGGATCCGGCCAGTCGTTACGATCCTGGTACGTGGGGGGAGGGATTTCAAGGTTTGTGTTACTTAACGGTTTTATAACTGCAAAAAATAGCAACATTTCTGCATGTTTAAATTTTGAATTTAAAACTCGCGCGCAATTTACCAAGTAGTCAGAGTGCGAGTGTAGTGTGGTAGGCTGCACGGGTATTCCCCTGTCTGTGTATTGTGCGATGTTAATTATCAACAGGTCATAGCATTGAATCTAGGTGAAATGTTTGAAAGGCCTTAGATATTGAATTTTTTATTAAAAATTAAATTATTATTAGGAACTAAAAATAATTCTTTCCTGAATATAAGTCCAAAACTTTTAACAAAGGACTCGTTATGTAACGGAGAGCAGGGAGGGGGAGGGGTCCGGCATGGCGTTACGGTCCTGTTACACAGAGGAAGGGGAGGGTCGAAAATTGGAGAATTTTGAGTAACGTAATTTGCTTAAGACTCCTAATCTGATTTATTCTTAGTCAAGATTTTTGATTGTAGATGAAAATATTAGCAATTTATTCTTTCGGTTATCTTTTCCATCTTTACGTACTACCATTCCATTTTCATACCGATAGAAAAGCGTTGCATTGCATCTCGCTGCGTGGCGTCCAGCGTTCTATAACTGTGAGAAGCGGAAGTTGGCTCGGTCACCCCTTTTGCCTCAACCGATGACGAGGGAAATAAAATGGAAGAGCATACATCTTCGAAAAAAACGGCATCCTTCGGAAAAGGGCTTATTAAGGTCGTATCGAGCCCCGAGGGAACCGGAAAAAAAACTCAACTTCATGCTCGCTCATGACGACGTAGGTTTTACCGCCGAGCTTTGTCAAGTTAGTAGCAATTCCTCCGAACTGTTTCACCTCTGCAACGAGTAATGGATGGCGAAAGGCTTCATCTCCGGAAGAGAAATGCGTGCGGCTTTTTCGTGCCTTTATTAGAAAAGGTTTGTGTGGTCTATTCCCTCTAATGCGTCCTGGCTATTGGTGGTAAGACACGGGGAGGGCGTGATTTAGAAGAAAGGGAGGAAGGTAAATGAGTGGGGCACGTCGAGGTTTGCGACGGAAGAGGGAGAAGGAGGATCAGAGTCTTCTTGGCGAGGGGGAGGGAATTTTGTCAAAGAGATTACGGGAACAGAGAGTGATGGAGGGGAGAAGAAACGCGTTGAAAGAGTGATAAGATGGTGTGTACGCCGTCGTGGGTGGGAGATAACGTAAGAGAGATGGAGGAAATTTGAGGAAGGAGATGAATTTTAGGGAGGGATCCGTAAGGGATGGGAAAGAAGAATGCGAAATGAGAGCTGAAAGATGAGTGTTATGAATGAAACGAATAAAGTTTTTGAGGTAGATAGCGATTTTACGGCACTGAGAAGGAAAAGGTGTCACGGTTAGTGTATCTTTTACAAAAAGTGGAAAATAGCGACATGACTGGGATTCGAACCAAGTTCTGCCACTTTCTTGGCAGGTACTCTAACCACTGGACTACCAGTTTAATTTCAGTTTTACGGGTGCAGTATGAGCGAGGTAATGTCCTCAACTTAGTGGTACTGACCAGCACCAGAGGTCCTCGTCGAGGCATTCTACCCATATAGCGATAGTTTTAAGGAAATCTCCTAAAGAAGGAATCTGTAAAAAGATGGTGGATTGAAGTTAATTAAGCACGAGTAAACATGTATTTGAACCCAAGATTAAATAAGAAGCGAAAAATAGCGACATGACTGGGACTCGTTTCTTTCTTTCAGCTTTCTCGTGCAAAGTTAAAACTCAATTTCTGTCATCTTAGAGAAAATATTTGATGCAGCTGGAAAAATCGGAGAATATCACGAGCATTGTGGATGTTTGCGTAAGAAGCTTCATAAAGAAGGGAATTCTATTACGGAATAAATATGATTGGTTTTTTTTTCCCCACCAAAGTTGTCCACTTATGTGATGCGAAGACGTAAGGGAACACGCAAACATTGGAATGGAAAGGGAAAGACAAGGTAGCGGAGAGTGTTCTTGTTATCTCTTTTGAGGCTTTCAGCTGCTAGAAATATGAAAAATATCAATAAGTAGATCTCTATAATGAGTCTGTTGAAGCTGCGTATATTATCTCTTCAGGCTAATTCAGAGCTTCTACGTATTTAGCAAGAAAATAGAGACGAAAGTCAGCGTGTCCGAAAAGGATGGATGGTGATAAGGGAAGAGAATAAAAGAGGAGGTGTATTGAGCGGAGAAGGTGAGGGTGCGGGGCTTGTAGAGGATGCAACACCACCGTTGCCTGTCCTATCCAGAATGATTAACGAGGGTCCTCTTTAATAAGTGTCACAATCTCCTTTGCGACACTGTTATTTTTTTTCTCCTCGCTCCTTTTCACTTCTTTTGCTCCCCGTCTCCTATAGCGACGTCCTCCTGAATTTTGAAGTTACCACCACCGCTGCGCTCTCTTCAAAGCCCTTTAGCCATCTCTACACGTGAAATATTTTTTCCCATCCCTTTTAATTGCCATCGTCGAGTTCCTAAAGTGACTCAGTTAAACTTCTTTTGCAGCATTTTTTTAATTCGAAATAAAGCTCCGAGTTTTCAGTTAAAGCGGTTAAAAAATATAGCCAATTTAAAGACTGCTTTGAGAGTCGCGATGGAGGTTTTTTTGATGGCATTTAATTTGTTAATGTGTTTGTGCCTGATTGGCAAATGAGTCTCTGCGATCGTTAGTTATTTTAGTTGTATTTAAATAAAATTATGAAGATATCTTTCGATATTTACATACGACCTCGAAAAAACAATCCGAGAGCATAAATCAAAATTCCCAAATATAATTAAGCTCTCAGTCGATCTTGCATTCTTAGTAATGTTTGAAATGGAGAGTTGTATGATTTCTTTTAACTTTTGCTCCAGAAAACGATGACAGCTTAAAAAACCAAATGTTTGTGATTGAAGTAATTCATGTACATTTTGCTGACTGAAACCACATTTCTTTTACATAAAAGGTTTCCTTTTCGTCTAGCTTATTAGGTATTTCAGAGTATTATGGGGATAAAAACTTATTTTTATTTTATTCCTTACTCGAAATTGTACATTGGGAGCGTGTGACTATTTTTTCATAATTACTATCTGTACCTTGCAAAGAAGCTTAATTTCATTGGATTTCTAGAATTACAATGAATGGTTTCAATATAGTTAAAGTTGTAAGAATACATTTACAGATTATCTTCAGTTAGAAAATATACTATTTTATAGTCCATTAATGAGTCAAGTTTTCCCTTTTAGTTTTGTCTTCGAGACTTCAGTATTTATACAGCCAAAATTATGGTAGAAGAGATGTTATTTCTCAAATTCGATGCTATCTTCGTCCATTGCCACACGCCGGAATGTGCTTTACATTTACAGATATAGATCACAAAAATTCGGATTCTCCAGGGAATTCCAAGTGGAATAACAAGAAAAACAGCTTAGGAACGATATTTGAATATTTTGCTCAATAATTAGCCATCATATTGCATATAAGTTCATAAAGAACCTATTAAGACATTTAAAATTTAGTGTTTCAACTGCCAACAGAAGGTTTCGATATCATACCTACCCTAAGATAAACAATTTGTCCATTGCTTAGCACCAACGTCGTCAAAAATACGTTCTGGATTTTAGAATGCATTGGGAATAACATACGATGGATCATTAACATTTCGTCCAGATTGTTCCTCATAAAGGACTTAAGACTCCATACCCAATATTACACTAGCTAGAATTAATATAAAATGTATTTCCAATGGCAGTCTTGGTTTATGCGACGAAGGTGTTAGTGCTATTGAAAAATTATTATAGTTATACTTTTATGACCTAGCAAAGCAGCAAATTTTGCGTCTTCCGCTTTTACGCCATCTTTTGTATCTAAAAGACTCACTCTTTGCCTGGGTATTTCCAGAACAGGAGCAATAGTTGCTCTGGTACCGTATTGATTCAAATTGAAGCATAAACGAGAGATAGGGAGAAAAATTAATAATATTCCGAGATTGATTTTCATATATTTATTAGAAATTGAGTTATTTTCATCACTTTGACGATACATATGTGATTTGAGTAGTGTTTTTTCCATCCCAACTTTGGGCTATGAACCTCCAAGATCATTTCCATCCCATTCTTTCCTCATATATCTCCCTTTTCGCCTCACTGTACATTCTGTATATTTTACTTCTTTCGCCTGAATTGAGGATCCAGATGGTCGATCTTTTCCGGATTCCTAAGGACTTTTTTTCTTATCTCTCAAGCTGCGGCTCGATCCGCGATGTTCTCTTTTTTGGGTTTCAATATTTTATTATTCCTTTATGCGGAGATTTTTCTCTTTTAGTTCTCACAGCGGCCGAGGGTATTTTTACTCTTTGGGGCTTTCGAAATTTGCGCATTGCTGCGCTATCAGAGATTCCTTTCTAAATCTTACTCCGCGAGGTAATGCGTTCGATCTTATTCTCCTCGGAGGACGAATCAATGACGTTAAAATTCCAGGAGTCTTATATTCCAAGAGAAGAGCAAAAAATGTGAAAAGTACTCATCCGCAAGTACCTATTCAAGGAGGCGCGTTGAAAGGAATATTTTCCTTCCGAAAGATTTAGGACCCTCCTTTCGTAATGTAAAAATATTTTTTCAAACATTTACGAAATTTTCTTCAGATGTTCTTTTCTCATCGTTAGATTTCCTATAAGGTATAGAATAATGGTTTAACACCAAATTGTTGTTCATTTTGACTAGAATAAATATGTATCTTGAGGAATATCATTCATATCAGAGGTAGTGAACCTATACATTAATTTCAGTTAATTCCACTTACTGTTATTTTCCAAGTTTATTTTACTGTCTATATTTATTCTATCATGGATGTTATAAATATTTCATAAGAATGAAGACCATATAGTTCAATTATTAACGAGCTGACAGATTTTAACCTAGGCTGTTGATAAGGAGTTTCTTAAGTTCCAAATTTCGACACCACTCCTCAAATTTCCTACTGTTTATCTTTGACGTATTATTTTAATATATATGTATGTATCTAGAAAATTTAAATGAAAAATAGATTCTTCTCGCTTTGTTCTAGTTGTTTGCAAATTATATCCAATTTAACCTAGGCTCCCACTCAATGAAAAATCGATTGATGACTCATTAACAAATCTGGGTGTGCAGTGCTTTTAAGCGTAGAAAGTGCAATAAATTTCCAGTGAATGAATTAGGGAATGAGAGTAAATTTCCACACTTTAATTCTGATATTGAAGCAAGGCGTTCAGAAGGGTTCATAAGAACATATACTAACCTCATGAGCTACCTTGAGATGTAAAGGATAAGTATGCACCAGGAAGCGTTGGTGAATCTCATTAAATTTTAAATTGAATCGTGTTGTAGAACGCTCCTTCATTGTCAAAAAATCGCCGGAGAACGGGAATTTATTTATAGATATTCTATACGTGTCTTTCTTGGTACAATTAAGTGGGATTACCGCTTTGAAGATTGGCAAAAAAAGCCAATTTTATCCTAAGTCCTCCTTCTCTTTTGGAACTCATTAGTTTTTTCCTTCCCGTTAAAGGGCTTTAGTTCCTCTCTGCAGATATATTTTTTCTTTGGTGGGTGCATGGGTTTCCCACTGTATAAATTCAGTACCGAGAGAAAAAAGTCGAACCTTATTCTCTTCCGTTGACAACTCGAGAAGCCTCAAAGGATTCGGAGGTAAGGAGGGTGGGTTGGGAGGGAAGTAGGAAGCTGGGCGTTGAGGATCTTCTTGGATGTCTCTGAGACTCATGCAAGAGTCACGGCTGTCGCATGACGGCATCCAGTCTCTAAGGACGCCTCAAATGGCTCCCTCTCGCTTTCCGACTTCTCTCCCTCTCCATCTTCCACCTCCGAAGCTTTCAGTCCATTCTCCCGCTCGCGCATCAATCCCAGCATTCTCCGAACGGATTCGCCTCACACGTCCGCCCGGGACGTCTTCATTACCATACCCGCAGGGAACTTCTCTTTGCCGCCTTCCCATTGTACCATTCATGCGATTCTGATTGTTGTAGGTGACTGAACGTATATATTTTTCCTTCTCTCCATTCGGATGAGCAGTCGAGGCGTTTGATCACTGGGGGGAATCGGATTATAGAATCATGGGCTGTTTCAGAATCGAGAATTCAATATATTCTCGATTTCCTCATCTCGTTTATTATTAATGAAATGTTTACGACCCGTCTTCTGATGAAGCAAATTACGTGGGAACCTGCATTTGAGATGGCGGATATCTTAAAGGTTCGGCTCCTAATAATTGAGGAAGTAATAGAAAATTATGGTGATTTTAACTGAATATCTTGATTGAAGGCCTATGAAAATTATTAGGATTAACTTGAAATTGTAGTTCTCCTTAATCTCATAAATTATTTTAAGTTATCCATTCAAGTTGAGATTCAGAGTACTTGATGTTCTGAATTACTAATTTAATCATATTTTGTATTTAATTTACACTTTTATATGGTGCTTATGTTAATGGGTATATTTTTCTCAGAATTAGGATGTACTGCTTTAATTTTATGGATAGGGTATGAATGATGTTACTCTTAGAGCAGGATAATATTGTATACGTACATATTCCTCATATACCTGTGTATATACACATTATATATACAAAGTTATACTCCTGTGTTATAATTGAGTTGAAGGTTTAATATCGTAAATTATACCAAAAATAATGTAAATTGCGTTTATTACAAACTCTATTTTCTAGCGTTCGGTACTCTCTATGAAATCATTCATTTAGCTTCTCATTTCGCGCTGTAGTGGAATTCCGGGGTGGTACTCAAAAGAAATGTAAAATATAGCTTAATATAATTTTTAAGTTTATGAATAGAATTTAGTTAAATCCTCCTTATCAATAAGTGCATCAAATAAAACCAAACACAGCTTATGAATTATTGTATTAAAAAGTGCTTATTAACCAAAAATATGTTGCAAAGATTGAATTACCTTGTTTATGTGTGAAATTTTGAAATTTGCCTTAAGTGTTTTATTTTGAATTGTATATATTTTAGTCAAATATTAATGAATCACTTATTTTACATTAGGTGGTTGTCACGAGCCCATGGGAATGGAGAATGGTAAAATCCCAGATGCTGATATCACTGCCAGCTCCGCTTATGACTCTGCCAGCGTGGGTCCTCAACATGGCAGGTAATTTGCATCCATTTCTCTCTTTTAAGTATTCATTGATGTCTTCCGGCATCAGTTTGTCTGTAAAAAAGTATTCGCATATTATCCTCAACCTCTAGATTTAATATGCTATAATATGACGACGATTAGAGTTGAAATTCAGAATTCTACAGTTCTATGAGTTATCTATGTACACTAAATATTCAAATTAAGTATCAGAAACGTTTCGTGGCATTTGATTTAAACTGTTTATAAATATTGCGGTTAAACTTTCATATTATCCTTTAATCCAAGAAATCTTTAGCTCTCAAAAGAATCTTCTAATATTTATCTCGTATCATTAAATACGCTGTAGAAATTGTGCTGAAATACACTTATAGGTCAATATAATGGGTGAATCGACAGCCTTAGGGATATTATTTGTATCAATAATGCAAATAGAAAATATAACAGAGAGAAAATAAAAGATTCAAGCACATCCGTGTTAATCTATCCCCATAAATCGTCAAAGAATGCACTGCTTTTCAGCATTTGATTGCAATCGGACAGTGTTTTTCCTCCTCGGGTTGGATGAGATAGAATAATATTATCGGATCTTGCGGACTGATTCAATTCTTGCTCCGTATTTCTTCTCACTATCATTACTAGTACTACATTTCATTCTCCTCTCTTTCCTTGTCTTTTCGGCTGAATCGCGTTCGCTTCCAAGAGTCGATGATCATCATTTTCCCATAAAGTGCTTCGCACTCCCTAGATCTGCCTTACCATTCGTTCGTGACTCACAACGATCGTCATTTTATTTCCCATCGCAATTCTTATTCTACATTCTTTTTTTACAAGATAAAGGGTATATGAATCCTAATGTTTGGTCTCTCCCGACTATTTTCTTTTTCTTGCTCTATGTCACAACTAAGATAGGAATCGTATTTTTAAGAGCTGTTTTCAGGATCGTATACGGCGAAGTAATAACACCGGCCATTACTTTCGCATTTATCTCTTTATTGCTGTTTACATAGACATTAAAATAATTTATGTGTGAGACTCCTTTTTATTTTGATGGTCTCGAATAAAGAGAGAATATCCACTTGGCTAAAGGCAAAATGACATCAATGCATGGGAGTTGTTTACACACAAAAGCCTTATGTAACGAATAGAATACAAGCAACTGAGACATCCCTTTTGTTATTTGGAGTTGATTTTTGTTAACACTGTATTGTTTTCCTCACATTAGGATAAAAGTGTCCTCATCGGACATTAAACGAAACATCGAATAAGTATATCCTTGAAAATCCAAAGCGATTGTTTTAATTCACAGGGTAAATATTAACTTAAAACACTTATTTTATATTTTACCTTAACATTTGACGGACCACAATTTACAGCTTCTCTGTATATCGAAATTTATTTACCGTGAGGTAAGATGAAATTAAGTCCCAGCTTCAATCTGTCATTTCGTATTTTTTGTAAGTTATTACTTTTTTGAACGTTTAATACACATCCAGTAGCTTTCATGAATATATAAGATAGCATTTCATTCATTAAGGGTTCTCATATAAATTCTATCCACCATTTAATTTCAACTGAGAGTCATGCTGAACTGTAGCATGTAGTGAAACGTATGCTGAAGCAGGAACTGTCACATTTTGAGAGATGAATATCAACCGTAGGATATGAAGTAAACTTAAATGAAAGAAGTACCTTTCCTTACTTCATGGAACATTTTGCACCTAACTCTGTTCAAGTTAAATATATTCTTAAACAAGGAGATAAAAATATATTTTAATAAGAGTTGTACATTTTATTGTGTAAACTTAGAGAAACTCAACTATTTAACACTAATATGATACATAAAATTATAAAGATAACCTTTGCTGATTCCAAATATAGAAATCAAGGTCAATAATAATTTAAGAGCATAGTTTAACTTTCCGTTTTCCGAAAATCAGTATTTTTCTACCAATTTATTCTCCATTGGTTGATTAAACATCTTTTCTCCTTAGCGCTGGAAATCCTAAACATTATGTGATCGCATCCAATGACGTGGATGTTTTTATCACTTCTGATATCGTTCTAAGACCTAGTCATAATGCAAATAAATCGTAGACCTAATTCAAAGTACTATTAGAGAATAAATCTTCTTCTCCATCTCTGGATCTTTAAAGAATTGCGATTTCTCGCGTTTTTCCTCAATGGCCATTAAATATTTTTCCCTTTTTTACTCCGAAATTTAGTTTCTCGAACCAGTCCTAAACGAGTCGTTAAAGCATGAACGTGAGCTTTAAATGAGGTTTTATGGTACTAGTGGTTAAGGTTAAATGCTTTATGGTCTCTCGAGATCCGCAATGAACAATGTAGGGCTCTTCTGGGATGGCGGAGTATGGAGGAGGGGAAACCGAAAGGTTCTCCGGAATTTTGTTTATCTCTCTCTCCTGGCCCTTACATAACCAAGCCTGGGTTGCCTTCCATCCCACAGGCCTTTATTCACGCCCGTGGCAGGTAATCCTCCCATTTTCCTCTTCATGCGCGTGTCTTTCTTCTTCCTAATTTCCTCCCGCCGTGGGGATGCGCGTTGGACTCTTAATCCGCCTTTATTCGGTTGTTAATGTTCGCTCGCGTATGTTTCGTTCGCACACAGTGGCGCCACCGCTCTGACGCTTTCTATTCCTCCTCAGCTTCTTCGTCTCGAAGAATTCTCGCAGTGAAGACGTTTTGTTTTGCGTTGTCTCTTTGATCTCTAGTATCAAAACCCTATTGCTGTTTATTGTAATTGGAAAGTCTACAAATAAACGTGCACCTTTGACAATCTGAGTCACACCATTGTTTTAGATAGCACCACTAATGGTGCTAATATTGGATCTTAAGGATCAAGTCTCCTTGTGCGAAGTTAAATTGTATTGTATCATATATGCTGGTAAGAAGAGTATGTTTTTATCCATTATTGTATTTTATTCCTCTATCAGGGTTAAGAATCAACTGGCACGTCACTAAGCTAAACTAACTGCTAGTAAGAAATGGTTGGTGGCTAATAAATGTTGGTTGAATTCGATCTTGTTGTTACCCCTACGCTTTCTGTATAATTGGTAATCATAAAATATCTATTCATCATGTTGAATACAAAAAATCTGTCCTTTACCTAATCTTATTATTAGTTAATTCACGTGATCTCATTTGTGAAACAATCCTCTTATTGTTTAGCGATTAATGAATGCTTATTTCAAATAGTTAGAGTATCACTTAATTTTTCCGTGCACCTTCTCTGGAAAGCGATGTTTTAATGTAGAACGATGAAAAATATAAATTATGTATCCTGATGAACGCATTATTATACAGG
This sequence comes from Sympetrum striolatum, assembly GCA_947579665.1. Lineage (NCBI taxonomy): Eukaryota > Metazoa > Arthropoda > Insecta > Odonata > Libellulidae > Sympetrum > Sympetrum striolatum. The sequence continues at coordinate 95,961,438 of OX388341.1, read as the reverse complement.
TGGTAGTCTTTGGTTGTGTTTGGTTACACTTAAATGTATTATTTGAGTTTTCTTCGCAATAGCGTACGATTATTCTTGCATAAGAGTTGAACCAAGCTTATTCGCATTAGAGTTTTAAAGTTTGAAAATTTATTTTTGGCTTGAAGAACCGTATGAGAGATTATGAAAATCAAATTAAACTTAAAACATTTGCCTTTGGACCGATAAACGGTATTATTATATTATTTACATGTTCTTAAAGCTACACTCTCATAACATGGTGCGAATTAATTAAATAATTAATTTTACGCAATAATTTGAAGAAACAATATTAATATATTAGATGAACACTTGATATAAATAGCTAATTTCTTTACATATAGTCAAGAGAACAATTTTGATTTTTTTTATAATGAAACTTAACGGTTTAGGTTGAAAGGTCATCATCAATTCAATACCTCGAGTGATATCTCCAGTCTAAGTACAAGGAAATGGAGTATTTTCCGTGGGTTCTCCTTTTCATACTTAGGTTTCTCATTCCCTTTTATTGCTTTGCAAGGAGGGGATCCGTTTCTTTCTCCTCGCTTCGAAATTACCCTATTTTTACAGGATGATTCGCATCGGAAAGCATTATTTCATTGAGCCAATTATTCCCTCTCTGTAACACCATGCGAATATACGAGATAAGAACTAAAGCACTGCTTGTATTAGCAAAAGAGTTTTGCAAAATTTATAGCATTCACGTTTGGCGAGAAACTTTTTAGCACACTAGCAGCTCATTACCTCGTTTTGTGTAAAAGTAGCGTAACTTCGGTGTGAAAAAAACAGGATTGGTGAACGTTGAAAATTTTCTTAGACTTTGGATTTGGTTCAAGGCCACTTTTTATTTTTCGTGGGAAATGCATGCTGTTGAATTTAGCTACAATGCTCATAGTCTCATTTGTGAAATGTTGTACTAATTCATCGGGGAAGACTAAGGGCTCCATTTTATACCAGGTGAACTGAAAAATAACAGAAAAATGTGTCAGAATTTTCCTTGAAAATAAATAACATTCAAGGTGTTCATTTATTATTACGAAAGTTTTGATATAAAGAATTCTTGGAACTTTAAATTACCAAGCGATTTACCCTTGCCATTCAAATTTTATTGGTCAAGTACATTCTTCCTAATATTCACTTCAGTTTTTCTTTCAAGGAAGAACTTCCGGAATAAGAAAATATCGGCTCATATTAAAAAGTTTATAGAATAATTAAAATGGATTATAGCAGGCTTTTTGGAGTGGTTATGTATGCCAATAGGAATGTAAAAATAAAATTACAAATTCTCTTTTCAACAGTTTGTTTTTTCATATGTTTGTGGAAAATAGTTTTTGTCATTTTATTCTAATCATCTTAAAATAATTAATAATCGAATACAATTAAAACTTTCCGAATATCAGGATATCTCGCTTAGTTTTCTAAAAGAAAATATTCCGTAGAATTCTATGAAAGGTACTCTACAAATTCTTGAGACAGGATCGTAGACAATTAAAGGTGCTGCAAACTCTTCATATCGGAAAGTGATTCGTTTGGAGGCGTCATAAATGATGTTTTATGGAATCGAAGGGAAGTACGTAGGTCAAGGGCGTCTGCCGCTTTATTATCACCGGCAACGCTTTTACAATATGGATCGGATTTGCATAATTTTGGGCTCGTTCGCTCCCTCCACTCTCGTGAATTATTCATACGGGAACGTGTGCGAGAGTCGATAATGAGTAGATTTGGGTCAAAAATTTTGTTTTTTTGTTGCTGCGTTCACATATTTTACGATCTTATGGCCGCGTATAACACTTTCATACCAGCGTTTGGGAAATAAGAAATTATTCATTCTCGGCACTAGATTTTGCTCGACGCGATAATGTAAGCATAAATTCCGTTTCTTAGAGCGAATTAATCGATGATTGAATGCATTTCCTCGAAGGTTATTTATGGATGCATACATCCGATCATAAGTGACGCAAGCGAATTCTGCTCCTGCAGTATAAGTTTTCCAAATGTTTTCTCTTGCTTATTCAGTGTTAAAAACACCTCAGCAAAATAATTAATTTATAAATCCAGCTCTACATAATTGCAGCTTAAATAGGTATACAACAATGTAAATCAATATCTCAGATACAGCAAGTTAGCCAATTTACAGTAAAATATAAACAACTGTTGCTATAAATAATGACAAAAATAAGTATATATAAACTAAAACTATATTTATTTACAAGTGCTTAGAGTATTATTTCTAAAGAAAAGTTTACATATAACAACGGTTCAACTCGAAAAGCATTTCTTCATTTTTATTTATGTTGTGTTGAAAATGCGCAATTTAAGAGTACAATAGATGTATTTTTTTTCGTGGTTATATAGTTTTTCCAGAATGTTATGCTACTCTTACTATTTAAAGATATCTTTCTTTTTAAGTCCTTTTAGTAATTTAGTATTTGACATTTGACTAATTACTACATAAATTGTTTTACTATTTCAGTACTATATCATTACTATAGTGTTTATAATAACCGTAATCCAATGATAAAACGGGACTTTACGCTAAACTTTCATTATGATGTTTTAAAATAAACTGAATAGTTCGTGGACGATCGGTTATTTAATTCTTATCGCTGATATTAATGGCACTATAGTTATATGTTAAAACTTACCTTCAAAACAATTCCCAAAATATTCTTTTGCTTGAAGTTTGCTTCATCTATACCTTTTTTATTGTATAATGTTATAAGAAAACTTTTAATGGTGATGCATAAGCAATTGCTTTTGCATGATTTAAAATTTAAGTCAAGACTTATATATTAAATAATTGTTGTAACGATAATTTAAACAAACATTTTCATGGATTATTAATTTTCTAATAGCGTTTCATACCAGTATCATCGCTCACTCAAAGTTTTCATTTCATTTTCATACAATACCTACTGTAGGATCCATTCTGTTAATTCGGTTTAGTTTGAAACTTTTTTTTGATTAAATATTTTATTAATTCTACTTATGGACGTTTTCTAACGTCAAATAAAGAGAACTATTCAATTTTTGTTCAATTTTGACAAGTACCCAGTTTATTGAATGCGAAAATTCTATTTTGTGTTTGAGATCCAACAAAAGTATCAAGGTTGTCATTAGGATGTTAATAACGCTAGAATATTTCTCAGCATGTGTTATTTCGTCTAGTTATTATCAATAAAATCGTAATTTACTTTTGACATCGTAAGTACAAATCTCATTATTCCTGCTTTTCAACAGTTAGAATAACAGCCATTATGCAAATCCGATGCAGTTACTTAATTAATTTTCAGGTTTAGAGCATTTGACCTCACTTGTTTACTCACGCTAGTTAACAATGTTTATGGAGTATAGGTTAGACTAACATTACTTCAGAATCAATTCATACAAAATATGAGCAGAGGTTCAATTTTCTGCCGGAAAAATTCGATTATAAGAAAGGATAAAGTGTTAATTTCCTAAATTTTGTTAAAGTAAAACTTTTCTTAATACTTAATCTCCAAGGGCTATAAATTCACACCGAATAACTTTTTATAAAGCTACGATATGGACTTCTAGAAGAGCATATTTATTATTCAATGTGGAGATGTTAGTTTTAGCTGATACCTAACGTTTTAGATTAAGAAAATAGTTAATAAAAATATACATTTCTCATTACCCTGACCTTATAAATATCTTCCACCACCTCAGTTACCTACCTACTCAGGCTGACTTATGTTCTAGGTAATATTGTGTAAGAATAGTATTATTATTGTATATAAGTATATAGAAAAGATATAAAAGTTATTTCAGGGAGTATAATTTTATAAGAGGAAATCGTAGAATATTCAACGACCGCTCAATGAAAGACGAACGGATTAAGAAACGAACAAATATATTCTTATGAAGAGTTATATTCATCTTTCAGTTTGAATTTTGAGTGATATTAAATTCCATTGACTGGTTATATAATACATCTCATATTAGTTATTTAAGTAGCATGCTAAAGATGAGGAAATCTGTAGCTTATTAAGAAGCTCTGATACAAGAAGGAGTGACGATATAAACCGTGTGATCTCAGGAATTTCCAATTTTTCTGGTTGGTTGGGTGTGACAGAATCGCATTTCCGATTTATATCTTACATAAGAATACCTCAGCGTCAGCGAGGTGAAGGTGTCTTTATTGCGCCTGGAGAGATGTATTAATATTTTATACACCTATTCACCAGCGTTTGAATCATCATTTTATCAAAGCTTTTATGTAAAGAAAAATAATCGTAAAATATTTTACTCTATATCTTTAATTAAATCTGTCGTTGCAAGAAATTTGAGAAAATTATATTCCTTACGTAATTACCATTATTTTTTATGTTTTGATTTTATATTTGGTTAAAATTCATGCATTCATATGTAATTTCTGTTCACTTCATGCCTTGAACAGAATTTGACTTATTTAACTACAATCGATAATTACCCATCGTTTTATTTATTAAATTCAATATTTGTCGATAATTTATCATGAGAAATAAATGTAAATGCATTCATTAATTATTCATACAGTTAAATTCAGTCCTGTATCCATAAAAACGATTTCAACACGTTACAGTAAACGTTTTTGTTAGATAATGAATTGCCTTCTCCAAATATGTATCAATTTATATTCTCGTTGTAATCTTTATAATTATGTTTTGCGATTTCCTTAATTGTCAGTGGCAGGATGTTTTGGATTAAAGTTTCTAGGCAAATATGGTTTAATCAAAATTTCTTAAAAATATGGTCAAATCAAGAATTAATTATTTACCTAATATACCAATTTTCCACAAGGAACGACATTACGTTTCTATTTCAAATGAAAAGGTTTTATACAAAAGTATTTAATATCTTAAACTTTCCAAACTAAGAGCACGGCCATCCTCAAATAATCTTATGTGACACTCTAATCTTTCCTTAGTATTTAAATATTTATGTTTCGAAGCTGAGAGGTAACTGAATGTTTCTTCTGCATGGTACTTATATTTTGACTTTTATCCCTTGCCGCTTATTTTCCTATTATTTCTATTTAGTAAATCTACGAGTATATGTCAAGAGAAAAGAAGAAGTAAAATACAGAAACCCTGTAAATAATTTAAGAGATAAACAGCCATGAAATCTTAAAATATATTAAAAAGAACAAATAATCTTTATAAAGGGCATTATTTAGACTTCATTCTACTTTTATAAAATGATTATGAAAGTATTCTCTACTGACTCTTACCGATTTTGACTCCACATGTATTACTTCTATTGACTGTTATCACTTAAACGGTCTTTTCGTTGGAAAATTTAGTTTCGATTAGTGAGTTATTTATGTGTATTTCTTAGTTTCCGAAAGCTTTTAAAATGCATGAAGGCATAAAAGAAATAAGGATGTGGAAACTATGGAATTTAATTTTGCTCACATCACGCTATCCTAAATTTTTAACCTTATGTTTGCAATTAAACATTTCTTGACCAATATATTACTGTTCTATCCATTTATCACTTTGCTTTCCCCTTTTTCTCCCTGCATCGTGGACACAAATTATGACTTCCTCGCTGACCGTGCTCGTTCCAGCAAACGTCACCAGTCCATTTCATTTCCGCCAGATTTCAATTTGCGAAGGAAAAAACAATAATCTCTTTTGAAGAAAAAATAAATATTTACGGCTCGAATATACGTCACTCGAAAGCCGTTACAAGTCCGATAAGGTTCGGGTTGAAAAGGGGTGAAGCTTCGAGAAAAAATAATAACAGGAACTTGCTCTCCTATCCCTTTCCCCGCTCGCTTTCGCCGGAAATTATGGCTGACGCATAGAAAAGGAGATAGGCCGAAGATGAAAGTGATCGCTAAGCCGAATATATGTGCAAAGCTTATCAGCATCCCTGATCTTCGCACGGCTATATTTTGCGCTTTCGTTCCATGCGCTGAGTATAGCTTAAGTTGAATGTGAATGAATCTGTGGCGCCGCGTCGCCTTACAAAACGAGTATTCAACTATATTATTCTCCCGATTTCGTTCATTTTCTTTTCTGACCATAAAAAATAAAACTATTGATTTTTCTACTCACGTTAGGTGGTAAGCATTTATATGAATATTTGTAGAAAATAAATTTTAAATCGTTAGAGAATTATTCAAATGACGGTATAATGCGAAAGATTCACGTATGCTAACTTCATACTTTATACTTTTAAATGAAACTTTAATATCTAATATTTTCTGTAGTGATATTTAATATCCTATTTTAGAAAGTATTAAATTCATGTCATCATTATATATCAATGATTATTTACGGTTTGAAAATTTTTATCGGAGACTACTCAAAATATCAGTGGTGATTCTAAAATTCTTTGCTCATGTTTATGCATATCCACAGAAAATTTTCCATGATATTCCATAATTCCAGGTTACATTTATTACTTTTGTGAATATAGTATCACGTTAAGTTAGGTGGTTAATAATAATAATCACATAATGGAACATGATAATGTTGTCAATGTAACGTTTAAACATAAAAACGTTATAATATATATGAAATTGTAAAACTTGCATGTTACGCATGAATATTTATGTATTTCGATTGAAACCCATTAATTTTCGTTCAACACTCGTATATTTATTTAGTACTATCGTTGTTGTTTTATCTTATCGCGTTTATTTTATACTTTTTAAAAATAACTTCCTTAGGCTTGATGATTGATTACGTTGCCTAATGTTTTGACTAATTTCAATTTCTCATCGACTAACATTCATGAATGAAAACTTCTCTAACCCGACATTTGAGCCTTCGCTTTAAACTGTTCTCATAGCCTTCGATTGAGTAAGACAAAGATAATCTCACTACGGATATCGAAGGCGTTTAATGAAATAATGGACCATAACAGAAAATTAAATCCACTTGTTCAGGATTGTATAGTTTTCTATTTCTCTAAGGCCGTATTCATATTACCAGTAGGAAGATATCCTACGAAGCTTGTTTCATGCTTTTTGAAGGATCCCATTACGGCCTCTTTGCCTTTTCAAGTGAAATGCATTTTCTGGGTCGACGAAAAAGATGAGCCCCACGCAGAAGACGCAATCCAGAGAGAAGAGCTATAAGTTGCTAAGATGCGTTTCTGTGTTTCGAAAGAAAGCGTTAAAAATGAAATTTTTCCCCAGTTATCCGTTACGATGACTCTAGCGTGTATTGCAAATGCACTGTTATTGCTTTTTACCTAGTGTCGGTTTACTATTATATTAAAACAGAGGAGCGCAACTCCTAAACTGACTGTATAACTATCTTCGCCGCTTCCCTTCTTCAGAATAGTATTTACTCTTTATTTTACACTATTCAAATATTTCAGTATAACTTTACGAGGTCTCAAGTACTCATAAAGAGAAAATACTTAAGCAACATTTTTACGTAAGTATGATTACTTGCATCTAAATATTGCATGGATATTGATATGATGGAGATGTGTTCACTATAAGATGGTATTTAATTCTTACGGAGAATTAGATTTAATTATTGTATGTATGCATGTATGTATTTTTTGTCCTTTTTAACCCTCTACATGCTATATCTCCCCAAGATTTTCTTCGCACCATTTCTCTCCCCCACAATATCCTCTGACCTCCAAGAAACACGAGTTAATTTCAATTCCAACCCCTTCCATTCCCTTTTCCCAATCTCCTCCTAACTATGCTTTCCCAGTTATGTGTGTGTGTGGGTCTGCTTGATCTCTGGGTCCTGGAACGCTTGGTCGCTCTACCCTGTATACGGTTATCGCCTGCATATTAGCGGTTTCGCGTGTAGGCAGTCGGGTCAGAGGAACATGGAGTTTCAGCGGGAAGTATGAGTGGTAGTCTGGGGATGGAGAGAGGTCTGCAAACCCTTTCTCCCTTTTATCTCATCGCGGCCGTTTCTCTCTTAACCGCACTTTCCCTTTCTGTCTCATTCTCTGCGACACGTACAGACTCTCTCTCTATTCCGAAACACGTGACGAGAAAGCCGTTCTTTTCTAAATAGGCGTATCGCGATGATGGAAGGCTCTGCGAAATATTTTGCGAGGACGCGTGTGCGTTTGAAGGGTGTGTGTGCAGGCAAGGGAATGGTCCATGCTGTGTTACTCAGAATGCTGATTCATCCCATTGTGAGGAAATACAGCATTCGGGGTGCCCCCGTCTCCTCATGGAAAACTAAGGTCGCCTCCTCGTACTCAGAAGTAAAATACTTATTAGTATACTCATTTATGTTGGATTAGCAGCAATAAAACAAGAGAAATACTTTCACGTTATAGATACCCAAGATAGACTGAGGATATTACTAAATTGAACGAAATTATTTCTTTATTCTTAAGGATTCAAAATGATGAAGGTGCATGATTCCTTCTCGGTGAATGATGCAATTGTTATTATTAAAAAAAAGGTACTAAAATCCTTTTCTTTTCAATGTTATTTGAATATCGAAATAATCCAAAAATAAATATATTACTACATTAAGTACAATGCTGCAAAATATCTTGCATTGATGAACTGCTTGTCTTTAAAAACACAATAATTGTACATTATTCACACCTATACATATGCCATTTTAGCTACCTGAGTGGCCACGGTGAAGACCTACACCGTGAATCATCCTCTAGAGCAATCCCTTACTTTATCCAGAACGTCATTACACAAAAACAAAATCAATAAATTTTCCAAAGTCTATTCCACTTTTTTGTAAAATATTTATCATTTGAGGGCTTGAGGAGTTATCTATGTGTAACCCATTCTATCCCAAAGTACAATTTGCTTAAGATCCTCTGAACTGATGTTTTATGCGATTCAAGTTTATCCTTCGCATATATTTAGCGTAACTTTTTCATATAAAATCATGAATTCGTATGTATTCAAACAATATATACCGAGAAATTTTTCTGTTGAACATAGGAATATACTCGAGATTTTTTTATCCTTGTGATTGAACCTTTCTCTCATTTATTAATTTGGGCCTATGTGGACCTTGTTAAAATTATTTAATTAAGTTTTCTCATGTTATTTTTCAGTCTCGTTAAGACAAATTTTCATCAAAGAATTTAACATTTGACTACCACGATTCCAAATCAGTAAATTGTTTTAAGTTCAGATTCACCAAAAGAGGAAATAATATTTTCTTACTTCTTGGAAGTAGTTTTTCTAGTCCAAATAAAAAATAAGTTCTTCTCTAGCATTGAATTATTCACATTGAAATAGTTTTTTTAATTTTAGCGTTTTTACATGTATCACAGTAATTTTGTTGAATGTTCGAATGAGAAGCCCAGAACAAATAGTTTTCCTCTTCTTAATGTATGCACAGTAGGTTTTTTGGAAAAGGTATGAAAGTTATCAAAGCTAGGACGAGTATATTCTGTCCATCCTTTTTCTGTATGGAATTATGGTTCTCTAGCCCGGATCAAAAATTTCCATCCAGAAGCAGAAAGAACGAAGGATTTGGAGAGGATGCTGCTTTTTTCTGCTGTAGAGATCGGAAAAGTACCAGGAATCCTCAAATTCAACATACTTTTTCCGGAATCCGATGAGAGCAAAAACGAATCAGCAGCATCCACGGAATTCAAACATGACCCAAAAAATATCTCAAATACGGTCCGAAATATAAAACTTTCGGCGTGAAAAAATTTCATTTCGCAAATTTCATTCGCCAGCGTTCCTCTTCCTCGCGCGAAAACATTTTCGAAAATATCGTTATAAATTTCAGCTTTGCTTTCTGGAATACCAAAATATTGCGCTTGATGAAAAGCGGGCGGCAGATTATCAAAGAGCGGGGAGATCGTTACATCGCAGTCGAGATTGTGAATATCTTAAGGAAGGCGAACTGGGTAACGTCTTGAGAAAAATCGTTCTTAGATGAGAAATTGGAGGGTCCCGAAAAGGATTTACGCCGCAAGACTTTGGCGAGCCCAAAATAAATGAAGGCAAAAATGAAGAATACACATCAGATTGGAAAACTTAAGGATAACAAGCTAAATTCTGCGTCGTCGAAGGTGGGAAAAATTGGAGTCGGTCTTCTCAGTAAAAATGTTATTTCCTTTGAAGCTTTTCGTTGGAGATTCTTAGAGGCTGTGGGCGAGGGAATTTATCTTTTAAGACTCTCTTTCAAAAAGTATTAAAGGTTGCAGTGTCGCCAAATCTTTACTCGTGAAGCTGAGGCAAGTGATGGAAAATAGTAGGCTTTGATATAATTTGGAATGAATTCATCTATCCAATATCCAATAGTAAAAATTTCTAGACACCAAATAGAAACACTGATTTTGACATTGAATTCATTTTAAATTCTACCACTTATCCTTTTTTTCGTAAATATCCAGATCAATCTTTTTTCTTCTAGGAAGTTAAACAAATTACTTAATTTTAACTTTTTTAATTATTTGGGAGGTTCATTTTTTCTTAGCAATTATAATTCGATGGCTACCAGATAGCCAAGTGGACAGTGTTTTCAACTATAGTAAATACAACAACAAAAAATTACGATTTAAATCGTATTTACAATTTCAAATCGAATTTAGGTAATCTACTTTCTTAAGTTAGCATGAAATAATTGAACTTAATTGTGCTCGTATTTATTTAGAAGGTTATTTATATTTTGTGCCACATTTGAAATCAGCAGTCTAAATTCGAATGCTAAAAGATACCTCAGAAATTTATAATTATACTATAAAACGTGTCAAAAGTAACAGACTTCCAAGGCTATTATTTTTGAAATAATATATGAAAGATCAAAATTTAGTTATAACAGCCAAATTACTATGTTGTTTTTCGTAGTGATGGTTCCAGCAGATTTGATCGTTTAGTTTTATCATTCCGTGATTTCATAAATTCAGCACCAGTGTAAAAATTGTATATAATACATTTTGATATTTTTCCAGGTGTCGTTATTAAAGAAATTCTAATACGATAATATCGCTCTTAATCAGTAATATAGCCATTTCGACAGTTTTTAGAATATGAACATTTTAGTATTGGCTAATCTCACTCAAATTATTCGGCTGCTTTAAAAGTTTCTGTTTGTTCTCTATTTCTCGGTGAAACGTCTCGGAATTGATGAATCTAAAAAGTTTGTTATTGATTGAACCCACCTTTAGCGTTTGAATCGAAAGGCATCTTTTGGGGCTAATTACAAAGCGAGCATCGGCCCTTCTAAGACTTCTTCTCATTGAATAGAATAATGGTCGTAAATTCGAAACTTCAGATTAAAAATGCTCCCTTCATACAACTTTGCAAATTAAGTTGACTTAAGTATCTTTGAGCAACATTAGGGATCCATCCTTTCAGCAGGATCTCCCTTAGCGAGAAAGGGTCCAGCATTTCCAGATATCGATGTCGGGGCCAAATCATTCAAAAAACTCCTTTGATTCTGGGAGAAGTTTTAGAACCGAATCCATTGACGATTTTCAATGGATATCTCATATACTTCGTATTCGTAGAAGGCGAAGATTAATTTAGGGAGGTACGATTCAAAAGAAGAACAACTCCAAAAAGTAGTGCACGAATTTGTTGTACTGCCTTTACCGCCATGAAGAGTTGAATGCGTCGTTTACACCCTCATCAAATTAATCCCATTTTAGCCTCAAAGGGATGATTCTCAGGAATTTCAAGATCTTTTATCTCCGTTATTCGTGTGTAGCTCTCATTCCTCATTAACCCTTGGCGCATTGATTTTCTAGGGAAACTCCGTTGGCCGATATAGTTAAGCTCTAGAAGCGGAGTGATCATAGGATAGTAGGACCAGACGTTATATCAATGCTTTTCTTCGTTGCAAATAGATTTGGGAGATATTTCATTTTTGACTGCATTTCTACGGCATTGGCATTAAAATAATTTAAGTATCGTTTTTTTTTTTTTTTGAGTAATTTATTTTCACCTGCTTGTCACCATTACACCCATCCATCTTCTCTACCGTAAAAAAGGGGTTTCTTTTCTACTCACTAATTACCGCCATTTTCTACCATTTATTTTCGTTAACTTACCATTAAAATTCTTAATGTTCAACCTCATAACTCTGTAAACCTCTTTCGGCCTTTTAAAGATAACTGGGGGAGTTCATAATTAATCTGATTAATGGAGTATTTTGTTATTTTTGAAGGAGCTTCATTATAAATATTTAGTTTAGGTATAGGTTCCAATTCTGCAACCATGTAATCAAACATTTTTCATTAACCAGCTCATTTTTTGTAATAGGAGCCTGCAATTTTATACTTCCTTTAACGCTGACTTAAGTGAATATTGGACAGCTCTTTCTAGTTACATACACTAATAGATGACCTAAATAATGACAATACAATTCAACATAGAAGAGTTATAAAAAAAATTAGTATAAGTATAAACATATTGCCTCAAAACTATTGTATGTGATACGGAATAGAAGTTTAATGACGTATTCACCGTCGAAATGGGATATTTTCTTTGAGCACAACTTGAAATACTAAATAATCTATGGATGTAGATTGTGTTTAATTCTACGAATAGTGAATTTTACAGCATTCACCAAAGATGATTGAGTCAATTTAGGTAGAATACTGGTGTTGGCATATTCTACAAAAAAATTTTTAAATGAGCCATACTAATATTTTAAATATTGCCACTAGCAAATGAACATTAGAAGTGTGGACATTTTGCCTCGAACCTTGTTGTGCATGAAAATAATTCTAATGCTGTATTCACCGTCGAAATGGGTTGTTTTTTTTCAGCACCAACTCTCGGTAATAAAGAATCTGTTTACGCTATTGAAACATTAGTAGAAGACCTCTGGTTGTCTAAGGTAATGAGTTTCCGTTTGGTTCCCTGTTTTCCTCTTTCGTTTCAGTAACTTCTCTAATGAAATTTCCTAATTTTCCGTTCCCTCCATTATTTCTCCTTTTTCATCCCTTGTCTCTGCGTATTCTCCATCGCGACGATAAATCCATTCCTTCAACTTCACAGCGAACCTCCGCCCATTACAGCGCCGCCTCTCGGCCTTGATAAATACTACCAGCGACGTCGGTTCGCCTTTTCACGCGTGTGCTCGCGGCTGGTCGCGCACCAAATTTTTTTTAAACAAGATGGACGACCTTTTAAAAACGCCGCGCATTTTTTTTTTTCGTTTTCATTCTCTATATATCTCTCCCCGCGGATTTTATCCACCTATTTCAACCTCCGTCGGGTTTCCGAGTCTTAAACGCGCGCCTAAACCGCTGCGTAATTTCAATTCCAGCCGTATTTCCGCTATTTGCCTTGCGTTTACTTTTCAACTTCCGTTGCTAAGTCCGGCATTAATTCGCCTCTGTGTGTATTGAGAGACGCTATTTATTCCCGTAATGAAATGAATATTTGAACATCATAATTCCGTTTCGGCCGTTTAATTACATTTGTTTTAACGACGGGGAAGTTAAATTTCTTTTCTATTCTATTCTATTTTCGTACTCTTCAGGTTATCCTAAATGTCACGGGATGTGATTTAAATTGTAAATTTTCATAAGTCTACTTCCAGTTCTAAAAATTTAGTGCATTTATTTCATCATCGTGCATTAGAAATTTACTGTCCTTCAAATTCATAGACTATGTGATATGATAGTATCTACAAAAATCGAGGCTGGTATTATTTTTAAATTTTATAAAATGTTTGAGAGGAATATTTAATGTATCAAAACTATATATAGGAAGGTAAATGAGCGGCTTATGTGGGCTATGCTTCCCAGAGCGGCAAAGATTTTAGAGTGGAAAATGTCCATAAAAATATTTATCAAATTATTTTTTCAGTAATACAGTAAAAATATTGGAGAAAAGATGACTGAAGGTTTCTAACTCATACTAGAGAAAGGTACTGGGAAAGAAAATTGGTATTTTTAACAAACATTTTTTCAATTTTTACGATATTGTAGAAGTTTCAAAATGTTCTCATTAAATAATATTCGTGAGATACGAAAAAGAATATGCGTAGCATGTTCACCATTTTTTCAGTTTATATTACTTTATTAAGTTTATCTCTGTTTTTTAAATCCTCTCCACCTCAGAGATTATTCAGTCAGACTAATTTATTGCTATTGTTTTAGTGCCATTAAAAAGCCGACTCGTCAAAAATATAAAATTCATGGAATACATCGCATGATATACGCGCTCTTGTATTAAAGATTCGACATATTTCCAATAAAGGTGAAATATATCGGAAGATTTTGGGAAGCAAGGTAGAGAGGTTGTAAATAAATATTGGCTTCATTGATTGACGGAAGCATTGAACCTCCTGCAAAGGATTTTGTTATTGCATAATTGATTTAATTGCTTTTTGTTTTATTTCTTATGGGTGAAAATTTTAATGGTGGAATTTGATTGTCAAGAAATAAAGAAATGTTACAATTACAATTAAACTTAAAAGATATGTTTACTGTATTGCCTCAAGCATGAGAAAAAGTCTATTATATCCTGTAAACACCGAATCAATTATACAGAACTTAACAATTTATCACCTATCGGTTATCAATGAATAAGTTAGGTATGTAGTTTGTAACGTTATTGGTATGCAATGTGATAAAACAATTTTAAAAGTACACTCCTGGCCAAAATTAACGCACCACCGGCCGTTAGGATCGCTAGGGAGGTGCTGCGTTAATTTTGGCCAGGAGTGTACCTATTCAAAGATGAAAATTATGATATTAGGATATATTTTAGGTCACTGAAGTGAATTTTCGCTCTAGGTCACTGCGAATGATTATAAATAAAATTATACTTGTTTCTAGTTTCATTGTTGATATTTTCAAAAATATTCTGTGTTTTCCACTCATAGAACTTCAAATGGGAATACTTCTAAGTATGTTGGATTTAATGTTACCACATACATAGTAAAATCAGAGGGTAATCTTAAGAGTAAGGTAATAATTTGTTTAAGACAATCTTTCTGGCGAATGTAATGCCATATTGAGGATTACAATTTTGGAAACTCAACATTTGGCAATGACCTCTGATAGGCCCATTTAGTTAATAAAGCTTGTAATGAGCATCTTTATTTTGTGTATCTATTCTATATAATGTTTTACCGTCATGGTTGAGTCAAAATTCGCTGTTATTGTAGAAAAAATAATCTGAGCCAAATAGATATGGCAATTCATAGAGTAATCGTAACGATCTATTATAGTGTATCTATTGCTACGATATTACTATTGTCACAAACTTAAAGGATAAATCAAAAATTTGCAGGGATTTACGTTGCGGTGAAGATTTTTATTTTTCAGGTACAAATTTAAGTTGGTGAAATTGGAGCAGTGAGAAATTCGTGGGCAAACTCTTCCAATCTTCTCTCAGCGTGTGGCACAATCACTATTCCCGCCTTTAAATCATTGCTGCTTTCCCTCTCCCAGATGATATATTTTCTCATCGATCGGTCCACGGGGCGATTAATTACCTATCCGCCGAGTGTTAAATGGGATACAGATATCGTGCGATGTCGATACCGTCGCCGCTGAGGAAGGGACCATATGCTGTGAGCGATTCGATCTTGCAGCCGATGTGATGCCACTTGTAATTTATATCATTTTATGATACTTCTGTATCACAATTTATATAGGATATTCAAATAGGAAGACTATTGATATATTTGTGGAAAATTATAGAGTTTGTCAGATCTAGCCTTCCTTGATATTTCTAAAATAACTACTGAAGTAAAACTGATTCTAATATAAAAACCAGTGAAATTGTCTCCATTGTTAATTTGGAGTCTCGGCTAATATTTATATATTTTTTTACTTTCGTTGATTTATATTGTTTTATTACAATAGTTTATTTATATGTATTAAGAGCAAAATTTGGATTTCACGTTAAAATTAATTTGCGTCTGATAACATTATATTCCTCGCATCATTTTCATTCTAAGATGTCGTACATTAGCTAATGAAATAATTTTTGTGTTGAGGCATGTAGCCACATCATCAATGTATTCCTGTACTAGAACATCAGAATATCATAAAAATATTTTAGTATTGAAATTCCCTTGAGTTTATATAGCAGGAGTAGAGACTCGATGATTACTAGATACTAGAAGTAGAAGATGATTTTTATTACATTAACGTGATCTAAATGCCATTTGCCGCATTAATGTTTTTTTCTTAGAGTCTAATCACTCACAATATTGTAAGTATGATCAGAATTAGAACTCTTGGATTGGTAAATTAAGTTGATATCTATTACCCATCAGATCGTTACGTACCCAATCATTTGTGCTTTGAATCAATTCCTCCACCGGCATTTTGAAAACAAATCATTCCCCCTTTGAACAAGATGTTAATTATAAAGTAATGGGAAAGTCAGATATCATCGAAATGATTTTTTACTTTTCCGGACAAACATTCTCCCGAGGACAAAATTGATTTGCTTTTGATACTGAAAGGAAAGTCTTGTAACATACTAATAGAGGCCCAGAGCAGCAAGTTCCTTCTTTAGAAAATAAAAAAATAATTAAGGGAAGCGGAGTTTCGAGAACCAGTTTCCATCAGTGTTTTGTAAGAGTAAGCAAACTATTCATATTATTTTTGAGCCCCTTTTCCCACTACGTTAACTTCATTTGTTTTGTGATGTTATAATTACTCGACGTACCTCGGCGCTTGAGAATATCCCATCCGTCATACGTGAAAAAATAACCCTCCAAAATCACTGTTCGTGTACGAAAAATCTCAACATATTCCCATTTATTTCACGCGAACTTTTATTCCAGATACAAAAATGAAACGTAAAAAAATGAAAGAGACGAGCTGGATTAATCATTGTCTCTGGTTCTCCCTCTTCCCATCCTACCTTCGGTACTGCTACCTCTTTTCCAGATACTCCCTTCCATTCTATAGTAGCAATGTGCTCCAATCCATGCTCACCTCAAACGATTTTAATGGATTTCATCTTCGCTCCTCTATTCTTTTCTATTTCCTATGAAGTTCTTTCCTCTTTTATATCAGCACCCCTAACCTTCGTAACCCATCAACCGCCATATTTAATTTTATTTTTCTCCCTTTTATTATTCTCATTTTAATATAGTTTTGAACATAATTTAAGTGGACTTCAGTAATTAATTCTTTTCCCATTCTTTAATGATGAGTTTTATGGTTTATAAAGAGAATTTTATAATTTAAAATGTATTAATGTTTGCGCTACTATTTCTGAGAAACCTTTGTTAACGCTACAAGTAAATCCCTGAGGAAAAATCCTCATTAAAAAATCAAAACCTTCTTTTCAGCTTGACTTCTACTAGATTAAGCGTGCAAGGAGACTTATTATATTTTCAAAGGAAAATGAGGTTACATTATCCAACTTCGTCGTTATGATCTGCATGCGTTATTATTTACTAGTTACTTATCCTTATTTAATACCTAAAAGTTATATAAAATATTTTAAGCCAAATATTTCTTCCCATTTGCCTTTATTTACATTCTCTTTTGCATATATTTTATAAGGTCAAGTGTTCTTTTACTTCTCTCTTTCTTTTTCTCCCCCTAAATACATTCTCTTATATCCTCATTCCTACCCTTTTTGTTACTATCTCCACATTCACTTTTTCCATTCCGTTTTGGCTATATTTCTCACCTCTTTCATTTCAATTTTCTGTGTTTACCCTTTTTCTGCGGCTCTTTCCTCCTATCTCTTTCATTTTCCATTCTTCCATTTTTTATCTCTCGCATCGAGAACATTGCATCACCATCACTCACTCATGCGCTGTGAGTGGAACGGGAAAATGCAATTGCTTTGTGGTTATGAAGTGCCGTTGGATGCGGGGATGGTGTAGTTCTCCAAGGGAGAGACGTCAGCCCGGGAGATACACGAGAAGAGAGGATTGGGAGGATTGAGGAAAAATCCCTTCTTTTTACACTCTCCTTGACCTACTTTTATTTAGCGTTTTTCACCCACGTATCCCTCTTCCTTCTTTTCATGCCCATCTTTCTCTTATGGCATTTATTCCAGTATTTATTTTACCTGTTTATGCTCGAATGTGTGCCCTTGATACTTCTAGATGTTCTTCCACGTCAATCTTCTTCGAAAAATATTTATTTATTGATTGCAAATTATTTGTTTGAAATTTAAAAAGTTTCACTATTAGCAGAAGGCTAATTAAAGGCAGGAATTCTACAAATTTTATTCAGTTAATAATTTAATATACAGGCAGGTTTTTACGACTTGCATCTATACCTAGGTTTTTATATTTTGCCTATTACCTAGACCTATTTTCTATTTTGCCTTTGGAAAAGTAGTGAAGATTAGGTTAATAACTTTTTCTTAAAATTGTATTAAATAGCCATTAAATTCACCACAGTTTTTAATTTCTGTGTATTGTTCAGGGTTAATAACTTTTCAGGACTATTAACTTTGTTCATACTTCCAATAATCTACAAACTTTTATAAATATGATTTTTCTACATTAGTTATTGGTGATGATAAAACACATTCCAGCCATTTACTTTACTATCATACTTTTTCTGTTAGCAAATTTATATTATTTCATTATATCCGGGCGTAAATGCTGACTAAGCCTTTTTCGATTGTATTTTCGGGTTTCGTTCGTAAATCTTTCCCTAAAATATTCCAAAGGGGTATTTTAAGAATTCGCGAATCAATTGGTGGTAATTCTTACACCTCTTACACGCCTCTTCCTTACTTGCTTTTATCGACGTTGGTGCAATTCCCGAAAAACCTCTCATTCAAAGGAGACATATTGATGCTGGCGGGAAATTGAAAATCTCTATTTTTATCACGGGGGGATGAGGGATCTATCAAGGTTCGAGAGATGAGAAATTTGAGCGTATGGCAACGAAGGAGGAGGATTGGAGAACTATCGCCCAAGAGTTTGCTCCGAAAGGGATAGGTCAGACGAATTCCATTCCTCGAAGGAAAATTCCTCTGGAAAGTTTCCCATTACCGAACTATCGGAGGGGAGAAATGAATGCCGGGATTTTTATAAAAGGGCGAGGAAAAGCTCCAGGAAGGAGGGGTGGAAGGAAAACGATTTCTTACCCGATTTATAGTAAAGTTTCCCTTATTACCGTGATTTTTTCCCCTAGGTAATATAATATATAGGTAAGTTAGTTCCCAAGGATGGAGTGGTTAAGATGTGACGTCACGTTATGGCGAATATGTAAGAAACGGTAAAAGAAAGGGGAAGAAAGGTGACTTGAATTCTCCTGGAGGATGAGCATCATAAGGTTTTGAGATGAAGAAGAATGGAGAGATCTGAAGAATGTTGCAGTTAAGGAAAGAGATGCGAAAACGGACTTTTTTCGGAACCCGTTTTGAGGAGGAATTCTTCCCAGTTCGCATGCAAAGATGGATACTTTGAATGTATAAGTGGAGAGTTAGAGGATATAAAAATATGGGAAGATAAAGGAGTGAGGCTGGGATATGTTGCTTACGTAGTGACGCAAGAAGATATCCCAAAGTTCGACATAAGATTGTTCGGCAATTTAAGGAATATCACGTCCTCAGATATTTTCATTAAATATTTAGAAGATGCAATTAGTTTTGGTGTTTAAGATGATAACTGTGGACAGCAATTAAGAGAAGAAAAAAATATTCTTCGCATATTTGATCATTTCTATTCGGAGTTCAACGCTTAATACGAATTTAGGTTGTGTCTACAGTTTATTATAGACACCTTCTGCACTTCGTTAAATAAGAGACATAAAGTCTCTGTGTTTCAGGGGAAGCTATTCAATTTCATATAATAATTCGAAATTGAAATTATAATTGTTAATTATCTGTATTCGGGTTAGACTGTCACTAAAATTTTCTTCTCCCATCTAAAAAATCGTCGTAAATTACACTTTATTACATTAAAGTGATAGTAGGTACAGGTACTTAGCCGAAAATTGTTTCGATTGGTGTTAATCTTAAATTCCTTTCAGCCTTTCTTCTTAGCCTACAATATAAATATAAAATGTATAGCTTCCAAAGTATTTTCTTTTATATTTTACATAGGTACCTACAGCACAACACTCTGTTTAAGGAATTCTACAAATTTTGAAATTTGACGATTAAATATTCATAATTCATCAACTATTCTGGTGAATCATGCGTTTAGAAAAGTAATCTGGCACGGGAGGTATGCTATTCCATTCACACAAAC
The DNA here is from genome assembly GCA_947579665.1 of Sympetrum striolatum. Lineage (NCBI taxonomy): Eukaryota > Metazoa > Arthropoda > Insecta > Odonata > Libellulidae > Sympetrum > Sympetrum striolatum. Next base: position 95,941,339 of record OX388341.1, on the reverse strand, counting down.
TTTTCCAACGTTTGCTTTATGGATACTTCAAAATTAATCGCGCTACATTCGTTGCGCAAACTGAAGCAGTGATTTCATCACTCGCTAATTCCGTCATAGCTTCATGAAATGTTCTGTTAATTTAACTGGCATTTTCCGAGTTATTCTGGATTACGCGATGCCACGGGACAAATGCCGAGAGGTACTGAAATATTTGGGACGAGGAATTCCGAATCGCTCTCGGCATTCATTTGTCCCACCTGCGCCCAGCGTCGAAATGGTTGATAATCGGCAGTGTGTGCAAGGGGAAGCAAAAAAGAAGGACGTCATGGGAATTTCCCCGGGATATCGGCCCGTCTTTTCGGCGATGGACGAATCCGCAGCGATAATCGAGCCCAAATTAGATCCATTTCGCGGAGAAAGGGAGCTTGCGGAAAACCGCCGACTCCGCGAAATCTGTTCCCGAACTCTGATCCGGAAAAATCTCCATCCGATAATCTCATTCCCTTCCCTAAAATCTTAAACACGCCTTTTTTATTCCCGGTCATCTCCGCAATCTGTTTAATGGTCCTTTCGCGTGGAGGCTAACGGTCGCAGGGAACTCGAAAATGAATTCTATAGGTATCGATTCGGGCGCTTTTTTCGACTTTTTTTCGAGAGTCTCGCCAAGTTGGATCAGAGAAGCGGCAGCAATGGCGAATCGAATAATCCGAGGGGATTGGACGCCGGAAACTGAATAGGGAAATCGGGTCTGAAGGAAAAAAAATTGAAAGGGATTGGCAAAAACTCGCTCTCTTCTGGGCCTTGGTAAGTGATTCCGACTAAGAAGACCTTTTGAAACAATTAACCTTGCGAAGAGCTTCCTTTTCTTCCCTCGTTTTAATGAAACCTTTCACATCGACTGAATCCTATAGAAGAGTTTCTTTTGTGGAGCGCTGATAAATTTTATTTACGTGAGGCTATTAGGAAATATGTCATTAAAATTAAACCACATCTTCGTAAAATACCTCGTTTGTCGCTTTATGATTTCGTTGAGATAATGAATATATTATTTCGTAGTAGATTAATGGATGATTTGACTAATTGAAAGGCAGAAAATAATTTTCGGAGATACTTAATCTGAAATTGTAGCATTTCAATTTACATTTCTTATTCAATATATTCTAGTCTCTAGAAATTGTTTCTTTTGCTGAGATTTCAGAGGACAGTCTTTATTATTACTAGTCTTTATTTTTTGAGGATAGATATTTTTATATTCTTCCTCAAGGCAATGAAGTATTGTCCTTTTAGTTAATCAGCGGGAGTCACTTTGATTGCATCCTAGCCCCAATCCTTATTTGTGATTCCACTTCTACTAATTAGATCCATTTGCTTGTTGTTTCCGCATTATGTTACTTCTATTTAGTGAAATTATATTTTTACTTTGTAACGGCAGTAGAAATATCTATGAATTCCTAATTAAGTCAAAGTGTCAGCGGATAAATATAACTATTTTGTTTTATGAACTTAATTCTCTAAAATAATATCGCAAATTATTTATTTATTTTATTTCCCTCTATACATTGATGGCAACATAAATTGATGTTCATCCAAAATCGCGATGTGAATGAGTAGCTGTCTGAAGTAAGAGGTAGCAGATTCTGGTCTAGAAAAAACTAATACGGAGGGCGAGGGAGTCAATTCGCTGACCACTTGTCACCCTCGGTGAATGCCGCCTGACAAGGACGCAACCATCAAAGGGATACAACGCCATGGTCCATTCTACACATTGATTTCAGTTTATAAAGACTGAGCAGGCTTCATCAGGAATCAGCAAGTTGACTCCTGATGGAGCAGGCAGCATAGTCGGCGGAACGTCAGAAGGTAATTTCTGACGAGACTGCGATTTGCACAATCGGCATTGACTTGGCATATTTGCACAGCGAATGCATACGTTTCAAATGAGGTATGTGTTTAAATTTGCCTTATTTGGTTCAGAAAAGTTATGATATTGGGTTTTCCTTTCAATAATACAATTAATATCAAATTTATAATATTTAACGTTTATGAACTGTCAATTAAGCGAGTTTACCAGAACATTAGTACAAAAGTCCTTTAAGGTCAAAGATGGCAATAACAATTACTTTAATTAGTTAATAAACACAAATCGCAGTTTTTACTAAAATTTTGCTTTAATTTCAACGTCGCCTTTTACAATTTTTTGGGTTATTAAATTCCGAGAGAAATCATTCAACCATTCATTTCTGGTAGGTATATACAATTTAGCAATCTTTTAAGGCGCAAAAAATCAGTAAAACATGAAAACGTAATTGTTTATATGTATCTTGAAAGGCTTTCGTAGGAATCAGTACCTCTGAATGAATACTGATTGTGGAAAATCGTTCTTTAATAAAAATTGTACTTTTATCTTTCATAGTTCCAGACCTTACCATTAGTCACACTTCTTGCGTCTTAGCAATGCAAAAGGTGAGGTATGATACATTGCCGTTCCTTTTCTAGTTGAAAATGAGACGTACCTACTTTGGAAGATTTTTTACGATAAAATTTCAATTTAAGCGCGTAGCCGTGAAAAGTTCGAATGGTTCTAGACTCGTATGAGCACATTTTTTCTCTTTTTCAATGCACGATCTAGGTCATATAAATTGATAAATGTGATTTTAGGACAATTTATGGAATATTTGTCGACTTTTTGTTTAAATTGAATTTACCATTTGATTGAAGGAAACTCACTGTATTAATTCTATTGCATGCAAATACTAGATTAAAAATTTTACGCATATTTATATAGTAGTATACTACATAATATATTCAGACAAATGGTCTATTTCGCAAAATCAAAGACGTTCCTCTCAAATAATTGCTGCAATTTTAATATTTGGGACCCTTACAATGATTCGAATGAGACATATTCCAGAAATTAATTTTCGCTACCGAAAAACAGACATAAATTGATAATTTCATTCGTAGGTATATCATTTTAAGATCGGATTTCAAACATTTACAATTATAAACGTATTATCTGTGCGTTTTGGAAGTAAGATTTCTGGTAACTATCCGCGACGTTTTCATTTCATAATGAATCCATGACACCATGTTACTAATTAGTGAAATGTGACAATTTGGATAGAGTTAATGTTCAGAAAATTTCAGAAAAAAATATCCCATTCGCAAAAGAGAGAACTATGGTTATAGTTTTTGTCATTAGGTGTCTCAGATCTATTCTTATTTTCTTGAACCGTTCAGAACTTTTGATTAACATTCCATTTGAAGAAGTAAAATATTACAGTGAACATACATCGAAAGCATAATTAACAACAAATTACAATCTATGAAGACTCTCTATGTTTCAATTTGATAATGTTTAGAAATACTTAAATTACTTGTAATAAATAAAATTCTAAGATTCTTCCACTCTAATATTTATTTTCCGCTAAGATTCTCAGCCCAGCGAGAAACCCTTCATCTGTGGCCGTAAAAATGAACGAATATTCCGAATTCCTCAAATTCCTCTCCGGCTACATACCCATTACAACTTTTACAACCTGTTCTTAAATATTCTCTGTTATTACTTTAAAGAGAGCAGAGGAAGGAAAAAGAGGTCCGTTGATATAGTGGTTCACGGCCACATTCCTTTGTCCCTGTATATATCTCCTCCATGGCCCTTTTCCCTTTCTCAGCCCTGCCCATTTCTCCGTTCACTTTTATTGTAATATCGACCTCAAGGGGCGTTTCTATTGAAAAGGGGTAGAATCTTTAGAGGCTTCTATGAGGAAGAGAGAGAGAGAGACGCGTCCGTCACATCTCCAATTTTTTCTTCCGAAACTATATGACGTGCGACTGAGGGAGAAGTTGGCTTTGTGGCGAAGTTGGGAACCTTTTTCGGTGGGTCGAGAAAGTGAAGTGGGAGGCTTTCGAAAGGCGGAAAGTGAGAAAAAGAAAGAATCGGAAGAATAAAGAAGGTCTGGGAGAGAGGACGTGATGGGCCGCGGAGGTAATTTTATTTTACGGGTTGCCTCATCCCGCGATAAATATGCCGCTGAGCGAAACGCGCAAATATATTTCACGCCTATGGAAATGTCTGAGCGTTGCCTACCATTGTGGGCTCTGTAAATAAAATAGAAATTAAATTCCCCTCTCTTTTTCGGGAATGTGGTCACTATTCGGTACCTTTCACCGAGTAACGCTGACACCAAGGTATTTGAAAGGAACGTCATAAATGTGAAAGTGATCGAACCAATATCTGGCTCGTTAACCACTTAATATATTACGGCGTACAATGAAATGAAAAAGGCCCACATTCAGAGACATTTTATGAATTATTTTTATGCTTTTAATTGGCTAAACTTATTTGTGAATGAGTTACTCCTTTAATTAACTTTGATCGAAGGTAATTTAAATGCAACAGAGTACATGCTTTTGCTAAATATCAAGAAAGGTACTATGAGTTATTTTTGTCAACAGCTCAACAATAACAAATGTACCAAAAAGACAAGATAAGGTGTTTATATAATTCTTTGGGTTGGGCTTTAGGAATTATTTATCAAGCGATTGTATAACTTTAAAAAACGTTGGGAATAAAAAGAATATGAGCGATATTGGACCTAATTTTTCCATTATTTCTTTTAAACTTTTTTAAAGGCCGGTCCTATTTTAATCTAAAAATGCCCTAGGGATTTTTATGTCAAGCAATTTAAAATAAATCTTCATATATACGGTGAGGATTGCGCCAACATTCAATAACAGTTTCTTAAACAACTTAACCTCACTAAAATCTTTATTTTAAGTGCCTTTTATCAAATAATCTCTATGTTATTCATAAAAATCGCCAATTCGATTTCAATTTCAATGAATCAATAAATTTACGCATATGAATAAAAAATTAAGATTAAGAATAATGTTAGACTGATTATCTCTAGAAACGTTGCTACGGCAATGACTTTTTACGATTTTGAAAGATATAAATTTTTAATGAAAGGTAAAATAAGAGTTTTCTCTTAAAAATAACACTCAAGAGACCTTAAACAGAAGCAGGAATACATAACTAAAAATCTGATGTGGCCAACACATTACTTTCTCCATATTTATTGAAAACAGAAGCCTATGCCGGTGATATATAAATAACTCCGAAAAAATAAGTGTTACAAGAAATTGTTTCATACAAAAGTTGTAGTAAAATACATTATCTATAACTTTGATACCTACATTGCATTCTGACAGAGATATGTATGAAAAACTTCCATTTCTGGATAAACAACTTCCGGTTAACCATTATTCAAGGATAACTCATAAACAATCAGCGTTACGAAAAACTGTCTCATACAAAAGTTGTAGTAAAGTACATTATCCATAAGTTTTGTACATACTTGTATATACTTACATTGAATTCTAACAGAGATATGTATGAAAAACCTCCATTTCTGGATAAACAACAACTTCCTGTTAAACATTATTCAAGAATAACTCCTAAAAAATCAGTGTTGCGAAAAAATGTTTCATGCAAACGTACTAAAGTGCATTATCTATAAGTTTTGTAAACAATTGTATATACCTAAATTGCATTCTGACTGAGATATTTAAGAAGCAAAATTTTGTTCCGGATAAACCACAACTTCTGGTTCAGCGATATTCATAAAAAAACTAATCAACTTTTGGCATTGTTAGGGAAATACTAAATATGAATTTTGAAAATGATCGGATTATTACTTATTAAGATAGAGCGCCCGCAAACCTTTTTACCACAGACAGACATGTTCGGGAAAATAGCGAAAACGAGCTCTATGGGCCCCAAAACATCTATTTCCGTCGAAATCTGGAGGTCGAATTTTTTTGTGAATACAATTCTTTCTCTATACTACGTATAGAGAGAAAGTAAAATTGAGGATATTAATTTCTAAGGAAATGAAATATGCTTGAAAAAATGATTCTAAACTATTTCCCAAGTGTTATGCCTTATCAACCAGAATTCCATTTTTCCAGAATATGTATACAATAAAATAACTGAAAAAATGGTCTTGCCAATGAAGTGAAAAAAATATAGGTATAATTTAAGGTTATTACAAGTTTAACTTTGCGAAAATCTGATTTTTGTTTGGGATCTATTTTGAATGGTATTTGTAAAGTAAATTTCATCTAACAACATCAGGTTCATTATTCTGAATGTATAATATCTATTCTCTATGTATTTTTAAGCATACTGATATGATTTATGACAGACAATATCATATATAAGGTAAATACCGTAATGTATTTCAAATTATTTTAAAGATTTTAGAACCATTGTGAAACATATTGCTGTGTAACTCCTTTATCAATATGGATGATTGGTCAAATGGAATACATTCACAGGTATTTCTGAACTACCATTTACGATTAATGAAAATAATATAATTAAAAGCGGCTCTTTCATCTAATAAAATGTTATAGTATTTTTTTCCTCTGAGAGGCAAAGAAACTCCACTTCGCTCCAGCTCGGAAAATATCACTAAGTGAGCGCTATTGGGGAAGCCTTTTATAGACCAGCAAGAAGATTTCATCTATGGAAATCATGATTATTCATAATCATAACCACCATTTCTAAGGAAATGGACAATCGAAAAGTCTTATCAAAACAAGCACTACGTTACTAATGAGATATTTGAGTCAAGTAATAGGTGCTATTGAAGTTACAGTTTCATCCATTGGCTAGATCTCATAGTCAGCAGCCCAAACTGCATACGCATTATTTCTCATCAATTTAAACAAACATAGCTCTTGGAAATGTAATTAGAATACTCCCGAGCAAGGAGGACTTTCCCTTTTTCCTGACAGACCCGTGGCTATAAGAGCCCCTTTCCTAACAGCCAAGTTTCATCGCTTCGCATTTCGAAGAAGATAAGTCAGCTTAAAAAACTCACGCGAGTCATGAAAGCCGCGGTCGCTTGCAAACGGAATGCTCAGACCGGTCGTTCCTCCAGCTTTGGCGGTGGAATCCTATTCGTTATTTGTTAATACCCGCGCACGCACAAACAATCCTTCCCTCGCAAATAACACATCTATCGCCCTCCTTTTTCTCCCAGCAGTCCAGCCGTTCATATCAATCCGAGAGCGTCGATAAATCGATAAACCGTAGCACGTATGTCGCTGTGAGTGGAACCAGACTCCCATTCGGGAGGGAAAGATAAGAGACGTATGAAGAGCAATTGGGATTGCGCGCGTGTACGTGTGGCCTCCCGCGGTTGCGTGTGTTTACCGGTCGATGAGTCGATAGGTACCGAATTCGCGGAACCCTCGTTTTCATCCCCCGGCCTATCTGTTGCTCGTTTGCCTACCTTGTATAGCCAGTTGTAGGCTCGGCGGCGCCTCAATTGCGTCATCGGCCGTTCGCTAGTCCTACTCGCGGATCCCTTTATGCCCCGAATGTCTCGCATTATACGTGTGATAGGTTCTAGTTTATGGGCCGGTTTAAAACGCTCTACCTGAAAGAGCCATAAATTAATTTTAATCGCCGATTGTTTGGAGGTTTGGGGAATATGTATCGGGAAATTTTATATTTATCGCAGTTTTGGAGGAGGGGATTCTGCGGTGTTTTCCTGTCGAAATCGCTAGCCCAGTTTTCTAAAATTGATTGGGTAGCTTTATGAGATGGCTCTGATGTCCATAAATATGAGTGTGGTTAATACTAGTGCTGTGGAACTCGCTCGTCCTTTCTTCGCTCATCTCACTATGCACTGTTTTACTGACCCACTTTGTCCTCTACATTACAGCTTAAGTCAGAATATTACAGCCCTGAATTTGGTTTAATTCCTGTTTGAGAACGTTACCATCACACTTCATCATTATTAAAACAATATCATAGGATTTTTCTGTTGATAATTGTGATACAAGCGATTAAAAATCTTGATATAACAGTATATAGTAAGAAATATTAATATATAATAAATTTATATTGATCATATGATAACTTTTGAGTGAAAATTTAAAAAAAATGTTTACGCATAAATTGAATGAATTTTAAATTGAAGTTTCTAAAATAGATATATTTAAAATTAGTTCCTCCGATATCATAATGACATCTAAGACAAATAGAGTGCAATTATTAATGGATAAATGAGGCATTTTAGAGTATCAGTGCCCAAATAGTTTGGTGGGCCAAAATCGAAACACAGCATACTTTCATTGTTTCCTGAAAGATATTTGTACTAATTCTACCATTGAAGTGTTATCAGTGGTCTATGATTCCTTAGTCAAATTTGATGATTTTAAGCGAAGAATTACATTTAGAATATTCGGAGCAGTAGAGTTGGAGAAAAAGAAAAAATTTCAAATACATTTCACATGCTTAAAATTATTAATTAGTAATGAGTCACTTGCCATTCCAGGAAAACCTTGCATTGTGTGATTAATTGGAAATTATTTCATGAAAATAATGGGTATGGTTCAATGTTTGTGCCATTGAATTTAGCGATTACTAAATATTTCTGCTAGCTTATAAATCAAAATAAAAGGTTTGGATGGCTATAGATTTATTTATAGGAAATTTATAGTACTTTGAATATAATATATCCTGTAGGAGACATATTTGAAGTTTGTATAGGTATCTATAAGTTCCCATTAATATTCCGGTCAGCCGTCTTTCTCCCTTAACAGTATATCACGGAAATGTATGCAGACTGGCAATACATTCAATAAATCAAATTTTAAACGAAATCCGCTTATCGGAGAATGTTACTCGCGTAAAAAGCTCTCAATGAAAAACCTCCTTCGACTGTAACCCTATGAATTTCTCCCGTTCTCACCTAAACCGCTATTCCGGAACGGAATTCCAAATTATGTGAATTTTTACAGCCATACACGGCCCGCTAAAATTCCGCATGTTCCTCTCGCTTTCCATCTACACGGTATGATGGAAAGCTCCCAAATCCCCTACTACTAACAACCTCTTCTCCTTTTTCCTCGACTAAAAATCTCCCCTCTCCAACAACGCACCTTCCCGAGGCCCATACCAACCGATCCGCACGGGACGTGATTGGAAATTGTAACGACCTTTCCCTTCCCCTTTATTTAGTGCGAAGCATGGCCGAGAGAGGGCCGGAGAAGGGGTTGCGAAAAAGATGAGTGGTTCTTCGAAGTGGAGTTGTAAGGGGACTTGGTTTCGGGTGTGGGATGCGATTGGGAATGCTGGAGCTTGTTTGGGAAAGGTGCGGCGGGGAGAGGAAATAAATTTCGGGCGGAGGAATAAGAGATATAGGTTTAGAAGGAAGTTTTTGGGAGACGGAGATTTAACAAAATGAGCGCGCGCGTGGAGAAGTTCAAAAGGAGCAGAAGTGGTTGCGGTTATGTGTACGTATGTATGTATCTGTGCTAACGGAAGGGGAAATCGATAACGGAATCGAATTTTGTTTGATGCCCGCATCTGAGTGAATCGTACGAACTTATTCCCGCTGATACTGAGTGGATGAAATTTTTATTTCATTTCCATTTGAAGAGCAAGAAGTTTTATTAAAAGTAGTTTGATGCACATTCCGAATATCTTCACGTTCTCTCCGAATGGATTTACATCCCTTAAATAGTATTCTAGGAGGAATCACTACAGCGTTAGAATGGTACCAAGATATTACATACTGAATGCTCGTTCCGAGGTTGATTTTCGAGCAGTCCTTTTTCACTTTACACACTATTCTATGGAATCATCTAAGCCATCATTATATTATTAAAACTGGAAACGTAGAATACCTGTTTTGAAGAGATCTTATTTTATATTCCTCAAAATCTTATCCTTGTTGCTTCCGTAGAATACCCTATACGCATTTTACTTTTACTAAAATAGTTTGGGTTTCCTTAATTTTGTCACCTTTTACCAATTTACTACGACTGCACTTACAATTAGTTTATTATTTTCGTTCTTTAAAATTATTAATTGAATAAAGTTACGTAATTTACCAATCCATCTATTCAAATGTGTATGAATAATACCGTCGATTTGATGGCATGCAAAATAAAGCCCGAATTTAAATATATAATATAATTAAAATTTATAATATAATTCAATATTCATTTGATTAATTTACTTAATATATGATGCAAGATAATATGCCTATAATTGCTTTAAGTAGTGCGGAAAATGTGAGGCAGAATCGTACAATGCGAATTCACTTACTTGGAGGTCCTCGAGTCATCCCCGAATGATCGTGGAAACGTATTGGAAAGGTATCTGAGAGAGATCGCTTCGATTAATTGATACAATGAAGTGGCTTCAAAAAGTTGGAGCTTATCGGATGGTTTCATTTACGTTGATCGACATTTCTTCTATATATTTGGAAACATTAAACTTGATTGATTATTTTTATATATTTGCTCTTCTTTCGTCTGTGTTGTCGAGATTTGTTCTGAAAACGAAACATTTGCCCAATCACAAATATTGACTTGTCGTTTACAAGAAAATTCCACCATTTGTTAAAATGGCAATTATCCTGAGCCTATCATATATACTAGATATTCACAGACAGTTTTATGAATAATTGTTTTCCTCCGTATTAACGAATCTCTTTACAGCTTTTTAAGCGTCGAAGTACATTCAATCCCATCAGATATCGGTGATATTTTGTACTATTGCAATTCCGTTCTCAATTCAAGAGATGAGAGACTCCTGTTAACTGCCTGACAGTTTTTTGTGTATAGGATATCATTGTTTCATACAAATTTATGTATCGTATGTAATACGATGTATGAAAAGATTCATCACACTGAATTACCTCCTAATAAGGCTTGCTAATTAATATTATTCTTCTCAATATATTTATTTATGAAATTTCATGAATGGCACTCATTTTGATAACTCATGATAATAGTCGCTTCTATTTTACAAGCTTATTTACTAAAATAACTTAAAACTGTCAGAAAAACTGGTTCGAAAATTTATGTCACTTTTTATCGCCTTCTTGCGTGAAGTGCCAATTCAGTATAAAATGTTTAAATTACTTCATTTTTCATTTTTTATTAAACTATTCTTTTGTATAATATCAAAGACTGTAGACAACCATTTCGACTTAATTTCTCAGATTTCAAAGTTCAAATCCTTAATTAGGTTTATCCATTCCATTCCATTTACCTTTTCGGAACTAAACTCTACTTTGAAATTAGTTCTGTTTAACAAAGGACAGAATTTTAACAATTTCTGTATGCCATCATTAGTCATCAAAACCATTACTTCGCGAACACCCTAGCCTTCGAGTAGAAATTTAATCACGGCGAAACACTCCTATAACTTTGAAGGATTCTCCTTTTGAGTAATCACCCGTCAAAACTAGCAACTGCCGCCGCAGACTGTATCCTTTCATTAACGACTCTCTTCCGTTTTTAAAAAGGTTACGCCACGACAAGAACGGCGGCGCTTGGTGCCCTCGCCGTCAAATATCCAAGGAAGGGCAGGAGGAGTACCTGCAAGTGGAACTGCACACTCTGCACGTGATAACGGGGGCGCAGACTCAAGGTCGCTTCGGCAACGGACAGGGTCAAGAGTACGCCGAGGAGTATTCCATCGAATACTGGCGGCCGGGACTTCCCAAGTGGGTCCGCTGGAAAGGCCGCAACAGGACGGACGTGGGGGTGAGTCACTTCAATCTAAAAAATATTCGTTTCGTACCAAAGTTGAAAAATTTCGTCCCTCAACAGTCACACTTCAAAGGCTCGGTCGAATCCTTTGCTCTGATGAGGAAAGAGCAATGGGAGGGACGTCATTCTTTTTTAATACGCTCCTAGAAAATGAGAATCCGTTTTTGTTTGCTCTCTGTCAAAATCAGAGTCCCGTTCCGAATCCGAGAAAATTACTCTGAGGAAGAAATTAAGTCGTACGTTTTAAGCCGAGAAATCAACTTACGTGAGCCCATGTTTGTCTTTGGCTGTTTTTTTCGTCTTTATCAGCCGAGTTTAGTCTCCCGTTCGTTGATGTCTCTGCCAAAGGAGATTCAGGGAAAACATCCGTAAATTAAAGCTGTAATTAAAGTAATTTTATTCGAGTTCCTTCGAATCAAGTTTTCCAAAGATGAATTCTCCCTCTCTACCCTTGTGCCCCTTCCGAGTTTTTTCTTGTTTTCCGTCTTAGGAGAAATCTTTATTAAGACCGAGACCTTTGCAATGGGTCGAACGAGACCTATCCTTTTAAGAAGGTTTCGTCTTGTAACTATTTGTGTATCCTTTGTAGCCTATCCCACTTCGGCATTCCATTATTGCTAGGATACCTTCAGGGTCTAAATAGATGGAATTGCTCTAAACCTAGCGAAAAACAGTTAGGATACTCCTTAAACATCTCTATGACTTTCAATAGACGATAGTGGTGTAATTAAAACCCAATTGTTTACTTTTGGTATTTCAAATTCTCATCTCTCAAAGTTAATAAGTATTCCACAGCTTAATGCTCAAATTTCACCATGCAATGAAGAATTTAAGATTTTTAGTTTTAAATTATTACTAACTTCAAATGAATGCTTCTGTTATTGATTTCATAATTTCATAGTTTCATAAATTTCATTAACTTAATAATTTCATTGATAAAAATGTTATGTGGGTTAGTAAAAGTTATTAAATTTTGTTTTAGGAAATGTTTGTGTTTCTATGTCCTCAATGCGTTTACGCATTTGATATGATACTCGAAATATCGAACATTTCACGGACTTTGGTCGAAATATTAGAAAAACGTTAATGGATTATTGAAATTAAATCTATAACGCGGTAACATTTATATATTTACAAATATTTATTAGCAAAAATTGTAAATTGGCATGCTTCGATTTTGTAGCAGAGCTTTTGTATCAGAGAGGATTATAGGAATCACAATATACAGATATGCATTTTTTCTTTGTTCTTTTTAATAATAATAATATTAACTTCGTCTTTATTGATGTGGGCATGTTATACAAACCAGACCATTCTTACAATAAACCCCATTATTTTACACCACCGAGGCCGGCAGTATGTACTTTATATATGATGATCGACCTCAGTTGATTATTGGGACATCATAATTAATATGCTTAGTAGTCAAGATAAGATCAGTAAATGGACGAGATAATTTTAGTTCTATTAAATATTAAAAATATATTAAATATTCCTCTTTTCTCTGAGAGATACTCAAATATTATCAGCTAAACATCTTGTGCACTTATGACACCGCGACGTTTACCATCTTAGTCGTCACTGAACCGTTGCGCAGCGCTTCAAGTAAGTTCCGTGAAACACATATTGACGTTGAGATATATATCGTGTATCGTTGCTTTCGAAAGGAGACTGTTAATTTCTCGATAAACCTTCAGAAATAAGCCTTGTGAGCTAACGTTGCAGATCTCAGCCATTTAGCCATTATTAACGGTCCTGTTAGACCTTGAAGTTGGATAAACATCATACTAGTTCGCCTCCGGTAGAGATTCGGGGCGCTAAGATGCCAAGAGATAATGCCATCTCTTAGCGAACGGCACGTAAGTGCATCGGATATTATATTTTACAAGTAGACGCTGAGCGAATAAAAAAGAACTTAAAACGAACGTAATTTTATTTCCAGCGTACATAATTATCCGCTTCGGAGAATATCATCTGGAGTTTTCCTCTCTGCCAACATTAATCCTTCTCAAAAACGTCTTTCCTCGAGTGCTTTTTAACTCCGGAATCTCTCTCTCTCGGTGCTCCAAAGAGAAAAGGGAAAAGTAGGAGAGAGAGCGGCTTGGCGACGTCAAGAAATCTCTTTGCTCTCGCGAAATAAACGAGGAGAGTGGGAGATAAAATGAAGTAGGCTTTAATGCGTCGTATTGTGCTTCAGCGAGACCTCTTCCTCTGTTTCTGACCTCTTTCCCTCATCCGTCTTGATTCTCCTGTCCTCACGTTGCATCACTTTTCACCTTTCAACGTTTCTCTCCAGCGTCACCTTTTCAAATACGCTTTATCCACCGCTTGTTTGCTTTCCACAACCATTTTATCTTTCACCTTTCTCCTTTCTTCATATTACCTTGCCTTCTTTGATAATGATAGTTATAGGATTTTAAAAAGATTAAGTAATAAAAAATGTAAAAGAGAAATCAAGTTTTCGAATATTCTTAGCCCTCCTCCCTAAAAATACGTGAAATTTAACTATCATATCAAGAAATTCAGACCTCAACGATTAGTTGTTCCACCTTACACAACTTCCCACCATTAATGGTTTTAAAGTTGGTTATCCTGAGGAGATCAGTCACAGTTTTACAACTTGATGTGAGTTCGGTATTCAAATTCTTCCCTACAGAGATTCCTTTCCAGAAATAATACAAGCTATACATTTGGAAATAATCATTATAAAAGCAAAAGTTTAATTGATATTCATTTAATAATTTTATTTAATTTGCTGCGGAAACGTTGAAATTTTCCAACACACCCGTTTGAAGACCTGAGAAGATTTCCTGTAAAGCTTACACTGAAGAAGCAACAGATTATTTTAGTTGATAGGTTCTATAGTAAAATTCTGCAAATGATATTGCAATTAACATTTCGTAGAAATCAAATAAATTTGATTGAAGTAAACTGGAATCAACAGCTCACTCGACACAAATAGGCTCGTAACTACAGACGCAGATTAATTTAGCGTTGATCAGTAAATCCACAGTAGATAATCTTAGTGGATTATAATGCTACTATTTCAATAGTACTTTTAAATAAAAATTTTTTCTCTTTATAGATTATCGAATGAATTATCTTTCCTTACACGGGATCTCCATAATCAATTTACAGTCAATTAGATACGCTTCATTTTTTTACTAAACCGACTTCTTTTAACGTCGTGGCTATAATTATATTCAGCACTAATTTCTTTTGGTAAAATTTTCACTTTTACTGAATGAGGTAATTTATGAAAAAATATTCCTCTCATCTCTCAATCTAATTATGCCGTTTTTCTTCCGCCTGAATTTAATATACTCGCATAATTTTCTAAATTGAATACTTTTTCAACTTCCTTACATTATACTGTTTGTTCTGTGAATAGTTTCTTCTCTTTCTAAATTTTCTCTTCATCAATTTAACTGGTGGTTTTTTCCACTTTCTTAAATTTCCTTTCTTTCCTCATGGACCACTTTCTCTCGACTTCTTAACTACGGATATTTTTTCTTAGTCCCGCGAACTGATTTCGAATTTCTTCCAAATATTTCATTCGAAAATAATTTCTGCTCCACAAAGAAGTTTTTTTGAGTCTCAGCAAACGAGATAATTAACGGATACAATTTTTTCCTTTCCAACTTCATAATAACGCATTTATTCATCTACATACTCGTCCATTTGAGTGTGCGTCGGTATATATTCTCGCATCAGCCGTTCATTAACTATGTGGAGAGTTACAATGTTGCCTTTAGGTATTACTACTTCTACCCTACTATCGATCCTAGGTGACGTGAAGTGCAGAATTCGATCTTGTTGATAAAATGATATGGAGTTAAAAAGATTACTCGTTAAATTAGGAAGAAGGAGTAATAATTCTTATAGAAAAATTAGTCCGAAATTTGGTATGACATTTAGCTCATCAGTAATTCTATATTGAATAATTATTCTTCTATTAAGAAATATATCATATTTTCTATTCGATGCTCTTATTAAAGATGTATTTTGAAATATCATTAGACAATTTTATTATTCATGGTTTCGGTTTTTCTTCCACGTTTATTGTCTTAGTTGGACGACGTTTCGACCGCATTCCAGCAGTCGTCTTCAGGTCAAAGTAGTCGTGTCGTCGTCATTCGACTTGAAGACGACTGCTGGAATGCGGTCGAAACGTCGTCCAACTAAGACAATAAACGTGGAAGAGAACCCGAAACCTTGAATAATATACCTGAACGCCACGAAAATCTACGAACTTATATCTTTAGACATTTTTCGAAGTGTTCGGTAATTAATAGTTGAAGCTAATGCGATTGAACGGTTGCACAATTGTTCACACCTAACAGCTAACTAACTGTTTTCATATATAACAACGAAAATTGGTATATTTCTTAGAATTTAAAAATGTATCCACGATCTGTTTCTCTTTATAATGATACTCTCATTCATAAACTATCAGTGTTTTTGAAGTTGGTAGATTCAGGCTGCTGATCCTTGAGACTAGCAGTATGGAGTGTTCCTGCCCATGAGGCAAAGCTACTTAATTTTATTTATTTTTTATTCGGAAGTAATTGTATCTGCAGAGAGCTAGCAGGGGCATACATTCTTTGCTCGATAAATGTTAATCTGAAACTACTTCATTCTCTATCTTCTTGTGCGTAAAATGAAATAAAAAATCTAGTGAATGTTTCTGCTCTTAAAGGCCTACTTTACTCTAAGGAATGACTTAATCGCGATAATTAACTCTTAAAACACAATAGATATCTATAGCAAGTAGAAAAAGTGAAAATATATATTTCCAGTGATGTTTCCCTGCATATATACTGGAGATTATCAATGTAATTTATTCTACCGTAATAATTAGAAAATTTTAGTTTAATTTAGAGCTTCATCAAAGGAGAGATTATCTTTTCACTAATTCTCATAAATTCAATAACGACCTTCTCATATAAAGTTATAAAAAATTGAAAAATAATATAGAAATAGTATAAAATAGAAGAAACAGTAAATTGCAGAGAAATTTAATACTACTAAAATAGTCCCTTCCTGGTTCCCACAAAATTTAGTCCATTTTGAATTACAAACAAAAATATGCAGCAGTACATAAGCTTGAAAATAAAATAAATTTAAATTTGTAAAACAAAGGAAAAAAAACTTGCTCCAATATCCTTTTTTAATTACACATTAGATTTATTCCAACCATCACCGCTAAACTTATCACAGATACTTAATCAGCAAAATCTATACTCTTCTTTAGTTACCACTTTCTATCTAAGCTGGTTACTTTACAGCGTACCTGCTGCTTTATTGTTATCTCCTCGGGGATAATCAATAACATACTTCCTATCGAGAAGCATGGGATACAGTATAAGTTATGCAAAATTAGTTTTTCTGCCGTAGCTCGCTGATCTACTCTGAATGTATTTAGAGAATCCAATGATTGCTTCTGTTTAAATGGGGTGTAATTACAAACTCAATGGTTTTCTTAAAGGTTTCTAATGCAGGTTTATTTATGCAGGCAAGGTTTACAGAGCGGTACGTTTCTTTGTTTTTGTAAATTATCTCTTCAAAACCCTATCGGAATGTTGTGTAAAAATGCATTTTATTAATGACCCAATAAGAAAATGCTACCTTGAGGAAAATTTCACATATACCTCTAAATGTACTGAGTTAATTTTGTCAACCTTTTTACGTTAAATCAATAAGTAAACTATCTTGCCTTATTTTCGGTTGTGAGTATACTTAATACTATGATATAGTGAATGTTCTATGAAATATCGCAGCCATATGACCCAATTTCATACGTAATAATATAATAATATTAGTATAATTGTCACCTGTATAATATAAGTAATAGAGGTTTACTTTGTGTGATCGAATATATTTCGTAAGTAGGCCTGTTATAAGAATAATTAGTAAGCGAGGAATTTTAATGACTCATTTATTATATTTTCTATTCTCCATAAAATCTCCCTAACATAAACTCGTAAATGCTAAAATTATATGAAAAAATCTTTAGCCCTTTGCTGCATAATCAAAAAATATCCAACGTAAATTTCGGCTTTGAAACCCGGCATTTTTTTCCGGAATTCACCCTATCCATTTACGCCCTACCATCAAAGATTAAAAACAGTAAGCCGTATAACATGTACAGGAAGCACAAAACTAAATAAAAATCATGGAGATAAACGATCGCGAGTTGAAAGCCTTCGTTTGCTTTGAAACGTTCGCTTAAGCCGAGAGCAAATTGTTTGCTCCGCGTGTGTGAACGTTATTTCTGCCAGGACGATTTTTTGCAGAAGTGATGCGCTTTGAGGTGCAGAAAGGATGCAGAAAGGTTTGCTTTAATGAAAGAGTTAAGTTAATGTTTAGTGAAGAGGATTCGGCCTAGTGGCGCGGCAGGGGGTGGGGCTCTGAAGATTGGCAGATAGTGTGTGTGATGTGCAGGCGCTTAAGCGAGGGGATTTGTTGAAGGAAATGGAAAGAAGTTAAGGAGACGAGCGGCTTGTTGTAAAGAAATGCGCGGAGACAACACGTTGATATCTAAGACTTCTGACGTAAATGAGTTCCACGCGTTACTCGAGCGTTAGGGTGAAGGATTTTCGTTTGTTTTCAGGGGATGTTTCCAATAACAGGCAATATTGTCATTATTAATCTGAAAGCATGAGTATGCTCCATCAAAATCTAGCTAACTTGGCCTTCCTGAGTGGAAATGTATGATAACAATTGATTTCTTTTTACCCTAGACAAAATCAAGATTTTTGTGCTTGGAACAGTGAATCCTCGCTTGCACTATGTCTAAATGTGAGTGATGAGAGCTCAAACGATGTGAAACTAGCCAATAACTCAGGCTAATAGGCTTTCATACATTTAATAAATAGGCTTTCATCAGAAAATTTCCTGCGTGCAATTTTATTTCAGCAATTTCAATATGGAGTTACATGGAGTGTCAGGGCAGTGATCTCGTAGATAGAAATAAAATACAGAAAACAGTTGACAGATTCTTCAAGGAGTGGGCATAGGTATAAGCTGTCTTTTATTAGACATTCTTACCTTGAATACATGTTTAGAAATATCATTTCGACAATTGTAAATTTACAATGAGAACATTATTTTGAAACTACTTCACATAGAAATTTCGGCTAGTAGTACTTCAAATAGTTCCTTGTGTTGGAAATTCTGATAGGCTCCCAGTTTTTAAATGTCCTGTATAGCATTTATTTATTTGATTTTCGTTGTTAACACTACATCCGTCTTTAATCACTCCAGGTTAATAATTTAACTCCTCAAATCGCCTTAATGTTTGATTGTTTTCAAAGATGGGGGAAAAAGATGTCGATTGATTACAAATATGCAATTCAAGTTAAATATTGACCTTACGCATCTAATGAAATGAATTATCCAACTTGGAAAATAAAAGAGGCGCAAAGTTATAATGTTTTGATGTAGCAGTACTACCATGGAATTAAATGGTCCCATGAGATTAGTAGAGAAATATCAGACTCGATTGAGTCCTCAATGAAATGAGGTTTTTTCCAGATACTATTATATTTCTGTTTACAAATTATTAACCTTGGAAAGGTAATGAAATTGAAAAATTTTCCTTCCTATATATTTTCAATATTTATTTGTTGAATAGAAGTTAGCTTAAATCAAGGGAATCGAAATTGTACTGCATCTGAGCAAGTCAAATGCTAGAGTATACTTTTGTAATTGAAATCTCCATCTGGGGAATTCACAGGGAAGGGATGCAATTTATTTTTGCAATCAAATAACGTATTTCAATGTGCTTGAGAGAAAAAAATGCGGATTAAAATCCTTTGATTGATTAGTAACTGTAATGAAAATTGAGAATCCATAAATTTGTCAGCTACCGCAAAAGGGAAAAATGCCGGTGTGTTTCGTGAATTCGAAGAAAACGATCTAAATTTAATTTATTTACTATTCATTTACTTACCTTTCTCGTAATTCACTTCTACTTTTTATGGTTAGTAATCTATTGTGAATGATTTGAAAAATATTATGTTTTATAAAGATTCCATTTTTTTAACCTTGGTAAGCTTATGATCGGTGAGCTTTATAATATAATTTGATCTGCTTGGCTTGGGGTTATATAGATATTTAATATAGTATTCTTCTATTGATATGTTGTGTGAAATTTTCTTGTATTCAGCCTAAGATACTTGATGTTTTTTATGCTATTCGAGATATGTTTTTTTAAGTATAAAGGAATTTTTCTGATAGTTATGTTGGAGGGACCATTATCAATACTAATGAAAAGGCAAATTTATTGACTTTATCTTGAAAAAAATCTATTTTACGGCTCTTAAAATTTACTTCCTTAATAAAGATACTGGTTGCAATTCTTATCAGGTAGAGTAGATGGTCTACGAATCTAATTGGCAATCTCTTATTTTATCTTATTCGTTCGGTAAATTGCATTCTACAACACTATTTAATCATGAATAAGTATATAGGTCATATTTGTATTCTCCGCTTCCTTTCTCAAGCAGTTTTTTTGAGTTTGTAGAGAATTATGGTGGAAAAATCACTTTTTTTGCTTGGTAGGTGACGAATAACAACGAGAATGAAACGCGTTCTTCAAATGAAATTTCACTTAAATTACTTGGATAGTTTACGGTCGAGAGCAGCGCGAGGAATAGATTCGCGATATCGGAACGAGCGAGAAACAGACGTTCGTTTGAAATGGGAATGAATGAGAAATGGCCGCCTATTGGATTCGAAACTCTGGTGGAACTGTTTAGTCGATTGGAAGGGGCGTGATAGGAATAAGGTGGAGGGCGTGTAATAAACGAAGCCGTGATTTACTCCTCTTCGTCCCGTAAATATAGCTTTGCCTGACGTCTCTCTCAGATTGTGTTTGCTTAGGCATGCCGCACACAACCAAAATATCCTTTATTTACTATCCCTCTCATTCCTTTCTCGCCCTCATTTCCCCGTCCTCCCACTCTTTTCATTTCACTTTAATCAGTTTTCCCACTGAAAAACAATTTAAAGTGATAACTGTCTTTATTCTTATGAAAAATGACAACTCCTGGTAAATGGAATATGTAATTTATTTTCAATATCAAAGTTATAATTAAAATTTTCTTTCTAAAGGATTCTATTATTATTCCACCTAATTAATTTATCTATATTATTTAATATATAATAAAATCTTTAAATCCAATAAAATGTATGATTTTTTAAATCAGGGGTAAAATTTAACAGCTTTTGATTGTATCGCTATGGAGCATATATATTCTCGTGATATTTTGATAAATTACCACGACTATGTATCATAAAGCAGTGGGCTCGTAACATGCTTCTAAAGAAACTGTAATTAGCTCTTTCTAATTTATATTAATGGATGTGGAGTTTACCCAAATAGTTTCAATTCGTACTTAATTAATGAGATTGGACTCACCTGGCACTATTTGACCGATTTAAAGTGCGAAACAGAGGTTTGAGAGGAAATTAAGCGTTACATTGCATTTATAATGGGACGAATTCAATCCTATTGGTCGCTTCGGAAGCGCTATAGAGTGAATGACGTTAGTTTAAATTAACTCCTTTAGTCTACAATAATTTGGTTAACCGTTTAATATTTATGCATCAATACTTGCGTACTATTCTTCATTAATTTATTGTGTGACATTTATGCAATATCTAAAATTAATTATTCTTCTTTTGAATCTGTACAAATATATATGAACCGTAACAGAATTAATAAATCAAATGCAGTATCATATTTTAAGGTAACTCAACGATTAATTCTTCCCTACCACTATCTTGTTCATAAAGCATCCCTATAAGGACTTCGCTCGGTAGTTCAGTGGCTAGAATACCTGCCCGTAAAACCTGACCTGGGTTCGAGTTCCAGCAAAGTCACTATATTTCACTTCTGTGTAACTTTATCAATGTAGTACTTTCCGATATCAAGAATTCTGCTAAAATTGGCATTTTTCCTAGTTAAATTCCTACTCCATATAGAAATAACGCCTGCCTGATTTTTCTTTCCATTTTGTCCGCTCTTGAGCAATGCAATTTGGAGTGGATTCACATAAGCTTCAACATATTTCGGATTGGCCTATCTCAGATGATATTATATCTTGTAATATAAAATAACACTTTTTTCCTCTAAGCCTTATTTCCAAATTTTATGGGGTCGGCTAATGATGATGGTTTTGGGTGATTATGAGGATGAGGTTGGTTTTGGGGATGATTTGACTATTATGGCCGGATGCCGCCAACCCTGAACGGGAAAATCGGACAAACACCACCACAACCATTCCCTGATCAGCCGGTATTCGAACCGGGATCCTTGAGGTTTGAGCGATAGCGCTTAGCGAGCTAACCACTTGGCCATCGAGACCGGTTGCTAAATAAAATAACACTATAACCCGAAACTATAGTCTTTCTTGAGAAATGTATACAGTAAATATAAATTTAGCTATAGGAGCAAAATTACTGTTTAACGCCATTAATTCTCTTCGTAATGTGACTATTATTTTCCAGAAGTTATTATACTTTGTCATTTAAGTAATTAATTAGTACCAACAGGAGGAGTAAATTCAACTGCGGAGTAAAGCTCATTGTTTCTACGAAACCGTAAATCTTCGAATCTAGTATTTTAAGAATAAGTCATTGCTTCAGAAATTAGAAGGAAATATGCCATTCAAATAATCCAATCCTCGAATCGAATAAATAGCAGGAATAACTTATTGGAATTAAGAACCTAGGGCTTCATCCCCTATATTTATTTCCCTCATCCCGGTTTCAGTTCCATCTCTCTTCCCCCTGTTTATCGCCCTTCCTTAATTCGCATCTCCGCCGCGGTCGCAAAAACTCGTGATTCATTGCTTCTGTGCGCTCTATCATTCCATTAACCCTTTTCCACGCATATCTTTACTTCTCATTTGGAATTCCTCTCCTCGCTTCCATCCTCACGCACCATCTTATGCCCTTCCTCCTCCCAAGATATCTCTCACCAGCATCCATGCTCCCTCACCTCTTCACATCATTCTTTCTGGGGTCGTCCCATGGACAACATTCTTCACCCCTTCCCTCCTCAGGCGTTTTTGTCTACTTTGAGGTTCATTTGATAAAATAGCTAAAATAACGCTTCAGAGCACTGTGCTTTTTGCTACTCTCTTTCTAAGATCCTGAGCTCCTTATGTAGGTATTTCTTTGGTGGAGGCATAATTCTTAATATCTAATCCTAAGGTAAGTATATCATAAACAATATTATTTAATCAGAGATGTTCCTTTTTTTGGAAACTTGTGGGAAATATTTGAAAGACTTTTTGGTGGTCACAGAAAAAATCTACCCGTTGAATAGACTCTATACCACACCATTTTATAAAATAAATCTTTTTTTCTTATTCTTCAGAATTTCTTTTAATAAATTTTCTGGAAGCTGATTATGAGAAAATGAGACAAAAAAACCTTACAGATTTTAATATTCTAAGTTACGCATTACAAAGACAGTTTTTAAATAGCATAAAATACTTAGCTTAGAATAATAGTTTAAAGTTGATAAAACATCATACCATTGTAACGAGATATATTAACCATTAAATAAATTTTATTGTTAGTTGAAGGTGTAACCTAATCCTTAGTTATTTCGACTTTATTTATATCATTGTAGTACAAAATATGTCTTAATCAAATCAGTCTTCATGAGTTTTTGAAGATCATCTCATGGTAACTTAACATAAAATTGTGAAATAACTTATAAATTTCTTTATTTTAGATATTTCCAAGTCATTTCAACTTGTATTATTTTCTATTCTCGATTGTCTATTAAGTCAAATTTTATAATTACTGGTACGTTGTGAAAGTATGTGATAAAATAAATCCATCAAAACTATCTATCGCCTCGAATGAAAAGGAATATGGTGTATTCAGGAGACAACTGGTAGACAGTGAAAAATGAAGATGCTTCACTTGTTTAAAAAGTAATTAAAAGTTTCCGACGTAATTTTCTAAACTTAACTCAAAAAAAACGGATTAATCTAGAGGTTAAAATAAATTCATCAAAGCTAGAGAGTTTTTGCGCATTCTTTCGTCGCAGTAAAATTGAATCGATGGGTTTCGGAGGAAGTGAATACAAAGTTCTAAAAGACAGCTTGGTGTTTTAGCGGCCTCGAGCATTCCGGTAAACTCTCTAAGATAGGTATTTCCTATTAGAACGTGAAATACATAAACAAAGGTCTATCGTTCACTGCAGTATCCACGAAATGTCGTCTCTAGGGAAAGAGCTTCCGCAGTGAATAAACGATGAAAAACAAAGCATCGATTGCTGTTTCGCAGCCGAATGCGCTCTGAGGAGAGGAAAACGCTGTCGTACGTCGACAACTGCACCGCTCAATCCTCGGAAATGCGTTTCAGCAACATTTTGTCGGCATATTTTCCTTTTAATTGCGCAATCCTTTCTCAGTCGCAGGATTTGTAGGGAGCAAGTGTCATTAGAGCGCGCACCGCGTGTGTTATTTGAGTATCGCTCAAGTGGACGCCGACAATCTCGCACTCAGCATCTTGCAATGGAGCGTAATGCAACAGATTTTTTAATGGTAAACCGATGAGGAAACGCTTACTTCTCTCTTTTGAACATGGAAACGAGTGTTGTGGGCGTTGCTCGGTTTAAAACGATAATTAGTCTCTGGTGATTAGTGGTTGTCTCAGGAAATTCAATCTCTCATTGCTGGAAAGAGTTAATTACATAGGAAGATGGTGCGAAGTTAACACAATTTCAGTGGGATAGCGGAGTCAACTAATGGAAGCAATTCCTAATTTTCTATCACGTATGAATCACCATTTTGTATATTATTTACTCACTCTTACTGACCTGAATATTAAAATAAAAATATGCATTATTTATTCCGCGAATAGAAAAGAAAAAATTGCAATGAATATAAAAAAGTCAAATAGCTAACTAGTATCACTTAATTCGAGGTTATCTTATTTGCCAACAACAATTGACGCAAAAAAGATTTTTATCTTGAGCGGTTGCATTTTTTAATCCATATTTAGATAACTGCTCATGTTTTCAGAATAAAATTAATCTATATAATCTGATAAGAAGTCCTTACACCACTTTATCACGAGAAGAATAAAAGTTTAATTTATCTAGAACCAAAGAACTAAAACCTTTTTTACGGAAGAGTAACGCAAGTGTACGTATTCTCAAATCTGGCCAAATCTAGAGTAACGCACTCATCCGAAAAAATCAAATCAAAAAAAGCAGTTTTTCTCGTGTGAAAAATAAGACCAAGCAGGTACATTAAATATGACAATGCAATAAAGAGCATTATTTATGAATTGATCATGAGAAATTCGTCAGTATGGTTTTTGATGTTCCAGGGGCTACGTAAATCTATTATAATGACGAATATCACCCTCTAGTCGTAGTTTGAAAACCATTGTGGAATAGAGGCGGAAGATTAGTATGTATTTGCAATCATGTATCATTTATGAAATATAAACCGCACTTTATTCTATTGTTCTCTTTTCAACTGTAAAGTAATTATACACGGTTAAAAATAAAATATACGTCTCATTTAAACGAAATATTGAATTAGATGCACAGAAGTTCAATGGATTTTCAAAATTCAGTAATGATGAACAGAATATCCTCGTAAATATCGTAAATAAGGATATGTGAAATTTGGTTCTCCCAATATTTTAAAAGGTACAAATTCATATTCGTAATTAATTCATCTAACTCATTCAAATTATCATGCGTCAACGCATACGGTATATTAGTAAATGAGCTTTTAAGTAATTCCCGAAGAAAGTGGGATATTTCTCGTACCTGTGCTTCCTGTAATTGGATTGCTTGGATCCGGATTCACAATTTAGCTGGTGGAAATGTTCCTAGTATTGTTTCACAAGATACCTAAATCGCGAAACATATTATCTTCTTTACTTTTACGATTTGATATCTAATATCTCGGGCATGGTAATGGAGAAGGTATTGTAGCCTGAATGTCCTTGAAAAATACTGAAGTGAATTGCTACAGTAGAGTAGACTAATTTACAAAGAACACTTGCTAAGCAATGAATTAAAAAAATTAAACTTGCATACTTTATTTTTGGTGATTAGCTTACGTGAAGACATATTTCGGGCTTATTTTGGTAAGAAAGCTCAAGAATAGGCAAATTAAATCTCTTTTGCTTCACCTAATTACATAATTTTTTACAGAAGAAGTTCTCCAATAAACCAACACTAAAATAAACTAATAATTACACGTTTTTTATGTGCATATTTTTATTCCGTTTACTTTTTTATTTTACGGTCCTGACTTACTTTTCCCCTTGGCAGTTAAAGAGTGGGCTTTGGCATTCAAATTACTTTTGAATGAAACAGAAAAATACGTATGTTTTATAACATTCTTGTGTATTAAGAGTGCCTGCCGTTTCTATTGGGGTCGTTCACTCCTCTTTAGCTTCTTGGCTTTTTCTTGAAAAATTTTGAGGGAATGAAAAAGGGATGTCTCCCAAATTGTCAAAGGTTGGCCCTCACACGCATATAATTTTCGGAGGAACATTTTATTTCCTTCCCACCAGCTTCCATTAATTTCCACGCCTCCCAAAATATTTTTATAAAATATATCTTATCCTCTCCCGTCTCCGGAACAACTCCTTGACACGTCCTCTGCTTTATTAAGGCAAGAACTCTGATTTTCTTTTCATGCATCCTTCCGTCATTTCTTCGCCTATCGTTTTTCTTTTGTCATTTCCGCTTCTGTTCCGTAGAGATTTTCTTTAATCTTGAGACGCGCATTTTCAGAAGAGGTGGGTACTAACTCCTTCTCCAGGGCTCCTTTCATGATCATTTGTTTATTTATCTTAGACGGAGTTTTATCCTCCCGTCTCTCCTTGAGATTAGAAGGTGACAGACCTTAAGATTGGATTCAAGATGATTCAACGGTGTATGTTTTTCTATTATCTCCGACTGTGAGCGACCTTCCTTTTGGTCGAAAAATATGACGATAGTACTTCTTGTAAAGATCGATGTCGGCCTAATAGGGTGGATTATTGGGTGCTAGGCTTACCATTACGTCGACTTTTTACTTATTGTCCACATAATTTTAGTTTATAAGCAATACTTGATGTGCTTTATTACGAAGGGGATTTTTTTCCCATTTTCAAGGTACTGTCACTCGGATTTGATACAAACTTTATAATTTCGACTATGATATATTTATTCGACTTCGACTATCAGATTAGAGTATTCATTCCATTCTAGACTACTCTAATTTCTAACTCACTTTGTCATCGTCACTCAGATCCTGTGATTATTTTTCATTAAAATATATCATGACATTCATCTCATGCCTTTAACAAGCCATGTCCTTTTACGGATAATGCTTCGATTATATGCTCGTTTTCGAGACAATAGATTGATTTTTAATAACTTTGCTGCTTACACTTATGGGTTTTTATACTGTTAGAGAATGACTTAAAAGGGTAACCTGATACTTTCCATAACGTCAAATTAATAATAATTTTAATGAGTATTTTCTACCAATTGATGAACTCAATTGATAAATGGAAATGTCATACCCAAACCCTGTAATCCAAATCTCGGTCGAATTCTCATACATCTAGCTGTTAAACCTAGATTCGAGCCATACTCAGATCCGGCTATTCCGATTTCGTTTATTTAATGGGTTTTCGACTTGAATTCCTTGTTAAAAGTAATTTTAAATCCTTTTCGTGCTATTTAATCATTCAATGAGTATTAATTGTAATGTAGGTACTCTAAAAATCAATTTCTATTGCTTTTCAAGTAATTAATAGAAGACCTTTCGGACTGACACAAATGGAATATTGCGAAGCAAATTGATACAATCGTAATTATCGTAAAGACTAAATATAAAAAATATCGATTTCATAGCAAACTGTATAAAATTAGATTTAAGTAAAATACGGAAAGAAAAGGACGACAAATTCATAAAGCATTCGCGTAATTTAATCCCTGAGTAATGTTTATAGAAGCATTGGTTAACTCGGTAAATTAAAAGACGCTACATGATTGTATGCATTGAATTGATTATAATTTACAAAATCGAATATCCAATTGCCTCTAACGAAATAATGTTCATTTCTCATCCGATTAATTATTGTAGATTTACTTAATCTATTTTAATGGGAAATTTTTGGATTTAAGAAGTGGTCTAGTCCAGCCCAATATACTCGTCTGCAAACCTTTCCAAACTTGGGAGCAGTATTACCTTGATTAACTATTCCCGGAATGTAGATCATTCCATTTGGTGCACCATTGAATAGGGAGGCCAATTAATCGAAAAACCTCCTTTGTGTCATTTCCTCTTTTGCAGTCTACGTAGCGATTAGGTTTCGCGCTGGAATCCCGCTAAACTACAGATACTATTTATTTAATTCTTTTTTCCCCTGTGTATCTTTAGGTGAAATCAAGTATTTAACGGAACTATTTGAACTGATGGAATGCATTTTCATCCCTTCAATCTCGCCATCTATTTCTATTTTCTTTATTACATATTCACTATTTTACATACAATCATGTTTCATCCGATCGGAGGATGAAGCTGATTCATACAATTCATCTTTACATACATGACAGAGATCACTTTAATATATATCGTAATTTATTAGTGTATTTGACCCTTCCTATAATCTCACGTTTGTGAATTCATAAATTAGTGTAAACTAGTGCATAACGAATCATACACACTATAGATTTACATAGGTACCCAGCGAGCAGCCAGTGGTGTATGACATAGAGTTGAGTTACGGCAACAACCTACCTAATCTACCTCATTAGCTTCCTTTTTATCCCACAATAGTTAGAATAATACACTAATCAGCTGAATACTCCAATTATTTGATATTTCATTCTATGATTGCGATATTTGATTCCATTGCTATCAGCTACTGAAATATCCAACCAGTGTAATTCCATATTTCAAAGTTAAAATCCAGCCATTTTTTTCCTACCTTTATATTGCGGTCTTTAAAGTTAAAGAATATTTCCCTTTTCAGATTTAGTAAGATATCTCTTTGCGTACTTCCCATTAGAAATTTCGAATCATCCTCTTCTTTTATTTGATACTATATTTTCCACTCAAAATCCTTAGAAGAATTTATCCTCATTGTTTTCATTTCAATGACTCCCGCCTTTCTGTTTCGTCATGAATAATTTTCTCGCCTTTATTGTCTACCTGCATTTTTATTTTTGTAGATTCCTTTCAGCCACATCCCTTCATTCTGTACCATTCTATACCAGGTTGATAATTTCATCATTTTTTTCATTTGACTCCGTTGCATAACCCTTTCTCATTTTTAGTTACATCAGACGATTCTAAAATTTTCATTGGACAGTCGATATTAGTTTCACATTTGAAGTTTCCATTTAAATATAATAACACTCAGATGCGAATTAAAGTATCTGGATTTCAGTATAATAAATTCATAAATCTATTCATATTACAATATTTCATTGGAGCGTAATAGTAGAAAATTTACTAGCTTTTGAATAGGATCCAAGCATTAAATTGCTTACAGATGGATTTCCATGAAAAGCTATTAATTTTAGATGTGAATAGTAAATGATTTCAGAATGTGCTGATTTGAATAACGCTTATTATTGTGCCATAAATTATAAATTCTCTTGCTTTCACGATGAAAGACTTCTCTTATAATATTTTTATCCGAAATTGAAATTCTTTATTGAATTCGGAAAAGTATTATGATTAATCTCCCATTGTATCAATTACATCCTTCCATTTGCATCCATAAATGTATATTTATTTCCAATGAAGCCTGCAACTTCAGTCATGTCAGGATAAATTTAAAGGGATTATTATTTTGTAATTACGCTCTCAGGTCAGAAATTATTTATTAAATATATTTCAAGTTTTATACATTCGACAAGTTTTTCAAATTATATATACGTACAAGAATTATTGGCCAACAATCATATTTAATGAATTAGTAGAAAATGCAATAACAGTTAATATACGAGTAGATTTGTTCGAAAAGTTCTTGTATTTAATGAACTTTTTATGAAGTGCCTTGTGTCTTCATCTTTTTCTATACTGTCTTTGGAGGAGTTCGGAGTAAACAGCGATTTATACGCATTTTGTGTCCAGCGACGGCCATTGCCGAATAGCGTCCGGATTCAAGTCTATATCAATTCGACCCAACGTTTCTCATCAGCCTCCTGTTATTCATTTCAGACCCATTCCGGCCCACCTCTCACTGTCTTCTTCCCTTTATTCTCTGTTTTTATTTACTCTCGCTCAATGACCGCTCCAACCCCCTCCCAACTACCCTTATTCTTTTTCATGTAGTCCCCTTTAGCACATAGAAGCTTTGCTGAAAACTCTCTACTTTTCAACTATCCTGTCCCCGGAGGGCACCCTCTTTTCCCGTCTCTTTAAGCCCACGTTCTCGATCCCCATTCATCTAATTACGTCCTTCACCCCCCTTACATCTCACCCCATTGCATCCCCGCCGTCGTCTCAGTTCATTTCCAGCCTCTTTTTTCCCCATTCTCTCTCATTTTTCCCTCCCTTTTATTTTAATTATAAAATCCTTATCCTTCTCCCCTCTGAGCTGTGGTCGTACATTTAAGTTCGCTTTGTGCACATCTCCCATCCGTTCCTTCGACTTTCTTGATCGTTCGTATCGTTTTCCCTTTCGACGATGTCTCCATTACAGCAATGAGAAACCGGTGTCTCATTATACAAAGCTCCGTGGAGACGAGCAAAGCGGTAGAAAGTTCGGCATTTATTCCAAAATGGAGGAAAGTTTATTATTGTTGAGGGAAAGTTACGGCGCACGCGATAAAGTGAATGGATTTGTTTTTGTTGACGAAAGTTTCATTTCCTTGTTTTCTCTCCTTCCATCCCTCCCCACTTGGCAGCAAGGTAGAGATTTCTTTATATTTTTGTCCGTTCCAAGTCGTGCTTTCTTGCCCTCTTTGGCCTTCCGAGACGAACTCTCATCGATAGTCTTTGATTCGCGATTGAATTAGTTGAAAGGAAGGAAAAAAATATCGCTTTTGTTTGAATAACTGAATGCTCGACGTTTTCGGAGAGAATCTCCTTTTCCTACAGCTTCCTTATTTTCCTTTGTACCTTATTAAAAGACGTTTGGCTTTTCACGATTTTCCCCGAAGAGGTAATAAACTTTTTATATCGGAATATGCCATTTTCCAATATCCTAATGTACATTTCCCTTTACTGAGAATTAAATCCCGAGATGTTATCGGCAAAAATGATACCCAAAAAAGACGAAGAACTCCCTTTGAATTGAATTTTCGACAATTTCCTGGTAATTAAGTAAAAATGAACGAAAAATGTTCGATTGCAGGTTTCAATATAAACTTTTCTTTTTCCGTCTATAAAAAAATTAACCTCAGAAATAGTATATTTTCCTATTAAGGAGATGTTTGTAGCAGAAAATCACCAGAAAGAAGCCTACATCTGTGTGCTGACAAAAATTATCAGATGAATTCTCAATAAAAACATTTCACTTATTCACGAAGTTTCGGTTCCTCTTTCCTATGATCTATCTAACTGAATTTATAACAATTTACTTTGATTAAAGTTAAATCACACTTCTAATCTAAACCACGTTATTTTGAAACCGTCATATGTCACGAGAAAATTCTTAGGGAAATCTAGCTAGTGAGGGAAAGGTTTAAGCTGAAAAGCTACCGTTCGAAATATCCTTTGAAATGCTCCCTCGATGGAACAAAAAACTCATTTTTTAAAAACCTTCTCGTTGACCGTTTTCCGCGCAACGGTGGACGAACGCACGGAATTACGAGCGGTTCGTGTTCGGAATAACACTTAGAAGGAGCGGCGACCCGTGAAGTTTGCGGGGGAGGGAAAAGTGGAGGAAGAAGAAGCGGAAGGAAAAAAGGGTTCGAAATATAGAATAGGGGTGGCGCATTGTGCGAGGGAGAAAGGAAAGGGAGAAGTTGTCTAAGAAGAGGAGTGGCCCTCGCAAGAGAAGAGGATGATGGGAAGAGTAAGACTGGAAGGTTTTCCAGATTCAATTATGAGTGGGGTTGGCACGGGATTCTAGTTTGCTCTGTCTCTTCCCTCCTTATTCTTTCGAAAAACCTACTCCTTGGCCACGCTTTCCGATTTCTGTATGCATTCCCAAACCCATTCCTTTCCTTTGGATTGGTTTCCTTCCCTTCTCAATTCTGCCACTTCGTATCCTCCGGGCAAGTCACTACCACATGGTCATATTCACATTCTTCCACATGGTCACTTGGAGAAGGGTATGAATTATAATTCATTCAAAAAATGAAAAGACAATTCGACTATTTGTTAAGGAGAAGTGGAATTTAATTTAGAGACATAGGTTTCATCAGTAAACCATATTGGCAAAATATTGATATTGTTTGTAATTAGGTTTCTTAGACTGAGTGCGTGAGTTCCGAACCTCTACCAAAGTTTACGCCTTTTATCCGCTCCAAGGTAACTCGCTAACGAAACCTTTTATGCATGAAATACTTCCGCTCTTGTCAACTTAAAAATTTTGTAAGACAAAGAAAAGTCAAATACGTAATTATCTAAAGGAGGCAAAAGACTAGCTGTTTGTGTGTGGGATACGAAATAGAGATTTTCTTGGGTCGGGTAAATTAGACTTCCGTTCGCGTATTTTTCTATTACATGTTTACTGCAATTCCGTCAAACGGAAGATGCTTCATACTCTTATGTAAGATGCCAGATTGATATTTTTTGATTTGAAATGTATTTACATACAATCGAAGGGTTCTCAGCAATCATCAATTTATGAGATCCTTTGCTGTGATATCTTCCTGATTTCAGCTTAGGTAAATTGGAGGTAGGTAATGAACTCGGTTTGTTTGTTAGATTTCTTAGTTTATTTAGTCCGCCATCTCGAATCAAGGATCCACCTTTTTCTTCGTTAAGCATTCTTCTTTTTTGGTATTCAACTTCCGATTGGTCTCATTTCTTCATCCCAAGCATTTGTTTTAATTTATTTTCGGAAGGATCGCTAACGGTCTTAATTTTCTCTCTCCGTCATTCCAATGGGTCCCTCTCTTGTTTCTCTCAGTGAGAATCGTTATCTCTGATACTCCATCCACCCGTTTTTCTCTTTCCTCCTTTGCTTTTAATTCTTACCTTGGTAACGTACTCCATCCCATCGGCGAAATAAAATGGTGGACTTCGGTTAATTAATCACCTCAAGAACGAGGAAAGTGACGAATTAGCCATTGCGACAAATTAACCGCAGCATTATTGCAAGTATTACGATGAACTACCGTCGCTTCATTGGCCCAAACGACTGACTAATTGCATAACAGTGGCAAAATAACTACGGAACTAATTGACCGCAGCGTACTGTAGTTTTATTGGGTGCGGTTTGAATGCAATTGCGATGTAAAAATTCGACTGTTAAACGGAACAAATTCTCGTGCACTTTGTTCTCTCTTTTTCATTTATCCTGTGAAAGTGCGTTAAATTTGTAGCAATTTTTTTATTGCTTACATTCTCTTTTATTTAAATTTTCCCTTCCTCGGCTCTATTTTCCTTCGGGGAACTTCTCCAAGTAATTCTCTTCTAACTTCATTTTCTTCCTTTCTGTTTGCCTTTCCTATCCCTTTAATTCTCCTTGCCTTTGCCCCGTCCATGGGCATCCGCCCCGACTTTTAATTCACCTCCATCCTCCAATTTATTTTCTCTACCTTGCAGGAATTTCCGATTATATTATATCCCTTTATTTACTCGCGCTCTTGGAGTTCAGCCCTCTTTCCTTCCAACGAAATCCCTCTCCTATTATACTTTAACGCGCCACCTACTCCTTGAAATTTCACGCGATCTCTGATTTCAATTCAGAGCCCCCACTCTTTCTCCTTCTTTGTAAAACTCTTTTATCCCTACAACCTTTTCCGATGCACTTCACGTTACCCTTCTTGTCTACTACATTTCCCTCTCAGTTCTATTTTCCTCATACTATCGTATATACTCGTGTATAAGCCGAGTTTTATAATGCTGAAAAAGCCTCCTCTCGGCTTATACTCAAGTGAGGGTCTCAAAGAAAAAATCTGCTGTAGCCGAAAATCGGGTAGTAAATTCCTCACATGCTCATTTAACAATTATTTATTATTTCCTTCCCAATTCAAACTCCTTTACTGTAAGTCTATTCGTATCTATTTTTATTTTAAAATTTACCTTTAGCTGCTGCAATTTCCACTCTACTCGAGTCAGTTATTCTATCCAGCTTTTGTGATAAATTTAGGTGCCGTGGCTTATATCCGGGTCGGCTTATACTCGAGTATATACGGTAATTCTCCTAGGTGACCACTTTTCCAGCCGTTTTATTCCTAACGTTCTCTCTTTATTTATCTCCATCTTCCCTTGTACGATCGTCCTCATAAGCCCCACTATTACCGATTCAAACCCTTTCTTTTTCATTGTTTCAAAGGAGAGAGGGGGTGATGTGGGAGGAATTTCCTTTCCTCACGACTTAGCTTTTGCATCGAAATGGAAAGAGTTTTCTGTTAGGATTCCGGGAGGTTGAGTTCGTCCCTGCGAAAAGAATACTACAAACGCTGCAGAAGAATAGGAAAAGTCCACCGAGAGTTTGTTCAGTAGACCCGCAGATGACCGTCCCCCGGCCGTTTTTCCTTTTGTTTTTTTTTCCGCCGTCACCTCCGCCACCTCTTTTCGCTTCCTTTGTCCGCTTCTTTCATTTCTCACGTCTTCCGCATTTCCGGTGAGTTGAGAGGCAAAACATTTTTACAGGCGACTTTAACGCGCCGCCGCTCGTGCGTCGAGGAGGCGTGTTGTACGTGTTTGCATATCTCAAAGGCGGAGAAAGCCAAAGCGGCCTTTTCTTCGTTTTATCTCGACGATGCACGTATGTTCCTTTTATTTTTATGCTTCTTCCAGAGGGAACTGGTTGTTTATCTCAGAGCGTGTTTGTTTCTACCGCTGCGGTGATTTCCTCCAATTTGCCTTCTACTTAGGAGGATTCTGAGTTGATTCAAAGAATTATCCGAAAAATTTGACTGGATTTTGGGTATCAGTATTTTGGTCCATGATCAATTAAAATTGATTAGGGTTGAATATTGGTGTACAAATTGAATATTGGCTAAGATTGAAGTAAGACATGGTTTGCCCATTTTCATAATAAAATTATTTTTTAAAGCTACTGTAGTTTAATAAATGTAAAGTTTACTTAAAATAAGAAGAACTTTTTATTTACTAATCTCAGATGTAGAATTCTATACATTTACGGCTATATTGTTGTTTTTAAGAACGTTGAATCTGTGCAAGTAGGTAATATTGAGTTTCAAACAACTCGTGTGCTTATATCAGGTTTTCGTAATAATATATGCCTTTAAATAGTCTCAGTTATGACGCTAAAACCATTATACATAGACTCATCCAAAATTTAATTCCCCAAGAGTTAATGGAAATAACAGATTACATGCGTCTAAGCACAGATATCATTCTTCCTGGAAGCTTAAAAGATGATATTGATATTTTTTGTGATACGGATTCATTCATAAGAATTGAAATTTTGTAATATATAGTATTTTATATAGGTAGATATTGAGCGGTATTTATTAAATATTTCATGTAAATGTGGACTTTTATATGTTAATTCATTCGAATATTTTATCTATGCTCTACTTTTGGAAACACAAAAATCCGTAGTTTTCATGGTATGATGCATACCTTTCCACATCACCCGTAATCACTCGGATATCAGATCGTTAAGCTAAATCTACGAATATTAATTAATATCGTGGCCGTTGACCACGTTATGCACCTCATTGAATTTCGATAATCGCGTTATCAACCCAGCAAATGGAATTATACGGAAAGTTATTAGTACACGAAATTGCTCAGCGCTTGCGTAAATTGTACGATAAAATGTTTTACCGGTGCTTGCTTACCTCAAACGTGAAATTATTTCTTAATTATCTTTAATATACATCGCGTTTATTACCATTTTAGTTTCAATACAAATTAAGTGAAAAATTAAGCGATGCAATTAAAATATATTTAGTGTTTTCAGGTCTTAAATATTTTGCCCAAAAAATGTATGCATTCCTAATTAATGGTTAATGTGTTTAATTGAGCATTTGTCAGAACTAATATTTGGTTGGGTGGTATTATCAAATGAGATACTTATAGTAAATATGACGTTTCCTATATGGCGTTTAAGTAATTGAAAATCAAGATACGATAATCGGGATCATATTAAATAAACTTTATTTATAGAAAGTTTTTAATATGATCCCGATTACGGAGTTCCACCAAGCTAAGGCTTCTTCGATTGAAGATACGATAAAATTAAACAACAGAAAATAAGACTATAAAGGAAATCTTACGTTGAATAATTAGGTAGCCAATGATGGCCCTTTTCTTGTTAATATTGCCCAATATCTAGCAAAAGATTTTAAGCCATTCTCATGAGTATATTAAGGGTATAAATAATGATCTCCAAAGAAAGTGTGAAGTCTACATCGGCTCATATAAAATCTGGGCTTCAAATAATATAATGTTAATTAACGTGCGATGGCAATTGAGATTTTCTCTTTTACATACAAATCTATCATGAAATATTTTCAAATGAGTATTCTAACACAAATTAAAAATATTTGAATTTAATACCCCAATTTTCGTAGAATTTACTCCTAATTTTACCTAATTGGGCAAAAGTTAAAAGAAACATTCATATTCTGTTTTTCTTCAAAAGTTGTCTAATAAAGGACTTTTGTAAACGAAACATCACTGTTGAATGATAGCGAGTGTGCAAATATTTAATATTTCTATATCATATCAAAGAAGGATACTTAACTATTCGGACGTTTATTTCTGATCTCACTTGATGCAAAGAAATAATTAACGATTTATGACGATCCTATTGCCTTTTGTTTAAACATGTTTTATCTTTCTTTGTATACATGAAATCAGCTAATTACACTATAAACGCAGTACTTTAACCTTAACACGCTAGGTGTTTTTGTAAGCTTGTTCTATTGGAAACATGGATAATTCATTCTCCCTCAGTCAGAAACAGTTAGTGTAAGAAAAGCTACTATTGTTATAAAATTAGTTAATGCAAATGAAAGCACAAAAATCTTTTATTGTTGCCCAGCTTTATATTTTTAAAGATACCTGGCACAAATTATAAATCTTATAGAAACATCACTTTCACCAACAAAATGTTATTCCTTGAGCCTATTCTTATTCTTTTGAGATTTAACTTTCCAGCTTCATTTTTAGGTTGAAATAAATTGTACACACACTGTAAATAGTGTTCCCTGCACATTAGACGATGAATTGAGGGAGGAAATCTGAAAAGCAATCCATATATGTCGAGATTTTTATCCTGGGAAGGTATGGAGTAGGGAGCGAAGGAAAATTTGTATAAAAACTCGTAAACCAAGTGATGATTTTTCCTCAACGGTTAGATGGCGGCACTGCGGTTTTCCAGTTCGGTAAAACTCCATTATTCTGTCCGCTAACTATTGGACCAATGATAAATCCTGCTTCGATGCCATTTCGCAGGCCTCGCGTGCGGAGCTATTCCCCCTGGACACTCATTATTTCCTCTGCGAACACTGTCTGGCCTATGTATCCGAATAAATAATCACGCCTCCCCTGTGAATCACAATTACCCACGCACCAATTTACCAACTGCCTTTCCCATTTCTCCGGATTACTGTTTCCTTTTCCAAAAAAAGATGATCGACTCTTTAATTTGAACGGACTTTTCCAAACAATTGTTTTAATGACCGCACCGGATTTTAATGAAGTTGTTCGGCAGATGAAACAACGAGTTTCAATTTCGCGACGGTTGAACCCTGGGAGTAGTGTTTCGGCTAATTTCCAGTCAATTCCGTCATTTTTTTCCGGTGAACGTTCCCGAGATCGATATATTTCATCTTCGCCAGAGGTACTAACTTGCGTCCTGAGCCATTTTGCGAAGCACCGAAATGAAATGCGTATTTATTTTGCATGATAAGTAAGCCTTATTTCTATCGACGCTATATTTCCTCGTACTGATTTAATGGTGTTAATTAATTTTCGAGTGTTTAAGCCTCCAAGGCCGGAATTATTTTAAATTTCTTATGTATTTCGCTTTGTGATTAATTTGAAAACAATACCCATAAAATATTATGTCAAACATACGATGATGCCATATGGCATCCGTAGTCTGTCGAGGGTTATATTAACAGGTTGTTGGTGGTTTTTACTTTGTTAATCTAGTGAAGCCCTTAATGAAGCTTCAGCAACCATACCATCGATTTTATTTTTAATTGTAAGAGGTGTACGAGTAGTAGAGATCTGGCTTTCCTTATCTGAGCACTAATTTAATTTCATTGATTTATATTATTATAAAATGCTTCATTTATAAAAGAATAGGTTTTTAAGGAGAACATCTCAATCCCTACCTTTATCTCCATTCGTATATGGTGTTGGAAATTTTATACTGATAACATTCTTCCATGAAGCACCATTATCTATTATCTATTATACTACACATCAACTCGTTGCCTCATCTCCCTCCAAGTCAATGGACCTCTCGAAACAACATTAGGCATATACACTATGACGAGAAGGAAAGAGCTGTACAAGAGGGAGTCGTCTGGCTTCATCTTCCCCAGGTTAAATAAAATCCAAGTCAACTCATGTCTCACTCTATTATGTATTTTAATCTTCTCATACCCATTTTACTTCTCTATCTCAACTCGATACTCAACCATCAGTCTTTCGGTCACATTCTGGTCTTTCCTCATCTTAAGGGATACCGTGGAGAACTACTGTGGTCCTGCACTTGTGTGTGTGTGTGTTCTCCTTGGCACACGGCTCGTTCTTATAAATTCTTAAAATAACCAATATCTGTTGTTGTTTCATCATTTTCACCCAGGTCTTGTTTTCCATCCATCCTTTATAATTTCAATTATACAGCGTTCCATACGTCTTTGAATTGACTTGTGGGTTATTGCTGCATTTTAATCCAAGCTTAGTTTACTTTTGCCAAGAATGGTAAAACGAAATGGTTGAGGGACTTTTTATGTATATTTACTGAGCATATAATTCTTCAGTGTCTTGTTTAGTATTCAGCGTTTCTTCAAATTTTAATATTTATTTAGTTCCATCCCTTGGGGATTATTTCCTAAGATAATTAGAGAATAATTATGTTAAAATTGTTATCTCCATTAAAAGCTTTATATATTCGTTTTATTCTTCCATAGCCATGAATTAACATGATATAACATTTTAAAATCAAATGCTTAAGTATTTAGCATCCGTTAGTTTATGTAGATTTTTTATATCTATCTTTGCATAGTTACGCCTATTTTTGTTTCCACTTTCAGAATTTTTTCTCCGTCCTCATCCATGGAAAGCACATCCCTTCTTTTCATTCGCCAACCCGCTTTCTTTAGCCCTGTATTATCCCCGCACCATTATCCAGTTCCAGTCATCCACTTCATCTCCTTTTCCCTTCTTTTAACCTCTCTTTAACATTACTTAATCCTTTCTTCCTCTCGCTTATCCTTAAACCTACGTGTCCTTCGCTCTCCTTTACTCATCCTTCTTATCTTTTCTCTTAAACCCCCGCCTTTCTCATCTACTCCCCCATCCTCATAATCATCCATTCCTTTTCTCTTCCCAACCTCTCCTTATAATCTCTTCATATTCTTTCGCGTCGCGTCCTTCCTCCCCAACCATTTTTCCACCCTTCCCAGTCTCTTCACGGTGTCT
Source organism: Sympetrum striolatum (assembly GCA_947579665.1). NCBI lineage: Eukaryota > Metazoa > Arthropoda > Insecta > Odonata > Libellulidae > Sympetrum > Sympetrum striolatum. The sequence continues at coordinate 95,902,013 of OX388341.1, read as the reverse complement.
TCATCTCATCCCTTTTCCCCGACTCGTATTCGGCTTATTTATTTTGCGAATGGAAGAGTTAACCAGAAAAGTTTCCTTCCCTTTAATTGTAAATAAATATCGGTTTCGGCATGGAAAATGTCCCTTTCTCCGCTCTAGAAAATGACGAGTAATTCCCTTGTTTTTCATTCTAAAGGGTAGTATCACTAACATATCTTTTCTTTTTAATTATTTAAATTCACTATCTTTCGTAAAATCGTTAATTTCTAATATTTTCTTATTCTTTATCATTTTTTCCGTTATCCTTTTCCATATTTGTAGTTAACGTTCTTTGTCATTTCTTTCGATGAGCAATGCGTAGATTTCTTTTCTGCTGATTTCAGACTAGACATCTAATTTCCGGCTTCATTATTTTCCGTATTCTTTCTCTAGCGCGCAGAGATAATCTTTAGTAATTAGATTAGTCTCCGACTCATAGTTTTATTTATAAAAAACTACTCCGTTGCAAAGCATTTGCAAATAGGTTATGGACGTAATGAATCATTTCCCGGCCCAGCAAAAAGAATGATATCTCTTTGCATATCAACGTAAACGCAAAAATTTTTACGAGCCCGTATCTTTTTGTTTGTGCCTTCTACTGTAGGTAGGAAAAATAATTTCCCATCCAGTAGCCTGTATTTGGTGCAAATCTTATCCAGCGTGTGGGATGTCAACGAAAGAGTTTTTTTCAAGACCGAACGACTAAACCCCTCGGGCAAGCCGTAGATCATTCTGCTGTCTTGTGTACTTCCCCTCTCTCCGGTTAAGATCCTCCATTCCAGCCTTTGCAATCTTGCCCTTTCACCATTATTCGCTATCTTTCCTACCGCTGAAACTCCACCCTCTTCCTAAATCCCCATGCAAAAGTCTAGTAGAAGGGAGAAGGCGGCCAGAGATAACGGGGTAGTCTGGGGTGGGTATAGGGCTGGTGATGCAAGATTATGGAAGGGATGGTGCTAGTGTGTAGAAGACGGGTAGGGTGAAATTTGGTGGGAAATTTCGGATGGAGATATTAGAAAGTGGAATTATGGAAAAGGAATTTCAGTAGGTACTTGGAGGGGAAACATTGGCGAGAGTTTCAGGTAGTGAAAATTAGTGATGGCCATATTCTGAGTGGAGATTTTAATACGCTGTAGGATGGTTTTCATAGGGGAAACTATTGGTCAGGGAACTCCCATGGAAGCAAGCATTCATATAGTACGTGGGAGAACGGAAGGAGAGTAATTAAGGCATGGTGAGTTAAAGAGAAACCCAGGGTAAGTGAATAACGGTGGATGAAATTGAGAGTGCATGGGAGGGGCAAATGTGAATGGAGAATTTGGATGTTTATGGGGGTGTTAGGGAATCGAGAATGGAGATGTGGTTAGGGAACCACGGGGTTTGGGGAGTCGAGACGACTCATGGAAAGGGTACGAATAAAAACCCTCTCTGCGTTGCAACAGGAGTCTGAGGGGGTACAGCCCCCCTCTCTTCAGAGCGTAAAAAAAGGAGAGGAACTCTGGGCGAAAATGAGGGTTCAGATTCGTGCGAAAAGAGATTTTTTAAGTCGCGGGGTTAAGTCGAGTGTGAATGGCGATGAGTGTCGGATCGAGGGGAGCGCTCTTTGACTCTCAGTTAGTTTCTCCGCATCGAGAGAGCTTTTTCTTTACATTCGATTCGGTTGCATTTTGCTGCAGCTGTGGCACTCGACTGGTGCACTTTTTCGTTGCGTTTTCGAAGTGATTTCCTCGTATAAGTAATCGTAGAGGATTTGGGAATCGGTAGAGGACAAGAGTGCAGCTGTTTAGAATTTCGCCTGCACCTTATTATTATGTTATATTTACTGACGCAAAGACTCCGATTCCTTAATATGCATGGGAAACATGTATTACACCATTAATTTCCAAGAATATTAGATAGCAGATTTCAAACCCGTTAAATCGAGTACTTTGAGTAATACTAGTTTCTAACTACTAAAAATACTAATAAAGATTATGGGAGACTAACTAGTTTCTAGCTAATTTCCTCGGATTCCAACATTAGCCTTGCAATATTGTCTCTTATAATTTCCATAATAATATGGGATTTCATCTTAATTTAGCCGATATTTTCACAATAGTCTTAGGCCAAAAATAAATTTGATTGCGTGAATAGCCGACTTCGATAGAAACAAGTCTATGATGCTAGAAACTCTGAGGGAGCACATTGAGCAAACATTAATTTTTTTACATTTCCAACGTGGCTCCCGGATTGTCATGTGGACAGCGCGTTTGCCTTTGGTGAAAGCGGTCCCGGGTTCGATTCCCGGTGGGAGCCAATGTGCGAAATGACCTAAGCTGTCGAAGCACTTTTAACAATACTACTACTACTACATTTCCAACGTCTGACAACCTTAACATAATGATCGGAAGGTTTGTTAATTAAAACAGGTTTTATAAAACAAAAAAGTAACTTTTACTTTTACCTGTATGTGGAATAGTAAGTTGTTTTTTATTTTATAAAACCTGTTTTATTTAACAACCTTTTTGATTATTTTGGAATACAACTATATTTAGGCTCCTCCGTGAATTTTAACATAATGATATTTAGGCATACCTTTTCGGTAGATAATTTATAAATAGCGTAATCGATGTATGAGGAAAATACCTATGGTGAATATTCTGGTACTCATGATACAGCATCGGATTCAAATTTTTCAAATAGTAATGAAATTGTAGTAACAAGAAATGTTGCCTCGCTGGTGAGGGAATTGTAGCTTGATTGGGATGTACCATAGATATGTTATTATTTTTAAACCTCTAAAAATTTATGAAAAGATTTATGAAAAGACAAATAGTCTGAATACATCGTGGTTGTAAAGTAGATTGCAATGCTATCTTACGAACTAGGCTGATTTATTTATATTTTATTACTTTCTCAGTGTAGAGTAATAATGTGAGATAGGCCTCAAATTTAAGTGCGATTTTGTCCAGAAATAAGGAAATTACTCATTTGTGTATTTCTTCATTTGTATGTAAGTATTTGTTCCAATTCATTGTTAGAGGTCCAAGAGCATTTTCATGATTTATCCTCGCGCTCGCATGATTAAACATTTCCGTGTTAGTATTCGGGCTCAGTTTTGGTGTTTTGTCGATTCCCGGAATGGAGGAAAAGCTGTTTTGCGTAATGTTTCCCGCATCTATCTTTCCTGTGTTTGTGCACTCCACGTTTATATTCAGCAGGCACGATTAACACTGGGAGCTAATGATTAGAGCCTTACCAAAGTGTTTATAGCCATTCCTGCGCGGTGGAAACGGACCACTAAACCTATGTTCGTTTCATTCAAAGCACGGCAGATAGAGAAACAGAGACGTGGGGACACGAGGCTTGCATTGAGATTTCCTGTGAGAGTGAGGCAGTTCCCACGTATGAGTATCTCTGTTTAAGTGGTCTAAGGGTTATCTGAAACGGAATGAATTTGCTCGCAGCTTAATGCGCTTTCAATAAATGTTCCTGGTGTGGTGATTCTAGCTGATACACGCTGCGTTTTCAGGGTTCCCGCTCTTTCTCTCACGATCCGTGCAGCTGACTGAGAGCTTTATTTCGCTTTTGAAATTAGGGCAGATTAACTATAGTAATGCACCAGTTATGGCGTTGTTCAACTGATTAAGGATTGTGCAATGATTCATCTGTGAAATGAAGTCTCCTAAACCGATATAAAAAATTTCATCTCATTTGTATAATTTGGCCTTTTTTATTTTGCAGCTTTGTGATAGAGTACGATTTCCTATGTTACTAACAACAAGATATTTCACTCTTTCTCATGATAAACATTAATTAATCAAAATTTTAATTCTGCTAAAACTTAATTAATAACTTGGCTCAGCCTATAATTTCTCAATTGACTGGCGTCTATGAAATATTGAACATCATGATATCCCTTGAGAATGAATTCTGTTTTATTATGTACATCTTACGTTATTGTAATTTCAATATTTATCAATCTCACATGTTTCAGGTAAGCGTTTCGTGAAGAAATAACAGAAGAATAACCACGAAATAGATCAAACAGCTTCAGGAGTAATAAAACAGCATCTGCATTTAACTATTGCACGATTCTTAACTATTGCATTTGTAGAATAAAAAGCTGTTGGTAATGTTTATGCACATAGAGTCCTAGGAAAACAAAGAATACTTAAAATACGTCCATAGAAACTGGGAGACAAGGGTTCTTGTTTCAACTTAGTTCGAGTCAAGTGGATTTGCAGAGTCGATTTTTTCCCATTGCGGGCTTTATATTTGTATGTACTTATATTTAAATTCCGATTTCTGATTTCTAATAAATATGAGCATAAAAGAACATAAAATATCTATGATATGATAATGAGGTCATCATTATCGCTTAGGTTAAAAAAATCCGAATATTTGTCTTTTTGATGTTCTCCAGGCATTCCTTTCACGGCAAATAGATTGATTCTCTCATAACTTTAGCACTAACGAATAGCGATCTCTCATAATCTAACCTAGGATTTCTTTTAGATGTATAATTTCTCACTTCCATCATTCCTTTCAATACTGCCTTCTGGAGACTATCGTGCGTTCGTATGTGCCCAATTAAGTTTCTTTTTATAAATGTTTTAATTAGACTTCACCTGCCCATTGCTCTCTCTTTCTCTCTCCATTTGTGCTACAAGAGTATATTCAATAGTTATGCCATAGCTCCATTTTGAAACAAAAATAAATCGAAATGAGGGTTATCTTTCTATCTCAAATAGTATAGCATATTTTTGGGGACTTAACTTTTACATCGATATTCGTTTCATTATCGATGTCTCTGATAGAAGAGTGAGGAGTTATTTTTAGAATTCAATTCATTTTCCTTCTAATTCATCTTTTCCTTTCTAAGGACTTTCCCTTACTCTCTTTCTTTTTCCGGAGCTTCTTTCCAGCTACAAAATGTTATTTTTAATCCATAAAATAATTTTTGGAAAGATGGGCTAACTTCTGAACTAGTAAATATATTTAATTTGCTTCCGTATTCATTTTTATTCCCGGCAAGATCGTTCCTCTAGACGACACAGATTTTTTAGCCGAATTTCTTATTTTTTTTCTCTTAACCCTTGTCTGCGTACTTTACTAAGGTCGTCGACTCGTTGGGGGAATGCCTATGACGAGGAATTTTCCCCGAATGCTTCCACCCATTGCTTCGAACCCCCTTCCAGTCCACCTTTTCCCACACCAATTCCCTGCTATTCGTGTTCAAGATCGTTATGAGGATTGGTATGAGAGATATACGAATGTCGATTCCGCGAAAAAATCGCGAACCGTGCAACCCATGCGAAAATGTCTTTGGTGAAGCGTCACGCGAGTAGAGGCGGACAGACAGATAAGACAGTCTCTCGACTAGCAGTCGCACGTGGTTCGCTCCAAACGAAGGTCGTTGACATACTGAGCTCTTTTTTTCTTTTCGTTCCCTTTTGTTGCTGTAAAGAGTACCTCCTGTTGAAAGCTACTCGATCACTCGTCCATATCGGCGTGTATTTTTAAAGCCCTATTCACTACTTATCTTTCGGAGAGCAAATCTGTGAATCTGTACGCGAAATCAATCCTACCTGTAAAGAGTTTTCATTTTCCAAAAATACCACTAATTGGAGGAAAAATGGTTACCAATGCTCATCCAAATGAAAGTATTTTTTTTTCTATTTATAACTTGGGTTAGTGGATTAAAAAAATCTTATCTGGAAGGATTAACGAATAACTTTGAAATAATTATTTAATTTCGATGTTTCTGTAAATTTTTGTATATTTGTAAATTTACTCACTGTCAGACTGCACGTTAATTAACCTCTGAAAGTATATCTTGTCATTTCAGTTAAACAATTATATCAATTTTTTATCGTCTAATAGGGGCAGAAGCAACTCAGTTTTTTACTCAATTTTGTATTCATAAAAATTGTTTCGTTACATTTTTAAATAAAATGAATGTACCCAACTAAACTTTAAGATGAATAAACATAAATGAAAATAATTATTTATGCCATTTATTGTCTGTGGATAGTTATTGGAGTTGTTTCGTGTAATTTTTTCAATAATATGATCACCTTAATGACCTGAATTGACTCTGTTTTTGTGCTTAAATGGAAAAGAAACGAGAAATAATTCTTAATGTAACTTATGAATTCCTCAAGCTTGACCGTGATTTATTTTACAATTTCTCAAAGGAGTAATTAATTCCAGGACGAATGAATATTTAATGCGCAACCTCAGTACGTATTCCACTTTAGAATTTCCCCTTTATGTTTGCATGTTCGATCCGTCGTGTAACGGTCGTCGTCTTCGAAATAAGCCGTTTTCAGCTTTTTTGATACACAAGCACAATCCTCTCAAACATAAGATTCAATCCCGCCCTTTTAATCAGCTCAACCTCAGCTGAATCCACCAATATGTCGGCCACTCCCAACTCTTTCTCCAATCCTCCCTCCCTCAAGCACTCCACCCTCGTAGTGAGGATCTCTGATGTCATCCCCGCCCCACCGCTAACGCCCCCGCAGCTGTGACCCAACGAAATCTTTCTCATGGATTGAGGCCTTTCTATCAATCTCTCCAGCGTAGATCCCTCTCTCTCTCTCTATTTGAAAACACACACTTGGTACAACTCTCTTCAAACCCTCTCCCCCACCCTCATTTTGTCCCTTCGATTCCTTTTCTGTCTCTTCCATCTTCCTCTTCCTTCTTCCTCTTCTCTACCTCTTCCTCACTTTACTCCGAAAGGAAAAGCGACCATGTTTACTTCAGAAAAAATATCCAGGGCTCAATCTGAAAGGATCGGTGCTATATGGTGTAATTCTCGAACAAAGATCGAGGCGTTTCGTCCACATACATATTACCTTGTTTTGAAAACTACTTTGTAATTTTGGTATATCTACGTCAATAAAAGAAGCGTTGCTTTAAACTTAACTAGGTAATTTAAGTTGATTCCTAAGGACTAGGAATTGTCTCCTTCGAAATTGTACTGTACGGTCTCTAAACAATTATTAAATTATCTACCTTCTGCATTAGAAAATCAAAAATTGTCTAGTTTTGAAATACAATCATGATATTAACTTTTTTCCTCCCATTGGTTGCACCAGCTAACATATTCATCATGGATGAAGGGTGAATTCATCTAGGTGTAAAAATTATTCTTCAAAGTCTTACCCCAGTCTTATTCTGATGTCAGACTTTCTTATCTTCATTTCAAAGTGGAGTTCGGAATCTATTAAAACGGAACATATTTTGGATCCGTCTTTTCTGTTAAAATACAGGATTTCCATCCATTCCTGGGTGAGAACATTACTAATAGCTTTGGAAGTATTGTTGATGGTTTTGGCCTGGTTGGTTGATGTCATAACAGAATAAAATAAGTTGGTAGAATTAACAGTTTAATTTATGCGATTGTATGTATTCTCGTGTGAAATTGTATTTATATGTGACATAAATTAAAGTATTAACTACATTCTTATTTTATACCAATAGCTTTGCCTGTATGACTTGCATACTGAGTTTCAAAAACGATTACAAGGGTTACTGATCATGGATCAAGATACGAAAGTATACTTGACGAGTGGATTCTGAGATCATAGCAGATTTTTCAGTGTTACACTGAACTTTAACCCACCCTTGCATACAGACTCCCAGCCGATTTTACCACCATCATCTCTTACTCTCCGCATTTCTTCACATTCCCATTTTCCCCTCTTCCTTTCCTATTCCTCTTTTTCCTCCCATTTCATAACCGATTGCGTTCAGTTCATTCCCTCCTCTTCATTCTCATTCATTCACCCCCCTTCTTCCTCCTTATCTTCAACACCACTTCCTCTATGTCTCCCTTCTTTTAAGCTGTAATCCCTCCCTCCGAACGAAAGATTTTTTCTCTTCTTACTTTGTCATTCCATCAACAGTAACCCCTCCATGTCTTTAGCAGTTTTCCACTTTCCATAGCACATTTTATCTCTCCAACTCGCTCTCTTTAATATCGCCTTCGCTTTCTCCCATTTGCCGTTGTTTTTTCCCGATCTTCATTTGCGTTACCCGAGAAAGCTCCTCATTCTTTTCCCAGTCCGCGTCTTATCTCTCACTTCCATAATTGCCCCTTCTTTTTTCAATGAATTTTTTTCTCCCACTCTGTTTTTATCGGTGTTGATATACGGAGTTGGAACAATATTCAAAACAATGTGACAGTTCGAATTTCAGGGAAGAATAAAACAAACCTAAAGTCATCAAGTCTTGACTAAATATTTCTAAATTGAACCTTAAAAAGGTATTACTTTACATCATTTATACACTCTACCTAAAAGCTCATTTTAACATGAGTTGATTAAGAATAGGTGATTTTTCGTAACTGTGGTTATTTAAAAGTGTTTACATTAGTGGAATCCTTAGTTGATGCAGTTTGTTTGAAATCTCTAATTTTCGTGAGCACATGTAAATAGTAGCAATTGAAGTTGCCAGAAATTTAAATTGAAACACAGGCACTTGCAATTTGGAAAGTTTCCACCAGGTTTAGTCTCATTGAGAAAGCAATGGAATAGAAAAAATCACAGAGATATTGACCATTCAAATATTCAGTAGCTAGAAGTAAATCTTTTGTTTCTGTGCACAAGGATAGATAATGTATACATAGTATACATCATAGATGATGCATTCTTTGATGGCAAGATATATAACTTTTCAAGTCGAAATATAAGTGTTGAAAATTCACGTTTCACGCTTCAAATCAGATATTTCATGTGAATATTACCTCTGATTACTTTGTTATTTTTCGCGATATCCTTGTTAAGGTCTCATCTGTCACCTTTCCGTATGGAAAAGTTTTTCATGGAAAAATTTCGTTCCTTGGCTGAAACCTATGTAGCTGTTTTCTTCTATTTCGCAAATTGTACAGTTGTAACTTTATTCGCTCATCCCATTCTCTTTTGCACATGCAAATCCTTCTCGGGTATGATTCTCTCTCTTCGCCCACGCGTCAGAATTGGGAGGAGAAAAAATCGAACTCTCGTTATACTGCATCCAGACAGACACTTTCGGCCTATGTACGACCTGCTGACTCATTGCGGGATTAAATGGAAAGAGGTCATGTTCCCGAGGAAGGATTGTTTCTTGTCCGTTATTGTCTTTTTGTTTCCTTTCATTTGGTTCGACATGTCCTCTCCTTTCCTTTCTCCCACTCCTTTGTATTAAAAGGAAAACGGAAATAAAGGTTGAAAGAATCAGCCTCGCGGAACCAATTTTTTTATATTCGTGTTGAATCATAGTAGTGATTGCCGTCTGGTGAGTGTTGGAGCGTCGGATTCTGAAATGTCGGTGAAAAATGTCTAGTTTCTTCGTAGAGAGGGAGCGAGGGTCTGCAATTAGTGGCTGAGATGAGCCCTTAGTGGAAGGTTAAAAATAATGAAGCTGCCATCAAAAGGGGGACATAATGGGATAACTAAACGTTACTCTATTTCTCCTTAATTGGTTCAGTGGCGGAATAGCATCTCCTCTTTGACAGCAGAGAATTAAAGACCATTTTCTCTTTTTCTTCTCTACTTTCTTAGCGAACATACATCACAAAAATGGTATACAACTTTAAGAATGCATGCCTTTTCTGATTACATTTTTAATCTCATATTCATTAACAATTTAATATTATCGTGAATGAGGGAAATAACCACTTGGAGGTCTAAGGAATATGGTATATGTAAAGCTCAACGATATGAACGACATCAGTCTATGCCATGGAAAATCCTAATTGTGTCTAGATTCGTGGTTTATTTTAGTCATATATTGATTTTTTTGTCGAAACAGATTTTTAAAAATTTACTCGAACGCATATTTGATAACCAGTGATAAAAATTTTGATGGGTTGCTTTATTTGATTTGATTTGATGAAGGATTAGTTCTTCGGGAAATAATAAGAGATACTGCGACTTTAAACTGTGAACTTTAAATAATATCATTTAAATTAATTGATTGATATCGACGAATCATTTAAAGCTCGATATTTTTGCGCTGACCTTTTGTTATATTTATTTAAATGTTTTCAATACCTTAAATCTGTCTAATTTTCCCAGTAAATTCTTTCCCTTCTCAATTTGCGTTTGATTTATATTTCTGCAACGTGTAATACTAGCCGATGGTTAGTGAAATGTCTAACAAATCACTTCTTGAGATAAACTCATCACGGCATTGTCTACTTGGGAGTTTTTCCTTAAGTTTTCTAGAATTTTATTTGATGAAAGTATACATCTAAAAAATCAACCAGTATATTGCTACTCCAATCTACGTTTAAATTGAATACTATTCTTGCAAATGCTTAATTCAAAATACTTCAAGAATATTTAGTTTGAAATTACATTATATTAGATAATGCTCTTCTACCAAGAATATTCAAGGTGGCATAAATATTTGCATGTTATTATTTAATTTCTCTTTGCTACGAAAATTGAGAAAAAGAAATTTCACTGCACGGATGAATCTATATTTGGCAGAGAATTTCATATCGCCCAAAGCCACATGTTTCTATCTGTTTTTGATTCTTCAATCTATTTGAAAAATGGGGTAATCTTTTTTTTTGATACGATGTGCAAATAGAATTGACCCACAGTTGGATCTTTTTTCAGCAAACATTTCACAATTCAGCTCTTTTTTCCCTCGAGTACCAATTCTTGTTTGGAGGAAATCTAATTCCATTGTCTCTGCTCTTGCATTGCCTCTCTCAGCAAACAAGGAAGCAAATTGGCTACGAGCAGTCCGAATATACCAATTCTCTTCTCTTAGCACTAATTCTATGACTGAACCTTGGGAACCGCGAGACTTTATTGTCGGCCCAAGTCTACGAACTACTTTCTGGCTGTATTTTCATTGACCTTGGATTTTAAATATGAAATTTTCAGCGTGGGTGGCAAATAGTGAGTGATGAAGTTAGTGGTAACATCGCGCCTTCCTCAGCATTCTCCGGATGCATAGTTATCATTTCGCGGTATTTCTTTCCTCATTAGAAATTTAAACATTTTAAATTTGCCTACTTTATCATTAATCAGCACCAGTTTCTTCCGAGTAATTCTAAACCATATAATCGAATATCCTCAATGCCAAACCAATAATTATTTATAAACATTTTTAGAATAAATACTAGAAATTATGAGGGAAAGTCTTCTCATTATTTTTGACCTAAATCAGATTGTTTATTTTACGAAAACGATTACGATTTTATAAAAAGTTACGAAGAATATTATACATAGAAACGCAATCAAAAATTGATTTTTTCGAGAAATACTAAAATATAAAATAAGTAGACTGAAATCTGTTTAAAAGGTGCTCTCTAATATTAAAAGTTATAAAGCCTTTGCAGAGTTTGTTTTGACCCTATTGTCAAGCTGCTCGTTAAAAATAAATTCAAATTCTCCTTATTGGTTTATATCTACTGTTGCCAATTTTTGCAATTACATGTTGGTCTGTAGAGGAAAATAGGACTAAACAGAAAGAAAAAGAACTTGCTAGACTTCAACGCTAAGGATTTTTATTTTGCGACTGGTTCTGACTCGTAGACAATCATTTGGTCCCATATGGCCTCTTATTTGGGACCAAAAACCGTCAGTGTGGAATTTAAAGAATCTACGTTGAAATTAATTAGTTTCTCGCCGTTTGGTCTAACGAAAAATAAATATTGTAGGACATTTTTTGGACATTATTACCTGCTTTCATCGTAAGTCTAGCTTAAGAAGTTATGATTCTCTACTTTTTATGTAAATTTAGAATTTAACTAACGATAGATATGAAATCTTCTATGAGTATCCTTTAAAAATGGATCGCACCATGGATGAAACTATTTCCAAGATACTATTAATTTATTCATTGATATATCTCTGACTTAATTCAATGTCCCTTGTGCAAACATTAAAGCTATGTTATAATGGTCAAAATAAACAGCTCTTTTTCTCTTACGAAACGCTGGTTTCTTATGAATAATAAATTTTGAAAATTTAGTTGCCAATATAATTATATTTTCGTAAATACAATCAATTAAAAATATATCAAAAATGAAATCAGTCCATAGTAAATTTACATTCTAATGCAATAGTGTGCACAATTATTTCGGGTTATGGTTCGCAGTATGATCTCCTGACCCGCTACAAAATAAGAGTAAGTTAATTTAAATCCAAGCCCTGCTCCACGGCTCATAATCAGATATTTTCGTCAGAAGCACTTGTATTATCAGCAAGAAAACAAATTTTCCCTTCCGCGCCTCATCATAAAATGGCGTCATAATCTTGGATTAACCTGATGAAGGTTTTTTTTCCTTTTAAGCAGAGTTTCCGGATTTAAGAAATACCGGAATTCCCTCTACTAGCGCGAAAAAAACTTCGCTAGTATATCCCACTCGGGAAATCTACCAGAATGCGGATTTGAGGAAGCCTCAGAAGTGAACGTCGACAAATAATCTGCATTCGAATGTTCTTCCCTTTGGAATTACTCACGACGGCTAGGAGACCCGGATATTAAAGTGTATTTCCTGCTGCGAGACTAGGCGCAAAAAAGAATGAGAATCGCACTGCGCGCGTATATGAGCGGTATGATTGAGAAAGTAACCGGCGCACTTGGCGATAGCGTTTTATTCTTTTCTATTTACGCTTCTGCCACCTTCGTATTTTTCTGCTTTGAGACCTTTCCTTCTAGCTTTTGTCTTTCTCTTCTTCTCAAAGAGTCTCCTTTTTTAAAGGAAGAGGGCGTGATCCCAAAGGGAACCAAAAAATTTGCCTCCTCCCTTAGCCCAAGGGTTGTGGGGCTATTCGGAACCCTTTTTCTGCATTCCGCCCGCACTGTGAAGTTTACGCCCGTAAGGCCCTTCACAGAACAAGGGGAGAAAACGTTTCCTTTTTTATTTCTCCTTTTTTCACTTTTAAGCGTTAGATTAAAGGGAGTGGTAGGAATTTTGCCAAAAGTAGGAGCGGCGCGGTTATCCCACGACCACTGGTACTTTACCGCGCCCTGCTTTTATCTCGAATACAAAGCCACGGGATAAATTCTACTTTTAAATTAATTCCAGAATCTCTAAATTAACGTACGTAGGTTTTATGGTTAGTTGGTTTGCTGAAGGTGTTGATTTGAGCGATGATTATTTCAACGATGGGATCGTAGCCTCTACGATTACTAAGAATAATCGCAATGCATTTGATTTATAGTCATAGAATTTCTTGAATTGTTGTATTTGATAGAGTTCTTCAATGTAAATCAACTAAAAGGAAGTTTACTTGAGCAATATATAATTGCGTACAATGATTTGGTGGATTGCGTATAAGTAATAGTATTTCACGACAAAAGCTTTATAAGAATCTATATTTCGGGGTAGATAATGAATAAAAACAGAGTAATTTTCCACACTTTTATTTAGCTGACGACCGGTTTCTCCTTTCTGTACCAGATGATGCTGCTTCGGTAGCGAAACCGGGCGTCAGCTAAATAAAAGTGTGGAAAATTACAGTTTTTATTCATTATCTAAAATGACTTTCCACAAAGTAACGCCTGATCATCTAGATTTCACATATATTTCGGGGATTCATATTTGAACCCATAGAATATTTTCGCTTTTTAGAATATTTTTTTAGAAAATTTAACAACATATTGATTTTTTTAACGAAGTAATCTCCAGTTTTCACATTTAATTAACTATTATTAGATTTATATTTTTAATATCCTTATTGTTTTATTGGAATTGGTAATAGTCAGTATTTCACTCTTTCATTGACATCTACACTTGCAATACTACTCAAGTAGAATCTACGGAAGGCATTGCCTATTAAAAGACTACTTAAAACCAATTTAATTAATCAAAAAAATGTATTTTACTTCGTGACTATGTGGTGTGGTTTCCATGTTATGCTATTAAATCAAGGTCTTTTTCCCTCAAGAAAAATGTTTTCCATTTTATTTCTGTTTTTGTAACATCTCATAAAGTTACTACCAATTCTGTTGACTTTATACTTATTTTTTCTGCCACTTCATAACTCGCTGTTTGATTTGTGAATCCAAATTGAATACGACGAATAAAAATCCTCGAAAAATGTGATTTTAAAGCTTCAGGAGAAGCATTGAAATTAAACTAATGCGTCTGTATCCTATAAACCCTATCACTTGATTTTTGAGGAATGTATTTGATTTGACAATCGACCTATCGTCGTAAACATCTCGTTAACATTTTAGAAGAATTGAAAGAGCTCTAATCTGTCACCTACAAATTCAGTTAATTTCCTGCTATACTTTGAGGTGAATTGTCGATAAGTTCCCATCAACATACTTAAAGAGGCATTCGATATTCCAAAACGCGATCCCAGAAATCCTCTTTTCGTTAACTTTGCTGTTAAGTGCGAGAACACGCGCCCACACCGTTTCAAGCCGATTGTATTTCAACCATTGCTACCCTTATCTGCCAATATTCCCCTAGTTTATCGTCCAATCCCCTGCAATCTGCTTCTCCCCAACACTCTCTCGACCAATGCCCTCAGGGAATGCGTCGCTCCCGATCGTCGAATATGCGAGGGAAATTTTTACTTGGACGCTTTTATTATCGCTCCCCATCAAAGTTGTGTAATTTCACCCCGATTTTAGGGAGTTTCGACCTCGGAATCATTGCTTTCGATCCTGTGGTAGATTCGCAGGTGTGAGCGCAGTTTCGGTATCTTTAAATACCCTTCTCAGTGGCACTTGAGCTCCTGGGTAATGGAAATGCCGTCGGCTCAGTATCAATGACGCATCCCAGAACACGAACTGGACGTGTGCGAATGCCCATGTCCGTGATTTCCGACCCGTGAAACGGAGAGTAATGGCTCACCGTTATGACGGTCCTTCTCAACACGACAGCGAAAGATTAATAGGCGGGTAATCGGTTTGACGATTCTTTGAACGAAAGGATTGTTTCCGGGGAAAAAAGTTATCTTCCACGGAGTGAATCGGTGATTTTTTCCCTCCTCGGCTCTCTGTCTGGATTCCGGTGCCGATGGCCAAATTTTTAACGCGGTTTGTGTCGATTTGATATATGGCCTGCGTTTTCGAGTTGGCGTAGGTATCTACCATCCTGTTGAAGTCTCCTATCGCGAACGCAATTATTTTTGGCGAGTTTCCGCGACATTTTGCGATCGATGTTTTTATGGGAACATTTCATGGTTTGAATGTGTTCACAACTATGATGGTGCTCAAAGATTTCTTGATTGGTATTTGCTGAAAGAGAGTTAGAAAATTTGCCAAATAGATAACAACGCAAAAGTTTCATACACTATTACTGTATAAAACATGAAGAACCTTGCCTATTTTTTCCATTGGTTATTTTCGAAATTTTAAATTTTTGTAAAGAAAAACATTTGAATTACCAATGAATATATGTTAAATCATGGAATCTGATGTTATAATCTTTAATGAAATATAATTTCAGTTAAGTTCGTTTCCTGAAGAGTGTGTTATCTTTGATTACTTACGAGAAACAGCTTTGATTGATATTTTTAGTGAATAATTGTGAAAAAACACAACTTCCTCATAATTTCTAAGGAAATACTCTATTCGGTTTCATCATCTAGTATTTTACATTGACCTCGTTTACTTTCACGATATTACTACGCTGTTTATGAAAGTTCTTTCTATCCATCCACAATGAAATGAAAGTGTATCTCAAACAATTTTTTATCTTATCTTATAGTGCGCTATTTTCATTTCACCGCTCTTTTTTCCGCAGCTGTTGCCCGGGAACACCGACACCTATTCGGTCGTCGAGCAAGTTCTGGACCCTCCAATTCTAGCGACGAGGATCCGCTTCGTGCCGTACAGCCTACACCTGCGTACGGTCTGCTTGCGAGCCGAATTGATCGGATGCCGGTGGCAGGGTGAGTGCATATTCAACATTATTGAATGAAAAATAAAATATTATATAAATTATACAAATCAGTGGCGTTAATTTTCTTCAGCTGAGGGAATCAGTTGGTCTCTCAGTATGTTTTCGCAACTTTAACAAAAGCATGCCATTCATATTCAAAGGGCAAAAATTGGTCTTTTTCTGCATTTTAAAAATGTAAATCTATTCATGATTTCATTATACATCTCAGTTGAGACAGTCGTATCTCCAAATACAAATTCCTTTGAATATGTTTGTTAATTTTAAGTAATAATTCCATTATTCCGGTTACGGAGTTTGTTATTATCGCTTAGTATTTGCAAGCCGATCCAAGTTTATTCGCTAACTATTTAATTATCAACCCATATCTCCGTCACTGTATCATGATACCTTGAGTAAAAAATAAAATATTTTATAAAGGGTTAACTGACTTTCTCATTATAAAATACGATTATGTGCTTGAGAAAATTCAATATTCTTAAGGGAAATTAACTAACTACGTAACTGCTTGCTACCCGCATAGTAAGTGTAACTGCTTCGCCACTTTTTGTTACAATAAGATATTTTACATTTTAATTATTAATTAATAACTTTTTTCGTGATCTACCAATCATAAAGATTTCTATAAACATTCCGTGACTTCTTTAAAAAATGTATTACCCCTATAGCAAAGAAGTTTTATATATTATTAATAAAATGCATTATTGGTATGTATATATATATATGTATATATATAAAGTATTTTAAGTAGGTAAGTTATCCATGCATGATTAAAACAATTACGCCTCAATTTTTCCTGATTAATTTCAATTTTTTGTCTCATGCTCTTTTCCTCTCGTGCATTCTTTTTCGGAAATTTTTGGGAACTTTCCTCTGTTCCTTTTTATTCATTCAGCTCTTTTGAGATCTTCACCTAACATTAGTTCTATTTCGGTTTGTAGTATACCCTGCATCACTGGAATGCTTTCTTCTTCATTTCCGCAAACCCATGGGTATTTTTTTAAGTCACCAACACTTTATTTCCAACCCGAGGCCCGTTATTTGCTGACAGAGGACATTTTTCGCAAAAACCGAGTTTTTCTCGGAATTTTCCCTTTGGCTCACTTGAGCATAGTTTCTATTTTATTTAAATATCATTTCAGAGGGACTGCTGAGCTACGCCATGCCTCAGGGTGTCCAACGCGGTTCCGGCATCGATCTGACGGACCGCATATACGACGGACGGGAAGAAGGCGGTCGGCTCATCGGAGGGCTAGGACAGCTGGTCGACGGACAAAAAGGCGCCGACAACTTCAGACTCGATATCCGAGGCTACGGCAAAGGTGAGCGCAAACGGAGACCGCATTTCCCTGAAAAGAGAGTTTCTGTCCTTCAGATTCCCGCGACGGTTGACATGGCTCAAAGGTAACGCAGACTTTGAGAAAGTTCATAGCCGCTCGCCTCCGAGACGGAAAGGAAATCCAGACTAAGTTTGCTTAACGGAAGTATGTCGAGCATCGATCTGGTGCGGAAATGAGAGATGATGGCGGAAGTGCAGAAGGATTCATTTGGGTGATAAGCGGGATGCACGGCTCCCGCGTCACGGTCACTACCTCTCATTCCCGCCCCTTACTACGGATTGTGCTCAAAGAAATCAACAGTTTTTCTGTCCATGTCAGCGTCAAAGTTTTGTAAATTAATAATCCTAGTATTAAGTAGATTCCATATATGTATTTGTACTATACATTTCCACCTATAATTTTTATGGCTGAAACAAAAAGTACATTACTAAGGATTCCGCAAGACTGCCAATACCTAAATACCGATAAGTTGCCAATGCAGCATTCCTTTAGTGAATGAATGAAAGTGAAATTTTTATTTATTAAAATATTATTAAAATTATAAATGAATAATGGACTAAATATATGTAAGCGGCAATTCCGAAGAAAGACAGGAGGTAATCGGTGACCAATGTCACCATTGCTTGAACATTTTTTTCTGATTGAAAGAATTATGCAAACTGCAAAGATTTTCGGAATGTGGAATGAAAAATCTGTTAAGGAAAGATAACTAGTATCTCATATTGATAAAATTGCGCCAACATGTTAGGAACAGCACCTGTTTTACTCCATTGAAAAAATGAATAAAGCCCTGTTTTCAACTTATGAATATTAAATACTGCCTTAGAACTGGTAAAGCTAAGTTTCTGAGTTTTCATGAATTTTGACTCCACTTCATCCGAAGTACTCAAACTTCCGTAGCGTTGTTCTTCGCATATTCATGTTCAATGTCGTCGCTTTATTTTTGTTGTCTTATGGACCAGAAATTTGACTTTTCAAGATTATATTCCTATCATAGTAATACTGCTGGAGTACTTCTCAATTAAAGAGATTTGCAATATCCGTATGTTACTGCATTTCCAAGACAATCTCACATCAAGAATGGAAGTTAATATCTCCTTTAAATTTCAGCTAAATTTTACAGATGTATATTTTCTTTCCAGTAAATTTGTGAATGTATTTATAAATAATATATTGATTTTGTACCTTCATATTATCTTTCTCGTGATATCTGACGCCAGTTTTACTCTTTCATATACATTTGGTCATTTGTATGGCTCCAAAAGGTTTTCATTTGTATTCTTGAGCAGTATTTGATGCAGATAATACAACAAATATATATTGAATACTTAATTTAAATCTACCGAGATTCCTTCCTTGCACGAATTATTGCCATATTCCGTTACTAATTATTTTTAAAGCATGATAAACCCGAATGGTATCAAACAAGTGTGTAAATTCTTTTATCTGAAGTTTTCCAGCACTATTAAAGCGACCAAGAAACCACGAGGCCGAACATGAGCGATTAATTACCAAAACTCAAATCAACATACATATTTTGGGAAGAAAATAAAATTTAAACGATAAGTAAACCCAGATAGAATAATTTCCATAGCTTGCTCCTCGCGTCACAGAGAAATTTGTGATTGGGATAAATATTTAAATATGTGAATTTAATTTAGGAATTAGCGAAAAATCTTAGATTCCGTACTTATGATATATGCATGTGTGAAGACCAAATTATGGATGTATCAAGGTCAAACATTTTTCTACTGCCTAAGGTCCAAAAAGATTCCATACATGCGGAGAAAGTAAAAGGAATAACATATGAACTGAACGGGGAAAGAAAATAAAGAGCCTCTCATGTCGAGCATATTTTCTCAGAACTGCTGCACCGAATTCTTGAAGAGTTTTCCCTTTCAGCCAGGTCAACAAAAACTGAGTCATATAGAGGAAGCCAAATAAAATACATGTGACCCATAAAAAGAGAGTAATAAATGTATGCATGACCGATACATAGTTGATGGAAATATTATTACATATGTTGGAGGGAATAATGATATTAATTTTCACGGAAAAGGATTGGTTAGAATTTGAATAGAAATATAGTGAATCTTTGATGTAGAAAGAAGCATCTTAAAAAGAATTAATGTGGAGATACCTATTGAAATTTTAGTAGTTAAATAGTTTGAAAGGAAAGATTTCATATGAGGGATGAAATGTTGAATTTATAGCGATAAATCGAAGTGCAAAGAGAAATACTTCTGTTAAAAAAAGAGAGAGAATGCTAGGATAAGGAAAATATTTCTTTGGAAAATTTTAGATATCTGTAAAGCAAACATTTGTTAATTAAAAATAAATGTAAAAATCAAGTATGGAATTTGACTTGGAAATAAGTAATGCTCATAATAGGAATACGCCATTCCATTTCGTTATTTTCCAGATCAGTGATTTACTTAATTTGCCTTATGTAGATTACATCGAATGGTAATTTGTTTGTCTAAATTTTCTCCCAAACAAGGAAGTAGGCTTTTGAATTGTCATGTGGCTAATTACTCCAAAGAAGTTAAAAGAATTAGATAAATCATTATCTATACCCGGAATTTATGTCAGGGATTTATACCCGGGAGAAAATTATTTGTTGAAAGGAATCGCCATTCCGGTTGTAGATTCTAGTATCTTCCTTAATAATGCACTTTTTAGTTTTTGAAAGCGGGAAAATAATTTTAGCTGTATATTTATACAAATTTAGATATAGCTATCAACCCGTCTTAGAAGTTTCTGTGACAAGCAGAGCACTATTAGCAATTGAAACAGAGTCAACTGGAATTATATGATTTATTTGATATTTTAATTTCTCGGTAGTTTTTATATCTCTAATATATTCAATTTTTTAAGGGGGTTAATCATTCACTTATCGCAGCTATTTCTTTTCATTATTTTTATCTATGAATGAAGAGGGAATCCCTTTCGAATTAATAAAAAAGTAAATTATTTCCTATTCTGCAGTTCGATCTCCAAACCAATCACTCTGCTTACTACACCTCCGCCCATCCTCACCGTCTATCTTCACAGAACTGAATATATCCTATCCAAATCCCACTTAATTCCTTCATTTTTTCCTCTTCCTCTGACCAATCCTCCTGCCAAACTCAATCAAACTTTTCCTCCGAATTATTTTTCCATTCCAAAGCTCGGACAATGAAAATCATACCTACATCTTTATCATTTTCTTTATAAGGTCCTCCTCCGCAGCCTTAGTATGTATTCCCTTTGAAGCGTGGCCGTGTTTCTTAGTACCCCTCATCTTTCTCCAAACGGCGCTTCACCTCTGCTTTCCTCCGTGTCTAACTTCTTTAAACCTCTCCAGCTGCAGTTCCACATTGGCCGCCACCCTCTTTCTTCATCTTCGTCGTCAGAGATGGAAGGGAGGGTTCGGTAATGCCTCTGGGAAATACCGGCTGGACATAATTTCATTTCGCCCACGAACAGAGAGGGACGACTGGAAATTGTCGTGGGATCTTGTGCAGCACATAGTATTTTTTCCGTACGAATATCTCCAGTCTAGTTTCTCTGAGGCGAGTGATTCAGTATTCATTACTTTGCGAAACATGGAAGACTAGAGGGTGTATTTTCGATAAAGAGGCGTGGTTTAGAGGGAGACGTATAAGTTGAGGGAGATTTCACATCCACCTAATCCTGCTGTAGTGTACAATTCTCACTCGGTTATTTACCCCGCTTTCAATAATTAATTAAGTTGATAATTTTTAATCCCTGAAGGAAATCCACAAATGTAGAATTCGGTGTTCATTAGAATCTTTTTAATTTAATTCATATTGTTGTTTTGCAATTACTTATTTATATTTGGACTTCTTTAAATGAATCACAATTTATTAGAAGCTTTATTGTTTTCTGTTTATTTAAACAATAGAATCAATTTCAGAACTATGTTAAAGGTAAATTAACTCTCATAAAGCCATATTTAACATCCTTCCGTACCTACCTTCTAACCAGTTCTAGAAACAACGAAAAGTCCCGTATTACCGGCCTCTAAGTATTCTTTTACTCCTGAAGAAGCTGCTTGGCTATTGAAATCTGCATACATTGGTTTTTGCATAGAAATTCGGTTCCATTGTTTTCAGGACTGGTGGCGCGGCGTAGGTACGGAGCGCTGACAAAGACGGCTTCGGTAAAGCTTTTAAACCTCTTATTAATTAACACCCTTGCTCCAATCTTTTTCTTACTTCAGAAGGATTTTATTTAAAACATGTTTATAACAGTGTGTATCCAACAACTATGATTTTCAGTTAGGTATATAGGAGTAAGAGCTAGATAATTGGAGACTCAAAGACAACCAAAGACTTCTAAACCAGGCTAGTATTAAACCCAAATTATTCCTCTCCCATATTTTAACCGTTCGCTGTGTTTTACAGATGATAGTTAGCAGTAAATGTATTAAAATTATTAAATTGAATTTTATGATAACTCTTGCTCGAATCTTAACAATTTCTGTAATTATAAATTGTAGTCAGGGCAACATCATTTTTGCTTCGCAATTAATCTAATCAGTGTTCCTCAGTCACGAGCATTGAAATTCGGATTGTCATGGAATATTGGAAATAAATCTGAGAAAGTTACATCAATTACACTGATAGATTAAAAGCATAGAGCCGGCAAAAAATCACCCATAGCAGTTTTCTATATTGTAACTTTCGTTTGAAATAGTTGAAAGGATTTTTTCAATCATTTCTTTAAAGAAGTAAATGGAAACAAAGGAACGACTACGTTACGCCGGTATTGAAGGTGAGATTTCATTTGAATTTTTCATAGTTAAATGCTCGAATAATTTCCTTTTCTCGACTTCGGAAAAGTAAAGGCTTTTTTCATTCTAAAAAGTCTTTTAGCTTTAAATCTTAATGAGAGAGTCGTTCTAACGAGATTCTCTTTCAAAAGAGGACTCTTAGGAACGTCGGATCCATTGTGGGGAGGAAGTGACTGTTGCTAGAGTGAAAGCGCTCGTAGAGATTCTCCTGATTCATTTTTGCCAAAGGAAATAATATTTGGTGAAAAACTATACTTAAACTCTTCTCTCAAGTGAAATATAACTTCGTCGTTTTCAGAGAATCAAAATCTAGGAATTCGTTCTATTTGAGTATTTTAAATTTCCCTTTGAATAAATTTCTGTTTTTGGATAATCATCAAAGATTAATAAAAGGATAAATACGCAATGCCTAAGTGTAAGATAAAAATACTCCAGCAATAATTTCAATGGGAATAAAACAAGAAGCCTAGATATGAGGAATATGGTACGTGAAAAAGAAATCGACCATAGAGATGCAGGACCTTAAGTCTACAATGAGAAGTTTATAACGCAACAAGAGCTTTCGGAATTACTGTTTGTAGGAATTGCTACTGAATTTATTCACTTATCTAAATTAACAACCAGTTACAATATGCAAAGTGAAGGAGATAATTGGTACTTTTTCCACAAAATTTTTTAATCGTACTACCGGTTTCAACGGAGGGCCGTCATCTTCAGGTACAAATTATACAAATTAAACAAATATATATATACCAACAAGGGAGAAGAGGGGAAGAGGGGAGTGGAGGAGAGGGTGAAGTAAGTGCGTTTGGGGAAGATCGGGAAGGAGCGCGCTGGAGTAAGGGTAAAGGGACGTTGTCAGTAGGGGGGAGGGAAAGGACGAACCAGCGGTGAATGGAAAGGGTAAAGGAATTCGTTAAGCACGGAAAAACCAGGGGAATTTGTATGGGAAAGGATTTCTAATTGTTCCAAGAAGTTTAATCTAGTTATATGGATTTCCACCACATCTCGCCCGACTCTGTGAATTTTATTCAGTTACAATATATTTTTAATTCTTTGTATAATGGGATTGGAATTTGGTTTCAGTGAATGAAAAATTCCTCATATTTGATTCACTGTCAACTCGTGAATCGCTGAAATGATTGGCTTAGACTGATCTTTCGAAAATGTTGATTCTTTTAAGCGTCGTATGAAAAGATACCTTGATAGTCTGAGATTAACATTTAACATCTTCCAAAGCATGCGTTTTGATTACCAATCAATTCTACAACAATGGCGTTTTTACTATGATGGTATTCTATGTGAATACACACTGAGAATATCCGTTTTTGTTTTACTACTTGGCTAAATTATGAGAAACTGCGATCACAAACAGTAAATAATTGCTAAACTGCATAGGCGGATATCGAAAGTTTCATTGAAATAATGATAGTTGAAAATATTTTGCACTGATTCGAAAGCCACATTTCTTTGGATAGGAAAATTGAAAAACTGTCAGAATTCATTTCTTTAAAAAATATTCATAAAATAGAATTTTTTAAATTGATCTATTCTTCATTTACAATCTAAATGGACAGAGCAGTATAACTCCTTGATCATCTTCCGTTATAAAAGGTTTCGACACCTTAGATTTGATTTGATGCAAAAAGCAAGAAAAAGTAGCATGACACTTATAAAATGAGTTATTAATTTTTTTGCATTGAAATGTCTTATCAAGTAGGGTAAGTCCCATAATAATATCACGAGTTCTATTTACAAAATTGATTTTCACCAGAACATAAGTTATTGTCAATACTTGAACTTAACTACTGATGGTTTTGAACTCTTTTATCACTCTAGAGAGATTTATTTTTGAACATTCAAAATTAAAGGATATAGGTCTTTTCATGACTTAGCATCATTTTTACTAGTGAAGATATGGTAGATGACTTATAACATACAATGTTGGAGAAGTAAAGCAATTGTATGGAAGCACAAAAAATTGATTCATATCCTTAGTAAATTACTTTTCAGTATGAAAGGAGTACAATTAGTTACAAAATTGCATCCACATCTTTTTTCATGTGATTCTGACGAGGATTTACAAGGGCTAAAAATTAGAGAGTACTTCGGAGTTAGAAGGTTATCAATTTTTTTCTACAAAAGGTTTTTATTTTCCTAAACTTTCCGACGGGTGTTCCAAGGCTCCGGAAGCAAACAGCGTAAATGTATGCAAATATATCATCCCATCCAACGTAATCGCTCATCAGGAAGGAGCCCTGGATGGGATTTCACTTAATTCCGGCATCGTTGCCTTGAATATTCTGATTCGAATGGAACATTCGCATTATCATCGCTGGGAGTTAGTTATCAAAAGTCATCTATTGTGGCAACAAATAAAAATATATCTTTTTCCTCGAAGGAGAATATTACTTCCTCCACGTTTTTCTTCCACTATTCCTGCTTGTGAATGAGTCAAATCTCCTCTGAAAATACATCTCTAAGGGTGGATTAGGGCCATTACATTTCGGCTCCCAACGAACAGCCTCAGGCTTAGTAACAACAACATCCCTCCATTGTGCTTTTTCATTCACAGGCTACGAATGGGTTGGATGGCGTAATGATACAGGAGGCTTTCCAGGAAGGCCAGTGGAATTGATTTTCGAGTTTGATCGAGTGCGAAATTTCTCATCCATGTACCTGCACACGAACAACCTGCATACCAAAGATGTACAGGTAAGCAAATATTTCTTTTCTTTTTTCCTATATTTAGAAGCGATTCTATCTCAGTCTAGAAACTAGATCTGAAATCAAAAAGTGTAATGCGGCATTAACCTTTCTTTTCAATCATTTTAATTATTGTTAATATGTCTCTGATTTAATGCATACAACTCTTACTTGCGCTAATCTTACTTTGTATTACGGTATCTTTGTTTTGTCTGGATAATCCTAATAGTAAACCGAATACATTTATCGGTCATCGTGGAAAATGCACGGATTTTTTATGTTCTTTTCGACGATGGAGCGTTGTCATAAAAAATGTCATCCTGACATTTTGCATTAAAAAGCTGCGGAAACAATTTTTTATCACCCACGTGCACATATAAATATTTTAATTATGACAACCCATAAACGTGATATTTAAGAATAATAACGTTAATGCAAAAAATACCACATATATATTTCCACGCGTATGAGACCTTAATACAACGGCTTTCATGCAAATGTATCAATGCATGTTCTATAGTTAGTTATATGACAAAGAATGGTTAAATTTGAATTTCTACGATGAATAAGGTTTTTGTAGTGAGAAACACATTCTTTGGCATTCTTTAAAATACTTCGAGTTGCTTTGAATGATAGACATTTTTCAAAGATGATAATATGATAAAACCCTAATTTTGCTCCTCGTTGATGATTAAAAGTCTTGTTTAAGTTTACCGTCAAGCGTGATTATTAGAAGCTTTTCTCTACTTTAAATTCATTCAGTGGACGTAATTGAAGACGTGATACCAATTACGCTTTGAGACCTTTAGAGCCGAGAATTCAGAGTAAAAATATGAGTGATCTTTTGAGCCAGGATTTACTCCGAATTCCCTTTTCGTAATATTTTTCTCGGTGCCTCGCTTCAAATAAGCATTCTAGTAAAGACGGCCCCATCTAAGAATCCGTTTTTCTTTGCAGGTTTTCTCCCATGCTAAGGTGTACTTCAGCATAGGGGGACGCCAATTTAATGGAGAGCCCGTATTTTTCTCGTACATGCCCGATCTCATCATGGAGGCGGCTCGAAATGTCACCATCAAGATGCACAACAGAGTCGGTCGCTTCGTGAAGCTCCAGCTGTACTTCGCCTCGCGATGGATAATGATTAGCGAGGTCTCCTTCGATTCCGGTGAGTTGCCTTCCATTAATCTCCCTCCTACCCTCCTTATCGCTCCATCTTGCTGCATGCCTCAAGCAAAAATCTGCTCCTAAACTCCGTTGAAGGGATATCATTTCCTGTTCCGGAAGAAAATGATGCGTCTGGCTCCAGATATACTACCATCCTGCACGTTTTCCTCTTTAAAAATAAGTACCCACGTAGTTTCTGTGCCCTTCCTTCGTATAGAATGCCAACACATTGAATGACGCAATAAGACGAAGCAGGATAATTGACGAATTGCTCCATAGACAAAGCAAAATTTACTCTTTGAAAAAAAATTGTTGCATAGGATTTTCTAAAAAAAATACATTTTGCGTTATGTCACTCTAATGAGTATAAACATAATTTTAAAGACGATGTATCAAAGCAAATTCTTGAAATCTTGGGGAAGGCCAAATGGTTTTTTCTTAATTTGTCAGTTTGTATCAACATGAATGTATGCCCCAAAAATTTGTGATTTAAACGAAAAATATGTGGCATCCCTGCTGTCAAAGTAGGACAAAAGTTTTATATTATTTCAGGTTTTCAAAATAACTTGAGGTATTTGAGGTGTACGAAATGTGTCACTTAAAAATGTATTATACCTAAAAATGACGAAAATTTTTCAAATTAGGAATCTGCTCTCATGCACTATTTTAAATTTATAAGTACAAAATTAATAATTAATAATAATTTCGCTAAATCATTGTAAATATCATTGTTTTATGTAACAAAAT
Source organism: Sympetrum striolatum (assembly GCA_947579665.1). Classification (NCBI taxonomy): domain Eukaryota; kingdom Metazoa; phylum Arthropoda; class Insecta; order Odonata; family Libellulidae; genus Sympetrum; species Sympetrum striolatum. The sequence continues at coordinate 95,875,381 of OX388341.1, read as the reverse complement.
TATAATTACAATTGAAGGTTAGTACGAAAATATGACATTTGGAATATCCTCATATGAAGTATTTGCAGTTGTAGAGTGTACGTTCCATAAAATATGTATTTTCAGCTTAGTTGTATAAGCTATTTATGGAAGGAGAATTGAAAGCCGTGATGAACCAGAAGTTATTAAAGTGTTTCCGGAAAATCTGTGGTCTCTTTAATCTCTTCTCGGTCTCTGGTCAATAATCGAGATGTGAAATACGTTCTCCGAAGTTTTAACACGAGTTGTTTTGAAAAAGCCTGTTTCGTGGAATATTTGCTGTGTAAGGGTGATACTTAGCAAGGTTGTAATGATGCCGAGAGGCTATTCATACCATACATCCATTCTGTGCAATAAAAAAACTGCATTCACCAAAAGCGAGATGTAAAATATTTGTCATCAAAACTTGCTTTGTTTTGGAATTACAAGCTTTGAGGAATATTTTGATTTTTATCAAAGTACCACAACAGCTAAAGTATTCATTATTATGTTTTTGAATCATTTGGATAAATTAGAATATTGTATATTATTATTATTAAAATTTTGACCAAAATTTCAAATTATTCAAAATTTGTTTTATTATAGTTGTTTAACATTTATCTAAAGTCCCTGTCAACATATTTGAAGAATGGAATACATTCTGTGGTATATGTATTTTGCTATACTTTTACCTCCATTTTTGTATTGGCTCTGATAATAAGAGAACTACTGTGAAAAATTCTGATTAGTGGTACTAATTTATATATGTCGGTATTCAAAGGTATGAAAAATTATAATTCTAATTGCTACTACCTATATAACATAAATCTCCAGTTTCTTGTTTTAATGTAACTGTGCATGTGCATGAACTTTGGTTATCATCAAGAAATACGGTATAATATTTATTTAGAAAACGTTTAATATCAAAGTTATGAATTTCGTGTATTATGTTCTTGGAAGAATGTATGTCGTCTCTTTTTTATCATAAATAATTAATACGAACAAAAGTCTTGGTACAAAGGCGGCGGGCAACACAATTACAACTTTGTCGCAATCTTAATTTGTACTCAGTTATTGCGTAAAGAAAACGTATAGAGGAAGAAAAATGCACTAATCTGTTCAGGTATCCGTCAGGTATTCCAACCTCATTCCAACATTTATACTCAGACTATTTCGCCTCGATTGGATGGATTGACCTCCTCCTCCTATCAACTAAGTGCAGAGTGTAGCAGAGAAGATAAGAGAAAGATCCTAATTTCAAGGCAGAGCATGCAGATGGCGTTTTTGAAAGTAGTACCACGTTTCTTACCTCAGTTATTTTCTGCGCGTTTAGACACGCATTCAGATGATGTATCGCTGGAATCCTTCCCAGAAACTTTTAAAGAACTACCTTAAAATATTGCACTCTCTGACCTCATTAACTGTACAGATAAATACGCCAAGTAATATTGTAAGGCTGATGGTATTTCATCAAAATTATTGTGAAAAAACAGTGGACCCTCATGTTTTATTTATGTCAGCATTAATGTAAAGTCAAACTCATGAACCATATAACTGTTTCAAAAGTAATCCCAAATAGTTTAATTTACGTGAGTTAAATTTGAGCGCTTTACTTTCACACATGTCCAAAAGAAAAGCTGCCAGGGTGAAATTTGTCACGTAAATTGCTCGAATTCCGCGATTATATGTCTTTGCAAAACCTAAAAATGTCTAGTAGACAGTTTGAATAGGATGCAGATAAAGTATTCATTAAAAATAGCATCTGAAATGATTCTCGTGCCATATATAATATCTGTGGGTTCAAATATTAAGTGTGAGGGATTTCTTATATTTCCCTAGTAATTTTTTTCAAAGGTATTATGATATGATTAATATATTTATTAATATTACGCTTTTGATATGATTAATACATTTTAGGGAACGTTCCAGGTTTTATTCTAGGTATGATTTTGATTTATTTGAATTAATAATTTCAGTTCACAGACTTAAAAAAAAACTGAAAAAATTACTATTAGGACCAATGTTTACCCTCTATTCTGTTTTAATCTGGCCTTTATATGCTCTTTCTCACTTATCGCTGCACACCGTTATAATTCCTGACCAATTCAATGCTTTCATGTCAGGAAAACCAGCTTCTCGAACAATTATGTATCGCATTTCATCGGTCAGCAGTTTTAGCAGTATTCGAACTCTGACGCGAAGGCAATCGATCGATTTGCAATTTCCCTGAAAATTCGAATGAATCTTAATTGAAATCTACGAAACGGAATCACCAATCTTTTCACTTCAAGCCAATTTCATTTAAAAAAGCTCCAAATCGTTTCGTAACATCGATTCGCGCAATTTGCATCGAAGGGCCAGACTTAACGTTAACCCGAGTTAAAAATTCCTGCCGTTAGAAAGGGGAAGCATTTTTTTACGGGTCTCCCCTTCGCTCTGGAAGATAATTTTTCATTCGTTCTCACAGTTCAGCGGTCCGTTCAAATCGCTTCCCGAAAAAGAAATGAAAATAATCTTTCCTCCATTGGTCGTTCCCTTCATCGGGAAAGCCTCACGAGTGATCCCTTATCCATAACTCGTCGAACCAAAAACCCACATTTGGAATTCACGCCGTTCCACGGACTTGTTGCTCCGGTCCTATTTGGGTCACTTTTTGAGTGGGCTTTCACCGGGAAGTGGTTCTGCCCCCTCGGTCACTCCCTGCGCACCCCTCAATCCATTATACGGATTGATTAAGAGCTCGCGCCGATGCTTCTTAACTCGCGATCCGAATTTGGGTCGCTACACCGTTTTTCAAAGGATCCCCACAACGGACTCCATTAAATAAAAACATTTCTCGGATTTCCATTTTCTACTTCGGGATTGTCTCTTTCCGAATTTTCATTTGCAATTTAGATGACGTGTGCTGCGGAGTGGTCGGGAATTTTGATTAAATGGTGGAGATGGGGAAATGCTGATAATTCCGATTCTTGGGGAATAACGTCATGATCTCTGGCTGTTTTGATCTAATCCTTGATATTTTCATTGCGGCTCCGATTGATATCTTGCTCAGGAAAAATGGAATTTGCCCTCGACCGGCAATTTACGTTATCTCAATCCATAAAACCGAGAGGATTCGAGTACCTAAATGTAGCTCTACTTCTAATTTGATTTTTCTCCATCAACCATTAAACTGTCGCTATCCATTTTATGCACACAGACAGAATTTCATCCCTTGGATTATTTTATGATAATTAATTTGATACTCAATCTTCAAAATTCATCCGCTACCAATGTATAAATTTAACGTAGACAGTTGAACAGAAGCACATATCTGCATATTAATTGTATTAGAGATTATGATATTACCTGTAGCAATATTTAGTTACTTATGAAGATGGGGTCATTACATTACATTGATGAATTACACTACAATATTTTACTTACTTTGAAGAGTTTTAATTCAATCAAAAATTATTGAATACTTCTTGGATTTCGTTTATAATTACTGTCAGCGCATAGATATAGAAATATTTTTCCCCCTCCGTGGAAAAATTATCTGATAATTGTAAATAGAGCGGGATAGTTAATAAATAATAAAGCGTGCAATTATAACAGGAGACAATGTGTCTGCATATAGCTTTAATAATGTTCATCATTACTAGATAATGGAAGTTGAAGGGTATTCTTTTGTAAGAAAAAGAATATTTGATAGTTGATGAAAAAATTGAAAAGAGGTTTATTAGGCATATTTTAAATTTCTACCATTATGCAAAAATATGAGATGGTAACACTCAAATTACCATCGCCAACGGAAGGAGAATTCGAGTCAGCATTCCTCAGATTTTCTCCCTTAGCATCCAGTTATCTTCTCCGGTGTTGTTAGTGCTCTTACACCACTTGACTTCGCGGTCCGGCTCCCGCATTGCCCCCTCTGAATCCCATCTCCTTACCCCCTTTCATCCCCCACGCGGTGTTGATCCGTTTTCAGCCGAATTAATCGCGGCGAACCGTGTGTTTTATCCGCCCGCGAAATTGGTTTAAATGCAAATTTGATTTTACTCCCCCACGCTTCCGCCTTTATGCCCGACCACACCGCCAACCACAGCGCTAAAACCCTGAGGCGCCTATGATATGCAAATGCCGACCTTCTCTCCCGATTTCGACCATTCCTCTCTCGAACCCATTTGCGTACGTATTCTCCGGACGTTTTCTCGTCCCTTTCTGGTCGAATGCGTGCGGGTAAGCGAGCAAGGCAACGGAAAAGGGTCGTCCTTGACGCGGTTATCCGTTAGAAAGGAATTAACGGACGTCATTTGATGCGCTCCGAGACCCTTTGGAGAGCCGCCGCTGCTGACCATTTTCTCGCCGAGAGGATATCGCTGTCTTCGCGGTGAAAGCTTTTTGAAGGGATTTCGGGAAAGCAAAAACTATAAGCTCGTTTTTCTGTTGACCGCTGGAGGGAGTGGGATAAATGGAGCATTAAAATTCATCCAAATGATTAGTCCAATTGCATTATTGTGCCGAGACAGCTGCCTTCATTTCCAATTTCAAATCTGTTTTGATAATGGAGGATCTTCCTAAGGCGTGGTTAAATTAGAAGCTTATGAGCCGATGAAGATATTATGCAGTCGACTGCGGATGAACCAATTTCCCAGTTTAAAAATAGTATGGACAGGGAAAATAGAAATAGTTTTATGGTAATATATATATATATATGGTTATAAGTATGTGTGTAAAAGTTGCTCGCCAGGTGAAATAAATTACTTGCTTTTCATGGAAATTATTCCGATAATTACCTATGTATCATACATTTGCATATTTAGCCCAAATTAGCATTTTATTTATTTTCCTAAATATAATCACATTAATACATTCACAGTGAATAAAATTAACATGATATTTGGCTATTTCCTCGAATAAAAACAACATGAGCATTTTTGTACCTCTTTTCGTCCATTAATGTGTGTGGTAATTTTTCCGGTGAAAGGAACGTTTCGCTGTCTAAAATGAAAAATATCCTCAGAAAAGGAATTTGAGGTAAGAAAAGAAGCTTAAAGCGAAGCTTGAGAGTATGGAAATTGATCAATTTTTTAATTTCTAGTTGTTATATTTCACACTTTCCTTTGGATAATAATATTTACCATTAAGCTATACTTTTGCCACACTTGTGGTTTTGTTCCATAAAATAAACATTAATATAATGCTTTACAAAATTACATATTATTACTCCTGATTGATAATATTTTACACAATTATATCTTTTTCAATCTAGTGACCGCTTTTCAACCGTGCTTGCAGCTGACCACGCATTGCCTCTTAAATAAATTTTGGTTGTTCTCCAGAAATTTATAGAGTATAAATTATTCTTGATTGGAATGTGAAATGAAACTAATACTTCTTCCTGCATATTAACTGTCGAAAATACTTCTTCCGTAATATTTGCTCAAGATGAGTGCCAGTGGTATATTTTCTCCAGGGAAAAATAGTAATTAACTTTCTATCTTTATAACTTTGATAGAGAGACGATCCCAATTTACCTGAGAAATAGTGAAGTACGACGAATGTTTGCGAGTCTTTATGGACTCAATTTACTCTTCCTATCTCATTAGTAAAACCAAGTCCCACCAAAATAAAAATAAACTGCTTTTCTAGTAATAGTATTATTAAAAGTGCTTCGACAGCTTAGGTCATTTCGCACATTGGCTTCCACCGGGACCAGTTTCATCATAGGCAAACGCGCTGTCCACATGACTATCTGGTAGCCCAATTGTTTTTCTAATTCTAATTATATTTCTAAATTAAAATTTTATGAATCTTTATCTTACTGATTAATGTCGGGTGCTCTTAGAAAATTTATTTTCAATCACTTAAAATATAATAATTATTAAATAATATAATAATAATTAAAAATTAATACTAATGAATAAAAAACAATATTAACTTGCTCAATTCCTTTCCTTACAATCTATTGTATATATGTTACAATCCTATCAAAAATGAATAATCCTACTCCAAAACCATGTCATGCAAGATATAAAAACCGCCAATTTTAGCTTAAACACTGCACTTCATATCTACCCATGCTTGATCTAACATGACTTCTTAATTTTCGGCTTTCCAATAGAGCAGATTATCTCTGAAACACTTTTTCGCATAGAGCGATAATAGGATCATTTGTTGCGCGAAATACACAAACCTGCGTTCTGTTTTATTTTTAAGTAATTAGCGACTTTATCTGACCCTTCTTTATGGCGGAGCGGCTTGTATTATTTTTGCAACACCCCTCACCGTGGTCACACTAATTCCTCTGCTACGGCACTTCGTAGTTTCTAATTAGCGCCGCTTGGTCTGAAGCAAATTAATTGGCATTTCTGGAAACCGTCGCTCTGTGATAGATCGCGGAAATCGTTTCAAGGGTCGCCTTGTTGAATCCACTACGCCCATTGGTTACGCGGCTCTTTGTATCAAATACCATTGAAGTGGAACGACCCTCTTCATGGCGGTCTGCCCTGAATTATCTGTTCCTTTTCCTTTTTGCTTCTAACTTGTTACATTCCGATTACCTCGGCTCTCTACCTATACCGTGGTTTTTAATTCCATTCGTAAAAATATGCTCCCTTCGCTTATTTCGTTACCAAAACACACACACGCCATTCGTTATGTTAATGTTCATTGCTCGCTGGATTCCGGTTACACAAAATCAGTCTCTCCGAAATTGTAACATCTTTGTGTTGTAATTCAGGTGAATCCCCTCTTTTGAGCAACGTATTAATGTAAAAGCTTGTTAGAGCATGTACGCATTGCCAGGGCATGTATGAGGATATACTGACTGGCATCAAAGACCTGATTCACTGCTTCGTGCGAGGATACGAGAGAAGTATTCAGTAGACTATTTATCGCTTTCTCGGGTGGGAAAATTGCTTTCTTATGATCATGCACAGTATTTTCGTTGTAATTGATGAAAAGGGACAATTTCCAGCATATTTCACATACTTGTTATTCACATAAATGGTGCTTTTCAAAATTTATATTTCGTGGGTAAATTAAAGGCGGATTTAAGGTATGTTGATGGATAAATAGCCTAAATTTTCATGACCAACCGTGTGGGTGTTATTATGTATTTAATCAAATTTAAAACCTCCTGAAAAAGTTTTAAATAGTATAATCAATAAATTATCTCACTTTATATCTATTTTTAACAATATGAAGCTTAGCTACACTAAATGTACGTGCATTATTTACAGAATTCGATTTTTATCAAAAATTAAAGTCTTAGGAAGCTACCGTAAATAAATTCCTTTGAAATTATCATTAATTAAAATAATGCTCGTAAAAAGAATAGTATCCAAGGAGATCTGGTGGAACTTCATAACGAAGAATAATTTATTACAAAACTTGTACTACTCCACAAAAATAGTTACAAACATTGACCGGTTTCGGCAAGTGGTTATGCCATCATCAGAGTACAGAAATGAATTTATACAAACTATTTTATTATTACATGAATACAGAATCATTTCTGTATTCTGATGATGGCATAACCACTTGCCGAAACCGGTCAATGTTTGTAACTAATTTTGTGGACTAGTACAAGTTTTGTAATAAATTATTCTTTAATAATGCTCGTCTTTATATGATATAATTATCATTTATATTTAGTATAAATAATAATTATATTATAACAAACAGCAGATAAGATATTAACTATATACTAACCTATATAAAACTTTTCTCTCAGTCTTAGAAACTGATAACATCCCCCATCTTTTTAACCCCACATTTGAATACCACTATTCTTTGATTATTTTCTCTCACTTTCTTTCCTTCAAAACCTTCTAACCTAGCTTTTCTCTAAAGTAGTGTGAATTTTTATAATCAAACTAGTTTTGAACATAGACAGAACTTCCCTCAAATTCATATTCGTGCTTCATTTTCGTTATGAGGAGCAACGTGCCCTAATCATAGATACGTTCGACGCTGAATGTGAAATAATTATAAATCCGAGCATCCCTTCGGGCAAACGTTTTAAGTTTCCTCCCAAGGATCCTCTGAGGATATCCGCCAAGGAAATATTTGCCTTCGAACTTTTGGTTTATGTTTCCGGAGCGAATACATTATTATCCCGAGCCGCGACAGTGATTCGAGCCAAAGTCGGGCGTAGGGTAATATATCCCTTCCTCGAAAGTCTTCGCATTAAAGTTACCCCTTGCAACAGAAAGCCTCGACCTTGAAAAAGAAAGAAAACGTCGCTTTAAAATTCCTATTACTTCCGTCTTTCCGATGTAAGGCGACGCGTGGGAGGCAAAGGAGGGGTGTTTAGAGAATAAATAGAGTCGCATGGATCTTAAGTCTTTAAGTCCCGCGGCTGGTGTCGCGGTCTGCCCTGTCAGCTGGATTAGCGGCTGGAGTTAAGACGGGGGTGAGCTCAGATGAATAATGAGCACAGAATGTACTTTCCCTCTCTCTCTCTCTCTCTCTCTCTCTCTCTCTCTCTCTCTCAAGAAGATTTCTGCAGTAACTATCTTCTTCCTTCATCATCATCCCCTACTATTTACTTTGTTCACCTTTAATTTGAGATATTTATGTGCTGGTTACAATATCCGATCCCGTTTTTTGGTTCTATTTATTTAGATCTTCTACAGTAGACAAGCAGTATATTATATTTACATACAGTCTAAGGATATTTCTAATCGTCTCTACTAAAAAGAAATAATTATTCTATTCATTTGTTACCATTCGTTCTATTTGTTCTTATACAATGTTCTGTGAGTTTCATTATTTTTCACTATTCATGCTTATTGTTATCTCGTAATATTTGTTTAATGACTTACCTGAATGGGCCTTTGTTTGCTTGGAAAATCGAGACAAAAATGGTTAGGAAACTATAAGATTTTGAATGGTTGTGCCCTTGATTTATTCCATCGTCCAACCGTCAAGATTATAAGATTAAATTTCTGATGTTATATGTTATATTGAATCATTTATCATAAAAATTTCGTGCTCTTGCTCTTAACGATTTAAAAGCCTTTATTATTCTTCGACAGAATCCATAAATTCTTTAAATTTCTTACGGTGTTAACTTGTAAGAATAATATATTTATCTTATTAATGTTATTCAGAGAAAAATTTACGTATATATTTAATGTAAGAAATATAACTTTGTTACATTTGCATGAAATAACATCAGTAACTTATGCACCAATTTTTCCAACAATATCTCTTAATTTTCTCGCCAATCCTCACGTTTTCTCTTAAGTCCTTGACGTTTTACACTTTTTAACTGTTTTCTATTTGCATCTCTATAAGAACTGCTCACTTTATTTCTGAGAAGTACCAATTTCAGTAATAAAATCAAACAAGAACACTTTTTCATATAAATAAGTATACCGATACTATGATGGGCACTTCTTTGAATTTGAATAAATCTGTGTTATTCTCGAGAAACCAAATCTGTGAGAGAAATTCCTTTAAAGCTTTCAAAAATATTATATTAAAGTTTTTATTTTATCCATCTTGTCTTCTTCCATTCTTTCTTTGTTTAGCCTCAGTCATGAATTCATATAGTATCAACTTTTCTTCCTCTTTCTTGCAATCCTCTTATTATCGAGATTTTTATCCCATTTTGGAACTTTATTTGCATTGATGCACAGCATGAAATCTCTTTTTGTTCTTCAACTTTTTATTTCTGAGTTATTTCTTCAAAGCTCCTCGACTAATTTCCTTGAGTTTTATAACTTCTCTTCTTGCATCCATATACTTAGCTCTCTCCTCTTGAGTAACGAATTTTCCTAATTTTCTCATAATTTAAACGTAGCTCTCTTCAGATCATAATACGATTAAAGTAAAGATTCGGAAAATTATAGAGGATCACCTTTCCATAAGAACGCTGTTTTTCTCCTTTACTTCCTTTGCTCTTCTCTCTGTCCCTTATCTCTATTCACCACGTTCCCCCAATCTCTGGCCCTCTTCAACTGTCACCTCCGAGTTACTTGTTATTCTATTTTGGCTCATCATTATTCCAGGATTATCGATTACTCAGAACTTATTTTTCAATTCAATGATTTTATGGCTATCCTTTTCATAAAGCGGCATTCAAAAAACTGAATTAATCGCTAAACGTATCGACCATCTTGATTCTTTCCTGAATTGAATCTTTTATCTTTTCGTCTTTATCTCGACATCAGTCAAGTGTAATTTTAAAATTCGAATGTGCCAGCGTATTTTTTGGTGAAGAAAGTCGTACATGTTTCGTCGAAGGCTGCTGTACATAGGTCTTGGTCACAGGTCATGGTCTTTTCTTCATGAATTTTATTTGGGTCTAGCTCAACACTATTTTATTCTTAAGCAATCTAGTTTTCCGTACCTCTTCATCCTGCTTTTTCGTTCTCTGAAATCTCAGAAACTCACTCTCTTGCCCTCGAATGCCATCTCCTTATCCCACATACTATTTCTGTATCATTTCATATATCCCTTCGCTGATCTCCCGCAACATTTTCCTTTCCTTGCATGTTCCGATTTCTCGCGACTTTCTCTTGCCAATTTCTTCCTTTTACAGTTCCTTACATTTTCTGCCCTGCAAAACACGATATTATTTAGTCTTTACTTCTTATTTTTTCCCTTGGTTCAAAATTTACTTTTACTTGAGAAAATCATTCCCTTCAGCCAACCATAAAGTTCATTTCCTAAATAGACATCCCATTCTAGTACCTTTTTCTCTTCACATTCTGTTTACAGATATCTTCGTAACCATTTTGTTATCTTTGTTAGTGAATTTTAGCAGTTGTTTACTCACTATTACGCCCGTTTTCTGTTTTATCACTACATTCATTATCCTATCTAGCTAAATTATGTTCTACGCTACTTTATCTGGGTTACAAATGCTTTCCTCGTTCAAATTTTAATTGGAACATATCTCATCTGCGGGTGCGATTCAGATGAATAGTTGATCATATTATCACCTGAAATATTCATCTTTTTCCTCCACCAGATACTTAATTCATCTTACCTAAAATTCTACGTTTTATCTTATATTTGGCTCACTAGAGCAAAATAAGCTCTATTAATTACACCCATCCGGGTATCAATAATTCTCTGAATATCACTGTATGGATGCAAATACTAACAGAATTATTTCAGAGTATATGGCATCGTTTTCTTTTTATTATTATGTGCTTGTTGGGCTTCATATTACCATTTTCATAACAAAGATAAGCATAAGCGTAACTGTGAAGTTATCCTATTTAAAATTCATTTTAAATTAAATTTACTTCGTGTAGTATTGCGTCATGTAGAAAATTGAAATGGTCCATTCTCTTTGATCGTTCGATGAGATAAATGGACCACTCACCCCAACCGACAGCAACGTTATTTGAAAATTTTAATACCACACATTAATTCTAGTTACTCGAAAATTATGACGAAAAATATCCATTTAAAAAATGTATTTAGTATTGAAGCTACGTTTTTTTTCTTTTTCTTTATTTTAGTCCTATTTACTATTTGATTCTGTTTTCAATTAGTAGAGCTTTCATAAAAAAATCCTATTATTTCATTTAGTTCCGCCTTCACGGCTATTAAGCCTTTTACTCTTTTAATTTCTTCTTTCTTCGCTCTGAAATTTCCCAATCACTCTTTCTCGTTCTTTTCTGATCCAAAAATCCCATTTCACTCTCATCCTGTTTTGCGAGAAATTCGCTCGGACCTTCTTATATTAGAAACAGCCAGTCTCGCCTCGAGTGCTTAATGCCGAGAACCCTCGGTCCTCAAGTACCGCTTCTCTGGAATTTTAAACGGACACTTCCGGAGAATTTGTTAAGTATCCAGAGGGTATAAACCCGCTTTTCTTCATTTTCCCTCTCAGTTATCTTCATTCCGTCCTTTCCATTCTCTTAATTGACCGGATTGCAGAAAACAAGTATTGAAGAGGTTGATATCTCTCCAACTGGAATTTGAGATTTTTCTGAGAGAAAATAGATAGTCCAGATTGCTAATTACTGTTTTTGTTTGGTCATCCCTTACATTCCCGCATTAATGGGTTGGAATCATGTCCCATTCAAGCCAATTAAAGTTTATTATTGTTCTAGGCCATCTTATGTTCCGAAAGAGTATCTGATGAAAAGATAACTTGAAGGTCGCTTTATGAATGGAGATCATGAGGAGTTCGTGCTTTGCACGAGAGGGCTTTGGGAAGAGAAGTATTGATTGTTGCGGTTTTCCTCCGTGGATTTGCGCGAATATCTTTCGTAATTAGATGCGCGTGCAACAAATTGGACGCTAATCATTTCCGGTAATTGGCAAGTAATTATTATCTGGATCCTTTATCGGTGAATCTCATTAATTAGGGTTTTAAACAGCGCGTTTGCAATAGTAATCTCGTTAACTGTGCACTTGGATACTCGTGAGTGGCTTTGATAATAGTTACTTTTGTTTTTCTCGTAGGAAATAAATTACTATTTCTTACTCAATTTTCTTAAAATTAAGTCTCCCGATTCCCTTCAAAACTCTCTGTAAACGAAGCATAAACAAGAGTTTTTTTGCATAAATGTGGTGCATAAAAATTTGAGCTTTATCTGCTACATGACTCTATGGCCTTTTAATCGTCTCGTATCATTTCAAGAGTAAGTAATAAATTAAGTTGTAAATACAGAGAGAAAAGACAAACTTTGACCGTCAAACAAAAATCTATTTTTAACAACAGGTTTATACTTCCTCCAAGAGAGAAGTATTGTAAATTGTCGGGTGAAAATATCAAAATTAAAACCTTGGGATAGAATATCTCAGATAATGAGTCATATATTTATATATCAAGTATTAGTTCTTCATTTGTATTCATCCTCAAATACTGATGTGAAATTAAATTTGTGAAATCTCATAAAATGCGAGGATTCCTTTCTAAAACGGAGTAATTCAGCTCGTGTTACCTCAATACTTCTTGCCTTGTCTCTTCCCAATCGATCCCAATTATAAATGTTTAATTCATCTATAATTAAAGTGAAGATTACATAGCATCCTCATTTTTGTTAACAATAAAAGAACTTTCTCTTTAAAAATTGGCCGATATTAATACACAAGTATTGATCTCTAATCGAATGCGAAGCAAAACAACTACACTATTATTCATCAGCGTGAAGAACAGCGCAGACCTTAATGATAAATTCCTCGGCGCATCCCAAATAGGCTCATTCCTATATTGCATCCACCTTCCTCGCTTTATCAGATTTAGCACCGCGAGGAAGCAAAACGCGGAATGCTCCTTTGAAGCATGCAGCGTTATTCAATCTCAGAATTCTCCCCGCTGTAGGGCAGTATTATGCTAAGTCTCCTCCATCTACGCGAGGGTTCGAGACTCCCATTCACGTTTATCTTTCAACCCGTTCTCTCATTTCCTGCAACCTTTCCCATCGGTACACGGGTTCCAACGGCGTCGCTTTGATTTCCCCCTCCCGGTGGCTATTGCCCTCGTTTGCGGCCATCCGCAGACACCGGGGCTTTACTGTCGTTCTCGGACTCTAAATAGGGACGGATCCTCCTAAGCGGCAGCTGCATCCGCCGGCGGATGGGGTCCGTGGGGTCAAGATGATGGGAATGGAATGCGGGGGAGGCATTGCTGGTGCGGCGAGGGGAGAAAGATACGGAGGGAATTTGTGTCAGGGGGCGTGGCCTGCGGTTGTTTGCGTAAATGGGACGATTCCCACCATCCTGGCTGGCGGCTGAAACAAGTGCATTTCGGAAAGTGTCCTAGGGCATGGAGTGAGCGTTATAAGAGCTCATCCGAAAAGAGTACTACTTAAATCAGGTTACTTAGGGTTGGAAAAAATTCAAAGCCCTTCCTTTTTTAAACCTGCGGGCATCCCTTTTAAGTTTGCATCCGTAATGTGGAAACATCTCGTCGATTTTTCGTTTTGTTCAATTAAAAGGAGGAGGTATCTCTTACTGCCGAAACGGAATGGAGCGGAATCTAAAGTTTCCGTGTTTCTTGAAAGGTCTTAAGAAATGCATTGTTTAGTTGTGAATAAATAATCTTGCCTAAGATATTGTTTCGTAGCTAAAGATGACATGAATATTTTATGATAAGATTAAATATCATTTTAAGCTTAGCTTTTAAGACCTTAATTAGATTACCATAAAGAACTATTCAGAATTAAATAATCATCAGGTCTTATAATAATGGTTAATAACTTTTTGGGATTAAATTCTATTTTCCAAATCATCTCCCAATTGTCAATTTTTTCAGTTAAATGACCTCGTCGATATTGTTTAATTAAAATTTACAATTCCCAATCGAAGCGAAGATACTTTTATGACCTATTTTACGCTCTGAAACTATATTTAAATTACAGTATCAGTTGAAAATTATCTAATAAAAAGCATACCTTATTTATAATATTTTTTATTCTACTAAATTGTCGGGCATTCACTTTCTGCTGCATAATCAATGTAGAAATTGTCGCATTCACGTTATATTTTTTTAAAGAATATGAAGTAACTAGACCAGTTAGGGTTGATCAATCACAACTTATCCGTAATGGATTGACACTTTTTATTTAGGTAAATTTTTGTGATTCATTAATAACTTGCTGTGAATAATATGTTAGAATCTAGCCTTGACATTGTAGTTATTTATTTTATAATTTCATGTCGGTAGTCTGACAATAAAACCAATTAAATAATACCATAATTGTCAATAAATAATTTTAGTAAACAAATCTTCGAATTGTATACTTGTAAAAATCAGTAGATTCCTGAAGTTAAAAAAATTGAAGTTTTTTTTGGAATGATCATTGATAATAGCAGCAGAGTTTGAAAATACTTTGGAACTCGACTGAAGCACTATTGATTCCTTACGCCAGAGGAGGTAAAGTTGCTTTTTCATTTTATTATCACGCGGAGCCACCGATATGTTTTGACTCCCTTCTGTTTTTCATTATTTTTCCTTCGGACTTACAGTTCGTTGCTTATAAAAAAAAGAAAAAAAATATATTTCCTCATGTGTCGCGCTGCGATTTGGTGTGGAAAATTTTTATTCTGCCAATTTTCTTTTTTCGCGCTGGAAAATCAGCGAGCAACACACTCCTGCTGCTCTATTTCTTTGTTCCAGCCACAATAGAGGAAAAAGAAATATCGTATGTTTCTGTGTGAATGGTGGAGTCTATATTACTCTATTTTTTCACAGCAAAAATGGATATTTCGCAGGATATTTCAAAAGAATCTATTCAATTGGATACCGCAGATAATTTTAATTCTTAAATTCTCATTATTTTGAAGTTTTCATTGCACATCATCCATAGAGATCAGATTGCGTTTAATTAAATGAGATAATTAGTTTAGTAATATTAGCTTAAAACTTAAAATGAAGATAAACTGAGACGCGAATATGTGATTTATAAGGCTTTTATGCCGTACGTGCGTGCTGATGACGTGGTCTCCCAAAAGAGCAGTTTCTGCCAAAACAGAAGCTGTGTGGGTGTCATTTAGATACTAATTACGAGCCCAATGAAAATATTCAACTTTAAATCGAATTTTATGAATGTTTTCCTCATATTTAAAACATTTCGAATAACGTATTTATCTACAAAGCAGTTTTCATACTCGTAGCAAGTAAACGTTTAATATGAAATAAAAACACCGAAATATCCATGACTGAAGTTTATAAATTAAGAAGTATATTAAGGGGCCAACATTTATCAATTAACTTATTGTTCATACTTCATTTTGTATCGTTCTTACCGCTAAATAATTGAACTGTGTATATTTATTCGTTATACAGTTATTCTATTCTTACTTGACAATATCTAGGAGAAAACCTTAAGTCGGACAGGAATATACTTCAAGGTTGACTGCAAAATTGATCAAGCCTCCGCAAGATTAATATCGGAAACTGGATATTAAAATTAAAATGCATGCTAGGAATACCTTCTGAGGAATATTTTGCAATTCCCTCTGGAATAGAATCTATCTTGTTGTGGTTTCATCTAAGAACATGTCTTCCTTTTTTCTTAATATAGTCGTCGTATCGGGTAACTTCACGGAAGAGGAAACACTCTTGGGCCCGATCGATGGTGTTTCCGGAGCAAGCAGTGCCGGAGACTCCGGGTTCGTTCCGGAGGAAAGGGAAAAGGAATATCCGTTGCAAAGAGACGAGGTCCAAACATCGCCTACTAGAGACGATCGAAATACTGGTTCATCACAAGGTAAGACTCGGCTTGTTTACCCTTTTTTCCCACTTTTATTCATTAACTCACGTTGCATGGTAATCTATCTTTGAAGAGAATCTAAATATCCAGCAAGTTTGTCCTTAACGGAAACTAATTTTGTGCATTCGTATTTACGTTCATTGCATTCTTAATTAATGGGATATATAATAATATAATATATAATATTTCAGTTGTTACGACCTCTCTGCTATATAGTTTCCTAATAATAAATTTCTTATCATTATCTCAATAAAAATGTATTTTCTATTCCTCTGGAAGACTGAATTTGAAAGTTTCTTCCCGTTTTGGTATATTCTTATACCATTTTCTTCAACGATGTGATAATTATATACGTTTTTTATTCACTGTTACGTAGCGTTTTCATGGGGGCTCGTCAGTTTCGTTCAATATATAACTAGTTGGGACGAAAATTATGATATGAAATGGTATGAAATATAACAGCGTAGAATTCATTGCCGATTACTAGAAGTAAAATACATTTTACCATTCTATTATTAAGAAAATAAATCGACGTAAATAATGATACTAAATTAATGCAATCGTTTACGGAAAATGTGCTAAATAAAATATTGAATGGTGTCTGAAGATCTATGATTTCATGTAAAATCAATAATTTGTCTATGAAAAACAAACATTATGAGATTTCATTCTTACGGTGCTATTTTTGGTTATTTTATACAGCCGCAGCTCCTTCTGGCCAAGGAAAGGAGACCCAATCGAGTCAATACATTGGATTAGTTATCGGGGTGTTGACCGTGGTCATCGTATTGCTTACCTCGGCCATAATGTTCATAGTGTACAGGAACAGGAGGCAGAGGCAGGCACCGGCAGCGCTGGGCGCTCTCCCTGGCGCATTTGGGGATAAAAGGGTATCCATAAATATGAAGGTCAGTAGATACTTGGCCGGAAATATTTCTAGACCCGGATGATGATTTCTGTCCACACAGTTTCTTCACTTTATAAATCAACTTTTTAGTTAATTCGTTTATTAATTTCAAAATAAAAAAAAACCGTTAAGTATAATTATGGAATATAATGTAATTCATAATTATGAATTTCACATTAAGCGAGATACCATGAAAAATTTGATTTGTAGTACCATCTGTCTTATATCAAGTAAATAATAGATTTTTAATTTCCATAAGTTAATATACGGGATTTATTTAGCAATTATTTACAACTTAAGTATTCCCTAGTTAGGTACTGAGTTCTTACTATCATCTTGTTTGAGTGGCATTACATAGGTACATATATTAATTTTGACTTCAAAGAGCGACTCAATTCTGGAACCTGCATATTCCGCAATTAAGTATTTATTGCATTTTATGCTAAAGAAAAATTTTATAACCCGTAAATGTGGTAATATACTGCATAGCTTTTTTAGATCATTATAACGGACGAAGCATACTTAGAATTATCCGGAAAAATTTTAATTATCTTCAATAATTCCTTAATTATACTCATTATACTTTTTTCAATAAAAAGAAATCTCCTAAATTATATGTTGCCTCTATGTAGTTCTTAAGTTAAAGTTATTCTTCTGTTGCTATGTCCGTTTTAAACTGATACAATCGCTTCGATTGAATTGACGAAGCAAGAAAATGAAGATATTATTGATATAATGTATCACATTAAGTTACTATATTGATGTGAAATTTGAAAATACCTATGTAAGAAGCCCAAAAATGGTAAAACACTCTGTTAGACTATTACTTCCCTCGTTATAAGAGAAGTCAAATTATTCACTTCATCAAGGTCAGGAGAAAAGTAGCCTGATCTAAGAATAGATAAGCTTTGAGTTCCACTGAAATGCCTCCTAATTCATAAAATAATGGCAGTGCTTCATTTTTAAACACGCGAGATCCCAAATGTTTTTCTTTGGTGCGACGGGCACAGTCCCTCACTCAGACGCAATTAAAGTTGGCCCGAGACTCGCAATCACGAACTTCATATCTCGCAACTCCTCCTCCATTTTATGTTTGTTCACTGCCACTGCGAAACAGTTGTGTTTGGCCCGAAAACACAATCGACACGGGACTCCTTTCTGGACAAATAAGACGTCTACGAAAACTTTTTCCCCCTCAAAATCCCTCCGCGCCATATTTGCCCTTCCGCCGCTTCGTTTTACAGCGCCTCTATTTGTATCCCCTCAATCTTTCCAATCCTTACCCTTTTATCTTATCTTCCTCCCACACACACGTGTCCGGAGAAGCGACTACCCCTAGCGGACGTCATAAGAAGCGTCTTTCCGCCAAGAGGAGAAAAAAAGGCGAGCGATTGTCGCACCAGTTCTCGTTAGCGAGTCGTCGGCGTTGCTCTGTTTACCGAAGACGAGAAGTGAAAGATTAACTCTCGGGAATAAAAAAGTATAGGAAATAAAACAGAAGCGAGAGGGAAATATGATTTTATTTTCTTTTTTAAGAGCTCCTTCCGTCTCTCTCTATCAAAGTCTCTTGCTCTGCTTTCCCTGCCCTCTCTCTCTCACCTCAGCTTCTCTGTTATTCAAAGGGTTTTTATTTTTATAATGGCATGCCTCAAGGCCCCTGTCCCCTCTCAAGTTGCTCTCTATTTCTCTCTCGGCGTCACTTTTTGCCCTCACCTTTATTGGAGACGAAAGGCGTTCGAGAGAGAGAGAGAAATTACGAGGAAGAGAGGTGAGGAGAGAAAGGATGTCGTTTTCCTCTCCTCCCGGCGTCTCTCTGGACCAAGTGATACTTCTCTCTCTTTGAGCCCTTCACTCTCAGATATGAATATTTCTGGCGATGGGTTAATTTTTTCCAAGCTTATATTCATGGCTCTTAACATTTATTTAATGAAACGTACAAAATGGGGTCCTCGTTCGCTCTCTCACTCATATGCTTGTATACTATACTAATCATGAACAATGAATCCGGGTGTGTATGAAATTTCACACACATCATTAATCCTATCTGCCAGTGATTCAGACTTTTTAATAATACATTGCTTCATCTACGCCCGAATTTAATTTCCGAAGAATCCTATTTTTGTATGACTTTCCCTTCCTTTTCATTTGGGGTTCGTCTGTTATTCATTTAATCATGGCTTGTTACTTTCTCCATATACGAAGTATAGAGAAAGTATTGTTTTCATGAAAAAATTCGACTTCGAGATTTCAACGGAAATACATGTTTTGGGGTCCCTAGAACACGTTTTGACTATTTTCGGAATGATGTCTGTGTGTATGTGTGTGTGTGTGTGTGTGTGTGTGTCTGTATGTGTGTGTGTGTTAGTGGGCGCTCTATCGTGAAAACTATTGGTCGTATTAATACCAAACTTCGTATATAGTACTGTGGTGTGTGCTGTCAGAGTTGATTAGTTTTTGGAGTAAATCGGTTGACCGGAAGTCGAGCTTCATTCATTATAGCTCATTTCCGGTTTTCAAAATATCTCCATAAATATGATATATACGTGCATTGTATTACTTATAAAAGTTTTAGATAATGTAATTTACTATAACTTTTGTATTTAACATATTTTTGTATCACCGGTTGATTAGGAGTTATTCATGAAATACTGATAAACCGGAAGTTGCTGATTATGTACTTTGTGGGCGCTCTGGGCTCTATGGGCGAAATGCCAATTTCATCGTTTTTCATCGATCATGTCCCGTAAAACATTATTATTTATGTTTTTGGCGTCAAAGATAATAATATATATATATTAATCACTCATATTCCAAGTTTAGATGGAATATAGAGTTCGAAATTACTGCGGTAGATAAATATTTACATCTTATATATATGGAGAAAGTCATGTACTGGCCACATCAGATTTTTTTTCATATTGCGGTCATTTATACCATTAGATAATGATATGCTTTCCTAGAACTTGTTTCCCGAACCTGAATTATCTTTTTTACGGAGGAATCCACATTAAAATATTGTTATAGTTTTAGTTAAAATATATTCCTTTAGAAAACAAGGTCTTTAGTCCTATAAAGTAGTTCACTTATAATTAAAATGTTCAAAATTACACCGAATTGTTCTCACGATTATTAAGAAATGCTTGGAATTCCTTTGAATCTATGCGGTGTGACGTCCTAACCGTTGTTCGCCAAACGGTGTTTCACAGGCCACTGATAGTCTGCAGAAATGTGGACATTATTTCAATTTTGATTTCTTTCCTTATATCCTGAATCCTCTTCGTGTTAGAAAAACCGGTTTGCTAAGCAGGAGCAATATCATTAAAAAAAATCTGATGTGGCCAGCACATGACTTTCTCCATATATAAGATGTAAATATTTATCTACGACAGTAATTTCGTACTCTATATTCCATCTTAACTTTGAAGATGAGTGATTAATTTATAAATACTATTATCTTTTACGTCACAAACATTATAAATAATGTTTTTCTGGACATGATCGATGAAAAACGATGAAGTGGCCTTTCGCCCCAGCGCCCAGAGCGCCCACAACGTACATAATCAGCAACTTCAGGTTTATCAGTATTTCACAAATAACTCCTACACAATCCGTGATACAAAAATATGTTTCATAGAAAAGTCATAGTATATTACATTTTCTAAAACTTTTATTACTAATACTATATACCTAAATATCATATTTATGGAGATATTTTGAAAACCGGAAATGAGCTTTGAAGAATAAAGCTCGACTTCCGGTTAACCGATTTACTCCAAAATCTAATCAACTCTAAACACACAAACCAAAATACTATATATAAAATTTGGTGTTGATCCGACAAATAATTTTCATGTTAGAGCGCCCACAAAGTATATAATCAGATACTTCCGGTTTATCGGTATTTCACGAATAACTCCTAATCAACCGGTGATAAAAAAATATGTTAAATACAAAAGCTATAGTAAATTATATTATCTAAAACTTTTATAAGTAATACAACATACGTATATATCATATTTATGGAGATATTTTGAAAACCGGAAATGAGCTTTAATGAATAAAGCTCGACTTCCGGTTGACCGATTTACTCCAAAAACTAATCAACTCTGACAGCACACACCACAGTACTATACACGAAGTTAGGTATTGATACGACAAATAGTTTTCACGTTGAGCGCCCACAAACACACACACATATACAGACACACACACACACACACACACACACACACACACACACAGACATAATTCCGAAAATAGTCAAAATGTGTTCTAGGGACCCCAAAACATGTATTTCCGTTGAAATCTCGACGTCGAATATTTTCATGAAAACAATACTTTCTCTATACTTCGTATATGGAGAAAGTAAAAAACAAATTAATGCGTAGCTCTTTGTTACTATATTGAAACTATATCAACACATATTTACTCAGTGAGCATTAGTAAGGTATTCTGTGAACTGTAATAGCATTTTAAACATTATAGTTTCATTCCTAAAATATTCAGTAAATCTTTAAAATATCCCGAAACCTTATGTTTTGGATATTAATTTTCGTCAGTTTATATGCATGATATGGTGTTCATTATTTTTTTGATACTTACCTATGAATTATTTTATGTATAGGTGCTTAAAAATTGTTGAAATAATGTTTAGATAATTATTAAAATTTATTTCAGTAAATTTGGTAGCACTGCTTAAATTGCATACTTCTTATAACTTGACATTAAGAAAATCCTCAGATAATCATAACATGGACAACATTTTTACAAAACGAAAATTTGGTTGAAATATCTTCATTAGTTTCTGTGATCCCGACGGTAATATAGCGCCTGATGTCACATTGACCCCACGAGACTACTTAAGGTTTAATGGTGAAATGTTTCAAAAACGGAAATGAGCTTCCAAAAATAAAGATCGACTTCTGGTAAACCGATATCCTCCAAAACCTAATCAACTCTGATGACACCAACCAAAATAAAATGTACGAAATTTGGTGTTGATACGACAAATAGTTTTCAGGTAAATGCGCCCAAAAAGTAAATAATCAGCAACTTCCGGTTTATCGGTATTTCACGAATAACTCCTAAACAATCAGCGATACAAAAATATGTTTTATACAAAAGGTGTAGTAGATTACTTTTTCTAAAACTTTTAAAAATAATAGTATATACCTAAATATCATATTTATAGAGGTATTTTGCAAAATCGGAAATTAGCTTCGAAGAGTAAAGCTCAACTTCCGGTTCAATGATATACTCTAAAAAATAATAAACTCTAATCACAACAACCAAAGTAATATACATGAAATTTGGTGTTGAAACGACAAACAGTTTTCATGTGAGAGCGCCCACAAAGTACATACTAAGCAAATTCCGGTTTATCGGTATTTCATGAATAACTCCTAAACAATCGGTGATATAAAAGTATGTTTCATACAAAAGTTATAGTAAGATAAATTTTCTAAAACATTTATAATTAATAGTATATACCTAAATATCATATTTATGGAGATATTTTGAAAACCGGAAATGAGCTTTGTAGAATGAAGCTCGACTTCCGCTCAACCGATTTACTCCAAAAACTAATCAACTCTAACGACACCAACAAAAACACTATATGTGGAATTTAAAGTTGATACAACAAATGGTTTTCATGTTAGAGCGCCCACAAAAGACATAACAGCTACTTCCCGTGTTATCGGTATTGCACGAATAACTCTTAATCAACCGGTGATACAAAAATATATTAAATACAAAAGTTATAGTAAATTATATTATCTAAAACTTTTATAAGGAATACAATATACCAATATATCATATTTATGGATATATTTTGAAAACCAGAAATGAGCTTTACACAACGTACATTTTCAGCAACTTCCGGTTTATCAGTATTTCATGGATAACTCCTAAACAATCAGTGATGCAAAAATATGTTTCATACAAAAGTTATAGTAAAATAAATTTTCTACAACATTTATAGATAATAGTATATACCTAAATATCATATTAATGGAGATATTTTGAAAACCGGAAATGAGCTTTGAAGAATGAAGCTCGACTTCCGGTTGACCAATTTACTCCAAAAACTAATCAACTCTAACGACTGTAATAAAAGTACTATGTATGAAATTTGGTGTTGATCCGACAAATAGTTTTCATGTTAGAGCGCCCACAAAGTACATAATCATCTTCTTCCGGTTTATCAGTATTTCACGAATAACTCCTAATGAACCGGTGATACAAAAATATGTTAAATACAAAAGTTATAGTAAATTATACTATCTAAAACTTTTATAAGTAATAAAATAGACGTATATATCATATTTATGGAGATATTTTGAAAACCGGAAATGAGCTTTAATGAATAAAGCTCGACTTCCGGTTAACGGATTTACTCTAAAAACTAATCAACTCTGACAGCACACACAACAGTACTATATATGAAGTTTGGTATTGATACGACTTTTAGTTTTCGAGTTAGAACGCCCTTTATCACACACACACATACACACACACACACTCACACACACACACACACACACACACACACACACACACACACACACACACACACACATACACACAGACATCATTCCGAAAATGGTCAAAACGTGTTCTAGGGACCCCAAAACACGTATTTCCGTTGAAATCTGGAAGTCGAATTTTTTCATGAAAACAATACTTTCTCTATACTTCGTATATGGAGAAAGTAATAATATTATAGTTATTTAATACATGTTTTTACCAATCAAAAAGTTGTCCACGGAATTCAATATTGTAAGCTAAGTGATTCGTGGTGTCCAAAAGTTTGGAAACTACTTGTCTAAACACATGAGCAATTTAAACATAGGCTGACGCGATATTAGAAATAATTAAATCTTGTCGAAGTATACTGAATTATGTGCTGTAGATACATGCTCGAGACTTTTGACCAAGTATTCTCAAGTTCATAGTAATGTTTTTATCAGTGGAAATAACAATAAAATATACATAGTTAACCTCAAATTTTGATTAAGTTTTTAAAACTATCTGAAATTTTTCGTTAATTAGTAAACTCCTACAAATAAAGCATTAGGGTCCATGATTCTCGAAGAATAAATAATAAATAAATCTGCGTATTTAAATAAATTAGACGTATAATCATCCATAAACTCCCTCCTAGCAGAATGTAATCAACTACGAAATGAAAATCCGAATGGTATGCGTAAATGACTCTAAATCGTCTCTAAGCAAAGGAACATATATAGAACAAATCAAAACTGTGGATTCTAATATCGTAATTCCAAGAATCGCTGAGTTAATTATTTCTGGAATTCAGGGTATAAAATCGTAATATCAAACATGTTTGATCCGTGATGCGAAGAATAATGGTTGAGGTATTTTCCATCAGAAATCGGATTGATGAACTTTTGTGATCAAAGATTCCGATATCTCTATCCTCTGGCTGCGTTTTTCTATTCGCTTCTTTACTGACATGGAATATTAACTAATCTATAATTCTCTCTTTTACGCTTTTATTTGATGCAGGTTTCTGTTCCAATGTATTTTTCCCATTAAAATCTTTCCTTAGGTGTTAAAATTCGACGTTGGGACATTTTTGAATGGCCTACATTCCCTAAGCTTGCGTCCGAATTCTTTCTCATTTCCAATTGTGCTCGCGTTCACTAGGAAAGTACTCTCATTTTTTTATACAAGGCAAGCAAGCTTTCAGTGAACTATTATTTTTTCATATCTGGCGATTCACCTAAAATCTGTTATCCGATGTCTTCTCTATTGATATAACGAGAATGTCTATTCTCGTTGTAATGAAACTGAATTCATTTTTTCTACGAAAAAGTCACCTTAATAATCGTAGCAGTATAGTATTGCTAAAAGAGCTTTGACAGCTTAGGTCATTTTGCACACACTTAATATAATATTTATAAAATTTACATAGCAGTTATATGAAACTATTATTTGCTATGAATTATTATTACATAAATATTTGTGTAGAATTATGCATTAATCTGAGTAATTATGTCTTTGGATATACTGATATTCTTCAAAGTTAAACTGAGAAGAGGTTTTTTTAGATCATATATATATATGAATAGCCTTGATCGCATTTAAATCTCATTATCGTGAATAATACTTACACAAAAATCGTCTCACAAGTTAATTTGTTCTTAAAGGTTACATGACTTTAATTAAAATAATTAACCAGCCTCATTTTTTCGGTAGAAAACAAGGAAATATATAGTGTGCTTTTTCTAACATGAAAAGTTTAGTCGTATACAATTTTGATGTCTATCGTTATTATATATGCATTTCAGTAATGTTAATAGGTCTATGTTAGGTATCTTAAAATTAAAGGTAGACTTTTACGAAGATTAGTAAAACTTACATAAAGTGTGAATCTCTCAAGCTTGAAATTTTCAAATTAAACAAATTGAATGAAATAATCTAAAGTGGTTCTCCAAATCGGAGATAATAGATACCTTGAGAGAAGTTTGATAACGTTTTTCTTAGCTAGCTAGAGTTATGGAAGTGCTTTGCAAATCCGTAGTAAGCAACGTTGATTGATGGAGCAATTAAGTATTATAAGCAGCTATTATATGCTTATAGTAACTTCGGAAATGTTGAGACTTGTTCTGTAGTTGACAAGCCTAATGGATACATTAATGCATAAACCTTTTATGTTACCATTATCTGCCAGACAAGTCTAAGCAAGCCAACTTGGGCTATGAAATTAAATTTTAGTTGCAGCAGTTAACGCGGCTTTGAACAAAGCTGAATCGATTTGTAAGAAGTTAAAACTGCTATTTAATGATGTTTCTATTAAATGGCAGGCAAAGGTCTCAACGGGAATTTGGGACTTGTGTAACTAACTAGCCTTTGATATTTCTTTAATATTTACGTTAAGGACCCCTGAATGCGAACTGTTTCGTTTAAAAAAGCGGATCAGCCGAAAAAAAGGGAGAGTGAAAAATTATTTCCTGGAAATCATTTAAGCCTAAAATAATACTGTAATATCCACCAACATCCAGATTTTCTATAGCATAAAAATGGTTAGTCTATAGAAACATCGGACTAAAATAAACGTTAAGCCGCAGGAAGTTTCAGAAAGAATATATTGGAAAATCCTGAGGAGAATATGAAAACCATTCTTTTCCAGCAATATCCACCCCTTTTAATATTTGATAATTTACAAATTTTATTTTCATCGAAAGTGGACCTTTTGCGAGAGGAGATTATGAGACTCAGAATTGAATATTCGAAACCCGTTCTATGAGTTGCAATAAATATCATAAAATGGCGTATTATTGTAGGAAGAGCTGGCGTTTTCTTTGTATTCATGCAATTCTTGTTAAAATGGCATGTGATTTTTTGTTCAGATCTAGAAATACGTGGTCTGCCCTTCAAAGTTTTCTACTACGGCCTTTTGCATTAGCTCTCCTGGTTTTTGTCATTAGTGCTGGGTGGTTAATTTACGAAACGTATCGTATATTGCATTTTATATGTTTTAAGTAAAAATCATCGCAAAAATGTTCAATATATCACAAGGAAAGCATCCTGACACCTTAGTCTTTGAAGGGTAGATCAATATATTCTTCGGTTGTGAATATTTTACTACGAGTATTATCAAGGTAGTCCAACTATGAGGTTATTCTTTCGCAATATTATTAACTACGCTGGATTTCAAGGAGGCCATAAATGCTTGCTTGGGCAGAAGTATTTCATTTCTTTATCATTATTTTAAGAAGAGGTCATCTATGCTCCCGTACTTTTTTCATTTCTAAAATGCAGATTAGTCTTCAACCTAGTTTTCTTAAAAAAAATCACCTCCCACTATTCTTTGCAAACAATTTTTAGACTTCGGCGCCGAAAGTGATTTTTCCTTGTTGCGTAGTTATTTTAATACTAACGTGTAAAGCTGTTATCCATACAATTCAAAATAAATCAGAAGAGACTAGGTGAAAAATAAAACTTCGATTCTAGTTTAGTTTGTTTCTTTCATTACTTAGGTTTCCACATATTGGTATGGAGTAACCTCAAATCGACATATATATTTTACTTCGAACATTTATTTTCATTAAATACTTTTTCCTAAGTCTGATATAGTTCTCGTTTCCGAGGATCAGTCATAATTTTCCCATTAGCTAACTGAAGGGCAAATGAATCGCAGTTGATAATCTTAAATAAATTACCTAAGGACCATTGGAATACGTAGAAGGATCGAAGCATCTCGTATAAGTAGAATGAAAATATACTTTTTAAACTTATCAAGCGATTCTATAGTACGGTAGCCGATGTAACTGTTTAATGCCATTATCCCGAGTGTTTTAGAACCCTTTTTTCGGATAATCAATGATCTTCTGCATACACTCAAGCGCACAGGCGTATGCACACATGCATTCACACTACTTTCCCATTCATCCACCCCCTGTAAAGGTAAAGAGAATGACACAACACAGCGTCAATCAAGGAAACTCTCCATTTTCTTCGCCAAAAGCCTTTTCTTTCTTCCAAAGAACGCCTAATGGCACATCTAATACGGAGAGTACCCCGCGTACCCTTTTCGGTCCGAGCTCTTTTTTTCGTTCATTTTTCCCTTTTTGAGCGCCTTTCTCTGTAAGTTTGCCCACCCCTTCTCTTCGAAAACACTTCCTGCCTCGGCGAGGCGCAGATAAGGCGACACAGATTTTGAGGGGACAGGAAAGTTGCTTGGAAGGAAGGAGAGGACGGAAGTGTACAAACAGGAGACGGGACTCTTCCTTTTTTCGCGTGACGCAGTGTCTATGGCGTTGTGATTTATTGGTCCCTAACTCTTCGCAGCTAACGCCTGTCTCTCTCTATCATTCCTTTTTTTACTCCTCGCTGCGTCGGTGTCTCGCCGCAATTTTCGCGTGGTTTTTGTTTTTTCGTCTCTCGTCGACTTCCTGTATCCATCAACTCGAGTTATAAAAGCCAAACTTTCTACCGAATTTGTTTATTTATTTTTTACTTTCCGGTGGAGGTAAATTTCCAATGGTGCTTCATTTTCGAGCTTCCTGATGCACATCATTTCTTATTATTTTTTCTAACAAAAAGTCTTCAAAATGAGAAAAGATCTCATTTATCTTCCTATTCTTGTGTTATCTCATATTATTGAAGAATAAAATAATAACGTAAATGTCTGTAATCATTGATCAGCATTGAACTGAAAGTAATGAGTACGTGGGAATGATACAGTTTAATTAATCTTATGGGGAATAAGCGATGGAGATATACATATCGAGCGACAGAAATGTAATTCATTTGAGATTTCGGTTCATGCAAATATTTTACATTTTTAGCTGTAAATTAGTAATAGAGAAATGACAAAAATAATTCAATTGTCAAATCATTTCATTTCGGATATTATAATAAACACTTAGTTTATTAGAGTTAAATTTCACTGGTGGAAACATCAATTATGGTTCAAGAAGGAAAGTGGAATTATATTCATTATGTTTACTTTTTTCATTCTCTGTAATTATTTATGGTTAAACATCCGAGGCTCGATCCCCAAGACTAAGGTCGCTGATTGCGGAGGGGATGAGAATAAAACCAACCTTCGGACTGAAGATTTTACAAAGACACACAATAATTTCCATATTCCTTAGCTTGACAACTCACATTTTAGATGCCAATTTTACGACTTTGGAAGAAATCTCTTTTCAAATACTACAGTAATGATGTGCTTTCCTTTTAGTTAACTTAGGTACGAATTTCTTTTGACGACCAAAACGGAAAATATCCAACTTTCGGAAGCGGCAGTTATCGCTAAAATGTATCCTTTAGGATGCTGTATTGATCCAAGGTATCCCTGATTATTCTTCCAAATGTGAAAGCAGTGCATCATTCAGTGTTTGAGAACTGAGTGATAAATCACTCTGAGTTTAAAATTCCAATGGTATATTGATTAAATTATTCTTCAACTTTTCCGTTTCTGCCGTTCCTTATTTTGAAACTTGGAAGTGGGAATAATAACGACTGTCGAACGTTTCTGTAAGGACTCTTTTGCCTTTGAATACATCTTTGAATTATACTATTGAGTACGCAATTTTTTACTTGTAGTCCTTTTATTATCCTTAACTTTCATGAAAAGCGGTGGGTATCAACGGGAGGAATTTTAAATCATGCTCGTTAGTTCTTATTCCTCATGGTCATGTATTCAAATTCTAGCTTTACGTATATCCTTTATATTCGTGGTATTTTTTTTATTTTCCAGATTAAAGTACGCAAGGCAAAACCGACGATAGAAAATTGAGATCAATGAATGTGCACGTGTTCACTCAGCTTTGAAATATAAACTTTTCTTGTGAAGATACCTTGCTACTGATTCCCAGAATCTCAACTCAATGTGAGACTAAATTTGAAAGATACTATTCGTGAGCGTCTGAGAAGAATTTGATCTCCGATTAAGGCGAAATATCTACATCTGCTTGTGAAGCATTAGAGGAGTGTCAAGGAGAGTATCGAGATATGATGCAGAGCTATCATGAACGTAGGATCAGTACCCGACCCGTGCTTTACGAGAATATTCTGGAAAGACTGAGTTGATAAGAGCTGCAGAAGTGAGGAATCGATAGCATTCGAGGAAGGAAGACTTTTTTCCGTTCAACAGGCGATTCGCTTACATTTTTCAGTTACATTTCGTCTCTCTGAGGGACAATAAATCAGCTGTATTTCTTAAATTCCGTATTCATCTTTTAGCTAATGTTGCAGTCAGATTATGTGAATGGTGGGATAAAATATTCAAATTACGTTTTACAGTGCTTTATTAAATACACAGGCCTGCGAAATAGGGGTAATTGAAAAAAACAAGACCAAGAAAATGTGTTTCTAGTGTATTTTGAGGCGCTGATTTCAAAAATAGCCTTTATTTTCTTGCATCACGTAAGGATTTTTTAAGGTTTCAATGTTTATGTTTGTAATATTATTCACTATTTAGAAATTGTAGTAAAATTAATTTTCAGCTTAATAACAATCTTAAACATTCAGATTTGTTTACATAATACATTATCATTTTGTTGTGATTGCTTTTTGACAAAAAAATAAATTTTTAAATGAAAAACAGGAAAGTAAAAGTAAAAGTGAAAGTAAAAGTGTGTAAAATCCCCTAAAATGCACAAAAAACGGAAAAACCTTTAAAAACATACTTATAGACTAATACTTTTACAGACTTAGAGCTTACAGACTTTCATTCACTTTTTACTCATTTACTGCTACTTTTTCCTTTAAAACTTCTCCTAGCTGTTTGTTTTGTGTATTTACATACGAAATCATCTCTGGTTAACATCCAACAGTAGTCAGCAAGTATATTTTAATTCCATTTACCTTGGTATTTGCGATCCATGTTTTTGGCATACTGATGGAACCTTTCGACTTGTTCTTCGCTCATTGCACCTAAGTTGTCTGGAAAGAAGTCTAAGTGGGAATGTAGAAAATGTATTTTTACACTCATGGAACAACCTAACTTCTCTAGCATGTTTTCAACAATCGCCTCAAAATTAGGATCCTTGTGGGTGCCCAGGAATTTATTTATGACTTCCTTAAATGCAATCCAGACCGCCTTTTCACTCTGTGTCATGCTTCATTCGAACTCTGTATCCTTCATGACCTTTCAGATATCTGGGCCAGTGAAAACATCTTCTTTCAGTTTGGCATCCGACAGCGTTGAAAACTTTTTGCAAAGGTACTTAAAACAGTTGCCATCCTTCGGTAGTGCCTTTACAAATTGCTTCATCAATCCTAACTTGATTTGCAAAAGAGGCAACAGCACGTTTTTTGGATATGGTTAAACTGTTTCTGATCACATTTTTGGTCCCAGGTTCAAGAACTTGTCTTTTTGGCCAATCTTTTCTGACCCATTGTTCAGCTCTGTCACGACTATCCCACTCACGTAGAAAACAAGACACTTAGTGTATCTGCCTTGTTGCCCAGGAAGCATTGATATAACTTTCATATTGCTACAAACAGTCCAGTCATGGTCTGCATATTTTACTTTGTTGAGAATTAGTAAAAGATTTTCATAACGTTCTTTCAGATGCACAGAGCCATTTCACAGATTTGCACATATCGCAGCCTTCCGTGATGAAGAAGGACAGCTTTAAGACTCCTTTTAGAAGAGTCTATGAGAAGCCTCCAATCTTTTTTATGATACATGATTTTAAATTGGCCCATCAGTCCTGGAACTTCAGCACAATAAACCAGGTCATCTTCTTCCTCAAAGTTTTTCATTCTTTTTCGCGGTTCCTGTACCAGTAGAAAGAGACACCTTTGGATAATAATTATTTTTCCTTCAACCTGGAACCAAACAATTCAGCTGCTTCTTTCGACAGATCTAGATCTCGAGTCAGATCATTGAGTTCCGACTGAGTGAATGGTTGAGGTACATCGCTGCTAGAAGGCTGGTACTCGGAATCTGATTCCTGGGTCTCGGCTGTTTCTGAATCCGAGGACGAAAGTGTCAGTTCTTTTAGAGGAATAGGCACTGGAATGTCAGGTCCATGAGGCACCGGGCGTATGGCCGATGGAATGATTTCCGGATACGAAATGTTTTTTCTATTTTTCTATTGTAACCACGGATTTCGCAGGAACAAAAATAACAATCATCACGCTGGTTCGATAGCTTCCTTTATACCATTGGAATTCCAAATTTTAAGGCTTCTTTCTTTCCTCCAAACCAAAGTCCCAAATCATGAAGACATTGTAAACACACATTATGGGGTGCTCATGATTTGTCTTGATCTCCTAGTTTGACACCAAAATATGCTAAATATAGTTATTAGACGTGATTCGTAATATTTCTTTGTGCACCTTTGAGCATGTATTCGCCATACAAATAGCAAAAGTCGTCAGGTAAATTTACACAGCCCCTTGAAGCTATGCTATTCGTGTGTTGAACGCGAATTATTGTAATTGAAAATTACAAGAAAACGTGATGTGATGGAATATTTTCCCTATTTTTTCTGAAATCAGGACATCAAAATACATAAGAATCAGTTTTTACTTTGCTTGTTTGTTTTTCATCGCAGGCCTGTGATATTATTATAAGTAAAATGCAACATATGTATACATTTTCAATATATTTTCATGCTTCTCTACTGAGTTTCTATCATATATTCATCCCATCATATAAATTATGTTTGAATTTTGATTTTTAAATTAATTTTAACCGATTTTTCTAATAATCTATAACATTAGGGCATATAGTGGCAGTCATCTCCATTTATTTCGTTACCCGACTCTATCACTTGTAGTTAGGTATGTACTTGTAGGTTAGTTCTTACTGAAAGCGTTTATATTTTGAATGGTGAAAGCTGTAGAATATCGCCGCATATCTCCTTATTCTGCGTAAATTATTCTCTAAGATAGTGGAAAAAATAACTCTTCCTACCTGGCAATATCGTCGAACATGGAAATAGTAAAACATTCACTTTCCAGACAATCTGTCAGGAAAGATGGGCAGCAACAGTGTAGCGAAAGCTTTCCCTCCTAAATGTTATTAATGACGCTCGCATCTTCAAGCCCTAACCAGACATTTCTCCTCTTCCGCTAACCTTTTTCCGATTTCCTCCGTAAACACTCCACTTGCTCTCCCGTTTTAAAGGTGTAAGCTGACTCCTCCATCGCCCGTTGATCTAATGATTGGCGGAAAGGAGAAAATCCGAGGTGTTCTATAAGGTGATTTATTCCTTTCGTTACCATTGGCAACCATTAGTTTCCAAACCCGCAGGTCTCCGATGGATGAAATTGATTTTATCCCCGACGGAGTGACGTGGACAGGAAAAGACGAGCGTGAGAGGTATTAGTGAGGTTTAGGGAAGAAATCAAAAGGGCGATGGATGCTCTAGAAAGGAAAGGCAGCGTGGGAATAAGAAATCGAATTCTGGCAATCAAGGCTCTTTGAAGAATCGGGAAGGGGTCTGATGATACATCAGAAAGTTAAGGGCCTAAGGTTTTGGAAGTTGCTGTAGGAATCAATCTCCTCGTCAATCAATGGCAAAAGTTCCGTGTTTGTGATTTCCATTTTCGATAGGAAATGCGTAACGATCGACGTATTAGATGAGAAAATGTCGAGAGAGGAAGGAGGAGGTGGGTGCTAGCCTAAGCTAAGAGGCAAAATGTTTATCTCCGGTAATTACTTATTTTTGTGGAAGTCACAGACGGCATACTGATTTCATAATGCAGACTGAGATGATGCGTGATTGAGAATAAGTTGTAAATTATAAATAAAATTGTTTCGGGGATCAGAATTAAGGATATATATATCAGAACAGCATAAGAAATCAGTTTATTTGCATAACGAATTCGTGCTGCTTCATTTTATGGTCAAAAACCTTACGGGCTATCAAAGATTAATAGTTATTTCGGGATAAGAACTAAACTCGTTACCAGGTGGATTTAATATTTATATTCAAATTAAATTTTATGAAAGAAACTGCAGTTATTTTACTGCTGTAATTAAAAACGGAGGCAGAAATTTTTATTTTAATAATTTTTATGTGGCAAGATAATTAGAAAATTTTATTTTACCTTAACGTTTTATTGGCCCAGAATATTTTCCAAAATTAAAAGCACCTCATTTTTGAATCATTTAGTCAATTTAATTAGCCTAATCCCCATAAAGGTTATCTTTAATTATCGGAGGTCTAGAAAGAAGTTTGAACTTTGTCAAAATATCAAAAGGATTATGAAGAACTTTCATTTTGTATTCATTATTAGTAAAACAAAGCCATCTGGCTTTCCATATACTGCTCTTCCTGCATAAAAATTATCGAGGTAGAAAAATTGATTAACACATTTAAAAATTTTTCTGAGATTTTGCTATAAAAATTTTTGTTGAATGCAAATATCTTATTATGCAATGGTAGACTTATAATGAAGATCCTATCTATAACATAAATGTTTAATTTTAATAAGGAAACAAAGACTTTGATTGCAGAAATTAGTCCTAAAATCATATTTAATCATTGCAAAACCGTCATATTTCAATAATTTTAACAGAGTGCATGATATTCATCAAATTAATTTATATCTTCTTCAGTGTGCTTATCCATAAATTGAAAAAATCTTATTACTCGTACCGATTACCGTTGTTTTAATCAATTACTCGTAATTACGTATCAAATCCGTGGAAATTAGAACTTGCTGATGAGGAAGAATAGCCATTCATATTATCCCATAATCTCTTTGCTCGTGAATTTAAGATAGGAAAAGAGCTGTTTAAATCCATTGGCTTTATCCTCACTTAATGAAATTATTGAATTAGGCTAAATCGAATGATGGGAATAAATATGCGATCGAATGTAAAAGCTTCGGCACAGGTTATTATTATTTCTCCATGGAAACCAAGGCTACGGAAGCAAAAAAGATCACCACCCCTATTAAAGGAGGAAGCCTAACAGAGCAGAAATTTTATGTTTGCCGTTATTGAAAAAAGATACCGGTTAGATAATGCAATTATCGGGTAGGGACGTAAAATGAGAGAGAAAAAACAGTGCAGCCGTTCTAAACTGGAAGATATTGGAAATTGGGCGTTATAATAGGAATTTGAGAATGCGGAAGAGGTGCAAGATGGCAAGAGAGGAAACTGTGTTCGGCTGGAGAGGTCCATTGAAATTGGCGTGGAGTGGATATGGTTTGGAAAGAGGGTGGGATTAGAGGGGTAATTGGCAGCAGTAAGGGACGATTTCCTTCCAAAAAGGTTTTGTGCTCCCGTGAGATAAGGACCTCGATTTTTTTTACGATCCCTAACGACGGGAAAGATTTTAACACCTTTTTAATTATATAAAGAGTCGGGTGAGATTGCGGGTTATCTTTTTTGAATTTTTCCTGTAGTCATAATTAAGTGAAATACTAATGTTTTCGTTCCTTCAATCACTGCTCTTTTTCATTAAAATTATGAAAATTTTAATGCTGAGCTTGAGGGTTTCATGAAAGAAACTATTTATTTTATCTGTAAATTATCATCTAACTCTTCGTAAATGACCGCTGCTAAATCTCTTTTGTAGTTTGCACAGAATTTTAAGGCTTCATTTTGTAGGAAATGATTATATTAATTACTTATTATATCATTCAGAAATACAGAAGCATATTATTACAAGAAATTTTTTTCTAGTTTTAATTTTATTATACATATAATTCAACGGTAAGCTTTAAAACTGCATAATCCTGATCACATTTATGGAAATAACAGAAATGAAAGGTGGCATTAGAATGGCATCAATTTAAAAGCAAACAAATTAATTGTAAGAATGGAAGGAGCTTGGCATTTAAATGTGAGTGAACTGAAACTCTATGGATAAATGGACGTGAGAAAGATTATTATAAACAGTAAATCGAACCACAAGCCATTTCATACCACTTTCATACTTACTAAATAGATACATTTTATTCTGGTACTTCTGCTCAATGCCTTTTTTCAATTTTTATGTTAAGAAGTTTATATGCTAGTATTTTTTCTCGTACTAATATTATTACTTTGTGAAACGCTTTTCCTTTTTTCCTCGAGAAGAATGAGTTATGCCTGTAACTATCGAATAGTTGTTAAAGAAAAAAAACTCGTTGGCCACCATGACCTCCGAACTAATTTGTCCACGATTAAATTTAAATCAGGCTTCTACAGCGACAGGGAGTGAATCAAGCCGTAAAGCTGGATGTCAATATTTGCATAGTTAATTCTGTCTGTTTTTGAAAGTTTGAAAGTCTCAATATTTGCTGCATCTCATTATACATTAATCCAAGGGTCAGCATATTCATTTACGATAATTAAATCCTTAATACTTAATATTCACGTAACAAAGATTTATGCTTTCATCAAAGGGTAGGGTCATGGTGAAATATAGTTTGTTTAATGTCGCTAACTAAACTATTGTGCAATTTTCTGAAGCGTAAATTTTATTAGTAAATTATTCTCTCTAATGAAACTAGTTAACTTTCTCATGAAGGGTCCATTTTTTATTTAAAAACTTTTCATTTCATAATGATTTGTAAATTGAATAAAAAGTTGAAAATAGTAGCATATTCCACTTTTTTGTAAGCCAGGGTCGCTTCTTTTATCGGGATAATTTTCTAAATATTAGAAATAAAAATGGACGATAATCAAAACAGAAACTAATAAAATAATTTTCATCGATCTATTAATCAGTCTATTTCCAAGATCGAAAAAAATTAATGTCGGTTTTTATCAATTTCTTACGGGTGTAATTTTTTATTATTTATTTATTGAATTTTAGGTAAAATTATGCAATAATTAATTAATGGCAGGTTAATTCTAAAGGTTGATATTTCTTTCATATCATAGATTGAACATTTTAGCGATAAATCCCTTCTTATTTCGACCCTTGAGCTGACATAATAATTCTAATATTGAGTAGATACTGAATATTTTAAAGGGAATTGTGAAATAACTAACCGACAAATTGAAAGTTGCTTCAAAACTTTTACGACAACGTTCTGAGGAAAAAAGATTAGGAAGAATTTCCATTAACGGCTTCCGTTTTTTCATTGATCTTACGGCAGGGAAAAGAAAATTCAGCAGGGAAAACAAGCAGCCGTAATCACGGGAGTTAATTTCTAATTGATTCAAACGACGTTTGCTCAGGAAATCGAGAGTCCGCGGTTTGTGTAACTAGCCTCTTTCGACCTCCGAAGTACTTGGCCCCTCCTCGAGGAGACATTTTCATGTCCTCTATTCCCTTAACGAGATTACCTCTCGGAGAGCGAAAGTCGAGCCTGCATCGGCGAAAGATGTGGCCTCGACGGCGGGGAAGAAACAGCGGCCGACGTAACGAATGGGGTTAACGTGCATGAAAAGGTGGCGAAAACATGGAAGAAACCCCTGCCCACCTCCATCACCACTCAGTAAAAAAACTCCCTCCGCGATGTAAAGATGAGGGAACGAAGATGAGATGTGAGGGAAAGAAAAAGGTTTGGGAATAAAAAATGCGGGAGCGAAGCAGAAATCTCTGGCACATCAGCTTTACTCCCAGCGCTTATCTTAATAGCTAGCGCCCGAATTTCACCCCCACTCCTTTTTTTGACTTCCACGAAAAAATGGAGACTCCTTCCATTTCCCCTTCTCTTCGTGATATTTTTCGTTTTCCCCCACTCCAGTTCTCTATCTCCTCTATCGTGTTATTCTCTGCGATGTCATCTTCCCCTCCTCACAAATGCATCCCGCGCTATCTTCGCCCTCCCTCCACCGAGGCCCACATCGTGAGCCCTTCCCCTTCCTCTGAACGGAAATTAACACAGTTTCCTCTGCGTTGTGTGTCCCTTTCCCTTATCTCCCTTTTGCCGCCCCCTTAACATCGTGCCCTGCAGCACTGTGACCTCCTCCCCTACCTTTCTCTTCTTTCCATTCTGTGTCTGCTGCCTTCTACTTTGCCGGCCTTTTCATGGTGATTTTAAAACCACGGAACTCCCGTCGTCCTTTTACATAGGTTAATTCACTAAGTAATCTGATGCTTCCACCTCCCAAAAGAGAGAATTTTTTTCTTTTTCTCCACCTCTTAATCGTGTTTATTGACTTTATTTGCGCAATACACATTTCTCTCAAAGTGAGTGCATTTTAAAGGAAGGTTATATACTCAAACTTGCTATTATTATGGCTTATGCTGTGATGGTCGATAATTATCGCATTAATTATTTTCTCTGTTGTATTTTTGCGAAATTCTTAATGCTTTTCAGGGAAATTTTCAATTTATTCATCTTGGCTGGAATAATAAACCAGCCTAAGTGGATGTGAATAGCTATATTCATTCATCTCGAAAATTACTTTAATTAAATTCCAAAGGATTGAGATTTATAAAATGCTCAGATATAGAGAATCAATTCATGGCAATATTATGATATTAATCAGTTGATATTTAATGAAGAACTATTGAGTACTTAATTAATCGGAGCCTTTCACTACATCACATACCTACAATTGAATATCGCTGGTATTTGAACGCATTATTGAATCAGTTTTTGAAAAACTTAATACTTAAATTTAAACCCTCAAAAACGCTGAAGCTGCGCATTTATATGCTATCTATAAATTCAGAAACAATTTTTGTTTTAAAATTCTGGGAAATTGGCAATTAAATGGATTCACTATTCTAAATATTTTTGTATTCTAGAGCGAAAACGACATCACCTATTTTTAGATTTATTAATTTCTATTTTAAATAATGTATTGGATATTCTTGAAATAACTTTCATGGTGGCCACATTGCGAAGAGGAAACATTTTTGCTGTCAAAGTATTGACTTAGTTTTTCTGATTTTTGAATTATTTTTGGAATATTTCTGTTTATAAATAGTTAGACGAAGATACTGAACATCAAAAATTAAATAAAACGGAGAAAAGACTTTAGTCTTGTTTATCGTCATCGTTCAAAAGCTAATGTAAGAATTGAATTAGTATAAGATTATCTCCCTTAATACCTTGGTTATCCAATCGTTAACTACCACCTTCTATGAATTTTCCTAATTAATTAAAAGTTTTAA
This sequence comes from Sympetrum striolatum, assembly GCA_947579665.1. Lineage (NCBI taxonomy): Eukaryota > Metazoa > Arthropoda > Insecta > Odonata > Libellulidae > Sympetrum > Sympetrum striolatum. The sequence continues at coordinate 95,836,796 of OX388341.1, read as the reverse complement.
ATCGGTTAAAGAATCTTTAATTTATTTGTGCATGCCAATGTTGACTTCCTTGGATGAAATTTTAAATCCTCCTCATAGAAAGGAAGATTCATCGTCGCTAGAGTATTTTTAATTTCTTTGGCAAGCCATGATTCCTTGAAATTGTACTCAAATTACCGATGATTTTTAAACCTTATTTAATTTATAGAATACAAAGCGAACCAATGACTTTATATGTTCTTGCGTATGGATTTTAAAATACATTTATTAATTTCCAAACTCTCAAAATATTTTATGATGAAAAATAGCGAAAACAATTGAAAACTGTCTTGCAATTGAAAAATAATTTGTTGAGTAACATAGTGTGCAGTCTAATTTTAATATCTAATGGAAAAAGTTGATTGTATTGAACGATAAGATAACATTATATGGTCGTGGTAAATTTTGGTAGTAGTATGTGTACTCTAATTTAATAAAACTTCGAAATGCTTCATCAAGATTGAAAATGCAAATCAGCAGAATTTGTTCCAAATGCATTCCATTGCAACGGGAATGCAATCATCATATCATCCTAATTTCACTCTTGGACGTTTCTGCTTAAAAATTCAATTCCTTTTTATGGAAGCCACTGTTTTATTACATTTAAGCTTTATTAATTTTATTTGTATTTTAATGAATAATAAAATCGTACAACGTTAGATTCGAGTAGTAAAAATTAATGTAAAACTACAAGAAAAATGCTGGACGTAAATTGCGCTATCATATTAAGTTACTGTGACTGTATATTTAATTAAATCACGCATAGTAAAGTAATTCATTACTGATAGCTTTTTCATTTCATTCTGTAGTTATTAATTCAATGTTAACAAAGATACATTTACTGAAAAACTGCTAAATGAAAATATTTGAGACAGCTTTGCCCACATATATATTTTCTCTAATTCTTTGAAATCGAATATGTATTTATTTTAATTCGTCGAAGTAATTTTTTTCTAAAAATGGCCGATTCATCTAGGCATTGTGTAATATGTATTACCTAATCAGTGCACTTTCTGCTAGTCCCTATTTCACCAATATAATCTAATGTAACCAGACCTTGTTGCCAATACTGCTTCAGACTAGCTTATAAAATATCATCTTTCTATAGTTTAATCTGCTAATACTATGTTAAACGTCACTTTTATTTTTTACGATAGAGAATTGAAAATGAAATGCTTTAATTTTTCCATTAAGTTTCATCAGATACCATCAAAACACGAAATTCATGCCTCGCCTCTAGTCATGCCTCGCAGTAAAACCACAGAAACTGTACGAAATTATATGTGTATCATAAGTAACACATTGCCTCATTCGGCTGCAGTGTAAAGGATATCTCTGAATTAAATTATTGATTTTTGGTAGAAGTAGTAGTATACTAGTTTCAAAATTAATTTTATTTTTATATTAATATTATATTCATTATTTTTTAGACTGAATAACTTTATTAAACTTACGAAGCTATTAGTCGGGAACATTTTTAAATTTTCCTCTTCCATCAGTTCCTCTCTCGATTCGTCCCCAATTTGAGCATTCATTTCTGTCTTTCTTCTTTTCAATTCTAATCAACTATGACGTTTCTTTTTTCCCGTAACACTAAACCGAAAGGCATCATACGGTAGAATTTGTTATGCATTCAACCCGCTCCCTCCAATTTCCGGGCTTTGGCCGTCGGCTGATTTAGCATCATCGACCCAACGCCCACTCGATGCCATTTTAATTTCCCATTGCCTTACTATTATACGAACGTAGCTAAAATTCGCCCAGCTTTCGCGAATGTGTCATAATCTTCGTAATGCACATTAGGTCCCCTGGGAATCCCCATCACGGGATAATTCGTGCAGCGGCGTTGGAGTGATTCGAATTGCATTCTTCATTCGTAGAAGATATTCAATCACGATATCACAAACGAATTCAGAGCCAATGACGTTTTGTTCTCGCTTGAATTGCTCTTGTGTTACTGGAAATTAGAGTGGAAATTTGCTGCGGGGAAGGAGATTCTCGAATTTCTGATCACTGAAGTTGAATGATTTACCAAAACATTAGCGCCATGCTACCTCAACCGAGGGCCTCAAGCTATCTGAAGATTCAGTTTGGAAAGAATACGCGGGATATTTTTTTCTTCCAATATGTGAATCATGAAATCTAGTGAAGCTGTGAAAAAATAACTGCTTTGGTGAAGTTATTTATGTATTTGTCGACCTCGGTGGTACAGTGGTTTGCGTGCTAGTCTTGCAAACGCCGAGGTCCCAGGTTCGAGTCCTGGTTAGAGTATGGTTAGGTGTGTGTGTGTTTAAAAAAGAGGTTTTTTGTAAGAATGGTCATCATTGACCAAAATTCTTCCAAGAATAAACACAAATTATTATTATGTTATTTCTGTTGGGTATTTTATTGTAACATCTTGGTGGAGGATCCTTTGTCCTGTGTTTCCTTTAAAGATACCGTTTGTGTGCTCTCCGAAAAAATCTTCATAATCCGCTTTTTTTTAATATCAACTGATTCTTTGGTGGATTGAATATTTCGTTTCTTCATTGCCAAAATCGCTTTCCGGCTATATTTTACTAAATGAGCTTTTAGTGAACCACTCACGTATTAAAATAGCCAATTGGTCATTAAATTTTAATTCACGGTTTAAGAAGTGAAGCAGGTTGTCATATTGTCGACAATATTTTCGAAGTCAAAATATTTTTGCAATCAATTTAATCATAGTTTACCCGAATATTCTCTTTGTCTTAATTCAAGTAATTTTTATGTATTTTTACCCATCGAGGAAGCTAAGGGGAGATTTGGTTGCTTGAGATCGATAAGGATATTATTTTAATGATCTTGCGACATAATTTATATCAACGATGTATATGTCATAATCTTAGTTACTCTTCAGAGAATTCATTTTTCCGTTGTAACAACGGAAGGCAATGATACACTTAAGGAACCAAATCTCGTTCTTTCTTCGAATATTTATATATAGGAAAACTAACCTATATTAACGATAACTTGTGTTAAACTTATGGTGTTCAACGAACTATTGGTAATTCCTTTTAAATATCTTGTGTTTTGGTTGACTACAGTTGTTGGCTAGAATATATGTAATCAATTGTCCTATTTTCTTAAACATTAACCCTGCTTTTAATACCAATCAAGTATGTGCATAATATTTTGTTGTAATATGTTTAACAATGTGCTAGAGCTTTGTTGCACTGCTTCAGTAACACCTTTTTTTGCACTCCTTTCTCTCCTTTCTCTTTCTCTACCCTCTGCCTTGAAAACTCGCTTCGCTATGTACCACTATAACACCTTTGGCCAATCCACGGCACTTAATGCGACCTCTTTTAATTTATTGATCACCCCTTGCGCTACACTCACGAAAATACCATCTCAATCTCCGGAATTTATTTCGGTTTACGTAATCCCTCCTTTTAATCCGAATATACAACCGCAATTTTCCGACCACCGAATTCTTCCCTCGCTGGAAATCCCATAATTTTTGCCATCTGTTCACTCCAATTCATACCTCACACTTTAAACGAATAAAATTGCAACAACTAACCGGTCACGATACATCGCTTCCTTTCTCCTAATCCTCGAATCACTATCCTGGCATATAAATCCACGGAATCATTTTCGACCATTTTCCACAAATGATACTCAAAACTCTTCCCGTTGTTCTTCTCGATGCACTTGAACCTGCACTTGCACAAACAAAACACCATCGCACGTGTCAGGAGTTCTTCGCGCTCAACGGTTCCTCCGTCGGGGGTCAACCCCCCATTCTCCTCCACCCCCAACCCTTCCATCCGCAGCAACAGGCCAACAACAATGGTGACGTCTATGGACAGGTGTCTGGAGAGGACGCGGACGTCGAGAAGCTAGTGGGCGTCGCTGGGATGTACCATCAGCCGTTCGGCGTCGCAGGAGAGGTGCCTTATGGAGGTGGCGGCTACGTGAGCGTCACTTCAGGCGGAGGAAGGAAAGGCTCGGACATGCTTCTTCACTCCAGGAGCGCTGAATACACGGGTGAGTACAAGATCTTTTTTATTTCGATTGCGGATCACATCCACGAGCTAGTAAGCTACGACTAGGTCCTCTCCTACGTTGCGGTCTACGGTGTGTCTATTTTGAGTGACCAGGCCAGTCTGATGCAACTCTATCTGCTTGAAGAAGATTTTATTCATGCTAAAACCCTTAAGAACTTCACGAAAAATGTATCCCCGCTCTCGTTCTTCGTTCGTCAGCTCAATATAACAATCTTCGAAAGCAAAGCTTACACATATCTCTTATCAGAAAGGTTTAATTCCTGGAATCAGTCTCCAAGAGGAAATAGAAACAAATAAGAACTACTATTACTTGGAACAAATAGCCGTCATGGAGCAAGAATCATCAGGGAAATATTAAGTATTCATTTTAAAATGGGTTCTAGTTTAATTTTATTCATAAGCTTACCAATTCTTAGGCAATTTAAATTAATAGTTTACAAATAATTGAAATGAGGAGTATAAATGCTAAAATATATAACCAATCCTGAAATGCAAGTTCTGCGGCAAACTATGGAGATGGTGAATGTTTATTTTTTCCTTAAATATGATCGTAATAATTAAACTATCATCAGTATTTCATGAATGCTATTTTTGCATCAACACGCTCTTAAAGATGCGTAATTCTGAATTATAATTCATAATGTTCACAGCAATGATCTCATTTGAAGATTCTTCTTTTTAATGCGTCTTCAAGGAGATTTGTATTGTATTGACAAATGTCACGTTCCTTAGCAATCATCCTTGATTTTTCTCAGATATTATGAATAACCGTACCTCCAAAAACATTTACGTAATTTATACAAGTAATTTTAATAATATATCCGGTTATCTTGTATAAAAATTAATCAGGCATTTTTATTGAACTTTAATTCTTTTAAATGCACCCATATTCAGTTTATTGAAAGAAAAAAACGCACAGTTGTTGGTAAGAACACACCTACGTTACCATTTAATTGTAAGCGTCAAAGATTATGTCATATATCCTAGCTACTAGGAACTTATAAAGCAGAAGAGAGTTTACTATTAAATACTCTTATTGATATATTTAATATATTTTGGTATCCTCGTTTATAAATGGTCAATGGACGAGTAAAACATGTATTAACACAGAGTGGACCAACGTTGCACCTTTTACCGAAAATTGTTTTAATGATTTATCGATAATAAAATAATAAAAAGAACAACGTTCAGGATTTTTTTAGTTATTGTTTGAAAGAGATAATTTATTGCCTATGAGACGCCTTGTGTCAATAAAAACCTGAATAACGAATTCGGCAAACCCAAGCTTCTTCTTGCCGCACCTGCTACCATCCGCGCGGACCAATATTTCCGTCTCTGCAGTCAGCGCTTATTCAAGCGCATTTAAACAACGTTGTGTTTATACAAGGAACGCTCTTTTATTGATACGGAGCCATTTCCACACACCGTGCTCTTATTTTTCCGACGTTTCGAAACGCTTATCTCCGCGTTTTTCGTTCGCGAGAACCACCGTTGTAAATTTTTTTAAAACGTTAATCCGTAAATGAGACCGGAATTTATTCTCTCGCCAATGCGATCCATCTTTCTCGTCCCGTCGAATAACTTTTTCGCCTCAAAAATAAAAAGACTGCACTCCACGAGCCCCTTTTTGATTCTCGACCTTAAGCCGTTTTCCCACTCGAGTTTATCGTTTATGCCGCGAAATTCCATTTCCCGCATTTTTTTACGTCCCATCCATCCCTTTTGTCTCTTCCACTTATTTCCTCTTTTTTATTTTTGGCTTCGGCTCACGTGCACGCTTATTTTCATTTATTTTCCCCCTTATGCTCGTTGACAAGCAAAGTGCCTCGTTCTCGAAGAGGCGAACACGAAGTTGACGCTGAGGGAACATGTTCTAAGGGGTTTTAGAGAGGGCAAAGTAGACTGGAATGAAACTACGAAACCATTTGAAGCTCCTCCGTAGGGAAGATGGAGGAAAGAGATTATGCCCTACAAGACGAGACACACATCGCGTGCATTTCCGTATATGAACGTGCGATTACATGCTCCAGAAATACACGCATGTTCAAACGAAAGGGCAGGCGGAAGCAAACAAGGAGAAAATCCCTATGTGCTTATTTTATCGTTCCAGTTGCATCAGCTTATGTGAATCAGGGTTTGGTGAAAGGAGCGTGTATGTGAGATGCATCAGTGCATTAGATGATAAAAATGAAAAATATTGTTATGAAGGATGAAAAGGTATTTTAAAATTAATTATCCTATTCATAAAACAACGTAAAAAGAGGGATGCTTAAAGAAATAGAAAAGTAATTGAAATATTTCTTGAATACGATTTACGAGCATGTGGAGCAATATTTAAAATTGAGGAATACTGTAATACTTCTGAATGCCTCATTGTATACTCTTTAATGGTAGTAAATATGTGAGTTTACTTCACCATGCTATAATAAACTAGCAGCTGATATTTAAAATCCAGGTGTTTTTCTACCTATAATAAGAGAAAATTTAAATACCTTGTGTATACATTCTTTTTTGATCATTCAGTTTTCATCCTTAAAGTGTATATGCTAGATTGAGAAAAATAACTGACGTTCTGGAAATAATAACTCTCTCAAAGTACTTCTACTCCCTATGGTAAAGGTACTCATGATTATCATATTTTTCAGACTTCCAAACCCCTTTAGCGTAGGAATTTTCCACCAAATAGGTCTCTTTTACTGAAGGCATTAAAATCGCAAAAAACTGTGTTTAAAATTATATTCAATCCTAGGGATAGGAGTAAAATATAATTGAGAACGAAGTTGGTGCGCTTAAATATGTGATCAGACGAGTGTTAGGGAAATGGAGGCTCCAAAGCCTGGCCACTTGAAGTATTTACATAGCTTTGGGAATTTGAAGAGGTCAGGGACGTCTCATTTTAAAGATTCCCCCTTCAAGATCTCCCGAGCGTCAAAATCAATGTCACGCATACATTAAATCGAAATCAAGTTTACTCATCTTTTTTACTTCAAGAAAGGTTAAACGTAGTAATGAAGAGGGAATGCAATTTCATATTATGTGTGGAGATAATCCTGATTGTGTATGTTAAAGACGAAGATGCCCTATGGAAAGGGGTTCTAAACATTATTGCGCTGGAACTAACACTTATGAAGTATAAGTACGTAAATGATGCTAAAAAGTACTTCACTTTACCCGGGAAGAAGTGATGAATGAGTTGTTCACAATTTTCAATAATGATTCAAAATACTTCGTTGCAGAGAATAAAATTTTCAGCATTATGAGCTACTAATTCAGAAAGGTTTTTTGTTAAAGCTCTTTTAGTGCTACTAAATATCGATAAATTCTTCTTAAAGGTAGCTAAGCTGAATCTGAAAAAGGAGAGATTTTTCTGAATCATTTTTTAATATTTAATAAGACAGCTAAGCTTAATCTGAAAAAGGAGGGATTCTTTTGAATTATTCGGGTAGATTTAAAAATATTTACTATGGATTTCTCACGAAATTTCCATAATTATGAAAAATTGATTAGAAAAATGCAAATGATATTTATTTATGAGCCTCTTGTCAAATTTAAAGCAATATAGAAGTAACAGAAATTTCTTTGAAATTGAGTGAAGTGAAGCAATATCCACCACCATTTAAACCTTTAACTGTTTCTTGTTAGATAAATAAATTGAGGAAACAACTATGAATCCATTTGTATGAAATCAAGCATAATTTATAAACACCTTTATTGGACGGGTAAATTCTAAAAATGAGTCACAAATGCGTAAATCTGAAATTTGAAAATCTGTCCAATGAAAAATATATTACCTCAGACAGCGTGCACAAACTTCCCCAAGGCATCGTATGAAGACCATGTAAAACTTGGGAAAGTTTTTAGAAACGTGTCCAGAATTCTTGATACTTATTATTCAACAGGTTCAATAAAAGTACAAGAATGGAATTGTAAAATAAGTTTGTTTTGGTGCTTTGTGACCTTTGAATTGAAACAAATCCAAGTCATCTGAACACTGAAAGTTGTTCGCGGCTTCCTAGAAGATGGAAAGTAAGATAATTTCGGGACAAAATGAAGATTCCCTATGCGAAAAGTTTTGTCTTTCCTGAAAGTGAGAGTAAATAATTATTTTTGTGGTTCATTTCTGTCATATTACTGGAGGTTATAATGAGACTATCAATGCCCAAAACGTTAGAACAGTAACTAGATAATAGAAATATCTTTTAAATCTTGGTAGAAACAAGACAACACTCCCCTTAGTGCATATTCACATACTATAAGAAATTTAAATTTACTTACATATGCCTCGAATCTCTCTTACTTTACATCTCGAAACGATTTATTTAAATTTCTCAATCGATTATATAAAACTTTTATGACAGATTGAAGATAGGTGTTGTTTTTGCTGTTACAGTAATCAATTGGTTTTTATATCAGCGAATAAAATTATTTTCTCTTGACATAAAATGAAGAAGAAAATTTCTGTAAGTTAATACCCAATATTTGCTAAATTATCTGAAAATTGTCTTCATACATTGATATTTTATATAAATCGATAGTTATCAAAACCGATAATTATTTCATTATCAAAACATTATTTATGTTAAAGTTATGAATTTTTACACTACTGTCTAATACTCCCTTCTTGTATAATTAGGGTATTCTAAAATCAAAAATCCGCATTATTCATAATCACCCAGTGAATATTTTTATGCAAGAAACGTCACTTCGCTGTTGAGAGAATCCGTATTCCACGTCTGAGTGATCTTTGGGAAAGTTTCCTTCTTTTGTTCCCTCCCTCAGTAAATTATTTGCATTGCATTCAAATGAATTCCTCCAAGGGAAGAGCTAAGGAAAAAGTTTTTCGAGGGAAAGAAATGAATATTTCTGTGGATGGACAATGGCTTGGAATTTCAGTGCTTTTGAGGCGTCCAGGAGGCTGCATTAAATTTAATGCAATGATTTTCGAGCTGTTGATGAAGTTTCTGAAGATGAGGTTGAGAAGACGACCAGTCTTCTTACCTCCATGTTCAGTCTTCTCTTATTACGCCGAATTTTCAGAGACTCTCGTTATTCACTCAGATGGTATAGGCTGTAACAATTGTTTCATTTTTGCTCGGTTTTTATTAAAAATTGTAGCTAGTCAATCTTTCGAAGCTGTTTATTCTCTGACTCATTCTTTATTTTGTCTCCGAACGCAATTCGCTTTTCTATCTACTAATGAAACTATGAATGTTTTTATTTTCTAATCTCGACTCTTGCGGAAGAGGAGATAGTTCATATCTCGTGCACATTAATTAAAATCTTATGAAATGAAAAACGCTCTGTGTAGCAGAACTCATCTAGACATAAAGTTTCTGATTTCACCAGAGATTATTTTTTATAGCTCTTTACAACTCTTTTATATAAATAATAATTTTTTAAATTTAAGATTAAGTTTAATTTTATTCTTAATTTTAATGAAGAATAAAGTTTTCCTGTGGACACGATTATCAGTCGAACGCTGTAAAACTTTCAGTAAAACGACAGCCCCAGTCTATTCCGCAACCCACAACACCGCATTGTATTTTTATCGTCTACAGATCAGGCGAAGCCAATTCTCGCTTAGTATAAATTACGTTCGTAGTAAATTTATCTGTAATATAGTATGCACTGCATACTATATTATAAATATATATATTTTTTATAAACAAACCCCATTGAGTTAAACTGCCAGACACGTGTCCGCTATGTTTAGGCAAAGAACGTGCCCTGAAAGATTCGTGAGAATCCATTTGTTAATTATACATCAACCTGGTGCCCCCCTTGTCGGTACAAATTTTCATTTCTCGAAATTGTTTGGCATCAAGTCGGCAAGGGTTAACATAATTCAATCGCAATAATATTTATTCGGTAAGTTTATAAGGCCAAATAGAAAAAAATAGAGGGTATGCGTAATTTAATTAGCAAAAAAAATTTCCATTACGTCTTGGGACACCCTAGTAAGCAGTTTTCTGGTGTCTTTTAATAAAGAAAATACTAAATCCTGGCCAGCCTCGATCAGGAGCATGCGAGTGAGTTAATTGCGTTAGCATGCAATCTACTTCCAATCCTCACTTTCCCTCGGAAGCAATATTTACTATGTGTTTCCAAAGAGACTGAAAATTTAGCTAAGGTCTTTAGTTAAATTTAGTTGGAGGTCTTTCTTAAATTTAGCTAAGGTCTTTAGTTAAATTTAGTTGGAGGTTTAATAATCAAAATATCGAAAAATAGCAACGGAGAGCATAGATCAGTTGCTATTTATTTAGCATATTCATTTTAACATGAACATTTTGTTTTATGTAAAATGGAGTGGTTGAAGAAAAGTTATATTCTATCCAGAATTCGTTCCACAACTCCCAGTTTACTTAATCGTTCAAAAATTGCCAAATTAAACATTCAAACATTTTCTTTTTTCTTTAATTCTTCCCCACGGTGTATGCGACAGAGGCGTATTTCGCTCTGCAAAAACTCACGGCAGGGAATAAGAGATAGGATAGTGGGAATGTATCTCGTCTTCTCTTTTATATTTAATTTCTCTTTATAAGTCGTATCCCTCCTTTACGAGCTCATAAAACTCGCTTTGTTTCGCTCCTTTCTTCTCTTAATGTTCTTTTATCTCTCTGCCTATACACATCGCCCTCTTTTCCATTAAAATATATCCCACTTTCTTATCACCTGTCATTTTTAATTTACTCTAATTGTTATCATTCTATTCTGTGCGCCCTTCGAATTTTTGTCTAGCCTTCGAAAATTATTTACCCTTCGTTTGAATATATCTTTAATTCGGAGAACTCATAACTTTTAATGACTTTTCTTTTTAGCTTAAAAACCATGGCTTTCATACGTTTGGTTCACTTGGCATACCAAACCGTTTTAAAATTTGATCACCTCTCCAATACCTTCCCCTTTTTGAGGATGGGGTATCGGAGACTGGACCGTGGGCTGCCGAAGAGAACATGTCCCCCGTGTAGTCAGGCCGGAGGTTTTCAATATTTGAGTGTGGTCTTATCCCAGAGTTGGGAGAAATCTCCCAGTTGGAGAAGCAGTGAGGATATCCTATTTCTGTACCGACGGATTTCTTTCCTCGTTTTCACGCCTTTCCCGTTTTTTATTCGAAGTCGTCTTATGTCAACACTGACCTTTTTGACGCCTTCAGCTATCCGACGGTGTCGAATACCTGAGCCCTCGGCGTAGGCGTCCAAAACAGTGTGCTTCGGTAGAGAATTACGCGCAGCGGAGGAAGCAAAGAAGAATAAAGTGACGATTATATTTCCCTTTTGGACGTTACCCGAGGTCCAGGATAAAAGGAGGGTTATATTCCGCAGTTTTTGTTTCTTTGTGACTCGCTACATTTGCGCTGTGACGCTCGGGATCTTAAACCAATGGCATCAGAGATTTGGATGCTTCTAGGGAGGATCTCTGTGCAGAACATTTTGATAATAATTTCTCCATGTAGGCTATAATTTGATGAGGAGAAAATAAATCACCGTGGATAAGGCTTACTATTTATTTAAACCTTTATTTATATTATTCGTTGCTGTTTACTACAAAGTGTGCTTGCTACAAATTAGCGAACTAAGAATATATTTATTCCTCCATGTTGTTTCGATTTTTTCTACTCTAGTCATTGCTTTGATATTGATAGACAAGTTCAGGAGAAATATAATTTCACTTTAACGATTCTTGCCCTCAACATCCGTTATTTACAGAATTGTAAAGAGCAAAATTGTGACCTGAGTTTAGTTTTTCAGACTTTCAACGTGTGCGTTTTTCTTTTATTTTTTTTCGATTCCAAGATGTTCGTATTACATTATTTTTAACAAAGTTTCAATTAGTTGTACAGTAAGTGAAAAATACAGAATTGGCTAGGACTCGAACCCACGTTCTGGCTCAGTAGTTTAGTTTGTTATAACACTTGCCCGAAAACAGGGAAACCTGGTTTCGAGTCCCAGCAAAGGCACTATTTTCACTTCTCGTATTTTCATCATCGGATCTCATGCAGCGGTTAAATAACTACCTCTTTATTTTTTCTTTACGAAAAGTTCATTTTTAACATAATGCTACATCATAATTGATTACATGTATGCACGGTCACTAATTTCCTTAGTCAATATTTTACTTCTTGAATCGTTTAATGTGAGATACCTGGTATCCCCTCTGCATTTCCATCTTAACAGAGGAATGCGTGAGGGGTTGCAAGAGAGAGGGGCCTCCGATCGTAAATCCTTCACTCAACTGATAGGCGACGGAATCACTCCCGCGAGAACTCTGTTGGCTTTCTCTCCTTCGAAGCTGCAATGGCCAACGAGACGCACGCGAAAAAGGCTCTATAAACCACGTCTTCACTCGCAAGTTATGGCGCATTGATTCCATAAAATTTTGACTAAGGTTGTGCAGCGTAAATAAACTTAGTCAATGAAAGAGGTTCCCTGTCACTTTACACTTACATTGAGATTGTGACCTATCTTTTATGATTTTTCCCTATTAAGTAAAAAAAGGACTTACACAGTTACTGCATTGATCATAATTAGTCCATCGAAATTGTGTCAATTAATGGCTTTAATTGAACGATCGCTTGCTTTCTTGTTTTCCCATTCTATTACCAAAGAGGGAGAGATAATTTGCGTGAATGAAAGTTTTAATGAAACAATTACACCATTGCGGAAATAGTAACGCGCTCTTTAATTTCCATTGTTGTTATTTCGCGGTCGGAGGAAGAATTTGTGTGTGCTCGCAGTGGACCTCGGATATTGAAAAATATTAATTCAGAAATTGGCGTGGTTATTTTGAATACTTTATCTCTTTTTTATGTTTAATATCATACGAATTTAATCAATTTTTGGAATATTTGATGCCAATTTATGGATCATATAAATTTTGCATTAATCTAATTAAATTAAATTTAAACCATTTATTCGGATTCGTTTCATTAAGTATCAAGAATCCTATATTATTAATCACTTGATATTTTCGAGAGCTTTTAATTTTATGTGCGAAATGGAGGAGAGAAATTAGTACAGTTAATTGGAAGCCGATATAAAATTGCAATTAGTTAAATTATCATGCAAATTGTTAATAAAAAACAGATTAGTAAATGCTATCAAGAGTACTGCAACGCTCAATTATGCTCTGAATTGCTCTGTCTCTGACATTATCATCACATTTTAGGAAATGAACGATAAAAAATTATCGCATTTACGGGATGATTTTCCATGACATTCAATACCTTTACGTAAAACATCAGCGATTTTGTTTTCAAACATCTATTAGAGAAAGGTATTAGAAAGAAATTAGGCCTTGAATCCCATTGAATAAAAATCTCGGTAATATTAACAAGCTTAATCCTTCTCGTGCATAAAACAGCGAAGCCTTAAATTACCAACTGAAGCGCCCTTCGGAAAACGTAAGGCTTCATTAGATTACAGGCGCTGCTTGTCTTGTCACCCATAAATATTGAAAGCAACGCTCTTGCAAGGAATCTAAGGGAAGGAAATTGGTGGTATCTGCTCCCCGACTGACCCATTCCCGTGCAGCCGTGTTGCCTTCATGTATTCAGTTCACGAGGCACCAGAAACTCGGGCTCTCTAGGGTCCTGCAGTTCTGGGCGTACAGACTCCAACTGCATTCTCTTATTTCCTTCTTCATCTGCAGCGTGCCCATTGGCGCTCACTCCATGGCAGTACTCTCTAAAGACAGTGACATTGTGATCGCTTCATTGAAAACTCAGCTACAGGCAAATGGTCCCAAGCGATATTTTACGGTCCGCCTCCCACTTCATTCGTTTTTATCAAAAATATTTAACAGGTATTTATCAGATGATATTTTTTTAATTTTAAAGTTCCTTGCTTGGGTTAGGTAGTTTTTCCGGAGGTGATAATAACTTCTTACAGTAATTATGAAAAATTAAATTAATATTATATCTTTTGAATTTTATAGTCGAAAATTTGCATTTATTTTTATACCTATTGTCATGTATGAAGCTTGGTAGCAGTTGCTAGTATCTCAAGTAGAGGATCAATCGATACGATAAAACTCTCTCGAGATATATAAGTACGCATTTTAACGTTAGTGTTACTATACTTTGCGTATTTAAATTGTAGCTTAAATGTAGCTCTAAGTAATATTATATTGATTCGAATACCTAAGATGTTACTGCTTAGAAAAGTTTCAGATTCTGGTTCCCAAATATCACTGTTCCCAAAATACTCGGTTTACTTTATTTACAACAAGTAGTTCTTTCATCTTTTTTAAAACACGACAACGGTCCCCAAACCATTGAATTGTAAGAAGAAATGCATGAATAGATCGATAAATCGAATATATCGAGGAGTAACATATTGTACTTTCGGAGTTCCATTTTTAATATCCACCGAAATTTCGAGAGTCCATCCAAAATGGAGGGATTGTTCACCTATGGATGTTGCTTTTTTACGTTCCCCAACACCTGCTCCATCGTCTCTCGATACCGCCGCTTACTCTGCTGCCTAATATTTGGAAAGACGCCAAGTGCACAAGCCGTGGGTCTTAAGCCCTCTCTGGGATCACTTCTGGAGTTTTCCAATCCCCTTTCCTTTTTCCTCCTCCACCTTCTCCACTGCCATTCGCGCCCCCATACGGTAGTTTTCCGACCCAATTCCCTTTCTGCATGTGCACTTCGACAGTCTTGTTGCTTTACTCTCATCGATTATCGCGGCATCATGGCTGTTGATACACTTTTCGCCAAATATCCAATTAGGGTTAAACGCTCTATATGTGTCGGCCATGAGATTATTTACCCTGGACAGTATCATTTAATAAAAAATTGGAATAATCGTGACCTCGGTGTAAAATTTGCTCACTACATTGAATGAATAAGTTTTCTGTTCTGAATCCTTGCTTAAATAGTAGTAAATCAAGTAAATAACCGTATGATGCACCTTAAGGAGTGTGCTGATTATAACTGTTCTTTTTTACAGACGTTTTCCTGATTATGTTTCATAAGCTACTAAGCACGTTTCAGTGAAAATTATTAATCAATAAGTAAACTTAATTCTTCTATTTCTTAGTTAAACTTCTTTCTTCTATGAACTTAGTTGACTAAATTATAAACAGTAAGTAAAGAAAATATTCAGAATCATACAAAAAGGAAAAAGAATAGTTTAATACTCTAAGAAGTAAACTGCATTAACTGCTATGAGGTATCCTTCTCACAAGTTTTCAACCAATAGGTAAGGAAAAAGTATAATTAATCCTTTTCACCACATTAAAAAAAAGATATCATACAAATGGCATATGTTATTGCTAATTTTATTCATTAATTACAACACTATGAACTAGAACGTATGTAAATGTATTAGAGATCGAAAAGCTATTCCAAAACCGTCCTTACCAGCGTCTTATACTTGCGTTCCCACCAGTTCTGAAGCAACAGAAAATCCCTGGTTACTAGTAATCGTGTTAAATTTGATTGCTTCTCTTTCAATCGGTAATCAGCAAAGAAAATCGTTTCCGTTCAAATTAAATTTTCAGTTATTTACCATCTTCCACAACGAAGAAATATCAGTATAAAGAGTGGTATGCAAAATTGTAAGATATGTAAATAAGTAATATATAAGTAAAATATGTAAATGTTCCCACTACATAAATCTACTGTATGTACAGTTTAATCAATATAACAAGCAAACAACGATAAATTAATAGAGAAAAATACAAATTCCTGAGCGATCTTGTCAATTTAAACTGAAAGAGACAAATTTCAGCCATTTTGTTTCCAAGTGAAGACATTAACGATTACGGGGTCCGGCTTTCGATTGCTTGAAGTAGTCGATTTAGCTATTTATAGATAAAAATGAAATAAAAAAGCCCTTTCTCGATATCAATCTCACTTTGAAATTATCAACTCATCTCCAGCGTAAGTCATCTCAGTTCGAAGGATATAATCTCTCTAATGCTTCGCTCGCATTAATGGATCTAAATTCCTGGCTTCTGCCAATCAGATTTCGACTGATTTCCTCGTTAACTGTTCCTCTGAATCCGATCTTCTTTGGCCGTTTTTTTACGACCCTAAGGGACGGACGGAGCAACGACTGAATCTCATCAACCGGCCCTGCGTTCTCAGACCTGGAACCATTCCACGGTCCTTGTGTCGCAAAAGCTATTTCCCATTAACCTCACGGTCCTTATTATGGGTCTCTTTACGAAACTCGCTCACGGTACATATTACTATCTCCCTTTCCCTCTCTTCCACCTTTCACAGACCCATTCCTATAATCTCGAAGGACCCAAATCGTGGCCTTGAATCACTAAAGGAGTCGCATAAGATGGAGGGAAATGGAGGTGCATGGGAATGGAATAGCTAAAGCGTAGTTTGGACCATTAAGGCTTACTCGGGCATTCTCATACACTCGTTTATAACCAAAATGCGAGTTATTTTTCTCCAGTAGAGAGACTCATAAGAAAATGTGTTGATTTTTGTTAGGATTCTGAAGAGTTTATCTGCTTTACAATTAAAGTGTCAGGTTTTTCAGTTCCCATTCAAATTCCAGATTCTTCAGGTACTTCTTAAAGCGGTCGATCTTAAAAATTTCAAATTTGTATAATTATCTGTCACTTACATTTAAATATTTAAGCATTTAAGTCTTAAACAGATGATATTGAGAATATCTGTGGGGAGCAGTTTCATAACGAAGAGGACGACTTCGTATTTTGCACTAAGTGATAACGGAACGAGTGGTTTAACTAATCTATGTCAGATACGTCTAAAATAAACATTGTCAGTGAATAATAGGAAATCCTTTTATAATTTTTTGAGTATGTGCACTACGATAAATGATAGGATAGAGCGAGCTAAATTGATCAAATTTAATTCTTTTATCTTCTATTATTGAAAAACGTTGAGCTACTCAAAAGGAAAACGGCTTTAAACTACACTTTATAAAATGATGATGATTTCCACTGAACAGATAATATCTCATCGGAAATTACGTATCTAGAGGTTCATTTGCAGCTCTTGCCACCTACATTTTAATGCTCATTTTTTTCCTATCTATCCCAAAACAACGTATCATAGATCATCCTTACCTTATTTTGACTTTCTCTTTAAGGCTAATTAGGGATTTTGTCTCTCATCGGATGAAAGAAAAATATTATTTCTTGAAATCTCTCTCAGAATGGGAAATTATTCTTAATGGAACAAATGTAATTTCATTTATTTTAGCATCTTATATCTTTCGAAAGAGCTTAGCTTAATCATTCATTGGATGATGATGAAAAGGAAAAGCAAGATAAGTAATCAGCAATAATTTGCAACAATACCTTAATTAAAGAACATTAATATCGTGGTTTAATGATTTATTTTATCAACCACAAGAAGGCTACACTTTTCTTTGTTTCCTTTCTGCAGGAATCTGTTTAATTTCCGGTGATGTCATCGGCTAATTTAACTGTACCCTTAACAGAACAATCGAGCAACCTCCGAGCCTTAATTTATTTTTCGTCCTATTAATTAATTTCTGCCCTCCCATCTTCAATGCCCATTAATCTTGTAGCGAATCTCTTCTTTTGAGAGGTTACGTCCCGTAGGTAATTTAAATCTAATGCCCTTCATTCTGTTTGAATAGACTCGCGCATTCTCTCCAACGTGGAATACAAATTCCCCGACGGTCCCAATGGTCGCAACGCCTGCGAGTTTAATTAATAAGGAAAATCTCCGAGGTCTCGCAGGAGGACGTTCGCGTCCGTTTTAGGCGGTTTTAAAAGCGGACGAAATGCTTTCCTTTTTCGCTCCACTCTTAGGTTTATCTCGAACATCTGAACGCGAGACCTTGATGACGCTAGACGCCGCTTGCGGTAAGCGACGAATTAAGGTGAAGTAGGAAAGTGGAAAAAAAGAAGTCGTCGCGAGAGAAAATGAGGCGAATGCGTTCGTTACTAGCTTTGGAGACGAAACGAGTGGAAGGAGAGGGAAATGGACCTTATACCGCTGGAGATGCAATCGTATGGTGCCTTAGACGCGAAATCTACCTTCAATGCAACGAAAGGCTGGTTTGAATTCAAAGAGAGACAAAACTTTAATGCACCATAAGGATTCAAATCCGTGTTTCCTTTTATGTTATAACTTAACTCGTCTGGAGAGTAAACTGTGTAGTTCTCGAGTTAATTTCCAAATAGATGAATGTCTGCTCATATCTTTGGTAAAGAGGATAGTGAAATTTAATCTACTACAGACTAGTACCGTCGGATTTAAAGTATGCCAAACTTAATAATAAAATGGCAAAAATTATGGGAAAAAACAAGTGAGAGTTTTAATCTTCCTTGTTTCTTTACCATCCAATAACATTCAATTCTCTTAATTTGGATTTTCATAACATTTATTTATTGTTGTTGCCGTTGATTTTGAATCCATCATTAAATAATTTTGTTAAATAATATCCCTAAGAAAAGCATCCTGTTTGCGTTTTTTAGTTTAGTGATAATGCTTGAGGAATGAATAGTTAAGAGCTGTCGAATTATGATAACTATCCCTTAATTCTTGGTAAAGCAGAGTTAGATCTGGGTGTGTTCAATCATCCACAGATGTGGGTATGTGCACCTTTAGTCTTACGGAAATTCTGTCGCGTAAAATTATCCAAAAATTGGTAACGTGAATAAGTAAACAAAGAAAACAAGGTTATAAATTTTGATTAAATTATAAAACTGCAATAAATAATATTAAAGTGTAATTTTCTCAGTATTTGTCCTTGGTTAGTTCATAATATGCTGGTCATATAGTTATTGATCAAAATACGTTATCTTTAATCTTTTATACGCAGAAAAATCTTCATAATCTTCATTATTATAAATTGTGAACAGTTATAACGTGTATATGAATGTATTTTAAATAAATGTGCAACTATTAGTTTTTGAAAAATTAACATTTTCCATCGTTTACACGATATAGAAATATTTTATGAATACCAAAACTAAAGGTGATTCGAGCATCGAAGGGGGACTTCACTATCATTATCTATTACGTCATAAAATCTCTTGAGAATACAAATATATCCTGAATTGCAAAGCAAAGAGAAGCTGATGATAGAATCATACTTTGAAGGTACACATCTCCGAATCTTTCGTAAGCTTTTTCGAGAGTTGCACATGTTAAATCTCCTTATCTCTCCCATCCTGTATTCGTTGCACGAGGAGGAAGCATAGAAGTAAAGGGCACCTTTGCATCTCTATTTCGGCGCTCCAGGAAACCTCTGGGAGACATCCACCGTCTCTCGAGTTCAATGTGGCCAAACGAGGTAATCGTACAGAAGATGATACAATTAGGGCGATAGGAGTTTAGCAGATGCCTGCTTCGGAGGTTTTATCGCGACGTTACGACTCCTCCGTAATTATAACTCCGGCTCGTGTCATAATTTTAACAAGTGTCTTGTGATGTAATCATGCGCGGCCTCAGAGGAAAGAAAGAAAAACCGCTTATCTCGCTCGCGCGTTTAAGTAATCACAGGTGCGGTTAACGAGGCCTGCTGTGGAAATCACAGCGAAATGCAATTTATGCAGCCGATTAAGCCACCTATGTGCCAACGTTTTAAGGCTTAACTCGCAAAATGAAACGAAATAAATTCTTGGAAGCTGTTTGCTCTTCCAGGGTCGAGATTCCTCGCTCTCATGATGACCTTCAAAGGATGTTTCCGAAATGGCAATAAAACGAGTTGAAGACTTTATTAAGGAAACTAATTTGGAGCAATATTGATGTTAGTCGTAGTGGTCGTCCTAAGTCTTAGGGTGATATGAAGCTTCGGCGTTGTCGCTCGGTATCATTTATCGCGGGATTTAAAAAGATCCCTTCCCCGTAGCTACGTTGATTAGTGACCCACTTTTCCCATTTTATCACTGGATATATCCATGGTTACAGAACTACATTTTTACATCTCATTCTTTCATCTCTCCATAAAATTCGTTGAGCGAATTTACAATTACTTTGACCCAAATTCTTTAAAAGAATTTATGCGAGACTTATGAGTGCATTTGTGACTTATTAATTAAAATGAAAAATCAATTACTCTTTTTCTTAAAACGGAGATGAAGTAAATTTACTGTATTACCCACCTATTGCATGAGTAAAGACGTGTCTTCTTTTTGAGCATTCGTTTATAATCTGCAGTTGTGTAAGAGAAAAATGTATGTCAGACTCATGGGTTTTATAGAAACTTCGTACGGCTGGGATACATTTGCGGCAACCATAATTCCGTTGCTATTTAGTTACGTTCCGATTGGGAAAGCGTTGCCTTATCCAATCTCCATTTTCCTCTGTGATGTGCAGCATGCCGTTAAAAGGAGTTCCAGACCTGTAATGTTCATCGACGGTGCTTTTGAAATGACCCGTAACATGACATGCTTCTCTCTGTAGATCCCTCCAATTCGCCATTAGGGTGGCAGAAACCGGAGTTCTAGAGTAGCGATGGAGGGATGGGATGGGAAAGGACAGAGATAGAATAAGGTTTCGAACATTTAAGGTCCCATCTTCCGGGAATAGGTTTCTCTCATTTCGCAGAGAAAGGTCCTCGCCAATATGAAAACCACTAGCCCTATCGACTTCTCCACCACCACCAACGGCGTGACCAGATGCACCCTTCTGGTGCACATCAATGATTGTACAGGAGACCATTATAAGAAGGTGCTCCATTGAGCTTGGATGGAGCCTCCATCTTTTTTTTCTGCCGGTACCCTTTTCATGCGGTCTGAAAGGGTATCTTAAAAGCTAGGAATGGCGGCATGGATGCTTCTTGAAAGCCATTCGGCCAAATATGATCCCGCTGAATGATATCGAATAAAGGGATTTTTTTGTTTTCTTCGTTTTCGTGGGTTGAGCCCCAAATCCTTTCTGTTCGGATGACTCCACATCGGCTTAAATTTCATTAGCTTTATTTATCCGTTTGAAAACATTCACATTTTGGAAATTGAAACGCATGGTTAAAGCCAATATTTTTAAGAGAAATCGTTCTATTAAAATCTTATACCGCTCCGAAAATTCCGTGAATTTCTGAAAAAGCATTCAATTGTATTTGGGTCATATAAAACGGGTTTTTAGTGGAAGGAATTGAAAATACCTTATTTAGGAGTAAAGGGTATTATATTAACAAAGAAATAAGTTGGTTCATTCCCATCTATAAATTATCATTCGACAAAATTGAATTCATCAATGATCCACGAATGATTTTGTATTTCGTGCCGTCAATAAATTTTGAAATATATTTTATTAATGTTTTCAGTCAGTAATAACCTTGTAAAGTAACCTTTTTACCTTTCAAGTAACCTTGGGATTTTTTAGTATTCTTTAATATTACCTTGTGGTTACTGATGTTAGTTTTTCCTTTATTTTCACCCTATTTTCTTCAGTGTGTAATTATGAGTTACGCCTCAAATACTAGATTAAAAATTTAGGTTTATGGTTTTCTCGATACAGAACTGCTAAATTGCGATAAGAATTCACATAATATCGAATGGTCATTTTTTCAGTTTTTGATATCCATGTTGATTATTTTCTCATAATTTATTGATTAAAAATGATAGATTACTTTCCCATGACATATTAACTGATGCAATCAGTATGAAATCAGGAAAAGAAATCAGTCATACCCTATGTGAACAATTTGTGACATTTACCATGTATTGACTATTGTCATGATTTAATCATACTGTTTACTAAGTGATTCGTCAATGCATCCATATGCTCTCGTAAAGGTAAGCTCATTAAATCGATATATCATCATAATTTGCTGTAACTGTTTCCTGCAAAAAATAGAAAAAAATCCTGTCGTGATTGAAATGTTTTTTCAAAGCAGTATTTACTGTCAGTGAATTATATTTATTTTAATTATATTATCTTCTCTGTTTAGAATTTCTCTCTCTCTCTCTCCTTGAGATGGAGGTAGTAATCCTTGCGGCATTTTTCTTGCAGACCTGCCTTCTCAGGAGTATGCCGTTCCTGGGGATTGCGGGGGACAGGTGATGCAGTCCCCTTTCCCTCCCTCCAACCCACCCCTCACGCGTCCCAACAAGATCTCTCTCCTCAACTTCTTCCCTGGACCTCCTCCAGTGCCCCCGCCGCCGGAGAAGTACTACGCTGCCACGGAAATTTGCAAGGTAAACAGATTAGCCCGTAATATCTTCTGCATGGATGGTTCCAAATCTCAGACAAAGTGCGCTTACTTGGACTCACAGTGTGCGAGCTAAGTTATCTGCAATGATCTGATGAAATATTCGTAATTAATCTTACTTTTTACAAAGTCTTCAAATTAATTCGAATTTCTTCATACTCCACTGGATTGACAGACTTAAATCTCTGATAATTTTGCGGATGAATCCGTCGAAGATGCAGTAATTCAATTCACTAAAATATTCATTTAAATGGCTTGGATAACATTTTTTACGGATGTTTAATTCAAAAATATTCTGCGCATCCTGCGTATGCATTTTTTTATGTTGAACAAGAATATTATATCTACCATAAATGAATGTTTCGTCATAATTCAAAACTTGCGTTTAAATTGCTTACTATATACATAAAATTCAGGACTAATTTGTAGTGATTTACATTTTAAAATATTCAATTCGTTAATCACAATCATCTTTTTAAAATATTGCTCATTCTTCTAAATTAACTATGTATGAGTTATTTGAGTTATCTTCATAAATTGTTAACACCGCCTTAAAATCATCTATTAATTTCAATATTCGACAAAATTGTTATCATGATTGTTCATTCAATATTCTTAGAGCGGAACGACTTTATGGTGAAAACGGAAAATAAATTAATCCCTCTACGACCTCCTTATTTTGATGTTCGATCCCTCATGGAAGCATTCTAAGGAAATCTACGAATTTAAGTTTAAGTCCCATTTAGTGCACTCAAAAAAGAAACGAATTCTCCTTCTCACGCTGTTCCTTAACAGCCAGATTTTCGATCATCGCGCCCGATTCCGCAAGAAAATAAGAAAAAGCGGTCAAGAATCGATATCTTTAACGGCGCCATCAATCACCCATTTGATTCTTTTTCCAGCCGTCTCAGCCCCCTCCCCCGCCTCTCTCTCCCCCTCCCCTCTCTGGCACGCGATCCCCATCCCCGCCTCCCCCACCCCCCCTTCCGCCCACGAGCCTTCTGGAGGGCCTGGGGAGTGTGTCCCCGAGCTACGGCGTCGCCACCACAGGGTCATCAGAGGAAGAAGCGGAGGAAGGGACGACCCGGAAGGGGGTCGTGGAGAACTCGCCTTTATCTCCCCTTAGCGAATTCCCGAGGGAGAGGCTGCGGATCATCCAGCAACTGGGTTTGGGAGAGTTCGGAGAGGTGAGAGCCAAAGTCTATTTCCTTCGATAAAGTTTTTCTCTCTCTTATATTCCGCTCCCTACATTTACTATACGATGTTGGACCGGTTACTTTCCGGAGCTCCTGTTTCTCATATGGTGTCTCTCTGCAGGTGCACCTCTGCGAATATGAAGGGGAGGATGGCGAGGGGAGATCGAGGGTAGTCGCCGTCAAATCGCTGCTCAGAGGCTCTTCGGAAGCTACAAGGTACGCTTCGAGATGAAGATTTTTTATTTGTTCCAAAAATGGTTAAAGTTCAGCCGTGAGCTTCCACATTGAATTCAGTACTCGAAGGAATCTTCTTATGCCGTATATGAATAGAATATCGACAATCAATTGAATCTCTTTGTATCCTTACCAGAGCCATGGAGAGGTCTCTTAGAGATTCGATGAATTCATGATTGAAGCGTGTTACTTAACATTGATCGTTTTTTTATAATTAAAGGTAGTCTTCGTTAGTTATCCGGATTGAATTTTAGAATTATTAATAGTGTAGTCATAGTACTCTTAGTTGAATATTATCGTGCCATTTCTATTCATTATACGGGTTATTTTTATGACGTAGCAATCAAGATTCATTACATTAGAATTGCGTGATTCAACTTTTCCTTCTATTTGAATTAGTTCTGAAGTATAATTCAAATAATAAATACAAATGTTGAAACATAGAATGACAGTCTTTAAGATGAATTTAAAAAATAAAATAGATGAGTTTTGTTTTAACGAAACTGGTAGACTCGCAGGAGTAAATGTTAAATTAATTCAATGAAAAGACAAGGAAAAGTAATGCAACCTCGTTTGCTTAATATTCAATTTTACTACACAGCATTAGTTTTTTATTCCCTTTATAAACTTTGAACCAGAATTCAGGCTAATACGTGTTCTTTCTTCCTCTTGTTATATCTCTTTTATATTTTTATTCATAGTTATATAAATTTTAACCCTCCTGAAGAAATAATAATTCAGCAAATATCCCCAAAAATCATTTCTGAACATGGAAATGTAAATCCTCTTGAATTTAAAAATCAATTTCCTTTCCTTGTCATTCAATTTTTTCCTCGTTTCCAATACGTTTCACGTGCAAAGCTGATGAATCGCAATTACGACCGGAACGTTGCAAAAAAGTTGCGAATGGGCTATTTTTACGATGGAAATATGGAAATCGTTTCCACACCCACGTCAAAGTTATTTTTCATCAAAGGATTTCGTTAGTTTTATATCTTCTACTTCATTAACTTTATCGGCGTAACTCGAAAAACAAAATACAACTTCCACTGGAATTTGGAAGACTCCGAAATGAAATAAAAATCTCGAATCGGACGCACGCCACGGATTCAAAACAGCCAACTTCTCCTTCCTTTCATTTTTAACTCCCCAAATGGAAAGGTCCGCGTTTCGGGAGATGAAAATTTATCCCACATTTTGAAAAATTCATGGCCAATTTGGAAACAAAAAAATCACAGACGGCCGACAGAGATGCCGCGATTCCGTTGATTTGAAATTCAATATTTAGCTTTCAGATCAACGGAAGAGCGCCCAATCAAAAATCTCTTACGATTTTATTTCCCCTGCTCTTTCCACGTTGACTGCTCTCCCGAATGGCAAACTGATGGTGCTTCTTTTTTTAGGGCCGAATTCGAGAGGGAGGTGGAGCTGCTTTGGCGGCTGAGGGACCCGAACATCGCGAGGGTCGTTGGTGCCTGCCTGAGGGTGCCAGAGGACGGAGGGAGGACACCAGGAAAGGAGTTCCCTTCGGAGGAACGGAAATTATGCCTTCCACCAACGCCGTGCGTGGTGATAGAGTACACTGAATTCGGAGACCTCAACCAATTCCTGCAGGAGCATCTGGCCGAAACTGCTTCATCCCCACTGCCTCTGAGTGCAAACACGCTAAGGTTGGCAACCCTGTGGAAAAATTTTATTCTGTATCTGTGAAAGACACGAGGAAATGTTTTTTTCTGGGAATTGAATCTCATCCATATGAATTCCTCTAATCTAGCCCATGTGCATGCAATTAATCACGGATGGATAAAAACTTGCGTGTTCTTTCTGTCATATTGGTACTGAATAACTTTTTCAAATCAAACTTTATCTCCGCGTCATTTTTAATATTCACTAACTGTTTCTATTTCTTCTAAGCTATTAAGATTCATGATATTAAAGTAAGTATCCAATTATTTGTGTGTTACTTAATTCAAAATTTAATTGGGATTCTTTCGTTGTACAAACAAAGATAATCTTAAATTAATCGATATAATTTGAATTGAAATAGGGAGGTTTAGTCATAAAATCGTTATTAATGTCCAATTGCTCGATTAAACGCTGTAAACTAAAACATCTGTTTCCCTCCAGCTGTAAAACAAATTTGAATAAAACATTTGACCTCTGGACCACAAAAATGTGGTCAAATAAAGCGACATATTTTATCTTTATGACAAAAGCAGTTTATCAAGGTTTTTTTGGGGTTTTCCAGTTACGGCTGCCTTATTTACATGGCCACTCAAATCGCCTCCGGGATGAAGTATTTGGAGTCACTGAACTTCGTGCACAGGGACTTGGCAACAAGGTGAGTTGGGAATCCTTATTTAATATATAACAGATAGCTAATTAAGAAACAAAATGAAATTGCTTGATTCTTAGCAATCATCTTTCTTTTTATGTGGCTTGTCTTTTCACCTGGAATTGCCTTAATTGAAACAACTTGTAATATTTCACTCTCTAGAACAAGCCTGCACACACACGGTCACACATGGCCCGATAGAATTCTCCGTGAGTCCACCATAGGGCTTTGAAAATTATATGTATTTTCAGGTCTTAGGTATTAATTGAAAACCAGATAAAGAAATGTAATAATATAGTATAGACTGCTGGAAAGACAATTTAAGCATGCCTCGCACTATATATAATTCAAAATTATCTTTTAAAATGTGTGCAGAAAATACTTTCCATCACGTTAATTATGTCTTCATATGCTTATGTTTAAATAAATATTACCTTTAAATAATACCAGTAAACATGTTTTACAAAATTCAAGATCTACGGTCCAACATAATGTTTTCATATTTATATGGCTCTCCTCTTTCTCTAAGAAGTGAATATCTGCTTTAGAATCCATGATTTCAATACCCTTAATCAAAAGACCACTACTAAGTCCGCATGCAAAAATTGTTTCCATTTCTCATTTCCTTCCCTAAACCTCGCTTTAATTCTGAGACTGGAACTTCGTATTATCTTTTCTAACCCACCGTCCCTTTTTCTTAGAACCACTTCCTTTAGATCCGCCCACTCTCATCATTCTATCAGATATAGGAAAGATTTTCTTTCCCCTCTTCTGGTTTGTGCATCTGGCGATGACTAATTTCGTACCCTTTCATCCTTGTTCCTTGCCACGGGCGTGATGTGGGAGTAAAAGATTTTCTCGACATCGTAAATAAGCTCCTGTCTACTTCTCTCCTTCTCTTTTCTTACCCTTCCAACTCGCCGTCTTTAATATCGCCAGTGTATCCCTTTATTCATATTTCGGCCTTTCTCCTCTCACTAGCGTCTTTCTTAAGATCGAGCATTCTACTTATCTCCCACGTCTTCACATGCCTCGTGGAAAGGTATTTCTTTTGAAGCCGAGCGTAGGGAGCATTATTAAGAAAATGGTACTAATCATTCTGGATCATTACAAAGGATATCCCGCGAGACTATCTGAAATGGGAAATTTCAGTCCGTCATTTAATTTTGAGATAATTTCTCTGCAAAATAGCGTGGAATCAGCAAGACTATTCAGAGCTTTTATGGATTTTATTGAATTTAGCATGCTTAACCTGAATTTCAAGTTACATTCGATTTCTCATGCCACTTTTAAATCATTACCTTTTATTTATGCTCTTTGACTTTCCCTATTTCGCATAATTATTCCGGTTTCCAACTCTCACTAACATCTGTGGTTCTTTTCTTAAGTTGGTTAATGCATATCCTTTCCTTGGTTACTTCAGGGAACTTTTACTTACTCCAAACTTATTTTGGTTCGATCAGCTATAATTCTAGCTTTTATTTTCCCCTGTTTTCTTCCATTGCCCTTATATTACCTTCTTCTACCTTATATGAACAAAGCGTTCTCTTTCATTCTTTTTCTCCTTTCATTGAAAATTATCTCTTCTGCCCTCCTACTCTCAACGTCTCTCGGCGTATTTCTTTAGCTTCCAAAAACACTTCATGACTCTCGAAATACGGTGTGAACATTTTCCGAGAGGGGAATAAATTAAGATTTCATCATTTATGTGTGACAGCGTTATGCTCCTCTCCGCGTAAAGAATGCTAAGGGAAAAAAATATTCGTTTGGGATATTCTCTCCAGACTGGTAATAAAACGCCCAGAGGTTATGGAAGGATTATTTTTATGTTTTGAAGTGGAGTTATTTTAACACCATTTGGTTGTTTCTTATGATTAGATTCAGAAATAAGATCAGAAAGAGAATAATCCTCCATTTGGTGACTGGAAAATGGCATCCATTTTTTCCGCTTTATAACTCATACTGCTCATTTACTTCATAACTATTTCTTTGAACTCTTTCACATGATATATGGAGGTAATTCTTGACACTGTCGGTCTTATTTGTTGACCTCAACTGGATGCTATCTGCAGCACCCTTCGTCCTTTCCAAGCATAGGTTTCAAACCTAGAAACATTGAATTTCAAAGGTATTCATGAAAATATCACACTAAGCAGTGTACTTTAAGAAATGTAAAATCTATAGAATTCCTTCCTGCAACCATAAGTTAGATTACTCTATTAAAATATAGTGAATATTTCTTTTTAGGTAATATAAAAAGTCTCCATCAAAGGAGGCTTTTTTTACACAAAGTGGCAAAGTTAAAATATTGTTAATTAAGTACCGTGGAATATATTGCGTTCCTACAAATGTCTAATAAGATTTTACGAATACATTTTTCTATGAATTAGCTTTATAAGGATTTGTTACAGAGGTTTTACATTACCATTTCGTTTTAGAGAATCACTTTGCCATTAATTGCATCTTACATAAATTATAATAACGTAGCTAAAGATGTTCAGAAACCAGTTGTCTAAACCGTTGATACTGGCAATAATATATTGTTCAAATAATATGTAGTTCTTAGATACAAAAACAAGAGCTATTTATATTCTTGTAATTAATATTATTTTAATTAAAAAATATAGTTGTTGATTGAATCTTTATACTTCTATTATTTTTTTTATCAATATGCCCAGTTAAACAATGAAAACAATTATTTATTTCCTAAATGCTTACGTCTATGTATCAAAGGTACAGTCACGTATCTTTTCGCAAATCCTTTTGCAGTTAGTAATTGAAATCTTTTAAAAATTAAAATATTGTAAATTTGCGTATCCGAATGTTAGCTGTTTAACGCCAGATGAAAACCTAGAATCTAATTGACCTGATATAATATAGATGCTGTTGACCACAGTTTTTATCGATCTCTCGAAAAGCGATAGGATCGATACTTGTATATCGTGTCTCACCCGCCGTTGATTCAACCTACTTCTATAACGTCAGCGGATCGACTCCCAAGGCAATTACTAGAGATGAGACAATCGATTGAAAAAACAATATAATAGTTTCGATTGTTTTTTTCAATCGATTCGATTTTTTTCAATGCCAAAACAATTCGATTGTTCGTGTGTGATATCTTTATTCATATTAAATCAGCATCACGTATCTCTGCCAGACTTCCCCTAAATGGGATCTGGTTACGCGCCATACATATCCTCTCCTCGTCAACGCGTATCAAGTAAATGAGTGAAAAAAATAGAATAGATCTATTCGATTATTAGTGAATCACTCACTTCCTGCAATCGAATAAATCTATTCGGGTTTTTTCACTAGTTAAAAACAATCGAATAAATCCACTCGGTTGGAACAGAGTGAAAGATCGAAACGCTTTATTCGGAAAACTCTATTGAAGCAAACAATCGAACTATTCGATTTTTCCCACCTCTAGCAATTACTCTGAACGCGCATCTACTCCGTCCTATAAAGAAGAGCAGCCTATGGCGAATATTATCAACATTCTTCCATTTGGAACAAATCCAAACTCCGTTATCACTATATTCCATTTTGTCTTATTATCCTTCCTTGTTTTAAGTTTTGTCTTTGTCTTTGGACTAGTTTCCAACTACACGCTTTTTTTATTTTTTACCACTGGACAGATAACATTCTTTTCTTAAACATGAAATTTAATTAGTGCCTTTGCATATGTTGGACCGGCTGTGTGCTTACTGCTCTGCTTTCATCTAATCTTGTTCAGTAGTTTGAATGTTTTCGTAAAAATATCGGACTTTCAAAAAGGAAGGGCATATTCATTCTTACACGATCTTTCGAATCTCCCTCTACTACCTCTACCAATCTCGCATTATTGGTATCTCGTTCTTTCATACTCCGAACTCAAGTTCTCGAGGAAAATCATTTCTTCCCTCCTAAGTTCTCTTTTTCTCCCTCTCTTCCTTTTATTCCCCCGTATTTATCCCCCGTCGTCCCGCTGTAGATCGCGAAGGATAAAGCGCTGAAATGTGAATGTGAGATTGTTGTTGCTGCTCGAAAGTTTGAAATAAAACGCCCTCTAGGGAGCAATCCGGAAAGTTATTAGAGCTTTCGATGAAACGCGTTATGAACTCATAAATCTATCAGTGTAACGCTTTTTCTGGGAACGCGAAAGCTGGGAAGCTTGTTTTCGCTTATTGAAATGAGTTTTTTCTTCGACATTTGTATTTTTTGGAACTTTCCCGAGAGTGGAGTGGAGTAGGGATTTGCTGCTACCATGTTACGAATGAAGGGGATATGTCTAACCAATCAAGTTAATCTCTTTCGATATAGTGAAATCACAGAAAATGGGAGCGTTCTCCAAACTATAGAGTAATGCTTTCGATCTATATATGGATTTCCTTATATGTCCTTAATATTTTAATTCCTCTTACTTTAATCTTTCTTGTCAATTTTTCTACCATAAAATATTCTGATATCTAAACAAATATTTGATAAAAGCCATTAGCTTTTTATAGCCTTTCAACGATTGCATTTAAGCCTCTTAAAATTAAAATATTAATTTATTAATGCACATATTTCTTTTTTTATCAAGGAATTGCCTTGTTGGACAGTCTTACTCCATAAAAATATCAGATTTTGGAATGAGTCGGAGTACATATGCTGCTGATTATTACCAATTTGACGGTAGGAATGCCCTCCCTATTAGATGGATGGCATGGGAGAGCTTAATATTGGTAAGTAATAGTTTTTAACATCTGATTAGCTTAATAAATTGTTTGATTTAATCCTGTGTTAGAAAATTGCTGCATTGCTGCTATGCTTCCCTCCCATTTTCCTAATAATCTTAGTTGCATTTCTAATATACCTTAGAGAAACCAATCATAATTTTATGAGACATTGATAATATTGGAGAAAGAAGAGAGAATTTGAATTCACACATCTGCATGGATTAGAATGGACCCTGCTCCAGGTATTCCATATACAGTCATTTATTGGTAAATCCCACTTATAGATTGATTCTCAAATTTTCTCAGATATTATCTTTCTTTTATTTGCCAAATTAAAATTACAGAGTTCATGATAGTAATAATTTTATTTAAAATAGAATAGGGAGATTTGTTAATATTTAAATTTACTACAGTTTTTCCTTTCTACTCTCTAATAGATGAGTGGACAATTTTATCCTTCCGTTATCAACTACTTGCCCAAATTGCCTTATTTCAAACAAAGTAATCTTGATGATGGAGTTAGTCTGTAAATATATGAAGAAATACCATTTTTTAAATAACCCTGTCCTAATGTGGTGGAACAGTACCTGATTATGAGGTTTCTTAACTCATCATGATACCAGATTATGTCACAAATTCAAGCCATATTTCACAATACCCATAGTTTATTTGTCAAATATTTGAAAATTTGTAGAAATTAATCAAGAATTATTTCAGCTGTTATACTTAATTAATGCTGCAATGATCCATAATGTGCAAAGGGTAATATGTTTCATTTATGTCACTGTGGAAAATTAATGAGTGATCAGTGAAAATATTCCTGTTATGGATATGGTTAGCCTAAATGATAATCCTGTGTCTTCATTGTAATGTCTTTAATGTATGATTTAATAATTATCATAATTATATATTTATTAGGAGTATTTTTGCTTGAGGAGACCACTCTGAAAACACACACTTAAAAACACACTAGCAGTCATGCACTATCCACAACTTCAAAACTTCTAGGCTAGCACAATGACAGCTACTCCAAAAAGGCTTGAAACATTTGAGAAATATTTTTATTATTAGAATACTGTTTTACTTTCTATAAGAGCTCTGATATAAGTCATTCTCAGTCAGACTGAGAATATCTTAAGTGATTTAATGAATTCTAAAATTAAATTTGCAACAACAGAATCACCTGAATCTCCAGAATTCACAAATATGATATAGTTACCTGGAACTATAATTCTGACTAAGTTATTACTCTTTTAATGCATCAAGGTAAAATGGTGTAAAATCTTACCTCATAAATTTAAATATCTGTTTGAGATTGCGTCTGATAAAAGATACTGTAATGATAATGCATAGTATTTGGAATGACTATAATATATATTTATATGTGAATGATTCAATATATACTTTCAAATCAGATAGGATCATAGCCATTTGAATTGGTTATGTTGCATTAGTACTGAAATTTGAACTTCATTCTAAATTCTTTGTGTAATATCTGTGGATTAATTTTTCAAGTCATATATATTTGTAATGTCATTATTATATCAGGAAGATTTAAGGTGAAGATAAAAAATATTTGAAGCTTTATCTCAAATTGAAATATCTTCTATGTTAGGTGCTACTTATTACTAATTATATATTATATATATATTATATTAAATAAATAGTGAATAGAAATTAAGTTTAGTTTAATTTTTTAAATTATATTAAAATCAACAATTTCATACTGCTACTTGTACTATTTAAAATGTGAAGTTGAAATCAAAATATATTGTATTCCACAACTTCTATGAAATGCAAAAACTTGTACTGATATATTTTACTAATCCATTTCAGGGCAAATTTACCACAAAAAGTGATGTTTGGTCATTTGCTGTTACTCTATGGGAGATTTTGACATTTGCTAGAGAGCAGCCATTTGAAGATCTAACTGATGAAAAGGTCCTTGAAAATGCAACTCATTACATTAAGGAGGACGATGAACAGGTATATTCAAAATTTTCTTGACTCATGAAAATTGGTGATACATTATTTTTGTCCTTGAAAATGAAAATTTGTGTAAGATTTTATTTAAACACATTTTAAAATCATATGGCCCTATTCATAGATTGTTTATTCAGCATTATACTAGGGGTTGCTACGTACTGATTCACTTTTGAGTGACGAACTACTAACTAAAATGTGGTATTCATAGATTTCAACTAGTGTGTAACTAGAGGTTTCTACGTAAACAACTGCTATATGAAGGAAAGTGACATTCTCGATTTGGCAACTTCGCATCAGCACCTCAAAAATATGAAAAGAAGTTGTTTACATTGCTTCTGCCCAAAGGAAAGGCTAATTTTCATCCAATTTTTTTTGCTAAAGCGATTGATATGATGTCTCTATTGTCAATTATATTTGTGGTGTTTGATGTATTGAAATTTTTGCAGGTAAAAATCTATCATACTGGTTTTCTATGGTGCAAATAACATCACATAAAAACTAAACATACAGATGATGTCTAGGATAGGCAAACATATATATGTTCTTCTTATTGATACGATGGGGATGGGTATTTACATCGTTGATTTTTAGGGTTGTTAATTCAATTAAAATAAAACAAAACTCAATTAAAATAACCAAAAATTGATCATTAAGGTTTTATGGCATAAAGAATAAGGTATAAACACTTACATGAAAGGCAGGTAAGGTAAGGTGAGTTCACAAGATCTACAATTAATATAAATTTTCTTTCTATAGTTTCCATTTAATGTCTTTTTAACAAATTAAAGCGGCAGGATGAATATACAGATAATTTAAATTTTATTATTTGTTAAGATTTCTCACTTTTAATATGACATTCATTTGAGACCCAAATTTCATATTTAGTATAAATAAGCATTTGGAAAGGAAGTCATGAAGAAATTAACTGGACATAGGACGATTTGAGAAAAGTATGTTTGCAGATAAACCATCATTTCCACAGAGTATTATGTTCTTTCTTACAATATCTTGCTATTTATACTCACAGATAAGGCCTAGTTATTATGCTTCCTGTGAATATTACATTTTTTAGTAACAATAATGAATATTGTTGCATTATAAAAGTTTAGCACACCTCTGAAATGAGTTTTGTATAAAATAAAGGGAAAATACAGTTTTTATTTTATAAAATGGTTTAGATTAATAAACTAGTTTCAATCTCCAGAAATAATAGTCAAAAGTTTGAAGAAAATTGTCAAAAGTTTAATTTATTCATAGAAATTAGTATATTATATCCATATTCAATTATTATTTCATTTTGAAGAAGCATAAATACAAAGAGGCAATGAAAACGTGGAGGGTGATTGGTATTGAATATTATTAATTGGTGATTTCACAATATTATATTTATCACATAAGTCCAAAACTTGAAAAAGCATATATATGAGATAAAAAGTTATTGGCAAAGCAAAATAATTTAATTAGAGTAGGTATGTAAACATTTTCATATGGTCATTTTTTTCAATCTGACTATGCCAAGTATCACTATTCAACGTTTAAGTTTCATTCACATAAAGATGGCTTCATTGTTACTTCACTGTCATAGCATTGCTAAAAATAATTAATATTGTATATCATAAATGTCAGCAGATTTGCAACATAGAAAATTCAGTAAAATTTTATATGCAAATTATGCAAGCTCACACAAAAAAAAATCCTACAGAGGGTCACCACAATGATATTTCCATTATAGCCTAATGAAATAAACTAGAAATGCAAATGTACAGTACATTCCCTAACAGTAGTTTCTCTGTTTATGGTTTTATTAAAAATTTAAGGTCCATGCATTTAATGCATTCGCCATTTATCCTTTTCAATGTATCTGCCAAGTGCAAGATGTGACATAAATAACAATGTTCTTACAAAACAAAGCATGCAATACTTAGAGCAAAACCTTTGATGTTCCAGATTTAAAAATGATTCTTTTGAAACAAATTACAAATTCACTTTAACTTACTTTAATATCATTCACCATTATCATTCATCCATATATCTTTATCATGCATACTTAAACCAGCTTTTAAATTATCAGTCATGAAAAATACTGGCTATAAGGTCAAAAATAAATGTAACACATACCTTTCTCTATACTGCAACTTAAGGCAAATGATATTCATTCCATTCACAAATGAAAGAAATATAACTTCCTTTCTTTGGCTTTCTCCCAATCAAACGAAGTAACATTTCATGTCCCAATTCCGCAAATCTATATTAATATATAAATTTTCTGTCACAGTATCTCAGATTCACTTTAGGTGAATAAACTTCATGAATAAAAATTGTCCATGTGCTATTTTTCTCACCTCTTTTACTTCCAAAACTTCAGTATCATCGTAGAATGAATATATGTGAATACAAATCCAGAAACAACTAGACTAGCTAATTGAAACAAGCAGCTTAGGATAAATTAAGGAATAACACCACACTTAGAAAAATAAATAAGTAGAAAGAGATAAATGATATCAAAATGAAGAAAAAAATATGTTTTAGAGCAAACGGAACGAATATTTTTATCAACTCGATATTGCCTGCTACATATAGACTACAAAAAAGAATGTAAACAATAAAAAAATCAACAATACATTAAGGAAATGCAGAAATTTCAGTTAACAATGTAATTAGAATGTAAAATCTAAAAAAATTTACAACTTCACAACAATCGCTCAACTACTCATTGAAAACCGGAGGAAGAAATTTAATTATGGGGTCAAAATCATCCGCTGGTTACATTTTAAACAAGGGGTCCCGCATCACTAGCGATAACTATTTTATGTAGTAACATTGTATGCCAATAGAGCCTTAGCAGCACCAAGTCAAATTCTATGAATATGGAATTTGGACTTAGTCACATGTTAGCTGTAGCTAAGGGTTGCTTAACAATCTATGAATATAGTCCATAGTGTTCTTATCATAACAGCCTCTTTTGTCTCTATATATCAGAATTTTATGCATTGAAATTTACTAATGGTTTCTTGTGTGTATATTGGTGAATTTAAATTTTAGCATATTCTCTCTATATCTTAAAAATATTATTCTGGAATGATTTAAAACCTTAAATTCCTGGCTATCCCAATTATGATTTTAATTACTATAGAAAATAATCAGTGAATGTAATTTATATAAGGGGGATTTCCATTAGTATTTATTTGTTATTTTCATCATCCATATTTGTTTTCATTGTGAGGTTTTGATTCTATATATTACCTAAATATTTGTTATATATTACTGAAAATCATCTTGCTAACACCTTTTGAGTCTTATGTATATGTAGGTATATACTTTCTAAAAGACTTGTATAAAGCATCTTTATGCTCATGAACTATATGCAAGTTGTTGGTATTCCAAGTTGAACTGCCCTTACCTCTGCCACTGTAAAGAACACCTACAAAATCAATAAAAATTCGAAAATCTAACAAGCTAGAATCTTCAGGATGTGATGGTTCTAATTTCAAATATTTCTTGAAAGCTTTGAGAACTATCATTGTGATCTTTTTTAATTATGTTTTAGCATATTTTCAAATCTCTCTGTTCTATACTGATTCTCCATTCAGAAGAAATTTGAAAAATCTTGCTTAAAATCATAATTATATATACATTTCATTTATCTAAGGATGATTAACAATGAAGGATAATATGAAAATAAACAGCTACTTAATTATATCTACATAATTATCATATATTTATTTGTACTTATATATTTATTGGCAATTATTAGTTCATACTTACCACAAAGCTATAAGCAGTTAGGATAATCAAATAAAAATTACCCCAAATACTTTCATTGTAAGATTTGAGATATCGATTTGAAAAGTTGCCTATGGCAAAGCTTTAAATTATTGAGCTGGGAAGGCTGGTGTTATTTTCTCTTACTCTCTCTCTTTCTTATAGTACATGTAGGTTTCTCTCTTACGTATAGTACATGTAAGAGAAAAATGTTTACTAAAAACAATTAGGGATGGATCTGTAAGTGAAAATATTTAGTTATTATCAATTATAATCTCACTACTAATACATCCAGTTGATTAATATCTTCATCAAGTAAAATTAGTGTACATGACTAAATTAACTTACCTGCTGATATAACCTTTACTAAAATTCAAGGTCAACTTTTGGCTCATATAATTGAAACCCAACAACCACTATCACTTTACAATCATTGTATAGATTGTATATAAAATTATAACTATAATTATTAAAGTCTGTTGTTGATTGTGGCAGGTTTTGGATTGGTAAAATCTTTTGTGATATTATACCACATAAAGGGTTGTCAATTATAGCATTTGAAATCTATCTATTTCTGAATAATCCTATGACTCAAGTCTGACTCTTTATGGGAAGAAATCAGTTATCTAACTTCATTATTTCATTTTGTGCATATCTTACTCCCAAAACCAATAGTTTTCGGTATGAATATATTGTTTAGTGCAAATATATGAGAATGCAAAAGAAGGATCATATTCTACCTTTAAGAATTACTAATTTTTAAGGAACTTGTACTACAACAGTATTTTTATATTTGAAATCTTTGAGTTCAATGACTATCCAATGTCCAACTATTGCAGCATAATTTTTGGCTTCCTTAAGTTTAAGAAAATATTTACGTAACCTCTTCATCCTTGTTAATTGGTTCCTAAATTCATAATCTCAGCAGGCTGCAACCCCAGAGATCCCAAAAATATATTTGTTGATATGTAACAAATTTATTTTTACTTGTTTAAAATTATGATTATCAAAATACTGAAATATTTTAGTATTATAGATAGTTTCTTCAGAGTATGTGAAATATTAGGTAACTTAGAATCCTTATGTTCTTTCTCTCAAATCTTATTCCATCAACTCAAAACCTTTAATTTATATACTAACCTTGTTATTACCTAATTTTATCATACCTAAATTGTTGTAATTGATATTCAGCTTAAACAACAAGGAATTTATATCAAGAAAATGAAATATTATACTTGAACCATCTACTTAAACATCTCAATAAACAAAAATAGAGACAATCATCTTAGGGTACATAAATATAAAAATAAATACTATTATGTTCTGAAACTTTACATTCATCCTGTAAAGAGTGTTTTATTAACCAAAATATGTGATTAATTGTCTCGTCATAACATTTCATATTAGAATAAAGAATGCACTTTTACTTGAAAATTTCTAAAATTGAATTTTTATAATCAATCATCAAATCCTCTTTGTATAACTCTTATCAGTTCTTCATTTTTCTGCTTAACTGTGAATCATCTTCTCTAACATAGCCTTAACGTACTTTGTCATCATAATTCCTAGTAAGGTCGGTTGTATCACTTTTAAGTACCACTTTTAGAGTCATAAGCATGGAAATTCTTTTAATTCATTTTCATTATTTTGGATGGTTCTCAAATCATCAAATGAAAGGAGTGACAAGTGATAAAATATCAGTTAATGCCATGAACCATTGATGATTGAGTATGTATCATTTATACTTTCTTTTAAAGTGAATAATTCAATTTTATTCTAGTTAATTAATGTGTTTGTCAATCAAATTAATGTATTAATCCATTAACTAGAGCTGTAATATCCATAAGACTAGTAAATCTATTTGCACTTATTATGTATATTTTTTTATAAACCCTCTTAGAGCCATGTAATTTCAATGGGACTAGCTAAAAGTGCCAATGGAAATTTGTGAATTTTGTAACATTTTCTTTAATGAAGCAGTATGATGTTAATATTTAAGATATGGACATATTTCATTTTTTATTCACCTCAGAATGGATGAGAAATCAATGATAAATAATTGTTAGATAGTATGAGCAATAAAAATATTTATTACAAGAAAAATAGTTTGTAGACTTTCTTTGCAAAATGAATTGTGAGCATGAGATATATTGGCCAGTGGCACTTTCCACCCGAGAAGCCAAAGCCGATGTATTGGTCCATGGCACTAAGAGGGTTAAATCTGTTAAGTAATTCATTCAGGGCCCCTGGTGATCTTGGTGACTCTATTGCATTACATGTATGTTATTTATAATACACTTCCTTGGTGTTAGTCACTTATATTTTAAAGCTTTCTTTAGGTTTCAATTGTTTAGTAATTACCGTTGTTACTAATATTCGAATAAATTCTTATGGAACTGAATGATAAGTATCTAATAGCAATTAATAGCAT
Source organism: Sympetrum striolatum (assembly GCA_947579665.1). Classification (NCBI taxonomy): domain Eukaryota; kingdom Metazoa; phylum Arthropoda; class Insecta; order Odonata; family Libellulidae; genus Sympetrum; species Sympetrum striolatum. The sequence goes on along the minus strand of OX388341.1, from coordinate 95,797,981 downwards.
TAAATTCAATATAAAGATAGGTATACAAGTTTGAATACCTAGACAAGCATAAAGAAGAATTTATTAACTCATGACTATAAATAATACAATATACATTACATGCTCAATATAACACAGAGTTTGTAGCATCTTCCAACATTAAATTGTAAAATGAATCTTGACTTTTTGTAAAAAAAATAAGTTTTGCTCATATTGTTGGGTTTCATCTTTAAAAGAAATTGAAAATAATGTTTCGGAAGGATGGCCAATAGTTAAGAAATACCTTATTTACTTAAAGAATGCGCCATTGAATACAACCCACACCTCAAAATTCGATCATTGCAAATTGAAAAATCATTTTACTACAAATATTATGCACTCATTAAGACATGCCATTGACAGGGGTGTATAAACGTGTAGTATGCATGTGTGTGCTAATATATTCATATATTTATAGGCATATACACTGAATACAAAATGCCCGTAGTTATATACACCAAAAGTCACTCATAAGTGTGCATGTTAACCAATTCAAAATTGGTCACTCAAAAAGTTTGATGGGCTAGCAAATTCCCTTTCAATTAAAAACTATTAACCTACAGTTTAGTCTATAAGGGATCTTACAGTCAAAACATCAATAGCATATTGGTGTAATTTTTGGTGAGTTATATGGAACCAGGGCAAGCCAAGAATGCGGCTGGCCCTGAGCATGTGACATGAGCATGAGTAGTATTGTGCCCAAATCGAGTGTGCCATCAATTCTATCGCTTACCCTGATTTTTTGCTGAAGAAAGACCCAAAAGAGTGTGTGTTATTTTCAAGTAAATGTAGTAATTTTTAATTAAACTATGTATAATATGCATGCTTATGAGCATTATGCCATGAACATACTTATTAAAAGAAGTAAAATATTAGAGACCATCCTTCAGCTTCATCAACCAACCTTTTTACATTATTAGTGGTTTAAATGTGTCATTTAATCAAACCCAATACTATTCCATCATTTTATTTTTAAATGACACGGAATCAGGCACAACTTTGTGATAATTATTAATTCTAATAAAATTCATATTGAGAGAACTTTTACTAAAACTTTTATGCATGAATTTAATTTTTCTTCAAAACCAAATACTGTTATGCCAGATATTTCATGTTATGCATCAACCATAAAATATTTTGGAGAGTGATATGAAAGATGTAATGTAAAATGCTTGACTTTTAATAATGTGCATGAGTAACATGCTCATATACATACATATAGATGTAGGAAAAAGTTCTCTTTCAGCCTTTTTGTTTAGGCAATCTATAGAGTCATTGCAGTTATGAAGTTGTACATAGTACAATAATAACTGTATTCTTCCAATGTGTTTGAAAAATTTAAGAATGATGTTTGCAAACTGTTATCAATGAAATATGTTTGAAAAAAAAGAGATGGTAAGAATATGATTCATGTAATTTATACTTATATTTCCTGATATCTATATCAGCAACTTGCAGCATAATTTTAAACATTAAGTAGTAAGTAGTTCCATATGTGAGTTGTTTTACATTTCATTATCCTTTCATTAACAGTTACTGCTTCCTCAGCCTATCAACTGTCCCAAAGAAATTTATGATTTAATGTGTGAATGCTGGCAAAGGAATGAACGAGATAGGCCAAACTTCAGGGAAATTCATCTTTTCCTGCAGAGGAAAAACTTGGGTTACAAACCAGAGATGGACTGAGGTATCAAAAATTTCAATTTTTCAGAATGAATAGTGTGAAATAATTTAAATGAGAAAATCAATGTGTTGATTTGTTCTGAGCCATTCTTCTGCTTCATAAGCTGTTGGAAGTTTAGGCCAGTGTTGTAAATGGATTCTAAAACTGCATTAATAATTGGTGCATGAATTAGTGGCAGTGTTAATATCCCCTTTGCCACATCCTTATGAAGTTAAAAGCCAGTCATAGCTATGTTTTTATTTTATATAGTGGGCATTCCAGTTTTAATGGAATTATATGAGTCATTTGATGAATGTGAACTCTTTACCTGGGAAAAGAGAAATGAAGGTGGGGAGCATGGGTAAATTCTGCACACTGTGCTTCCAACTTTTGCACAAAGATTTTATACATAAATATATAGTATATCTCTTGGAAAATTGAAATGAGTAAGGAGGGATGAAACATCTATTTAAACTTTTTTGCATAGGTTAAAAGAGGTAACCTTCTCAACTTGTGCATCAAGAAAACAGTCGCTGTGCCTTCTATCATTCACTTCTTTCATGTTTTTTGAAACCACCACAGTAATTTGTCCTTAGAAACAATCTTGTGATTTTTCATGGAATATTACCTTGAACAGGACTCTTTTCATTTCATTTTCACTTTACATCATTATTAGGTATCATTTTTTATATCATACATTCTTAATATCTTGAATTCTGCCAATCTTACTGCCAAACTGATCTTTGGAATGGATGGAATTATTTTGCCATCCCAAATGTATATCTAATTTGCTTTGAAAAATATCTCCCAATTTATGCATTGACTGCTTTTCATTTTATGGATACATATTCTCTTGGTATCATTAGCCTTAATCAGAAGTGATGATATTCCTGTATTGTAATATTGGCTCACAGTGTAGGCAAGTTTGTGTTGCTTTACATAGCCTACTACCAATAGTGTCTGAAAGTTTAGAGACTAAAATGAAGAGAGAATCAAGTATTTCAGGCAGAAATGTTTATAGGAATTGTTACGATTGGTGCCTAAAAGAAAGATTTTGGTAAAAAGGAGTGAAATATCTGAAAATACATTTCTAACCTTACTTCACAGTGTGTGCTGAAGAAGGTCATATCAGTTTATAAAACAAAAATATTTATTGTAAATATCAACTGGTGTAAATGTTAGTCTATTAAATGTTGATTGTGATACTTCTAAACTAAATCAATATTTATGATTCAGTTGCTTGCTTCAAGGAATGTTATTTCAACAAATGCATTTATTCCTTCACTATATATATTCAGAGAGATCTAAAACCCAAGGGTTTTTCATTGAAAGTATTAGACAATATCTTACAGTGAAAGTTCATCTACTGTAATGAATTCCAAATTGCATTAATTTTGATAAAAGTATGTTTATATGAAAATATTGACAAATCGTTTTAAATATTTAATTTAATATGTAATGAGATAAACTAATGATTTTTTACCTGTGAACAATAGATTTATGTCCTCAAATTAAAGTAAAATGGAGTTTTCTTTAGCAGAGGTACCTTTTATTTCCCCATTGAAGATGAGGAATTGTGGGATTTTTGTGAGTGAAAGAAAGTTAAAACATTGGATGAATGGTGGAAAGTACTGTAAAAGAATGATTTGGTTGTATTACTAATTAGCTTCTTGATTATGATGCAAATTTGTAAACTTTGAGGACCAAGGTGTTCTTTGTATATAGGATTGTTAAGTTGGCTGCGCAATATCTTTAAATAAAACATATACTCAACTATTGCTGTTGTTATTCAAACTTTTTTATAAAGGTAAGGCATGAAATCTACATCTCAAAGAACGTTGATGTACTGATTTGAGAGTTTACTTGCAAATCATTCTCATTAAATTCCAGAATTTTTATGCACTAGAACACTCAAAAATGTAAAATGTATGTAATGGATCATTTACCATATAATTTTGAGAATTAAATACTGTGTGTTACTGAAATCTACCTTACCATACTACAATAGAAAAGCTAATATTTGTACTAGATGTAGTTTGATGAAACATTAAAAGCTTGTGAAGATTCTATCATTTTTGAAGATAGAATTTATCATTAACACTAGAACGAGCAAGGGTGTCCTAGGGACACCACACTCATTTTGGAAACGTACCATTTTTTGCTGGAGAAGAAAATTATTCTTTGATTTTTATTTATCTAAAGTTCTGCATATATCAACCAAGTTCTATCTTTTTTTTGAATATTTTCATATGAGATAATACAATCTACCCATAGAAAAGCAGAGGTGTCCTAAGGACACCTCCCTGTAGGAGTTCACAGGGGGGTTATATTTCCACTTATTTCAGATGCTAAGACCGTCATTGTTTTAGATTAGAAGCTCTTATGAATGTCTTTCATATCATCATCATATTCCCTATATGTGCTTCTTGTTTGAAGTATTTCTCTTCCCTCTAAAATATATGGAATTGCATAGTTGAATATAAAATTTTTGCAGTGACAATTCCGATGATGGTTAGAGTGGTGTAGACCTGGTGATGAAGTGATGGTGGATTAACAGCTTTTTCCCAGTAAGTGTAGATGTCCAATCACACAATTTTTGCCTAATAAACCAGATTAATGTAGGCAGAAGTTTTGGTTAGCTGCAAATTTCAATTCTAAATATATACTGAATGGGTTTTCCTACAGAAAGATCTTATGCTTTCCCGGTGTATGCTGCTCAGGAACTTTTCTTGGGTTCTCAACCGGGTCAATGTGTTGGATAGCTCCGACGTTTCAACAGCAACCACTGCTGCCATTTTCAAGGATGTCGATGAAAATTGAAGTCCGGGTATATATATGATTCGGGAGGGAGCCCCCTCGTCTCGGATTGGTCCTTGCAATCTGCGTTCGGATTGGTCGTTTCAGTCAGCAGTCTGCATTCAAATTGGTCGTTTCAATCTGCAATCTGATTGGTCCTTCTCTGTTGTTTGATTTTCCGAATTGTTGGGTTCCAATTTTTACTGAGGAACATTCCTTCGTCACGATTCAAGTTATTTTGGTTGAGGCGGATCTCAATGGCTTCCTGGTAAATTCGATCCCAGTAACCATTCCCTCTGCATAGCATTCTCGTCTGGTTGAAGTCAATACTATGGTTTTCCATCAGGGCATGCTCAGCGATAGCGGACTTTTCAGGATGCAAAAGTCGAAGGCTTTTCTCGTGCTCCTTAAGGCGAGTGTGGATTGTCCGGCAGGTTTCACCGATGTAAGTTTTTCCACATCCGCAGGGAATACTATATACTCCTGGAGTGTTTAAGCCCCGGCTGTCTTTGACACTCCGTAGGATGGAACTAACCTTTTTGTAGGGTTTGTGGACTGTTCTGATGTTATGTTGGCTTAGAATCCTACTGATTTTCCCTGAAACTGTCGACACATAGGGGAGGCACGCTGTGGCAATCGGCTTCTCCTCGGGTGTTTCCTTTGGCTAAGAAACGGCCCTTTTAAGGGCCCTGTTGATGTCCCTTGTGTGATGTCCATTCTGCCTAAGAGTCGTTCTCAGGTGTTCTATTTCTTTGGGTAGATTCTCCTGGTCTGAAATAGCAAGTGCTCGGTGGGCTAATGTTGAAAGAACACCTGTGAGTTGGGCCGTATGGTGGTGGCTGCCAGCATTTAGGTACCGGTCCGTGTTCGTTGGTTTCCGGTAAACACTATGTCCTAATGTTCTATCTGGTCTCCGTGTGAAGAGAATTTCCAGGAAAGGTATGCAGTTATTCTTTTCCTGCTCCATCGTAAATTTGATTTTTGGGTGCTGGTTGTTCATATGCTGAAAGAAATTGTCAAGGGCTTCTTTTCCGTGTGGCCAAACCACAAATGTGTCATCTACATGTACCAAATGCTTCTTTAGGTATGTCAAAGACAGCCGGGCCTTAAACACTCCAGGAGTATATAGTATTCCCTGCGGATGCGGAAATACTTACATCGGTGAAACCTGCCGGATGATCCACACTCGCCTCAAGGAGCACGAGAGAAGCCTTCGACTTTTGCAAAAGATTTTAAAAAAAGTATATTTTTTCAACAAATTACAGAAAAATCGGCGAAATATTTGTAATTTTTATAAATATTTCAGTTTTTTGGATTTTTTTCCTTAAATTTGAATAATCCAAGATACATTTTCACTAATATTGAAAATAATTATTACAAAATTCCAAAGATTTTTCGGTCTTTTTTTTTTCAACAAATTACGGATAAATGGGCGTAAAATAAGCAATTTTTTAATTCGTTTTTTTATATTTTTTTCCCTTAGATTCCAGAAATAAAAAATAAATTGACTTATATTGGAGATAATTATTACAAAATTCACAAGATATTTCAAAAAGCCTTTTTTTAACAATTTACGAAAAAATCGGCAAAATAATTGCAATTTTTTTACATATTTAATTTTTTTTCCTTAAATTTGAGATATCAAAGGTAAATTTTGAATAATATTGAAGATAATTATCACAAAATACGAAAGAATTTTAATTTTTTTTAATTTAGGATTTTTTTTCTTAAATTTGAGAAATCCAAGATAAATATTGACGAATTTTGAATATAATTATTAATAAAGATTTTTTAAAAATAATTTTTTTTCAATAAATTAAGGTAAAATCGGCGAAATATTTGAATTTTTTTAAATATTAAAATTTTTTGGATTTTTTCCTGAAATAAGAGAAATCCAAGATAAATAATGACTAACATTGAAGATAATTATTAAAAAATTCCTAAGATTTGTCAGTCTTATTATTTTCAACAAAATATGGAAAAATATGCGAAATGTTTGCAATTTTTTTTATATATTTCTGGTTTTTGTTTTTTTTTTCCTTAAATTTGAGAAATTCGAGAAATATATTTGAATAATATTGAAGATAATTATTACAAAATTCGAAAAAAATTTCAAAATGTCTTTTTTTCAACAAATTACGGACAAATTGGCGAAATATTTGCAATTTATTTTTAATATTTCATTTTCCTCGTTTTTATTTCCTTAAATTTGAGAAACCCAAAATAAAAATTGACTAATATTGAAGATTATAATAACAAAATTCCAAATAATTTTTAAAAATTGTTTTTTTTTTCAACAAGTAATGGAAAAATAGGCAAAATTTTTTAATGATTTTAATCATTTCAATATTTTGGATTTGTTTTCCTTAAATTTGAGAAATACAAAATAAATTTTGACTAGTATTGAAGATTATTAATACTAAATTCCGTAGATCTTTCAAAATGCTTTTTTTTCAACAAATGTTACTGAAATATTTGCAATTTTTCTAATATTTCAGTTATTTGGGTTTTTTTCTTAAATTTGAGTATTCCAAAATAAATTATGACTAAAATTGAAGATAATTATTACAAAATTCCAATGATTTTTCAAAATGTCGTTTCTTTTTAACAAATTACGTAAATATCGGCTAAATATTTTTAATTTTTATAAATAATTCAGTTAATGGATTTTTCCATAAATTTGAGGCATTAAAAATAAATTTAGAATTATATTAACGATAATTATTACAAAATAAGGAATAATTTTAAATTGTTTTTATTCAGCAAATACAGGAATTGTTTTCCTTAAATTTGAGATATCCAGATCCAGATAAATTTTCACTTACGTTGAAGATTCGTTTTTTGGATTTTTTTCCTTTATAAAGAAAAATCCAATATAAATTTTGAATAATATTGAAGATAATTATTAAAAAAGTTGGAAGAATTTTTAATTTTTTTCCGCAAATTCAGAATTTTTTTCCCTAAAATTTGAGAAAGCCAAGATCAATCAACACTTATATTGAAGATAATTATAACAAAATTACAAAGATTTTTAAAATATTCTTTTTTTTTTCATCAAATTACGGAAAAATCGGAAAAATATTTCAGTTTTTTTTTTCTTAATATTGAGAAGTCAAGATAAATTTTTACTAATTTTGGAGATATTTATTATAAAAATTCCATAGTATTTTAAAGTCTTATATTTTTCTACAAATTAGGGGAAAATACGTGAAATATGTGCAATTTTTATTAAATATTCAAGTTTTTAGGTTTTTCCCCTTAAAGTTTAAAAATCCAAAATAAATTATGACTAATATCGAAGATAATTATTTCAAAATTCCAATGATTTTTAAAATATTCTTTTTTTCAACAAATTACGGAAAAATTGGCGAAATATTTGCAATTTTTAGATTTTTTTCTTTAAATTTGAGACATCCTTGATAAATTTCGACTTATATTGAAGATAATTTTACAAAAATTGAAACACTTTTTAATTTCTTTCTCAGCAAGTTGACGATTTTTTTGTCTTCAATTTGAGAAATCGAAGATAAGATTTGACTAATATTGAAAATAATTATTTCAAAATTCCAAAGATTTTTAAAGAAGTATTTCAATCAATATTGAAAATAATTATAACAAAATTCCAAATCATATTTTAAAATTGTTTTTTTTTTCAACAAGTTACAGAAAAATCGGTGAAATGATTTCATGATTTAAATCATTACAATATTTTCTATTTGTTTTCCTTAAATTCGAGAAATACAAAATAAATTTTGACTAGTATTGAAAATAATTAATACTAAATTCCGAAGATTTTTCAAAATGCTTTATTTTCAACAATTGTTACTGAAATATTTGCAATTTGTTTAATTTTTCAGTTTTTAGATTTTTTTTTCTAACAGTTGAGTATTCCAAAATAAATTATGATTAAAATTGAAGATAATTATTTCAAAATTCCAAAGTTTTTCAAAATGTCATTTCTTTTTCAACAAATTACGGAAATATCGGCTAAATATTTGTAATTTTTATAAATATATCAATTTATTTGAATTTTTCCATAAATTCGAGGCACTCAAAATAAATTTTGAATAATATTAAAGATAATTATCACAAAATAAGGAAGTATTTTAAATTTTTTTTATTCGGCAAATTCAGGAATTTTTTCCCTTAAATTTGAGATATCCAGATCCAGATAAATTTTCACTTGTGTTGAAGATAATTATAACAAATTTCCAAAGATTTTTAAAAAAGTCTTTTTTTAACAAATAACGGAAAAATTGGCAAAATATTTCAGTTTTTGGATTTTTTTCTTTAAATTCGAGAAATCCAAGATTTGTATTGACTTATGTTGAAGATAATTATTACAAAATTCTAAAGATTTTTCAGAAGTCTTTTTTTTCAACAAATTACGGAATAATCTGCGTAATATTTTATTTTTTTATTATTTTAGTTTTTTAGATTTTTTTCCTTAAAATCAAGAAATCCAAGGAAATTTTAACAAATATTGAAGAGAATTATTAATAATCTCCAAAGAATTTAAAAATTGTTTTTTAACTTTCAACAAAATACGGAAAAATCGGCAAAAAATGTTTTTTGAATTTTTTTCCTTAAAATTGAGGAGTCCAAAAGAAATTATTACTTAAAAAGAAGATAATTATTACGAAATCCCAAGATTTTAAAAAAGTCTTTTATTCAACAAATTACGTAAAAATTTGCGAAATATTAGCAATTCATTTTTTAAGATTTTAGTTTTTTCGATTTCTTTTCCTTAAATTTGATAAATCCAAAATAAATTTTGACGAATATTGAAGATAATTGTATATGTATAATTATAAATCTTCAGCAAATAGACGATTTTTTTTCTTAAATTTGAGAATCTAAGATAAAATTTGACTAATATAGATGATAATTATAATAAAATTCCAAAGATTTTTCAAAATATCATTTCCTTTTTCAACAAATTATGGAGAAACCAGCTAAATATTTGTAATTTTTATAATTTTTCAGTTTTTGGATTTGTTTCCGTAATGTGAGGTATTCAAGATAAATTTTGAAGATAATTATTTCAAAATTCAAAAATATTTTTTTAAAATTCATTTTTATTTTTAACAAATTACGGAAAAATTGGCGAAATGATTCAATTTTTTGATATTTTTCCCTTAAAATTGAGAAATCCAAGATGAATTTTTACTAATGTTGAAGATGTTTACTAAAAAATTAAAAAGTTTTTTTAAAGAAGTATTTTTTTACATATTACGGAAAAATTGATGAAATATTGTCAATTTTTTTCTAATATTGCAGTGTTTTGGATTATTTCCCTTAAATAAGAAAAATCCAAGATAAATTTTGAATAAAATTGAAGATAATTATTACAAAATAAGGAAGAATATTCAATTTTTTTCAGCAAATTCATGACTTTTTTCCTTAAATTTGAGATATCCAAGAAAAAGTTTCACTTATATTGAAGATAATTATAAAAAATTCCAAATATTTTTAAAAAGTTATTTTTTACAAATATCGGAAAAATTGGCGAAATATTTCAGTTTTTGGAATTTTATTTTCATTAAAATTGAGGAATCCAAGATAAATTTTGACTAATATTGAAGATATTTATAACAAAATTACAATGATTTTTAAAGATTTTTTTTCAACATTTTACGGAAATATATACGAAGTAAAATCAATTCGTTTTTAAGATTTCGTTTTCCTCGTTTTTATTTTTAAATTTGAGAAATTCAAAATAAATATTTAATAATATTGAAGATAATTATTAAAAATTAGGAAAAATTTTTAATTTTTTAGCAAATTCAGGATTTTTTTTCCCTAAAATTTGATATAGCCAGGATAAATCAACACTTTTATTGAAGATAATTATAACAAAGCTCCAAATATTCTTTTTTGTTTTTCAACAAATTACGGAAAAATCGGAGAAATATTTCATTTTTTTACTTAAAATTGAGAAGTCATGATAAATTTTTACTAATTTTGAAGATATTTATTATAAAAATTCCATAGTATTTTAAAGTATTATATTTTTCTACAAATTCGGGAAATATACGCAAAATATGTGCAATTTTTATTAAATATTCAAGTTTTTTGTTTTTTCCCCTTAGAGTTTAGAAATCCAAAATAAATTATTACTAATATGGAAGATAATTATTTCAAAATTCCAATGATTTTTAAAATACTCTTTTTTTTTCAACAAATTACGGAAAAATTGGCGAAATATTTGCCATTTTTTTTCTTTAAATTTTAGAGATCCTTGATTAATTTAGACTTATATTGAAGATAATTTTACAAATATTGAAACACTTTTTAATTTCTTTTTCAGCAAGTTGACGATTTTTTGTCTTCAATTTGAGAAATCCAACATAAAATTTGACTAATATTGAAGATAATTATTTTAAAATTCCAAAGATTTTTAAAGAAGTCTTTTATTTTCAAATAATTTCAAGAAAATTTACGAAATATTTCCAAATTATTTTAAATATATCTCTTTATTCGATTTGTTTCCTTCAATTCGAGAAATTTAAGTTAAATTTTCACTAATATTAAATATTATTATTAGAATATTTATAAGTAATTTCAAAAAATTTTCTTTTTTTACAAATTAAGTAATTTTTCCATAAATTTTGACTAATATTGAAGATAATTATTTCAAATTTCCAAAGATTATTATTAAACTCTATTTTATATTTTACCAAATTACAATAAAATTGGCGAAATATCTTTTTTTTTTAATTTATTTTCCTTAAAATTCAGAAATCCAAGATAAATTTTCACTTATATTGAAAAAATACTTGCAATTTTTATAATTATGTCGGTATTTTTTTATTTTTTTTCCTTAATTTTGAGAAATCGATGATACTTCATTGCTAATATTGAAGATTATTTTAATTTTTATAATTATTTCGGTATTTTGCTTTTTTCCAGAAATTTCAATCATTCAAGATAAATTTTGACTATAATTGAAGATAATTATTTCAAAATTCCAAAGGTTTTTTAAAAATTCTTTTTTTTTGTTGGTATATTTCAGTTTTTTGATTTTTTTTCTAATACTTTAGATATCTAAGATAAATTTTGACTAATATTGCAGATAGTTATTACAAAATTAGAAATAATTTTAATCTTTTTTCATCAAAATCAGGATTTTTTCCCTTTAATTAGAGAAATCCAAAATAAATTATGATTAATAATGAAGATATTTTTAAAAAATTAAAAAGATATTTAAAAAAGCCTTTTTTTTCATCAAATAAGAAAAAAATGGGCGAAATATTTGCAATTTTTTTTAAATATAAAAATGTTTGGATTTTTTTTCCTTAAATTTGAAAAATCCATGATTAAGTTTGACTTATATTGAAGATAGTTATTACAAAATTAAAAATAGTTTATTTTTATCAATATCAGGATTTTTTTACTTTAATTTCAGAAATCCAAGATATATTTTGACTAATATATAAGATAATAATTAAAAAATTTAATGATTAAAAAAAAATACTTTTAGTGTCAAAAAATTACGGAAAAATCTTCGATAATTTTGCAATTTTATTAATATTTCAAATTTTTCGATTTATTTTTCTTAAATGTGAGAATTCCATGATAAATTTTGGCTAATAAAAAAGATTATTGTTTCAAAGAAAGTAACAATTTTTAATATCGTTTTCAGCACGTTGACGATTTTTTCCTCTTAAAGTTGAGAAATCCAAGATAAATTTAGAATACTATTTAAGATAATTATAACAAAATTCGAATGATTTTTAAAAAAGCCTTTTTATTCACAAATAACGGAAACATTGACAAAATGTTTGCATTTTTTTAATTATGTTGGTATTAATTATTATTTTTTTCCTTAATTTTGAGAAATAGATGATACTTTTTTGCTTATATTGAATTTTTTTTTTCATTTTTATAATTATTTCGTTATTTTTTATTTTTTCCATAAATTTCAAGCATTCAAGATAAATTTTTACTATTATTGAACATAACCATTTCAAAATTCCAAAGATTAAAATAAAAATAATTTCTATTTCGTCAAAATATTTCCGTTACTTGAATTTTTTTTCAAAAATTTAGCCCTCTAAGATAAATTTTGATTAATATTGCAGATAGTTATTACAAAATGAGAAATAATGTTTATTTCTTTTCAGCTAATTCAGAATTTTTTCCCTTAAATTTGACAAATCCAAAATAATTTATGATTAATAATGAAGATATTTATTAAAATATTAAAATGATTTTTTAAAAGGTCTTTTTTCATCAAATTCGAAAAAAATATGAGAAATATTTTGAAAGTTTTTAAAATATTTAAGTGTTTTGGATTATTTTCCTTAAATTTAAAAAATCAAAGTTAAGTTTTACAAATATTGATGATAGTTATTACAAAATTAGAAATAGTTTTTTATTTTTTTTGATCAGGATTTTTTCCCTTAAATTTCAAGGATCCAAGATATATTTTGACTAATATGTAAGATAATTATAAAAAAAATTCCAATGATTAAGAAAATTCTTTTATTATAAAAAATACGGAAAAATCGTCGATATTTTTGCAATTTTATTAATATTTCAAATTTTTCGATTTGTTTTTCTTAAATTTGAGAATTCCATAATAAATTTTGACTAACATAAACGATTATTGTTACAAAAATAGAAGCAATTTTTAATAAAAATGAGGAAAGAAATTGAAATGTCGCTAAAATTATTCAATTTTGTTGCTTTTTTCGATAATATCTCGATAAAATGAGGAAAATTAAGGGAAAAAAAGAGGAATAAAATTGTATTTTCGCTAAAATAATTCGTTTTTGTTGCTTTTTTCGATTATATCTCGATAAAATGAGGAAAATTTAGAAAAAAAAGAGGATAAAAATTCTAATTTCGCTATAATTATTCGTTTTTGTTGCTTTTTTCCGTCATATCTTGATAAAAAGGGGAAAATTAAGGAAAAGGAAGAGGAAAAAATATGAAATTTTGCTACAATTTTAAGTTCATGTTCCTTCTTTCAATAATATCTCGATAAAATGAGGAAAATTAAGGAAAAAAAGGAGGAAATTGAAATTTTGCTAATATAATTGGTTTTTGGTTGTTTTTTTATAATTTATCGATAACTGAGGAAAATGAAGCAAAAAAAAGTGGGAAAAAATTGAAAGTTCGATAAAATTATTGTTTTTTTTTATAATATTTCGATAAATGAGGAAAATGAAGCAAAAAAGTGAAAAAAAATTGAATTTCCCCTAAAATTATTCGTTTTTGTTGCTTTTTACGGTCATATCTCGATAAGATGAGGAAATCTAAGGAAAAAAAGAGGAAAAAAAATATTTCGCGAAAAATGATCTGATTTTGTTTATTTTTTCGATTATATCTCGATTAAATGTGAAAATTAGGAAATAAAGGGAAAAAAATGAAATTTCGCAAAAAATATTCGTTCTTGCTGCTCTTTACGATAATATCCATATAAATTCAGGAAAATTAAAGAATAAAAAGAGGAATGAAATTGAAATTTCGGTAAAATTAGTCGTTTTTGTTACTTTATTCGATAATATCTCGATAAAATAAGGAATATTAAGGAAAAAAAGAGGAAAAAAATTGAAATTTCGCTAAAATTATTGATTTTTGTTGCTTTATTCGATAATATCTGGATAAAATGAGGAATATTAAGGAAAAAAAGGAAAGAAATTGAAACTACGCTAATATTATTCGTTTTTGTTCCTTTTTTTAATAATATCTCGATAAAATGAGGTAAATGAAGGAAAGTAAGAGAAAAAAATTTGAAATTTCGCTGAAATTATTCGTATTTGTTGCTTTTTTCGATAATATTTCAATAAATTGTGGAAAATTAAGGGAAAAAAAAGAGGAATAAAATTGTAATTTCGCAAAAATAATTCGTTTTTGTTGCTTTTTTTGGTCATATCTTGATAAAAAGGGGAAAATTATGGAAAAAATGGAAAAAATTTGAAATTTTGCTAAAATTTAAGTTTTTGTTCCTTCTTTCAATAATATCTCGATAAATTGAGGAAAATTTAGGAAAAGATATTGAAAAAAATTGAAGTTTTGCTAAAATTATTCGTTTTTGTTGCTTTTTAAGGTCAGATCTCGATAAGATGACGAACATTAAGCAAAAATAAGACTAAAAAAAATTATCTCGTTAAAATTATCTGATTTTATTGCTTTTTTTCGGTTATATTTCGATTATATATGCAAAATTAAAAAAATAAAGGGAAATAAATTCAAATTTCCCTAAAATTATTCGTTTTTTGTTGCTTTTATCGATAATATCTCGATAAGTTCAGGAATATTTAATAATAAAAAGAGGATAGAAATTGAAATTTCGGTAAAATTGGTCGTTTTTCTTGCTTCTTTCGTTAGTATCTCGATAAAGTGAGGAAAATTAAGGAAAAAAAGGAGATTAAATTTGAAATTTTGCTAAAATTTTAAGTTATGGTTTCTTCTTTCAATAATATATAGATAAAATGAGGAAAATTAAGGAAAAACATATTTTATAAAATTGATGTTTTGCTAAAATTATTCGTTTTTGTTTCTTTTTAAGGTCATATCTCGATAAGATGACGAAAATTAAGCAAAAACAAGAGTAAAAAAATTATCTCGCTAAACTTATCCGATTCTATAGCTTTTTTCGGTTATATCTCGATTATATGTGAAAAATTAAGGAAATAAAGGGAAAAAAAATGAAATTTCCCTAAAATTATTCGTTATTGTGGCTTTTTTCGATAATATCTCGATAATTTCGGGAAAAATAAATAATAATAAGAGGAAATAAATTGAAGGTTCGGTAAAATTATTGTTTTTTTTGATAATATCTCGATAAATGAGGTAAATGAAGCCAGAAAGTAAAAAAAAATGAAATTCCGCTAAAATTATTCGTTTTTGTTGCTTTTTACGGTCATATCTCGATAAGATGAGGAAATTTAAGGAAAAAAAGAGAAAAAAAAAATTTCGCCAAAATGATCTGATTTTGTTTCTTTTTACGTTTACATCTCAATTAAATTTGAAAATAAAGGAAAAAAGGGGAAAAAAATAAAATTTAGCAAATCTTATTCGTTATTGTTGCTCTTTACGATAATATCTCGATAAATTCAGGAAAATTAAAGTATAAAAAGAGAAATGAATTTGAAATTTCGGTAAAATTATTCGTTGTTGTTGCTTTTTTCGATAATATCTCGATAAAATAAGGAATATTAAGGAAAAAAAGAGGAAAGAAAATAAAATTACGCTAATATTATTCGTTTTTGTTCCTTTTTTCCATAATATCTCGATAAAATGAGGTAAATGAAGGAAAGAAAGAGAAAGAAAATTGGAATTTCGCTAAAATTATTCGTTTTTGTTTTTTTATTTCGATAATATTTCAATAAAATGTGGAAAATTAAGGGAAAAAAAGAGAAATAAAATTGTGTTTTCGCTAAAATAATTCGTTTTTGTTGCTTTTTTCAATAATATCTCGATAAAATGAGGAAAATTAAGGAAAAAAAGTTGAAAAAATAGAAATTTCGCTAAAGTTATTGGTTTTTGTTGCTTTAATAGATAATATCTGGATAAAATGAGGAATATTAAGGAAAAAAGGAAACAAATTGAAACTAGGCTAATATTATTCGTTTTTGTTCCTTTTTTTAATAATATCTCGAAAAAATGAGGTAAATGAAGGAAAGTAAGAGAAAAAAAATTGAAATTTCGCTCAAATTATTCGATTTTGTTGCTTTCTTCGATAATATTTCAATAAATTGTGGAAAACTAAGGGAAAAAAAAGAGGAATAATATTGTATATTCGCAAAAATAATTCGTTTTTGTTGCTTTTTTGGTCATATCTCAATTAGATGTGGAAATTTAAGGAAAAAAAGTGGAAGAAAAATGAAATTTCGCTAACATTATTCGTTTTTGTTGTTTTTTTTGTCATATCTTGATAAAAAGGGGAAAATTAAGGAAAAAAATGGAAAAAATTTGAAATTTCGCTAAAATTTAAGTTTTTGTTCCTTCTTTCAATAATATCTCGATAAATTTAGGAAAAGATATTGAAAAATTGAAATTTTGCTAAAATTATTCGTTTTTGTTTTTTTTTTAAGGTCATATCTCGATAAGATGACGAAAATAAAGCAAAAACAAGAGTAAAAAAAATATCTCGCAAAAATTATCTGCTTTTTTTGCTTTTTTCGGCTATATCTCGATAATATATGCAAAATTAAAAAAATAAAGGGAAATAAATTGAAATTTCCTTAAAATTATTCGTTTTTTGTTGCTTTTATCGATAATATCTCGATAATTTCAGGAATATTGAATAATAATAAGAGGATAAAAATTGAAATTTCGCTAAAATTATTCGTTTTTCTTGCTTCTTTCGTTAGTATCTCGATAAAATGAGGAAAATAAAGGAAACATAAGTGGATGAATTTGAAATTACGCTAAAATTTTACGTTTTTGTTCCTTCTTTCAATAATATATAGATAAAATGAGTAAAATTAAGGAAAAAAAGGGAGGATATAGAAATTTCGGTAAAATTATTCATTTTTGTTGCTTTTTTCGATAATATCTCGATAAAATAAGGAATATCAAGGAAAAAAAGAGGAAAAAAAATTGAAATTTCGCTAAAATTATTCGTTTTTGTTGCTTTATACGATAAGATTACGATGAAATGAGGAAAATTAAGGAAAAAAAGTTGAAAAAATAGAAATTTCGCTAAAATTATTGGTTTTTGTTGCTTTATTCGATAATATCTCGATAAAATGAGGAAAATTAAGAAAAAAAGAGGATAAAAATTCTAATTTCGCTATAAATATTTGTTTTTGTTGCTTTTTTCGGTCATATCTCGATTGAATGAGGAAAATAAAGGAAAAAGAAGTGGAAGAATTTGAAAATTCGCTAAATTTATTCGTTCTTGTTGCTTTTTTCGGTCATATCTTGATAAAAAGTGGAAAATTAAGGAAAAGAAAGAGGAAAAAATTTGAAATTTTGGTAAAATTTTAAGTTTTTGTTCCTTCTTTCAATAATATCTCGATAAAATGAGGAAAATTAAGTAAAAAATGGGAGGAAATTGAAATTTTGCTAATATAATTGGTTTTTGTTGTTTTTTTAAAAATATATCGATAACTGAGGAAAATGAAGCAAAGAAAGTGGAAAAAAATGAAAGTTTGGTAAAATTATTGGTTTTTTTGATAATATCTCGATAAATGAGGAAAATGAAGCAAAAAAGTGGAAAAAAATTAAATTCCGCTAAAATTATTCGTTTTTGTTGCTTTTTACGGTCATATCTCGATAAGATGAGAAAATTTAAGGAAAAAAAGAGGGAAAAAAAAAATTTCGCTATAATGATCTGATTTTGTTAATTAAGGAAATAAAGGGAAAAAATGAAATTTTCCTAAAATTATTCGTTTTTGTGGCTTTTTTCGGTCATATCTCGATTAAAAGAGGATTTTTAAGGAAAAAAAAGTGGAACAAGATTAAAATATCGCTAAAATTTTTCGTTTTTGTTGCTTTTTTCCGTCATATCTGGATAAAAAGGGGAAAATGAAGGAAACGGAAGAGGAAAAAATATGAAATTTTGCTAAAATCTTAAGTTTTTGTTCCTTCTTTCAATAATATCTCGATAAAATGAGAAAAATTAAGGAAAGAAAGGGAGGAAATTGAAATTTTGCTAAAATAATTGGTTTTTGTTGTTTTTTTAAAAATATATCGATAACTGAGGAAAATGAAGCAAAAAAAAGTGGAAAAAAATTGTAGGTTCGGTAAAATTATTGGTTTTTTTGATAATATCTCGATAAATGAGGTAAATGAAGCCAGAAAGTGAAAAAAAATTGAAATTCCGCTAAAATTATTCGTTTTTGTTGCTTTTTACGGTCATATCTCGATAAGATGAGGAAATTTAAGGAAAAAGGGGATAAAAAAATTTCGCTAAAATGATCTGATATTGTTTCTTTTTACGTTTACATCTCAATTAAATGTGAAAATTAAGGAAAAAAGGGGAAAAAAATAAAATTTTTTCAAAACTTATACGTTCTTGTTGCTCTTTACGATAATATCTCGATAAATTCAGGAAAATTAAAGAATAAAAAGAGGAATGAAATTGAAATTTCGGTAAAATTATTCGTTTTTGTTGCTTTTTTCGATAATATCTCGATAAAATAAGGAATATTAAGGAAAAAAAGAGGAAAGAAAATAAAATTACGCTAATATTATTCGTTTTTGTTCCTTTTTTCAATAATATCTCGATAAAATGAGGTAAATGAAGGAAAGAAAGAGAAAGAAAATTGGAATTTCGCTAAAATTATTCGTTTTTGTTTTTTTATTTCGATAATATTTCAATAAAATGTGGAAAATTAAGGGAAAAAAAGAGAAATAAAATTGTGTTTTCGCTAAAATAATTCGTTTTTGTTGCTTTTTTCAATAATATCTCGATAAAATGAGGAAAATTAAGGAAAAAAAGTTGAAAAAATAGAAATTTCGCTAAAGTTATTGGTTTTTGTTGCTTTAATAGATAATATCTGGATAAAATGAGGAATATTAAGGAAAAAAGGAAACAAATTGAAACTAGGCTAATATTATTCGTTTTTGTTCCTTTTTTTAATAATATCTCGAAAAAATGAGGTAAATGAAGGAAAGTAAGAGAAAAAAAATTGAAATTTCGCTCAAATTATTCGATTTTGTTGCTTTCTTCGATAATATTTCAATAAATTGTGGAAAACTAAGGGAAAAAAAAGAGGAATAATATTGTATATTCGCAAAAATAATTCGTTTTTGTTGCTTTTTTGGTCATATCTCAATTAGATGTGGAAATTTAAGGAAAAAAAGTGGAAGAAAAATGAAATTTCGCTAACATTATTCGTTTTTGTTGTTTTTTTTGTCATATCTTGATAAAAAGGGGAAAATTAAGGAAAAAAATGGAAAAAATTTGAAATTTCGCTAAAATTTAAGTTTTTGTTCCTTCTTTCAATAATATCTCGATAAATTTAGGAAAAGATATTGAAAAATTGAAATTTTGCTAAAATTATTCGTTTTTGTTTTTTTTTTAAGGTCATATCTCGATAAGATGACGAAAATAAAGCAAAAACAAGAGTAAAAAAAATATCTCGCAAAAATTATCTGCTTTTTTTGCTTTTTTCGGCTATATCTCGATAATATATGCAAAATTAAAAAAATAAAGGGAAATAAATTGAAATTTCCTTAAAATTATTCGTTTTTTGTTGCTTTTATCGATAATATCTCGATAATTTCAGGAATATTGAATAATAATAAGAGGATAAAAATTGAAATTTCGCTAAAATTATTCGTTTTTCTTGCTTCTTTCGTTAGTATCTCGATAAAATGAGGAAAATAAAGGAAACATAAGTGGATGAATTTGAAATTACGCTAAAATTTTACGTTTTTGTTCCTTCTTTCAATAATATATAGATAAAATGAGTAAAATTAAGGAAAAAAAGGGAGGATATAGAAATTTCGGTAAAATTATTCATTTTTGTTGCTTTTTTCGATAATATCTCGATAAAATAAGGAATATCAAGGAAAAAAAGAGGAAAAAAAATTGAAATTTCGCTAAAATTATTCGTTTTTGTTGCTTTATACGATAAGATTACGATGAAATGAGGAAAATTAAGGAAAAAAAGTTGAAAAAATAGAAATTTCGCTAAAATTATTGGTTTTTGTTGCTTTATTCGATAATATCTCGATAAAATGAGGAAAATTAAGAAAAAAAGAGGATAAAAATTCTAATTTCGCTATAAATATTTG
Organism: Sympetrum striolatum; assembly: GCA_947579665.1. Taxonomy (NCBI): domain Eukaryota; kingdom Metazoa; phylum Arthropoda; class Insecta; order Odonata; family Libellulidae; genus Sympetrum; species Sympetrum striolatum. Next base: position 95,777,802 of record OX388341.1, on the reverse strand, counting down.
TTTTTGTTGCTTTTTTCGGTCATATCTCGATTGAATGAGGAAAATAAAGGAAAAAGAAGTGGAAGAATTTGAAAATTCGCTAAATTTATTCGTTCTTGTTGCTTTTTTCGGTCATATCTTGATAAAAAGTGGACAATTAAGGAAAAGAAAGAGGAAAAAATTTGAAATTTTGGTAAAATTTTAAGTTTTTGTTCCTTCTTTCAATAATATCTCGATAAAATGAGGAAAATTAAGTAAAAAATGGGAGGAAATTGAAATTTTGCTAATATAATTGGTTTTTGTTGTTTTTTTAAAAATATATCGATAACTGAGGAAAATGAAGCAAAGAAAGTGGAAAAAAATGAAAGTTTGGTAAAATTATTGGTTTTTTTGATAATATCTCGATAAATGAGGAAAATGAAGCAAAAAAGTGGAAAAAAATTAAATTCCGCTAAAATTATTCGTTTTTGTTGCTTTTTACGGTCATATCTCGATAAGATGAGAAAATTTAAGGAAAAAAAGAGGGAAAAAAAAAATTTCGCTATAATGATCTGATTTTGTTAATTAAGGAAATAAAGGGAAAAAATGAAATTTTCCTAAAATTATTCGTTTTTGTGGCTTTTTTCGGTCATATCTCGATTAAAAGAGGATTTTTAAGGAAAAAAAAGTGGAACAAGATTAAAATATCGCTAAAATTTTTCGTTTTTGTTGCTTTTTTCCGTCATATCTGGATAAAAAGGGGAAAATGAAGGAAACGGAAGAGGAAAAAATATGAAATTTTGCTAAAATCTTAAGTTTTTGTTCCTTCTTTCAATAATATCTCGATAAAATGAGAAAAATTAAGGAAAGAAAGGGAGGAAATTGAAATTTTGCTAAAATAATTGGTTTTTGTTGTTTTTTTAAAAATATATCGATAACTGAGGAAAATGAAGCAAAAAAAAGTGGAAAAAAATTGTAGGTTCGGTAAAATTATTGGTTTTTTTGATAATATCTCGATAAATGAGGTAAATGAAGCCAGAAAGTGAAAAAAAATTGAAATTCCGCTAAAATTATTCGTTTTTGTTGCTTTTTACGGTCATATCTCGATAAGATGAGGAAATTTAAGGAAAAAGGGGATAAAAAAATTTCGCTAAAATGATCTGATATTGTTTCTTTTTACGTTTACATCTCAATTAAATGTGAAAATTAAGGAAAAAAGGGGAAAAAAATAAAATTTTTTCAAAACTTATACGTTCTTGTTGCTCTTTACGATAATATCTCGATAAATTCAGGAAAATTAAAGAATAAAAAGAGGAATGAAATTGAAATTTCGGTAAAATTATTCGTTTTTGTTGCTTTTTTCGATAATATTTCGATAAAATAAGGAATATTAAGAAAAAAAAGAGGAAAAAAATTAAAATTTTGCTAAAATTATACGTTTTTGTTGCTTTATACGATAAGATCACGATAAAATGAGGAAAATTAAGGAAAAAAAGTTGAAAAAATAGAAATTTCGCTAAAATTATTGGTTTTTGTTGCTTTATTCGATAATATCTGGATAAAATGAGGAATATTAAGGCAAAAAAGGAAAGATATTGAAACTTGGCTAATATTATTCGTTTTTGTTCCTTTTTTTAATAATATCTCGATAAAATGAGGTAAATGAAGGAATGTAAGAGAAAAAAAATTGAAAATTCGCTAAAATTATTCGTTATTGTTGCTTTTTTCGATAATATTTCAATAAATTGTGGAAAATTAAGGGATAAAAAAGAGGAATAAAATTGTAATTTCGCAAAAATAATTCGTTTTTGTTGCTTTTTTCGGTCATATCTCGATTAGATGTGGAAATTTAAGGAAAAAAGTGGAAGGAAATTTAAATTTCGGTAAAATTATTCGTTTTTGTTCCTTTTTTCGATAATATCTCGATAAAATAAGGAAATTTAAGGAAAAAAAGAGGGAAAAAAAATAATTTCGCTAAAATGATCTGATTTTGTTAATTAAGGAAATAAAGGGAAAAAAATGAAATTTCCCTAAAATTAGTCGTTTTTGTGGCTTTTTTTGGTCATATCTCGATTAAAAGTGGATTTTTAAGGAAAAAAAGTGGAAGAAAATTAAAATATCGCTAAAATTATTCGGTTTTGTTGCTTTTTTCCGTCATATCTGGATAAAAAGGGGAAAATTAAGGAAAAGGAAGAGGAAAAAATATGAAATTTTGGTAAAATTTAAAGTTTTTGTTCCTTCTTTCAATAATATCTCGATAAAATGAGGATAATTAAGGAAAAAAAGGGAGGAAATTGAAATTTTGCTAATATAATTGGTTTTTGTTGTTTTTTTAAAAATATATCGATAACTGAGGAAAATGAAGCAAAGAAAGTGGAAAAAAATTGAAAGTTTGGTAAAATTATTGGTTTTTTTGATAATATCTCGATAAATGAGGAAAATGAAGCAAAAAAGTGGAAAAAAATTAAATTCCGCTAAAATTATTCGTTTTTGTTGCTTTTTACGGTCATATCTCGATAAGATGAGGAAATTTAAGGAAAAAAAGAGGGAAAAAAAAATTCGCTATAATGATCTGATTTTGTTTCTTTTTACGTTTACATCTCAATTAAATGTGAAAATTAAGGAAAAAAGGGGAAAAAAATAAAATTTTTTTCAAAACTTATTCGTTCATGTTGCTCTTTACGATAATATCTCGATAAATTCAGGAAAATTAAAGAATAAAAAGAGGAATGAAATTGAAATTTCGGTAAAATTATTCGTTTTTGTTGCTTTTTTCGATAATATCTCGATAAAATAAGGAATATTAAGAAAAAAAAGAGGATAAAAATTAAAATTTTGCTAAAATTATTCGTTTTTGTTGCTTTATACGATAAGATCACGATAAAATGAGGAAAATTAAGGAAAAAAAGTTGAAAAAATAGAAATTTCGCTAAAATTATTGGTTTTTGTTGCTTTATTCGATAATATATGGATAAAATGAGGAATATTAAGGAAAAAAAGGAAAGATATTGAAACTTGGCTAATATTATTCGTTTGTGTTCCTTTTTTAAATAATATCTCGATAAAATGAGGTAAATGAAGGAAAGTTAGGGAAAAAAAAATTGAAAATTCGCTAAAATTATTCGTTTTTGTTTTTTATTTCGATAATATTTCAATAAAATGTGGAAAATTAAGGGAAAAAAGAGAAATAAAATTGTGTTTTCGCTAAAATAATTCGTTTTTGTTGCTTTTTTCAATAATATCTCGATAAAATGAGGAAAATTAAGGAAAAAAAGTTGAAAAAATAGAAATTTCGCTAAAATTATTGGTTTTTGTTGCTTTATTAGATAATATCTGGATAAAATGAGGAATATTAAGGAAAAAAGGGAAACAAATTGAAACTAGGCTAATATTATTCGTTTTTGTTCCTTTTTTTAATAATATCTCGATAAAATGAGGTAAATGAAGGAAAGTAAGAGAAAAAAAAATTGAAATTTCGCTCAAATTATTCGATTTTTTTGCTTTCTTCGATAATATTTCAATAAATTGTGGAAAACTAAGGGAAAAAAAGAGGAATAATATTGTATATTCGCAAAAATAATTCGTTTTTGTTGCTTTTTTGGTCATATCTCAATTAGATGTGGAAATTTAAGGAAAAAAAGTGGAAGAAAATTGAAATTTCGCTAACATTATTCGTTTTTGTTGTTTTTTTTGTCATATCTTGATAAAAAGGGGAAAATTAAGGAAAAAAATGGAAAAAATTTGAAATTCCGCTAAAATTTAAGTTTTTGTTCCTTCTTTCAATAATATCTCGATAAATTTAGGAAAAGATATTGAAAAATTGAAATTTTGCTAAAATTATTCGTTTTTGTTTTTTTTAAGGTCATATCTCGATAAGATGACGAAAATAAAGCAAAAACAAGAGTAAAAAAAAATATCTCGCTAAAATTATCTGCTTTTTTTGCTTTTTTCGGCTATATCTCGATAATATATGCAAAATTAAAAAAATAAAGGGAAATAAATTGAAATTTCCTTAAAATTATTCGTTTTTTGTTGCTTTTATCGATAATATCTCGATAATTTCAGGAATATTGAATAATAACAAGAGGATAAAAATTGAAATTTCGCTAAAATTATTCGTTTATCTTGCTTCTTTCGTTAGTATCTCGATAGAATGAGGAAAATAAAGGAAACATAAGTGGATGAATTTGAAATTACGCTAAAATTTTACGTTTTTGTTCCTTCTTTCAATAATATATAGATAAAATGAGGAAAATTAAGGAAAAAAAGGGAGGATATAGAAATTTCGGTAAAATTATTCGTTTTTGTTGCTTTTTTCGATAATATCTCGATAAAATAAGGAATATCAAGGAAAAAAAGAGGAAAAAAAATTGAAATTTCGCTAAAATTATTCGTTTTTGTTGCTTTATACGATAAGATTACGATGAAATGAGGAAAATTAAGGAAAAAAAGTTGAAAAAATAGAAATTTCGCTAAAATTATTGGTTTTTGTTGCTTTATTCGATAATATCTCGATAAAATGAGGAAAATTAAGAAAAAAAAAGAGGATAAAAATTCTAATTTCGCTATAAATATTTGTTTTTGTTGCTTTTTTCGGTCATATCTCGATTAAATAAGGAAAATAAAGGAAAAAGAAGTGGAAGAATTTGAAAATTCGCTAAATTTATTCGTTCTTGATGCTTTTTTCGGTCATATCTTGATAAAAAGTGGAAAATTAAGGAAAAGAAAAAGGAAAAAATTTGAAATTTTGGTAAAATTTTAAGTTTTTGTTCCTTCTTTCAATAATATCTCGATAAAATGAGGAAAATTAAGGAAAAAAAGGGAGGAAATTGAAATTTTGCTAATATAATTGGTTTTTGTTGTTTTTTTAAAAATATATCGATAACTGAGGAAAATGAAGCAAAGAAAGTGGAAAAAAATTGAAAGTTTGGTAAAATTATTGGTTTTTTTGATAATATCTCGATAAATGAGGAAAATGAAGCAAAAAAGTGGAAAAAAATTAAATTCCGCTAAAATTATTCGTTTTTGTTGCTTTTTACGGTCATATCTCGATAAGATGAGGAAATTTAAGGAAAAAAAGAGGGAAAAAAAAAAATTCGCTATAATGATCTGATTTTGTTAATTAAGGAAATAAAGGGAAAAAAAATGAAATTTCCCTAAAATTATTCGTTTTTGTGGCTTTTTTCGGTCATATCTCGATTAAAAGAGGATTTTTAAGGAAAAAAAAGTGGAAGAAGATTAAAATATCGCTAAAATTATTCGTTTTTGTTGCTTTTTTCCGTCATATCTGGATAAAAAGGGGAAAATGAAGGAAAAGGAAGAGGAAAAAATATGAAATTTTGCTAAAATCTTAAGTTTTTGTTCCTTCTTTCAATAATATCTCGATAAAATGAGAAAAATTAAGGAAAAAAAAGGGAGGAAATTGAAATTTGCTAAAATAATTGGTTTTTGTTGTTTTTTTTTTTTAATTTATCGATAACTGAGGAAAATGAAGCAAAAAAAAGTGGAAAATTATCGCTAAAATGTTTCGTTTTTGTTGCTTTTTTCGATAATAAGTCGATAAAATAAGGAAGCTTTAGGGGAAAAAAATTGAAATTTTGCTAAAAGTATTCGTTTTTGTTCCTTTTTTTGATAATCAATTGATAAAATGAGGAAGATGAAGGGATAAAAAGAGGAAAAAAATTAAAATTTCGCTAAAATTATTCGATTTTGTTGCTTTTTTCGATAATAAATCGATAAAATGAGAAAAATTAAGGGAAAAAAAGAGGAAAAATATTGAAATTTCGATAACATTATTCGTTTTTGCTGCTTTTTTCGATAATAAATCGACAAAATGATGAAAATTTAGGGAAGAAAAGAGAAAAAAATTGAAATTTCGCTAAAATTATTCGTTTTTGTTGCTTTTTTCGATAAAAAAACGATAAAATGAGGAAACTTAAGGGAAAGAAATTGAAATTTCGCTTAAAATAATTCGTTTTTGTTGCTTTTTTCGATAAAAAATCGATAAAATGAGGAAAATTAAAGGAAAAGAAAAGGTAAAAAAATTGAAATTTCGCTTAAATTATACGTTTTTGTTGCTTTTTTCGATAATAAATCGATAAAATTAGGAAAATTATGGGAAAAAAAGAGGAAAAAAATTGAAATTTCGCAAAAATTATTCGTTTTTCTTGCTTTTTTTTATAATAAATCGATAAAATGAGGAAAATAAATGAAGATAAAGAGGAAAAAAATTGAAATTTCGCTAAAATTATTCGATTTTGTTGCTTTTTTCGATAATATATCGATGAAATGAGGAAAATTAAGGGAAAAAAAGAGGAAAAAAATGGAAATTTCGATAAAATAATTTCGTTTCTGTTCCTTTTTTCGATAAAAAATCGATAAAATTAGGAAAATTAAGGGAAAAAAGAGAAAAAAAATTGAAATTTTGCTAGAATTATTCGTTTTTGTTGCATTTTTCGATTATAAATTGATAAAATTAGGAAAATTAAGGGAAATAAAGAGGAAGAAAATGGTAATTTCGCTAAAGTTATTCGTTTTTGTTGCTTTTTTCGATAATAAATCGATAAAATGAGGAAAATTAAGGAAGAAAAAGAGGAAAAAATTTGAAATTTCGCTTTAATTATTCGTTTTTGATGCTTTTTGATTATAAATCGATAAAATGAGGAAAATAAAGGGAAAAAAAGAGGAAAAATATTGAAATTTCGCTAAAATTATTCGTTTTTGTTGCTTTTTTCGATAAAAAGTCTATAAAATGAGGAAACTTAAGGGAAAGAAATTGAAATTTCGGTTAAACTAATTCGTATTTGTTGCTTTTTTCGATAATAAATCGATAAAATGAGGAAAATAAAAGGAAAAAAAGAGGAAAAAAAATTGAAATTTCGTTTAAATTATTCGTTTTTGTTGCTTTTTTCGATAATAAATCGATAAAATGAGAAATATGAAGGGAAAAAAAGAGGAAAAAAATGGAAATTTTGATAAAGTTATTCGTTTTTGTTGCTTTTTTCGATAATAAGTCAATAAAATAAGGAAACTTTAGGGGAAAAGAATTGAAATTTCGCTAAATTTATTCGTTTTGTTGCTTTTTTCGATGATAAATCGATAAGATGAGGAAAATTAAGGAAGAAAAAGAGGAAAAAATTTGAAATTTCGCTTAAATTATTCGTTTTTGATGCTTTTTGATAATAAATCGATAAAATGAGGAAAATAAAGGGAAAAAAAGAGGAAAAATATTGAAATTTCTCTGAAATTATTCGTTTCTCCTGCTTTTTTCAATAATAAAACGATAAAATGAGGAAAATTAAGGGAACAAAAGAGGAAAAAAATTGAAATTTCGCTAAAATTATTCGTTTTTGTTGGTTTTTTCGATAAAAAAACGATCAAATGAGGAAACATAAGGGAAGAAAAGAGGAAAAAATTGAAATTTCGCTGAAATTATTCGTTATCGTTCCTTTTTTCGGTAATCAATCGATAAAATGAGGAAAATTAAGGAAAAAAAGAGAAAAAAATTGAAAATTTCGATAAATTTTTTCGTTTCTCTTGCTTATTTTGATAATAAATAATTAAAATGAGGAAAATTAAGGGAAACAAATTGAAATTTAGCTAAAATTTTTCATTTCTCTTGCTTTTTTTGATAATAAATAAATAAAATGAGGAAAATTAAGGGAAAAAAGTGGAAAAAAATTGAAATTTCGCTGAAATTATTCGTTTTTGTTCCTTTTTTTGATAATTAATCGATAAAATGAGGAAAATTAAGGGATAAAAAGAGGAAAAAAATTTAAATTTCGCTAAAATTATTCGATTTTGTTGCTTTTTCGTTAATAAATCGATAAAATGAGAAAAATTAAGGGAAAAAAAGAGGAAAAATATTGAAATTTCGCTATCATTATTTGTTTTTGTTGCTTTTTTCGATAATAAATCGATAAAATGAGGAAAATTAAGGGAAAAAAAGAGGAAAAACATTGAAATTTCGCAAAAATTATTCGTTTTTCTTGCTTTTTTCTATAATAAATTGATAAAATAAGGAAAATTAAGGGAAAAAAAGTGGAAAAAAATTTAATTTTTGCTGAAATTATTCTTTTTTGTATCTTTTTTCGATTATAAATCGATAAAATACGGAAACTTTAGGGAAAAAAATTGAAATTTCGCTAAAAGTATTCGGTTTTTTTGCTTTTTTCGATAATAAATCGATAAAATGAGGAAAATTAAGGAAGAAAAAGAGGAAAAAATTTGAAATTTCGCTTAAATTATTCGTTTTTGTTGCTTTTTTCGATGATAAATCGATAAAAGGAAGAAATTAAGGGACAAAAAGAGGAAAAGAATAAAAATTTCGCAAAAATTATTCGATTTTGTTGCTTTTTTCGATAATAAATCGATAAACTGAGAAATATTAAGGGCAAAAAAGAGGAAAAAATTTGAAATTTCGCTTAAATTATTCGTTTTTGTTGCTTTTTTCGATAATAAATCGATAAAAGGAGGAATTTCAGGGGAAAAAAGAGGAAAAAAATTGAAATTTCGCTAGAATTCTTCGTTTTTGTTGCTTTTTTCGATAATAAATCGATAAAATTAGGAAAATTTAGGATAAAAAAGTGGAAAAAAATTGAAATTTCACTAATATTTTTCGTTTTTGTTGCTAAAATTATTCGTTTTTGTTATTTTTTTCGACAATAAATCGATAAAATGAGGAAAATAAAGTGAAAAAAAGAGGAAAAAATTGAAATTTCGCTAAAATTTTTCGTTTCCCTTGCTTTTTTTGATAATAAATAAATAAAATGAGGAAAATTAAGGGAAAAAAATTGAAATACCGCTGAAATTATTCGTTTTTGTTCCTTTTTTTGATAATCAATCGATAAATGAGGAAAATTAAGGGAAAAAAAGAGGAAAAAAATTGAAATTTCACTAAAATTATTCGTTTTTGTTCCTTTTTTCGATAAAAAGTCTATAAAATGAGGAAACTTAAGGGAAAGAAATTGAAATTTCGGTTAAAATAATTCGTTTTTGTTGCTTTTTTCTATAATAAATCGTTAAAATGAGGAAAATAAAAGGAAAAGAAGAGGAAAAAAAATTGAAATTTCGTTTAAATTATTCGTTTTTGTTGCTTTTTTCGATAATAAATCGATAAAATGAGAAATATGAAGGGAAAAAAAGAGGAAAAAAATGGAAATTTCGATAAACTTATTCGTTTTTGTTGCTTTTTTCGATTATTAATTGATAAAATGAGGAAAATTAAGGGAAAAAAAGTGGAAAAAATTGAAATTTCGCTGAAATTATTCGTTTTTTTTTTGGTTTTTCGATAATAAATCGATAAAATGAGGAAAATTTAGAAAAAAAAGAGGAAAGAAATTGAAATTACGCTAAAATGTTTCGTTTTTGTTGCTTTTTTCAATAATAAGTCAATAAAATAAGGAAGCTTTAGGGGAAAAAAATTGAAATTTTGCTATAAGTATTCGTTTTTGTTCCTTTTTTTGATAATCAATTGATAAAATGAGGAAGATGAAGGGATAAAAAGAGGAAAAAAATTAAAATTTCGCTAAAATTATTCGATTTTGTTGCTTTTTTCGATAATAAATCGATAAAATGAGAAAAATTAAGGGAAAAAAAGAGGAAAAATATTGAAATTTCGCTAACATTATTCGTTTTTGATGCTTTTTTCGATAATAAATCGACAAAATGATGAAAATTTAGGGAAGAAAAGAGAAAAAAATTGAAATTTCGCTAAAATTATTCGTTTTTGTTGCTTTTATCGATAAAAAAACGATAAAATGAGGAAACTTAAGGGAAAGAAATCGAAATTTCGCTTAAAATAATTCGTTTTTGTTGCTTTTTTTGATAAAAAATCGATAAAATGAGGAAAATTAAAGGAAAAGAAAAGGTAAAAAAATTGAAATTTCGCTTAAATTATTCGTTTTTCTTGCTTTTTTCGATAATAAATCGATAAATGAGGAAAATTATGGGAAAAAAAGATGAAAAAAATTGAAATTTCGCTTAAATTATTCGTTTTTCTTGCTTTTTTCTATAATAAATCGATAAAATGAGGAAAATAAATGAAGAAAAAGAGGAAAAAAATTGAAATTTCGCAAAAATTTTTCGATTTTGTTGCTTTTTTCGATAATATATCGATGAAATGAGGAAAATTAAGGGAAAAAAAGATTAAAAAAATGGAAATTTCGATAAAATAATTTCGTTTCTGTTGCTTTTTTCGATTATAAATTGATAAAATAAGGAAAATTAAGGGAAAAAAGTGGAAAAAAATTGAAATTTCGCTGAAATTATTCGTTTTTGTTGCTTTTTACGATTATAAATCGATAAAATACGGAAACTTTAGGGAAAAAAATTAAATTTCGCTAAAAGTATTCGGTTTTTTGCTTTTTTCGATAATAAATCGATAAAATGAGGAAAATTAAGGAAGAAAAAGAGGAAAAATTTGAAATTTCGCTTAAATTATTCGTTTTTGTTGCTTTTTTCGATAATAAATCGATAAAAGGAGGAAATTAAGGGAAAAAAAAGGAAAAGAATTAAAATTTCGCTAAAATTATTCGTTTTTGTTGCTTTTTTTGAGAATAAATCGATAAAATGAGGAAAATAAAGGGAAAAAAAGAGGAAAAAATTGAAATTTCTGTGAAATTATTCGTTTTTCTTGCTCTTTTCTATAAATAATCGATAAAATGAGTAAATTAAAGGAAGAAAAAGGAGAAAAAAAATTGAAATTTCGCTAAAATTATTCGATTTTGTTGCTTTTTTTCGATTATAAATCGATAAAATGAGGAAAATTTAGGGAAGAAAAGTGGAAAAAATTGAAATTTCGCTGAAATTATTCGCTTTTATTGCTTTTTTAGATAATAAATCGATAAAATGAGGAAAATTAAGGAAAAAAAGAGGAAATAAATTGAAATTTCGCTGAAATTGTTCGTACTTGTTGCTTTTTTCGATAATAAGTCGATAAAATAAAGAAACTTTAGGGAAAAAAAATTGAAATTTCGCAAAAAGTATTCGGTTTTTTTGCTTCTTTTGATAATAAATCGATAAAATGAGGAAAATTAAGGAAGAAAAAGGGGAAAAAATGTGAAATTTCGCTTAAATTAATCGTTTTTGTTGCTTTTTTCGATATTAAATCGATAAAGGAGGAAATTAAGGGAAAAAAAGAGGAAAAGAATTAAAATTTCGCTAAAATTATTCTTTTTTGTTTCTTTTTTGATAATAAATCGATAAAATGAGGAAAATAAAGGGAAAAAAGAAGAAAAAAATTGAAATTCTCTGAAATTATTCGTTTTTCTCCTTTTTTCGTTTAAGTCGATAAAATGAGGAATATTAAGGGAAAAAAGAGGAAAAAAATTGAAATTTCGATTAAATATTCGTTTTGTTGCTATTTTTAATAATAAATCGATAAAATGAGGAAAATTAAAAGACAAAAATAGGAAAAGAATTGAAATTTCGCAAAAATTATTCGTTTTTCTTGATTTTTCGATAATAAATCGATAAAATGAGGAAAATTAAAAGAAAAAAAGAGGAAAAAATGGAAATTTCTCTAAAATTATTCGTTTTTGTTGCTTTTTTCGATTATAAATTGATAAAAAGAGGAAAATTAAGGGAAAAAAAGAGGAAAAAAATGGAAATTTCGCTGAAATTTTTCGTTTTTGTTGCTTTTTTCGATTATAAATCGATAAAATACGGAAACTATAGGGAAAAAAAATTGAAATTTCGCTAAAAGAATTCGGTTTTTTTCCTTTTTTCGATAATAAATCGATAAAATGAGGAAACATAAGGGAAGAAAAGAGGAAAAAATTGAAATTTCGCTGAAATTATTCGTTATCGTTCCTTTTTTCGGTAATCAATCGATAAAATGAGGAAAATTAAGGAAAAAAAGAGAAAAAAATTGAAAATTTCGATAAATTTTTTCGTTTCTCTTGCTTATTTTGATAATAAATAATTAAAATGAGGAAAATTAAGGGAAACAAATTGAAATTTAGCTAAAATTTTTCATTTCTCTTGCTTTTTTTGATAATAAATAAATAAAATGAGGAAAATTAAGGGAAAAAAGTGGAAAAAAATTGAAATTTCGCTGAAATTATTCGTTTTTGTTCCTTTTTTTGATAATTAATCGATAAAATGAGGAAAATTAAGGGATAAAAAGAGGAAAAAAATTTAAATTTCGCTAAAATTATTCGATTTTGTTGCTTTTTCGTTAATAAATCGATAAAATGAGAAAAATTAAGGGAAAAAAAGAGGAAAAATATTGAAATTTCGCTATCATTATTTGTTTTTGTTGCTTTTTTCGATAATAAATCGATAAAATGAGGAAAATTAAGGGAAAAAAAGAGGAAAAACATTGAAATTTCGCAAAAATTATTCGTTTTTCTTGCTTTTTTCTATAATAAATTGATAAAATAAGGAAAATTAAGGGAAAAAAAGTGGAAAAAAATTTAATTTTTGCTGAAATTATTCTTTTTTGTATCTTTTTTCGATTATAAATCGATAAAATACGGAAACTTTAGGGAAAAAAATTGAAATTTCGCTAAAAGTATTCGGTTTTTTTGCTTTTTTCGATAATAAATCGATAAAATGAGGAAAATTAAGGAAGAAAAAGAGGAAAAAATTTGAAATTTCGCTTAAATTATTCGTTTTTGTTGCTTTTTTCGATGATAAATCGATAAAAGGAAGAAATTAAGGGACAAAAAGAGGAAAAGAATAAAAATTTCGCAAAAATTATTCGATTTTGTTGCTTTTTTCGATAATAAATCGATAAAATGAGAAATATTAAGGGCAAAAAAGAGGAAAAAATTTGAAATTTCGCTTAAATTATTCGTTTTTGTTGCTTTTTTCGATTATAAATTGATAAAATAAGGAAAATTAAGGGAAAAAAGTGGAAAAAAATTGAAATTTCGCTGAAATTATTCGTTTTTGTTGCTTTTTACGATTATAAATCGATAAAATACGGAAACTTTAGGGAAAAAAATTAAATTTCGCTAAAAGTATTCGGTTTTTTGCTTTTTTCGATAATAAATCGATAAAATAAGGAAAATTAAGGAAGAAAAAGAGGAAAAATTTGAAATTTCGCTTAAATTATTCGTTTTTGTTGCTTTTTTCGATAATAAATCGATAAAAGGAGGAAATTAAGGGAAAAAAAAGGAAAAGAATTAAAATTTCGCTAAAATTATTCGTTTTTGTTGCTTTTTTTGAGAATAAATCGATAAAATGAGGAAAATAAAGGGAAAAAAAGAGGAAAAAATTGAAATTTCTGTGAAATTATTCGTTTTTCTTGCTTTTTTTCTATAAATAATCGATAAAATGAGTAAATTAAAGGAAGAAAAAGGAGAAAAAAAATTGAAATTTCGCTAAAATTATTCGATTTTGTTGCTTTTTTTTCGATTATAAATCGATAAAATGAGGAAAATTTAGGG